>JAACJJ010000056.1:2630471-5260942 GCA_013368295.1 Psilocybe cf. subviscida | reverse complement strand
AACCCTAAACCCTAAACCCTAAACCCTAAACCCTAAACCTAAACCCTAAACCCTAAACCCTAAACCCTAAACCCTAAACCCTATATATACACCATCAAGTGTATTTTGGACGATAGCTGAAACGATCTTGATCAGGATCTGTTTCATAGCTAAAGATAACTAGTTCCTATCTTTAGCTATGAAACTAAGCTTATTATACTTGAAACCTGGATATTATTATCCAGGTTCTTGATGGAACATCTCCTGTTTCGTTGCCTTGATACATGATATCAAGGTCTGATAATAGACTGAAAACAGTCTATCCTTAGAAAGTACAGCCACTGAAGAGTCTATAAAGACGAAAGGGCAGCTGTGTTTAACAAGACACAGCCCTTTGGTTCCCTTTCACCCACTTTCCCCTTCACTGTTGTTATCATCGCTCGCCGACGTCGCTCCGCTCCGCCGTCGAGCTTTTGCTTCCCTAAACTAGTTCCCATCTTTAGCTATGAAACTAAGCTTATTATACTTGAAACCTGGATATTATTATCCAGGTTCTTGATGGAACATCTCCTGTTTCGTTGCCTTGATACATGATATCAAGGCCTGATAATAGACTGAAAACAGTCTATCCTTAGAAAGTACAGCCACTGACGAGCTTATAAAAGCGAAAGGGCTGCAGTAGTCTATCCAGACACTGCCCTTTGGCCCTTTCATCCCTTTCCCCTCACTGTTGTTATCCCCGCTCGACGTCGCTTCGCTCCGCCGAGCTTTTGCTTCCCTAAACCCCTTATACAACACTGCCACCCCCAGTAAACCATGTCATCACTCGCATCTACCCTTCAACGTGCCCTGTCCCCCTCCATCGACGCTGTCGCTCAGTCGATAATCACCTCCTCGGTCCCAGGCGACATCAACGAAGACCGCGACATCGCCCTGGCCAACCGAACGCTTAGCGCGTTACACGCTAAGATAACCTCCGCCCGTACTATTGACGCAGTCATTGACACCGTCTTACCTGATTATAGGGACGCGCTTCGCAGCCACCTGCTCACTTACGCCTCGTCCGCTGAAAAGTGGGAGACGGCTAAGTCCAACCTTGCGCGCCTCGAGGCCTCCGTGGCCGGAGGCAATCTTCCTCAACGTCTTCGCGTGAAGGCGCCAGAAGTCCAATTCACAAAGGACTTTCTGGAGAGCACCGATGAGAGCGTCGTCAAGGCGCTCTCCGCCATCAAGGACGCATCCACCGTCTTCCAGACTTCGGTCACGAAGGCGACGATCGCGGCCAAGAAGGCTGAGGTTGCTCTTTGGGAGAAGAAGTGCGACATCAAGGCCTACTCCGAAAGTTGCCACCCCATCGTTACCCAAGTGTACGAGGACCGGCGTGATACTTTCAAGTCCCCAATCTTCCGTCGAGGAAATGAGGGCGAATTGGAGTTGGGTGCTTGGTCTATCTCTCCGGAGAAGAAGACAGAATGCGCGGTTCAGGCCCGTGCTATGTCTCTTTTCCTTTCTCAGATTCTTGCCATCGTCGTCGCGCGTCACCGCGTGATGAATATCAAGATAGAGAAAAAACGAGAGGTAGCGGCGAAAGCCGATGTTGAGATGGCAGACGGTACGCTTAGCGCGGGCCCGACGATCCAGTCCCTGGTGGACAAGACGCTCAATGCCAGACTCAAGAAGCTGAACCTTACGACGGTGTCCAAGAAAGTGAGTAAATCCACTCTTTCTCCACCAACTCGAGCTAACGACCATTCGAATTATGCAGAATTCGTCTGGCCCGAGTTCCTCGAAGGCTCAACAACATACCCCTCCCTCCAACGCGTCGACGACTCCTTCGAAATCGAAGAAGGCCCCCACGAAGGCCAACAAGAAACAGAAGGACCAGAAACGCAAGAAAGGGGTTGCTTCAACTCAGGGAAACGATCAGAAGCCGAAGGGCGGAAAGAAGGGCAAAGGAAAGCAGCGCGTTTAGACGCCGTTTCTGTAAGTCCATTCCGTCCATCAACTCTCCCTGACGCACTACTCACCATGACATGGGACGACGCAGTCTCTTTCGTGCACACTCACACGCCCCTCAGTATTCTCGAGGCTGGCCGATATCGTAGTCATGTACATTGCAGTCCTGGCGTAGTAGTTCCCCGAGAGATCAGTAACGATCTGTCTCTCGGGCTCAAATATATGTTGTTCGACCCTCCTAACGCTGAGTTAATCACTACCGCGTGGAAAGATTTCTATAGAAGAATAAGATGGCGTATCTTTTTTCTATTTAAGGAGGGACCCGATCAGCCCTATGACCCAGACTACGGTGTCCCGAGTAAAAAGAATACTCGGCCGCCCGTGTTACCGTTATGGATGGAGACTGGACTCAAACAGGGAGAACTATTTTGCATTAAGTCAAGATTAAATATCCCTAAGAGTGTCACCGAGGATGCAGAGAAGAATGCGTTCGCTCCTCGTGTGGATAGACTCCGTCATTTCTTGTCTAACAATAACTATATTGTTACGATGACAGACAAGAATCTCGGCCTAGCGGTGTCCGAACGCAACTGGATCGTAGAGCACGAACTGGCCTTATTGAGTGATGAGCGCAACTTTCGATTATTGGATAAGAAAGATGCCGACTCAATTATGAACCACAAGTGCGACCAAATGCTTAGACTCGCAAGAGACTGCACAGACGTCGCACTTTACAGCCAACTTAAGCTGGACAAGTTTTTCAAACACTTGGTTACGGACGGGGTAGAACATACTTACCCCCAGTTTCATGGGATTCCCAAAATCCACAAGAAGCCTACTGGATTTCGTCCCATAATACCGTGCCACAGTGTTTGTTTCAATCCAGCCGCTAAGTTTGTTTCAAAGGAACTTAAGCCGATCGTTCAGACGGCTCCAAGTGTCATACACGGCACGAAGGATCTCTTCTCGAGATTAAGTCAATTGAGTATAGACAACCGGAAGCAATTCTATTTTGTAACCGGCGATGTTGTCGCTTTTTACCCGAACGTACCCCTTAACTTATGCATGACAATCGTTTGTCAAATGTATGACGAATTCTTGTTAAGGACTTGTAGGCACGATCCGGATAGCGACTCTATCGAGGCCATGCTTGAGGCAACTCATCTACGGTCTTCGCTCTTTAAACGTGCCATTGAGATTGGCAATACTCAATTAATAGCGCAACACGTTGATAAGTATTATTTACAACTCAACGGCTTAGCAATGGGTGTCGCGGATAGTCCCGACCTTGCCAATCTATTTGCTGCCGATTTTGAGAATAAATGTGGAATTTTACTTGATACACGCGTCCCTTTTTATGGGCGCTACATCGACGATATCTTTGCTTTGGTTTACGCTGAGTCCGCAGACCAAGCCCTGAAAATAATTTCAGACAAAGTATCTTACGATGGTTGCACTATTGAGTGGAACGTCTCTAGTTTGGAATGTCAATTTCTCGACGCGACGTTATACAAGGATACCTCTGGTAAACTTGCATGGCGTCCGTATGTCAAGCTAGGGAACCACCTCGAACGCGTTCCCTGGGTATCTCACCACCCTCTCGATGTTAAACGAGGGGTCTATATTGGTGAATGCTCCCGCTTAGCCGTGCTATGTAGTTCCAAGGAAACTTACATGGAAGCGATTAAAGCTCTTAACAGCCTTTATCACACGCGCGGTTATCCGGACGCACTCGTTCATAGTTGGTGCAGGAAGAATATACAAGAACGTTGGGACAAGCGCTTCGCTTTACGAGCCCAATCAGAGCACGATGAAGGCGTTCTTGTCCTGAAATCCCGCTATAACGAAGTTTGGAACTGGTTCGATGCTATCGAATTAGGAAAACGGATCACTGAGTACTGGACGACATGGCTAGACCATGCCGAACGGGGTGTTTACACTACAACCTATAAAGAGTACGATCCCGCGATGCGTCATGATCTCGAAGTCCTCCCCGGGCTCCACTTTAGGAGTCTAGGCAGTGACGGCGAAGAATTGATGCTCCCGGATCTGCGCAAAATAGGGCTACTCGGGCGTCGATGGCTAGTGTCCCGCAAACGCAACACTAACCTTTTCGACCTTTCAGCCGTATGGAAGAAAACCGTATTCCGCCAAATGGATGAACAACTCGCCAATGATGGTGGGTTTATTCTTGGCACTCAAGTCCGTAGGACTGTAACTGATCATACTAAGGATAGGACTACAAATCCACAATTAGTAACTGTCGACCCGGATGACAGTGAGATCAATGTTAACCTACGTGATTCGTCTTCTGACGAAGAACATCCAACATTCGGTAGATTATCTAAACGAACAAATTAGATGTCAAGCGATATAACGTCGTATACGTAAAGCGTTCCCCCTAAACACTAAACGTACGTCGTGTCGCGTCAAACAGTACTATTCCTACTGATTGACATACTGCCTTACAGCCTAACCTAAACCAACCTAAACAGGTGCGTGGTAATTTATCTAAGCGTCGCTTAACAAAGCGGCGCTTAATTACTATGGTATATAAGAGCGATCAACCGTCGGCGCCAATGCGTGTCCGGCCTAGTAGTTGTTCATTTATTTATTAGACTGTATGCCTGCCGGCCCCTTTGGGCAATAGGCCGTGATGCGATGTGAGATTCGTATTGCGCCCTTAATCTAAACGAACGGTCTGTGATTCGTGTTACGATTTAATTATCGGTAGTGGGCGATCCCCAACGGTGACTCGTTTCTGCTCGTTTAATTACTTGCGGCGACTTCTTGCTCAGTAAGGATTTCTTACAGTAATCGGTGTCGAAAGGCACCGGCGAAGTTCTGGTAGTTCGATTTTTTCACTTATTAACGCTTATTAGTCACTGGATTACCTTTGGGCATTATTATCTTAATAGTACTAAAGATAGGCATAAAAAGGCTATATATACACCATCAAGTGTATTTTGGACGATAGCTGAAACGATCTTGATCAGGATCTGTTTCATAGCTAAAGATAACTAGTTCCCATCTTTAGCTATGAAACTAAGCTTATTATACTTGAAACCTGGATATTATTATCCAGGTTCTTGATGGAACATCTCCTGTTTCGTTGCCTTGATACATGATATCAAGGCCTGATAATAGACTGAAAACAGTCTATCCTTAGAAAGTACAGCCACTGACGAGCTTATAAAAGCGAAAGGGCTGCAGTAGTCTATCCAGACACTGCCCTTTGGCCCTTTCATCCCTTTCCCCTCACTGTTGTTATCCCCGCTCGACGTCGCTTCGCTCCGCCGAGCTTTTGCTTCCCTAAACCCTAAACACTAAACCCTAACCTAAACCAACCTAAACAGGTGCGTGGTAATTTATATAAGCGTCGCTTAACAAAGCGACGCTTAATTACTATGGTATATAGAGCTACTTAACGGTCGGCGCAATATGCGCTGGCTTAGTGGTGTGTTCAATTATAATTAGACTGTATGCCTGCCGGCCCCTTTGGGCAATAGGCCATGATACGATGTGAGATTCGTATTGCGCCCTTAATCTAAACGAACGGTCTGTGATTCGTGTTACGATTTGATTATCGGTAGTGGGCGATCCCCAACGGTGACTCGTTTCTGCTCGTTTAATTACCTGCGGCGACTTCTTGCTCAGTAAGGATTTCTTACAGTAATCGGTGTCGAAAGGCACCGGCGAAGTTCTGGTAGTTCGATTTTTTCACTTATTAACGCTTATTAGTCACTGGATTACCTTTGGGCATTATTATCTTAATAGTACTAAAGATAGGCATAAAAAGGCTATATATACACCATCAAGTGTATTTTGGACGATAGCTGAAACGATCTTGATCAGGATCTGTTTCATAGCTAAAGATAACTAGTTCCTATCTTTAGCTATGAAACTAAGCTTATTATACTTGAAACCTGGATATTATTATCCAGGTTCTTGATGGAACATCTCCTGTTTCGTTGCCTTGATACATGATATCAAGGTCTGATAATAGACTGAAAACAGTCTATCCTTAGAAAGTACAGCCACTGAAGAGTCTATAAAGACGAAAGGGCAGCTGTGTTTAACAAGACACAGCCCTTTGGTTCCCTTTCACCCACTTTCCCCTTCACTGTTGTTATCATCGCTCGCCGACGTCGCTCCGCTCCGCCGTCGAGCTTTTGCTTCCCTAAACCAACTATACAACACTGCCATCCCTGTCGATCATGTCATCCCTCGCATCGACCCTACAACGTGCCCTGTCCCCCTCCATCGACGCCGTCGCACAGTCGATAATATCATCATCGGTCCCAGGCGAACCTACCGAAGATCGGGACATCGCCCTGGCCAACCTCACGCTTAGCACCTTACACGCTAAGATTACCTCTGCCCGTACCATCGACGCTGTCATTGACACCGTTTTACCTGATTATAGGGACGCGCTTCGCAGCCACCTGCTCACTTACGCCTCGTCCGCTGAAAAGTGGGAGACGGCTAAGTCCAACCTTGCGCGCCTCGAGGCCTCCGTGGCCGGAGGCATTCTTCCTCAACGTCTTCGCGTGAAGGCGCCAGAAGTCCAATTTACAAAGGACTTTCTGGAGAGCACCGATGAGAGCGTCGTCAAGGCGCTCTCCGCCATCAAGGACGCATCTACCGTGTTCCAGACTTCGGTCACGAACGCTACGATCGCTGCCAAGAAGGCTGAGGTTGCTCTTTGGGAGAAGAAGTGCGATATCAAGGCCAACTCCGAAAGTTGCCATCCTATTGTCACGCAAGTGTACGAGGATCGGCGCGATACTTTCAAGTCCCCAATCTTCCGTCGAGGAAATGGGGGCGATTTGGAGTTAGGCGCTTGGTCTATTTCCCCGGAGAAGAGGACAGAGTGCATGGTTCAGGCCCGTGCGATGTCCCTTTTCCTTTCTCAAATACTTGCCATCGTCGTCGCGCGTCACCGCGTGGCGAATATCAAGTTCGAGAAAAAACGGGAGGTAGCGGCGAAAGCCGACGTTGAGATGGCAGATGGCACGCTTACCGCGGGCCCGACGATCCAGTCCCTGGTGGACAAATCGCTCAATGCACGTCTCAAGAAGCTGAACCTCACGACGGTGTCAAAGAAGGTGCGTAAATCCGCGCCTCCTCCACCAACACGAGCTAACGACCATTCTAATTATACAGAATACGTCTGGCCCGAGTTCCTCGAAGGCTCATCAACAGACCCCTCCCTCCAAAGCGTCGACGACTCCTTCCAAGTCGAAGAAGGCCCCCACGAAGGCCAACAAGAAACAGAAGGACCAGAAACGCGGGAAAGGGGTAGCTTCACCTCAGGGAAACGATCAGAAGCCGAAGGGCGGAAAGAAGGGCAAAGGAAAGCAGCGCGTTTAGACGCCGTTTCTGTAAGCCCATTTCGTCCATCGACTCTCCCTGATGCTTTACTCACCATGACATGGGACGACGCAGTCTCTTTTGTGCACACTCACACGCCCCTCAGTATTCTCGAGGCAGGCCGATATCGTAGTCATGTACATTGTAGTCCTGGTGTAGTTGTTCCCCGAGAGATCAGTAACGATCTGTCTCTCGGGTTGAAATATATGTTGTTCGACCTTCCTAACGCTGAGTTAATCACGACCGCGTGGAAAGATTTCTATAGAAGAATAAGATGGCGTATCTTTTTTCTATTTAAGGAAGGACCCGATCAGCCCTATGACCCAGACTACGGTGTCCCGAGTAAGAAGAATACTCGGCCGCCCGTGTTACCGCTCTGGATGGAGACTGGACTCAAACAGGGAGAACTATTTTGTATTAAATCAAGATTAAATATCCCTAAGAGTGTCACCGAGGATGCAGAGAAGAATGCGTTCGCTCCTCGTGTGGATAGACTCCGTCATTTCTTGTCTAACAATAACTATATTGTTACGATGACAGACAAGAATCTCGGCCTAGCGGTGTCCGAACGCAACTGGATCATAGAGCACGAACTTTCACTCTTGAATGATGAGCGCAACTTTCGATTATTGGATAAGAAAGATGCCGATTCAATTATGTGGAACAAGTGCGACCAAATGCTTAGCCTCGCAAGAGACTGCACAGACGTCGCACTTTACAGCCAACTTAAGCTGGATAAATACTTCAAGCACTTGGTTACGGATGGGGTAGAACATACTTACCCCCAGTTTCATGGGATTCCTAAAATCCACAAGAAGCCTACTGGATTTCGTCCCATTATACCGTGCCACAGTGTTTGTTTTAATCCAGCCGCTAAGTTTGTTTCAAAGGAACTTAAGCCGATCGTTCAGACGGCTCCAAGTGTCATACACGGCACGAAGGATCTCTTTTCGAGATTAAGTCAATTGAGTATAGACAACCGGAAGCAATTTTACTTTGTGACCGGCGACGTTGTCGCTTTTTACCCGAACGTACCCCTCAACTTATGCATGGCAATCGTTTGCCAAATGTATGACGACTACTTGTTGAGGACCAGTAGGCACGATCCGGATAGCGACTCTGTCGAGGCCTGGCTTGAAGCAATTCATCTTAGGTCTTCGCTCTTTAAACGTGCCATTGAGATTGGCAATACTCAATTAATAGCGCAACATGTTGACAAATATTACCTACAATTAAACGGCCTAGCAATGGGAGTCGCGGATAGTCCCGACCTAGCCAATCTATTTGCTGCCGATTTTGAAAATAAATGTGGGATTTTACTTGACACGCGCGTCCCGTTTTACGGGCGCTACATCGACGATATCTTTGCATTGGTCTACGCTGAGTCCGAAGACCAAGCCCTGAAAATAATTTCAGACAAAGTATCCTACGATGGTTGCACTATTGAGTGGAATGTCTCTAGCTTGGAATGTCAATTTCTCGATGCTACCCTCTACAAGGATACCTCTGGTAAACTTGCATGGAAGCCATATGTCAAGCTAGGCAACCACCTCGAACGCGTTCCCTGGGTATCACACCATCCTCTCGATGTTAAACGAGGGGTTTATATTGGTGAATGCTCTCGGTTAGCCGTGCTATGTAGTTCCAAGGAAACTTACATGGAAGCGATTAAAGCACTTAACAGCCTTTATCACACGCGCGGCTATCCTGATGCACTCGTTCATAGTTGGTGCAGGAAGAATATACAAGAACGTTGGGACAAGCGCTTCGCTTTACGAGCCCAATCAGAGCACGATGAAGGCGTTCTTGTCCTGAAATCCCGCTTTAACGAAGTTTGGAACTGGTTCGATGCTATCGAATTAGGAAAACGGATCACTGAGTACTGGACGGCATGGCTAGACCATGCCGAACGGGGTGTTTACACCACAACCTATAAAGAGTACGATCCCGCGATGCGTCATGATCTCGACGTTCTCCCCGGGCTCCACTTCAGGAGTCTAGGCAGTGACGGCGAAGAATTGATGCTCCCGGATCTACGCAAAATAGGGCTACTCGGGCGTCGATGGTTAGTGTCCCGCAAACGCAACACTAACCTTTTCGACCTTTCAGCCGTATGGAAGAAAACCGTTTTCCGCAAAATGGATGAACAACTCGCCAATGATGGTGGGTTCATTCTTGGCACTCAAGTCCGTAGAACTGTAACTGATCATACTAAGGATAGGACTACAAATCCACAACTAGTAACTGTCGACCCGGATGACAGTGAGATCAATGTTAACCTACGCGATTCGTCTTCTGACGAAGAACATCCAACATTCGGTAGATTATCTAAACGAACAAATTAGATGTCAAGCGATATAACGTCGTATACGTAAAGCGTTCCCCCTAAACACTAAACGTACGTCGTGTCGCGTCGGACAGTACTATTCCTACTGACTGACATATTGCCTTACAGCCTAACCTAAACCAACCTAAACAGGTGCGTGGTAATTTATATAAGCGTCGCTTAACAAAGCGACGCTTAATTACTATGGTATATAGAGCTACTTAACGGTCGGCGCAATATGCGCTGGCTTAGTGGTGTGTTCAATTATAATTAGACTGTATGCCTGCCGGCCCCTTTGGGCAATAGGCCATGATACGATGTGAGATTCGTATTGCGCCCTTAATCTAAACGAACGGTCTGTGATTCGTGTTACGATTTGATTATCGGTAGTGGGCGATCCCCAACGGTGACTCGTTTCTGCTCGTTTAATTACCTGCGGCGACTTCTTGCTCAGTAAGGATTTCTTACAGTAATCGGTGTCGAAAGGCACCGGCGAAGTTCTGGTAGTTCGATTTTTTCACTTATTAACGCTTATTAGTCACTGGATTACCTTTGGGCATTATTATCTTAATAGTACTAAAGATAGGCATAAAAAGGCTATATATACACCATCAAGTGTATTTTGGACGATAGCTGAAACGATCTTGATCAGGATCTGTTTCATAGCTAAAGATAACTAGTTCCTATCTTTAGCTATGAAACTAAGCTTATTATACTTGAAACCTGGATATTATTATCCAGGTTCTTGATGGAACATCTCCTGTTTCGTTGCCTTGATACATGATATCAAGGTCTGATAATAGACTGAAAACAGTCTATCCTTAGAAAGTACAGCCACTGAAGAGTCTATAAAGACGAAAGGGCAGCTGTGTTTAACAAGACACAGCCCTTTGGTTCCCTTTCACCCACTTTCCCCTTCACTGTTGTTATCATCGCTCGCCGACGTCGCTCCGCTCCGCCGTCGAGCTTTTGCTTCCCTAAACTAGTTCCCATCTTTAGCTATGAAACTAAGCTTA
This sequence comes from Psilocybe cf. subviscida, assembly GCA_013368295.1. Lineage (NCBI taxonomy): Eukaryota > Fungi > Basidiomycota > Agaricomycetes > Agaricales > Agrocybaceae > Psilocybe > Psilocybe cf. subviscida. The sequence goes on along the minus strand of JAACJJ010000056.1, from coordinate 5,250,292 downwards.
TTATACTTGAAACCTGGATATTATTATCCAGGTTCTTGATGGAACATCTCCTGTTTCGTTGCCTTGATACATGATATCAAGGCCTGATAATAGACTGAAAACAGTCTATCCTTAGAAAGTACAGCCACTGACGAGCTTATAAAAGCGAAAGGGCTGCAGTAGTCTATCCAGACACTGCCCTTTGGCCCTTTCATCCCTTTCCCCTCACTGTTGTTATCCCCGCTCGACGTCGCTTCGCTCCGCCGAGCTTTTGCTTCCCTAAACCCCTTATACAACACTGCCACCCCCAGTAAACCATGTCATCACTCGCATCTACCCTTCAACGTGCCCTGTCCCCCTCCATCGACGCTGTCGCTCAGTCGATAATCACCTCCTCGGTCCCAGGCGACATCAACGAAGACCGCGACATCGCCCTGGCCAACCGAACGCTTAGCGCGTTACACGCTAAGATAACCTCCGCCCGTACTATTGACGCAGTCATTGACACCGTCTTACCTGATTATAGGGACGCGCTTCGCAGCCACCTGCTCACTTACGCCTCGTCCGCTGAAAAGTGGGAGACGGCTAAGTCCAACCTTGCGCGCCTCGAGGCCTCCGTGGCCGGAGGCAATCTTCCTCAACGTCTTCGCGTGAAGGCGCCAGAAGTCCAATTCACAAAGGACTTTCTGGAAAGCACCGATGAGAGCGTCGTCAAGGCGCTCTCCGCCATCAAGGACGCATCCACCGTCTTCCAGACTTCGGTCACGAAGGCGACGATCGCGGCCAAGAAGGCTGAGGTTGCTCTTTGGGAGAAGAAGTGCGACATCAAGGCCTACTCCGAAAGTTGCCACCCCATCGTTACCCAAGTGTACGAGGACCGGCGTGATACTTTCAAGTCCCCAATCTTCCGTCGAGGAAATGAGGGCGAATTGGAGTTGGGTGCTTGGTCTATCTCTCCGGAGAAGAAGACAGAATGCGCGGTTCAGGCCCGTGCTATGTCTCTTTTCCTTTCTCAGATTCTTGCCATCGTCGTCGCGCGTCACCGCGTGATGAATATCAAGATAGAGAAAAAACGAGAGGTAGCGGCGAAAGCCGATGTTGAGATGGCAGACGGTACGCTTAGCGCGGGCCCGACGATCCAGTCCCTGGTGGACAAGACGCTCAATGCCAGACTCAAGAAGCTGAACCTTACGACGGTGTCCAAGAAAGTGAGTAAATCCACTCTTTCTCCACCAACTCGAGCTAACGACCATTCGAATTATGCAGAATTCGTCTGGCCCGAGTTCCTCGAAGGCTCAACAACATACCCCTCCCTCCAACGCGTCGACGACTCCTTCGAAATCGAAGAAGGCCCCCACGAAGGCCAACAAGAAACAGAAGGACCAGAAACGCAAGAAAGGGGTTGCTTCAACTCAGGGAAACGATCAGAAGCCGAAGGGCGGAAAGAAGGGCAAAGGAAAGCAGCGCGTTTAGACGCCGTTTCTGTAAGTCCATTCCGTCCATCAACTCTCCCTGACGCACTACTCACCATGACATGGGACGACGCAGTCTCTTTCGTGCACACTCACACGCCCCTCAGTATTCTCGAGGCTGGCCGATATCGTAGTCATGTACATTGCAGTCCTGGCGTAGTAGTTCCCCGAGAGATCAGTAACGATCTGTCTCTCGGGCTCAAATATATGTTGTTCGACCCTCCTAACGCTGAGTTAATCACTACCGCGTGGAAAGATTTCTATAGAAGAATAAGATGGCGTATCTTTTTTCTATTTAAGGAGGGACCCGATCAGCCCTATGACCCAGACTACGGTGTCCCGAGTAAAAAGAATACTCGGCCGCCCGTGTTACCGTTATGGATGGAGACTGGACTCAAACAGGGAGAACTATTTTGCATTAAGTCAAGATTAAATATCCCTAAGAGTGTCACCGAGGATGCAGAGAAGAATGCGTTCGCTCCTCGTGTGGATAGACTCCGTCATTTCTTGTCTAACAATAACTATATTGTTACGATGACAGACAAGAATCTCGGCCTAGCGGTGTCCGAACGCAACTGGATCGTAGAGCACGAACTGGCCTTATTGAGTGATGAGCGCAACTTTCGATTATTGGATAAGAAAGATGCCGACTCAATTATGAACCACAAGTGCGACCAAATGCTTAGACTCGCAAGAGACTGCACAGACGTCGCACTTTACAGCCAACTTAAGCTGGACAAGTTTTTCAAACACTTGGTTACGGACGGGGTAGAACATACTTACCCCCAGTTTCATGGGATTCCCAAAATCCACAAGAAGCCTACTGGATTTCGTCCCATAATACCGTGCCACAGTGTTTGTTTCAATCCAGCCGCTAAGTTTGTTTCAAAGGAACTTAAGCCGATCGTTCAGACGGCTCCAAGTGTCATACACGGCACGAAGGATCTCTTCTCGAGATTAAGTCAATTGAGTATAGACAACCGGAAGCAATTCTATTTTGTAACCGGCGATGTTGTCGCTTTTTACCCGAACGTACCCCTTAACTTATGCATGACAATCGTTTGTCAAATGTATGACGAATTCTTGTTAAGGACTTGTAGGCACGATCCGGATAGCGACTCTATCGAGGCCATGCTTGAGGCAACTCATCTACGGTCTTCGCTCTTTAAACGTGCCATTGAGATTGGCAATACTCAATTAATAGCGCAACACGTTGATAAGTATTATTTACAACTCAACGGCTTAGCAATGGGTGTCGCGGATAGTCCCGACCTTGCCAATCTATTTGCTGCCGATTTTGAGAATAAATGTGGAATTTTACTTGATACACGCGTCCCTTTTTATGGGCGCTACATCGACGATATCTTTGCTTTGGTTTACGCTGAGTCCGCAGACCAAGCCCTGAAAATAATTTCAGACAAAGTATCTTACGATGGTTGCACTATTGAGTGGAACGTCTCTAGTTTGGAATGTCAATTTCTCGACGCGACGTTATACAAGGATACCTCTGGTAAACTTGCATGGCGTCCGTATGTCAAGCTAGGGAACCACCTCGAACGCGTTCCCTGGGTATCTCACCACCCTCTCGATGTTAAACGAGGGGTCTATATTGGTGAATGCTCCCGCTTAGCCGTGCTATGTAGTTCCAAGGAAACTTACATGGAAGCGATTAAAGCTCTTAACAGCCTTTATCACACGCGCGGTTATCCGGACGCACTCGTTCATAGTTGGTGCAGGAAGAATATACAAGAACGTTGGGACAAGCGCTTCGCTTTACGAGCCCAATCAGAGCACGATGAAGGCGTTCTTGTCCTGAAATCCCGCTATAACGAAGTTTGGAACTGGTTCGATGCTATCGAATTAGGAAAACGGATCACTGAGTACTGGACGACATGGCTAGACCATGCCGAACGGGGTGTTTACACTACAACCTATAAAGAGTACGATCCCGCGATGCGTCATGATCTCGAAGTCCTCCCCGGGCTCCACTTTAGGAGTCTAGGCAGTGACGGCGAAGAATTGATGCTCCCGGATCTGCGCAAAATAGGGCTACTCGGGCGTCGATGGCTAGTGTCCCGCAAACGCAACACTAACCTTTTCGACCTTTCAGCCGTATGGAAGAAAACCGTATTCCGCCAAATGGATGAACAACTCGCCAATGATGGTGGGTTTATTCTTGGCACTCAAGTCCGTAGGACTGTAACTGATCATACTAAGGATAGGACTACAAATCCACAATTAGTAACTGTCGACCCGGATGACAGTGAGATCAATGTTAACCTACGTGATTCGTCTTCTGACGAAGAACATCCAACATTCGGTAGATTATCTAAACGAACAAATTAGATGTCAAGCGATATAACGTCGTATACGTAAAGCGTTCCCCCTAAACACTAAACGTACGTCGTGTCGCGTCAAACAGTACTATTCCTACTGATTGACATACTGCCTTACAGCCTAACCTAAACCAACCTAAACAGGTGCGTGGTAATTTATCTAAGCGTCGCTTAACAAAGCGGCGCTTAATTACTATGGTATATAAGAGCGATCAACCGTCGGCGCCAATGCGTGTCCGGCCTAGTAGTTGTTCATTTATTTATTAGACTGTATGCCTGCCGGCCCCTTTGGGCAATAGGCCGTGATGCGATGTGAGATTCGTATTGCGCCCTTAATCTAAACGAACGGTCTGTGATTCGTGTTACGATTTAATTATCGGTAGTGGGCGATCCCCAACGGTGACTCGTTTCTGCTCGTTTAATTACTTGCGGCGACTTCTTGCTCAGTAAGGATTTCTTACAGTAATCGGTGTCGAAAGGCACCGGCGAAGTTCTGGTAGTTCGATTTTTTCACTTATTAACGCTTATTAGTCACTGGATTACCTTTGGGCATTATTATCTTAATAGTACTAAAGATAGGCATAAAAAGGCTATATATACACCATCAAGTGTATTTTGGACGATAGCTGAAACGATCTTGATCAGGATCTGTTTCATAGCTAAAGATAACTAGTTCCCATCTTTAGCTATGAAACTAAGCTTATTATACTTGAAACCTGGATATTATTATCCAGGTTCTTGATGGAACATCTCCTGTTTCGTTGCCTTGATACATGATATCAAGGCCTGATAATAGACTGAAAACAGTCTATCCTTAGAAAGTACAGCCACTGACGAGCTTATAAAAGCGAAAGGGCTGCAGTAGTCTATCCAGACACTGCCCTTTGGCCCTTTCATCCCTTTCCCCTCACTGTTGTTATCCCCGCTCGACGTCGCTTCGCTCCGCCGAGCTTTTGCTTCCCTAAACCCTAAACCCTCAAGGTTAGCCGTGCTATGTAGTACTAAGGAAATCTACATGGAAGCAGTTAGAGATCTTAACAGCCTCTATCATACTCGCGGTTATCCTGATCGCATTGTCAAAGAATGGTGCAGGAAGAATATACAAGAACGTTGGGAAAAGCGCTACGCTTCTCGCATCACATCGGAGCACGATGAAGGAGTTCTTGTCCTGAAATCACAATTTGATGATCACTGGAATTGGTTCTCAGCGACCAAACTTGGTGAAATAGTTGTCGGGTATTGGAAGGAATGGCTCGAAAGAGCCAAGACGAATAATTATTCTGAAGAATTTCCTTCCGTTAAGCCGGACGAAACGCACGACATCGACGACGTTCAGAACGGGCTTGATTGCCTTATTACGGACGCCGCCGGCGAAACTGCGTGGACCCCGGACTTAAGCCGCATAGGCATACTCGGACGTCGATGGATAGTATCACGCAAACGTACGACAAATATCCTCGACCTTACAAATGTTTGGAAGAAAACTGTTTTACGCACTCTTGATGAAGCTATAGCCGCCTCGGGCGGCAATAGCAGTACACATATCACACCCTTACCGGTTAATATAGAATTACCTACCTTAGCGCCTAGTAAGCCAGTAGATAATACGTCTGATTCGGACGACGATATTATACTTCACCGAAGGGATTCCTCAGACGAGGAAGTGTACCATCCGGAATTTGGTCGTATGTCGAAACGAACGAATTGATTTGGAATATAGCAAACCGTTGCGAAGCGTTACCCTAATAACCCTAACGTAAGCCGTGTTCCAGTTCTGTTGGTCACTACATTTTTACTAACAGACGTCAATGTATCATAGCCTAACCCTAAACCAGTCCCTAAACTGGTAATAAAGGTACGCCGTCTACTTATAGTAATAAATCGTCGCACCGGGTCAGCCTATTTGCTACCGAACGTAAGCTATCGACGACTCAGTTGTCAGTGCCTTTACGCCTAAGTATGAGACCCTCCGCGGCATCAATAAAGCTATCGGACGCGAAAGCATTTCTGCTTCGAATTCAGCACAATCGTGTGGAATGCGAACGCCGGCGAACGCTGGTTATTGTAACGGACTGCGCGTGCGCGCTGTCTAAACTTAGCGGTTTTGTTAGTAGCAACAACCCTGTTGTTTATAGACGTAGTTTATCTTGGAACACATATAAACTAGCATAAGAATACATTGAATCTACAACGATAGATCGGGTGCTGTCGATCGAAGCAATCGATCGGCGTCGATCGATCCAGATCTCTAGATCGATAGAGATTCGGATCGATCGCGATCGACAGATCAATCTCGGAGCGCGGATCGTCCCCGGGATAATATCGTTGTTAATCTATTTCTGTTCAACCTCGGAGCAATGTCGCTTGTCAGAGTGTATCATTCGGAGCGCATATGACCTCGTCCGCTCCGAGGTTCGACAGAGACGACATCGTCGGTTACATCGTCGACGATGTCGTTCCTTTGAAAGTACAGCCACTGAAGAGTCTATAAAGACGAAAGGGCTGGCTTTGTCTAACAAGACATCGCCCTTTGGCATTCTTTCGTCACTCCCCACTTTACTTAGTTGTCCATCCGCCCTGCGACCTTCGGCCGCAGTGCTCGCTTCCCTAAACCCTACATGGAAGCGATTAAAGCACTTAACAGCCTTTATCACACGCGCGGCTATCCTGATGCACTCGTTCACAGTTGGTGCAGGAAGAATATACAAGAACGTTGGGACAAGCGCTTCGCTTTACGAGCCCAATCAGAGCACGATGAAGGCGTTCTTGTCCTGAAATCCCGCTTTAACGAAGTTTGGAACTGGTTCGATGCTATCGAATTAGGAAAACGGATCACTGAGTACTGGACGGCATGGCTAGACCATGCCGAACGGGGTGTTTACACTACAACCTATAAAGAGTACGATCCCGCGATGCGTCATGATCTCGACGTCCTCCCCGGGCTCCACTTTAGGAGTCTAGGCAGTGACGGCGAAGAATTGATGCTCCCGGATCTACGCAAAATAGGGCTACTCGGGCGTCGATGGCTAGTGTCCCGCAAACGCAACACTAACCTTTTCGACCTTTCAGCCGTATGGAAGAAAACCGTTTTCCGCAAAATGGATGAACAACTCGCCAATGATGGTGGGTTCATTCTTGGCACTCAAGTCCGTAGGACTGTAACTGATCATACTAAGGATAGGACTACAAATCCACAACTAGTAACTGTCGACCCGGATGACAGTGAGATCAATGTTAACCTACGCGATTCGTCATCTGACGAAGAACATCCAATATTCGGTAGATTATCTAAACGAACAAATTAGATGTCAAGCGATATAACGTCGTATACGTAAAGCGTTCCCCCTAAACACTAAACGTACGTCGTGTCGCGTCAGACAGTACTATTCCTACTGACTGACATATTGCCTTACAGCCTAACCTAAACCAACCTAAATAGGTGCGTGGTAATTTATATAAGCGTCGCTTAATAAAGCGACGCTTAATTACTATGGTATATAGAGCTACTTAACGGTCGGCGCCAATGTGCGCTGGCTTAGTGGTGTGTTCAATTATAATTAGACTGTATGCCTGCCGGCCCCTTTGGGCAATAGGCCGTGATGCGATGTGAGATTCGTATTGCGCCCTTAATCTAAACGAACGGTCTGTGATTTGTGTTACGATTTGATTATCGGTAGTGGGCGATCCCCAACGGTGACTCGTTTCTGCTCGTTTAATTACTTGCGTCGACTTCTTGCTCAGTAAGGATTTCTTACAGTAATCGGTGTCGAAAGGCACTGGCGAAGTTCTGGTAGTTCGATTTTTTCACTTATTAACGCTTATTAGTCACTGGATTACCTTTGGGCATTATTATCTTAATAGTACTAAAGATAGGCATAAAAAGGCTATATATACACCATCAAGTGTATTTTGGACGATAGCTGAAACGATCTTGATCAGGATCTGTTTCATAGCTAAAGATAACTAGTTCCTATCTTTAGCTATGAAACTAAGCTTATTATACTTGAAACCTGGATATTATTATCCAGGTTCTTGATGGAACATCTCCTGTTTCGTTGCCTTGATACATGATATCAAGGTCTGATAATAGACTGAAAACAGTCTATCCTTAGAAAGTACAGCCACTGAAGAGTCTATAAAGACGAAAGGGCCGCTGTGATTAACAAGTCACAGCCCTTTGGTTCCCTTTCACCCACTTTCCCCTTCACTGTTGTTATCATCGCTCGCCGACGTCGCTCCGCTCCGCCGTCGAGCTTTTGCTTCCCTAAAAGAGCGATCAACTGTCGGCGCCAATGCGTGTCCGGCTTAGTAGTTGTTCATTTATTTATTAGACTGTATGCCTGCCGGCCCCTTTGGGCAATAGGCCAGTGTTACGATGTAAAATTCGTAATGCTTCCTTAATTTAAACGAACGGTCTGTGACTTGTTTAATTATTGGATTATTAATAGTGGGCGATCCCCAACGGTGACTCGTTTCTGCTCGTTTAATTACCTGCGGCGACTTCTTGCTCAGCAAGGATTTCTTACAGTAAGTGGTGTCGAAAGATACCGCCGAAGCTTTGATAGTTCGATTTTTTCACTCGTTAACGCTTATTAGTCACTGAATTACCTTTGGGCATTATTATCTTAATAGTACTAAAGATAGGCATAAGAAGGCAACAGCCACACTGTCAAGTGTATTCTTGGACAAAGCTGAAACAATCTTGATCGAGATCTATCTCACAGCTAAAGATAACTAGTAACTATCTTTATCTGTGAGATAAAGCTTATAATACTTGAAACCCAAGGTATATTTACCTTGGGTTCTTGATGGAACATCTCCTGTTTTGTTGCCTTGTTACATTGATATCAAGGCCTGATAATAGACTGAAAATAGTCTATCCTTAGAAAGTACAGCCACTGAAGAGTCTATAAAGACGAAAGGGCCGCAGTAGTCTATCCAGACACTGCCCTTTGGCTCCATCCTATTTTCCCCTTCATTGTTGTTCATACCGCTCGACGTCGCTTCGCTCCGTCGGGCTTTGCTTCCCCTAAACCCTAAACTGCACAGACATGCAGTCTGGGATGATGTCTCGAAGTCGACGTTGACGTCGCTGGGACAGAGCACATGTGGGGCGACGGTGGTATTGGCATGTGGTGGTGGCTCATGTAGGATGCATTCAATTTATGATTTGATAGGATATATGCATTGCGATAGGATGTTGATAGGATGCATATTTTATTTAACAGGCTGATAGTAGTCTGATAGGATGCATTTCTGTTTACGAAATGCATCCGCTCTAAAAGGATGCAATTGTCCTGGTAGGATGCAATCACATAGGATGGGGACGTAGACTAAGATGCATCTGCAGCGTGTTGATACCCAGGTTAATAGGATGCAAGGGTGGCATACTATACACAAAACCGGCCGTCAGGCAATGATTATTTAAGTCAGTAAATACTGAGTAGGATGCATCTAACGGTCTCACGAATTAGTGAGTAGGATGCATCCTATCTGCTGATACATGTGGTGGTGAAGACTCGCCACTGCGATGGGAAGTAGCCAAGTGCAAGGGTATGGTTGGTGAGAGACGTAAGGAGCGGGGCCAGCACTCCGCTAGTGCGTTGAAGGGCGACATTGGGGATGGCAGAGGGACCAGGTGCTTTGAAGGGGTGAAGTGAGGCAATGGCTTCTTCAACCTCTTGCTTTGTGACGTCTGGGCATTCCAGGCCACTGGGGTAGTCTGGGCAGCTTGGAATGTCACTAACATCAGCAGGAGGAGGTTCGGGGAAGAAGGTTTTCATAAGTACGTCTCCCTTATCTGTGCTTGATTGCGCAAGCTGACCGTCGCCAGACTGCAGAGGTGGGATGGTTGATGGCTGGATGTTGGCAGCGTGCTGAGATGCATACTTGTTCGCCTGCCAGACCGCCGCTTCATCCGCATCTCGCAGCCACTCTCGCCAGTGGCGCCGCTGCTGAGCTCTGATGGCAGAATGGTATTTGCGACGGGCTTCAACAGCACAACGTCGGGTTTCAGGTGTCGAGTTGTATTTGGACGCCCTGTTCTGAAGTGTACGAAGATCTTTGTGCATCTTCGACAGCTCAGGCGTCCACCACCGCTTTGAAAAGACAGTGGTTTGTGTGCTCGGCACCGTCTCCTCCATTGCCTGCTGGTATGTATGCATCAGTGCATTTACCATGACATCAATATCGGCTGAGTCCTTCACCTCACTGACCAGCCGCTTGACGTCTGCTGATTGTAATGCCTTATCTATCGCAGTGCCAAAGGCATCCCAATCAACATTACGCCAGTTGCGTCGTGCCTCGGTGGGGGTGATAGGGCAAGCAATATTGATCTTGATGTCCACGGCTTTATGATCAGAGCCGTGTCCGCCACTTGTGCTGCACGATACCACATTTGCTGCAAGTTCCTCCGTGGCAAAGACAAGATCCAGCGTTGACCATCTCATCTGGTTGGAGAGGTACGTTGGTGTCCCCGGGGGCAGACACAAGGTCAGGTCATGCTCAGCCAGGAGCTGGATAAGCGCTGTGGTGTCGGAGGAGCGCGACCGCTTTGGGAGAAGTGGTCCTGCCCATAACGAGTGGTGGAAATTGAAGTCTCCAGTGAGAAGGAAGGGATTTGAGGCGTGGTTTTTGAGGTGTTCGGAGAGGGCGTGGAAGGTGTGGTCGGACTTCGGGGGGTTGTAAATTGAATAGACAGAAAAGATAGAATTTTGAAAAGAGAACTTGATTGCAGTGATATCCAAGCTTGAGATGTTGATTTGGGTGTATTAGTCTGATGGGATATTCTTATTGATGTATATTGCACTTCGGATGAGGGTGCGTTTGTCCCGGTTCGACGAGTTGGTGGGGAGGATCAGATGCCACCCAGACACACGAAACGAGAGCTGCCGATCAATGAAGTAGGGTGCCTCCTGGATGCAGAGGACATCCCAGTCGTTGGGGCTTGTTTCGTTGAGCAGAGACTTAAGAACTTCTGGTTGCTTTCGACAGTTGAGGTTTTTGACTCGTGACCCTTGTTTGAAAGGCGTAGTATTCATAGCTGAGACGCGCCTCCGGCGCGGGGGTCAAACTTAGGGTTGAAGTATGCTGAGCCGTTAGAATATCTTTCTGCAATGTCATGTTTGGCGTGCTGTTTAACAGGACACGAGTTTGAGAGAGACTTATTCGTGCCACCACAGTTAGCACACTTGGCTTGGATGTGTGTGCATGTACGGTGATTAGCGCATTTGACAGGCGCAGGGCACTCGCAGTTCTTCGTAGCGTGATTTCCAGCAGAGCGGGCGCACTTGAGAGAAAGAGGGTCCTTGAGAGAGGGACATGCCTTGGCGATATGGCCGAAGGATTGGCAGTTATAACACTGGCTAGGGGGAGGGACATATTTCTCAACCGAGCAGATATTGCCGCTGATTGAGACAAAGCGATAGATGAGTGCATCAGCAACGTGTTCGTCAGTGAGCGATATGATTAGGGATGCATTGGCTTTAGTAGATGCCTCGCGGCGATCGTACTGCCACCGAATTCCCGAAATCCAGGCGTACCTGCCAATTTCATATATGAATCACCTTTACTTAAAGAAAGAGGCATGATATATGAGCATCTTTAATCAATGATCGAACTCATATATGAGCTTAAAGATGCAAACAATGAGTGCTCGTCCGCCACATTCCCCGCTGCGCGGCATACACGGCATCTTGTATTTCGGCGCTACCCGAGCGCCCCTTGGAGCTCGTCGATACTACGCACGGGCCACCCGCCACCCCGACTCTCTTGGCGTCGGTGCTTTGTCAGCACGCCTCAATGGGCTTCCCATTGGCCGCTCGCTGGCGCCAGAAATCACATCAAATCTCATACATCAACACCAGATAGACAAATTAGATAACAACATGCTATAATAATAGCCCTCGTGGACAGCCTGTATGCTCAAATACTTAGTATATCTCCGTAGTACCTTTTCAAAGTCATAAAGTTGATGTTGTACACCGCCATGGGATACGGTGGGAATTTTGCGAGACATGCATCAGGAAAGAAAAATTGGTCCCACTGCTCTAGGAAGATAGCGCACTTCAAAAGGTAGCTGAAACGCAGTAGAGTATCCTGGCGCAGTTATTTAACCTTAAGGGTGGATGCTGAGCGACGCATTGGCGACGCATCCAGCTAATAATGTGATCGCTTCCTAATGTCCCGGCCCGGGATTGAGGGCTTTGATAGCAACCTCCCAGCCATCGACCTCGCACCACAGTGTGTTCAACGAGAATACCGACGCAGAACCTGGATATTACATTCGATTTGCATTCAAATTTTACAAAAACAATGAAAAATGATTTATTTCGACCAAGTTGCATTGGTCTCATGCATGCAGTTCACGGCCACTGTATTTAATATCAAATTGAAGTGTCAATTGAATAGAGTTCAGGAAAAATCACTATTGAATCACTAGAGCCGTTTTACAAAAATGTATAAAATTAATATTACTTCTTTCGGGGTCTCTTATTCTTCGCAGCTCCCTCTCGCTCCGGCGCGTCCTTCGCGGCTCGTTTCTTTTTCTCTGGCAACGAGTTATCAAAACGCTGTGGCGGCCGGCGCTCTCTCTGAGGGCGCTCAGATGCTAAGCCACTGGCAGGGTATTCCAATGGCGGCAGTACTACCAGTGGTGTATTGCCATCCGGATTAAATAACCCGGACTTCGTTTTCTTTCCTTTTCCCTTCGCTTGTGGATTGTGGCTGCTGTTTCCGTTCTGTCTCTCGCTTTCTGCCTTCCACGCATCATTGAGTGCCTTGACGCGTGCACGCGCGGTGCGTGAGGGCATTGTCACCTGATTTGGGTCGTGGGCCTGGTCCAAACAAGTCGTTTATTATCAAGGTACTGCGGCGAAAATAATAAACGGAATTACTTACAGTCGCGCTCATGTCGGCATGCCCCCCTTCATGTTCTCCTCGAGCTGCCTGTACTGTCACATGCGGTTGCATAGGGCTCGGCGTGCCTGCTAATCCCGGCCGCGGCATACTCTCTTCCGAGGGTGGCGCTTCAGACATGCGAGACATTGTTGTCAGACCAGCGGCCAGTCCCCCATGCCCGCCCGTGCGCCCACGCGCGGCACCATGTCCACGACCACCTCTCCCACCACTCCCGCCACCTCGAGTATGAGGCAGTCCTTTTGTTCCGAAATTCATCATATGGGGCTGATGCACCGCAGCTGGCAGTGCATTACCGAGTTCAGATTGAGTGAGAAGCGTGGGGTCAATCTGTGGCTGTGCTATAGATTCTTGCCGCGGTGATTGTAAAGGCACGTAGTCGTCGATAGGTGGGAGGTCAGAGTTTGGCTTTTGCGGTGGTTGGTATACTTGGCCCATGCGATTGAACGCGGCGGCAATATGCTCTGAGGGGCCGCCAGGTTGTGTGTCTGTTGGATGTGATCCGGGGTTGTTGAGTTCGACGGCGGGATCAGTGGCGTTTTGATTGACATGTATTGAGGCGAATGCCACAGCAGGCTGGTGATCTCCTACGGAGTGTAAGTTCTGCGCTCGGTCAAGGCCAATCAGAGGCACCGTTCCAATTTCCAGCGGCGCAGATGACGATGCATGAGCTTGCTCTGAAGGAAGTCCTCCGAATCCAATGCTTGAGATCTCGGGCATCCCATCATCGGAATCCCCTCCACATGAGAGTGATCCGGCATCCTCACGGTTTTCAGGATCTTCGTGAGCGGGACTCTCGGGTAGTTGCGGTGCACTCTGTGATGCCGGTGGGGAGGTGGTCTCTGGCTCCGCATCTAGAGGCACCGTCTTTGCTTTCTTTCCACCTCGAAGATGCTTGGCTGAAGTAGGAAGTCAATTATCACCCGTGTTTGAGGATCAAGTGGAAAACATACGGTAGACTCCCTTACACCACTCTACCAATGGGGTAACGTAGTTCTCCTCGTAGCCCGCATAAACATTCGGAAAGGTAGCAGATGGCGCAGTTTCATGTGCAAATGAGAAGCTATAACGTGTAATCAGATAATCTGACGAATAATGACACTACAGAACTCACGTCTTAACACTCAAATTCTCCTTGTTTGCGGGATTGGGACCAACAAGGATGCAAAGCGATGACCAACCACTTAGGTCATATATATCTTTGAATAACTTGCCCAGTTGTGGTCCCAGGGAATTTAACGAGCTGTGGACATCAGATATAAATTAGTCGCTCATATAATAGAGAAATGAATATCTAAACTCACCGTTGACGGTCATCGGGATCCCGCTGCAGCCCAGTCTTTACATCATTTCCTGGTACTAGAAGACGCGCAGTGTTCTCTTTCTCGCGTTCGACGCGCACCGCCTCCTTGGTAGCGTCATCCGCCTTGTCCCACATTCGCTTGAGCACCGCCTGCCTAACCTTCAGATTGTACGCTCGGTCCGTCATTTAAGGTGGTGTGTTGGGATCTACGGGCTCGGTAGATGGCGCAGGGGTTTCGTCAGATGTATTAGGTCCATTTCCCTTTCTCTTCTTCGGCTTCTTAGGCGCAGGGTTTGGGTTTGAACTCCTTGAGCTCTGCCTCCACCGCTGCAGTAATCTCATCCTTGTACATGTGTTGATAAACTTCGCGAAGCTGGCGACCACGTCCACCTTTTGCGACTGTAGTAGCCAGCAATGAAGTCATGGTAGACTCGAGAGATGTCAAGCCTAGAGCACTACGACGGTTATTGGACATCCATTCCCTGATTCGCTGTGTCACACCGAGTCAGTCTTCAAAATCCCACTTTTATGATCACGAATTAATTCACCTTGTGCCGGACGTATAGAGCATCTTGATATATCTCTGTGTACTCATCGGTCCAGATAAAAGCCGTCCCATCATTGGGGTCGTCTGCAGATGGCAGCGTCGCCTCTCCTGGAAGGTCTCCGTTGGCGATTAGTACACCGATTTCAGGCCATGACTTCGCCCAGTCAGAGTATATTTCTGGCCAGAAATGATGCAGTGTATTATTTCGTGCGTGTTCACAGTATGAGGGAAGATGCTCACCCCTGTAGAGAGCCCAGGCTCTCTGCGTGCGGACGCGCTACTTATCGTACAGCACGCGCGCAAGCCAAGACACATCGGCCGCTCGCCCGAACCCATCTCATTCGCCAACTCACGACCAGCAGACTACGCACGCGCGCGCCAGGACCAGGAACGAGCGGATGTAGCGACTCTGGGATATTAGCGCCTGCCAAGAACACGGCTCGAGACTCACCGGCGACACGGCATACCGGCACAGCGCCGCCCACAGACGGATGGGGGAGGTGTTGGTCCAACGCACCGCCACTATTCACCGGTGGGCGAAGCCCCTACACAGTCAGACAACGACGAGTTCATTTATTTTCTTATTGCTACATATATTCTCATTTAGTTATTCGGCCGACTGGCCCTCTCGCAGTAGTATAAAATTACGCTCATGTATTAGGTAGTGGCCAGCGAAATACACCCCCAGTTTCTCTGCTCAAAACTCTCGCATTCGATCTATCTACTCTCGTGTATCTACATGTCCCGAAGACTCCGTGCGTCGCCTCGTTCTCGCCTCGTTCTCGCCTCGATTCGTCTCTTTCCGCGTCGCTCCACGTCGTCCTCGTCATCTTTCTCCCGTCGCGCTCGACCCCACCCCCTTGTTCCTGTGCCGCTTAGATTCCCCACTGGGGTTCCCTGGATTCGACCGTCCCTCTCCTGACGCACGCGCAGGAGAACTCGCTCCGTGGTACTAGCTCATACGAGTTAGGACCGCTACACCCCGTTGTTCAAGTGTGTGTATGGCTAGTTATCTATTCTGCTTAACACGCTCATCTCGCATCGTACTGCGGAAGAATGACAGCTCTGGCTTACGTATATTGCTAGAGCGTCGGATGGCGGTGTATGTAACCCTTGTAGAAAATTTCCTCCCATCCATGCAGATTGGAGGTCATACTGCGAGGGATGGTGAACCCATCATCATTGGTGCTCTCGGTAGAACTGTATGCATGAAGATGGTCACTATCAACTCGTCTCTGGATCCGCTCAGATTTTTCAGCCTTTTTTTCCGGTCGAAGGTTTGAATGTTGCGTTGTCGAGCAGCGCGCGGTAGGCGTTGCACTCTATTTCCGTCTCGTCAAAGAGCGGGCTTTGTGGACACATGAATCCTGATTCAAAGATAACCTCGAGACCAATTTCCAGATACACTTGTGCACCGACTGTTGGACTTTTATTGGACCACTCTTATATCTCTACACATCCTTGAGCGCGAACGTGGAGTGTTGCGCATCTGTGTTCGACAAGCAGAGTAGCTCACTGCGGCAGACGCGCCCATCCATCATTGTCGCAGACCATTGCCTTTAAGTCAACTGACTTTGGGCACATGCGTCGAGATTGAGGCGAAGACTGATCTTTTTTTTGGCGCGCTCCTAATTGGTCTGTATTGTAGCAATATTCACCCTCGCGCTTGCGACTACGTTCATGAATTGAAGGAGTGTCTTAATCATCTGGCCCTTTTTGATCGGTTTTGTTGCGTCATTTCCAGGGGATGGCGAAGATTTCACGAACAGTTCGTAAAGCAATATATAGCCAGGTTTATTTCGGTCTCTAAGAGCAAGATTTGTCTCTATTACATCCGAGAGCATAGAGAGAAAGAGACCGGACGCGCGGGTTATAATTAAATCAGTATGTCTTATGAAACGGCATAATTGGACCTGAACAAATTTCGGTTCCCGCTTACGACACAGGAGATGGTGAACATGGCTTAAAGAATATTGTTCAAGTCGGATTCAAGGCATGGTGTTGATTTGTGGACTGAAGGGCTTCAGGAGTGTTTAGCACGCAGGTCATTCAAGCTCCGCCCGAAAAAGCAAAACCGGTGATACCCGGTATGTTGTTTAGTCAGAACGTAGCTGTTTCTATTCATATCGACCATCTGCAATCAACATCACCACCAAACCACCAGCACCAACCATGGGCAGGAGAAAGATAGAAATACAACCCATAACGGTGCGTACTTCTTCCCCTTCCATTCGCGCTCTCTTCGTCCAGCGCCACCCAGCAACTTGGTGCCGGGCGGTGTACGCGTATGCAAGTGCGTACACGTGTCGGGTGGCTGTAGGGTGTGGGTGTGGCGACGGGGTGAGGCAGTCAGGGCGGGTGAAGCTGATGCACTTTGTGGTCTTTTTGTAGCATGAACGGAATCGGGCGGTTACTTTTGTCAAGGTACGCACCTCAGGTCAAATTTGAATCTGCTATTTTTGTAATTCCTGATCGTGTCTTCTTGGCAACCATTCTCCTCCTCCTCTAATCTTGTCTTTCCACTCTCCCGAATCGACTTGAACGGTGTTGGGTTCGACTCCGACGGTGCTGCTCTTCGACCACCGTCTGCCTCTTGCTGGTTGGCCATCGACTCGGCCGACTCCATCAACTCACCTCCTTTCGACTCCATGGGCCGTTCGACCATCTCTCCGTCCCGCCTACCACACTACCCTCCGTTGGTTGGTCCGACCCCGCCGCTCGACGAGTAGCGCAAAAATGGCCTGTTCAAAAAAGCATATGAACTTGGGGTGCTTTGCTCGGTGGACGTAGCTGTGATCATCTTCGGTGCGTCTCCACTCTTCCCTATAGCTTTCTTGCGACGAAGCTAATCTTCGACCCTTCCCCTCTTCTCTTTATCATTTCGGTTTATCTCATGGCCCTCGCTCTTACGCCCCGTTTTTCGTCGTCTCCTTCGTGATTGGTGATAGAGTCCCGCCCTGGGCACGGCACCAAGCTGCACCAGTACTGCTCCGGGATGGGAGATATACGGTCGATCGTGCAGAGGCAGCTTCGCGTACGTCTTTTCTTTGCCTTTGCATTGTCCCTTTCCTTCCCGCTGGCCTTTTTTGTTGCCCTTTTTCTTTCACCAAATGTCCCCTGCCGCCTTCGAGGTTCCCGTTTCATCGGCTACGCAAGGCCAAATGGGCGCATAGACGGGCCCGCTGCTTGATCTTTGGCCTCCAAAAGACATCTTTTTCTGGCTCTTGGGCCTTGGTTATTTGTTGCCTTGAACTTTCTGTTCCGCTTTTTGTTCTGTTTACTCTTCTGTTCACTTGTATTTGTTCGCTTGTTTCTTCCTTCCTCTGCGACGCTTGTCTTCGTCAAGACCTTTTTCTCTCCGCTTCCTGGTTTTCCTCGACCTTCGCAGCTCGTTTCGCCCGTTCCGAGGTCTTCTTTCGATTGACTTACCACTCTCGGCACTCAAGAGAATATTTGTCGTTTGCTCTTAGTGTGACACTGTATCTCTCGTCTCAAATTCCCCCGCACTCTCCGTCATTTTTTTTTTGTTTTGGCTGGGCGACCTGCAGGCGGAACGCAGACCGCCATACTCAACTCTTCGAGGCTCAGCAGCCACTTACCGTACTCGTATCATGCAGTCTGAGTCCTTATTTCTTTTCTGATTTTTGTCATCGTTCAAACGAGCGCCGGTTGTATATCCACACCGACATGCTCTGTCCCCGGTCCTCTTTCCTGCATCCTTTTTCTTTTTCGTCTCCGACTTGTTTCCCTCTTTCTCCTCCGAGTCGCGCCGTATTATCTCCTTCTGTCAATACCTATCATTGTTCTTGTCGTGGTCTCGCAATGCTTTCTTTATATTTCTTCACCTGTCCATAGGCCACGTTCCGGTCCTTTCAAGCACTGTGCCCGGGACGCCGGGCTTTTCAGCTCGAGTTCTAGCCCTTTTAACTTCTTGCTTATCTTTTCCTTTTTTTCGTTACTTGCCACGGCGGTTGAGGACTTTTCATTGTCGATGGGTGCTACATGTATCACCCATCTTTCTTTTTTGTCTGCTTCGCTCCCTACCCTTTCCATCGCCCGGCTTTCCACTTTGACCCTCTCTCGGGCAACACTGTTCATCGATCACCATTGCGTCCACGTCTCTTCTCGACCGTACCTGCGCGAATGTTTCTTCACGTTTGTTCGTGGTCTAGTTTCGGCAGAGAGAGCGCGAGCAGAGCTTACTGTTGTCTTACAACTTTTCGGCTCTGCTTTTTATCCTTCACTTTTTTCAGGCGATTACCATCTTTTTTTTTGGTGACCTTCACGACTCCCCGCCCCGCATGCTGAATCTCTGCGATGCCATTCGTTCCTTCTGCCGGCCTTTCTAACCCTTCGTATCTATCCTTTCTATCTACCCTTTTCCATGCTGCCATTTCTCGTTGTCGTTTCACCCTCCCATCCTGGCGGTACCTTCCCAACACTAATGCATTCTACAGCACACTGGCGACTCTGACCTCCGCACTTCCGCCGACTTCCACAACACCGGCGACCATGAACATGAAAACGACTTTGACGCCTCGCAGGACCTCGACGGCACCGTCCTCACCTTTGACGATGACGACGACGGCGACCCGAACATGGCGCATGATCATGCATTCGATGCGCACCACCCGCACCCAACTGCTAATAACCACAACGATAGGCACAATCACTCGCACTCGGGCACGCATCCCCTCCCACCTCCGCCTTTGTACCTTCCAGGTCACGGTGATGGGCATGGGGGGTACGACGACCACGGCCAGGTCGGGGGCACCAGGAGCACGCGAAGTACTCGAGCGGGCGGAGGGCCTGGTGGGTCGCGACGTAAAACGAACGCGGCGACGACCAGTGCCAGTGCGCCGTTAAGGCGGAGCGGGCGAAACCGCAAGGGAGGGAGAGGGCATGTCGATATGGATGACGAGAGAGAGGACGAATGGGATGAGGAAGAGGAAGAGGCGGATGATGTGAGTGATTTTTGTGGCTTGCTTGATACTTTTCTTCTTTTTGTTTTTTTTTCGCTCGTTTCCAGTTTTTTGGACGAGCCTTTGAGATTTCTTTGCTGCGTGACATGTTTATCGCTGGTTGAGTACCTCAATTTTTTTCTGCTGGAACCAGTGGTCGTTGTCTCGTCTCGACAATTTCTGTGCATTTCTTTTTGCGCTATCTTGCGCTTATGGAATCTATGCGCTCTTGCAGCCTTTCTTCCGGCTTTCACGCATCCGTGCTCTTCATGGCTTTCCCTTCTACGTCTTAGTCCCGATCACTGACTAACAATTTTCCCTCCTGTGCCTTTCCCTCCTGTGCCTTTCCCTCCTCAGGGCGAATACGCGCCGTCGTCATCTTTCCGCCCCGGGCGCACATCACACCGCGAACAACTCTCGATCAGTAACGACCGCGTCTCCTCTATCCGCGACACCGACACTCACGCGTCTTACACCTCGAGGGGAAATCGCAGTAGTAACAAGCGCGCTCGGCGGAATAGCGAGTCTCCAGCGTCGAACGAATCTCCCACCTCCACGTCGCGTCCGGAACAGCTGTTCCTACCATCCCAACAGCCCCCACCGCCCCCGCCTCCTGTCATCAACTCGTATAACGGGGGCACAGGGAGGTACGTCACCCGAAGACAGGCGGCACAGTTCCAGCAGCACCAGCAGGATCTGTACCAGGGGTACGGGCCTTCTCCGTCTGCATCATCTGCGCCACAGTACTTTGGAGGCGATGGTATGAGTATGGGTATGGACGGTAGTCATGCTGGTGGTGAGCGGGAAGCAAGACCGGGCATCTTCGATGCCTTCCTCGAGGCAGATGAGATCAGCCGTCGAGGAGGTGGAAATGGAGGTGGTGTTGGAATGAGCTCGATGGATTGGCAGCGACAGGGAGATATGGGCCATGTAGGTACGACCTTTGCCTCCTCGGTGGTTGCAGGTGGTGGTACGTACTGCCTTCTCTTATATCTCTTATTTTATTGTAATGCTCATGTGCCTGATGTTGTCGTAGACTTCTCCACTCATGCGACCGAATCAGGGCCGCAAGTCTGGTTGGATCCCGCGCTGGAGAGCGCCGCCGTTCCCGTGCCCGCTGCCGGTCCTCTGCAGAATCACTCAACACACGACGGCCTCAACCAGGCCATGAATGCCGGTAGCACCGCCACTGGTGACCACGTCGCTGATGCAGACGCACCCGTCCCGACACCTGCGCGCGATGCGAACGTAGCATCCACTCTCTCCATCAATGACCCGGCCGGCGCGAGTGCGGCGGAAGTGCCTGCGGATGTTGAGATGAAGGACGCTCCCAAGATGGATGCAGATGGCGTGGGCCATGGCGTTAGTGCTGTCGAGAACGTCAAGACGAATGGCGCCCCGGGGGCTGTGGCCATTACGGCTGGCGAGGCGCCTCCCCCTCTATCCACATCCATTGCCTCATCTACCTCCGACGTGGTTGTGACTCCTACTTCGGGTGTCGCTAGCGTACCAGAGGACGACGACGATGCCATGGAAGGGGATGAGGATGCCGAGGGTGAAGAGGAGTAAATGAACGACGCGAGTAATGTAAACCTTCATTCCCATTGTGTTACACTGTAACCTGCTAGAAAACCGACTTCGACAGGGCTGTCTAGATGGCTGCTCCGTATGATACTTAGCATCTTCCGATTGACTGATTTGTACCTTCGCTACCTACATACCCATCTACTATGACTGAGATTTGTCCTTTCTTCTAATTATTGTTTACCTAATTGTATTCTCAAGTATGTCTGCGTCCATGGAATGGACAACGTTGGGTAAATGCGACGAATGTGCCAGATAGGCGCCCGTACACTACTGCTGAAACCTTTGGTCATGAACGCGAGTCCCTTCACACCGTAGCCAATAATTCATTGAAGATGTATGAGTCAGGCTGCCCGCAGATCGTTGACTCAAACGTTTGATCTCATACAATGACTAAGTTTTAGCCTTTGCAAATACTCAAGCGTTGAGACTATTGTTCTCTCTTCAAAATGCATTTTGACCTCCTTATTTGTACTTCAACAACGTCTTATCAATACACTGGCAGTGAGCATCTGGATAAGGATGCCTGTCATGCCAGCGGCATCTCAACAAATGCAGCGCATGTGAAGGTCCTATAAATAAATACAATGTATAGTACGTGCCGCTTATCCCACTCAATGTATGTGAAGCTCACAAGCTGTTGTTCGTGTGTCCTCGTTACCTAGAAGAAGCCTGTTTCTTGAATAGGATGAAGGGCATGTGGGCGTTTTCGTTATCATTCCAGCTGTGGGGTTATCGCTATCTTTCGCCGCTTCTATGTCTGGATGCATTCAGAAAGTCCCGTGTGGGCGGTATCATATGCCAACTTGCTTAATAAGGAAAACAAGGAATCCCACACATTCGGTTTCTGCGAACACCGCCTCTACCTCGGATATCTTATAACGCCTGAGTAGCCTTGTACTTCGCAAATGTGAGCCATGACGAGTCGACAACAGAACAGAGCTACTTGTTTTTGTAATGCGACTCCACACTTTTCTTCCACTTCGAGTGAGGTATAGACACACAGCGTAGATCTAGAACTCCACTCAGGTCCAGGGAGAATCAGCCAAATTTGGCCGACGTGTCCATGACATAGAAGCATGATCATTTCGTTTTATCTTCTCTTACCTACCCTCTTCGACTACTACAACAGATCAGCAGATAGAGTGGCCACGATGCGTTGCGTTCACGACCGTGTCAGTCAAATTTCTTGTTCCCCGTCGTTGGTAGACATTCCAGCAGGTCGGTTCGGGTAAGTGTTGCATTGCAATAATCCTTGGCATGAATTTCATATAAACTGGCAGGGAACAAGAGACGAGACGTTCCTTTCCCGCCTTCATATTCTCGGAGTGATTCTTTGTACATGCACCGGGGCTTCAACTTTCGCTAAGTCGCTCATTCAGCTCACTGTCGACAGTCGTGGAGTCTAGTCATCCACCAACTATGAGCCTCCTCTCCGAACAGTCTATCGCAGAACCCTCCTGGCGAGGTCATCTCGACACGCGCATGGACGCGCTTCACCTCATCCATGCCGCACGGCTTGGGTACATCACTCTCGTTCCTAGACGTCCCAGCGCAGGAGAGATGCGGCAGATCGTTGATGCTGGCGCATTGTTTGTGTTTGAAGTGAAAGGATCTTTCAATAATTGGAATGGTACGCGAACGTTCATGTACGTGCTCGCAGAGAGGATGACGTGGAGGTGATTAGATTACAGTACACAATGGACACACCTGAATAACGGCATGCGGAGAGGAGGCTATACGGTGTGCGCTCTCTTGTCGACGACCTGCTTTTTCGCTGATTCTGTCATTCAGAATTCAGTCTCCGCGACGGTAGTCCCCGAGTTTCGGAAGAAGGTATGTTTCTGTAATGCAGCTAGCAGTGGCCTCATCCCAGTTATTTGCACCCCTGCGCAGATTACCAGATTTCAAATCGGATCCATCAGATACCAAGTCGTCTGCTACCACAATGATGTCAGCAAAAGCGGCAATAATCTATCTGTACGTGTTGTCAAAATTCAGCCTTCGATTCGGTCAATTCTAATGGATCACAGAGATTTCCAAAGCCAGTCATTGCGAATAGCATTCCCACGGACCAATGCAATACGAGTACCACGCTGAACTTCAAACTCAAAGGGTGTACTGACCAAGGCTGTGAGATATACGAGTAAGTGGCTCCAGTAGCACATTGAGGTCCCACCGCTCGTATCCACAATTTCTTTATTAGATGGGTTAGAACCGCCGACCAAGCTGCGGAGACCTCTGAGCTCCTGGAAAACGAAACCCACGCGCGTCAACAGTCCCGTTCTCCATTCCCCCTACCACCTTCATATTCGAACGCTCCAGAGCACGAGGAGCTTGTATCAGCGCTCTACCCGGAAGAAAATCTCACCTACAAGTACAAATATCGTTACAAGACGACAATACGCAACAGCCAGATGCAGGCATCGCATGACAGCGAATATAGGTACGATATGCTCTCCCAGCCTGAGCCGAGTGCAAGTGCCGCTCCGAAACAAGACGCACGGATTGGCCCTAGTCGTTTTCCAGTGGTTTCTAAATCGCCATCGTCACCACACCGGAACCAAGGCTATGCTCAAGACCCATTATCACCAGCTTCCCCTGTATCGCCACAGCGTGACTACTACTCCCACCTTGGCGCGCCAGGGCCAAGGTATAAGGAGGGCGCGTATAGCCGTCAGCACAGCGATGCAGTCAGACCCTCGTCACCACCAACGCGCTCGCATGCAAATTTGGAGGCACGGGTCAGTCCGTATGAGAGAGATGCGCGGGATTCACGCCCTGAGCGCAACACAAGTGCACCTACCTCACCTGAGTATTCCGCCTCTGCACCCCTGTATGCGGTACAGGGCCGTGCGTTCAGCCATTCCGGATTCGACGTGTATGGGCGGCTTCTTACGTACCAAACGTACCACCCATCCAGCTCACCGCCGCCTCCGCCACCATTGTCCGGTCATCGCAGTGGATATGATCCGCAAGCACCGTTCAGCCAACCGTCTACGGGCTATGCACCGCCAACTCAGTACGGAAATGCATCACACGGATGGAGAATTATCGCCCCCGCACCTGCGTCGTATGTGCATGATGGCGTGATACCTCCAGCCAGGGAGCTTATTGATGGCGCAATGCGGAAGGAACGCGAAAGGGAGCAAAGACGTGAAATTTGAAATTGAATGCCGGTATAAAAGCAGTCTGAGGCTATGGTATTTTCTCACTTGCGCAATGTATTGACCACGATTTTCGTCGTTCATGGAAGTCTGGATGACTGATCGTTGCGCCAACATTATCGCAACTGAGAAAGCAGCTCCTTACGCCCTCGACTAGGTCGCCGTGGAAAATTGTTAGATCGACACAATATATTGAGTCTAACACAGTAACCAATTCTCTGCGAGATAGCTACGCAACAATCTGTAACCCTAGGACGTGTGGGATCAGTGGTTAATATTGTCATTGTGCTATCATACAGCCATCAAGTATGAGTGGTGTGCGCAACTCACAGACGTGACCCGCAGTCTACCTGTCCCATAGTACTCTGCTGAGAATTGATTTGATGCGTGCACGTAGCGTATTGGTGCGACGAGGAAGCCATGATGCAGTACTCGAGCCACTCCAGTCTCACCTCCATCTTTCTATTGTTTGACTCGTCGTCACCTAATCGGACATGGTTTCTGGGTTTTGAACCGGCCGATAATACAAAGAGGAGGGAAACTTTCTGTGAGTCAAGTTAGGTCACTGTCCAACTCTGAAATACAGATTGATGTAACTTATGATGCACACTTGATGCACGATACACAGCCGGGGTTCGGCGGGGTCACAACACCATATTTTGTCAATAGAAACTCCAGCTGTATTTAATTGTGCTATGTGCAAGCTGCGGATTCATCATGTACTCAGGTGGTTGGTGGAGAGGTTATGGGCAGCGGTGGTTACTTGGGTTGACCCCAGCGACTCAAAATCCCTCTTAATGGCGCTCAATCATCCTTATCGCCAAATCAATAGACATGGAATCAGCATCATGTTCTCGATAGAATTGATCACGTTATGGAGGCGTAATGCCATGCCATTTCATCATATTGCCACTGCCACTAGGGAGACGCCAGCATCACATCAGAAGAGAAAATCTTGGGCCTGGCTACATAACAAACATGCTGGCTTTGTCGCGATCGCATTCTCCTAATTTACCCCCAATGGCTTTCCAGGTTGAAAGCGGCTCTCGTCTCACTGTTCATAGAAGCATTGCTATATGGTTTCCAAGAATCTTTGTGATTCAAGGCACTAATAAATGACATTTTCTCCCCACTAGGCATTTTCTTGACGGTCTTAGGTGTATCATGCTTCATAATTGAGGAGCGTCTCCGCGACAATCCCTAGGCACGTGCAGTAAACATCAAACTTTCATTGGTACTTGCATTAATGTTCATACTCGCAATCGCAGTCTGTGTCTATCTCAGTGGAGTTGATAATGCAGGATACTCATAAACTAACTTGCAGCATATTGTCACATCTTTGTACCGCATCCTGGATGCATTCATCACGCTCCATGGCTCACAACCTAGCGACCGTCTGAATGAGATAAACAATGCTGGATACATTACTCAGATATTCACCTACAGTCTGCAAACGCTGATAGGCGATGGATTTATGGCGCGTGATCGTATAGCGTTTACTGAAAAGATACTGTTGTGAACTTCAAATAAATATTGAATCTACCGCATGCACATTGTGTAGCACCGCAGCAAGGCCGCGTGTGAACCTGTAGCTCTGCTTTTTGCGGCAAACGTTGGTACGTATGACAGTTCACTACCACATATTTTGATAACGATTGAACTTATTAATACCTTTTGTATCACTTGCAGGCGCTGGTATACCTTGTATTGTCAGATATACTAAGCAGGCCAATAGCGACTTATCCACTCCTGGCCGTAGTCGGTGGGCGATCACCTTCTTTTGGGTCACGTTGATACCCAACACTCTCGCAACATGTACGTTTCACCTCTAACCCTGAAGGGTCGTCTTGCCATTCGGATTGTTAATTTTATTAATGCGCGTGGTCTTAATTGCCGGACGCCTACTTATCCTACATCGGCAGATAACGGCCCTATTATTTCCAGGCAATGAGCACCTACAATCCAAGCGAAGTCATACTGCTGCAGTGATAATCATAGAATCTGGCGCAGTGTATTCGTTGTGTTTGATACTTCTTATCGGATTATACATGGATGGGAGGTACGCGCAAGTGATTGAACTGGATGCAATGCCTCAAGTCATGGTATGTGATAAACGATCTATCCTGTTGTGCATCGTCTATATTACATCTAACACCGTTTGAAATTTTTGTAGGGCAAAATCTTTTCGCTCGTAATTTTGCGCGTCGCTCTTGGTTTTTCTCGAGAAGAACGTGAATATATTTTGAAGGCTAGCCAACCAGTCAATATGCCAGGTGAAATGTCTTCTAACACCTCTCGGAGAAGTTCCGTGTCGAATAATGGCGCCCGCGGGTTTATCTCCGTTGAGGTGGTGAAGACCAGTCATGCATGATACTTGTAACTCTATTTTGTCCTCAAGTAGCTGCAGAATTTAATTGAATTCGGCGTTCTTTTGGGCTAGCTATACATGAATATTCTACGCAACAATGTATTTTGTAGAATCTTGTAAATGTAGAGGTTCAAGCGGTCTACGGAGGCTTACACTATGCCTGAAAGCTATGGCACTGACACTAGTATTTCCCGCTCCATTTTGCTTCCTGAGAAGTCCACCATGTGAGACACCAGCAGCTACGCGGACGACGATAAGCGAAAAGACAATTCCCTGACAGAAATAGCGGTCAGTTATCATAATGAACTTCCTGGGCATAGTCAGGTGTCGACTGACAATGACTTGAGGAATGCAATTGAAGAGGATATCGCCGCCATTATTTTTTACTTGATACAACGCGATGAACGGGATAAGCGTCGCAGAGTAAATTGCGCCAGATTCAATGACGATGGCTGCTGTTCGTCCCAGACTCAAGCTGACGGTATAATTCAGGGGTGCTCGCTCCCTCCGACGGAAGTACCATATCCGCGCCGCAATTAGGGCTTATTGGGCGAAAGTTAGTAGGGTATATGGCCACTTCAAATGGATACAAGTCGTACCAGTAGCATACCCATTAGTGAACAGTGTAAGAGGAGGAAAGGCACTATCCCATACTTCCTGTCTGGGAGAATATCGCGCCGACTGGTTTTCATTTGATACTGCATCCTGGTGGAGGGAGCCAATTGCAGTGACTGGTAAAAGTTTTATTTCAGCATATCAAGTTTGGCGACAAAGCACATACCGACACTGCCCAGGAATGTGATTACCACTGGAATACATGGTAATTTGGTCTTGCCCCAAACCATGTACAAACGGTATATCTGCGCATTTTTATTTGACACCGAAGGTAATTTAACATTCATTGTGCTTACCATGAACCCATCACCCACAAGAGTCTGCACTTCGTAAACAGCAATTCGTAGGAGGTAATTTTTTGTTGCTGTGGAGGCTAGTACTGAAGCCGTCCTGTCGCGCAGTACCCAGACGAATGCCTCCAAAATTCTCCATAAACTTGCCCCAATATGCTGCAGCGTAAAGGATGTTACCTATTAGAATATGAAAAGGACAGAAACAAGTGCGCACTATAGAAGCCAATATGATCATGACCAGTGAGACCGACAAGATCTTGAGTTTTGCGGCATTCAGACCGTGATCTCCACCGTGTTGTTCCCAGATATGATAGCATGAGAGAGCAAAGACAAAAAGGAAGAGACCTGTGGGCTGTATTTCATAGGTAGGACATATAATGTAATTGAAGCAGTTATACGTACCGTACAGAATCGATTGAACAAAAAGAGAGATTAACGCTGCAGTTTCAATGTTCAAAGTCATCGGGAAAGGACGGCGATGATGTTGTATGGGTATGTCGGGTCGCACTCCCATTCATATATGATGTATTATGTCGTGCAGATGGGTTATAAATATCGGCTGAGATCGGCAATCACTATCAGCTGCGCAGCCGGCTAAAATACCTTCGGAGCCCAAGTATGGAGACCCCACCTGGCGCTGCTTGTTAATAGCTGCTTGCTATAATTGATACTCGATCCACACTGTGGGTGGACTCCGATTGGTTGAAATTACTCCTGCAGTACCCTTCCGTTGCGGGGTGTGTGTAATCTGTTCACAGCGTTGCAGTGGGAGCCATTAATAGGCCCTTACCAGCAGTTCTGTGCAAATTGTGTGGAGGCTTGGACAAGCCTAGCAACTTGCAGCACGAAACCCACGGTAATACCTGGATGATGTGACGCTGGACTGCGTATAGTGTAAAGGGCTGCACGATACTAGAGTGAGATAATAACTGTCTGCTTGCGCAGGCAGACCAGCGTTGCTCACCATATTTGCAGCTTCCGAAGAAGAAAAAAGCCGTGCTCCGCGGTGCTGCTGTGATTAGGTGCGGTAAAACCGAGCTCAGGACCGTAATAATCAAGCAAACTAGTGCTGCAGTAAATGTGAACATCACCGCTTCTGAAAAGACCACGACACCTCATTGACCTCACAACCGAAATAATGCTCGGTGAGAATTTATGTACGTTCACTCAGTGGTCATCGATCATCGGGGGTGATTCTATCTAGAATAATTCGATGATATCACTAATATCCTTCAAGAGCTGCGCAATCGAGGCGAGCCGCCCGTCTCTTACTGTTCGGAGGGGGACAAAAATGGCGTCAACGGCATAAGGATCGCCAACGTCAGTTATATTCTCAGAAAAGACATACTTGAGGTATGGGTAAGCTGGCACTTTGATGGCTTAAGTATCTTGGACTTTGCAGCGTGGCCAAAGATACGACTTGAACACATCAGTAATTGTGAATGGGCGTCAACTGGTAGGTGTAATTCGTCGCCCACGAACTCCACTATCGCCCAGATGCGTCCAGCTTTCCATCCCTGAGCTTAGACTGTTGAGATTGAATTCAGGAGTACAATGGTCAAGTATCCTGCTACAGCACGGCATCTTTGTAAACGAGAAGCGTACAAGATCCCGTCGTTAGCAGCTTGGAGGATTACAATAATGTCAAGATTTCAACCAAATCCGATGAAGTCGAGGCTAGAGGCCAGCGACGATTAGCATTTTCAAAAGATGCAGGCGACGAGGCTAAACAGTGAAGGAGCAAAAAAGGAAGGAAACAATGG
Organism: Psilocybe cf. subviscida; assembly: GCA_013368295.1. Classification (NCBI taxonomy): domain Eukaryota; kingdom Fungi; phylum Basidiomycota; class Agaricomycetes; order Agaricales; family Agrocybaceae; genus Psilocybe; species Psilocybe cf. subviscida. The sequence goes on along the minus strand of JAACJJ010000056.1, from coordinate 5,220,988 downwards.
GGACCAAGGAGACCTTATCATCAACAAACCAACAAGAAAATAAGTTTCTTCTCTGTCGCGTGAATAATCGATTTTGCCGCCCTGCCCGACCAGCCGATTACGGTTTCAATGCCCTGCTGGGGCCAGAAGCCATACTAGATGTGGTACAGGCCAAGGCTAAGATGAAGGCGATCGTTTGTCTGCATGCGTGTTGCAAATGAGTGCACAGAGAGCGCAGTGTAACGAAGTCAGAGAGAGAATCATTGCCATGGGAATTACATCGGGTCGAGCGAGGAACAGAGACGGAGACACGGAAAGCCAGTGAGAAAGACAGGGAGGGGAGCGACACGCAGAGGCATAAGTTCCGTGTCGCGGTTGAGCAAGGCCGAGCTGTGGTGCCTTTGGAAAAATGAGCCCAGACACGGCGCGGCGCGAGGCGCGATGCCTGTAACAACAATCCAAGACATGTTGAGCAGCGCGGAACGGGGTCATGAAGTTAAAGTTCCAACAAACCAACAAGCGAGCAAGGTGGGAAGGGTAATAGATGAAATACTTACACCTGCGATCTCTCGATTGGTTGTCGGCATTCGACTATGATCCAAAATTTCGGATTCTCCATGTAACCTCCGCGCTACTGTTGACAAACGACTGTAAGAAGGTGGGATGCGCCTGAACAAGTAGGGCTGTGACCTAATAAAAAAAGGTCTCTCAACAGGCGCGTCTTGAAAGACGCGGTGGAAGGAAACGAAAGGATACATTATTCAGAGTCGCGGAAAGACTGAACCGGATAGCTCGAGTAATGGATAATGATGACCACGGCTACTTACATCCATGAACGCAATGTGTGCAGAGTTTGAGGTATGCTGATTCGACATGACGGAGTCGTTTCAACGTATATAACGCGAATTTCACCAGCTTTGTTGTACGTGTGGAGGTCCAGAGCGTCGATATCCGGTATGAGTACGAAAATAAGAGCACTTTGCGGTCCATGCCGCGCAGTGTTGGTAAGACCGAGGTGGATATTATGATCCATTTCGGTAGCTGTGCGCCGAGCGAGTGGATGGAAGCGAGGTCTGGTGGGCGTAGAAAAAGCAAGAGAACCGAGCAAATGACCGGGAGCGAGTCGAGTTGGCTCCAGTGAATATCGGCCAGGGAAGTATGCAAAGGTAGATGCGAACGGAGGTGAGTCAAATTGGGTGAAGCCCGCATCGGGTCTGGCGAGGACAGGGGTGAGGTAGGTCTAAAAATCATAGGTGGAAGCGAATCTGCGTCGATGTCGCTGCAGACGGAGAGGAGCAGGAGGGTCCTCAAAAATGTGCAGATTGCGCGACGCGTTGTCTAGATAAGCATATTAACACTTTTGGAGCCGTCGAGCAAAGAGGAGGGGCTTAGCGAAGCCAAAAGGAACGGCAACGGGACGGGAAGAAGAACAGCTAGAGTACTCACACACCTGGGACGCTGCTCCAACACGAGTAGCTTGCCATCGCTGATCAACGTCAACTGGGTTTCTCCATCCTTCACGATCTCATGGTCCGTTCTATCTAATGGTGGCTGCAATAGGACCGTTATTAAACGCCCTTAAAAAAGCGCCTGTATGCGCGCAAAGATTAGCATGTGGTCTTACATGGGACATCAGATGAGCCAGAGAGCGAAATGTGGAAAAAGTGAATGGTCTGGAAAGATAAGGCATAAGGAGAGAAAGAAGATGGCAATGGGGAGTCGAGTAAGGTTCGTGAGATGGGGGCAGATGTACGAGCGAAAAGGTGAATACTTACAAGGCATTTTCGCGTCGGCGACTCGTAGGCCTGGGCAGTTGCCCATGAACACCATATACGGGATAAGCTGTAGCGAGGTAGTCCAGTAAGTTACACGAAAGTGAAGAACCGGAGAGGGTACCAGGGCACCTTGATATCCACAAAGTGGTCGAAGAGGTACACGTTGGTCAGCCGAAAATGTGCGAGGGTCACTTCATAGCATAGGGACTCGGGAGCAGGAGCATGGGTTGCGCCGTCTGACAGGTAGGTGGTAGAGCGTATTAACAACAGGGGAGGGAATTCATAATGCGGTGTAAAAGAGCGCGAACCTGTTTCCGGTACGGACCCTCCAACAGATTCTCCGTGACTGGTTCGGGGATGAGCGAGATTGGAAAGAGCAGACGGATGATGAAGAATACCGCGGATGCAACCTTGGCCTCTGCGCTCTGAAAAGCTTCCTCTGACACGTCGTCGTGCGGCTCCTGGCACTGCTGGTCGCGCCCTCCGTTACATCGAATGCATTCGATGGCGCAACTACATTCGAGAACAATGCACGGTCGTCCACGCATGCGAGGCAGACAGTGTGAGGGCTGGTACCGCGGGACATGATATTGTTAAAACTTGAGCAGAATATCGCCAAGAGTTCGAGGTCGACAATGTTTCTGGCGGTGGCCGACCCTCGCACATCGTCGGTAACAATAAGCAAAAAAGCTAGGTCGCAGGAAGGTGCTGATGGAAAGGAAACAAGGGAACAGTGATGTGACGTATGTGACATGACCCGCTCATCACATTCCACGTTCCCACGAAGTTCGAACAGGCGCTCGTACACAAGAACGAGCTCATTCACTGGCTGGAACCGTCCAGGCGTCCTGGTGATATTCCTCAATTCTTTTATGAGCGTGGTAAATGTTCTATATCTACCCTCCGATAGGAACATCGACCTCTGCGCATGAGACAATGGAGTAGCCCGACTTTGATGAGTACACTGGCTCTTCAGACGCGATTTGGAGATGGAGTTGTCTTCAGAAGTCTCGGTGGGATATGGGGAGGCACTACATGCCTGTGCTCCCCATACCCGTGGAGAAGAGATTATCCACTCGATGGTAGATGCCGCACCAACATGACGAAGTGCATTTGCGGCTGTGGATGGATGTCAAGTGTCAGATCATCTGTTAGACGGGGACCAGTAAAAAATGCGTGGTACTCAATTGACATGCTCTTACAACCGGAAACGGGACTCTCCTCAAATTGTCCAACACCAACAGTTATAAATGCCAGCAGCAATGAAACTGCACGCTGGTGCACCGATATAGATCACCAATATATTGGCTGGTGAATAACACATCCTCAAAAACATATAAGTAGGTTGTTCTGATGAGAGTCGCACCCGATCTCCCATCCCCCAATTTTATAACTAATCACGGTAGCATTCCTTCCTATCTTGTTTCCCTGCAAGCACCCCGACTCCTAGAGGTTGTAGCCAATGCCCCTCGTCATGCAACTGAAGCTAGCCTATGTCACCACCACACTCCACACCGCTTGGAGTTCCCTTGCGACCACAGTTACTGGATTCACTGGCATAGACTGTACCGACACTGCTGACAAAAGTTCAACGCCACTTCAGGCATGTGTTCCGCTTCAATTGGCGGCGCAAAATCCGTTCAATACGCCGATGTGATCACCCGCGGTCCGGGGTCTGGATACGCCACTGCAACTGATGCTGCTGAGTGAGTGTCCTTTGATTGTGAACGCGTGGGTGTTGGACCTGATGTCAATGTGTTGGTCGTAGATTTTCTTGGGAAAGTGTTATGGTGATCTAAGTTTGTGATAAGTGAGACAAAAAACAATTCTATGGTCTGCTATGGAGGCTATGTATGCTCAGCCCGCCCTTGAGGGCATATTGATTAGTCCTGTTCATGTATCGCACGTGTACCCTTCTAATTTTTGTAGCCATAAAATGAATCCATCCGTGTTGACGATTAGCAATATGGATGAGCCACAAATATAGAGACGAAGAGGGAGCCTGTAAAGCGAGAAACAGATATCAGAACATTATTCATGTGGGGGCGAATATAATCAAGATAATTAGGCGGAAAATTTAGTGATCCGTAAATGAGAACCGCTGCATATAATATATCTACAATATGTGCATGACATCCCAATATCGGTGACTTCAAACCATGCGAGTTCCTCAACATGCGTGACATCGTCACCTATACATCATATACCTTCCACCATACCAATCCTCTATGCCGTCGGATGTTCACCACCTCTTCTGATGCGTGTATTTCCTGAAGCGTGATAGTTTCATCTACATCTGAACTTGATATGTTCGGTCTCGAATATCGCCATGTCGTGTTGGACTCTATTCCACATAGCATGATATTTTCCAGTTTCGGAAATGTCTCGAAAGCGATCCGTGCGATATGCAGTTTCTCTGACTCCTGCAGAGAGCCCCGAATCAAAAGTGAAAGCAAGAGGAGTTCTGGGAGGCTTCCAGGACGAAATATGTGATCCTAGTCAGAAAAGAGGCTATCAGCAATTTTTCTGGTACTTAAGCGAGGGCATAGATCTACTTGAATGGATCTGGCGGAAACTGTTACTTCCAACAACACAAGATTCAAAGGGATTTCATCCGTCGCTCCGCGGAAATCGGGATAAATGTCGCCAGAGGCGCTGAGATATCTCAGTCGTTCAAGTGCGGCTGCCTGGTCTATGCTAAAATAGCTCAGGTTCACAGTAGCACTGTAAATGAATGTCGGAAGTAATTGCAGCGCCGTGATGTTCCGATTAATGGCAAAGCCTGCAAAAGCGAGTAGGTCCGATGTTGTGATAGACGTGAGAGAGTGGCATATGGTATCATCCAAACCGCCTAGCCAGCCGCTCAGAATGTCCCCCACGTCTAGATGTCGTAGACGATATTGGGATGCCAAAAAGTCTGTGATGTCAACCTCATCTTTCCACCCACAGGTCCACACCAAGGCCTCGAGCTGAAAACAGCCTGCGAGCCCATGCAGAAGTGAACGTGTCGGATCTTCGGATGTATCCACGGGGGAGAATATCAACGATTTCAAGTTGATGAGTGTCGGGAGTGTTTTTGCTGTCCACTCCCAGAGGGATATACGCGCATTTCTGTACTGGAAATTATGAGGGTACGCTGGAAATAACGGGGTACAATGTTAGCGCGTGTATAGCGTGAATACATCCGGAAATCAAGTTGTGTGACTACAATACCATTTACGGGGCAGGCAAGTCCGACCTGGGTATAAGAACGGACGTATGGTCCAAGGCGCCGCGGGTTACCGTATACGGTTTGCAGAAAGCGAATGTGGGTTGAAATGACATCGCGCACCACAGATGAAAAGATTAGGGCACCGTCTGTTCGCATCTCTCTGAAGATCCGACGCTGACTCTCTTCGCGCAGTGTGCTGCATGTCAGGGCCAGCGCAAGCAAACCCTTCTTCCCGTCGGGATCGTCCATGTGTAAGTGCGAAACGATATCCCGAAAGAGCTCTGTTGGGAGAGATGTGGTCTTGAACTTCTCGACATCCATGGTCAAGCAAGGAAAGGTGAACGCTTAATATACTCGCGATTGATTTGTATATACATCGACACGAGGCACCACGAGGTGTTACGGCACAGAGATCGTTGGCGGACCTCGCCTTTACCTTAGTAATAATACCTTAAGCCCGACCTGGATATTTTCCAACTCCGCAAAATGAACCGCAGTCATATGGAGTTTTGCATCTACTTTAAATTTAGTAAAACTCAAAAATCTAAAATTTGTATCCCACACGGCATCGACGAGAACACTTTACATGAGCGACATATCGCATTAAGTCAAGCTGTCTTCTCTGACGGGTCCCCGTCTTCACGAATTCCCGCGTTTGTTCTGACGCCTGTGCGCCGACTATCGAAAATCGCAAAAGGGAGGAATTAGCGTAACAGGGATACATAGGCACCCTGCTCGATGAACCAAAGGCGTATGCCGTACCATCTGCACTTTTATTACATCACATCAATCACATCAACGCGTCCTTCCCCCCTCGTATTCCTCCGTCCCCTTGAGTCCGATAATCAATATAAGAACGTTTGGTAGGTCTCTACATACATCCCGGTGGAGCGACGAACCCTTATGTGCATCGCGCGTGCATCAAGGATTCTGCGTGATGCAAGCCAGCGATTGATTCTTGACCATAACGAGGCTATTGACCACATTGCTCACGACAAGCGCGACGGTCTGATCCGACACAACCAGTTTGTCCAAGCAATATTCAACCACCCGAGGCGTCTAGGTCCCTTTGTTCGAACGTTTGTACAGGTGGAGTTAGCTTGCGAGCCAGGGTGTAAGTGTTCGTCCCGTCATTCTGATCCAAAATCTTTCTGGGATTATCAAAGTAATGTTGCACAATCTGCGCTATAGGAGGCTGCGCGTCAGGCTCTGGGAGCTCACGGTTAAAGTCCTGCCGTCGTTCGTCAACCTCAAGTCCCTCGTTATGATTAACTACACCCTGGGTGCAACGACGCGAACGATGCTTTCCCTCACACAGCTCCAACCGGAGATCCTCCAATATGACTCGAGCAACGACTCCGACGACCAGATCTCGTTGGTGCTCTCGATCCAACGCGCCATACTCCACCTTTCCATCTACACCAGTCATATTCAGCTTCCTGCCGACATATGCACAACATTAATCTCTATCGAATGCGATATTATATCCTTCGGACGACGGGCACACACACGAAATATTAAAGCTTTCGCGTTGCGGGTTAACGTAGAAGATTATAACCACCCCAGAACCAATGACAAACGTCTATCTCGTCACGCCCTAAGTCGCGTCCAATACCTGAAACTTCCTGGTCCTTGCCGGGCGAGTCTCAGAACCTTACTGGTAGAATTGGATGAAATTTTACTGGGGCAGCCGCTCAGAATTCGAGGTCTGGAGATGGCTGATTTCTTGTTTACGGATGTCCGTTCTATTTCAACCTGTGTGAATACGCGCTGACATGGTTATTTCTGTAACGGTCACTCTCTAGCACGACGAATGGCCGCTCACAACCATTCCCGACTTCAGGGTCATTTCACTCCGATTTACACAAACAGAATTCCCAAATCAATACTACAGAATGACTGCGGCACTTGTCGCATTCCGCCTTTTCACCAATCTATCCAGGCTCCTTTTTTGGGATGATAAAAGCCATATCCGATGGGCGTATTCGAGGCCAGAAGATATTGAGAAAACAGACGAGACATGGGGTCATTTTGGACTCAGTTGGCTATACACTCCTCCCGGCCCCACTGATTTGACTGCCAAAGATGAGGCTGGGAACAGGGATCGCCGGCGGGAGGGAGGTGGGATAGGATGTGGTGGGTACATTTGAACATTTGATATATAAATGCTCCCCCCCGGCAAGCGATATTTGACTTAAAACAACCGTATTGTCGAGAATGAGGCTTTTGATCCAATGCATGATGCTTCTATGTACCGCTGTGGCTAATATTCCTGCTAAGAATTTTCGGAACTTCTTAAACAGTGGCAACACTTCCACAAATATGCTGCGTTTACTGTCCCCTTTCGAAATGTTCGGCAGTCATGCGCACACCCCATGCCGAACATTTCGGAATGGGACAATTCGTCGCTTTAAAGCAAGCACTCATATTGATAGAGCGGCCCCGGTGTATATATTTTCAAACGATTTTCCTTTGGTACATAGCTTACGACACGAAATTATAATTGAATAGGAAGCCACGGCAAGCAGCCAAATACATCATTGTATTCCGAACCGAACAGCGACGTATACTAGTAGGCACAGAGACTGTTTGATACCGAATTCCCATCGTATTAGTCGCGAATTCTTGCTATCATGGGCTGTCATTCTGTGTCAGCCAATATGATCAACGAATCACCGCAGCACAACATACTTGAAGCATGTAGTTGCGCAGTTGGCCTCAGATGTGGCCAAGCAGCAGCAGGCAAGATCATCTCGGAGCCTCAGGTTAAACTCCTCGGTTGATAAGGCATTGTGCGCTCCGGGCGGGACAAAAATGTCCCTGTTGAAAATTTGGTGGGATGGGCCAACATCGTCGCACCGTCCTTCGCTTGTCCCAACGCAGCATATTACGGCGGCGCCGCGGGTGGTGAGCGAGGCGAGGAGTGCAACAAGTAAAAAGGAAGAATGCATCTTCAAATGACTTCGCTGAAGTGAGAACTATGGGCAATCGCGGTTGTAGTTATCTCCACAAATTTACTCCTGCTTATATACTCGGATGAACACATGGAATATAGGACGTAGAACCAGTTTTTTGTGATGAACCAGGTCTATATTTCCCGCATGCCAATCGTCCGTAGGGTTTCTGGGCTATTCTGCTGGTTCTTCTGATACGAACTTAAATTATCGCAGACGTGCGTGGTCGTTCAAGTCGACATTTGACATTGAGGGGCAGCATAAACGCGCAGTTCCGTGATGATAGAAGCTACCACAATATTCATGATTCTGCTCTTCGAGAGATCACTTGGTTGTTTCCACCTGATACAAAGTTCCACCGACTCTTACTGAACCGAATATAGCAATTATTTCATGTGCGCCCATAATTCAATCACAGTTGGATGATGATTTACGTGCTTCTGATAAGACAGATAGCTCAATTTAAGCAAAAAAAATCACCATCCGCATTAGAAGCTGATCATTGGATGTATTATAACTGGCTGATCTCAATTTAGGAGTGTATGATGCTCCGGCGGTAGACGCATGATGCCTGAATGATCCTCAAGTGAGCACTTTGGTGGGATTGTACTCGGCGGCCAATATAGCTGTTTAATTTATCAGCCGGCGGCGGAGATACTGTCATATCTTTATCCTGGCCCTGAGACAGCATTGTATTAGTGTTCAACGCTTTATGGAGATATTGCCCTTGCATCCGAGAGTAAAAGATCAACGCGCGTGTTCGCCTCCAGACAAACCCATGATAGAACCGCATGTTGACAGGGCTGCGCAAGTTTGACAGCGAATGCAAAGTCTTCGAAGTGTTCAGGAATCATCTTCTGTACATACTGAGAGTGGAGCAGCGGGAGTCGCGCACAAATCGAGCGAAGAGCCCCTTCGCAAGAGGTCTGTCACAATACGTATAATAATTACACCGAATAGGCAGGTACTTACACCTGGAAAAGCATCATGTTCATGTTTCAGTAAACCAGAGTTCCTTTTCATACTGACTAGCGCATGGAAAATCGCAATGTTCAGTCCACCTCCAGCAAGCTCTTGGAGACTCTGGCGTTGGATATCCCGCGCAGTGGCAAGTCAGGACCGCGGCGCCCATACCCAAGTCATGCCTTCCTCTCATTGCTTTAAGCAGCATTGCAACGATGTACAAAATGGTATAGCTGCTTCTTGGAAATGGCGAAGTTTCGAGGCGGTACATAGGATATGCTCTGAATACATACAAAATAAAGGACACTGATCCCCTGCGACTAAGCACTCGGGATCTTCATACTCAAGAACCCGCTCATCGCAGCGAGCGACTCCTTCGTATACGGCGGGTAGCGTAGGCCCATGTGCGGTTCCTCCCTATATTTCATAGATTTCCGCGTCAGATCGTCACGTCAGCAGTGCTCCAGCGAAAAAAAATGAACGCAAGCAGCGAAAAGACCGAATCAACAAAGTGAATGACATGCGAATAACATGGGCGGTGGGATAGAATCGGGAGTAGGGAATGAAAGAGGGGACGAATTAGGAAGAGTGAAAAAGACACTCACGCATATGGAACATCCGCAACACCACGCTCATACACAAAGTTGTCGATGCTGTATTTGAGTACCTGGCGGCCGTACCCGGACTCGCCGACGCCGCCGAAGGGGACTTCATCCACTAGACGCCATAGTCAGCAAGTTGAAATTTACAGGGGGAGAAGTGCGGGGAGAGGAGAAAACGAGACATACTAGCCATCTGCCCAAACGTATCATTGAACGCGACGCCTCCGCTCGTCGTCTGGTCGACAACTGCGGGCGAGGAAGAGCGAGCATTAGTTGATGTAGAAAACAGGCAGCTTGGTAACAGGCGTACTTTGCTTCTTCACGCTCTCATCAGTTGCAAAGGCATACAGGACGAGGGGGTGGTCACTACAAGCGGGACGCGAATGAGTATATGGTCATGATATAGATGTAAGATATCGGGGGAGTAGATACGCACCGAGAGTTGATATAATCAATCGCTTCCTGGACGTTCTCCACAGCCATGATGGGGATAATAGGGCCAAAGATCTCTCTGCAAACCGACACAACGATAGTGAGCACGAGAAATACAGAAGCAAATATTGCAAAAATTGTACATATGCACACTCACCCTTCAAGCAACGCATCGTCCTGCTTCACATCCGTCACCACCGTCAGCTGCATCTTCCGCTTCGCCTCATCCACCTCCCCGCCCATCACCACCTTGCCCTTCGTCCGCGCCAACAAGCCCCTCAGGCGCTTGAAGTGCGGCTCGCTCACGATCTTACCAAACTTGTCACCCTCCAAATCACCGTTTTTACCACCATAAAACTCCGCATGCCACCTCTTCAGCTCCTCCACGAATTTCGGGATAATCGCCTTGGGGGCAAGGACGAAATCCGGCGCGACACATATCTGCCCCGCATTGTTCAGCTTGCCCCAGAGGATCCTTTTAGCAGCGAGGGAGACGTCGGCGGAGGCGTCGAGGATGACAGGCGATTTGCCGCCGAGCTCGAGGGTGAGCGGGGTAAGGTGCTCGGCGGCGGCGTGCGAGATGACGCGCGCGATGCGGCCGTTGCCGGTATAGAATATATGATCCCCTGCGATTCGCGAAGGAGGTGGAGAGGGAGAGTCAGCATCGAGCAATTGCATGGGAGATCATGGGAATTACGATGCGACGGCGTCGCGCTCGCACTCGTGAACCATCAGATCAATGGAAATCTGGACAGACGCACATTTCAACTCGAGGATCTTCGTGATCTCAGGTACCTCTCCCAGCGCGACCTTGAAGCAGTTCGGGTCGAGGTACTTGCCCAGGTTATCGTGCAGGAACGTAGCGTAGTGAGGCGCGACTTCGGAGACTTTGATGAGCGCGCAGCAGCCGGCGCCGATCGCGCCGTACAGTGGCTGGAGGCTAAGGACGACGGGGTAGTTCCATGGGCTATACGGATGGGCATGAGGAAGACAAGGGTATCTATTAGCACAGCTGACCGGTACACATAGAAACCCACACGCAGATAGGCAATAGAAACATGGTTGAACGCCGGAGCACCAGAATAGCCAGGAAAGAGACTCAGAAACCCACGCACGAAATGATCAGAATGACACCCTTGGGTTCTTTCCTCACCCGCGGGTTCCAGCCCTGCTGCCAGTCTTGCACCTTCACGCTCGTCTCGCCGACCCACTCCTCGAGGTTCTTCGCGCAGATGAGGCTGCGGTCGACGATGGGGCCGATGTCGCCCATGACTGCCTCCTGCCTGGGCTTGCCGAGGTCGAGGTAGAGGCAGTGCGCGAGCGCGTCGGTGTTCTCTTGCACGAAGCGCGCGAGCTGGTGCAGTTGGTGGCGGCGCCATTCGAGGGGGCGGGTGACGCCTGAGCGGAAGGCTTTGCGCAGCGAGGCGTGGATCTGTGAACGGGTGATTAGCCACGAGTCAGAAGCGGACAGGAGAAAATGAGCGACGTACTTCAGGAATCTGGTCGATGGGTGTGTAGTTGGACATGGTGACTGCGTAGATTAGAAATGGTGGAGATCATGGCTTTATAAATTGGTCGAGAATGACGATGGAGCCAAGTCCTGGCGCTAGTGCCCGGAATATCCAACATTAGCTAAGCAGATCATTGACAAGGCCACGCTGAGGCCACGCGATACACGGCCACATGGGGTCCTATTCAAGGATAGACAGCTGACCGTCACGGGAGGGGAAAGGTTTGTTATGTAGATCCCATGAAGGGAAAGGCGCCGACTAGTCACACTTGGCACCGAAAGCACCATTGTATCCTTCCAATACGTGTTTGCAGATTAGGCGAGCTCGCAAGCTCACATATCAGCGATTGTTTTTATTACTGTCTGATCTAACGACGTGCACTTGTTGTGTCTGATTTTCTCTGCTCTCTGGCATTAAGTTATACACAATGAGCAGGTACGCGCAGGTGATGGTCCGGAAGGAGTTCCTCGAACTTTAAATATTGTATAATATACATTGCTTGTATTACATCTAACGCTCCCCGAAACCTTGTACAAATGCAGCCTCTGGTTGTCTGTGGCCATTCAGACTATGCCGGAAAATGATGGCGCTGACATTCGTGTGTCTTTCTTCAGTTGCATTGCGCAGTGGCACCGAGTGAGAAATCCCAGCAGCTACCCGGACGATGATGAGCGAGAAAGCAATTCCCTAATATAAAACAGAATTAGTCAATATCATGATCACAGATGACATATTGAGCGATTGTGACTGACAATGATGTGAGGCAGACAATTAAACATAATGTCGACGCCTTCACTTCTCACTTCATACAATGCAATGAAGACCACAAGCGAAACGGAGTAAATTGCGCCTGACTCGATGACTATGGCTGCTGTTCGTCCCAGATTCCCGCATAGTGGATCCTTCAGTGCTTCGTTTTCTTTCCTCTGGAAATACCATATTTTGCCAGCAATGAGGGCTTCTCGCACACCTGTGAGAAAGGCGTAGGGTGACTTCGCATGGATGAACGACGCACCAGTGGCGTATCCGTTCGTAAATAATGTCAGAATAACGAAGGCAGTATTCCAAGCCTCTTGTGCTGGGGAAAATAGGGCTGACCGGTTGCCAGCTGATGCTACATTCTGATGGAGGGATCCAACGGTAGCAGCTTGTAAGAAACTGACTTAAGTGTGACATGTCTGATGGAGGAAGGCACCCAGCACATACCAAACGCGCCCATCTGTGTGATCACAGCCGGTATGCATATCAACCTATTCCTTCCCCAAACCATATACAGGCGGTATATCTGGGCACCTCACATCTGCTGCTGACTCGAAACCTGAGGTCGATAGCACTCACCATAAATCCATCCGCTACGAGAGTCTGCACTTCATAAGCCCCAGATCGTACGAGATAAGCCGTTGTCTTAATGGAGCCCAGTACGTCGGCCGTCCTGTCGCGAGGTACCCACACAAAAGCGTCCAGAATCCTCCACATAGTCGCCCCGATATGCTTTAGTAATACTGGTATTACTAACGAAAACCCAAGAATGATGGAACGGGAGTTCATACTATGGACGCCAATATGACCATGGTCACTAAGACCAACAGGATCTTCATATTTGCCCCTCGATGGTCCCCATGTCTGCGGTGCTGTTCCCAGATATAATAGCACGACAGAAAGAAAGCAAAGAGGAAGAGACCTAGGGGGTGAAAGCATCAGATGAAACGCTAGTAGATACAGAGGCAACGCGCACCATATAAGACAGATTGAACGAACAGGGCGATTAACGCAGCATTTTCGACATCTAGGGTCATGAGGAGAGGGCAGTAACGGCTCCGACACGTCATACTGCTGTACATATATGTTGCATGATGCTGCCATGTACACGACTAAAAATAATCAAGGAGATCAACTGCGTAGATGTAACATGCAGATATTGATACTCCAGAATCCCAACGATCGACAAGCGATCAAAACGAACTTGATCAACGCAGAATAAAACTCCCAACCGGTGCTACCTGGAAATAGGTGTGCGATATTCAAACGGAAATCGCACCTGTGACACCCCTTCCGTTGCTGCCCTTCAAAATATAGGTGGACGCTCCACTGATGTACAGGTAAGTGCATAATCGTGTGACAAAAATGGTTATACCCAGCCGGCGAAGCCCACTTGGCTGACAACCATCAATGGCTATGTCGGGGTCAGGCGTTGTGCTGGGGAACGTAACTCCACAATTGGGCAAGAAGTACACGAATACCTTATTTGGGCCTATTTACTGGAGAGATGGAACACTACTTATGGAGGTAGACAACCACTGTGGGGACAAATTATTACATCCTAAGTACGAAGCGGATCCAGTTTTATGTCGGAGACGTCTAATTAGAAGTAGGAAAAAAAACAGTCAGCTCCTCAGTGTGTATAGGACACATCACTGGCTATGTCAAGGGGGTCTTGCTGCCGGAAAATCTGACCTGGAGTATAAAGCGGGGTCCTAGTTCAGCGAGGCGCGTCCTCCGACGGTTTAACTCTCATCACGTGTGATTCTCAACATTCCTTGTGTGGCTGATTTTCTTTGAACAGAGCAACGACGATTGTAAGTCAAAACTCATAGGTGCCATTGCGCGGGCAAATGAATTATCGACAACCACGTTCCTGACGTGTGACTAGTGTTCGCATAGCCAGTGATTGAAACATAAATAAATAATAGTACATTCGTATTACAATATGGCACGAGGGTGCGTTCATAGAACGGTCTCCTCAGTGGTCGCATTGTCAGCGATTTCAGCCTTGATTCAGGCAGCGCCGTACTTGCGAAGCAGCTTACTGACGCAGTAGGTGCATATTCCCCCGAGAACCCCTGTGTGTGTGCCTCAGTATTCTGGTCGAGGGACGTGTTCGTCAATGGCAAGCGAGTACTCACTGGGAGGCATGAATGCGTCGACAGTACGGCTAATTATTCTTGAGAACAGAATATCAACCCTGAAAGAGGTATCGACTCACATAATTGCGCATGTTTTGGGACACTCGAGGAGGGGCTTCTTGCAGACGTCGACGTGCTGCACGCTACCGGCACATTTCTCATTGTTACATGTGTTGATCTGGCTCACGAATTGGTAGAATGAGAAATATAACGGCCGTACCCAAAAAAAGAACACATCACATACAGTTTGCGCGGTAGATACGCCACCACAGCATTCGTAAGTGTCGTTTTTGCTACATAGAAATTCGGTCTCTGTCAGCAGCACTAAGTAGCCCAGACCACACTTACTGGAGGCTGCCGCACATTCTGTTTTTGCTGATGCTATTCAAGAAAGGAGAGAGCGAGGAGCAAAGGACGAGTGCAAGCAAATTGTCGACGTGCGTTTACACTGTCTTTATATGACTCCTCCGTGGCACCGCGATGCCCAGTGCCACCTCATAAACGAGGGCCTACGGGCCATCGGAAAATAAGTGCGTATAAAGCACAACATAGAGTGCCACCCTTCACTGCTGACACTGACTGCTGGTTTGCAAATGGAAGGATGCTTTCTCTATGCACCCTGTATATAATACGCTATTTTCTAACATATACCATTAGGGTGTCCTCAGTATTACCCAATAAGGCGACGCCGAACAGGATTTTTATACTGGATGTCCAACAGACACGCAATCATATACAGAATGCCTGTATACATCAAACTTATATTTGAAAAGCAGGCAACAATGACAACAGTGTTTCCATCGTGCCACTATCACACGGTCCATTGCATTAAGTCTGTTGTTCATTGTTCACACCACAACATCGCTGCGCTGCGTCGAGGTTAAGAATAAATGTTAAACTGTGGAACACACTTAGAAGAGAATAGAGACCTAAACCCTGTAGCCAGACCATCAGATGTGACATTTTGTCCTGCTTGAGCCACCCATCTAACACATGATCATGAAGCTGGAAGAGACTTGGAAGAGACACTATGAATTCTTGAAGACAAGTCCCCAAGAGATACCCTGTGACCGACAGAAAAGCTCCGCGATCGAACTGAATACATTTACAGATGGAATACATCACGAAAGGTTGGTAAAAAGGAATGCCATATATAGCCCGTGGTAATCAGCATCGCTACAGGGAAGGATATTTGGATGAATCATTATCAAATTACTTGGTCCAACTTTCACAAAGCTGACCATCGTCTATGTAAACAGTAAAGCAGCAAATTTATGGTCGGTTTAATGGTATCAAATTGTATTTCTTGATTTTGGACGTCTATACACGTGTTAGTACGGTGACTTGAGTATTGCAGTGCACTTTCCGTTGTTTGGAAATTTGTTTGGTGGTATTGTGGCCATGGAATCCTGGATTTTGCCAGTGATGACCGCGCTATCCTGTGACATTCACTGACGTACGACGAGAAGGCTTTCTGGTCGGAAGGTTCCCCACATGCTTTTGAATCCCATATTTTATTTATGTATGTGCGATTTGAGGACGATTTGAGCGTCACAGCGTCAACACAGGCGCTTCCTGGTTATACCTCTGCGCAAGTTGGCAGTCTAGGGATTAATGTAATGCAAGTGTGGACAAACAATTTCTGCCAACATAAACTGCAGTGACTGTAACTCAGATCTGTGTTTGATCGGGTCGATGGAGTAGAATCATTTCCGAATCTGGACAAGCAGCATTGGCTTACCGAATGCTGCCTCCCCTCTGATGGCGCTCTTTCTTCACTCGCGCAACAGAGCAATAGGGGTATTTGTTCGAGTAAATATCACCTATTAGAACTGTTTATTGGATTTACCTTCGGGATGAACCTAGAAACGATGAAAAATGTGACTTACAATTGTTTTTGTAATGTGTTCACTTACATACTATATAGATGCTACTCTCTTACCTCCTCTGAGTCTCATCCGAATGTTGTAGTCTATCACTAGCAGACTGTACGATATTGAATGGTGTATCAATGGCAAGGGGGATGCAGGGAACTCGTAGCTAAGTAAGCATGTCGAACTATTTTGCCGTTGATGCGGCTTCCGGCCATCGCCGAGATCGGATCAGAGTTATAACTGGAGACCACGAACTCAAAATGGAAATGACATTGACAGCCTACAGCCTTAAGACAGCTATGATGGCGAACTAAGGTTTGTGCACCTCCGGGTCACGATTCCCCGGCTGAAATGCCGCACATGCCAAGAAATGCAAATTAGGTGTACAATAATAGAAGGTTTACGCACAGCCACTCGTCGGCTTTTTGTGTCAATTGTGCATATGCAATGACCGCCCCACTGGTGAGTGACGAAAAGACCATCATAGCACGCATACGCTGGCCTTCGTCATGCAAGAATGCTTGCTATATTGTGCAAGGGGCTCACGGACCATAAGCACTTAGCGGTCTCAGGCAGCATTGACTTTCAAGCATGCTGAGCGGCTCACTGAGACTGGAAAAGACTGTGATTTAGGAAAACGGCTCAAAATAGTCAATGGTGGAAGTCTCCGTGGCTGTGCGCGATCTCTCTAATACGGGCTTATTCTTCCTGGCTCTTGGAGCTGTTGTCCCGAATAGAACCTACTGGGTGCAGTTCCGAGCCCCCGATGTCGAGGTTAACGGATTGGCAGTTTCAATTCTAACTTTGAGGATGCTGCCTAACATCGCGTCTATAGTAAAATTTAAGTTATACAACTATACAGTGGGGCATATGGCCTCAGACTTTGTAAGCATGATTTGACTCACAATACAACCCCCGCAGGACCGTGTGGGTACCGTACATATAGTGATTATAGAGAGCGGTGTTCACTCAAAATACTTGTTGCTGACGCTTGAACACGCACATGCTCCTGAAGCCTTCGTACTCAATGTGTAACCCGAACCTTATCCCGGAGTGGTAGTCGGTTCCGGGATAGTTCAATGGTGTCCGTTACTGTCATCCATTCAGGCAACGATGAGCTAGACTAGCAAAGTCCGCTGTGATGGATGCTTAGCATGCACTGCCACCCGAGGGCAGTCTGGACCGCTCTTTTTATAACTTCTGCACCTCGTTTTACACAAAAATTTGCGCTCTTGCTGTGGAACAATTTCTTTACTTTCAGAGATCTGAATCATGACTTTGACATGTATTATTGAC
Organism: Psilocybe cf. subviscida; assembly: GCA_013368295.1. Classification (NCBI taxonomy): domain Eukaryota; kingdom Fungi; phylum Basidiomycota; class Agaricomycetes; order Agaricales; family Agrocybaceae; genus Psilocybe; species Psilocybe cf. subviscida. The sequence goes on along the minus strand of JAACJJ010000056.1, from coordinate 5,203,488 downwards.
CCTTGCACTAGAATATTTTGGGGAGGCAGGAGAAGCTATATAACGCTCACTTTCAAGTGCCCCGTCCTTACGAAATTTGACATTCCCCCCCTCATGAATCTTCCTATTGAAAACACTGCGCTCATTTCCATATTTGTCGAGTCCATGTTATATGGTACTTATCACCTCAAAGCACATGTACCGCCTGAATCAACCCGCTAATCCATCCATACAGGGGTTTTCACACTCATGTTCATAATATCAAGTATCACCATATGGCTTGAGTATTGTCGTCCAAGTACACCAAAAATGCGTCGAGCGTGCAATGTCAAGCTCTTTATAGTGTCAGCTTTGATGCTCATCCTTGCAACTGCAGTATGTGGTCATTTCATTACCTGTCAGATGAATAAACTTACGAAAACCATACTGTCTCTCAGCACCTCTCGATTTCATTGCACAGACTTCTGGTCGACTTCGTTCCGTCTCAAGATGGAGAAATCAATACGACAAAAGAACGTCTGGGATTCATTAAAGACGTTGCCTCGGCTGCGACCTATGGGTTCCAGACACACATTGGAGACGCTTTTATGGTAAATTTTCAGCAAATTCGTTTATTCCGCTTTTTTGTTTCTGTTGGATATCAATCGTCTATTTCAGATCTATCGAATGTACATGGTTTGGAATCATGGAAAGTGGATGTGCCTTCCGGTTTGTTGCCTGTTCCTGGCGAATTTTGGTATGTCGGTAGATGTAAACCAGGTTAGGAGGATAGAGCACTAATACATCCTGTTTGAGTCATTGGAGCTAGATGCCTTTATTTCATAGCATTTCATTCAGGCTCCGAGAGGAATCCCGGACACCATCTTTGGTCCTTTCTCTTTTATTGGTTGACCTTATTCATCAATGCAAGTGCGACAAGTAGGCCAGCCTTTTCAACGACCTCAATTAAATAATAAGCTGACAAACGTATCCCGTTGCTGTCGACGGATGTAGCTCTCATCGCTTCGCGGCTTTGGTTTATTCGTCGTCAACGTCAAGCAATGCCAGATTTTAGGGGAGATCCAAATCATACCCGAGTGACAGCCGGCGCGATTATCATAATCGAATCGGGAGCAGTGTATTCCCTGTGCCTCATCACCCTTATTACTCTACACTGGACACAAACATGGTCATTTGAAATCCTACTGGACGCAATTCCACAGGTCATAGTGAGTCATTCTGTTTCATACAATAGCATCTGTTCACACATTTCGCTTATCCTTCAGGGGATCACTTTTACGCTGGTAATAGTGCGTGTGGCGCGAGGAGTGGCACAAGGAGAGTAATTGAGAGATCCAATTCGCATCAAAGATTAGCGGCTTCTGGGAGCTATATTTGTGGTGGATAGCTCTGAACTGACAGAATTGTGACGAGCGCTTTTGAACATAGCAGAGTGCCCTCCGATCGCAAGTAATAACTGTTCTTTTTCGCATATTTATGAGAACATACTGTACGAATACCGTTAATCTGTCTGTAACCTGCATACACCATTGATTTGCCTGTACACACCGTTGATGTAGGATGTATGAAAATTAGGCTCGTATAGGGATCACCGCTGTGGCATCAATATATACGCAGCGCCAAATACTACGGTTCAACTACGGGAAGAAAAATCTTCAAGAGTGAGGATAAGCCTGAGCGGCGTACAAGTATGGACGTACACATTCAAGAACAAAAGCAATACCGACACTGGAAAAGTCTGTGCCGCCTGAACAGACAGCTCGCCGCATTCATGCTGTTGACGAAGCGATCAAAAGGAAGCCAGTTGGGACTCGGCTCCTTTTGCATGGCCACTGAAGTACTGGAACTTCGGCCTCTGGTCTTTTGCAAGAATCTTTGCGAATAAGAAATCTTGAGAATTCGCGAAGAACCATTCCTACGCAAGAATTTCATTAAAACATTCCTAGTAAATCCTTGATCTCGAAAGTTCTGACTTATAACTTAGCGGATTGTTGCTTTCTGAGAATAATACGGTGCAGCCGAGTATTCAACAGACGTCTATTGTACATCGTGACTTCAAGAAGATACACAAGGTTTATTAGCGAGAAAAGTGACTGAGTCAGCATAAAAAAGAATAAAGAAGTGGTCGTCATCGTATGCAGTCATCCATCCTTGATGTAGGGTGCCATAGAAGCTACCCATGAGAATTATCCAAATTGCGAGCAAAGATCAAGGCGTCAGATGTAGAAACCCGTGACACTGGTCAAAGGTGCAACCACTCGCGCCCGAGCTCTTTCAAGTTTGCCCAGCTACATAGACAATGAACACAGAATCAGCGATTTCCGCAAGTTACACAAAAAGCAGTGCAGAACAAAACGTACCTTGTCTTCCGCGTCGCAGCCGCTGCCAAATTCATCCTTACACCCTGCCCCTGTCCGTCCCCTCCTGCGCTCGAACTCGAATTTACATGTGTTACAACACCCTCCTGTTCTCTAGCGCGGCGATCTTCCCTCGCTCGTAACGCCTCGAGTTCGCGCTCCATCGCCCGTGTGCGTGCCCGCTCTTCCTGCCTCAGCCTCGCGAGAAGGGGCACCTGTGCGGCGACGCGCTCCCAGATGGCGCAGCGTGCCTGTACGGCCAAATGCAAGGCGTGAGTGCGGTGTGCGCGGAGCGGCGCAGAGATGGGCTGTTGAGGCTGCGCATTTGAGTCGGGTCCGTGTCCAGGCCCAACACCGCCTGCAATTGCAGGGTGAGCATCCGCCATGTCGTTCACATGCTGATCCGCATCCGCATCATCATCTACATCTTCGTCCATATCCTCGTCCTCCGTCGATGCTTCTCCACGACCCCTGACGACGAGCCCCTCTTCCCACGTCACTCCGAAGTCAATCACGCATCCCAACGGAAGGACATGGGACAGATAAAGCGCAGCAGCGTCCGCGTCGCCGTCCGAGATAGCACTCACACCTAGCGAAAGACGGGCGAGCGTCGGCGAGAAGGTTGGGGACGCAGCCGAAAAGGAGAGGGATAGCACGGGGGGAGGCGAAGGTAGGGCGTCTTCAGCACCATCGCGTGCAGCCATAGCACCCTTATCTGCGCGCTCCTCTTCTTCTGATTCCGAATCCATACTGAAGGGAAGCGCTTTCAAGGCCCGTTTGACAGGACTCGGTGGCACACTCCCATCACCTCCTCCGACTTGCCTTAGCCTCCGCGCGGCAGTTGACCAAAGGTTACCAACGCCCGTGGCGTCCAAGAATACGCCAAAATGGCGGAGGAGACGACACCGCCGTGCAACGACGGAGAGAACTTCAAGGCCCGGTACGTTGATAGCTCCCTCTCTGCAACGACGACTGCGGTGCTCGAGGGTAAAGGTGGGAATATACAGGTGAACGGGTTCAGTGTTCAACAAAAGCGTCTCCAGCCCAGGCAAGCTGCTCGCGACCGTCGCGATATCCGAAAGGCTGAGTCCAAGTGGCCACGCGTGCGTTAGTTCGAGCGAGGTAAGCAGCGGCAGTGCGAGAAGGGGGAGGATCGTAGGGAGGGTGATACGCCGGTTCATCGAATCATTCTCCTCGTCATCCTCCGCGATGCTCTCGCCCTCGGCGTATCTCGTTTCCAAATCGATTTGAACCTCTTCGCAAGACCGCACCGACGCCGGATCGCGCATACTGACTAGCGCGATATACTTCAACATGCCGCAATTCTCCTTCAGTGCCTCGGCCAACCTAGCGATATCACTACTCGTCTCGACCACGCATGCAGAGTCAACGTATATTGAGGTGAGACGTGACGGGTTGTAATGGGGACTATCTACGAAAGTGGCGAGGTCGGCAAAGGTAGAGGTGAGCGACAGATCGTATAAAGCAGGAAACGGGCCATCTTCGCGTGTAGCAGAGGAGGGAGCAGAGGCAGACGAAGTAGATGCGGTGCCAGTGAACAGCCTTAGTGCAGACATGGGTTTCGACTTTGCGGGAGAGCTCGTCGGAGTCTTCGCGCTGGAACTTGCACCTGAATTTGTGTTGAATGAGGATAAATCCGGCGCGAATCCTCCAGTAGGCGGGAACACATCCCCCGTCCACCCACACCCCTGACTCGGGAGATACTGAAACTCCACCACGCCGAGGTTAGGGAGGCGCGACGCAGCCTCAGCGATGCGCGTGGTGAAGAAAAAGCGGGGTAGAATAAGTTTATGCAATGCCGAGAGGGAGAGAAGGAGGGCGCCGAGGTCGTCTTGAAGGGTCGGAGGTTGAGTTTCGGGGTCAAAACTTGAGGAGAACTCCGAGTCGGAATCTGGGTGGGAAGGCGACGAGGCGCGTAGAGACGTGCGCAAGTCGAGCGTTCTGAGAGCAGGCATGCGGGACGCGATATCGGATAGGAAATGACCACGGGCTGAGACGAACTGAGTCTCAGTCAGACGGTGCGAGTTCGGGTATGGAAAAGACAACGTTGGTGGAGGATATGTATGTTCCAGGAAAGTTGGTAGATGAAACGCAAAGGTCTTCACCCTTGGGTGCATAAACACCGTCGCGTCCCATGGTCCTACCCGCTCAGGCTCCGGCATAATCACAACGGGGACGGGACGGGACTGTCGCGTCCGAGGATATGTTTTGTATATGGGTGACATCCAAAGAAGGGTGTGTAGATTGGGGAAGACGTCCATACGGGTCCGAGTGCGGGCGATGTCGTCGAATAACCGCCTTGAAAGCGGGATCGCGTCGCGCCCCTGGTAAACTTGCTCACAATCTGGGTCCTGAGGAGAGTAAACCAACTTGCGCACACGCAACGCGTATCGGTCGAATTGCTTCCATTCGGTCGCGGTAGGTAAGTGGTCGAATAGCTAACGAGGTGAAGGGCGCATTTATGAAAGACTAAATATCAGAGTGTTCAGGAGATTAGAGGTAACGACGCACGTATTCATGGTTCACCATGACCAGTGGCACTAGCCTCGAAAACAAACGATGTAGATTACATGGTTCTTTCCAGATAACATCCAACGCGACAGTGGCCCAGAGCTTGCATACTTGCGCGTTGAAAGCGTTATCGATGTCGTCCAGGAATGCAAAAACCATGTCCAAAAGCTCTGGGATTGCCAGAACGCGATGAGATTGCACTTGGTAAGTGGGCATGGTTGAGTGCGGAATCGTTACACGGAGTGAGGGGTTCGCGTCCTTCGAGTTTTCGTGGGATGCAAAAAGTGGAATGGTTATGTCGAAGTTCGCAACGCTGACCTGCAGCACAACCGAGAGGAAAGGAGAAGTTGCGGAGAGGAGGAGAGCTGAAAGGAACCACCGCTCCGAGTTCGAGCAGACCTGATTGTCATAGCCCTTGCGTATAAACAACGTGCCGGCCTCTAGCCGTTGTCGGTATTTGAAATCTTGATCACAAATGGAGTCCCTCACTAAGTCTCGAGGTCTCGAGGTGTTCGTTCTTCTGCTCTCTCTCTTGTCATAAAGATGCAGACTCATGGGATCATGATCTATACACGTCTTCAAGATAGGGGTGATGTGATACATCTTCATTTATCATGTTGATCAACAGGAGCGGAATCTGAATATCAGAAAATGTCTTCCGAGTCTTGTGTCCCTTGTGCGTCCTGTACTAGCATATACATGAATTACGACGACCCTGATCCGCTCGGACTAGTAGTCGTGGTGGCAGAGGAGGTAGGAAGCACGAGTAACTGCACCAAGCCCGGACCGATATCGTGCCCCTCCTTCGCAATCAACTCCATCATAACCACTATCTGACCGACAACTTGGTGTAACAGCTAAGTTGCGCAGGTTGTATCAGCGTTAGTCAGTTAGACTCCCAATTGGGGCACAGATTGGGTCAAAATTGGCAAGACAGTGACTCCGGACAGGTTGGGGATCCGCGCTATATGGCATCAGCGAACCACCTGCCGGGGGACGGGAAGGAGCGCCCAGGCTTTGTCCACCTGGTAGCGGCTGGGCCGTGGCAGGATGAGGTAGTCCCTCTATCCTGGCTTGACAGATCTATATCCACGTCGGTTCAACCTCACATAATAAGTAGAGTTTGGGCTTAAGTTGAAGCGGCAATGTTGGGGACTAAGGGATCATTTCAGTACTAAGCACTCGTCTACAGGCAGTACCAGACCACAAAGTGAGTCAATTAAGAAATGGATCTCCCCCCAATCGGGCTCTGCGCAAGCAGGGCCCTAAATTGCGCAATACTGAATAATGAGCCAGGCAATGATGATTGGATATACAAGAAGGGAGTTTTAGTGGGTATAGGTTTACGTGAGGATGACGGGCGAGGCAGAGACAGATGAGGCGGTCTTGCATTGCTTGTTGGAGCCAAACCGAGCCCCACACTCAGTTCGTAATGGCATTTCTTCCGTGGTTATGGTAAATTTGATTGGACAAATGGGAGTGGGTTTCTGACCCACAACAAACCAGCGGGCGCCTAATTGACGACTAGAGTCGGTGATTATGTGCTACCTTAAACGCTACACCAAAAAATAAATAAATAAATAAATAACCACTGTCTGAATCGTGCTTCCCTTCTGGAAGAATGTTTTGCCTTTTCCTGTCACCAGGTTCAGGATGCCGGAAAATTCCACCTTGAGACCAACTTCTGCCTTCAAATCACCGAAAATTGACTCAAGCGGGACAGGGCCGTCAGCTTCGTGCGGAAAGGTCACGGTGATGTTGGACTCGAAGACGTAGGATGTCAGTTTGACGAGGTCTTGGAGCTGTGAATACAAGTTAGCGGATGGACAGCATCAATTCGTCTCACTTGGTGAAAAAACGGAAATCCTCACGTTCAAGGCTATGTCGTCAGCGAGCCCTTTTGGGACATTGAAGTTGTACTTGGTCGTAATGGCCCGTGGAGGAGAAGTTGCAGGGCGACTGGTGTTGGCAACGGGGCCATTAGCACCATCCGAAGTATTACTGGCAGGTGTGGATGAGCGGATCTGGTTCTGAGACGACATCTGTGTGTATAACGCTGGGAAGCAGAACGAGCCCTGACACATGAAGGCTTTATATAATTCTGCTTTTCTGGCGGGGTATCGGACTCCTGTTAATTGGTCGGGGTTTCGCGTCACCCCCCCCCCCCCCCCCTCGTACCTTGCTCAGGGCACGCAGCTGCAAATATAGAGCGAAGGTGTGTGTACAAGGGCGTGGATGGCGTATGGTGTACTTTCGTATCAATTTTCCAGTGACAGGAAATATGCAAATCTCGCGTACGAGCACTAAAGAGGTAGCCATAATCTTGTGCCTGATCAGGAGCTTCAAAGCTCTTTGGTTTGCTTGACTCTCGTATTTACATCACAGTCTGAATAGATCTGAGGAATACAGAATATATTAAAACTTTAGATCTGAAAGGAGTCCAAATGAACAGAAGAAACTGGCCAGTATATCTCTGCCAATACCACCGCATATGGTTGGCCGTTTGTACATTTACGAGCACTGAACCCGTGCTTCGCACGGGACCCGCACACTTGAGCTTTCTCCGTGAGCAAAGCTCAGCCCATAAGTGTATAGGTAGCCCTTTATCCCGACATAAGCTCTTTATAGGTCCTTGATTATCATTCACTGCATTTTCTGAAAAGTAGACACATGTGTATCGCTAATGGATACATGTAGTGATCCGTGGAATTTCCCGGTGACTCCACCTATGTTAGTGGATACACAACCTAAACCAGCTAAGTACCTAGGGATCAACAAACCATTTTAGCATGCGTATCCCAAGGGGCGACCTTGTCTAGTACAGCTCTACCCAATACTACACATGCTCATGAGCTATGATGACATACATCATAGCTAACTGTAAAAATGTTGATTGCTTTCGAAAATTTGCAATGTCAAATGTGCACCATTGTTTGCTTGGAGCAGACTTGTGGGCTAGGGATAGTGACAACATGGTGACATATATGCAGCACTTTTAAAGCAAAAATTGACGGGGGTTCACATTTAAACTACAAAGTCGGGTATCTAGATAGGTCACGCGAAGTCATGGAGCACAAAGATAGCTTTGAAAGCTCTCTACGTACTTGCAGATAGGTCTAAATACTCCTGCAGGAGCCCATGAGCAAAGCAGCTATTCTGGTATCCACTATACCTAAGCCCGTGGATGAGTTTTGTCCTTCAACACGAATTGAGTGGTCTGATGCTTGCATTTTTATTTTATTTTGAATCAATGCTTACCTGAAGGCCGGAGATGTTCGCTGGTACTGATATTTCCGGAGTGCATCCCAGCAGTATATGCAGCTCAGCAGCGTCGAAGTATACTGCGTAAATATATCATTTAGCATTACCCACACGCGTTCGCTTTTTGCCCGTTGTAGATCACATTGGCTACTTCTATCCGCACAGTTTACAGCTAATATTCCCCAAGAAAGCCAGTGTGCCAATAGGCGCCCGTGACCTTATGATATTCTGATGCGATTTGGGCGATTATTTTGGCATTTTGACCTCAATTATGCTGTACACAGGGCTTTTTACTGCAGAAAGGGTTATTTAAATGTAGCTCCAGCCTCGTAATAAGCTAGAAATCTCCAGAGATCCTTGAGCGGAGGGCAGCAAGTAAGTAGCAAATTGCCGGTTGAGATCATTCTCTTATCCTCGAAATTTTAACAGCTATGCCAGTGCTTTGACATCTTCGCGAGAATATATCGACTACTTGGCCCACTTCCAACATGCCAGCATGTGCTAGTACCAAGCTAAAACAATAGAAAGCCAATAAGTGCCTGTACTCTTAGAATATTCTCATGCTGTTTGGTACATTGTATTAACATTTTGATCTCAATTATAATACATGAAGCCTTCTATAGTGACAAAAGCTTTTTCCATGTAACCCCGGCCGCGCTGCTCAATAAGCTATAAATTTTCATAGCCTCTTGAGCAGAGAAAGCAAGTGCCTCACATGAAGTTAGCCGGAAATTTCCTGTTGAGATCATTTTACTGTGCTCGAGACTTTGATAGCTATGCTAGTGCTTTTAAATTTTTGTAATGATAACAGATTTCTCAACCTGCATTTTCCATGCTAATATGGAGCCAGTATCAAACCAATAGAGGACTCAGAAGTTTGCAAGATAACCCAAGCTTGAGACAGGAATACCACTCTTCCACCTTCCAGAATTTGACAGCTAGGCTAGTATACAGCTAGTGCTTCCATTTTTTTTTCGAGGATATACAGCATCTTCAGCCACGCATACTATGCTAATATAAGGCTAATATTAAGCTAAAACGATAGAGGACTACAGTTTGCAAGACGACGAAAGCGTGAGCGAGGAATACAAACTCCGCTTTGATGAACCAATCAGCTTATATCTTTGTCTAGCCAATCAGGTTAACTCTTTATCCCCGTGAGAAACACCTTTGTCAATTGTATATAGAGATTAATAGACACACACACACTCACCCCAGAGTGAAGGTCGTCCGTTACTCCCGATAACACCTGGAATAGTCACTAGATACTCTTAAATATACGCACTGAAAATTTCAGCTTCCCCCGTCGAGTCTAATGTGTAAAACCGTGCTTGCGAGGTCTTCCGATGTGCGTGAGAAAGCTGGCGGACATTGCCGCGAGACCTTCGAAAGCACTGAACACTCTCATAAATCGCGCATGGACATGGACTTGCCCAAAGCACATTTTAATGTCATTATACTGTTGGTAGAGAACCTTACTCCGCATCTTTTCATGCGTAAATCTAGTGCGAATGGTGATCGTGTTGATGAGAATTAGCAACATTCGAGCAACATTCGAGCAACAATGTTGACAGTGTCAAAGAATCTGAACATGTGATTATCCGTCGACGGTTTGGTCAGCAAATTCTCGACCCGGTATATAACCTCAGGCCCCAGGGTGATTTATGAGAGCGTTCAGTGCTTTCGAAGGTCTCGCGGCAATGTCCGCCAGCTTTCTCACGCACATCGGAAGACCTCGCAAGCACGGTTTTACACATTAGACTCGACGGGGGAAGCTGAAATTTTCAGTGCGTATATTTAAGAGTATCTAGTGACTATTCCAGGTGTTATCGGGAGTAACGGACGACCTTCACTCTGGGGTGAGTGTGTGTGTGTCTATTAATAAATGTACAAACGGCCAACCATACGCATCGGAATTCAGAGATGAAAGACACAAATATGAAATTTTTTGAAAACTCTCAAGAAGCACTTGTCTTTTTCTTGGATGTGTCCTGTGCACGTCTTTGTGGAGTTTTCGAGTATGTTCAGCACTTGCGAAGGGTTGGCGGCAATGTCCGAACGCGTTCCCACGGCCTTCGGAAGAGCTCGCAAGCACGGTTTTTCACCAACGATGTGCCTAAAAATCATCTGGTGGTTGTTAATTTAATTTGGGGTCGTAATATATACATATAAGAGGGCACTGAAGCGAGAGGGGGTCATAGGTACAATATTTGAACCAGATATGAAGCAAAGAAGGCCCTGAATGCCATTTCACCCTATGCGCACGTAGAAACCCATATTACATCCAACGAGGGAGGCTGAAATTTTGAATACACATATTTAGAGGTATTTAATTGGCATCCAGGGTGTCATCCTGAGTAACGGATGACCTTCACTTTTGGGTGAGTGTGTATGTGTCTGACGAGTGACGTGTGTGTGTGTCTAATAATAAATGTGCAAACGGCCAACCATAACCGCACATCCTCTGGCTCCACTTGCTGGATACAACTAACATCATCGAAGTCTTCACGCCGTAGTTGCATGTATAATACCGTATCCATCTCCCGGATATCCAAACACTCGAGAGTCTTGGATAGCTTGAAGGCATGTTTACAGAGTTGCACGCTCAGCGTCGGTGAGCTGTAGCGCCCCTTCCATGCCGAGTCTGCAGATAGAATCAAATGCTCAATGCGGGGTAGGTCTTCAAGGACTTGCAGATCCTGAAACCGATGTCAACAATAAAAAGTAGAGTATTAGAGAAAATGATGATTACTGTGATTTCATAGCCGCATAGCTCGAGAACTCGGAGAGAGACAAGCAAGGGACTTATGTTCGTAATGTTAGAAACGCGGAACATCCGGTAAGACAGATATTCGATACGCCCAAGCCCCTCTTGATACTGCGCTGAATGAAAGGCAGGCAATTCATGGTGATAAACCCCGGAGGAACGGTCCCATACGACCGCCCGGATCTGACGATGACCCGATAGCAGCGCCTGGAGGGCCACATCAGGACCGTCTAGACATTCCAACTCCGGGAGGATATCCTGCAGTCCTATTGAGGCTGCTCCAGCTCCTTCCGGATCCCAATCCCGCAGCCGGATATACTTGATTTGACTCTGAGCTGGGAGAAAGTTGTGCAACAGTGCTTTTTCCAATCCCCGATACTGCAGATCAAGTCCCTTCAACTTGAACGTCATTCCACGAAGGATTCGGGCACATCCGAGGGTCGAGTCCTTCATGCTGCTGACTGTGAGATGTTTGAGGTTAATCATACAGCGGAATGCAGCATTGCCGAGGCCAACGAGATTTTCGTCGAGCTTGTATGTCATGTTTAGGCGAACCACCCGAACATATAAGGCGAGACGGTCGGGAGAGTTGACGATGACATTGAAGAAGCGTGCAGCGCGACGCCTTTGGTCCGTGGCGCTCAGCACAACGCGAAAGAGGACGCGCTGTGCCTCATCGCGTAGGGCATGAGAAGTACGAGAGCATGCGCGTAGCTCTGGAAGATATCCAACAAGCCGCTCCATGATGGGCCTAAAAAGCTCTGCCGGAAGAAGTGGGCGCCGTCCTCTGCGTATTTTGGGTTGTTTTGAAGTCGCCATCGTCTCTCGGGAAGTGGACGCGGGAATCAGATGTCTCGATGTTATATAATGTCTTCAGACCTCTCACAACTCCGCCGTTCGCATCAGTCCTGGAAATGCCAAGTGCGGATATAACAGGGCTACCCTCAACAGTTCCTTGGCCGTGTTATATGGGACAAATACGCACTCTGTGGCCAGGGTGCATACATATAGGACATATAGGGCAGAATCAAATCAACCCGAAAGTCAGTAATCACTGATGTGTCATCATGCAATCTTTTGCAGGGCATAAAGTCAACATAAAGTTGAAAGGCATACAGAACCAAGATGGTCATGCCCTCGTTCTCTTCTTTATCTGCGTCCACGGTGCCTACAGACTGCATAATATCCCTCTGAAAGTTAGGGAGGTCTGCGTCTTTACATGATCTCTCGCGCGCATCCGACCGTCGACGCGCACCTCGGTCTTCAGCCATTGAGACGTAACAGTTGTGGCCCTTTGGCTCCCAAGCACAGCTTTCCTCGAGCCTGGCAAATCGTCTGAACACATGCCGCGACTGGACCCTTGGACTGATGTACGTTTACTATTTATTCAATTGACGACTACTTGCATCGCAGGTAAATTCCCGACGTTTCTTGGACGTTTCGATTGCTAAATGAATCGGCATTTTTCGGCATGTTTTGTTTGCTCTGTTAGGCTCTGACAATTAACTACATACTGTTGACGTGTCGTGTTTTTTTTTGGCTTGCGTTGTCGAGGGCACCTGGACCCGCTCCTGGAATAGAATGGAATGGAATGATCGGAGATCTTCGGGAGTATGATCCCTGGCAGCGCGTGCCGTGATCAAAACCCAGTTGATCTTCCCCACATCTGTGACACGTTACAATCAGCCAAGCCCAGATGGTGTAGATAAGATAGTGTACCTAAAAATAGTACCTCACCCAAAATTTGCATTCCCCCTTCGAAGTTCGCCCAACCCACAAAGCCTGCAGCTAGTCATGGAGCTTGAAAATGATTTTTCTCTGGTGTTATCGTTCTTCACATACTGCACCATAGCTCGCCCAGTCATTTCTTTCTTTGGCATACCAGCAAAATCTTCGTCTGCCATCCCCCCGGCGGACCTTCCTGAGGACATCTGTACAATCCTTCGTGACGTCCTTTCCATCTCGGTCGAGCGGATAGCTGAGCTTTGGTCCAAATTCCGACACCAAGTCTGGACCTCAGACATTCAACCCTCGTCCGCACAAGTGGAAGCATTCAATCGGGCTGGTGCCAACCGCTCTATTGGTATGTCGTCGAGTGTTTTAAGGAAGAGTTCACCCCCTAACCCTGACATACGTAGCCTACCGCCAGCTGTATCCGCCTATCAAGGTTTGCCCATCATGCAAAGATATTCCACTGGTCAAAATGCGTCGCAACTCTCGTCCTGTAACACTCTATACCCTCCGGGAAGGTGGTCTCCAAACATTTAGTTGCTCTTTTTTTTGCGAGAAATGCCGGACCACCTCCCACCCCAATTATTACGTTAATCATGTCATGAAGACACGCTTATACTACTCAAGAATTGGACTACCTTTGGAAATTGAAGCCGCCCAGTCAACCTACATGGACACTCCCCTTCTTGAGGTGATTGGTGCATCCAAGTGTCACGCATGGTACATTTTTGTTGTTAGATATGTCACCCTGTTCCTCTAATTCCGTTCTAGGGTGTCATCAATGAATTGCGCGCGCATTTACAACACCACTATGCTGTACACAAATGCTCATATATATGAGCAGTGGAAGGCTTATGGAGTTCCTCAGCACACACCTACACTACCGTTTCTTGCCGAGGAGCATCTCTTGAATGGATTTTTCATCTATTCCCTTCTCGTTCATCATGCCGAACACCAAGAGCCCCTCAGCATGAATCAAGATGGCGAGCAACGTGAACGTCTACGACCGGCTCTTCAAGCTCGAAATAAAACACTCGAGGGGCTTGGTCAGGAGTCCTACACCCACATTTGCGACAAGTGTTTTTATTCGTATGAGAAGGACGGCCAAACATGTAAGCCACTTGATCATAGTTGTATCATTCAGTCCTTACAAAAAAAAAATTTCTTTCGATTTAGACAAGGTTCAGTCGGCGGTCATTGATGGTGTTACAATTGGACACCCAAGCTGTGGCGTCCATGCCTGCCCTCTTCCCCTGTTGAAGATGAACAAGCGGTTCTGTGCTGTTCACGAGCCTCTCCATGGGGACCAATGCGTCATTGACACATGCCCAGAACCTGCTCGTCCCGGCATGCAAACATGTACAAAACCAGACCATGCAAACCGGGAAGATCAGTACAGAGCCAAAAAGCCTGCAATATTCAAGTTGAAGAAAAAGGCAGAGCGCGCCACTCAAACGGAGTCCACTGCGGACAATGATACCGGTACCGAATCTGACGAATGTGGAGGCAAGGACGAGAAGGGGAACCGACAATCTCGCTCTCAGTTTGCTCGGAAGCGGTCTCATAACGAGCAATTCTGTGAGCGGCCATGTGGTATCATTCTCAGCCATGTTACTTGCTTTGGGTCTGAGGCACTACGAAGTGTTTGGGTGAGAGCCTGCATTCAATCGATCATCATGAATACCTCATTTACAAATATTTTCCTCTCCAACAGGAATGGCTCAAGGTCCTCTTTCCAACAGAGTGGTCCACACCTGAGTTTTTGTGGTACGATACTGCTTGTTTGATGGAGGCTCTTCGGCGCGCCTTGCAAGACCATCATTTCCAACACACTGCGCTACCTGTTGACGTCTTCCACTTCAAGAGCAAGCATAGTGAAGCACACACCGAGTGCCAGACGCACTGCAATCCTGCCTTATTTCCAGAGCTTTATGACAAGCTAAACCAATGGATCTTCAACAGCTCAGTCGCTGAAGAGACCAACGTCTGGGTTGATGGATACGCATCCATTTTACGCAACATGGAGTCTACTCGATATACTTTCTACCTCGACGAGATGATTAAAAGAAGGAACCGGTTTACACTGACCATTCTCTCCTCCAAGGGTGCTAATCCACGCGACTTACCCATATCGACAGTGTTACTTGGTGTATAATTTATCCTTCGCACCCAATCAAATATGAATCAAAATATAATGACATTCCAAAACCCTGCTGCTAGTGTGAAGATACATCCCATTTATGCTTCTCTCCATTGACATATGCTTTGTCAAGTGAAGTCAAACCCCAGTTTGTGATGGCCTCTTCCGTCATTGGTTCCCATTTGCTATCTGCTGTTTTACACTCACACGTCCAAGGTGACCAATCATACAACAGGTTGAAGTCTTCCTTCGTCTTGCCCTCATCAAATTCACCCAGTTTGGCACAAATCATCTCCTCCAGCTGCGGGACGTTGTCCAAACCTTCCAGTTGGTTACGGATGGCTTTGCTTGTAGCACCAACTGCGCACAAACCCTCCCTCTGACCATCTGGAACTGCCTCAACACTCTTCGCTGCAACATAGATGCCGAACGCCTCGTGAGCCACTGCGTCATAGATAAGGGTACTGGGCGAAAGCTGCGCCTCGCGTCCCTGTCGTTGAACTTTCTTCAGATTATAGTGGGCACAAAACCAATCGACAAGGTTCACTGCCATCCCTCTCGTCCAAATGCAGCCCCTCCTTTCCGATGGAGGCATGGAGTTGTAATCGTACTCCGTCTGTAGCGCCTTATCCTCTGTTGTAGGCTGTTCGCCGTCAGGACAGATTCGGTACGTCCTTGGGTCGAGGATGTTGCAGAGGAAGCCCAGCGATATCACCGCAAACAGGTATGTCATCGTATGTTGGTTGAGTTTCAAGGGATCGAAGCAGTGCCTTGAATCCACTTTGGCGTGTTTCCCCGGGAATACGTTCGCATGAACATAGGCGATGACTTTCCTAATCATCATTCTGAGAGGTGGGTGGCTGGTGTTGGTGATGAATTTCTCCTGCACAAGCATGTGGACAAGCCCGACCAGGGTATCGCGCATTGTTGTGAGTGAGTAAAAATGGCCGCCCTGAAATATGGAATTCGTTGGCAACAGCACTGCATGTGGCATATTGGGAGGCATAAGGCTGGCGAGAAGAATGTTAGCTTGTTCACCCCCAGAAAACCCCTGTTACATATACGTACAGTCTCATTTTCCCCTTCAATACCATCACCTCTACCCTCAGCAGATGCCTCATGGTGTGGTCTTGCATGAAGTTTTGGAAATCTGCACGGTCAAGCGCAAACGGTGGGTTGTACTGCCCAGGCCATGCAAGGTTGCGTGGTGAATGTGGCTGCAGACGGATCATGAACCACAGTTTAGTACCGTGGCAGGGCTGAACCAGTGTTGCTGCTCCATCTGCATCAACATGTGACAAAGACCATGCACCTGCCGTTGCGAACAGAGCCCAGATCTGATCGTAATAGGGAAGAGCAACCCTATCGCCTTCAGGGTGCTTGATGACTGTGTTAAACCCTAGGAGATCTGTTGCAATTGCCTCCGCCCCATTGTGCCAGCACGCACCTCCCGGCATGTTGTTGTCCAACGAAAGCAGCGGTCTGGGGTTTGGTTTCTGTGAGCAATCAAAGAGCATCCCCAGTGTACCCCAGTGATCTCGGCGGACAGGTATTGAGGTGCCATCGCTGGTCACACAGACTTTTGGTTCCGACAGATCTATTATCCCTGTGTTCAGTGCATGTAATACATTTTGTCCACTTGGTCTCACCGTAGATTGTTTGTTTTTTGTTGAGGAACCCAAACTTGGCCATCGACTCTGGTGTCCAGTCTACTTGCGGTGCTGGATAGTTGGTCATAACAATGGCTTGTTTCTCAAATATTGACAGCAGTTCAGCAGACGATCTGTGAGGCCCATTTGAGTCCACAATTCGGAAGATGGATGATCGTGGATCTGTGAGGTATCGGGGCCCTCCATTCACATAATTGCTCGCCACAGCGTCCATTAGTTGTCCAAAGAAAAGCGCGTCATCCTCATCCTGCAGTGAGCGCTGTCAAATATGAAACATCAGTAAAGAAAAAAACACTGCTCACGGTGAAATTGAATGTGAACTCCTCCTGCTGACCATCGACATCAAACAACTTGAATGTCTTTGTTGATACGATATGAGCGTCGTCCCTGGACTTATCCTTGAGCCAGCGCTTTACACCCTCCTCTCCATTACTCTCTGTCATCTCCGTGAGATCTATGACTTGCTCCACCATGTCTTTCGACATTGAAGACACAGTTCCTTCCAATAAACTGTGCTGCGTCCACAGCCTGGGTTTCACGTCCTCTGCCTCGTAATCTGCATCTTCTACGTCATCTACCAAGGCCGCTGACGTGGGCTTTCTCCTTTTCCTGGGTGGTCGAGCGGACTGGGTACCTTGTTTCTGACCGGCAGAAGCCGCAGGCGCTTTTTTGTGGCGTGTTGAACGGCGACGAACACTACTTGGGGCATTTGTACTCATCTTCGACTGATTCGGTACCTCCTCGCTGTCAGACTGGGAAGCGCTTTCGTCACTTGAGTCAAACCGCAGGCGCTTTAGACCCTTTCGAGGTAAAGGACCGTCCTCTTCGTCTGCCGCGGATACTTCCTCTTCGCTACGCCCTGTGCCCTTCGCAGGTTTAGAACCTGTCCCTTCTTCATTCTCAGATGACTGTTCCGCTTCGCTACCGCTGCTTGATTTCATGTCGGTGTCTTGACGCGCGGGAATCTTCAACTCGGCCACTTCCCCTCTGTGCTCATGATGACAGCCGCTGCTTGATTCAACCATTTCCGGCTTGGCTATTGAAATATCTGTCGCCTGTTGACTGTCGCCACTCGATCCCGCAACAGGGTGAGGCAATTCATCTGTATCAGCGTCTACATCATCAACGTTCTCGAACCAGTGCACAACATTGCTGATTGAGGGCTGTGGTTTTGATTTGCTCTGTCATCACTGTATTAATACAAATGAATGCTGAATGGGTGTGCGCATTGGACTCACCAGGTAGCACTCTATAACGTCTACAAAACTCTCGAAACGCAGAGAGTGCCTCCTCTCAGGCACCCACAACTTCTTGTTGAAGAAGTGATGCTTCAATGTGTTGATCGCAACCACGCCGCAAGAAATATCGTCCGTCTGGACTCCGTGCTTCATCGTCGTTGTATCCACCTCCACGATGATGTTTGGGCAGTGATGTGCTAGCCACGTTGTCAGGCCTTCGTGAAATTTGTGAGGAACTGGCCAGTTGAGAGAGTCCCCCCATGTAACAACAATTTTAGAGAATGTCTTCGCTATGCAAAATGCAGCCCAATGCGCATCCTGTGAATTGGCCACCCCGTACACACTGACTTCATCCCTCTGCTCAAGCATATTTCCTGTGTGCATCAGAACAGGATTTGCGTTTGTTGGGTAGCCCTTTCGGTACCCGACTTGTAGCTGCTGCAGACACTGAGCAAACGAAATGTGTGCCACACCCCAAACACCTTTTTGAGGAACACCCTGCTCCCTCATACGGACTATCATGGCCGAAAGCATCGTATCAACCGTCTCGTCATTGAGTTTGGAGTCCGACAAGAGCTTGGACAATACACTGATCGGTAGTTTCCCATAAAGTGCATCAATCTTTCCATCCCAGGGCACGGCGGCTGTCAGCTCAGCGAGTGTGTCGATTTCTGACTCTGACAAGTGTGCTTTCGCCCACTGGAGCCCATTCGTCTCGCTGTTCCATAAAAGTTTCGCCTCAATTGCGCCGTGAATGACCTCCCAGGCTCCAATTACTTTCAGTGGAAGCCTCGCCGTGATATCTCCAGTGAGAACAGAGCGGTTCTCGTAGCGCATTTCTCCCAGGGCACGAGCTTTCAGCGTCCGGACGAGCTTGAGTGGAGGCAGCGGATGGTCAAATAGGCGCCCAAGAGGAAGCGTCAGGCCGTCCTTGGAGAAGGAGTCTTTTACTGCATTCAACCCAAAGCTCTTCCTTATGGGCATCTCTCTGAGGCAGATGCCTCTGATCGACCAGAGGCTCAGCTGCTGCTTATCCTGTTCAGTGAGCTCCACAGTGTCTTCGATGTTCTCGGGACCAGGCTGTGAAACGTCTGAAAGATCAGACAGATCCCCTCCAAATATTTCTGCCTGGACGTCGTTGAAGTTTGCGTTGCCTCCAAGGCCAGGGATTGTCCACTCCGCTGCGATGATGGGTCCAGAGCCTTCCACGCCGTCACCACCTGGCTCCTGCATGAGGTTGTCTCCTGAGGTATTCTGGGTAATCTGCGCCGCTTCGTCCATCTGGTTGTCCGCATCTTCGGTTGGTATATTCAGTGTGCTCACTTCTAGGTTGTTGCCCAAGGAGTTCTGGGAAACTTGAGCCGCCTCGTGAATGTGATTGACCGTAGCCTCAGTTGGAATCTCCGGCGTGCTCTCTATCGGTTTCTCCTGATGGTTCATACCCTCTTCCTGGGCACTGTCCGCAATATGCACTTTCAACTGCTCAACAGCAGCCAAAACTTGATTCTGATTCCCCTCACTCTCGGTCGTGCTCGCGTCCAGTTCAATGCCACTAGTACCCCCCCCGTTGTTGTGGCTTTTGCGCAGAAGCTGCGAATTCCCTTCCGGTAGGTCACCACCTGCAGTAACCTTGGCTTGGTGAGCGCTTGCAACCTGCTCTGGCATGTCTTCAACTACCGATGTCATAGCAGCTGGCACCGATCGCACTGGTTGTTTGTCAGTACCTGCTTTGTCTATGTATCACAGACTGTTCATTACCTATCACAAGCACAGGGCCGTCGTCGTTTTCGTCTTCACCCTCTAACTCATGACCTTTGGTCCCCGCAATAATGCTGCTATTCACGGAATTGCTGCCATTATGAAGGAGCTTAGTGCCAAGGTCCGCTGTGACTGTGTATCAGCCGAATGAATACTATACACAATAATGCACAAATATACCAAATCGTAAGGCTTCGTCGTCGTTGGCTGACAGGTTTGCAATTTTGTCGAATGGTAAGGATTGTAAAAGTTCGTTTACAGCCTCCCGTACGCCGAGTTTACCCGTAGCTACCTTGAAGACGGCACTCCACATCCGCCGGTCAGAACTGCGCAGTGATTCATTGTCCGGAGATCCGAGGGTTATTCCATCCTATAGAAGCACAAGCATTGAAGGGAATGGTCATTGAAGTAATTGAATATGTCATTACCTGTAACATCTCCCAATCCGTGTATACCCTACCAGACCTCGATGCAAGCTTCTGGCCTACAAGTAACGTCATGACTGATATAAACGCTGAGTACTGCAGCGGACGCCGTGGTAGTGTTGATGGTTTTCTGAGCGTCCGCAGTGCTGTATCGGCGAGCCGTTTCTTTTTATCGACACCAGCCCTCTGGCTGTACCTGTTGAGCAAAGAGTGCTAAGATTAGCGTTTGTATTCCACCATATAACCAGTTGCCTACTGCTCAATCCCGTCCAGAAATTCTTCAAACGTTGCCTCCCCAGAAAAAAGGAAGGACACGTAGAGGGCAGCTGTTGCCACGTTCTCCTCGACTTTTGTACGCTTTGTCCTCTCATAAGTCTCTCCGAGGTTGGCGATTTGGTCTAAAAGGTGTTCTTGCACAGCGCTGGCAGCTCGAGGGTGAATATTCAAATTTGGTGAGAGAGCGCTCTGCACTAGGTTTGAGGAACCCGTTGTGGATGGCAAGGGCAGCATTGCCGGTTCAGAGAGTACCTCCGTCGTTCGAAAACTCTCCATGAGTGCCTTTATAGAATCGATGCGGAAGTTTGCCTGAGTTGCGATGAGTGCCTGCTCTTCGAATCATCGTTTGACATACCTGTATCGCGGAGCTCCTGTTCAGAATAGATTTGTTACGGCGGGATTGCGACTCTTCCAAGTCCTGTACCCAAGTCCACCGGTCGATGACGATGAGGCGGAGCATGTAGTCAATGATCTTGTCCTGCACTCCCTTGGGCGGCTGTTTCTTGGAAATGTCATGCAGGGATCGAAAGGCTTCTTCGTATATTAATTTCTTGCCACCGTGGAGTATCTCCAACTCGAGCTCCTCAGTCCTTTTAGAAAAGGTCTGGCTTTGTATTAGCCTTCCGCCGGATTTCAGCTCCTGAAATTTAACATACCCCAAATGCGTGCCCTATTATATCTTCGATACTAACTGCATTGTTAACCGTCTTGTCAGACCTCCATGCGAATTCCGAGATTTGTGGGATTCTAGCGCGCAGTCGGGGGGCTTCTTCCACGTCATGCTGGGATAACCGTGCGCGGACTGAAAGCCACGCGTTTAATTACAACGGACCAGCATTCGACAGCTGCCCGTACTTACTTGAAAGATTTTCAAGCGCTTTGGCGTCCAGCTTTGCAGACATGCTTGATCTCTACTCGACTAACTATGTACTTGTGCTACTTTGGGGATGTGATGTGGGAGAGAAAGACCTGGAAATGGCGCGTGGAAAATTTTTATTCTCAGGGACTTTAGGGCAAGCATGGTTGTGGCAGTGCCCATCAATGCGAATTCTCCTCGAATTCGCATTGATGGGCACCGCCACATTTATCCCACGGGCACCGATTTGATAATCAGGCGAAGTTGGCGCTGTCAAATTGGAATTCTAATGACCTGAGGGTTATTATTATTGTATGAGATGCTGTGTATAGGGGGAAGGTATCGGTCTATAACGAATTTGTCTACTGCTATAATTTATAATCGTCACCCTTTGGCGTCAAACTCAGACCAAACACCCATCTCTGAGCGTCCTCAGCCTGGCGCCGGGCTCGCTCCTCGTCGGTCAACTCTGATGCTGGGCGGCAGCCATTATCCACCCAACGGAATAGGCCGGCAGGGGTGTATTGGGTGCTTTGGGGGGTCAGAAACGTCGTGTACGGGAGCGGGGCGCTTCAGCGGTAGAGTGCTTGTTCCGCGGGCCTCCACGGCGTAGGCGTCCTCCTCCTCCCAGTCGTTCAACTCCAGGCTACGCTGGACGGCCTCGGCTAGGTTGAAGAGCGCGTTCGCTGATTTAATCATTTATTAAGCAAGGCTGGATTGGGTGGGGCGTCGCGCAACAGCGTAATCCGAGCAGGTTTTTCTGTTGGGGGTGAGGGGGCCGGAGCTGTAGACAGGCAGAATTTATATACGCTTCGCTTCGTGGGCGTGTGATGTTTCCACAGTGCTGTGTTTATTTCATTAATTTACTCACGCCACGCCGTAAAGCTCACGGCACAAGGGCCTCCATCTTCCGTTGCATCCGCCTGGGTTCCCTCAGGAGACGTCGACATTTCCCAAATTAACACATTCTCACGTTGACCAATGCGCGCCTACTTAAAAGTTCGGAAGTGAACCCTCTTTGACCTTCCTGTGGCCATTTTGCTCCACCTTGCTCTGACGGATTGGCGCGCCAAGATCCACTACTTATCTCCTGACAGCCTGGGAAATGTACCTTGCCGTCTGTGCGTGGGATAAGGCAAAAGGATTGTCAATCACTGGTTTGTTCCACCCCAAAACCCTCTCATTCTTTCCGCCATGAGTAACCCACAAGGCAGGTGTTTGGATTCATAATTTTCATCGGCCGTACTAATAGTGAACACCTTAGATATACGTACTCCCATTGCTTCCACATCGGAAACCATCGAATCTCTCAGGGTCACAGTCGCCAGCTTGCAACAACGCGTCCGCCAGGCTGAATCGGCCACATTCAGTGCCGTTACTGAGTTCGGGGACCATACCGACATGCTGTCCACCACTCTCTTCCAGGCGCTCAACCGCATCACAGAACTGAAGGCAGAGGTCCGCAGGCTGCATGCCGAGTCAGAATCCCGTGTGGCTTCCGCCACTACCCACCTGCAGCGTCAGCTTGAACATGCCCGCGAGCGCAACAACACGCTCATCAAAGACAAGGAGCGCCAGTCTAGGGAAATCGGGATACTTGTGGAGCGGAACGAGGCGTTGGATTGCATCGTCCGTGCCTTGACCTCCAAGTGGCGGCAGCGTAGGGAGGGCAGTCGTCGTGATATTTTGTCGGCTTGAGTTAATGCCCGTGCTTAATGTATTTTTTCATTGAAAGACGAGCCATACGGATTCCACTGAGAGTTGAGTGATTGACAGGCATTTTGAAGGAATGTTTGATGGCGTGGCTGTGCCCATCAATGCGAAATCGAGCAGAATTCGCATTGATGGGCACAGCCACGCCATCAATTTCGACCACCTATGGGCTTGGAGCACATGTCCTTATCGGAACAATGTCCATAGTAAGGCGTTGTGTCACCACTGCATGTTTCAACATTTCAACTACTCTAATGATTCTATTTTGTGTGTTGGCGGAGAGGAGGTAGGTGGTAAACAGTAATAATAGATCCAATGCCTACGTCGCGCTGTCGGATTGATTTTTCTCTCAAAATGGAAGCCACTGTACGCTGGCAGTTGCATGCACACATTGCAATCGACGCATCTACGTGCCAACTTTGGCATTGCATAAAGTTGTCCGCATCACACCACAAGCAGCGCAGTCGGATAGGGCCTGGATGGAGTGCAGGGGGGTTGTATGCGTTGCGTGGCCGCCTGATCCTAGTAGTAGCTGGCGAGACTTGGTCGGGGAGTGTGCGGGACTGTCCTGCATTGTATGCATGTCGGTATATCTCCACGGCATCCTCCCATTTCCTGCATTCCACAAAGGGCGATCCATCGGTGTGGCAGTTCAACGAGAGGAGTGCCGTATGCCTGCGCGAAAACGCGTTTGGATGCCGCACCGGAATGATAATCAATGATAATATAGAACGCACCGATCTGTTGTTATTCCACTGACGTTGCCCCGCGACATCGGAAAAAATGGTCCCTTTCTCTTGGGCTTGCGGAGGATGGCTGGATGTGGTGGCTGACCAGGATACGGCACGGCATTTTTCTCCTCCCAGTCGGGATAGCACTTGTATGCCTGGCTTGGCTGCCACCAGGGAGGGGGGAGAGTGTCTTCGATGCCAGAGGATTTTGGCATGGTAAGTCAGGATGTCAGAAAGGCAACACGCGAGACACAGAAATTTATGCACCATCAAGATAAGCCGGCCCGGATTTCATCCCGGATAAGCGCCCACTCTTTGGCCCCCCTATCAATGAGGTCGTATAAATGACATAAACGTTCCTTAGCACTCGCTCAAATTATACGTTCATTGTAATGTCATTTATATACAGCAGCGATAGCGATGGTGTGTCAGCTGAAAGAGCATGTAAATATGCGAAAGCGTCTCGTAGCAGCAAGATAATAGCAAGATAGCAAAACAGACTCAATGCAACATAATGAACACCTAGTCTATGGTATATCAGCCACGCGGTGGGGCAACCAGCGCCAATTCCTTGGTATTACAACGCAGATACTGGTAATTCTTTTTCTGAATACGTTTCGCCCCAAATACTGTCAACGTACATTCTTCCTGCCCAAATTCCTTCACTTTCATCATCTGAGCCCTATAGTCACCTGTGATTGGAACAACAAGGTCAAATTTCTTCTCCGGGGCTATATGCCGAAGGTCTTCGACTGGTATTGCCCTCACGGTATTTTTATCGCGGACAATGACCTTGGGGGCGTCTTCGGCAGGCGTGAAGTATTCAACAGGCGGCCCACTTCCATTGATTTCTATAAGCCGGATCCGATGAGGCACAAAATCACCTGTCAAAAGCCAACTGGGAACTGGGAAGTCGATGGATGGGTGGCTCAGATATGGTGACAATGTATCCTCTGGTGGCGTCGCGTTGGGAGGGTGAACTTTATACCGAGGCCGCCATGTTGGTGTATTGTCTGTGGCGCGTTCGACATCGGGAAAAAGGATGGAAATGGGCCTCTTCTCAGGGATCACCGATGACGGTTCGGCGGAGAACAGGGGGGTGGGAGGTGGAAGGGCTAAAGCAAGTTTATCACTGCTCAGATTAGTTTATTTAATTCTACACTTTTGAGCAGAATGACTCACTCCTGCACCCGTATTTCATCAAACATAAAATGGGTCAATTGATTAATTCTGGTATCGAGCTGTAGCCCCATACGCCCATCTGGATGGGTGGTTTTGACCAGTCCTCGGTATCCCTTATACGTCCCGCTGATGACGAGGGCATGCCGGCCACAGTATTGACCATACGGGTCTATTTGAGCTTTTTGCGCCACACCAAGCAACTGATTCGTCTTGGGGCTGGTAGTGTGGACCGCATCTTTGTAAAAAACATTTATCTACATGCTATCAATTAGAATTGCCTATCTTATCTCCTCATAAAGATGCTTACCGGATCAGCGTTCGAGTCTGTGGAGACTACCAGCCAGCCGTCGTGAATCGCGCACACGATGCCCACTTCCGCCAAGTGTGGGCCCGCTCTGCTGCGAATTTCATCCCCTACCTCAAATATGTGGGTTTGCATCTGGATCACTGGGGGGGATGTGAAAAACTCTACGTCTGCCGTATAAACATGGATCTTGGAGACAATGAAGATCAATACTGTCTTCCGCTTCAATTCTTGTCATGGGCTTACCTCGTACGACTCCTTGGGGTTGCTGACGTCCACCCATTCCCCCTCAACTCTTGTGATGTAGCCCTCTTTCCCCTGGTGCTCACCGTGCAGAACACGTATGTAATCTCCATATTGGAGCTCTTTCTGAATGTTCGTAATGCCTACTACGACCGTCCGTTCTTGGACTGGCAAGTAGACCTCAACCGCATCATTGCAGACACCAAGCATAAGGCCAATTAAGCCCCTATATTCTCCACTATCCAGTATCTTGACACGATCATGGGCCGCAGTGCGCTGCTGTGCGATTCTCAATCTGTGCTCTGCCCATTTATTTTTTCTAAAGACGGGCAGACGTAGGAAGAGATCAAATTCTTCCAGGAGCGGCACTGGAGGAGCAGGGTTGGGTGGATACAAATCAACATCCTCCATTCGAAAGAGGAGATATCCTGAGTAGTTGAAGGTTTGACTGCGAAAGAAAAAGTCCTGGCCGTAATCAACCTCGATATTAAGATAGCTCTTGATGTTCTTCAAGTCGAGCGTTTGTGCAGCTGGGCGTCGGGATTCCGACTTGGAGGTACCGTGAATGTCGATACGAGGCACAACGGCAATCCAAGTGCTATGCTCTTGTTTTGTTTTGTTGAATCTAGAGAATATGAATCCGATATCGCCTTGGTACAGTTTGGGCTCCCGTATCCGTGCCCACATGCCAGCCCGCCATACCTGGCCGTCAGCGCACAAAATCTCAACCGCGTTGATACATGGAATGAAGCGAATCGCAGCAGTTGGCTTTAGCATATCCAAGTTAATTTGCGCAGCAACTTTTCGGGCCTGCTCTTGTTGAGCGGAATACGCACGATCTGGCCGTAGTTCGATATAGATACGCCCGGGATGGTCTTGTCTGAAGGTCGCACTCTTGACCACCGGATTATCTTCGGGCTCATTATCCTGCAGCTTCCTGAGGGCCTCGAACTCTCGACCAATCTACATTTCCATGTTTGGTTGTAAGTCACTATGCCTAATTTGGATCCAGGACTTACTATACATGGTATTTCCCATAGCCCATCATTCGCGGACAAAAGCACCGGGTCGTCATAAATGTCATGCTGCACTAGCCTGTCCGCTTCGTCTTCCGTATCATCCTGCTCCTCCTGCTCCCCATGTTCCACAATCTCCGCTGCGCGCAGCACTGCATTAACTTGGGCGTGCAGGCCCATGTCAATATCATCATCAACGTTGTCAGCTTGGCGAAGTATGAAGTCGTCTATGGAACTTATGGTCTGTTCTGGTGCGTCAAAGATCAATTCAGTACGTACCCTCAGAATTGCCTTCATCTTCGGGCTCGTCGTAATCAACCGCGGCCTCATTATCGATAAAAGGGTTGCGCTCTAGCGCAATCTTTTGACGTTTCGATGGGCGCGTAGCCATTGGCTTAGAATGTATTCAGAATGTACAGTATCTATAACATCTATTTGGAACGAGATAGAGGAGCAGGAGGAGCAAGCAGGGCGTTATCAGAGCGATTGGGGATGGTAGTTGTTCGACTGAAGGAGATTTTCCCACAGGGTTGAAATTTTTAAGTAGGTGATTTAGGTGAGGTTATTGCTATTCGCCTTAGTGCTATTCGGCTTAGAGAGCAGCAGTCGCTGGGCATCACCTTGAGCTTAGTAGCGCTCCAGGGTAGCACTGCGCAGATTCAAGTGTGATTTGGGGATGGTTTGGGCGCCTATGGTCGTCACGATATCAATGACGCAATAGAAGTCAGGGACATGATAGGCGCTGAGATGCGAAGGGCTGTGTATTGCGAGAAGACCCCAGATTGCCGGGAAGCGAAGTCGGGAAGCGAGGTCGGATCTGACAGCCATCGTTAGACCATTCAGATAAGATGAATTGAAATGGACTACAGCTCATATCCTGAATCACAATTAACCAATTACGCATCTATTACACGTCTATTTCAACAACCAAAACTATCACAAAGCTATACCCCTTTTATCTACAGTATATCTGATATCAGAGCTAGCAGCTAAGAATTACAAGCCCAAGAATGGGCGTCGCCAGCACCACACGTGGCGATGGTGGTGGATCGCAAGCAGGAGAAATTTCCCACAAGGCTGAGTTGATATAGTGGTCATTTAGGTGAGGTTAGTGGCACACTACTAACCTCACCTAAATGACCACTATATCAACCACGCTCGTGCGAAACCTGCTCCTGACCTCGAACCACCACAATCTCCTCTGTCACCAACAGGCATGAGAGGGTCAGGCGAAATGTGTGCGCAGGGCTTGTGGTTTACGGAGCGGCGGCGGGAGAGGCGCGCCCCTCGTTGGTTACGGCGCTCTTGGATGTGGGAGCGGGAGCGGGGGACGAGGGAGGAGCGAAGCGCGGGCGTAGTGTATATAGGATATTGCTACAAGCTATGCTGGGGGCGAGTTTCACCGGGTGGCGATGGTGCGCAGCGGCGGGAGAGGCCTGTAGGGCGATGGGGTGCGGAGGTGGGAGAGGCGCGTATGATGTCGCGCCTCATGCGGGATTAGGCGAGTGTATGAGGCAATTAGCAATAAAATCGAATAAAAGTTGCATGGGCACCAGATACGGGTTCCCCTGCGAGACTCAAGAGGGTGTGGTGCTGTGGGATTAGTGTACATAATATTACTACGAGTTACACTGGGACCGAGGGGGCGAGTCTGGATAGGTGGTGTCGCGCCTGAAGCGCAGGCAGTATTGTTAGCATGTAGAATACTTCGGACTAATTGCGCCAACACGGACACAATCATATATTCATACACCACATATCTATACACGATCTATCTTACAGTGACTAGGGAAATAGTAAATGAGGGATGTGAATTTGAAATACTTAAGCGGCAAACATGACTGCTGCTTTGGGTCTTTGGACCCACAGCATCTGCGTGCGCGAAATTGCCCCGCCGCCAAATGCTGGCCCCAACAATGGAAACTAATATTATATGCACAAAAGTACAGCGCTGAACGTAGGAGGTAAAAATGGCAGCTATATCCATGTAACTGGTCTGTCTACGAATAAGAGTGTACATATAAGACGTGAACGTTTACCAGACACAAGATTGTACCTAAGCAACGGGTTTTCCTTGGAGCCTTACAGAACTACGAGTAGGGATACTAGATGCTCGTTTCCTTCCAGGTGGGTGTATGCTCCGAATTTTTGGCAGTCCGCTTAAATTATCCGCTGCCTCTGCATCTTCCAGAGGTCCGTCCTGTTTTTCGCAAAGGCTGATGGGGATGCTGGATGCCCGTTTCATGCCAGATGGGTATGCGTTCTGAATGTTTGGCAGTCCGCTCAAGTTATCAGCTGTCTCTGCATCTTCCAGAGGCCCATACTGTTTTTCGAAAACGGTTTCACCGAAGGTATCGAGTAGAACAAGAGCCGTGGAAACAGGAGAAAGCTGCTGCTGGGGTGGTGTCTCCTGAGTAGATGCAGATGCCATACCACCCGGCACAGAAGAATTGACCGGTTGGTTCACCAGTGGTGGCGAAAGGTGCTGTGGTGCGTCATGGGGTCGTGTAGACGCCAACAAGTCCTGCAGGATGGTAACCACTTGTTCCTGGGTCTGCGCACAGTTAGTCAAAAGAACTCTCATATATGTGAATTTGCTCACCAGTCCAGCTCCGCCGGTGTCAGCAACGTCCGGAAGGTTCTCCTGCATGTCATCTATCTCCTCCCGAACTTCCATGAAGTCCTTTTCGAGTTTTTCAATTCGTTCACCGTGTGCAATGAGGTCGTCGCCATGACTATTGGCGTGCCAGGCTAACAAAAATTTCAATGAATAGAACAGATATAATAGAGTAGTCTCACCTGTGTCTTTGCATTCCTTATTCTGATATGCTTCCACTGTTTTGAGGCGGTTGTTGAGGTCGTCCAATTGAGCCAGTTGGTTATCTGACTTTGCCTTCGATTGTTTCTTCTCCGCACGAGGGATCTGGTTCTCGAGCTTCTCAACTCGTGATGTCACCGCGTCAAGTTTGCTGAGTTTGACATTCGCGCTTTTCAACTGGTTCTTCAGATCGTCAATTTTGTCGTCCATGGAGCGGAGTTCAGCGTTTGTCGCGTATGTGGCGTGCGTCTGCTCGAGGTTATCGATGCGCTGGATATGACCTTCGAGTTCACGGATGCGTTGGAGCAGGGCCTCCTGTCCATCTATGTCCGCTTTTTGCAGTTTTCTTGCCGGGCCAGCGTCGTCGCAGCGGCATGGCACTCGTTTTTTACCCTTTTGGTCTTTCCCAGGCTTGTCCTCTCCCAAGAGCTGCTGAACGTGCGGGAAAATGTCTTTAGGCAACATTTGTTTCTTTTTGACAATCAAATTGTATATGCAACGCAGATCGGTGCCGCGGTATGCTTCATCTAACCCATCGTGCTCATGGGTAAGGAAGGAGAGATATTTCTACAAACCTCGTTAAGTTCATCACTTGGCGTACAACAATGGCGCAACTTACGGCGCGCTCCCGAATGCCGTGGAAATTTTTTTCGAACTCGGCAACAGATTCGATGGGCAATCCCTGCTTCCAAGCATCCCATGCAGCAATAACCTGTGCACGAGTGTACTGAGGGGTTGGCGGGCCATCCGGTGTCTTCTTGGTCGACGCCATAGGAGGTTTGGATAAGAGAGGGGGTTGAATAAGTTCAGAAACACGGGACGCAAACAAAATTTGTTTCAATTTGATCACAGCGATCCGGCAATCAAGCGCATCACCAACATCAGTCCTCAAAGAATACTATTCACGAGTGAGAAGTGAGCCCGGAAACAGGAAGCCAGAGTGTATATAATTAGATCTTTTTTAGCTTCCAAATACAATATTTTCACGCATACTAAACCGTGAAGAGGTTCAAGACCAAATCGCATCAAGTGATGTCTAATCAATGTGGCTGTGCCCATCAATGCGAATTTTCCTCCAAATCGCATTGATGGGCACAGCCACATTATGACCACGTGGTACACAAAAGTGGTGACGCAGCTCCTGCCGTGGTATACACGCTGCAATCATGAGCGCAAGACCGTCGAAAAGATTTGAAGTATATCTTCACCACGCCATATAACTCACATAATTAATCATTTACACTTCAGACCACCCATTTAAACCCCTTTGTGGATATCGAAGCGCAGCACACGGATGATCCAGAAACAAATGAGGAGGAAGAGGCGGAGGAAGGCATGGGTACGTCTCATTGTGAATGTCCATATGCAGTGTTGATGATTACCTCTTTTGGTACCGTGTATAGAAGAGTTTATTGACGATACCGCCACTAATGCCGCTCAAGCCCCGCCCTATCCACGGCAACGCCTTCAACTCGTTGACAGTGATGATCAGGGTTCAATGGACGCTTTCCTGAAACGCGCCCGTGATCGCGCCTCCCGGTGGGAGGGGGCAGTCAGCGCAAATGGCTCTGTACATGTTCAGCATATCTTGGAAACCGAACGCAACGCCTACCATGCGCAGACATGGCGCTCTTATCGTGGACCACTGAAAGTGTACCGAGGCGACACGGGACTCGTCGTATCTCATGGAGTCCCCCCATCTCTCATGCTGGCGCTGCTGCCACGTCTGAACACACAGGAAACAACTGTGACAGGGGCAAGGGCCGCTCAGGACCTACGGAACTGTGCGTTCATGCAGGCTGCCTTCCCAAGTAACGTTCGACCCAACACAGACGATACATTTGTCTGGAAGGGCAAGGTGTTTACAACAGATGGCCTTTTGTTGCTTCCCTTACTGGCGACTGCGATAGGCCCTGAGACTCTTCCAGCGCGGGAGGAACTGGAACTTTTCTCCCAAACGACAAGCCTAGCGAGGGCAACGTATGTCTCTACAACACGGTCATTGAGTCGACGATGCGTCGAACCGGGTAAACGCGTCAAGATCGTCCTTGGGGAATACATAGGCCTGGTAGGCATAGTGAATCATGTGCAGGACTTGGTTGCGAACGTCTGGCTAGAATCCGAGAGTTATCTTGCTGAGATACCATTGGAATGTCTGAAGATGCATTTCTTAGTGGGCGACCAGGTGAAGATCATGTCTGGCGCGCCATGGAAGAACGCCATAGGATGGGTAATCGATATTCAAGAGAACATAGTTACTGTGTATTTGCAGGACAAGAACGAGCACGTAAGTCATATCTCACACATCACCCTGATTGGTATCTTACACATGATGAACAGGTGAAAGTGATTACTGAACACCTGGACTTCTACAATGCACCGTTCGTGCGTGAGCTATTGTCGCCCATTGTAACGGACAAAAATGTTCACGAGGGAGTGGTAAGAGCCCAAATTTATAACAGCGTCGCTGACTGATCGTCTTTGACAGGTGGACGTCAGTCTGACAGACATGCCGGTGGAATCGAGGAGTTCGCCCATGGGCCTGTCGGGCCGATACGTTCTGCGCGTCGGGCAGGCAGTATATGTGGTAGGGGCAACTAACCTCAAACGTTGCCGTGGGTATATTCGTAACACGATGTACGATGGCACTGCGTGGGTATATCTGGAGGCTTCTCAGAGGGAGGTCCTTTTGAATGTGAAGCATTTGTTCCCTATGTGAGTACCTCTATGTGACGGACGCAGACATTGGTTACTGATGAAGGGCAGACCACATGGTGACGTCCGCATTGAAGAGATCTTGATGGGTCCATGCGACGACGGCTCTGCTTCTACGGATAATGCAACACCCGTGGAAGCAGTTGCGGCACCATCCACGACTGCAGTCATCACTCCAGTTCAATCAGTGAATGTCATGGAACGCGCTGTACCCCGTCCAAAGGTTGCCGCAACATATCCGGAGTGGCTCCGGAATGTTGCAGGCTGGGGGGTCATGGTCGTGCACGAACAAGATCCGTACACGATATGTACGGTGAAGCGAGTTGAGGGAGACATTGTTACTATCCTCAAGGTCGCACACACGGAAACAGTGCCAGTGCAGGTGCTTCGCGCATTGCTGCCATCCCAGCGAGGGGACTTGGTTGTTCGCACTACCGGAGAAGACGTGGCTGGCGTGCAAGTGGTTCAAGCGTATGGTGAAGAGGAGTGCGAGATTCGCAAACGGGGCAGCGAATCAAGATTAAGAAAGAAGTACCCGAGATTTCCCACCGAGAAACTCGCAAGGGTGCGTTCAGCACTGAAACAGGGGTAGATTATTTCCTTAAATGTACTATGCCAAACAATTGTAAATAAGCTGTCACTATAAATTTGCGTGAGAAATCTTATCAAGGTCACTCCTATCATGTCGTTCAATCCGGATAATCCAATGGGCAATACGCTGCCAAACAACTGGCGGTCGAGGGGAGGGACATGCGAATGTGGGGCCAAATTGATGCAACCGAAGCTCTGCCAGGGGAAAGGGAAGTCCCCAACCAAAAACTTCGGCAAATTCTACAACATGGTGAGAGACACTACATAATTCCAGATCATTGTTAACAGAGGCGTAGTGTTTCGACTGCAAGGCCTTCAACTTTTGGGGAGAGGAGTGCCCCGTGCACCTCCTGCCGGACCACCTGAAGAATCCGGCTATAGAGACTGCGACTGGCTCAAAACCTCGTGAGAAGATTCCCTGCGCCAACCAATGTGGGAACAACGGACAGAAGGGCTGTCGTACTCGGCTTTGCAAGGATTGCTGCCTCAAGAAAGGGGGTTGTACAACAGTGAAGTCCCATAACCCCGGAAGTGGGCAGGCTGCGGTCGAGGCGAGTAATATTTGCAGGTCCACGTCAGTTTTCTAACAGCAATGGTGTAGAACCGGATGTTGGGACGGGCTATCCATCCCGAATATGGGTCTCAAACCATTCAAGCAATCCAGAATCATGCTCGCCGTCAACAATATGAAAATACCATTCAAGCCCGACGGGACATGGAAGATGAGAACATTTTGAAGACGACAGTTTTCTTCTATTACTTGGTGCGCCATTACTGCTTCCCTCAAAACGTGTAGAGTATAATATAGTTCATATAGAAAGACGCAGATCCAATCAGGATGGTCATCAAAACTAAAGTCGCTCGACAGATTGTTCCGAACCAGCAAGAAGAGCTTCAAGCGGAGGAACTTCTCAACGCAAGGATTTCTCTCGTTAAGGTTTGGGACGGGGCAGAGTGGGTGCTTCAGGGTACAAATGTGAGGGTGATAATACCCGATACTGGTATTCTGCATCTATGCCACAGGTCGCTGCCGGATCCAGTGATGGAGGAGAAGATTGTACGAACGCCTACACAGAAGCACCCTCGCCCTGCCGACCCTCAGACACCAACTGCGCCGAGAAATGCGCGGCGTTCTTACTTTGAGATGTCTAGTCCAGAGACGTCACCCACAAAACGCAGCCGAATGGCAAATGTCTCGGATTCGAAGGAGAGATTCAACTGGCCGCGAACGGTTGCTGGGATGGTGGAACTGTTTGGCCAGAGTGACAACAAACCGCCAGCAGGACGCGAAGCGCAGTTTTTCATGGTGAAATATCCGGCGATGAAGCAAGCATCGTTCTATAAATATTGGAAGGAATACAGGGAAGCAAAGGCACTGAAATTATTGGATAAGTATTCGGATTGGGCAGACGTTTGCAAGGACTTGTACGTGCGGAATATACCTCTTATATACCTGTTCTGACCATCTATATGCCAGGGGGCAGAGGAGGACGTTGGATGCGGTGGGGGCCGCCGAGTTGGGGGAAATGTCAGCTGGTGTCAACAGTTTACGGATCTGATAATGCCCCTGACGACTATCAACAGAAATCAAAGAAAAATATCAAAGTGTGAAATGTGTGTATCTTGACATTAACTGTTGCATACAAACTTATGACATAATGGCAGCATTGAGATCAGTTCGTGTTCGGAGGTTGAGCGGTAAGTATACACTGTGACCTGCACACTCAGCGGCTGACACAGTTGGTCAGGGGCAGGCTAGAGACTAGTGAATCAGAGGTTGAATTGTGAGGCATGTTTTTTTTGAGTTGGTTCTTGGTAGCTGATTCGATGGATCATGTGTCAGTGTCAATTAATAGGTTTGTGCCGCCGAGACACCTTGCTTCTGATTGAGCGGGAAAGTAGTATCACAGTAGTCATGTTACAGCATTGAAAGAAACAAGGACGGGGCATTTTCTTTCGGTTATGACAATTAAATAATGCTATGTTGCATCGGGGCCCACTCCTGCACTGGAGTTGTGCTGTAGAATTTCGGGCAACAGACTCAGCGGGCCAGAACGACGTGGGAGAACATGTTGTCAGCGCATCTAATTTCGAAATTGGGGGTCTGCACTTGTCATCGAGCGTGAATTTGGAAGAACTGCACCGGTTTTATAACGAGACTTGGAACGTTGGGCTGTTCATGGCGGGCGGCGTATAACGTTTTATAGCGTCATGATACATGAACCTGTATAACCACTCCTTTGCAGATCTTTTTAAACCTTCCAAATCTCGGAGTCGCTCGCTCGAGCGTCGCATTGAGGCTAGCCTTCAGGAGATTGACAAATAAGATTGCGTAAATTGATTCAAAGAAAGGAGAGCATACGGGAATTGGAGGTTACGGCGATCGTCTACGGCGATCAGTACGGCGGCAATGACAGTTGCAGAGCTCTGCGAGGCTGCACTTGGCAAGACAACCTGGCAGGTCCTTCACTGCTTTCACGACCCTGCATGTTTCTCACAAAGCTTAACTGGCTCTAATTAAAGTGATATGTGATACCACAACTAACGATGACAGGGGTAGAGCTCTGTGAGGAAGCACAAGGGACGACAAACTGACAGGCCCTTCACTTAACTCCAAGGTACCATCGTATATAAACCACTGCTCAAACCTTGGACCGTGATTCACTCATCCCAGCTATTGCCTTACATTCATGGCTCGACAAAAGCCCACCCGTTATATGACCTGTAGTACGTGTCCCGTAACACACAGTGCGTTCTGACTAACGACTTATTACATTGAATAGCACCGTCCACAAACAGGAAGCAGGCTGTAAGAATGAACCCACATCTCAGACGTTCTCTAACAGCATCAATCCCAGGTTTACACTCCCTCTGGCACAAAAAATAAGACCGCTTCCGCTGGACAGAGTCACATTGCAGGAAATGCGTCAGGATCGAAGGACGCCAACGCGCCTGCAGACAGCAACACGGAGACAGTAAGTAATTGGCCCCCAGCTCAGAGATTGCCATAACACTCTCGT
The DNA here is from genome assembly GCA_013368295.1 of Psilocybe cf. subviscida. Lineage (NCBI taxonomy): Eukaryota > Fungi > Basidiomycota > Agaricomycetes > Agaricales > Agrocybaceae > Psilocybe > Psilocybe cf. subviscida. Next base: position 5,168,165 of record JAACJJ010000056.1, on the reverse strand, counting down.
CCCCAGGCGTCCACTCCCTCCGTGCCCGCCATCGTCAACAATGGTGCTGCTGCCACCGAGAAGAGTCGCGTTCCGGGGGATCTGTCTGGATTAAAGCATGCCAAAGCACCTGCAGACATCACCACAAAGACAGTAAGTACAGATCTCCAGCTCAGACCTGCCCTAACATCCTCACCCCAAGGCGTCCACTAACACCCTCATTCCGGTGCCGACTCGAGAGATCACTCCCCTGAGGCGCACTAATTCTCACAGAGGAAGAGGCACGAAGGACTCTCCGATTGTAATTTCGTCAAGCTCTTCGGATGAGTCTTCAGGCTCTGATGATGATTCATCAAGCTCTTCTGATGGTTCACTTTTGTTCGCTCGTCGAGCACTTGCGATGAGGAAGAGGCATGAGACTTAGTTTACATCACTGTTTGAACCTGTATTTGGAAGTGGAAAGGACGGCGCTTATATCTAAAAATACATTTGTTATCTACGCGAGACATCACTTGGCGTGACTAGTGACAATTCGGAGTATTTGATGGGGTATGTCATACAATCAGTGTCATCGTCCTACCTTCGGACGTTCGGACAATAAATAGCTGACAAATGATCCCGGAACAAGGATATATCAGTCTATAGGTACCGATCAGTCCAGATCATTCCAATCAATTCCATTCCACTAGCGGGTGGCGATATTCTGGCGTTGTCTCCTCTTCCACATCTATGCAACCCTATGCAGCAAGTCTCGGAAGCCAGGAGCTTATATTCAATGCTCACTATCATTGTCTGGGTGGACCTTACGCTTTCACTCACAAGACAGATGCATGACCGTACACTTCAAACAAGCTCTTTACTCGCACGCACCGTCCGAAGGACTTGAGGCGCATGCAAACTTCCAAACTCTCTTCCAATTTTATATATTCTAGCCAACCTTTATGCAATCATCCTGTCGATGATCGATAAGCCATCCCCGTATTTATACACTAAACCTGGTGCTTCTGTAGTGCATTTAGAAGATGGTGCCGACTTCGAAATCGTAGAAGTATGGCCAGGTGTGCCTCTGCATTGTCACAAGGTGGGAGCTTTCTATTTCAGAGCTAATTGTTATACCTTCTGACTTTCTTCCCTGACTTCTCGCCAGTTCCAACATTGTCCGATTCATTGGATGTGATCATCATGTAAGGCTGAGTAAAGTCATCGCTGTGGCCCAACCTTCAATGCTATGGCGGACTCGGCACCTTACTGGCTCTGGCGGCACCTCAACTCACTTGCTAACCTGGGCAGGATTTAATCGGTTCTGACGGGGGATGGGTCAGCCCTGTGTGACTCGCGTGACAAGGACATCTCACAAAACCCCACTCGGACTGATCCGTGTAATCGCACAGCCACAGCGTCATCGGCTATAAATTTACATGCCTCCAACTTCATCTTTACTGCGAACGAGCGTGTGTGCCATCGTAACACAAACCAGAGACATCCAGTAGTCCCCATATCTCTGTGGTTATATTGCAGTTCATTGCCACTGCACGTTACTTGTCTACAAAGCAACATGGGAGCCGTGGCACTTAACGATCACACTGCGCGGCGTCGGGAGCTTGCAGGGCGATCAGCGCATGTACGTCTTTTCAATTGGTTTTCTCATTGATATATACGAACATTTTCGTTTTTAATTTTCAGGCAGGCTTCACGCAGAACCGACGCGTATTCGCCGTTACAATATTTGCGTCTTTAGGCGGATTGTAAGTGCTTGTGTATGATTACCGAACGATTAGCTGATGTGGCTGGGCTGCAATAACTTGCTTGTGCATGCAGTCTATACGGTGCGTTGGACGCTAAATGATTATCTGTAGCTTTCTGAATGACAGAATCATCAGGTTACAACCAAGGCGTCTTCTCGGGTGTACTTCCGTAAGTCGCTCGTCTTGTTTGCCTCTCGAAGAGATTTCCTCACCAGAGTTCTAAAAGCATGCATTCGTTCGTGAATCAGATGGGGGATTTTGCTACTGACTCGGGCAAAAAAGGATGGCTTGTCGCTATTCTTGAGCTGGGGGCTTGGCTAGGGGTTCTCCTCAGCGGTGGGTGCAGAAGCGACGTTTTGGAATAGCATCCCTAATATTCGTCAGCACAGGTTACCTTACGGACAAGCTATCCAGAAAATATACCATTGTTCTGGGTAAAAAACCGTTGTCTCAAGTCGTGAAGAGCGAGTTCTGATTTTCATGCAGCAACCACCGTTTTCTCGATTGGGGTCATCGTGCAAGGCACAGCACATAACCCAGGAGGCATTTTGGCAGGTACATCTTTGCCATTTCCCATCCGTAGAATAGAGCTGTTTATCCTTTTGTTTTACAAATTAGGTCGATTCGTTGCTGGCCTGGGTGTCGGTTCCCTCAGTATGGCAGCCCCTCTATACAATGCGGAAATTGCGCCACCCGAGCTTCGTGGCTCACTTGTCGGCCTCCAGCAGCTAGCTAACGTTTTCGGAATCATGGTTTCCTTCTGGATCGATTACGGTGCGTTTCAACTCACCCTTTCATCTTGTGTTTGCCACTAACTGCTACTACCGCTCACTAATTTGAACCGATGCAGGAACTAACTATATCGGTGGCACGGGAGAAGGCCAGAAACAGGCTGCGTGGAGGATTCCCCTCGCACTTCAGCTCGTTTCCGCCGTTACATTGGGTGTTGGTATCTTGTTCATGCCATTCTCTCCCCGGTACGTGAGAAGCCCAAGCCACGGTGTTTGATGAAATCTCAATCCTTCTTGGACTGTTAGGTGGCTTGTAAATCAAGGGCGTGACGATGAGGCTCTGCAAGTTCTCAGCAGAGCGCGCCATCTCCCACCAGACTCCGAGCTCATCCAGATTGAATTCCTGTAAGTAAACTTCACCTTTTTCCAGGCTTAATTACGATCAATGACGGACATGGAAACGATGTAGGGAAATTCGTGCACAGTACATCTTCGAGAAGGAGACTTCAGCAATCAAATTCCCGATGTATCAAGATAACACATGGACATCAAACTTCAAGCTGGGGTTTTACGACTATCTCAGCCTCTTCACAGACAGAAGTTTGCTGTACCGCGTTGCTGTGGGATCACTGTACGTCTCAATTAAACCTGAAGAACGGCGTACTTACCCATAAGCGATTAGAACCATGTTCTTCCAGCAGTGGTCCGGCATCAACGCTGTGCTCTATTATGCACCCAGCATCTTCACATCATTGGGCTTGACTGGTAATGCCACGTCGCTGCTTGCCACCGGCGTCGTCGGTATTGCGTGAGCATTATCCTCTGCCTTCTATGTGCCGCTCCACTGACGCAATCATACGATATAGGATGTTCTTGGCTACCTTCCCTGCGCTGATTTGGATAGATAAAATTGGACGCAAGCCTATTTTAGTTTCTGGCGCATTCGTCATGGGAGCGTAAGTTTGCCAATTACACCGTAACCTCATGATACAATGTTAATCCCCATGCCCAGGGCTCATCTCATTATTGCGATTCTCACAGCTCAGTTTGGCAGGTCGTGGGCAGAGTACGTATTACCGATAGCACAGTGAATTTGAAAGTCTCACTAATTGTTGCGCGTTTTCCTATAGTCATAAGGCCGCAGGTTGGGCTGCATGTGCTATGGTATGGGTGTATGCTGTAGGTGGGTAATCGGAGCGCCCATTCTGCCTTGAGCAGATATCTGATACCCGATTGTATAGGTTTCGGTTATAGCTGGGGGCCTGGAGCTTGGATTCTGGTATCTGAGGTACGAGGCTTCGGACCGTATTGTGGCGACGCACCGACGCATGTGGCATAGATATGGCCGTTGAGTGCGCGTGGAAAAGGAATGTCTATTGCGATATCCTCGAACTGGGTAGGCCATGCCCCATTTTGGGCATAGAGTTCATGACGCTGATGTTCATTTGCCCGAAGATGAATAATTTCATAAGTAAGTCCTCTCTGAGTCCGAAAGTTGACGCGCACTGATGACACATTGATTCTCGGCAATTTGTAGTTGGGCAAGTAAGTGGAAGTTCTTGATATGAGCAGGAATACCTGCACGACGCATGGAATTTTGACTTTGCTCTAGGTCACACCCTCTATGCTGCTCCATCTCGGCTACGGCACGTTCATCTTCTTCGGGTTATTCTCTATTCTTGCAGGATTCTTTGTGTGGTTCCTTGTGAGTACAGTTTACACCTTATCGCCATATCCATATGGTGTGTTTTCAGATTCTTACGTGCGGAATGGTAAAGGTACCTGAAACCAAGGGTTTAACTTTGGAGGAGATGGATAGCGTCTTCGGTGCAGGAAACCTTGCCGTGCAAGATCAGGCGCGTCAGGACGCTATCATGCAAAGGCTGGGTCTTTATCAGGGGAACGAAAGCGTAAAGAAACAGAGCAGTGATGCAGAATTGTGAAGCAGCGCCATTAATAATCGGAGATCAAGTTTATTCAAGGGCCAGTTGGACAATACCTGCTTGAGACCTCACACCGTCAGTGGTTGCTTGAAGACGTTACAGAATATGCTTTTTGACCCCTTAGAAACGCGGCTAGTGAAAGCCGGTAACTGAATGGGTTCACATTGATACATCCTATGTAACATGGTCCCAACTCATGTCGTTTCAACTGGCACATAATATCTATTCTTTCTGGCTGCTTATGGAAAAATGGTTTACCGTAAGATTTTTTATCAATCAGTGTTTGACAATGTACTTTTGCGTAATTACTCTATTCTCGTCGCGATGAATGAGGCATCTGGGCGGGGCTGTGCGATGTACATAGAACTCTGACTGGGTAGCCACAGTCTCAATCGACGCTTTAGAAGCGACGCGGATAATAATAAGAGAGAAGATAATCCCCTGACATGAACAGTAGTGCGCTCAGACCTCAGTACAGTGAAATTTTAGGAAGTACGCACCATGACCTGTGGCATTGCACTAAGCACAAGGTTCTGATCGCACAAGCCACATACATAGTAGAGAGCAATAACAACGATGAGACAAAAAGAGTATATGGCGCCTGACTCTACGATTACAGTCACCGTAGGTCCAAAACTCGACCGAGGGCCACCTCCGGAGTCGTAGAGACTGTCAATTTTACGCCGAATCCAGATTATACGACCAGCAATGAGTGCTACAGACAGTCATTTGAGGATCTTTTGAATGGTATGCATGTTCGAGCACTTACCAGTACAGCACCCATTTGTAAACAAAGTCAGCCAAAAGAAGACAAGGACCCATACAGTCGAATGTGATGGGCTGAACATAAAGACAATGCCTGAAACTATTTTGAGAAGGTGCTTGTATTAGCGGGCAGCTAGGAAGAATTCGATATAATTCTACAGACCTGTACTGACAAGCAACGTTAGGATTGCCGGGATACAGATGGGTAGATATCCGCCCCAGACCATATACGTGCGGTATATCTGTCGAAACCAGGAGGCAAAGTTACGAGTAGCCCTTTAATGGGATTGTGACGGCTTAGAGAGGGCCACATACCATTAATCCATCACCTAAGATTGTCTGGATTCCATACGCACCTGTGCCTACAATAAAATCCGTCGAGCCTAAATCCCCCAATTGAGCTGCCATCATGCTTCCATTCAGACCACAAGAATTCCCGACGGAGATAAACGCGTGAAGGAATCGATAGACCTGGATAGAGACATACTAAAAATCGCTCAATGAATATACATTATTTGACAGGAAATTATGATTGGACATACCACCGTCGCGAGCAAGAACATCAGGATAGACACAACGAGAAGCCTAGTATTCACCCGCCTCGCCTCTGGGTCCCTTTTGTGTCGGGCCAAGATGATAGAGGTGGATTGTGTGAACAGAGACGCAAAAAATCCTATTGCAATGTTTGTTGATCAGGAGTCAGCAGGATAAGAATGGGGACGAACCATATGTGACAGTTTGTATACACAAAGAAACAAGGCCAGCTTCTTCGGTTGTAAATGTCATTAGAAAACCGCCTAAAACATGTACGTGTGGTAGGCCAGAAACGAGGACTGGACAGAAGTTTGCTGAATTGTCGAGGTCTGGCTGTCTGTTTTTAAGTCTGCACGGCGTGTTGAATTGGAACAGGTCGTGTATCAGGTTGTCTTGTCTTGAGCGGTGTCGTAAAAATAGATCCATGGCTATCCCGAGGCCTTAGTATGCTTGGCCGTCTGGGTATTTAATCCGGACACATATATGCATAAATAGCGAAGTATTTTATCTACTCTGTACATATTCTTGTAGGGGCGCGCACATAAAAACAAGCAGGCCAAAGACATTTTACAATGCCCGAGTACAAATTTGAGTGTGCGCGCACATTTAAAGTACATTTTTATGAGCCGCGAAATAATTTTATGTTGTTCAGACACATATATGAAGCCCCGCAGACATACATCTATGTGCGTGAAAACACTTTTGCGCTCGTGCAGAAAGATATGTGACAGGGGCATGCTTGGCAGCCGGAGCGCCAAGGCAACGGCCGCTTTTCGGAGCTCTAAAGCGATCAATGTGAGGGTTGGGTGCTTTTCCGGCCATATAGCAGGCCAGGGATGTACTACTAACGTACATGACTCGTCTCACCAGGTACATGGGACCTGAGGCTTCAATCATATGTATACTTAACAGCATCGCGTCCTCCTGCGAGGCTATACTGCTGAATACTTACTATGAAGCACCAATCAGACCTATCACATGATGCCGTCAATTTAAGCGCCCAAGGGGTTCAACGACACAAGATCCAGCCATAAATCGCTTTGGATGCATAGCTAAGGTACCAAGCTTGGTATATAGGCGTAAATACATCTAATACAGCTGTGATTAGGAGTTTCAAGGGTGTAGGGCTCCTGTGTACGGTAGTGGCACATCCCTGGCCTGCTATATGGCCGGAAAAGCACCCAACCCTCACATTGATCGCTTTAGAGCTCCGAAAAGCGGCCGTTGCCTTGGCGCTCCGGCTGCCAAGCATGCCCCTGTCACATATCTTTCTGCACGAGCGCAAAAGTGTTTTCACGCACATAGATGTATGTCTGCGGGGCTTCATATATGTGTCTGAACAACATAAAATTATTTCGCGGCTCATAAAAATGTACTTTAAATTTGCGCGCACGCTCAAATTTGTACTCGGGCATTGTAAAATGTCTTTGGCCTGCTTGTTTTTATGTGCGCGCCCCTACAAGAATATGTACGGAGTAGCTAAAATACTTCGCTATTTATGCATATATGTGTCCGGATTAAATACCCAGACGGCCAAGCATACCTTAGGGCTAGTTACAGTGTATATGGTCGTTTGTTTCTCTGAGTGTTGATTATAATACAGGTTATAGCCTCTGGCTATCCGTAAGATGATGTATCACATACCAATCTTATTAGGAGATCGACATTGGATTCTAGCAAGTATTTTCTGAAAACGAGTTAACTTGTCGACCTCCGCGAAGATGGGTATATGGACATCCTTACCAAATTCGCACCAACTCCCATGATAGAGTCCTAATATAGCCTCAGCGGCCTTACCTGTGTTCAGGAGGCGATCAAAACATAACCACTTAGATCGCATAGATCACTTATACAGTACTTCCTCTCCCATGACCATCATATCAGGCACCAACGTGGTCTTGACGGGGCACCACTCGAAAGATGGCCGCACTACCATCCTACTGCTTTACATTATTTTACCTGACAATGCCAAAGTCTCTCTCGATAGGCATAACCGACCCACATTGTATCAGATTGCACAGTGCGAGTCCTTGAACAGTGTAAACGTCAACCACGAGTATCAAGTAATAGAGAGTCTGCGCATAGCCACCGCTGGCTTTTGGGGGCTTTTGACGACTTTGAAATGCCCATATTCTTTTCCGAAAAGCCACAGATAGGCCAAACATTGGCTAGCATCTCTCATAGGAGGTTTAAGTACTCAAAAATGAACTTGATACCTACCGAAAAGAGTCGCACTGGCTCGAAAAAGCCAATGGTGGCTATGCGCAAACTCTCTAATGACGTCAAGGAAATTTTTTAGCGGACTTGCCACGCTCACAATAATTGTATGCAGCCCAAGATCTTGCTAGGATCCTCTCTCACCCTCGTTTCACCACTGGGCTAGTGATCATTGATGTTACAACAATATTATTTCACCATGCGTACAATGAGACTGCCTACTACTGCACCTATCCTGTCTATTGAAGTGTGGTCATCCCGCTATGTACGGCAGTCTTTCAGGAACATGCCAACCAGATGTCAACACAGGTTTCCCCATTGGACGCCTCAGCGATCGCGCCCTATCATGTAGCATCGCATCAACATCGCATCCATGACACGGGAGGGACATATACATATTTGCTTAGAATAGCAAGTTGATCAATGTGCGTCTACATATCTTTGGTTGTTGCTGCCAACGCGTGGCTCACTTCTCGCTTCTAGAATGGACCTACAAGTTCAACGTCACTTGCTGTTACTTATGGAACATCCCTCTATTCGAACTTACCCACTGTACATATCATCGGGTATGGTGTAACGGCTAACATTGCCGCCTCTCATTGTCTGAGTGCTCGCGGCAGCTCGGGGTTCGATTCCCCGTACCCGAATTTTTGCCCCCAATGCTCTGCTGCGTCTCTGGGTTTATCACCGCATAGTTGACTCGGACAAATGTACATCTAAGTCACGGACAACTGAGTAAAACATGAAGAAATTGATTCATTATGGTCAATTGGTACAACGCGTATTTGATATTTGTATGGTACCACAGTTAGAGGACAGGAACCGAATTAAAATAAGATAGAGAGAAAGAATATGGGCATTACACAAGCAAGACAAGTACGATAGACCAACAGAAACGATAAGGATGAATTGCATGCGTAAATTTCAGAAGAAAGGGGGGTATCGAGTAATAAGTCACTCAAGACTAACTTGAACAATCTTAACTTTGCACTCCTCCACTCGCATTTAACACCCGCCTCCCGCTCCTCCTCCGTCGTCTTGTCCGCCCGTCCGCCGGGGTGGTGCCCCCTCATGCAACGCCGAGTTGCGATTGACGGCGAAGGTCTTGGACTGTATGTAAAATTAGCGGTTTTGCCTCCGGCTTCGGCTTCTGCTTTCAAGCGCTTAAAGAGCTGGGGAGGAGAGGGTGGTTAGTGATGGGGGTTGAGATGAGCAATAGGCAAGGGGATCACATGGAGGGGAGGGGACGCACCCCCTTCAAGACACCGGCGGGCGCCTCGCCCTCGGTAGGATTGGCAGCATGTATGTGGTAAAGGACAGCAACGACCTGGCCATTGAAATACTCGAAGCCGCTGACGAGAAAGTTATCCATGACCTGAAAAAAGAATTGAGCACATCGGGATGGTGTAAGGGGAAATCAAAATGAGGAATGGCTACGCACTGATATGGGTTCCGACTCAGAAGCGTGATCCTCTCGGCGAAGGGGTCGAGGGTCTCGTCGGTGTACTCAAGGCATGGGATGGGGATGGACCGGACCTCTTGGGTAAGTGTGGGCAGGATGACGCATCAGGAGCACCGGCTGAAATTTGATTGCGCCTTCGAGGCTGAAGAGCATGTCGCGGGTGAGGCGGATCCTGTCTTGGCCGAATCGTTGTTACTGCATCGGAGGCCCAATTAATAAGAATGCGAATTAGGAACGGGAAGAGAGAACGTACGGGTCACTGCCTTACGCATCATCGACATGGCGCATGTCCCTCTTCAGTCCATCGTAGTTGACAAGCAGGGCCGGGTCGTCATGTGGGTGCATATGTAGCCTGCTCTCTTCCGTGTTCTCGTCATCCTTACCCGTCTTGGATCCAGAGTTGGTCTCAGAGGTACGCACCTCGGACATCGAGCTCAGAACGGAGGTCTCAGTAGAGCCGGCCAGGCGTTCGCTTCATGATGAACTGGTCGTTCGGCGTGGACAGTGCGCACTGCGCAGGGCGTTTTCGGATGGCACTATGGGAGCGGAGGTGGGTTGGAGTCGCAATTGATAAGGATGCGAATGAGGAACGGGAAGAGAGAGCGTACGGGGTCATCGTCAAACGCATTACCGCGCATATCATTCAAACCCCTCTTCGATCCGCCGGAGGTGCCAAGCAGCGCCTGGTTGTCATGTCGGTGCATATGTATCCTGCACTCTTCGATGTGCTTGCCATCCTAAGCCGTCTTGAATCCTAAGCCAGTCTTAAGTATAGAGGGCTCGGAGCGCCGAGGAAAGAGGTCTCGTTAGGTGCAGCGACGCGTCCACTCTCGATGATGAGCTGATTGTTCGACGTGGTCAGAGCGAGGAGCGTTTCGGACGGTGCCACGGGAAGGAGATCGCGGCCGATTATGTTGGCTTCCTTGGACAGACCAAAAGACAGCTGCGAAGAAAAGTAGTGCCTGTGCAGGGATACGAGATGATTCGGTCCTGTCGTAGTGCCATCACAAAACCGTATCCTGTGGGGAGAGATCACGGATCATCCTGTCGAGAATACAAAGCATAATTATATATAGCTTGTGCTTGTTTGGCTACAGCGATCAATGATCACTCGAAGGTCAAGCCAAGGATGCGGATTTGTATTGAGAGCACTGTTCGTGCAGGCTGTGGACGAACCCACCTTGACAAGTCACACAAAAAAAATATTGACGGTATTGTGGTTGAATTGGTTGTAGGGCAGCTGCATATCCAGATGGTAGCAGGAAGCGCATATGACGTGCAACATCAGATTCTAAAGTTGGAGGCAAAACAAAGCCGCATCGTTGTTGATTTATCCTCTAGAGCACTTCTGAAAGGAAACCATCATACAGATCATCACATATTTCCGGCACCTGTGGCAGCGAAACCTATAAAATACTGCTGTAATAGCGTATTCTCTTGTTCAAAATTGTCCTGCACAACATGGCCTCCCCTTTTGAAAATGCTGAAATCATGCCAGTTTTTGTAGAATCCATTCTGTATGGTGTGTAGTCTATTAAAATTTCCTCGGGAACCGACTTCTGGATTGACGTTTCTCATACATTTACACAGGTGTCTTCTCACTTATGTTCGTATTATCGAGTCGTACTATTTGGCTTGAGCATCGCAGCCCCAAAACACCCAATGCACGTCGGGCGGCCAGTGTTAAGCTCTTTATGGTGTCAGCATCGATGTTTGCCGTTGCAACTGTGGTACGTTGTTCATAACGTGCAAGTTTCCAACGGAGCAAGTCTAAACAGACTGTTTACATTTAAGCATCTTGTGACTACATTGCAGGAAGTTCTCAGCGACTTTGCTCTAGTAATTGAGCACCCAGACAAAGATCTAGAGTCCGTGGTGCGCTCCGATCGCATAGCGGTGGTAGTAACTTATGGAATACAAACCTTTCTTGGGGATGGCTTCATGGTCAACTATGTCAAATTGCGTCTTGTGCTCCCGTGCTTACCTTGTCATGGTTGATCTCAGGTTTATCGCATGTGTGTGGTCTGGAACCGCAGGATATGGGTATGCCTTCCGACTTACTGCTTATTCATAGCAGCCTTTGGTAAGAACATCAATATAAGTCAGAAGCAAGGTGTACTAATACTCATTAAGTTGCGGGTGTTGGTTTCCTGTGTCGACTAATCTTGCAAGTAGACACCTTAGAAAACAGTGTCTGGGCACTCTGGTTCTTCCTGTTGACTTTTTTTACCAACGCGTGCGCAACGGGTAAGTTGCAGCAGTTGAGTCTCGCATACTAATCTTACGATTCCCGCCCGTGATAGCTCTCGTTGCTCTAAAGATTTGGATTATACGGCGCCAGATTCGGCTTCTGCCAACCGTAGTTGGCAACTCAGATTCCGAGAGGGTGTCTAGCACCGTGGCCATTGTAGTCGAGTCCGGAGCTGCATACTTTTTCTGCCTCGTTCTTCTTATTGTGCTATATATGAAAAAAGCATGGTCAGAGCACATTGCTCAGTGCGCAGTGCCACAGGTTATTGTGAGTGTATTCGAATCATTGAATGGCATCTGACTATTGATGACTCTCGTTTTTTCATAGGGTATCATTTTCACACTGATAATAGTGCGAGTGGCGCGTGGAGTGGCACAAGGGCAGCAACCTGGAAATTAATTGTTTTACAGGCAACCAAGAGATATGCGACTGCATAGTTTTTGCAGTTATATGGATTCCTTGGGGCTTTATTCAGCATATACTCTGTTTCCTAGCAAAAATTACGAGCATCTATAAAAAGGAGCATACGAACCATCATGATTTTGTGTCCTCAAAGATAACCTTCTGCCAGAATATGGTTTCCAAGACTACATGTACGGTTCAATTCGCTTGCTGGTGCAGCAAACAAATGGACAGATTCAAAAGACTCATAAGCGCATCCTGGCCTAATTGCGACCTGATGGTGGCAATGTATCCAGGCGATATCGCCGAGAAAGGGAACCACTTGGGTATAATATTATTGTCGAAAATTACAGGCTATAGCTGCCGCGCAGGGATGATTCAAGTAGCCTGAGGAGCGGCCCACCAGGGCAAGTCTCACGAAGATGGCAGTAATGCTCTTTTGGTTGCCGTTTGTTCCAGGGCAGCTGCATAATCAAATGGCAACAAGAAAATAATGTGTAATATCATATTTTTTGAAGTCGCAGGCAAATAAAGTCGTATCATCGTTGATTCATCCTGATGACCAAGTCTGCAAGGGAACCATCACAGTTGATCATATCCCAGCGGATTATTCTTGGCACCTGTAGCTAGTAGACCTATAAAAGGCTGTTGTAGTAGAACATCTCCTTGTTCATAATTGCACAACGCATCATGGCCTTCCTTTTTCAAAGCACTGCACTCATGACAATTTTTGTAGAATCCATGCTGTATGGTGTGTAGACTTCGGGATGCTGAAGTGTTCACGTCGAGATTGATCTTTTTATAAATTCTTATGTACAGGTTTCTTCTCACTCATGTTCATATTATCTAGTCGTACCATTTGGCGTGAGCATCGGAACCCAAGCACACCCGATGTACGTCGGACGGCCAATATCAAGCTCTTCATGGTATCAACATTGATGTTTGTCATTGCCACCGTGGTATGTTCCCTCCCCCCACGTCCCCAACCCGGAAGCCAATACAGAATGTACCGCAATCAAGCATCTTGTGGCGACACTGCAGGAAGCTCTCACCGACTTTGCGCTGCTTTACGATGCCGAGTTTAATCACTCGGACCAAGGCCTCGTATCCGTGGACCGCGCTGATGCCATAGCAGAACTGATAGCCTATGGGATACAAACCTTTCTTGGGGATGGTTTTATGGTCAACCTTGCCAAATTGCCTCTTGTGCGCGCCCGTATGCTCACTTGGCCACGCCCAATTGCAGGTTTATCGCATGCATGTGGTCTGGAACCGCAAGAGATGGACATGCCTTCCAGTTTACTGCTTATTCATAGGCACCCTGGGTAACCTCATTCATGTAAATCAGAGGAAAGATGTGCTAATAACATTCACTAAGTTGCCGGTGTAGGCTCTTTTTATCGACTAGTCTTGCGATTAGACACCTTGGAAGATAGTGTCTGGGTACTCTGGTTCTTTTGGTTGACCTTGATCACAAATACATGTGCTACGGGTAGGTTTAGTGTCATTGATCCCGATGCCACATTCTCATTCCTTGGGGTCGGGAGAAAATAGCTTTTATTATGCTAAGGCTTTGGCTTATACGGCGCCAGATTCAGGGTATGGCAAACTTTATCAGCGATCCAAATCACAAGAGGGTGTCCAGCGCAGTATCGATTATAATTGAGTCCGGAGCTGCATACTCTCTCTGCCTGACTGTTCTTATTGTGCTATACATGAAACAGTCATGGCCAGAACGAATTTTTGAGTGCGCTATGCCACAAGTCATTGTGAGTGTATGCAGATTATACCATGATATTTGATCATTAATATTTGTTTGCTCAAAAGAGGATCATCTTCACACTGATAATAGTGCGCGTAGCGCGTGGAGTAGCGCAAGGCGGGCAATCCGGACAATAATTTCATTGCGTGCAATCCCCAGCTGTGCGGCAGTATCAACTTATAATTCTCTAGAAATTCTGGGGCTCCGCCCAATGGACCCTCTGTTTACTAGCGGGTGTCTTCAGCCTTGGGCTGGCAGAATACACTGATAAGTGGCACAAAATGCTAATTGTCCAAACTTCACATATCGTGCATTTGCATGAGAATGATATGCTTGGGTCGGAGGATTATCGTTTTTGATACCCAAAGAAATAGACTAGACTAAAGTTCCTATTTGCGACCCCACACGCCGCTCCAGGCCTCATGCTCGCTTCTCAGAGCGTGGACCCACATCATCGCTTCATCGCTTGCTCGGCAATTACCGCACACAGATTCAGCCTCAAGGAGCCATCACTACACCTCAGCAGGCATGGTGTATTTAAAATTACTAGCAATGCCACCTCTCATTATCGTAGTGCTTGCGACAGCTCGGCATTTGATTCCCCAGGCTCGATTTTTACAGTAAATTCCTCCGGATGTTGTGCTTTACGTTGAAGTTCAAGTTTGGAAGAACCACATGCAAATCTTCTAAGTTTAACCATTGGACATCGAACACACATTGGAGAGAAAACAATCAGAAAATTGATTATCGAAGCCAACATTTTATAATGCATATTCAACATTTATACGGATACATCGATTAGGTGGGGGTAATAGGAAGATAGATGTAAGCAGTACAGAGGAATCAACAACAGCGGAGGCAGAAGAAATTTTTTTGAAGATGCTTTTACCTCAAAGCATCATGATTTGGTGTCAAGGATCAAGCACTTGACGACGTTGACAATCGTTGAAACGATGTTAAACGTTCACATATCCGTTTGCGTCCCGTACTCCCCTTCTACTAGGCTCCGTCGTTTTTTTTTTGCAGAGTCACAGGGGTGACCCGCCGCCTCAGGCAAGAAGAACTGCGGTTCTCAGCAGCGAGCTTGCGCTGCGAGTCAATTAGGCGGGTTTGGCCTCGGCTTCAGATCTCTTCTGGTGGAAGAAAGGGAGACAATAGTATTAACGATGAACGTTACTATGACACTGAATGGGAGGAACGTATATCGCGCAAGATGCCCATGCGCTCCTCGCCTTCGGTTGCCTGAGCGGGGCCCATACGGCCGTGCACTGCGACAGCCAGTTCGTTGGGGTACTCCAAGACGGTGCTGAGCGCATTTTCCATAGCCGTGAACAACAGTCGAGGGTGTCGGTATGATATCTCCAAACCAAAAAAAGAGGCCATGAAATTGGGGATCAAATACGCACTTTTCAATGTGCTTCTTGATCAAGCCCGTTGCCGACAGTTAGATGGTCTTGTACAGGAAGTCATAGTTCGAGTCAAGGATCGCAAACTTGAGAATGGAAACCTTGATGTTGACGGGGTCCACCTTGAATGCGGAGGACTTGGTGCGCTTAGGGTTGACGAGATCGAGAGTAGCCCATGCGAGGCAAGTCGTGTCAGTAAGTTAGAGAAAGAGACAGAAGCCTACACTCAACGTCTCCATCAAGCACCACACCTGCCGCACCCCAATCCTTAAACTTATGTCCCGATATCCTGTGGTATGATTCCACATCCCGCATATTCGACTGCGTTCGCCTTAGCTCCAGCTTCATATGCGTTTGTCCACTATGGTAAATCGCACTATACGGGCTGAAATTGAGGTGGTTCGTCGCATCAACAGCGACAATGTTTGGCAAGGTGTTCCATCCTTGGATCCCTCGACGTCGAGGTCCAGACCCTCGTCGGTGTACTCGACGTGCGATATGGAGATGAGCCCGAGCTCTTCTATGGGTGCGCAGAGGAGGGCGCGCAGGATATCATTGCAGAGTTCGGGATTGAATTTGAGGACGCTTTCAAAGTAGCAGAGGAGGTAGCGCGTGAGGCGGGCCCAGTCTTGGTTGAACTGCTGGCTGACCCGCTGAAGAGGGCATGATTAGATGCGCATGAGGAATGAAACTGAAGGAAAGACAATTTACAGGGTCACCGCCTCACGCATCACCGTGCGTGTTCTGCAAACCCCTCTTCGAAGCACGGCGGTCGAACGTTGGAACGTTGATGTAAATGTGCTACGCTGGTTCTCGTGTGGAAAAATATTGACCCCGCACTGCTCGATGTGCTCGCCGTGCTTGCGCATACTGAGCTCGAGGTCGGAGGTCTCATCGGGGCCAGACGCGTTGGCGACGCGTCAACGTTTTTAATGTCAAGAATTTCAACCTTCAGTGATAAGTTGGTCGTTCGTCACAGGCAGTGTAAAAGCGCCTGGGTATGGCAATGCGGGAGAGGGGCTCACATCCGAGGCAGTTGGAGAAGAGCTTGTACACCTTGATGTTCGTCAGAGCGAGAGGGAGCAGCGTTGGAGCAGCGGACCTAAACAGATGCAAGGGGGTTAGGGTTTGAGATCATTTGAACAACTCCACATTGGATTGTGATAGTCTCTGATCTGATCAACTCTTGATGCCACCCAGGGAAGAACGCAGTTACGCACCCGGAACTTAGGCTTGAAGGGTACACAGAGATAATAGTGATAGATTAATAGTAGGACATCTAGATGTGGGGAGGAGGAACATATGCGCAATAGCAGAGATTCTGAAGTCGAAGGTGAAAGAGGCCCATATTGATTAATCTTCTTGGATTTATTTCAGGAACACTTCTGTAGAAACCATCATATTGTTGATCATATCGCAGAGACGTATTCTGGGCACCTATGGCAGCCCGTGTATAAAATGCCGTAGTGGGGATGCGTCTTTTTGCACCGCATATCATGGCCTCTCCGTTTGAGAACCCTGAACTGGTGTTAATTTTTGTAGAGTCCATTCTGTATGGTGAGTTGGCTATTCTGATATACTTGGGAAAACACAGTCAGCTTTGCGCCCCTGATTCATATGCGCAGGTTTTTTCTCAGTTATGTTCATATTATCCAATAGTACTATATGGCATGAGCATCGAAGCTCCAGCACACCCGATGCACGTAGGGCGGCAAATGTCAAGCTCTTCATGGTGTCAGCATCGATGTTTGTCGTTGCAACTGTGGTATGTCGCGCATCCCGTCCGCGTTTCCGAGGAATGATGTCTATACAGACCGTACCGGTTTGAGCACATCGTGGCGACATTACAGCAAGTTTCCAGCGATTTTGCGCTGGTTTATGACAACAAGATTGATTACCTGGACAAGAGTCGCGGGTCGATCGTGCGTTCTGACCGCATAATAACGATAATGGCTTATGGAATACAAACCTTTCTTGGGGATGGGTTTATGGTCAACTTCGTCATCTTACGTTTTGTGGGCACATGCTTACCTTGTCATGCTCATTTCAGGTCTATCGCATGTATGTGGTCTGGAATCGCAGGATCTGGGCATGCCTTCCGGTTTACTGCTTGTTTATAGGAGCCCTGGGTAGGCTCGTTCAAGCAAAGCGGACGAAAGGTGCACTAATAATGTGCATTAAGTTGCGGGTGTAGGGACTCTTTATCGGCTAGTTTGGAAATCGGACCCATTAGCCAAAAGTCCCTGGGTATTCTGGCATTCTGGCTTGACCATCCTTACTAATGCATGTGCAACGGGTAGGTCGCAAAATAATCGAGTTGACTGTCGCAGACTGATCTTATAATCCTTGAACATCATTCTTAGCTCTCATTACAATAAGGATTTTGTTTATACGGCGTCAGATTCAGGTTATGCCAAACTTCATTGGCGACCGAAGTTTTAATCAGAGGGTGTCTAACGCTGTAGCTATTCTGGTCGAGTCCGGGGCTGCATACTCTGTCTGCCTTGTCATCTTTATTGTGCTATACACGAAACAGGCATCGTCTGCAGGTATTGTTCAGGGAGCAGTGACTCAGATTATTGTCAGTCATTTTAATTTATAAAATATCAATGCCATCTGACCGTTGATACCTGGGCTGCTTTATAGGGGATCACCTTCACACTGATCATTGTGCGTGTGGCGCGTGGAGTGACGCAAGGGGAGCAATGCGGAACATAGATAATTACTCTTCGGGCTGTCATTCTCTCCTGTTTAAGCGAGCCGCGCAAGCAAACTACTTATTCAAAAAATCTAAAATGCCATTCTTTCCATAAAGGCTTGGCTTTCTACTACATTTTATACGCCTGAACATCATTTGACGGTAAGTGGCACACACACGCACCTGTTGAGATTTAGTCACGGTCGATTTAATGGCAATGAAGTCTTCTTAGAAATGCGATTCATTAGTGTCTTAATATATGCCGAACTCCGGTTCGGAGGCCTGGTATGAATGATTATGTTGATGCCGTCTCCGAGTGGCACGCCCACCCCTATTTTGACGCCCAATCACCCTCACTCAGAACGCCCCCACAGACCCTATTGCATATTATGCGTACACCAGTTACGCACACAGTTACCAGCACTGCCTCCTCTAGCTTGTATGCTTACACAGCCACGCCGCCGTCTATACTCGGTGCGTGCGGTCTCCACGTGGCTCATGTTGCGCTCACCATTGCTAGCTGGCAGTCGCGTCGCATCACAATCGCTCACCAGGTATACGTCTTTCAGGATCCTTCGTAACAACATCTCTCGTTGGCAGAGTTAGCATACACCGACAAGTGGCACACAATGATACCTAACCAGCCTTCGTACATCGCAATTACACGGGAACTACTCACCTAATTCAGAGCTTGACCATTCTTAATACATGTAGGAATAGACCAGATTTTTCTTTTGGTTCGTTTCCCCAGGCTCCACACAAACCCTGATGCTCACTTCGAGTACGGATCCACACTGTTGCTTGGCAGTTAGCGCTCACTGATGTGGTGCAACAAACCCATAGCAATGCTCCATCGGGTATGGTGTAACGGCTAACATTGCCGCCTCTCATTATCTGAGTGGTCGCGGCAGCTCGGGGTTCGATTCCCCGTACCCGAATTTTGCTTCCGCAGGCCACCACTTTTTTGTCTGGCTGAAGTCGAAGCCCTTAAAATCAAGGTAGATAGACATCCGACAGATTGGCCCCACATTGGATGTTAACATGGTTTCCAAGGCATTGGATGACAAAAAGAAAGAGGAAACAATCAGGAATTAGATTCATACAAGTCAGACTGTACAATGCGTATTCAATATTGTATGGTACGTCGATTAGGAGCGGGGTAATGAAAATCTAGATACGAGCAGTGTACAGAGAGGTAAATATAGTCTGGCGAAAAGGGGATGAGATCAGAGAGGGCAAGGGTTGATTTAACGGTCGCGCGCGGCTGGGGGGTATACAGAAAGCCTCGTCGACGATGAAGAAGAAGAAAAGATCATTCAAGATCGCTTAAACGACCTTGAACGCCTCACTCCTCCACTGCCGTCCAACGTCCGCCTTCTGCTGGCCTCCGTCGTCTTGTTCGTCCATCCTGCAGGGTGACCCGCTTCTTAGGGGAGGAGCGAGTTGCGCTTGTCGGCGACAATGTTGAGCTGCGAGTCCGACTTGAGGCTAATTCTGGATCATTTACTGTTGCATATGATCCCTTTCAGAGTTAAATGTTCTAAGTGAAGCGTGTATGAAGCCTTGAGAAATCTACCAAGAGTGGTAATTGCGCAACATTGAGCCACTCTGCTGTTGACCCGAGTTTTTGTTAATCAGATTTGACTCCATGGTATCTTGTTAGATGACAGCAACATGCAGCTACATTGTCACAGATTATTGTTGGAGGCCCAAGTAGGACGGTCTCAGACTCGTGGACTGTAGGTAATAGGGGTTGATACATGCCGTAGCCACATACGTACAAACAGCGCGGCCACCTCATCACTCGTGTCACATCGTCTACCTCTTTATTATCTGTTCTTCATTGTAGTCCCTTTCTCAACTAAGTCCTACAATTATCTCTTCAGCCGTCACCGACATGTCAAAAAAAGCGCACCCGACGAGGAGATGACCCTGTACTCTCAGCAAACCAACTACCTGATATTTCCGAGCCAGTCGAGTGGCAGATAATTACTCTAGAGGAGCCTCGTAGAAAACGAACACGTGGCCCACCCCATGATCCTGTTCGACACCCAAATCAGCTACCTGACTCCTATGAAACAGTTGTACGGATCAATGCATCTGGTCGCCGAATTGTCAAACGTATATACGCGCCCCCTGCAATCCTTGTGCCGGTACACCACATAAGCAGTTTGAAAGGGACAAAGGCAAGCAGACATTCAGAAATTATCATCATCGTCAATACTAATGTCTGCTCCTTTCTCGGGTCTTCCAGCGGAAGAAACCCGAGACAGAAGCCAAAGCCGCCAAATCCGACTCGCAGCGCAAGATCGTCGCCGCTAAGCGCAACTCCTTGATGCCTGAGGAGGCAGGGCAGCCCAGTGGCTCGGAAAACAAGACGACGGAAGCGGATTAGAAGGCGGTTAGAATGGAGTGAAGGTCGGTGTCAACGTTGCGTAGTCCTTGATCTTTGATACCCAATCCTGATTCTCTCTGGTAAAAAAGCGTCTTCCTGTCTCTCTTTTCCTACTTACCCTTGTTCTTTTTTTGGTCTATTCACTTTGCATCGATCTTTTCACTACCCCCTTCTCGCCGACGACCATATAAATATTAAATACGCATTATACCACGTGTCTTATATGAATCAACTTCATTATTCACTCTTTCATTTATACACCTTGAGCGTTCGATATTAATTCTTTGACTTCGCAGACTTGTATGTAAACCCCTATTTTGACACTTATTTATCCTCACTTTGAGTACCCACACAAACCATGATAGAGATGTACATACTCGCTGCGCAAACATCTGCCAGCACCACCTCCACTAGCTTGTATGCTCACACAGCCACGCCGCTTTCTATACTGAGGTATGTCCAGATGGCTCATGTTGCGCTCACCACCGCTAGGTAGAAGGTGCGTCGCGTCGTAATGACTCGCAAAGATGTGCCGCTTCGACGCTTTGTCGAAACCCCATCGCCGCGGTGGCAGAATCAGCATACGCTGATGAGTGGCACACAGTGACATTCAATCAAACTTGGCACGTCGGAATTGCATGAGAACTACTCACTTCATTCAAAGTTTTAGGGCTCTCAACACATGTAAGAATAGACGAGATTTACCTTCCGGCTCGTTAGGCACCCTTAAGGGTATAACGCGATGACATCAGGACGCCGCTCAGGCAGCAACGCACCTTGAAGGTGGGATAAAAGAGGTGATTGAGAAATTCTGACGTTCCATTCAGCTTAAAAAATCATTATTCAGGACGGCGTAGATGCTCCTGCGTCACTCAACATAGACAGCCATACAGGTATACATAGGGCAAAACACGACCTTTGCGCCAAATATTTCAGCTCACTAACAGCACAATGATATCCACGTTGCAGACATCAGAATCATAAACACACTATCAGTCGCAAGTGGCCACCACTTTCCAAATTCACACCCCTCCGTTCCAGTTCTCTTGTTTCGAAGTTGCATCTCAGTTGGGGTTGGCCCTAGAGGGACGACAAGTGGGGCAGAGACCAGTTGCGGGAACGGCTGCAAGGTAAACGATATGTTAAGAATGATTATACTTTTTGTGCTTGAACGCTAAGAATAACTGAAAAACTGATACGCACTGGAAGAATATTCCCGAGTGCTCATTTTTTGGCACTCCGCCTCCTTGCTGACATCGTAGAAGTGCCTATTTTCCAAATACTCCTTGCGGTATGGGCAAAAGTACTGTTATATTAATGCAGATTGATGTGAGCCATTTTGATCTGCGCAATAACCGGATATTTACCCGTTGTTTAGCGGCGCCCTGATGAATAACGGATGAGCTTTAATACAAGAGACAAGAGATATCTAGTTGTCTAGACGGCGTACGTTGGGTAAGGAATGATGACAAATACTCCAGGTGGAGTGAGGACTGCTTGGATTGGAGACCTTTAGATTACCAGGAGAGAAGAATATCGTACATCAAAACGCACACTTGATACCAACACATTGTAGAGATTCTTAGTGGGAAGGCAGTAAGGCTGAGAGTAGTAGGTGGGTGTGTGCGCGAGTGTGCGTATAGAAGGGTGGGTCCAGGCCACCCTTTATACTTGCAGACGGGCCACATTCAAAATATATTCGGTAGGACGCCGACGCAGTCATATGCAAGGAGAGTCGTAGATCCTCAATGAATGTCATGAGCTACGCTTCCTGACCTATCTGACGCGCAGGTCGCTCTATTGGCATGCTATCAACAGTCATTGCAACCCACAAATGTCACCGTGAATGAGCCTAGAACCCGTGAACACCGGTTAGCTATGTGGGTTATCATTTTGTATGAGTCGAAGGGCTTAAGAACGCTACTGTATCTGTCTCCTTGTTATTTTTAATTCAAGAGCAGCCATACAAAGGCCGAGTGGCACAGCAGTTTCATCGGACAGCAGCAGCTGGCAATGCGGGCTCACGTCATATACAAACAGAATGATTCCAACAACCGTGGACTTGTATGAATCAAAGGCACTTAAGTTAGGCAGTCGGATAGATACGTGTAAAGAGGCTGTTGAGTGCCTTTCTCTTCAACCTACAAATTGGAAACATATATTGTCTCAGCAAACCAAAATAGAAATGCTCTACATCTTATTGGTGGTCATGAGGCGTCAAACACGCCTCCTGCGTTCTTAAAATGAGATGCGGCTAACGTGGTGTTTGCCCCAGAGTCTGACAATAACGGACTATAAAATTATCATCGACACAGGGGTTAGGGAATCTATTGCAGTCACAGGAGACCTAAAAATCATGAAATGTGTCTGTAGTAACATCTACGTGTCTTCGAAGGTAAAAATAACAATATCAACATCATCTGACTGCGAGTGGCACATACGCCCCCTTTCGCAACTCAGTCACGAATCGATCCGTGACGACATGTTATCAATAATAAGATTCATCAGACCGCACATACGTGCTGAACCCGATATCAGGGGCAAGGTAGAAATGATCATATAGGCCATGTCGCCGAGTGGCACACCCTAGCCGTCCCCATTCAGAGTGCCCACACAGACTTTCAGCTTGTATACCCACACCGCCCGATGCTGGCTATATTAAGTACATCCAGGTAGCTCCTGTTGCGCCTACCATGGCCACTGGCAGTCAGGGTGCATCGTCATCGCTCTCATATGACTCCCGTCGATACACCAGCAGACAAGCACCCGCAGGAATCAAGATCTGGGTTGGAGATAGGGTCGGCTTCTCTACGGATTCTTAAAGGAGTGCACCATGTCGACCGTCGAGGTACTATGAGTCGGGTTTACGGTCACGAATACCAGGAGTGAGGGAAGGAAAATGGCACCCGCGAGGTGTACGGCTGCGAGGGTTCATCATCGCGCCTCTAGTGCCGGGTTGGCAGATTACACCGATGAGTGGCACATAATTGTTCAATCTTCAGACAGCGCGCTGTGAGGCATGACCGTTAAGAATACTCAATCGACCTTATGGCGTTATCCCGGACACCACGCAAAGCCTCATGCTCGCTTCGAGTATGGACCCACACCGTCGCTTCATCACTCGCTTGGTAATCACCGCCTCCTGATGTGGTGTAACGAACCCACTACAATACTTCATCGGGTATGGTGTAACGGCTAACATTGCCGCCTCTCATTATCTGAGTGGTCGCGGCAGCTCGGGGTTCGATTCCCCGTACCCGAATTTTTACTACACAATCTACTACTTTTGTATCTGGCTGTGAAGTCGAAGCCCTCATAATCAAGGCGCGGAGAAAGATGCTTACGCAACATTGTACGCATACAGCAAACCTTGCACGATTTCCAAGTCATTAGGTGTAATACTCATCGGACGTGAAAGAAAGAGGAAACGAGAAATTGGATTCATACAAGTCAAATGGTACAATGCGTATTCAATATTGTATGGTACATCGATTAGGAGAGGGGTAATGGGAAGATATATGCGAGCAGTATACAGAGAAAAAAACATAGTCCGGCGAAAAGGGAATGAGATCAGAGAGCGCAATGGTTGATTTTACGGTAGCGCGCGGGGCTGAGGGGGTATACAGAAAGCCTCGTCGACGAGGAAGAAAAGATCATTCAAGACCGCTTAAACGATCTTGAACGCCTCACTCCTCCACTCGCGACCAACACCCGCCTTCTGCTCAGCCTCCGTCGTCTTGTTCGCCCATCCACCGGGGTGGCCCGCCTCTTGCGGCAGGAGCGAGTTGCGCTTGTCGGCGACAATCTTGAACTGCGAGTCCGACTTGGCGGATTTGACCTCGGCCTCTTCCTTCTTGCGGTGGAAGAGCTGGAGAAAATGAACAATGTCAGAAGGAGTAGATAGGGAACAATGAGAAAGGGACGACGTACATCCTTTAGGACACCTGCGCGCGTCTCGCCCTCGGTGGCCTTGGCGGAGTCCATGCGGTCGCGGACAGCGACGAGTTGGCCGTCGAGGTACTCGAAGCCGGTGGTGATCGCGTCCTTCATAGCCCTGGATAGTAAAATCAGCATGATATTACATTAATAAAGCGGATCGTGAGGCACGTACTTCTCGATCTGCTTCTTAATCAAACCCGTGGCCAACGGCCTGAGCGTCTTGTACAGGAAATCGTGGTTCGAATCCCGGATGGCAAACTTGAGCGTGTCGACCTTGACGTTAACAGACTGCACCTTGAACACGGAGCTCTTGTCGCGCTTCGTGTTGACGAGCTCGATGGTGGCCTATACAAGTTGATCATTAGCGACAAGATACACAACAGAATGAAGAAAAGAAACGTACCG
Organism: Psilocybe cf. subviscida; assembly: GCA_013368295.1. Classification (NCBI taxonomy): domain Eukaryota; kingdom Fungi; phylum Basidiomycota; class Agaricomycetes; order Agaricales; family Agrocybaceae; genus Psilocybe; species Psilocybe cf. subviscida. Next base: position 5,143,531 of record JAACJJ010000056.1, on the reverse strand, counting down.
ACAGACCCTCTCCGCCCAAAAGGACATCCGCCACACCACGGTCCTTAACCTTGATGCCCGACTTCTTCCTGTAATAGAAGGCCACATCGCGCATGTCCGCCTGCATCTGCCTCAGCTCCAGCTTCATGTGCGTGTGGCGATCATCGTTGATCGCAGAGTAAGGGCTAAACTTGAGGTGGTTCATAGCATCAATAGCAACGATGTTGGGGAACAGGTTGCGGCCCTGGAGGGTAAGGTTCTCGACAACGAGGTCGAGGCCCTCGTCGGTGTACTCGACGCGCGGGATAGGGATGTAGCCCACTTGCTCGATGAGCGTGGGCAGGATGACGCGGCGGATGTCGTTCCAGAGCTCGGGCTTGAACTTGAGGGCGCCCTCAGAGTCGAAGAGGAGGTCGCGGGTGAGGCGGGCCCAGTCTTGGCCGAATTGCTGGTTGATCTGCAGGGAGGAAAGTGATGAACATCTGGAACACACGCCGATGAAGGCGATGAAGAACACGTACGGGATCGTCGCCCATGGCCTTGAACCACTGGCCCGTGCTGTCGAAGAGGTTGTCGAAGTGCGCCTTGTACTTGCCGTCGAAGTACTCGCGGCCGAGGTCCCTCAGGCGGTTAGCCTATATACCACAGCAAACGTGATCAGTTTCGTACAAGAGGGTAAGAGGAGGTGAAGAGAACGTACCTGAGTGTTGCAGTCGGGCTCCAGGACATATCCGGGCTCGAGCAGCACCTTGCGGATGTACAGATCGACAGCCTTGAACCAGGTGCGGAGACCCTCATCGCGCGAGGCATCGTCGGCGAGTGCCTGGAAGGCGCTGAAGACGAGGTCGAGAGAGGTATTGTTGGCAAAGCGCTCGAGGAGAGTGCGGAGCTGGCGAGTGGCGAGAGTGACGCCGGGATCCTACGAAAATGTAAGTATATGCGCGAGAAAGAGCAAAACATGAAGAGAGATGTACCTTGGTAACACCACCGGCAATGTCAGTGCCCTTGCCACCGACGGTCTTGCCATGTCCGGCGTACTCCTCGAAAAGGCCCAACAACCAGCGGACGCTCTCCTGATAGTCGTCGTGCTTCTGGCACTCGATGATGACCTTCTTGCCGCGGAAAATGAACTGGTCGCGGCGTTCCTCGGGGAAGTACTCCTCAGTAAGGAACTGGTGAGCGCGGTCCTTGTGCTCGGTGGCACGATCCTTGTGCTTGTCGGGGATGGAAGAGGAGATGTTGTCGCGGACGTTGTCCTAGAATGATATTCAGCACACACGAGAGACAACGAGAAGGGAGAACGTACGCGGAAAGCCCTCATCTTGTCCATCATGCCCCTCTTCGCCTCCTCCTTCTCTTCAGGATCAGCCTGGTCGTACTCTGCTTTGCGCTGAGCAGCCTCGCCCTTCACCTGCTCCTTCGCCTGCTGAGCCTGGCCCATCGCACCCTGCCTCTGGTTCGGGTCCTGCGCGACATCCACGCCCTGGCCCAAAGCCTGGTCACGCTTCGCATACGCATCGTCGCGCATATCAGCCAACCCTCTCTTCGACCCGTCAGGGTTCACAAGCTGGGGCTGGTCATCATGCGGGTGCATACGGACACGGCGCTCCTCGATGTGCTCGCCATCCTTGCCCGCCTTGAACCCAGAGCCGGTGCCGGGCACGCGGGCCTCGAGTACGGGTGTCTCATTGGGGCCTGCGACGCGGCCACCCTCCGTGATGAACTGGTCATTGGGCGCGGACTGGTTGACCCTGCGGAGGGCGTCTTCGGGCGGGGCGACGGCTTCTGCGGCCTTGACGGCGCCGCGGGAGAGCAGGTCGCGGCCGATAATGCTGAAGTCGGAGAGGAGCTTGCGGACCTCGCTATTAGTGAGCACAAGAGAGAGCAGCGTGCGGAGGTGCTTGACAGCTTCACAACAACAAAAGTAGGGTTAGGGTACAAAATGACGCGAATGACGTCACGACGCCACGCACCCTGATCCTTGTCCTGGACGACCTTCTCCTTATCCACCGGCGCGACCTCGTCCTTCAGGTCGCCGCTGTCCCGGCCGCCCGTGAGCGAGTTCGTGTCGACGTTGCGCGTGTTCCAGACAAAGTTCTGGAAGAGCTCGTCCGCGTTCTTCTCCTGCACCATCAGGCGCGCGGTGGCGATGATGTCCTTGGTGTCCTGGATGAGCGCGCGGCCCTCGGCCGAGAGCTCGCCCTGTGGCACGGGGGAGTGGTCGAGCACGTAGCGCAGCGTCTCGTCTATCTGCGTGTTGGTGGGCATCTTACCCTGGCGGAAGGCGGAGATGACGCCATAGAGCTTGAACTAGAACCATGGCGGTGAGTTTCATCGTCGGTGATTGGACGGAAAGGGGGAACGTACCTTGCGCTCAACATCGGCCTGTTTATTCGCAGCATTGTTGGGCACAGTCACAGATCCCTTCGCGGGATGGGTGCTGATATCGCGGGTCGCAGCGGGGAGAGACATCGTATTATAGGTATCTTCTTCGTAAAAAAAGTTCGTTACTGCTGAGTATTCGTTGTTGGTGTTGTTGGCGTTGTCAGATTAATCGAGTATAGTTCGTCGGCGTGTGTGTGTGCGTTCGAACTGGAAGTCGTAAAAGAGGTTATGTTGTGAAGGGGAGTCGTAGAAATTATGGCGTCCCATCTCGTCCGGCCTGGTCTTTAAATAATAGGGGCGGTGATGACGTCTCCTGCATCATACCACTCCACCGCCAATCCCATACTCCTATGGCGCACCGTCCCACCTACTAACTCGTTCGGTAAAACAACCTTTGAGTGACGTCACAACCCTCAATCCCACTGATATTTCATGAGGTTTACATGAGGCTATTGTTGGCGTAGCGGAGTGGAGCGGTGTACCCTCAAATGTTATAGATAGTTCGAGCGATGTACATATGAATACCGTCGCTGCGATCTGGGAATGATAGGCAATCAACCTTCCCTTCTCGTGCATCTGAATTGACGCAGAAGATGGCCATCCAGATACGAGTCGGAATGAACCGCTCTTTGTTCTCACATGAGATCCACTGCCAGCCCTGTGGTGGAGACTGAGGATGCATATTGTGGGCTCCTCCCCGCGACGGAAGCTCCCTATCTCGCATGTTATTCGCGTGTGTATCCGTACATAGTCCATACCTGTCAGGCATACGATGTACGTCCTCTGCATACACCCTACGCCCTGTGGAGCGTATCGTTTCTCGAGTAGGGCACTCTGTGATCGGTGAATCCATGCATGCCTCTCGGCTCCCCCTCTTTTCTGTCTCTTATTATTTGGTTCTCTTTGGAAGACGCCATTTCAAGAGTCTTCCTCAAGAACACGCGCTCAGGAATATAAGACAATACAGATTCGAAGGCTGTTGCTCTTCAGATCACCCTGTGCTACTGCCGTCCTCCCGCATTCGAACTATCTCAAATCACGTACCTGTCCAAAATTGAATACCACCGGCGCCAATCCTTATCCTTATCGAAGCAAGAAGCCTCTGAGATCCGTTCAATTAGCTTTGATGCAATTACAATCCGAACTTTCGATCACATCACTCAATGACGCCACGCTAACACTAACTATGACGATGACGACGTCGTGAAAAGCCAAGACAAAGACAAAGACGATTCGGAGGCGAACAAAGGAGTCCAATTACAAAAGAGCGAAAGAAAAGGCCGGAACAGAACTGGCCACGGCTCGTGATAGGTCGTCAAACACCGTATACCACCATCCACTCATGTCCAACAGTTCGCTAAATCCTGCTGTGCTCTGGCAGCATATAGGTGATGGGATCGCGATCGTCAGCGGTCCCGACGGCCTGAGAACTCAAGCATCTGATCTCCCACAGCTGACAGGACGCTAGGCGAAGATTGTGTGTACCGCATCGAGCGCACGAACATGGACTTGCGTGCTCTGAGATGGTCGTTAGAACTCGACTTGCCTCGAGCCAGGTATTTAAAAACGAGTAGATTTCGCCTGCTAATTCCAGGGCGCTATGTATAGTATGTACACGCCCGCACACTTCAGAGTCATCAAAGCAGTTGCCAAGTTTGAGCAAGTACCAGTCAGTCCACGTCTGTACTTCACTGCGTTCACCCGAAGCGTGACGCCAAGGGGGTCCGCGGAGCGGAATCCCGGACCCCGCCCTAGTTAGTTAGTCCAGCCGCCAGGCTGGAAAAAAAAGTTTCTACCCCCAAACTTTTTGCCAATTTTTGGCCAGTTTGAGGGTTCTGGAGCAGACTTTGGCCATCAGGAACATACTTCAAATGGATTTCTTGCCATTTCAACCTTGCAACACCTACAGCACTCTTTTTTCACCATTTATTTTGCAGTTCTTGGCCTAATATATATGCCCATCTGCTATAATTGGCAGTCACCATCAAATTTCTGTCTGCCTTAAGACTTGGGCTGTATATAGTCACTCAAAATCATGATTATTTTAGCTTGCATTAGACTTTCTCAATATTACAGTTACTCACAATTACTCTATACACTGTTTAATACCTTGTTAACCATGTAATCAGCATTGTTACTACTTAGATTGAACACACAAAGCCATGATGCAGAAAGGATCCAACAACTGATCTGCAAGTTTGTGACTTGCTCCTGTGCAGTGAACCATCTGGACCAACTTCAGAGCCATGCACCACTACTTCCAGATCTGAAGGTCAATGTGCACTGTATTTATTGATGAAATTTAGTGGGAGGAGTGTAATAATGCCTACAAAGACATTATACATTGCAACCTGGCATGAAAATGATGGTAAAATTGCCTTATTTGGACGGTTTTGATCGCATCAACTGCTTACGTAGTTAGTTAGTCCACCCCTGGACCCCCATTCAAAAGTTTCCGACCCTAGGTACTTTTTTTCAAGGCGTGGACCCCCTTGCGTGACGCTGATCCGCAGTTTTCTTCCAACGATGCATTAAATTTACTGGATTGATACGAGTGGCGCAGCGACGCTTCAAACGGTGGACTAAACACTCGTCAACTCGTCATCTATGGGTAGAGCTCTCTCTCGTTTCTGTGAAATCGCTCAGATACATGAATAGCACCGCTGCAGGATGAGTGAAACCTCGAGTACGCTGTAAGTTGATTTCCAACCAATTTCATAAATGTTAAATCTGCGTGTGCTGACGGATAATGCTTATTCACAGTGTGGAAATTCTTTGCCGGAGGGGAGGACAAACTGGGCCCTGTGGTTAGACGCCCGGATAATGCACTGAGATGCTGTCATACACAAAGCCACTAACATACCTCGGAATAATACTGTGCTGCAAGAATCCGAACCCACGGTCATTCTTGAGTGATTTCCTCAAATTAACAAACAGCAAAAAGGTAGTTAAAACAGGTTATTGAGTATCTTGCACTGGTTTGGAATCGGAGCTATCTGCTACTCATTTTCACTGAGCTATGCATTCACCTTCTTGTGCTCTCACAGGAACTTATTTTAAGGCGCGATCCTGCTAATCAACATCGTATATTAGTCTGATTACCATTAACGTCATAAACACGTCGCTCCATGAATCAATGGTTTCACAGTTAGGCACAGCACGACGCAGCAATGCACAGTCCAGCGCAGTAGCGGGACAGTAACAGCACCTCAAAAGGTCTATGTATAGCGATTGCACCCATATATATCGCACACTGGATTGTTAGTTGCTGTGCAACTGTGCCTGGAGCAGTGCGCAAGGAGAAATTTCTCACCCAAAAGCACTCATGGCGCTTGTAAGTCCATGCCGACAAACATTTGATTGATAACGGAGCAACCATCAACAAATGATGGTCAATGACTTGTGCACGTGTATACCATAATGGGAAATAGCATTCATCATGGCGCAGGTAGAAGAAGCTATATAGCGCGCACTAGCAGGTGTGCCTTCCGCTTCCAAACCAGACTTCGTGCGCATGGATCTTTCTATCGCAAACACTGCACTCATTTCCATATTTGTAGAGTCCATTTTATATGGTTTGTGGGCCATTTGAGTCACTCCCACTGGGAAATTCCAGCTGACTGATTATCTGCGTAGGCGTCTTCTTATTGATGTTTATAACATCCAGTGACATTATTTGGAGGAAACAGCGTAGCTCAAGTACACCAAATACCCGGCAATCGGCCAATGTCAGGTTTTTCATCGTGTCGGCTACGATGTTCATCATTGCAACTGTTGTACGTCGTTCATTTTATGCTCTTTATAGGAAGATATGTATATACAGACTGTACTTCTCTCCAGCATCTATCGGCATCATTGCACAGAATCCTAATTGCCTTCGCTCCCCCTCATGATCCTCAAGTGAATCAGGTGACAGAAATTTTCACAAATGGCGACAACATCGACCACGTTGTAACAACAGTAACTTTTGGGCTACAGACCCTTTTGGGGGACGGTTTTATGGTCAATCCTCCCAAAAGACTTCCTATTTCCATTATGCTTATTTTTTACCGTGCAGATCTACCGCATGTATACGGTTTGGAACCGTGGTAAATGGGTTTGTCTGCCGGTCAGCTGCCTATTCCTTGCAAGCCTCTGTATGTCCGTGTTTTCAAAGCATGTTGCACAATGTCGCCTGATACGTGGAAATTGAGTCGTGGGCATAGCCTCCGCTCAGCAAACAGCCTCCACCCAACAGATAGTCTTGCAATCCGACATCATTACCAGCCCCAGTCATAGTCTCTTGGCAATTTTGTTCTTCTGGTTGACTTTACTCACGAATGCATGCGCAACGGGTACGTGCTGAACTTTTGCAATGTTGCACGGGATATTGCATGCTGATCACATGCATCCCTCCGCACGCAAATGCTATTAGGTCTCATCACATTACGGCTTTGTTGGATTCGCCGGCAGATACAGGCTATGCCGAAATATTCTGTGGAGCTGAATAATAAACGAGTGGTCAGCGCTACGGAAATCATTATCGAATCTGGAGCGGTCTACTCTTTCTGTCTTATTCTCCTCATTGTGCTATACATGAAACAAAAATGGTCGGAGAATATTGTGGAGGACGCAATGCCACAGATTATTGTGAGTGATTTTGTTTCATATCAAAACACTGGTTGATAATTGTTTCATTCTTAGGGGATTATCTTCACGATGGTGATCGTACGTGTTGCGCGTGGAGTAGCACAGGAGGAGATGTCCCGCACGTAGTTACTGCACATATCTCCTGAACGCTTCCATGTCTCGTATGCTTCAGAATAGACACGCGCGTCAGACCTCAAACAAATAAATTCAAGATACTGCATCCGGGGTTAAGTATCAGATATGATGCAATAATCTCTTCAATTTGCAACTACACCACCCACCATCGATGGTATGCAAAGAATATACTCAGTACTAGGTTCATGACCCCATAAACAGAACATGCCCAGCTATAACAACCTAATGAGATAGATGTGAGCCTGATGACAGGGGCCCAACGCGCCTGTCACACATTTACGTGACGAGAAATATCCCGTCGCTGTAGCAGAGATACGGTTTTGTTTAGCAAAAGGAGTTGCGAACCGAGAATCAATGAGTCCGGCGGTCCAGTCTGTGTATCATCATTTAGTTGGAGGTGATTAATGTCATTCGTGGATGCGTGTGAACTGAGATTGAACTGTCGGCACATGCCGTGATACAAAAGTAGGCTATGTCGGAGTTTCAATTCCAAATCGCTGTCTTCCTGGACCGACTCGCCCAAGACTCGCCTTTCTCTCCTTGTTCTGTCCTCTCGCACAACTCTCGCATCGCACTGTGTTCTTTCACGGTCTCGTTTCCCGTTCGCGCCGCCTTCGATTGATTACTTCTCTATCACCATATACTAATGTCTGAGATAGCTTAGACAACAAGACACCTAGGTGGCGGATTTGGTTCGTTCATCTGCGCTATTTTCACATCTCTTATCATCGCCATGGCGCTGGGCTCTGGCTACCCGCAAAATCTTGAGGTCAAAGCTCGGTGCATGCATTTTGAAACTCGACCTTCTGTGTCAGCGTTTTCAATGTCACCTTATCGACGACCATCCTTGCTCTGTTTGGTTGACAACAATGCCTTCATCTACATTCACCAAGTCCTTCTCACTTCTTCGTCTTTCTTTTTCCTGCTTTAGAATATACTTGGGCTTTCCGACATAGTCCGACCGAGCGTGCTGCATTACATGTAACTTGACTTTTATGTCAGATGCTCTCTCGAGCGTAGTATATTGCGTCCTGGGCAGCGACATTCACTCAACGCACGCACAGACGCACAAATGAGATCATGATTCTATGAACCTGGGTCTTCGATGGATGATATGTTAGCCCGCGTCTTGACGACTTCAAGGCTCCCAACGCCTTCTCCGATTCTGCTACCGGGCTCATGGTAACGGGAAGGCCAATGCAGTCCACTTGGATTGTGGCATTTACTACTGAGTGATATAGCACCAGTCCCCCAGTTGTATGCGCCTTCTCACTATGTAATACCGAGTTGTGTGCTTCTTTTTTCCTGTGACCTCATAATTTCTCAGTGGAGCATCAGTTGTGGCTTTTCTTTGTCTCTGATGACAATTAATGGCCAAGCTCAGGCCTGAGATCTTCTGCTTATAAAGCTCTTATTGTTTACGGCGAGGGCGTCCATGGAAAGACGCAGGGGGGTTATTGCAGGATGATGCCAAGGACATAATCCCCCCCTTCCATCCCCGACAACAGAAGGACCGTGTCGTCAAGCGCAAGGAGTGCGCACATCGGTTCCTCACGGACGAACAGGTCGGCGGTGAGCACCTTGATACTAATACGGAGGGTCGTTACCAAGTCAGGGTTTCTTTATATTTCGTTATTTTTGCGCATATACCTAGACTTATTGTAAAATCCCAACGTTACACTGTGTACCCGTCAACTTTATACTCTTCTCGACGACATCGCCAACCGTGCCTCTTCAGCGTCTACCAGGCTCTCGCCGTCGACGCCTCCCCCTCTTATAGCGAGGGTCTCCACACCTGACCCAAGGTTGGTGCGCTGACGCCGTACGTTGTCTATCTATCCCTTTCCTCAATCACACACTTACGGTTTACCAAACAGGTCCCTATGCTCAGATCAAGCAAAAATTCAGCCAAAGCTGCGCCCGCCTCACCTGCGGTATCATCTTCGACTCCGAGGGTGCCTTCAAATTGTAGCCCAAGCTCTTGAACAACATCCGCCACATCATCTTGCCCACACTCGTCGAAAAAGTGGGTTACATCCCCATCGCGCTAGTCAAGTACGCCAATGAAGGCCTCGACCATTTCTTTGGAAACAGTACCCCCGGGGCCGCAACCTATTCTCCATCACTGATGCCAGTGAGGCTATCAACCACCTCAAGCTAACGATGATTTCCGCACTTATATGGGACTGGAGCTGCGGCAGATGTAGGCGGATATATGGAATGTCGGGTCTTATAATCGGACGCCGGCGGGGATCAAGATTAAGAATCGGGATGTGAGGGATGTGTTGCTTTGTGGCCAGGGGTTGTAGGTACACCTTCCTCCATCTTTGTCTTTGATCTCAGATACTATCTACGCGAGCGACGAGCGTTACAAGCGACCATCCAGCTCATGAGCACCAAGCGCGATAAGAGCTCCGTATGTCCGGTGCATGCCGGCAGTTTGAGGTCTACACACTCAAGGTTGCCATCAGCGACTCGAAAGAGGACTTCCTCTACAAGACTCTGAGGCCGTTGAGGACGGGCTTGATCAAGAAGCAGATCGAGACGCGCGTGTAAATATACATAGAAACAATACATGACTCCAGCGGGTGGCGCAAATCAGATGGCGTCTTTGCTGCTTCGAGGCTATCTGTACTTCCGCGACAGCATGAGCCCTGTCGCATTGTAAATATGTATCGCTTGTCATTTCGTACGCCATACATCCTGTCAAGGGTACCGGCTGCCTTGAATCAACTGCTCTAACCACGATTCTCGAAGAAAAGTTGGTGTATAATGTAACCCAGACAAAAAACAAGCATGTATGCGGTAGAAGTATACATAACAGAGTGTTCTTACAATGTGGTGCCACGCCGAACGAACCAGAATGTGGTGTTCCATGAATAGACTCGCGTCAAATAATCGTGGGAAAATACATAGTTTTGCACGGATGACATGTTGCTAAATACGGATATGGGTGTCAAACCTGTCGAGGAGACGATGGTACGCATGCAACGCGACGTTGTCGGGGCTCGGGGAGGGTGAGCTGTACCAAAATGAAATCTGCTGACAGGGAATAACGGGTGGTAAGGTACATGTGGCTATGCAAGCCCGTTGCCTTTGACAGCTTCCAAAACGGACATGGTGCGCCAGGTGCAAAGGATTTATTGCACTGTCAATGATTCATAATTCTTGTACATCTCAGGAGACCATCCTCACGCTAGGTATAGTACGTCGTCCCGGTGTTGCTCGAGGAGTGGTACAAGGAGATAAACCTCACATCTAGCACCTCTATGTTATATGCTCAGAAGCTGTATACACCTCAGATGCGCACTAGTGGATAGTCGCGCTTTGAATTATCCTCCCACTTCCGCCATTCAGCATCATGCATCGTGACGATCCAAGTTGGGTGACATGCCTTTAGGTTCTTACGCATAACCAATTAGCCTTAATGCGATGTTCACGCAATCATTTCTTAAATGAAGGGCTCCCGAAACCGCATCATGGAATCACAGCCCCCATAGCGTGTTGCTCGAAAGATTAGTTCAAATTTTCACGTCTTCCGTAGACTGGCTGATATCATTAAGTTGGAGTATCGTGGATACAAGGATCAGAATATTCATTTCGTAGGCAGAAAGCTCTATATAATGCCCTCCACGCAGACGCACACCGACACCGAGAACAGAACTATCATGAGCCTTTCTGCTCAAAACGAAGCGCTCATATCCATATTTGTGGAATCCATTTTATATGGTGTGTACACTGTTTACGCTCGTCGTCGGGTAATGACTAATCCGTGCACTTAGGCTTCTTCTTACTCCTGTTTTCAATATCCACTTACACCATATGGTGTGAGCATCGTAGTCCAGGGACTTACGATGCACGTCGAAGGCCCAATATCAAGCTTTTCGTGGTTTCGGTCTTGATGTTTGTTCTTGCAACTGTAGTATGTGGACACTTTTACTCACAGTCAAATGGGGACCTACTTATTTATGCAAATATTGCGCTTGAGGATGTCTCAGCGGCATTTCAAAGAGTTCTAAATGCGTTTGCTTCGTCTCGTGGCACTCCGAACGCAAATCAGGCAGAAGAAATTCTCGCATCCATCAACATTGTAACGGTCGTAACCTATGGAACGCAAACCCTAGTGGGAGATGCTTTCATGGTGAACGCTCCAAAACATCTTGTTCAAACCAATATGTCTAACTTTTAATTTTTTTTTTTCATTCCAGCTTTATCGCGTGTACATGGTGTGGAACGGTAACAAGTGGGCATGTCTGCCAATCAGCCTTTTATTCCTAGCAAGCTGTGGTATGTCCACGGTTTCAAATCAGTTTTACAGCCCAGCTGATGCAAAATAACTGAGCCACAAGCGGGGGGCGGCTACACCAGGCAGTCTCACAATCAGGTACCTTGGCGGGCCCCATTGACAGTACATGGGGGCTTGCATTCTTCTTCCTGACACTGTTTACCAACACATGCGCAACGGGTAGGGCAAAACGCCAAGTTATCATCGGTTCCTTTACAGCATGCTAACGGAGCTGCGCCCCTGATCTGGGTGCTAATCAGGTTTCATCGTGTTAAGGCTGTGGCAGATCCGCCGAGAGATTCAGTCCATGCCAAATTTCGCTCGAGACCCAAGTCATAAACGAGTATCCGGTGCTGCAGCTATTGTAGTCGAGTCTGGAGCAGTGTACTCTTTGTGCCTTGTTCTTCTCATTGTGCTGTACCTAGACAAAACATGGTCGGCGCAGATTGTGAGAGACGCAATGCCACAAATCATTGTGAGTAATTTCATTTTACATAATGATCTGTAGCTGGTAATTACTTGATTCTCAGGGGATCACCTTTACGATGGTGATTGTTCGCGTCGCGCGTGGAGTGACACAAGAGGAGCTCTCCAATGTGGCCACCATGACCCAGATTAATTTTCGGCCAGTGCACGCAAGTCATAGCATGACCGAAGCCTAGGCAGTCTATGTCTCGGTATCAACAAATCTTTGGTCGGTTACAGGTTGTACGCTATAGGTTGATCCGTGACTAGAATGGACATTTGCCACCTAATCTTATAACCGAAAATGGACTGATATACAATCATTCCCGGTTGCTTCGCCGCCTATTCCTGGTCAGACTCTGGTGGTGGAAATAAACTTTTCTGCGTAGCGGTTTTAGGTTGATAATAGACCCTGGACTGTCTGGCTCATTTTCAGTCATAATTGCATTAGATATTAGACATAAACCAGGTTATCACACAGGCAGTGAAGGCAGTATATTTGATCTATCCGTTGATTTGTAGTTGATGGGTCAACTATAAGTAACCAAACTTGAATCTACAGTCATTCTGATTTACAACTGCTGTTTAACTATCAACCAGGCCGCACCCACAGTGTATATCCCGCGCGCAGCTGTGTGGCATGTCTCCTGAAAGCTTCCACGCTTCGTATATATGAGGTGCCATATTTGTGCTATTTAGGCACGTCGGGCCTGGTCAGGCCCATCGTTCGTTCACGGCCACGTGACATCATAATTTCATGTCATGCCTACACAGCTTTCCTTTGTTAAACGCTTGCTCAACGTTCGCCAGACTCGGACAAAAGCCAAGTGTGCAGACCTCTGTCAAACCTTGAATAGGCCACTACCCGCTCTCCGGCGGCGTCGTCAAACCGCCAAACCGTCGCCCTGCCTGACGACGCCCTCCACGCAGTCGACCAGTCCGCACCCATTGAGGTTGCGAGGCCCCGTCCTCGAGGCCCGCGCGCCCGGTACCAGCTTGGGATTCAAGGCGGGTAAGGATAGCAAGTAAATCGAGGAGTGCAGTGTCTGTTTTCATCCCCACGGCGACCAGCCTCATCTCGTGAAGGCCGACCTGTCAAGGACGGTGCCCTTGAGCAGAAGTACCATCATGTACACCAGTTCATCCTTCATGGAAAGATTGTGATCGTCGATGACGACTCCTAGTAGATTGTTCGAACATTTGTCGTTTTCTGGGTCTCGTGAGGAAGTATGCAGGTCATGGAAAAATTATCGACGGCAGGGTACGGTCACCGCTGGTGGTGTTACTATTAGGGTCAAAGTGCGCTTTTTTGTTGATTTTCTATTCTTTCTATTCATTATTCGCGCATATATGTACATTATTGATAAGGAATCCGATTTTATCCTCACCACCTGCCGGTTCCACTCTCTTCGAACGCTCTGCCAACTGCACCTAGCCCGACCTCGTCTTTACCGCCATCCGGGCTCTCACCAACGAATGTCTCCGCACGTGGTTCAATGCTTGTTCATCTGCAAGGTCCTTCTCTAGTGAAGCTATGTTATTGAACCGGACTGCAGCTCTTAGGTGTACTATCTGTATCTTCATCCGTGGCGATATGTATAATGCTTTTCGGAGTTTATTGAGGATCTAGGCTAATCGCCCACGGGGCCTCGTTGGCGAGTACCAAATGTACTTCTACAACACTTTCAATGGCTCAAGCCAGCGGTTCAAGGCTTCGGGATACGCTCCCGTACGTCTTCATAACATCTTACGACTTATCTAATACTCACTACTCGTCGCAATACCAGATCAGCCAAGACTGGGTCCGCCTCGCGCGTCATCTTCCTAAACATAATCACAGAGATTGGGTACATTCTCGTCCCGCCCGTCTACTACAGCGACGAGGGTATGGACCTCGTCGTCACGCACGGATGACCTTTTGGGTGGAGAAGGGTTGAGCGCATGTTCCTGTATCTCTGGTCACCGCGGGCAATCTAGGTGCTGACAACCGTTTCGAATAGGCCACTATCGAGTTCGTCAACACCAAGCGCACGAGCTGCGTGTTGAGATGCGCGCCATCAATCTCGAGGTTGACACCCTCAGGTTCGCCATCGGTGGCTCGAAGCACGATCTATTGGGCGAGGCTCTGCGGTCATTCGCCACGGGCTTGATTAAGCAGCAGATCCAAAAATAAGTTTCTGGTTTTGGTCTTTCTCTTTCTTCCGGCGCCTTTTGTCAACCGCCACCATTCGTCTTTCGTCTTGAGGCGTCGTGCTGACGTTATCGACTTGCTAGGGGCTATGAAAGACGCGCTCATCACCAGCTTCGGGTACCTCGACGGCCAGCCCGTCGCCGTCTGTAATCGCATGGACGCTGCCCAGGCGACCGAGGGCGAGACGCGCGCAGCTGCCTTGAAGGATGTGTATATTCTCCTCCCTCTTACCCTCCCTCTCTTTCAGCTAGATCCTCGCCGCTTACCAATCTCCTCTCTGTCTAGATCTTCCAGCGCAAGAAATCCGCGGCCGAGGCCAGAGTCGGCAATCCAAGTCCTCAGACTCGCAGTTCAAAATCGTCGCGGACAAGGGCATGGGCGAACGAGACGGCGGCGGCGGATCAGAATACGGGTGTTGGACACGAGTGGATGTGTGAGGCGTTAATATCGTATAAGCTCTGTTGAAGGTTTTTTTTCGGGTTGTCGACTGATCTTTGAGCCTTGAATTCTGATACCCAATCGTGACCTCTTCTGATCAAAGCATCTTCGGTTGTTTCAGCTACCCCTGGGATTCTTCATGTGCTTACATCTCAATACCCCCTCCTGATCGATGTACCACACAATGTGGAATCCAGCATAGAACTACTGAGGTGAGGATAATAAGGCCCTTAAAATGATGATCTCATACGACATGATAATGAGTTGTAATAGAGTCAGAGTGTTTACCAAGGTCTTTCCACTTCGTTTTTCTCTGTTTCCGGCATTAAAATATACTTGGGTTTATCTCTATAATCTCTATAGTACGACCGGACCTACTGCATCACAATCGACTTGGTTTCTCCCTCAGATGATGTCTGAGGTGTTGTACTCCGCCCCAGTTACCACAACTTCCTCTACAAGACGCTGACGCCGCTGGGAACGGGCTTGAGCAACAAGCAGACTGAGAAGTGCGCGCAAATATACATTGAAACGATACATAAGGCCAGTGAAAATCAGAAACCACCTTTGCTGCCTCGATGCTATCTGTCCTTCTGTAACAACACGATCTCTGTCGCTTTGTAAATATGTATACTTAGCCTCACATTCCGTACGCCATGCATCCTGTCAACTGTCCCAGCTGCCTTACATCAACTAGTCTAGCCTCGATTCTTGAAGGAAAGGAGGTGCATGATGGAGTACAGATAAACGACAGGGATAAGTATAGGTGGTAGAACACACATAACAAAGTGTCGCTATGTGGTCTCATAACGTGGTGCGGTGCTGAGCAAGCCCGAATGTTGGTGCTTCCAGGAATAGAATCGCGTCTAACACACGTGGGAAAGCGCATAGCTTCAACAATGTTATGTTGCTAAATACGGATATGGGTGTCAACACTGTCGAGAAGATGATCGGACGCTTGCAATGCGACGTTGTCGGGGCTTGGAGATGATGAGAAGTATCATAATGAAATGTTGTGACAGGGAGTGACGGGTCGTAGGGCACACCCGGCCATGCAAGGAGTGCGGACGAGGTGTTTTGAGGCAATACGTATCTTGATTCTGTATTCTACGATGGCCCGTGTATGTCTAATGCTGATGATCCATACTGTGGCCCATGCTCAAGGTGGTCTGTAGGTTGGCTTGAAGACAGCGGATGTGATGCGCGTATCATTCAATGGAACTTGGGGGCGGGGCATGCTGACCACGGCACACCTTAAATTTATCGCAAATCAACGGAAGTCTCATTCAATAGATATACCGTTGTAAATCACAACAGTCTCTAATTTTATTCATCACACTCTTTCCGTCATCTTCTCTTGATAATTCCGACTCGGAGCAATCCAGACAGATAATCGCAAGGATTCCTATCCCTACGGTACCAGTGCACTCGGGCAGCAATAGCGCAAGCTCACAAGAGAGATAAAATCTCAATTGCCGGTCGCTGACATACTCAAAATAGGCCGCACCCTGTTAGACATATGCCGATCATGTATGTGTACCATAATATAATCACAAAATGTGCACTAGGGTAACGTGTTTGGCAGATCCTCGGGCCTGTCGGGCGAAGATGTGGTAGATGCGGGCACGGGTCTGAGAATCAGGATAAACTATTTAAAAGCGTCACTCTGATGCCCGAATTGTTGGAGGTATATCGAAGTCATAGCGAGCGATTCCATTTGGCATCAATGCACTCTCACTGGTTGATAGTTTTTGTACATCTCAAGCAATCATTCACCACATTGGTCATAGTATATGTTGACCATGTTGCCTGTCAAGTGACATAAGGAGAGAAATCT
Source organism: Psilocybe cf. subviscida (assembly GCA_013368295.1). Classification (NCBI taxonomy): domain Eukaryota; kingdom Fungi; phylum Basidiomycota; class Agaricomycetes; order Agaricales; family Agrocybaceae; genus Psilocybe; species Psilocybe cf. subviscida. Next base: position 5,127,187 of record JAACJJ010000056.1, on the reverse strand, counting down.
CACATACCGCTCTACAAAATATGTTCTGAGTCTTGTATACCTTACACTCGCACGAGTGGATGGAGGTGCTACGACTAGAACCCTGAACTTTGCATCCCTATTGCTCCATCTAGAGAGTCTCCCCAGAATTTAAAGGAGGAAAACCCCAATCATGCGATCAGAGCTTCCTCAGTTTGTTGGTAGACAAGGTAACACAATTTTGCACCTCATCCGTGGAGTATTTGATATCGTTAAGATAGAGTACCGTGGATACAAGCACCAGAACAAATTTATTTCCTAGGCAAAAAGATCTATATAATGCCTCCCGCATCTGCACCGAGAACAGAACATATCATGGCTCTTCCAATTCAAAGCGCGGCGCTCCTATCCATATTTGTAGAATCCGTGTTATATGGTGTGTATACTCTTTAAATGAATCGTTGGACAAAGACTGATCCATGCACTTAGGGTTTTTTTTACTGCTATTTTTTACATCCACTCGCACCATATGGAGGCAACATCGTAGTCCAGGGACTCACGACGCACGTCGCAGGGCCAATGTCAAGCTTTTTGTAGTTTCTGTCTTAATGTTCACCCTTGCAACTGCAGTACGTGGACCATTTCGCGCACAGTCAATTGGGGATCTGCTTATTTAGGCAAATATTGCACATCAGCATGTCTCGGCAGCCTTGAAAAGAGTGCTCAATGCATTTACCCCGTCCGGAGACGCCCAGAACATAAATCAAGCAGCAGAGAGTCTCGCATCCGTCAGCAACATCGATTACATCTTAATTGTCATGATCTATGGACAGCAAACCCTGGTGGGAGATGCTTTCATGGTGAGCGCTCCGACACTTTGTTGTTTTCAAACCAGTATGTAACCTGTAATTTCTTACTGCAGCTCTACCGCGTGTACGCGGTGTGGAACGGCAGGAAGTCGGCGTATCTCCCACTCGGTGGTTTATTGCTAGCTAATCTTGGTATGTCTATGGCATCAACTCCATTTTAGGCTTAAGCTCATACAAAGTAACTGAGTCACGGGCGTGGGGCGGCTACGCGAGCTGGTTTCGCAATCAGGTACCTTGGCCGGCCCCCTTCATGATATCTGGGGAATTTCGTTTTTCTTCCTGACACTGTTTACCAATATATGCGCAACGGGTAGGCCAAAATCTCAGAATCATCATTGAATGTCGCACAGTCTGCTAACAGAGCTGCGCTCACCTCCCGTGCACTCATATTAGGTATCATTGCGCTAAGGCTGTGGTGGATTCAACGACGGATCCAGTCCATCTCAATTACTCAGGACATAAGTCATAAGCGGGTCTCCACTGCTGCAGCTATTATTGTGGAGTCTGGTGCAGTGTACTCTCTTTGCCTTGTTCTTCTCATCGTGCTCTACCTAGGCCAATCATGGTCAGCACAAATTGTCAGAGACGCAATGCCACAAATCATTGTAACTAATTTCCTGGTACGAAAATGTCTCTAGTTACTGATAACTTGCCTTTTAGGGGATTATATTCACGATGGTGATAGTACGTGTTGCATGCGGAGTGGCACAAGAAGAGGTATCCCGCAAGTAGCTGCTGGTAGCTACACGGCGGGTCTCCCGAAAGCTTCCACAGTTCACATGTGTCAATATTCGCGCAATTCTATGGACCACTAGCACACTCGGACTTCATGCTTTATCATCCCGGACTCTCTATTCAATATCATTTCATATACTGGATTAAACCCTGTAATTGTAACAACTTCGCTCTCCAAGCGCGAAACCTTGGCGAAATCAAGCCAGTAGCTGTTGCAAAGAGACCAAGCTCCTCATGAAGGATATGAAAAATTGTGAAAAAAGGCACACTTTGCTGCCTGGTTACATCAACATCAATTTCTCGCAGTGTGGACAGCGTAGAACTTGCGCGGACGCGACAAGTCGATACTGTAAACAACCACATCTCAAAAACGTTTACCGCCTCTTTTGCCCCTGTGTAATCGACGGGATATGTATTTTAATATGCATTACGACTGCAATCATTTTCGTTTTGTCATAAAGCCGCCGCCTTGTTAAGGAAATCACGTCCTGGACTTTGCCTGGACTCGCCCCCCCGTTCCGTCAAGCGTGAGAAAGTCATAAGCTATTTTTGTGCCAATGGGCTAGCACACGAAACCTTTTCCCGTTCCTTGAAGCTGCCAAGCACTTCCGCACACTGCTCTCTCTCGTCCCGACCGACAGCGAGTTCTGTAGGTTCTTCTGCGACCTCAAGGCCTCAAATTTCAAACCTCGTCGACCGTGCCGTCAAGGCCGCCGAAGTCGTCGCCGCACCCCGAAGACACCTTCCGCATCGCCTACCAGTCAGCGGCCAACAACCAGTTTGTCACCGAAGGTGGACGCGTCGCTGGCCCCCCAAGGTGACCCCGTCCTTGAGGCCCGTGTCTGCGGCACCAGCCCGAGATTCAGGGCGGGCAAGGATGGCGAGCATATCGAGGAGCACAGAGTCCGTATGGACTCGCATGATGGCTACGCATTGAAGAGAAGGTTAAACCGTATGCGTGATGATGCGTATTCATCGTGCAACGCGGGTCCAGGCAATTTGTCAAGGTATGGACACTGCGCGGGATCTGAGCCAGAGGCAGGATACGACGGTCCGGGCGCCACAGGCCAAATAGGAGGCGAAGGGCAAGGTTGTCCAGAGAAGGATATTGGAGTACGACTGGGCTGATTATGAGGAGGCGAAGAGAGCATAATGGATCAGGTGAGGGCGTTCAGAGTGTGTTCCTTGCTCCTTCTCCTTTCGCTCTTCACTAATTCTTACTCTTCGTTATCCAGCATAACGCCCGTGACGTCACTTCTATCCCCGAGAACAGAATGGCTGAGCTATCGAGTAGAAGGACCGTGCACACCTGTTCCTCACCAAAGGGTGCTTCTTGAACATCGCTGCGACCAGTCTATCTTCCGCGGCCAGAAGATCATCATTCGGTGCCAGTAGCACGACTACCAGGAGACTATGCGGTGGTTGATGGGTCCTATGGAGGAATATGCTGGCTATGGAAAGAGTGGGTGTGGATTCCACGAGGGATTTATCACGGTTTATTCGGATTATCTCCCTTTTTCGACGCATATACTTATTCATTTCGAAGGACCCGAATGCAGTCTTCGCCACCTGTCAACTACTCACTCTCCGGGAGTGCTTCGCGAACACCGTACTCCTCGACCGACAACACCTCTCGCAGTGAAGGTCTCCGTCCTTCATTCAAGGCCGTCGAGCCCTACATGCGTCAAGTTCTTCTGCAACGAGCCTGTGTCCCCGGATTGTAACACTCAGGTGCGCTCACTTATTATCTTTCGAATGTCGTTATGTGGTAGTGCTTGCGTTGATTCTGGATTCAGGCTCACCTCTTAACGGACCCTGATTACGTCGACGGCAAGTACACGATGCACTTCGACAACCTGTTTGACATACCAGCCAGTGGTTTAGGGTCATGGGCCACAATCTCGTATGTCTTATTAATCGTCGTCTTTGCCTTCTATTTCCGTGTGACCTCGACTACTGAGCCCCCGACCAACGACGGGCTTTCGGCGTACCTACAGTATTTCTCTATGCAGATTGACTGACCCTCTCCTTTTCAAACCCGCTCGTTTCCTAGGTCATGCAACAGTTCGGCCAGGACTGGGCCCGCCTCACCAGCGACACCCTCTTTGACTCCCAGTTTGCCCTCAAATCCGAAGCCGGGCTCTGAAACAACACCCGGCGGGTCATCTTGCCCACGCTCATCTAAGAGGTCTGGTACGCGGACGAGGGGCTTGAGGATATTTTTGAGAACTCTGCACTGCGAGGGAGGAACCTGGAGCTGCGGCCGATGCAGATGGATGTATAGGACGGAACACTCTATCATTGGAAAAAGACAAGTATCGAAGCTAAGGATCACGGTGTGGAGGAAGTCTTGCTTGGCGTAGAGGGGCTGCCGGTAAGTCCCCTCGCCCTCTGTGTCTGTCCTTATTCTTACATGCTGATGACCCGCGCGAACATTACAGGCGACTGTCCAGCCTATCAACATTAAGCACGACAACAGCTCCGTCGTCAAGGTGCACGGTGGCAATGTCAAAGTTGATACGCTTGAGCTTGCCACCCGCGACATGAACCACGACTTCTTCTACAAGTCTGCCAGGCCGCTGGGGACGGGCTTGATCAAAAAAACAGATCGTACAGTGAGTGAGAATACACAGAAACGGTACATATCGCCGGAGCGCAAAATTAGAAACTATTTTTTGTGATCCCTTTCGTTTTGTAAATCTGTTTTAACTCGTCGTTGCGCACGCCATACACCTGTCAAGTTTCAACTGTCCTAGCTACCTTGCATCAATTGCTCTAACCCCCCATTCCCGACCTGAAGGAGGTATAAAATGTAATCCTGACAAAGGAGATACACAGATATCGTAGAAACGTACCCGCTATATGGCCCCACAACGTGATGCGGCACCAAACGAACCTGAATGTTGATGCTGCAATACTGGTGGCAAACCGCTTCCCTTTGTGCCAATGATAAGTTACTAAATACGGATATGGGTGTCGAGGAGATGATGGGATGCATGCAACGCGAAGTTGTCGGGGCTTGGAGATTATCACGCATCACAGCAGCCTGTGAACTGAACTAAAATGGCTTCCGTCACACGGCATTGTAGGTCATAAACCATTCCCAATACCAAGTTTAAATGTCCCCGAAAACGGGCCTACAGAAATGTGCGGACACAATGTGCGGACGCGCGGACATGTCAGGACATGTCCGCACATCATTTGCTTGTGACGATGTGTGACGTATACCATCAAATCTGCGATATTTCTCGTATCTTTAAAGAAATCTAACGTGTAAAGAGCCTTCATGCTTTATAATATAGTGTAAAATCATATTATTATGTTTTATCTTCCTTTTTGTGATGTTTACGCACAATATTGGACACCTTTACGCCATATAATATTGGGGTTCATTTTAAGATTTTCAGGTCTCCTACTGGATGTAACTTTGAGCAGATGCTGGTGCAGTGAAACACAGTAATTGTGCTATGAAGTATATGTTGTCAAATTCAGTACGGAAAATAGAAGCCAGAACAAGCTTTTCAAATACAAAAGCGGTCAAGTTGAGTCAATACAATGCTCCCTCTGTTGTGGGAATATTGACGAGCATGTCACATTAATCATCAGTTTGTCACACATGTCCGTACATGCGTGATCTGTACGGACATGTGTCCGGACCTGTCCGCGCACATCCTTGCACGTCCTTGCGCGTCCTTGCGTGTCCTTGCGTGTCCTTACATGTCCGTACATGCGTCCTTGCACGTCCTTACCACGTCCGCGCACACAAAAATGTGTTTTGAAATATACGTAGATATAATGTTATATCTGTTACTATTTTCAATGAACCCCTTACCATCTACTGTACCATTTCGATTAATTTGTCAGGGGGTGTGACCCTCAGTAAAAAGCGAAGTCAGACAAAAGTCATACAAATGTAAGGGATTTGTACGACAATCCATGATCTTTGACATCTGTGAGAGTGCAAGCCCGTCATTGGCGCATTTAGAGGTGGACCTCACTGAGCCTCTCAATGATGACATCGACGTTTTCAGCCTCCCGGGCATTCGAAGGATGGTGGGTTGGTTTCCGCGAATCGGTTTTTCCCTATCTCTGACTTCCATCTTACAGATTGCGGGTTGAGCCCATGTCCTATCGCCAAAGTACAGCAGAGGTACGCATTTATATTCTACCTTCAAATTTGGTGTTTTACTAAAGCTGTATGTCTTTCATAGCACACCATTCTGGCGGCATTCGATAGTCTTTACCAAGCATTATTGCTCTGGGAACTGGTCATGCTAATATATAGTTTATCTATTTGCGGAGTCATAGATTTATTTGTACTGTAGAATTGTTGAGATTATATGAATGTTTTGTGACGAATACTGGACCGATCTTAACCAACAAATGCTTGGCTGCCATTGGTTGGTATCCAACGACAGTGGGAGAGATTCCCTACATGTCATACAAATATCTGAATAATGTCCGACTCTTCCAGTCGGACAAATGTTGACAAAACGTCAAAAAATCAGACAGCCAAATTTGTCGTACATATGACTGACAAATGTCCGACTGTGAAGATTGTATGTGTTAAGTTGAATAAGTAATCCATTTGAATTTGGTGTGCTGTTTATTCCATTTGGTGCTACTGAATGAAGCAGGGACTTCCTTAGCGAGCACAGGTCACGGAAAAACAATTGAGGAACTGTAAATTGAGCATATTTGTGGCTGCAAATAATAGGATTTTCTGTACTCGTGGCCGTAAAAAGTATAGGACGTCACGTGATATTGAATCTTCGTGTCTAGACTTGAACGACGTATGGATGGGCGTAGAGTCGTTCCAATCCGCTGAAACTATGTAGGTGGATACTCGACTGGTAATAGTATCTGTATGCCAAGTTACAGAGAATTAAAAGTGGTACTGATCAATGAATGAGAGTTTTGTCTAAAACAGCTGTAAACACAATGTAACCTAAATAGCGACCTCCAAAGATACTCGAGATTCACGGAGAGTGCACGGAGTATACTTGAGGATAGAAAAGGAGCTCAAGGATGGTTTTTGGAGTCGAAAATTACTTAATATCTCGGAGACGAGCATTATATTTTGCTGAATACCAAGGAGTCTAGTGTTGTTACACTGCTTTTGCTCTCTTTCTGAGGTACACGCATGAATTTAATGGCCCTTAGTTTTCTATAAGAAGGTTACTGTGTGATATAGTATGCACGCATAGTAAGACTGAGCATGTCACAGTTAAATTGCCCGTAAGGTGAAATTCTGCGATCAATGTATCATCACTCTAAACAGTGACGTAAAGTATCATGCTCATATTCTCAGAAAAAACACATTTTCGACTTCATAAACTATGCCTGAGTGTTCTTCGTATCCTCAGGTATAATCCTGTGCACTTTCGCTGAATGTCGAGTATCTTTGTAAGTTGCTATTTAGGCTCCATTGCGTTGATGGCTTTCTCAGAGAAAACTCTCATTTATTGATCAGTACCAGTTTTAATTCTCTGTAACTTGGCATACAGATACTCTCACCAGTCAGGTATATACCTATCCAGTCTCAGCGGATTGGAACGACTTTACGCCCATCTATACGTCGTTCAAGTCCAGACACGAAGATTCAAATATCACGTGACGTCCTATACTTTTTACGGCCACGAGTATTAGATGTGTAGATATGTATGTAATGAATATGTCTACCAAATTCCAGCTAATTTGGTATGCTTTGAGTGTTGGGCAATGCAATTAAGCTCATGCAAGCCATGCCCCTGCAGCCCAGCACGGCAATCGTGTTGCGCTTGGCACAACCAGTAGCTTCTAACATATTATTTAGAGTATCAAATTAAAGACAAAACTAGCCTGGTGCAGAGTATATAGGAAGTCCGCGCACAAAACAAGAGTTGTCCGTACACGTCTGCACATGTCCGTACATGTCCGCGCGGTCCGCACAAAAGAGAATATGTACGGACGTGTCCGTACATGGTGTCCGGACATTTCCTATAGACCCCCGAAAACAATCTAAATAGCTTGTAATTACTTTAATATTTATTCCACAACTCCCTCTCGCGTTAAAAGACCTGGCCGCGCCTTCATATACAACAACACCTTCCTAATTTCACTCTGGCTGCCTGGATGGTGCTGGCAGCTACTTTTTGCGCTCGAAATCAAACCAAGACCCATGTTCTCAGCCAAAGGTATACAAACTTCTAGTAGTCGCTGACAGTCTCACCTTCAGGCTTCTATTCGCTTTCATAGCCTTTTCTCTGATTCATCAACTGAACTATGTGGCCGACAACAATGGACGCTGCTAACGCTGATCAGAATCCATTACCATGGGCCCCGTAGTGCTCTGTTCTTAACTCAATATCGGCTCTACTACTGGACTTTGCTCATCAGCTGCTACGGTATGTATGGAGAGATATGCCGGTGCTTTTGGAGCACAGAAGATTATAACATCTTGTAACTTCACCAGCATCAGAACTCTACTCGTTCTATCAGATTCTTCCCATTGTGCTATACGTGAGGCGAAACTGGTTAGAGAATATTTGGATGACCCGGTGCTCCCAATTATAGTGAGCGATTTTATTTCCCATCAACGCACTGTCGATGGTTGATAATCTTTGTGCATCCTAGGCAATTATCCCCACGCCGGTTATAGTATGTATTGCCCGTGATGCCTGTTGGGTGGCACAATGCGATCTGAGCTTCCATAGCGTGTTGCTAAGCGAAGAGAAGGAGTTCGATTTTGCGCCTCATCCACAGAATGTCTGATTGCTTTAAGTTGAAGTATCGTGGATACAAGTATCAGAATATATTTCGCAGGAAAAAAGGTCTATATAATGCCTTCCACACAGGCGCACACCTGCACCGAGAACCGAACATATCATGGGCCTTCCTATCCAAAACGCAGTACTTATAGCCATAATTGTGGAATCCTTTTTATATGGTGTGTATACTGATTAACCGAATTGTTGGACAAAGACTGATCCACGCACTTAGGTTTCTTCTTACTCCTGTTCTTGACATCCACTTGCACAATATGGAAGCAGCATCGTAGTCCAGGGACCCACCATGCACGTTGGAGGGCCAATGTCAAGCTGTTCGTGGTTTCGGCCTTGATGTTCATCCTTGCAACTGCGGTATGCGGACAATTTTATGGCAATTGAACAGAGATCTACTTATTAAGGCACATACTGCGTTTCAGCATGTCTTGGCGGCATCGCAAAGAGTCCTGAATGCATTTTCTCCATCCCAAAACACTGCGAACATAAATCACGCAGAGGAAAGTCTCGCATCCGCCAAAAATATCTACTACATTGTAACCATCATGATCTATGGATCGCAAACCCTGGTGGGAGATGGTTTCATGGTGAACACTCTAAAGATTTTATTGAAGACAATATATCTGACTTTTGACTTGTTATTCCAGCTCTACCGCGTGTACGCGGTGTGGGACGGTAGCAAGTGGGCATGTCTACCCGTCAGTTCTTTGTTCCTAGCAAGCAATGGTATGTCCACAGTTTCAAACTGATTTTACGGTTTAGCTCATGCGAAATAATTGAGTCGCGAGCCTGGGGCGGCTATACGAGCTGGTTTTACAACCAGATCCTTTGGCAAGCCCTATCTCACTCTCTCTCTGGGTGGTTTTGTTCTTCTTCCTGACGCTATTTACAAATGCATGCGGAACGGGTATGCCACATTTTGTTGTCGTCGTCGAATCTTGTACACTTTGCTAATGAAGATGTGCTCCTAATTAGGTCTCATTGCGCTAAGACTGTGGTGGATTCGACGACGGATTCAGTGCATCTCAAAATTCACTCAAGACCCAAATAATAAGCGGGTATCCAGCGCTGTAGCCATTATAGTCGAGTCTGGAGCCGTGTACTCACTGTGCCTTATTCTTCTCATTGTGCTATACCTAGACCAATCATGGTCGGCGCAGATTGTGAGAGACGCAATGCCACAAATCATTGTGAGTAATCTCATTTTGCACAGTAGACTCAGTGACATTTACATGGCTGTTAGGGGATCAACTTCACGATGGTGATAGTACGCATTGCACGTGGGGTGGCACAAGAGGAGAAGTCCCGCACGTAACTACATGGTGTGTATTCTGAAAGCTTCCGCACGTCCTATGCTTCAACATATGCTCATGTCTGCCCACAAGCAAGAAAACGGGACAATGTTGCATCGTAGCATCTCTATTGAACCTCAATTCGTTGATTAGAGTAAACCCTGTCATCGTAGCAACCAAATTCTCCAAGCGGGAAACACTGTGGAACATAAAGTAGAGAGAAGTATAAAGGGGGGCGCGATTAGTCAGCAGAAGAGGGTGAAAATTGGGTCCTAATAGGCCCGGCGAGCTGTCGAAATATATGTAGAGTTTTGAACATTGGAGAAATGTCAGCGAGGAGCTCAGCGTTTCAGATCTCTCCAACGGTTGTTATCGTTGGTCGAGGAAGGCGGGGTACAGACACTTTAGGACATCATAGTTATATACGTTTCAGTTGTTGGCTTTAATATACCTTAATGACAGCTACAATGAAAAGGAAAGGTAGGGAAGTACCTCCTCACACTGAGCACCCTCGTCCTGATAAACAGCGAGGTCCTCACGCTGGAATGGGCGGCTCCGCTGGGTAAGGTGTTTATATGTCAAGCATCATGCTCAACCGGTCATGGAAGCGAGCAGACGCCTTTCCAAGAAGCTGAAGGAGACCGTCAACCTCTTCCCACAACTTGAAGCGCTCGCTGGCGATTTGGGCGGAAGGATGAGCGTGTCCTGTCAAGTGAACATTCCCTCAACAATTGTTGATTGAAGGCGTGAAGACAAAAAAACGCGGAGTGCACAAATAAAATTGAAAAAGTACATAGTCAGAAGTCGTGTACGGGGTAACAGGAGTGGAGGACTTACGACGCGCTTCTTTGACCCACCAGGCACTGCATAAAACTTTGCATTTGAATGGTAGTAACTCGGAAAGATACAAGGCGATGGGGTGGCATGCCTCCTTCGTGATGACGCTTAGGCCTAGCGAAAGCAACGTAAGTCTCCGGAAATAGACGTCGTGAGGGAGGGGCTCCATCGGTAGAGTCGCGTCAACAAATAGCTCCAGAGTTTGGAGGTGCGTACAGCTCTGTGCAATCACAACTAATACGTCGACACCTAGAGGAGGTGTACCGGCTCCGGGTTCAGTCGTAGGAGCCGTAGCAAAGGAAGACAGGTAACGATCGACTTGACGTCTGCGACGGACAGCGACAACGGTGAAGGATATTCGATATCGAGGTGGGTGAGCATTGTGAGTTGCGCAAGTGGTTTCAGATGCAGGAATTCCAAGGAGTTCCTGTGCCCGTCGGTCAGGTCTCCGCTGATGTGAAACGCGCTGGTCTCAATGGCAGATGGCCGAGGGTTTTATGCTTTTGTGCGATACTTCAAGAAGTTTCTGGGAGTCAAACGGGATCACTGCCGTGACGAAGACAACATGAAAGAGCCGCAAGTCGGACGGGAACGTCATAGTCAATAATACTTTGGTGGCATCCGCGGCGTGCATTTTTACGCTCAGGTTTCGCATAGCCTTGAAACTATTCGGCGGCAAGACAGGCCGAAAGGCTAAACTTGGGTGCTCCGGGTATACATCTTCTGGTTTTCCGTGACCGACAACCATGACACGTAGGGAAGGAAGCACCGACAGGGCCTCGGCGACTCGTGATGTTAGATAGTATGCTGGCAGAGGCATAATCGTGACGGCGTGGAGATGTTTCACCAAGCTACATAGGCCGCTTTCCAGGAGCGCCACCGGCTGTGAGGTGTGACGGCTAAGTTGAGTGAGGTTGGGCATATGGAGCTGAATATCGCGAAGAAAATGATTCGCATCCGGTTCCACGTGGCCGTTCAAATGGGAGAATGTAAAATCGGTGACTGCAGAGTGCATGAACAAGAGCCCGTCGTTTAGTGTCGGACTACCTAATTCCGCATCGGCGGCAGACGAGTGAGGTCGCCAAACGAGGGTGTTGAGGTTGGGAAAGACCTCAAGACGTGTTCGCGTATGTGAGATTTGGACCATGGCCTTTTGTGAGAGGAGTTTTAGGGGTAGCCTGGGCGAATTGGGCGCATACACGAGCTTGCGAATAATCGTAGCATATTTGTTGAAGCGTTGCCACTGCATAACACCAGGAAGTCCACAGAACCCCTAGCGTGTGTATTAGCCAACGCGATGTTGTAGAAATATCGAGACACACATAAAATTCAACGCCGGATGCGTATCGAAGCTTGACCAACGGGCTCAAAACCGAGAAAACGACATGCAGGTCATCAACTTCCCTTCAGACGTTCTTCAGAGCGATGTCCGACCACATTTTGCATACCCGGGCATTTCGAGCATTGTCCGGTCGTCTTAGGAAGCCCAAAATCGGGTAGACAATCTCTGCTATATAGAGAACACGCGAAGACGCGTCGTTTGCCAAAGTCGGCGCGCGAAGTGGGTCCGCGGTCGTGCTTGTTCTGCTTGAGGCACTCCTGTTATGGGTTGTGCTATTACTACGGGAGCAGATCAGGGGCGGGTGCGATAGACTGAAAGTTTACATTGGAACAAAACCTTTTCAGTAGGGTTATATCACTTTGAGGGGTTCAGCTTGAGAGGTGGAAATAAAGGTGCATCCAACATTGAGCGTTCTTTATTTGCCAATTCCGTCTGATGGAAACAAATACTCGATAAAGCTTGCCGTCCAATTACCTTCCCAAGATAGGCTTACAGCCTTGCAAAAAGTTGCTTGGAACTGATCTAAATAACTCCCAATGTGAGTTGTCGAGCCCCTCAATCAATGATAAACCAAAATGGATTCATGTTTTGGGCGAATCAACTGCAAGGACCGATGCATTGATTAGGTTCCCACGCTTGACGGAATGGCGGAACAAGTCCGGGATGCGATTTCCTCGAGAAACTGGACGCTGTGCAGCGAATTTAATTAAGGGTAGTAGATATATCCAGTAAAATACACATCCCGATGGACAAAATGAGAAAACGAGGTGGTTGATATTTGTATTCGCGCACGCGCGAGTTTGTTTGTGCGTGCGCTATTTTTCAACTATTTTTGTTCAAATCACCGCGACCATACCCAGAAGGTCAACATACAATTGTACCCGACAGTCGATGTTGATGCAACGGAGGGAAATTTTTCTTGGGCATGTATGGAAGGTTTGTATTCTGGTGTGTCCGTATTAAACATTCAGGTTTGCATCTTTGTGGACCGTGGATGTATATGTAAATTCGTGCGGAGCCACCGTGGTAGATTTACCACCCAAATTAGCTATAAGTTACCTTGCAGAGCCACACGGAGGCATTAGTGTGTGTCTCGTCACCCTGGGCCCATTTTTGTGCATGCGAAAAATAGCCAGCGTGGCTCGAACAGGCTCGAAACAGCTGCTTGGTGGCTCTGCGCAAAATCACTATTGGATTAATTTATCTGCCCTTTGTCCTCGCCCCTCCCCCCCTTCTTTGTCATGCTTCCTCATCTGAGTTATTACCGACTGCTAATGCCAGCCTCCTACCTCAAGGGCATATTGTTACTCGTTTGTTCTGGCACATCGTTCAACTCGTTCACCCCATACAGTGTATAGCAACCCAATATTTATAACCGATGGTCGTCCGGTATTATGGTGGGCTTCGCAAGTTGGAAGTTGCCGAGTTTGTAAAAATGTCCACATAACTTGAACATAACTATTGGTAAGGGCCTATTATAGTAATGTCTCTCCTTGCAACACTGGGAATGGATCACATCCCTCACAACGGAAGGATACCACTGGACCAATTGCTATCCAATTGGAGTCCTCCCTCCATGTGAATTGAGTATCTATGATGGAAAGCACCTATTCATAAATAGTGCCAGCTGTCGATGGGGACTCTGTTCTTGCCCTCCGAGGGTATTTTTTGCCTGCCGCGCAGTTTATGATTGATGATCTCAACTGGGTAGTTATAGCCGACATATTATGTCTTATATATACAAGAGTACGACGCGTCAGAGCGATTCAACAGCACCACAGTCGTTTCTCGATGACTATAGATATTGAAACAGCGGCGTTAATCTCCCTCTTTGTGCAATCCATACTCTATGGCATGTGTCTCTGGTGTAGCTTCATCGAGTGTTTCACATAGGACTCATGTCTCTCAGGTTTTTTCCTATTACTCTTTTCTCTATCGTGCTTTTATATCTGGAGACAACACCATAAAGAGACGATCCTGACGGCGGCAAAACTCAAGAACCTGTCTGTATCGCTGACAATGGTCATATTGGCGTCTATAGTATGTGCTCGTGTTCTATGATGACAATATTCTGCTTAGTGACATCCTTAACGCTGCAGCATGTTGGGGCAAGCTTGTGGAGGATTCTGGAATCATTCACGCGCGGCCGAACAGATGACATACTGCGCTCTACGGCGACAAAAGCTTATCTTCTGCAAGTTGCGGCTTACGAAGCGCAGACTCTTGTTGGAGATGGCTTCATGGTGTGTATTAGAAATGTCAGTGTTACAGTATCTCAATAGGACATGCGCAGATATACCGTCTGTATATGGTTTGGGGAAAGAATGGATTACCATGCATTCCAGTCATAATTACATTCCTGGGAAGTGTCAGTACGTGCTTCAATTCTCTGCCAATTTTGATAGGCAGACAGCTGAATTTTACCAGCTGCTGCCATTGGGTCTCTTCGACAGGACACAATATCAAATGAAAACAGGTCGGCACGATATTCCCCATCACAGAAAGTATGGGATACTGTGTTCCCTTCTCTTACATTGTTCACCAATGTTTATGCCACTGGTGCGCGCCATGTTAATGTGAAGCGACCGTGTACCATGTTAACTCCCCCCAATAAGCCTTGATTGCGGCGCGAATATGGTACTTCCGCCGGAGAGAGAACAAAATCCTGAATGATGCCTTTAGCCGGAATCTGGGACAAACAGCAGCCATAGTCATCGAATCTGGTGCAATCTACTCTGCAACGCTTGTCCCCTTTATTACGTTGTATTTGATGAAAAATAATGGCGGAGACATTCTCTTCAATTGCATTCCTCAACTTATTGTGAGTAGAAACCCGCCTAAATCAGGACACTTGTGATACTCACCAATCGCTATTTTACATCAGGGGATCGTGTTTTCGCTTATCGTTGTGCGCGTGGCTGCTGGTATTTCTCAAACCAGTTTTCTCCAACAACCCACTGGGGGCAGAGATACGGATGTAAGTACCCTAGTGTTCCGACGTAGTGTTACCTACCATAGACCCCCCGAACCTCTATATCTACGGAGGTCAATGTAATAGGTAGTTACCCAGCAAAATACACTTAGGGCTCCTTCGGCAACTCAGTGAGTTGAGTTCGGCTAACCTTGTGTGTAAGTTGGGCGGAGTTGGAACTTGATATGCATTACTAATCTAATTCGCGCTCGTCGCGCTCGTGGTCGTCGTTCTGCGCGTTAATTTCGCTACCCATTGCTCTTCTCCTATACTCTATGCTACAGGGATACACACCGAAAGGTCAGAGAGGGGCTTTTCAGGGACATTACATGTGCAGAGCGTGACCCGGCTATTGAACGGGGTATGGATGCTGTGCCGGACACGAACCAGAGCCAAGTACGATGAGCCAGGCTGAGTCGAAGGAGCAGGCAGAGAGCCAAGCTGCTCAGCGCAAGGCGGAGCATGACCGGGCTGACCCCGAGGAGAATGAGGAGGCGATGAGGGGCATGATGGTAGTACGAGGACTTTCCGCGTACGCTTTTTTGCTCTCGTCGACCTTTGCTGGTACTTACCGTGGTTCTAGGACAATACCCATGACAATCTCTCCTCCATCACCGACCAGCACAGGGACAGTGCCGCCGAGTAGAAGGGCCGCCCGCGTCAATTCCTTACCGAGGAGGACTGCGATTGGTCCAACTTCCGCGGCAAGAAGGTCATCGGCAAGTGCCAGAAACACGACGACCACTAGGTGTGGAGAATACACTGGCTATGGAAAGGTGGTTGTGTATATCACTGAGGATGTTGCCAAAGTACGTCTTCTTCCCCTTTCTGTGTTTTCGTGCATAAATTTACATTCGTCTCATAGAACCCAACGCCAGCACCACCACCCGCTACATGTGCACTCTCCTGGAACATTTCACCAACAACATCTGCCCCCACCTTGCCTCCAGCGCCTTTTGGGCTCTCGTTGAAGATGCCTCGCGGGACGAAGGCCGTGGAACGTGGTTCAAAGCTGTTGATCTCTCCATCCGCAAAGTGTTCCTCGAGCCTGGATGTGCCCTGGAGTTATATTGTAATGCCCAGGTATATTGTCTTGACCTTCATATGTCCCTCTTTCTACGATACTCAGCATATTTAATATTTTGTATTTAGGATAACAGCGTGAGGCACTTCGGCCGCGAGTACTCCGAGTACAAGTACAATATACTTCCACAACCTCTTCGAGAGCACAAGCCAATGGTTCAAGGCTCTGAGCGGCGACCCCGTACGTTCTCTTTGTCTCCTGACTCATCTATTACTCACTGCTCTCTGCCACGCAGATTAACAAACAGTTGTGCCGAGACAGGGACCGCCTCACCCGCGACCTCCTCTTCGACTCTCAGGTCGTCCTCAAATTCAGGTTCGAGCTCTGGGACGAGATCCGGAGCGTCATCCTCCCCACCCAAATCGAGGATTTAGGCTGCATCTTCATCCTGTGTCGTCGGTACCGGACGGATGGCTCGACCTCCTCGTCGAGAAGCCGACGCCGTAAAGACGGAAGGTTGTCCCAAATATTGTTGCCATTGATGTGATGAATCATTCGAAGTCTACAGTCATGGACCGGTCCTTGGGACACCAAAATTTTGTATCACAGATTACACTTCATATAGTAGTTACTGTAACACAAATTTTATACTCATTAATGAAGACAGTATACGTCTACAGGCATCCACCGTCACGTGATACACCACTACTCAGTGATACACTTCGACAGTGGATTGCGTCTAGGGCCTCCAATTTATGACCAATCGCTCCATCCTTTTTTTCTAACACTCGCATACATCATAGGTACATATATATGCCACTCATATACTGCCAATGCGGCACAAACATGTGCTATGTCGATAGTACGACAACATATGTTTTTCAAAAGTGCTATTCTGAAATTTGTTAAACAGACTGTGTTGGATTTTCCATGATACAAAATATGTCATCAGTGCGATCAGATACCACATTGATTATAGAGCATTTTGAAGAATGTTTCATGAAAATTGACTCAGAAATGGCTGTGATACAAAGCACGCAGACGGTAATGTGTTTTGCGATATTGAGGCACATAGTAGATATAGCTGTATTTATTACGTTTTGTGTTGTCAAGTGGTTCAATTATACTTAAGTGACCTCTGCCTTGCCCAAGAGCTCACAACATCTGTGGGAGGCCACACCTAGTCGCAACTGGCAAAGAGAACCATTGCAGTTTCTTTGGCATGAGGCAGAGATCTCTCTGGTTCATTCCGTCCCACAGGCAGTCAAAATTCCGTTATTGAAAGAACTTTTAGTATCTCACAGTGTGAAATAAAATCTTTGAGACAGTAATGGTGGTTATGATGACTCAAATTCTGAATCGAGCGAGCAGAACGCCGAGAGCGATGTTAATCCGTACGGTGTATCATTGAGTGGTTGTTGCTATTTTTGGACCCGCCACCGTGTTTTCCTCATATCTTCTGCTGTACTTGGTATTTCTTTGTAAATTCACATGCATATAATACCCCTCGAACCCCTGAACCCATGGGTGTACTTTTTAAAGCTGTAAGTGTTGTTTTTACGATTCTATTCACTATCTACGAATGGTGTGTATCACGTGACGGTGGATGCCTGTATGTTTCTGAGAAAGAATCAGCCGTTTTCAGGAAAACATGAGCGATATCGGGGCACATCTGTGCAAAATTTTGTTATCATCACGCTTTCAACTCCTTGCATCAGCAAGATGCCCATTTGATTGCCGGCTTTTCTCGGCATTTTGACTTTCCGCAAGCCAAAAAGCTGAGAAGGTACCGAAAAGCGAAATACCATCGCTTTCAATGTCTGTCCTACTCAGCTCACTTTAATGAGAATTCCCAAAAATATATCACGGGGTGAGTAGAGTAGGCTGACAGTGGCAATTTTCATCCATATTTCCATAAAAATCTATGTGCATGGCACCGTTTCCTATTGCTATATTATAACTTTTTCAATTTTAAGACCTGGGTTGCCGACTTGTCAGCTTATTACGTTTTTAACGCTTTTTTTGACTTGCACAAGTAGAAAAAAGCTATTAGCTAAACTACTGATGTGGGACACTGTCACATCAATTTGATCAAGGTCGGCAGACGCCCGGCAAATAGCTGAGGCACCCGAAATTGGTCTCCATTGTGTTGCCGAGATCACTGAACTTCCAAATATGGATTGTGTCACAACACAACATATCTCTCGACAAAGATGAAGACATTCCTCAGTCCACAAGCACCCGGTGAACGTGAAAAAATGGATGGTAACTCTATATACACTAGAAAATATATATATGGCATAGTTTGTCCCGCCTTTCTGCCAAAGTATTCTGTTCTGACCTAAAAAAGTCATTTTTTGCATCTTCATACACTAATCGCACACTATATACTCAACATACAACTAGAGTTAAGAGAGGGGATTGTAGAGTAGAGTAATGCAAAGAGTCTACAAAATTTTTTGAGGAAAATGAACGAAAGGATGGCGAGATATTGCAGACTGTCCCAAGGAGCGATGCTATCCCAAGGACCGGTTCATGACTGTAGTTGATATAGTGCGAATCATGACGATAGGCGGGCAATGTGCGGGTGGAGCTGCGGGATGTGGCGTTTTATTCTCGGAGAAGATGAAGATGAAGGTTAAATATCGGGGGGCGGCTTACGTGCTTCTTGATAGATAGTGGTTGTTGGTGCGTTCCTTTTCCTCTCTGTTCGCCGCGGTCATTTGAGGTCTTATGGTTATTGTGTCAAGGCCACGATCGAGCGCATCAATCATAAGCACGGCAAATCCTCCGGGTCCAGAGTGCACATCGTCAAGGTCAAGGTCGACACCCTCGAATTTGCCGTCCGCGACTTGGGTCACAACTTTTTCTAGAAGACTCTGAGGCGACGACCAAGCAGACCGAGAGGTGCGTATCCTATCTTTCTTTGCTTCTCTCCTTTCGTCTTTCGTCCTCACACTGACTTGCTGCTAGCGCTTTGTTCTGGTTGGGCTATGTAAGGCGGGCTGCTCACTGGCTCCGACCGCGTACATCAATGGCAGGCTCGTCGCTATCCGCGACTGCGTCCGCACTACCAAGGCTATCGAGAGCGAGACACGCCCGGTTCTCTTGAAGGACGTACGTCCCTTCCTCCCTTTCACCCTCCCTCGTCTTTACCCTCATCACTAACCATCTTCTTTTTCATGGCTCTCCCGGCGTAAAAAACTAGAACCGATGCCAAAGCCGCCAATCCAAATCGGAAGCGTAGTTCAAGATCGTCGCTGACAAGCGCAACTCGTCGTTGCCTGAAGAGACGGGTAGCCGCGAAAACGAGACAACGGAGGTGGAGCAGAAGGCGGGTGTTGGGAAGGAGTGGACGGGTGAGGGGTTTAAGATTGTTCGAGTGGTCTTGAGCGTTTCTCCTTTGTGATCATCTATCTTGTTTGATGATCTCTTCGTACGCCCCACCCCCCTCTGCAGCTCTTGTTAAGTTGGGGCACTCTGTTCCCTCCCTTTCCCTCTCTCCCTCTCTCCCTCTCTCACCAGTTTGTTTCTGTGTATGATTGTTGAATCTATCTACTTATTACCCCTCCTAGCTAATGTACCATACTAGAATTGAATATTGAATGCTCTTCGTATAATTTCACTGGTATGAAATAATTTACTCCATTATCCTGTCTTTCAAAACTTTCACGTTGACTGAGTGTGCAATGTATGACTGTAGAACTGTATCTTAACAAAATGAGAGTCCTAAGCACTCGAATCGAACCTCCCGAGTCTTGCCCTCCGACTTCAACGACAAATAACACGTTGATTGCGAAACAAAATTCGGGTACGGGGAATCGAACCCCGAGCTGCCGCGATCACTCAGATGATGAGAGGCGGCAATGTTAGCCGTTACACCATACCCGATGATATTGTGCTGTCGGCGCAAAAAATACAGTCACGCAGCGTGCATATGATTACCGATGAATCGACGGTGTCACTCTAGAGGCGAGAATTGATCTGCCAATGATTGGTCCCGGTTTACGACTTGCAAGTGAAGGGACACCGATGCATTATGCAAAAAGATCAGATATTGGAATAGAACGGCGGAACGGCAGAACGGCGGGGCTTGCCGCCGTTCCCACTACTGTACCATTTCGAATTATTCTGCATGGGGTGTGACCCGTGACCTCGATGCCGAATTTTGTCCTCAGCCAAAAGGGTGCTGGAACTGTGACACATGCCAAAATTCAGCCCAGCCAGCCAATTAAGTGCCCGACTGGGCTACTGTTCGGTGCCGGAACAATATGTCACGGTCAGCCAACCTGGGTGTGACCTGGGACAAAACCCAAATTCAGCCGATTTCTGGGTGCCTGTGACCCGTGACTGCCGAATAATTCGAAATGGTACAGTACTCTGGCACGTGTACAGTCGCATAGGCGCGCTGGGCCCTTGAACGGGCCTATGCCCCCGAGCGTCTACGCACACTTTGCTCTTGCCTGCGCTGCCCCATACTGCGTATATCTTACTCTTCCTTAAACGTATACCCCCCTTACCTGGAACTCGCAGTATTTGGACGCTGGTCATCAGGGTTGTTAGGCTGGCATCGTCGAAGGCGAGATCACGGCCACGACACTACTAAAACTCAATAAATGAGTGCACTCCTCTGCTACTGCGTTTCGACGGTTGCTTTGGTGTCTTAACGCGGCACAAAGTGCGGCGAGTGACAGGTTTTCCTTTTCACTTGCTCGTGCCACCTGCCGCCTACTGCTGGTTTCGCAGATGCTCAACACTGAACACCCTCAAGTTCACCGCCTTTTGGCCCTTTTTGTCGCATTACATCCCCGTAATAGTCTAGATATCTAAATATTACATATGCACACTGGGCACCGTTTGATACCTTCAGTGTTGCTTCACTGGACGATGACCGGCCCGCCCCGCCACCACTGACCCGCCGTTCCGCCGTCCTGCCGTTCTGCCGTTCTATTCTATTTCCTCTTCGTTCTCGCATCCTTACAGTAATATCGAGGAGAGAGCTCGAAGTCCGTGATTTACGGCTGATGGCCTTGGGAGTTGTTCTAAGCACCAGAGAGTGCGCCTCCCAGTCTCAGAAAGCGGTTCCTTGCTCTGCAAGGGCCTTTGAAACCTCTTTATATAACAACAACAACAACAACAACAACCACCACCATCGCCCCCCGCCCCCCGCACAAATGCCCTCTTAGATCCATAAATACCTCCCTAAACACACGCTCTCCTACAAATAATAATTGTCGAACTACCAGATAGACAGTCCTGAAGGGAAATATCGCGCGAATACTCGATTCTCAACAAACAAGTCAACCAACCGCCACTCTCAACCATCAACCATGTCTCCTCAATACAACCCTCCGTCGCCAGTAAAACTCCCCGCCTTCCGTCCCCCCAGCGTAAAACAACAACGACCTCCTTCTCCCACTGCCGTCTCATCCGGGTCTTCGACGCTGAAGCTACCTATGGGCTGCGAATTAGTGGTGCATAACATAGAACCCACACCGACACAGAACACCAGAGAAGTCATTGAAAACGCCCTCATTCACCTGGCAGAATCTAACCCCCTTCTGAAAGATATTCCCGTTCACTTCCACTTTCACATACGCGATGTAGTCTCAGCTTGTACCATCAAGCTGCGCGACGACGTGGCGAGAATGGATTCCGTACCAAGGCCAGATCTCCTGGATCTGTGGAAGGATGCTCTCCAACAGTACAAACCCGACTGGGATATCCACTGGGCTGCCAGCAGCAAGGACAGAAAACTCTGGATCAACGTCAAGGGTACCTATGACGCCGACTCACCGAAAGTCATGAATACCTTGAAAACGGAGCTGGGCAAGATGAACTACCTTATCTCGTCCTCTTTTGTTCTCAAAGGCACGAAAACCATCTGTCTCATCATGTCCACAAGCCGAATGGCCGAACGACTTGCCAACAGAAACAACATCCTCATACCCTCTGTATCGCCACAGCCTCTTCAATTCTCAAGTTTCAAGACAGTCATTCCATCCTATCCCTTCGAACTGGCCATCACTGGAGTAGAAGGGTACGAGGCAACAGCCGCCTTAGAACTCGATGGTCACTTCTCGCGCACCTACTGTGACAATCAAGGGAACACCTTATGGGTGGCTAGTCGCTTCGAGAATGGCGCCTACCTTTTTCTCATGCGAGACTGGGAGGCCACCGCGCGCGTGCTTAACGACAAGGAGTCTTTCGACAACTTCTCGAAAGATGCCAGGGGTGTCGAGTTCCCGCGACAAGTCTACAACGTGAATTCCGGAAATGGCTGGTACACGAGCCCCATGAGAGTCATCAAGAATGCGGCAGAGGACATTGTCGGTAACATCAAAGGTGGCTCGCGAGAACTAGAAAATCTCCGCAACGAGTTTCGGAACTTTCAGAGGACGCAAGATGAACGCTTTGCCCAACTTTCGCACGAAGTACAGGGGATCTCGAACAACCAATTGATAATCGGAAACCAGCTCCAGAACTTTGGGGTGGCTATGATGTCAATGCGTCGTGAAAACCTGCTACTTGAACGAAGGATGGCACTCGAGAATCAGGCCATGAGGCTCAAGCGACAGATCACCTTGTGTGACGGACAAGAGGAAGCCGAAAGCTGCAAGGAACACCTCCGTGAAGTCATGGAACAATTGGACTGTTTGGATGGCGAGAGAGTTGCCGCATCATTGAGCTTTGACAATCTTATACACCCAGCGATTGAATCCCCTCGAAATGCCACCTCCACACCCATAAGAGTCCGTGCACCCTCCACTCCACCTTCCGGTGCTGTGGCTTCCCCAGTAACTCCATCACCTACCAAGCGTCAGGCGACAGAGGTACCAGCACCCAGCACTGCCCCCAAGCGCACAAGAGCGACTGCGGGACAAAAACCCGAATCCTATCGCATTATCCAGGGCCCGTCTACGCGGACATCCTGTGATGACGAGGAAATGGATGAAGACGCCGTGAGTAAAACACTCTCTGTTAATAATCTTAACACTGATGTATCCCTCCGACATGAAGTGACCACCGTGACGACCTCCTCCCGCCCAGTGCCTTCAGTCAAATACACGGATGACCTTGAAGGGAAGGCCGGACAGTGTCTGATCAGGCTAACAGATTGTCGGAGGGAATACGTAGAGGATGCATGTAACCAAGTGAGATCGATGCAATATAATAAGCGCCCAAACAAGATGGCCTTAATTTCGTTTGTAATCCTATTGACGATGAGTTTTCTCTGTGGATGCCATGCCATCATAACACAATCAGGAGCTCTCTCTATCTTCGCACTTAACGCTAATGGCATGGTACACGCAGGTAAACTATCATACATCAACTCAGCTATTAAGGCAAGGCGACCACATATTGTGGTTCTTACAGAGTCTAAAACCTATGATAAAGTGGGTAAGAATTTACCGTATGATGACTATAATTTCTTTGAAGAGACGGGCGTGAAAATGGATAATCACCACCTGTACAAGTGGGGCGTTGTGGTAGGAATACGAAGAGATATCCAAGTTGCGCAGAGATTGGTGATCCCGTCAACGCTGAAGGGTCGAGCAGTTGGCGTGGACATAGTGGTCACAACGGAACAAGGCAAGGGTTTTCTTCACAGATTTATAGGGGCTTACGCTCCTTGGAATCCAGGAACACCCGGAAACGAGAACACGTTCTGGAAAGAGATAGCAATCATCTGCAACTCCTCCCCCTTCTCGTGGTCGCTAGCTGGAGATCTGAACGCCACGGTATCAAACACTGAAAGGGCATCAGGCGGAGCAGACGCCCGCTCGCAATTTCTCAGATTTCTCGAGATCACAGAAGGGCGTGATCTATGGTCAGATCGACCGGAAAGGAACAGGGCTCGAGACTGGACCTGTCGAGCTCATAACGCGCAAGGAGACACCGGGAACATTATTGATCGTGTCGTGGTGTCAAAGATAGGAATCAAAGACTCGGAAATAGCAGTCGCAGATAAGTCCTTTGACTTTGTGCCTATGACAGACCATCGTGCAGTGATAGCCACTCTCATCCTACAGCCGCCCGAATCCATCATGGGTGATACGAACCTCAGAAGTGACATTCCTTACGCCTGCACCAATGAGAACACGGCCAGAGTTCTATATCCCAGCAAACGGAATAAAGCAAAATTTGAAGAGTACAGAACAAAAGTCGATGCAAAGGTGAAATCGGAGGGAATTGCAAAGAGACAGGTCACAGGTGAAGAATCCTTTCTAGAACAGTATAATGCTTTGACCCGTATAATAGTAGGGACAGCAAAGGAAGTCTTTGGAATGTCTCGAAGGGGCGCATGGGGTGAGGAGAAGATTACCTCGAAAGCAATCAGACAGCTGGAAAGAGATATTGTGCACCTAGGCGGGGCCCTGAACTACGAAGCTAGAAAGAATGCGGCGAGGGTGTCTGAAGAGTCCCTACAAATATATCACTTGAGCAAACTCGAATTTGAAGAAAACGAGAAGAATCAAGACCCAGCCGCACTTACCACGCTCAGGACATTCCTGCTGTCAAAACGACGTGTCAAATACAAAGAGTTGTACCACGCAAGGATGGCAGAAATCGTATCGAGAAGACAGACACGAGACAGGAGAATAATAGGAATGGCTCTGAGAGGTGGTTCAACGAAGCGGCTGGTAAACTCAGGCAAGTACATTGGTCTACCTACAGCAGTCACTTCATCTTCAGAGCCTGGCAAGATTGTCACAGATCCCGATAATGTTAAGAAAGAAACACTCGAATATCTGAAAGACCTGTACAAGCGGGCACCCCCACCAGATATGGAGAAACCATGGATGACAACGCCGAGTGTACAAGAGGTGAAAGCCCGTGTACAAGGTCAGCCTTTTCAATGGCCACAACTCTCAACAGTGCAAGACTACCGTGCGATGCTACGTCGAGGGAACCAGCGACCAGCGCCAGGACCAGATCAATGGGAAAAATGGTGCGTAAAGAACCTGTCGGACAGCACACTCACCCTGGTTATAGATCTCCACAACTATATCCTGAGAACAGCATCATTCCCGGGGAACATAAAAGATATGACATGCACCATGTTCCACAAGAGAAACATGAGAACTGATCTCTCGAACTGGAGAGGAATAATGCTGTCTAATTTTATAGCAAACTCTCCCATGACCTGGCTGACGCACAAGCTTACCGAATACACGTCAAGAATGAACATCATTCCTGAGACGCAGGTGGCAACCCAACAAGGTGTGCAGACAAGGGACGTGATTTCATACCTATCGCAAATCAAATGCTACGCTGAAAGGAATAAACAGACAGTGATAGCATTGCAACGAGATCAGAAAAAAGGGTTCGACTATCTCGCCCCTCAAGGTCTCTACGACGCTGTGATAGCTTATGGCCTGCCATCCACCATTATCGACCTCGATAAGGCGGCTCAAAGCAACACGCAAGTATATGTGCGCACAGCCTATGGTATAGCAGGGCCTATTACAGTCGATGCAGTGACCAAACAAGGGGGGCCGATGTCTCCATTAAAGTCCACACTGACGACGAGTCTAGGACACCGATACCTTGATGATGTAGCAAGTAAGGATGACGGAACCCTGGTGATTGAAACCATGTCCGCGCGGGCAGGCAAAGGCCATCATACCAAAGAACATGAACTGAAAATTCAAGTCACAATGGTCGAAGCTACCGACGACTCCATCATCTTTGCGACTAAGGTAGAAACACTTCAACGTTTCACTTTACTGATGGAAAGATTTCAGTATGCCTACGGATGGCTAACATCATGGCCCAAAACGACGGCATATGGCCTGTTCCTAAAGTCAGAAGATGCCAAGAAAACCCGCATCAAAATGCCTTCTATTGGGATGGACAGCCATGGCCAATACAACGCGAATGATACGCTGTGGCATGAAGTTCCAATACATCACGGCGAGTTACAGTTTCTGCGAGCCAAGGTTGATGATCCCACCCACAGATTCGAAGAACTACGTGACTTTGTTACAAACTTCAACTTTCCGAAGTTTGCAATCAGACTCCCTATTACATTAGCGAGGAAGATCGTAATGCAGAACATAGCAGCTAAGTGTCGAGCCCTCTTGTCCATTCAACCGATAAAAACCACGGATGCAGCTACTCTGGACCGCCTCGTCAGCAAGAAAGTGCACGAGCTGATGGGCTTCCCGTATAACCCAAATCCTGCCATCTTGTCACTCCCGCTTGACGAGCACGGTCTAGACTTCCCATCGATAGAGCGCATCAACGCTGGCATCGCAGTGGAAGGGCTGATTCGAGACCTCAATCACCACATTGCACCATATCTAATACTCGCCAGGATTACCTTCGCTGACTGGATGTGTGAGTTCAACAATTGTATGCAGCCCACTGACGGAGATGGACTTGCTAGAAACTTTGGATACTACTACGCGAAGATACCAGCGACATGGTTGATTGCTCACAGGGTAATGTCAGGAATGAGTCCCAGAATGGCACTGAGAAGAACAGATGAAACGGATATTTCGAACGGTGAGGTATCCATTCTACACGTGTTGAACAGAGCTCAGAAACGGCTAGGCAAACTAACCCTAGGTACTGCGGTGGCGTCACTGAGGAAACGAGGCATCAACTACCTAAAAGAAGTGGGTAGCTGGGAAGCTACAAAGGACGGCGCCATTATCTTCACGCCTCGAGATCTGGACACAAGCGGATGGTCAGACGCGGCCAAGAAAAATTGGAAGAAGATAAGAGGGCAACTCAAGAGGATGGATGTTCGATGGCTATTTGAGGGTTCTATCGACCTTCTGAAGGACAGGGTACGACGCCAACTGGATGCCGAAAACCTCATACAGCACTATTCAAAACTCCTGAATCTTGAACCATCACCCACGACGACAGACAGCGAAAGCGGTAGTAACTTCTTATGGGCGTCAGACGGATCCATGTTACCAGCAACAAGTGGGATACTCGAGAGGAAGACAGTAACAGCGGCGCTCACTGGCCCTGTAACCCTTGTTGTTAAAATTCAAGGCCGAAACTCGAGCGTCCTACATGGAGAACTCATGGGACTGATCATGGGACACATTATCGCAAGAGGCACGAACCAAGCCGAGGGCACCCTTTACTCCGATCACCTCAACTCAGTGCGGTTCATACAAGATCTCAAATCAGCTTTCAATGTCCTATCATCGCTACGATATCGGAACGGCAGATCCTACATGCGATGGCTAGCAGACTTGGTCAATCGGACAAGCTTGCAGACTACTTATACCAAAGGACACGCCAATAGCAACGCTATCGACGCAAAGCTGAACAATGAAGCCGATCACTATGCATCTCAGGCCCAGAAACACTCCAACAGTATTCCCCTTGCCCCTATACCCACCTTCTTTATGAACGACTTCACCCCACATCGAGTCACGGACGGATGGATAGAATCGAACATACGTGAGATAGTAGAGAAAATCATGGTCAAGCAGACAAAGGAGCGACTAGCAATAGGGCACCAGAATCGTCTGGCCACGGACTTCTATCATCACGCCAACCCACCCGCATATTCTTACCACCGAGCTACATCCGCATACACGGCCACTCTGCAACTTTATGCGAGATCAGGCCAGCTACCCACAGCCGCGACGATGTTAGCCAGAGGGGACCGGGGTACGAACGGACTATGCAGGTTGGGATGCGAAAAGCTGGAGGACGAGACCCATATCTTCTCCGAGTGTCCTCACTTTGAGACATGGCGCGAAGAGGCCGGGAAAGAACTGTCGAAGGCCATCGAAACAAGATGCAAGGCCCAGGATATCAGCCGGGACAAGTACACTGATATCCTGGAAAAAGCTAAGTTCTTTTACCGCCGTGATGACGAAACCTGGCCACTGGGAAACTCAACCTACTATTTAGGATACGTGCCCAAAATCAAACAGGTTGCACCGAACCTCCACGTCGACTCGAAACTTCTCACAACAAAGAGACTGATATACGGGATTTACAGTGATTGGCATAATATCGGCACCAGACTAGCCGCCAGAATATTTGGAGAGCTACAAAGGAAGGCCGCAAGTCACTGGGACGAGAGGCGGAGATAATTTAAAAGAGTAGTGATTGTGCCCATAGAATCCGCCGAGG
Source organism: Psilocybe cf. subviscida (assembly GCA_013368295.1). Lineage (NCBI taxonomy): Eukaryota > Fungi > Basidiomycota > Agaricomycetes > Agaricales > Agrocybaceae > Psilocybe > Psilocybe cf. subviscida. The sequence continues at coordinate 5,099,281 of JAACJJ010000056.1, read as the reverse complement.
CAGTAGTCCTGAGTCTTTACGACGAAGGTGGATTATTATATGTAAACAATGTAAACAACTACCATATTTGTTCGCATTGCATCTCCTTTACTTCTGTTGACACCTTCATCACGCAAGCTCACCGGATTTATCTCTCAGATGACCCGTGTCTTGTCGTTTTTCGTCTTTCAGAAATAATGACTTCAGATGGTATGTGACCTTGATTGGGTCTATTATTCCCTCAATCCGGTGCCTTGTATAATCAGATCAAGAGCAAGGTTATTTCCGGCAGCAGGCGCTACGCATATGAGATCGAAGATTTCGTCTCGTCTCTAAAATAGAAAACCAAAGAAATACCTGGCACATCGTAGTTCATTTCCCGAGTCCGTACTGATACACTTTACTTTATTGTAGCATATAAGGCATTGCGGCAAGCTGTGGTACTTAGCATTTGCTTTTTGTTATGCACGTGTTTCTTCCATAATCGAACTACCAACTGACCATTGTAGCTATGTGTAACTCCATCAGTGATACCTCAGTTCGACGATCCTCTGACTGATGACCACGTAAATGTCTGATATGATGGAAGAGGACATACAATCCGGGTGCTATATTGAAACATCCAAATGTCAAGACCAAATTAGGCCATCATCAATCAGGCTTTGGCACATTGGACACATATCCGGCAATTACCGCCAGATCATATAGATTAGATCAAAGGGGTCTGGAGGCGCTATGGCCTCAATGCTCAAAACATACATATCAAGTAGAAGTGAGACAGTGTAAATTACTGTCAGCCATTTCCATTGAGGTGAACTCATTGCAGCTGCGACGGAACACTCAAGGAGTACCACAGATAAAAATATACTTGCCTGTAACATGACCTGACTGACGGGATCAGCCATCCACTCGACATTTCGATGCCCGCTCTTCGACATCATTTCCTGATTACAGTCTTTTCCTGATGCCGTGATAGGAACTGGTGGATGTCCCTACACCTTTTCGCAGGACCTATAAGTCAACTATTTCTCAACAATTGGTGAGTCGGATTAACTGCGGATACTCGCACAGAATTAGTGAGAAAACATGAGGCTATAATTACAGTGTCGAGATAGATGATCAACATCTAGCGAAGCGGTGGACCATAGTGTAAATAGTATGGTATAATAATGGAACTGATATTCATGATGTAGTTCAAGTCGAGGGAAGCTGAGGCATGAGTTTTTCCGATTCATTTTGCCGTACTAAGCCTTATAAGCAAGTCAGCAGGACCTCAACAGCAGTGAGCCCCTTCCAGTCCTCAATTCCAGGTTTAGCTGTTTCGAGATGGCGTTCACGATCGAAGAAGCTGCTCTTGTTTCCTTGTTCGTTCAATCTGGCACATATGGTGTGTCCTCATTACTGGCAAGCTGACCTCTGATTGACTAATGCTCGGCCAGGGTTTTTCGCATCTCTGTTTGCACAATCTACCTCGATCATCTTAGCTCGACACAAAAAAAGCCCAGAAACCAGGCGAGTGAACGCGATGCTCCTCGCGGTGTCAATTCTGATGTTTTTGCTATCGACGGTGGTAAGTACCACACAATTTCCTCGTGGATTAGCGTGTATATTAATTCATCGATATGTAGTATGTGTCCACCACGCTGTATCGACACCTTCATGCCTTCAAGTCTGTTGGGAATGCCTGTGGCCAGGTATCTGCCCAGTTGGGGGATTTAAGCTCGAAGAGCTATCTCGTGGGAACTGGCGTATATGGGATTCAAACAGTTTTAGGGGATGGGTTCATGGTACGTAGCTATATGTCATCGCTGCCTCTTAAAGAGTTACCCATGACTTTTACTCCTGGTGACGACAGATCTACCGCACGTACATGATTTGGGGCGGATATTTGCCAGTCTGTATCCCCGCAATCCTGACTTTGCTGGTCAGCACGGGTCTGTATAGCTATATAGCAATTGCCTTCGCAGCTAATTCAAACACCTTTAGTGTCTGGTATCACTTTTATGTTCATCCCATCGCATTCAACTGTGTGGGTCCTCGTCTTCTTTTGGCTAACTCTGTTTACAAATGGGTGCTCCACAGGTAAGTGCTCAAGCACCCACAGCAATAATAACTTCAAATGTCCTTCTATATAGCACTCATTGCTGGGCGTATAATCTGGATTCGGCGTAAAATTAACAATCTTTACGATTCTGGAAGTGGCTCTCGGTCAAATTTTGGACCTACGGTGACTATAATCGTGGAGTCTGGCGCCATATACTCCTTCTCTCTCTCTATAGTCATTGCCCTCTATTATATATATGGTGTAAGTGAACAGAATACCGCGCTTCACGCGATGCCGCAAGTCATGGTGCGTACCTTCCTAAAACTGGAATGCGCAGAGTTTCTGGTCAGCTTACCGTTCTGGTTAGGGAATAATCTTCTCCTTTATCATCGTCCGCGTGGCTTCTAGAGAGTCGAGTGATACTATAGCGTCCCAATCAGACTCATACGTACAACGTACAGTCTTAACCGAGATGTTTGATTCATCTCGATGAGAATAGACGCGTCAAAACACATTATGTATGTCAGAGCATCAGCGTATCGGAAATATGTGGCCGCTGCATCAGAAAGCGAACTAAGTACCTTCTGGATAGAGGAATGACTTTTCACTCTCTTGGGTCATTAAATCAGGGGTAGATTGCAAAGCACTGTTCGACTACGTTTTCCGTGTTGAGGATGATACCAGTGAGGGCAAATCATAAATTGATGTGATCATTTATGTTGATTCTTTTGCATGACTTCAGACCTCATGAAAAATGCCTAAACAAGGGCTATATGCTCCACGCAGCTATGTAAACCGATCATACAAGCTCACTGTTTGTGACTGAGCAGCAAATTCGCACTGGAATATCAATGTGTCCTACTGACAATCAGTTCGTACAATCTTTCAAAGATGGCATGGAAGAGCGGATCTGGTACCACAGTACACATCAATGTGTTCAATTTGCTCCCAGAAGCCGTGGAACGGGGCAAGGAAGGCGCAGTACAGATATTCCCGGGCATCATGGACCCATGGTTATTGTGAGTGAAAAAAATCCAGCTCGGCTTAGAATCGATGATTCTACTCTACTTCCAAGAGGGTTTTATTTCGTACAAGTTGACTAGGTTAGCCGTGTTTGCCCAAAGCAAAGCAAAGACGCATTATAAACCTTGAGTGGCAAACCCGGGAATTGTACTGGAGGGGATCGAGGAAGCCGAGATCTCGGTCGGATTAGTAAATATATATATATAAGAACTTATGATATAGCTTGCACACTGGCGTTGGAGATTATAGGGGGTGTGGGCTTGCATTGTATGATGACAGTCAAAATTCTGCAATGCTTTGCCACTTGACCTACGTGGGAGCATGCTCGTCGACTCTCCAGCGGTCTCCGCATCATAGCTCTCACTTCTTTCAGGGCGCTTCTCCCTCATAATTACTACGCGCTAAAATTTGACTCGCCTTCAGCTCTCCTGGACTCCTCTGAACTGGGAGATCGATGCGATACATTATACTTAGAACGTCGATCTCGGAATCTTTTTTCTCATTTGAAATATATTAAACTCTTCCATCGGGAAATCATACACTTTAAAAACGAATAATGGACTATTTGAGCACGGATTGAGCAACAAGAAAAGAGCCGCGTGTCTATCAGAAAATGTGTACCTCAATTAAAGATGTACCTGAGGACTTCATACTGAATTCTTCCACACGTTCACCCAAATGCACCAGGATCCGCCCTCTCCCAGTTGCACTCTTGTGGCTGAATATCTCTGGACATCAAACGTTACCCCACACCCATGGCCAAGCATCAGATTAAAACAGCGTCATGAAATCAAATATCTCAAATTGATGGGAGGCATTGCTGTTTCAGGGCAACGATTCCGAAAATCTCACTCAGTATACCCTTCGCCACAGAATCTCTGTCGGAGGATATTCAAGCCCAAGTATGCCGCGCGGCCCCCTCTGCAGGCTTTCCTGGAGTGGATTCCTCTTGCTACATCGACTCAGCACACTGCACATACATCAATGATAGCCGAGCTTACTATGGATCGGCATGGATCGGCTGTTTGCGCGTGGAACGATTGTGGGACAGACTTGGCCATGAATGATCTTTCTTCATTGGCCAGGGAGTTTCCCTTCCTTAGTTTCAATACGGCGAAAAGTCGAGTTCCATTTTAATCAGTCAGGACGTGCATTTGTGGATACCTGGGCAACGAGTGTATATGTGCCCAGATGTGCCCCTTTCCAGCCGCTGTGGCGCTGCGGCGTTGATATGCTTACTACGCGCAATTTTCACCGAGTGATTAGGCGGGACCATTTCTTCGAGGGATGACTTCCGTGCCTGAATGAAGGTCGGTCCTTATAAACGTTCTCAGCAATACCAAGGGTGCGTTACCTTCTCTGTGGCCGTTCTTCTCTCCTGCGAACGAACCGACTGCGTGCAACGACCGACTCGCGCCGCCGACAGCCAAAAGTCCCACTCAATCTTTCGACTCTAGACTATGGAAGACCCACGTATGATGCACGTCGACCTCAGTACCTCGATCGGGCCCATCGAAATCGGTACCATGTTCAGCGTCTTTATGCTCGGAATCCTCACTGCACAGGTATATTACTACATAAGGCGGTTCTGGAAAACAGATCATATCATCCATAAGATCTTGGTGAGCTTCCAATGCGAAGTCTTATGTCTTGCTCTGAAATACTGTGTCATCCTAGATTGGATTAATCTGGTCACTGGAGACGTCCAATACAGGGGCAGCCTGTTACGAAGTATACCGTGCCACGATAACGCACTTTGGTCTGCCACAGAAGTTCACGACGTTCCCAGCATTGGCGTCTTGCACAGCGACAGGAGCGTCGGTGACACTACTAGCTCATGTGAGGTCTTCAGGCTCTATAAATTTATGTTTGTCAAACGTTCTCCAGGGATTCTTTTGCCATCGATTAGTCAGAGTGCTTCCGAGGCCGTACTGCTATATCGCATTCATTTGCTTCGCTTTTAGTACTCTTCGCTTTTCCGCCGCTGTGTACCTGTGTAACTATGCCATGCATGCCACCGATATTGTACTCGTCCCGCGAACAAGTGTGGAAACGCGGTCACATGACCGGCCACATATTCCTCCCTCTTCGTAGAATATCTTCGGATCCAATGGGATTTTCAGGATGAGATTCAGGATTCTGACTGAGATATGTGTAATGTAAAGGAATATGTAGTTAAAATCTTGTTTGCCAACCATCTGCCTCCGAAACAGCCTCAACACGATCTTCCATCTTTCCAGTGTACTTCTGAATGTCTGCCACCGTTATACCATCCCAGACCTTTTGTATCGCTGCCCAAAGTGCATCAACAGAGTTTCCAGATCCGGGAATATCCGCCACGCAATTTTTTAGGAGGAGCCAGAGCGGTTCAATGGGGTTTAAGTCGGGTGAAGATGGCGGATGGTCCATGATGGGAAAGCCGGCTTTGATTTTTGCGGTTTTCGCAGGTATACCCCTATGGCAGGGTGCTCCATCCTCCACGACACAGACCCCAGGGCCTGTATCCTTCTCAACCGATGCCCAGAAGCGCTTCAGAGGGCCTGAAACAATCTGTTTGGCATACCTTTCTGCATTAAGTCCTCCTCCCTTCTTCTTCCCATTCTCGTCTGTAAGTTGTGGCACAGTTTTAATGCGAATTATGGGCCCTTTTCGATTGTGGGTGATACACGCCCATACCATGAGTGTTTTCCGTCCGCTACGAAAGGTGGGGTCTATGTTTTCGGGTAGATATTCCTCCCCGGCGCGACGAGTAACGTAGCGGTGCCCGGGCCGCTTTCCAGTCTTGAAACTGGTTTCGTCTGTCCAGATTATCTTGGTCCAGTCAGTCTCGGCATTGATTTCGGCCCACTGGATACGTTTCATAATGGATCTGTCGGATATAAACGGTTTGCGGCGCGCAATACGGCGATGATACCCGGCTGCTGCTGCGATTTCCCGGATTTGATGCTCTGTGACCGTGTTTAGACGTCGCGAAATGGAGGAATACGGTTCCCAACGATTCCCAGTGACCTCGCGAAGCACCTGGCGTCTCGTTCGATTGCTTATAGCTTTTGGACGTCCCGATCGAGGGAGGGAGTCAGTTGTATTGTATGTTTTGTACCGATTGACTGTTTTCCATGCTGTAGACTTGGAAAAGCCACCAATTTTCTCCGATATTTCGCGGTAACTGTAGTTTTCATCGTGTAAGGCAAGTATGCGGCCCCGTGTGGCCGGGGAAAGCTCTCGAACACCGGAGGCAGGCATGAAATAGTTGTTGAAAGTACAAAATATACGCGATCTGAACTACATCATCGGTCATGTGACCGCGTTTCCACACTTGTTCGCGGGACGAGTACATTATGCAGGCTCTTATGGGTGGCTTATCTCGTCCCTCCTCGCTGCGGGTGCAGCTATCGACGTCGTGATCGCCGGATCGATGCTATGGTACCTACGAAATAAGCGCCGAGAAGGTCTAGACCGGTAAGCCCCTGCTTTCGAGTCGCGAAGGTTGGTTTACTGACAGTATTTGTGCCAAGTCTGACTATAGTTATTGACAAACTCATGGAATATACACTCAGTAAGTGTTACTTCACCTCGGTGATTGTCATCTAACGGTCGCATCGTCGCTACCCACAGGAAGTGGAGCTCTTACCAGGTTGGCTACTGGCTTAGTACGCTAGTATACCGGTATCTAATACGAAAAAATTTGCAGTCTTTGGGCGGTCATCCTGTTGATTATAGTGTGTCTTCACTATCAGAATGCCTTCGCTATCACAACTAACGACAGTTCGAGTTCCAATCTATGCCTGAAAACTGTGAGGCTCTCGTTTATCAATGATTATTACGACAATTAACCTTCTATTTCAACTCGAAACATAGGGACTTGGTTGGCGGTGTACATAGTCCTAACAAAATGTATGTTTCCATCCAATTTGCGACCTCGGACAGAATTTAATTGAGGTTTCTCAGTGTATTCTACAAGCCTCCTATCGACGTATGCATCCCATTCACATTAAGTCCCGCTTGTGCTTATGGACACTCTACCCCAGTCTTAACTCTCGAGTGGAAATTCGTGACAAGTTAGCCAGCGCCTCAATTCCATCTGCCGATCAGGGCTCCAGGAATCGCGGTCACCGTGTCGATGCTCGCTCTTCGCGTTTCAATGTGAGTATCTTGACTTGTCTGTTGTTTCAACTTCTAACCCTTCTCGAAGTACGCAACTGCAAAGCCCATTTCGATCGAGATGAATACAACGACACGCACCATACAGGAGGATATGGATATAGACCATCAAGGTGACGTGTGTACTCTCCTCTGCCTTTCCGCTTCTACTGTGGCATGGGCTCAATTAATCATCTTCGTATATCGCATTTCTTGAAGCAGGTCGAGAAGAGATTGGACTCCTCCGGAAAAATCGCCATTATGGCACCTTATCTTCATCCAAATAACGATTCTGACAGTGGGTTGTAAGATCCGCTTACTGAATCGGCGTACATAGACCGGTCTTACCCATGGCACACGTTACCAAAAGTTCTGGCACTTTGCTACCTTGTCGTTACTGGATACAGAACTGTACATTTGCTTCAATCTAACGCGGTAAAACTTACCTTCGCCGTGCTGTACAACTACTTGGGTCGTGGCATCAATGCCACAGCCCGCTAGCGCTCATCCAATGTCAATGCACAGCCTCACAGCATGTGATAATCGTTCGGCTTTCTGATAACTATAGGCTTTCATAATCGTTTTACCCTGGGTCGAAGACTCTGATGATAGCTCAGCGCGCGGGCAATGTGCGCATACCAGGCCAACTGCACTTCATAAGTTCCTGGGTGGCGTACACACATACACGATCAACGCACCTCTTTCGACCCTTTTTGGTAAAATAGACACAATCAAGGCCTTTCAATAGTGGATGGACGAAGGTTTCAGCGATATTAACGGATGAGATGATGTATTAGCTTGACAACAAGCTCTGTAACTTCATTAAGGCGACATACATATATCGACGCCATCCGTATACTCCACTGATGGAATTTACACCCAATTGATAGTATTCTTGTTTATCAATCATCGATGTTCCGTGCCACGCCCAGTGGCTTGCTCATCTATAAATAGTCTCTAACTTGTGATATCATCTCCGAGCACAGCCTACATTTGAATGGTCATCTTGGCCATCCAGATACTACATTCCATATAAATCTCAAGCATGAGCTTCGCCTTGAACGCCAGTATCTCTTCCCGTCATTGCTATGAGCGAAATGTGTGTGCAAGCGACACTAAGGATAACGTCTAACGCTCACATCCAAATAAGAACAGTGCCACCATCATATAATCGCCGCAGGCCTGGCTTACTCGAAACGCAAGAATCCGTAGTTGCGGCTAACCAGGGCGCACCAGAGGAATCTTTATCCGGGATAACACACCAGTCTCAAAACTTGCCACATATAGTAGAACCCGAGGACGTTGTTCTTACCTGGAACGACGGCCATGAAATCCTTGGACATTCTGCAGCTGTGGAGGCACACCTAACCGCTCAACTTCGTCCTACGTCACATCACCATCCAGAGGCAACATCCTCAGTGCAAAATTCGGGGATTCAATCTCATGCAGAGCTTCCACCAGAGTGAGTCATTTGTTACTTGCCTTGATGGTCTGTATTGCCTACGAATGACCTGTATCAATAGCTACACTCAAGCACAAAGACCCAACAAGAATGTGAAATACTCATTCTCGCCTATTGGGCCTAACGCGATGATGCTCCTCCCACCACCGGATGCTCAGGATACTCGACCGCAGTACTATGTTGCAGTCTCTTTAAACTGCTTCATGCCACTTTCGCACATCACCACGGTGTATCGGGGTGCAAACGAGTATTCCCCGCGTGTGTGCGAATTCGAGTGAGTACGGCTCATCATTATGTCAAGTAAGATGCTGATCGCAAGCAGAATGGGAATTATCAGTGTTGCTAACAGCAGACTTCAAATGGCCACTGGAGCTCCTGTTGCCATTGATAGCCTATTGACGAAGATTCAAGGTCCTCGACAGAATGTACGTCCTTTGCATGCTGGCTTTTCTCCCGTTTGAACGCGTCGAGACGTTTGGACTGATACACAATCTGAACAGGCGCGATGGAACTGGAAACCGCAGAGCGTGAAAATATCAAACCTTATCTGGGATTGTACATTGGTCCCGTTTACTGTAAGAAACATTGCTTTCACAGCTGCTGAAAATTGGTGCATCTAATTCATCGTTTAGTGTAAGGTGAGACTTGTACACCAGGCCACCCCTCAGCTGGTCGCGCAATTCACGTCGCATATCCGACCTATCAATGCATATTATGGAAAGACCCCTCCGTCTGTATCGGAGCTGGAGGTGCTTCCTGCTGGACAACCGTTCTTTGACGACATCTTGATCTCATTGTTAATTATTGAGAGGAAGCGACTCACCCCAAAGACCAAGTCAGAGTCTCACCTGAAAGCATTGTTCAACTACTAGCTGGAGACTCTCGTGTTACAAATATTCTTGTCAGAATAGATTCATTTCTGCATCGCTTATGTCACCGCTATGTGATGCTAGGGATATCGATGAGACAATTAGTTACTTGCCGGATTGTTCTGTTGTCAATCTACAATGTCTTTTTCCAATCAAGTCTGAGCCCAAATAAGCCACTTATTGACTCTCAAATATATTCAAAGAAACAAGGCGAAGCCATTAGGGAGCGTGAAATTGGGCCACATTCCATAAGCAGCCCAAAGCCGTGGCGAAGGGCTCTACATACCCTAAAAGTCCTAGTGGGCGATGGTGGCGACGAACGAGCGAGCGGCGATCTCGAAATCAATACATCGGTGCAAGGCGTCTGCAACAACTATACAGCTCCATGACACGACATGATGGCGACGGCCAATGTGGCATGGTGATATCGAAAATATGGCGCAGTTGCAAAGTTGTGTGCGATCCCGTATTCAAGATTTGAGGTCACTGGCCATACTCGGCACGAGGGATCGGCGTGCGGTCAAGAGGGCGAAGGCGAAAGGCGACGCGTGTTGTGAAACGCGAAAATGGCTGACTACAGGCCGTAGAAGCCAGTCAGGCTCACCACCACTTTATCGCTGCGTGTAAAAGGGAAAGTCTCATTTACCAGAGATTGAGATCAGTGCGACGCTTGAATAGATACTGGAGCCGAAGCGTTGACATGTCGCTTATTGTGTTTGGCACCAAAGTAAGCGTTGGTGGCCCTTGCCGCATTGAGATCGTGGGAACCACCCACGAAGCGAGCGCTTCCTGCAATCTGTATGCGACCGGAAGCTTGTGCAACGCTCAGGGGATGTAAGTCACGGCTACGAGTTATACAATACCAGTGAAGTGACTCTGATGCGCATACAAATGCTGTCTATTATACATGGTGTTTCATTAAGGGCTTTGCTTTCGAATATCTTCCTCGTCTTGCGCTGCTTTGCAAGCATCAAGCTTCAGCCCTGGGTTGCTAAGATCTTTTCCTCCTCGTCACCCACGTCGTACCCCTTAGCTTTCGCAGCTCTGACGTTTACCTCCAGATTCTTCTCGTTCACCTCCTTTTTATCTTCGATCTTGAGGGTCTGCTGGTACTTCGGGCTATCTTCGAAGTGGTTAAATCGCTCGATGAGATAATCCACCGAAAGCTTTGGTTGATCCATAACGGCCTTTGGCAGTGGTCCACGCTTCCTCTCTGAAAGGGAGGTCTCGCCATTGGTTTGACAATCTTCTGACTGGGTGAGGTTGTTTTCGTCCGCGCCCGTATTTTGTGTGGAGTGATCGCCTGTGCCACAACTCTGGGAGGTGATATGCTGCGCCGCGTCTTCGTCAGTGGGGGAGAGATTTTCATCGTCGGAGAAAGGCGCATTATTCTTGCGATATATCCTTTGAATAACGTCCGCGTCGTGTAGGCATATAGGCGTAACCCAGACGAGACCTTTTGGATACACAGAGATGTTTACAGCTGCCAGCAGGCCGAAGAGAGGAGTCAGTGCAAAACGAGGATGAGATTATTCAGTAGTATGCGAGCGGGTATAGACAAACTCACCCTCGTGAACAGTCTTATTGGAGACCTTGGGTGGCATTGAATGTAGTTGTGGTTTTCGAGGCGGAAGGAATATCCATGCTTCCAGCTCCTCCCAGCTCAAATAGGTCCCAAGACGCTTTCAATAGCCCGCCTCTTAGTTGGGGCCACTTTGGAGACGGGCCCAAAAAGGCATCAGCTTTGAGCGCTTTATTACATCTAACATTTTGAGTAACATCACGGCCTTATTCAATCAGCAACGAGCACGCTTGAAGGTGCGAAAAATGCATCCAATAATGAGCGCTTGGCCAGCCCTCATCAGGAATGAATATTGAATGGCGAAGCACATAGCGTGGTCCAGTTAGATTTACGTTGCCCTTCACCGGTAGCTCTCGAAAAGGGGCCCTCCATTCGCTCATCTTTAACTTGGTATGAACCCTAAACAACTCATCATCTCAAAAACACTCTTCAATTCTGTTGTCAATGGCTACTCTCTCAAACATACAAGTCCTTAGGTATTCCAAATCTCATCCACTCAAGGCGTCATAACCCGCGCCCACCCCGCCGGCCTCTCATCCGTGCGGCCCATGGCCCAATCACCCCGCTCATGCTCCGCGAGCCACGCGACCTGCCGGCGCATGTCCGCGAGCACCAGGGTCGAGTGCACGCTGTCCGGCGCGCTCAGGATCTCCGCCATCTGGTTCTGCAGGATCGCGAGGCGCGCGGCGAGGAGGTGCTGGCGCGGGGTCTTCCTGTTGGCTGGCGTGGTCAGGGCGGCGGGGGTGGAAGAGGAACCAGACCCAGACGCGACGGGGGATGGGGCAATAAGACGGGGCGAGGCGGGCCTGGTCGCGAGCGTGTTGATCAGCGCCGCTTTGCCTTTGCCCTTGTCCGCATTCGCGGTGGTCGTCGCAGCCCGTCCAACAGCCTCCGTGCGCACAGTGACCGTCTTAACCGGGAAGCTCATGCTCCGCGCAGGCGCCGACGCAGGCGGCTTCCTGCCCGCCTCCATATCCTCGTCATCGTGGAGGTGCAAGTTGAGCGGCGGGAGCTGCGGCGGGAACGGCGACGTCGGGGTCGTGGTGCCTATGTCCATCATGGCGGACCCGTTCGTGGCGGCGGCAGGCGAGGGGGACGGCGCGCGGGGGCCCATGGGGCTCGCGCCGGGGTGCGCGTGGATCGAGCTCATCCGCGCGAGGGCGGTGGTCACCGGGGTCGTGCTGGTCTGGCGCATGGGGGTGGGCATGGCGATGCCGCCTTGGCTCGTGTGCATGGAGCTGGCGACATTGCGCGCGTTCGCGAGCATGGTGGGCGTGTACATGGTCGGTGGTGCGGCGCCGGCAGGGAGGGGCCTCGTTCCGTCATTATTGGCTGTGGTGGCGGTGGTAGGGCTCGAAATGGGGCTCAAGTCCGTGTCGTTCGTGTACATGTGCAGCCGCAGCTTCTTGGGCGCCGTACGCGAGGCGACCGTGTTGCGCGCCAGACCCGTCTCGAGGTCCTCGGGCGGCGGGGTGACGCAGATGAACGGCGACGGGGGGACGAGCAGGCCCGCCGTATTCGCGTGCATTCTCGCTGCAGCCGCGGTGGACGCCGACGACCCCGTGCTCGCGTTCCGGCTCGGTCCTGCGCCCAGTCCCGCGATGCCATGCCCGTGTCCGCTGACACTCGCACCCCCATGTCCATCCTCGCTCACATTCGCACTGCCCCCGTTATTGGCGTTCAGATTCCTCACGCTCTCCGAGCTCTGCACCATCCACTCGCGGTGGAACGTCAGGCGCCTTTTCTCCCGGAGCTGCCTTCTGCGTCCGAGCAGGAACACCAGCGTCGCAAGGAGGGCAAGCGCGACGAGGGTGCCGAGGACGCTGCCGATGATCGCGGGCAGGTTGGGGTGCTTCTTGCCCGAGGGGGAGGCCGCGGCGGATACTGGGCCTCCGGCGGGTGTGGGCGTGGCGGATGGGGTGATGGTGGTCAGCGCGGGCGCGGTGGTGGGTGTGGGCGCGGTGGAGGAGGGTGTGGCGGAGGGTGAGGGCGTGGCGGAGAGAGCGGCGGCGGCGGGGGTGTCGGTGACGGTGATGGCGTTGCTGGTGCCGATAGGGGTGTTGCTCGGTCTGTGTGCGGGATGAGGGCGTTAGTTGGTTCGTTCATACACAGGGATAACGCAGGATAACGGCAGAAAAAGAGAGCAAACTGAATGACGGGAAAAGATGAAATAGGATGACAGGCAGATACGCGGCCGCGAGGGATACGCGAATGGAAACGCCAGATGGTACACCGGAGCCCAGGCAGTGAATATCGCTATCCGTGATACAGAAGAGAGGCGCAAGTGCAATGCACTGTGTGCGATGAACGTTTTTGCTGAGGCCAGATGTGCACCCCCGGCGTGTATGAAAAAGAAGGAATGAAATAGAACGAGTACAAGCAAACGGGCATGTTGACTGCGAACGAGCAAAGGAGAGCACAGGGCACGCCAGGCTCGCAGCGCATGACGACAGGGGAAGGAACAGAACGACAATGGAAACAAAAACGAAGGATTACTCACCCACTAACGGCCGTCACCAAATAGCTCCCGGTCGCAGGGAAGAAAACATTTGAGCTTCCCGCATTAGAGCCAGCGAGCAAGCGGATATTGGCCAGCGCGAGACCTGCGTCGCTCCCACCTGCTAACGAATCACCATCAGCGCGGGCCTGGACGACGAATGTGTTTTCCTGGGTCGCGGTGGCGTTCGAGTCAGGGGCGGAAGCGGCCGTGGCAGTTGGGGGTTGGGTTGACGCCGGGGCTGTGGTGGAGGCAGAGGCTGTCGTGTTTGAAGAGGAAGTGGTAGCGTTCCCAGTCGACACAAAGCGTAAATCAAAGCGCAGGTCGCCCGCGCCGTCTGCCGTGGGGTCGCGGGTCCAGACGACAAGGGCGGGCGCGCCGGCGGCGGTGGGTGTTTGGACAAAGAGCGTCAGGGCATGGGCACCGGAGACGAAGAAGAAGAAGAGAAAAGAGAAGGTGAGGATGGATCTCATGGTTGGTCCAGATGCCAGCGATAGTCCGTAGTCAGTTAGTAATCCGTGAGGTCAAGAACTTCTGCGCCAGGCAAGAAGCTATATCCGTGTTCGTGTCCAGCAACGAATCTGGGGGAGAGAGACGACGTGCGGCCTGCGGACGTCGTACTAGTGGTGGTGGTGGTGTCTGAGAGAGACCAGTCAGTGTGGGCTGTCCGCTGATGGCGGTTTGATGCCATCGTGATGGGGCAGCGTGGGCTCTCCGTGGCGGTGAGCGTGGAGATGAAACGGATTGAGGTGGATGCGGGCCTGGAGCTCATTCGTTCAAATTTGACATGGAAATGCATTGCTACCAAATTAATAGTTCATGAATAGTAGTAGACGCTTTGAACCCTCTATATGCAAGAAGGCCTTCTTCATCTTCCTGGCTTCGTCGACGACGATGATTGGAAGGGAAGTGATGGCAGTTTCTGCCAGTGCGCGTTTGCCTCGCGTCAACGGGGCATCTGCGCACGCAACGCACAGCCCCTTTGATGAAGTTGATCGTAATCATGATCATCAGGGAACGATCCGGCGGGGAATCAAATTTTAATCGGAGTCGACATATCGCTCCCTCAACGCTTCCTGCTCTTCACTTCTCATCATTGCAGAACACCCTCTCATCTCTCTATCCACTTCTCTCTCTGATTTCAGCTTCTGCGACGACTCCGCTCCATTTTGTGTCCTTATTCCCCTCTCCCCCTGGTACGTGCAGCTCATGAACGAAGACACCCCGAGCCTATCCGGAGTCGACCATGACAACCCATCGTCTGAACATTGGGCTTCAATAACTACCAAGCGCCCGTACATCTATCATCACTGAATGCCTCTATATACGTGCTTGCAGCTCTCTGTGGATGACAACTCAGGCGCTTATTCACCGATTGAGATACACAATGTTCAGACGCTTGGGTTCTATGGCTCTCTTTGGATACCTCAACAGCTTGCCCGTCCCAACGCCCCACATATCTCGGCTGTCTGTTCCTCCGCTGGAGGCCTAAACCTTGCCACGTCTTTCTCTGCTTCCACGGCTGTGGTATACAGTTGCTTATGCCCCGATGGCGAACGATTCTTTTGCGTGGGTGCGTTTTGCCTTCGCGTTCCCTTCGGGGGGTAACCTACACGCTCCCTGTACACCGCATACCCCCACCCTGTCTGCCTGCATTTATGCATGACGCTCAAACTTCACCTCTACGGGGCGATCGACACATATTCCATGTCGTTCATCCGCGTGCCACTGGCTCAACGCGTGAGCTGCGTGTATGAAATTTTCATGGTCACTCTCAAGAGGTCTGCGCTGACTCTCTCATGTTCCATGCTTCACCGAGCTCTGTGGTTTAAGTCCTGGCCATTGCTCCACCAAGGCAATCTGCCGCACCGGGCCGTACTGCTTGATCGACGAACTGCTGATCAGCGTCGTCCACGCTCTCCATAATTAGACAGCGAGCTAGAAGCGTCCTAACTTCTAGTGTTGAACGACGCTGATTATCAGACTTGTATTTCCGTAAATCGCGAGTGCGGTTCATGTTCGCGATGGGCATTGTGAGTCGTCCCTGGCTATATCCTTCGCTCATTTGTTCGGCTGTATCCTTCGTCCATGCTCCGAACCTTGCCTCCCAGCGACAAGTGTAAAACATGAAGCTCAAATCTGACCTCTCCAGAAATGGTTGTGACATCTTCCGCGTCGTTCATCTGCTTGCCACTGGTTCAGCACATGGACTACGTCGATAAATAGCATTTTATGGACGGAAGAGGTCTGCGCTGGCTTTTTCATGTTTCCCCGCGTCTTCCATTCCCAACCCCCATCTTGATCATGACTCGTTCCGCTCAGCAAACCGCACCCGGGGTCGATGCTCGTACTGACTCGTGTCATCCCCGCTCTTCCTTCGAGAGCGTGCAGAAAGCTCGTCGCGAGCTACTGCCAGATGACCCTGTTCATTTCCTGTGCACTCCACGGCTGCGGTTTACACTCGTGGTATCTACTTGCTAGTCGTGTGCTTCCTTTATGGTCAGATTCTTCGCTCTGGTGTCACGAGCGCTCCTGTCCAGAAGTGGACCGCATGTACAGTGGCGCTCATTAATATTGCGCGCGTGAGTGTCAGTGATGGGATTTTTTACTCTACCATTTCTCTACAACGGGTCTACTAATCTGTATTATTTTTGTGGGCTACCATAGAACGGTATAAGCTATATCTCTCGCACGTTTAGTGACCATAAGTCAGCTGTATCTCTCTCAATATTATATTTCTCGAGCTGGTGTGTCAAGACTCACGTGCAATATTAATGAGCGCCACTATATTTCAGTGTAGTTGTGATTCGGTTGATGCGTTCCAGCCGGAGGGTCTTCAAGGTCTTCTGGATTATTCAGTCTCGGTCAGGGGTCACATGATTCGACGATCTTCCATCTTTGCTCTTCGGTCCAAAGTCACATCTGGCTATCCGCCTCAGATTATTTCTGTTATATCAGGCTCTGTTCAGTCACTTTTATATACAAGAAATAGAAGGCTTCTTTGGGTAGACCCAGAGGCCAGCAGCTATGTGTCAGATTGCTGTCCTTGTGCTACTCCACGCGCAACGCGCACAATCACTAGCGTAAAAATGATCCCCTGCGAGTCAAACATATCACTAACTCGATGCCATTCCTGTGCAGTAAGATCACTCACAATAACCTGCGGCATCGCATCCTGAAAGATAGTCGATATGAATGCCAACCATATGCTTTGTTGCATATATAGCACAATCAGCACGACAAGATACAGAGAATACACAGCCCCAGACTCGACGACGATGACTGCAGAGCTGGTGACTCTCTTATAAATTGGGTCTCCGATAAAATTTGGCATAGCCTGAATCCGGTGGCGAATCCAACACAGGCGTAGAGCGACAAGGCCTAAAATAAGTCATGTCCCACAAGAGCAGAACGATCAGTATGAATTTCTAAAGGTTCCATAATATTTCGAAAACAACCTACGCACTTGTTGCGCATACGTTGGTGGAGAAGGCCAGCCAAAAGAATGAGATTGCAATGTGCCAATAGCTGAGCCCGAAAACGGTATCTGACTCTGAGGCTGTCCCATGCAGAGCGGCACCGCCAAATACTCCATTGATACACATAAGTTGGGCTTCCGACATGATTTAAATACGTATACATACCGAGACTTGCAAGGAATAAACAAATTACTGGCAGACAGACCAACTTTCTGCGATTCCAGACCATATACATGCGATAGATCTGAACGAGCATGCCATAGAAGTAAGAACAGAGCAATAATATGTGTTGTCGCAAACCTGACCATAAATCCATCACCAACAAGTGCTTGTAGCCCAAGGGTCGCGTTTATCAGAACCTCGTCAATTTTTAAATTGTCGCCGATTGCGGGAGATTGGCCCATCAGGGACTTGTCAAACTGAACGAGCTCGTGAAGTGACGCTAAGAGATGCTGGAGCCCAGACAGTTGGCATAAGCTTACGCCATCATACAGTCGAATCACAACGTATTGACAACGTACCACAGTAGCAAGGATAAACATTACGGCCGATACTATGAAAAGCTTAACATTGGTTGCCTGGCGCGCCCTAGATTTATCTAGACTACGATGCTCTCGCCAAATGGTGCTACTGGATAGGATAAACATGAGTGAGAAGAAACCTGAGCAGACAAATAATCAATGTGCGAGCATATTTGGTTTGTGTAAAAGCCAGCGGCGTACACACCGTATAAGATTGACTGCATAAAAATTGAAACAAGGTCAATCTTGTCAATGAATGCAACGTCCATCGTACAAGCCGTCGTACATGATTAAACACGAGATAGGTTTAATAGTGGTTCTTATATACCCCTATCTAACTGGGGTGTTTATATACAGACGCATCTATCAACAAAATGTCATGGTGGTCATTCAGAAGCAAGGGATCTGATCGATAGCAGGATGGGCTAAACGCAATAATTGCTCAACATGAGGCGGTGTGATCTTTGGCCTTTGAGCCATGGTGTGAAGCTACAAAAGGCGAACATATATATAAGCCTTGGCCGCTACTTACTCGTGCCCGGATTTAGTATAGGACGATTATGTAATCAATTGACGCGACGCGACCATGTTGAGTTATTGTTTAACAAAGATTTTGCACTTCAACCAGCTCTATCTTGCCAAAAATGGCAGCCAAACGTAGGAAGGGACCTGAAATCAACGAGGACACAAAAAATCAGCTTATTGGAGCTGTGAATGCTGGCCAATCGATTGCGAAGGCTGCCCGTCACTATCGCATCAATGAGAGCACGGCACGCAACATTGTACAGAAGTATCGCAAAACGGGATCTGTCGAAAACCTGCCGCGCTCTGGACGCCCTACTGCACTTACGGATGCCGATAAGCGTCAATTCGTACGCGCCGCACAAAGTCATCGAAGAAAAGCCCTTACAGAACTTGGGAATGAACTCGGGCTGGATGTGGACGAAAAGACTCTTCGGAATGCGCTAAAGGAACGAAACTATCACCGACGCGTTGCAAGAAAGGTCCCATATCTTACGAAGAACCATCTTCAACTTCGCATGTCATGGGCACGGCTTTATAGATCGTTTACGCGTCAAAAGTGGCGGAAAGTGATTTGGTCCGACGAGTGCTATGTTCAGCTCGGAGATCAACATGGCCGGATTTTTGTTACACGGCGCCCTGGCGAGGAATTTTTGGAGGAGTGTCTTGTAGGAACCTTCAATCAATCGCCTGTACGTGTTATGGTATGGGGCTGCATAATGGAGGGCAAGAAGGGACCGCTTAGGGTGCTGGATTTTCCGGGAGGCAGGGGCGGTGGAATGAACACAAAGCGCTACTGCGAGCAGGTTTTGGAGGGTGCATTGAAGGACTTTCATTCACAGATGTCTAGATCAAGAGGCAAGGTACTATTCCAACAGGATAACGCAACATGTCACACCAGTAAAGCAGCTAAAAAATGGCTTGGGGATCACAACATCCCTCTGCTCTTCCACCCCCCCAATTCACCAGATCTTTCACCAATAGAACGGGTTTGGCACGAGCTTAAAACCATTATACGTGGTCTCTTCCCTCAGCCCAGCAACTCTGAGCAGCAATCCACAACGCTTGGGAGTCACTGGATATTAAAGATATCAACAAGCATGTGTTGAGCATGCCTGACCGTGTTTCGGCGGTTTTGCAGGCAAATAGTGGTCATACAAAGTATTAGAGAGCATATTCGTGTATCAAAGTATGTTATAGATGATATCACAGAGTCTGAAGCACCGCGAGACTGTACTTGCTGAGATATAACCAATCTATTACGAAGGGAAGAGGTGATGGTCAATGGTCAGTCACGTGCCGTCCTATACTAAATCCGGGCACGAGTATATATAACTCCAAGACGGCATGATGGCGATTTTTCAACGGGGACTAGTGCTATATGGATCTGTCCTTGTTATATAAAGGCAAGGGAAGCGCGCTCGGGCTGGTAGTTTCATCTGCCAAGTCGCACCGTTGCCATCATACGAACTAACAGGGTACCCGTGTATGCTTGACCATGTGGGTAAGTATTCCCGTAAACTTCTGTAGTGTAAGGTACATACATCTCTACAGTATTCCGTGGATAAATTGTGTACAGTAGTCAACTAATATACTATTTTTGCGTAATAATCTTGAATGCGCAAATATCTTTCTGTTGGTGCGCAAAAATTCGCATGTGCGCGCAAACATTTTGATCTTGAGTGCCTAAAAATGGGTTATTCGCGCAAACATAGTGGAAATTTGTCCGTAAATGTCTCACTGCCCGTAAAAATGTTGATTTGCGCATACATATAGTCATCAGTAAGTTCACACATCACTTTTTCAGGGTTGTACAAGTCAGAAAAGCGGCCAAAAAGCTGAAAAGCTGGCAACCCAGCTCGTTTTTTTTAGAAAAGTGTGTGTCAGTGGGTTATAGTATTAGTAAGAATTGAGTAATGAAAAGCTAAAAAAGCTATGAAAAGCTACAAAAATTATGAAAAGGTTTAAAAAGCGCTCGCCACAAACTCGCTAGTGTCATATGTACAGATAATGGTAGTACTCAGCACAATCTAAGTGGTGTTCAACTTTTCAGCTTTTTTGTCGCTTTTCAGCTTTTGACTTGGCGCAAGCTAAAAACTGTCCAAAAGCGGAAAAGTAAAACATGATTTTGCTGATGTATGTGTGCATGCGTAAACATTAGTACCGCTCAAAGTTGAATACTAAGCGTGCTTATGGCGGCCGCTTTTCTAAGCGTCACAGTGGTCACAATGTTCACACACCGCCATCATGCTGCGTCGTGTTCAATGCGTCAAGCGCTCTCGTGTACGTCCTCCCTCTCCGAGTTTCTCTTGTATTAATCCCTTGTCTCTTGTGAATCGGAGAAACCATCCCTTTCTGTTCACCGCCATTCCAGTCCTTTATGGGATATTGCCCTGTAAATTTATATATTTGATACTTAATCCCTACTTTACTATTCCATTTGTTGAATTTCCGTCCATTGATCTGTCTTACATCTGTGTCCATAAATCATTTAATGCAAAATTTTATTTATTAAAGCCGGTTCTGAAGTGTACGGAGCTCAACAGTTAATTTGTGCCCTTTCTCTTCTCCTGTCATGCCATTTGGTTCATGGTTGTGTTGATCTCAGTGCACATCATGTCCAGAATCATTTGCTTCCTCTTCTCCCGGGTGTCGTGGTGCAAATTCTACTGCCAATTTATATTCTTCAACATCAATGAGTAGATTATAGATGATGATTACAACTATAATCCACCATCAGGCTTGTACATGCTGGTAATTTGATGACACGTTTACACGCAAACCTCGCAGGAATTGGAAGCATCCTTTCAATCCTAAATTCAATGCACTCATACAGTGCTCTGATCAGACCCGGATGCAGGAGACCGCCTTGTCCAAAAATAGCATTCTCGCAGATGCAAGATGCTGCTTGGCAGTGAACCGCGATTTTTGTTCATTATACCACTGGTCGAGAGGCTTGTTAGACTTAGGACACACAGAAAATGGCGGAGGAATGTGTTGAATATGTAGATTAACACTGATAATGCTCAGATCAGCATTCTCCCACAAGTCGTTACAGCCGACGTTACAAGCGGCTTAAGCCGCTTATGCATAAGCACCGCTTAGCATTCAACTTTGAGCGGTACTATTCTCTAGCAGTGTGTAAATATATGTGACAGCCGTGCCGGCTGGCTGCCGATCGGAGTCTGAACTACTGTGGGCCGACCCTAATTCTGCCTCTGTGGCCTGCAGAACATACCAGATTTACCTTTAATTCGGCTGAGAGATGTATTTACACTTTTTCTCAATGATCCAGGTGTTACCTTGTGTTGCCCAGCATTTATGAGACCTACAGAGCCAGGTTTGGCACAGCGGTGCATTGAGAGGCGAGTTTCACGCGGTTCACGTGACCACACTTCCCGGCGCCTAATCCTCAACCATGCCCTATTTGCTGAATAAAACGCTTCAGACGTATAGATAAGCTCTGAACCTTCGCAGTACTGTAGATAAGGTGTATATGGACACATATTAGAGCTCTCAAAGGTGCCGGATCACTGCAGTAATAGCAATAGCAACATCATTATTGCTGGGCCAACCAGTGGCAAATGCAAAGTACTCCAATATGCGACAGCAACACATGTAGATATAGTATGTATAGTAGCACTCACTCGACAGATAAGGTCAGTCCAGCTACTATACTAAGCGCGGGTGATGTGGAAGTTCCTTGGATCATTTGAGAAATCAGATGATGCCAGAAAAGCCTGGGTTGGTGCTATTGCTATTACTGAAGTGATCCGGCACCTTTGAGAGCTCTAATATGTGTCCATATACACCTTATCTACAGTACTGCGAAGGTTCAGAGCTTATCTATACGTCTGAAGCGTTTTATTCAGCAAATAGGGCATGGTTGAGGATTAGGCGCCGGGAAGTGTGGTCACGTGAACCGCGTGAAACTCGCCTCTCAATGCACCGCTGTGCCAAACCTGGCTCTGTAGGTCTCATAAATGCTGGGCAACACAAGGTAACACCTGGATCATTGAGAAAAAGTGTAAATACATCTCTCAGCCGAATTAAAGGTAAATCTGGTATGTTCTGCAGGCCACAGAGGCAGAATTAGGGTCGGCCCACAGTAGTTCAGACTCCGATCGGCAGCCAGCCGGCACGGCTGTCACATATATTTACACACTGCTAGAGAATGTTTACGCATGCACACATATATGTATGCGCAAATCAACATTTCTACGGGCAGTGAGACATTTACGGACAAATTTCCACTATGTTTGCGCGAATAACCCATTTTTAGGCACTCAAGATCAAAATGTTTGCGCGCACATGCGAATTTTTGCGCACCAACAGAAAGATATTTGCGCATTCAAGATTATTACGCAAAAATAGTATATTAGTTGACTACTGTACACAATTTATCCACGGAATACTGTAGAGATGTATGTACCTTACACTACAGAAGTTTACGGGAATACTTACCCACATGGTCAAGCATACCCGTGCTCCGCACGTGATGGGGGTTTTACGCTCCCAGTGTCTCCGTTTATTCTCAATTTATTCAATTGTATTCACATGTATACAACGACCGGGAAGATGTAAGTTTAAGCGTACTGGAGATATAATACAGATTTCAATAGAAAAATGAACTTTCCGCGTGCGTGTCGGTTTAATTCTGCTCTATACTGCCAAACGTCACAGCCATGGGAAGGGCTATAAGATATGAATGGGGAAGTATTTAAGTGTTCGTACTGTGAAATCGGGGCTGTACCTGTTCATTCAGTGCGCCTTTGACACGCTGCCTTTCTCTGTGAGCCATAGATATGCTTACAATGGTCTAGGAAATTTTTGCTTGTCCGAGATGGTGTTAGAGTTACGCGGCCGGTAGAAGAGCCAGATTCAGAGAAGCACGCCCCGCCCTTGTTCGTACACCCGTTACTAAGCTCCTCAGAGTGCAGATGTGTTTATAGGCGGATTCAGAGAGATGTCAGAAATGACATTGGGCACGATACTGCGCGAAGCAGAGAGTCACTGCCAGCGCGCCAAGTTGATTAGTGGAATAGGCCGTACGCTTGTGCTCCATATGGCGGGTGGTGTGTTATGTTTACTGCGTTCATCTTACTGAGAAATTTCATTCATTGAATTAATCGAGCGCGTCGCAGCCATGAAGTTGCTCCCTGCCTTTGCTCACCAAGGAACACGCTTCTTCCACCCTCCCACAGTATATTTTATAGATCCACCGTGAAGATTCCCCGTTATAGGTGCGCTAGGTGGTATTCTCCTTGTAGTTTCTGGGGACAGCACGCCACACCCATTTTCAAAATTTGAAGTTCGGGGTGCCCGTCCTTCTCACGATGGTGGGGTTCTACATCTCCGGTTTTTTCGTATTTTGGCATTCCAATAAATCTTATTCATTTAATAACCCTCGTACTTGCATCCACCAACAGGGAAAATAAAGGTCTCGTACAAAATACAGGAGACACAGCAATGGGGAGGTCTGTAAGAAATTTGCACTGTTGTGCGCCCGTATCGACTTGGTATCGACAGCTTTATTACACATGGGAAAGGCCGTATGAGATGCGGTGTGAATGTAAGTAAAATAGGAACAACAGTATTTGAGCGCCCGCGTTGCTAAACCTAGTTGCGGTCATTGAGACGCGGCTACGTATGTAGCCACTTTGTAACCACTTGAAGAGTTAGCAAGAACGTCGAGTTCCCTAGAAGGATGTTGTGCCCCGAGCCGTTCATCGGAAGACACCGTTCCTCGGCGGACCGCGCCGCGCGCCGACATCAAATTCGCGTTTTGTGACGATATCAGTCATATTTCGAAGGGTACCAGTCATATTTCGAATTTATCCAGTCTTATTTCAAAGTCAGCCCAGTCGTGTTTGAGGTCATGTGGGGCAAATGTGGGGCTCAGAGAAAGTATCAGAATAATAGATTACCATATTAACAGTGACTAGACATTATATGGAGACTTTTGATTTATTAGACCCAAAATATTGGCCGCCAGTAAAACAGTTCGGGAAGAATACAGAAAAATGCGCAGTCACTGTGGGCTGTCCACTGATGGCGGTTTGACGTCATCGTGATGGGGCAGTGTGGTTCTCTGTGCGGTGAGCGTGGAGATGAAACGAATAGAGGTGGATGCGGGCCTGGAGCTCATTCGTTCAAATTTGACATGAAAATGTATTGTTACCAAATCAATGGCTCATGGATAGTAGTAGACGCATTGAACCCTCTGTATGCAAGAAGGCCTTCTTCATCATCTTCCTAGCTTCGTCGAGGGTGATGATTGGAAGGGAAGTGATGGCAGTTTCTGCCAGTGCGCGCTTGCCTCGCGTCAACGGGGCATCTGAGTGCATCTGGCTTTCGATAAGTGCGGCCGATCATTGTGCGGTGATCGCTGGGAAAGTGCGGGCGGCATTGTCCGACCACCTGCTCAAAGGCCTCGTCAATCTTGTATTCATCCAACACGAGCCTTAGGTGCTCCTTTTCTACAATACTTACATCCTTAGCATGTTCAAGTAACCCCACAGGGTCGTATTTTCCAATATTAGAGGCTCGCCTTGTAGAATACATTAACAATTTGGTATATGTGGATCACCTTCTCTGTTCACTAGAAACGCGACTCAAGAGAGATCCGTTGTTCCCAGCGATATTTTTCTTCTGACCTGTTTCATCCTGTGCAAAAAGTGACATCTATGAGCGGATCCATAATACTACTTTATTGCCTCACACAAGAGACGAGTCACTGCTAGACATCAATCGCCCAGCCAATAAACGCTGTACAAGACTCCTCTGTGACGCTTAGGCTTGAGTACTGAGCGTAGAATGTGCATCCGAAGTACTCACACCCACACAATGTTGAGACTAGAGAACGTCATCTTGACAGAAAGGGAAGTCACTGAAAGTGATCTCAAGGTTGGCTTACAATGTGTTGGCGGCGTGGTCCTTTCGGAACAAATTCATTCGCTCAATGTATCAAAGTAGATCAAAGTACTGTCTACAGCTGTAAGTAACGACGGCTGGTCTGCTGAGAATGGCGGGCAGAGCCACTCCGCCCAGTACGTAATGTGCGGCGGACATTGCCGCCCGCACAGTGATCGGCCGCACATCTTGAATCCCAAATGTACTGGGGCATCTGCGCACGTAACTCATAGCCCCTTGATCACGATCGTGATCATCAGGGAACGATCCGGCGAGGAACCAAATTCTAATCGGAGTCGACATATCGCTTCTTGCTCTACGCTTCTCACCATCGCAGAACATCTTCTCATCTCTCTACCCACTGCTCTCTCTCGCTCTAGCTTCTGCGACGACTCTGCTCCATTTTTGTGGCGTTGCTCCCCTCTTCTCCCCGCTGTTATACGTAGCCCATGAACGAAGACATCCGTAGTCTATCCGGAGTCAACCATGAGAATCCATCGCCTGAACATTGGGCTTTGGTAACTACTAAGCGGCTGAGCATCTATCATCACTGCACGCCTCTACAGAAATGCTTACAGCTTTCTGTGGATGACGACCCAGGCGCTTTCTTCCAATGTCATAATGATAATGTTCAGACGCTTGGGTTCCATGGCTCTCTGTGAGCATCTCAAACCTCGCCCATTCAACGTTCAACGCACTATCTCGGCTGTCTATTCCTCCGCTGGAGGTCTATATCTTGCCATGTATTTCTCTGCTCTTACGACTGTGAGATACCATCGTTTATGCCCCGCTGACGTCCCTGGCAAATTGCCAAACCAGGTGCGCATGATCTTTCTCCGTTTCTTTCGCCGAACCGTCATCCTGCCCCTCCATTCTCTTCCATTTTACTCTTCACAAAGCACATAGTCTTCTCACATGGAAACATATTTAAAAATGCCCCACCTCCATAGGAAATCACCTTCCGCACACCGCCTGAACGCCGTTTTTGATAAGATACCATGCGCCTGTACATCTATCTTCAATGTGCAATCCTGCACATGTCATGTGTGTAGCGCTATGTGAACGATATGAGTCATGCGAATTTCTTCAATGTCTTCGTCCCGGCCCTTGCTTGTTGGTTTCTGTCTCGACGTATGCCCCATCCATCCTCCGAGCATATATTGGGTTACTCTTTCCAGTGTCTCCGCCGAGGCTTCTCCTTCCTTGTTGGTTCTCATGCGTGCCTATGACATACCGTGCCCCAGTAAGGCTCTCGATCTGTGGCAGCCTGTCGAACCAGGTACGTCTTCCCAACGTTTATCCTCATCTACCCCGACAAAAGTCGTCCGCTTTAGCAGCTTCGCTCACACCTCATGCGTCGATTGTCGCCTTCCTGTCTGCCCTCCCATAACAATGCGTGATGCTGCTCCGACGAACAAAACGCACCCAAGATCGAAGAAACAACTGATCAGCGTCGTCCTTGCTCTTCGTTATGAGAGGGCAAGCCGGATCCCATCTCTCGGGAAACGACACCGATAGCACTGGTTCTTTTGCGTGGGTGCGTTCTGCATTCGCGTTTCCCTTCGGGGGGTAACTTACACGCTCCCTGCACACCGCACACCGCCTCCCCGCCTGCCTGCATCTATACATGAAGCTTAGACTTCACCTCTACGGAGCGGTCGTCATATATTCCATGTCGTTCATCCGCGTGCCGCTGGCTCAGCGCGTGAGCTGCGTGTATAAATGGGTAATAGTCACTCTCGAGAGGTCTGCGCTGACTTTTTCATGTACCGTGCTTGCGGTTTATCTCCTGACCATTGATCCACCAAGGCAATCCGCCGCACTGAACTGCATCGCATGATCGACGAACTACTGGTCAGTATCGTCGACGCTCTCTATCGTTGAACAGCGAGCTAGAAGCTTCCAGGCTTCTAGTGTTGAACGATGCTGATCATATTCAGATGGGCCGCGAGTGCGGTTCATGTCCACAATGGGCGTTGTCATTCTGTTCGGCTGTATCCTTCGTCCATGCTCCGAACCTTGCCTCTCGGCGACAGCTGCAAAAAAAAAAACATATAACTCAAATCTGACCTCTGCGGAAATGGTTATGTCATTTTCCGCGTCGTTCATCTGCGTGACACTGGTCCAGCACATGAACTGCGCCGATAAAAGTAACACTTCCAATACGGCAGAGGTCTGCGCTGGCTTTTCATGTTTCCCCGCGTCTTCCATTCCCAACCC
This sequence comes from Psilocybe cf. subviscida, assembly GCA_013368295.1. Lineage (NCBI taxonomy): Eukaryota > Fungi > Basidiomycota > Agaricomycetes > Agaricales > Agrocybaceae > Psilocybe > Psilocybe cf. subviscida. The sequence goes on along the minus strand of JAACJJ010000056.1, from coordinate 5,072,031 downwards.
CCATCTTGATCATGACTCGTTCCGCTCAGCAAACCGCACCCGGGGTCGATACTCGTACTGACTCGTGTCACCCCCGCTCTTCCTTCGAGAGCGTGCAGAAAGCTCGTCGCGAGCTACTGCCAGATGACCCTGTTCATTTCCTGTGCACTCCACGGCTGCGGTTTACACTCGCGGTATCTACTTGCTAGTTGTGTGCTTCCTTCATGATCATATGCTTCGCTCTGGTGTCGCGAGCTCGCCCTTCCAAAAATGGACCGACCGCATGTATCTCAGAGGGTCTGCATTGTCTTCTAGGTTCTTTGGACTGGTTTTCGGCCGCTCTCTCGGTCAGAGCTCACAAAATTCGACGATCTTCCATCTTTGCTCTTCCGTCCAAATTCCCATCTGTCTGTCCGCCTCGCATTGCTTCTGTTACACTAGCTTATGTTTAGTCACTTGTATATACAAGGAATAGAAGGCTTCTTTGGGTAGACCAGACGCCAGCAGTTATGTGTCAGATTGCTGTCCTTGTGCTACTCCGCGCGCAACGCGCACAATCACTAGTGTAAAAATGATCCCCTGTGTGTCAAAAATATCACCAACTCGATGCCATTCCTGTGCAGTAAAATCACTCACAATAACCTGCGGCATCGCGTCCTGCAAGATAGACGATATGGATAACAACCATATGCTTTGTTGCATATATAGCACAATCAGCACGACAAGATACAGAGAATAAACGGCTCCAGACTCGACGATGATGACTGCAGAGCTGGTGACTCTCTTATAAATGAGGTCTTCGATAAAATTTGGCATGGCCTGAATCCGGCGGCGAATCCACCACAGGCGTAGAGCGACAAGGCCTAACCCGAGTCATGTCCCACAAGAACAGAATGATCAGTATGAATTCCTCAAGGGCTCGACAATATTTCGAAAACAACCCACTCACTTGTTGCGCATACGTTGGTGGAGAATGCCAGCCAAAAAAAATAAGATTGAAATGTGCCAATAGCTAACGGCATCTGACTCTAAGGCTGTCCCATGCAGAACGGCAACGCCACAGACTCCATCAATGCGCATAAGTTGGGTTTGCGACAGAATTTAGATACTTATACATACCGAGACTTGCAAGGAACAAACAAATTACTGGCAGACAGACCAACTTTCTGCGATTCCAGACCATGTACATACGATAGATCTGAATGAGCATGCGATAGAAAGTAAGAATAGTGCAATAATACGTGCTGTAGCAAACTTGACCATAAATCCATCACCGACAAGTGCTTGTAGCCCAAGGGTCGCGTCGATCAGAACGTCGTCGATTTTTAAATTACTACCGATAGCGAGAGGTTGGCCCATCCGGGAATTATCAAGCTGAACGGATTCGATTACGAGCTCGTGAAATGACGCCGAGAGATGCTGGAGCCCGGACGGTTGGTATAAGCTTACGCCATCATATAGTAGATTCACAACGTACCACAGTTGCAAGGATGAACATCACGGCCGATACTATGAAGAGCTTGACATTGGTTACCTGGCGGGTCTTTGATGTATCTGGACTGCGGTGCTCTCGCCAAATGGTGCTACTGGATAGGATAAACATGAGTGAGAAGAAACCTTAGCAGGGAAATAATCAATTTGTGAGCATATTTGGTTTGTGTAAAAGTGAGCAGCCTACACACCGTATAAGATTGACTGCAGAAAATTTGAAATAAGCGCAATCTTGTCTGCAAATGCGACGTCCATTGCACCAGCGGTCGTACATGATTAAATACGAGATACGTTTGATAGTGGTTCTTATATACTCCTATCTGATTGCGGTATTTATATACAGACGTATCTATCAGCAACATGTCATAATGGCCATTTAGAAGCAAGGGATCTGATTGATAGCGGGCTGGAGCCATAACAGTGTGTTGCTCAACATGAGGTCGGTGCAATCTTTGGCCTTTGAGCCATGATGCGAGGCTACAAAAAGGCGTGCATACAAGCTTTGTCCGCAGACTTCATCTGCATAACATGGTGATGAAACAAGCAATTGCGGAAAAATTTGCTTGCATTAAGCTGCTGTTAGCTAGGTGGGTTCCAGACGTATACTAAACCAACCCAGTCTCACGGCAGCTGTCAGTCCGTAATCGGACCAGTCATAATTAATTGCGACGTCTAAAGTGTTCTGATCAGCGCTGGTCATTATTACTCGCGCCTGCCATGTTCGATGGGGCGCATCACATGATCGGTTGATGTACTGATGTTCGTCGAAATAAAACGAGCGCTCTCAGCAATACTCTGTAGATTAAATCTCCTGCACAGTCTCAGAGAGACTTTGTATGCATGTAATTCAGAAGAAATCGTGGCAATCGAAGGAGTGTAGGAGGAGATACACTACATTTACTTGATGCATAGTCATGTGATGCGCCCCATCGACCATGACAAGCGCGAGTATTGGTGACTGGCACTGGAAGAGTCATCCCAGAAGCACAAATACAACTATAAGAGGGAATGATGGCGGTCCTTCAACGAGTACCAGCGTTATAAGGACTAATCCTTGTTATCAAGGGAATGGGGGCCCGGACTGTAGTATCTTGCCATTACATGAATGCCGCGCGATTGTCGCAACCGAAACACCGTGGCCATAGGATCTGCCAATTAATGGCGTAGGGCCGCTGATGCGTCATCCTTCTTCGACAAACCTGACCTGCAGATCAGAATGGTTCAGATGCCAGCATTGCACATACATAGCGAGTCAGTAATCTCAGTCATATGTAAGTTTACGCCAGGCAAGGAGTCAGGTTCCTGTTGGTGCCCAGCAACGAGATGAGGGCGACATGCAGCATGCGTATTTTATACTAGTGACGGTGGGGGTGTTGAGAAAGGCTTGAAGCCTGTCAACAAGAGCCCATGTCAGTGCGACTGTAGTCTTTTAGCCGATAGCAGTTTAGATTTAAATTTGATGCCATCCTGATTGCGCTGATGCGGCGCTGCTTCAAGGCAATGACCGTGAAAGATGTAACGAATTGAGTTTTGCTATATAAGCTTGTTGTCGAGCAAGGAGACATGGGCTTGGGAGGATAATCTTACAAAGGGAGCGCAATTGATCCGCCACAGCGCGCTTGTTCGTGTCAATTGCAAGTCAATTGAGCATTCAAGCGGTTGCACAGCCCCATCAAGCTGATCAACATTGAATATTGACGGAACGATCTGGTGAGGATTCAAATTCTAATCGGAGTCGACTCGTCGGTTCCTCCCTTTCGCCTCTTCGCTTCTCACCATCGCGGGATTCTCACCTCTCTATCCACTGCCTTTTTTTTTAGCTACAACTTCTGCGACGACCTCGCACTATTTTGTGCGCCTGTCCCTCTCTACCCCCCCCCCCCCCCCCCCCCCTCTGTCATGTGCAACTCTCATATTCTTAAAGGACGGGGACATTCACAACCTTTCCAGGAGGTTCAGCTATGACAGTTCCTTGCTTGATCATGAACATTGGTCTTCGGTAACTTACAGGGCGTCTGTATACATCCCCACTGTACCATCCTACATGCGTGCTTGCACATTTCTATGGATTGCGACGAAGACACTTGTCCCAACGGTCAGACGTTTGCGTTTGATGACTCTCTGAGTACATCAAAGTTCGTCCATTTCAACGTCCAAAGCATCTCGACTGTCTGTTACTCCGCTAGAGGTCGATATTTTGCCATGTCTTTCTCTGCTCTTACGGCCTTGAGATACGTCCTTCATGCCCTGATCGCCAGAACGGCTCTGAACAATTGGACAACTCCATTGTCACAAGTCAGCATCTCTTCAAGCGTCGTGATATCAGCAAGCGTTGGGCCCTCTGGTGCTCCACTCGTTTTCATCTGTTATATCACGCAAAGCGCATGTCCAGAGCAATATATTATAAGCGCAGACACGCGTTGCTAATGGTCATAAAAGGGCGCAGGGGATGAAGATCAGCTTCTCCATCCAGTACTTCCAAACTGCCACTCCCGACGCTCAAACTCAGATCGTCCTCTGCTCTACCACACAGACACGATGCCTAAGACTCGATTATCATCCCGCCTTGATACCGTGCTCCCTTTCGCTCTTACAACGCCTCCCAACAACGAAGAAGTCCCTCTTCTGCGTCGCAGCGTCCGCCTTTGCGCCAAAGTTACCGTCATCCCTTACTCACCGTATACCTTCGCTGGGCGCAGAGTGTCGGCGCCGCGTCCTGGGGAAAGACCCAACAACAAGCTACAAGGGAGTGCCGATACCACTCCTGAGGTTGAGCAAGTCCAAGTTCAATTCCTGCTCCGATCATGCGGTATCTGCCGCAAGAAGCTCGTTTATGAGGGTATAACCCCTCCATCGCGCAAAGTGGTGAAGCAGATTCGTAACAAACATCTCGACGAGTGCAAGGCTTCGCCTTGAGGTCCTGTACGAGGGCTTTGATAGGAGTACCAACGTACACTGACAGCGCAGAGGTACCAGGACAAGAGGGTTCTTTATGTTTATTTTGCGACGCAATTTGCATGATGTAACACTCATCACCGATTTAGTCACTTCGTATGCCAGTAATCAAACTCATTACTATTTAGCTTTAAATTGCACACCACTTCCATCTGGACAACCTAAATAGTGGCGACAGGCAAGCAGCGAAGGGGTATGCAACTTGGAAATCGCGTAAACACGTCAATGGACAGAGATATAGTATGCTATGCTTCGCCATCGTGCATCGATCGAATAGTACCTTGAGAGTCCAGCTTTCCGTGGGGGTGAATCTCGATGTCTTTCTGGGTTCTCGGATGTGCGAGACTCTACGTAGTCGCTTTGTAAGCGCTCAAATACAATGATACATCTTGTGGAAGTTCACAGCCCGGTGTGCGAACGTCGCGTCCGAAACTGGAGAACAAGTAATTCGGATATTATCTGGAGGATGGATTGTTAATGGGGATGAGTTCTATGTACAGGATTATGGGGGACATACCATCTGCGCCACGGTGTAATGTCATCTGCGGAACTATAATCACATTCTCCGTAACCTCATCGACTTGAATCCATTGGTTATTGTTAACCATGTCGCGGTAAAGCAGCGTGAAGAGCATGCTCAGCGAGTAAACGCGTCCCACGAAGCAAGTGAAGGTCGTTGTTACTACTCCGTTAATCATCAGTACAATGGTTTATTCCCGGGCATGAGGCGACCCACATGCAGAGATCGGGTACGCCAAGAAAGTAATCATAGAGGCTAGAACCACTACGCATGTCAAGGTCCCAGTGACCACAACAATCACGGATATGCGGGAGACGATGCTGCAATAGTAAGCTTATCAGCAACATTGAGAGAAAAGATATGCTGCAGATTTTCTGACTGGTGTGTAATGTTCGTGTAGGTGTTCGTCTTTTGTAGCGTCCAGAACATGGCAATCGTGGTGCATACGTCGGAAGCTAACGTGCTGGACAGAGATAATCTATGCAAAACAACCACGATATGGAATATGCGGAAGAACCCAATGGAATAGGCGTACATGAACGGCGTCAAATTTGTTGGTCGCTCGCTAGCGGGCAACGCCCCAACGGCACTTGAGATAGCCAGATATAAATTCGCCTCAAGCTACGCCAAAAAAGATTGTTAATGAGGCGACAAGAGGCTGAAATTGGAAATGCTCACCGATAGAAGCATTAAAACGACAATGAATGCGCAAATAAGGTATTGCTTAGACCTGTCACACGAGATCTGGATTGTCGATCCCTGGAGGAAAGAGTAGTACATACATGAGAAAGTATCGGCGGACCATGAATGCCTGCACTATAATCTCTGAGAATGCACTGGCAACGAACGTCATGATAGGTAGCCAGTGTGCGCGAAATTCGTAATCGTAATCGCCTTTAGGGACTGAATCAGTTCCGTGTCGGAGCGAACAGTGTGAGAAATCTCTACCCCAGCGGAGGACAGACAGCTGTATGGTTAATTAGGTCAGTATCTGTGATGAATGAAGGAAAGGCTTACGCACATAGAAATAACTGCCGCATACGCCAAACGTCGCTACTGTGTCCATCACTGCACAGCCGGCCACTGCAAGCTTGACAAGCAGCGGATCCCTTTTCGACCTATCACCTCGATAGTATACGTACACGCAAAACATAGCCAGAGCGTATAGCATCGAGTTAATATAGCTCCCTATTAGTATACATCTGTGGTGAGAGTTCCTGAGCGGTCACCGAGTGCGGGATGGAAGTGACATTACCCTAGATTGAATGGCGCCGACGCAGGCCTTTGAGAGAGAAGTACTGGCATCTTGACAAGTCTCGAGCCCAGGTGTGGTAGTTGAAGGGAAGAGTGAAGATCGGCGGGTGCAACAGTGGAATGCTGGAACGGTGATGTTAGCTGTGTCTCTATATGGGCGAGGAAGCGGAATCAAATGTTCTCGATCGTAGTGGTTGTTTCACATCATGCATTTGAGGGCTTTCAATCCGCACAGATGCCTAATATTCTACCCGCGCGTCTGCAGAACGGACGATAGTATCGTAGGCGGACTAGAGGCTGTTTGAGGTGATTGAAACCTCCAAGTACTAGCTTGACAGTGAGCATCGGCTGGCTGCCCCTCTTTGACTTTCATAATGGACCAAATATACTTCGCGGGAAACAGCACTCACGGCGATGCCGGCGGTGGAAATCTTTTTATAACCACCTCAGCCGTTATATAACCGACGAGATCAGCATCAAAACAAGATCCAATCACAGTGTTCTCTATGTTTTTATTACTTGGAAAGTGTTGTGCAGCAATATTAATATATGATAGGATGGTTCGTCGCAATCAATGAACCGATTGACATCGAGACGCGGAGGCTCATCCTATATCACGAATGGCGGATATATCGCAACACTGACCACACAGACATGACCCACCTAGTGCAAGCCTCTGGGTAGATTATGCAGTACTACAACCAAAGCCGACGTACTCATACTGTCACTGTTTCGACCCTCAACGGAAAACTGTCAGGAAATGTATATATAATCATCATTTGTATGTGGAAGATGCAAGATTACTGACGAAGAGCATGAGAGAAATCAATTTTAAATAATGGCCTATTGAGCAGGAGGTATTGAAGAGCGAGGCATGTCTATAGAGGGATACGAAGAATATAGGGATGGTCCAGTTCGACCATAAAATGCAGTGGACGATTGCTGAACAGAGTTGTTTACGACGCTCCAGTCAAAGTCGACTGGAAAGGCGGGTGTGGGTAGCAAAAAAGGAATATATGCGTCTGAGGGGGGCAGGAACACCTCCTGGCTGCCAACTGGGCTAGTGGGTTGCATCGTTGAAAAGTTGTCAAACTGAACAGCTGTAAGTTTTTGAATGTGAGCCTTAAATAAATATTACTGACCAAAGCTAAAGCATCCGCCAGCCCACTTCCACTTAATGCCAAGTCGGCCTGAGCCACAACCTCTTGCATATGCAGATTGTTTAGCCAAATCTCGCTGTAGTCGCAGTCCAAGTCGCTAATTTGTGACTGTGGTGAAGCCGCACTGAGAGGCCGCGTGAAATGCTCATGCTTTGGTTGACGTCGTTTACGTTGACGCTTCTCCGTGCTGCTGCGTGCGACGTTCAACGCCCAGTATTTTCCACGGCCGCTGGCGGAGCGTGGCACAGCGGTGAACATGCCTTTAAGCGAAAGGGTGTGCCGAATGGTGCGCTTTAGTGCCAAATCCGTGTGATGAGAATTCCAACACATGGTAGGGTTTACTGATAGATTTACCTTCCACGGTTTGTCTGGCATATCCCTTAAATCAAAAAACGCATTTTCGATAGTATCGTATATCCCCTGAAGAGGTAACATTTTCTCTGGGCTGCTCCAAATGGCGATGGCCACCGCCATCTCGGTCGATCCAGGTAGCCGACCCGTTGTCCTAGGACCAGGGATGTTTTGCAGCACAAGTTGATGCGGCTCGCGAATGCCGGAGAACCTCCGCAGAAATGCTTCAGTGAGTTCTCTATCGGGGGAGCTTCTTAATGACGATGACTTAGATGATGGCGATTGCTAAATATATGAGAGCTTGAGTTATTACCAAAAGGGACTCATTATGCGGCACTTACATCGTATAGCGGGGTGCTAAACATGAAATCGAATGGAGCAAGACATTCGTTTCGAATATTGCGGTCGAGCGCTGGTAGAAGGGCAGGTGCAAAGGACGCAGCGCTAGAGTGAGGATACGCCATGTCGGTAGGATGCCGAAGGTGAGATAAAAATAGACACTAGGATGATCAATCAGTTCTGATTCATACATAGAGGCACGTGTTGAAAGGGCGCTCACATTTAGACAGGCGTGGGAGGGATTATTGATTTGAGTCAACCTCGAAGATATGACTGAAACGACGGAGAAAATGGAGGGAAAGCTGAGAATGAGGTGTAGGCTTTCCGTGTAACCAGTGAGGGTGCGTTGGGGGCTCATATCATTCAGCTTTGTAGTTGTCGATCGCCCACAAACTTGACACTCCGCTGACAGGTCTGTCATCAAAGCGATCCACAGATTATTGCCTTGAAAGGGAATACAAGGTGATTGGTAGCTTCGGGCATGTCAACAGGATTGGCCCCGACCCACTTTCTAGTCACGTGCGTCATCCGGAATGACGGTCCGCATTCTTCCGCCCCATCAATGACCATGTTGAGAAACGACGTTGTCCATGTCAGGTAATTCTTTGTTCTCACGCATAACGATTGGTAGAGTTGAATATAAAGAGATGGTCTGTTATTGCCTCTCCCACACCAATCCAATTTTAACACTCGAAATGGCAACGCTGAGGCGACGAGGATTAATCTGGTCACATGAGCATTGTGAGTGCATCATCCACCACAGCGACCACATAGACGCTTTGGATCCAAGTTGTATATTTGACAGGTACGAACATTTCAGAAATATTATACGCAAATCATATAATACATTGAGACCCTTGCGTGCAAGATAAAAAGTCTACGGCATTAACTATCATACTCTACCGTAGCCACCTTCCCTTAGGAAACGTTCAACATGAGATACTACTTTGTCCAGACCATCAAGCCATTTAGCAAGCTCTTCGTCTAGCCTTTCGTGCGAGCCCCCTTGCGCAATGCGGTTGTAAAAATCGTTTCTGTACGGCACTGCACGTATTGCCACCTTGAAATTGGAAAGAAGAATGAGAGTTTCAGTACACGCGGTCAGGCTTGCAGATATCATCAAAGTACATACAGACACCGTCGAACGAATCACAAAATTATGGTGATGTTTGAGAACTTCGTCGTACGACCGCTTGAAGCACACGTGTAGCGCAGCGTTTCTGTCACGCTGCATGTGTTGTAGGGCGCGGCACGTGAATAGCAGGCCTCTAAATTATGACAAATAGGAATGATTATCTGTGCTAAACAGGGCTGTGCTGGAGGAGGCTATAATAACGTACCGGATCAGCCTTACTAGACACGGAGTCGCGTGTTTCGGTTCGTTGTCAGTCCGTACGAGCTGTTCCAGGCTGTGCGTCTGGTCAGGGAGGGCTTGAAAGCGGCTCCGCACGCCCTGTGCCAGCAATCAAGCAAAAATAGTCAGAAAAATATATCTCAATGAGCCCATCTGTGTCAACATCTCACATTGATATTGTTCCGGATATCATTTTGGACAAAGCCAAAAATTCCAGACCCAAGAAGATCTAAAACCGCGAAGTCAGTATTGCGATGATGGGATGACAGTTCCAGCGGTGACAATGAAGGACAAGCAATTGCTCGTCGCGGGATTTTCTACTCACCGAACATCAATACAAGTCCATCCGCCGCCTCAATGAACGGTGCGGTTTCAACACCCGCGTCCGTAATAGGAACATCTGCGAATGACTAAAAATGTAGTGCTTGTAAAGGTTTTGTCATGACAAAGAAATCGATGCGCGAGCATACCTTCACAGTCTCAAAGTACGGTGCCATGAAAGTCGAGTTGGAGCGCGAGCGAAGTCAGGGCCCAGAGGGGTCCCAAGAATGGAGCTGAAATACCTGCCTTTAGTCTCGTTCTCTGATATATGAGAAGCCGCAGACCCACAGACCAAGAACCTGCTTGAGAATGCGTGTTAGTAACACGCGAAGCTTTCTGATCGCCTCAGTCTGCAGTAGTGCTCTTACTCCTCGTGAAGTACAACAGCGTGTCGAATGCAAGTCGAACGCGTGCATGCAAGATGGTGCCGTGCTGGACTCTTTGACGTCATTTTGCCATGCCGGCATGATCCGTACTGTCATCAGCACAGCATTTTTTCGATTCGTGCAGCACGAAAATAGGCGAGCACCATCCTCTGTGAGCTCGAGCCTCCCGCCCTAGTCAAACGTTGAAGAGGCTAGCCCAAAACTTTGAGACAAATAAATACATGCGCATCCTTTGTGAATTTGTCTTGGTGTCCACGCTTTGTTAAATACCGTTTAGGGAACTCCTTGGTCCCAGTCCGTCTAAATTTTATGACTTATTCCGTCTATGACTGCCCCCCTAGGTAACGCAGCCCAAATCTTAGAGGCTGCCCTGAAGTGCTACCACAAAGGTTCCACTGTTTCATGATCCCATAATCCTCCCCGATTTTTCACACATGTGAGGACTAATTGATTGTCAAGTCGCCTTACACTATCAGTTGCTCAGGCACTAGGAGGCATTGAGATTCTGTAGAGATACAAGGACATATGAGGTTTATTTCTCCTGCTAATATAACCGCATGGAAATAAACTTCATCTACTCTCAGGACTCGCATTCTGCGTCTGATTCGAATTTTTATAAAGCTTGTTGATGGAGGGAATAATTGCCAAGGTTAGCCGTCTCATCTGTTGTCCTGACGGTCTTCTTCAACTCTTCGCTGCAGGAGAACAACGCAGATCGTTACATGGACGACTGGCTCGCGCTGACTTGCACTATCCGAAACACTGTACGGGTATTTGACAGAACCCAAAGTCAAGCAGAAAGCTGTTAACACGGTTCAACAATCTTACGCCCGTTGGCGCGGACAGACAAAATGCTCTAGACAGCGCACCCATTCGCGTTCACAACACCTCCAATACCTCTTACGGCAACTAGTCGTGGGCCGTTAATCCAACCGAGCATTCCAGTTTATGCGGCACAGTGAGAAAGTAGATGTCTCTCAGAGAATGTACGTCGGTCAATCGACCATCGATCTCGATGTGATGCTTAATTACGGTTTTCCTCGTCATACGCTCCATTACCAGGGCTAAATAAACTCGATGGACCCTCCTTTTCGTTATGATTGGCACGGATTCATTGTGGGCTGTCAGTAAATACCTATACTCGTACCGTCTGCCGGACCCTTCGCAGATATCGTGCACAGAACGGTATAAAACGGGCAAGCTGAACGCCAGCTCCGCCTGAGTGTAGTATGATGGCTTATGACGGAAGATGATGGGCCTGTACGCGCGTGGGTGTATAAATAGGGGCTCGGGTATGGCGGGAGGTATAAATAGCCGGGTGGATGGTGCGGTGGCTTAATCAATTTAGGAGCTTGAGTAGGGATGGATTGTCGACTACAGCGGTAACTCGCGTATATTGTAAACCTTGGAATAATCGTGAAGCAATCATAACATAGTCAGGCTCAACACCATGCTCTGGGCAAATCCAGGTCGATCTACATCATCGAAAACGCATTACTCGCGTTCATCTCTAGGCTTCAGCAACTCAGCCGCTTAATTCCGGGAATATACATATATATATACAACAGGTGCTATTTACGTCGCGCCACACCCGCCTCATGTCGTCGGGAGAAGCACTGCAGAACGCGGGTATTTTTGGGCGCGCTGCCAGTGGATATGAAAAGACACCGAGTTTCCGTGGCTTTGTGCCGGATTTGGCGCGCTGGGGGACCAGGATAGATGCACGATATAGGGCTTTCGGAGCCGCATAGATGAGTGGACGAGTACCTGCGAGATATGATAGTTTGAGTCTCTGCGTATCATTTTCGAGGGCTGCATGTATTTGTGTATACCTGGCTTGAGGTCTTCGCTCGCGCTCGTTCGGCGTTGGCGGTCGATGGGGACGGAGATCAGGCCCTATATACCCGGATTGGCCTGGTCAACGGATTTGCCGCTGCTATGCTTGTAATTTTGGGGTTCAGTAAGCAGCGGGTGGGCTATCGCGGCTCTCTGGCGAGCGTTCATTCCACTTCACGCCTGGTTAAATACCCTATTCGGATATTAATCCGGCGCCCGACTATACGGGCGCGTTGGCGAGTTTATGGAGAGAGGCCGACCGCCACTCGCGATGTCATGGGATGGGACGACGGATCGCACACACATACCGCGTATACAAGCGTATGTGGGCCCGAATTGGGCATAGAACCCCGGTCTACATACGGCCTGCGGCGGCCTAGGGCCCTTTTAGGGGTCAATAAAACGAGATAAAGTGCGATGTTCGGCGGTGGAAGCCCGTTTTGGGCAATCGTCATTGCAATCACCATGAACGAATATCCAAATATTGCATGCCAGCGCGCAGGTTTGGCGCAGGTATTGGAATTCACGCAAGTTCAGAGGAAGGTCTCAAATAAGATGTTCCAAAGAGGTTTCTTGTTCGAATTCTTGTGGGCATTTGTCGAGGAATACGGCGAAATGCAGACAATAGTCGCGAATGATACGCGTCGAGGGAGTGGCGGATATCGACATCATGGTGAGCAAGGGGTGGGAAGTGAGGAACGAGGAACAGCACAAGTGGGGTTAGGGTCCGTCGAATCAGACCCATGGGGATTCGGCCGCCCGGACTTCTTTCTCTCTCTTTCTCTTTCTCAAGTCCCGTCATCTTCCCGCCAACGTTCACGCTCGCCCCTCCTCTCACTTCTCCCTCCACCCCACATCGGTGCGCGCAGTGAGCCCGCGCCAGCCTGCGATATCTCCGCTTTACGTTGGCTGTCTACCCTCGACCCTTGTAGACTAGGAGGACGACGCTGATCCAACAGCCTAGCGACCTTTGACAGTGACACGACAAGCACCCGGTTTCAGATTTCGCTGTCGACTATCGACTTTCACCCTGCACACACTGGGTTCGGCTACCTAGGACCTGGGGCTCGAGCCGCGGACGCGATCCACGCAGGAAACAGAGACCAGGAGTCGAAGGAGCTGAAGCAGCAGGCAAGGAAGACGCGAAGCAGGAAAGAAAGTTTGGAGGACGACCGAACGAGTCAGGACGGACAGACGGACGAGACCGGCGAAGGAGTCACGAAAGAAGTCGGCAGGAAAGGCGTAGAAACATCTAGCTCGCGGCCACCTTCATTCTTACGTGCGAGATTACGAGCACTCGAGAGTTTATCGCCTCTCTTTGCTTTTCGACGATCACCACGACTGCCATCTCCTCGGGCGACGAGCGACACCGTTTCTTCCCTTATCACCCCATTTTATACACTATACAACATCTACCAACATGTGGCGGATCCACATCGACCCTCTTGCTGTCGGTTTACACCGCCCGACCAACAACGCCAGCACGAGCACCGCGAGCGCGAGCGTCTCAGAGAACACCAATCCCACACCCATCAACCCACCTATATCGACAACGACAGCTGCTAGCTCTTCTGGCGCAACCTCTAGCGCGACAAGCACATCCGCTACCCCTAGTCCAGATTACACACCCTCCGCCCCTGCATCTAAAGCACCTGCGACCACAACTACATCTACTCCCGAACCAGCGAAACCCACCCCCAAACCGCCGCAGCGCAGCGCCTACCCCCCGCTCTCCGCCTCGGACCCGCCCTCGCTCGCCCACGCCATGCAGATGCTGGCGGTGAACCCGAACGTGTTCAAGCCGTCTGCGAAAGCGAAGGAACCTGCATCTTCACCGGTACGGGAGACCCGTTCGTCATCCTCATCGCTGGAACATAGGAGCAGACAGAGACGGAGAGAGAGGGCTGGGCGATCAGATAGAGAAAGAGATAGAGAGAGAGGCGAGCGGAGGGAGAGGAAGGAGAGGAGATCGGAGCGGGTGGTGGTGGTGGAGGGCGCTGTGCACAGCGAGAGTCCGAAGGAGAGTCACAAGGAGAAAGAGAAGGAGCGAGGAGGCGTGAAGAAGTACGTGCTGTTCATCTCTTTTTGTTCTCTATCGAATTTTTTTCTGTGTTTTCTTTTGCCGTCGTTTCGTTTATTTCATCGCGTTCCGTTTCTTTTGCCTTTTGCGTTCCCCGCCGTGTCTGAGTCATTTTCGCTCTCGGTTCCTGTTCGGTTTCGACTTGTCTTCCACTGTATTCCTCTCTGTTTCATCTTTTGAGCCCCTCGTCGGGCGCAGTCCCGCAGCGTACCCACCTCGCGCTGACGACGTGGCGACCATGCCACATGGCCCTTACGGCTCGCAGCATGCGTTGCGAGCCCCATGGCTACATACCCCGCACTAGCCACACCCCGCACTTCCGACGAGGGTGCCGTAACGTAACCTTTTGGCGTTTCGTGTCTATTTTTTTTCTCTTCAGTTTTTTGAGATTCTTTTTTTGTCGATTCGGGCATGGTTGGGGGCTTGGTTGATGAGACGAGTTATATGTGCTTGAGCTTGGATTTAGATTTGGGTTGAGGTTGAGGTGGCGCTGCGAGCAAGGGGCGGACGCCACGGATTGGAGTCTATATTGAGCGCAGCGATGCCGCCGCCGTGGGCAAAGATGGGACATCTGCTTTGGATGGCTGATGCTGCGCGCCGTGTCTTCGGCGCGAATTCTGGTTGGGTCATGTTCGACGGGCTATCGCTCAGCTCGTGCATGGCTATTTCGTTCACGGTTATTCCAATCTGTTTGCAACTCTCTTTGTGCCGTGGCGTTTGGTATCGCTTCTACCATGCATATATGCATATATGCGCCCTCCATGACCCGGGGACACTATCGTTATCTTTGAATTGTTCATTCGTCTTGTTCGCTCCCCTTCATTGCTCGCTCCTTATTTATTCATCCCATGTGGCCTCCACTGCTGTGATGACGGGATGCCCGATGCAGCCGTGTCGACGCCGGTTTTTCATATTCGTATTCATATTCATATTCATTATTCGTTTCGTTCACACTGCGTCGGCGACCCCGGATTCGTCACTTTTTTGGTTGTGCTGTTCGGCCCCGAGATGCGTTTTTATTATCACTTTTCACCTTGATCGCGTTTATTTATTACCGTGCTACTGTCTTGGGCGCGTACATATGCTGTGCGATAGGAGCGACACGAGCAGTGGAGTATTTTGCATATGCCACAGCAAAAGACACTCGTGCGTTAGCCGTCCGAGATGTTATTTTCTGTTGGCTCGTCTGTTTTCAACTTTATTGCTTGTGTCAGGTCTCTGCTCGTGTTGCCGATCTTCTTCATTTGTACTGCCCCTGAACAACTCTGTTTTCGATTTACATCTTTTTCTTGCACCAATCTCATTAGTCAAAGTTACATGAAACTTACTCTACTCCCTGCAGATTCTTCAAAGATGTCCTTTCCTTTGGGCAGTCGAGCAGCGCGCCTATCATCAAGACTACGAAAACCGTCGTGCAAACTGTAACGACCCACCACGACTCCTACACAACGACCTCTTACGACTCCAAAACGGAACACTCCACACCGCGCGACGCCCCGCGTTACGCAATTCAGCCACTCGTATGCGGCGTATTTACGCCACAGCTACCCAACGAGATTTGGCTCGTCATCCTCAAGTACGCCGCCGCGCCGCCCTTTGTGCCTATACCCACCAGCACTTCTGCCGATCCCATATCGAAATCTGGCCGGACAGAGTTCACCGTCCCGAATCCATATCCCTACTCCTACCCATACCCAGCCGCACTCGACGCCACGCAGCTCGCGTCCCCGTCTTGCCCCTCTTCTTCCTCGGAATCATTCGCCGCTGCCGCCTGGGACGACGCCAACGACTCCGTCCCCGCCGTGTCTTTCATTTCCGCGCCTCCAGCGCACACCCAGCGGAATGTGCGGCGGGCGCAGTATCTAGCCCAATGGCGCGCAAGGGTGGCGCTGACGAGTGTGTGTCGGGTGTGGTGGTCGGTCGGGCAGGAGGTGCTGTGGCAGGCGGTGTGGGTTGGCGGTGCGAGAGAGGGGAGGAAGTTGGCGGGGCGGTTGTGTGGGGATTCGGAGGGCGCGGAGCTGGGTGGCGCGGTTGTGAGCGTTGGGACGACGAACGCGAAGAAAAAGGAGAAAGCGAAGGATAGTAAGGGCAAGGGCAAATCGAAGCTTCTTAAATCCTCGACTTCCACCCTCCTCTCTCCCGCAGCGCGCATGGAGCGGTCCTGGTCCGACATCGGTCGGTTTATTCTCCACCTTCATATTGAGACCCCCGCGATGGATAGGTGTAGCCCACACGACCTGCTCATCATCCTTGCGAAGTGTCCGCGGTTGCAGGTGTTTGCGGACTACAACAGTGTGCGGCGGCCGATGCACCCGCTGGTGATGGGGTCGAATGAGGTTGTGCCGTGGAAGGCCAGCAGCTCTGGTGGCAGCGGGAGTAGGTTTGGGACGGTGACACGGGTGTGGGCAGGTCCAAGTGCGACGAAGACAGCCAAGGTGGTGGATGCTAGCACTAGCGACAGCAGTGACGGCACTGACAGCGATGATGAGTACTACGACAGCGGCGACGGCGACTCGGACGAAGAGTTCAAGCACCCGTTCACCCCTCGTCCATCGCATTCATCGCTCAGACCCCCGCCGTGCCCTGACCCAGCCCCTGTACCGACCCGGTCCGCACACGTACACGGATTCACGTCGTCGTTTGTGGCCTCGAGCTCAACGACGTTCCATCGCTCCAGCAGCGGCGACGGTTATGGTGCAAGCGGCATGGGACCCGCCGACGCGCTCCTCCAGACCATCCTTTCGAAACCGCTCAAACGGCTCACATACACCAACTACGACCACGATGGCGGCGCAGACGTGCGCGGTGGAGTGAAGTACTATCGCGAGGTGGTAGAGCCGAGACTGAGGCTAGTAGGAGGGGGGTTAGAGTACCTCGAGGTTGTCCTCAGTGCTCGTGCGGTGGATATGGGCGGGAGAGAAGAAAGGGCGTGGGCATGGGGCGTGGATTCAGGGAGTGGAAGCGCCAGCGGGTCAGCGTTTGGTGGGAGAGGGAGCGGAATCGAGAGCGTCGGTGGAAGTGGGAGCAATAGAGCAAGCGGTAGCGGGATACTGCGCAATCCCGCTGTTGGCGTATACGGTGCTGCGAATATGTTGACCGAGCTTGAGGCGCAGTTTACGACAACTACCACTACAGCGTGTACAGATCCCATGGCCTCGACTGCGACTAGCATCGGCGTCATCAGCGGTCTTGTCTCGGGGGACATCGACGTGCTCAGTCTCCCGTCGCTGCGCTCGCTCAAAGCCACCCTGGACCAAGCCACGTTCAAGGTCCTGGCGACGTGGGATATGCCCGTGCTCACCCACCTGTCTGTCGTCGCAGCCGACTTTGGCTACACCGGTCGCGGGTTCCGCAAGTTTTTCCAGGTGCACGGAGACAAGCTCATCCAGCTTGAGCTCGGCCACTCGTCTGGCGAGATCGAGCAGTACTGGCTGACGGAACCGCCAAGGCGCGCGGGGGAAGATGATTCGGACGACGAGGATGTTGACTTGGTGGTGGACGGGAACGGGCACAGAAGGCCGCGCGTCATGCTCGATGCGTGGTGTCCAAACTTGAAAGAGTTCATCTGCTCTGCGGACGCTGAGTGGAGCTGGGAGACGCCCGACTGGATTGCGCCGCATGTCCTCCTCCCCGCGCACTCAAGTTTAGAGTTTATCGGTGTGCGGGATATGTCTGCGAGGTTGCGTAGCGATATGGAGGAGCACTGTCGACGCCACCGTGAGCCAGTGCCTGTTCAACTTGAGGGTTACGTTTTCGCCTCGGCGGAGGACGTACAGTCTGATGGCGAGGATGCCCTGTGGGATGGAAACGACGAGCCTCAGGCCCAACCCGGCACCGTCGACCCATATTTCATGCTCATGCAGCAGTTCGGAAGTCTCCTCCGCGAGGAGTCCTTCC
Source organism: Psilocybe cf. subviscida (assembly GCA_013368295.1). Lineage (NCBI taxonomy): Eukaryota > Fungi > Basidiomycota > Agaricomycetes > Agaricales > Agrocybaceae > Psilocybe > Psilocybe cf. subviscida. The sequence goes on along the minus strand of JAACJJ010000056.1, from coordinate 5,054,108 downwards.
CTCGCCTTCGCTATCTGCGCGATCTCAGCTGGGAGAGCGACGTCATCAGACGCACTGGACGCATGGGTTCCGGCGATATCCTCCTCGACGCCACGTTCAAGCCCACTCCGCTGGGCCCCGTCACCATAATCAGCGCCGGGAACTTACCTCCTGCGTCGACGGCCTCTGGCCCTGGACAACCCAAGTGGTGGTCACCGCACGCATATACCCCCGGGAAAGTGGCGGACAAGAAGACAGAGGATGCAGCAAAAACGGAGGAGGCGGCCAAGGCTGCGCTGGAGGAGGCATTCGCGCGCAGTCATGGCGCTGCAGTGCTAAGATTCTGGGACGCTGTCATCATCATGTGCAAACATCGTGGTGTGTGGTTAGAAGACTGTCGTGGCGTGAACATTACCCGGAACGACATCTCGCGCGCTGCTGAGCTTAGTGCGTATTAGATTTCTTAACGATTATGTTGATTTCTTCTTTTCTTGGGTCTTTTCTTCTTGGGCACATGTTACGTATCAAAGTTTCGAACTTTCCTATACCACCTCGCTCCCCTCAAGTTACTCCGGTAGCTACCCGTACTTCTTGTCACGAAATCTTATGATCGATATGACTCCCTCCACCCTTCTGAACATCATCTACCCACACATCACGAACACTCTTGTTATACGCTAGACATACATACTTGTGTTTTCGAATACATTTCCTGCAAATTGTTTGTAAGATTTAACTGTGAAATAAAAATGACATCTATTTGACATCAAACTACTGGTTATATGTTGGATGCTTGCTGCAGGCTGAAGTTGGCGGCAATAAACAGGAACTTCTCCTCGTCGCCTCCACTGGCTGGTTCCAAGAACGGCTGTAAGATATGAACATATTATTAACTTCCGACTTATATAACAAAGCTATAAGGACATACCATGAATATATTAGGTTCATCCTGTTGGAAGACTGCCCAGAACAAATTTTGGTTGGGAGATTTGATCTGACAGAACAATCTTGGTCAGTTCCAAAGTATGGATGATATAAAAACATGACAACCACTGCAAAGGTCCCGTTGCCCGAAAACTCAATGGCAAATTGCGTGGCAATGTTAGAAAAACCGTCAACATGAGCTCCCTGGATGATGCCACTATGAGCACTGGTGTCAATCTTGAATATGTAGTATCGGAGATACGAACCACTTCCTGGGCGGCTGCTGCCGCCTTGTTACCGGACCCCAAATTGGTTAAGGTGTAACCCGAGTCGCCTAGACCTTTGGAGACTTGCCACTACTTGGACAGCATATATTAAGCAACGCGCTGTCTGCACGAAGCTGGATGACATAATGAAGCACATACAATGAAGTTCTTTGCGTCAATCTTGGAAAAGTCAGTGAAAGTTATAGTCGTGGGGGACTGGGTGCCAGCAAAGTTGCAAGCAAGCTTGGCTCCTTGGACACTCTTTATCAGATAATATCCGTTTTCCAAAGCCTGACTCTATGATGTGTGGCAACCGTCAATGCAATATTACATATGCTTGGTGCGGAGTAGGAAGGGCGTACGTTTACGATAGTGAAAACTGAGGCACTAGCGATGAAGAGGAAGAGGTTCTTCAACATCATGGCAATATTCAGTCTGGGAAGATGCCGGTTCAGAGGCGTAGGATGCTTGATGAGTGTGGTGACGAGACGCTGGATGTGTCTCTTCAAGAACTCCTTTTTATACTCCTATGGAAACTGGTGATTTGTTAACGAGCGGCTTCCTAAATTCGATATTACATCTGTGCACCGATTTCATCAGCCGCTCGGGCTATCTCAACGTAATTCTATTCTTGCGTGGGGAAGGCTTTAATAAACAAAAAGTAGGTATTGGTGCGGTTTGCGAGCCAAGTTGAGATAGATGTCCTATCTACTTTGAGACTGACTTTGGTTGGACCCCTGTCAGAGCCCTGCATCGATTGGATGCTGCACACATAAATTTGCTTGTTCTTCTTTGTCATTCCACTCATACTACGGCCAGTCTCGAGCGCTGCATGTTTGGACAGCGCGAGAAGCAGGGCAAGGTAAGCGCCTGAATATTCCATTAATAGACTGACAGTCGTTGACAGTCATCAGTGATTGTTGTGATTTATTCATTATTTTCTGACGAACTGGTAAAGCCCCCTTCCTAGGTGGTCGGGTGTAGTTGTTAGTTGCGGTACGGTTGAAGTCGTCGTTGCAACACCACAGCACATGTTCCGAAACTACACAACACAGTAAATTTAGAAGCCGAGCCATCATTTTCTGAATCGAAAGTACGTACATACTACATAAGTCGTTGGTGAACGGACAATCTTGGCCGTTACATACCAGGGTCCAGAATACTGTCTGACTAACTGGTTGTATGTTTCCCATGAATCATTTCTGTACGTGTATCCACTATATGGATAGACACCGCAACATAATGTGGCTGTATATGGCACAATCCCATGCTCTGCTCAGAAACTGGGGTGTGAGGCTACATTAGCATAAAATCACAAATTAACATCAGCGTTCCGTGGTCCACGATGATAACAATCGACGTCGCCTTGTAACATATTCCTTGCATTTGCCATGTTTATAATGTGTAGTGAAATGAAATATCTTTTAATAATGTCGACGAACACGATACGTGGAATCTTGCGGCATTTTATCTCGATAGTTCTCAAAGAAAGCTGAATTGCTCCTCACTGCGTGCCATGAAACATTTTACCCATGGGCAAAATGTTGACAAAAGAGTGGCAAGGTGTTAGTTATGTTGCCATCGGCAAAATTTTGTCACAATAGTGAGAAATTGACTCATTTTGCCATGGATTTTCTCCTTATAAGGAAATATCTTTGACAGAATTTGAAATTCTCCCATGATTTTGCGAGCATTTTGCCTTGAGCAAAATGTAAGCACCTTGCTATTCATTTTGTCCAAATTTTATCCACGGGTAGAATTCTTGACAGCACGCAGTGCCTTCGCATTATTTATTCACATGTGTCCGTAATGTTTTTGACAATAATCGAGCCCACGCATTCATTAAAGTGTACAACTCAAGAGCAAATTTCTATCATCCTGTAAGAGGAGTATATTGCCCCTTTTCCACATAGATTATTATGCCACTAGTTCCGCTCGATACCTGTATTGACGTATTAAATTTTAATATCGTTGGAAACAGCTACGAAATGCATATTTCATTCCTTGAAAGCACGCTTCTAACGAGGACGACACTGCGAGCACATACGATTTTGTGGCCCAGGACCAAGAGAATTGCTGTATGTGACCAAAGCATCGAGCTTTCCTATGCCACCTCGGCCAGCTTACAAGTCACTCCTGTAGCGCCCGTATATCTTGCTATGGAATTTTATGATCGATACGACTGCATACTTCTTTCTGAAGCATCTCTATCCAAACATCACCAACACTCCGGTCAAACGCTACACATGTATGATCTGTGATTTCAACTACGTTTTCTGTGAACTACTGCCATCCTGAGGTATATTTTTCCGGCTTTCCAAGATTCAATCACCAAGTTTGTACGTAGAATATGTACAGCATGTTGTAATAGAAGCTTAAACCGCAATGAACTGGAATTTCTCGGCATCACCTCCGCTGGCCGGCTCCAAGAATGGCTCCAGGATACAATTTCAATTACTGAGTTTTCAGAGCAAGTAATAGGGACATACCACGAACGAGAACCCAAATTTAAAGTTTAAGTCTGTAATAACATCCCACAACAGATCCGCGTTAGGGGACTTGATCTGTCACCAGAGTCTGGGTCAGCTGCACAATGACGTCGGGTTAAATCCTTACCACAAAGTCCCCATTACCGGCAGACTCGATGGCAAATTGGGTGGTGATATTAGCGAAGCCGCTGACTTGAGCATCCTAATGGATATCATTTTGAGTAAAGTTAAGGCGTGATATGTAAAAGATACGTGCCACTTCCTCATTTGTCACCGCGGCCGTGTTGCCAGATCCGACATTGGTCAAGGTGAACCCCGAATCACCGGCGCCTTTGGAAACTTTCCACTATGCAAGTAGTGAAAATTGAATGTTAGCCTCTCCACCAGAGTTCAGATGGTTCAGGTGAGGCGAACACGTACGACGAAGTTGCTCGCTTCAACACTGGAAAAGTTACGGAAACTTATGAGAGTGGGGGGCGTGGCTCCGTTGAGGTTATGGGCAAGTGTTCCGTCACGGACATTCTTGATGTGGTAGTTTCCATTTGCCAAGGTCTGGCTCTATACCAACAAGACATTCAGTCTGGTATAACCTAAGCTTGAGAAAGCTAGGAGGCCATACGCATGCCACAGTCAAGGCCGAGACAGTAACAACAAAGCGGAGGAGGTTGATAAACGCCATGGTGATATCTGGTACGAGGGTTGTAAACTTCAGGCGTATTCAACTGCTTGGAGAGTTGGGTCGGAGGTCAGATGCTTTCAACTAATTCAAGCACCCCTTTTATACTGCTCTGGGACTGATTTATTGATCGTTCCGACCCTGTGAAGCATTTTAATCAATGCCCTGCTCCACTCAGCGTCGTTCTATTCCTGCATTGGAGTGGATATAATAAGGGTATATGACTATCAGTATATTCGCGAACATCATGCTTGTACGTGTACTGGTTTGGGTACAGTTGACGTAGTTGTGTACAGCAGAATGCTTGACACTTGTTCCCAGAGTTTTATATCTACAGCAAATTCAGGAGTCCGCCATGTTCTTTTGGATTGTAAATACATAATTTATTCCCTAACGGGGAATATTCGCCGGTTGTGCATCAGGGTTCCGCGCTTGCCGTTCAAATAAGCGGCTCCCACGGATCATTTATGTGCATGTGTCCACTACGCCCCACTTGCCCCGGAGGGTGTACTGCACACTATAGCATGGGCATATTGCAATCAGTCCCGTGCTTGGTCAGGATCTGTGGCGTAAGTTTGCGGGACCATAAATTTCCACATAAATACCACTGTCAGGTATCTCACAATGATAACAATCGACACCTCATCGCAGAGAACGGGCACCGCAACCTCAAAGATTTAGATGTGGAAAAGCGGAACTATGCGTCCATCCACAAAATTTGATGAATATTATGGATGGAAGCTGATGTCATTACGCTTCATAGATCGTGAAGAAGGGGCTCGCTGCACGTTGCAACAACCATGTACATGTCCGCGTGAAGAATTTATCCTTCATCAATTCAAGGGCACCGTATGAGTTGTGCAACAAAATGTTGATCGCACTCAAAATTTCCAGCTCATGATTAAGAGAAATATTTATTTGTTATATTGAAGCACAAAGTGAATTTGGAACAGATAATTAATCAATTGATCGCGCTCCCACCCATAATTAAGCAGACAGCGATCCTTTCTGAATGCTAACGAAAACAACAGATTTCGGCAAATATGTTATGATTAAGTGATTCAATCGAAGCACCCGCACATTCAACGAAAGGGAGCGATGCTCGGCCATCAGGTATGACTTCCACTTCTCATGGTCGATCAAAGTACGCTCCGGGTCCGCAGAGGCAATACACCCTCAGCCTCTACTTCCTGTGGTCTCGGCCAATCAAACTTGTGGTCTCCACACGCATATACCTCCCGAAAAGTAGCAGACGAGAAGACTCAGGATGCAACGAAGACGGAGGAGGCATTCGCGCACAGTCATGGCGCTGCAGTGCTAAGATTCTGGAACGCCGTCATCACCATTGCGGCATGTGGCTGGAAGATCGTCGTGGTGTGAACATTATCCGGAACTAAATCTCGCGGGCTGCTGAGCTTAGTGCGTATTAGATTTCTTCACGGTTGTGTTTATTTCTTCTTCTTGGGCACATGTTACGCATCAAAGTTTCGGACTTTCCTATAGTACCACCTCGGCCTTCTTTCAAGGTGCCTTGGTAGCTATCACGAAATCTCACGATTGATATGACTGCATCGCCCCTGAACAACATCTACCCATTCATCACAAACACTCTTACGCTACGCTAGACATATATGCTCTGTGTTTTCGACTATGTTTCCTGTGAAATACTCCTACTATGAAATAAATTTGCCCATCTCTCCAAACTTCAACCACCAAAGCTGTACGTAGATTGTGTGCAGCATGTTGTAATAGAGGCCTAGACCGCAATGAACTGGAATTTCTCCTCATCGCCTCCACTGGCAGGCTCCAAGAATGGCTCCAAGATACAGTTTCAATTGCTGAGTTTTCAGAGAAAGCAATAGCGACATACCACGAACTGGAAGGTTCTGTCTTCAAAGACCGCCCACAGCAAATCCGCGTTGGGGGACTTGATCTGTCGCCATACTCTCAGTCAGGTGCAAACTAATGCTAATTTAAATCATGATAATTACCACAAAGTTCCCATTCCCGGCGGGCTCGATGGCAAACTGGGTAGCGGTGTTAACGAGGCCGTTAACTTGAGCACCCTAAACGGTGCCGATTTGAGTAAATTTGAGGCGCAATACATATAAATTCTACATACCACTTCCTGGGTAGTCACCGCGGCCGTGTTGCCAGACCCAACATTGGTCAAGGTGAATCCCGAGTCGCCATCGTCTTTGGCGACGTGCCACTATGTGCGTAGCAAAATCTTGAGCGTTAGTCTTCTCGCAACCAGGTGGTTATGGGCAGGTGAATGCATACGGTGAACTCGCTCGCTTCAACACTAGAAAGGTTGTGGAAGGTGATGGTAGTAGGGTTCCCCATTCCGTTGAAGTTGAGAGCAAATGTGCCCTCCTGGACGTTTTTAATCTGGTAGTTACCGTTTGCCAAAACCTGACCCTAGGAAAGCACGACGTTTAGTCTGGTATATCCTCAGCTCGAGGAATGTGTGGAGGACATACGTATGCAACAGTCAAGGCTGACGCAGTAACAACGAAGCGGAGGAGGTTGGCGAACATCATCGCAATATTGTGTTATAAAGGTTGAGGAGTATTTGACTGCTTGGAGAGCCTGGTAGGAGATTGGATGCCTTCAACTGATTTGAGCACCCTTTTTATACTGCTCTGGCACTGAGTTATCCCTAATTCTGACATATCAGGTCACTGGCTTTGATTGGATACGCATATGTGCACCAAATTCATCAATCGTGCGCTCCACTTCAGTGTTGTTCTATTCTTGCGTGAGAAAGGATACAATACAAATATATGACTATCACTACAATCCGTAAACATTATGTTCAGGTGAGCGTTGGCTAAGGTACAGTTGAGGTGGTCGCGTACAGCAATGTGCTTGGTACATGTTCCAGAGTTGTAGATCAAAGTAAATTTAGCAGCTAGCCAGGATCATCAGGCCTATAAATACACAATTCATCAGTTAGCGGTCAATCATCGCCGCTTGTGTATCAGACTCCCAGACTCGCTATTCCGTTAAGATGCTCCCACGGATCGCTTATATACATGTGTCCACTGCACCCTGAAGTCCTCAGGAAATGTGCGGTACACCACAGCATGGACATATTGTAATCATCCCAATTCTTTGTTCAACAAGTATGGCGTAAGTCTACACCAGCGTGATTGTAGAAAAATCAAGATTAGGTGGCTCACGATGATAGCAATCAACATCGCCTTGCAAAGAACCCACACCGCAACCTCAAACATTCACCATATTTAGATCTAAAAAAGGGAAATGAGGTGTCCACTCGCAAAATTGATGAACAGTGTGCATGGAAGTTGATGACATTACACTTCATAGCTCATGAAGAAGGACCTCGTTACTCCTTTGCACCAACTATTCGCATGTCCGCGTGAAGATTACGCCCTTTATTATTTTAAAGGTGCCATATGAGTTGTGCAACAAAATCTTTATCACACCCGAAATGTTCTAGTTCATGACAAAGAGAAGTTTCGGTTGTTATACTGAAGCACGATGAGAGTCTGCAACAGAGTGTCAATGCATGGATTGTCCTCCAACCCACAATTACACAGACAGGAAGAAGACACACTGTATAGATACGCGTTATCAACCCTGTGGGCTCCCAGAGTATATATTAGTTTCGGGTTTCACGCCGAATCCTCTCTGACTACGCACGAAAATCCATTGAATTCAACAAATGAGTAAGAAATAAGCGATCCAGTAGAAGCACCTGTCAATACAACAAAATGGTCCGATGCTCGGACATTTGGATTGGGTATGATTTCAAATTCTCATGGTCGAGGGAACTACGCTCCGTGGTGTGGATAGTCTTTCCGGAGCGACTAGTTTAGATCACCGTTGCGCGATAGCATAAGCGTAATCATGTCATAGACGCCTCAACGCGGTATATATCAATCCAAAACCTGAGCCTCGATCCCGTGCATGATGCCCCGCAATGAGCGTCTCAAGCCAAATTATAATTAGACCACCTGCTGACCTTGTTTATTGGCTCGTGCCTCGGCGGCTGGAGCAAATCGTCGCATTTTATCCTGTGCCATCTCGTCTGCGGTACCAGCAACTTTCGTGACATCAAAATACTGGAGCGCAGAGGTGATAGAGGTATAGTTCGCCGCTACGCAGATAAGGTTGCTGATAACCGGGAATTTCGGAGGAGACATGACGAATGGGAACACCCTGAACTCGTATGTAGCATTACTCCCAAATTGTTGCACTCTTTCTGTTCCGAGAGTCTCCGTGAAAAATAGAGGACAAGCTATAAAGTATATGGAGGACACTATCAGAATAGCCATGCTGAGAGAAAAAGTATCTTGAGGAGGAGGGAAAAAACCAAAAGCAGAAATCTTGCGAAACGCTCGCGTAACCTGGACCTGATGGTCTGTTACGTAGGGACATTATCACCGCGAACATTAACAAAGTAATCAGTGCGGCTGACCCGTTTTCCATCCGTGACCTTAATTACGCTGGCTCCTGTCTATGACGGTCCGTTCGCACATTAATTAGTTACCGACAATCATTGATTTCACGTAATCGTCAGTTGAATTTCTCGTCCTCTAGACATCGTAGACCTCCCATATTATACAAACATAGTCTACTACCCCTTAGCTTTCGAAGGACACTAAAATCGCGATGTACCAATGAAAGCTTGCTTTCCCACGGGGGCTGACATTGTCGGCACTTGTGAAGGCATAACTTAGTCATCCTCCAGGGAATTCCTTAGTGCACATACAAATCAACAGCCATGGTATACCCCCCCACCGTGGCAGTATAGGTTTATTTATGGAAGTTGCATGGGGTTTGGAATTCAAGTGCACATTTTCGTCGCATTTCAAGTGCCATCAGCGAGTCACGTGGTCTGCCGAGCCGTGAGAATCACTGTTATCTCGAGCGCTTGTGGCTTTGACGCCGACCTAATTCATGTCTCCAAGGCCGCAGAGCACACCAAATTTCTCCGTAACGTTCAGAGGGAGGTTTAATAATATATACATCTGCTTTCATGTAGAATTTATCTACTGCACAGCTATATGAGTGTCTCAAATTAGTGTAAAATCAATCCTACTATAGTATGTTCCAGTTGAACTACACTCAGCGTAGACAATAAGCTTCAATATTTGCCCTGCTCCATATGAGGAATCGTTAAAAAATTGTCACCAGTAATATATATAAACCGGGAAATGTGCATAAATGCCACGCCATGTCGCAACTTAGTCAGAGGTGCGGACTTACACACCGCAGTCATCTGTCCAAAGGACGGAAGGAGAAACCGGCCGACTGCTTCATTGCAGCGGAAATTGTGCGTCTTATTTGAGTAGATATCACTCATATCATTCCGCCTTAAACCTTGCCATTCTTGATCGCGTCCAGGACGCTTCTCTTTGTCCGCTCTGCACAACTGGTGGCGGACTATACTATATAGTGATAGATTCACAGAAAAGAGTGTGCAGCCGGCCAAGTACCAGGCGCTAGAGTGACGTCAAAGCGCATGTTCCGGAACTTAATTTCATGTAGACGCATCTTTTGTCGCTCAAAGGATGACTGTCTGCCTTTCCAACTCTGTATCCCGGCAGCATGGCCCTGCTTGCAAGAAGTGCTGTTGAGAAGACGCTTCAGCGTAATAAATTGTTGTCTGTGCGTGTTTGTTGAGATATACGGTCATGAGCATTGGATAAAATGTATCTGATACATCAATTACCAAGAGCGGTCTGGGAAGCGTCCAACAAAAAGATCGCGTGATTAAAATTATATTTGCTACAAGAGGCTCAGTATCAAGAAGGCTAGAATCAATCACCCTTTTAAGTTTTGTATGGCAAAAGCCGTTTCAGTATCAACAGACCAAATTACGTCTGCTCTGCTCTATTGGGATCTTATCTTAGTGGTGAGCGACCGTTTTCTTTATCAGTAAGACAACCAATTTAATCCGTAGAATCAATCGTCGGTAGATCAGTAGTCAGTAAGAATATTAACCTTAAACACTGAAACTGATTGAGGTGTAACATCATTTAACACGCTTTTATAGCTGTGCAGTAGATAAATTCTACATGAAAGCAGATGTATATATTATTAAACCTCCCTCTGAACGTTACGGAGAAATTTGGTGTGCTCTGCGGCCTTGGAGACATGAATTAGGTCGGCGTCAAAGCCACAAGCGCTCGAGATAACAGTGATTCTCACGGCTCGGCAGACCACGTGACTCGCTGATGGCACTTGAAATGCGACGAAAATGTGCACTTGAATTCCAAACCCCATGCAACTTCCATAAATAAACCTATACTGCCACAGTGGGGGGGTATACCATGGCTGTTGATTTGTATGTGCACTAAGGAATTCCCTGGAGGATGACTAAGTTATGCCTTCACAAGTGCCGACAATGTCAGCCCCCGTGGGAAAGCAAGCTTTCATTGGTACATCGCGATTTTAGTGTCCTTCGAAAGCTAAGGGGTAGTAGACTATGTTTGTATAATATGGGAGGTCTACGATGTCTAGAGGACGAGAAATTCAACTGACGATTACGTGAAATCAATGATTGTCGGTAACTAATTAATGTGCAAACGGACCGTCATACCTGTCAACTTTAAGCCAAGGTTGGAATTATTTTGCCTGCAGTCTGACATTTGGAATCACTGGAAGTTTCAAAGAGTTCAGCTTTTGGCCATTACGGGCACGGGCACGGCGGCAATTGCCGCCATGCCCATCACCCTCAGCACATGACTTGATCGCGTCCAGCCCCTGTCGGCCACCCTGCAGATTGTCATCGTCGAGTCACCGTCCTCATGTCTACCTCTTCCACTCTCTGCTTGCTTCTTCACCACAAGCTCAGTGACATGTCTATCCCGCCGAGGCATTGCCTCTTAGTCATTCCGCATTTCCCCTTACTAAAGCTCCGGACTCGGACATATCTCCTGAAGTGGGATGGTTTATGAGTGTTTGGAGGAGACCTGGAAGACACGGAGGACCGCAGAAACCGATTTTGGCCTATTTCATGCTCCCGCCATTTCTCAGACACATGTCCCTCCTTTACCGCCCAGTGGCACTGGAAGTACCTGCGGAGCCCCCTTCCAAGCGCAGTATTGGTCTAGGACGATGTGTTTACAACGAGTTAGAGAGCGAGCGACGAGTTACACCAACCAGCTCAAGCGCTGGCCGTCTTCAGCTGACCAGGTAGACGCTGGATCAGACGTGCGATCCGCAGGAGTATGTTCGGAATGGTACAATGTCCATTGGTAGGAAGATTAGATCGAACGAAGATATAATTTAGTATTCACCAAATAAATGAATGACCCTATTCTTTTACTGCTTTGCATCAAGAAAGTGTAGATTGCGGAAAATAAGATGCTGAGAGCGTCCGGGGTTGGCGAGTGGCACCCGGCCCGTTTTGATCCGCCATAACCCGCCGTACCGCCGTGCCCGTGTTGGCCAGCTCTCGGAAGTTTGGCGGAGGTTATCTGCAAGCAACAAATTATCAATGATGTCACTATGCGTATCGCGCGGTCTGTCTTAGCCTCGTGACCAGACCCTCTAAAAGAGGATTTGATGAGCGTGGGCGCATATTTCTATCGAGGATGCGCCGCGCTCATCAAATCCTCTTTTAGAGGGTCTGGTCACGAGGCTAGGTCTGTCTGTGGCTATGCTATGTATGGACGCCACATCATTTGTAGATATTTGGTTCCGTGAAACTGCCGTCGATGGACCAAAAGTCAGCGCTTCAGCAGACATAACTGTGAAAAAGATATTTAGAGGCTAGTGAGAGTATCTCTTGATGCCTGGAGTCGTGTTTCCTACCAAAAAATTCGAGAGCAGCAGCCTGGATTGCTTGTAAGTAGGCAGGGTGATGTGCTGTGTTTGCAGTCCTGACAGGGTCAAATATGATCTGAGACACCCAAGTGGCTTCATTTGTTCGTAAGATGACCTACATACTTCATGCCACGCGTTTTCGAAAACGCGCCGATACGACGATCACCATCAAATAGTCTGATGCGAGCGGTGCCTGTACAGGAAGCGTGATCACGGTATTTGCGCAATTGACCGACGTGCCTCTGTGCATCCACAAAGTTGGCTGAAATTCTGTTCGCGCCACAGTCTTAAACAAAAGAAGTGGTGATGAAGTAGCCCGAAGCAACCTTTAGGCAGCTCATTTGTTCTCCTAAGCAGCACGCCTTGTCCTCGCGCTGAGTGTGGGCGTTTGATAGAGGTTCCGGCTGTCACCAACGTCATCAACTCATTGACTAGATGCCGATCATCGAACGAACACGTTAAATCTTAGGGGCTCAAACGCTCATAGCAACTGGAATAATGAAACGCAGCGCTTAGGGGTGCCTCGCTTATATTTCCTGTGGTCAATAAATGGCAAATCCACCCGTTTCTCTCTGATGTCACTGATCTGGGAGATATCACACAGCGACAGGTAATAACATCCACGACTTCAGCACCGTTGCCAAGCAGTGATTCATTATAAGCCAAGTTAGTTTGTAATTGGACCATGCTGACGCACGTAGGTGGGCGACTGGAGACTCATATAATAAGGGTGTTGAGATCTCCTAGGCCGTTCATCACTCCTCCCTTCCCTCACAGCACTTGCCACTCAGAAGTACAACAACTCTTGCGTCAGGCGCATGGAAATTAAACCCTCCTTTTCGTCAAGGTCGGTAAAAAATATTTTATACATTAAATACTATAGCCGTTATCGTTTCTGATCAGCTTTCTGCAGTGGTGATGACCACGACGCTGTCTTGTCCACCAAGCTCCGGTATGCAACATGGGGAATATTCAAGATAGCCTACATCCCATCTACCGGGTCTCCTTTTGGAATGCTGTCGTCCTGTTTTCCCGCTCTTTCCGCCCTACCGCAGTACTGGAAATCGTTGAAAGTGCTTCGCCGACTTGCATCTGACATGTGGCACATGTCTAAGTGGCACTGTGCCATTTATCTTATGTATGAGCTGGCCACAGTATCCGCTCCAGCTTTGAGCCTCTTCGCTGCCTACTACGTTTACTTTAACGTGTGTTCCTCGTTCTGTCCGAAAGAATTTCCACACTGATGCACACAATCAGCTTCATGGTATTGCATCTGGCACATCTCCCTACGACACCTCGATGAAACTCGTAGCCGCCCAGATCTGGGTAATTATCTGGCTGATGGGGGGAAATTTGTCCCAGATGCGATACAAACCTTTGTGAGTAGTTATTGGACGTAGACACAACTACCTGCTGATATATTACGTAATCAGACTGAGTTTTCGGGGTCACATTGGAGGACACATGCGATACCGCTACATGCCTGACCTGGTCAGAGGTGCATAACTTTCTGATTTATTTCTATGGCTCCGCTGACATGTCTTCAGCCCAGCTTCACGCTCCTGCGGGACGTTTTAATGTACGCATGTTGGCCGGAGTTGAAAGCTTCGGAGAGTATATCCCTGCTTGGAATGCATTTTATGAGCTTTCCATTCACCTATGCAGATCTCTCGAGGTTGTGTTTCAAGTGTTGGCAGTTATTCATATCGCATGGCGGATGGAATCCTTGCAGGGAAGCCTCCTGATCATTGCAATGCTGCATTTAACACTGTCATTCACAATTGTTCCAACAAACCTAGTTGGTGGGGCAGGTAAGTTGTTCCATTCTGATACCGTAATGATGCATTGAATTTTGTGCTAGGATACACATTCTGGACTGAAAACGAGCTCTATAAGTCACTCATAAGGACCCACGCCGTTATCTTCGACGACCGCCATCGGCCCACCACCATCCGGGACGGAATTACTGAGAATATATCCCAGGGTAAGTGTCCGCCTCACTCGTTTGAATTTAACTGACATGGAAGCAAATAGAGTACGAGGATAAGTTGAGGGCATTAGGTCCAGTGCAAGCTGATACTTGGATCTTATCTATGGGTCTAACTCCGAGCTGGTATTGGATGCTACTCGCTGCATTTATTTTCAACTCCCTAATGGTATTTAACCGTGATATGTCAGTAATAACCCCATTCTGACGGTTTGTTCCGAACACAAGGCGTTATACGTGCTTTCATATCAATTATATCCCCCGGGCATCCGGGCTACATCGCTCATCAGTTGCATGGCTCTGGTTCACTACATGGTTTATTCAATGAACGACAGCTTCCAAGCGGCGAAAGGCATGGGGCAGATAAAGTCGTGCCACGAAATTGCCCGCATATGCGAGGAGCTTTCTTGCTTCTACGAGTTTCTCGATTTTGGCTCGTCAACCTGCAAGAGATCTGGATCCGAGACTAAAGGCGCAACTAAAGGAGCCACTTTGGTTTTAGAGTACGTTCCTACATTGATACAGTAGTACCGTAAGCTGATTGCTTATTAGCAATGTAATGGCTTCAGCTGCTATCGACTCGACGCGATACGCAAGGCAGATCCCCACAACGACCTTCGACATGACAATAAATGGGGGCGAAGTGGTCGGTGTTGTCATTAACAGCGAACATGAACGAGCCACGTTGGGCGAGATTGTGTGTGGCTTGCTCCCCATAACCAATGGGTCCATCATTTGGGATGGTAAATATTTAGCCGAAGGTAGCACTCCATGGCCCCGCCAGGAAATGGCCTACGCCACTCCCGGAGATACAGTCTACCCACTATCGTTAAAAGACAATGTCTTGATGGGACTCGACGCTAGTCAGAAGCGACATGTCACCGATCAAGACATAGAATCGGCCGCGCGTATTTGCGAGCTTTCACCTGTCATCACCACTTACGGGTGGTACTATATCCCGGACGGCGCCACTATTGTTGGAAACAGTGTTATGCCACAGCCGGACTTGGAAGCTTGGAAGGCTCTTAACAAGCATTATCCTCCTCCTGGAATCAGCAAACTGACGGAAGCGCAGCGCTTTGCGATTATCCTGTAGGATTGATGTCGTCTCCTGATTGTAACAGCCATTGACGGCATGCTTTTCCGCTAGGTGTCGAGTTTACATCCGGGTCAGACATGGCAACGCGAGGCTCATTTTCTTAGAGAAGCCGGACGATAGGCCTGTCACCTGCCCGGCGTTGGAGGGCCTCTGTAAGCTGGCGCGAGATGAAGGCAAGACACTGATGGTGGTAGCAAGCGAAGCGAACATGCCCCCTCTCGATAACGACCGCGTCAAATTGGATAGAATCATGTAAGGTACAATATGTGTTTGCGCGCGAGATTTTCTAAGGTTCTGTTCTACTCTCTAGCCGACTTTAAAGTGATGGCCACTCGGAGACAGCCGGCGCGTACTTCAAGTGCGGGACTCTCGTGAACTGAATATCAAGCTTCTTGAATCATGAAATATTTATCCACTGAGTTGCTTGTAAATACAGATTCTTATGGACAATAATAAATCAATTTAGAGACTCTCCGATGTGAATGGGGCTCCGCGCGAGCCATGAGTGATTTTATGCTTGCCCTCTTAATTTTAATATAAGTTACCTGTGAAGGGTGGCCTTGTGGCGAAACGGCATCGCGTCTGACTACGACTGGTAGAGTTTCACCCGACATCAGGAGATTGCAGGTTCGACCCCAGTCTCGGTCATTTGTTTTTCTCCGACATGCGCAGGACATCATATTCTACTGCAAAGGGTGTTTATTTTACCCAATATACTGCATGCTCAAAACAATCGTGCGATACAGAGCTCTATTTACTCTGTATGCAATCTTCAAACTTTTCCTCATTTTAAATCATACAGCAGACCGTCCTTGTTTCTCGAATATCGTGTCCGCTCCCCTCATTTGTCACCTTGAATGGACCGCACTTCAATATGACATAATAGAATGGAAATGTAAAAGACCTATATACCCTTACCAAGCTTGCCAGGCCAGGGATGTCTAAAATATTGAAGTACCATGATCTGATTTATACAATCACGGAAGCGGACAGATCTATGAAGGAAAACTAGCGGAAAAGAGGAGCAAGAATGAAAGTACATATTGGTGGTTAAATTGTCGTAAAGGGGGGGGGGGGATCGAAAGCAGTTAATCTTATCAGTAAGACAGTTGATCGTAATTCTTGCCTATGTTTTGTTCAGTGAGATCGTGGATCGAACCCTGAATGTCAGATTTGAGTTAGTTGCGAAAGATTAAAATGCGAATTTCGAGTACTCACACCAGAGCTCATGAACGTATACTCCTGAATCGCGGTAGAAATCTCGGGAGGGGGAGTTAAGAAGGCATCTGAGTCGCTGGAGTATCCCATGAACGGCGCGGTAGCATCTTCTTCAGAGTGATTATGAGAGTCAGAGGATGATCCACTCGTGTTCTGTAGTGGAGATGCCTTGTAGGCACGACTGTTCTCCAGACCCTTGGACACGTCGATCATCCAGTCGGCACCACGTCGGTCCCTTCGAACCCGTACAAAACAGGCTTTGAGAGAAAGGCGGTGTCTGATGGAGCGCTACTCATCTTCGCTTCAATATCACACATTGAAAGATATAGGTTTTAGACGCACCTGCCACGCCTTCTCTCCATTCGTCTTCAGTATTGGGTATCTGTCCTCGATCGCAGTATATATCTCTGACAGTCCAAGCCGCCTGTACGGGCTCCCCCATATGGCGAGGAAGATCATTTCGGTCAGGTTGGGTAACTTCTTGACACTGGTAATATCCCGCAGGCACCAAAGATTCAATGGTTGTGGAGCGGGGATCTTGAGGTGATTACGAAGCCATAGTTCGGTCTCTTGATGCGATGGAAGGCTTAACTCCACCGGAGACGTAGTAAGAATTGAGGACTGCTGTGTTGGAGCTGGCGGCATGTGTTGGTACGGAGCGATGGCGGCCCGGTTAGACATCGGCTGCACTAATGAGCGCGGGCGCGTCGTCGAAAGATAGACGCGTACCACAGTTCCATGAGAACCCTGCGCGAGATACCCTCCTCCATGCATCCCATGACTTTGTTCAAGGTTGGCGACGTTGTACGAGGTAAGATGACCCAGGCCAGGTGTTGTCGAGTGCGTCTGAGGAGTGTATTGCACCTGGGAAGTGCCGTTCCACTCCCCACTGCCGGGGAAATGCTGGGGAAGGACAAAATTGGGTCGTGTATTGTTTCTGCGAGACTGCATAATGGTTTGTGGAATAGTTTGAAGCAGGAAAGGAGGGGGAATTCGAGCTTGAAATACGGCATACACCGTGGAAAAAATAGAAGCGACCTACAAAGGCCCGCAAGTCCATGGACCTCCCACGCGGAATCAGGTCCATGGCTGTGTCTGGCATATTATGTCAGCTTATGTGGGCAGGAGGTGTGTTCTCGAGGTAAATGAAGGAGGAAGAATGCGAATGAATAAGATTTGCATCCCAACGTCAATCATGCCAAGGTGGCGTAATTTTGCGCGTCTAAATCGAGCTGGATTAGTCCCAATGTGGTCATTGACGTGAGACGAGCAATCGGAAGGGCGTCGTATACATAAGTAAGTTGGCTATGGCGTCATCAACAAGGCTCTTGAATATGTCAAGCACACTAACCCTGATCTTACCATCACGATACAAACTGCTTATCTCTCTATCAGTGATTCTTCTCGTTGAAACCTTACTTCAGTCTTCAAGTGTGCGTTATTTATACCCGGTTATGCATGGTTCCCAGGTCATCAGCTAAGATGTAGATATGATTCAGTCCAATAGAATATCGAGCACGTAGTAGACTTGTTAGATAGGCACAAGCAATCCCCACTCTGGGCAGATGCCGCTAGGTACAACCGTTGACCGCGCTCCAACAAAGATATGTTGTGCTGTAATGATGCAGGCGCATGACAATGTGAAATCGAATGACGCGTTGTTAGCAAACGCACAAAAGAATACCAGCCTAAGTGAAAAATTGGTCAACTGAGAGTCACGTCGATGGCTGGGATGCTAGCAACTGCCAAGATTTGGGCCATTGAAAGCTGGCTACCCGGAAGGTATCTCACACGAAATTTCTTAGAATGTAATGACCGCAAGTGTATCATGATTGTCAAAATAGGTTTCTCCAATGCAACGCTTTCGTAGCACACTTTTTTTGCCGCCATACATGACGAAAAGCACTTTCGGCTCATGTGTTGCTCGTGGCTATTCCCGAGCCGTTCCCGCGGTTGCTTTTGGGATTCGAGTAAGGCGATGGGTACCGCTGCCCACATTTCTTCCTCTTACACTTAGCCACTCTCCAAGATGAAAACGCTTACATGGAAATGTTAAATATCCTTGAATCGCATGGCGTTGAAGACCAGACAGTCACTTTCGATGTCATGATCCAGACATCAGAATGACGACACAAAGGGCGTCCACATCAAGCCAGCCCATTCAGTGGGTGCGGAGTGCACTTCAGCATTGAGGCGGAAAAGATGTGAAAGGCCATCCAAGAGAAGAACCCCGAATGATGGAATAAACAGCATGAAAGAGCCACCGCCAAGCCACCCGCGTATACGCATCTCTTTCCTAATCGGGGAAGTACTCTCCTTTGTCCCATCAATTGCTTTGAAGAGGCTAAGCGACGCTTGCTTTGACGCCATCGGACGTATACCTCCGTGAAAGAAAATCTATGACAGCCTCGTTCATGAAGAGATTGCTTTCATGAAAGTACTCGAGAAGGCGTTAGAATGCATATAAACATGGCCGGGTCTGCTGGAATACCCCCATCAACCAGCGCACCCTCCAGCCCCAGTCAACAATTGACATACGACACCCGCACCCCACACCACCACCGAGAACACTACTGCCACCAAGCCTCTACCAATGGCCCTCCACGCACCCATCTCCTCTTGCGACCTCTCCGGCTACTCCTCCCTCGCCGCCGCTTTACCCCCCGCTCCCGGCAGCATCCCCGGCGTCTTCCGCCTCCCCCAAACCATCTACAACAAAGGATCCTCCGGACGGCCGCTCGCAGTGCCTATTAGATTAGACCTAAAATGCCAAGGTGGCGCTGGCTCCGGGGTGGCGATGCGTGATCTCTGTGCGCGGAGTGTGCAGGGGCTGATTACGGTGCTGCAGGGCGGCGAGGATCTGGTGGCGAGAATGGTTCCTGGGGGGAGGATTACGTTCAGGATTCTGGTTCGTCGTTTCATTGATATTTCATGAGGTTGAGGCTGACTACTCTGTCCGCTGTAGTGGCCTGGATACTCACACCTCCCATCCACATACTCCATCGACATCTCTGCCGATCCAAGCATGAGCCTAGCGCGTCTCGGACAGACCATCGCACAAGCCTTCGCACGTTTCATCGAGGTATCTATACCCTCTGCCTCTTCATCACTGTTAGATATATACTTATACTCTTCCTCCAACAGGCGTACCGACACACACCTTCAGGCCATCCTCAGTTCAGCGTCGCGCTGGGCGGCATCCGGCTGGAGCACCTCTTCCTGCTCAGCATCCAGAACACCTGCGATGGTAACTGGCAGGCTGATGTGGTCGTCGATATGCGCGCATGAGCGTAGTCTACTCTAAAAATTTCCGCTCTCCGTACAGTTAGATACACACAATCATAATATTGTTTCCGTTCTTTGTGTCGACCACTACGAATTTCTGAAGTTGTTGGACTACCAATGTTGCATTCAAATTTAACCAGATGATTGGGGGCATCGGACACGAAAGCATCTTTGCCCACGACAGAGGAACCGCGCATACCACTCACGTCAGAATCAGAATGAAGACACTGCGCCAGGAGAAGAGTTAAGCCTCAATGCCAAATCTTGAAAAAATAAAATAATAGGCGCCTGTTATGGTACCTGTCGCTCGATCATGATCACGATCGAATGGCGGGGATCAAAATACCCCGGCGTTCGCAAGCCACAAGATAGACTGCTGTTGAGTTGTTCAGATTATCGCGTTAGAACGAGATGAAAGAGCCTATGCTAACAGGTCGAGAGGTCACGAGCAAAGTTTGAGGGGTATGAAGCGTGGTATATGATTAATGTAATCAACAAGCCGGCTATATACAACAGGAACGAGATCCAAAGAGATGACCCAGGAGACAAAAAGCGAATGCAGTATAACAATGAAGGGCGACAGACTTCCATCTGCCGATATTAGTGTGGAGAGAAAAAGTGGGCACATCCAGACGTGACGGCAAAGTGAACCGCAAACGAGGCGAAGGGATGAAAAGCGAGAGCATACATCTACGAAAGAAACGAGATCGGACATCTATGATGCAAAAACGAACATGAAAACAACTCAAACACGTTAAAAGAACCGACAACGAGCGAATACTCGCTCACTCCGCCATCGCCCTTCGCCTTTACTTCTCCACCGCGCGCCACCCCTCAGGCACATCCTCCATCCCCGCTCATCTTTCTGTCTGCCCCTCTTCACCCTCCGCCCCGTCCTCATTCCCACCCCCACCACCCCCGTTATCAACCCCAAACGCCGCGGGCAACGCCGCTCACATCCTTCCCGCCTCCTCCCTCAAACGTCGCCCAACACGCCTAGCAGAACCCCGTTCTGTACGCATCGCATCGGCGTTGTCCGTGAAGTAGTCCAGGCGCCGCGATGTCCCACTGCACGAGTGTGTCGGCGCACCGGAGGCGCGCGAGCGCGCAGGAGGTGGGCGAGGGGCAGTGTGTGAGGAGAGGGCGGAGAGGTTGTAGTGCGAGGGTGATGAGAGGCGGGAGGAGGAGGATGAGGTCGAGGAGAAGTAAGAGTTGGTGTGTGAGAGGGTGGGTGGTGTAGGCGGGGCAGTGGGGTTGACGACGAATTGTTGGGGCACGGGCCCTGCACCAGCACCAGGGAACGGCACCATCGGAGCAGGGGCCTGCGGCGCGGCGGGATTCAGCGCGAACTGCGGCGGTGAGAGTGCAGCATTGCCGTTGACAACAATACTATCATGACCAGTACCAGGGGGCCACCAGCCCTGGATGCCGGGAGTATGAGGTACCCAGGAGGTGTCGTGAGAGAGTGACGGTCGGTCAGCAAGAATGAGACATATGCTGCGAAGATGATCATTTGGCACTGTCACGTCGATTGATCAAGCAATATAACCGATGTCAGAGATAACTCGGAGATAATCTGAGGATGGTTGAAGCTCCAGATATTAGAGTCTAGAACACGCTGCAGTCGCGACTTAGTACATACTCGTGTTCTCCGTGCAATACATGAAATTTTACCTCTCTTTCGACCATATGCACCATGCCTACACGGTCACGGGTTGGCCCAGTGACTGAACCAGTTCAGATATCTGTAGAGGACGGTCGCAGTGTTCTCTTCACAGAAATTGACCCGGTGACAAAGAAGCACTTTATCAGATTTGACCTTTGCCAGAAGGTCATTAATCTCACGACAACGAAACGCCCGAGTGGATTCTATCGTCACCGAGAAAGCACAGGCTGCCGTGTTGTAAACACGCAGAGCTCTGCAGCGCAACCTGCTCTGACGGTACCTCCAATTCCTACGATGCACATGGAAGCGTTGTCCAGGTGTTCCAATCAAGTGGACCGCCGGTTCAATTTGGAACACCTACGCATACCATCTTCACATCGGTGACCTTATTCCGTGGCATCCAATCGGATTTGACATCGAGAGGAATATAACATTTCTTCGTGACATAACTTGCTCAAAGTGCCTTTTTGAAAATGAAGAATCGCCATGTCTTGTATGCCGAACACTGCCATATTCATCTGAATTCAAGAACTTTGAAAGTCGGGCACAATTACTCAAAGAATTTACGCCCTAGAGGTACTTCACACATGAACAACTTGTGCAGCACTTAGAACATATGAATAAGAGATATTTGAAAATGCGAACTAAGATGCGCCGCGGCCACATTTTACGCGTAAAATCTCTACCCACTCGTTAACAATGCTCATTTTTTTCGGAACCAGCTTCAGCGAGCAGAGACGCATGTTATACGCACAGCTAGTCACGTCGACGAATACAAGCGTGTTGTGATACTCATTGCCACAAACGAGATTGCAGGTCTCAGGCACCTTCTAGCAGCATCATTACGACGAGGCTGCACTGCAAAATCACTTGTACAGCTCCTGCTCAAGGCGACGGAAGGATTATATAGTCACACACATCAGGAAAACCTGTTTCTACGAAATCTGCAAAATACCGCAAGATCTCTCGAAATTACATCGAAATTCTGCAAGATGTTGTGAATTTTGCAAAATTCACAAAATCGAACGGATATATTGTGTCCGAATTCTGCACCTATAAATCCTGCAGGATTTTGCAGGATTTTGCAATATCCCTCACTGATGTCGACGGATTTGCTTAAATCTGGCACATGGTGTTTGTTGACACTTCGAAAAATGACACTTGCATTAAGATTAAAAGCGCCAGGTATTCAATTCATAAGCTCTAATCTATGTGGAACAGTATGTTTTAAGGGCTTTCTCCGAAACTCTACAACTCTCAATCATCATCATTCATATCATCAATGTTGAAATTTGACTGGACATTCGAGATTTTCGCAGATCCGGAAGCTTGACCAGGCATATTTCTGGGATATGATTGGTTGTCAGTAGAGCTCAGAAAACCACAGAGGTGGAGACTCTTACAACGCAAGTTGGTATAATCTGGATGTTAGTGAATGAAACTTTTTCTTGTCGGCTTTGAAAATGGAAGAGGTTATGAATTCGATGTGATTTTCATAGGCACCACTGTGGGTCTCAGTGCTCCAGGCATTCTTCTTGTACTTGCCAGTTGACCAGTCCTCTAATCCCACTGAGATCTATAGTGGAATAAGCGAATGATCCAGAAGAAAAAGATAGAAGATAAAAGTTCTTCTCACTGTGGTACCAACAAGGGCAAGCATTGAGATAGGAATCTCGACATTATCCTCATCGGTATCAATGCTTGATTCAAACCTATTGCTAAATTTACTTGCAAGGGAATGGCGGCCAGAAAAGATGTAGTCCCACAGGATACTGATGACAAGCTCATTGCGATAAGGCTTTGTGCGATCAACCATTGAGTTAGGTCCCTGGTGAAAACTGATGTCAGCCGTCTATCAAAAAGAAAAGCCTGTAAATGTACCAGAGGATAGATGTAATCCATCGATTTTTGTAGTTCTGCAACTTTGGCCTGGCACTCGGCCGTATTGCTGGGAAGGCTATAGGTGGCTTTTATGACACCACTACTCACAAGCTTTTTGATACTGCCCTGAAGACGGTTCATTCGGCTTGTAATCTAATAAAATACATCAATAGCAAACTCTCGAGGCTGAAGAAAGACAATACCAATGGCGCCAGAGCGGAGCGGAAGCTTGAATCATTCTTGATTCTCGAGACAAGTGCTTGGTTCTTGTGCTCCTGGGCATGGCGCTTCAGAAGGTTACAAACATAGCTATCTGTATCTGTGCCAGACGGGAAAGCATTCACAAATAGTATATCACCTTCAGCTTGGTCTATCGCTTTCTTGAGAATGATTCGGAGGTGCTTTGGCTGATCCTTAAGTGTGATAGCACGACCAGTTGGAGCAGCATAATGTGCTTTCTTGGACCAACCCTCATTGACGTTGCGTGCCTTGATCTTCTGGTGCTTGACAGGAACTGATACCTTTTGGTTATCCTTCCATTTTGCGCCTTCGGATTGACGATCCTGTGCCCACTTAGACTGAGGGATTGTAAGTCATCGGAGATTATAGCAGAACATGCCACTACCTTTTTCGATGAAGATGCACCACCACCACCATCATCCTGTTCTCGGGTGGAATCATTGGAATCATCATCCGAGTCAGAGGAGTCTGAACTGTTGCTTGTGTCAGACTTGGAGGAGCTTGAGCTTGATTCGGAGTCTGAGTCAGACTCGCTGTCTGAAGTGTCGGAGCCAGTGTCATCGCCACGCTTGCGCTTTGCCAGAGGTATCTGCTTGTGCAAATTATTCTCCCGTTTGGTGTCTGCATGACATAAATCAGCTCATAGCAACGGATTTGGGTTCTAATATACCTTTTTGGGACCGCACATTATCTTTGTTTGCTGACCACTGTGGTTGCTAATGTTCCTCATCAGTCTTGCAACTAGGAGTGGAAAAATGTATAACACACCTCAAGTTGCAGTGTTTCCTTCGCTTTTGCCGCACTCAAATCTACAAGGTCGTCTTCCTTTGCTGATTCAACCATGGCGTCATCATCTTGATCCTCATTGTCTTCATCTTCCAAGTCGCTCATCTCCTTGTGTGGGGAGACCGCACTTTTCTTGGAGGTAGTCACTTCTTCATTGTCTAAGTTGTCATCTGAGCCGTCAATCTCAACTGGTTTTCTCTGGTACTCTATGGTTCTCTATAAGCTTTGTAAAACCTACAAATCATGCAACTCACTCACCTTTAGTAGCTTGGCCCGCTGCAGAAGCTGTCTTTGACTTTCCTGCAGATTTGCCTTTCTCATGACTGGTGGTAGAACTTGAGGCAAGAGCAATGGAGTTGTCTGGCAATGTGTTTGTGTCAGTATGGGTGTGGTTTCTGGTCGGCAGGATTGCATTGGGACACAGACCGGAACTTGCAAGACATGAGCCTGTGCCAGTAAGCAATCATTGAAGTCAGAAACAATATTGTGGAAAAGAATCATAGTACAGAAACTGAAACTCACTCTTACAATGACCTTGGGTGGGTTCCTTCGCTTTCTTCAAGGCTTTCTTCACAGTTTCCTTCTCCTTGGACACAGCAGATCTGTTGGAGGACTTCTTTGGAGACATGTCCTTTTTCTTTTTTGTAGACTTCTTGCCCATGTTCAGTTGATGACGCAAAAGCTGTGAGGAAAGCGTTAGGGAAAGAGGAAGGAAGTAACTTGGATCAAAACAAAGTTGTATAAGTTCAAAAAAGATTTGCGTCACTCAAAGTTCCGACTTCACGTCACACACTTTTGGGTTCCAGCACTCTGCACCACCCTTTACACCTACACATCATGCCCGTCCGTTGCAACTGTAAGAAAATCTTCAATCTTACTGGCATACAGCAGCACATACGCCAAAGCAAGAATCCTGCATGCCGCCAAGCTGCGTACCGATTTGTGGATAACCACACACACTCAACTTCAATAACTGCAGAGCAGCAGTCGTCACACTTGTCCTCTGGACTTGATACAGCAGCAGATGTACCCAGCGCTCCAAACATGGCTGTTGACAATACTGGAGATATATTTGGCAATTATGATACCTACATGGACAACAACATCATCATGACTGTAGCTACCTGGGACTTGGAGGGTGCTCCGGATGCAGCTTTCATCCAGCAAGAGGGGGAAGAGGATTCTGCGATAGACGACTACGAATCAGCCCTCGCTGATCTTGAGCATGGACTTGAAGCAGAACGTACCATTGGTCCAGACCCTGATGCCAATACTGATGCACCACCGGTGATTGACAATCACAAAGTCAGCCCAGAGTACCAGCTGCTCTGACTACAAGGAGGTGTTCCAGAGGAGGGGCTTCGCAAAGAGCCCTTTGTTGTCCACTTCAGTGGCAATGCAGGAAAGGTGCACCTCGATCATACTCAGCTTGATGAAAACAGTCGCTATGCTTCAATGCTGTCCAACAGCGAGGCAAACCCTTGGGCTCCATTCAGCTCCGAGAGAGAGTACCGGTTCTCAGAATGGGCGAAGCTTCGAGGTCCTGGGTCAGCTGCTGTCTCAGAACTTCTTGCAATTCCTGGGGTAAGTTCTGTTCGTATCTGCATTGATAATCATTAGTGATGTTTGATCTCTCAGATCATTGAAACCCTGGAGCTGTCCTACAAAAACGCGAATGAGCTAAACAAGATCATAGACGAGCACTTACCTGCATCACGACCTCGTTTCCAGCGCCACAAAATCTTGATGGGTGGTGAAGTTTGCAATGTATTCTTCCGCAATATCCTCGAGTGCATCAAAGCACTATATGGTGATCCTGAGCTGGCTCAATACATGATGTTTGCACTGGAAAGGCATTACACAGATGAGAATATGACATGCACATGGCCAAGTGGTGGTAGGCAACACAAGTAAGCAATCAACTGTACAGTTTATCAAGCTTAATCTCACGGCTGCTTTTAGAAGGAGATCGAGAAGGAGACACCTGGTGCGACAATCATTCCAATCATCATTTCAACTGACAAGACGCAACTTACTCTGTCTTGCAACAAGTCAGCCTATCCAGTCTACCTCACTATTGGCAATATCCCAAAGGAAATTTGTCGCAAGCCCTCCAAACGCGCATATGTTCTCCTCGGATACCTCCCAACAACACAGCTTGAGGGCATTACCAATCAATCCCAATGTCGTCAATGCCTTGCCAATCTGTATCATGCATGCATGCGCCACATCCTCAAACCACTTGAGAAAGCTGGTGTCGAAGGGGTCTACATGAGTAGCGGAGATGGTCTTACCAGGCGTTGCCATCCTCTCCTTGCGAGTGTGATTGGTGATTATCTGCAACAGGTTCTTGCAACATGCACCTACACCAGAAGGTGCGCAACATGCACAACACCAAACAATGAGTTCAGTGAGTTTCTCCCATCTGGATCAACTGACCTACATGATCTTGACGCCATTCTCGCGGCCCTTGACTCATTTGAAATTGATCCTAGTGGATCAACTCATGCTGCTGGAATTATGCTTGAGCCTGGGCAGTTGCCCAAACCACTTCATGCATCCACATGGGCAACTGCCCAAGACCATCCTGGCCCTATTATGATGCATCAGCTCTGGGCAATTGCCCAACAGCCTTCCTAGCCTGTCACAAAGGTCACACACATGCTGATGGCCAACAGTGATGGCAATGATGCCAGAGCTTGGCAAACACCAAAATTCCCACGCTCAGTAAAAACTTCCCAGATTGATAGCCCATCAATGATAATGGACCTTTTTTTTTGACAGCACCCATCAAAACTGATCAGGGGCCCCGGAAATCACCTAATGGCGAGACCTAGGGGGTTCAAAACTTTGGGCAAAAATTCCCACGCTACCTAGGCTCACACTAAAAATACTGAAAAATGCAGAAAAATCAGAAACCTAGGTCAGCATTTTGAACCACTACCAAATTCGGCCTCTAGCAGGCTGTAGGGCGCCTTTTTTAATTCTAAAAATAGATTCAACCCGGAGTTTTTGAATATGAATGTTGGTATTTTTGGACGATTTAGGTACCATTCTGTAGCAAATTTTAACGTGATTACAACGCACATATTGCCGAAGCGGTGCGCTCA
Organism: Psilocybe cf. subviscida; assembly: GCA_013368295.1. NCBI lineage: Eukaryota > Fungi > Basidiomycota > Agaricomycetes > Agaricales > Agrocybaceae > Psilocybe > Psilocybe cf. subviscida. Next base: position 5,026,699 of record JAACJJ010000056.1, on the reverse strand, counting down.
GCGGTTCTTTTGCTATTGACAATATAGTGTGCCATCAGAAGCGAGCCACTCACCTGTATCTCACCCATTTCTCCATATTTTCGAACGATCTTGGTACCATTCTGTAGATATTTCAAGGGCGCTTCTGATAGATACTCCATCATCATGGCGCGATAAGCCGATGCTTTGTTATTTATGGAATAGTGATATTTCGCAAAATGCGCCACACAGCCATATCTTGCTCATTTCTTTGAATTTCCGGACGCTTCAGGTACCCTCTGGTAGCTATAATCAATGTGATTCCAGCGCATATTTCATCATCACGGAGCGCTACGCCGTTGCTTTGATATTAAGCAAACAGTGATATATAATAAAAGTGAGCCACTCACCCTGTATCTTGCCCAATTCTTTATATATTCGGACGCTTGTGGTGCCATCTTGTAGCTAATTTTCACCCGATTTCAACGCATATTTTACCCTGGAATTGCACCAAGTGGTTGCTGTGCTATTGACTAAATGGCTCACAGTAGAAAAACACATCAAGTAGGAATTGCATAACCTATAGTCAATGCTTTGGGACGCTCTTTGTACCTACTTGTAGCGCTTAATGAGGGGATTACAACGTACCTATCAGTATATCACCGCGTCAAGTCTACGCTTCAGAATCATCAAAACAGTGAATACTGACTCATGCAGCACTAATTTGGCATTTGTATGGGCTATACTCAACCAACTTGTGCGCTATTGGAACAAGTTTGTAGCTGTCATCTGCACGCTTCTGACGCATATTTTACATTTTTAAGGCGCCTAGTATACACTTCAGAATCTCATAATCAGTTGATGTACCCTGTTTTAGCCCCATTATCCTAACAGCATTTGTCCATCACAGTGTAGACTACCATATAGTCTGGTCCATTACTATTGACAACCTTATACCCTTCTGTTATCAGATTCAGGTTATTGGAACTATAGCTTTATAGCAGCTGTAAACTAGATGTATCAGAATACTTATGAGCATTTCAGAATTTGTCCATAGTAGACAATACATATATGAGTACAGGTAGCACAGGTTGGTGTTGAGTGGTGGTATAATTCACTGAGTGTTGACATATAGTCTGGGGGTACTCCCCCTCTATATTCTCAGAAATTCCGGTTATGTCATGTTGCTCAGCTATAGCAGCAGTAGGTCAGGCCTGCAGCATGTTGATGAAGCATGTCAAGGGCCTCTGACTCTCATCCATGTATGTCATTGACCACCAACCAATTGCAATTCAGTTTGATGTGAGTGTTTGATAAAATCATAGCTCCCTGAATGTGGTGGATCAGTCAGTACAAGAAGGACAGAATATCAGAGCAGTGCTCAAAGTGATAGATAATTGTGAGCACTATCAACTGACTGTCTACTACATTAGTCCAAACTACATAGTACTAAGTTTATAAAAATCATTACATCATATATGAATGTATGATGGATGATGAAGGTACAATTGAACACTGCCTGCTTCATGGGCATCACATTTTGTGCTGCCTAAATGAGCCTCTTGGGTACAGTATGGGCAAACCACTATATCTGAAATTGCACACGGTAGACTCAATGCTGTGAAAATGTGAAATATGCGTTAGGAGCGTACAGCCGATAGCTACAAGCTCGGTCCAATAGCGCACAAGTTGGTTGAGTATAGCCCATACAAATGCCAAATTAGTGCTGCATGAGTCAGTATTCACTGTTTTGATGATTCTGAAGCGTAGACTTGACGCGGTGATATACTGATAGGTACGTTGTAATCCCCTCATTAAGCGCTACAAGTAGGTACAAAGAGCGTCCCAAAGCATTGACTATAGGTTATGCAATTCCTACTTGATGTGTTTTTCTACTGTGAGCCATTTAGTCAATAGCACAGCAACCACTTGGTGCAATTCCAGGGTAAAATATGCGTTGAAATCGGGTGAAAATTAGCTACAAGATGGCACCACAAGCGTCCGAATATATAAAGAATTGGGCAAGATACAGGGTGAGTGGCTCACTTTTATTATATATCACTGTTTGCTTAATATCAAAGCAACGGCGTAGCGCTCCGTGATGATGAAATATGCGCTGGAATCACATTGATTATAGCTACCAGAGGGTACCTGAAGCGTCCGGAAATTCAAAGAAATGAGCAAGATATGGCTGTGTGGCGCATTTTGCGAAATATCACTATTCCATAAATAACAAAGCATCGGCTTATCGCGCCATGATGATGGAGTATCTATCAGAAGCGCCCTTGAAATATCTACAGAATGGTACCAAGATCGTTCGAAAATATGGAGAAATGGGTGAGATACAGGTGAGTGGCTCGCTTCTGATGGCACACTATATTGTCAATAGCAAAAGAACCGCTGAGCGCACCGCTTCGGCAATATGTGCGTTGTAATCACGTTAAAATTTGCTACAGAATGGTACCTAAATCGTCCAAAAATACCAACATTCATATTCAAAAACTCCGGGTTGAATCTATTTTTAGAATTAAAAAAGGCGCCCTACAGCCTGCTAGAGGCCGAATTTGGTAGTGGTTCAAAATGCTGACCTAGGTTTCTGATTTTTCTGCATTTTTCAGTATTTTTAGTGTGAGCCTAGGTAGCGTGGGAATTTTTGCCCAAAGTTTTGAACCCCCTAGGTCTCGCCATTAGGTGATTTCCGGGGCCCCTGATCAGTTTTGATGGGTGCTGTCAAAAAAAAAGGTCCATTATCATTGATGGGCTATCAATCTGGGAAGTTTTTACTGAGCGTGGGAATTTTGGTGTTTGCCAAGCTCTGGCATCATTGCCATCACTGTTGGCCATCAGCATGTGTGTGACCTTTGTGACAGGCTAGGAAGGCTGTTGGGCAATTGCCCAGAGCTGATGCATCATAATAGGGCCAGGATGGTCTTGGGCAGTTGCCCATGTGGATGCATGAAGTGGTTTGGGCAACTGCCCAGGGTTCATGCATGAGCCCAGCCACTATAGGTGTCTCAACTCAAACACCTAGACACCATCATCAACAACTATGGCGCAATTCATTTTTGAGATGCTCTCGCCCGTTATATTGTCCTGTTGAACAACCCCAACCCTGACTGCACGTCAGGTTGAACAGAAGATGTGGAGTGTTTGTCTCCCATTCCAGCAGCTTCCTGTATGGCACCGTTTGAATTTTTTACGGACTGATCTACACACTGGCATTCAATCCACTGCTGACATCATCCATGCTTGTCCTGCCAGGATGCTCTCCGGTGAAAGGTCTGCTACGGAACACGAACAAAACACAACCAAAACACTAAACCCCACAAGGAGCGAGGCTTCTAGAAGACGAGCGACGGCCCAAAAAGGCTGACAAAACGACTTTGTGGAGTGTGTAAATGTACTATTCGGCTGATAATCGACTCCTTTCGTGTATAATAGTGCCTTTAGTTCGTTTTAAGGTGCTAAGGGATTTAAGTTTTAATAGATTTACTGTTAGATTCGTTCAAAACGATGGTAAAACGGGTGCTGTTATTGCAACAGCGGAATGGGGGCAAATGACACACAAATGACTCGAATCTCGACCTATACGACCCAGAACTCTTGTTCCCGATTTAATCTTCACAAATCAAGTCCAAAATTCACACAAGATCACGACTTCGCGTCAAACAAATGTTCAGAACACAAGAGGATCTCCCAAGCCAATGACAAAGACTCTCAAACGACGTAGTACGCGTTCTCTGAGCTATAATCGCGGGGGTAGGCTATCCTGTCTATTGCAAAGGTTTTTCTAGCTACTTTTATAGTTCTACAGAGTGTTATGTACAGGTACCAATAAATAACATATGATGTAGGCCGAGTTTATTGTTATCTACCCCGGACGGCCAGCTGACCACCCTCCAGACCTCTTATTACTACTTTGGGTGCATTCTGGAAGTTTCTAGACCTCTATTTCGCTGCTACACCTGCCAAATTCGTCTTCGCGAAGGTCAGATGTCGCTATTTTCGAGCGCGGCGCGCTCTTATCGTCTCGAATCAGTGCTGTTATCGCTCTTTTCTATTGTTTTACTGATACTCGGGGCTCGGATATACTGTAGGGGTACTCACGAAGTGTCCCCGGGGACGGGAGAGCGCCCGATAGTGATTCACAAAGGTGTTTTAAGCACTTAGACGCCCGTTCGGAGTTAGCCGTGATTAGCGCTCTTATTTATTGGAACCGGTGATGGCCATGTACAGCCGCTGTCGATCATTCCTATTCTTAGATTTATGCGTGTCTTCTACTTCGCGACGTTCGCCCTTCGTAGTGTAGCTCTAATATTCGACTTATTTCACTTTGCGAAGTTGATATGCTATAGTTTATCCATCATCCACACACCCATTGGTTCATTATTACTGTAGAGCACCTGAAAAGGTGGGTAATAGCGTGCTCAAGCGCTGAATTGACTATACTGCCTGGTGCTACCGCCTCCCGGTTTGCAAATACACCTCATCCAAGGTAATATTGGCTACCATCGTCGCGTTTGGCCAGTTAATTCGTGTATATGGCACTCTTTCATACAGTCTTAGTACTCCTCGTCGGGTCTCCGAGCGTACCGCAGCTTCCTTGTATTTATTTTAGGTTCGCGAAGTGGTTAAAAACACCTTTACAGACGATATTTCACTCGTGTTCTCACGCCAGGCTTATCACCGGCAAGCTCATTCCTGCCCGTTTCGATACTGCTTGGATAGACGACGAGGATGGACTTGCAGGTGACGTAGGCATTGAGGGTCATCGGGTTGGTCGCATCCGTGCTATCTTCTTGATCCCAGATAGATATCATCAGTACCTCATGGATGATGGTGTTGGTATACCAAATCACCTAGCATACATCAAATGGTTCACTCCGTTTCCGGCTCAACCTGAGCCCCATCACCTTCTGTACAAGGTTTTACCTACACAAGATGCCGAAGGACAGCACATGATTTCGAGCATCATTCCTGTAAATTTTATCTGTCGTAGTGTTCATTTATATCCAAAGTTTGGTAGGGTAGCACCGGAGAATTGGACAAGTAGTAATGTGCTCGATAACTGTTCTACTTTCTTTGTCAATTCCTTTACTGATAAGCATTTCTACCGGATATCATTCTAATCTGCATGTGCTTAATGCCACAGGTTCTGTTCTGATGTGACAAATTGCGCAAGTTAAGGGCCTGACGCATCTCACAGTATTGTTGCGAAATTGAACTTATCATTGAAGCCCAGCCCCAAATTTGTGAAATGACGCAAATTTCTGGCAGAATTTTGCAGATTACGGAGCAGCTGTGTAGCATAGCCGCGGTTTTGCTAAATTTTGCAATATACGGCAGAATTTTGTTGAATTTTGCCGATTTCGTTGGTACAAGTTTTCCTGATGCAGGCGGCTTCACTAAGCGAGAACTTGATGTTGCATTCCTGGTCACGTCAATGGGGGTCCAAAATTGTTATATGCACTCAACCACGCGTATGGACTTCCATCGGAGTCTACAGTGCAGTGAAACCATAATATACCGCAGCTTCTGGCCTCTGTAGGCGCACCAATAGTCGACGAGATAAGCCATCATATAGGCGCATTCTTTTCTCCTGAAGTGAAGCCATTTCCAAAAGTTTACACCAACAGCATACCTGGTGTCATTGGTGCACAGATGTTCCAATCCCATGCTCTCTCTGCCCTCTTTCGCTTTCCGGAGATCCGCACACCATCTGGAAATATTCAACAATGCTTCATCTCATTATAGAGCATTCGAAACTAATTCAAGAACCAAATAGTGCCCGCGAAATTCTTGACATGCCCGATATTCCACCGGACCTGCTCGTAAACATGTTTATGTCAAGCAAGGAGGAGAAAGGCCTTGGGATTTGTGCTGAACTTACTCAAGCATATCGAGAAGAAAATGATCTTCCACCAAGTGATGATATCAGTGCAATGCAGAATGATCTGCTAACCTCTGACTCTAATTCAGCAAAGCGGGGACGTACTGACACATTATCAATTGTTGAGCAAACGGCAAAGGAGAAGAAGTAGTAGTATACTTGTATATGTAGCATACATCAATCAACATTCTGTATCTAATGGCTCTAGTTCAGACGAATGTTTTGCAGTGCGCTGGATGTTTCATCTTAACGAAATTTGCCGCCGTCAGCCAGTGATCGGTTGTCAGGAGGCTGTCAATCACCTTGATGTGACGCGTCAGTGACCATCAGCAGAGGTGTCTGATCTCTCACGACACCTCCTGGGTACCTCATACTCCCGGCATCCACGGCTGGTGGCCCCCTGACCAGTACCTCGTACTTTACCACTACCTCGTACTGTCACACATTTTGGCGGTAAATGTGACAGGAGCGTGACAGGGGTCGAATTTTGACCACCCTCTCCCGTCGTTTTCACGCTCTTAAATTGATACCAAAGCACATATATAAGCTATATGGCATTGTATGAAGCCCCCGCGAGGGATAATTCCGGAGGAAAAAGGGAGGAATGGCAAAAGTACGAGGTAGTGGTAAAGTACGAGGTACTGGTCAATGATAGTAGGAATGTTGGAATTGTCGTTCGCCTGCGCCGGTGTGCTCGGCGCCGTCCCCGCTGGCGTGCCGTCCGCCGGCGTCCACGACATCGACGCAAACACCGACGCGGCGGATAGGCCTGCACGGAATGAACAGGCTATGGCTTGAAGGAGTACAAAACGGCCCGCGGTCAATGGACCACATGCGTCTCGCGCCCCCTGTCTGTGACGCGTCCTCTGCGCGGTGTGTGTTTCGACATCCCTATCGCGGTCATATGGTCGGCGGTTTGTACATTTATTAATAGACACACACATCACTCGTCGAACACAAAGTAAGTGAATGTCGTCCTTTACTCATGACGACACCCGGAATACTAATAAAAATGCTCTCGAATATATGTACTCGAAATAAATTTTTCATATGGTTTTCATGGATTCTCAATAAAGATCGAACGGACTATTCAGTTTTTTTCTAGGTATTCTCGTTGAGCCCACTGTGGTGCGAGGTCTACTATCGTCAACCACACGTTCGGTCACACCAGACCTTCGCCCAGTCACTGGTGACATTGTGACATTTCGGTCTCCGCTGATGGCTCATTGGCACTGGGGCTATGCACCGCATCAGAAAATTTCCTCTTTGGCACCGCCGCCCAGCGGCAAGCGTGACAAAACCCCCACTTCCAGCTCGCTCAAAAAACCCTTCTTTCCTCACAATGACTGTGTAGAGCGAGTCTAAGATGCTCACAGGGCATGTAAACCTAATTTCATCATATTTCAACGAGTGGAAAGTGCCAAACTGGAAAGTGAGCGAAGGTCTGGTGTGAGCGAACGTGTGGTTGACGATAGTATGGCTGGGAGGTTGCCATCACTGCCATCAATCCCGGACCGGGCACATCAGCGAGCCACTGCATTGTTAGATAATTCCCTCATTCAGCATGTACAACTAAGATTAAATAACTACACTGGTGTACTCTAATACATATCAGACACATCCTCATATATAAATTTTGAGTGTCGCCACGTTCCTAGAACAAACAGGACCCAGGTCCAAGTTCTTGCAGTTGGGCGGAACCGTGGAAATTTCGCTAAACATGGGTGCATCAGCAAAGAACTTGGTCCTGTTGCTCAAGGAATGTAGTGGTGTACAAAATTTCTATATGGAAATGTATAACCTTGCTTCTGCAAGGTCCTCTGAAAATTGACAATTAGTCATCTTTTTTTGCAGATGTTTGGTATCATGCTCGGACCTCCTCCTCGCCGGGTTGAAGCTTTGAAGTTGTGATCGTGAAAAGTAATGTATAGTGGCTGGGACTCTTTCACTTTGGTCTTTCTCTTGCATCTGCTTCGCACTTTGCGAGGCCTTTCTTACCTACCGTTAACTGACCGTTACATCCAGCCCGAATTTTCTTAGAAGTATGTATTTTTGATCTACCAATGACAAACCACTTGAACACAGAAGCAAGGTTGCCTCTGGCGACGTAGGCGCCACCTTAATCTGATATGTATTAAAGTACAATTGTGTATCTAGTCAACCTTAGTGGTAAATGCTGAACGACGAAATCGGCCAACTATGTGGTGGCTCGCTGATGTTCCCGGTCCGGGATTGATGACAGTGATGGCAACTTCCCAGCAATCGACCCCGCACCACAGTGAGCTCCACGAGAATACCTACGCAAAAACTGAATAGTAAGTTCGACTTGCATTGAGAATTCATGAAAACGATGTAAAAATAATTTTTTGGCCATGTGACAAGAAATTTCATCCATGCAGTTCTCGGCCACTGTAGGCGGTTGCCCACGGCCCTCGAAGTTTGCCCGTAATGGACGTTAATCCTGGATGATCAAGGAGGACTCGGTTCTAAGAGGAAGATAGAGTGCGCGGGCCATAACAAGCGTAAGAGTCGTGTAAGCTACACGTACGATACGCAAGGTCGAACCACTCACTTTTGAGGTCTTTGGTGGCCCCATGTTCGACTATGCCTCTCCCACCCTTAAGTATCTTTCGAATCTATGTTTGGGTAACGTTAAAAATATGGAATCTGAAGAGGGGAGGGGCGGTAGCGTGTCTATAAATGTGTTACTCGCCCTCATCAATAAAAACGTGTCCCTTCCGAGGTAGAGCATGAATGCCAAATGAATGCACGAAACGATGAACGAGGGCGGCGGCTCGACTGGTGGTTGAGAGCTGATACTAACTGATGGCTGGGTCGGCACGCTCCTCAGCTTGCACAAAAATGGCAAGCGAACAAACGACCTTGCGAGCGCGAATACAAGCTTCGACTATCTCCATTTCATCATTTGATCATCGGAATACAAACTTTACTATACTTCCCCTCAGTGCCCAACTCCCCCATGGCTCAGGCAAACGATGCGTCGAACCATGTAATTCTAACCCTCCGCTCACCATGGGAAGTGGGAAGACCAATGAAGTTCTATGTCCTCACTGTCGATTTGCCACCTCTGCCTGAAGAGCGTGAAAGAGAAAATGACGATAAAATAATGATAAGGGGTACGAATAAGTTCTTGGAATGCTGAAACTGTCTTTTAAATCTTCATCAGATGGCCAATGTCGCTGAATGTGAGCCAGAGAGAGTGGAAGTATTTACACACTAGCATCACGATGATGCGCGCCCAAACCTTAGTACGTTGCTCACTTGAATGAAACCGCAAAGAGCCCGTGGTTGTGGAAATCTATAAAACTACAGCTAATGGAGGTTAATGCAATATTTGACCGCGCTATTTGAATCTATATTAACCGTTGAAATCATGTTCCGCAAGATAAACAGCAAGGGATTATCAGCCGTAGAGCTCTCACAGGATCAACGGAACTAACGGAACTGGTTCAGTGTACGATCTCGCGGTGTTGTAAGCTCAAGTCAGCTTTGAAAGTGAAGTTCAACGAGTATGAGTGGGACGTTTATAATTCCAATCGGTGAACGACGAAATGAAGGTGGTCAAAGCTGTGCTCCCAATCTCTCGCAATCTGCCTGCATGTTATTTTTGTACCAACAATGTTCAAGTCGGTCACTTATCTCGTGAGCTCTGAAAGGCTTCCTGTGACAAGGCTCACCCAACTTCGACATCCTTCTGAATCTTTCTAGCTCCAGTTGGGTCTTAGGGGGAACCACATAGGCAATGCGACCTTCAAGTTCCCGCCCAGCATCACGAAAAGAAACGCTGACAACCATCTCACTGTCACATCATGCAATGCTTCCATGCCCCACAGTTGTGGTCACACGAGAAGTATTGAAGGCATCATTTTCTGTTCGTTTCATCAAGACGCCATCCAAGCAGGCCACGTCATGACATTTAATTGTATAGAACCCGCCAACATGCACTCCAGTCCTTTTTATATCCTAATGATTTCGAAGAGCAACGAGAAGGCAAAGAGGGCTTCATTCCATTCTTTGCTCGACCCTAAATGGCGTTCTTGTGTGTTTTCGGGCGCCCTTCCGTTAATAAAACACTCAAGCTTTGTTAACGCATTTCACGGGTCAAGCTCGACATGTTTCTTTCGCACTTGATACACAAAGGTCAGATACCGTGCATGAAGTAAATGAAGTCTTTGGCGCTGACCCTTCGACTTTCTAGCTCGTGTTTTTCTCTTGCTCCGACTCTGCTTAGCGGGACTGTTGTTATCCCTTGTACCTCCAGCAGCATGTGTGTACACAACTATTTTCTTACCTCCTGTTATGTAAAAATTCATACAATCCATAGCATATGAACGCGCGGCCTGGGAATCAGTCACAAGCTCTCGGATTGAGAATTCAGCTGTGGGGACAGCACCATCGTCGGACCTTGCTGCCGCCTTTCTACAATCGTCATGGATATGGACAATGGAAAGCGACCCACCCAACGCACCACCCGGTACGGTTGCCTTCCAAAAGACGTTTACACCTCCCGCCGGGAAGCTGGCGACGCACACAAACATTCTCATGACGGCTGACGACCAATTCTCATTGTTTGTGGATGGAAACTTTGTGGTACAGTCTCCACAGACGGCGGATACCTGGAGGAGCGCACAATTCATTACGGTAGCGTACAATTCCTCCGCACCACGCCTCTTCGCAGTAAACGCCACGAGCCTTGACCCTGGGCCTGCAGGCCTCCTTGCGACTATTCAAATGCAGTTCTCAGATGGCACTTCCAGCATTTTCGCAACCGACTCCAGTTGGATCTATACTACACCTCCGGTAGCTGGTTGGAATACACAAGCGGGGGACACTTTCGGATGGTCTGCAGCACAAATTATCAATGCGTACGGCCTGGGTATATGGGGTGATAAAGTCACTTTTCCGACGGCAGTCTCTTTTTCTAATCTCACCTTCGACAACTCCCTCTGGATATGGTCAGCAGAATCCAATCCACCCAACGCACCCCCTGGTCCACGCGCGTTTAGGAAGACTTTCACTGCACCGTCTGGACAGATCCTTCAATCTGCCTCTGTCATTCTGACTGTCGATAACGAATTCACTTTTTATGTTAATGGCGAGCTTATCGGTGGTTCTCCCAACGCAACGGGCGCCTTCTGGAACTGGAAACTCAGTCAATGGCTTATGGCGCCTCTCAGCGGAACTTCTGCCGTGTTTGCTGTTAATGCTATAAATCTCTCCAATCCCATCGTAGGAGGCGACAATCCAGCAGGCTTTCTTGCAACGATTTGCATCACTTTTACAGATGGATCAAGGCAGATGATTGTCTCGGATACCACCTGGAAGGTTTTTGGTACTGTTCCTACGGGATTTCAGAACACATCCTATGATGATTCAAGCTGGGCCACAGCCCATTCACAAGGCACATATGGTGTAGCTCCTTGGAATAATGATCTGGCTGACGTCAATGCGCTTGGGTCACAGCCTACACCGCTGAGTGCCTCCGCGGATCTCAGCACCACCTTTATTTCATCACCAACCAGTTCTTCAAGCGTGTCCTCAATAGCATCTCAACACAAAGCTAAAGGAATCGCTCCAGGAGTTCTTGCTGGGACGGCAATTGCTAGCCTCTCAGTCCTACTTGCTCTCACTGTCGGTGTGTACCTAATATGGTGCAGCCGTAAGCAAGCATCCAACGAAGAGCATCTTAACGTTAACGTGCAAAGTCCATACACACAAAGTGAGTGTGATCAATTTCCCCTGAGATTTGAAGCATTTTACTCAGGCGCCTCCCCACCGCCCAGCTCCCCTACCCCATTCCAGGCCAACGTCTGACATAAACACAATCCACGATCTAACCAGAGCACCTTTTGTTCGCCACAACGCCAAAGGTGGTTCCCGTGACGGTATGTATACTCGCTCAGGGATTCTACGCACCACGCTTATGCACACTGTTTCAGTATCCACCAGCGAAAACACTGATTCTTGGGGCCAGACGCATATTTCCAATAGTAAAAGCGGCGCAATGCACAGCCTGCCCGGACCGATATCTGTCCCCCAGAACGAGCACCGCTTACCACCTGCCTATTCAGACATTAATGCGTAGCCCGTCCATAAAGAAGTTAAAGGAATCCGTGTTGTAGACCCGAGCGCCGTTGAGAACCTGTGCTTATTCTCACAATGATGATTTTAGAAATAACAGGTAGAGGTCGCCTCGCTGCACTCCGGCTCCTGGGGTGGACAGACAATTTCTCAATGACGCTCCGGAGTCCCCACAAAATTCCGTCAAGCGGGACTTGCTCAAGTCAGAAAGAGACGATCGCATATATGCTCGGGGGCGGGAGATAACAGGATTTGAGGGATATGAAGCGTGGTATATAATTAATCAACAAACAGGCTATATACAACAGGAGATCCAAAGAGATGACGAGGGAGACGAAAAGCGAATGTAGTGTAAAAATGAAGGGCGACAGACTTGCATCTGTCGATATTAGTGTGTGGAGAGAAAAACAAGGAGGCACGTCCAGACGTGACGGCGAAGTGAGGTGAAGGGATGAAAAGCGACCGCATACATCTACGAAAGAAACCAGATCCGACATCTATGATGGAAAAGCAAACATGAAAGCAACTCAACTCAAACGACAGGCGAAAGAACCGACAACGAGCAAACAACTCACTCACTCCGCCATCGCCCTCCACCTCTCCTTCTCCACCGCGCGCCACCCCTCCGACACACCCTCCATCAAATCCCCATCCAACCCCTGCTGCGCATCAGCGGGCTCGTCCTCCATGGCCTCCTCGTCCTCACTGCCCCGCCCATCAACCCCAAACGCCGCAGGCAGCGCCGCCCACATCCTCCCCGCCTCCTCCTTGCACACGCCCTCAAACGCCGCCCAGCACGCCACGCAAAACCCGGTCTTATACGCATCGGCGTTGTCCGTGAAGTAGTCGAGCAGCGCGGCGATGTCCCACTGCACGAGCGTGTCGGCGCAGCGCAGGCGCGTGAGCGAGCACGAGGAGGGGCTGGGGCAGTGCGTGAGGAGGAGCGCGGGGAGGTTGTACTGCGAGGAGGAGGAGAGGTGGGACGAGGAAGAGGAGGCGAAGGCGGGGTTGGAGAAGTAAGAGTTGGCGTGCGAGAGGGTGGGTGGGGTGGGAGGCGCGGTGGGGTTAATGACGATGTGTTGAGGCATAAGCCCGGCAGCGGCAGTAGCAGGGAAGGGCGCCATGGGTGCAGGCGGCTGCGGCGCGGCGGGGTTCAGCGCGAACTGTGGTGGTGAAAGTGCAGCATTGCCATTGACAGTAACAGGGATGTTAGTGTTGTCATTCGCCTGCACCGACGGAGTGCCCGGCGCCGTCCCCGCTGGCGTCCCGTCCGCCGGTGTCCACGACATCGACGCATACGCCGACGGCGGCGGGGGTGGCGGCGGCAGGTCCGGCGCGCCGCACTTCAGCACTGCCAGCGCGGCCTTGCTCTGCATCGCAATCAACTTCTGCCGCCCCACGATCAGCGCGCGCTTGTCCGCCCAGGAGAGGACGACCTTTTGCCGCCGGGGCCCGGTGTAGAGCAGGGAGCCCATGGTGGGTGGGGGCATCGGGATGTCTGCGCTGGAAGACTCCCCCTCCTCGTCGGATGTGGGAGGCGTGTCGGCGTCGTCGTCGCCCGCGTCGGAGGATGATGAACTTGATGATGAAGACGATGAGGACCCGGAAGCCTCCTCCTCCTTATCCTCCTCTCCAACAACCCTCTCCGTCCAATCCACGCTCGCCCCGTCGAGCGTCTTCCCAAACGGATGGCTGCACACACAATACGCCGCGCTGGGTATCACCCAGTCGACGTTGCACTCCCGGGCGAGCTCGAGCATGACGAAGGGCGTGTTCTCGAGCGCCGGGATCGTGCGCGTGCCGTCGCGCGTGCGCCAGCCGTCGAGGGTGGTGGGGAAGGTCGTGTGCAGGTGCGCGAGGGCGCGCCGGGTGAGGAAGGGCACGTCGTATTTGAGGCTGAGGCGCAGGATGGCGGAGACGGTGGGCAGGGTGGTGGGCCGCGGTGGGGGCTCGAAGAAGCTGTTGATGAGGGTGGGTTAGTTAGGATAAGCGCTCGTTGGTGATTGCGAAATTGTGAAAGGTGGAGACCGAGATGAGCCGATGTGGGAATGATGGGATGTGAAAATGAAAAGAAGCGTGGCATATGCCACACGGCTGTCAATGAATGCCGTGACTGTTCCTCGAATTTGGCACAGATAAAGAAATGAGATGAAACGAGGCGGGTGGAGTGGGAAGGTTGGGGGGCCAAGAATAGAGGGAGAGAAAGAAAGAAGCCCCGCCACTCAAGGGAGGGACAGATCACAGGAAAAGGAAATAAAAATCGAAGCGCGGAGGAAAGTAAGTGCACGGAACACGGAGTAAAACACGAGCAGATAAGGAGCAATGAAAGAGAGAGGGAGGAACGAAAAAGTGGAGGCACAACATACCTCGAGTCAAACACCGCTCTCAAAAAGTACGCCAAGTCCGCCGCAGAGTCGTACACATGCACGACCGTGCACCCGTCAATGGTAGGGTCGCGCTCGCCCTCGGCCGGAGGTGGGAACGCAAGCATGTCGGCGAAGACGCTCGAGCGTGCGGCCAAAAGGCCGCCGAAGATTTTGAAGTGCCGTCCCTCTGCTTCGAGTACGAGGTTGCCGTCAATGTACCAGAGCTCTGGCACGGGCTTGGGCGGGAGGATGAGGGACTGGGTGGACGATGATGGTGACGTTGATGGTGAAGAGTCGTAAGGGCCGGTGGATGAAGAGGAGGCCACAGCGTTGGTAGTCAGTGAGATGGCCATAGTGGAGTTAGTGGTCGATGAGCGTCTATATGGTATACTCCGAGTCCAAAGAAGAGAAGCGACGAGCGACTAGCGTCCGTTCGTTGATTCTAATAGCGAGAGACCGTTGAATGAGAGTGGAGGGGAATCCGTCGCTGGCAGCGAATGTGCGATGCGAGTAGCAAGGAGAAACGAAAACTTTGGTCGCGGGACTAGTTAAATAAAGCAGCGCTGCTCAATCATTTTGCGGGGTAAATGCATTCAATTTCTCACGGACCCTTTTTGCCTTTTTCCTTGATCGTCCGATAATTCATTACATCACGTGTATGTCGGTCTTTTTCGGTCTGGGCCCTCCATTCATGCTCTTTCTTCTTCCGTCCCCATCTCTCTCTAAACCCTTTGCTACGATACTGCGGTGCTGAAACACCAACTGGACGCCGCCCAGCACTCTCGGACGACTGGTTTCGCTCCAGCGCTCGCAGACGACTCTGCGGCGCTACACCAAACAAGTCAGGCGACCCTCCGACAGCGATAAGGGCTGCACCACGCCGGGAATGGAGAGCGTTTCGGCGCTCACGCGAGTCCTGCACGTTGTCGTCCAAATGTCTTCTGAACCTCAGCGAGGCGCGCATCGTGCCCTGGATGCTGCTCGTATGCCCGTATACCTTCTCTCATGCCGATGAAATGGTGTGCTACAATCTGATAAGCATGGGAGAGCGATAATCCTATCTTTGGGCATGCCTTTTCTTACATGGGGACTGGTGGGAGCGGTTTTCACGTTCTCGCCCGTCCTGGCTCTTTCTAGCTCTCCTCATTTGTTGGTTCTATTGTCTACACTCTGCGTGCATACGCCTATCAATAACCAGACGGCTTGAGATAGACGAGGAGTACGGCTACAACTGTCATCTGTACTACGGCAAAATCAGGACAACTTGGCTCTTTAATTGAACTCGAAAATATGTAACGCGACGCTGCTCGTCGTACGCAATTTCCCGAGCCTCATTTGACGACGGGTACTGGCCAACTGCGCACCGTCTTGGTATCACGAACATATCTGATATGCCAACTCCAGGAGCTCCACAGGTGAATATTCCCGTAAACAAGCCTCTAAACCAGGCGTTTCATAAGCTTTATACCGCCCGAATCGCGCCCATTCATCTTCGACGGGACCAACCAGAGAGTATGTACCCATACCTCACGAATATATATTTATCAGGATACGGAGACGTTAACACGGAATGGGTCCCTCGTGCGCGCAGATCTGCTACTACTATGCCCCACTCGTTCGCTGGAATGGGCGGCTCCGCCCATCCTTGGCATCCACGTGACTACCCTAGGTAGCCGCCTTCCATATCCTTAGACACAGCGGGCATTTACATGAAAGTTGGACAGACGAAGGCTGGGTATTCGTTGGGTTCTTTTCAAAAAAGCTCGATCATTACCGGCACTATAATACTCGGGGTATATTTTGGAAATACCCAATGGCCCTTTGTTCTTTCAAAAGCATCAAAGGAAGTTCATCTTCTACTCGATTGGTATAGGCAGAGTATTTCTTCAATATACCCAGGCTTTGACGACGCTTTCACCGCAAGCCTGTTATGGCAATGCCCGTTGTGAGAGTAGAGGAATACCACCGTATCGCCCGAGCTAGCAACCCTCTCCGAGGCATCCCAGGCACCTCCGACCTATCCATCGCCGCGACTTCTTGATAGAATTCCGCTCGCATATCCATCATCTCGGCGTGTTCTGGGAGGCCATTCTGCCGCATGCAGGCCAGAAATGGGCCTACAATCATGTCCCGACGCTGAGCGGCATAGGTTTGCCTACACTCTGAGCACCCACGTGTCTCCACATAAGAACCCCACACCCCTTCAGCTTTTGCGAGGGGACCGTACTGGCCAATAAAGTCCATCCAACCTTTGTTGAATGCCTCACGGCAATCTTCACCCTCGTCCGTGACAGAATGCTTGCCGCCGTTCTGGTAAAGGGCCAGAACAAAAGCAAACTCGCTATATCCTCCCTGGTGTCCGTACTCGCGGGCGAGCAGAAACTGTTTCTTCTGTGGCTCTGGAAACTCGTCCCATTCGGGATGGTGGAGAATCTCGGCCAGGCTTGCGTTTTCACCTTGAAGCATCCAGAGCACGTAGGGGAGGATCCATGGTACACCGACTGTGTTGGCCACATCGACAAGCAGGAACATGCCGTCCATCCAGTTCGTCGGTTTCCCCTCTACCCGCCCTGAAAGCATAAGTATATCATCCGGATTGGGGTCGGCAGTGAATCCCGTGAGCTGCTCCAAGCTCTCAACCGCCCATTCCCGTAGAAAGTTGACTCTGTATTTGGTCGCCAGACGCAGAACCCCGGCAAGTATTGGCATGTTCACCGCAAATTGGCTCGTAAGACTACGCTTTATCAGCGCTGACTCAAAACGAAGCAAATATATGAACGGGCGTACCTATTTCCCAAGAGCACAGACAAGAACCACTCCATTTCCTGCGGCTTGTCCGTGAAGCGCACCACTGCGCAGCCCGTAGTGTCAATGCCCACAACATCGATCACGTCCACCGCGCTGAAGACATGCTTAACATCCTCCCCCGTTTCTGGACGATGGAATACACTGCTGCTGCCGTCCTGTTGAGCCCCACCAATAACGCCTCTATCAGTTCATCTTGAGTAGCTGGTGAAGGAGTCGTAGAGGCAGTCACCTGATAACCACGGGTGCTGGCGTTCATCGGGGTTGGGGGTTGCGAGGTGTTGAGCATCTCCTTGAGCACTGGTGACCGGGATGCGAGGACTCCCTTGTAGAGACGGAACGCCCTATCCTCGGCAATTAGGATGACATTGCCATCCTCAAACCACAGGTCTGGCACTTTTGTGGGGGTTGCCCATTCTGTAGCCATCATAACTGGAGGATCGACTGTGTGCTTGGGGCCTCTTGGATACGGAGTCGTGAAACTGGACGAAGAAGGGTGGGAGCGTGTCAAGACAATCGAAGGATCATGGACTTGATGTTTTCTTGGAATATCAATAGACATGATGTTTTCCGGGAATATTAATAGACATGCATAAAATAGACCTGTACATGTCGTTGGGGGAATACATGGTGCGTTGAACACCGCAGATTAATCACTAAGCGACAATCACTTGACTACCCCCTCAACGTCTCCTTGTTCCAAGAATGCATGTGGATCACATCAAAATGCGAAGCTAATGGATGATTGACCGGCGAACTTTCTCTCTCAGAGATGTGTATATGTAGCCTCATTAGCTGGACTGCACACTCACATACGCAGCGGATAGAAAGTCCAGACCAGTAGTATCGAGAGGTATGGTAGACCTCAAACATATATCCACGGTTTTCCTTGGTCTACCGTACTCTTTCCATGGCGCTGAAGTTCTCAACCTGTTTTCCACGGTAAGCAATTTACGTCTGTACTTTCTATCTACGAGTTTTGGTGAGATTGGAAGTGGCGTTTTATACTCGATAAGGGGATATACCATCTGATATATCACGAAATATTCAAGAGGCTCAGGCTCTGGGTCTAGGTATTGACGTTCTGTGATTCTAGAAAGAGATATAAATGAATGCCTCCCACAAGAAAATATATCCCGCTGGTGGTACAATACCAGCATGTTTACTTCACACAATTCATGCTGCATGCAGCGGATGTGCCACTTATTTGGAGTCTTGATAGAGGTAGCTGAAGCACATCAAGTGGCCGAAGACTGTATGATACTAGCAGGTCCAAACATCCATCCATTCTACCAAGATGCCTTGACCGAGATGCGGATTCAGAAATATGCATAGTGCAAGTACACTCTACGTACAACCAGGCATCAAATATACAAGCGTGTTTGGACATGTGTCACGAATACGGTTTGAGAAAGCAGACGGGAAGAAATTTTTTTCATTTCCGAGAGTAAGTACTTGAATACTCAATATAACACAAGAGATTGTTTGATATGTGGATGTCCTTATGGGAGATTAGAACAAAGTTGGAAACTATAGAAATGGTGGAGGTAGCTGGTCCATAGTCTGAGCAAGAAAGTTCCACAGAGAGAAAATATATTTACTACTCATCAACCGAGACCTCTTTAAAATATTTCTCCCGCTTCTCCATCATCTTCGCATGCTCTGGGAGCCCACTGTGCTTCTGGAGTGCAAGAAAAGCATCGGTTACCAGCTGCCGCCGCTGCGTCTCATAACGCTTCTTACACCTGTCGCACCCAAATTCATCCACAAACTTCCGCCAAATGGGATGGCTACCTCCCCCATCAGTTCCCCATGATGAGAAAGTCATATACAGGGCATCCTTCACGTTCTGGGTACACCGGTCTCGGCCATTAGGGGTAGTGTGTTTGCTGCCCTGGCAATGGAGCTGGAGAACTAGCCCAAACTCGCTGAAGGCGTCCGCCTGCGCGTACTCGCGGCAGAGGAGGAACTGTGACTTGCGCCCCTCTGGAAACTCCTTCCACTCCGGATGGTACAGAATATTGACAAGGCTCGCAGCCTGCAGGCGCCAGAATACGCCGGGCAAGACCCATGGCACGCCAACCGTGATTGCCACATCGATAAGCGGGAACAGACCATTCATCCACTTCTTGTCTTTCTCCTCTCGCCGCATTAGCTGAATTAACTCGTCTGGATCTGGGTCGCTCGTGATCGACATGAGCTGCTCCAGACGTACGACCGCCCATTTGCGCAGAAAATTGACCTCGTACTTGGTTGCCAGACGCAGAATGCCGGTCAACGCTGGGATGTTAGCCGAATATTGAGTGATAAGACTGCGGTTTGTCAGTATTGAGTGATATTATAGTGCACCAGGATAATATCCGCAGTCGCACCTGTCTCCAAGAAAGCCAGACAAGAACCATTCTACCTCCTGCGGTTTGTCTGTAAAACGCACAACTGCACAATCCTTAACGTCTAGGTTTAGGGCTTGAATAACCGTCCGATCAGCATCATCAATTGCGGTGGATGCCTCTGGCTGAGGGATGGATAGCATATCTCTCAGTACTGGAGAGCGTCGTGCGAGGAGACCTTGATATAGCCGAAACACTTTCCTCCCAGCGATAACGACGAGATTTCCATCGTCAAACCATATGTTGTTGATTTTCTGCAGTCCAGCTGAAGCTGATAATGCTTGACCGACGGATAGAGCCCGTTCGGGCAAGAGGATACTGGCTGGCGACTTGGACATTGGGTGCAAACGATACGATAGAGTCAGTCTAAGAGAAGCAAAGCCTCCAGGAGGTGGCTATGACTGTGGGTGACTAGGCGGCCATCATTGGGTCATCAGAAGACACAGCTATGGAAAAACGTGACGTGACAGATGGGTCAGACGAGGGCAATAAGATTTTGCTGTGCCACTACTGTGCATTGCTGTGCATCACGTGGGTGTGACTTTTCGCCATCATCCACTAATTCCCTCTGCATAGCTCAGTTATACGGTCAATTCTGATATGCATATTTGCGTAGGCGCAATGTATTGGTATGAAATAGAAATAGAACTAATATCGCAAAAAGCTTGTCATAATCCGGTTCGGTAATGTTGATACGATGATGAGCGACTGTGTGTGACCAATCGTGTGAGTTTACGCACAGCCACCGCACGGGAGTGGCACAGTAGCGCCGTTGATAGCACAGTAGTGCACAGTTGTGACACAGTAATGCACAGTAAGCACAGTAGTGCACAGTAAGGACACAGTAGTGCTATAGTGTCTGTCTACTACACTCTACCACTCTGAAAACTAGTTGTGACAAAATAATTGAAATACTCAACTGTTTTCGACAATGCGCCGCTACAGAGTTGAGCCTATGACTCAGCACGATCCGCACAATTTTTTGAAGCTTTCTTGTGGAGGGCGTAAGCTATCTGCTATACCGTGTACATGGATATCTAAAGGCACACTAATTATGGTTTCCGTATGTATTATTCTTCCCATGAACTAGTTGTGATATTGATACTGTTCCACTTGGCATTTGTTAAAAATAAGCTCAATAATTCGGCTTCTAATCACCGAAAACGCGAACGCGAAGACAAATTAGATCCAGATGGTCCGTAGGTGGAAGCGACCGCAAGCTTCGCGAACATTGACCCACCAAACTGCCAAATGCTCACGCCAACACTCTCTACTTGGCCGACCGGCTTCGAACATCCAACACTAAGATTGTGGATGAGTTCGCATGGCAAATAAAGCTGTGGAACGTGCTCCTCACAGCAAAGCAGACTGACGCTGACGTTGTTGATGTGGACCGTGAGGCCGTGGTTGTAACATGTGCTTGAGGAGGAGATTCTGGAAGACTCTAAAAGAGCGGGTGTTGCAGGGAACCAGCAATGGGGACTCGATGCAGGTGATCACCAGGAGTGCTAGCCAGTGTATTTGGACCTCCCTGAAAGTTGGAGACTGGGTGATAAGGAAGGAAGTGACGGCGAATACGAGGTGAGACTTATTCGTCATCTTGCTATCAGCCATCAATTAATAATTATTTAGCGCTGTCCTGGCTTTATCAGCGAAACGCGTCCAGCTGTTATGCAGCAAGAAACCGGAAGGCCTTGTCCCAGACCACGTAGAAGGTTGCCCGGGAGTAAAGTATGAATGGGCCTTCGTAAAATATCAATTTATTGAAGTTCTTCCTTTCTAGAACTTGTGGAAACGTTTGAGTTGCTGTATCGTACACTGTAAACTACCGAATTATGCTAAACTCACCCGAAGATTGCCTGAGGTCGTACAGTAGCTTGGAAAGGACCGTTACTCAAAGAATAGGGGTCACACTGTTTGGCGCAGTTTGGCACGGCAATGCACAGGTACGGCATAGCAGTGGCACAGTAGTGGCACAGCAAAACGTGTATGCCCGTCAGACGATAAGCAATGGCATAGCACAGTCAGAATTAGTTTATGGATGAACTGAACTTTTGCTTGAATATGTAACGGAGAGTTCTGGATGTTGTCCACGGCCCTGTTCACCGCATCGCGTTGCAGATAGCCGCATTGCCTAAATTCTGCCAGACGCGAAGCTTGTGCAGAATACGGCGTATTGCGCGTTGCAGAACCCAAACACAATTGAAAATTCTACTATTGTCTGAACACAAGCAGGCTATTATTGGGTACATGTATTTTGCCGAATGTAGATAGATTTAATTACCAAAGTATCAACTTCCCTGTCAGATCACGGCGATCTGCAACATTTTGCACAAAACCTTCCCCAAATGAAATCTTATTACAAAAAATTGATCTACATTAGGGAAAAGCAACATAGGTAAATGTAGTCAAAAGATGATACATGGTGCGAAAGCAGGCTCTGCGCACCGAGCGCGCTCGTTGCGTTTTTTGAAAAAACCCAATAATCTCTTACTCGTTCGACTTCTTGATAGTATCTCCCCCGCAGCTCCATCATCTCGGCAGGATTTGGGAGCCCATTACGCCGTTGTAGGACAAGAAATCGGTCTGTGAGCATTGCTTGCCTCTGGGAAGCATAGCGTTGCTTGCACTCCGAGCACCCCGATTGATCTACGTAGTCCCTCCACAGGTCGTCGTCTTTGGCACGAGGACCGTACTTTGCGATCATGAGATGCAAGGTATGCCTGAAGGTTTTAACGCATTTGCTGCCGCTTGAGGGTTCAGAAATCCGGGTACCTCCAACTGAGTGGTTGATTCAGTTTCAGTGAGGTAGCGAAGCCCCAAGGATTCAGAAGCGACAATGACTGTGAGTAACAAAAACCATCATGCAACAAATATTTTTAGTTTATGCCTCACTGATGAAAGGTTTGCATGCAGGGAGGGACCTTAGACCTGATTGGCTCCCCATCAGCTAAATAAGAAGAGTGCCCTTGCATCATCTCGTCACTCTAATTCCGTAAGAGTTTTTTTTGAGTTGTGATATCTAATCTACTCCGAGGTCGCTGAAGAGAGAAGGCACTCGGCATTCAACGTTCAACGTTCAACATCGGCAGTAGTCAAAGTCGCTTGTCCCGGTTGGGGGTACAAATGAGGTGAATAAACGCATCTTACTCATAGAAGTACTATATATCGTCTGGCCTGACAGTTAGTTGTGAACCGTAAGATACTTACGAACTCTACTTTAGACATTTTTTTGACTGGAATGAAGTGTGGTCGGGTGGCTAATTTCGAAATTCGAATGTTCAGAAAGAACAGCCATCTTCCTCGTAAAGATGGAAATTTGAATAAATCCAGTGCAATGTGAATGTTTGAGCTGACGGCCAAGGAACGGTAGTTGGACCTGGAGGTAAGGCTAGTGAAAAATACGTGGCATCTATCTAAGTTGCAATATGTCGATAATGACTACTGCTGTGGCCTTCACACAAACTGGACGATTTCCAGTCCCGTCCTAATTGCATTCTGGACGGATTTACAGAATGGATGCGCCAATGTGCAACAGCTGTGCCATTCCAACGACACTTACGGTAATGAGTAGACACATAACGTAGTTTATATGCACGCAGTCCAGATCTTGGGTAGGTAACTAACATGAAGTGAAAAAGTCGACCGTGAAAATCTCGTTACACCTATTTTTGTGTCGGCGACAATATCTCGGCGAGTTATCAGGGTAACGTGCGGGCTCGAAGATGGTAGAGAATGAAATTGTCGCTCGTATTTTCAACGGTACATGAGTCATTTTAATACTTGGATTTTATGATAATATAATACTGACTTCTCCGTATATATATATTTGTGTATCGCTGGTTGAGTCTCCAGATGAATTCCCAACTATTTGCCCGCAACGTCCGTGGGAGATGGCACCTCTCGGTCCGAAAGGGTGTCGGAGTGTGAATTGTGCTAAGCGGGCCGACGGTAATTGTCTGCATGTTGACATCACATCGGGCTTGCACCTGCACATGCCCGAGCATGGCGTTACCTGGGATAACTCTTTATATGCCGAGGCATAAAGATGCGCTATTTACATCCTCCTCGCTCTTTCCTTGACCTTCACCATGTCCGTTCTCGACACTCATTCCATCGAAGGCGCTGAAAAGGACGATCCAAGCACGACACGTTCATCCACCGTCATCAACGAAAAGACAGTAGACGTCAGTCTAAAGGGCGTAGACTCAAATGAGCAGGAGGATGTCGAGGTAGCCGGAGAGACCACCTCAGAGTTCACGTTTCCAGAGGGAGGATGGAGGGCATGGTCGACTGTCTTTGGAGGGTGAGTTTAAGCCCAATGTGATCCTCACGATCGACTGATCCAATACGCACAACGCAGGTTCCTCGTTCAGTTCGCTTGTTTTGGGTACGCGCTTTATTCATAACGCATAGACCCCCTTCCAATGCCTCTCTAGATACATCAGCTCATTCGGAGTATATCAAGACTTCTACGTGCGGCAGTACCTTCGAAATTACTCCACTAGTCAGATAGGGTTCGTGCATCCCATGACCTCCTCAGAGGATACGTCTGATCCAGCGTAGGTGGATAGGCGGCGTGCAAGTATTTCTCAATTTTGCCCCAGGCATTATTGCGGGCCGCCTATTTGATAGAGGATACTTGTAAGTCACCCCCACCGACCTAACCCTTTCCTCTCTGAACCCTTGGAATACAGCCGACACCTCATCATTACATCCGTTATCATCTATGCTGTCTCAAGTGCGTCAATCGGCTCTTCGTTTACAAATGCATGATGCCCGGGATTAACATTAACCCTTCAGTGTTCTCACTGTCTCTCGCGCATGAGAACTCATACTATCAGGTGTGGACATCCGAGCCTGACGCAACTCATAATAACTTACATGATATCTAAAAATAGATCTTCCTAACAAATGGCGTCGGATTGGGACTCTCAAGTGGATTAACATATGCGTCTTGTGAGTGATGCGTCGTAATTCACGGACTTATGTTAATTCCCGCTCAGGTCTAGCATTACCTGGACACTACTTCAGACGACGACGCGCTATCGCTGTGGGCATCGTTTCGTCTGGCTCGGCAATTGGTAACCTCGGTATACATCATTCTACCCTGCACCACACTAATCCGCTTCGTGATTTGCGCATTCGCAGGAGGAATCTTCCATCCGATCCTCGTTAACAAACTCATTAACGGCCCCGTCGGATTCCATAACGCTGTGCGGATCAGCGCGTCTATGAATGTGGCGCTACTTATTCTGGCGGCGTGCCTGATGCGAACTCGCTTGCCACCAAAGCCCAAGGCGCAGAATTTCCCTGTTATGAAATGGCTGAAGGAGCCTACATATCTGCCTCTTGTTCTAAGGTACGCTGTCAGCAATACGACAAGTAGCCATATCATTGACCAGTTGATTTAGTGGGATCCCTTGCTTCATCGGATTGTTTTTCCCCCCATTTTATATCCAGCTCAACGCGATCTCACACGGAGTGGATAGGAAATTCGCATTCTACACGGTATGCTCATAGTTTTTTCCCCCAATACTCTCTAATGCCTCTTCTGACCCTAAACCTTCAGATTGCAATCCTGAACGCAGGAAGCTATGTCGGACGAATCCTCCCCGCGCTGCTCTCCCGAAAGCTCGGCGTATTCAATTTGGGAACGATAAATACCATGCTGGCCGGTGTTGTGTGCATTACGCTGATCTGGGTGAAGGATGCTGGAGCTACCGTCGCATATGCTCTGATATTTGGTGTCCTTTCGGGCACTTGTATCGCCCTTACTCCTGCCATGTTCGGTGAGTACACATCTATGACGGCATTTCTGCGGGTTCTCCGGCATTCATCATATTTTGATACTCACATGCTGCTATTCTTAGCTCAAGTTACGAAGGACCCCACGGAGTTCGGTACTAGGTTCGGGATATACCTTGGACTCGGTGGCCTTGTCGGGCTATTTGGTGAGTTCCCATATATGCGCCATTCCGGTCGATATTCATCCAATGAGTAAGCCACTCCAATCTTGGGTGCGCTTTTGACAAGCCACTTTCATTGGGTTCCGCCCTCCCTGCTCGCTGGCGTACGTATATTTAATTCCACAACAATTGGTTCCTCCTTACTCATTCGCTTGCATTTCCCACTGTCCAGTTCGCACTGATTGCTACGGGTCTCTGCTACGGGGCATCAAGATTTTTCTTCGTGCGGCAACAAGGAACACATCTCGTATAAAGAAATCCTAGGACGAATTCGCCGAGAGAACAGTTAAGACCGCATCACGCCGTGTGTAATGTATACGACTATACGTCCTCAGTAGATCTAATTTGCTCATTATATTTACATGACTTACGAGAACCAGCAATCATGTTTTGCTCTGATAATGCTATCTTTTTTTATTCCCACATTCTTCGGATATGTGTTGGCTCGGGTTGACCTCCAGTATACTCTCAGATTTGTGGCGGCTCATGAATAAAGAAAAGAGTAAAATACATATACGATACAAGCTGAGCGATATAGATACATAGATGTCATAACGTCCATAAGCAACCTGAGTTTCACTTTAATATTACAAGCCAGGTGCAATGAGCCCAACAGAGTTGTGGAACCAGTAATCATGCCACCCTTTCCGAGGGCCAGGCTTTCTCTCGTCGACGCGGTTGCGGAAGTCTTTCTCTGAGAGCTGGAGTTGCTGGAACGACTCCCTCTTTCTTTGCTTCTTCGCTAGCTCGCCCTCCTCTGCGTGGTTCACGAGGGTCTCCATACTGTCGACCGATATGTTGGTGGCTCGACGCTTGATACCAGGAAGCATCTTGCGCAGCTTTCCTTCGCGCACTGGGTCAATGACTCCGTCGTCGCGTATCGCCATCGTTGCAGCCATTTGGTGCTGTTGCTGCTGCATCGCGAATTCCATCGCGGCGTCGACCATATGCTGCTCGAGCTGACTGGTTGTAGTGCCCACGATATGGGGCACAGTGTCGAATGGCGCGCCCATGGCATGCAAGCGGTTGAGGATATCCCAGGTCCAAACGGCGCAGTCGTACTTATCCACGTTCTGTAGCAGGGGCGTCTGCTCTACAGCCTGTGCGATGAGGTCCTCGTAGTAGCGGATATCGTGGTCCGCGGAGAGTTTCTGTACAAGGATCATCGCGAGAACGTCGGTGTCTTCTTGAGGGTTGCACAAGCGTTGCTCGACTCGCCACTGGGCGCGATAGTGCTCATCAACGGGGAATAGCTTCGATGGCGCGTTGGTCAGATAGAAGGTTACAGCGGAGCGCGTGTCGTCTGGCGTCTTCTTGCAGAGTAAGAGTGATATGTGGAATGGGAACGAGAGTGGAACAGCCTCCGGCATTCTTTTGTGAAGTCGAACGTAGAGCCTGTGGCGTTTCTCTCCCATGATGTAGCTCATATTTGTATTTGGCGTCTGATGAGTGTGTATGATGAATACGAATTGATGTCTTCAGACAATAAACTCCTAAAGACTCACTGGTACGCGATGAAAAAATTGGTGGTTTACAAGCACCGTAGGTTGTGGTGGGCCTTACTTTATAGCGTGCCGCGGTGCCACTCAAAGATATAAAGCAAGCGTGGGAACGAAGGTCGTGGCCCCGTGGCACTCGTAGCTCTATACCCAATTCTGGCTCTACTCCAGCAGTGGTACATGCCTTTGGCCCTTTAGAGTGCCAGTCCAACGTGGCAAGGAGATGGAACGTGTCATATACATGCCATGTGGGGGTTTTACCTCTCTTTCGTGGCCCAGGCGCGTTTGGCAAATTTAATGTCGAAGGATGCCACGCAGTCGATCACTGGAACGCACTTTAAATGGCAAGAGTTCAGCAAATCGGTATTAAAAAATAATGACCGAGACAGGGGTCGAACCTGCAATCTCCTGATGTAGAGTCGTATCTATGAATCGTAGTCAGACGCGATGCCATTTCGCCACACGGCCTGTAAGATGTAGTAGCAAAATTTAACATCCGGGCCGTGTCTATGCGGATCATGTTTGGTGGTCCGATCAGTGGCTGTGCGCCACCCCCACATCCCGGAAGCAACTGAATCGAATGAAGGTATTTGAGCGAAAGTAGTTCGGCCGCTGGAATAATTTTGTTACATGTAAGCAATCTGCAGCAATATATACCAAGTTCAGACAGACAGTGTGCTTCAATCTTACTAACTTGTATTTCCTGAGGGCACTTGATGAGCAAGGATTTTAATTTCGTGAAACAGGAAATAAGGTATTGGTACCAAACATTTGCTGATAGTAAAATGGTACAGCGAATACTTTAAAGTCAACAATGGTCAGCTCTAATCCAACAACCGCCCTGCGTTTCCCTGATATATGCATTGAGCAACATGGAAACACAAAATACTGGTGCAACAACCATTCTATTCTGACCTGTCCAGCGGCCGGGTTGTCAAGAGGTTATGATCAGGGTTATGATGAATTGAAATCGAGTACAATTCGAAGCTCATGCGCGGGAGTTAAGAAAGCCATGGTATAAAATTAACCTTTCTTGCATCTATGCGGATCAATCCCTGTACGGCGTGGTGTATTTTGAAACAGAAGATTCCAGTGTCATCGTATGCAGGAGGCTCCTTCACACAGTGGTTTTCTTCGTAGTCCTATATATCGTTTCGGCTATATACCCTATGCAATTTATGAAGATAGCCCTCGACAACATCTCAGTATCAAGCAGGTATCTGATCTCATCAACATTGAGTTTAAGCATCATGGATACCTGATTCAGGCTATTTATTCCTCCGGAAGAAGGAACTATATAACACTAGTCAACTGGTGTATCTTCCGTTTGGATACCGCAATTTGCACTCATGGACCTTCCCATCGAAAGCACCGCAATTATTGCCATATTTGTTGAGTCTATTCTCTATGGTCAATTAATTATTTGAGTGTGCTCGCCGTCATCTTCATAAAACTGACCAACTTTTCCGCATAGGTCTCTTCCTACTCATTTTTATCATATCCAGCAGCACCATTTGGCACGAGCGTCGTCGTCCCAATACGCCCGATACACGGCGGGGGGTAAACGTCAAGCTTTTCATGGTATCAGTATTGATGTTCTTCCTCGCCACTGTAGTACGTTTTTTCTGTTTAATTCATATTCACGGAGGTGCAATGATACACGAACCATGTCGAATTCCAGCATCTCTCGTTTTCATTGCACAGAGTCCTCAGTGCCTTTGCTCCCTTCCGCGATGGCATGATGAATCAGGCAAAAGACGCTCTCACATCCGTGAACAGTCACGACCATGTGGCAACGACAGCAATTTACGGGTTACAGACATTTGTTGGAGATGGTTTTATGGTCAACACTCAGCACAATCTGTTCATTCGGAATGTTCTTACATTTAACGAGCTCTTTTAGATTTATCGCACGTACATGGTCTGGAATCGTGGGTGGCGTGTTTGTCTTCCAGTCTGCTGCTTGTTCCTTGCAAGCTTTGGTATGTACACCCATTCAAGCTATGTTGAAAGCCCAGCTGACCCGAGCAATTGAGCCGTGGGCGCAGCTAGTCTGCAGCAGACACGCTCGCACTCAGGCGCTCTGACAAGTCCTAGTCATAGTCCCTTTGCGATCTTGTTCTTTTGGCTAACTTTACTCACGAATTCAAGTGCAACTGGTACGTCTGCCAAAGTTTCAGTGCCATTGAAAACAAAGGGAAATATCCTGATTATAACACTCTCTTTTGATCGGAATTTTCTTAGGGCTCATTGCTTTGCGACTGTGGTGGATTCGCCGCCAAATTAAGGCCATGCCCCATTTTACAGGAGACCCATATCCTAAACGGCTCTCCGACGCTGCAGCTATTACAGTCGAGTCTGGAGCTGTGTACTCTCTGTGCCTAATTCTTCTCATTGTGCTATACATGACACAACAATGGTCAGCGGATATCCTTCAGGGAGCAATCCCACAGGTTATTGTGAGTACGCATTTTCCACACAATGACGTCGCGTCAGTGACACTTCACCGTTCAGGGGATTATCTTTGCTCTGGTGATAATACGTGTTGCGCGTGGTGTTGCACAAGGAGAGGGATCTTGTATGTAGATGCCTGGTATATTCTCGGAATCGATTATTCTCGAGGCTCAAACAATGGTAGAAACAGATATATACATTCTGACAGGTGTATATTCCCGTATGAGCCGGCACGAAATCGAAACCATCCCATATAACTCAATGGAGGACAGCCTTTGGCACCTACTGACCCAAGATAGTGTAGTAGAGCTCCCAAGGCTGAAGGTGTGGAGGTCAAGTGAGATGGTTTTAACGTGGCCGGCATTGCGCGTCAAAGATGCAGAAAGCAACTGAAGGCGAGCACGTAACGTGCAAAAAACAAGTGCTACCCACCCAAGGAGACAAATTACGAAGATGATGAGCGTTGCCGAATCTGTGCAGCCCGCTCAGAGGTAATGCCAATGTGTCGGGGGAACCGGGGGTGTCAATGTTCGAGGCATCGGTGACTTGGTCGCGACACCAACACCCCCGATAAATTCGGACGGTGGCTCTGAGCAGAGCAGGCGAGATAGCATGCGGCTCAGGGTAGAACGCTATTGGGAAATGAACCCGTCGATTAGTCTTACTTTGATATTTCCACAAGTCTGCTGACTCCATATGACTGTAAAAAGACGGCAGCGAGCTAACAGGTTGGGAAGTGGAGAAATTTTGAACGCTCGACGGGTTTCTTGGAACGAGATACGAGGTGAAGTAATGGGGCACCCGCAGTGTCAGGGTTTGACAAACGAAACAGTCAGAAAGTAGGAAGCAGTGAACCAGATTCCCCAGAAACCTGGCGAGGTTTTGGACTTGGCCATCCTCCCAGTTTGCTTAGCCATGCGAAGATGCGGCTATGAGCTGACAGTTCGAGGAGGATGTGCAAAGTGCCGGCGGGTTTCTGGGGCGGGTAGGTATTGAGTTTGATGAAATATCGCGAAGTGGGTCAAGTCGGGCCTAGAGTACTTGAGAAGGAGTCGGTGCCTTCAAGCCAGTCAAATATGCGCGGGCCAGCGCGCTACGCATCAGCCGCGCCCTTCAGTCAGGATACCTCTGATACCATGCCCGCGACACGGAATGTCCGCTAGCATGGGGAGTAAGGTAGATAAGACAGAAGAAAGAAATTGGCTTGATAAGATGGATGGCGAGCGACGAGCGACACAGAAGCGTTGGCTAAATCAGAAAAGATGATGATCATTCCTAGATGGTCTGCCAGCCATCGTCAAATGCGATATCAATAGCGATAACGAGAATGCGAACGAAAACCCTTGGGAACCACTGTTGTGCCGGAGCGGCATTGCGCATGCGCGCAACAGTGAATAGCAGCAAATACGGCATGCTGGATGATGACGGAGGTCTGGAGAGGAGAATCGAGAGGCGATTGCGGGGGCTTCTGTCAATAACCTATATGGGTTAACCAAAAACGCATAGTGGGTGCAGCAGGTGAGCACTCGCGTTCAGCGCATTGTGCATCCAGAAACCCGACAAACCTAGAATTTCTTGCACAACATCGCCAATTAGCTCCCGCAAGAGACGTACCGATAAGCAGCGAATTTGGGGAGGAAGATGCAGACCAAGCCGGCGAGTTTCTGGATCTCGCAGCAGCGCAGGTGTATGGATCAGATAAGACGTATGCTGGGGGTAGTAGTACATCCATCAGCCGTACAAGCTCCTCCGGATCTGTCGTTGAACTTCTGGTTCTGTGCTCACAACGTGAACCGTACGCGAATATAGTACTCAGTGGTAGATGAGAGCTAGTGGAGCGGCTGGGGGTATATCATGCTTCAACCACGACGATGGCAAACGACGAGGTGTACAGGCGAGCACTCTGTACGACGAAAGGGGGGGTTTGCACTCATTGACCGATGGGCGGTGATGAATGTGATAACGGAGTGGAGGAACTGACGAATCGCCGAGTGTCAGCCGAGTGTCATGATGCTCGGATTAAATTGGGAGCGGCGGCGACATGTACTGTGCTGTAGCCCATCACAGTGTTCGTGAAACTCGAGGAAGGTATGTTTTTCTTGCCGTTGCCGTCACCGTTGTCGATATCGATATCGGTTCGTTGAACCTAAAGGCGCAGGGTTGAGGAAGACAAGCAGAAGGGAGCGCATTGAGAAGCATGAGCGTTCACGAGGAGAGAAAGCTAGGGAAGAGCCGGCGCATCCGCGATCAAGAGTACCTGCTGGCATTTGGTGGTGGGGGAAGAGGAATAAAGATATCGCAGACACGGCGACGCAAGTCAGAGGTGGCAGCAGACAAAAATAAGATCCCATTGGTTCGCCTATCGGGCCGAAGGAGACTGGCACATCCCGGGCACTGATGGGAGGTGGTAATGATGGGGCGGACGATAATTGGCTGGGCCAACACTAGTACTCATCCTCCACGGCACACTCACCAACTAGCGACGACCTCTTGTCGGGTTATTCCAGGAAGCCATGGTCTCGAGGCGGGTTGGGCTGAGCTTTACCCCACACTCCCGCACGATGCTGGTTTTGCTTCCTTCTCTCCACTTTTGTCCTGCTCCAACGACCAGAGCTGCGATTGCGCATAGCAAGACACTGCGCGACCAGTACATGCTCGGCGCGACGACGGCGAAGCCCTGCCCCGAGCTCACTGCGCGTGTGCGTCGGGCCGCATTCCTTCACAAGCCTCGAACCTCGGATGAACTGGCGCCATTATTCTAAACCGCCGGTACCCACATCAAGTGAGCAAGGAGATCTCAAAGGGCATCAATGCAGGCAGGATCAGTTTTTCGCACAAGAATTTGTCGAGTGGGTGTCCTCTTTCTAAGTGCCTGTCAAGAACTTTCTCTTTCTCTTCCTCCGCTACTCATCATGGTCATTCTAATCTAACCTACAGCGACCCTTCGAAACCGCTGGACTAGGCCATCGTGGACGCGCCGGCGATGTTTTATGGTGGGCTCATTGTGCCTGGTGAGTCGCTCCCCTCCTCTCACTCTGCTTTGCCCAATGATACCTAGAATAGGTATATACGGTACAGTACTTGTTTCGAGCATACATTTGAACTCGTTTGTCCCAGGCACCCAGCCCCCAGCTGCCCACAGAAAGCCCATTGCTCGCTTCACTTGTAATTATACTGCTCATCGGTCCCAGTGGCGGCAATCACTTATAATTTAATCCATAGTTCTGCCGCTCCCCGAGTGAAGCCCAGCTCCTAGGCGACAACCCTCGTGCACCGTGCCCCGTTCCTCCACGAGCTGCGTACCGCCGACGAACTGGCGCCGTTATTTAAGCCACTCTACTCGCTTTTAGTCTTCCGCCTTTGCTTTTACTCTTGACCCTACTTTATATTGGCATGTCAACGCCAGCGGTTCGAGCCAATAAGGATATAGGGACTTTGTTGATGCTAGATCCCGACGCCTGGGATGATTATTCTCCTCCTCATTGCTTCTCGAAGTGTGCGTGCGAGCAGTCAACGTGAATCCGAACGATACCACGCTCATCCTGAGCGTGGTCGTTTTGTTTCTTCCCTCCTTCAGCTTACGGCGGTGGTTTCAAAAAGATCAGTAATTGGAATGGAACGGCGGAACAGCAGAACGGCAGAACGGCGGGACTTGCCGCCGTTCCCATCACTCTGGTACGTGGAACAGTCGCGCAGGCGCGCCAGGCCCTTATCTCCAGGCTGACGTGAAGCGGCGGCCACATATATACATAGCTCTTAGTTCTCTGCACCGAGAAGGCATATTTCTGTCTGCGTGTTCCATAGTAGGTCACTTAAGTGATTGAATCCGATTCGCGTTGTGGCGGGTGGAGAATTTTACAACATGTTCGTGGTCTCCTGGATGTTCCACTTGAATCCACCCCGCACCCTTCGTCTAATCCATCGTATCTGCAACCTTTGGGTGGTTTCAATTTTCTTACAGCAAATATGCGTACTGAATTACTGTAGTTGCGGTTATACAGCCGGTCAAGCGATACCGGCCTTATTCAACTTGATTCAAGTGTTGAGCTGCTCATTGGGCTGTTCTCGTCAGAGGCGGAACAGTCTTCATTTAGCATTGTGTATTCGAATATAAATCTTCTAAAATTCCATTCCCAACGGCCTAACGCGGTGTACATATTGTAGAAGACTGCTTTGGTACCAAGAACCCGCCGCCAATCATGCTTCCAGGAAACATCATCATGTGCCATGCCCGCCCAGCATTCCCCAAGAGGGCGAGAGCATTTGGCGGCGCAAAGTTCAAATAAGGCGTGGATGAGACAACTGATATCTCCCATCTTGCCTACAAGCCAACCAATGGCGATATTGCTCTGAAAAGCAATTAAAAATCTGTAAACAGAAGTAAGATGGGCGAGATAGGAGCGGAGGAGACGGCGGCTAGTAGCGGACATAGTATGGTGCACAACTTGCCCCGCCACTATTGACCCGCCGTTCCGCCATTCTGCCGTTCTGCCATTGCGACGTTCCCTTCTATTTCCTGTTCGTTTTCGGTGGTTTTGGATGAGAGACGTTGTCAGCCTGACGACGGCTTACAACGCGACTATTTACGATTAATATTATTATTTCTCCGCGCCGGATTACACACGTACATTTCACGAAACTTCTTTTCTCTTTTTCTTTAGTCTATGTTTGTCCGGTCCTGCACGCCAGGTCCGGGACCCTGGATCCTACGTCGAGTAGTACCTCCCTCCATGTGTTTATTACCCCTGGGGTCGAGACTATTGACCCTCTTCCACGTTGCCCCGCCACGCGACATGCTAAGGACCCGTCAATAAATGTCTTTGCTACTGAGTGTTGCCAGGAGCACACATCATTGAGACTATGGCGGTGGGCTTGATGGCTACAAATACAGCCTGACAGAAAAATATTGCTTCTACTACTATCTCTACTTCATTCTGCGTGATTTGCTCTCAATTCACGACCATCTACTAGCTGATTGTAGTCTGGCGGCAAAGTTCCATCGTCATCACGTACATGCCGAGGCACCGGGCCGGCGTCAAACTCCCGACTTCCGATGACTGAGGTCAAACCATTGCGGTTCCTACCGAATACAGAGTGTGAAAGTGGAACATTTGGTGTTGATACTTGTGGCGCAGACTGTAAGCTTTGGGTTAAGTTCAAGGGGTCTGCGTGAGGCAAATTCGGATTGCTGCCGCGTGATCTGCTGATTCTGTTGCGTTGATCTTCACGCTTGGGGGCATCGAACCCATAACCAGTTGTCCATCTGCCGTGTGGTGCTGTCGGTTCTCCGACCCTCATTGCTATAGGGTCAAATGGGTCGCCGCGTGTCCCTTGAAGTGGCCTGGCAGATGCCAATAAGTTGAAGCTATGCATATGACTGAGCACTGAGTTCGAACAGTAGTTTGCGAAAGTCATGGTTACCTCGTCCTCTTCCTTCTTGACCAATGCCGAAAGACCAAGAAGCCTATAATTGCAATACCGGAAATGCCACCCACGGCTCCACCAATAATTCTTGCGCGCGGTGCAGCTCTGCGGCCTCCTGTCGGTGGGTTGACTGAGTCTCTGTTAGCGTAACCGTCGTTTGGCGAGAGCCCAGTCCCGCTAACACCGCTGCTGTCCTCTGTTCCACCCGTAGCACCGACCGGGGTGCCCGCTGAGGCAGTCAGATTACCTTGTGAAAACTGACACGGGATGTGAGGCTCAAACTATGGGTGATCAGATAAACAATAATCAGCTGGGACGAACATACCTGATATTGAATCATCCCTTGAATGCCAGCTTGGAAACCGGTCTGAAGCCACTGACTGTAGGCATCATCGCGTTGTTGGTCGGTTACTCCGAACGCTTGTCCTGAACTATTAATGAAACGGGGGCCGAAAGGTGTTTGTGTATCATTGAAGGGGACAAAGAAAGGCGAATTTGATTGGGTTACAAGGCCAAATGCAGTGAATATCACTGGCTTGCCGAATCTAGCATTCAGTTCAGAACCGGGAATTACAGACCATCAAGTAAAGAAGACTAACAATTGCCCAATGGCTGCTTGCTGGCGTATCCACTCCACGCCGCTATTTAACATGTTGTCAAATACGGGGAGGGTCGGAACATCAGCTGCGTAGGAGTTTTGATCAGGGAATAACTGCACGCTACCAAACCCGATGTTAGGTGCATTGAGAATGTCCTCGCTATCGACCCCTTGGGAGCCGTCAAAGGCTGAACCCGAACCCTGGTCGAGAGATCGTCTACTCCGCCGCTTCCCGAATACTGCTACAATGTAGTGAAATCAGAAAGCAACATCAAAGTGAATGAGAAAATGCCAACGCTTAATCAGCCATCTTCCCCACACCGTTGAGCGAGCTACGCTGCGCCTTTGGGTGGGGATCATGGGAAATATTTTGGGGCAATTATTGCAAAGGAATCCCTGGGATCTGTAACTCAAATGAAAATCGTACGTGAGCTATAGTAACGGACAGCGCAAATGTTTCATTACCCCGACGAAACAAGATGGTTCTTATCAACAATTTTGATATGAGTTGATAAAGTATCGTGGAACTTTGTGATTACTTGTGGGTTACATGACGATGAGCTTGCGATCGACGAAAAGCATCTGGAGGAACATTGACATCGGTCAGATTTCATGACAATGATTATTTAACGCACCTTGGGTCATTTGCAATCTCCCTTTGTGTTACAGTCAGTCGTCAGCAAGTCGTCAGATAGATAATTCGCAATAGCAAGTGAATCTTACCAGGAAAAGATCGCGGTGCTGTTTATATATCTGGACACAACTGCCGTTGTGTAGTTGAGAAAGTGTGCTTGAATTGTGTTATCTGTGTAGAACTCGTCATGTTTGGTTGTTCCATTTCCGAACCCTCTGACATAAGCATCCATGCCACCTAAAGCACCACAATATAACAGTTAGTGGAACCATGTTGCATTGATTGTAAAAACATTCCCTGACCAAAATCATTACTTAGGGTATTCCTGGGCAATGTGTTGTTTGTCCCGCTTACTGTGTCGCGCCGATGAAGAGTAGTCGGAGGAGCTGTGGGACTGTCCTCAAGGGGGTGAGGATTCCAATTGTTGGTGAGACAGAGAATTACGAAGATCTTGTGCTTCTGCGCCATTTGCACCACCGTGTCCAACTTCTGAAGGCCGTTCGGTCCAGTATTAATAGTCGAAGTTCTATTCGCGATCAACTGGAACCAAGTGCCGCTCGTCGGAATGACATCAACATCTATGTTTGCGCCAATAAGATGGACAGAGTCACAGACGTTGTTGCGCCGCACGCACCATTGAATGCCCATGTCCTCACAACGTTTATGCCCATTGCTGACATGTTTCCCAATGTCAAATCAATGTCGTCAGCCGAGTTCAAAGTGGGGAGCCAGTAAGCGTTTGTTCCAACAAAAGCAAGTGGACTGGTGAAAATCTGCATAAGGTCGGCTCAGGAAACGCATACTAAAGAACTTACTTTCCATTAACAACAAATGCGGGGCCATCTGCAGAGACAAACGGTGAGACTGCACGTTTGCTCACAGCGGCCGCTGCAAGCAGGGAACCAAGCCCCAGTTGTGTTAGAGTAATGAGATACATATGCCGGGAAGGCGGAATCAGGAACTGAACGAGGGTTGAATTATGGGATATGCCATGTATCTTATAGCACGATATAAGCAGCTGATCAGCATCAAAGATTACTGACATATGGAGTACCATCGGACAGATTTTTGGGATCATGAGGTGTGGAATCTACAAAGACGGGAAGAAGAGCACATCAGAAGCGATCTGGAAGACACGAGCCTGCGATAAAGCGTTACCTAGAATAGTTGCTAGTGATCTTTTAAGAAATTTGAGAAGGTTGAAGATGTTTCGAGCACAAGAAATGTGGTTTAAGTTTAAGGGAGATGGTAAGCAACTTATTAAGTAGAACGGAGATAGTAGGGGAACTCATGGTTGGGTCGCAGATCGCCTACTGAAATTACAAACCACTTTCGACGGAATCTGCAGCATCTACAACGTTGAATGCCCCGTCTCCCATAAAACGTGAAACATTTGATGGAAAGTCTACACAGGGGCAAAGAAGCAGAAGAGGATCAGGGAGCAAAAATGGACATCAACCAAGAATTCATCCCATTCTAGGGCTCAAAATAACGTGTGTCTTTGAAAAGCCCGTAATAATCTGATTCGTGAACTACTGCACGATTTCAACCCATCGTCCACGGCCTGTGAGCCATGACGCACATTGTTCACTGGGAGGATAGTTCACAAGCTGTTGTAATGTCGGACTCCCTACCCGTCCAGCGCGAGCACTTTGCCCCGGAAAGCTGGAAAGACCCTGGTAGATACATATCCCCCTAGTTTTCCTACGCCCAGCGAAGATGCAGCGGCGAGAAGACTATTCGAGGAGGAAGATATGTAAAGTGCCGGCGGGTTCTGGGGCGAGTAGGTGTTGGGTTTGATAAGATATCGCGAAGTGGGTCAGGTCGAGTCTACAGCACTCGAGGAGGAGCCAGTGCCTTCAAGCTAGGCAGATATGCCGGGGTGAGCGCTCTACGTATCAGCCCCTCCTTTTACACAAGAGACCACTGCTGCCATGCCCGCGATACGGAATGTCCGCTAGCATGGGGAGGCAGAGGGTAGACAAACAGGGCGGCTGAAAAAAAGACATGCACTTGACGAGATGGACGACGAGCGACGAGCGACACAGAAGCGTTAGCTAGATCAGAAAGACGCTGATCATTCCATGATGGTCTGCTAGCCATCGTCAAACGCGATATCAATAGCGATAACGAGCATGCGAACGAAAAAAAAAACCCCCCTTAGGGACCACTGATGTGCCAGAGCGGCATTGGGGGTGCGCGCAGTGCGTAGCAGCTGATCCGGCGAAGTGGATGGCGACGGAAGCCCGAGGGACGGTAGAGAGGAGCTTTCGTGAACCTCTGTCAATAACATGTGCGCCGTCACCCAACACGCGCAGAGTGGGTAGCGAGTTCAGTATTGACTCTAGATCAATGCTCGCGCCCAGCGCATTGTTTCATTCAGAAACCCGACAGACAGCGCGACAGTAGTTCGGCAGAACCTCGCCAATTTGCTCCCGCAAGAGAGGCACCGACGAGCAGCAAATTCGAGGAGGGAGATGCAGCCCAGGCGAGTTTCTGGATCTCCCAGCAGCGCTGGTGGATGGATCAGATAAGATGCATGCTGGGGTCAGCAGAACATCCATCAGCGGCTATACGCTCCTCAACGTGAACCGGACGCGAAAATGATAGTCAGTGGGAGATGAGGGAACATGTGGAGCGACTGGGGGTATATCATGCTTCAACCACGATGATGGTGAAATACGGTGTGTACAGACGAGCCCACTGGAGGACGAAAAGGACGTTTGTTGACGGATGGGCGATGATGAATACGATGACAGTGTTGGGTCAGAGTGGAGGAACCGACAAATCGGCGGGTGTCATGATATCGGATTAAATTGGGAGCGGCGGCGGCATATACTATCGTCAACCACCTGTTCGCTCACACCAGACTTTCGCTCATCTTCAAAATCACCGGCTTCCCGCCGTCTTTTCTGCACAAATTTAGGTTTATAAGCTTCTATGATACCATTCACCTCAAATACAGATTCTTAGCCCTGTGAGTTGAGTTTCAGAGGGTGCTAGACTTCAGGACACTGTCACGCTCGCCGGTCCTCGGCATTGCGGAATATGAAATAATTGATGACATGCACAGCCCCTTGACGCGAAACGTCATCGCCAGTATTCGACGCGTCGCGTCAATTTTGCATCCTCTTGGTTATTCGCGCCACTTTTACTATACTAGAGCACCTAATTCCGTGCATTCAAGCTTTAATAAGATGCCTAAAGCACCAAACCCGCGTCATAATGCGCGAGCACATCATGATCCCGAATATGAAAAGAGGATTTCAGTTGCACTTGAAGGCTTTCGGACAGGCAAATATGCCAGTTTAAGGCAAGCTGCTATTGCAGAGAAGGTTCGTATATATGCCAAATTTCAACTTCTCACTTACATACCTTATTCTATAAGGTCCGCCCAAGGACTTTGTCTGACCGGCATAATGGGAAGCACCAGTCCAGGCAAACTGCCTTCAAACAGCAAAACTTGCTTGACTCGGCTCAGCAAGACGTGCTTATAGACTGGATAGGTCATAAAGCAGAGATGGGTCTTCCAATGGACTACCTAGAGATTCGGAGCTATGCCTCCGCCCTTGCAGGCCGCATTGTGGGGGAAAACTGGGTTGTAAGATTCCTCAAAAAACATCCAGAAACCGTGTCAGGAAAACCGTCGAAACTGGACCCCAAACGCGCGAAGAATTTTAATAAGACAACCATTTCCGATTTCTTCAATAAACTCGAATCATTACATACCGAATATGGCGCCATTCCCCCCGAACACATATGGAATATGGATGAGAAGGGCATACAGCTGGGAGGAGGCCGAGACAACACCAAACGCAAATATGTTTTCTTACGGAGCCACCGGAATAAATACCGCATCAGTAGCGACAATCTAGAGCTAGTTACAGTCACCGAATGCGTTAACGCAGCCGGTGACTCGTTACCACCAGCGTTTGTCCTGAGTGAAGGCCCAAAACCGGATTTGGAAGATTACACTGAAGAACAAGTCGCCAGGCAAGAACCTATATAATTATGTTTACTGATTAGAGACTAACTATAATTTATCAATAGCGTCTCAACATCTGCATCGGGATGGACCAATGATAATCTTACACACGGATGGATGAGAGATGTGTTTATTCCTCTCTCACAAGCAAAGCGTGTCGATGATTCAAAGCCAATCCTGCTATTATGCGACGGACATGGCTCTCATGAGACCTCTGAGCTCCAGAAGTCAGTATACGACGTTGAAGGATGCCCAATCATCATTCTGTGCTTTCCTTCAAAATGCACCCACAAGATTCAGCCTCTCGACGTTGTTGTTTTTGCTCAATCTCAAAGAAGGTGGCGCGAGCACTGCGATGAACGCGCTATTCGCAATATATTCATGAATCGATACAATGTCATCCAGAACTATGTGGAGGTTCGGGAGAAGCATCTTCTCCCTGAATTAATCCAAAAATCATTCCGGAAGACAGGCTTATATCCCGTTAATCGGAATGTCTTCACCGATCACGATTTTGCTCCCAGCAAGGTCACTTCCACTCAGGTCTCATTGCCAGACAGCTTCCCCGAGGACATTCCAAGCTCTGATCCCGCAGTACCTACTGATTGCGAGGACTCTAACAATTCCGACAACGAAGACTCTGATTTTTGTGATGATACCAACAGCAGAGAGGAGGGCGACAGTGACACTGAATCTGACGTATCAGATATGGAAACAGATGCGGACCGCGACGACGAGGATAACACTGCTCCAAGTTCTCAATACCGTACACGCTCGACAACCCCGTCCGATACCCAAAATACGCCTGAATTCATTGCGCAGTGTCAGCGCGACATCACTCAGATGCAAAGAAAGCATGATGTCGACAAGAACCAAGCTGAACTCCTTCGTGAAGTTTATGCTCTTCGCAGACTCATGAACCTTGCATTGGACTCCTTACAAATGCAATATTCACTCAACCAGGCTTCTGATGCGCACAACACAATTATGAAGCGCGAGTTGGAAAATACTCGCATTTGCCTTGATAATGCGAGCAAGCAGAAAACACGCGCTAATGGCTCAACAAAAACCATGGCACGCTTTGTGACTCTTCCTCAGCTCAAGGAATCGTTTCGGGCCCACCGCGCAGAGCGTGAGGCAAGGGAAAAAGAAGAAGCTGCCAAGAAAGCACAGAAGGCCGCCGACAAGGCAGCTCAAGAGGCGCAGGTGCAGCAAAATGCACGCTCTAAGGTTTTCGACCGCCCATTAGGATCATACACATTAAAGTCTGATCTTCAAAGTATTGCACGAGCAATGGGTCTCCCAAGTGACGGAAACATCAAAGACCTTCGAAATGCAATTACTACATACATGAACAGCAATTCCGAGGAGCTCCAGCGGCACAATCGACTCTCTGGGCTATTTGGACGGCGCCGTTGTCCAGATAATGAGCAACCTCAGGGATCAAGTTCATCCACTAATATTCCTTACCCAGACCTCCCACCAGCGGCTCAGACACATCAACTTCCTCTAGAGATCATTAATACACCCCAACACCAGTACTCTAATGCCGAAACATCTACCTCTACTAATGTGAACCCTCATTATAGAATCAGTAATTACCCTCATCTTCAACTGCATCATGGTCAGCACATCTATCACCATCCCTACCAGCATGATTTACCTTATCCATTTCCACATTATCCCCCGAATTTGGCTTATGATACACCCCACAGAGAGTAAATTGTTGACGTTTTTGTCTTCAACGGTGATGCTTTCTTATGTATATACAATACCTTACAGACTCTCAATTCTTCCGACTTCGCATGCGGTGTACCTTACTACATAGATCTCTTGACCTTATAATTTCTTCTGATGTATATAGTTGGTATACAGACCTTTCAGATGAGTTCAGAGTTAGCATAGAATATATTATATCCAATTTACAATGACAAAATGTTGCAAATAATGGGCGCCTGGTTCATAACTAACACTCCGAACCTTGAGGACAGCGCGCCTGAGCATTGCCTGAGCATTCACTTACCAGGTAGAAGTGAGCGATCAGCGGAGATTGAACTTCAGTCATATGTCACATGTGACTGAGCGAAAGTCTGGTGTGAGCGAACAGGTGGTTGACGATAGTACTTTACCGTGGCACATTGAAGCGTTAGTGGAGCTCGAGGAGCGTGTATTTTCTTGTCGCCGTTGGCGGTGTCGATATCGATTCATTGAACGTAAAGCTGCGCGGATCGATAGGAACGAGGGAACGCATATACAAGAAGAAGAAACGAGGGGGGGATCCGAAGAACTCGACTCAGCGGACACTGCTGGCAGACAGTGGGGTGGTGGTACGGGGGAGAGGAATAAAGATATCGCAGACACGGCGACGCAATTCAGAGCTGGCAGCAGACAAAAATAAGATCCCATTGGTTCGCTTATCGGGCCGAAGGAGACTGGTACGTTCCGGGCACTGATGGGAGGTGATGGGGGTGATGGGGCGGACGATAATTGGCTGGGCCAACACTCATCCTCCACGGCACACTCGACGACCTCCTGTCTCGTTATTCCAGGAAACCATGTTCTCGAGGCGGGCTGGGCTGGACTTCTGGGTGTATATATACCCCACACTCCCGTGCGATGCTGTTTCTGTTTCTTCCTCCCCACTTTTGTCCTGCTCTGACGACTAGAGCTGTGATCGCGCAACACGAGACACCCTTGTCTTCGATAACCACACTTCAAATTGCTCGTCCACCCTCTACTCTCTCTACTCTGCTCGTAGCTGTCTGCCGGTTGAGGTCGTCCGCACTACACTTCAAATCGACAATCCCGGCATCGTGATAACCCTATAACGCACGATGCGCTTCACCCCCACCCTGCGCAACCAGTACGTGCTCGGCGCGACGACAGCGAAGCCTAGCCCCGAGCTAACGGCGCGCGTGCGCCGCACCGCGTTCCTCCACAAGCTGCGTACCGCGGATGAGCTGGCGCCGTTGTTCAAGGTGGGTTCTCCACACTATTAGACTCTTCTCATTCGTTTCCTTTCTTTTTCTTTTCGAATGTCAATCTGCGTTGAGAGGCGGTCGCGGGGGCTCAAACATGTTGCCACCGAGCGAGCGAAGGGTTCAGATATACTTGATGACGTCGGCCTGCTTGTCTCTTTCGCAATGTACGGTCCGGCCTCCGTCAATAAGCCACTGTGACCCCAACTCCTTGGACGCCACGTTTCTTGGTTCTGCCAAATTTCGCCCCTCTCTAACTATGGATTCTGGGATCCGAGCTATTTTCGCTCCTTCCCAAGTATTGGTTATCTATTTGCTTCTCATCTCGTTGTATCACGCTGCGCGCGATGCCTTGTTCTTGCGCCTGCAGGGTCTCTCTGCGTCTGACAATCGCATTTTCGTGCCTTTTCCCGTCTGATCATTGCCTTGTACCCTCTTC
The DNA here is from genome assembly GCA_013368295.1 of Psilocybe cf. subviscida. Classification (NCBI taxonomy): domain Eukaryota; kingdom Fungi; phylum Basidiomycota; class Agaricomycetes; order Agaricales; family Agrocybaceae; genus Psilocybe; species Psilocybe cf. subviscida. Next base: position 4,983,208 of record JAACJJ010000056.1, on the reverse strand, counting down.
GTTCTACCTTTATGTTCGTCTCAAATTTCAGCTGTATTTTGGTCTTGTACGACCAGTCCTTCGAACGTGATCCTCTTTGCACAGCAGCTGTGTGGGAGATAGAATACGCTGGGCGGAAATCGAGCGAGCGACCTTCGTGCACATACATTTGATGATGTTGGCTGCCGCTCCCTCATGATGCACGGTTTGGCATCCGTCATCTGTTTCCGTAGCTAATATCACTCGCTCGTAGACCGCCGCGTCTCCTGGCTACTTGTCCGTATTCGGGATCTTACTCTGCTTCTCTTCTTCCTTCTCTTCGTCTTCTTGGGCTATTTTCACCTTCACTTGAGCAGTATCTATCTATTTTTTCTTGCCTTCTGCGCCACGCTACACGCGATAGTTTATTCTTGCATCCTCGCGGGGTATCCTCGGTTTTTGCATCTGCCCCTATCGTCCTCTCATTCATTTTCACTTATCCATTCTCCTCGTGTTCTCTCACCAAACCGACTTACTAACGCTCCTTCTCCCTCCCCGCCCGCATTCCTGCCTATGCACCCATAGAACGACGACTACATCGGCTGGTCCGGCTTCACCGGCGTCGGCTACCCCAAGACCGTGCCCACCGCCATCGCGGACCACGTCGAGAAGACCGTCCCCATGCACGACGCCGACACGCTCACGGACGGCGGGGTCGTTTTGAGCAAGGGCATGCAGAAGGAGGGCCCGGAGAAGAAGAAGTTCAACTTGTTTGTGGGCGCCAGCGTTGGCCCCGAGGTGGAGGATCGGTGGGCCCGGATGGATATGTGCGTCTTCTTTTCCTCACTATCTTCCCTTTTACGTCGGAGGGGGACACAGCGCTGACGCCTTTTCGATGGGCCCGACAGGATCAACCGCCGGTACCCGCACCAAGTCGGCAAGGAGATCTCAAAGGGTATCAATGCGGGCAGGATCAGTTTTTCGGACAAGCATCTGTCGAGTAGGTTCTCATTTGTCTCCCTTTCATATTTGGCCTTCCTCCACCGTCCTCGCCTTTGCTTGCGAACGATCTACTGATACGAGTTTATCGTCTGCAGTGTTTCCCCAAGACCTGACCTACGGCTACTACTCCCTGCAGAAGAAGCACGGCGACCCTACGAAGCCGCTCGACTGGGCCATCGTGGAGGCGACGGCAATTACAGAGGATGGTTTCATTGTACCTGGTTAGTATCTCCCTTGTCTCCGCTATCGGAGGCACGGAACGTGCATATATGCGCGTTTTTTTTGTTTTTGGACAGGCATGCTCATGTTTATTCTCGTAATTAGGCGCCTCCGTCGGTGCGACGCCCGAGATCATACAGAGCGCAGAGAGGATCATCATCGAGGTCAACACCCTCATTCCGAATCTCGAGGGGCTGCATGATATCAACCAGAGCTTCTTGCCACCGAACAGGCAGCCCTATGTACGTCCTCTTTCACGTCTCTGACACTATGTTGTTTTGGAAAAGCCATTAACGCAATGATATATACCCTAGCTCATCACGCGGCCGCAAGACCGCATCGGAAGGACCGCTATCCCTGTGGATCCCGACCGTGTCATCGCGATTGTAGAGAGCAGGCAGCCCGATAATACGGGTTCGAATGCGCCCGAGGTACGTAATTCCCTCCCCATCCGCTGCCTCCCTACCTACCTACATCCCACCAACTAACGTCCGCCGCTCCAGACGGAAGAATCCCGCGCCATTGCAGCGCACCTCATCAACTTCCTCTCTGACGAAGTATCCGCCGGGCGCCTGCCCAAGTCCCTGCTGCCGCTGCAGTCAGGCATTGGCAACGTCGCGAACTCAATCATTGGTGGATTGGCCGATGGGCCGTTCGAGCAGGTGCAGGTGTGGACGGAGGTGCTACAGGATACGTTCATAAGTTTCTTTGATAGTGGCAAGCTGAGCTTTGCCACGGCGACGAGTATTAGGTTTTCGCCTGAAGGGTATGTGCCTCTCTTTCTTCGATCAGTAATAGTGGTATGAGACTGATGTTTGATAGTTTCGACCACTTCTACAAGAACTGGGCCACCTACAAAGACCGGCTCCTCCTGCGCTCCCAGCAAGTCGCTAACTCGCCCGAAATCATCCGCCGCCTCGGCATCATCGCCATGAACACGCCGCTCGAGGTGGACATCTACGCCCACGCCAACAGCACGAACGCCCTCGGCTCGCGGATGCTCAACGGCCTCGGTGGCTCTGCCGACTTCCTGAGGAACGCGAAGCTGAGCATCATGCACACGCCGTCGTCTAGACCAACCAAGACGGACCCGACGGGAATCAGCTGCATCGTCCCCTTTGCATCTCATATCGACCAGACGGAGCATGATTTGGACGTGGTCGTCACCGAGCAGGGCCTCGCGGATCTGCGTGGTCTGAGTCCCCGCGAGAGGGCGCCCATCATCATCCAGAAGTGTGCGCACCCGGACTACAGGGATAGTTTGATGGACTACTACGACAGGGCGCTGTTTGAGTGCTTAAAGAGGGGTGCCGGGCATGAGCCGCATATGTTGCGGAATGCGTTTAAGATGCATCTGAACTTTATGGAGAAGGGCTCGATGAAGGTGGATAAGTGGGATTAGTTGGAGGACGAGAGGACTGGAGTAGGGGAGTACGTTGACGTTTTTGACTTCGTTTTTATCCACTTCACTTTTGCGTATCCTTTGACTATCCTGTCGTCCATATTGTCGGTCTTGAACCAAAAGTAAGTATTTATCAAATTGTAGAACCACTCATTCAATCGTCTATCTTGCTGGATGCCTTCCTTTGTATGAACAATCAGAACTCAGAACACTTCTTGATTAGACAACATTGTGAGTGGCACGCAACCCAGATCATCAACCACATTTCACAGAGATGCACGTTCCAATTCTTCTCGTCGCTCGCCTTGAGGCTTGTCCTCCCTCAATGCCTAATCTATTTCTTGAGCATCTTCTAACCCTTGCTACAGCTTACCCCATCTCTGTACCTGGCTTGGTTTGGGGTAATCACGGATGCCAAAGCAATAGAGAGCACCGCTGCTGTCCATAAGCGCGCATAATATTCTCCCGCCGAATGGCCTGAAGTGCGAGACATACAGCGATTGGCACAACTTTGGCAGAAAATGGTGGCAGTAACTTTTCGACTAGGCTGGAGAATGAGTCTATACGATTGGCCGGGGCAGTCATTACGATGAAGGTGAATGGAGGCGTGTGACCTGGTGGCACGATCTTTTGATCCTATCTTCTAACATGGCCGTGTGGCGAAATGGCATCGCGTCTGACTACGATTCGTAGAATACGACCCGACATCAGGAGATTGCAGGTTCGACGCCTGTCTCGGTCATTTTTCTTTCAACTTCATTTACCATACCCAGTATCTTCCTTACATTACAGCCGACTCAAAAAAGCATTCTCTCAGTTGAGTTGACCTGTTGACTTAGGAGTTGGTTCCATTAGCCACAGATCACACTTACTGGCGGGTCTACCATTTCAAATTTGAAATTTGGTCATGATTTCTACTTCAGCAAGCGGTTCTTCCGGCGCAGCATTGCGCAGTGATTTATTGACACTTGTGCCTATAAAAGTTGGTTTATGCCGTACAGGTTGACATGTCTGAGGGCAGACGCTGGAATACGGTCTGAAGTCGCCGCACATTGTGATCTGATGAGTAGGGAAGCGTAGAGTTAGCCATGAATAGCAGGTACTGCGCTCTCCGCAGTATAGTTAGCGACCTCTTAAAGACAGGTACCAGTGTCTTAGCACAAATAACAACGAAACACATTCTGATCCATCGTACCAGGCGTACAACGGGAACAAGTCAATCATTTTGCGCAGGTGAATAATTTCCCTTCTTACAACTCGATCCATCCAGACGCAGCCAGACGCTGATTGTCGATTTAATTCAGAAACGTATAATCATGCCGTCCCCCATCTTATCAATGACAAGAAAGGAGTCCACCGATGAGACTTGGGCCACGGCAGCCGAGGAAGAACCACTTCTAGAAGCATCGAAGGCCAAGGCTGCGAGCGTCACATCGCACCACAGCCTGCCTGCTACGCCCATTGGCATCGACCCCGTGCCCGCCCCACCAGGCACTGCACCGATCCAGCTCCCCCCCGATGTCGACCTCTCCGCAGACTATCCCTTCAATAACCAACCAATCACCACCTCGTCCACCTTATCAGAGCCAAACCCACTCGCAGCCGCCAACGGTGAGGCGCGAGGATGGACTGCAGGCTCCATGTCAATGTCGACAGACACCAAGTCTGTACTGCGCTACATTGGTCGTGGGTGTCTGATTATCCTTGTCGCGCCTATTGCATGCACGGGGATGGCGCTGTATGCGACGGGTGCCATTCTGGAGGGCGTGGCGATGGTGATGAAAGGCGTTGGTGCAGTTGGTGGGAATCTGATGCTTCCAAAGCGCGCTGACGGACAAAAGTCGCCCGTTATCCAATCTACCGTCTCATGGGTCTAGTCTAGGCACCACATATCTGAGATTCTGGTGGTTCAAATTAACTAGAATATCTTGTATGTACGATATCATAGGGAAGGTCTTTATGCAAGTGCACCCGCGGATCATTGTCTATCGCCCTCGCCTTAGTCTAATGCGACATGATATTCCATTCTTACTAATCCTACACGTACGTTCATGAATGTATGTGTCCGGGCTAGAAGCCTAAATCTCATGGCAGCTGACCCTGTCGCAGGTAAAGAGTTCACCATGACGCAATATCTTACTCTTGACTGTGCGAGAACACATCAATTTGTTGATGAAATGAATTCGATACACCCCAGGCTAGAAGGACAAGGCCTACATAGGCAGTGTCAAGCATTCAAATAGACTCCATTCATCACCTCATAGTCAGTCAAGTACGCTATAAAAGACCTACCTATTGCTCAGGTTTGCAAGTCTCTAACCATCTCAGATGCTCTCTCAAGCCTTTTTTCTCGCCGCTCTCTCCAGCACTGTTTACGTAAGTCCAAGTCTTATAGGGATCATCGCGATATCTCGCCTCGCATAAACACAATACTTCAGGCCCAAGCCTTCGTTGGGGGTAGATACCTCATCCAAAGCCCCAGAACAGGTACATATGCACGCAACTTTCCTGGTGGGACGCAGCAGGGTCCCACTCTGAACGCCATATCGTTCGGTCTTCTCGGCCCATCAACGGGACCGTATGCTAGTGTAAGCACAGACCTTCGCTATCATACCTAGAATAATGTAACTTTCAAACGATTGTGCGTGCTACATTTAGTGGAATATTGACGACTCTCCGGCTGGGTGGACCATCGTTAATTCAGCATCGCAAAACAAAGCATTTGTAAGCAAAGAGGTGGCCGTGAGTCTTCAATGAATTACAGAAGAATTTCCTCAATACTTATATGCTAATAGGGCGCACCAATCCAAGGTTTTTCTGAAGTTGCAACCCCGTTTGCGATCGAACCTGCTGGAGCCGATACATGGGTGGTGAGTCATTTCTGCCTCAGGATATCCTACTGAGATCTCACGTGGATGTAGATCAAGAGCATCAACTCTGACCTGCTGTGGACTGTGGGCGAGGATCAAGACAGCATTGACCAGTCTGTGGTCAGTGATCTCAGACAGTTGTGCGATGGTATCCGCGACGACGCTAAGCCCACTAACAAGTATCACCTGACAGCCGATTCTACAGCCAGCAGATGGAAATGAGGAGCAGAGATTTGTCCTCATCCAGATTTAGTTGGCTGAGGGACCTAGAAATGCATTGCTATCACACGACTCGCGTCAGCTATACGCATGCACATGTTAGCGGTTTGTTTGATTTTGATGTATTTTTCGTATGCCACATCGCGTGTGAAGTATGAAATTTGGTTGATTCTGGCACAATGTAAGAGATCTCTCACAGAATAGTGATGCATAGTTTATCTATATATAGCGACGAAGGACTAGTGAAAATGCCGGCAAGACAAGCCATCGAGAACACAATTTCTTAAACAGGAAGTGGCGCCTAATTTAAGTATATATATAATGAGCACAGCCACTGATCGCATCACCAGGAGCGGCAGGATGCGCTGTTTACAACGCTCATAGGGGCCGTGCGGCAAAATAGCACCGTGTCTGACTATTCGTGGATAATACACGACATCATGAGATTACATTTTGCCTCTAATTGTCCTTCCCTTTGATGTATATGGCAGGTCTAAAATTGTCCTTTGATCATGTTCTTCATCTAACTTTGAAACCTGATGCAGTTGCATTTTAATATAGGTATACTGTGTATAGTAGGCAGGGAGAGCACTACCAGGCGCGAGTTATATTCAGAGTCCGATGCGCTGCCGCCTCGACGTGTCTACGGTAAACATGGTTGCCATATTTTGCTCTAGCAATGTGTGGCTTGACTCCTCGAACTAGATCCACAAACCACTCGTACTCAATACATTCATACTACCTGCATCAGGCTATGATTTTCAATCTCCGTTCAACGGAGCCACAAACACAGGTGGCTATTTACAGATATCAATTGATGTAGAATATCATCCTGTAACCCGACGTACATAACTACATCCGGTATTATTGACAGTGACATAATGATAGTATTGATACTAATTTATGGTTTTGAGTCGGCACCGAATGCAGCGGGCCGCATTATCGTCACGGACCACCTCAAAAGAAGTTAAAACAATGAGATTACATAATGCCCGTCCAACGGGTGTCCAGACCTGTGTATGCAGTTCAGTAGGCAATAATGCACATTGGTGGATATTGTTCCCTGTGACCGTACACAATGTTGAAGACTTATCCTACAATCATCAATACTACATGTACTGGTCATAATCTCGAGAATTGATCTTTAGACTTCCCGTCTCCGATCAAGTCGTAGTAGTTTAAAACGGCGAGTGCGTGCATCATGATACCGGGATGAAGACGGACGTTCGCTGGGAAAGATATCTAACACCGGAGTCCCGGCGCTAAACTGGCCCGAATAGCAAAATTACAGGTTCTGGGCTTAATACAGGTAAAATAAGACCGGGGATTATGTGATGACTACATTTTGATTTTCAGTAAGGTCATGTCGCAAGCACAATATAAGTCGTACTGTGTTCAACCATGCAGCGGGAAATACTGCATTATTTAAACACGATGGTGTAATTTCCCTCAGAGTCTTACAAAATGTGAACATTTCCGCCGGATGCTGTGATTCTCATCATGATGTCGCGTCAGAATGAGCGCACGTCTCGTACAATATTCCCACAGTTGTTTTTTTTACTACTTCAAGATAGCCGGCAATTCAACACAAAGAAACAGCCTGTAGTCGAGTCCCGGTCCGGGAGATACACAAGTGTTTCAATGTGCCCCAATGTGCTATGCGACAATGGAGGCCGAAGTGGCAGGACGTCCTTGGAGGTATCCAACTTCCGGCGCTGGCTGTGCCTATGTCCTTTGGAACCCAGAATTTCTTCATCCCGTGGTTGAGCGCGAAGTATTTAAGGACAGGAAATTCAGCCCAAACCTCATCCTCTTTTCCCTCTCACTACTCACTTGAAGCAGTGATAAACCGACACTCCTCAAACATTATCCACAATGATGTTTTCCCAAAGTCTTATTGCCATCGCTACCCTTGCCCTGTCGTTGTCTGCGCATGCACAGAGCGCCACAACGTCCGCCGCCAAGAAAGTCACTTGCAAGACCGGTCAAGTCACCGCTAACGCCAAGTGTTGTGGTTCGTTATGCAATGGAACCTCGATTAGACTGTCGGCTGACATATTCTACTACATAGCTCTTTTCCCTATCATTGATACTCTCCAAGAGAAGCTCTTCGACGGGAGTGAATGCGGAGAAGAGGCCCATTCTGCAGTGCGCTTATCATTTCATGATGCCATTGGCTTCTCCTTGCACGGTGGTAAGGGAGATGGGGCTGATGGCTCTATCCTTGCATTCAATAAGACCGAACTTATGGCTCGTGAGTCTTCGATGTTGTCTTTAAAAAAAGCTAAATCTCACTATTCGTCCTTTCAGACGCCAATGCGGGGTAAGCATGTTAAAGCATAGAAAAGCACACCGAAGCCCAGTAAATAATATTCTTTTCATAACAGCATTGATGACATCATCGCATCGCAATGGCCTGTCTTCAAGGAAATTGGTACACTCAGTGCTGGTGACTTGTAGGTCCCATTGCGGCACTACCACAGATTTGAACTGAGCAGTTATTTTTAGCGTTCACCTGGCGGCTGCAGTTGGAATCTCCAACTGCCCTGGTGCCCCTCGCCTTGAGTTCAAGCTTGGAAGGCCGGCACCCAAAGTTGCGGCAGCTGACTTCACTGTCCCAGAACCTACTGGTAGCTATCTGATCATTTGGGATCGAAATATAGATGTCAACGTTTCTTCATTCCAACCACAGACTCTGTCACCAAGATTCTGGCCCGTATGGCAGATGCTGGTTTCTCCGCCGCTGAGCTTGTTGCCCTCCTGTCGTCACACACCATTGCAGCTGCTGTATGTTAACCATATAATCAGCTCGCTAGTATTATTAATTGACCCCTTCTGTAGGATGCCATAGACACCGTATGTTCCGGTTCTGTCTGATGCGACACTTACATTTAATTGACATTGTAATATTACAGTCAATTCCAGGAACACCTTTCGATTCGTACGTAAATTCTTCATCAACAAACCTAAGAATACTAACCTTACACCTTAATATAGCACCGTCGACACCTTCGATTCTCAAGTATTCCTCGAAGTCCTTCTCAAAGGCACTGCGTTCCCCAGCAAGGAGTAAGTCTAAAATGAATCGAAATTTTCAACAACTAACTATCAGCTTCAGTAATCACGCGAACATAAGCCACCCAGGAGAAGTACTCTCCCCCATTGCTGGTGAGATGCGTCTTGCAAGTGACTTTCTCATCGCCCGCGACCCGCGCACTGCTTGCCTCTGGCAAGACATGATTAGTACGTCAATCAAGGCTGTACCAATATTTTAGAACTCAATTTTTTTTATTTGATGCAGACAACCAGCAGCGCATGACCTCGCAATTCAAAGCTGCCATGGCCAAGATGCAAGTTCTGGGTCAAAATGCACATCTCTTGACGGACTGCTCCGATGTCATCCCCATAGCCAAACCATTCGCCGGACCCATCAAGTACCCAGCCAGCTTCTCTCAGGCGCAGATTCAGCAGGCGTGCCATTCGCAGCCATTCCCGAAGCTCTCAACCGTCAAAGGCCCTGCTCCTACTCTCGCGCCCGTCCCCGGTTCTTAGATCATGGAAGGACACTTGCGTGCTGCATATCTTTCTTTGATTTCGTAGAGCCATATTTTTCTATTTTGTCAGTGTTTGAAGCCTTGAACCATCTAGCATCTAGTATTTGTAATTGGCTATTAACTAGACAATATTTATTTAACGGCTCAATGTTAGAGCCGCGTGTTATAGACGAATGCCACCACCGTTGATATTCTGCTCTGTCAATTCAAGGATTTAATATGCGACGTACAGGAAGTAAATGTCAACGACTCGAATTGTTAATTGTCGTCAGTTTTGCAACTTCGGCGAGCCTAAGAGCATCATCGATCGCCTCCTGCCATGTCACGGAGTCACTCAGCTATCTCTCAGTCGTATAACTGCCTCTAACAGCCAGTGGGTCTAGGATATTCACCAAGAGCTAGCACGCGTCGTGGCATGGAAGGTTCCACGGCGTCACATATCTCCTTCACCGCTTCACAGGCAGCGCTGACCGCGAATTACTGCTCAGTACACCCCGCCGTGTCGCCTATGATCCCCTCGTCCATGAACGAGCATTTGAATCACCTTCGACATCCAGCTTCGACAGAAACCACGATGTCAAATGTAGAGGCCAGCCGTTCGTATGTTATAGGCTGCCAAGTCATGTGGGCTTAATCTTGCGGTGCTAAATGCAAAATGAGCGACGGTCTGCCAGTGTGAGCAAACACATAGTTGATGATAGGATGTCGCTGAGTCGGGATCAGAATGACGGAGCAAGCACAGAGGGGAAGAGGTGGGCATGAGGACGGCGACACGACGCTGATAATCAGGCAAGTGTACAGGGTCGCTCAGGGGCTACGCGATCAAGTGAGTGCAGGAGAAGTGGGCACGACGGAATCCCCCACCGTGCCCACTGGCCAAAAGCTGACCTCTTTGAAATTTCGAAGGATGTTTGTTTAACTGGGAAGAATTTTTGAACTCATCATGTAGCATATAAATGATGGTGCAATGCAGGGGTGAGTTTGAAAATGCGGAAGCAAGTGTTATTTATTTGCAAACTATGATAAATGATCAGTGCAAACTAAGTAGTAGATGCTGCATTTGGCAGTGGTATGTAGTCTGATGCTAGTAGAATACTGAAGAGACTGTGTTGCGAGGCAGCAGCGTGGGGGGAAGAGATGTAGCTGGGGTTTTAGCGACGTGTATAGAAAACTCGTGAGTCGTGAGCATCGAAGTATAAGGCGCGATGGGTAGGCGGCCGAGACTCATGAGCCATACTTACAAGACCTGATGGCCATGGGGGAGTAGACCACGAGGAGGGAGGCAGGTACAAAAGCGCATCATCATATACAGTAATGGTTGCGACTTAGATAGGCTGGACTGCTGCGCCGCGGGAAGAGGTGATCAATGCCTGGTCTTACTTCGCTCGAAGAAAGCTGCTGTGGGGATTCTGGCGGCGAGTTCTGCTAACTCGCGAGACAGTGCAGTAGCTATAAATGTTGCTGTGCTGACTTGTCGGCTCTCCTGGCGCAACTGTGAGCCGAGCTTGCGCAGTTGGGGCCGTGGCGAGGTCAGATGCACAGCGACGGAGCCAGAGCAGTATCCTTAAGCGCGAGATGGCACTAGTGGTCGTCATTACGGGAACAGTAACATTTGGTGGTGGGTATTGGCGCGGGCGCCGACAGGGGATCTAGTGGCGGAGGGAGTAGTTACGGGCAATAGTTCAGGGAGTAGCCACAGTGAACACTGTTGTGGGGGTCTGATACACGTCCAGGGGTTCTGGAGAGCTGCAATGACTTGCTAATGGCGGCTCGGCCACGGCATCCTGTGGAACAAGATGTCATGGCTGGGTTTTATTGCCGGTAGGAGTAGGTGACAGAAGTCAACCACGCTGTATGACGCCGTGAATGACTACGATAAACAGGAGTGAGGGTAAAAGAACTTGACCGTGCCCCTACGCGAGAGCAAGATGCAGAGGCACGTCGAACTCGCGTGGAGAACAGCGAAGGAGGGAAGGAGAAAGCGGTAAGGGCCGGGGGTTGGTGTATCGTGATCCATCACAAACGCAGAGGAACTGAGGAAACCGCGTCGAGGAGTGTTAAGGCGTCCAGGAATATTGCCGGGTCGAAGACAATCGCAGGGTCGTGGTCGATCACAGGGTCGAGGGATATGTGAGATGAGGCATATCTCAGGGGCTCAAGGCGGAAAGCAGAGGAGTTTGTGGGTCGACGTGTTAGGCAAAAATGTCGCGGTCCATGCGCGTGACGCAGCATGGTAACTGCAGAGGGGAGGTACAGGTCAGGAGTCATGTAAGGGTCACCGCTAGTGGTATTGGTGCCGGCGTGCAGCGCCCTCGGGGTTGTGGTGCAGTCATGGCACTCTGGCGCTCCGGCCTGATAGGTGTAAATGCTGGTGCAGCCGTTGCCACTGGTTTGTTACTGGTGCTGCAGTGGCTGCTGCTTCCACCATTGGGATTGTCGCTGGTGCTGGTGCTGTCGCTGTAACTGCCGCTATCGCTGCTGTTGATGGTGCTCTGTTGGTACTGGAGCTGCTGCTTTTGCTGCTGATGTTCCTAACTAGTGCTGCCAGGGGTGTTGCTACTAAGGCTGATGCCAATGTTGGTGGTGCTGCTGCCGCTGGAGATCTGTTGAAGTCCCATCAGAGAGTAGCCGCAGGGAGGGATCGCAGAGCCGCAGGAGTAGGAAGAGGTAAAGCCGCAGTAGGGGGATTGACCCAGTATCAGGCTGAGGGCCACCTATGCTGGAGCCTGGTTACAGCTGGGGAGGGTCAGTGCTTCGTAGTGTGGGACAGACATAGGGGACATATCTTGATTTTATTCTCTCTTTTGTGGTCTCAATCCGTGTCCTGCGGGAGGCAAGTTTCGAAAACCTGCTGCTCTGACTCTCTGAGGCTGCCGGCCAATGGAATATTGGGATATTAGAATGCTGGCTGGGTGCAACTGGTCGTGTGACGTGGCGACGGGCAGAATTGCCTTGGGGTCTTGGTGAAGATGAGAGGTGTTTTCGATCGACGACGACGCGATGATGCCGGATCGAGAGCCACAGAGAGAGAGAGAGAGAGAGAGAGAGAGAGAGAGAGAGAGAGAGAGAGAGAGAGAGAGAGATGCGGTCACGTGTGATATGTAACTCGCATTTACTCCTCGCTTCGCCAGAGAATGGCTTCTTTTGATGCATTCCACAATGGTTTACGGTTTGCATTTACACATATCCCTCCGGATACCAACGCCAACAATTTTCTCAACTTGCGAGCCATCCCTCAACCATCCCTCATATTTGTTCGTTGCTTTCACGGGGGAGAATTGGCTGTCAAGTGACACTTTGATATGTGCTGTCAAGTGAGTCGCAGTTGAGAGGCAAATTAGACGAGGAGCTATGACCCACAGCCTTCGAGGATTATTTTGAGCCAAGGGCCAGAGGATTAGCACTGAGAACAAAGATTCAAACAAGCAGGTTGGCGGGTCATGGCAATTTCCCTTTAACAACTGATAAGATATCTCTGATCATTATCTTATCTGGAAGACATCATCGTCACATATCACAACGGCCGCACGTCAAGCCACTGCTTTCTTCAATGACACTAAAGTGACACATAATTTTTTCTTTGTTATTGTTCAAGGTGTTCAACTTAAGTCTAACTTGTCAAAAGCGTGAGAGGGAGGACAAAGCGCGCCAACATGCGCTGGTTCACAGACTGACCTGTGCCCTGAACAAAGATCTGAACGGTCAATGGCATTATTTGACCCTTGGTAAGTCTTTGCCGAACCTCGTAGACCTTTCAGGTTGGTTTGCTACGGCAAGGGCCTCAGCGCCATTAATGTGAACTGGAAGCCGGTAAGTCTTGACCATTTGATTTCACTAACTTTTGACCTCACTTGACAGCACATGTCAACAACTCACTTGACAGCCAATTCTCCCCCGTGTTTGGATGCAGAAATTTACTGTCTACAGAATAAAATTTGTGTCTCATCTCTATGCTACGTGATTTTTGAAAATGATAGATCTACTATATGCAGCTAAGAAGATGAATTTCTCCAATTGTTTCGGCGACAGCATTGCAATAGTCATCAGCTTGAAATCTAAGCTGTGCAATGTGGATGCGCATTGGTTTCAGCCCTTGATTAGCCCGCAAGTCGTGATTTTGTGGCGTATCAGAAAATGATGGACGTGCTTCTAGCAACAACACACCCAAGCTCTTAAAAGACTGAACGACGTACCCATCATACAGGTCAGGCTGAATATGTTTCTTCTGTGCTTGATGCACAGAGGTCAGATATGTTTCGTCAAGTTGAAGACATTACTGGCGCTGACACCCCTGATTTCTAGCTTGTGTTTATCTCCTGGTCCTACTCTGGTCGGTCGAACAATCATTCTCTTTTACGCCTCCAGTGAAATGTGTGTGCAATCAAGTTTTCTGTCCCCAAAAACTCACCCATAAGTAGCAGATGACACTGGGGCCGCCGTCATGAGCTCTTGGATTCACAAGCGCGTTGAAGGGACAGCACCATCATCAGACCTTGCCGCCGCTTTACAACAATCGTCGTGGATATGGACAACGGAAAGTGATCCACCCGACGCCCCCGCTGGTACTGTTGGATTCCAAAAGACCTTTACATCTCCATCCGGGAAGGTCCCTGTACATGCCAACATCATCATGACGGCAGATGACCTGTTTCTGCTATTTGTGGATGGCAGTTTTGTGGGCCAGCAGAACAATACCCATACTGCGCAGTTCTTTACATTACCGCTGAATTCTTCCGCCTCACATATCTTTGCAGTACAAGCAACAAACCTTGCAGGTACATTAGGCAGGCCCACAGGCCCTGGACCTGCAGGGCTCCTCGTGGCTATACAAATACAGTTCTCGGATAGTTCTTCCAGTTTTTTCACAACCGATTCCAGCTGGGTGTATACCGAATCTCTGGTGGCTGGCTGGAATACTCTAGCAGGGGGGACTTCTGGGTGGTCTGCAGCCCAGGTTATCAGCCGATACGGCGGTGGTCCATGGGGCCAAATTAGCATCCCAACTCCAGTCGCTTCTGATCTCACTTTCGACGCATCTCTCTGGATATGGTCAACAGAATCCAGCCCGCCAATTGCACCACCAGGTCAACGCGCATTCCGGAAGACATTCACTGCACCACCTGGAATGATCCTTCAGTCCGCCTCTGCCATTCTGGCCGTCGATAACGGATTCACATTCTATGTCGGCGGCAAGCTCATTGGTGGAACTCCTGACGAAACCGACACATGGAACTGGAGATACGGTCAAGGGTTTACGGCGCCTCTTAGCGGAACATCCGCCGTATTTGCGGTTAATGCTACAAATCTCCCGGATTCTGGCGCAAACCCCAACAATCCGGCAGGCGTTCTTGCAACAATTTGCATTACCTTTACGGATGGATCCAGCCAGACCATTGTCTCGGACACCACTTGGAAAGTTTTTGGTACTGTTCCAGCAGGGTTTCAAGACCCATCCTTCAATGATTCTAGCTGGAGTGCGGCCCATTTCCAACACGCCTTCGGTGAACAAGGCCCCCCTTTCCAGGATGTGATTGTCGTCAACCCTGTTGGAGGTCAGCCATCAACACCGAGCATCATCGCAGGCTCGAGCTCTATTTCGTCACCAACCACTTTTTCGTCCACGGAGATTATGACCTCACTACCTTCTCCACAAAAGGCTTCACATATCAATCCAGCAATTCTGGCCGGTACGACTGTTTCTGTCTTGGTGCTGCTGATTTGCATTGTCGTCAGTGTATATATCGTATGGCGCAGGCGCAAACGGGCATACAACAACGGATGCCTCGAAGTGCAAAACCCATATGCGCCAAGTACGTGCAGTTGTTTTTAATAAACATTCGTGTATATTACTCATGCATCTCTCATCATTTAGATCACACATTTCATAGTCTAAACAGACCCCAAATTTTAAGCCAAAACACCAAAGGCGGTCCCTATTACGGTATGTGCCATGCTGAGACACGTTTGTCGACTTTTCGTAGGGATACCCGAAAGCTCATAATATCCAGATGCGCAATCATATTTTTTCACATCTGGTATTGCTGAAGCACATGCCAGTCATTCTGGTTCTCGTGGACCGACACATACGTCCAGTAGTGAGCAAGAAACAATCAGCGATCTCTCGCGGCCTCCATTTGTCCCCCACAACAAGAAGTTCTCCCCGCCTGCGTATTCGGATCATGTGGGCGTCTAGCCGACCGTCAAATGATGGAGCGTTGTTTGTTGTCCTGAGCCATAGGTTGCTGTTGCGAAAAAAATGACAACGACATGACCTTTATATTACATAAAAACTAAAATTATTGAAAGTTCTTCTAAATACCAAATCCCAAGTTTAAAATGGTCAGAAGTTTCGAAGGAGCATGTTCTCAAAGAATGCAAACATTTGGTTCACCAATTAGTAGTGCATCTTTGGATTCTACTCTGCCACTGTTGCACTCCCTGGTCCGGCTCTATCTTGCGGAGGAAGACACACTTATAAGTAAAAGGTGCTACAAGACTTCAAGTTGGATAGGGTATGACATGTGACATGTGACATGCCACTCGGCAAATTACATCTCTCACGCGACATGGCGTAGTATAGTTGCACTTCTATGTGCACCCAGATTGAGAAATTTTCAACTTCGGCACGTCTCTTGCCTTTGGGTGGTCAGTGGCCACAGATCAGCATCTTATGATTCCGGAATTTACATTGGTCATGATTCGGGACCAAACGAGAAATTTATGCCAATGTGTCCAGATTTAAGAGAAAGGATATATAATGCGACATAAAAAACAGAGTATAGGGAGACACGACGGTAGACGTACATTTTAAATCAATAAATATACCAGTGGACTTGGGCTATTTCACGCGTATGGATTAGAGCTTTGGGACAAACTCAATGGCGAATACAGTCGATACCTCCGAAACCTCGATGGGACGAGGATTGGGTGCCACGAACATGTCTCCGTTTGGGAGAGCTGCAAATAAAGATACAAAAGAAGAGAGTGAATCAGCACTGGGTCACAATCAAAGTCAATCCAGCATTACCTTGATACCAGTCATCCTCGCAGGCATTCATATCACGTAAATCGCGCTGGTACTCTGCCTCCCATATAGACCGATACTCTTCATCGCGCCCCGTTTTGCTCTTGTCCTCGTCTGCTGCGTGGGTGCGCCTGTAGACGAAATCGGGCCCTTGTTCGCTTGGAAGTTCGACGGTGAGGTGCCCGTTCGTCGTGTTGCCTGTAGCGTTTTCCAGATGGTGGGCGAGCTCTCCGTCCTCGGTTTCATGAGAACCACCTTCAGCGGCAAAATCGGCGGTATCCTGCGCATCGTCATCAATTTCGGAGTCATGCTGACCCCAATCGCCTTCCAGCTCACCCTCCCCGTCGCCGTCCGCCTCTTCCCAATCATCGCCTGCATCCATCCATTCTGCTTCGTCGATTTCTTCTTCGTCATCCATTTCCTCGTCCTCATCTTCATCCTCATCCGCTTGATCCGCCATCCCAAAATGCGGCGCACCACCACCCAGTGCAGCCGCACCACTCAACGCCCCCAACGCAGAACCAAAGCCGAATCCATCCCTGTTCTGCCGTGGGTTGCTTACAGGAGAGGTTGGGTTCCAGTTGAGGTAGAGCCCTGTATCCGACATCATGAGGCAGGTGACTGCGCCCAACCAGGAGGGGTTGACGAAGTATGGAAGGCGGGTGATACTTAGAGGAGGCGGTGGTGGGTAGGGATAGGTTACTTGAGGTGACGCGGAGCCGACGATCTTTTGACGGAGCGAAGATAGAGAAGCCGGCGGTGGAGGAGGGGTGGGCATGACGATATAGACGGCGTTGCTCTAATAGAGGGAACGGATAAACCGTTTCTTGAGCATGAGGACAGCAATACAGAAAGAGCAGAGGGAACGCACCGTAACAACACCGATCCTTCCGTGTTCATACGCAAGGTACACACTCCCCGTCACCCTCGGGCTCCCAAGACGAATATCCATCGTATGCATGAATAAGTCCTTATCTCGCACCCTCTGTGCTACCTGTTGAAAAACCTTATCCAAGGCCCTGTCCATCGTCTGGAGTTCTCGATAAGCATTCCGAACTGCAGGATAGATGGGCGGATGCCGTCGAACAGTACGTGGAGGGACCCGATGGCGCGCGAGGAGCGCCTCGAAGTGGTGTACTACGATGAGCCGCGCGCCGCTGAGGAGCGCGACGAAGTGCTTCCCGTCGCGTGAGACATGTACTAGCATTTTGAAAGTAATGAGCACACGTTCAATATGTAGAAAAGGAGAGGGGCAGAAATCTCAGGGCGGCTCACCAGCAACGAACTGATCAATGACCATCCTATCATCATCACCTGCGGGCATCTCGCCCTGGAAAGTGAATCGCGGACGCACGCGCACGGCCTGGCGCCCCTCCACACGCGCCGCATCGTAGTTATCCAGTGGCTCTTTCCCTTTACCCGCCACCACCGCCTTCTGTTTCCCTTTGTCCCTCCCCTCCGCAGTCATGGCTGCTTGAGCTCCAGATCGTATTCCAGGATCAGTTCCTCCGGCCCCTTGTAGAGAACCCCCAACATCCCACTTCCACGCCCCATATCGCTCCCTTGTACTGCTCATATTCAGCACACATTTGCCCGTCTCGCGACTAAACACTCGCAAGACGTGTCTGCCGGCGATGAAGATGTGTCGCGGCGAGATCTCGACGTAACGGATCTGACCGAGGAACTGGGCCAAGGATGAGTCCGGGTCCTCATCTTCATCGTCGTCCTCGTCTTCTTCGTTTTCACTTGCTTCTTGGTCTGAGTGCCCGTCATCACCAGAGGGGTCGCCTGATCCGCCCAAGGCACCCTCTTCCTCTGAGTTCGAAGGTACCCGAGAGCCGGCGTTGGTGGGCGTCCCGGCTGCGACATCACCCTCTTCAGCGTCTTTTTTGGGGCTCTGCGCACCCGATGCCTCTTCCTCAGGCACCCTCACCCTCCGCACCCTCTGCACATCCTCCACGACCTGCACCACCCTCCGTTGGGGAACATCAAACACGTACGCGCGGTCCACCGCTACGACAAGCAGATGCGGGTACACGAACCGGAAGGCGCGCGACGACTCGAGCGCGGGGAGGGTTAGGACAGTGAAGGGTGTGAAGTGGGCCTTTGAGGTTCGCGAGTTCGAGGACCTTGAGTTTGAGTTTCGGCTTTGCGGCGAATAAATGGATGGAATGAAGGAGGAGGAGGGGGCAGGATGAAAAGACGTGGACGGGGAAGTGAGGATAGTGGAAAAGGTCGGCGTGGACGCAGGAGGGGAGGCAGCCGCGGCGGCGAAGGCTAGAGCGAGCGTGTTTAGGTAGCTCGCAACATGCATTTGGCGTTGGTCCGGTTTCGGGCTCGGTAGCTCTTCCTCCTCTTCGTCTCCCTCTTCGTCAGGCTTCAAGCCATGACTAGCGCCGGTGAAAAAGGGTACAGTGGCGACGCCATCCTGAGACTGAGACTCGGACGAGGATGATTGTCGCGATTTTCTTCGCGCCTCGTCAGCTTCAACATCTTGTGTACGGCGCCAGACTTCCTTGGTCCCGTCCGTGCGGTCGAAGATGATGTATCCACGCTCGTATTCGAGGTGGGCGTGGCTGTGAACGTACCACTGCAGAGAGGGAGCATGGTCAGAAATGGTACGACCGTCAGACCCTCTGAAAAACGCACAATCGGTAGTTCCCAAAGCACCTCATCCGTCTCAATATCTCTCACTACCAGCCCACCCAGCTCCGTGGTCGCCAACGTGATACCGACCTGTTCATCGACCTTGATACGGTGCACACGGCGGTAGTGGCTATTCTCTGGCGTGTTCAGCGACAGCGGCGAGGGCAGGGTACGCGGAGAAGAGATAACACGCGAGGACGCGTGGCCAGACCAAGAGCGGTGGATGAGTTTTTGTCGCTTGCCTGTGCAGTGTCGGGTGTCAATCAATATGAGATAATGATAACCATTTATTAAGGCACGCACACAGAGTCTCCCAGCTATCCACTCCATCCAGAGCCTTTTGTGAATACAGCACCTCCTCGGACTCGTACCCAACTCGCCCCTGCCCGCCTCGCGCTCTCCGTGAGCTGCCAGTTCTGCTGTCCGTCGGCGCCACTTGAAGCTCAGACAGCAACGTCTGGTTCTTCCCAATAAAACCCTCCAGAAATGCAGCATTTCGGTACACCGTCGTTGAATTCTGCCCAACAAAGTAGGCCCAGTCCCGGTTGACTCTGCGAAGGTAGCCAATAGACGACAGAGGGAGATGAGAAAGGATGAGAAGAGCGAGTTCAGCAGGGAGCTCGGGATGGAACATTGTGAGTGAGCCGGCAGCACTTCAGCAAGGTTCAAGCAGTAAGTGTAGTTGTGGATCTCTCGTCGTCGAATGGTGTTATAGATGCGTTAGGAAGCTCGATTTTCCATGGGAGAGTGGAAAGGACCATTGTAGGAGACAAGACATGGACTACTTGAGTGGCTGTGCATCAGATCCGGTACATCTGACTTCAATTTGGATCAAGCCGAAAGCCGTGCCGCTGCTTATTTGAATCTATGTAAACAGAATTTTGATCGCTTACGACCAGCTCCGGCTAAGGCACTTGAAGGAGGAGGAGGAGGATATATTATACTGCCCGCGGTCCCAGCTTCGGAACAAGACAGTTGCTACATCTACACACAAGAGGTCACGGGCGGGTGGCTATCCTCCCAGACATTGTGAGTAGTGGAGCGGCGCACTGCAGGGCGCCGGGGTACTAAGAGGGCCAGAGTACCAGCGCGATTTAGGTGATATGGATGCCTGCGAGGAAGACTGGTATCGAGGTATTGCTGGATTGACTTTGATCATGATCTAGTGCTAAGCCATTCTCTTCTTTTGTATCTTCATTTGCACCTCTCCCGAACGGAGACATGTTCGTGGCACCAAGTCCTCGTCCCATTGAAGTATCGGAGGTATCGACTGTGTCCGCCGTTGATTTTGTCCCGAAGTTCTAGTGTATAAGAACAGGAGGGGCCCATTAGTAAGGTCATAGAAAATGCATGTGTATCGCCGTGCTTTCCCATATTTTATTTTTAAAATCTTCACTCGTTGGCCTGATTTTTTTTTTGGTCCCAAATCATGGTCGAAGTGAGTTCCGAGATCGTGAGATGCTGGTCTGTGGCCGCACGAAGGCGCGAGATGGCCAGAGGTTGAAATTATCCCAATCTGGATGTATATTCGTTCGGGTGACGGCTCGCTAGACCGACAAGGCTGTGATGATGTATTTTGAAGCTAAAACATCATTTGAAATATAATAAGTTAGCCACCTTCTATATCTCTTTTGATGACCTCTGCCCCTCGTTTTAGGTGACGTATCTCAGTTGACACTTGATCATGATCGATGATCCAGGATATTTATACCCCAGGCAAGAGGAGTTATAAAACGCTGACTTACAAGTATTTTGTCTGTACGGAATTTGATATTCCCGCTCATGGATCTCCCTCTTGAAAAAGCTGCGCTCATTTCTATATTCGTCGAGTCCATCTTATATGGTGTGTAGGCCATCTAAGCAAACCACCGGCGAATTTCAACTGACCGATTCATTTGTACAGGCTTTTTTGTACTCATGTTTATAATATCAAGCAGCACCATTTGGCTGGAGCGTTCGAGCGGCCAATGTCAAACTCTTTACCGTGTCGGCCTTGATGATGGTTCTCGCGACCGCAGTATGTTGTCATTCCATCGTCCCTCGGACGAAGAAAACATATGCAAACCACGCCATCTTTCAGCATCTCTCTAGTTCACTGGACAGGCTTCTGGTCAACTTCGTTCCGTCGCAAGGTGGAGAAACTGATCCGATGAGAGAAAGTCTGGCAGTCCTCAAAAACTTTCCCTCCGCCATAACCTATGGGCTCCAGACGGGTATTGGAGACGGCTTTATGGTGAATTCTCAGAAAATTCTGTACACCAATCTTACTACTCTTAAATCGCATCCCCGTCCAGATCTATCGAATGTACATGGTCTGGAACCGTGAGAAATGGATCTGCCTTCCGGTCTGCTGCTTGTTCCTAGCCAATTTCGGTATGCCGATGCATTCAAACCACGTTGGAAGGTTGGTATATATCGCTAATCGACGACTAATCAGCCAGTGATGTTGGATACCTTCAACTCATAGCCTCCCACTCAGGCGCCGAGGGAATCCCCATACGCAATGTCTGGCAAGTTCTGTTCTTCTGGTTGACTTTGTTCACCAATGCAAGCGCAACGGGTAGGCCGGTCATTTTAGTGACTCTAATACAGCAATATGCTGACCAACTTCAACGCTGGCGGCCCACGTATTTAGCTTTAATCGCTTCGCGGCTTTGGTTTATTCGACTCCAACTTCAAGCGATGCCAAATTTTAGTGGAGATCCGGATCATACGCGAGTGACTGCCGCCGCGATCATAATAGTCGAGTCAGGAGCCGTTTATTCTCTGTGCCTTGTCATCCTTATTATTCTGTACATGAGACAAACATGGTCATTCGCAATTGTGCAAGATCCAATGGCACAGGTCATTGTAAGTGATTTTATTTTATACAATGGCATCTGATCACCATTCTTGTTTATACTCTAGGGGATAAGTTTTACGCTAGTAATAGTGCGTGTAGCGCGCGGAGTGACACAAGAACAATCTAGAGGGTAGTCCGCCTTGAAAGTCAGCAATTTTTAGAACCCATATGCCGCGGTGGATATCTACATTCATGAGTTGGTTGGATTATGACGAGAGGTTTTGTGAGTCCCAGCGCAGTGCGCTCAGACCGCAGGTTATAATTCCCGCTACCCTTGGGCAGCGGGTCTACGGCAGTTAACAATGGCGCATAGATCACATTTGATGCCAAACTTGCAGCAGCACTACGATGTCATAAATAATATCCTTCCATGTCTCATCCATCACTCTGCTGAATTGCTCATCGAGCCTGCTGAATTGCTGTCGTAATACACGGAGCTCACGTACGTGTCTACTGCGCGTTGTTGGCGACTAGCCGAAGCGCTCCAGATTTTCTCGATGGCTCTGAGCGTGCCCATGAAGATTGTTAGTGATATCAGCGGCCGACGCGTGGTCTGGTATCCTGAGTATCATGTTGTATAGAAAAATAGCTTCTGATTAATACTACATACCCAGGAGTATCCATAACCTGGTAACATACGAATAACCGATTTTCAAGCTTTACAACAGAGGCTGCACGCTATTCTAATCTCTCTTGCCAAATCCCTCCACTGCCTTGCTTTACCCCGCACTTTCTCGGCAGCTGGTCAGAAGCATAGATCAGCAAGGCCAGTGGGTCAGCAACGAGGAGCAGGCTTTTAGGGAGCTATTCGTTGAGCATAAATCAGCTGCCAATACAGCATCCAAAACTTTACAGAGGCGCCTGTGGTACATTGCACTAGATACAGAGATAAACCGCAGCATCACACCGTATATTGAAATTGTTTTATTTGAAAATTGAAATTGCTAAACAAAATGGCTCACTCACACCTCAGTATTGGTGTACTCGTGCCGCGAACAAGTGTGGAAACGCACGTGACCTTCTTGAACTACGCGCGCGACGCGTTCTGATTTATCTCCAGCAAAACTCAACGAAATTTTGGGATTCCTTTTGCTACGTGTATGAACAAAGCACCAGAGCTGGCGTATGTAGTTCAAATTCACTTTAAATGTAGCAATTTTGGCGCATAGCAACAATATCGAAAAATCCCGACAAATCACACAACTCTAACGAGAGCCAAATTTCCCCAACAAATCGAGGGAACAGCTCCAAATTTTTAGGTGGTAATCACTGTTTACTAGACTACCTATCGTCAAAAAGCCAAAATTTCTGACTGGAAGCAGTAAAGTCCTACCTCTGAGCTCAATATCATTGTGCACAATGACGAGTGGATTTATATACTCGTCTATTCGCATCATCTTTCAGTACAAATCTTCTGAAGATTTATGAGTGCCGCTGCCATACTAGCCTTGGTTATTTAGGCTCACGATAGATGCATTTTCGCTGGCACTGATAGGACTTTCAAGCTGTAATTGTGATCAGAAACACTAAACTGAGTGCATCACATACTTGATGGCCTGTATGATTCAGCATTGAGGGGAAGATCCAATAGTTTTTGTGCCTTTTTTCGTATATATTAGGTGGGCCGTAGGCCTCGACTGTCAATATATGAGAGCTGGCAATTTTATTCCTGGAGATTCTTACAATAAAGTAGCCGCTGTTGGCCATAGACGCTGTATCATGCTCATTCGGTATTGTTGCTATGCACAAGAGCTACTACATATATAGTTGACATAAACTACGCATTTTAATTACAGTGTGTCGTGCCTACATGTAGCAAAATGAATTACAAAATTTCATAGAATTTTGTTCGAGATAAAGCAAAAAGCGTCGCTCGCGCGATTCAAGAATGTCACGTGCGTTTCCACACTTGTTCGCGGCACGAGTACAACGAAAAAACTGTCCCAACTCACAAATTGTGAGTTATTCATCCCACCAATTGTTGGTAGTTTATGCATAAAAGGCCCAAAAAAACATAAACTCGCAGCCTGCAGAAATCATAAGCCTTTGATTTAACCATGCGTACCGTTGGGGCATGGTAATCGACAGAAAGACTGGAAACAAAGGGTATTGAAGGCAATAATCAACATACCAGCATTCTCACGCAGGCCAAAAATATGACTGTGGGACCGCATGCCCGCCGGTCCGTCCCCATCATAATCATAATCATACCTGATTATCATCGCCGGACTGAACCTTAATAAGTAAATACACGTTACTGATAATTTGTGTTGGTATCATCCAACTACGTGGCGGACACTGGGCAGCCAGCCCCTGGCAGGCCTCGTTTGTATCTCTTCTCAAACAGGAATGGACCCACCCCGACTTCCTCCTGAGTTGTATCGGGAAATCGCAGCAAATCTATCCCTCCCATCTACACGCAATTCTTTGACATTACTTTCACTCGTAAACAAGGACTGGTGCAACGCGAGTCAGCAAATCCTCTTCCGGAGTTTCTACGAGTACGATGAAGGAAAACCAGGCGAAGATGAATGGAGCGTTGTAGCCAAACACTATCAATTCCTCAAGCGCATCACCGACTCCCCAAAACTTGCATCATATGTCCGTTTTTACGCCCAATATGATCTCTCCTGGGACCCTGAATGTAAGGCAGATCTACTCCGTTTAAGAGACGTAATCTTATAAACCATTCCTATAAGGTGTAGAGACATACTTCGCAGAGGATTCCAATTTATGGGGTCTGACGGCGCGTGCGCTCCCTTTGATGACCAACCTGAAGCATCTCCATCTCTCCTTTTCAAATGATCAAGGACCTCACGCTTGCCGTCAGCTCCTAGAAGCATGCAATTTTCAACTGGATACGTTGACATGGGAGTGTGACGACGTGAATGATCTTCGGCAACACTTTATCCCATTTCTACGTACCCAACGGTCCCTCTGGCATCTCGGGGTAGGCACAACAGTGGTAGGGCCGCAAAACTCAAACCTGTCGTGGCTGCCCAGGGATGTATGTCCTAGTTTGATTTCCACAGAGAGCGACTTTGGCTCTATTGTCTCATTGGCCGAGAAACGGAGCATCGTAGCATCATACATGGATTGGAAGTGTGTGGATCCGGAAACAATGAACCCCGGGAAACGCATACAAGACGAGCATTTGTCGGTATTGCAGCGATTGAAGTATTTGAAGGTGGCAGAGTATTCACGCCTTCGTGATTTCTCTGGCCCCGTCAACTTGGACATCACGCTGTTGGTATTGGGTAAATGGAATTTCGAGGTAGGCACTTCCGTCAATTTCTTTTTTTTTTTTTTTTTTAAAAAAAATCCTTCTGACCTTCAGCTGTACATTTTACAGTCAATTAAACAGCTCGATCATCTTCCGGAACTGCGCATCCTATCTCTGCTGGAATGTACCGACCTACGCAAGTCATCTAACGAAATATCAGCCATTACAGCCTTTGGCCGATGTCCCAAGCTCAAGTATGTGATTGTCCAGGAGGAGTCAGATACACATCTCTCGCGCCACACCCGCCTGTTTATCACTCGTACCGGAGGGCCAGATATCCTAGGTAATCTACCGAGGCTTAATGCTGAGCCGTGCTATATCTTCAATCATCCGGGGACAATCTGGTGGAAGCAGTACGATGTAAATTGATTATATATGGTTTGAAAATGTCCTATTTTCTAACAGAGTTACAATTGTGAAGTTTGGAGGAAATACATAGACATGGCGGCGCGCAACAATCTGCGTCTCCGCAAGGATTTTGAATTCCTCTCTGAAGCCTGGACGAAAATGCTCTTCTTCCCATTCTCCGACTCGTACTTCCTCTCGAGCCGCCCTCTCTTTTTGAAATCAGCCAGAACATCGTCCGAAATTTCTTCGATCGTCTTGTACCTCATTCCCAAGGCCGTAGGCGTCCTCTGGCGCTGTCGTGGAACGACTTCATGTTATCGATTTTGTCGAGCGAGATATACAATCAAACGGGCAAGAATTCCTGGCCAATGTGGAAGGAGGAATAATGATAGAAGAACTATTACCGACGTCGTAAGAGATGACGATATGAATCAAACGCATACAGTCGAAGGACGTCCGTCCTGTTTGGGCACCTTTTGCAGCCCAGAATCTAGGATATCATAACAGAAAAAAAGGTAAAGTGCACAAAAACACGCAGCAAGCGTCGATGTGGCTTGCTGAGTCAACACGGACATAGGCGCCCGCGGACAGTCGAATCGGAATGCGGCAAATCGTCAGCTGGGGACCACAAAGAAAGTTTACAGAAGGTCGTCACTAGTCTCCCATGTGTGTAGGTCGTGCTTGGACGGGTGACGGACATCGGGGTGAAAAGCAAAGGCGTAGTCACAGTGTCGACGCGAAAATGTCGCTCATACTCTATGTGAAGGATGTGAAAGCAGCCTCGCGCATGATAATGCCATCTCATGTGGCCGGTCGGGTGATGTCCAATTCGACATCCATGGGCATCGCGTGCGTGTAGTGTCTCGAAAACATGTGTTAGGGGAAGAAAGAACGTCCACAGATCTTTCGCGACCGCTTCGCAAATATGGCGCCGCAGAATGATTGTTTCCTTAGAGAATGTCGATGAAGGTGGGCTGGCCCGGCCTTGCCGTGGACTACGCGCTGGCATGGAGTGTGAGGCATAACAGGGATAAATGGCAGATAAACACAGAGACTGAGGGGAGAAGGGAGGGGGGTTGCGTCGTTGGGGCAACTTGATGGTGGAGGATAGAGTTCTGGCGTCGCTTATGGTGCGGAGAGGACAGACAAGAGTCTAGGAGGGGAGGATGTGAATTCTGGGTTCACCATCCACTCGGACATTCGTAACGCGGTAGACCGATTATATACGAATGCGGACGCAGGCGTGAGTCGAAGCCGCGCAGAAGATGTAACAGTTGAGGTGGAATGGTCCAGGCTATCGAGGGAAGGTACATGAGAGGCCGAGGCGCAGCTATAGGAGGTTGTCAGCATGGAAGCTGAGCGCAAGCCTGGTAGAATGTGTACTCGTGTACTCACTTATGGCCCGGCAGATCGCACAAAATGGTGGAGGATGTTCCCTTCCTGCAAGAGTACGGCAATTCAATGTGTGTAGAGGGATATTGGGAACACAAAGAGCGCGAAAAAGCCGCGGGTCAGGGCGGGCGCGCTAGATAAGCATAAGTCCTAGGGACGCTTGGCTGGGGAAATGGGCCAGTGTGGAGGAGCAATCATGTAACGCGCTGAGAGGGCAGCTTGAGACACGGGACGCGTCGGTTTTCGTTGTGTTGGTCGGATTATATCATGAATTGAGGTAGTGAGCTAGTGGTTCCATATGCCGATTCTTGAGGTCAAGAACCGATGAGGATAGCAGAAACGGCGCGGAGGTGTTGCCTGTGCAAGTGGAAGTCGAAAATGAGGACTCCTACAAACTCCCTTCCCACGACCATTTCCACTGTCGCGCGGCCACAACCGAACACCTAACGCAAAGCTCAAGACACGCCTCTACCTTGGCTCTTTTCTTCAGGAACTGGTTTATTTACCCGCTCCGATTAGGCTGCGTCATCCGCCGCCCTCCAGCGGTAGATGAGAAAGGAAGCGAGTTCGGCAGGAGCTCTGGAAGAACATTGCGAGTGAGTCGATAGAGCTTCAACAAGGTTCAAGCACTAAGTGTCGTCGCTGGCCGAGCGTTCACGAAGGATGATATAGATGGGTTAAGACGCCCGATTATCCATAGTAGAGCGGGAGGCGTCATCGTCGCGAGCAAGACATGGAGCACTTGAGGGGCTGTGCATCACATCAGGTCCCTCTGACCTCGCCTGGCCAAATCCCGCCCACCTGTCAAGGAAGACAAGATTCGATCAAAATCCAACTTCAACTTGCTGGTGAAATAGTTCAAACGAGTCTAGAGTATTACATGGTCTTAGAGTATACATATACATAGCAATCTGCTTCAAGAAAATGTCTTAGTTTTGCACCGCGGCTCACACTAACATATTCTTCTTCCCACTCTCCGGCTCGTACTTCCTCTCGAGCCACCCTCTCTTTTTGAAGTCAGCCAGAAGATCCTCTGATATCTCTTCAAGCGTCTTATACTTGATTCCCAAGATCCGCTTCCCTTTTTCATTCGCATAGTAGAATTGCGGGGTGCCTGTGGCGTCGGGGCTGGTGTTGCCTCTTGGAAGAATTCCTGAGGAGTAGTATTCGGGGTGGATATTTTGGAGCATGTTTCCTGCGCATTGAGGGAAAGATAATTAGTAGAAATATGACTGAGGAGAATTGAGACCTACGGGTGGCTTGATACGTCGTCCCCCCTGAAGCAGATAAATAATTGAAACAAGATGTATGTGAGCTTATTTCCGGTTATATTGAATTACACAACGTACCTGAAGCCACTATAATTCTCTCCCCCGCGGCCTCCTTCTTCTGCAACGCTACCACATGCGCCAGTGAGATATCTTCGACATGGATATACCCATATGTCGCTTTCAATGTCTCTTCTGGCTTATCTTCAAAGACATTACTGAACCACGCGCCGATGGAGACACCGAGATCATCTGGGGTATTGACTTCGAGGAGAGTCGGCTGATAAGAGTTAAATATACGAGTGAGCTGGACAGTCGCACAAATCTAATAAAATCAGAACAACTTACGCCGACCACCTAGAATTTAAATGTTGTTGAGTTTCATATGCCATTCGAGATAGTATGCCAAGATGTACTCACCAGAGGCGGATGCAGTGTGACCAAATCCCAACCAATATCTGTCTTATGCTTCTCATAAAACTCCCATGCACCTTTCATGACCCATCATTATAAGTATCATTGATCGCCCATGGAAGCGTGAAAGTACTCACTCCTCTCTGCCAAAACCTTGCTCGCCCTGTACTTCTCCACCGGAGTCGCCTGCCTCCCTATCCTATCCACCTTTTCCACATACTCATCCGCCCAATCCTTCTCCGTGAATATCCTCGGAGGCGCTGTGATGGTTCCGAAAAGAGCCCCAACAGACGAGGTCACGACGATACGCTTGATCTTGCCGCCTTCTTTGAGTGCGCTGCGCAGAATGCTTAGAGTTCCGTGGAGAGCGGGGGTGATGTATGCGTCAGGATCGTCTGTGTCGGTTGGGGATACGGGAGAGGCCATGTGTTCGATTGCGTCTACGCCCTTCACTGCTTGGTCGAAGGCGCCGTCCTGCATTACACGTTCTCGGCATAGCTTCTTGTGTTTCGAGCAGAGAAATACGCACCTTAGTGATATCGGGCACAACGGCCCACTCGAATTTATCTGCACCATATCCTCCATTTGAACGGAAGTAATCACTCAAATACTTGCCCTTTGCCTCCGAACGCACTGCTCCGCGCACGCTATACCCCTGCTCGAGGAGCTTGCGCACAACCCAGATGGCGATGAAGCCGTTCGCACCGGTAACGAGGACCTTTCCATTAGGAGGGACGATGGGCATGATGAATTGAGGACGAGTTGAATTTCGATGAGTTCCAAGGCAATCTAGGTGTGACAAGAGACGCTGATGTATGTGGGCATTGGTATCAGCAACGAGAAGAGCCGCCCGCTTTATAGACTCGTCTCACACGTTCTTTACCTTCTATTACATATTCTATTAATACCACCTATTAATGTG
Source organism: Psilocybe cf. subviscida (assembly GCA_013368295.1). Classification (NCBI taxonomy): domain Eukaryota; kingdom Fungi; phylum Basidiomycota; class Agaricomycetes; order Agaricales; family Agrocybaceae; genus Psilocybe; species Psilocybe cf. subviscida. The sequence continues at coordinate 4,953,845 of JAACJJ010000056.1, read as the reverse complement.
GTGAACCGTACTATTAATAGCCTGATGCTCTCGTCATCCTTTCCTGTTCATATGTATTCATAAGCCGGGATGCGGACGGGACGCATCATCGCATGGCGGGTCTAATTTGACCCAAGGCCCGCTCGGTCTTCACAATCTTTCCAGGATAGTATTGTGAGAGCAAGACGACATCAGTCAGTGGTTTGAGTACTCCGTCAGCATCGCCGGGGTCCAGTATAAACGAAATGACACATCGCAAGCTGGCGCTGACAGACCTTTTAGAAAGCTGAAGGTACAGGTCAATGTTTGATCGGTTTTCTGAGTACTCTCAGTACGCCGGATGTAAGATCTAACCCTGACGGCATCCGAGAACATTCAAGCGCCCATATCGCTTAGAAATGATGCAGCCCCTGTTAGAGTCGGCGATGACATCATTGACCTCCTCCCTCAATACTGACAACCGCTGCTTAGAGAAAACCCGCCTTCATTGTTCAATCTATGTCTTTCACGGCTTACACTCATATAATATGCTATGTAGCGTATCCTGCGGGAAATACGTAGCCTTAGTTTGTAGTCGGGACATACTTCTTTTCCAGCCATCCTCGTGCCTTGAAGTCGGTGATGGTATCCTTCGCGATCTCTTCGATGGACTTGTATTCAATCCCAAGAATCCGCTTTCCCTTCTGACCGTCGTAGATGGCCGTGATGTCACCCGTATCACCGGGATTACCCGCTGGAAGGATCTCGGAGGAGTAATACTCTGGATAAAGCTTCTGGAGGAGGTTCCCTATGTGCGGAGAAAACGCGTCTATGAGTTAGTCACCTTCCAACGCATTTCGAAATCGTAAAGGACATACGAGTAGACTGCCAAGTGATGTTTCCCGCGGATATTATGATTCTCTCTCCTCCAGCCTCCGGCTTTTGCAAGGCGAGGATGTGCGCCTGGGCAATATCCTCGACGTGGATATACCCATAGTTGGCCTTCAGGGTACCCTCGGACTGTTCTGTGAAGACAATGTTGAACCACGCTTCCAGGGACGCATTTAATTGCGCAGGGGTAGGAACCTCCTGGAGCGGTGGCTAAGAATTAGTGCGGTGTCAGCGTCAGGTATATGCGCAGGATAGAAATACCCGCTATAGATGCGTACGTACACCAATGACCAGGGGAGGGTTCACCACTACGAGGTCCCAGCCGACTTCAGACTTGTGTTTGTTGTAAAAGTCCCAAGCACCTAAGAAATGTGCGGGTTAGTATCGCCATGATGGTAATACATTCGTTGCGGCTGAACGTACTTTGCTCAGCAAGTGTTTTGGAAGCCCGGTATTTTTCATTACCAGTCGATTTTTTCCCCTTCTGTTTCACCGCTTCGACAAACTCGTCACCCCAATCCGCCTCAGTGAACGTCCTTGGAGGGTCGGCTACAGTGCTAAAGATGGCAGCCAGAGAGGACGTGACTACGATGCGCTTGATGCTTCCACTGCGTGATTGATGAGAATTCAGCACGTTCGCGCTTATTAGAAGACCGTCAAGAAAATGGGACTTACCCCGCCTTCAGAGCGCTTTGTAGGACGCTAAGAGTGCCCTGCACAGCGGGAACAATATAATCTGATGGACAGTGTCGTAAGGCCAACGAGATACCCAGAAAAGGCGACAGTGGATCTGAGATCATCTCACACACCATCTGGGTCGTCAGTAGAAAGATTCAGCGGAGACGCCATGTGTTCGATTCCAGCAACCCTCTTTACAGCTTCATCAAAAGCCCCATCCTATAATAACCACATAGGCCATTATCAGAATTGAACGGTATATAGCGGTTTGAGTCAAAAGGACGGACTTTTGTGATATCTTCCACAACGATTAACTCAATTTTGTCCGCGTACGATTTGAAATACTCTTTCAAATGTCTCCCCTTAGCTTCTGAACGCACTTGAGCGCGGACCGAGTACCCCTGCTCGAGTAGCTTGCGCAATACCCACAGCGCAATGTAGCCATTAGCACCAGTAACCAGAATTTTGCTGCCCGGAGTGACTGAAGGCATTATAAAGGATTTGCGTTTCGATGACGCTAATAATAGCGATACAGCTCGATGAAAGTTGGCCAAAAACTGAGTAAGGTGTCGTCGAATCGTCAAGCCTTTTAAGGCCTTTTTGGTGAGAAAATCGCACGTCATTGACTCAAGGAACAGCTTTATCAGCATGATTAGAGGCCAGATTCAGATGGCGCTATCTAACAAGCAACATGCTTACCAATGAGAGTAAATCATCTTTTTTCCGGTGAGGGACTAGTCGACCCCTTCTTTCGGCGCGCAGCTCACACATGAGTAATAAACAGCATCACAACGTGCGATCCGGTGCTTCAAATATGACCTGAGGTTCTAGAGCGTAGAAAATCGTGACCCGAGGCAACAAGTAGTACATAGATGATCTAAGTTAGCAACATGAGAACATTTAAGCGCCCATCTCGCTTAGCTTGCGTTGAGCATTGATGGAGCCCCTATCTACCCCCAACAACAATTCTGAGATGTTGACAGGTTCGCATTTCCCTCGAGTAGAATCTGACCATATTTCACAATCTATTCCACGCAGTTAGCAATCTAATGTATATTGCTATTCAAATCCTCCAGTGAGCAATTGCTTCTAGTTGGTTTTCGGATCCTACTTCTTCTCCACCCATCCCCGCGCTTTGAAATCAGTAATAAGATCCTTCGCAATTTCCTCGGGAGACTTATACTCAATTCCAAGAATTCGAGCTCCCTTTCGGGTGTCATAGATAGACGTGACGTCTCCAACATCGGCCGGGTTACCCGCTGGGAGGACCCCCGATGCATAGTATTCCGGGTAGAGCTTGTGTACGACGTTGCCTAAACAAATGGTTAAACCTATAGAGGCAGACGTTGTAATGAGCAACTAATGATCAACACTTACGAGTGGCCTGCCAAGTTTGTGTACCTGAAAACAGGAAAATGTCAACATAGGCAGACATAGAATGATTAGGTATTGTAAATTGCTGAACCCTGACGTACCTGAAGACACCAAAATTCTCTCCCCTCCAGCTTCTTCTTTTTGTAAGGCGACGATATGTGCAAGGGCGATGTCTTCGACATGAATGAACCCGTAAGTGCTCTTCAGCACGTCATCGCTCTGATGCTTGAATACATTGTTGAACCAAATCGCCAATGACACGCCCAGCTGAGCTGGACTAGAAACCTCAAGCAGGGAAGGCTATAATAAATTAATAATCAGTCAGAACTTGTCGAAGCTCGGTGTGCCACTCCTGAGAACAAAGTGCACGTACACCAAGAACCTATCGTTCGTTGTTCTTATGTCAGTTGACGACCTGTGCGCATTATGACAAGAAGAGCTCACAAGTGGGGGATTCAATGCGACGAGATCCCATGATACCTCTGACTGATGCTTCTTCCAAAATTCCCATGCACCTTACAATTTGCGCGCGTTAGCTGCTGAACGCGCGGGCGAACAGTACCTATTACTTACTTTGCTCGGCAAGTGTCTTCGAAGCGCAGTACTTCTCTGAGCTGTTCGAGCTCTTTCCTTTCTCCTTGACTGCCTCAACAAATTCTGTTCCCCAGTTCTCTTCGGAGAATGTCTGCGGCGGATTGGTGACTGTCCCGAGGATAGCGACTATAGAGGAGGTAAGGACTATGCGCTTGATCTTCCCGCTATGTAGAAAGAGCACACGCTAATATTAGCTCGCGTTCGGGCAATCCACCATCTTAACTTACCTATCTTTCAATGCGCTTTTCAGAACTCCTAAGGTACCTTGTACCGCAGGGACAATGTAATCTGCGTTCCCATAATGATATCGTTAGCACTGTGAACAGGAATTGAATGGCACCGTAAAGCCGCCCATACCATCAGGATCGTCTGTGTCAGAGGTGAGGGGAGAAGCCATGTGTTCCACTCCATCAACGCCTTTTACGGCTTCGTCAAAGGCCCCCTCCTATGTAACAAACAATGAGCGCGTTAGTAACGATATTACATACCGACGCGGATGCTTCAGCATATATGCACCTTGGTTATATCCTCGACAATAACCCACTCGATTTTGCCCCCATATGATTTGAAGTATTCCTTTAAATGCTTCGCCTTGGCCTCAGAGCGTACCGCACCGCGCACATGATACCCTTGGTCAAGCAGTTTTTGGACAACCCACATGGCAATGAAGCCATTCGCCCCACTGACGAGGATCTTGCTTCCTGGGGGAACTGTCGGCATCGTTCTATTCTTCTGTTTGCGAAGGCGGACTGGAAAGGAGTTGAAAGCTTGAAAATAGCAGGGTGCGATAATGAAAATGGCTGAAAGTTGGACCTTTAAGGCCGTTTCCAATGCGATGAATCGCACATCACCCAAGCCAAGGGCTTTATCATCACAATCAAAAGTGGAAAGGCGTTATCTATGTGTACAGTTGTATATTCATCGCGCAATGATTACTGAGCAGTTGATAATCCGCTTGAGTGAGGTGCCTCGCTATTTTTGATTCTCCATACATCTGGACTATGTGGAATCCTTGAATCTGTTTACAAAGATAACGTTTACCCGAGTCCACAAAACCCGCCTAACCTTCACTTCAGCAACATGTTAGCACGCCCGTAATCTCTTCGGCTGTACATCCTCTCGAGCCATCCTCGTACTTAGTATGTCAAAGCATCATCAGGAATTTAGTTTATTCAGGCATAGTCGACTCCTGTGATCCGCCTCCTTTTCTGGATTACCAATCGGAAGATTGTTTGAGGCGTAATAGTCTGGATGCATCTTCCGCATAAGTTTACCCGCCAATGCACAATTGCGATGAGTACAAAGATACAACAAATAGCATTAGAAAGCATAACACCGACGTCTAGCTCGAGCAATGTAGTCGTGCTTACACTTCGATGGAAGTGTCGGATCTGGTACAACACTGTGGGAATTTGGTTTAGACGAACCGGCATATATAAGTATAATGATTCTCTGCTCTGTAAGCCTCTGCAGCATTCTCTTTTTCCATACAAGTGACATGTGCTAGTTCTAGCTCTTCCACATGGGTGATCCAAAAATTGAGCTGAGGGTTCGTAATGAGTCTGAGTGAACCGACTGCGTCAGAGTACCTCGAAATCGAACTACTTACACACTGGACCTGCTAATAATTATTTGAGCTTGGAAACATGCATATGAAGAAATGAAGAATGTCCTTACCGGTCACATCAGCAAGATGACAATATTTTTCATCTTTTGACTGGTACTATTGTGGATCGGAAGTTCGCTCATCCCACAAGTTCGCTCAGTCACCCGTCACATTGCGACGCTTCAACCTCCGCAGATTTGGTGTCTTCCCATCAAATCATTCCCTTTTTGCATTGCCGCTCCGTGCAAGCGTGACAAAACCTCGAATTCCATCCACCGCTAAAATATCATGAATCCTCAGGAGAAAAGCATGACTGTATTACTGGATGCTAAAAGTGCCCACAAACCTAATTTTGTGCCCCCAGGTTGACCGGAAGTGTCGAATTTGAAAGTGAGCGAACTTGTGGTCTGAGCGAGCATCTAATCCACGATAGTATTTCACAAGTTTCACTTGCATTGTGGTTTTTGGAAACCGGAAACTACCGAAACCGGAAAACATTATCAAACTCGTCAGGTAAACTCAAAGCACAATAGAAGCACAGCATTTTATTGCTTCAAAATTGGAATATGTATGTAGGCTACCACCCAGAGGAACAAGAACCATATTACTCCTATTATGCTCGTGGGAGGAAGGACTTAGCTAAATCTGTTCATGATCCATGCCACCTTTCCCGCACATGTCCCTTTGAGAGAAATATACAGCATCCCTGTAAACAATTTCACTACGTGACACTGACTGGTCTATTAATATCGCACATACATGGCATACATGTTCATGGTATTCTTTTGCTCCGTTAACGGAGTGTCCCATTAATACGAGTGGACTCAACACCCACAGCACTGCTCAACCTTCAGCATGTGCTTTATAACCACCCATTCCAATTCCTCACTATAGACACTGAAGCAGTAGTCTTTCAAATAGCTGGCCTTATTGTTTGACTTTATGGTCCCACGAACGGGTATCCCTGTTCCGGAAGCTCGCGTATCACCCACACGTTAGCGCCAGTGACGAGAACTTTGCCACCCGATGAAATAGTAGGCATTTTGATGCTCATGATGGCCTTTGACCGTGATAGTGGAGGTGATGTAGAGACAGACCGTAATCTGATGTACTACGACACCCGAGCTGTGTACGCTCTCAGTGATGTCTAATGACAGAATGTAAGATGAGCGGGCGCATGAATCTAATCAGCCAATTAAAACATGTATACATATCATGAAAGGAGAAATTTCATGCCACTATGCATGTTCAATACCTAAAACACCTAATTGTAACTGTAGCTCCTACATCAGTTATCAGTGAGGAAAGGTTCCTTCCAGCCAACGGGCTCTGTTGTAGCGAGATATCCAATACATCGGTTTTAAATCCCCCTTGATACAGTTCAATTATATTGCCAGATGCGATGATGCATCAATAGGATTATGAACGGTGCATGTTAGGGTATGTGATGCGCAGAAGCGCCCACTAACCGCTTTTGATTGGATGCCATAATTAGAATCAGTGTACTCATGTCCAAATATGGACCGCCTTGTTTGATCATCGATATTGTGTCTGTCCTGCAAACCAACGAAAACAGGGAAGTCTTATATGGATACGAGATAGTATTGGTGTCCAGTCATCCAGATTATTGATGGATTCAGCTCCCTGGTATGAAATGTGTCACTCCTACGCTGTGCCGTCATTAGGGTGGCAAGGTAACCATGGGCAGGGGACTTGTCGCGCTCAATATAGTGCGCCTTGTCTGCATATACGAGAATTAGTACACAAATCAGGGAGGACTTGGCCCCTGAGGCTGCATGTGTCTCACTTTCATCAATGACAATATAACCCACAGGACTCGAGCTAGGCGATTGCACACAGTGGCGCAGAGATATGAAATTGAGAGCGGAATGGGTTCAGTCCGAACACACAGTTATCAAATTGCGGAGCGGCATCGGAATATGTAGTCGTCTGGACCTCCTGTATGCATCAATCACATGCTGCGCATCTGTTTTTGCCTCGGTGGCAGGTGCTGAGTGAGCTGTGAAACTAGGCGACGGTGTTGTCAGAAGCCATGGATTGTACAAGGCCATAGTGCTAATCTAATTCAATGCACGCATCTTGAGTTCATGAAAGAGATAAGGCTTGAAAGACATGGGAAAGGCTACTTCAGTTTTATTAACGGTAAGGCCATACAATACATTGAATCCACCGATAATAAAGTGATGTATCAATTGTTTTGTTGTACCTCCCGAGCGCTCAATTTACTAAATTTGATGCAAGGTAGACATGATATCCCCAGATAGACATGTCTGCAATTCCCATTTTCAGAACAAGAAGCACGCTAGAATACGACCATAGATATACCCAGAGTCGGTGGATATCTGAACATTCATACGCTGTCTTTCAACGCACAATTGCAACAGATGACGAGAGCCTATCACAAGAATATACCGCACGGATGGCATTGTCCGCGCCAACTCGTGGCTCGGATATCAACCAAAATGGCCGGGCGGACGCTTTGAACACTTAACCGGTGATGGCAGCATAGGACTTATATGTAAAGCGATGAGGTCACAGTGGCTGCTCCTGTAAGTCTCAAGCTCTCGGTGCCTCCCTGGTGTAGTTTCATGTTCGAGAATCGATCGTGTTTGAGTCCAACATTGATCAATATTGACCTTGAAGGTTATCGCGTGGTAGATAATTACTCGTGAGTTGTGGATCTTGTTCTTCTTTCCGCTCAGTGGAAGGAGATAACTGACATGGTTCCAGAGCCTGATTACCCTAAGATACCCCCCAGGATGAGATTATCAAAACGGATTAAAGCATTCTTCTCCAAGCAGTCTTCTCGTGCGAGCACCGTCTTTCACCACCGTTCTCCCTTTTTTCGACATTCTTCCTCTGTGATGGACAACTTCCCTCCAGAACTTATTTGCCAGGTCTTTCGCCTCGCCGTCGAAGACGCTTCGTCCACAGACATATCTGCACTTCTCGCCATCTCTGGGACTTGCAAAAAATGGAGAACCATTAGTACTGATGACAGCCAACTGTGGGCCCGCATCAATCTTAGTTTTACCAGCCTTGCAAGCGACCTTTCGCGTGCCGTCGCCTTCCTTTTGCGCTCAAAAAGGTACCCCCTAACCATCTGCCTCGATTTGCGTGACCCCTTCTGGGACTTCGACGAGGATAATCATCGATTCGGGTGGCAGGACATGGAGGCCATGATGCGGATGTTGGTCATCCACGCAGACCGATGGAGGTCATTTACGCTTCTAACCGATACATGGTCGCCCATATTCACCTTCTTATGGTATTCTCGTCACGTCACGAGCATGCCACTTCTCGAGACGCTATCCCTCTCCAGATGCAACATATTCCTAGCCGCGGCAGGCCAAACCTTCCAACCTCTTGCGTTGCGCCAACCAATAAGCCTCTTCGGAGGAATCCTACCCGATGCACTCCGCCGTGTTTCCTTTGTCGGAGTACACATCGATTGGGATAGCGCTTCGCTCAAGAATTTGGAACACCTGGAGCTCAAATACATCGTCAGTGATGTTGCACCTACCATTGTTCAACTGCAAAGGATTTTCGACTTATCCCCAAATCTCAATTACCTCGCCATCCATGGCGCCATTCCTCGTGATCTACACGACCACTCAACTTCTCTCGATGTTCAGATTTCACTTTCCCAACTCAAATCGCTGTCCCTTGGCTTCCTGACACCCTCGGATGCAACGAAACTTTTTTCCCTACTCAATCTTCCCCAAATAACGGAGATTGTTTTGGATGACATATCGGCAATTCTCACACCCGACACGATCCACGATTCGACGCCTCTCTTCCAGACCCTCATTGACCGTCAACAATTTCGGTTCCAAGATTTACAATCGCTTCAGCTTATTGGGATCCGATGCGACACAAAGATATTAACCACATTTCTCGGTGAACTTCATTCCATTTCCACGCTTTCTCTATCCAATATGCCCAACGATGTCCTTCAGAGTCTTGGCATTTTAGGCGCCGAGACCCGGCCAATCGGACCGGAATACATATGCCAGGCACTGCGCAAGCTGCATTGCCAGGATGCTGATCCGGAAGTGCTGATTGCAGTCGTGCGCTCGCGTGCAGACCACGTTGGTCTACAACCTCTCGAGAAGGTATCGCTCGAGTTCGCCCGTCGACCCGCGCCGGAGTTCTTTTCAACAGTTTATAAGCAGCTTGCAGATTTGGGCATTATTGTGATCCAGCGCATGGCAAGGGCATCTCAATTCAGCACGGCTCCATCGTCTTTCGTTTGATTACTTCTAGACATTATTTCGTCGTGGCTTTTTCGAACAAAGTTTAGTTAATAAATTTCAGAGTCGACACAATATCGATCGTATAGTTGGACAAAAAAGACACACACTTTGCAAACTGCGCGTGAAAGAATTTGAGTATACCTGTGCCCAACACAGTATCCGAGAGTGAATCGGTGCTAATGTTCACAAGATATAGATGAAGTCTAGTGGTCGAGTGGAAGCACACACTGTTCATGGTGGTAAACTCTAAGTAAACTCCGCCCTACCAGGTATCGGATATTGCCGAGAGAAGTTGAGACGGAGACTAAAACGCGCACTTCATCAATGATGACCAGAGCGATGTTTGTCAGTACCTTATTCAACCTTCGCTATCCGAGCACTCCTCTCCGACCATGATACCGGTGCACAACGGTGCAAATGCGGACTCACTGTCCTTCAACATCATCATTTCTCATCTCCGTACGAAACATGGCAAGTGGCTGCCGCACCAGACGCGCGGAAGGCTCCTTTGAACTTTTGTGACGATCGTAGCTTGCATGTTGGTCGGCCAAAAATGGCCTCCGCAGTATTCATGTTGCTCCTTCGTCATCGAAGCCGTGGGACACTATTAGTACGCCTGTGATGCTTAGAGTCTAAATGGGATAACGCGGCTCTGCCGACGAGAGCGGCAACCGATCTGTGTAAGTACTTTCATTGGTGTCCTCGGGTCCGTTACAAGCCTCCTCACTGACTACCAGGTCTCCTGCAAAGATCTATCGTATCTTCCTCTGCGTCTTGCGACAAGATGATGTGGGATGCGTTCGCGGGGACAGACGCGCCAAAGAAACATAGGAGCAGCAGTCGTAGTCGATCACCTCAGCCTCCTATGAAATCTGGTCCAAGGTGAGGCTTTTTTGCCATTCCTACCGCTCATCTGCTCAAACTGTGATATGATATAACAGCTTTCCACAGCAGTAATTCTCCTTCATATACATTATTCGAGAAGAGCGCTCATGTTAATGTTGAGCGTTCTAGGCAATCTCCCACTGACGACTTCATCTATGGTGGCCCGGTCATTCCTAGTCCAACCTATGGTCAATTTCTGTGAGCTTTCAACCTCCGTGATATCCGCGTTAATGAGCTGACGCAGCGTCCTAGGACGTGAGTTGATCTGGTTCACGATTACCTGAAATTCTTGCGATTTTTTACGATTGCACAGGACTCAAGATATTCCTCGTGGGCGCTCATCATCCCCTCAGCGTCAACCACCGGTCTTGACGCATGTCGTGCACGTAATTCACCATACAGCGCATAGGAGCCACAAAAAACACTCGCATTCTCAGACCAAACCCAAGACCTCCGCTCCTATGGGCGATCCGTCAAATCAAACCCCGTTCGCAAACGATTATTTCGCTCAGAATTACGGCCATGATCTACTGTCTCCATCCTCCCTGCAGTCTCCGCCGACGGTAGCTTTCCCGACACCTCACATATCGCCATCGCTCCAGCCTCCGCCGCGAGGCATGCATTTCTCGTACTCAGAGCCGACTCAAGTACCAACTCAGCGCACCCTCTTGAAAAAGCCCCGCCCGCCAAAATACTCTTATTCACAGTCTTATTCCCAGGTACAAGAATACTCATCCTCGTATGCGCAGCCACAGGCACAAGCGTACCAGTACTACTCGGCATCACATAACCAACCAGAGGCCAAACCGGTGAAAAAACATTCGCATTCGCACTCGAATTCGAAAAGCTCTTCACGGCCGCCGCAACTCACCTATGTTCCACGGCCATCGGCAGCGGCGCAACATCCTGCATTCGAGTATTCGAAATGCACCGGACGTCGCAGAGCTCTTTGCGTGGGTTTTGATTTCCACTTGGCTGTATCGACGTTCATTGATCCGCTTTTTCATAGATTGGTATCAACTATCTAGGTCAAACGAATGAGCTTAGAGGATGCATCAATGATGCAAAGCATGTGCGCGATTTTTTACGCAGTAAGTATCCAGTTTGTCATTAAAATACAGGTCTTCCGTTCTGCAGAACGTTAACTTCCATTTAGAGCAAGGGAACTACAGATCGAGCGAGATCATGGTGCTCACTGACGACGCGATCGATCCAAGGCTTCACCCTACACGCGCTAATATCATCGCGGCCATGCGCTGGCTTGTGCGCGATGCGTGTCAGAACGACGCGCTATTTTTACATTGTAAGTGATTTACATTTCAATGATTGCTTTAGTATTCCTGCAGAAACGGATCTCGGAGCTGGATCATCGCACACATTGGGCTCCGTGGCTTCGACGTCGGTCGCATGCAGATGAAAAATGAAAACCGGTCGATGGTCACTAATTTTGGTTCTTCCAGACTCCGGCCACGGCGGGCAAACGCCAGATTTGGATGGCGACGAGGCAGATGGATTTGACGAAGTTATCTATCCTCTTGATTTCAAGGCTCAGGGACATATCACAGACGATGTACGTCCGCGCTCTCATACCTCAATATACGACAGCGATGCCGAGTCTCCAAAACACTATCTGATACTTGAATACGTGAATAGGAAATGCACGAGATAATGGTTAGCCCGCTTCCCCATGGGTGTCGGTTGACAGCTTTATTTGACGTGCGTTTTATTTTATAAATCATTCTTGATGTTTATTAACAAAGTGTGTTGTATTTGTTTAGGCATGCCACTCGGGAACCGTTCTAGGTTTGCTTGAATGTCTGATTCTTCAGCGTTTTATTACTTATTTGATGGCATCTCCTTCTATATTTTCAGACCTACCCTATATTGTAAGTCTTTTTGTGCTTTAAACGCATAGCGTTTTTAAATTTCTTTTCACAGTATTCCCCTCATGGTCGCCTCAAAGGCGCACACGTATCCCCCCGGTGGATGCAGAAAAAGAGCACTCCCGCTGACGTGGTATGTCTCATGATAATGTACCCTTGAGTAATCGATTAAAATGATTCTCTCAGATTTCATGGTCGGGTTGCGCCGACGAGCAGACGAGCGCCGATACGTTTCAAGGTGGTGTGGCTGTAGGGGCGATGAGTCACGTACGTACCTGATAAACTATCTAAGTTTTAACTTATTCAGTGTATGAGACAATGTAGGCATTCATCAGTGCCCTCAGTAAGGATCTCTTCACTCTTCTATTCTCCTTCTGACGTTGCGAATCTTGCAGAAGCGCAACCTGTACAGACGTATCAGCAGTTGCTGACTTCCGTGAGGTAAGAAGCATTTCTTGATGGATCTACGCATACACTCGCATTGACGCTCGTGTTCGCATTATTTAGACATATTCTTCACCCGCGGTACAGTCAGAAGCCGCAACTGGGAAGCTCTCATCACATCGTAGGTCACCAGTCACCGTCCAGTGGTTCTGTTTTGTTTCCTCATGCTGATCCGCGATGTTTGTGCCTCATTCTAGGATACGAACCTGCAGTTCATTTTTTGATGGCCTGACAGGGCTACTCAAAGCCAGTTCCACAATAACTGAAGCTGGCCGCAATGCAACCAGGCGACATTATGCATATTTATTTGTTCAAACTTTTATGTACCGGACGAGTGTGCTTAAGTCGAAGTATACACCCATGGACAAATACTAATTTATGGTATACTATGCAAGAGATTTAGCTTTAGTCGGACCCGATTCAGGATGAAATTAACACCCCAAAGCTGAGCTGGTCAGTGTATGTACCAAGCCACCTGCACGGTGACGTTTCGAACGACATATTCCATATACTATGATATAGATGTAGGAGTGCACCCCCTTACTTTGACCATGGCTAATTGAGATTTACTTGGAAGAAACTGGAGTACAGCCGCATGATTCAACCGAGTGCATAAAAGTGGCCTCCAAGGCGGGGGGACTGGTCAGGAACGGGATTGGGCAGTGTTTGGGGACGTACTCGCGAGATCGAAATCCCCCGTACCTTAGTCGCGATGTCAAGCGAAGGTAAGTGGTTGACTTCCTCCAAAATCACGACAGATTTCTCTGGGCTTTATATAAATCTTGTCTAGTACCTACGGTGCGAGTCTGTTAACATACTCGGAGTATAAATAGGATACGCTTCGTTCCACTTGTATTACATCCTGCAGCGTTTCCCACACAGCAGCGATTGCCTCTCAAAGCCTCTCAACCGCCCCCGCGACCATGAACAGCACCGTAGAACGACACCCACGCGGGCCCCATGAGGATTGTGATCACAAACTCTGCTGCGACAACATTACACCTCAATCAACAAAAACACCTCCACTTGATCCCGGGTCGAGGGGGCTCGAGCTGTATACGCAGATGTTCCATTCGTGCTTCCTACCTGCGACCACGGAAACACTGAAATTGCGGACAGGGGAGCTACGCAATCGACGGCTGTCGATATCCGAGTGTGTTCGAAAGAGGGCACTGCTTCGAGTCTCGGCGATGGACCTGCAAAATGCCATAACCGGCCTGCGTACCGGGGATAACCTTGATTACACCCTGGAATATGGCCTAAGGTGCGCAAGACCACCCTTTTCTTCGATATCCGCTTTCAGTCTTCCTGCCTCATACACGTCGTATAACAGATTATACAGTGGCATCGACGATGATATTCCGATGAACCATTGCCTAGCTTTGAAACTATTCTCTCAGGCCGCGAACTTCCGCTCATTCGGAGAAGCTCGCGACAAGCAAAGCATTATCGCTGCAAATTGTTATATCTATATTCTAATGCTGCTTCAGCGTAGCATAGAAGATGATTACCCGGGTGCTGTATACAGCTGTCATGGCTTCGAGCGAGCGGTCATCTATCTTGCAGAGTCCTGTCGGTATGGCATGTTCACATATAGCTCGTTGTGGATGTGGCTCTGGATATCTTCTTCCCGTCGCAGCCTTCACCCTTCAGTAACGGGTATACCAGATTTTGTGCTGAAGATGTGTATGTACGAGTGGGACACCTTCTGCGAAGAAACCGGAGTGCAGCCATTATGTACAACACGCTGTACATATTGCCAAAGAGAGGGCGTACGACACTCGCACCAGAAAGTAGACAACAAATCAAGGATTCTGAAGCAATGCGCGGGGAGCTGCATTCGCGACAAAAAACCACTGTACTGCAGCCCAAGATGCCAGGCTATGGTGAGTGTATTTGTGATGTATTGTAGTATTGACTGAGAAACAACTCTAATTAGGACTGGGAAAGTCACCGACGATGGTGTAAGAACACTGAAAAACGAGGACGGCTTGTTGTAGAAGAAGAATTCTTTTGATACATAGTACTTCGTCGCCTAATCTAGGCACAGATTAGCCGAATATAGCAAGCGATCGACAAACCCCTAATTGGGTGCTAAATGCATTTCCGGCAAGAAATCTGTACAGTTACATTGGGTAAGCCCAAACCTTAACTCGACGAGTACGCCGCCCTTTGTCACCTTCTGACATTCAAGCAACATGTTCGACATAGATTTAGAGGTTCACCCTTGCGCTGACTATGGCTGCGATAACGGCATCCTCAGGGACAACAACATATTGCCCGCATCTACGAAGTTTCCACCCCTGGATCCCCGGCTACACAATCTGGAGCTGTACACACAGATGTATCACGCATGCTTCCTGCCAGCAACAACGGATACACTTTCTCCACGAAACGGGGCTCTACGAAACCGTCGACTGTCGATTGCGGAATGTATACGGAAAAGGTCTCTCCTCCGAGTGCCCGGTCATGTAGTGGTGAAACACGCGCGTGATGGAAAAGCTGAGTATTTGCTTGAGTATGCTTTGCGGTATGTCCCCCATTCCCTCCCCCAGTCCAGCCCGGTAGGCTCTCGACATATGAAGTCTGACTCCAGATTGTACTCAGCTTATATAGCGGGGTCGACGACTCAATCCCAATGAATCACTGCAGAACCGACACTTTGTTCCTCGAGGCACGCAGCATCGCCTTCCAAAAGTGCGAACAAGACATGCACACATACTGTGTCGCAGCGTCATGCTGCCTCTTCATGCACATGCTCCGTCAGGCCTTGACGCCGGACGTTCCCCTCAACCAGGACAAACTGCGCTCGTTCAACCTCTGTGCGCATGACACAGCCCTGAGTATGCATTTTACTCCTGTGTGCATATGATTTTGGACTTGGGCCGTAGACCATGGCTGCGACAACCTCCATCCTTCCGACCGGATCGTCCTCAAAGACGAGATTGACATTTACTTAGAGGAGACCGGGCTACAGCCGTTCGATTTGACTTACTGCGCAAATTGCTTTCAAAGCCGAGTGCGAGGATTCGCAGACACCGAGGCCAGCGCTGTGGTATTAAAGAAGTGCGCTGGGAAATGTTCACGAGATCGGAAGCCTGTGTATTGTAGTCGCCAATGTCAAGCGGCGGTGAGCAGCTCACTTCCTCAAAGCAGATACTATCAAACAGCTCATCTTGACCTAATGACCGATACCTAGGACTGGGATACGTATAGAAAGTGGTGTACCGATAGCGTCAAAAGGGTGCGCTATGTTTCCGACGAGGAGTACTTTTGACAGGGGTAATATCAAGCTGTCACAGAGATTCGGGAGGCGCCGTGGGCGCTAATTACCATTCCTTCCCACACAAAATACGCTTATTTGACGTGGCTAGAATTATAGAGGAACTGTACAGTTAATGCTAGTGGTTCGAACCTTAACAATTCAAATTGGTGATCAAACACGACTCCAGTCTTCCAACGCCTGGTAACTTGCTTGCGCTCACAATATCCTCATCGACATGTTCGACATCGCCGTTGAAGTCCATCCGCGCGGTGACCCGCATGGATGCGATGACGACATTCTCAGGAACAGGAACATCCTTCCCTCGCCCACAAAGACTTCACTACTCGATCCTAGTTTGCGCAAAATGGAGCTCTATACGCAAATGTATCACGTGTGCTTCCTGTCAGCAACGACCGATACATTGTCGCCACGCACGGGAACTCTAAAGAACCGAAGATTGTCGGTTGCGGAGTGCGTAAGAAAGAGATATCTGCTCAAGGTGCCCAAAGCCGTCTTGCTCAGACAAGTAGATGCGGAGAAGGTCGAGTACATGTTGGAATATGGTCTGCGGTACGTAGCTTTCTAAGTTTTGTTGCTCCAGAGTCTCTTACGCCGTCACTGTAATACGCGCCGCAGATTATACAGTGGCGTGGATGAAACAATCCCAATGAGCCACTGCAGCGCATACACCACATTTCTGCATGCACAGAATATCGCTTCCAGAAAACGTGATCAGGAGCTAAACACATATTCCATCGCCGCTTGCTGCTGTCTTTACATGGACATGCACCAGTTGGTCTTGGGCTTCAATACACCCGTTTCCCCTGAAAAATACAAATTTCTCCTTGGCTGCATTTACAACGCTTCATTGAATGGGCGCTTTACTCCAGCATGCATATGGTTCTGGACGTGGGCGTCTACTCAAATCCATGACAATCCGCAGCTGCCACCCATCGATTACACCCTCAAGTCTATGTTCGATAACGAAATGGATATATACCAAGAAGAGACCGGGCTGCAGCCGCTCAAGGCGACCTACTGCGTCGTCTGCTCTATCACCGGCGCTCGAAAGCTGACAGACATTGACGCTACCGATGTACTACTCAAGCAGTGCGCGGGGAGCTGCCGACGAGATAAGAAACCTGTGTATTGCGGCAGTCAATGTCAGGCTTCGGTGAGTACTTGCTATTTTTGAGGTTCCGTGCTCAGGGCTCATTGGAAGTCACTTTACTGATGATCGCAACAAAGGACTGGGAGACCCATAAGCGCTGGTGTACGGAGAAACGAATGAAACTGGTGGAAGAGGAGGAATATTTCTAATATCGTCACATTGCCAAACACCATGTACAATAATGCCGGTGTATGGAACAACGGTCGTCAGTGATGCTTTCAAGATGCACTTGGTATGCGGTTTGAAAAAATCTAAGCGAGGGTCGGCGAGAAGCCATGCACCACTTGCCTGTACGCGTTTTATAAATAGAAAGGTGATAACCCCAGCAGCCCCTCCGACTTTCGAGTGTAGTCGGCACTCGCATGTGCGCGCTCGCAGGATCCATTTATAGCTCAGGGTGACCGACTCTGACGCCGGCGTTTCTTCTCTTTAAAGCGCTTTGCTGGCGGGGATACGTAAATATATGGGTGTTTCCGATGTCCCACACATTGCAATTAAACAGAAATAGAGCTTTGTTATGGACACACATGACACACATGACGTCGACCCTCGTTCTCATGATCCTTCCAGCGCTTTTTTGTATTTCTCTTCTCGCTCCAAATGAATGTCGACCTAGAAGAGACATTAATGAGAGGTTTGCGACTTCGCATGATATGTATTTAGCTTCACCCGTCTTGTCTTTTACTCAATAAATGACTTCAGAATACCATTTATAGGTATCCACTCTTCCAAGATTGCCGCCGGTATTGTTAGCTCTAGGCTCCTCTCTACATCGTTGTATATACGGAGACTGGTGCCTAAACGTGCGAGCCTCGAGGCGTACGTAGGGTTGTTCATCAGAGTGCGAATGGAGAGCATCACAGAGAATCAATGAACGCTGTTCCTTCAGCTCTCTTGAACAGTTTTGAACGACGTAGCATCGTAGCAGTGTGATACATGTATAGTCGTCTCCCTCGCCCTCCTGCAAACGTGCGCGGACATATTTGCAAGGGGTCATCTAAAAATAGTTCAATTGAGTTTAGCCTTCCGCCATGCTCAAGTTCCTAAACCTCGAATGAACTGGAAAGGAATCAGTATACATTCAAGTTCTTGGAAAACAGGCAATGAGGCAGAGAGTTTATTGCACATTACCCCATCTCTGGGCTCGCCAATCCTCCTATTCCGATAGTATGCAGTCATATCAGCCTCACATGCGTTCACATCAGGGCACAAGTATGCCCCCACGGCTAGTCTACGCGCCCGAGGTGGATCTTGGCGGATGCTAAAAATAGACGATGTGAGTATCCGATAAGAAGAGTAGAAGCCTCTTCCTCTCACCGCTTTTCCGCCTCCGCTTTCCCTCCTCACCACGACCATAATGTCTGAAATGACCTTCAAGGAGCGCCTCCGCGGCGTCTCTCTCATTTTTGCGTGCGTTTTCCTTTGAATTTCTTGCTTGTTTGCATTATTGACCTCCTAATATAGATGTGGAACGGCTCTGTTCTCAGACGGTGAGCCATTTGCGCGCAAAATGCCTCAAATGTTCTCGTTGATTGACTCGGACGGTGGACAGGTTATGCCAACAATGTCATCGGGAGTGGTACGTGCGCTACTCTGCACTCTTTGTCACCGCTGCCCTGACCTGACAATCGCTATGCTCGCAGTAAACACGCGTACGTGGAGCCCGCACTCACCCGCCACCCGAGCGATGGTGACTGACGCATTTTCACAGTGTTGACCAGGATTTACGGCGCGGAAAAGCTAGCAGCGCACAATCATGGACGAGTGCTGACGAGCTTGGGTTTCGCGGGGACTGTCGTTGGAATGCTGCTTTTCGGTGAGTTGCACCTTTGGCCCCATCAAGTTCATATATATTGACACTCGCAAAGGGTATCTCTCTGACAAGATTGGCCGCAAGTTCGGTATGGTAGGTAATATAGCTCTGTTTACTCGTACATAAACTAAACAGTTGCTACAGATGACTGCCACCGGCATCGTCGCCGTCTTTTCCCTCCTCTCTGCGGCCTCCTCTGGCGCCAATCATAGCGTCGCTGGGCTCCTGAGCATGCTCAGCGCCATGCGGTGCGTTTTCTCTCGCTTTCGAGGACTGCTTCCGTCGTGCGACAGCTCACATCGAGATGTAAAATTTCTTAGTTTCCTGCTTGGTATCGGTGTGGGTGCGGAATATCCGTGCGGTTCGGTCTCCGCTTCCGAGCAGTCTGAGGGCCCACTGATCCACAAAAAATCCCAGCATCGCTGGTTTGCGTTGGCGACCAGTGCGTCCTCCAGGTTTCATTTTTATTGAAAGCAATTTCTAATCATGATGTCAATGATGGCCCCTTAATTCTCGCTTAAATTCGACTTCACATTGTGCTCGTGTGCCCCTATTACTGTCGGAATGATGCAGACACGATGATTGATTTTGGATTCGTTATCGGTGCATTCGTGCCTCTGGTTTTGTTCTGGATGTAAGTCCATGCGCAATCATCTAATCTAGACCCAATTCTAACGCCTCCGAAGCTTCGGAAACGACCACCTCCGCGCCGTCTGGCGCCTCTCGCTCGGCTTGGGCGTCGTTCCCGCGGCCGCGGTCTTCGTCTGGCGGTTGAACATGGAGGAGCCGACAAGGTTCAAGAAGGACTCCATGAAGTATGCAAAGATTCCGTACTGGCTCATCCTCAAGCGTTATGGTGGCCGTCTGGCTGCGATTTCGGCGGTGTGGTTCTTGTACGATATCATTGTGTGAGTGCAACCTCGTTATCATGTCAGAAGTTCGGCGCTAATCCAGAGTCTGGCTTAGGTATCCTGTAGGTTATATTCTTACGGAGACTGGAGATGTAATTAACTGACCCCCTATGCCCATAGTTCGGCCTATACAGTTCCATCATCTTCGACAAGTGCGTTCTCTCCCTTCTGATCACGATCTCAATGCTTGAATTGAAACCTTGTCCTTTTTTTAGTATCACTGGCGGTAATGATTCCCTGACCGTCATTTTCGGTTGGAATGTTGTCTCGAAGTGCGTCTAGATTCCCAGTGGTTTCCTATCAAGCCCTCCAAAATACCAATGCTGACATGGTTTCCAAGTCTGTTCTACATCCCTGGGACTGTCATCGGAGCCTTTGTCGTTGACTACCTTGGAGCAAAGAATACGATGGTGAGAACTTTGACCACCGTCTCGTGGTTAAAAACTCTCCCTGACGAGTGCTCTCGACACCAAGATTGTGGGCCTCCTGCTTCAGGCGCTCATCGGATTTATCATGAGCGGTCTATATACCCAGTAAGCGGCAGTCTTGTTAAGATTGAACTATTAGAACAAAACACTAATCGTACGCCATTAGCTTGACGCACCACATCGCTGGATTTGCCGTATGTCCTTTGACTGGGCCCGAATCGGAGGGAAAATCAGGACCGCATACTAACATCGAATTTTGATAGGTCATTTATGGTGTTTTCCTCAGCTTCGGCGAGTTCGGTACGCTTCCCTGATCAACTGTCCCGTTTATTGTGGAAACCTGACTCGTCACTCTGATAGGCCCTGGAAACTGCATTGGCCTCCTTGCGGGAAAAAGCAGCCCTACTGCCGTGCGCGGTCAGTTCTACGGCACAGCTGCTGCTATTGGCAAGGTTGGCGCGTTCATCGGCACTTGGAGTGCGTTGTACAGTTTATACTACCCTATGAGATATTGACTCATCTCTGTTTCCCAGTCTTCCCTCCCATTATTGATGGTGCGTGCACCTAATATTTACTACAGCTCAAAGTTCATTATACTGACATAAAAACTCTACTATGTAGCATTTGGAGGTAGCGACACCGCCCGCGGCAACACCGGCCCATTCTGGATTGGGAGTGGATGCGCCGTCCTGAGCGCTCTCATCACATTCTTCTTCATCGCCCCTCTGACCACGGACGGTATGGAAAAGGAGGACCGCGAGGTGCGTTGTTTTCACCACGTATTGGTTCTCATTTATACTTTGATACTCAAACTTGTAAACCCAGTTCCGCGAATACCTCGAAGCGCACGGATACGATACCACCGCAATGGGTCTCCCTGAGAGCTCGAGCGAGTTTGAGAGTGTCGACGAGGTGCCGGCCCTAGAAGAGAAGTCCTCGACGGAGAAGGTCTGATTTTTTAGGGTCAGGGATCTTGGGACTATAACTCTTTAATCCTTCTCATTGGGCAAAGGGAAAATGCTACAGCGCATGGTCATCTCGCAGGCATACGCTACGACTTATTTACGTCTGACTCGGTTACTACATATGAAGTTAATGAATTCGTTAACGTCTTTTTTCAGTCATAGCTTTATGCATTGTGGTACGTAGGATGCAGAAGCGGAAATCAGAGCTAAAAGATCAAAAATGACCGAGACAGGGGTCGAACCTGCAATCTCCTGATGTCGGGTCGTATCTACGAATCGTAGTCAGACGCGATGCCATTTCGCCACACGGCCATATTAAGACGGAGAAATCGGCAATCCAGATTCTGCCTTGCAGCGGCTTGTCGTGTTTTCGTGGCTCCTTTCATCTTCTCTCACTAGCACGTTTAATGGACCAGGCTTGCACCACTTCAGGAAATTCGAATCGAAGAAATGGAAGGAAGAGATGAAATTACGATATCGATTAGGTGATTCACCAACCAAATATATAATGAGATTTATTGCAAGTGATCTGATTCGCGACTTGATAACCAACCGCCATCTGCATTCATCGTCGGCGACTCTCATGGTGCTCAGCCTCCCAAGTCTGAGGAGTATAAACGTCCATCATGCGCCCTGACCTACTAGCTAATAATCTGACGATCCGTGTCACTTCTTAACTAACCTCAGGAGCAGCCCGGAACTCACCTGGTGTTGGGTCGATCTCGGTGTAAGGTCTCTATAGGGAATGGTGCTGATGGAGCCCTCTCCTGTACCCATCTCCGAACAGTATCCTGGGTCCCTGTTTGGAACACGGGCCATGGTGTGGCCTCGACTGTAGCAACACGGCGCTTCCTGGTTTGTCGGCTGCTGGGCCCGTTCTTGCTGCCAGCCTCTGGGGCTGGTCTTTCTCTCGAGGAACCTGAAGCGGTCTGCACTGCGCTACTTAGGCATATCAGGCCAGTATCAATTGCAATTTGATGCTCGAAGCCAAATACCTGCCTTGATCCTGTGGACACGCTCGATTGCTTATGGATATGCCACCGTCAACTACGGCTCTGGCGGCACTGTTGCGGGCAGCGCCCCAAGTCAGCTTCTTGTCCAAAGGGAAACCACCAAAATCTACCTCTGGCTCGTCACCTGATGCACATTGCTGCGGCTAGGCTGTCCGTATCCCTCGGGGTGCTCCCGTGGCTTATGGAGCAGGTCAGATTTATTTTTGTCAGTGTGTTCCCTTTGGGATGAGACATTATGAGAATCTCTCTCGTCCTCTATCTCATGGAGCTGCCTGGCTGGAGCGGCAAACGGTATATCTGGTATATGCCGCGCCTGCATTGACTTGGTCACTCCTCCTTGGACACTGCCTGTGAAAAACACAACTGCAGGCTCCTGAGCGCTACCTTGCAGCTCTTCGCGTCCTCCGTAACAAGCGAAGCTGGTATGCGCATGTCCTCTTAGTTGCCCTTGCGATGGTAACGATTGGCTACCAGACTCGAAGGAAGGTTCATGTCGATCGATGTGATGGTCTACTGGCTGTAGGTTAGTATCCGTTTATGAAACAAGTACATAAACTCACCCGTCAGCTGTCTGATCGCTCTGGTTCGTATCACAATACTCTGTTCCCATTCGTGACCGTGTAGTGGAAGTGACAAGTCGCTATACGGTTGTAAGACGGTGGAAGATGAATACAAGTGTGAGTCGTGGTAGACTTCCAGTTTGAGAAAGGTCAGTTTAGGAGTTCTCACAGAACCAGAGCACATACACGAACCAGGCTGCGCTAAGGGCAACTGAACAGATGCGTGAGGAGATAAGTTCGTTGTCGTTGGATGATGGTAGGCAGCATGTGGTGGGGGATAAAACTGTTCTGAAGGTATGTGGGCACCCACACTCGTCTGGTAGGCATACTCTGACGATGTTGTATAGTCTCCCGATCCTCCGCTCTTTCTCAATGTGGTTTCCTGCACATCTGAGTGTTTTCTTGAATATCAATCTCCAAACTACGATATTTAGCGGTGGACTGACATGAAGCACTCGACGACTGTGTTTCTAGAGACGCTGGCGGATACATATGATGGCCATGCATATTTCTTGGTTCGGGGATCGCGGTCGGCGGAGCACTAGGATGCGAGTAGCATCGACTGGCACTTGAAAATGTTTCTGATTGGGTGAAGGGGATACACGTTGCCGCATTGTTGTGGTTCGCGCTTGTCGTAGATGAGAACGCTGGGTCAAGTGCGTTCTCCAGGCCAGTATATGATTTGTAGTACACAAGACGGTTTGACGACATAGCAGAAATGTCCAAAGGGTCGACGAAGTCGTAAATGGGGGTTGATACGAGCTTTGAATGCGGGATATGTTTAAATACTCAACAAGCGCGTCGTCGGACGGTGAACGCATATACTGTGCAGCGTTCGTGTTCACTCAAAACGCGCGCTGGCACGCAATGGCAATGCTCGCATCGTTCATCTTAGAGCTCAACCATTTCATGTCCTGAGCCTCATGGTCGACGGCACAGTTGTTTAGCGCGACACGGAGGATATGAGCGCGTACACGTATCAACCAGTATAACCAGTAAAGGCGCGTTCAAGACATTGCGCAGTTAGTCGATGCCTCGTGTCCACGCTAGAGAAGGTGAAAGCCCCTATCGGGCATTTGGGTTAACACATATTTGGAGGTGGCTGCATTGGCGCTACTGCGCCGCTCTACAACGTGCTCATTCGCCAAACAGAAAGTACCATCTTGACCAGGAATGCAGACAAGTCACAACCAGGAGAACCAGGGCAAATGGTCATTGCGACTCATTCCGATGTGCAGGCCTACTCTTGTGTTGTGCAGAACATACTCCGCCTACTAGTATGATCCTTTTCAGGAAACTCGATTTTGAGCACCCCATTCGAGAGGGGCTCCTCGTGTTCCAGACATCATTACACCAGAGTGATTGAAGTCGTTGTTCTTGGGTGCTCCTACGAGCGGTGCGTGTAGAGCATACCGGCCTGCTTTTGATGTATTTGGCATGAATCAAAATATGTGTACAACAATAGAAGAACAGCATTTTGTGGTCAGAAAGAGGGAGGGAACGATCCACTGTTATAATCGAGGCTTCGCTAGCCCCTATGCATCGGAGCCGTCCATCCGAGCTTCCATCTTTCTCCGCTCGTCCAGCCGGCGTTTCATCGCATCGAGTTTGGCCATCCTCTCATTCGACTCGCGCACCATGCGCTCGAGCCACTCCTCCTCTGTTTCACCGTCCCCGCGCCCGTCCATTTGATGGACATCTTCATGCCCTCTGTCCTTCCTCCGTTGGCCTACGACACTTTTCCACGAAACAGCAAGTCGGTCTGCTCCATCCTGTGTATGTGGCCCGCCTTCTCCACCTGCTGATCTCACATGTTCATGTGTACTTTCCCTGGGTTTCTCCCCGATGTGGATATCCCGCTTTCGAATAGGCGGCCCACCCTCTAAGCTCGCTGATTTACTTTCTCTCTGGGAGTGACGCCTTCTGAGGAAGTATACACCCGCCAAGACGGTGATCGCGAGCACGGCTGCGATAGGGCCGACGATCACACCGACTTCGCTCATCTTCTTCGACGGGCCAGAATCAGGCGATGGCGAAGGCGATGGTGACGGTAAAGGCGACGGCGCAACAGTGAGCATCATGGGCGGGCCCTCTGAACAGAGCCAGTAGTTCGTGGTCGGATCCTGGTGAGCTTTGCCTATAATTCACCCAAGCAGAGTCCGTCAGCCCAGATTCACGTAGGTATATTGAGAATCTCGACGAGAAGTGGAGTGCTCACCACTGAGGCAATAATCCCTCCCGAAATCCAGGCCGTCCGCCGCCTCGTTGTTGTTCATGTATGCATTGGCACCGCCGCAAACGCCCGCGAAGAATATGCCTTGATTGTAGGTGTGATTACACGACATCCCCCCTAAAGCGGTGGACGGTGTTTTAGACCAGGTCAAGGTTCGCTAGGAACAGTGAGGGATAGTATAACTCACATTTACACTCGGCGTTCCCGGTACAGACAGCCCCCGCTTCACTATTATAGAAGACCATGTCACCTCGGCTGGTGTATGTACGGCGCCTCGTATGAAGTGCACACATACCCTCTGCAGAACCCAGTAGTAGATGACCCAGCGGCATCGGCGACGCATATTTGCTTGTAGCCAAAGTCTGCACAAACCACGGTAAGAAGGGATGATGGAAAAACGAGAAATGGACATACAAGCCGCCGAGTCGCCCCCACCAGCACAGTTATCCATCCCGTTGCCCTGAAGTACGCACGGGGCGCCGGGGAAACCGCACCGACCGACGTTTCCCTCCAATCGCGCGTCGCGCACGCAGCTTTTGTTGGTGAAAGGTAGCTTTGAGGGGCCTGAGGTACTATTCCGACTGTGGTACAGGGCGGCACAGTCCTGCGCCGTGAGGGAGCACTGATATTTGTAGCCCATGATCGCTGGATAATGCTAAAGGATTCAATGAGACGAGTTGTCAACGTTCAACGCTTGAGGATCGCGCTGCGCAGTTCTACGACGGTAGCGAGAGAGAATACAAAAACCTCTGCAACGCAAGGTGGGTTATGGGGGAGAAAGGAAAGTCACCCTCGACGATGAACGGTCGTATTACTTATGTACACCGCCGCCAAGAAACACATTCATACTCGGTAAACAGCCTGCAGCTGACTTGAGATAATGAAAACTCTTGACATCTTGAATTGATTGCGAGTATACGATGACATTTGGCCCATGATAGTCGTTGACTGATATACCCCCAACTTTGCCCAAAAAGATAAGGAATCGAGGTGTGGAGCGTGCTAACCGACGATTTAGGCGCGGCCGAGATGGTCGGAGAACCTGGACGAGTTGCAAAGCTGATCTGAACACAGGTTGCTCGAGGACTGGTTCGTGGCTAAAAATAACACGCGAGGGGCAGGGCATGCCTGAGGGGATGACGATGCAACGGTGCAACATCTTTCAGTCAGGTGTGATGGCCTTGTCCGAACAAAGACCAGGAGGTTGTAGCCATTAGACTAGGTCGCCGTTCAGAAAGACTCCATCCCCGTCACCGTTCGAAAAACACTGGGCAGAAAACCAATGTAGACGCTGTGGTATGACCATGAAAGGTCCCAGCCACAACGAAATCACTTCCCCGGTGTTGGTGCAGGTGCCGGGGCCAGTGCGGCTGGTGCTCTCTGCCCCGCGTGGTCCGTGACCAACAAGCTGGCAGCTACCTCCGCGCTCTTGTAGCTAGTCTGTAGCTTCTCATATAGAACTTGCAGATTGCGATTCGTGAGTTCTTGGAGCTGCTGCTCGGTAGGTGAAGCGGTGGCATCATTCGGCAGAAGCGGGAGAGCACCAACGCCTGATGCGCGCAGTTTCTCGATGAGCATCGTAAGCGCCTGCTTCAGCGTCGATATCTCAGCTGGACGGAAGTTTAAGCAGAAGTTAAAACACGTTCATCGGCACCACAGACCTTCAGTGCGCGCGGGCGAGTTCCCACTTTCGTACGCGTTTTGACTGAGCCGAAGAGACTCAGCACAACGCTAGGGCAGATTGATACCTTCACTCACATTGACAACAAAACTCTCTTCGCAAACGCGTTCAGCTCCAGTACCTGCTGTGTCACAAGTAGTGCGTTCGTCTTGAATGCTTCAGGTGTGTTCTGGTCCACGGCTGGGGGGCCGTTGCGTCCGTGAGTCTGCATCATCCCGTCGTCCATGAAGTTGCCTGGTTGTGCTGCATCTCCTACCGCAAAAGGGTTGACCGAAGGGACATAAAGAGGGGGAACGAAGTTAGAGAGATTCGATGAGCTCCCAGAGGAGAAGGTGGCCTGGGCTGGTATCATGGCGTGGAGAAATAAGGGCTATGGATAAAAAGAGGGGTCTCCTAGGGTCCCTTGTTGTGCTCTGTTGTGTGAGGGAGCGTGTCAAATTACGTGACCGTTTGTACCATCTCGCTTCCTAATAGTCCTATACCACAGAGGGTAGATAATTGCTCAAAAAGTGATCACTTTGATGAACAAAACGATTATATGAATTTCCCTTGGATTTCACGCTCAGCCAACACGGATGTGACCTTGGGACACAAATTCAGCCAATCCAGGGGTCCCTGTGACTCGTGACGGCTGAACCAAGGCTGAACAATTCGATATGGTACAGTATTGCAAGGAAAACGGCGGGTACCCGCCATAAGTACCTGCCACCCACATAGAGTATAAGACACGTCGTCATATTCTCAACACCCTAACATGGGGAAATTACCTAGGTTCTTGTCGGTGATCTTGCTGCAATGCTGGAGGTAGTCGCGACTCGTTGCAACAGCCATCAGAAGCTCTGAAGCTTCAAGACGTGGAGTACCAAGATATAATGGAACAAATTCTTTGCAAATTCTGTCTAGAGCTATATAATACTAGAAATTATATGTAGAACGATGGAATACTACACAGTAACTTACATACCTATGGACGCTATGTGCTGCTATAGATGTTTAGCAGAAATGCTATGGATGTTACAGGGAAAATCATGTTTTACGGATCATGAAGTAGTACATCACATTAATCATGACAAATTTCCCGGGACTACCCATGGAGCGAGTCAAGTACAAATCGAACTTGCTTTCGGCTGCTTTTTTCATCAGAGAAAGAACGGAAAGACCGATCGTCCACGAGGCTGGCAGTAATGAGTTTGGTGGATTAGAACGCGGATGAAAAGAAAACCTACATAAACTGTGCATTCTCCCCATACAGATTGTCAAAATTTCTGCACCGATTTCGTGTACATCCACGTAGTAAATACCCGAACGGGATTTATCCACAAGATAGTCGGATAGGGATGCGTGATAGAAGGCTAGCCGTAAACGTGGAGTGGATTGAACACTGACAATGGCTACGAGATCCGCAAACAATGATTCGAGGTCAACCTGTTGATAACCCGCATAATGCACCAAGGATTCAAAACTTAGATCCTGGGCAACGGTGAGCCCTTGTAATCCTGAAGTAGTAATAAAGTGAACTCCCAGACAAAATTTAACAGCTTGGATGTTATGCAATTTTGAGAAGATGTCGGAATATACGGCGTCAAGTTGCGCATAGGGGTCGTGGTTGGCGACTGTTGGGGTCCCATGAACGGTGAGCAGGCTGAGACGCGGACTAGCTGTAGAGTATTGAATGAAGCGCATGACAGTGGCGGCATAGATAAATTGGCCGGACGACTTTTCAACGATCCAATCAGTGTTTGATTTGGTTGGCCAATGTTTTTCTAGTGTATGGGCGAGGTGATGAGCTCCCTTGATCTCGTCGAATTTGGCGACAACGAAACGGTGAATGTCGTCCTGTGGTCTGTACTCTTCATCCAGAAAAATAGACACAACCGAGCCCGCAATTTTATTGAACGACATGACAATGTGGGGTTCGGCCCGGCTGGCTACCAGAATAAGGAAAGGGGAGTTGTCACTCTCGACAAGCGTGTGGAGGGCTCCCAGAATCTGCTCCTGCTTCGTCTTGTCGTAACATTCATCAAGACCATCAATGATGAGGAGAATTGGTTGACGCATAGACGAGGAATTTCGGACAGCGTGGATTGGAGAAGAAATTAATTTTTTGAACTGCTCCCCAACTGATGCCTTGTATATGAGGGGTGTCGCCGTCAGACATCCTTTGATGAGCTTATCGAGTGCGGGGTACAAGGCGCGCAGCTGATAAGCCAGCGTCGCGACGAGAGGCTGGGCGTGATTCCGGGTCGTGTCGCCGCGGAAAAAGAAGAAGTTTGACGCGTGTCTTCCGTGCTTGTCACAGCGCTCAGCTACCGTCTGCATAATGGCTGACTTTCCAGCACCAGCAGGTCCGCTCAACCACATCATTCGACTTGTGCGTAGACCGTCGCCGTCCATCCATTTCTCCATCTTGACGATAACGTCATCGCGTGTACCGGGGTAGCATCGAATCTCGTCTGCTCGTCCGCCCGCGTTGAGAATCGCGTTTGGTGCGACGACTTCGAGAAGTCGACCCAAGCGGCCATCTGGAACAAAGGTAAGTCAATATGCATCGTGTCGAATTTTCAAGTGGTTTTTTCAATGGCGTACGCGTGGAACTATCTGCATTCACAACGAATGAGCCGCCTTGAATTAAGAAATTCGTCGCTCCGTTGAACATAGTTGCACTGTTTTAGGGTATGAACAGAGGGAAAGAAACGGATATGGAAGAAACAACGTTGAAATTACTGTATGTTCGCCTTGCGGCAGCCGCATGGCCTTCGTTGCACTTGCCCTATTCAGATTTCATCAGTATCAATCAACGTGTGTACTTGGGGGACAGTTTAGTACTTAGCAGTGAGGCTGTTCACAACAGATTAGATTAGCGGAACCCTACCCCGAATCATCCGCCGGTATGCTGTCAGCCGACGCAACATTGAGCATCTCCCAGCCCCCTTGTACGATCGACATGGTAGAGGATGATACTGGTCGATGCATATTTTTGAGTAATTTTGTGTTGCGTATGCACGGGATTTGCATTCCTTCGCACAATGGGGGTTTACCTACAAGTACTGGCTCTGGAGGTGAGTAATCCCGTCCTCTCGTAGTCCCAGTCATGTATCTAGACAGTTGCAATTGGGATCAGTATGCCGATGAGTACAATGATTCTCAAGAATTGCCGGAGTAGGTCTTGATATATCTGTGGTAGATGGTCAAGCCACATATTTGCGACAGTCCCTTTGTCAAAAAATTCTAGTTTTGTATCCTTCAATTTGCATCAGAATTAGCTGGGTACAACAGAAAGATTTTTGAGCGAAAGATACAGAGACAAATCCATTGTACAGGGAGAATGAGAGTGGTAAATCTAAAAGTACATCGGTGAGGCATTTCTTATTACTTCTTTTCGAAATCGCGGTTGAACTCGTCCATGGCGTCCAGGGTAAGCCTCAAATGGTCGTATCCAAGCTTCTCTCCCTTGCCATGGGCGAGAGAGTGCGCCGTCCTCGCCGCATTCTTGATCTGCCTCCCATTGATGTTCCTCCTCGCCAGCTCCTTGATTTGCTCAGCCGTCACATTCTGCGCCACCTCGGGGCCCATGCGCGCAATGAACGCAGACCACACCTGCTCCTTGCTCTCCTGGCTCAGCTCGCGGAAGTGCAGCGCGACATGGATCCGGCTCAAGAACGCCTCGTCGAACGTCTCCACGCGGTTCGTCGTCAGGAACAGGATCCCGCGGTAGTATTCCACGTGTCGGAGGAAGACAGCGACCATGGCGTTGCGCTCGAGGTCGTGCAGGCTGCGCTGCTCGAGGAAGACGTCGGCCTCGTCGATGAGCACGATGGCCTTCCAAGCGGTGGCGACGTCAAAGATGCGCTCAAGCGCTTGGTCGAGTGCGAATGCGCTGGTGCCGAGGTCGCCTCCGCCGACGATGTAGAGTGGCCTGCGAACGTGCTCACTCGTTGCCTCCGCGCTGAAGGTCTTTCCTACACCTGGAGGGCCGAACAAGTTCACAACGAGACCTTCGCCCTTGCCACGGATGAAGTCCGCGACGCCGACTTGAGCGTGGTGGGCCTCTACAAGCGATTGTAGGAGCTCCTTGCGCTCCCCGGGAAGCACAAGGTTCGCGAAGGCGTCCTCATCCCACACGACAGGGCTAATCTGTTCGACATTAAACTCGAGCCACATCTTGTCTTGCAAACTGAAGCCATAGACGACGGTAGGGGTGAGCAGGAGATCATCGTCGCTGAGCTCAGGCTCGGCCTCGGGACCTTCTTCCATTTGTACGAGAGTGTCTCCAACGGCCGAGGTGACACAAGGCTCTGGATTGCGCAGGTTGCCGTACTCGTCGTATTGAGGACCAAAGCGAGAGTCGTTGGCAGCGATGGCGTCGTCCTCGAGTCTGGCGCTGACGACAGTGGGGAACATGTAATGTGCGTTCAGGCGACGGAAGCCGGAGCGGTCGACCATGATTCTGCTCTTGACCTGGCAATGCCATGAGCGATGAAACAGCAGATGAAATGAATCAGAAAACTTACATTATGCTTCACGTACTGTTGGGTGTCACCCATTTTGACTGCCGCGACTCCATTATACTGCCTATGATGCACGCCAATCAAGCTCTTCCACTTCCTGCCGCGCTCCTTGATCTGGGCCATCAAGCCCTCAGAATCCGGATGGAACTGCAGCGGGTAACAGTCCAGGCTCGTAATTTTCACTGTGCCCTTCATCGGCTTGATGTACACCGTCGCGCTGACCCTGCCCATGCCCACGCCGTGCGTCATGGCGCGGTCAACAAGGTCCACGCTCTCGAGGTTGAGCTGGAACATAGGCTTGCCCTCGAGGGCAGTGCGCGTCCAGCTCTCGAGCGCGAAGAGCCTTGGGAGTCCAGTCAACGCGCATCGCGCGACCATGAGCCCGCGCGGGACGAGGATGGCATACAGGGTGTCGAAGGTGATCTCTCCATGTGCGGTGAGCTTGCCGATGCGCGCGAGTGTCGCGCGGTAGTCTGTGGCGATGGCGGTGTTGAGAAGCTTCACGGAAGAGAGCGTGTACTCCTCCTCGAGGGAGAGGGGTTTTTTGATTTGGAGGTTCGCTGCGTATTCGAGGAAGAGGCTGTGGAATGTTAGGAAGATGTCGGGGTCGAGCTGTGATAAAGATTGTGTTAATGGATATCATATCGAGGAGGAAAAGACGCGTACCTCGAGAGGGTCAGAATTCCACGAGACACCGGGCCAGGAGCGAATAACGTCTTTGCATGCCTTGAGGATGTAAGGGCTCTTCACCACCAACTTGAAGGTTGGGGAGGACTCGGTGACCGTGCGTACGATGCTGTCCGGCAGAATTAATAAAACGACGAGACTAAAAAAAACATGGATCTTACACGAAGCTGTAGTCCTTCCAGATGTCATTTTCGCCACCCTTGAGGATTGGAAGGCCTTCAACTGTAATCTTCGAATTTGTGTTCTATTTGCGTCAAACTTCTTAAGAATTGGTTCCTCGAGCTCTATCACTTCAGACACGCACCCTGTACTTCCACGACTTTGTCCACCAGCTGTAGTAGTAGTCGACACGCTTGACCTTCAATGGAGGCGGCGCAATATCGCGCACCACCGTTGAAGTGGTAGACGCGTTGTCATCGTCAATAGGCTCTAGCGCTCCGGAGGACGAAGACGAGGACGACGCGGCGTTCTTGATCAGGCTGGATACTCGACGATGCATGTTGGAAATGGGTGGGGGAGAAAGGGTGTAGGGCTCAGATGTTCATTCATGTCGCTTTTTAAGATTTAATGTAATCCGGTTATCGCAAAGGCGTGTCCTCTTTTTCAACACGTTGCCGCCTGTCCTGGTCCAAATGTGGGGTTCGGCGGCTATGTTCGATGACACTGCTTCCAGGTTTCCCGGACACGGACTAGCGATGACTGCATTCCACCCTGGATGACTCGATGCGACTGTAGATGATCGCTTGGAGACGGGAAGTGGACGGTCCAAATTGGTGGGCAGCATGCATGAGAATGAGTTGATATGAATGGTGTATGGGGAAAGAAGTACAAGAAATGCGGTGAATGCGGTGTACCGAGGGCGTTGAAAATACTAACCAGGGCGGACGGTGCGGTGCAGCGTGAAGAGAAAGGAGCGCTTGGCGAGCCGGCACCGACAACGCGCCTGATGGCGGTGTCAGCATAAGCCGCATAGCCACTCGGGTAATTCCTGGGCATTTTGAGCCGAAGAGCTGTCATGTTGAGTGGTGACGACGAATACAATGGTCGACAGGGTTGTGTGGTACGTCGCTCGTCAGTGTCACTGAATGAGCAGACTGTCCCTTGAGCAAATTTTGGGTAAATTATTCCTCCTCATGTTTCTAATTTTATACTTAATTGGCGCCCGACTAAGCGCACGAAGGAGAGCGGGCGCCTATCCTACAGCCAGGCGCCTAGTCGGCACTTCTGACCAACTGTAGCCTGTTTAAGTTTACCATGGGAGCATAGAGCCGTCAAACAAGGTATTACGAGATAGGACATGTGTTATAATTACGTGCTACAGCTACATGATTGCGTGCTAAACAAATCTAGTGAAAGTGGAAAATGAGCTTCCTTGAGGTTCCTGCCGTTTGACGATGAAGAATACCAAAAAATTCAAGATGACCTTGTCGCGACACTAAGCGCTGACCGCAATAGCACTAGTAGAGGAGAGCTTAGGGGCAAATTCAACAGCGTAAACCGTTGACTCCTGGGGAATCTCAAGGCAGCGATCAGAGTGGGCAATGATCCAGCCGCGCTGGCCCGGAAGACCTGAATCATTGAGGGCGTCAGTATCAGCCTTGAGTATGATTAAACTGAAAAAACGAAAAGGCACTGACGCAGATACAATTCATCCATATTATGGTTTTCCATTCCTCGAAGCGAGTGCAGATAGTCCCTCTCCCAGATCCGACGGTACTTCTCCTCTCTACTAACAACCAGTTCCGAGTCACCATCGGACGTTTCATCTGTATAATCA
The DNA here is from genome assembly GCA_013368295.1 of Psilocybe cf. subviscida. Taxonomy (NCBI): domain Eukaryota; kingdom Fungi; phylum Basidiomycota; class Agaricomycetes; order Agaricales; family Agrocybaceae; genus Psilocybe; species Psilocybe cf. subviscida. The sequence goes on along the minus strand of JAACJJ010000056.1, from coordinate 4,920,243 downwards.
CTGTTTGGCATATTCCCCAGAACTACAGCTCGGAAATTACACATACCACCGTCTCCCGCAGCGTGGTTAGATTGAGCGCCTGCTGCTGGTACGTCCTCCGGAGGAATGGTGCTTTCTTCGTCAATATCACGGAAAAACCACCCTGAAGTATTCCGTTCGACGTCCCATGGGATATACTGGACTAATTTGACACTTGCTCGAATACCTGTCGCGTGTGCCACGGCCGGAGCAGGGTCCATCATGTTGACCCCTCCACCTTTCGTTGGAACCAGAATCTGACAGCGAGAATTCCAATTGAGATATAGACTGGTATCCGAAAGGACGAGTGACCCTACACCACCCAACCACGAGGGGTTAACGAAGTGTGGCACGCGAACAACCTTGAGATTCGGCATGGCCGTGCCATCGACATCTCGAAGATAGGCCGGCGGTGTGACGACATAAACTGCATTACTCTGAAATGGTTTTTGAATATCTGAAGTGGAATAAAGGAGACCTGAATTGAACGTACGGTAACAACGCCAATGCGCCCGTGAGCGTATGCGAGATGCATCCCGTACGACTTGCGTGGTGACCCAAGCTGGACTTCCAGAGTATTCGCAAACAGATCCCTATCGCGCGCCTGCTGCGCCACGCGGTCTTCGCGATCCAACTGCCTATCTATTTCGTTGCTATATTGCTTCGTGCTTGGTTCGTTCTTTTTCGTTGCCAGACGGAGATACATGTTAATGAAGTTGTCCATAGTCGGCGGTGGTATCCGGTGCCGCACAAGCACGGCTTCGAAGTCCCGCACGATAATAAGACGTGAGCCACTGAGGAGTACAGTTAGGTGCCTTCCATCCCGCGAGAACTGGGCTGAAGACGTATTCGTGTCAGTACAAGGTCACAATTGTTAAATGGTATGATGTGTGAAACTCACCAGCGGTGAAACGGTCATGCAACTTCTTGCCAGAGGTGCTAGGCTGCTTTGTTTCGACGCTGATTTGCACCGGCATGGGCACGACCTCCCTTCCCTCCGCCCTTGCTCCACGGTGTGAGTCCCTCTCCGACTCGCCGCTGTTTTCCGTCGCATTGCCGTCGGCATTCGCGTTCTTGTACAGAGGCATCAAATCCCATCTCCACATCCCATACCGCATCATTCGGCTGTCCATCTTCAAAACACATATGCCAGTCTTGCGACTGAACACCAACAAGTCATTACGCCAGACGATGAGAACATGCCGAGGAGACAAGTCGATGGATACTAGAGCTCTCGACGCGCGAATATCAAGCACTGGGTGGTCGAAAATCGCATCCTGCTCATCGTCGCTGTCGCTAAAATCGTCGTCGTCGTCGTCTTCAGCATCCTGGCCATCCTCCCGTGGGGGAGGGGTGGTTAACTGCGCGTCCTCTGACACACGGGGAAGCTCCTCGTCCCTTTCTGTGCCATACTCAGGCACACCAACCCTATGCACACGATGGATATCATCGAAAGTCTCTGTCACTTTGCCCGTGGTGATATTGATGACATATGCCGTTTTGAATCGCACGACCAGAAGAAATGGGAAGAGAAGACGAAACATGGGGCGCATGTGCTCTGGTAGGCGGCCTCCAGGCGGAGCGGGAAGGGAAAGGATACCAACAGGGCTAAAGCGCGCGGCTGCGGCCTTCGGGGACGGCGGGGCCAGTGTAGCCTCTTGGAGAAGGCGCACAACCTCAAGTTGAGCATGCGTGGGTTTGAATGCGACTCGGCCTGCGGATCGTGACTGAGAAATCCCTACTTGAACGTCCTCCGTCCGGCGCCAGACTTCCATGCCCCCATCGGTGCGGTCGAATACAATATACCCGCGCTCGTATTCGAGATGAGCGTTACCATGAACATACGCCTTGCACGATGTATGGATTAGCTTCAAATCTTTAGCCCTTGAGCGGAAGCTGGCCCACCTGCGGAAGCTCCCAGAGCAACTCGTCTGTATCCAAATCTTTCACGATCAGCCCGCCACGCTTGGTCGTTGCGATTAAGAGACCCAGCTGTTCGTCTACTTTGAAGCGGTGGATGCGCTTGTGGTGGTCCCTCGTTGGGGCGTTGAATGGAGTAGGAGATGAAATATTCCGCGGTAACGATAGAAGCCGCGATGGGCCATGACCAAGCCATAAACCGCGTATTTCCTTATATCGCTTGCCTAAGATAACGCTCAATTGTGAGTATTTAGGATTTGAAAAGATGACCACGCACACAGCTCTTCCCAGTTGTTCACGTTTAGAATCACCTTGCGAGAAAAGGGGCCCTCTAAATTAGCGTACCCGCCGCTTGGGTCCGATGTTAATTCAGATAATAAAGCATCGCTCTTTGCAATGAAGCCCTCCACAAAGGCAGCACTCCGGTATACGGCGTTGATGTTCTGACGTATGAAATCGTTCCATGCTGTGCAGGTGCATCTGAGGGCAATAATGGACGCCAGAGGAAGACGGCAAATGGCGAGAAGCGTAACTTCGGTTGGAAAGCGTTCAAGAAACATGGCGAGATTATAAGCACCAGCGCTCCTGGAGAACGAGCGTAAGAGTTTGGACTAAAGGCGGGGAGATGAAGGTGGCGAGCAAAGTGTCTCAGTCCAGTTGCAGTCCAGGTAATGTGTGTCGATCATACCTGGAAGCCGCCGGTCCGTTGTCAGCCTTGGGCAATAATTTCAAGTTTTCTGAGAAGTCTCCATAGTGCTCGAGAGTGCGCTTAGTATCCAGGGATAGCTGAAGGGATTAGTAAACTCCAACTTGCATGATCTTGCGAAGGCGCACAAGCACTTCAAGTTGTCGGCAGGGCAGTGTTGACGTTCAGACGTTCAAGTTTTGCCGGTCCGGACGGATCATTATCTTGTGGCTCCGCTCAAACGGAAGATCGTCCAGTGGGAGTACTGTATGCAGTGTAATCAACTTTGTTCTTTCTTGTCGGTTCTTGGACCCCTCTACATAGCTGTCCTCCTATCTAAACTGACCCAACTCCCCTCTCTCGTTTGACCCTTTGGACAGCATTTTGCTTCCTGTTATCCCACCATATCCTTTTTCGAGGGCGCAAGGCATACGACCATTCTTGGGGGGACCCAAATCGCAGCATCTTCTGGAAGCATTATAAACTATCACCAGGCGGGCGAGAAGGAACACAGCACAGGTAAGATTTTTTGGTGGCTACTGACTTCGCAGATATGCACCGGAAAACCTTTATTGGCTTCAGCTCGGAGTGAACTATCGGCGGCGGCAGCCCATACTGCCCTCCACGACTCTGCGGCACGTTTTAACGCATCCCGATGTCATCAAAACACGCGCGCTAAGTACTTGGACAAACTGGAGCTATGGATGCTAGGGGAAGGAGATGAATTCGAGGGGAAGGATCTCATCTGGGTCCACGGCAGCGCCGGAGCGGGCAAATCTGCTATCATGCAGTCTTTAGTCGAGCGATGCGCCCCTCATTCAGTTATTCTCGGAACTTTCTTTTTTTTTTTTTTCCCGTGCCAATGCGTCTAGAAATCACGCGGAAGCTCTTATACCAACTCTTGCTTACCAGCTGGCTCGCATTTTCCCTGAAGCAATGGCCATTCTCGGGCCTGTTATTCAGCAGGATCCCCTCGTTTTCCAAGCTTCACTTCATACGCAAGCCTACGAGCTCCTTGTCCGCCCGCTTCTCCGCCTCATTGAAACTGGAATCATTGAAAGCACAACCCCACTCCTTAGAGTGTTCATAATCGATGGCTTGGACGAATGCCCATAAACAGGCACTCATTATCAAAGTCGTTGCATCTCTACTTTGCGAGCACAACGTCCCTATCCGTTTCATAATTGCCAGTCGTCCAGAGGTAGCAATTCATGCCGCTTTCCAGAAGGAGACAAAGCTGCTCGCGGTATTTACGTCAATCTCTGTGGATGTCGATGAGGATGCCCAGGCCGACATTCGTCAATTCATTGAAGACAGCTTCCTCGATATTGTTAGCAGCCACCCATTGGGCCATCACATAACACTCCCCTGGCCCAGCCCTCACTCAATCGACAAAATCGTATGGAAGTCATCAGGACACTTTATCTATGCCGCTACTGTCATGAAGTTCATTGGGTCCAGCAGCGAACACCCAGGGTGCGCGCTGAAGGCAGTGGAAGGACTAGAGCCGTCTCGAATAGGAAGCACCTTTGCGGAACTAGATTCTTTATACATGCATATTCTGACATCCGCAACGTATAGCAGCCAAGTTCTCGGAATCCTCAGGCACCGTTGTCTGACGTATCTTGAAAACTCAGTTGCGGCTGTGTGCAGCATATACGATATCTCTCCAGAGGACGTTGAACTATTCCTATCCGACGTCCAATCACTTGTATCTTCATCTCCAAAATACAGCACTGGCATATTCATAAACATCAAACACGCGTCTCTCCGGGATTTCCTTGCTGACAGCAAACAATCACAAAGGTTTTACATCAAACGCGATGAGTACCACGCGTCCTGGCTGCCACGCTACTTTCAGTTATTGGACAGTGGCATTCGAGTTTCAAGTGATAGTCCAAGTTTATCAGAAAGAGGAGCTTTTATCAACTCATGACTACTGCCATTCGGAATTCGCAGGAAATTGGTTTACTGCATGATCTGATTAGCGGGCACTCTCCCCAGTATACTATGTCTGACCCGAACATTGAACAGGACCATCATTCGTCCACCGCTTATATCTCGTCAGATAAACGTTCTGACGCTCCCAAACTTTGCATATATGGTCTATAGAGCCTCTAGAATACGACCGTGCAATTTTTTCCGCCATAAATGGGCGTTCTGAGGATGATTGAAAATGGAAAGTCGTCACGTCGGTGACAAGGTGCCGACGGAGTCTGAAGCGGCATCAGACACTGATGTCAGTGATCGCCCCTTATTCGGACGCGTCGCAAACGCGTCGAGCTAATTTTCGTCGCGTTGGTTGTCGCGTTCAACAACATTCTGAAGCTTTTTCACCCCATGCCCGCTCAACGAAAACGTCGCACAACAACTCGCCACAGTCACAGACGATCTAATGATCCTGAATACGAAGACCTGATCCAGGAAACAATTAACAGTGTTGCTCAAGGGGTCTATCCGAGCTACACTCAAGCAGCCGCAGCAACAAAAGTATGTCTACCTTTTTATGCCACATAGAACTGAGTGTATATACCTCCGAACTTTATTAGATCCCGAAAAGCACCCTCCTCGGACGTGCAAGGAACCGCCATTCTTCCTGGCAAGAGGCTTCTGCACGAAGACAGCTATTGACTCCGGAGGAAGAGGGCATTCTGCTGGATTGGTGTGCCCTTCACGCGTCACTAGGCGACCCATGGACTCCTGAAGATCTGCGAGCACAAGCAGAACTTATTTCGGGCAAGCAAGTCGGCTCCTCGTGGCACAAGAAGTTCGAAAGGCGACATCCCGAAATTGATGCATATAAGGCCACAAGCCTTGACCCCAAGCGTGCTAATCACTTCAACCGCGGCGTCGTTATGGATTTCTTTGACAAGTGGGAGAGCCTAAACAATAAACATGGAGGAATACCACCAGAACATATCTGGAACTGGGACGAGAAGGGGATCCAGATGGGTGGTGGTCGTGGCAAGGATAGCCGAAAACATTACTTTTTGAAAAGCTCAAAACATCGCTATCTCATGAAAGATGATAATCTAGAGCTTGTTACAATTCTCGAATGCGTCTCAGCTGCAGGAAGCATTGTTCCTCCGTCGTTTTGTCTTCAAAATGGGCCATACCCAGATGTCCGGAAAAAAATTCAAGTACATGAGTGGGGCAGGTAAAGTGTATCTTCTATATTTCATTTTCTCTACACATTTACTCACTCACTATTGAAGTCTGTATATGTCAGAGTCAGGTTGGACTGACAGTGTCAATGCTGAACGATGGCTCGACACAAATTTTATTCCATGGGCAAAAGAACAGCGTGTCGACAACGCAAAACCAATCGTATTATTTATGGATGGTCACGAAACACATGAAACCCTCAACATGAAGCGCACTGTATACAAATATCTAGACAGCGAAAATATCGAGGTGGTTCTGTTCTGCTTCCCTTCGAAAACTACCCATAAGCTGCAGCCACTGGATGTTGGAATTTTCCATCAAGTTCAGCGTCACTGGCAAGCCGACTGTTCAAAAGGGCAGAAAGTACGGAGGAAGATTAATCGATACACCGTGATCCCCGCCTACGTCCACGCAACTCGAAAAGCCATGGATAAAGAGACGATTGCAAAAGCCTTCAAGAACACTGGGATCTTCCCAGCAAACCGGGATATCTTCACCGACGATGACTTTGCTCCTAGCCGTGCAACGTCTGCTTATGCAAATGTGCCAGACAGTTACCCTCTCGAATTACGGTCATCATCACCTTTTGTACCATCAGATGCGGAATCTGACTCAGATTATGAACAAGAGTCAGATGGTTCCATGATGGATGCCAGCGCCGACGACTCCGTACAGCCAGAAAGCGAGACCAACAACCCATCTACTCCATCATCTCAACCCAGATCCGGCTTGATTTCATCGCTCTCAAGCATTGACAATAAAATCGCGCACTCCACACGCTCGTCCACTCCATATCTCCAGAACTTCTCCATGAGCCCCCCAAAAGGGGTCAGTCTGGAAGAAGACAAACATCCCACGCCCGATGAATGTTTAACAGAGTTGAGATCACTTCGACAGCAGTTGACGGGCGCTTATCGGGCACTTACATTTACAGCAACCCAACTGAACGCTGCAAATGCACACTGCACCTCAATACGACAGGAGCTCGATGATACGCGATCTCAACTTCAAAATGCCACAAAGAAGCGCGAACGAGGCTCAAACAAAATCAAGGCGCGGTTTGTTACTTCGCGCGAGCTTCAAGACATATTTGATCAACAAGATCTTGAGCAGCAAGAACGTGAACAAGCCGACGCAGAGAAAACCCGACGAAAGGAAGAAACCAATGCGCAGACAGCACGGCGCGTAGCTGATGATGCAGCAAATCGCAAATTTTCCGGTCGCCTGTCATCCTACAAGAAGGATGATCTTCGAGCATTAGCACTTGCACTTGGTCTGGCCGATCAAGGTGACAAGAAGGAAATCACCGCGCGGATTGAAGCCAAGTTTGAAAATGCCCCAGAGCTCAAGACTAATGAACGGTACAAAGGTCTGTTTGATGTCGTTCGTCGGCGGAAAACAGTCCAAGAAACTCGGGAGATAGTCGACGAGGAGACGGACTCCGAAGGTGAGAGCGAGTATTACATGACTCCAACACCACCTGTTCCGCAGCCTGGACCATCAAATTTGAATAGGGGCCCGGGCAGTTTTGCTTTGGGGCAGCCTGCATATCTCAATAATGCTGCATTTGGCCAACAGCATCCCTTCTATCCACCGATCATGCAACCTCACTTCAATCCAGAGCACGCTACAAATCAACAACACGGTTATATGGGTCACCCTTACACTTATCATCAACATTACTCATACTCTAACTAGACTACCCCATTTCTCTCATTCTAGCCTCTAGATATTTACCCTATATTAACACTAATCGTAATTGAACTTTTGGTGGACAAACGTTGGCCGAGTGTCCATTCGCAGGTGGACCGAATGAGAGAGTGAGCGGGGTTTGAATTATGAGGAGACAAGTGATGTGACTTTGATGTGACTGGACGAAAGATGGTCCTGTTCAATGTTCGGGTCAGACATAGTATTGGAAGTTCTTCATGGGCTTCTCTCTTTCCAAAAAATCGATTGTTTCTGGCTTCAGGAATAGGGCCACCGTCGTTGAAGTTAGATTGTATTTGGACGAAATTTATTATTCAGTAAGTAAGCGTCCCTACCTATGTTCAAATTGATACTCAGCATGTCACACTGGATCTTTAGGCTGCTAACAGCGATGGCACTCTGTTTAGAGAACAATTCAAGATGTACATCCAACTGGTCTTGGATGAGCTCCGCGAGTTGGTACAGAGGAGGCCGCAATACTGTCTCATTTCCGCATTCATGTTCCCATTAAGTCATCTGCACACAGATCAAGCATTCATATTGTTACGCTACTTTTCTTGTCGGTTCCAAATTGGGGAATTTTATGAGGGTCACTTCGCCGTTCTGTTGTGGGGCAATAACCGATATCGGCACAACGGTGACCCCTTTAGGCACTTGCTTAGACCGCAAAGGCAACTTTCCTGGAGCTCTGACTTGGCGACTGCTATGGAACTTGTCCTCCGGCAACTGGTGAATCTCTCGTGGATACCCGAATGTTGCTGTCCAAATCCGCATGAACGATGCTGCAACAGACAAAGCCATTAAAGCAGATAACGTCGGGGTCCCCAAGGTTGTTTTCTTGCTTTGATTCGTGCCTTCGCCAATTACCGAAACCGCCATACCATGGTATTGGATTTCCTTGTGTAGCATATAGCGAGGATCGCGTCAGTAAAATGTACGGTAGGAGACAGAACAGCTTTGCCCTACTGACGGCAGTCATATTATATCTGCATAAATCTGACTGCACCAGCAACGTCGTTAAGCTGGCACGAAGATCGCTCCCCAGGGCTGCACTTTGGTTTCCCAAATTGATGAAGAGGGCTCGAGCTGAGATGGATGCTTACGTCCGTCGCTGGGATGGTACGTGTACATCTTACAATGCGTGTTGACGTCTTTCAAAACTTTATATTCTAGAGTGGTTGGATGGTCTCTTTGAGGGGGCACAGTTGCTATCCGTCAATGATATGGACTAATTGGCATGCAGGCCGATTTTATATGTTGGCATTGTGATGCGCGCCTCCACACTGACCACCAAACCGGACATTGGCACATTCAATTCAATAGAATACTAACACCCTGGATTCTATCACCGTCGTCTCCGTGCATGGGTACCGTTCTGCGTGCCTTACAATTACACACTCACATTTCCCCTCGACACCCGCTTCCGTATCTAGTTATTGTTCACATCTGGACATCATCTATTATTCGACGGCCAATATTGAAACTTGGCACACAGTCACTGTATCTGTACATTTGTACCCATGCTAGGCCATTCAACACCGCGAGAATGCTCCTATAGCTCTACACGCGTCGATTCTCCATTTCATCTTTTTTCATTACATTTCTTCCGTCTTACACATCTCTAGCTATTACAAATTTGATTACTTATACACGTCGATATTCCTCACGCTATACATACATATATCTTGTAGGTGTATAACTCGGTGTCTATATTCAATACAGACAGAGATTTAGCTCCCCATCCAGTGCATAGCTGAAACATTAAAACAACTCTTCCGCAGAGTCTCCAATTTGCAATTTACCGGTCTCTGGGTTCGCCGAGTCAACTCTGTCGTTTATCTCGGTCAGCGGCTCAAAGATGTATCAGTCTAGCAGCCGTTAGTTCACGACCGTGACGCGGACACAATCCGTGCCTTCCTGAAATATTCACCAGTTGATTTTCATTTGTTTATTGCAGATATGGATGCAGTCTTGGTGCCTCAAGTCGAGCTGATATAGCACTTACTCCCCACATTTTTTGGGACCTGCCAAACCTCACGAAGCGTGCGGGCAGAACGACGAATGGATACATGGACTGCGCCGAAAAATCCCAGTCATCGTCATTTTACGAGCGAATTGAACCTGGTATGTGAGTCTCTGCATTCACACCCATGACACATATACTGGATTAAATTAAGCGAGACTCCATCGAGGCTGTGATTGAAGGTCTCGATTTGACTTCAGGTAGAAACTGTATCGATTCATTGCTTTTAATCGGGTAATCCTAAGGAGAGTTTGACGGGTACGAACGCAAAAGTTGAAAGATATTGAGCCTGTGAAACAATTTGATCGTTACACGTTCAGCCCATCAGTTATTCTAAGCGAACATTGGACCCACAACATCGGTCATTGTGCAATAGATCTATTCGCTTTCACTCTTGTTTCATGCGCCACAGTGAATCCACGCGCGTGGAGTACCTGTGTGGGCACTCACAAAGCCCTAATACCCAAGATTCAGACGCGTTCCTGTGGATCTATACACATCGCAAAGTCTGTATCGCTACTGCTCGTCCTTCCGCTTCTCTGACTCCGGCTCCTGATGCACCATCATATCCATTCCAACGACATCGGGTAAGAACGAGTAAGGGAGGAGCATGTACCACCCACAACCCTATACGCTACATCAGCCTTATACGGCGTGGGCTTCATATACGCGACGACAGCGTCCATATATTTCCTCCAGTGCTTCGTCCACGTATATTTGAGTGTGCCATGTTGGATTCCAGAATGACGAAGTATGTCTCTTCGTCTCCACAAGGGCAGAAAAGGGGACCACGTATTGTACATCTAAGGCCAGTTCACCATCACGAATAAAAGACTGGTCAATCGAACCCACTCTGACCTCCTCCCTATTGCGCGCATCAAAAACTCCAGCCGGCGTGAAGATGGAAACCGGCATGATCAAGCGGTGCTTTGATCCTGGTATTCGCCTTCTTCCATTTACAGGCCTCCCGTGAATGGGCAGCGGGTTTGCTAGCTCAGATTCGACAGGAATAAATGTGGGGAAATTCTCAAGTATCCTCTCATACTTCAGACGCCCGAGTACGACATGATAAATGCTGCCAGCAACGACTAGTGTCATGGAGCTACTCGCTCCTTTTGCTCGGTCTTGAACCGCTATAGTGTAGCAGCCATCGACAGATTGACGCCCATGTAGGTGGAAGGGGGGTAAAGCGATAAGAGTACCAATCGGTGTGCTTCTCATGGAAACGTGCATCGTGGCTGCAAGCGGCACAGCTCGGTAGGCGGGCCTCACCAAAACGGTGAGGCCCATCGTCCGACGATTGGCTGTACGCTCGGCAGCTGTCCTAGCAGCTTTCTCTCCCCCATTTCTGTGAATCTTTAGTAAGTGCACTCCAAGAAGGTCATCCGGTTATCGGTCCGAGCCCTCTCCAAGTCACTCAGGGATATTCTTCGGCCTGGACGCGACAGAAATGCAATGGTCTATACAATATGGCCCATTTGACTCCTACATATTGTATATCATAAGCCGTCTGCGTAGGATCTCCTGAGTCAATGGGATGGTTAATATAGCAGACAGGCGTCATAAACCTGGGAGTACGTCCTAGAACGTCGTCCGGACAAAGGGCGCCTATTTTTAGAGATACTCTTCCCCTCGCGTATATCCGCGCGTTGATTGACACACAGTATGCCCTTAAATATAGATGAAGGTGGGAAGAGTACTGCATCGATGGCGTATTATGACGCTTTGGGGATTGTTTGAGGAGCTATAGTTAACTGCTAATTACGACCTAGCGCTGAACAACGTTGAACCCGAGTTTTGGGGAAACCCTGGATAAACCCTGATAATCCTCCCAACGTGCGCCTCCTCGCCCTGTTCTGAAACCTCTTCTTCTGAATTGAAGTCTTTTCTTGAGGAAGAGCTAAGTATAATCCAAATACAACTAGAGCGTCTTGAAGGCACTCGAGGCTGATGGGCTGGAGCACCGTGCCTCATGTCCAGACTAGCGCCTAGCGTCAGCCACGTGCGGTGATTGGTGCGGAGCCAATTGAATTGGACGCTTGGGTTGCTCGTGTGCCCCTTTTCAAATTTACACTGCTGTCCTTTTGCCCTTTGTCAGCGCTCCAGGCCTCGTTCTCTCTCCTCCTCGTCCATCTCTTCCTACGACTCGCCGCCATCGCTATCTACCTACCTCATATATAGAAGAGAGACACTGATACTTTGCGCGTGTACATACCTCCGTGTTTAAAATCCGACCAACCATCCACCACGAGCCACATACCTCACGAAGGGCACGAGTACTACCTCTATCTATCTGCCATATCTGACACCCATATCCACGAGCACATACACGACGCAGCATAACACCTTCGCACGTCCTTGACGAAGCATTCATACGACCTGCACGACAAGCTCCCTGTTGATCCGGGTCGTCCTTTTGTCCCTCGATCCTTTGTATCACACAGATATCCACCAGGGTACCAACGCTTCGCACATAGCCCTCTGCCTGCCTTTGTGCTCCTGATATAGAGTATATAAGGCCGCAGCTGCTGCTCCGATTGCCTTGACGCAGTCACCCCCACCCCCACAATTCATCGACCACCCCACTACCTCGCCAGACATAGACTGAGCGAGATAGCCCCAGACGCAAACCAATCCGAACGACTCAACACAACACAACGCACCATGGGCCAGTTTTTATCATCGCTTTCAGCTGCCATCTCACTAGGGGTTCCCCTTGCTCTCTCTTTCCTCCTCCCATGGACTGTCTCACCACCACGGCCGTCCATAGACAATAGCTCCAAGCCCGAATCGACCGAAGGCGAGACTACCGGTCGGGGGCGGTCGAGTAGCGGCAGCAGTAGCAGCATCATCAAGGAGGGAAGGAATGGAAGTGGGAGCGGGAGCAAGAAGAAGGCGTCGGTGAGCATGGGGACGACGCCGAGCAAGCGCCAACACCTGCCCCGGCGTAAAGCTTCTATTCTTATCCACGCCGCGACGGAGGACGAGGTGACCAGCACCGAGCTGTCCTCCAGTTCTAGCGCCAGCTCCGACTCGGAGGGGCCCGAGCAAGCATGCCAACTGACACCCCTCCCGCCACCGGTTGCCCGCCCACGGCCCATCCCAAACAGCTACTGGGCCACACCCCTCCTGCTCGCATGCGAGTACCCCTGGTGCCCGCGCACCGCGAACGCGTCTGGCACCGAACGCCCGCCGAAGCTGGACGCGCTGCTGAAGGCCGGTGTGCGGTGTTTCGTGGACTTGACGGAGCCGGGGGAGTTGACGCCGTACCATGTCGAGTCGTCGTCGTCCTCCAAGAGCGCTAGTGGGATGAGCACACCGACGACGGAAAGCAAGCAGACCGCCTCCGTTCTCCTGCAGCGATGTGCCGTGCTGGGCATCCCTGCAGAAGAAGTGAGCTACTACCGCTTCCCGATCCAGGACCGCTCCCTCCCGCCCATCATCTCCGCGTCTTCCTCGACATCTTCCAATTCGTCATCATCGTCATCCTCCGACTCTACGCCCTCACCCCCCTCGCCCACCGCATCCTCCAAATGCCCGCTCATCTCCCGCGCGCTGGCCTTGCTTAGCGCCAACGCCGCACAGGGCAAGATCACCGCCGTCCACTGCCGCGGCGGAATCGGCCGCACAGGCGTCGTCGTGGGGTGCTTCCTCATCCACAGCGGCTACATCTCGTCCGGAGCGACCGAGGGCGACGAAGCAGGCGAGAACGCGCTCCGCTTGATCGAGCGAGAGTGGAAGGGCGTCGCCAAGAGCAACAGGTACCCGCAGAGCCCCGAGACGGGCCCGCAGGTCGAGTATGTGCGCCACTACAGGAAGGAGGCTCCGTCTCTGGGAGGGGTGGGAGAGAAGATGCGCAGTGGGACAGGGGCACGGAAGGCCACCTCGGTGGCGGTGCAGTTCGAGACTGGAAGCGATGATGCCACGAGGATGATCACCACTACGACCAAGAGGAGGAGCTCGATTGTGACCTCTGAGAAATGTTGATGAGCTGAGGCCGCAAAACGGAGCTCGTCGCGGATGCGTGGACGACTCGCTGGTCTGGTCCTCTCGCATCGTGGGTCCTCGCAACTTCTGAGCGCATATATGCGCATACACTTCCCATTGCCACTTTCTACAACTCACTCATACATCGCCATCGCTGTTGCCACTAGCATCGTCGACATTTCTCAGCATTTTATCTCTTTAAACGCGACTAAACGCGACCATGGACTATTTCCTTGTGCTTTTTGGCTCTTTTTGCTTTCTTTCTTTCTGGTATTTCCGTTTCTTTTCTATCTTCCATTTGGTTTTTACTGTCTTCCTAATGTATCTCCCTCCCATATTATCTGCCTTCCCTCTCATTTGTAGATTTCTTTCATTCACAAAACCCTTGCTTCTCTTCCCTCCAATCCCAATCTCAATCCCACCCCCTTTCTCTGGCTCAGCACTCGCCCGGTCTCGGTCTGAATCCACCATGTTGTCGCTCGACGCTATCGCTCTCGTCGCTTTCGCGCTTCTCTTCCCACATTCCTGCGAAATCTTTAAGAGATCTCTCTGCTCATACTATACTTTATATCGGATTCTATCTACTCTAGTATCTAGACACGTTTTCTACTCTAGACAGTAGTCGAGCGTGTTGCAGTGATGTTAAAAATTGACAAGTATTTGAATTTTTGAAATTGGGAGTATGAGTGAGTCATCCACACCAGCTTAGGGCTCATTTGGTGATGGCGCACAGTAAATCAGAGTGACTCCTTCCCCTTCCTTCCCTCACGCTCACTAATGACCCCGTCCTACAGTAGATCTTACAAGGCTCAAATGCGCGTCTGAATTCTTAATATGCTTGGCATTGGAGCATAAATTCTACAGGTCTGATATGTCCGAATTCATTCAGACATTTGAGAGCCGCAAGTGTGGTGCAGAGTAAGCTTATTTGACAGGAATCTCACCTCAGATGATAACAGTACAGAAAGAGTGTTAGGGTGACTGAAATCATCTCGAAGGACTCTCAACAAAAAGAGAAGTCGGACATTCGTCAGACATGTTGACTGAAGTCAGACAAAAGTCATATATATGTAAGGGATTTGTACGACAATTCATAATCTTTGACACCTGTGAGAGCGCAAACCGTCATTCGTGCATTTGCAAGTGGAATCAAGCTCAAATTGCCTTGGTCAGAGAGCTTGGCTGTCTTGAATTTCAACCAAGTCCATTCCCGACCACAGCCTTGTAGCAACTTGCCACGTCGCCAACTCCTACCTGCTTTCATCCCTTCCTCCATTCCAGTCCGTCCCTACAATCTATCCGCTTTCAAGACTGCGCCAACCGCCGCAAGTTCCTCGTGCATGGCAGGAGTCGAAACAAAAGGGAACAGACTAAAGCCCAGCCGCGGTGCGCACGGTTTTCCTCATTGGCAGACCTTGTCTCTAAGACTCCTTATAATTACCTCGACATTTTCAGCCTCCTGGGCATTCAAAGAATGGTGAGCTGGCTTCCGCGGATTGGTTTTCCCCTATCGCTGACTTCCATCTTACAGAGCGCAGCTTGAGCCCATGTCCTCTCGCCAAAGCATAGCAGAGGTGCACATTCCACCTTCAATTTTGGTGCTTTACTAAAGCTGTATATCTTTCATAGTCCACCATTCTGGCGTCATTCTATGGTCTATTTACCCGGTGCATGACTGCGATTGGCTGGTATACAATGACTGTGGGAGAGATTCCTTACATGTCATACTCGTGTCATACAAATGTCTGAATAATGTAAACTCTTCCAGTCAGACAACATGTTTACAAAACGTCAAAAAGTCAGACGTTTGTAAAACGCCTAATTTGTCGTACATATGACTGGCAAATGTCCGACTTTGGTTTTTACTGAGAAGGACTTGGGAGTTGTAAGTCTTAGCATGGGAACTTGACAATGGCACAATGTCAAAAAAATCTCCGGCAAATTCATGCGCGAATCTCAGCAAGAGCATATCCATTCAATCATTGGTTTATCTCTAGCTACAGCAACAAGCGGCAGTAGATTATGCAAGACACAAGGAAAATCACGACATGGACGATCTTTGCCGGGTATTTGTAAATGAGGTTACAGGAACGTGTTTCTTAGTGAGCGGAGGGCGGGGAGCAGTCGCGAGACTGCAATGCACTCAGGCTTTAGTTTTTGTCTAAAAATACGCGCGCTAACTTACTCTATATGAAGCTGGGCTCTCGAGCTTCCCTGCCACCAGATGCACGAGTTCAGGCTACTGAATAAACTAGTTAAAAAGATGTCCAAGTGACGGGAACACTGTGGGCATAAAACCCATCCGGCGTGCAAAATTTCACAGAACCGGCGCTTAAATGCTGTGTTATGTCAACCCGTGCCTTACATTATGCACATAGCTGTATTCTTGCGGTGGAAATTTTGAGTGCGATCAAGATTTTGTTGCACAACTCATACGGTGCCGGTGAATTGATAAAGGATCTTCACGTGGACATGCACATGGTTGTTGCAACGGTGCAGCGAGCCCCTTCTTCACGATCTATGAAGTATAACAACATCAGCTTCCATGCATACTGTTCATCAAATTTTGTGAATAGACGCATAGTTCCGCTTTTCCATATCTAAATCTTTGAGGTTGCGGTGCCGTTCTCTGCGAGGGGGTGTCGATTGTTATCATTTTAAGATACCCGACAGTGGTATTTATGTGGAAATTTATGGTCCCGCAAACTTACGCCACAGATCTTGATCAAGCACGAGACCGATTGCAATATGCCTATGCTATAGTGTGCCATACGCCCTCCCGGGCAAGTGGGACGTAGTGGACACATGCACATAAATGATCCGTGGGATCCGCTTATTTGAACGGCAAGCGCGGGAACCCTGATGCACGACCGGCGAATATTCCCCATTAGGGAATAAATTATGTATCTATAAACCAGAAGAACATGGCGGACTCCTGGATTTACTGTAGATATACAACTCTGGGAACACATGTCAAGCACTCTGTTGTACACAACTACGTCAACTGTACCAAACCAGCACATGTCTAAGCATAGTGTTCGCGAATATACTGATAGTCATATACCCTTATTATATCCCCCCCGATGCAGGAATGGAACGCCGCTGAGGTGGAGCAGGGGATTGATGAAACTGGTGCACAAGGTCGGAATGATCAATAAATCAGTCCCAAAGCAGTATAAAGGGGTGCTCGAATTAGTTGAAAGTATCCAATCTCCTACCCAACTCTCCAAGCAGTTGAATACGCCTCAAGTTTTACAACCCTCGTACCAGATATCACCATGGCGTTTATCAACCTCCTCCGCTTTGTTGTTACTGTCTCGGCCTTGACTGTGGCATGCGTATGGCCTCCTAGCTTTCTCAAGCTTAGGTTATACCAGACTGAATGTCTTGTTGGTATAGAGCCAGACCTTGGCAAATGGAAACTACCACATCAAGAATGTCCGTGACGGTTCATTTGCCCATAGCCTCAGCGGAGTCACGCCCCCCACTCTCATAAGCTTCCGTAACTTTTCCAGTGCTGAGGCGATCAACTTCCTCGTACGTATTCGCCTCACTTGAACAATCTGAACTCTTGTGGAGAGACTAACATTCAATTTTCACTGCTTTCATAGTGGAGAGTTTCCAAAAACGTTGGCGATTCGGGGTTCACCTTCATAAATGTTGGATCTGGCAACACGGCCGCGGTGACAAATCAGGAAGTGGCACGTATCTTTTACATATCACGCCTTAACTTGACTCAAAATGATACCCATTAGGGTGCTCAAATCAACGGCTTCCCTAATATCACTACCCAGTTTGCCATCGAGTCTGCCGGCAATGAGGACTTTGTGGTAATTATTTGACCCGACGTTATTGTGCAGCTGACGTAAACTCTGGCGACAGATTAAGTCCCCTAACGTGGATCTGTTGTGGGCGGTCATTTCAGATATAAACTTTAAATTTGGGCCTGAGTTGGTGGTATGTCCCTGTAACTTGCTCTGACAGCCCAGTCATTGAAGCTGTATCATGTAGCCATTCTTGGAGCCGGCTACAGGAGGCAATGAGGAGAAATTCCAGTTCATTGCAGTCTAGGCTTCTAGTACAACATGCTACACATAACCTACGTACAGTTTTGGTGGTTGAAGTTTGGAGAGGTGGGAAAATGTATTTCACAGTAGGAGTGTTTCACAGAAAACATAGTCGATAACACAGAGTATATATGTCTAGCGTGGAACAAGAGTGTTTGTGATGATTGGGTAGATATTGTTCAGAAGGGGCGATACATTCATATCAATCATGAGATTTCGTGACAGGAAATAAGGGTAGCTACAAAGGCAACTCGAAGGAAGCCCGAGGTGGTATAGGAAAGTCCAAAACTTTGATGCGTAACATGTGCCCAAGAAGAAAAAGACCCAAGACAAGAAGAAAGCAACATAATCGTTAAGAAATCTAATGCGCACTGAGCTCAGCAGCGCGCGAAATTTTCCGGGCGGCCCTCTTGGCCTTCTTGGCCTTGACTTCCTGTCAGAATTGGCCGGACATGTTCTCATAGTCCTAGTCAGGGGAGCCACTCTCGCTCGAGGTGGAGGTAACAATACTATAGAATAAATTCTTTTTTAACAGCTTCCTCATTTGTACTAGTAACCGAGCCGCCAGCAGGGGCGGCCTCGACGCGACTACCAAAAGTAAGGGTTGGGGGTCTCGATGCCGCAACCTCGCTGTAAGAACGGCGAGGGGCATCGGGAGAGGGAGCAGCAGGGGTAAGGGGAGAGGGAAGAGGTCGGCGTCTTAGGGAACGCCGGCTCTGCCACCTCGGGAGCGCGTCTAGCGCGAAGATTGTAATGGGTATTCTGCAGATACATATTTCAAAATGGATAAGATAAAATAGAGCTCACTTTTTTATGGGGTTTCGGGATTTTCGCGGAAAGAGACAAGTCGAGAGTCGAAGTCGAGGTATAGGTCGTTGATAACGGGAAGTCCGGATGATCAATCCAGAGGGGATCCACAGGAAGTCGACGACGAGGGGTATAGAGTTAGGAGTGCTTTGTACGTCAAAAAAGATGCGACAATTGTGTGACTCGGTGACGGGGGTGACCAAGGAACAGCAGGTGGCACACGAGAGGGGGGTTTGCTAAGGTAGAAAGCGAACTCGTATAACGGTTTAAAATCTTAGAATTCACTTTCGACGAGACACCAACGCCAAAGGTGTTGGGAAGGATTGTATCTACGGATATTCCCATACGCCACATTTTTATTGCTAGCCTGGCCAGGGCATCCTTCGCATCTTCAGTCACGAAACTGGTATGTGTGTGCTCAATTATAGCAGTGCTAAACTGCACTATGGTATGTGTGTTTGGAATCTAGTGAAACCACCTCCTTCAGCGACTAGAAGTCTTGAGGCCACAGAGGCGACCATCGATTGATATGACATTGCACAAAGTGAAAACCAGGAAGCCGTCAGAATCCCGTTCAAATTTGGTCAGAAGACAAAGATGAGCAAAAATGGGGATCTTGTTCGAAAGTTCGCCAAGGCCCAAATGTGAGTTCGCAGGATATGCCTCTGAACACTAGCTTTGAAGTTTGAACAGCATTGACGTGGTCTCTAACAGTGTGTGTCTCCAATGACGGAAAGCACATTGTAGCACTCATATCGTCCGGCCGCCTAATTATTCTAAACAAAGTATCTACCCGACATTGGACTCCACGTAAATAGCTAAGCGACTGCATGTCGATGAGATCAGAAACTGGAATCAACGAGAAGCAAGAACGCATGCACGCGCTGTTCGCCGGGGACTGGGAACTCTTCCAAAACTCTTCAAGTATAATATTCAACTAGGGAAAGTCGATCATATGGTTCGAAGCCTTACCTTCGAATATTACCATGGATAGATATTGGATAGATATGCATTATGACGGTAAGCCTCTCCAGTACAGTCTGGAGCGGTGTGCACCATTGTCTAGAAACAGGCTTCGGAAGTGCGAATGGAAACGCCCCAGTCGGCGGCAGCTATCAGTATTTGCCGCCTACCATACTTCTTGCGTCTGTCCTGATTAGCATCCGTTTCCGGAATGGTGGTGACTTACAGCAGCATCTATTTATCCTGGTGCGCAAATGCTCCCAATAAGAATGTCATGGTAAGGAAGGCTAGTTATAACGGACCCTGGCTCCCGGACGACTCGCGAGGAGGATTATATTGCGCCGCTGCCTGATGTCGATGGGGAATCGAAAGATGATTGGTGCAGAAGTGCGTCTATGTAACCCGTTCAACTACATTCGGGTGCTCTAGTAGACTGATATGCGATATTTCATCACTGTAGGGCCTGTCAGGGGCAAGAGGATTGTAAAGACCTATCCATACCAACAAGAAATCGCCTTGTCAAAAACTCTCTTTGCTGTCAAATTCTTTTGACAGGTGTATCTCGGCTATGAATCTGAACGACCTTCTCATCTCATGTTCATCATGATCCGCATACGACAATAGTGAACCTGTTCTCATACTTTTAATAGACTTTCTGTGGCTTTTGTTCCGGACAGGGCACGAGGTTGTACGCTGTGGACTGCTTCTGCATCTGATAGCAATGATGTTATCTCTCAATCTGCCTCATTGCAGCTCATTTTCTTATTGAACGTCGGGCACTCTTGACGCTCGAACGCCGTTTGTTGAAGCTTGACTCTTCCTTGCTTTAGCGCCTTCGCCTTTTCTTAAGCTCGCTGCGCCTTGACGATCATGGCAACCCCAGACTCAGGCTCCACACCCGCATTTGTACCCACGAAGGCATGGTGGAAAGAAGCGGTCGTGTACCAGATATACCCCATCTCCTTCCTCGATTCCAACGGCGACGGGTTGGGCGATCTTGCAGGAATCAATTCGCGTTTGGATTACCTCAAGGACCTGGGTGTTGATGTTCTGTGGTTGAGCCCTATCTATCGCTCCCCATTGGCGGACATGGGATATGATATGTCAGTTTTATCTTCAAATTCCTCAAGCCCAGTCCCTGAATGTGACGGAGAACGTTATTTTATAACCAGTTCTGACTACTGTGATATTGACCCTCGCTACGGAACACTCGAAGACTGGGATAGGCTGCTCAAAGGCACCCACGACCGGGGCATGAAGCTAATGTAACTTTACGATGCCCCGATCCGCAGTATGAAGGCTAAGAAATTTCTGTAATACCTAGGATGGACTTGGTCATTAACCACACATCCGACGAGGTAGGATTTTTAAGGCTTATGGCGAGCCATGTGTGGCTTACCTGCGGCCGTGACTCTCATATGATTGATGAGGAGCTAACCTGAAGATATTTTAGCATGCCTGGTTCCGTGAATCCCGATCCAGTAAATCAAATCCCAAGCGGGACTGGTATATTTGGCGTCCTCCCAGGTACGACGATGACGGAAACAGGCATCCTCCCAATAATTGGCGCTCGGCCTTCCAAGGTATGTACGTTTTTATGGAGTACATCAAATATCAGAGAGCAATGTGCAATAACCGATATTGTCAGGACCTGCTTGGGAGTTCGACGACGAAACGCAAGAATATTACTTGCACCTATACGTTGCGAAGCAGCCAGATTTGAACTGGGAGAACCCAGTGGTGCGCGAGGCCGCATGGGATGTGATGCGCTTTTGGATCAATCGAGGGTGCGATGGCTTCCGGGTGCGTCGTTTTTTTAATTAAATGCCGCAGTGGAAGTATGGTGATAAGTGCATTTATTTATTGACTTTGACTATACCTGTAGATGGACGTCATCAACCTGATCTCGAAGGTAAATGGGCTCCCTGACGCACCCATCACGGTGCCAGGGGAGGTTACCCAGCCAGCAAGCATGTACTTCGCAAACGGGTACTCACATCTCCATCCGTTCGAATTTATACAACGTAAACTGACATACCGATTTAATCAGACCTCGCGTTCATGAGTTCATCAAAGAAATGCACACCAAGGTCCTCTCCCAGCACGACCTCATCACGGTGGGCGAGACTCCATTTACCTACACCACCGAGGAACTCGTGCCCTACGTCCTCCCCGCGAACAAGGAGCTACAAATGGTATTCAATTTCGATCTCATGGACCTCGACTCGCCGAAGGAAGGCGTCGACTTCAATCCCCTGCGCAATAAGCAATGGACGCTGGACGAACTAAAGGGGACCGTGGGAAGGTGGCAGGGCATGTTGCGCGAAGAGGGGTTCTGGAATGCGTGCGTCCAATGACATTATCTCCCTTGTGTTCCTTCCTTTGCTTCGGTATAGCTAACTGAAAATTATGATAGTACTTTCATGGAGAACCACGATCATTCGCGCGCCGTATCTCGCTTCGGATCCACAGCCACATACACTACCCGCGCACTCTCAGCAAAAATGCTCGCCATCCTCCAGATCAGCCAGAGTGGGACACAGTTCGTGTTTCAGGGACAAGAACTCGGTCTTGCCAACTTCCCTCGTACATGGGGGATCGAAGAGTATAAAGATGTCGCCTCCATGAATTACTGGAATAGGTTCGTTTGCGCTTCCATTCCATGAGTGACGACGGGCGCTTATTTCGTGCTGACCGAACATGTACATAGAATTCTTGAAAAACGCCGCGCAGATGCTGGCTTATCAGATAGTGACCCCGACCCGGACATGTCGGATGTTCTAGACGGCTTCGCACAGAAAGCGCGAGACCACTCGCGGGTGCCGATGCAGTGGGACGCGTCTGCGCACGCCGGCTTCACACAGGGCACCGCCGCGCCGTGGATGCGCGTGAACGAGGACTACGTCGAATGGAATGCGGAGAAGCAGACCGGCGACCCCACTAGCGTGCGCTCGTTCTGGAGACGGGCGTTGGAGATTAGGAAGGCGTTTGATGTACTGGTGAGTGGCACAGTTGTCATTGGATGTCCGCCCGCAATAAGGCCGAGATTAACTTTTCGACATGGACATACAGATATACGGAGCATTCAAGGATATATCGGGATCTCACACTACCGTGTTCGCCATCTCTCGCACCCTCGCTGCTACGACTAACACACTCGCTGCCACTGCACTGGCGCTCCTCAACTTCAGCGACGCCGACACCGAGTTCACCTTGCCCGCTGATCTGCCCACTGCCAACGCAGCGCAGACGTTGAAGCTGGCACTTGGGAATTACACCTTTGGAGTGAGTGGATCGGAAAACCAGGACACATCTGTCGTGAAGGCAGGAGCCACGGTACAGTTGAGAGCATGGGAGGGCTTGCTCTATATCTCCGAGTAGAGTATCATTCCCTGGCTGGGAGATAAAAAACAGACTACGGATCTATTCACAGGAATAAAGAATATACCTACCAATACCTACTAAAAACACCCATACGTACTCCGAGCAATGGTCACATCGCAGAATTCAAAAACTGCAACAAATCCCGCCTGTTCTTCTCCCTCTCGATATCGTCCTTGTCCAGCTTGACCTTGAGCTTGATCTGTACGAAAACGAGATTTAATTCAAGTCCAGTTCATGTGCAGACGGAGGGGCGTACCTTCTTGCCCGTCAGCACACTGCGCCGCTCTCCATCTTTCTCCTTGTCCTTCCGCCGACTGCTGCGGCTCCGCTCTTTCCCCTTGTCCTTCTTCCTCTCTCGAGACTTGGTCTTCTCGCGGTCGGGATCCCTCGACCTCGACCGGGACTTTCTCTTCCTATCTCGATCCCTATCCCCGTCCCGTTCCCTGTGTCCATCTGGAGACCGATGACGATCATAGTCTCTCGACTTGTGTTCGTGTTTGGATCCATGCCGGCTCCGTTTATGGCTTCTACCGCTGTCCTTCGCACTCTCACTGCGACTGTGCTTTCCTCGACCGCCACCGGGCGAGCGTGAACGAGACCGGGACTGAGAGTGCGAGCGCGAGCGAGATCGAGAATGCGCCCGCCGAGAGGAACGCTTGCGCTTCCCACCATCTCGTTCCCCGCCTCCGCTTTTATGGTCTTCAGGATCCTGATATCTGAACGTCGAGCGCGATAGGGAGTGAAGGCGGCGGTGCGAGTCCTGGTCGCGGTCACGGTGATGATCACCGCGCAGGGAATGTTGACGGTGTCCATCATCGTGATCGCGGTCGGCGGAAGACGATATCGAGGTCATACTGGTGTCCGATTCCGCGTCAGAGACCGCTCCTGAACGAGACACCGAGAGCGAGCGACTGGAGAAAGTGGCGGGCTCGCGAGGTTTTGTGTGGCCACGTCGCTCAGGGTCGTGCTTGTGGCCATAGGAAAGAGAATCGGCGTGCTCGGGGGTGTGGCCACGACGATGCCGGCGCCTATGGTCGTCGCGGTGATAGCGATCGCGGCTGCGGGAGTCGCCGCGCTCATCTGAGCCGTGCCCATGTCGACGATGCCCGTCGCTGCGACGGTGTTCATGGGCACCACTGTCCTCGTCCCTGTCGTCGTGTCGATCGCGGTCGTGCGCGCTTTGACTTTCGCGGTGGCGTTTTCGATGGTCGTGTGCACTTTTGTCATTTGCGTGTTCATGGCCTTCATCCTGCATGACAGCCGACAAGGTTCAAGGCGCACGCAAAGAGAGATGGTAATGTGTTCCCGCACGGGTATACCTTCGGAGATCAGCTGCGTCGGGGACGGAACAGGCGGGAGACGTACAATCTTGCTGCTGATGCTCTGACTGTGTCTTCGTTGTTCACTTTCGCGCTTGTCATCGCGATGGTCCGGCTCGGCGATGCGAGAGCCAGCGCGGTCGAGGTGCTTGGTATTCAGGTATGCCTTTACGATGTGCGAACAACGAGAATTAGTGCAAAAGTCATAATTAAAAGAAGTCAGTTCCATTAGACGCACCTCTTCGTACTCCCTCTTCAAACGATCACGTATGTCTCCGCGCTCGCCTCTGCGCTCATGTTCGCGGTCACCGTCGCGGTGCACATCATCCCTGCTGCTACGAGCATCCCCATCCTGCCGCTTACGCCTGCGGTCCACCCATTGGGACTGGTTCCACGCCGCGCCTATGTCCCGGTCTGCAGCGCCGTCGAGAATCGACCGCAAACATAATCATGTGTATGTGCATAAGTGTACGCCTGCGAATGAGCGACAACGTCCGCCAGATGGATGAGTCAAGGATATCCTTACCACCGTCAGCAGGAGACGCAACAGCGGCGCCACGGATCCACATTTCTGCGGTGTCCCTTGAGGCTTCGCGTCGTTCCTTCCTAGTAGTAGAAGAAGTGGTTGACGTGTCTCTGCGAGAGAGGTGCGTTGGGTTGTCGGCGTACATTGTAAAGTACGTCGGAGTGAGCGTCAAGGTTGGAGAAGGGGCTGGAGCCCGAGGGAGGTAATGATGCCCGAGTGTTTGGAAGGGAAGAAAGCGCCAAACTTTGCTCAGAGTCAGACTTGGAATTTTCGTCGAAGTCCCAGTGGCACTCAAGTCCTCCTCCACTCTCTCGCATACATTCTACGTACAACGCTGTCTCTATCCCGTCGCTTTGCTACTAATTAATGGAGTCATACCATTTTATGAACCACGGCATCTAAATCAAAAATCCGGCGCTCCGCGAACGCTGCCGAGTTGATCTACTCAAGCGTCAATATTCAATTTTGAAGCCTAAGGTTTATTCGCCTTTCAAACTAGTGAAGCTTGAGTGAAGCTCTTTTAATTCCCATTTATACCGGAATGAAGCGCATATAAGACGGTGGTGAGTCTGGTGACTCTCATCTCTCATTGGACTTGAAGAGAACAGCAGGTGAGAGCTTCGATAAATGACCCTCATAACTGCCTCTTGTACGACGCCCTTTCATTATGCGCACTTCTTCTAAAGAACCTCGTTTCCGCCGTAACCGTCGCGGGCGCGTATCTTACAGCATTTCTTCCTCTAGAATCCCCAGCTAAAGATACCGGCGGCTTCGCACACACCCATCGTCTCAAACGTCACGGCGCTGATTTCATGTGTGACTCCGCACGGTCCAGTCGACCAGAGCAATTTGGAATGGCCATGAAGGGGCGCTCGGGCCATTGCGATGTAGTGCGATACGCGTCCGATGGGCAAGGACGCGGCTTGGCTCCATCACAGTCACGGTCGAGCGAGCACGAGGTAGCTCAAGTTGTCAGTCCATCTATTCTGAGTAATTCCTAATTATCGCTTTTCTTCGGTGAGCCCGTATACTGACGGATGTTGGTTGTATACAGGCCAAAGCATGAGCGCACAACTATCTGAATATGCACCGGAGGAAGAATCATCGAGTCCAAATCAATTCACATTGTAAGACGCCGGAAGCAAAGAGGCGAGACAGGATCGGGCGGGCGTACCCACCCTCCTCGTAGCTTCACATCAGTCGCCCCGGACCTTGTTCCCCTGCAGCAGATCAGTGTGGCGCCTCCCCGGATTCGCATGCCTGCGAGCCTGGGACAGACGACACTTGCCCGTTCCGGGGACAGCGCCGCGTGACGCCGTGCATGTCGACTCTGATCAAGAACTGTGTGCACTTCAACCGGCGAGGCTGTTATAATTTACTCATGATTCGGTATTCAATATTTCTCCTGCTTCCTTTTTTGCGACATGGACGCTCGTGCATGACATAACTGCGTTATACATAAGGACCGTCTCCTCCGCCCCGGATCTCGAATCCACCCTCCCCGTCTCCACACCCACCATCACATCCACGCTAGTGACCGCACTACATAACTGCTGTCCTCGTCGACGCCCCTGTCCGCCACAACCCCACCCCCACATCCCCCCACAGACCACTGACTGACGACACGGCTACTTAGAAACGAAAACAAACCTCCTCCTCTCAATCCCTTTCAACACTTGACATCCAGCGACGATGTCCGACTCACTAGTCTCACTTTCGCTCGCTGTGCTGCGGTTCGAGCTCCGGCCGCAGACCTTCATGGCCGTTCTTCTATGTCTCACTGCGATCTGCGTCATTCACTACCGCCGCACACGGCGGAACCGCCTCCCCCTCCCGCCCAGCCCACCTGCAGGACCTCTGGGGCATAAGCTACCGCCTGCTTTGTACGTCCCCTCCACTCAATATTCTGCTCTCATCTTGCTTAACTTCTTATGCAGCGCGTACCGCTTTTTCGAAACCTGGACACAACAATACGGCCCCGTGTTCAGCTTCCGTGAAGGACCGTTCTCGCCACCGACAATCGTTATTGGGCGGCTACAGGCCGCAATAGACATCATGGAGAAGGAGGGTGCCGCGCTCGTGGACCGGCCCCGTAACGTCGCTGCAGGAGAGGTTTTGAGCGGTGGCATGCGTGTGCTGCTGACGCCGGCTGGGGAGCGATTTAAGAAGATGCGCAGGTGCGCGTGCCTCATGGTCATCGAAATTAAACTTTAATCACTGAACACATTAATTCATTAGAGCCCTACACGCGCACCTGCAACCGAAAGCTGTCGCCGATTACGCGCCGACGCTCCACCGCGGCGCGCGGCAGCACATCATCGACCTCCTCGCCGACCCCGCGCGGCACCAGGACCACGCGAAGCGGTACAGCGCGGGCGTGGTCATGGCGCTGGCGTATGGAAAAACCGTCGGCGAGAAGGGCTGCGACGACCCCGATGTTCAGGCTGTTAATCGGTGCTTGACGCGCCTGGGCAACACGCTGCGGCCGGGCGTGTGGAAGGTGGATGCATATCCGATTTTGAAGTGAGTCACCCAATCATACTTCTCTCTCCTTTTCGCAACGTTTTCTCCTCACTTGTATTCTTTGTTTCTTCCTTTCCTGTGCGAAAGGACACGCGCCAGGACACGGCCCAGTGCGATGTGATGCCTCGTTTGGGATACAGCATACGTAATTTTTTTTGTGGTTTTGACATCGATGTCATAACCTGGAAGATACTTGCCTATATTTACGTCCGGGTGTCTATTTCGGCGTCTGTCTGTGTCCTCATCTCTTCATCTGCTCTTCCTTTTTTCTTGCTCTCGGGCTTAAACCCGCTGTTATCGTGCACTTACTATCATGTACTAACAATACCGCATCACTTTGTGTGAATCTAGATACGTCCCGGGGTACCTCAAGGAGCTGCAGGAAGGACACGCAGAGGAGCTTAATCTATTCAAGACGCAACTAGCCGAGGTGCACGCTAAGATGGTATGTCGTCATCTAATTTTATCTTCATCTTATCTTGCCGGTGCCTGCCCCACTCGCTCTCTCTCTCTTTCGCGAATTCATTTCGCTAAGGCCTCCCTCCTTCCTGCTCCTCTTTTTCATTTTGTTGACGTAAATGTATAGCAAAAAGGCGATGCGCTCCTACCGTCATTCGGAAAATACCTGTTGGAGCGACAATCCGAGCTCGAGCTGACGGACAACGAGACCGCGTACCTTGCAGGCAGCATGTTCGGTGCTGGGAGCGACACGACCGCTTCTGCTATGAGCATCGCCGTCATGGCCGCCGCGTGCTATCCAGCGGCGCAAGCTGCCGTGCATGCCGAGTTGGACGCGGTTGTGGGCAAGGAGCGCGCCCCGACGCTTGCGGACCAGGCGCTGCTCCCGCAGACGATGGCCTTTGTCTGGGAGACCTTCAGGTGGCGTCCTGTCAGTGCCGGCGGCTTTGCGCACAAGGCGACGAGGGATATTGTCTGGAACGGGTATCTGATCCCAAAAGGCGCAAGCGTGGTAGGCAACGTTTGGTGCGTTCTCCCCCTTCTCATATATCATCCTTCATTCTTTCGCTTTGAGCTTATCATCTTCCCACAGGTCCGTCGGGCGCGACCCAGACTACTTCCCCAACCCCGAAGCGTTCGACCCGCAGCGCTGGATCGACACCTCCTCCGGGACGCCCAAATTCCGGGAAGACCTGCGCGCGTACACCTTCGGCTTCGGGCGCCGCGTCTGTCCCGGGCAGCACATGGCGCACACCTCCGTCCTCCTCAACACCGCGCTCACGCTGTGGGCGTTCGATATCAAGAAGAACCCCAACGGGCCGCCGATCGACGAGTGGGCGTTCACGGAGAGCGCGAACACGCACCCGATGCCGTTTAGCGTGGTGTTTGAGCCGAGGGCAGCGAAGACGAGAGAGGGTGTGCGGGAGTTGATGGAGGATTATGGGCTGTGATGAGAGAATTGGCACGAGGGTGTGAAGGCGATTTTAACATGGCGCCTGAATCCCGAGGAGAATTTTAAAAATGATATCTGACGCGACTGAGTATATGTATCCTTACAAGTAACGACACCGACAGACGGACAGCATACCCACCCATTTACATACTAACCAAGACGCATTCTTTCAAATTGTATTACTACCACATCAATGTCATTTTCTACGCCTAATATCACGATTCTGCTGAGGGAGGGACTGACTCTGAGAACACTAGTTATAGATTTCTGTGGAGCCTGGCTTGAAATCTGAGGAAAGTAGTGTAGTGGCTTCCTTCCGAACTGACTCCTGAGATCAGAGAGGGTTTGGATATCTTCCGGATGGTCGGAAACTGCGAATCTAGCTATACCAGCATTAGATGGCGTAGAGTCCGGGTCGAAGAAGACTGAACATCGATATTTATTGGTACAGGTATCTGTGTATTCAATGAGAAGCGGGAGTGACGAGGCCAAGGGGTAATTCTCTGCTCGTCTACGCTCCTACCTCTTATCGATGAGAACTCGTCCTATTTCTCAGAATCACTCATACCCCTGAACAAGTGCTTATTTTCAGTAGACATCTCCACAGTCTACGAAAGTTGTTATTCCTCTAAAGGGACATATTTCCACACTTCCGGAAATTGATACCAGGTGGTTGGTAGTTGCACCGCATTGATGCCACCATGGGACTCGCGGATGATGTGAAAGTCCATCCAGCGATCTTCGTGCCTCTTCCTTCGCGTCCGATATTCCAGGCCTATACGTTGGAGTTTCGGTAGTCGGTGCGCAAAGTGCATTGCGCAGCAGTGGCGCTGGCTTGATATGCACGAGTGACAATAAGGCTTAGTACCGTGCCCGCATACAGGGAAGCGGATCCCAAGGCGTAACTCTTTGAGATGACAATAACGCGCAAGTGCGTGTGCAAAGGTGTCCTTCCAAACAAGTCAGGTCACAGACGCAGAATCCGCAGAGAAAATAGTTACCTAAAGCTGCGAGTCATCACTGCCATAATATGTATACCCGCAAAGCTCCAGTTCCACTACCTCGAGACTGGGCAGACCTCGCCGAGTTTCATGATGAAAGTCACATCGAGATCGTCCTCACACATAATCCTGAACTGCTTGAGACGTTTCCCCCCACCACCCTCTCGGATCTGATCCAGCGCTGTGCTGACCCCCTCCCACCTCAGAGCTATTGGTAGGCGTGGATTGGGTTTGATGGCGCTAATGGCAAGGCGCTCGAGACCATTGGCGTACCGCAGAACCGTTTCGATATCCTGTACTTCATTGGACATTGCAAGGGACGTGAGCTGCCCGTATACGACCAGTGACGTCTCCGAACCGAAAGGAACCATAGCAAGCGGATGCTCCGTCGGCGTATGGCTAATGAGCACCCGGAGGTCGCGAAGCTTGGGCATGAGACTGATAACGGCTGGTAGCGTCATTACCGAGTCTGGCAATACGCTGGGACATGGGCCAGTCAGTATCAGGGTCTCCAACACTGGGAAGAAGAGGTGCGGGTTTGTGAAGTCATCCAGGCAGCAGTATTCACCGGAAAGCTGAAGATAGGTCATGATTTCAACCTGACAGTGCGGCAGAAAAGACCATCCAGTGGGGATGGAACCCATGCCCGACCGCTTTTGCATGAGATCCAAGTACCTGCTGCGGTATTCCGCTCTGTAATACATGAATTCGTAGTATTTTTTGTCAATGGGGCCCTCACCAACGCGCGAGACCTCTGCTACCGGAGAGAATGTTACACGCTCCGCTGTAAATAGGGCAAGTGGATCGGGTTCTTTAAGCGCATCCCAGAAGGGAGTATCCGTGATCCTGAGGTCCCTGATCGAGATACATGCCCGAAGGACCTTGAACAGTGATAACGGGGGATCAAATGGGCATGTTATCTGGAATGTGTGCAGACTCGTCATGAGAGGTAATGCAGTCTCGAGTTTATGCAGATGAGCTGGGATGTATTCGCCGCCTGCTTTAGAGCCCCAAAGTGGAGGATCCCCTTGAGGCCATCCCGCAGGCCAGTTAAGATGGAAAGTTCTGGAGGGATTTTCAGATTACTTCAATATTTTTACAGCAACATACCTACTTTAAATAGCCCCACAGGCTCTGCGGGAAGAACATCAACCCTTGTTCGTTCGTTTTCTTTGGGTGAGGCCATTTCACATCCGCAAACAAAATAGGACGAGTTATGTGCAAGAAGGAGTGATTGACCAGCGACAAGTTAAGGAGGATCGTTTGTCGATCCCGCTGGGCGATGTGCTCAATGATTTCATATACTATGTCTCCATTGACCATCGTCATTACAACCAATAGTACTAGCACGAGTCGGACACAAGGAGCGAGCCCAGTAGGGTGGTGGGTAGTGTCACTAACCTCAACTTGCAACTTGCAAAAGCAAGTGACGACTGTAGGGCCGGTCATATTTTTAATTCAAGGCAAACAATTGTTTGGACAGTCACATTGTTTGTCGATGCTGTGTTCCATCAATTCACACCCTGTTAATAGTGTTATGACGCGCCAAGCTCCAGCCGGTCGACACGCACAACGACGGTGTTCAGTGCAGAATCCTCTCCGCGCCGTTTTATCCCTAGAGTGTTGAATTGAGTCCTGGAAGGCCGCGACGACGAGAAAAAAACGTGGGCGCGATACGATTGTGGGGGAGGGTAAACACGTAAGGTACATACATACATGGGGGCTCATTATGTACCTACAAGACTCAGTACAGTACCTAAGATGAATAAATGGGGATTGTGGGTAAATAAGAATGCAAATATAACAATCAGGGAATGAAATTGTTCGTAAGCAATTTAGGGTCTGTACAGCAACCATAATCCGGCTGGATTATTTGGTTGATGGGATTATTGATGGCGTCCCACGCATCAATGTGACACTGATTTCGCTGCGTCAGGGCTCTTATCGCTTCAATCTATACCTCGATTACCACCGTCATGCCACCATTCAACTACGAACTGCGTAGACGAAAAATTGTAGTTGCTAGCGCCTATATAGCCAATGTTGTTGGCATTGCTGTGGCTCTCTATACATCACCATTATACTGGAAACAACCATATCACACCTCTGCACTTACAGGGGAAGCATGGGTGAAGGAGTTGATAAATGGCCATCATGACCGCATCTGGACTGAGCTTGGTGTACGTGTGCATGTATTCCTAGCTCTTGTTCATGAGCTACGCACTGTTTGTGGGCTCACTGACTCACGTTACGTGAGTCTAAATGAACAAGTGGCAATATTCCTATACATGTCTGTCACTGGCCTGTCTCTCCGTCATGTTGGTGAGAGGTTTCAGCACTCTAGTCCCACCATTTCTAAGTATTTAAATTTCTTATAAATATCCTCACCATGCACTCATCTGTCTTCTAGATACTTCCGAAAAATTCTTAATGCTGTATCCTCTGGTCCATTTTATCAGAAATATGTCAGACTCCCTCGTCTGACTGATCCAACACCACAGTATATCTGTGACTGTACCAAGTTCTATCCCTTCTTCAAGGACGCAATTGGAGCAATGGATGGGACTCATATCAACTGTAACCCAACTGCCACAGATCGCCATGCAGCACGCAACCGTAAAGGTGGCGTATCTCAGAACTGCTTGGCATGTGTGTCCTTTTCCATGCGGTTCCTCTATTTTCTCAGTGGATGGGAAGGTTCTGCAGCTGATGCAACTATGTATGCATCATCACGGCTTACTGATCTCACAATCCCCAATGGAAAATACTATCTTGCAGATGCAGGATTTGGGATATGTGATTCACTTCTTGTCCCCTACCGTGGTGTTCGCTATCATCTTGCTGAGTGGGGAAGGGCACATCTTTGGTATGTGTGTGTCTGCTATTAGATATTATTAAATGCTGAATGAGAATCACTTGCGTACTACAGGCCAGAAAATAAAGAAGAACTCTATAACTTGCGCCACTCCTCTGCACGCAATGTTGTGGAGCGTGTCTTTGGAGTCTTGAAGAAACGTTGGGGTATTCTTGTCCGTCCACCCCAGTTTGACATGTCCATTCAGGCCAAAGTTCCGCCAGGACTTGCAGCCCTTCATAACTTCATCATGGACACAGATCCAAATGATATTGACCACTATCTTACCGGAAATCTAATGGATGATTGTGACCCAAACCCTGGTGTCATTATCGAGCATGAGTTTGGGGACTTAGCAGAGGGTTGTGTCACAAATGCAGAAAAAGCGAGGGCAAACAGGCTTCGTGATAGTATTTCTCAGGCAATGTGGGATGACTATCAGGATAGATTGGGAGCAGTGCCAGTGGCTAGAGGGCAAGAAGCCCAAATGTAACATTAACGAATGTGGATATAAGAATGTAGTGTAGCAAGAATGACTATGAGTGGGGATAGGGAAAGTATAAGTGAGGATAATGAATGTAATTATCTAAAGGATAGTGAGATTATACTGTGACAAAAATACCGAGACGCTCTAACTGCATACGTACCCATTCCTGGCGGACATCAACTTCTTCGATCGCCATGTAGACATCTGCAGCACACAAATCAGACTTCAAGAAGTCAACAAATGTGGCACGTTCAGTAGGGGTAAGCCAGTTCTTCTCGAGAGTGAGGGCGGTAGTAATTGCTTCACGACGACGGATAGGGGAGGGAGCAACAGTCGTACCAGCTGCAGGTAGTGCAAGAGATGTGGCAAGGGTTGTATTGAAAGCAGTGAGAGAGTCAGCAATGCTCATAAGAGCGGCAGAGCCTGTTGCGCGGACACGCTTGACGTCAGCCCTAGTAGGTGTTGCCGGCGCACGCTGTCTCTTTGCAGAGACAGGCTGAGAGCTCGAGGGCTGAAGAATCATGTAAGTACTAATAAAACGATCAGAATGTCCCAAAATTAATGTACCATGACCGCATCTTCGGGTTCCGGAGAATCATTGCGGGGAGTACCCACGGGCTGCGAGAGGTTGGGCTCAGCGTCTTCGTTGCTAGAGGAGGGTGAGCCCGGGTCATTATCAACAGGCTCGGAGGCGGCAGACGAAGCATGGTAAACGTTGGCACCAGCAACTGTGGCTGGCATCAACATCTCCATCTTGCGGAAATGGACCCAGCCCTTGTTGCGGAAGGGTCGTGCATCGGGGTGCCTCCGGGCGTAGTCGTCCCACGAGGAGGCGGTATGTACATCGATTGAGGCGCCCGTGTTGTCATCCCATGACCACCCTGAGATGGCCTGGACGGCACGCACAATGCGGAAAAGCTTCCTAAACTATATGAATCAAAATGTCAATAAATCTGCATGCAACGAAAGCCAGGGGGGAGGGAAAGCAGTAATATATATACGCACGGCAGTAAACTTGTTTTTGCAAGTCTGTTGGGTCTTGGCCCCCCCACGAACATGGAGCGGCTGGATATGTTGGGCAGCCTGCTGCATGGTGGCCTTTTTGAAGTTGCAGCCGTCCCCAGCCTCTGC
This sequence comes from Psilocybe cf. subviscida, assembly GCA_013368295.1. Classification (NCBI taxonomy): domain Eukaryota; kingdom Fungi; phylum Basidiomycota; class Agaricomycetes; order Agaricales; family Agrocybaceae; genus Psilocybe; species Psilocybe cf. subviscida. The sequence continues at coordinate 4,886,262 of JAACJJ010000056.1, read as the reverse complement.
TCGATGGTCGATAAGGAAATTGAGGAAGCTAGCCTCCTCTCGGAGGCTCCAGGAGGCGTTGTTAGACATTGGTGGGCGAGGGGAGGGGAGGAATAGATTAGACGAGGTGTTGAAGGATGGGAGAGGGGATGGATGGAAATGAGCAAGGAGCGGTGTTTTTGACCGATTTGCCACGCACATTCCCCGTTCTCGCGTACCAGAGCGGCGCTACATGTGTCCTAGATGCGCCCGAGCTGTGTCGGCGATGAAACAGGGCTGGGTGGACAGAAACGAGGCCCCAATGAGGCAGATAAGCCGAAGTTCGACGACGAGAACATGGCTGATGGCGTGTGACGTTGTGTGACCAAGCCATCAATAATCCCATCAACCAAATAATCCAGCTGGATTATGGTTGCTGTACAGACCCTTAATATTCCAACATAGAGATGCCCTCTGTAATTGACGCCTATCCATTATGTTGTTCTCTGGACCTACTATGTCTGACCTATACTATCATCAACCACACGTTTGCTCACACCAGACCTTCGCTCACTTTCCAGATTGGCACTTCACTTGTTGAAATATCATGAAATTAGGTTTACATGCCCTGTGAGCATCTTAGACTTGCTCTACACAGTCATTGTGAGGAAAGAAGGGTTTTTTGAGCGAGCTGGAAGTGGGGGTTTTGTCACGCTTGCCGCTGGGCGGCAGTGCCAAAGAGGAAATTCTCTGATGCGGTGCATAGCCCCAGTGCCAACAAGCCATCAGCGGAGACCGAAATGTCACAATGTCACCAGTGACTGAGAGAAGGTCTGGTGTGAGCAAACGTGTGGTTGATGATAGTAGTTCGGACAGGACCGTCATTCGTCCAGTCACATTACCGTCACATCACCAACCTGCAATAATTTGAACTCCGCTCGCCACCTTTCCTGCGGTCGCATTAGCTATAGGCACTGGACAGATGTAGTGGACTCAAGTTGAAGTGGCAATTTGAAAATATGGTATATAGATCTACTCTATATATTGAGGACATCGGTCTTATTATTGGTAATTACACTGATACCCTCTGTTGCCAAATTGTTGCACATCCTCTGGCAAGAATTGAGGCCTTGTGTAAGTTTATGTTCATGTGAGTTGTTTCAGAATTCAATCGACAAGCGTACTCTTATGGATCTGTCATGGAATAAAAGCAATGTAGAATTGAATCTTCAATGAACACAAGGAAGACATACCCCCTTTGCTGCTGCAGCTTGAGAATAAGTCTTATATCTGCTCCAAATCTGCTCGCAACAATGCCATCAATTGCTTCTTGAATCAAATTCTCGTAGTCGGAGTCATTGGACCTTTGATTACGATGGCAAGTTGTTGTGCGAGGTTTTCGTTGAGCGGGCATATTCGAGGATTGCTGAACATGACGAGTTAGGCGCGACGCAATCGAATGCTGGTTTCGATGACTTTCGATCACTGACATCACCAGTTGATGCCACTTCAAGCCCCGCCCGGCACATTCTCACCAGCATGACGAATTGCCTTTTTTTACCAACCTCAAAACGCCCATTTCCGCACAAAAAAAAGCCGTAGCCATAACGAATGAGTACTATGGGCCTCTTGTACAAAATTTGAGAGCAATATGGTAAGTATTTTGAGAGATATAAGCAGTGGACGAATGATGGTCCTGTCCGAACTATAGGTCAAACATACTATTGAGACCCAGCACCTCGCTCAGATCACCACCTCGCTCAGTCACAGGTGACAAGTGATGGCAATTTCAATTGCTGCTGATCGCTCACTTTTGCCGCGATCAAGCTGCAGTGATTGCCTGATGCACACACCCCACGCAGTCCACAATAGTGATGTCGTGGTCAGGTTCTGAACCAAGGTTCAAACCTGAACCTACCTGAACTGGACCACAAGTTCAGTTCAAAGTTCAGCAGAGCACCTGAACCGGACCACTAGTTCAGTTCAGAGTTCAGAAAAATTGAAAACTTGCTGAACCACTTGAAGTTTGAACCAAGTTCGAACTAGTTTGAACCAAGTTCGAACTAGTTTGAACCAGAATGATACAAGATAAGCTTTCCCCTGTATAAGTAGTTATTTGTTTGAGAATGACCTGTTAAACAATTCTTTGCCATTATGACTGACTATAACATCAAACAGCATTGATGAGCATGTGCGCACTTGGTGCACGCTCTGGCTGCCAAATTTGTTTCCCACACACTTGATGCACCCACACAAACCAACTATTCACTGTCACCAAATTACATCCTGCTCAACTCTACCACTTGACATCAAATCTTGTCAAATGAAAGTTGCCTGACATGTCAAATACATGCATTATGCATCCATTACGTCTGGGGTAGCCCACAGTGTATGCTACTAGGGTACTCTTTACTTTCCCACAATATACACCCAGGCAGTTATTTGGTACATCACACGCAAACACATTCCACACACACTTGTTCTTAATCTATAATATATATTTCACACCCTTTTTTGTGTTCTTTGTGTCTTATGATGATTTTATCTTATTTGAGTCACATTTTTGCCATCCTGTCATTATTATTATATGCTGCTTTGCATTTTCAACACACATTTACTGACTCTTGGTTCCCTTCATGTCCTATATTCCACATTCTAAACCCCTCCATTTCTTCCATAGCTCACATCTACATATGTCCTCATTCTATAACCTCTGTCAGATCACTCAAAAAATATAACATGACTACAGTATCATTATATTGTGGATGTCAGGGCACATTCTCGTGTCCAACCCTATCTGTAAGCTATCCCCTTATGGACTCCTATGACTCCCACACCTATCCTTTGGTATGCTCCCACACCTGTCATATTACTCATCCTATTCTATTGATAGTTTGTCTTACCAACCAGTACCCAGATATAGAAGTAGTTATTTATATCTTCATGTATATATAGGGTCCTGGAGTCATTGTAGGACTCCAGCTTGGTTATCAAATTGGTGTTTGGGCTTTACTTCTCTCTGACTTCGGTCAATTCCTGACAGTGGATACTCAATTATCAATGTCCTAATGCAACTTTATAATGTACAATGACTGCCACTGAACTGATCTGTGTGTATTAAAATGTGGAAGATAGGTATACATACTTCACTAAGTACAAATCTTGAGTTTTAGAGTCAGGAAGGTGACTAATCAGTGTATTTAATGTCTTTCGGACTCAGGTTCAGGTTCAAACCTGTTCTGAACCTGAACTGAACCATATTGAACCTGAAACACTGGTCCAATCCAAGGTTCAGTTCAGGGTTTGGAAATTTTTGCAAAGAACCGGACTGAACCAAACCTTGACATCACTAGTCCACAATCTCAGAAAATCATCAAGTTATATACAGCTGTGTTGGCACTATTTGAATCATAGTAAACAGTGTTCTATGAGAGATAAAGTGTCCAAAACATGACAGAAATTTAAATACACATCGAGAAAGCAAGGTCTGTGGCAAAAATGTGACTTTATACAAAGCAAATGAAAAGCAAGCCAGACAGAATTAGTTGGTGAGTAGAATGATAACCAGGAGGGGCACTATAGATGGTGGAGGGGTAGTGGGGGGGGGATACTATTTAGGATGATAGATTGGTGCTTGCAATTAGTACTGCTCAAAGTTGAATGCTAAGTGTGCTTATGGCAGCCGCTTGTCTAAGTGTCACAGTGGTCACAACGTTCACACACCGCCATCATGCCTGCTGTGTCGCATTTGCGTTGAGCACTCTCGTGTACATCCTCCACTCTGGTTTGCTGTTGTATTCAACTTGTATTAATCCCTTTTCTCCAGTGAATCGGAGAAGCCATCCCTTCCTGTTCACCACCATTCTAGTCCTTTATGGGATATTGCCCTGTAAATTTATATATTTGATACTTCATCCCTCCTTTACTATTCCTTTTGTTGAATTTCCATCCTTTAATCTGTCTTACATCTGTGTCCATAAATCATTTAATGCAAACTCTTATTTACATCAGGAAAGCATGTGACAGCTTTTAGTGTCTTGGACAGTCTTTTAATCTATTGATAGACGTTACAAGACCAAAAGACCTTAAAAGACTTAAAGACGCTAAAATGTCTTTCAAGACAAGTCCCAGTACTGATTTTTTTTCAAAAGACATCTAAAAGGTCTGTCAAGACAGCTTAAAAGACAGTAAAAGGCAGTTCAGAGATCTTTTAGGCATCATTTTTGCAACACACGTTTCAGTCACATTCAAGAATTTGAAGCCAAACATCATAGAATTATAGTCAGTACTACTGTAGATAGACAATAAGTCAAAGCTAGGGATATAGTGTATATGGAGGTTAAGTACTTTACTGTCCCTGACAACTTCCAGTGGAATTAGTGAGTAAGTAAATTATAAGTACTCTATGTTTGATAGCGAGTTTATGGCTAGGTAATAAAAATGAGTACTTACTTAGGCAATACCAGGGCATGGAGGTCGAGAGTGGCAGCTGTGGCAGTGGGTAATAAATTGTGAATATCACAGCACAATATACTGAAGAAACGCACCAAAAAGATGTCAAAACCGTGCGCAGGAGGCGCTGTTTGAAAGGTGGGGTCAACACAGATTGATTGATCTATAAAACAGTGTAAGAAAACCAAAATTAGCGAAGTTATGCCCCAGACACCAGGAAGAAATAATCTAGATAGTGATGAGCATGTAGCTTCGTAATGGCGGGACCAAATTGTACGCACATAGGCTCATTAGAACCGGATTAAAAGCGCAGAATGAGCGCAGAAAAAACCTCGTCAAAAGGTTGCGCAACTGTCAAGATAGAAGGTAAAGTTCATTGGGATTAATAGGAGAACTCACTAGGATATGCCAAAACGACATCGGATTGGGTCGAAACCGGTATCGCTCGAAAGGGGTCGTTCGTGTGAATCTGGGGATATATGGACTGCCACAGGGCGATGAGTATACACTGTGGTAGACCTCAAACAAGGTGGCATGGGTATAGTTACAAGGATACACTTTGTTTGCGTGATTGGGTGGTTGAATCGCCGCATTGAGGGGGTCTGCGGAACCGCGCTGAGTAGTGGAATCTAACGCACAAAGAATCGTAGGGAGGCGTGCAGCCGTTGCGATGATATGTGTGCCACATCACCAGTTGTGAGTTGTGACAGCAGGGGTGGTGATAAGCATGGGCTAGGGTGGTGGAAGGTGGATGTCGATGATGTGGCAAAGTTTGCCATGTCGTCAGAAACCGGCGCAAGGCCCGGGCAAAACGTCGTGCGAAAGTTCATTCACCGTGAATGAACTTTCGCACGGAGTTTTGCCCGGGCCGTCTGGTGTCCGCTTGTAGCGTCAAGGTGGGTACCAACTGCATGCTACATAGCAGTACAACTTTGCAGCACGTGGACCGGTTTCTATGAATAGGGTACCGTTTTTTAGCGTTTAATTACACGGTTCTAACGAGCCTGGTATCATGTTGTAGCGATAAGTATTTGCTTAGTTATTGTAAGTGCGCTTAAGCTGACAATTGATGCAGGGAAGAATACCATCTACCTCCGTAAATATTCAATGGATTTCTACTAAAGCGGTACCATTTTTTATCACTAAATTACGCGCTTCAAACGCGTCCAGCATCATATCAGCGCGACAAAAACTCGTTGAGCTAGGCTAAGTGCGCTTTTGATGAGTACTACCAAAGTGGCACACAAGTATACCAGCATTTACACCATCAATACTGGACATATCCGGGTGATAAAAATACTCAAATGTAGCGCTTTATATTGGGAATCAAACGCGCGTAGTATCGCAGCAGAGCGCTCAGCCTACGTTGAGTAATGGCAAGATCGATGATTTTGGGTAACACATCAGTATTTCAACTATAGTGTGGTCAATTCCCCACCGTTACGCACGCTGGCAATATATTCTTGAAGCGGTCAACTACGCGCTTCGAACGAGTATAGTATGTTGGCAAACGGACCAGTTTAAAGTAACTAATCTTTGGCATTATCCATTCAAGTTTCAACTTGAACTGTGAAATGGGAATGTTCACCAAAAAAAATAGACTCGGACAAGTGCTTGGTACTGTCCGGTACCCCTTTTTAAGGCGGTTCCAACGCAATTTAAATCAAATTTTTATGATGGCTAAGTGCTAAGTTATTTCAATAAACATTCTTGAAACTCGGTCAAAGCAGGGCCAGAAAGCGAAGTGAAGCACTTATCCAATCTGTATAAGCTTAGTACAAGAATTTAGGTTAAGTTCATACAATTGCAATGCTATTTTTATCAGAATTTTCCAACTGGAATTGGTGAAGATATGTCAGTAACAATAAACAATGAACATTGCAAGTCAGAGTCAGTAGTGAAGTAATGGTTAGTGTATGTATTGAGTGTAATGTCAGTATCAAGTATGACAAAACCGACATAGTGAGAGTCACATTAGATACTAAACTTACCTTGCCAAGTCACTTAGGTCAATTCTCAATCATAATCACCTTAGATTTTTCTAAATGTATTTAAAGATCTTGTAATATCTTGTAAAGTCTTTCAAGCCCTCAGTTATCTTGAAATGTCATTCAATGTCTTGGATAGTCTTTAAATAGATGAAAATCTTAAAAGATCTCTCACGCCCAGACATCATTTCCTGATGTATCAAAGCCGGTTCTGAAGTGTCAGGTGCTCAACAGTTATATAATAATTAATTTGTGCCCTTTCTCTTCTCCTGTCATACCATTTGGATCATGGTTGTGTTGATCTCAGTTCTAAGTGCACATGTTCAGAATCATTTGCTTCCTCTTCTCCTGGGTGTAGTGGTGCAAGCTCTGCTGCCAATTTAGATCCTTCAACACCAATGACTAAATTATGGATGATACTTGTAACTATACTGTACCATTTGGAATAATTTGTCACAAAGGTGACTTTTGAACTTCTTGAGAAAATCCAAGAAATCTAATAAATCAAGAAAGAATTAAATCCGGTGTCAGAGAAAATTGGGTGTGACCTGTGACTGACGAATCATTTGAAATGGTACAGTAATCCACCAACAGGCCTGAAAATGCTAATAATTTAATGATATGTTGACACACACACCTTGCAGGAATGGGAAACGTCCTTTCAATGCCATACAGTGCCCTGATCAGACCTGGATGTGGGAGACTGCCTTATCAAAAATGGAATTTTCGCGGACGAAAGATACTGATTGGCAGTGGACAGGGATTTTTGTTCACTATACCACTGATTGAGAGGCTTGCTAGACTTGGAACATACAGAAAATGGCAGGGGAAAACTTGCGAGAGTTATCGAACTGGACATGTGCAATTTCAAGTTCACGCTTCGTTATTGTGTTGGACTTGTAGGGCATTGAGTATGAGGTTGAGCAGCTTGCAAAGAGCATAAAGTTTTTCATATTCTTGGTCATGATGGGGTTTTTCCTGTTGAAAGTTCTTGAGCAATGTCAAAAAGCGGCGCCAGTGTTAAGGCCACAACAATGCGAAACAGACTCCAAGACATGACGACACGACATATTCTACGAATTGACACGACGCATTGGTGTGCGGGATCAGCCTCTGCAAACCGGCCATCAAATAATTCATATTGCGCACTGCCGTTCAGTGGCAAGCATGACAAAACCCTAATTCATATCCTTCTCAAATCAGTCTTGAAGAGGGGAAAGCAAGCTGTGGCTATGTTTGGGAGAGCTATGGAAACCCATAAACCTAATTTTGCGTCCTCAGAGTGAGTGGAAGGTGCTCATTTTGAAAAGTGAGCGAGGTGGTGATCTGAGCGAGGTGCTGGGTCTCAATAGTAGTAATTTGTGTGGAAATCATGGACTTTGCACATTGGGGGCCTGACGGCAACCAACTGGCAGGCTGGATGTCAAATCAAAGACAAACAATTTTGTGCAAAACTCGACTGTAAACCACTATCCAAGTTACTATAATCATCACACATGTTGATCTGCCTGCGAGAGCTTCATTCCACTTATTTAAGACAAAGCAGGCAGACCGTCACAGAATCATTTGTTTAGCGTCCTAATACAAGTAATGAAACTACGATGGTCAATGGAGAGGTCCCGAAGGGAAACCTCGAGCTGGCTGCGAGCTGGCTGGGGCCGGGGCTGGTTTGAATTGTCTGTGAGAGTATTATCTATGGATATAGGTAAGTCTAGCACTGACTAGCAACGATATGTCTGTACGATGTCGGTGATGGGTCCCAACTCAACTCGGCAAGCTATGATGGTATTTGCGGATGTTTGTATGTACTTAGCAGGCCAGAATTACAGAAAAAGCAGTTTTTGAGCCAATCCAGACCTCCAATGGCGTGATATGTCATGCAAAATCCTCCTTTTGTTGAATACGGTGCGAATGGACTGGACGGATATACCATTTTGCATGCGTTGGATTGAGATATGAAGCAAAAATCATTGTAGCGGAGATGGTTAGAGTATTTTTTGTTTGTTAGTCGATCCTCTTTGAATCAATGAATGATCTCTGCAAAGCGCAATGCGAAAGCTGCTGTGGAAATTATACAAAAATGCTTCTGCCAAACGAACCAATTTATACCTACTAATACAGAGTGCTCAACTGCATTCAGCCCAGATATCTAACTTCCGCCATGGTTTTGGAATATTATCGCAGATTCCACGCCTGTCAGCATGGCCGGCAAACCATCAAAAATTGCTTGGATTCCTCCCCAGAGCTTATGCCATCATGTAGTATTCGCAGCCCAGGTATCACACTTTGAACCCACACATATATCTCGTTTTTTGTGTGTTCAAATGATGCGCGAGTTCTGAACTGCGCTATAGCCTGGTAATGGGTGAACGTTCTATGTATATCCGGTACAAGTTACTCATGTAAATTTCAAAAACAATCCTGTCTTGTTTTTTTTTTGTGTGTACAATCGATTTTCTGGCCTCCAGGGCACATCCATTGCCTTGTTGCAGAATCTTCTTGTGAGCGCATTTGCCCCGCTAAAATTCATAAATATTCAGTCCAACAGACATATGCCGTGAGAGCTACTTACATGGGCTCGCATATGGGATTTCAAGCCGTGGCTGGAATACCACTTGCTTCTTTCCCGGGAGTGGGACAGAAATTGTTTGTAAGCCGCTTGCCGCACTGGTTGAACGTGTGGCAGCTCCCGCCGCATTTGGTGCGTCGCAGAAGGAAACTTGGCCAGTGGCAAAGAGACAATTTGTGTCATGTGCATTGATGCAGATACCCGTTCCTGACTTGACTGTGCATGGTCCGGTGCAGACAGTGTCAGAAATCCTTGAGCAGTGCATGATGGTGACCTTGGAAGCATGGGGCGTGAGGTCACCGAATGGGTCACCACTGATGGTTATACCAGCAGGGTCCTGTGCAGCAACCCAGGCCTTCATCTCTTCCAGAGAGACGATGCCAGGCTTAAGCTGAATACAACCGTGAGCACTATATACTTGGGTAGGCATAGAGACACAGGGTGCGTACATTGTTTGGAACTGTGCGGGCAATAGATCCAGTGGTGAAAGCCGCAAGTGCAATGAGAAAAAGCATGTTGGGATACATGTTGTGTCAAAGAGACGAATCCTGGAGGGACAGAGAAAAAGGGATAGGTAAGGCCCTGACTGCTGACCTGCCACCTCAATTTTCCTAACCCACCGATTCAAAACAAGAGCAAATTGCGGGTTCCTTGGGAAATCAGACCTCAGGTTGATGCTGTCATTGAACATGTGAGGTCACCCTAACTATCATATCAAGCCTGTGTGTGGCATGTTTATAAATAGTGAGTTTGCAATGCAGCCATGGGCACCATCAGTGGCTTGATGGTAGCTCGATCACAGCAGGCATTGTCATGGCAGTGTCTCGCAAAGACTGAGAATAGATGGAAAATAGTTTTAAAGTAATATTGGGTAACTTCTCATAACTGTAACTTAAATATTGTATAACTTCAAAATCTCTTTACAACCTATTCTCCGTCAATGGAGTGCTATATATAGAACAAAGAACTATTCATCTGTGAACCGTCATAAATGTAACGCTGTTTATGAGCTTTTATTGGACAAAAAACCTCCATAGTCTATAAAAGAGGACTTTTTTTAGCGTCTTTCTCCCTATAGATCTATAAATACACCAACTCTCTGTGGAGGCCATAGGGTCTAAAAGACGTTCAAATCTATGTCGTAGCCAAGGCCGCAATAGGCGGTAAAATGGATTCCAGAGCTTTTGGGCATCCATGGCCGGGATGGACCAGCAGGACAGTTTTGAAAGAATTGACCATCTATTCTTCTCCTATGTCTGACACTGCTGCAACAATGCCTGCTGTGGGTGTAGTGGCTTCACTGTACCGTATGAAGGCAACAGCCGCCACCGGCATGATCTTGTGCAAAGCCTTCATACAAATCATATTGGTGGTAAAAATTGTCTAAACGTCCTAATAACTCATGGGCAGGAAGCTCGGACATCATTGTGAACTCGGTTTTTAAATACCTGTGTGCACCTATAGCTGGGTGGCACACTCATTCCTTTGCTTATGTCGATGGTGGCGGTGGCTGTATTGCAAAGTCTCAAATTGTTCTTGGGTGCCATTCATATGCTACAGACATATATGCTTGATCATGGTGTGCAGGGGCGATGGGTGCATTGCAGAGATATACTTGTCTGTGTTTAGATGCGGCACACCGCAGCAATGATTAATGATAGGTAGTGCTGGGCTCAAAATTTGATATCTGTTACAGTATATCTATCAGCCAGCAACCACGGCATCTGAATGTATTGCTGCTGGTTTTAGGTTGTTGATATTTCTAGAGTATGACCTGCTTTGTATGTCTGGAAATGCCACCTTTTGTGAGGCAGAGCCATTTCAACATCACTCAATTGGTTGAACTCTGATTAACTACACAGTTGCTGATGGGTCTTTTTGCTGACTGGAATGGGAAATCACAGTAACGCCAGTAACAGCACCATAGTCACAAGAAGCTCTGCTGGCCGGCACGGCCTCTTTGGATTGAAGGTTTCAGTTAGCTCATGTACCAATTTGTTTTCTCCCACTACAGTCATTTGCAAAATGAATTGCAGTGTCAAGTCCCAAAAGTTTATTTGCGAGTGTTTTGATGGTGACATTATTCTCACTGCTGACTGTCACCAGCCGTCAGTACACAGCCCCGTCCAAGGTCAACACTGCTGACTCTAATCGGTCTCTACCATCTTTAAAACCCCCGCTGCACTCTCATACTGATCTCATTGGACTTGGGAAAGTCTTCGCCTTTACCTCAACCAATAATTTCTCCTTGCTGATGTAGCAGCCAAGGCGCGATATGGCCTGAAGCCGACTTCACACCCTTTTTATTACGCGCAAGATCCGTGGGCCTGCTACTCCTACTTTCTCACTTTCTCGAAGACAAACATGAACAATCTGATGTTGAGGAACGGATTTCATTAAACATTAAGATTAAAGTAGAAAAAAAGACATTAGAATTAAAGGCAGCATGAATAAAATTTGAGTGGTAGAATGACAGTGCAACTTATTAAGTAAACTAGTAGACAAGATGAAAGACTTATCAAAAAGGATCAATGTCGCGTCATAACACATTGCCGTCGAGGATGGCAATTATCCACTGCAGGCAACCATGGTTTCTGCTGGATTTCCATTAGTTTCCTGGTTTCATGGAAGTTGCCGGGTTTTGGCACCTAATTCATTAGCTGTATTTCCAGGAAATCGACCATAGATGATAGGTTACCAAACTCACGGGGTTTCCACTTTTTCCGCGGGTTACTTTCTGTTTATGGTAGTTTTGGGGGTTACGGTAACGCCGGAAATTTTTTGGTCAACTTCCTGATGCTACCTTCAGTCTGCAATCGCATACACATTTAGCTACTTATAAGACTGTAGGTAGTTTTCAGACAGAGGGATAAGAAGATTCCCCAAGATTTTGCATTTTCAGCCTCTCCAGAAGAATCTCAAACTCGCAACCTACAGCTAGCGCATCAGTGGCATACTTTGGGAGCACGACCATACATCGAAGCGACATAGGTCTTGTTGTCGCTGACCGCCTTCCCGAGGAAACCCCTGGGGTACATGTGCAGAATCATCACTGGAATTATACCGTAATGTTGAGAGCGGTGAAGTTCTGCTGGGGCAACGGAGAAGTTTCAGGCGCAGTAGTTGAAAGACCGACGAATGCAACCAAGCTGATGCGCAGAGTCGACATCCTCATATCATAAAGCGAGCGATGGTACTTAGTGAGAAGCCTGGTATGGACCGGGCTTTGGCAGTGAGGGGATGAACACTGGCCATGTATGAACCACTTGGTGAGGTGGCCGGTTGAGTCTTCCCTCCTTTATAGAATATTGAAGAGTCTCCTGTTCGTGTAGAGGGGTCAAAGCGTCTGGAAAATCCTTCCAATTGATCGGAGAAAGGTGATCGTTCCGAGGCGTGAAGAGGGAGAGGCGTTCTTCTGCTAGGCTTGCTTGCAATGAAGTCAGTATCAAAGAATGTTAGTAGAAGCCCGAAAGATCGCAGGATTTGGGAAGGGCGAAAGTCTGAAATTTGATGCACCTGGCGCTTTTCAAATTCTTTTCGATATCATATAATTATCTGGTGAATAGAAAGTAGCGACTTACAAACCTCTAGTACTGCTAGTTCTCGTGCCCCCAGTAGGTCGACAAAATCTGGGAAGATGTAACATCAGGAAGTAACAGACATGAGAAGGCGCAGCGTGAAAGTGACATGAGGGGCGAGTCATACTCGAGAATGACCCAGTGTTGGCGTTTGTTTACAAGCCACTGAACCCGGTGGTCGTCGGTATTTGGAATTTGAATAAAGAACGGGTAAATAGTTAGATATCACAGCTTATACGGCGTACATACATATTTGGATACAAGTAAGCACTGTGTCGAGGATATAGAACAAGATGAAGTTGTCAATAATGTGAACAGTGGATGAAGGGGTATACGCGTTTGTTGTGAGTTAAGGTACTGAACAACTGAAGGAACCGAACGCCCTGAATGCACGTGAAATGAGAGGATGACTAGCTTTGCCAGCGAGTTCAAGGAAAAGCGGAGAAAAAATTTGTTGTACAGGTATCTGATCAACTACAAGGTATGCATTGACTCGTCGCTCGCACGCCGTTTAATCGAGGCGTACGCGCGATCGCGGCGCGTTCTCGTACGAATAGTTCGCGTTGCTGGTCGGCCCCGGTACAGTAGACGGCGCGACGCCGCCGTACGCATCCTGGTAGTTATCCTGGTACCGGTTGTACGAGCCTCCAGTCTTCGCGCCAGCGCCAACTAACTGTGACGGCAACGCATACGCCTGTCTCTGCGCCTGGGGCTGTGAGGCAGTTGCTGAGGGCTGACCATAGGCAGGGGGGTCGGATGAACTTCCAGCGTACGACATGAGCGACGAGGCGGCATATGGCGCGGCCTGCTGTTGCATCTGCTGTTGCGGGTATTCGCGTGCGTATCCACCCGGGTACATCGCCGGGGTGCCATATGGCTGTTGGTATGGAGCCGGGCTTGACCCCGAGAAACTGCCTCCGGCCTGAGGCGGAGGCGGGACGTTTCGCATGGACATGTTGGTATTGTTGGATGCGAAGGAGCGTCTGCGCGAGGCTGCGGATGTACCACCGCTGCCGGCGTTGTTCCAAGCTACCGATGATCAGCAAAGATGTTAGAATAAGCTCGATGGATGAAATCAAAGAGGACGTACAGGTTGACGGGGGGAAGCGCAGGGCATCCATTGCTAGACGATCCCGGCGTCGGCGGCGCCACACGATGTAGCCGAACACCATCAGAAAGAGGACAACGATACCGCCGATCACACCACCAGCGACGGCGCCAGCGTTGGACTTCTTGGTTTCCGCCGCGACGACAGGAAGTGAGGGAGCAGAGTCCGCCGCGGAGGAGGTTGGTTCGGAAGAGCTGGTGGGTAAAGGGGTGGTGCTAGTTGGTGTGGTGGGAGTCACATCGGGTGTTGTCTCGGACGACGGCAGGGGAGTGCTACTCGGGATCGGGGTGGATGATGGGAGAACAGACGTCGAATTGGCTACGGGGAGCGATAGTGTGACCGATGCAGATGCCGAGCTTGGGAGCACGGGTAAGGATGGTGTTATAGGCGTCGTCGTGACTTGGGAGACGAGGAAAAGGTCGAGGAAGAGCGGGTCAGACAGTATGGGGTGCGAGATCTCGACCGAGTGCACGGCGTCAGGAAGCACACCAGAGTCGAAGAATAGAACACGGTACTGGGCGCGGCCTGTCTGCGTGGCCTGGAATATCTTTGGACTCCCTCCATCGACGCTATACACAGATGTCGGCGCAATTGACTTGGGATTTCCCCCAGAGACGGTGCCATACACGCTGATGCTGGTTCCTGAAGCCCAGGATCAGTTCCGGAGGATCAACACGAACAACGAACGCACCTCGGAAGGTAACTTTTGCAGTTGAGCCAGCAACCTTTGTCCAGCTGGTGGTCGAGTTGAATTCAAACTTCGATCCGGCCTGGTCCCAGCCAGGAGAATAAACTACAGCAGGATTTCGATCATCGAGCGTCAAAATTGACATGTCGGGTGATTTGAATGAGAGAGAGGACGGCGCTGAAGAACCGAAATATACAGAAAACTTGAAAACCAAAGGAATGAGCGGTGCGTCTACAGCATCGATGGGTGAGAGAGAGGAAGCAAAATGTTATTTTCATCCTTGGTTGTTGCGAACAACTGCGTTGCTAACCACTGTGTCATCAGCTAGATACCCATTTGATTGCCGGCTTTTCTCGGCTTTTTGACTTTCTGCAAGCCAAAAAGCTGAAAAGGTACCGAAAAGCGATATGCCATTGCTTTCAACGTCTGTCCTACTCAGCTCACTTTGATGAGAATTGCCATAATATATCACGGGTTGGGTAGAGTAGGCTGACAGTAGCAGTTTCCATCCTGATTTCCATAAAAAATTATCCTCATGACACCTTCTCCTAGGCCTATTGCTATATTGTAACTTTTTAAATTTTAAGACCTGGGTTGCCGGCTTGTCAGCTTATTACGCTTTTAACGCTTTTTTTGACTTGCACAAGTACAAAAAGCTATTAGCTAAACTACTGATGGTTGCCACTAAAACATCCATACAAATAATCGGCTCTTGCCGAATGATCGAAACACACGGCACCGCCACTCTCAAATCATACATTTGAGCAACAATGGGGCAAATGTAACTCGGACTCTGAGTATCGTCAACTAGGCTTCAGGGGATCAGGAGTGTCGTACATTATAATTATATAACTACACAAATGAGGGAAGCAGAAGCATCACGGCAGTATTGGATAAAAGTCATATAAAACGCCGAGTAACATGTTGTCGACATCATAAATAGTGATCAGTGGCTTAGGTGTTGTTGGGGCGCCGTTGTATGGAACATACCAGGGATTAAAGTCATGGGTATTTCAACGAGTGAGAAACGGATCATAATTACGCCAAACCATTGTCGATCCGAACTGAAGACCTCAAGGCTTTATGTCTTGAGGCGCCCTAGCATAGGATAAGAGGACCCAGGGGTACTACTAGCGCCAGCCACACCCGGCCTAGCATGAAAACCGGTCGCTCGTTCTGAGAATAATGGGTGAATGTCAGCCCATCATGGGAGGTGAGCTGGGTAGTCAGGTGGAAATACTCACTACTCTCAATCCACCTGTGTACCGCCGATATCTCATCCGGCTGCATGCGTCTTCGTTGGCGGCGGCGGCGATGAATCACGCATGCCAGTACTGTAAGCAGACATAAAAGCACCACGGCAAGGATCACTGACAGAACAGTGACTTTCGTTCTATCTGAGCTTTTGGTTTCGTTATGGGACGGGGGTGCGGGTACATCTGACATGCTGGAGGCCGGAAACAATGCTGTCTGGAGCGAAGTATAATATATAGTGCGTTGGCCGACCGGCGTGGGTGCACTGGTGGGGGAGGTCCAGGTGCTCTTCGCCAAGACAATAATTTCGGAGGATGGTTGCGAAAGTGTGCTACTAGTTGCAGGCAATTTTGTCTGAATCATAAAGTAGTCCAGAAATATGTGTTGGGTCCCGCTCTCGACAGTGATTTTCAGCGCATGCTGTCCGAAAGGAAGCAGATCTGACTGAAAAAACGTCTGATTGGTCTCCCTTTTGTTGGAAAGCGGGTCAGAATAATTGCCAGCCTTGTAATCATCCACCTCGAAGATAAAGGTCGCCGGGTTTGGTTCCTCCTCTTCGACTTGTTTAAGAGACCCAAAGACAGAAATTTTTATTCCTGCAATAATTGGATCTCAGTGAAAAGCTTTTGGCAGAATTTTATCGTGCATTACCAGTAAAAGTGAGGGACGCCACTGCACTGCCATCCATTGGATAGGTTGTCGTGTGGTTTACTTCGTCTGACTGGCCGGCACGATTCCAGGACCCAAAGTATTGTACAACAGGACTCTGATCATCGATGATCGTAAAGTCGTCCATTTGCAAGAAGCTAAATAGTGGCTGTTGGAAGGGAGGATCTGGTTTGTTGTTAATGGAGGGGTTAGGATGCAACCAAATGGACAATGCACGAATTTAAGGACCACTAATGCGTTTGAATCTCGTTTGATATTTCGGGATATGGCAAAGTCTCAATACCCTCAACGTGAACGAGTTGAGATTACTGCATATTGGCCGTCTCACCAGCGTCATGATCATGACTGCCCATTGGAGATGTGTTCCCAGCCCTCTCATTTGAGACGATAATCAGTGTCCGGTGCTCTTGATGTCCACTTCCGAGATCTGTGTTTAGACCTCAGCGAGTAGAATCTTTGGGAACGCAAACTATGGGCTTCTAAAAACAAATTTTCCGCGTGAAATTGACCGTCATTAGGAAGCGTTCAGTGTCAAGACACACTGCTTTGGAAATAAAAGATAGTGGAAGATTGAAGATTGAATGAAATGTACGGTGCGATGTTTACTAACCATTTCACAAGCTCGCAAGACGAATGTGGATTTGATTGCAAGCTGGGATAAATCGTAAGAACCCAACAAGAATTCAATAACTACATGGAATGAAATTGTTGATCCTCTCAATAAAACAATTACTGTGCTACAACACCCCAAAAAGAGATACAGGTACTTGAGGATATTTCATTCTGCAGGTCTAGGGTACATCCTTCATCTTGTAATGGTGATTCTAAGAAGACTGTTGGAAGTCATATGCAGGTGGGGAGCGGCGCTTGACGTTATACGGCACAAATGGGGGGCTTGACATATCGTGAATTGTATCCCTCTCGCTGGAGGACTCAGCGAGTGCTAAGAAACCCAGTCAAAGACGAAGTCGTATTAGAAAATTAGGATTGGCTGCGACATGAAGCTGTCGAATACATACCATGTGTGAATTGGGTTTGAACCTTGAGACGTTGGTTATGGTGATTCCGCCTCTTCCATATGGAGTACACCCCCAAAAGGAGAAGGAGCAGTGCGACTATACCAGCAACTGCCGCACCAGCGATGCTAGATGCAGATATTCCTGCGGAGCTCCTTTGTGCAGACTTTGAAGATGACACCGGCCAGAGCGTCGCTCCGTACGAGGAAGTGGCTACATCAAATGACTGGGATGCTGATGCTGATGCGGGGGGCTGTGATAACCATACAGAGCTGCTCCCGCTCTGAGTTGGGAGAGCTGAGTCGGTAGTTGGCGTCGCGCTGGCAGTGAAGGTGGGGAGGCTGATAACGGCCGACTTTATTGCTGATATCGCAAGTGATGCTGAACTGGCTGGGCTGACGGAGCTCTGTGGAAATTCCTCGGCACCTAGTAATAGAAAGTCCAGAAAAAGCCCTGGATGTTGGTCCTGATTCATGATTTGAAGGGTGTGCGCCCCTACGTCGAGACTGGAGGACTCAAAGAAGACCATTTGAAATTGAGTATTTTCCTTATGTTCTGGTTGGAAAAGTACTGCTGTCCCTCCATCGATACTGAATGACCAAGAGGGTAGGAAAGGTTGGCTTTCTTCTCCCGAACTAACTGTCCCATATACGCTGATCCTCGTGTGCCCTAGGTCGTATTGCCCAATCCTTAATGTAGGCAGACCTTGTAGGGAGTTATGCATACCTTGGAATGTAAAATGAACATTTGCTCCCGGGGTTGTCGTTGTTGTAGTAGTATTATCGTATTCACCCGGCTGACCAGCACGCGACCATTGGTTCTCGGAGTACATCATGACAGGGCTTCTGTCATCAATGAGGACGGGGTTACTGGACATAAGGATTTTTCCGTGAGCGGGAACTCTGACTTGGTACTAGTATAGCAATATGTCTTAAGTCATTTTTGGGATGCGTTGACTGTCGCATTTACCATCTCTTCATCACTATAATACCAAAATCCATTTAGATGATCATCAAAATGAGCTGTTATAAAAAGGAGGACAGTCTCAGACAAGATCAAGAAGCAGCTCAATAATCGTGTGTGAGCTTGGAGTGAGCTCGTCTAACGGTATCTACTATGTTTGGAGGATTGATTCGAAAGGTCACGTCTGGCCATGCAATTGAGATAGCTGGGGCGCAGTTGCTCATGGTGGGTTTTACGAGGTGTTCGACATAGGTAACAGTAGAGGTGATATCGACTCACAAATTGTCGAGCTCATGATATCTATCTACAAAACCGTAGACCGCTTTCGAAATTTCCGCGCGTGCTTTGTTTGATCAGACAATTTAGGAAAGGCTGCTGTAGATGGTGGAGCGGCAGTGCCTGTGCATTACATGCCACTGATGAAACTTGTAACGATTGGATTTCACTTCTTGGCCTACAGTACCTATGTCTTGATTTATCAGTACTACGCATTATGCCCTCGAACGACCACTATATGCACGAAGAGCAAAAGAAAGTCATTAGTATGATGCATACTCGCGGTTCAAAGACTAAGAAAATTGCATCCGCAACCAGTTCAACCCCAAGGGTTAAGGGCGGCAATAATGCAGAAAATATAAGTCAAAGGCCAGTGTCATTGAGAAGAAGCGGGCCAACAGGGAGCGATAGGAGGACGGTGGGGTGAGTAGCGCCGCGCCGACGGCAGTGCGTCATATTACCATATTTGTCTGTTTTGACCAAACAAAGGAAATGCAGATAGCTGGAAGTCCGAAAAAGGCAGGCGTTGACGCTGACACCGACCTTGATCATCATCGGAAGAGTTCCTGTCACCTTCCCGCTCTCTCCTCATTGCTCTAACGCTTACTTTTTCTTTGCCTGTGCTCACATCCTACATCCATTCACGCCGCTCCCTGCCAACCGCATTGGCGACCCTGGGATGCAGGACATGCGCGACACTGTGTTCTCACAGTTGGGTCTCGCGCCATGGTGCTTCAAAGCTTCATCAGCCATCGCCCAATCTGACCGCCACCTCACGGCCATTTTTAATTCCACCGTTGCTGCGACGCTGCGCTCCTGCAAGGAGCCGGGACTCCTTATAACCGGTCGTACTCTCCTGCATTCAGCACCAGCACCGGCGGGCAACGAGCAACGAACACGCGCAAATGACCGCTTCCCGTACCTACGATCATAAAGCCTGTGCTAGCGACGAGGGACCTCATTGCAAAATCACAACAAGGGGCTCGACGGCGGATCATCAAGCTCTCCAATCCATAGCAAATGTGTGCTCGCAGGCAACGACGAGCATCAGATGGAGCAGCATCCGCAACACCTCCCTCACCCATGCTCCACGTCAAATAAATGCTTAGATCTTCGATCAACGCAAGTAAGTGATGTATAATCATGTTTTCTCAAAAGTACTGACGGCCTCCTTACTTCTGCAGATGCCACATCAACACTTGAACTTGATGGCCGTCGAGTATGCGCTGGAGCAGCACGCGTGAATACAGGCCACACAAAGCATACCTCAAAGGTGAGTCAGAGTAAATTAAGTTGTGCGTATCACACGCGTTGTTGACACGACCCTTGGGTTGATCAGGGCCCACCTCCCGCCAACGTCCCGCTCTCCTCCCACCTTGTCCTCCTCGTCACCGAGTGCCTCAACCTTCCATCTCTCTGCTCGTTACGCCATCGTCTCCCGGCGTCGCACGCGCCCCAAGGTGGCTGTAATCTGCTAACGCCACAACCGATTTACCCGACTATGCTCGACCTCTCTCGTCTCTTTCGCTGCCCGTGAATGCAGCTACAATTAACCCGCGGCCTCAACGCCCTAATCTGGCGCCCTAGTCCCACCACCACCGTCCTTCATGCGCGATTTCACCCCTTCACGCCGCCCTTCTTGATCTGCGTCCGCGCTGTTAACATACCAGAAATTTGCGAGCTTGCTGCCTCGCCTTGGCGCCCCATACCACGGTACCACCGTGGGTCGTCGACAGTCCCGCCTGAGGCCCACCGCGCTCATCGTTGTCATGCTGCGAGTCGGGCGGTGTACACATTTCCACCTCTCAGCCCCTCCCCTTCTCACTGTCGCGCCTCTAAACCCACCTTTTCGACGACGATGAATCAATGCGGTAGCGCTGTGCAGTCTGGCATTATAGCATTCTGTAAGACTCCGTGGATACAATGCACGTTTTCAAACGCCGTCGAGGTCGCCCTGCTTGTCCTATCTCATCACGGTGAATAACATCACTGTATGGAACTGAGGATAAGCTAATGCCACGTCATTGAGTGTATGTACTCGCTTTTATATTGATGTCCCGAGTGTATCCGCCACCGTGTATCCGCCACCGAGGGACTTGAACGGCTGCATTTGCACGGCGTTTGACTGACAATGTCACCCCCGTGATGAACAACTTCCCATCGTCAACCAACGCGCATACATGCCTCAGCTTTTGCCACTGATGCAAGACCCTCCGGTTGCTAATTTCATTCATGTGGGGCCTTAGATGTCAGAAATGGTGGCATGGTAGTACCTTGGCAAACGAGAAGAGGCTCGAGGAAGAGCGGGTCAGACGTTATGGGGTTTGAGTTCTCGAGCAAGTTCACGACGCACACCAGAGTCGAAGAAGAGAACATAGTACTAGACGATACTGCGCCCGTGCGGCCTGCGCCGCCTAGTATATCTTAGGACTCCCTCCGTGGACGCTATACACAAATGTCGACGCAACTAACTTGGCAGTTCCACCGGAAACGGTGCAGTACACGGTGATGCTGGTTCCTGAAGCTCTCTGGATCAGTTCCGGAGGACCAGCACGAACAACGAACGCGCCTCGGAAGGTAACTTTGGCAGTTGCGCCAGCAACCCTTGTCCAGCTGGTGGTCGAGTTGAATTCAAACTTCGGTCCGGCCTGATTCCAGCAGGAGAATAAAGTACAGCAGGATTTCTATCATCGAGCGTCAAAAATGACATAATTTGAGTGATTTGAATGAGAGGACGGCGCTGAAGGACCGAAATATACAAGGAAACTTGAGAATTTAAGGAATGAACGGTGCGTCTATAGCATCGACGGGTGAGAAGGGAAAAGCAAAATGGTATTTGCATCTTTGATTGTTGCGAACGCAAGTTGCGTTGCTAACCAGTGTTGCCACTACAATATCCGTGAAATAATCAGCTCTTACCAAAAAGGCGGCACTGCCACTCGCAAAATTAGATGTTTGGGCAAATGATGTCAACGGTCAGTCACTCTCAGCTCTTGGTACCGGTATCTTATGATCATTGTCCACGGAAGTACTTCAGCGCATCAGGGATGTGATATACATTGTAGCTATACGGTTCATAACAGATCGTAGTAACAGTGCGACACCAGATAAAAATATGGAGGGCAGATGGAAACTACCGAATCACGAAATTTCGTCAGTAGCCTGATTATCGCTGGGGGCATTGGTGTACGGAGCATATAATCAGCTCAAGCCCCGAGTTATCACCATCGCGAGTGTAAGGGCCAATGATCTCGATTGAATCCGGCCATCTCAGAACGAGTGGCTTGGTGTTAGCACAATAGAACTGCGGCAAGTTTGATAGAATGAGCCCCAGAGCGAGGCCTTCTCATTGAAGAACTCCTACAGGGTCAACGTGACCTAATATTGTGGAACTGGGACCCTGGATTGAGTTGGATAAGCTGGGGCGGGGGTATCAATTTCAGACTCATTGGGTCTGTATTGAGAGAATGTTGCTCTTTCTGAAATAACCAATATTATCTCAGTTTTGGGAGCTACCAAGTCAAAGAAGAGGACCCACTATCTTCAATCCACCTATGTGCTGCCGATATATCTGCTGGCCGCATGCGTCGCTTTCGGCGGCGGCGACGCCGCATTGTACGGACGACTATAAAGAGTAGAAACAGACCAACAATTCCTACGATTATCGAAAGAGTCGTAACTGTCGTCCTACTTGGTCTCTTATTTTCACTCGGAGATGCAGATGGGGAAGGAGGGGCTGCAAACGACAGAGTAGCAGATGCAGAGGGTGACAGCGCCACCGCTGGGGGAGGATACACAGGTGGTGAAAATGTACTAGGTTGATTCGACTGCGGTGTGGGTGAGGCGGAAAATGCTGGTGAGGTTGCAGCAGTGTTAGAGGGTAAGGACGCGCGTGTGGATCTAGCACTATTCAATTGAGACGATGTGGTGTCTGCGAGACCTGTGGAACTTGAGGATTTTGTGGGCTGTGACGTGGGTATTGACGCTGGGGAGGGGCTTGTAGGTTGCTCCGCAGGACTGGGAGATGTTATTGGGGATTCAATTGTTTGGGTGGGACTATTAGTGGCTATTATTTTCGGCATTCAGAAAGCTAAATCGTTAAATGAAATAAGTTTCTGACTTTGGACAGGGGTTGTAGTTTGAGTAGGTCCAGGTGCATTAGCTGTTGTGCTGTTATCGGTAGTCGTTTTATCGCGCCTTGTGCCCGGTCCAGGTGGCTGGAAACTGATTGGGCGCATTGGGCTGTGGTGGACATTGTTGTCTGTTTCCGACATGTATGTATAGGAGGCGCCAGTGGCATATATCGTAAACCTGAGAGCTTGGAATGGACCAGTGATTCTCCCTTCTACTCCCTGCTTGCCTTTGAGGTTTTAGCAATAGGCGCACCTTCTCCGCATCATTCCTCGATGCGGAGATCAAGGATGAAAACTCATCTGGAGCCTTGGCAATGAGCTTAGATTGGATATATAGTGAAGTCTCATCAACATCATGCTCGTCACCAAGTTGATTATCATATAACTGTCGCATTTGATTCGTATGGGGTAGAGGGCATTATTGGAGCTGAAAGACCCCGGTTAATTATTACACTAACTGATGGGCAAAATTCTTGTTTATATCGTATAAACATAATTTCTGTGATGAAAAGAACGACTTCCGATGGAGGAGGCTGTCTGGTCTGGTGTGCTCGACATGCAAGGACATAGAATTTTAACTCAGTTATTTATAGCAAGCTCCACCATTCGCAATACTGAAACGTCCAATTCGCGAGTAACGCAGCCTGCGCTTTATATAAACTGTGCCATGATATATATGGAATCGTATGGACTACAGGTTTCAAGCGGGCGTACTGACCTATGTCTTAAAATAAGGTCCCATGTACATAACAGATCTGCAACTTATTTTGATGCGCGCAATCTGTATGATTATAGAATTCTGACGACTACCTCGAAGCTTTGTTGGTAAAGTAACAAAGCGGCATCGGATGCACTTTGATGATCAAATTGAGTTGAGAAGGAAGCACTGGAATTAGAGTATGTTGTACCAGAGCTCAAAGTTATTGGAGCACGGGTAAAGAAAATTGAATTCTTGTCTTTGATCCATGAAATTTCTTGTGGAGTTTGAGCAAGAGAGTCTGGGTGAACACCCAGAAGTGCAATCACTGTGTGGCACGCTGCAAGCGTGAGAAAGGTGGTTTGCCGAGTGGCATGCACACAACTGATCATAACGCCGGATTTGTGGCCCAGGTACAGGCTGTAGAAACTCTTTTTATGTGCGCAAAAGGTTAAATTGAGAGATGTTGCGATATCTTCTGGGCTGGTCTTGAGGGATTTGATCTGAGATATTTACCGACAACTCAGCACTTTATAGGCACCAATCCCCATACATACAAGGGAGCTAGAAATCAGAGCATCCATATGGCTGCATAAGTCAATCTACTTGCTGACAGACTAAAAACCTGCCTTCAATAAGCACTTAAATGACCCACTGAAATCTCCGATCGTGACATCGCGGCCTCAGCTTGTAAAGAAATCATCGATACCTTGGCTTGTTTGACAACGTCCCGGACATGGTCGTTTCTACTCTAGCCGATTAACATGCACGCAACTTTCAGTGATCGCAGTGGGGGATTTCAGACTCAGGACTAGGCTGAGAAGTTATAAGCATCGATATTTTTTGACCTACAATGGACTTCCCTCGGGATGCACCAAAAGGTTGACTTGACAAAAATGTCTATTGAGACGGGTTGCATTATCAAGTGTGTAGGCCCAATGTCCTAAGATAAAAAAAACAGGTTCTCAACGGTAGTTCAAACGTTTATGGCTCAGGTCTACAACACTGCATTATTTTATTTATTTATAGATGAACTACACATTAACATCCGAATACGCAGGCGGAGAGCGGCACTCATTGTGGGGGACTAATGGAAACCTCGACGGACTGCAAATCGCGTCTCTACCATTACCGGAAATACGCGTTGGTCCGGAGGGATCAGTATTATAGCTGGCGGGTATTGAAGGTCCAAGTGTGCGCGAACAGGAGCACGCGTATTTGTGGTATGCGCATGCGCGTCTCTCTGCTTGAAGTGAAAGGCATGTCTTAGCTTGGTAAGTGGAAGTAATCTTTGAGCGGAGTACACATACCGTCATAGGGGCCGGCTTTGGCGTTTTGGCGCACAAAAGGGACTCTGGTTAGATCGTGAATTACGCCTGTGTCAAATGTTGACCCAGCAAGCATGAGGTGATCTGGATGGTGGGGAGCCGTCTGAGTAAGGCTCATCGAAAAATTGATCACACATACTTGTCATATATGGATTTTGTACTTGAACCCGTTCGTTGTTATATGCTCGCTTACGCCTGCGTGATACTATGTACACACCGACAGTGATACACAGTAATACTGCGAAGCCAGTAGCTGCCGCCCCCGCAAGAACTCCTGGGGCAACTTTTGGAGTTTTGTGTGGAGTAGGTAGATTCGCTGGAATACTCGGCGGGGCGGGCTGTTCTGTAAGAGAGTTGACGACGGTTATATTGTTGTTCCAAGGGGCTACACCAAAGGCGCCTTGGGAATGGGCTGCACTCCAACTCAAATCATCGAAAGACATATTCTGGAATCCCACAGGAACGGTATCGGACACCTTCCAACTGGTGTCCGAGACAATGGTCTGGCCGGTTCCATCCATAAAATTCACGCGAATCATTGCAAGGAGGCCTGCTGAAGACTCGCCTCCGCCGTCGATATTGGGGAGGTTTGTAGCGCTAACTGCAAATACGGTGCAGGTTCCGCTGAGAGGCACTGTATACTGTTGACCAGATTTCCAACTGAATGCCTCGCTGTCGTTGAGAGATTCACCAATGTGCTGGCCGTTGGCATAGAAAGTGAACCCGTTATCAGCGGTCAAGATTATGGAGGCGGATTGAAGGGTCTTTCCAGAGGGTGCTTCGAACGTCTTTCGGAACGCGCGTTGACCAGGTGGCGCATTGGGTGGGTCGGATTCTGTTGACCATATCCAGAAAGAGAAATCGAAAGTGAGATCTGAGGGAGAGACTGTAGCCGGAATGATGACTTGAGTGCCCCATGGACCCACGCCATATGCATCGATGACCTGTGCTGCAGACCATCCAGAAGTGCGCCCTCCTGGCGTATTCCAGCCAGCTACCACAGATGCGGTATAGATCCAGCTAGAATCCGTTATAAAAATGCTGGAAGTACCATCTGAAAATTGTATTTGGATTGCCGCGAGGAGGCCTCCCGGTCCATCCTCATTGGTAGCCAGTACTGCGAATAGATGCGAGACAGAAGAATTGAGCGTCACCGTGAAGTACTGCGCGTCCTTCCAGATGTCAGCTGTCTGCGGAGACTGGCCCACAAAAATACCGTCCACAAATAGCGAAAATTCGTTATCAGCAGTCATGAGAATGTTGGCGTTCATGGGGAGCTTCCCTGCAGGAGGCGTGAATGTGTTCCGGAACGCAACGCTACCAATTAGGGCTTGTGACGGGCTACTCTCTGTTGTCCATATCCATGACGACTTTCGGAAGGCGGAGACAAGGTCTGACGATGGAGCTGTTCCCTCAGGTGGATTCTCAATCCGAGAGGTCATGACGGACGCCCGGGCCCCGGATTCATGTGCTATGGATTGCATGAATTTTTGCATAACAAGGGGTAGGAATATAATTAATTGTGCACACACATTCTACGGGGGGTACAAGCAAGAAAGAGACTCCCACTGAGCAGAGTAGCAGCAGGAGAGAAATACGGGCTAGATAGTCAAGGGTTGAGTGCTAGCAACTTCATTTACTTGACGAACAGCGTCTGACCTTGCTGCATCAAGGGCGAAAGAAACATATTGAGCTTGACCTATGACAAGGGTATACTTTCCATCCTTATAAGAGGTCGTGTATTTTGCAAGGAGAACACCTGCCCCCAAACTGAATAGCATATAAGGGGGGGTAAATCAGGTCGATCAAAGGATGTGAGAAGACATCTCGACCTGCTTGTCGCTCTAGGATATAAAAAGGTCTGGGGTGCATGACTTGGTGTCGACTTACTGAGTTTCGTGAATTTGAACGTTGTTTGAACGTCCTAGCGTGGCTACCTTGGATGGTCTCTCAGTTAAATGAACAGCAGATTCTGCCTTCGATACCTCTTGAGTCTTATGTGGCCACCAATCTCACAACAGTGTGCGGGACTGTTGAGGGGGCCTGAAATTTCGAAGCATTGAACCATGAATTATTATATTTAGCGCTTGCCTCGCGGGCATGTAGATGGTTGCTAACGCTTTCATGAGGCTGGGTGGAAACTCGGAGGTTGTATATCTCATATGACCTCCGGCAAGACCTGACTAGAGCCTGAGATATCCAGAAGTATGTTGAAGCTCTTTCTCATAGGACACCTTTCATATTGCACAAGATGACTTCAGGCATGGGGAGTTAATGTCTCACGCCGCTTCTTTGTGAAGCCTCCATGATGATGGTTGACGGCGAACATGCAAGCATCGTCCAACAAGCATCTTAACCATTGGAATACGTACCACTAATACTCGCTGTACTTGACTTTCAAAGCTGCCCTGAGCTTTCATTGCTACGCAAATCCCAAAACGCACACTGCTCCGTTAGTTTCGCTTACCGTGGGAAAGATAGCAACTGCGCCTTCGACTTACTATCACTTGCTGTTGCAATGCTGTCGGTTTCCTAAACACAATGTCGAAGGTCTATCTAAATTTGAAAAGCGCGGTCAAATTCTGTTATCAGCTGTGATTTACGTGATTAGATGCTAGGTCGTTTGTTCGCTTGCCATTTTCGCACTGCAGCCAACACCATTGATTTTCATATCCGTACGGGCCGAGTCCCGACGCATCAGCTCAGCCCTTCTGGATGGCAGCTACCGGGCCCGCCCTCGTTCATGCTCCACTTCAGAAAGCACAATCTCTCAGTGAGAATGGTAAGTAACATGTAATTGCGCGTTTATGAACACACTGCCGCCTCCTTCCTTCTCCAGATGCCATTGACACATTATCGATATAACCCAACGTAGAGTCGACACTTACTTCGAAAGGGGCGCGGGAGAGGCAGATGTAAACGTGAGGCCACACAAGGCATACCGCAAAGGTATGTAGCTTGGCTCTGCGTATCCTACGTGTAGCTGATATGACTCTTACGATGGTTAGGGGCCTGCTTTGCGCGCGCCCTCCTCCTTCCTCACTGTCCTTATCACTGGGGTTCCTTCCACTTTCCCGCTCTCCCCGTTGCGCCGCCACCTCCCAAGTCGCTCCTGCTCGCACCTTACATCCTTACATGTAGTACCTCTCGATCCATGTGGGTGGCCTTGAGGATACAACACATGCGCTGCTCTGTGGTCCCGTAGTCGCGTCTCGTGCTATTGTACTGCATCGGCCATCAACCATGCCAGCCACCACCTACGCAGCATATGAGCTACCCCCTTCATTGCAGCGCTGCGCTGCTGCCAGGAACTACAGTATCTTGTGCACCCATGATTCGCGTCCACTACGAGCAAGCTACGAGAGCCGTGAGCAACCGCGTTCACGAGGACCCCGAAGCATGAGCCAGCGCCGACGATGCGGAATGAAGTGCCGCACCCGAGCCATCAGCGGACATAAACCTTCGAGCGTTCGTGGAACCTGAATCCACAAGCAATGAAGATCGGTGCCCGCAAATGATGAGTACCAGCGGGACCCTCGGCCACTAGAAATATGCCAATCGCTTCTCGTCGCCCGCGAATGCAATTGCAACCACGTCGCGTCTCGATGCTTCAACGCAACGCCACCGCCTTTTCTCCGCGTGCCTTTGTCCCCTTCCCAGTGCTCTTCTTGATCTGCGTTGGTGCTGCCGGAAAAAAGCATATTCGCGAACTTGCAGCCTCGCTCCCCACGCCATAGTACCACCATGGGCCAGCCCACGAGGCCATAACCGCCGTGCCCATCGTTGTCACCCCGCGAGTTGCGCTGCGTACACATCATCACCCCTACGCCCTCGGCACTTGGCCGCCACGTCCCGTTGCGTCCAACCTAAATACAGCCGTGTGCAGATGCAAATGACATGCACCTAGAACAGCGAGCCAAGCCCTCGATCCGTTTCGCGGCGGAGCGAGATGCGCCACTGCGGCAGATCTGTGAGCCGTGATTCCGTCGCGAGACAGATACTGCGAGCCGCATCTGCAGCATCCCAGAGCCCAATGACGAGCTGCGCGTTCTGGCACAATGCGTCCAACGTACGCAGAGGTAGATACGGGGCATAATCAACACAGGTACGTCGAGGTGTTCGCCACTTCCGGGGCAGGCATACTCAGATTGGGACTTGTTGGTCAATGTATGCCTCTTTCCCTCATAATACGGTAATATCTGAAATAATCATTGTGCTGCACCTCCCTTTAAATGTAGAATACAGAGCAATTCATGGCTCACGTCTAAGACACTGAATCATTTAATTTATATAAAAATCGGCTACACATTGACATTAAGGTCTGAATAAGCAGGGGGGGAGCGGTACTCATTATGTGGGGCGAATGGAGGTCTGGACGGGCTGTGAATCGTACCTCTATCGTTGCTGGAAATACGGGGTGGCACCCAAGGATCAGTGTTATTACTGGCAAGTACTGTAGACCCTAATGTGCGCAAACAGGAGCACGCATCGCTTTCGTATGTGCATGCGCATAACTCTGCTCGGCATGAAAAGGCGTGTTTAACTGTGGTGCATGGACTTAATATTTTGAGCAAGTATACATACCGTCATGCAGGCCACCTTTGGTGTTTTGGCGCAAAAAAGGGGCTCTGGTTAGATCGTGGATTACGCTTGTGTCGGATGTTGACCCAGAAATCACGACATGATCTGGAAGGTGGGGAGGCGCATGAGTACGAGGCATAGAAAATTGATTAGTTACACATACTTGTCATGTAGGGATTTTGTGCTTGAAGCTGTTCGTTGTCGTATGCTTGTAAATGACGCCTGCGCCATACCATGTATACACCGACAATGATACAAAGTAGCACTGTGAAGCCAGTAACTGCCGCCCCGGCAATAACTCCTGGGGAAGCTCTTGGTGCTTTTTATGGAGAGGGTAAATTCGCTGAGGTGCTCTGGAGTCCAGGATTCGGAGCATTTCCAGAAGGTTTGTTTTGTGAAGGCATAGAGGGCAATGGCTGAGGAGTAATAGTTGTTTCAAATGAAGTAGTGATGAGCTGGCTAGAAGAGGCCGGCAAGTCACTAGTTGAGATTGGAATGGAGGTGGGGCTGAGTGCGCTTAGGGGTGCAGACTGTCCTCCAGCTGCAGGGGAGTTGGTGACAGTTACGTCTTCGTTCCAAGGGGTTACACCGAAAGCGCCTTGTGAATGGGCAGCATTCCAGCTCGAATCATCGAAAGATAGTGTTTGGAACCCCACAGGGAAGGTATCGGAAACCTTCCAACTGGTATCCGAGACAATGGTCTGGCTGGCCCATCCGTAAAAGTGGCACGAATCATTGCAAGGAGGCCTGCTGCAGTGTCGCCTCCGACGTTGTCCATATCGGGGAGATTTGTAGCAATAATCGCAAATATGGCGGTGGTTCCGCTGAGAGGCACTGTAAACTGTTGACCGGATTCCCAATCCGACGCATTGTTTTTGTTGGGGGAGTCACCAATGTGCTGGCCATTGACATAGAAAGTGAACCCGTTATCGACAGTGATCGGAATTATGAAGGCGGATCGGAGAGTCTTTCCAGTCGGCGCAGTGAAGGTCTTCCGGAACGCGCGTTGCCCAGGTGGTGCGTTGGGCGGGTTTGACTCTGCCGACCATATCCAGAGAGAGAAGTCAAAGGTGAAATCGAAGGACGAGACTGAGGTTGGAATGATGACCCGAGTGCCCCATGAACCGACGCCATATACATCGAGAATGTGTGCTGTAGACCATCCAGAAGTGCTCCCTCCTAGCGTATTCCAGCCAGCTGCCACAGATGTGGTATATATCCAGGTAGAATCTGTTGTGAAAATACTAGATGTACCGTCTGAAAACTGTATTTGGATAGCCGCGAGAAGGCCTGCCGGTCCATTTATATTGGTAGCGAGGATAGCAAATAAATGCGAGGCGGAAGAATTGAGCGTCACCATGAAGAATTGTGCATTTTTCCAGATCTCTGCACTCAGCGGAGACTGGCCCACAAAGTCGCCATCTACAAATAATGAAAATTGGTCGTCGGCCGTTATGAGAACGTTGGCGTGCGTGGGCAGCTTTCCTGTAGGAGCCGTGAACGTGTTTCGGAACGCAACGCTACCCTGCGGGGCATTGGAGGGGGTGCTCTCTGTCGTCCATATCCAAGACGATTTTTGAAATGCAGCGACAAGGTCAGACGATGGTACTGTCCCTACAGATGGATCTTCAATCCAGGAGCTCCTGACAAACCCATGTGCCCCAGAATCATGCGCTATGTGCTTTATTAATTTTTACATAGCAAGAGTAAATACGTAGTCGTGTACACACATTCTACTGGGGGCACAAGCGAGAGCAAAAGTCCCGCTGAGAATAGTAGCAGCAGGTGAGAAAAACGTGCTAGAGAGGCAAAGCGTTAGCGACTTCATATTCTCGACAAACAGAATCGGACCTTTGTGCGTAAAACGCGAGAGAAACATATTGGGCTAAACCTATGACATATGCGTACAAACCGTACTTATACGAGCTCGAGTGTCCCACAAGCAGAACACCCGCCCTAAAACGGAATAACCTGCGAGAAGAGAGTCTCTGGTCCATATGATGAAACTATTTTTACCTGCTCGAGCCTCGTTGCGCTTCTAATCATTGGCACCAGGATATAAAAAGAGTTGCAGTCCTGGCTCGGTGTCGACTTGACGAATCCAATAAATTTGAATGTCCTAGCGTGCTTGCCTTAATAATTTCTTAGTAGAAGTGTCAGAAAATTTTGTGTTAAATACCCCTCACGTGGTTCCCAATTTCACAAAATGTGCAGAATTGTTGAAGGAGGTCTGAAGTCTCAAAGCATTGCAGGTTGTATTTTTAGTGCTTGCTTCACTGTCATGTAGACATAGTTACTAACGGTTCCTTTGCATCATCCGGGGTGGAAACACGGAGGTTGTATAGCTCACATGCCCTCCGGCAAGACCTCGGTGGGGCTTGAATTATTCAGAAAAGTATATTGAACGTCCCATATTGCCCAAGATAGCTTCAGGGCGGTAGACAACCTCTCCAGCGGGGAAGCGACGATGATGATGAATTGACGAAGATCCAAACATCATCAAACGTGGATCATGTTGGCGCCATCAGCCTGATATTTCTAAACTCGGGGTACAGTTGCGGACAATCAAAGTCAACAAATTTTATGACCGATTTACTGGGGTCCCACAAACGCCCAGATACCAAAGGAAATACTTTTAACATGATCCTAAGACAGTTAGCACTCTGATTCAACGAGCCGATCTTTCTATATCGAGCAAACTTTGGAAAAGTGCCCAAAAATATTGGCGCACGTAAGAAAATTAGCTAAAATCCTGAAAAAGTGGTTTTTCGATAGCTCTTTGCAAACGATGTTCATTGACAAAGTATTGGAACAATCTATCGAGCCGTTACGCCACAATAAATTCCAGAAGGCAGGTTCGGCAAGGCCGGCACATCCAAAAATAGAAGCCAAAATGTTTGCCGGTGCGAAATCTCTTGGTTGGATCAAGCCTCAAATGGCGTAACCCAGCCATAACTACTCAAAAAGCTGAATTGGAGGCCAGACGGTTAGCGGAAGGCTGACAGGTCTTTGCGTAGCTCCTGCCGTGACAACATGCTAATTTTCTCCCATGCAGGCGAGGTTTACTACACACAATTATTGCGATTTTTTGGCCAAAAAATTTGGCGCACGCGAAATCTCGTGGGAATTTTATGAAAGAGGTGTTTTTTGGCTCTATTTCGCGAGCTGAATCCGAATCCGTTGACGGTTTGTCATAGAAAATTCTCGTTGGCAAGATATCCGATTTGTTGAGTTTGGATGTCCGCAACTGTATGCATTGCCAAAAAAAAAAAAAAAAAGAAAAAAAAGTACATACGTGAACGGATTCGCAGGCAATAACTCTACCAGTGTGCGCGCATGAACACAGTTTTGACTACCTCCATTCCGACACTCTGTCGTCAGATCTATGAATATACTACTAATAATTCAATCGACTTTCAAAGCTGCCCTGAGCTTTTATTGCTGCGCAAATCCAACGCAAATCGCAAATCCCCTTAAAATCGGCCACTGAGCCCGTTCCGTTAGTCCCGTTTGACCGTCGGAAGGGTTACAAACTGCGCCATCAACTTACTATCACTTACTGTTGGTTTCCGAGATATAATCAAGATACAATGTCAACCAGCGTCTAAGTATCTAGACTCGAAAATCCGGGGACAAGGCCTCCCTCATTTGGTCGACACGTCCGCATGCCATGTCGTTTGCTTGCTTGCCATTTTGGGTAAACAGGTTACAGCCGACCATGTAGTATGTGCGGGCCGACGCAGCCATCAACCGACAGACTGGCAATGGCTGCTTCTTTGCTTCTAACCACCAGCCTGCCGCCATTGTTCGAACGTTCAGATGTTTATGCACATGTTCCACCTCGGCTCACCTCAGGAAGCACAAATAAGTTATACACATTCGCGCGTTTATGAATACACTGCCGCCTCCTTTCCTCACCAAATACCATATCATTGTCATATCCACCCATACATTTGATCAAATGACACTTCGACGGATGGGCGGGAGAGGCATGAGTGGACGCGAGGCCACACAAGGCATATCTAAATCGTGCGTAGCTTGGCTCAGCGTATCGTCCTTGTAACTTTCACAAGTCTTACGCTGGTGAGAGCCTGCGTCGCGTGCTCTCTCTGCAAGCTAGGAACCAGGTCTCCTTGGTCACCCAGGAGATTTGTGCCCACTACGGGCAAGCTATGAGAGCCGCGAACAGCCGCGTCTACAAGGAACTTCAAGTAGCATGGACCAGCGCCTATGATGCGGAACGAAGTGCAGCATCCGAGCCCTCAGCGAACAAGAACCCTGGAGCGTTTGTGGAATCTAGATGCACGAGCGATGTGGTTCAGTACCCGCGAATGACGACTCCCCGCGGGATTTGCAGCCACGAGAAGTATGTCAATCGCTTCTCGTCGCCCGCAAACGCAAACGCAAGCGCAACCAATCCACAACTTCGGCGCCCCACCGTAGCCATCCAAGCGCGCTTTACCCAACCCACATCGCCCTTCTTGATCCATGTGGGTGATGCTGGGATACAAATCGCGAGGATGCTGCCCTGCTCCGGCGCCTAACACCATGGTACCACTGTGGATCGTCGACAATCCCATCTGCGGCCCACGAGGCCATGCCCGCCGCGCCTAGTGTTGTCGTGCTACGAGTTGCGCCGTGTATACACCTGCACCCCTCGACCCATCTCTCCTCGCAGTCGCGCCTTCAATCCGTCAGTTTCGGCCTTTCTAAACACCGTCGAGTCCATCCTGCTCGTCCTAGTACATCATGGTATACTACATCCCGACGCCTCCAACTGCACGCCGTCAGCACTTGCCGCCACATCCCGTCGCATACAACCTATGTCCCGCCGCGTCCAGGTCCGGACGTCACGTATATGGAGGACCGAGCCGAGTCCTCGATCGATCCATATCATGCCACAGCTAGGCGTGATATTGAATTTGCCGCAGTTCCGCGAGCCGTGACTTTGTCGCCCG
Source organism: Psilocybe cf. subviscida (assembly GCA_013368295.1). NCBI lineage: Eukaryota > Fungi > Basidiomycota > Agaricomycetes > Agaricales > Agrocybaceae > Psilocybe > Psilocybe cf. subviscida. Next base: position 4,852,046 of record JAACJJ010000056.1, on the reverse strand, counting down.
ACAGAGATTCTCTGAGCCGCGTCTGCGGCCAGTGACGCGTCCTAACACAATGGATCCCAAGACATTCTTGGCTCTCAATTTAGTGCTAAAGCTTGAATGTGGCTCGCACGTCCAACGCACGCAGAGGTGGATACTAGGCATGACCAAGACAGGTATGTCGAGGTGTACGCATGAACACACGCAGTGCGACAGACGGGATGTAGCCGGCAGGCAGAGGGCGCGACGCAGACAGCGAGCGCGAGACGCCATAGGGTTCATGGACCAGCTCATACCGTGTATTAGGCCCATCCCTGCTGCGTCCTCGGGCATCTTTGAAATTTCGAAGATTCAAGACGCTGACCTGGCAGGCATTATGTGTTGAGAATCTTATATCATAAAAGTCGTGACTGTTCTGTTTAATGAAAATTGCATATCTATAAATTTGCTGCCATGTGCCAATTATTTACGCGCTAAGTACATATACTGTATACGTACTACACATTGACAATGATACAAAGTAGTAGTGAGAAGGCAGCAGTCATCGTCTCTGTGAGGAATCCCGCAGCATTTCGGGAAGCTTTGCTTTTAGATGGTGTAGAGGGCGAAGGCTGAGGGGTAGTACTTGTTTCAAAGGAAGTGGTGATGAGCTGGATAGAAGGGGCGGGTAAGTTAGTAGTTAAGAATGGAATGGAGGTGGGGCTGAGAACCGTTGATGCGCTCAGCGGTGCAGACTGCCCTCCAGTTGCAGGCGAGGTGGTGACAATTGCGTCTTTGTTCCAAGGAGCTACGCCAAAAGCGCCTTGTGAATGGGCCGCATTCCAGCTCAAATCATTGAAGGAAGGGCTCTGGAACCCCGCAGGAACGGTATTAAAGACCTTCCAAGTAATGTCCGAGACAATCGTCTGACTAGATCCATCTGTGAAAGTGATGCAAATTGTTGCAAGGAGACCTGCTGCACTGTCGCCTCCGCTGTTGGGATCGGGGAGATTTGTAGCGTTGACAGCAAACACAGCAGATGTTCCGCTGAGAGGTGCCGTGAACGCTTGAGCGGATTTCCATGCATCAGTTTCGCTCAGTGATTGGCCGATGGACTGGCCGTCAACAAAGAAAGTGAATTCGTTATCAACGGTCAGAATGATGGAGGCAGATTGGAGAGTCTTTCCAGACGGTGCGGTGAAAGTCTTCCTAAATGCGCGTAGACCAGGTGGCGCATTGGGTGGGTTGGATTCTGCCGACCATATCCAGAGAGAGTTGTCAAAAGTGGCGTTACAGGAATTTGAGGCCGAAGTTGGAATGAGAACTTCAGTACCCCATGGACCCGCGCCGTAGGCGTTTATTAACTGTGCTGCAGACCATCCCGATGTGTCCCCAGCCGGTGTATTCCAACCAGCTGCCGGAGATGTGGTGTAGATCCAGCTGGAATCGGCGGTGAGAATGCTGGAAGTACCATCTGAAAACTGCATCTCAATAGCCGCAAGGATGCCTGCAGGTCCGGGACCTCCGGTTGTGAAATCCGCAAGGTTCGTGGCGTTCACTGCGAAGAGATGTGATGCGGAGGGGTTGAGCACCAGCATAAAGAATTGTGCATTTTTCCAGATATCCGCCGTCCGTGGAGACTGTCCCACAAAATTTCCATCCACAAAAAGCGAGAATTGGTCGTCAACCGTCATGAGAATATTGGTGTGTGTAGGCAGCTTCCCGGCGGGAGGCGTAAACGTCTTTTGGAAAGCGACGCTACCAGCTGGTGCGTTCGGCGGATCGCTTTCCATGGTCCATATCCATGATGATTGTTCAAATGCGGTGACAAGGTCCAATGATGGCGTCGTCCCTGCGACTTGGCGCTTGTCAATCCATGAACTCGTGAAGGACCTCCTGGATGTATGTGCTGTAGATGGCGTAAATTTTCCCGCAACACGATGTAAGAACATATTTGTACACACATTCCACTGGATGTATATGGGAGGACGAGAGTCTGGCTGAGCAGAGTAGTAGCAGGAGAGGGATGCGAGCTGGAAAGTCAAAAGGTCAGCCCCAGTAACCCCGCTCATGGACGGAGAGTATCTGACTGTAGTGAATCAAGTGGAAAGGACACATATTGAGCTTGAGCTATATCAAGATATGCCCTCCGTCCTTATAAGAGCTCGAGCGTGTTGATAGAAGGACGCCCGCCCAAAAATGGAATATCGCGCATAAACGAAATATAAGGTTGATCATGGCCGGCGATGTAATGAAGCCATCTTCGCTTGGCCGTTGTTCTCCCAAGCACTAGGATATAAAAAGGTCTGCAGTGTATGACTTGGTGAGTTCCACTGCTTTCCTGACAGTTCGATGGTTGCCAACGCTTTCGTGATGATGGGCAAAAACATGGAGGTTGCATGGCTCATATACCTGGATCCACCCGCAGAACCCAACTCGAGCCAGAAAGGTTAGGACAAGGACAAAGTTGATTGAAGCAAACTGTCACAGGAGGCCTCTCAGATTGGACAAGCTGTATCAATAATAATCAGACAGTGCCTCAACAACTTGGTTCCGATGAGCGCTGCCTTCGCGAAGCTGGCATATGATGGTTGTGACACGGCAAAGATCATCAAACAGCCATCATCAAAGCATCTGCATCATAATTCCGGTATTTCTAAATTTGGAACAGAAGCTGAAGCGGCCAAATGAGTCAAACTACCTCCACCAAAGTCCTATTCTCCATCTCAGGACCATCTATCCCTGAGTTACCCCACCTTTACTTCAAGGCGTCTGATCCTGTTGAGCATTCCAAGCCATGAAGATACCCTTTTGACTTGCTTGCAGTGATATTCAGGTTTGTATCAGCACGGTGCGCCCGAGCTGCAGAATAAGAGGATCCAGGGGTACTACCAGTGTCAACTGGTACCCTATTCGGCCTGGCGTAGGAGCCTGTTGCTCGTTCTGATGAAAGTAATGGGCCAATTTCAGATCAGAACGGAAGACGAAGTTAGGGGTTGCGACAGCTGACTCACTACTGTCAATCCACCTGTGCACTGCCGATATTTCTTCTGGCTGCATGGGTCTATGCCGGCGGACACGGAGGCGACGACGGTAAATAGTGCGCAAAAATACAAGAAGAAGACATAAAGACACAATGGATGTGATCGCAGAAAGAATAGTGATAGTTGTCCTATGTGAACTTCCTTTCACAGGCCCCAACGAAGATGCGGGCGAGAATGGAGCGGTGAGCGTAGCAAAAGATGCCGTCCGGGTTAGAGTGTATCCTGGTACTGACAACACAGAGCCTGAAGCAGATAAAAATGGAGGGGCACGGGATGGAGCTTTCTGGGGAGAAAAGGGAAGATGTCATACAAAGAACTGAGCGGACAAGGCAGTGGCAGTCACTCAAAGTTGGTACAGGGTTTTCAGGGAATAAATCCGAAGAGTTAGCCACCACGGTAACAGAAACTATCGGCGTTGAAATGTCCCCGGAAGTCACAGCAGGAAGCACAGATTGCCTAGGTGTGGGCGTTGACAATATTTTCTGAATCACAAAATAGTCTAGAAGCATCGGCTGAGCATCATGCCCTGAATCGAAGGCAATGTCCAATGTATGTTGTCCAAATTCAAGCCTGGATGATTGAAAATATGACTGATTGGCCTCCCTTTTCTCTAGGAGAGGGTCAGAGTAACTTATAACAAAGGCACCATCCATTTTGAAGAGCCAAGTGGATGGCTTTGTAGTTTTGTCTCCTTTTTCTAAAAGAGTTCCATAAACACCAATGCCGCTGCCTATCAATTTTGCCCTCAGTAGAGATTTTTCTCAGAGATTGTACTGTGCATTACCGTTGAAAGTCAGAGAAGCCGTTGACTCATTGGCATTTGGATATGTTGTCGTGCCATTATTGTCATCCTTCAAGCCACTGTGAGTCCAAGATCCGGTGTATATTACCAAGGGATTTTGGTCATCGATGGTCATAGGTCCACTCATGTGTAAGAGATTGGATATATAGTGCTGGCAATCTAGGTTGTTGTTAATGGGGAAATATCCTACAACGGATGGGGGTCTCGAGAAAATTATCAACCGCTCTTGGCGTCTCTTTTGACATGCCTGAGTCAGACAGAGCCAACTCAATTGACACACCCCTCACACAATAATACACGAGAGATCATTCAAAGATCGAAGAATTCCATCCCTTGGCACAAATCAGAACATCTGTTACTCAACTGAGCTGATTTCATCCCCCGGACAATGGCAATCTATCTGATTGAACCGTTGAGGTTTCTCACACAGCAGTTCCAAGGCGAACATTCAGATGTCAAGACGCGATCAATCTATCAATGAGCAATTACTACAGTCTAACGCTGCGACCAAACTAAGCGCCTGCCGCCCACAACCGCCCACAACACACAGCCGACTGGCTTGGGATGGTCAAACGCCCCATCAATGTTGATGACATTTCTGCCTTTAGCCAACGATATACATCCCCGCTACCTATCAAAAGTCTGGTAACGGAGCTGCGGCCGCCATAATTAATCTATACATATGCTAGCGGTGGGGGCTTACTTTGATGAGGACGCAGTTCTCTTTGAAACTGAAAACAATCACATGAGAATTCAAACGTTCAATTTGGGCCTTTGATGAACCACTTGACGGTCTTGGAGACGTTGATTTGCTCAGGCATCGCATTTCCCCATCAATACAGGAGTTATTCCCGTTTAGCATGTATCTTTACGTGCCATTTTGATCGACGGTGTGAGTTTGGATGATACCTCACCTCTATTCACAACTACGCAACCTGTTTCGCTCTAGAGGGACATCTACGGAATCATTGAGGACAATAGAATCATCCGAAGACTCATTCTCATGGCTTTTGGATACTTTGGTATGCCATTTTGCAACCATTTTGATGAAAATATTGTGTCTTCGACAATCAATCAGAATCTTTGGATCAACGGTACCCTTTCGATATTCATCGTTTCAGAGAGAGCGCATGATTGGCGTTATCACGATTCTCCGTAGTATCTACAGGTGATAATTTTCCCTTCGAGATGGCTTGTTGCTTGCAGCAAGCACATGGCCAGTATGCATTGAGTATGAGAGCTCAGTGATGATCTAATATATAGGGAATAAGTCTTAAATCTTCTATGTGACTGTGTTCTGAGTGCCTTACTATGGGGTAGGTATAGGAGCAATAGTAGCAGCCGTATTCAGGACTGTAGCTATCTAACGACTGAGTGAGGTGGCCAAAGGGCCTTTTGGGTGTAACGTGCACCATGGTACACGTGGTTAGGCTGTGAACCCGAAAGGTTCGCGAGACTCAAAGCTCTCTGCCACGACATCTCTCCTTTTCAACCCCGTCGCTGGATAATGTTAAGATATGGAAGCCGCCTTTTGCGTTCTGGCATACAAATGGGGGATAGTTTACGTCAAATGATTGTGTTTGGGTCGGACCGGGAAAGTAATTCATGATCTAAATAGTGATGAGGTGTCTAATTAAAATCTCCATCTTCTCATCTAAGATTTTCCTCACTTACTTGACGTATATAGATACTGCACTTGGAGAGGTTCTCTAGCATATGCCTGTTTGCGCCTGCGCCATATTATGTATGCACCTATCACGAAACAAACTAGCACTGCGAGGCCAGCAGCCACCGTCCCAGCAAGAGCTCCGGGAGCAATTTTTGAAAATCTCCGCTGAGATGGCATTGAAGACGCCGCGTTAAGGGCCGTAGCTGTTTCCTGAGAGCTAGTAGTGAATTGGATAGAGTACAACTGGGTGTTGTTTGTGGACACAGATGCAGACAAGAATGACTCTGGACTCCATGCGTCAGAGGACACCTTAGAGGCGGCAACCAAATTTGCTGAGGAGCTGCTGGGGCTCTGAGAACTTGCAGAGATTGTGCTGGTAAATGAGGTGGTTGCGGCGCTCTTCGAGTTGCTGAAAATAGCAGTTGACGTTACAATAGTAACATAGTCCAGAAACAAGGCGTCTGCTTGTTTCTCGTTGATAATTTGGAGTGTGTGACTGCCTTCACTCAGCGGAGCTGATGTAAAGAAGGGCAGTCGAAACTGTATTGTGCCTTCTTGTAAGATTGGTTGAAACTCTTTTGTTGGGCCCCTGTCGATGCTGAACGACCAGACGGGCAAGGTTGAGCTGTAAACATGTGCAGGAACTGTGCCATACACAATAATGTTGGACCCTTTGCAATACTAATCAGAATTTTCCATCTCAGATGACCTGGCATGATGCAGTACCTTGAAAGGTCAGCTGCGCTGTTGCTCCCGGTGTGCTAGTAGACGTAGTTGTGCCGTTGTACTCACTATCCTGACCAGCATGAACCCATTGCCCATCGGAGTAGATAATGAAAGGGCTTCGGTCGTCAACGAGAAAAGTGGTAGTCATTTAAGGCTCAGAATTGCTGAGATCAGTCAAGACTTGACCTGCGGACTGTCGGGGACAAGAGTGTCTGAGAGGGATTATATATGCCCTCTACATCGGCATCATTACCTGTTGCTTGACGTTGTTTTAATCATATATGGACCAGCCTACGTAGTCGAGTTGATTCATCCATTTATCTGAGATTTGGTCTCCCCCTTTCCGTTGCCCACAGATATCTGTAACAAATAGTGATGGTATATGAGGGCTACGAACTCAATCAAAAACAGCATGGTAGTTACCTCTATAAATGTCGTTTCGTGTTGAGAATACACATATTACTCTGTATATATTTATATGTTCTGTCAGATGTTATCCGACGTCGTCATTGGGTAACAGTGGGGGGTTTAGACACCGTTATCTTGTCATTATCACGAATAAATGGTGGTCTTGATAAGTCATGAATTCCGTCGCTATCAGATTGGCAATGTGAAACCGGGTCATCTAGACATTTCAGACTTTTAGTAACCACCTGAAGCCTTCCATACAGATGTTTTTCTGACCCGAAATGCATAGACTTCGAACTCTGATATGCTCATTATAGTATACGCGTCTCTGCCGCAATTTGTATGCGCCTGCGATAAGATATAGTGCCAGGATGAGGGCACCAATCACAATGCCTATGGTAACTTGGGGTGTACCCTGGCCCTTTCCGATGTTGAGATAACGGTGACGGTATTACGAGTTAATAAGAGGCTTCGGAGCCCTGGGAGAAGGGACAAAAATGTGTGATTATAGTTGCAGGGGCTGAGTGTCGGTGCCGCTCGCGAGGAAGCTAATACTATCATTAGTTGAGACAGTTGATTAAATCGATGTGCCACCAGCGCCAGGATGTGACATGATACCACTGAGTTCGAGCCTTATGCATCACCCGCTGGACGTGTAGATGGAACATGTACATCTGAGCTGATAAGCCTGTGTAGGAAGAATTGGACAACCACATAATACTACTGCAATCTGTCTGAACTGCGGTGATTGACCGTTTGAAGAGTATATGAGAACTAGCATTTAGAACGGGTGACCGGAACTAAGTCTGGCCCAGTTGGGGCTCAGACATAAGTTGCGCTTGGAACATTGTAGGTGAACGACCATCAATGATGAACACTTAGGTAGAAGCAACTGATTTGGGCTCCAGTGGGCCGATTGTTCTATATACACTAATGTTAAGCCCTTTATGTATACAGTACACTAAACCAGAGTATCAGAGGTAGAACTTGAAGCACTTTAGAGAATCATATGTACCGTTTCACCGTGTGAGCCGGTATATGTAGTCGTTTTTTGAACTCCCCAATTAGTCCAGTAACCCCCCATTCCCTGATAGAGTTGGTGATGCTGAGGTCCCTGTCGACGAGAATAACTCCACAGCGGGCAGCTGAGTTAAAATGTAGACAAGACTTTCTCAACTGCGCGAGTCCTGAGAGTGAAACGAGGGCTCAATCATAAGAAACAGAAGACACCATTTGAGGACTGATGTATCACAAGATACGCTAAAGATAGGCGCCGGGAGCTGAGTCTACACGCATTGATCTCGTGTTATACATAGCACTTGTCCGCTTATGATGAGCCTGCAGTCTGTTGATTCTGTTCTGTAGCTGTTCCCTCTTGAATTGTATATTGATGTGATGTACATGAATCATTGTGGACTCCCAGATACCGGCATTTTTTTATTGCGATGATAACAACCTCGATAGAGACAACGCCTAATTGTATATCTTTCCATGATCATGGAGGTGAGGCTGTCATACTCCTCGCATAAACATCTTCAACGGGATCCAACGAGCCAGCGCAAGAACGCGCCTGTTCTTTGTCAAGGTGTCGCCGGACCTTGCAACGGAGCCGGTAATGCTACACGTGCGCGGGCCTGCTCCTACAGTGATGTAATGGAACTAATCCGCTTTTCTATGAATGAGCATTCCCTTGAAATGCGGTAGCACACCAACCCCCGGTAGCGCATCCACGGCGGCTACGATGTTTCAATGTAAACAATAAAGTGAAGTACGGTACCGGAACTACTGCTAACTTAAAGACATTGGGAGGGCCACTGCACGATGCGTTTGATCCATTTTTTGAGCTGATCATTGCGTTCTCAGATGCCTGGTGTCTCACAGAGAGAGGGTCAGTGTGGGTCAATGCGCGCCAAGTGCATGAGCACGGAAGCGCACGGCGCCCGGTTGTCGGATTTTGAATATTCCCCGATTTGGACAATGAGTGTGATACACACTTGCACCGCCACTTGGCTCAATACCTGAGGTGGACCCGCGGGCAGCCCGTCATGTTTGGGTCCTACGTCAGGTTTCAGAAAAAGATTATTGCCATCTTTCGAGTACCAATACTGTTATATTAGGCCCAAGATAAGCCACCCAGTCGTCCCAGTCGATAATATACACTGTTATTTTGGACTCACCTTTGACTCCCTGGTCGCGTGCGACGCTGATTGCTATTCTTAGTCGCGTCAAAGTATGTATCGCAAATAGTATCAGTGTACAAACGCTATGATATGTTATCTCATGTCACTTGATAGAAGAAGTCGCTCATCGAAAATAAAACTGTTTCTACATACGCCGGCTGCCTCGGACTTCGCTCAGTCAATTGAAACGGTTGAAAGAAAAGCACATTCCCGACTCACCCGAGTCCATGTACTCGGTGTCTGCTTTAGAATTACTAGCTATCCAGCTGTATAGTCGATCAATAATACTGATCAGAACTTCAAGCACAGAAATACGCTTGGCACTTGCAGTGGTCAAAGACGTTTCGAAGACATACGTCTATTTGTGGTCCTTGTCTTGCTCAATATCCTCTCCCCGTTGATTACGTATCATGTTGCTATCAGCTTCATACCCTATCAGACCATAATAATAGGGCCCGTAGCTGCTCAGTCCAGCCATCAACTGGATAGTGGTTTTGTTCTATCAGTTATGATGACAGGTCATTGTGGCCGGGTGGGCGCCTAATGCATTGGGTATGCCATTCCGTGTACGAGAGGCAAAGAACGAGGGTTGACATGCTTCCCCGCTGCTCAATATGAATCGCTCGACAGCGAACAGGCCGTGTGCGTGCTCAGTGGCTCGCACTATACCTGAAACCTGCAAGCCAAGTCCTATGCTGGAACCCGCCTAAACAGACTTGCGGAATTCTTAGATTGGTAACTCGCAATGCGAAAATGCCATATGGCTACATTATATTTGTAAGAGAAGGGTTCATGGCCCCTCCTCCAAACGTTTCTGAAACGAGCTTCGCACTCAACCTCCAAATATACCTGCCGCCAATAATACATGATCGATTTTATCTGTCTGCTGTCCGAATCCTTACTACCATGTCAGTAGCATTGAATATATCTAACACGCGCAGAGTAGCACGAGAGACGAAGTTGACAAGTAATCTCAAGTTGAGGAAAAGTCGGGATTGAGAAGTTTTGTTCAAGGACACGTTCACTTGACTGGACCCGGGTATTCAAGGCAGCCAAGGCTAGTCAGTGTCAAGACGTACGCGCAACGCAGACTCTCTGGCAATCAGGGGCTGTCAGTAATCATAGCAATTGACTGTAAAGTGTTTCGGCCGATACAAAAACCTGCAATCAATCGCCAACGGATTCGATGCACGGTGACTTGTGGTGACTAGAGTTCCCGCTCTGTATTCATGGTACTTGCGGAGCATGCTTCAAACCTATCTGCAAGTAAGGAGAGGCGGGTTCCGGCTGATTCATAGACCTAATCATATCTTTTCAACATTGATATCAGTTTAGATGCACCCGCCATCGAACGACTTCAATGGCTGCATTTGCATGGCGTTCGAGTGACACTGGCACGGCCGTGATGGACAACTTCCCGTCGTCGACGACCAATCATACATGCCTCGGGTTTGTCTCTGATGCAAGGGCCGCCACTCATTAACTGTGAGGCCGCAGATGTGGTGGCGCAGCATTAAGAGCAAGCAGTAGCACAGCATGGCTCAGTGGAGGTTTTCATGTATTGTCCTTTGCTGATTTACGCTGAGGTCGGAGAGCGTGTCACTCCGTCAAGGCGTTTACGCGGCCTTAGCAACGAGCGTGGATGCCTAATTATGACTGTTTGCCACGTGGGAGTGATGGGACTCACGCTGGCCTTGTGCTGTGCTTCTTCTCGGACAGCGATCATACAAGACAAAGGACAATGGCGCACACAAAAACAAGACCGCCATTGTTCTCGATTCGGCCAACAGTGCTGGTACGGCCACAGTATAACGCTCACAGCCTAATTGTTCTCCACAGGTCGTGTAATTGTGCTGTAAGGGTTCCACGGGAAGCCCCTAATCTCGACTATAATAACGAGCAGACCAGGGAGGAGCAGGGTTCCGGTTTTCCTATCACTCTACGACTACACCAGCTGTGACTTCTTACTTAGGCCCAGCTGCCCCGCTCGCCAGCCAGCATTAGCCAGTTAGAGCTTCTTTTAATTCTTCACGGCCTGTCACCCAGGATTCAAACCACCAGAGCAATCAACGCCTCAACTCTTCATTTCAGCTCATATCTCATCTTGTCTTAGTCGCTGTCTTGATTTCGCACTGCGTGCGCCAGCCCAATCGGACGCCTTCTCATAACCCACGCCCGCTCTTCATTTGCACGAACGCCCGTATAAATTCGCCTTCTCTTGGCCCCGCATTCCACTACCGAAACCGACGCCTCGAGCCCACGACCTACCTTCTACTTCCGCTCCACGCCACGTTATTCGCTCCGCCTCCTGTGATCGATCCAGCCTACGGTGGTTCTCTGCTCTAGTGCCCCCGCCTTGTTCATCCAGGATAATCCATACCACAACTCGCGTCACGAACAAGCCACGAAACGAAACACCATATTATGTCAATCCCAATGTCCATCCCAATGTCCACAGCTACTGAAAGCGCATCTTCATCCACCACAACGCTCGCCAGCTCTACCTCCACCATGTGCGACGCCTCAGACGCATCTCTCCCGCCTACTAGCAACAATCTCAACCGCGAAGAACGCCTACGTCTCCTCCGCTCGACACGCAAGCTCGGCGCCCTCCTGGGGACGACGCCCATGTTCATCGACACCGAACTGAGCGAGAGCGATTATATTGCTCCTCTTGCTTCCCCCAGGACGAAGAGTCGCCGCCGCGAGGGTCGCATCTTCCCTGGCCGTGCTGGCTCGCCCACCTCATCCATCAGCTCGATCGAGGACTACGTCATCGTCCCGCAGGGTGTGCAGTCCTCCAACTACCAGAACGTCTTCTCACCCGACGACCGGGAGGCGACCTCATCGACTTCCGCTGCAGCGGCCGCAAGGCGCGCATCAGTGTCCGACATTGCACGGGCGTCTAATGTTAGCATAGGCACAACAGCCAGCAGGAAGCGCAAGGCGCGCGGGCCCATCCCTGTCGCACTGGTCTTCGACATGCCGCGCTCTGGCTCTGCCTCCGGAGTAGGTGCCCATTCTAGGTCCGCAGTGACATCCAGGTTCGGAACCAATGGTGCCTCGGTGTCCAAGAAAGCAACTGCTGGAATGAAGCCTAGCAACCGTGCACAGCCACAGCCATCGCTCTTCCTGCGTCTCCGGCCCGCGTTCAATCGGACGAGCAACATAAAGCAAGCGTCGCCTGTCCCCGCTAATTCGCCCTACATTAATCTCCCCCAACCACCAACCCCACCTACCCCCGCCAGCCAGACGCGGCTCCCGCTCAGCCCCAGCATGGCGACTTTTGCAAACAGCAACCTTAGCAGCGCGTCCATCGCCTCCTCCCATTACTCAACCACCAAGGGCGGCTACTTCGATGCCGGGAAATCATCTCAGCCATACGATGAGCTCGATTACATGGACACGACGTCTGAAGCTCGCCGGGCCCTGACGGAGCGCGACCGCAGACGCAAGATGGCGAAGCTCGCGCGCACGCTTGGAGAGAACGTGCCGCCGGAGCTCGTCTTCCGCCCACCCCCACGCAGAAGCTCGGCCGCCTACGCCAGTGCTTCATTCGGACTGCAGTCGTATCCCAAACCCCCACCACCACCCCCAGTCGTGCCTGGTCTGCCGAAGCTCGCAGTTGCGGAAGTTCCTCCCCCACCTACCGTTTCTGCCTCCGTTGCACCAGCACCCTCGACCTCGAGCAGCAGGACAAGCAAGAAAACTCGGCCGCGTAGCCTTACCTTGGCACCGTCTTCCAGCACCGACACTACGCGCGGAACCACCTCTATGGACGCGCCTGCTTCTCCAGCGATGGTGCAAAGCGGCCACCGCGCGACGAAGAGTCTTGGACGTGCGAAGAGCGTCAAGCCGATCACAACGCCTGCCAGCGCCAGCGTCGAGCACCCGTTCGCGGACGCGACCCGCAGCGCGAGTAGGGCCGGTGAGGCCGGATTCGGCCGCCGGAAGGAGAGGGAGTGGAGTGGGGAGTGGAACTTGAAGGACATGAACGACGTCGCGGCGCGGTTACGAGGGCTGAAGGCGTAAAGTGGTGCAGGCGTTGGGACTTAGCAGCGGAACCCCCCAGCATTCTGGAGCACCGGCAACCAAGACTTTTTTCTTTCCCTTGACAAAAATTCAATGACGACAAATCGACGATGGAGGACAGCCAGCTGCCAGACGAGTCATGACATCGCCCTGCGGTACTGCGCCCCACCCACCGCACCCAACCCCACCTGCGCAATACGCGACGCCTAATTCATCGAGTCAATGGACGCGCGCATCATGTGCGCTCACACTTACCAGCATGACGACACCCGCACTCACTCCATTTTTGGCGCAACCTCCATTGAGACTCCACCCATCTACCCACATGATGCGCGTTTGCTACCCACCTCGTCGAGTATATCCTCCACCATTCACTCGCATTCACATTGAAGACCCTAACGACCAGAACGCCAAACGTCAAAATCCTTGTTCGTGTGTGTACTTGTACGCAAGCGCGCTTTGCCGCTTGGAGCTCTGGAGCTCCTCCGCCGTGACATGTATATGTAACTAATTCATTGTTTCATTTAACTACACCCATACGTTCATATGTTCTTCTCTTTCTCATTTCCGCACACTTCATTTGTTCAATATCCATTCAACCCTTCCTGTTGTACTACCATCCATGTTCCCATAATTTCACATTCCGCATCAATGCTCGCAGGACGTTCAGAGCTGGCTTCCAATCAAAATAACTTTCTCGCAATACACTAGATCCTTCTACTAATTCGTATCTTATGTACATACCTTCTTACAAGTAACTTCCTCTCTATCCGCGCATAATCTATTTTCTGCGTCTCTTTCGACTCGCATAAATCCAACCGATTCAAGATTATTACCCTTTATCGCTATCACCAATTGCGCTGAAACTTGAGAAGACGTCGACTCGCTTGCACTTTGGGTGCATGAAATTGCATGAAGCATTGAAGCGGATGGATCATTGGATTGCCATCACCCTTATCTATCCCAGGACTTACTCCGCCGAATAATCAGTGGGAGCCTCTCAACTTCTCAGTGCTTATTTCATTCCCGACGGAACTCGGAGTCTTTTCTGCTCATCAGTTCGAATGCACTCTTCTATTCTGCATCTATTCGGGCCTTGAGCTCTCAACATTTAAAAACTCTGCACAGACTCTCATCTATACATAGTCGTGTAAAACGAGCAGAACGAGGACCCCCGTTTACGGTAGGCGGGATCGGCGAGGTTCGATTCAAATGATTTCCATCATTGATGCCAGCTGTCACGTGCTGTCATACAGGTCAGCTACGTCAATCGCATCCCCAGCACGGAATACCTACCAAAAGTGCCCTAGATATAGCCATTGAATACTATGTTGTACAGTAAAATTTCCTTCCAAAGTGCCAGGGGCCACAAAAGGAGGCGTACCGTAAGGTCGCGCCTCGAGTAGCGTACACGTGACACGCATCAGATGCGCGCGTTCTTAGGCGCTCATAAGCTTTATGCCTTTTTCACCCTCTGTGGGTCCTCGGATCTATAGGCAAAGTATAAAATTATATATTCAAGTAGATATTACAGATATGTAGCTGTAACTCGAGTATCATGAGTGTTGGGTTGTAAGGGGTCAATATAAACCTGTTTGAATGAGCACACTTGACTCAATTTAACACCACACAATATATGATAATTAAGTTTTATGTGTGTCTGAGTACTAGAAATACGCCCCAAGCAATGTGAAAAGTGACTCAAGGGCTGCAGTGCTAAGGAAGTGGTGAGAGCTTACTTGGAAAAGGCGGATAGCAAGCAGGACACGACGATATAATCCTCGTGGCTCAATGTTTTCATCATCCACGGTGCGTTTCAGGCTTGTTAATTACATTCAAAAGCGCCGACAGATCGTAATAAGTCATTTTTGTTCCGCAAAAGCTCCGAGCAATAATTCCATTGCCGCAGATCTTCTTCACAACCTCCCAAAGACACGCTTTCCCCTGATACACGATGAGATATCATGAGGTTCTGCATCTTATGGGTATATCTTACGTTTTGACTGAGTTTTACCACTCAACCATTGTCACGTTAGAAAGGAGTATCCAGATATTTCGGTGAGCATATTGCCTTGCTTTTACATCACAAAGAACATGAAATCTGCCAATACATAGATTGATACTGAGATACCCAGTAATCGTTCAAAGGTGTCTGGACTGGCTGGTCAAAATATGGTACAGAAATAATCGAAGAAAAGGGCTCTTCAATGGTAGCATGATGTCTGCCACCACCTTCAGACTGTGTGTACTACAGTACGGTAAATGTATTCAGCTGTCTAGTGTTGGTTCTTTTGTTGAACAAGGAAATCAGTTTGTGAATTCCCCAGGTTTGATAATGTGGAGCATTCAGTTGTTGAGGCAGGCAAAAGATGAGTCAGACAAGAACACGGACAGTTATGGTAATCAGGAAGAAGATGTAGATATTGAGTTGCAGAAATTGTGTGGCATCTAGGGTTAATTTAAATGCAACAGTGTCATCCCTTTTATTAAAAATCCTTTTTTTTTTGAGAGGCCGGACACTCTTGATACTTGAGTTACAGCTACATATCTGTAATATCTACTTGAATATATAATTTTATACTTTGCCTATAGATCCGAGGACCCACAGAGGGTGAAAAAGGCATAAAGCTTATGAGCGCCTAAGAACGCGCGCATCTGATGCGTGTCACGTGTCCGCTACTCGAGGCGCGACCTTACGGTACGCCTCCTTTTGTGGCCCCTGGCACTTTGGAAGGAAATTTTACTGTACAACATAGTATTCAATGGCTATATCTAGGGCACTTTTGGTAGGCATTCCGTGCTGGGGGATGCGATTGACGTAGCTGACCTGTATGACAGCACGTGACAGCTGGCATCAATGATGGAAATCATTTGAATTCGAACCTCGCCGAGAGCGACGGATCCACTGGGAAGGAGGTCCGTGGACTGGACCCGGACCTGGACTTCGGACCTCACGTGCATGCCCTTGACAAGCAGGTTGCTTAACCAGCCACAGACGGCTTCAGTCCAAGGGAGGTCCAAGCTCTGGTATCACAATTGCTCTGAGCCGGTTCACAATTAATTGCTATCTTATCTTTACATTTGCATTTACTTAGCATTATATAATTATGATGCGTTGTTAAGCATCAAGCGTCTGAGTGGCACAGTTTCCATTACTATAAACCGTGAATTTGGGAGCCACAGCGCTTCATCACACCCCATGGACATCCTACAGCTTGCGTCAATCCTCCAGAAAGCTCCAGAGCTCAATTCCGTCCTTGATTACCCTTCGATAATCAAATATATCGAGCTTATCAATCTTTTACGCCCAACTCTTAGCTTGTCCCTCATAAGCGACAACTAAGCGCCCGACGAGGTAATAATGTAATAATAAGTAAGTACATAATAAATTTTAAATTCTTTATAGTTATCAGGACATCAGGACTAGGTGCTGAGGTCCGTTTAAGGTCACTTTACGGTCCAGGTTGTAGTCTAGTCAAGGTCCGCTGGAGGGCCGAGTGAAGCTTGACCACAGTCCACCTCAACTTGTGGGGCGCTTGTTGGGCGCTTGGCGTCAGCACGTGGTCCAAAGTCCAGGTCCAGGTCCAGTCCACGGACCTGTGTCCCCATGGATCCGACTTTCTGACCTCGCCGATCCCGCCTACCGTACCCGTTTATCCCAACTGATCCCTGAGGCCGAAAAATGCCCAAAAGTCCATTTTTGCCTCTCGCCCATTTTTTTGTAAATTGGGGTTTTCACCCCCAGTTCTCTAGATTTTTGTCCAGAATTGGCTCTGGTGCATGCAGATGGTTCTCCTGGACAGGAACATCATCTCATATTTCGTAAAAATAGGCTATTTGGTGCGTTATTGAGGAAATATTGAAATGGATTCGCCCCCAAAACGCCATTTCTGCCCCCTCAGGCATCAATCAGGATGAAAGGGGGTCCTGCAGAACGTTGAGCCATAGTAGCAAGCCATAGCAACGACGTAACCTTCGCCTGTAACCTTAATTTGATGTAGTCTCCAAAAATAGACCGTGTGGCATGTGTGGTGTCGTTATGTTTCGCGCAGAGCCGAGTCGCATCAACCGCGGTAAAAGAAGGCGAACGAGCGCCTAAGCCTGGAGGGTGGAAATCGGCATCATTGCGTCGGTCCTCTGCGAGTCGCGTACGGTCGCGTATCGTCCTAGACACCGATGAGTGCTACTGAGTGATGCGGACATAAATTTGAGCGTTTCAGTCAAAGATAGCAAGATGCTCTGTTCGCCCTCGCAGTCAGACCTCGGTGGGCTCTATCTGAGACCTCTAAAAAATTAGTAAATATGTCCAAAGTCAAGTGCATTTCAATTCATGATGAGAAGAAGAGATAGGGGACACATGAACGCTTACCCCTGTCTCTGCAATCTTCAGACCCTTGTCACAACATCTTCTAAAAAAAACTGAGAGAGAACGACAACTCCGAACGTCAGAGACGAAAAAGCTTTTGGGCATGTATAGAGCCAGCATCAAGACGCCCGAAATACCCCTCGCCGTACGGTTTTCCAGATGATTACATCGAATTGTATTGTCATGTATAGTCGAGCTTCCATTCGACAATTGAGTCTGTAGCAATGAATGCTTGATACATACGTAGTTGGCTTGGGTTGAGTATAATAGGCTGGGCTCCGCTCATGCCGGATGTCAGACAGCGCCGTTTTTACGACACTGAGACCGAACATGACCACACTGTCTTCAGTTGGCTTCCATATTAGATAGGTACGTGGTTCACATGCTGAAGAATTACGTACGGCGAATACACTGAGTGATTGATGACAAGTACACCACATCTCCTTCCAAGGCCTTTTTCGCATGCTAATTTTAGTACAATGGATATTGTGCGCTAAAGTTTATGAATCTGAGCTGAGTCATCGCAGTGTCATCTGCGAGGTTTGGTCCTTTTGCATACGAACGTGTTCACTTCATCCATGGTTGACGTTGGCCACTACCCACTGTTCAATAAGTAACAAATCTGAGGCTATATGTTCGTGAAGACTGTTTTGGTCGGTATCAATGATCAGTTGCCCAAAACGGTCGTAGGCGCATATTGAACCGCCAAATTTGGGATTTATGATGGTGGCACACCGCCGACAAATCGTTTTTTTGTGGGTTTGAAGTAAGAATTAGTGCACATACTCGAGTACACTGCTTCCTGTCCCACTCATGGTAAGCTACTGCAAAACTTGCACGTCATATCCATTTGTCACAGTTTTGATTAGACATTGGCTGATAGGAATCATCAACAAATCCGATTCCGTAATTTGCAAAACGTGGAGTCAATGCCGCCCGTAGTACGCAAACGATGGCCCTGGTGTAAGATTTGGACAGAATATTGGCCCAAGTTAGAAACCGATTCTCAACCTTAAGGCGACCTCAAGGCTGGAAATGCTGTACTCACATTCGCTTATCGGATTTTTCAACATATAAGAGAAGCCAGTCCCCGAAATAACGACTCCAGTCACCACTGCAAATGACATATCATATCCTGCTCGTATCAGTCCCTGCTTGGGGTATGTTTTCAATATGTCTTAGTCAATCACAATGAGTGCTAATTTTTGCCAGGTCACGTCCGCCCCCTCCTCGCTCTTGCTGTGCGGCTGGTTCTGGAGCGAGATGACATTATTCTCACAATTCTCGTTGCTCCCAATATGTTGGACAAGAGTTTCTCGGACCTTGACCTCCAATTGTCTAAGAATGGGTACCACAGTGCAGCGAAGCGTATAAGGTTGGTCTCTAGGTCCCCCCCTCTGAAATCAGATACAACCTCCTCACCGCGTCGTTGAATCGTTCTAGGCTGTTGACGACGCTCGTACTTGAGCCTACGGATCACCTTTTCAGCATCTTCGCCAAGTCTGCCCAGGCGTTCCCTGTAGTTTATAAACGCCTGCTCGCGAGTGAGGTGATAACCTGCACGGCGAAGGGTACAGTGTTCGAGGCCGTCGCCCCACCTGTCGCTATTATCATGGACTTCTTCGCTTATGGCGAACTCCAAGCCACACGATCCATTACTGGTACTACCATCCCTGTGACGGCTATTGTTGCGTCTGGTGCTGGCCCCATGATTCAACTTTTTGGTCCGGAGACCGTTGGTGGCTTTGGCGATGTAGGTGCCAGGATTGATGCCGAAGTTGCGCGTACTGGACGTGACCCCATCGAGGTCGGAGAGGAGGTGCGTACTCGCTCGCATCCTGAGAACATTCATGGACATATCTCTAACTCGTAGCGTCGTTAGCTTTTTTATGCCGTGAAGGGCAATGTTGTCAGGGTTCGTGGACTTCCGGACATGTACGATCATGAATCATTTCCACAAAAGGTGAGTCTCACTGAATTAGATGCATATAGCTCATCAGTATGCCTGATAAACTTAGTTGACGCCTCTCGGACCGATCTCCACTGTGGCGAGAGCTGGATACAAGTGCGTATAGGCGGCATTCTCCAGGTTGCAATCCCGGATACTGATGTCAGACGGCAGCTTCCTCGAGGATGCCGACGGCTTGATACTCACTACGTCTAAAGCATACGAGACATCAGGATCTCTGAGGGCCATGCAAGACTACAGACTCGAGAAAGGCAAAGCCACTTTCGCTATCGGCCCAACCCTGCCTCTTCAATATGCTTCCGGGGCGATCAGTAATCGCGGTGATGACGCGGTAGCATCCTTCCTCGCTGACAAGCTCGAGAGGTTTGGAGAGAAATCGGTTCTTTTTGTGAGTCTTTCACTCGTCCTTCTGATCGAGTACTGAATCCACTGCAAGATGTCATTTGGCACCGTTATGTGGCCCGAGTCCTTGGATTATGTTGAGGAGGTCATCGAATGCATGATCGAGAAGAAATTGCCATTTGTAAGTTCAACCAAATAAATGCCGTCTTTCTGCCTCAGACTTTTTGTGCAGATATTCTGCTACGCGTTTCCTGCTGCTGAGCTCCCTGAGGCACTGATCGCGAAAGTCGAGGCATCGGGACTTGGTTATCTCAGCAAATGGGCTCCCCAGCAGTATATTCTCACCCACCCGGTATGTAATATACCATGCACATCTCGAGAAGAATGACACCGAGACCTGCGAAGGCGACAGGCTGGTACCTGACGCACTGCGGCTGGGGCGGCGTCACAGAGGCACTCGGTGCTGGTGTCCCCATGTAAGTACACGCGTCCAAGAATTTCGCTCGTCGTTCCAGAGTGCTAACTTATTATTCAAGGATTGCTTGGCCGTTCATGGGCGACCAGCCACACAATGCTGCCCACCTTTCTGAAAATCTCAAAGCCGCAATCGAGCTCGTCGAGGTCCGCACAGGCGAACACGGCTTAAAGCCCCTGCGTAGAAACGGACGTGCTGCGAAGGGTACTCGGGCTGCTGTACACGAAGAGTTTTTAGGCGTCATTGAAGACATTCGCGGTGCGAAAGGGGCAGAGCTTAGAGCGACTGTGGAGAGCTTGAGTGGCGAGTATGCTAAAGCATGGGATGAGGAAGGGGATGCAAAGCTGGAACTGCAAGCCTTCCTCAAAAGGTTCGTTCTTCGAGAGTGAGCAAGCCTTTCCAATACGGTAGCATGTGTAGAGATATCGTAGATGCGCGACAACTCGGAATACAAGTCAATAAGCAAATATCTCACCTTTGCGGGTCAATTAAGGTCTTGCCGCAGATAGAGGAATTGTAACTTAATTGCAACGTACTGTGATATGAGATGCAAAATTTGCAGAGAGCAATGTCTTCTGGACGAAATGGCCCTGGGTCACAGATTCTGCTTCAGATTGCCAAGGAGCTCCCTGTATGTGGCTTTTTGACTTGACTGCATGGTCACAGAATGGTCACACAGATCCAACGGGGCCACAGAGCATAAATGGTGGATTCGCAATTATCATCCGTTGTACATACTCAAGCGTTCACCCTTAATCACAGTCAGCCATTGCGGTACTTCGTCATGCCCGTTTGTCAATGTCTTTGATTAGATACTGACTGATATGAATCATCAACAAATCCGATGTATGAGTAGTAATGTGCGAAACATGCAGCTCAAATGTAGCAAGATGCCGCCCAGAGTACGCGACGGTACGAGGGTGAGATTGAGTGGACATTATGGGGTAAGTAATGGATGTGGCTCGCTCAACGCGACCATTAGAAGACCGATTGAGAAGCTTAAAGAGGCCTCAAGGCCGAAAATTTCTGCATTTCGTTGATAAGCGTCTATAAGACCGGTACTGACCGCCGAATGCATTAAGCCGCTTGCAAGCCGCCGAGGATTCCTCATAATATAAATGCAGTGGACTCACAGAATAACGATCCAGCCACTGCCGCATATGTCGTACCACGTTCTGCTTGTGTCAATCCCTGCTTGGGGTATGTCTCCAATCTCTATGTAATTACAATGAGCGCTAATTTTTGCCAGGTCATGTTCGTCCTCTCCTCGCCCTTGCCGTACGGCTGCTACTAGAGAGGGATGACATTATCCTTACAATCCTCGTCTCTCCTAATATGTTGGATAAGAGCTTCTCTGATCTTGAACTGCAATTTGCCCATAATGGGTCTCAGAGTGCAGCGAAGCGTGTCAGGTTAGTAGTCTTTCACGTTCTTCCTTGAAAACATAACAGCTTGCTCACGGCGTCCTTAATCTGTTTTAGGCTGTTGACGACGTTTATAGCCGAGCCCACAGATCAAATCTTCGCTATTTTGGCCAAAGCTGGGCAGGCCTACCCACCAGTCTACAATCGCCTGGTCGCGGGAGAGGCGGTAACCTGCGCAGCGAAAGGCACAGTGTTCGATGCCTGCCCCTCACCGGTAGCTATTATCATGGATTTTTTCGCTCTAGCAGAGCTTCAAGCTACGCGATCCATAACTGGTGACACCATCCCCGTGACAGCCATTGTTGCATCCGGTGCAGCACCAATCATCCAGCTGTTTGGGCCAGAGAGCATTGGTGGCTTCGGCAATGTAGGCCCGAGGATCGATGCCGAGGTTGCGCGCACTGGGCGTGATCCTATAGAGGTTGGAGAAGAGGTGTGTAATACCTCGTGTGCTCGGACCTATGAAGGGAAAGATCTCTAGCTTACGGTGTCGGTAGATTTTCCATTCCGTCAAGGGGGCTGTTTCCAGAATTCCTGGCCTCCCGGAGATGTATGACTATGAATCATTTCCGCAAAAGGTGAGCACCCCTGATCGTTGAGCCTGCATTGACAAGACCATCTCATGGCCATATAATCCTAGCTCACGTCATTCGGCCCGACTTCTATCGTGGCGCGGGCAGGATACAGGTGCATATCTGCGAATTTCTCTTGATACCGGAACCCCGGATTCTGACACTTCATGGTAGCTTTCTCGAAGAAGCAGATGGTTTGATACTCACAACCTCCAAAGCATATGAGATGTCGGGAACTCTGAGAGCCCTGGAAACCTATAGACTCGATGAGATGAACAAAGTCACCTTCGCTATAGGTCCACTCCTGCCTCTGCAGTACTCCTCCGGACAGCTCAGCAATCGTGGCGATGAGGCAATAGCATCGTTCCTCGCTGACAAGCTCGAAAAGTTTGGAGAGAAATCAGTGCTTTTCGTGAGTATCAGATCATTATTTATTTATTTTGAATAAGTCCTGAATCTATTCAAAGATGTCGTTTGGCACTGTTGTGTGGCCTGAGTCTTCGGATTATGTCGAGGAGGTCATTGATTGCATGATTGAGAAGAAACTACCATTCGTAAGTTCACTGGAGAGGAAGTTTACCTGCATCTCACAACTGTTGATGTAGATATTTTGCTATGCGTTCCCCTTTGCTGAGCTTCCTGAGTCGCTAATTGCGAAGGTTAATGCGTCCGGGCTCGGTTATCTTAGCAAATGGGCACCGCAGCAATATATTCTCACTCATCCGGTAAGTAATGTACGATTAATGATGGAGGAAAATATGCTGAGCTTTTTGCAAAGGCCACTGGTTGGTACTTGACGCACTGCGGATGGGGAGGTGTAACAGAGGCGCTTGGTGCAGGGGTCCCAATGTGAGCACACCCGTCCGAAATGTCATTTGTCATAGTGCTGATCCATCGCCCAAGGATTGCCTGGCCATTCATGGCCGACCAGCCACACAACGCCGCTCACCTCTCCGAGAACCTCAAAGTCGCAATTGAACTCGTAGAGGTCCGGACAGGCGAAAACGGCTTGAAACCCATGCGCAGAAACGGACGCGCTGCAAAGGGTACTCGGGCTGCCGTGCGCGAAGAGTTCTTGGATGTCATTGATGATATGCGCGGTGCGAAAGGCGCGCAGATCAGAGCAAATGTGCAGGGTTTGAAGGGACACTATGCGAAGGCGTGGCAGGAAGAAGGGGATGCAAAACTGGAGCTGCAAGCCTTCCTTAAAAGGTTTGTGCTTCGAGATTGAGCAAACGTCGATGTGCCGGGATAGATACATCGTAGATGTGAATGAACTCGAAATTTGGGTCAATACACGAATATTCTGTCTGTATCCTGTTACAGCCCAAGTAAGATCCAGTGGTGGGTAAACAGAGTGGCATAACGTACAATGACATGAGACGCAGAGAGTAATGGTTTCTGGACGAATCGGGCTCGCAGAATCTGCCTCAGATTTCCGAGAAGCTCTTTGTACGTTTGCTGAGGCTTTTCGGCTTGAGAGTGATTACTACTGAGTGAGTATGTTTCTCAAGGACTGATTATTCATACTTACTCAGGGTGGTTACCCATGCCTAGAGGACACAAGTGAGCGGATAAATATGAGATTGCTTAGAAGGGGTGCTTTTAGGTTGTCTTTGCTCACATGCGTCATTGCGCCGATTGGTCGCCCGTTATGGTAGGTGTCCGCACTGGTCTGACGGTCTCGACACGAGGACCATGACACCTAAGGGCA
This sequence comes from Psilocybe cf. subviscida, assembly GCA_013368295.1. Classification (NCBI taxonomy): domain Eukaryota; kingdom Fungi; phylum Basidiomycota; class Agaricomycetes; order Agaricales; family Agrocybaceae; genus Psilocybe; species Psilocybe cf. subviscida. The sequence goes on along the minus strand of JAACJJ010000056.1, from coordinate 4,828,368 downwards.
CGGTATTAGATCAAATGAGGGAACAGAATGAAGCTGTTTCAGTGAAAGTTCTATTAACTCACAGTGTCACTGGGCGAGCACTTCGCGAAGAACGCACTACGAGTTGTGAGCGTCCCTTTCAGATTACCGGAAGATGAGTACTGTCGTGATAAAATCAGAAAATCTTTATGAAGGATTCACGACAGCTGATACGTACAACGTATGGTAGGTCTACAGAAGATGATTAGCTTGATTATGAAGCGAGAGAACAAAGACTCACCGAGCATTGTCCCCGAGTGGCACGCCTAGAATTATTATCTCATCAATTAGTTTTGTCAGAGTTGACAATTTTTCTCACATCGAAGAAAGCCGTCAGACGGCATTTCTTTGGCAAATTTCTAACCTGAAGTACAGGAGTTGTCACAATATATCTTTATGAGTTAAAGCAAAAGACACTTACAAGAATGTGATGCAGATCATCATCGGTTATGTATCCTTCCGTCATATGGTCTACTGGTACCATCGCTTCGAATTAACTGTCATTAATTAATCGTTCAACTGTCGCGAGGAAACTTATTGCGCTTGCCTACCTTTGTCATATCCGTCCACTTCGTCGCCGCTCTTGTCGGGGATGCGTTCGCCGTGCCCAGAGACTAGAGAAAGGAGAATTGATCAGAGTGTGCAGCGACAATTGGAGAGCTAAGTACAGAAAAGAAAGAAGGAGTCCCCTGCTTGTGCGCCCTCTACAAGCCACCGCAAAGCCCGGTGTATATTATTATAAGTAGGCTGGGACTGCGAGTCCCTCGTGCGAGAGCCAGTTTCCTCGGTGAGGATGATTATGTTCTGGGATTCGTATCCAGCGGTTCCTGAAATTTCATCGCACCATTATGTAAGTCATATACCCGGCCGGTTCAAGAAAAGCACCCACTCATGAGGAATTTGCGGATCGTGTTTGCATCGTTCACACATCCTCGTAGCTCTCTGCCCCGCTGACCCTGATAGCTTATCCCGATCTAAGTGAATCAAGCGATCAGAATACAGTCCAAAATATCCATGCCCACAAGACGTGTGAGCTAACAGAAATAGAAAACGCACACACACTGCCTTCTTCCGCGACGGTCTGACAGGCGATAGGTTTTTCGGATTCCTAAGCTTGAGGTCGGAGACACTGCGCCGCGGTTTCTGGAGTAAACTTCTTTCTCTATCACGGTGGTCATCTGTAGTTGGGGGCACAACCCTTGTGGTCGCGGAGGGGGATGTCGATGAGGATGCCTGGGCGGTGGATGGAGCGGTAGCAGAACTAGAGGGCCCTGGCCCGATTATATGGGCATTTGTGTCTCTGGATCCTCGTGGGGTACTTGATGATGCGCTTGCTGTGCTCACAGACGAAGAGAGAAGCTCAGGGATCCATGTGTGCGAAACAGGAGGGCTGCGAATTTGAACACGTCGGCTCGAGTGTCGGCCGCTGTCATCCCGACGTGTCCTGTCCCGTTCGTCGTGATATGAAGGCGAAGGCGGAATAAAAGGCCCTTCAGTGGGACCTGTCGAGTGACCGAGTGAGAAGGTAGCGCTTGATATGAAAGATGCAATGGGACCTTCGATAGGGCTCGAAAATTGGCGCGTGTGTAAGGGTGGGATGGTGGGCACTTCATACCCTGGTGTTGAGAATCCGGGACTACGGAAAGGCGGAACGACAGGCGCTTCGACCGAACCTTTCTTAGCTGAACGAAACTCGGGGCCATACCATGGCGGTACGTCAGCTCCTGCGCACTTCATTCGATACCCATCAAATAAATGGATATCATATGGAGCAGCAGGCGCTCCTTTTTGTTGATGATTTGACCGAAGATCAGGTCTCTGGAAGGCTGGGTGATCAGGAACTAGCTGATGCGGTCGTTCCGGTGTAAAGGGTGAGCATGTTTTAGCCCATTCCGGAGTTGGAGGTCGTCCACCAGGCTGGGAATCCAACCACTCCGGTCTTGGGTGACGGATGTGCATGGTGCTAAGCCCATCGGAGAGGCTCACGATCTTAGCTGGATACAGCAAGTTCAGCTGCTGCATATAGTCGTCGAACGGTGACGGAGTATTTGGTGTGGTCCTTTCATTGTCAATGAAGACAGGTCTTTGGTGCTGGGCAGGCATTGCGACGATAGTGCCTTCGTAGCCGGGTGATAGCTGATTCGATGGGGTGGGCTCAATTGTTGGATCAATGTTATATGCATGGCTTACCTCGGATTTCCACTGTAGGCGCCACTGGAAATAGTATCTGTATCCCAGTAAATAGGGTGATTGGTCTGCTGGCAGAGGTGTTTCATTATCGATGGCAAGGTCGCCCACACAACCTATGCCTCGTATAGATTCATGTCGAACACGAGGGTAATGTCGGATAACATGCTCGTGATCTTCACACTGAAAACCGCCACGAGGAGAGTGTGAAAGAGCAAGGGCTGCATCGGCACCTCGAGCTCTGACCAATTTCGTCCAAGAATGGACAAAGACATGATGATCGGGTTTCTTTTGCCACGCTTCTTCGCATCAACTGGCATCCGATCAGTATGTTTTGATTGTGTGCCCACCAGGGCCCACAAATAACGAGGATACTTAGATCTGCATTTCGCACATTGCTATAGTTCATACGATGTCATATGATCAATATTCAACATATTAGAGGTACCTTTGGAGCCAACGCATGGTGGTATATATTCGAGCATCATTAGATAACATTGCAGAAGCCCACAAGATAAGACGACACCGCAAAACGCCCTGTGGTCGTCTGATCGGGCCTTCTAATAACTCACAGCCTAGCATCCAGCATCACCAAAAACCAGCGACGAGTATCACCATAAGAAGGTAAGTAGCCCGAGGAGTTATGCGCTCTCCCCACGATGAGGAGGCAGGACCTGGCGGGGAAGTCGAAGAGGGCAGCGGCGCTATAGTCGTGGACTTATTAGCGAAAGGCGCCAGAATAGAGAACCTATCGACAGGCTGTATAAGGACAAATTCCAATCCAATTGCGGGCATGAGCTCTGAACCGGCGCTAGCGCCGGATTGAGGTTGAAGCACGAAGTCAGCTGTGGCCATCCCGCCTATGTGCTTTTCGAGAGTAGTGGAATAGAAAGTGTATCCATCTACGGATGGGGCAGAGGTGTTACGCGACAACGTGAGCGTGGTGTTGAGCAGCGTGGTTGGACCTGTGGTGTTGAAGAACGTGTTATCAAAGAAATTTGCAAGAACGGTAGCGTTGTTGGCCGAATCGGTCCGAATCTAAAAGAATTGTTCATGAATCAGTAAGTCGCTCACTAACGATTATCTTATCAGAGTGGATACTCACGGCAGCAGTGATAATGTAGTCATTTGGCGCTTCGTTCGGAGCTTGTCCGCGGTCGAACGTCTCGTGCGAGTTGAACACCCGGAAGACCGTAGGAACGTGCACTATATCGTCCGCGTGCGCGGGCATCTGATATCCTGACCCACCACCGACATTATTCTGCTGGATGGTCTTGGTACCGTTGCCCAAGTCATCCACCTCAAACCAAAATTTCCCAACAGACTTCGCATATGTTGTCGGGACGGTGATCTGGTATGTCGAGAACCCAATATTCATTTGTTGCGAGATGGGGGAGAATACGTTGTTGATACTACTGCCATCGACGAAGAGAACGGCTGGGCCAGCGACATTGACACTCCCGTCTTTGCAGTCGGCGTTAGGTCCCCTTCGATCACACCAGAGAAGGCGAATGCTCCGCTGCAACGGTTTCGCGGCGGAGAAGTTTGGTTCGATGACCTAGTATACGAATCGAGTTACGCTAGGTCAATAAGACGAGGAACCACTCGGACGCACCCGCATGGCTACATCAAAGACGAGCGTCCCATTGAAGATAGTATATCTGGCAGAGATTTTGAATGGAATTGGTTTAATCTCATCCCCTAGTTGCACGCCTGCAGGGACTGTATCAATCATTTTTGTAAGCATGGTGGCGCATGTTGACCTGAACGACTGCTCAGTATTCATGCTGTAAATGATTATGGTAAGTGCACGCACAACCTTCCGGAGGTTTGAATCGTCGCATTGTCATAACAATTGCTCACCTCATCATGGTCGCGTTGTGATCGTGGCTGAAGATACGCAAGTCTGACCTCGTCGTCTCGTTTGACCCGGCAACTAGTGGATTCTGAGTTGTACCATTGAGATACTCCAACACTCTATCAATTATAAGGGAGACATAAAATGAGTAACCGAGAAAGCAAAATAACCTGCGTTTTCAATGCCATTAGACAAAGACACTCACACAGTGGCATCGAATTCAACCGTCGAGTCGAACGTCGCAACGTCAGAGTTGGTTGCATCTTTATTATCCAATGGAACAATTTCTGGAAAGTCCAAGTTGCGCACGCCACCCAGGGTATGCCCACAAGCGACGAGGGAAGCCATTTCGGTCGCGTTGAAGCCTTGGAGTCTGAAATTTTCGATGTGTGAGTCGAGATCCTGTTGGGGCTCGGGAACGCCTGGCCTTCCGGCAGCCAGAGCGTCGACACGACCGCCCCGGAAGGGAAGGATGGGGCCGCCGCAGGACGCGACCGCGAGGACTGCGCCCATTGCAATAATATCGGCACCTGTCCAAGAAAGTGAACACAGGGGCCGTTGAGCTAGTGGATGCATATACTCACGAGCGAAATATTTATTGGAGGAAAGAGAGAAGTCGATCATCGATCGAGTCATTCCTTCGCCGATATTCTGAGAAATGCTATGTCAATCCATCACATCGCAATAAGACGCATGTGAGCAAGTAACATTTACTCACCTCCGCTCTGTCTAATTCGTAATATATCGATGCATCAAGACCACCTGTTCCTGCTGTGATATTGTGCGTCGACATATCATGATACGCCTTAGGTTTCAGGAGAATTTCGAGAGACTCTCAGATAATGCGGGAAAGTAGAAAAAAGGGAGATACTCACTAAACGAAGCCACTGTGCTGCAACTGTCGTATTCATCCTTGGTGCGCAGTTTGACGCCAGGGCACCAGTAGTGCCCCCAATCAAATCCATCCCCTCATAGAGAAGCTGCTCAAGGACTTCATACTGAGGAGAGGGCCATTGATACACTGCGCGAGATAGGGGGAAGTAGGAAAACAGCAGTGAAAAACGCCAGAGCATCCCTCGAAGCGGCATTTAGCAGACAGAAGATCTGTGTACTGTGCAGAGCAGATAAAGAAGCTTTGGAAGTTGTGTTCCGTCAGTCTCTTTTAAACTGTATAGGCGCCAAGATTTGCGGCAAATACAGGCCGGTCAAGTCACATATGTCCACAGAAGCAATCCGGACTGGTGGAAAGTGCGAGCATGGCAATTGTCACTCTGTCATTCGAGAGGAAAGTGAGCCAATTCCGGAGGGGGCCAAACAGCGCGTGCACTGGGCTTGCAAGGCCGTGCATAGGTACCCGAAATTTTTTGTGAATTTCAGGGAGAAATGTTTATGTTGAGTTGTCGACCTAGATGACTGGGGCACAGTGGGGCATGCCTGAAGGTGTTGTGTAAAAGCATCTGTGTGAGAAGAGTCAAGACGACAAATTTAAACGTCCGTTTAAATCGGCAATTGCCGCCTCCGTGATCTCAGCAGCCATCAACGTCACAACACGATCAATTCGCCCAATTTCTTTTTTAACTCCAACCTCCATGTTCACAATCCCGTCCAGCATGCCAATCGCGAGCCACTTACCAGATTGGATCTGGATGGCCCCACATCTCGGCTACCTTTGGGAAGGTCTCCGTCTAAAAAAGGACCGCGCGTCGATACAACCATTGGCGTGATGTGGTTGTCTTTCCTATCCTTACAAAGGGGCCCTGATTGCCACTCGTGAGCCTGGTCAAGGTATAAAACCAAACAATTTCCAACCTGAAGGAATGGAGTTTGACTCCCACAACATGCCACGCCCTCAATCCACCCTTCGCGTACGCTTCCCCGACAGCAATCTTGAGCACCCGGATCTGGTCAGGCTGGCTGATTCACTTGGATCTGGGCTTCGTTCCCTTTCTGGTGACGTTCTCAACTTTGTGAATGAGAATAAGCTGCTTTATACGACGAAGGAGCTCCTCGAAAATATCAAACACCCTGGCAAAGTCTTAGTGAATGGTGGCTCTGCTTTGATCGACGTTCAAGACTTCATCATTTTGTCTTCGTTCTTGCATTCCACAGAGCGTCTCATGAACACGACCTTGTACAAAACTCATATCGCCACTCAAGTCCTAGCTCAGGAGTCCGCTGCTCAAGACCTTCCATCTGCAGCGGCTGCTCTTGATACCGAATTCGTGACCAACAGTGCCACTCAGACTCATTCTGCCAAAAGTCGTAACCGACACCGTGCAACCAAGCGACTCAAGACCTCGCACTCTTCGCAGGATACTAGTTCAATTGACGTCCCATTAATGGAAGCTCGGGATAAACCTACGAAGGGCAAAGGTCGTCTTCTGCAGCCTGTACCGTTTTCTCCAAAAGTCAGCACGGTCCCAAATCCTTTCCAGCCTTCATCCATCTCCGGGTCTACTACTCCCATCAAGAGCGAAGCCCGTCCATTAATTACGACTACCTCAGATGTTGCTGCCGCCTCAGACGAGAATTCTACCTCGACGATGACCATGTCTCCTGATGCAAAGGAGAGTCCCCCGACAAAGAGAATACGCCTGGAACCGATGGTTCTAGTTGATACTGCCGTAACAGTGGCTGCGGCGTCTACCGATGGTGGCGCCAATGCGCCAAAAGTCAATCAAGATATTGCGAGTGTGGTGAGTACATTCTTCAAGTATTCATCCGGTCCTCTGCTTCCAACTGATCTCGGTGTGGTTAACTCATTTATCAGCGAGCTTCCGCCCCTCGAAAGTTGCGCAGCCGCAAAAGTCTCGGACGTCTCTAACCCCTAGTTAACTGTAATGTAACACGCAGGAATTTATATTATAACACGCCTATGGTATCATGAGCATCTTCTCCAAACACTTGAGCTCCTTCTTCAACAAACTCAGCCTCTCAATTTGTCCCAATATGCTCAGAATATGCTGTCCTCTGATAGTGGCAATAGGGGCTGTTACACGGCGTTGCCACACATACGCACACAAAACTAGCTCTCCGCCTTTTGACTCTTTCAGAATCCAGATGTACCCTTAACTCTTTTACTGCCCAATTGCTGTCCCAATCCCGTATTTCACGATACTATTCCTCTGAATATCCTCCGGTGCTATCTAGGACTTAATTTATTTGCGCTCGCTCTCAACTCGCTCTGCCGCGAATACCCATACCCACCTGCTACGATCGTGATGAACTCAAGGCGACCTTTGATTTGGCCTCGATTGACCTCTGGTCTCCTTTCTGTGCCGGCGTTTTGGCCGGCGTCCTTCGTCGGACATCGGGCGCTTATGATTGAAAGATTGGCTTGCTGTGCAACAGAAAGACTCCTCACCCACTATATTCACTGAAAAAGGAAATGTCTTGGCAGTTTTTTTTTGATTGCATCAACGTCTCTTGATGTCGTGGGGTCTACGTAGGTTCAACTCTCGTCGGATACCTTCCATTCACAAATTCATAGGAAATGCAGCAAGCCTTGAGATGACATTGTCATCGCCTAGTTAACTACATTCCAAGTAAAAGATTTGGCTGACCTTGGAACTTGAAGCATACGATCGAATTAGACAGTCGCCTGAGTTTGCTTCCGCTCAACTTCCGCTGTGCCCCTACATGACGTCATCGCCGCCTACCCATGTTCCATCCAACGTCCAACGAGCTCACAATCTTCCTGAATGTCATTACTCCTCTCGTCCAAACCTGCATCGATACAATTTAACCTTGGGTAATCAACACGTTCGTTCTCTTGGTGAAGTTGCAAAGAAGCTGAAGGTCACCATGCGGTCCATGCTGCAGGGTTGAACTCATCGGGTGCTACGTCAACTTGATTCTATACTCAATTGCCATGCTGTGCACGTACATATACCGGAGGAGCGAGAGGTCGAAACGGGACCCCCTGGTTGTCAAGCTTCTGGTGGCCGCCAATGTCGTGATGGACACAGTGGGGACGTTTGGTGTATGTGCCAGTTACTTCTATGTGCGTCATCCGATCTCTGTTTTGGCGGAGCATCGTACTGAGTGGTGAAGGTTTGCAGTTCTCCGTTACTGGATGGGGTGAGTGTGGGCTCCCAGTCTTACTCAGATACGCGCTCGCTGATATGGACATTTGCAGGTCTCGAGGAGGTAGAATATCGCGCGCATTGGTCGGAGCCAATGTGGTTCATTTGCACCGCATTCTCGCAAGTAATAGTGCAAACCTTCATGATTAGAAGATACTTCGTCCTGTATGTCAGTTCCTTTTCCGCGAGACATGATTTATCTCATGACTGATAGCTCGCAGCAATACATCACATCCGCGTTCATCACCGCTATAATGCTCTTGTCGGTGCGCGGTTTGGAGTTTATTGAACCGTCCTCGACTAATCATGAGTCCTCACCGTATAGCTTGGGACAAGTCTGTATCTAGCGATTTCGAGTGCCGTAAATCTAACCGCACTGACTCTGGAGAGCAGACCGGCAGACCTAAAGGCTGTTCTGTATGTCCGTGTGCCTTGGTTTCGAAGCCTCCATCATCCTGATACGCATTCTCAATGCCACAGGCTATCTTTATGCAGCACCGTCGCTGCGAATCTTGCACTCGCGTTCGCCATGTTCTGGAAATTGAAAGTGACCCATACGTATAGTCGCATCGCTCAAAAGTCGGAAACTCGTCGTTTCCAATGTAAGCGACTATTGCTAACTTGTTCAGTATCCAGATTCATCAGCCGTACATATGCGGTGGCTATCATAACAGGCTCTGTGTCTTCCTTGGCCGCTCTTGCGACGCTGATTAGCTTCCTAGCGGATCCACTATCGTCCAGTAAGCTTATACCAATACCAATCGTCTTTGAGCTAACAAATCATTTCAGTGTCAACTTTCTTTTTGTCTTTCATCGGCCGCGTATACTCATTGACCATACTCTTTACCCTCCTCTACCGTGACATGATCGTCGACGACGAATGGATCCAGGTTGACGTGAGCAAGGCAGAGAAGGATAAGTCAGATCCAGGGACGATCCATGCTGGTGTAAATGGTACGTTGAAATATAGTCCGCCCCAGCCCCCGCTCTCATTCGGTACTGTGTTGTACAGAAAGTATACCTACGTCTAACACCCCCGTGTCGGATATCACATTTGCTCACCCGGACCCCGATGTACGTCGTTCCCCACAGCTCGCTTTCCCTTTTTGTATCACTGACACGCGAAATAGAGTGCATCACGAATAACCAGCAGCAGAAACCAGATCGAGGAATCGAAGTATGAGGCGGATTCAGGAAGTACGCTTCAAGTGGCCCACGAAGCCTCGGACACACTCGCCGTTTGAGAATAGAGAATAGTGACTGTTTTCTAGGGTTTAAGCCCTTTTTTAGTGAATACCAATGCGAATGACTTTCATGGTACTACTCGGAGTTCTGAGCGGTACTGTCGACTGTAATCACACAACTTGGCGTCTGCTGGCAACTGTGGGTCCATGTTTAGCAAAGTCATGTATGGCAGCGGGGCGCCCGATTGATGTGAGACATTTCCGGAGATCTGATTCCGCCTATATTGACATCATAGCCACATCATGTTCGATCCATCTCTTCACTCCTCACTACGGCCTTGCAACCTCGATTCATGTCAGTCCTTTTGTCGTCCAGGCCGGAGTCGCCCCGTGTCAATATAGGGTATTTAACATTCCCAAAGCGTCTCGAGACTTGCCACGCAGGACTGACTTTTGTAGGGCCATGCTCGTAGGGAGCTACATAAACACCATACTGTACGGGCTTGCTATGCTCTGCGTGTATCTTTACAGGAGGAGCAGACGCTCCAGACGCGACCCACTCTTTGTGAAGCTTGCGGTCGCTGCGAGTGCTGTGTTCGACACGGTTGCGACATTTGGTGTTTGTGCAAATGTGTATTATGTACGTGCGGAATCACCTACTCTTCATTGAATACTCCAAAACTCGCTCCTGACAACTCAATGAATTGCGCAGCTCACCGTCAGCCATTGGGGTGCGCAGATGTAATCAATTGTTGCTCGTAGACAATGGCTAACTTAATCCATTTGCTTCGCAGGGCGCTACGACAGCGAGTTTCGCACCCACTGGACGGCCGTTCTATGGTTTCTGTGCCTCGCATTTTCGGAATTTATCGTTCAGGTCTTCATGGTTCGCCGGTACTTTATCATGTACGCCATGAGTCTCTTGCCTAGTCCTCATGCCACGCCTCTGACGTATGTGTAGGTCCAGACATTTTGCCTTTTCAGCGTTTATCATCGTCTTCGTGATTTTTTCGGTACGCCAGTTTGCATGATTTCCAGGTTCTGTTTGGAGATGATGCTCAATTTGCCTTGCTATGCAGCTTGAAGCGAATTTATACCTGGGAATCGCAACCGCAATTGGAACTTTACCAGTGGAGGATAGAATCACAGATATCAAGCCTGCTTTGTACGTATTCGCCCCCACTCGAGTGTCTTGGCTCTGATTTTAATGTTTTTCGCATTGATGCAGACTGTCTCTGTGCAGTACAGCCTTCGCGGACCTCTTGACAACCTGCGGGCTGTTTTGGAAGTTGAAAAAGGCTGATACCTATAGTCGCATTACACACGAGTGGGGAATCTTCAGTCGTCGTTCAAAGACCTTTACTGATACATACTCCTACTTTTCAGTCTAATTAGTCGGGTGGCTGTCGTAGTCGTTGTCACTGGCACTGCTACTTTTCTTCTAGTTCTCGTGTCGATGATTACCTGGTTAGTAGATCCATTAAGTGCAGGTAAGTGACCCATGCATTGAAGTGGTAGATTAGCATCTCTAACAGGCTCTACCCCTACTCAGTCTCCACCGGCATAACATGTTTTGCGGGTCGGGTATACTCTTTGACCATGCTTTTCACGCTCATTTATCGTGACATGATAACACATGATCAGTGGATTCAAGTTGACGAAAAGGGAGAAGACTCGACCATAGTGTTTGATTCGGAAGAAGACCTTGGGCCAATACGCTCTTCCCCCCACTTAGGCCCAAGCACTCCTATGTCGGACATGATTTTTGCACATCGTGATGTATTTCCCCCAGTGCCTACAGCTAGTTTTGACTGCAGGCTGACGATGACGACGAACAGGATTCATCCCGTGCAAACAGCCTGAGAACAGTAGAACAGGGGACCTCCACGGGGTCAGCAATACGATTGGAGACATACAGCGCAAGAGACAGTATGTCATGAGCAATGTATCAGTGGATTCACAACGTCACAACGTTGTTATCACCTCACATCTCGGATCAGTTAAGCGCTGGAGAGGCCAAGACCTACGTCATCGATGACATCTATTTATATACATACTTGAGTTCATCCTTAACTCCCCCCCAGCCACACGACACGCACCCCCAGGGCCATTGCGCTCAACGGCCATGAGAATCGACACTATACAGGCCTATATATCAGGAGATAAAAGTCATATGTCTGAAAATTCTGTTGACGATACGCCTCTGAGGTCTATGAGGCACGAGACCCCTGTGGCCGTTATACGCAGGTGGATTCTGCTCCATAGCGCCGACCTCATCACTATGGCCGTCTTTGCAGGCGTTGCACTAGGATCCAACTCTGCCCGTAAGTTCTGCAGCTCTACAGATAGCTGGGTAATATCTGTCTAATCCCAAGTTCTTTGTCTGCTAATTCTATCCTGAAAATCTTCTTCGTCGGTCATTTCTACCTGAAAAAATAGCGCCCGTGCATTCGAGGTCGTTCCCCATCTACTTTCAAAATGGGAATGTTGCCCATCCACAGTTTGCCTACCCATTCCACGAAAATATCATCAAAATTTGGGTCGACGTTTTTATTGCGTTCTTTACGCCCTTAGTCTTCATCACCCTCTTCCAGATACGAAGGAGAAGCCTCGAGGACTGGCTTACAACAAATCTTGGAGTTATCAAGAGTGAGTCTATCGGCTTTTCTTTTTGGCACAAAGCATACAACGTATTCAACGACCTATTGGATTAGGCCTGCTCACCTCCTCCGTCTTCCAAGTCATCATCAAAGTGATCATCGGTGGTTTCCGCCCCCACTTCTTGGACATTTGTAAACCCTCTATCCAGCCTGACTCCGCCCCGTCTGGCACAGGCTTCGCTGGCCTGATGTACGACGACAAAGTCTGTACCGGGACTGACCACAAGCGGATTGGGAACGCCATGGAGTCGATGCCTTCAGGACATTCCGCCGCTGCGTGGGCGGGATTGTTTTATCTGGCTTTATACTTCAATGCGCAGTTGAAGGTTATGGCGGCGCACAATCCCGCTTATTGGAAGATGATATTGTTCTTTGCGCCGATCCTTGGGGCGTGTCTGATTTCAGGCGCTATGACGATCGACTACTGTAAGAATATTATCCCTCGGTCGCTTAATCTGAACATATAAATGAACTGACATTGAATGAAATTTATTCGTGAATTGTAGCGCACCATTGGTATGATGTTGTCGCCGGCGCGCTTATTGGAATCACCACCGCTATCATCGCATTCCGCCAGACCTTCGCGTCCGTCACTGACTTCCGCTATAACCATATCCTCCTCCCGCGCTCTACTTCCCTGTTCCACCGTCAGGCCTACTTGCGACATGGAGGGAGCAAAGGTCCGTTCTGCCCGTACCAGGTCTCGGCGGCGGATGAGCTCGCGTCATACAATTTACCTGTGACAAGAGAGGGGGGCTGGGGGTACTCAGAGGAAAGAAGTAGAGGCGTCAGTGACGGTGAGGCTCAGTACGCTGGAGCGCCTTGGGATGCAAGCTCTTTCATTGTCAACGTAAACAGGGTAACGCTGACCGGTGGCACGGGCACGAGTTTTAGAGGGGCCCACAACCGAAGCAGAATGCCAGAAGTCGAGGACAGCCACAATTACTCACAGACCTGAACAGCAGGAAGGTCTGGACAGCATGGAGTGGTGTAGATTTCGACGCCTGTTAACTCATGGACGATTCGAGATACCCCTGAATACCTTTACATGTAAATTTGCTCTTCATGATTTTTAGGATATGATATAATTATACTAATCATATGTATAACACCTGCAAGCGAACATGAATTAAATCTGAACCAGGTGATAATGAAGTACTTAGATTTACACACACCTAAGCACGCCATAGAAAAGACCAATCACAACTAAGATCCTAAATTACCACCCCCTTCTCGCAAACTCCACCAACGTATCTCGTGCCGTCTCCGCTGCCGTGCGGTACTTGATGCCCAAGACCCTCTCCTGCTTCCCGTTTACGGTGATCATGTAAACTTTGTTGTCGCAGATCTCAGGGAAGCCGCGCTGCCACTTGTCCTGGTGCGACGGGAGGAGGTTTGAGGGAAGGGTGGAGAGCGCGTCAACTGCGGGAAGTAAGCAAGTGATCAGTCACCAGGCAGAAAGGATGGAAAGACGAGAATAATAAAGATACATACGCCACTCCTGCCACACATAGCTCGCCGCGCTCACGATGATTCTTTCCCCGCCCGCCTCAGGCTCCTCCAGCGCCAGCACATGCGCGAGCGCGACGTCGCGGACGTCAATCCACAGATACGAGCCGGCCAGGAGCTCTTTGGGCTTGGGGGTGCTCATCACGACGTACCATAATGCGAGGGACGCGTTGAGCGAGGTGAGAGAGGTATCATGGATTGGGGGCTATTGATAGATTCAGAGTCAGTTGATGGAGGTATGATCAATCTTGGAATACGCAGAGACCAAAATCGGAAGAGGATACTCACTCCGAATGCCTGTGGAAACGAGTGAGAAAGAAAAGTCAGCTTTCGGTTCGGTTTAGGAATAGGAGGAAGATGATCATGGTATCCAAGCCTGGTGAATGGATATGCAGACAATTGTCCAAGAGATAGCAAAGATAAAACGTGCACGTACAAACGGAGGAAGTATGGTGGTCAGATCCCACTTTACTTCAGACTTGATATTCTCGTAGAACTCCCATGCGCCTACACATCAGCAAAAACAACATCGTCAGCACAGGTCAGCAAGTTCCAGAACAAACGGCGCCCAATTTCGGTCCGAAAAACTCACTGCTCTCCGCCAACTTCTTACTCGCGCGATAGATTGTTTGCCCATTCGGTAGCGCGCCCTGTGCCTGCTGCTCATCCACCTCACGCTCGGAAGTGGTATTCCAGTCCGCTTCGCTGACGGTGGTCGGCACTGAGGGCGGCGTCATGATGGCGGAAAAGGAGGAAGTGATGACGATGCGCTGGACGTTCGGGCTGTATCGAGATTCCGATAGACATAGAATAAGGAGTGACCATCAGCTGTGGCGTTTGCCAATAGATTGGAAGCTGTTGATGAAGCGCACCCATTCTTTGTGACGCTCTTGAGCATGCCCACCGTGCCTTGGATAGCTGGCCTATATAGGTCTGCATGATGGCACCAGGATGGAGGAGAATTGGTCAGACTTTATTGACACGCAGATAGAAGAAAAATATATACCCTGAGGATCTTTTGCGTTAAAGTGCAACGGGGACGCCATATGCACCACACCATCGACGCCTTTCACTGCTTCATCGAACGCGCCTTCCTACAGTGCATCCAAACGCTAGATCAGCTAGAGCACAAAAGGACGAAATACAAGAGAATACCTTGACAATATCCTCCACAACAACCAACTCCAACTTGCCCCCCTCGCCATACGCGTATCCGAGTTCCTCGAAATACTCCCTCATATACTTAATCTTCTCCTCTGTCCTGACGGTGCCACGCACGCGATACCCTCGCTCGAGGAGGGTGCGCACGACCCACATCGCGATGTAGCCGTTCGAGCCGGAGACAAGGACGGTGCCGCTGGGTGGGATGGTGGGCATTGTAGTACTATTTTCTAGAGATGGGGTTTGGAGAAAGGGTCACACACAGTGATGAGGCAGGGATAAGTTCTGAGAGTCCTATGAGGATACCTCGTCCCCGCTGAGTTGAACATTAAAACATGCAGAGACGGGTAACAAGGAACGCGAGATCAGTCATCAGTCCTCGAGTCCTCGGAGCGGAAGGCGGGGCAAACGTTGCAGAGTCGAAGCTTGGTACGTGAATTCGTGATACCAAGCCTCTACGCCGAATAAGATGTCCACAAGTAAGGTTGATTGTTTAACTTCGACCATATCCCTGATTGCTTTGTCTCGAAGCACCATGGAGAAAGCCTAGATGAAATAATCATAAACATCTATATTCAAGGATTAGGGATTCTATCAATAAAAGTCTCTAGAAGAATAAGATAGTGTAATCATCTATGCCTGTGCCCCGGATTCAAATCCTGACCATCCGCCAACAGCACCGGCTCCTTCGGGGACGTCGCAGGGGGCTCACCCATCGCCTTTCGGAGCTGCGCCGAGTGCAAAAGCTTCGCGTACCGCGGCTGCACGAACATTGCGCTGGCCTCGACGAGTACCGTGCCCTTGAGGTCCTCAACGCTTCCGCTAACGAAGGCCTTGCGGCCTTTGACTTCGCCAAGTTTTGTTTTGATCACAATGAATTGGTCGGCCATTGTTGGCGCGCGGTAGCTCAGCGAGAGCGTCGCTGTGACGCCCACTTTCTCGGGCAGATTGCTGATAGCCTGAAGGACGAAAGGCATGTAACGGAATTAGGGAAACGCGAGCCCCTTACGCAACAAGGGAAGTACAGGGAGAGAGAGCACGTACCGTTCGTGCTAAAGTCTCATCTAGCAACGTAGCCAGCATCCCTCCATGCACGATGCCATCATGCCCACACAATCCGCGACCCAGATGAATGATAACCACACTCTCCGTCTCATCGCGCTTCGCCCTGATGAGGGGCACCACGGCAAGCTTCCCGGGACCTCTCAACGCGCCCGCTGTCAGGTTGTTCACCCTCCTCTCTTCTGGGAATCCCTGGTACGGTCTAGTCTCGTACCATTCCTCCGTGGCGTCGCCCTTCCGTAAGTCCTGCAGGTACGGGAGGGTCTGCAGTTGTTCTTCCAGGCTAGCGGAGTAGGCTTGCGACTCGTGTGATTCGGGGTCAGCAGGTGGTCCGGGCGCAGCACGAGGAAATAGGATGGATATCGGAGGAGGTGGGTATATAGCACCGAGGGTGCCTGCAACCAGGGACGCGCCAACGACCGCAGCGAGGGTTCCCAGCGACCGTTTTGGTCGCGGTGGCGGTGGCGGCGGAGGTGGCGATGATGACGACGTTGATAGGAAACGAAAGTTCTGTCGTAGCAGAGCCGAGTTGGTAAGGCGTCTCAGGGCAGTGGTGGACATGGTCGTAAGTCTATGGAAGGTGGATGAGCTGGACGATGAAGGAGCGCAAAGCCTCCGGCGGCATTTCCCGGTTACGGGTGCCGGTCAATTTAGACCCGTTGTCTACAACACCGGGGTTTTACAGGACTTTACGTACCAAACTTTAGATGAGCGTCACCAGACAACCACACTTTTCTCCCTGCTCAGGTGCCGGCATATCAGGACCCACACATGTTAAGCATCATTTCAGGCATTAGGAGTGCTTCCTTCCACGACGCCCGCAAGTAATCATGAGCATCTTGATTTTCACGAAGTGATGAGCTAAATTGTCCGCGTCCATTTGAGGCCGATGCTTTTTGCCAGGAGGAGGAGGAGGAGGATATATTATACTGCCCGCGGTCCCAGCTTCGGAACAAGACAGTTGCTACATCTACAAACAAGAGGTCACGGGCGGGTGGCTATCCTCCCAGACATTGTGAGTAGTGGAGCGGTGCACTGCAGGGCGCCGGGGTAAGAGGGCGGCATTGAGCTGGTGGCATCCCGGCTGTTATGATTGTCAGCTGGAGCAACGGCTAAAACCCTGTGGGAGGTGGGGGGAGTTCTCCCTGCCCCACCTAAAAATCCCCGCTGTCCAGATGCCACCAACCCTCTGCTCCCAATATGGCCGGTCACTACCTACACTACACTAATTTTTTATGAGGTTACATCGTAGCAAGCAACATGAGACTGTACTATGCGATGAAAACAACTACTTGAAAATACCGAGTGCCCTGCATCACAACGGTTCACCGGCCCATTTGAGAGGCCACAACGCCGAGACCGGATCACGGTACTGAGGTCTTGCCGAGTCTGGCGGTGGCTGATGGTGGCTGACGAACTATACAGTACACAGATCAGAGCCGGTGACGTCATAGGTATACAGAAAACGGCGAGGGTGAAGCGAGGACGGCGCACAGGAAGGAGCAGACATGACATTGGTACTATGGGAAATAGATATTGGATATTGAATCTTGAATCTTGAAACCTTGAGGAGTCGTCTGCATGGGCTGTTTGAGACGAGGCGTTGCCGACGCCATGGCCGGGTTGTCGTCAATTTTGGGAGTTGTCCATTCGCGGCGGGCATCTTGAGGTGAGCACTGTAGCTGTCTTCGCCCTAAATCTCGTCCTGGCAGATGGCATCTTGCTTCGGGGCTTCATAGCCGTCTTCACCATCGAGTTGTAAAATGTAGGAGTTGCCGTGGTTGGCAAAGAGGGCATCTTGAGGCAGGGCGTTGTAGCCGCTTCACCCTGAGTCTCGATCCTGCGGATGGCATCTTGCTTCGGGGCCTTGCAGCCGTCTTCACCATCGACTTCGCTGGGTAATGCGGTCCGGCCAGATACCAACGGAAATGCAGCGTGTCTTCATCGGAAGCTGATGCCGGCACGGACACGGGGGTGGACATCGTCGTACAGGTGCTGAGCATAGGCGTGCTGCACAAGGGCGTCCCGGCGACAGTCGGGCTGTGTCGAGGCATCGAGGCGAAGACGCATGGTACGGTGTCAGTGTGTCCTTCGAGGATGTGATTGGCAACATAAGCTGCATTTGGAACATTGCATCATAGGGATGAGAAGAGCCCTCTCGGATTTAGTGACGCCGGAAGTCAAGGTACCTTCCAGGTAATATCAGAACACATCCAAATGGCAATCCGAGCTCAGAAAACCGGCATGGATGGACCCACTTCTCAGTTTGGACTCGTTTCTAGTCTGAGCAAAGCGAAGTTGTGGTCCGCTGTAGATGAACGGTTGCCGACGGCGCAGAAGGAACCTGACAAGGTTAGACATAAAGCCATTGTCATTTTCATTAGAAGTGAAGTTCGAGATCCAGTTCCACCCCTTCGACATCAAATTGAAGTTGATTTAGAGGATATCGCATGATAGATATGTCAGAAAGATTCAGTCAACTTACGGAGGGACTTTTTATTACCCGCCTACTCAATTAAAAGTCCACATTGGAGTGAGCCACTGAGCAATTTATATGGCAAAAGTCATCAGATTGGTAAAAAGAACCGAGTTGCGGAAGAGGGAGGGCCGTAGTGCGTACCACAAATGCACCCCATATCAAATGACGCATCAGTGGTCCGTGGCGAAGTATGTGCACCACATTGGAGGATCGCTGCTGAGGCTCTTGCAAGAGAAATTCTGAGACTATACGCGCCCTCAGGCTTCTCATTTCTTCAACAGTCGAGGGACTCAGCAGGACTATAACTTGACTGTGAGTTGACACCTGCGTGCTTTACGATGCCATGGCAGACTGCATCAAGCCCTGGAGGGAGTATCTGAATGGATATGAGATAGGATGTTTGTAGTAAAAGCGGGTGAGGCGGTACCACGGTGGTGAAAGAGCAAGAGGGAGAAAGACAACTTTAGACAGTAGACTAAGACACGGAAGCGGCGACACCAATGAGTGTGATGTCACGTGTCAATATCTTCGCACGGACTATATTTGGACTACTCACCTCCCGGATGGGACAACAAGCGATTCTGATATTGACATTGTGACAAGACCAATACAATATCGTTTGCTTCTATGATAGGTGTAATAAGACTTCCAGGGGCGATACAATGACATTTGGCACAAGTATTGCCCTGCAAATACTATGATTTCCAGTCATTAAGCTTTTAAAAGCCTGTAACTTACCTGCTAATAGCCAAGCTCTTGTAATACCTTGTGCGAGTTTCAGGGCGTAGTTTATTGTCCAATTCTTAGTGATGACAGATTGAAGCATGTGCTGATCTTTGAACTTAGAAGCCGATTAACAAATACGTCTACAGTCTCACCCCAATTCCATTTTTATATCTGACTGATCATATATTCGGAACCGAATCTCATCGAGTATTCTTACGACTATGTACATCTGTGCCTACTACGTTCCGTGCTTGATCTCGTAAGTGGCAGGGAGCGTCAATGTCCGTTAAGGCGCATGAGGACGACATATTCAATCAAATGAGCATTCAGTCAATGTGAATAGACTCAGTCTCTGGATGGCAAACTTTCGTGAGCTTTTTTTTATTTTAAAAATGATCATGATATCAACTGCAGAACTTTGATCCCACTCAAGCATCACAGAAATCCTGAGCACGTTTGATAGGTAGGGAGGGAGCTCGTTTTTGCTAGAGGAGGAGATAAAGAAGGAAGCATCTAAAACGGTTCATCGCAATCAAGGACGAGTAGAGCCCCAGCCTCAGTTCTCAGATTTCATTTCACAAGCTCGAGTTTTTCTCTTATCTAACCCAGCGAGTATGTTGCGGTTTCTATGAACAGAGATGGTACTATGAACCCTTCTTATCGTACGAGAATACTCTGTTGATGAGAATTTGAATTGAAGAACCACCCGCAGGCTGATATTGCAAACCGTAGCGCCAGCACGGTTGATACTGTCATTGTGTGATTAGCCATCTACTCTGTAAGACTAGACAGAGCCGGAAGTGAGGGTGGCTTAACTCCGCTGTGCTGTTGCGTAGCTCAACGCACATTACGAGGCCCTACTTTGAGGGTCCACCAGCTAGCGAACCACAAGCACAACTTTCAAGATCGGAAGTACTGGCATTACACGATAAACCCAGTAATAGAATCTGCTATTTTAGAGCTTCTATCAGGCGTACAGCCTCAGGACTCAAGAATATATACTCTTAAGTACATTAAAGGGCTGAAGCTGATTGCTGATGATCACATTACGCGGGCGAAGTAGTTTCTGGACTATTTTTAGAAGTTTATCTGCCATAAATGGATAATAACATGATCGTCAACTTGATCGGGAAAACCTCCACCAACGGATAAAACAAAGACCCGGTTACCATCACAGTGGAACGTGAAGGTAGACACGCACCCAACTACCATAGTCTTCGGTGAGGGCCGTTCTAACTGCAGTCCTTCACCCAAACTACAGGAGTTCGGTTGAGCAGACATTGCCGAACATCATATCTACCCCAGTTTGACCGCGGTCAGAGCTGTTCTTCCCTTTGATGACACCAATACATGTGCTCTGTCGCAAGCCGGTATACGGTAGCAATCCCTAAATATCGCGCTGCAGGAACCATCTTTGAGATCTCCGTTTCCCATGTGTATCTATGTAGTTTGTCTGACATTGAGGGATGATATGATCAATTCATAGATGGATGGAATGTGTTGGGTTTGAACTGTGAAAGCCTCTGACACTCTGACAGTTTAGGTCATAGTCAAACCGACCTCTGCGTTGTATTGTCAACTCCAGTGTGCACTGTCGACCCAGTTGAATATTGAATATCGATTTTTTTTGTTATATGTACGGTCGAATTTCGTGGGCCCAACGACTGAAGGCTCAGATGCTTCAAAGATGGTAAGGTCCATAGAGATCAGGTTGGTCGGCGAGAGGTCTCTGACTCAACGCCATGTGATTAAAGACAGGTAGAGTTCAATTAGAACTTGAGACGTCCACAAAGTATCCTGAGATGTCATATTCTAGCTTACATTACATACACTTCTGAGGTGGAATTGACCGACCAAGAAAGCGGTACTTATTGGTGTTGTCTTTGACAACCATGCTAGAAGAGATGCTCACATTCGAATTCAGACTGCGCTTACTAGCAGAAATGATCATAAGCAAGCTGCTGAGCCCTGTCTATTCCCTCGCATGAATGAGCAAACAGCTTCCTCATCCGAATGTTACTCCTCGAGGTCGATGGACCGGGACCAGCGAGAACTCTGAGCTCTGACGATTTGGAGAATTGCATCATATGAGCAATTATCGCACGCGTAAATTGCCGGGAGTGGAATTGCAATATAACAAATATTTAGCCTCACGCGTCATGGAATGACCCAAACAAATTTTGAGTTCGAGGACGAACCTGAATGAGCGCTCAGCAATTGGTAGTGACGTCCAAGGAACAGTGGCGGCTGTATTCACTCCTTGAGCTTGGCAACATGAATTAATACTGTGACAAGTACTTAGGATATATCCACATCACTGATCAACAGAATTGCTCGGGCTTCACACACATCGGCAAGCGCCTGAAACAATATTTAGCACTCACCACAAACGTATGGATGTGCCCGCGTTGCCCACTTTCACCTCCTCACCATCGTTATTTCGGGCGAGCCTCTTGATGGTATGCAAGATTATCCGTCGATTGGCCTGAAGCCCACGCACCGTACCGGTCGTACCGTCACACTCTTTAAATCCAGCGCGGCCAAAGGCAATGCTATCTTTTCTCCCATCACCATCTTTCCCATGGCACTAAGTGCCCGCAGCTATGTTACTACTACTTCAGCACCAACAATTTTACAGGACCAGAGCCACAGGAGTCAACCTATAGCATCAGGTTCCAAGGACCCACTCCCTCTAACTGTGCACGACGATGGGCACCCAGCTAGTATAACGCGCAACCTGTCATCAACCTCCAACGTGGACGGCATCACTAATGGTCGTTACCAACATCCCACTATCCTCTCCACTCCGAAAGTGCCTTTTTTAAACCGAAAGTTAGACCGCTCGCGCTCTCACAGACCTACACCAGGTACACGTGCGTAACAATGATTCTCAGCGCTCATCGAAATGATGAAATGACTGATGAATAAACCGTAGATGAAGGGATGCGAACAGGGAGCGTAATTTCGTCCTCGTCGCCCTATCAGATGGGCACCACTGGCGCCAGGGCGTCAAAGTCCTGGACGAAAACATTACGTGCACGAGCGGTCAGCTCCAAGTCTGGCTCGGCATATTCCCAGGAAGAGCTTCCCGCAGAAAGCTCGCTCCCAGGTCCATCGACGCAGGGGACCAGAGCGCGTTCAGACGACTCGCTCGAGTCGGGAGTCAACAATCAACGGGTTGTAGGGAGGGGCGGTAGCGGATCACGGCCACGGGTGGTGGTCGCCGAGGATCAGATGCCAACATTCGACATCCCGACACGCAAGGGGTCCCTGTCCTTGGAGCAGCAGCCTGTCCTTCGTCCAAGCGGTCGCGGTGGATTTGCTTCTCGTCCCCAGCCCCTTGCTCCTCCACCTCCGCCTGTTCTCCCTAAATCCCCGCTCTCGAGCGACTTCAACAATATTGAACCACCTGCGTTGAAGGACTTTGTGCCGCATCAGCTTCCAGCAGAGCCGGTGTTTGTTCGGCCTGGCGGGCGGGGTGGCGCCGGATCACGCGCGAAGATCAACGCTAAATCAAATGGCAAGCCGCCGCTGGGCGCCAATTCCTCTACCCCGAAATCGACATCACTCCTTGCCCGCCTCCAGAAACGAAAGATCAAGTCGCAGCTTCAGCGTGAACAGCAACAGCAAAAGGGTAAATCGCCTGAAGTCAACTATGGCGTTCACCCTGTCCGAGAAAGCATGGCGTACAGGATCGTGAACGGCTCATCAACGACTTTGAGTACCATTCAGTTTAATTCAGATCCCCAACCGCGCCTCCCCTTATTTCCCGACGAGGAGTCTGTTCATAATGATTCTATTCGCTCGCATATCACACTCACGAGTCTGGGACCTGAGGACATGTCGTGGACACCCACAAACACCTTCTCATCGTCGAACTCTGATTGTATATCATCTACATCTATGAACGAAACACCAGATGACGAGAGCCAGCTAGACGCCTATTATATCGAAGGAGACGAGGAGTTGCAAGAGACCCGTCCGACCACGCCGACATATCACCATCAACGCACCCTCGACAAACTTACCCGGACACTTGGTGAAACGCCTACTATCCACCGTGGTCCACAACCGGAATCCCGTCCTCAGCTTGCCGTAAAAACAACAATCGCTACTTCTCCTTCCCGCAATGTTAAAATAAGAGGCCCGCGGCGGGCAAGCATTTCTTTGTCCGTGTCTTCGATATTTATGCGGCCGCGCCGTGGGTCCACCACGTCTGAATCGACGGTCGCATCTGCTTCAGACGACTTGCACCTTTCCAACCGTTCAAGTCAGCCGGACTCCCTCTCTGCGTCTCGGGATCTCGCCCGCGACTCGTATTCTAGCGCACCAGGCTCGCCGATGATATTCTCCACGCCATCGCCCACGAGTTTACAAGGAAGGCGTCAATCACTGCTGACATCTCCACGCATGCAGGGTTTGGAGGAGGATATGTATGAGGGCACTGAAGGGGATGCAGGTGATGAGGAGTCAGTCAAACTTACGGAGGAAATTCCGAACTCTGACTCTTGCGAGGCTTCCCCTGTCCTGTCTCGCTCTCAGTCGGTTACGCTTAATAGTGCGTCCAGGCGGCAATCGACGTGGCGCGCTTCACACGCACAATCGGCGTCTATGTCTGTGTTAGATGCCGGGTCAACCTCAATGCTCGACGAGCCACCTGGACCTCTCGCTCCAAAATCTCATCCCAACTGGCTCTTCCCGCCTGAAGATGACTCGGACGATCCTGACAGACCAACTACTGCGTTCTCCGCAATACTCAGGCGCCAGAGGCATGAGACGACAATAATGGTGGCGAATCATGAGCAAGGCTGGACTGGCGAGTGGAATAGCGACTTACAGGATGTCATTAGGAGCTTGCGCAGCCTCCACTGAGAGTCGTACGAAGTGTATAAACTTCTAGCCTTCCAGGGCAATCGAATGTATGTTTTACTACTTTTTACTACACGGTACCATATTGACTGTATGCATTGTCGCTGTCGCCTCTGGCAGAAAGTCCAAGCCAGCTCTGGACTGGGCCTTGTGCGCGCGAACTGACACCCGTCCGTCCCCTTACAAAGACCGCCATGTCAATCACAATTGAGAAGACTTCCAAACATAGACACGATATTCAGTCCATGTCAAGCACGCGATCCCTCCGAGGAACATATTTATCGGCATCGCATAGCCACCCAACCAGCTTCGACTCTTCATGTCGAAATTCCGGTTCCGTCAAACCTCCTTCGATCTGTTGCCATTTATCACCTCATACAGGTTGCTTCTGACATACACATCGAACATCCGACACACCCTCACGTTATACTTATGTCGCCTTTCGCGTTCTCGTCTTCCAGGCCCTTAGTGTCGTGGTCCAGACCTCATAACTCTAACTTTGGCGAGACATCTGTCCATAGTCGGGGACATGTTTGCAGTTATGTGTCAGGCACGCTTCGAGCGCTCTGGTATAGCCGTCGCGACCCTCGCGCCCGCGGACCCACACGCATATACCTCATGCTTACCGCATTCGCTTCCTCGTCTAAGTGAATCCTAGGCCTCGTTCAGCACGTCCTTCCTTATTTTATCTACAGTCGAATCTGTCTCTTATCTTCGTATGTCCGACCTCGATAGATGGTGATTTGTTATTATGTTTTCGTCTTTCCCTCGTCTTCTCATGCAGAAGCAATGCTCCACTTTCGACCCTCTCAGCAACGCATATATCTTCGTATCTGTGCTCTCCGTCTTTCACACTTCTCGATTTTTAGTCCTTCGCACGCATGAGATTGACATGCGCGCCACGGGCGTGCGGCCGATGGCTCACGCTGATTAGCTTACTCCTTACTCTCCTTTTCTGTTGCTCCTTCCGACCCATATTAGTGGGTGCATCTGTACTACTTAAATGACGCAACATCTCTTTGGGTAAATCATATCACCCAGTATCTTCGACTTTGGAATCCGTTGTGTATCATACTTAATAAACAACATTTAGATCGCTTAATGCCATAATTTTGCTGATTCCAAACATTTCGAGAGCCGCTGATGGGGAGGTGCCTCAATTTGCGCAAAGCCGCATGAAAGAGACGAGAGAAATCTTGTGAACCTTGCATCGACCATCTGTCCCAGAGGAACTGTCTGGTTACATGCCATGTAGTCTATTTTTCTGATTTGGTTCTCACTCTATTCCTGTGGGATGGATCGAGATTCCACCGAGGCCGCCTTGCATAAATAGGCGCCCGCGGCCCGGTCAAATCCGGATCGACTGTTGTTAGATTCAGCTCCGGTTGATATCATAGCTCCAATAAACTATTATTTGACAATCTACAAGGCCTTGATCATGAATAGGAGGAAATTATAGGGTCATCAGATATTAGCGTAACATGTCTGTTGGCAATTTATCAGTTCAACCCAGTCCTCCCATCTCGTCCACTCATCCCCATCGCGCGTCCACCATGGCCTTGATCATGAGCCAAACCACCATTCGCCACATCAAATTCCTCATTCTTCGTGACAGTTTCGTTCGCTTGGTGGGGGTATTCACCTAAATTCTGGCCGCCATTGCCCGGTGGCCCATATGTGCCGCCCGTGCCCGGAGCATAACCCGCGCTGGCATTGTTAGTATTCGCTCCGTACGTGGCAGCGGTAGAGCCGAAGCCATCAGCATTTGTGTGTTGGCCGTATGGCGCTTGCGACTGAGAGCACGACTGTGGCGCGTGTGATTGCACATCGCGGAGCTCATCCTGTGGGATCCCCGCGACGGCATCTTCACGGTGATGATTCGGATGAAGAGCTCCACTGGTGGTGCCTAATAAGGAGATAAGCAAGATGCGTCATAACAAACTCAAATTCGAAACAGGTTGCTAATGCGCGGATCCAGCTTACCTGCTTCAAATGCAGGCGTAAGAGTCGCTGCTGAGGTCGTGTGTGGTGCGCCATAGCCAATGTTGCCGCTGGTCGTCGATGTCGCCTTTCCATATGCGGTGGTGCCAGCTGTATTCTGACCTTTCATCTTCGCCATTCCACGTTCGACTTCGAGTCGCCCTTGTCGCGCAACTTCATCGTTCTGCGTGGGACCGTTTTTCATCACCGTATCAACGGCTCCAAGCAAAGTGCCACGCAAGCCTTCACCAGCACCTGTAGTGCAATAAAAATAAGATAAGTATAATAGACACCAAAAAGTTCAAGCTATGGACTAAAAAAACAAGAGGAAATTCACCGTGAACGACCTCGGCTGCACCTCTGTGAAACGGAGCAGGATAGATCTGGTCAGAACATAATTCCTTATCTGCGCCCCTCCATAAATGCAACATACCGTAAGCGGCTTCCGATCCCAGAACCTGGGCCGGAGGTTGTTGTAGACGTGTTGGGAACTGCATTGGTGTTTGGATTCATAGTGTAGATATGGTATGGTATAGTGATAATCTGGAATGCGCAGAGTAATGGATGCTCGTCTTATAGGAGTGCTGTCGAGTTCCAGCCCCACCGCCATGGGCGATGAGCTCACCGACTCCAAATCTCCAACTGTCTGGCGGTTGGATACCCAAGTTTCATTTTGGTCTGCACCCAAGGGCCCAATGGCGGATTCGACATTCGACGTCATACAACCCCTGTCCCAATGCGTAAACCAAGATCATTAGCCAACTTACTCGATTTGAAACTAGGTTATCACCGCCCTTATGGAGCTCGGGCCTTGCTTAGCCGCCTATAATTACATACAAATCATACAGAGTCTATATCTTGCGTTCCAGGACAGAGGTTGTCAACTTTTGTCAACTGACATTACACGCTCGCTTCAATGCTGGCAGGCGAGAAGAGTCTGGAGGTTGATATTCTGGACAAGGCCTATTCTTGGCGAATCATTCAGAAGGAGGAGATACCGATGCGCTGGTCCATTGGTACTCTTTGGCACTGTGGCAGAAGGGCGCCGATGCGATACCAGTGGTCATATTAGCCTATGATGGCGCTATAGACATCGGACGGCGAGCTAATCATACGCCATCGGGTGCGGAATGGAGGGTGACCAATTTGGCAACTCGCATGAAGATCGCACATTCATATCAGAGGGTCCAGACTATAAAGTAGGTCCACTTTGCGGCTGACTCCCTCACTATCTTTCCCTCTTCTAATCACCTCCCCTGATACCTCGTCCTGCCTCTTCCACCCTTCACCATGTCGCCATATCGTGACAAACGTCGTTCAAAGCGTCGGCATCGTCGTGTTCAAGCGGGGAAACCTTAGCACCTCACCTACACCCATGGTCAACGCTCTTGCGCACCTCTCTTCGCGAGTCGTGCGCTGGCCCATGTGTCGTGGCGGCCGCAAGGATTACCCCGCTTCTGCAGGAGTGTCTGCGGTGTTTGAAGTCAATAGTACATATGGTTGTCCATGCTTATCATCATATCGCGCTCAGATTGGAGTGCACATCCAGCATTGTAGGATGCGTCAACATATGACTCCGTATTTGTTGCATGGCTTTGGTGGCGCAGCCTGCGCTCCGCATCCTGCAAGACATGTAAGTACTCTCACCCGCGCATGAACGCACGGCAGCTTTAGCTCCACGACCCTCAGTCCGATAAGCTGCGGTGAAGATTCGGGCACACCTTCAAGGCACACGAGCGACGGCACCGGTAACGCGTTTCGGCTTGTATCTACATACGTACTTATGTTCTCTGGATGGCTCAAGCGCTGAGTGAATGGATGGAACGGTATCCCATTTCCTGGTCTTTTTGTCTCGTTGCCGCGTTTTCCGGTCGCATGCTGGAATAGCAAATTTTTTGTGTATATCGCAGCAATACAACTTCGTTGCAATCTATATTCATGTGTCATCACATTCTGAGTGTGAATGGGAATAGCCATCTACCCTGTTAGTAAGTTTGTATTCTTGTCCTGTTTCTGTCGCTTCAGATTACAGCATACTTTGAAACGCATGATGTTCTACATAGGATGTACTGTAGCACAGCATCTCTGTCCGATGACCGGCTCTCTACCTCCTATTGGATTGTTGTGATTCGCGAACATGGGTGGCAATTTGTAAACAGGAGCAGAGATCGACATTCCTGGGTCTTTCTGTCAACGGCGACCACACTTGGCACGCGACACGGCTAACATCCAGGACATCTCACCAATTCCTTTTGTGGAGAATGCGTACTCGTTTGCGTTCGCGACGGTGGTCCGGATTGAACCTGATATTGTATCTTTCGAGGTTATTGGCTTGATGTATATCTATTCTAGATGACGACAACTAGAGAACTTTTGTGCATGTGACCCTCTCTCAAATGCTCCAAAACTAAATTGAGCTACTAAGGTCCAACAATATGGGCTCCATGAACCAGAAATATCATGTCATTATACATACTTGCTTCTGTTGAAGCACCATAGGGACCTGGTGTATCTGACTACCTCAGCCGCTGGTAATCTGACGCCGGAGACCTTGGGACGATATATGTGCCGGTACTTACATACCAAGGTAACATCATCAAAGTGTGAGACTGACCAGCAAATGGATACGAACGGGATCAATCGTGCTAGAAGCCCTTTCAATCTACCTTCTCACTTCCGACTTCTGGCCCCTAAGCTATGCGTAAGAGAATCACAGATCTATTTCAGCGTCATTATAGCCTTCGCGCACCGCTGCTTGCTTGTGACTTATTCCTGAGTTTATACTGAAGTGGAAGTTCAACTTTGGGTGTAAGTTAGAACCGATTGTGCGAGGTGTCGCCTAGTCCATAATTGGTACCCAAGGATTCGATGCATAAGTACTTGAGCACACAGGCAGAGCATGACGACGACCCTATAGGCCACGCACCGCAGGTACCCATGCCGAAAACAAGGAAGCATGCTGGTCAAATATACGCCTGTAAAGATGTGATAGCGAGCTCTACTATGACTCAAGAGCAGCGAGTGTATGAGGCTCTTTTTTACAATTGAAGAGATGTGAATGTTTGAAAGCGTGCGGACGAGCGAAGCGCCGATGGATGCGACAGATATGTTCGTGGGAGTGCCCCAATACCTTTATAGGTGTGGATATTACGAGCCGGATGCATAAACATAGGCAGGATGTGAATGGATGCAGGCTACAGACTAGTTCGCTGAACCGAATAGAAGCACACATCGACGACTCCTACTTCTGGTTCTTTGATTGGAAACGGAGTTCGGAGCTCGGAATTCACACTTAATCCTTCAAAAACAAAATGCCAGCCAACCAGTCGGAACAAAGCTATGCCCAGGGGAAAGTCTATCTGACAAAGGTCTATCAGTATCCGATGCCCTGGGTTTGGGGCCTTTGACACACCGGTTATACGACCAGTCAATTATGTATGGCTCAGACAATTAGCCCTGCTTTTCTTCTATACACGTGGAGGTTTAGTATGCTGATATCCGGTACAAGTGGCACTTGAGTGGCACACAACCATGCCACCAGATATTGTCATCAGTGCCCGAATCCTTGACGTTCACTATTGCAAGAAATTCTACCTGACAAGATATTGTCGTCTTTTCATCAAAATCATGGGACAACAATGATTCCTGCCGACACCGATTGTTATCGCGATCCTTCCCGCTTTCAACAGCCGACAAGTGACATCTCAAAGAAGGCTGTCGATGCTTGTGCTCAAAATGAGTACGAGCAGCCCAACCAAGGATTATTTTGGGATTGAAGAGCGTCGGTGCTGTATTTAAGGGTATTGGCATTGCGCATAATATGTTTTGCACCCAGCGTCCACATGTGAGAAAGTAAATTTAAACAAATCGACAGACACAGCTCCGGCTTTGTAGTTGTGGTGTAAAAGCGCAGCATTGTTGATCATACACCAAGTACGCATATGCAAGCGGTTCATTGTTGGCGTTGGTGAGGAAAGAATCAAGATGTCAGGTTATTCGCATTCATCCTACAGTTCCACAGGAGTGTACGAACCTGGAGGAGCCATGTATTTTAAAGCGAACATAGTCTCATGGAGCTTATTCCTACCGATATAAACGAAGTAATAATACAGGAGGAAAGATTATAACTTATTTCAGCATGTGCACAGATGATCAGGCAGTAAGCCGATGTTCTGAGAAGTCATGAGTAATTTCTCTTTAAACCTGTGACAGCGGGGATCCAAAATATTCATACAATGCATGAGTTCCGTTAACGGTGCCTGCAGGGAAGGAAGACGGGGAATATGCAAGGGGAAACAAGTGAGATGGTGATATAACTTTAACTGTGTGTCGTCCCTGGTCACCGCTGTCTCGTATTCTGGTCACAACGCAGAGATCATGCAATCGCCGTTGCAGGCCAACTCGGACCCCATTAGAATCTCTTCAATGTTCAAGAAGATTTGTAATTTAATATCCGCATGCACATTGTCTGGGCGGGGTATCTATTCGGGTGATCAATACATGTTTCTTGTCTCCTGTGGGCCGCGTTTACTTTGACCCGCAATATAAAATGATATACATCCAAAACCACATTGGCGGCGTCCTCGGAGAGAATGACTGTCAAGCCATTCAAGTATACATACACGTCGTGTAGTACCACAGCAATGGTCAGAACACCGACTCATCAGGATCCAGCAGGTTTGAGAATGTCATGAGACCACCGCGTGACAACTTGGTTATGTCAATGATGTCGGCTGTCTGAAGTTCAAAATCAATATCATTTTCGTGCTCAGACTGGCAGACAGCATTATTTCGAAACCCCGCTCTCGTGTCGTGGCAGAGCGTTCCCAACAAGGAAAGATTTACATACGGAATTCTGTCAGGACTTGAGATATCTAGATATATTGTGCTTTCGCAAAATTAGACCTGACAGATGTACCACACCCTCGATTTGGAGGATTGTTGCCATGTTCTGGACCCGTGCTATTTTCAAGAAGGATGACGTCGTTGGATGCTCGCCCTCGCGGGTTGGTGCTTCTCATGGTGGCAAGCGACAAAGCATAGCCGTTCATGAGAGGCGTTGTTACCCTGTATTCAGTTCAAAGAGACTAGTCTCATGGCCATTTCAATTATAAAACCAGGCTAACTCCCGTGTGCAAGCTTCGAGGAGCTTTCACGGAGAAGAAAGAGTACCATTGTGGATGCTCGCTTATGCGTATCATATGTATATCTGATGGCACATGTATAATGACAGTGACAGATTCTAACTCAGCGGCACAAAAAAGATGCGTCGCGATATGGGCGACTCTCACCCCTTTGCACCATAGCGCTTTCCCTACGTTTCTATCGATCAGCGTTGATGTGATCCCACTATGATCCCCACGGAGTTGTTTGTACCCGCAAGGGTCTAGACCTCTTTGTGTATCAAGGTACATATGACTATAAATAGGTTGTATTGATCGGATCACTGGCAATAGTCCGGGACCGGTGGAATTGGGAGGCAAACAACTTCATTTCGGTCAGATCGGATAATTGCACCACGAGGTGTGCATGTCCACAGCGCGCTGCGTCCTGCTTCTCGAGGAGGCCTTCTGATGCATTCCGTACCTGGATAGATTTTGAAGTCTCTTTATAGATCGCATTGCAACATGTGAACATAATCCGATAATTGAAAACTACTGCGATAATTTCCAGCTTTTGAGCGGAATACCGCACTCATACCTGCCTTAATCATTCGCTGTGTCAGGTTCGTGCAATATCTGGCCACAAAAACAGTGTTCCATCTGTCTTCAATTGGGATCATGGTTTCGTTGACATATGTGGAATACAAATTTGGACCTAAACTGCAAACGAAGAGGCGTTAAATACTAGTTACTGGCGATGAGGCCTGGAGAATTCAGCTTCGACCAACACTGCGGAATCCGATCCCTAATTACGCGAAGGAAATGTGTTTGATAATGTATCATGTCAAGAATTATGACACTTTAGAAATTCCGTTCTATTGTATAAACCAGAATTGGGGTTCACAGTACAAAGTCATAGAGTAAACCACTTCTGATGGAACTTCTCTTCAAACTTATGGGGATATAGTCAGCACCAGAGGTGCGAAATAACAAAGTGACATAAGGCCGTGTAGCCGAATATCAAGGGCCTTAATGAATATCTTGGCTAAGCAATTCCTCTGAGCTGTGGGCGGTGTAACTCCATTCTCGTTTACACAGTATCCTAGTGACAAGTGGCTCCAAATACGGAGCAGGCAAGAAAAGACTTTTTTCTCAGAGAGACAAAGGCATAGCTATGTGCACATTGGTGAAGACAAATACCAATTTCTGTAATACTCCGATGGAATCGTTTATATAAACAAATCCAACTGCATCACCAAGGAAATGTGCTGCAGAATACTCTCCACGCATTCGACATAAAACGCGATTTTCAGGGCGACGATACGACCGACAATGCGCCTTATCACCACTGTACGAGAGTTCAGATTGGAGTAATTAATCCTCCAAAAGGAGCTTTGAGTCAGATATTTCCCGGAAATCTCGGCGGAGATTAGGCAAAAGGTGGTATTGATGTGACTATGTCGACATATGCCCGCGGATTGAAGCAAGACACGCCATACTTGCGAATCACGACTTCTTCAAATACGCACCTACAGATGCTGGATAATCGATAGATAAACGAAGGACACATTGTTGTACACGTCAATTGAGAGCTGAGAACAGCGGTTGTCCAGCTAAATATTTGCATTGTACTATTTATCTACACCCAAACGGCGACTGGCGGAGCTGTTGCTTCTGACACCTCTGGGAATCTTCTCCGATTTTCTTATTTGCTTCTAATCTTCAGGTACGACTGAACTTTGTGCAAAACACTGTATAAAGTATGCTGGTATTATGTAACTGTTATAATAGCCCCATACTCACTCCCACTCGATCTCACACGCAGGAACCTCTCAGGTACTCGTCAAGACCGAGCAAAATTCTCAGATGCTTTCTTCAGCATCTGCAGAGCTGTGCCAGAGCATGTTCCCGAAAAATGGTATTAGAAGGGTTAACAACACAAGCCTTTCTGGTCAACGGGATGGTTCCTTGTGACAAGCCGGAGCGACGAATGCTGCGGTACAGTAAGGTTGTAGGTAATCAGCTTCATTCTCTTATCATAGGTTCTATCGATGGTCATTAGACGGCCAAAGATGATCGAGGATTATCTTCCTTCTACGTCGACACATATTTCTGCGTTCGCTGTTACCGTCTTGCTATTCGGTTGATGATGGATGTTGAGTCGTTTTGCCCTGGAGTCAGTTTCACCTTATGACACGCAGAGTTTTATGTTTTGATCCCCTTCTCGTGGGCAAGCCGCAAGGGTTGTGTCAGTGCCTCGAATACCATTGAGCTTTCGACATACGCTCAGTGGCATTGTGATGAAGTAGGCCCGCCCATCAACGGCTGAGCTCGGCACGAGGTGTGTACTCATGCTTTGACCAATGGAAAGTACCAGAATAATATACAATGACGTCGTTCATGATGCAAGAACAGCGTAACCGTTCGTCCTGGCCCGTTTTTTGTCAGAAACCAGCTTTTTTGAGGCCAGATACCCGTCGGAAAATGCTAGTAGTGAGAGTAACATTGGAACAACTTATGTGCCAAAAGTTGTGACGTGGGCGAACAAGAGCGGTGGAAAATAAAGTAGAAAAGTCAATACAGGGGGTCAATAAATCCGTTGTTTGATTGTAGTTCCATCGTCCAAGTTGTCGACCTTGTCCCTGTGCTGGAGCCAGCGTACAGGTGAAACCCGGTACTCCGAGGCCCTCTGGACGGTAGGCAATGCAGCATTTTAGATGCCAGGAATTGACATTCAAGGCTTCGTATAGGACCGAAATACTCAGCGACGATCCTGACCAATTGTCTAGACTTTCCTATTAGATCCCAATGAGCCGACTGGGGAGAGAATCGATACTTGGGACAGATATCAACTCCCTCGAACTATTCAAGGAAATAAGTCGCTTGACGCCGCAAAATAATCAGGAATTTCTGTTGCAGTACGACTTTCCTGCGGTCATGGTGAGCAGCTTGACTTGCTTCAGAGCTACCGAATGATGCCTGATTGCTTTATTGCGCTTTTCGCTGGCAGCCCGCCCAAGTGATCAGGAACTTGGACGATACAGGGGAGAAGTGGGGGTCAGTCTCTGTCTCTTCCGCATTCTTCCCTGGCGCCCATAAAAACTTCTCGGACACCATCTTTCGCTCAGTGGACTCTGTTCTCTTCTATGTGAACTCTGAACTCATCTTGAAAGCCTCACGGAATTCGTTGCGTACTGTGCTCGGCGGTCTACCTCTGGACAACGGCAAATTTCGGGAGGGTCCCATCGACCTCCAAGATCGATCCTCTATCCTCAACGTCATCCTGCACACTATTTACGGGCTCTCCGCGGCAAAGCACGCTCCACCAGTGGCTGACCTCGTCGCCGCCGTGGACAGACTCCAAGCCTATGGCCTGGACCCCAAAGAGCACGTACAACCAGGGCTGCCCCTCTTCGACATCCTTCTGGCGCAAGCGCCCATCAACCCGATGGAGGTGTACGCACTCGCAGGGCACTTCAAGCTGCACGACCTCGCCGTGCGCACCTCCGCGCATCTGCTCTCGTACCACCTGCCGGACATGAGCGATGCGGTTGCGCTGCGGATGGGCCCCGTGTACTTGAACCGGCTGATGCAGCTGCACATGGGCCTCGCGAACGAGCTGAAGCGCATCACCCTCGCCCCGCCCCCGCCGCACCCCCTCCATCCGACCTGTGACTTCGAGATGCAGCGCCGCCTCAACCGCGCATGGGTTCTGACTGCGTCGTATCTGGCATGGGACTCGAGGCCCGGTAGGTGCACCCATTCCTTTTTCCCCCGTGACTGGTAAAAATAGCCGTTCCTCGTGCTGAACAAATTAGACATATCCATTCACCAGATACAATCGACCTTCCTGGCACTCGAGGACCGCCTCGAATGCGAAGCATGCAAACAGGCATTGCGGACGAGAGTGAAGGAAGTTTCGGTCCAGTGGGTAAATGTAAAGGTGGTAATGTTATTTCTCATCTGATTCCATCACTATTTATTAATGTTTTAGACGCTGTCCCTCAGCGGACTATCTAGGTCACCCAAGTCATCAATATGACAAACCAGCACCAAGACTATTGTGCGTAACAATCCATCTGCCTCGTTGAACCATCGCGGAATTTGGTGCCATACTCTGGAATGTCCTCCGCTTTGAATTTATGTATGATATAACGATTTTGTCCCGATTAGTATACTAGAACAGTAACAATGTTTGATTTTCGATATCTGGTCTACAGATATCATGTAGAGACGCGTACAGGCATTTACGGAAGATATTCTGCAGAGCAATTATTCTGGTGAACGAAGAACGTAAGCAAAGCAGAATGGCAAGGCTATTCAGAACGCGGAGAGCTTGAGTGAACACTTTTCGCGTAATGAGTAGATATAACAGAACAGAAACTATGAGGATAAGCAAACATGGGTCGAGACTCGAGAGCAGGGGATTTCAAGAAACGGAGCAGAACAAACATGAAAATATCGTAAAAATATACGGGGACGTGGGATTGACTGGCAAACCCATGCCCTATAACGTAAATCGTAAATCATCAAAAGAAATCACAGTCATGGACATCAAGAAACGTTTCGAGGCGTAAGTAAGAACATGTAATCATCAGAGTCATGCGAGGCGTTATACGGAGACAAGCGTTGTATGGAGACAAGATTATGGGAGATAGGTAGTTTGCCCATAGAGCAGCAAACTGAGAGCAAGGGGAAAGCATAGGGTGAGAGCATAGGCATATGGATGAGCCACGGACATCGAGCCCGGGTACGAGACATGGGTTGGAAGCCGCTTAGATACGAACAGCGCGGGCCTGTGTCGCAGGCGTACGGCCACCCGGTGTCGGACGACCACGGGGACGAGGGCGGTTGAGCCTCAGTGTTTCCGCAGGTCTGTGGAGAGATGAAAGTCAGCTACAGTTATGGCATGAAAAATAAGGATTGAAACTCACGTCATCGATAAGCCATTGCCGCCGATATTTTCCTTCTGGTCGGTGGAGGCGGTTGAAGACTTGCCAGTGGTGGGTCCATTGCTGCGCTTCGACCACCCGAGAGCAGTGCGACGAGCGTTGGAACCAACGCGAGGCCTGGCGTTGGGAGCGAGACCGAATGCGTTCTCCCTCTTGGGTTCAGTATCGAGGAACGACAGAGGAGAGAAAGGCTTGAGCGCGTCAAGAGTCGGGGCTGCTGCTGTTGTCTGGGTGTTGAGAGACTTTGCCTGTAGGACCGGGGTGCGTTGTGCGGTGACACTAGGTTTCGAGGTTATGGTATGCGGTGACTGCTCAGGGGAGAGGTTGGTCTTTGAGACGCGGCTCTGAGGATAAGGAGATGCACGGGACGACGTCCTCGAGCGGACACGGTGTGGACGAAGCTCAGAGGGCAGAGGGCCAAAGTTCTGGACCGAATGCGCGAGAAGGGCTTGCATCCTCTCGGGTTCCGATGGGGCGCGGAATGCTATGAAACAAATCAGCCTCTAGCCAAACCAAGCAAATATCCCAACTCACATTGAATAGCATACAGCGAGAAGGGCGTATCCGACCACGTTCTCTTGCTCTCCGTAACAGTATCCTTGGCCTCGTCGCGGAGCGCGTAGTACCTGCGCAGCGCGACAATCCCCCTCTCGTCATCCCAGACCGACTCATCAGGCCTAGAGTTTATCGACGCAGTGTCGGAATCGACAATGTAGACCGCCTGGCGCGTAGTGGGGCTATCCTTGAGAATCGAATTGGCAGGGCTACCGTGATGCGAGCTCATCATCTCCTCTTCGATGGTCTCATAAACGGACGAGCGAGACACATGCGACTTGGAGTACCTGCGCCTGTGGCCGGTTCCATGAGCGAGAGCGCGGGCCCGGGCGGTTGCAACGGTAGGGACAGGGCTAGTGGCACTGGTTAGAGCGATATTGAGCTGAGCCATGTCAATGCTGGACTGAGACCCTTCGGAGATTGAAGCACCGTCAGAGAGCGACAAGGGCGGCGTATCGCCACCAGAGCTGCTGGAGGTGCAAGTGCTTGAACGAGAACGAGCACTTTGAGAAGGTCGAGTAAACACTGGGCCTGAGCGGTTCAAGTCTGTGAATTGCATCGTCAGACTTGAAACGATGTAAAAAAGAAATATCAAACTTACAGGCTGCAGCGAGCTCCTCTCCATCAGCAATGAGACAGCTCTCTTCCAAGCTCTGCCTTTCCAAAAGTCCGCGCTGTGCCTTGATCATGCGGTCGCCGCCGAACTGGAACGAGGCCGTGGACGCGATGGACGGTTTCTCCATGATGCGCGCCTTCTTCGGCGACTCCTCGATGACCTGGTGCTTGCCGAACGCGATCGCCGCGCGCTTGCGCTTCTCGACGCCAGTAGAAGGGGACATTTCCATCGATCTGCGGCGAACATGGCCTCCGCCGAGCATCTGTAGGATGACCATCGTCAGCTTTCATTCTTAACAATAAAAAAGCACAAGATACGCACGCTAATCATGGTGTCGTCCTCCTTGATGGGGCTGTGGACGCTCGTCCTGTCACCCACGTTCGGCAGCTGGAAGCGGATCGGGGCCTGCAGCTTGCCCTGGTCAAAGCGCTGCGCGTAGTCCGCCTCAAACACCATATCCGACGCCATCGAGTCGCGGTATCTATCATACCCCGTCCGCTCGATGATAGAATCCGAATACTCGTTCGAGTACCTCACATCCGAGCCATCCGCGTCCATAATCGAGTCATAGCCCGTGACCTCGTCGTGCTCAAAGGTGCGGTGCGCGCCGCTGCTCTCGGGCGGGGACGCCGAGATCGCCGATAGCGCGCCGTGCTCCATCGTGTTGTCCGCAGAGTCCATGCCCATGCCGCGGCGCTCGCCAAACATCTTGTCCCCGACGCCCGGCCGACCCAGCTGCTGCATGTTGCCCATCATGGACGAGAAGTCGCTCATCATCGAGTCGGTCGACATGTCCCGGCGGTGGCGCGCCGCCCAGCCTGCAATACCGCTCGCGTTCGAGTCGGTCCTGCGGTGGCCGTGGCCGGTGAACGCGCGGCTGTTGTTGTAGAGGCTGATGGGCGGCGCAACGGACGTGACGCTCATGTTCGACTCGCGCCGCCTGTGTCCACCACCACGGGGCGCTGGCCCGCTGCGGAAGTAGAAGCTCGACGCATCGCTGTCCACGCGCTTCCTGAGCCTTAGCGGCCCGCACGCGCGGTTCGCGAACGTGTCCTCGACCTCCATGGAGAAGGACGCGCTGCTCACCTCCATCGTCATATTCTCCTCCGACAGCGCGTCCAGCTCGGCGTAGTCGAAGGGGTCGATCGAGCCCGCGGAGATGACGTGCCCGTACGACGACACCGACGCGATGCTGAACGTGCTCTCGTGCTTCCTGTGGTGCGCGCCGCCACGGCGGTGGTTGCCCACATTGTTGGTGGTGACCGCCGCGTTCTTGGGCACGGGCGGCGGGTACCACCCCGGGCGCTCGTTGTGGAACTCGAACCCGCGGCGCACCTCGTCGAAGGAGGTGAAGCCCTCGAAGCTGATGCCGGACGTGGGGCGCGAGTTGGCCTTGTAGATGCTGCGGCGCTTCTCCGCGAGCGTCTCCGCCGCGATGCGCTTGCGGTCGGCGGCTGGCCCTCCTCCTCCGTCCTGCTGCTGCTGCTCGGTCGAGTGCTCTTTGCTGTCAGCGCCCGAGTCGAGAGTGGTATGCGAAGCCGGGAGGCCGTCCAAGACAGAGGTACCATTCACGAGATGCCTGTGGATCGAACGAAGAATAGAATCATCCTCGAGCTGCAAGTCAGAAAGGTTGAACGAGCCGTTCATCGAGAGCGAGCGCGCATGCGCGGGCGACGGGATGATGTCAGACAGCGTCTGTGGCTTGCCCTCCGCGACCGCGACCTTGCTCTTGAGCGGCGACGGCACATACGCGCTGGACGGGCGCCCGCCAAAGCGGAACGACCTGTCGAGTTCGCCGTCTGCGGGCCGCTCAGAGCGCGCGGGGGATGGCTCGGCGGCAGCACCCCTCGCGCCGTTGCGGCCGATGCCAGGGGAGGAGAGGTCGTCGGCGAAGAGGCTGTCTTCCGGTGTCTCGTCCTGCTGCAGCAGCATAGACGGCTCGCGGGCGTGCATGATCTTGGACTCGGCGGACGGCGCGTCGGCGTCGAACATGTCCAACAACCGCGAGCTGCTGGAACTGCTCTTGCCCAGCTCCTTGGCGAGCGCGCTGTTGGACAGGCTCTTGGACGCGTCGACGGTACCGCCGGCGGACATCTGCGAGGGCTGCTTGACGTCAACAAGACGCGACCGCGACCGCGAGCGGCTGTTGAACCCGCCGAACCCGCTGCTGCTCTCCAGGCTGCTCACACTGCCGCCCATGCTGCTGTTGCTCTCGTCCGCCTCGATCGCCTCGCGGAACTCGACACGCACCGCCACGGCGTCCCTCTTCACCACCTCCAGCGGCTTCGTCGTCGACGGCACGGGCGGGGGGAGAACAGGCATCGCCGGCAGCGGCGGCGCCATGGCGACGTCAAAGTCGTACTTCAGATCGACCTTGGCGGGCGTGCGGAACGCGTTCTCGAGCTGCTCGACGAAGCTCCGGCGGTCGCTGCCGCCGCTCTCGTTGAGCAGGCGCAGCTCGCCCGTGAAGTCGAACGACTTCTTGGTGTCGTCGTCTGCCGACGAGCGGCCGGGCGAGGACTCGTATGCGGATGCAGTGTCGGTGATGCTGTATCGGTTCGCGGCGGCGTCGATGACGGAGGCGCGGAACACGGGCAGAGCGGGCGCGGCGAGAGGAAGAAGAGCCTTCACAGGCAAGGGCGGTGCGTTCGCGGCTTCAGCGCGCGCGAGCGCCTCCATGTCCACGGGGCCGGTCATGGTGACCTCGCCCAGCATGGCCGCGCTGCCGATCTGGTGCAGCGCCGCGGCCTCGCTCTGCTCGTCCTCGAAGAGGCTGTCGACGGGCGACCCGGGGCGGCTGGCGTCGCTGTGCGTGCGGCCCGTGGTGAGCTGCAGAATGTGGCGCAGCTCGTCGGGCACGTCGGAGTCGGGGTCGTCATCGCTCTCGGTGCCGTCGGCGGCGTCGATGCTGGTGTTGGCAGAGTCGGCGCCAAAGGTGGCTGACATGCCCAGGACCCGGCGCGTCGTCTGGCGAGCGGCAAGCTTGGCGCCGACACCCTGCATGTCCTGGTGGGCGAGGCGCATTATGGCGTTGTCCTCCTCTGCGTCGCTCTCGTGGCCGTTGTGGTTGTACGACAGGTTGGCGGTGGAGAAGGTCGAGCCCATGCTCCCGCGGCTGCGGCGACTGCGGCCGCTCAGCGGGGTGCCGTTGCTGCCCCTGCTCCTCGCGCTGCCGATGCTGTGCAGGAAGTCAGGCGGCGGCAAGAGCGCGCTGCCAGGGCTGGGAGCAGTCTTGCGCTCCTCCTCGCTGATCCGCTTGAACACGGGTGTGAGGCTGCGCATGGACGAGATGCTGCCGCCAAAGGTGCCTGCAGAGATGGGGCCACGTTCAATAGTGCGTCCGGCGTTGCGCCCAAACGTCCCAGCCGACAGCGGGCCACGCTCGATCTGGCTGGGTCCGAGCTCCGAGATGTCCATGTCTCCGTCCCTCTTCTCTTCCTCCGCCACAGTGGGGATGGTGACGATGGGAGACGGGGCCGACGTGCGTGCGAACGGCGCCTTGCGGTGGCGCACCGGCGGGTTGAGAGGCTGGAAGACGAGAGCGGGCTCGGGCTCGGGACCAGGCGTGTACGTCCGCTTGTGGCCAGGGCGGAACGCCGACGACGTAGCGGGCTTGATGAACGGAGCGTCCTCGCCCAACGACGAAGTCCTCTTGGGCACGGCAGCAGACGTAGGCGACGCGGACGCCTTCTTGACCGGAGACAGATTGGCGAGGAGGGCGTTCCATGGCACGATGGGCTGCGCGATGAGGGTGGCCGCAGCCGCATTGTTGCTGGCGATCGCATTCGCATTCACACTGGCACCGACATTGATCATCGAGCTCTTCTTCTCCAGGGTCGCGGCGGCGACAGTGGCCGAAGCGGCTGCGACAGCGGGGTTGACGCTGGCTTTGGGTGCATAGCCGCGGCTCTGCGCGTACGGGCGCAAGGAGGTGATGCTCGCGGTGCTGGTCAGCGTGCACGCGGAGTTCGTGCTATTAGCGCGGCTCGCAGCGAGCGTAGATGTCTTCTTGAGCGGGCTCTCGGCGATGACAAAGCGGCCCCTGCTGCGTCCGATCGTGCGCGCTGGGCTGCCGTCGCCGACTGAAGAAGTCGAGGAAGACAGGGAGTTATCTCCCTTTACGGTCGACGCGCCGCTGGTGTCCTTCTCGACGGTTGATGGCGCGGAAGGCCTGAACGGCGACAGGTCACCTGGTGTGCTGGGCGTTGCCTGCAAGTCGAGGTTATTGATGAGCAGAGCAAGATCATTGGTTGCAGCGTCAAGGATAGACAGAACACCTAGAATGTGTTTTCGTCAGCAAAGTGCGGCGAAGCAAGAGACACGGAACCGGAACAGGACTGGCACGGGACCAGCCATCACAATCACGATCATGCGGCGCATTGCAAATTGGCCTTGGTCGCGATCAAAATACGAAATAACCCAAATATCGCCATCTCCACCTGCTCCTGTCTTTCCATCTTTCCCCTCAACGCATCGGCACAACGCCCTGCATCGCAAGGCCTCTCGCCCGATGGGAGTGCAGAACAGCAACAAACAAAAAAAAGACAACGAGATGAAAACACAAACAAAAGAACACTCACCCTCCTCGTCCTCATGCATCGGCTTGGGCCTGCTCTTGCCCAGCAGCTGCTCCGACATCGGCCTCCTCCGCGACTTCTTCACCGGCGTCCTCTGCACCTCCTCTTCCTCCCCATCCTCGTCTGCACCCCCATTTCCAGCACGCATACGGTCAAACTCCTCCCTCAACGCCTCTGCCTCATCCTCCTCATCATCATCATCGCGCAGCGCACAGTGCCCGTCGTTCGTCGCCTCCTCGATCGTCAGGATGGGGTACGAGTGCGCGCGGCGCCGCCGCTCCATCGTCCCCGTGGTGCTGCTCGTCATGACAGACGACGCCGGCGAGCGCATCACCACGTCGCCGTCCTCGTCCACCTCGCTCAGGGGCGCCGCCGCCGCAGGTGGGGACTGCGACGAGGCCACGGACACAGGCCGCGACGCGACCTCCGGGAACACATCGCCGATCGTCTTCCGCCGCCGGCCCTCCACGCAGTGCTTGCTCTCCCGCGACGTCCTTCTCGCCTTCTTCAACACGCCCTCCTCCGTCTCCTCCTCCCCCTCCCGTGCCGCCCTCTCCCTCCTCCGCTGCTCGCGCACCGTGTTCAAGCCCTCCTCATCCCACCGGATGCTCCCACTGTTCCCGCTCACGCCACTCGTCCCACTCATCCCGCTCAGCCTCGACACCGCGCTGCTCGTCCGGCTCACCGTGCTGCTGGGCCGCAGACTCGAGCCCGTCGAGCTCAGCGCGCTCGGCGGCCGCTGACCGCCGTAGCTCACGTGCGAGTCCACCGAGAGCCTGTTGCCGTTGCTATCTCCGGCTTTGGGTGCGAGGGGCATCGGCCCGCTGATGGCGCTGGTGGAGAGGATGGACGCGATGCTCGCGCTGCTCGCCGTCGATCCGCTGCGCACGCTCGGGAGGCGCATAGTGCTGGGCAGACCCAGGCCGAGGATGCTGCGCTTCTTCGACGGGCCGAGGGTCGCCGACGCGCTGTTGCCTGCCTGAGGCGGAGAGAGGTGCATGGGCGATGGGCTGGGGCTTCCGCTTGAGAGCGTGGACTGGACGGAGACGATGCGCTGCCCGATGAGCGTGGCAGGAATAGGGCCTGGGCTGCTGCTCAGCGCGCCGACCTCGAAGCTGGAGGACGACACGGGGCGAAGCTCGTCCTTCGCGGCCTTCTTGTCCTTCTTTGACGCCGTGGACTTGGACGGCTTGAGCGCCTTGATGCTCTTGCTCTTCTTCTTCTTCTCGCCCGTCGCCCCGGTATCCTCGCCGTCGGTGACCGCATTCTCCTTCTTGCTCTTCTTCTTTTCCTTCTTCTCTTTCTTCTCCTTCTCCTTCCCGTCCTTCTCCTCCGCACCACCAGCCGCCGCATCGCTCCCGCTGCCCGCCAGCTGCGCCCAGCTCTTCATCCGCGCCATACTGCGCACGCTCTTCATCGCTCGCAGCGCGATGCTCCCGCCGCCGCCGTTGCCGGCATTGGCGTTGGGCGGCGCAAGCAGGCCGCCAAACGTCGGCGTCGCGGAGCGCGAGTACGTCTGCGTCTGGCGCCGCTCGCCCTCGTGCTGCATCTTGGTCGGCGTCGGCGAGCGCGCCATGGGCTGGTTGAGGTTGGGCGTCGGCGTGCCCGTGCGCGCGTACAGAGACATGGGCGTCGTGGAGCGCATAGACATGGACATGGGTGTCTCGGAGCGCATGGGCAACGCGTCGGACGAGCCGAGGAACGCGCTGGTGTTGTACACGTTCGCGGAGGCGGGGCCGATCGTCGTCTTGGTCTTGTCGCTCGTGGAGCTGACAGTGCCCGAGGCGAGGTAGGACGCGACGTCGACGCTTGCGCTGCGGATGGTCTGCATCTTATGTTCGGTCATCTTGGGCTCGGAGGCGGTGTTGCTGGCTTCTGGTGCTGGCGAGGGCGAGGGCGCGCGGCTGGCCTTGGACCTGCCGAGCAGGAGCGCAGAATCCAGGCTGTTGAAGCGGCCGCGGGTGTCGGATTTCTGTTTGGGTTCTGGGGCTGCAAAAATGATAGGTCAGTAAATGTGCGAGTATGAGTGCTAATGCGAATCTAGGATCTAGAAATGCTGTATATATGCGACTGGAAAAGGAGAAATATGCTTCCAACGAACCAGCACATCTCGCCGCCCCAGCACAAGCCAACAAAGAACGAGAAAAAAGAATCCAACCGACAGCGGAAACAGAAAATAAAACCAAAAAGAAACACGAAAAAGAAAAAGCACGTACATTTAGACCGTGCGTCAGGCTTGTGGATATACTCGATGGCTACAAGCTCTCTATCAGCACACGATCCTAACACGAAATAGGCAAACCAGACGTACGTTTATAACTGATCTTACCTGCATTCTCCTTCGTACTCCTCTTCTCCTCCTTGGAATCCTTGCGGCCCCTCCCGATGCTCCACCACCGCCCGCTCCCGCTCTCCTCAGTCTTGACCTTTAGTAGAGCATTGTTCTCCGCCTTGTCGCGGGACGCGGTCTTCTCCAGCGCCTGTGCAGGCACCGCCGGCACGCGCGGGATCGTGGTGACGACATCCACCTGCTCCGCGCCGTCGCCGTTGCCCTCGCCCCAGCGCATGCCGTCGAGGCCGACGCGGACTTTGCTCTTCTTGCGCTTGACCATGACGACCTCGCCGCGGCCCTCGTCGACGCTCGGGTCGACGTAGATCTCGAACGCGCCCGTGCCCAGGGAGCCCTTGCCGCCCTTGGACGCGGTGAGCGTGGAGGCGCCGACGCGGCGCATGACGTCGCTGAAGTCCTTGTTGCCGTTCACGGTGGGCGTGCTCGACGACGACGACGAAGTGAGCGTCAGGTTGAGCGAGGAGCCGAGCCCGCCGAGGTTGAGCAGCCCGAGCTTGCTCTTCTTGGGCACGAGGCGGCGTTTCGGGGACGGGTCCTCTGTTTGTGGTTGGGTGCTCGTTGCGCTGTTGATGTTCGTCGACTTGGGCGCCAGGACTTGTCTGCTCGCCTTCTTGGCCAACACGCTCTGTTTACCAGGTGCGGGCGCTATTGTGGGTACTGGCGGCGGCGGTGGGAGCGCGGCCCAGGCCTCCTCGAGCGCGCGGCTAAAGTCGGCGGGGCTCGTCCCGGGGGTGCTGTGCATGCTGTGTCCGGAGGAGGACGGCGTGGCGCTGATGAGGCGGATGCTGGGGATGTTCTGGGCGTT
Source organism: Psilocybe cf. subviscida (assembly GCA_013368295.1). Lineage (NCBI taxonomy): Eukaryota > Fungi > Basidiomycota > Agaricomycetes > Agaricales > Agrocybaceae > Psilocybe > Psilocybe cf. subviscida. The sequence goes on along the minus strand of JAACJJ010000056.1, from coordinate 4,783,633 downwards.
GGGGTGCTGCGATTTGGGGGTTGTTGCTGATGACATCGTGCTCGTGATGTGTGATATTCGTGAGTTGTTCGTTTGTGTTTCGTGTGTCTTCCCTGTGGATGGGGAAGAGATGTTCGTGTTGGTGTTGGTGGTGTTGTTGGTGTTGGATTGGATGGGTAGAGATGTCGAGGTTGTTGGTGTCGATAATGTCGATGTTGGTGTTGGTGTTATTGATGGTTGATGTTCTTGTCGATGGTCTGTCGATGTCGATAAAGGCTAGTATCGTGTATCGTCGTGACTCGTAACAGTCGTCGAGGTCGTCGTCGTTGAAGCCGTCGTCAAACCAAGAAACTTCTTCTTTCCTTCAACTTCTCTTTCTTTCTTTCTTTCTTCGACTTCTCCTCTTCGCTGATACTCTCAACTGTGCGACGATGAATCAGCTCAAGCCTAGCGACAACAAGGGTCAAGGCTCCAACGCACCTCACTCAATGGGTCTTCCTCGCTGGTCACTACTGCCTATACTCCTCACTGCACGTCTCTACGCACTCTCCTTCGAGCAAGCAAGCAAATGCTGGACAAAGGGACGAAGAGAACAGAGAGACCTGATGAGATGGACGGAGAAGATGGAGGGTGGACGGGGGAAAGCCTTCGCCGTGCGAGCCTGACGTGCCCAATAAACGGTTCCACGGGCACGATACCCCCCAAGTTCAACCAGTATCATGTGACCGTGATTAGCGTGATCGATCGTGGTGGTGTTTTGCTTCCGCGTTGGTGCCTCGAGGCAATAAACGGCGGCGGTGGCCGGGCCGTTCAATTGGAATTGGTGGGTGTGACCATGGCGACGCGACGCGACGCGCGCCCATTTGGAGGTGGCGTTGTAGGGGTGGTGTGCAAAGTACAAGGGATGTTGCTTTTGTGAGGGTTTGTGTAGCAACCTAGAGTCGAGGCTCGGACGTGTTGCCGACTCGTGTTGCGTTGGTTTACACGGGACGCGCCGTATTCGCGCCCGCAACATTCCACCTTGTTCTCTTTGTTTTACGCGTCATGACGCTTGTCATGGTGGGGTGAGAAGGCAGAGCGATGACGGTGGGACATAGGGAGCGTTGAGATGCCTACCCTCGGTTTCAGTGTAGCTCAGTCAAGTGTCCGTTTCTGCAACCAACACGAGAGGCAGTTGCATTGCAGCAGCCTAAGCACAGAACACATGCTTATAGATTCTGACAATACCATTGAGGACTAAGTACTACTCAATCGACCAGTCGTGTTTCCCTCTTCCACTGTCCAGCGGGGCGTGAAATAAACTCTGGTCTTGCGCCGTATCGTAGCTGAGCGCTTAGTGTCGACATTTCCTCCTCCCGCATGATCTCTGAAATACCTGTGGGAAGGTCAAGTGTGGAAGAGAGCACAATCGTGTCGACTGCCGTTCACGCAGAAATTTATTTTGAGGGCGAATTTACTTTTCAGTCGGCATGTCAATTCAAACAATCGATGGAGGTGCATCATCTTTGCAAATTATTTGTCCCTGGGAACATCAATTCAAACAAGCGCCCGTCACATCACTGTCTTTAAACACCCTCCGCGGGTGATGTACACTCTCATAACCTAATCGAAAATGTTCAGCGCAGAAAACCAATCCCTGCTTGCGCACATACCCCTTACATCATAAATCTCATTCCTTAACCACAAACTCTCTCAAAAACGCCCTCACCTCCTCCCTCGCATCCCCTCCCTCCTTCCATGCCTCCTCAAACTCCCTCCGCACCCTTTCCACATTCTTCCTCATCTCAACCCCCCTCTCGCCTCTGACCACCGTGTCAACCACCCCCAGGAACTCGGCGCGCACTGCGGCGCGGGTCCCCTGTGCCGCGCGCCCGTTGCGGTGGAGCGGCTTTGAACTTGTGATGCCGTCGACGCTGGTGCTGGCGCCGCACTCGCCCGTGCGCACCTCGATGAGCTCGATGCCGACGTTGAGGTTCTCGGAGAGGTGTGCGGCGTTGAAGGGCTGGTCGCCGGAGAATGGCCAGCAGATCCTGATTTCATCACAATTTCAAGTTCCAGCAGCTTGTTAGTAAGTGCTGTGTGGTATCGGTGGCATGGTAGGCAAGGTGCTTGCTTACATAGGGACACCGGCGCCAAGCGCCTCGACGACGCCGCCCCATCCGCAGTGCGTCAGGAACCACCCCGTCGCCTATTTATTTCATCCAAATGCCATTCAGTGCTGCTCGATACCCCTACATATCCCCTTGAAAGGTAAATGTTTGTGACCTGACTTACAGGATGGGTGAGCACATAGTGCTGCGGGACCCACTTGCTCAAATACCCCAGGCCGGATGCGTTGACTTTTGCGATGAGTGCTTCTGGGAGGCGGGCGGCGGGAGCTGGGTAGGAGAAGATCTGTGGATCGCATGGAAATTATTGTAAGGTTTTGGGTGGATGAATGGTTAGTGTGGACTCACAAACGGCACCTCTCGCTCGATGAGACAGCCAAGGACCTCCTCGACGTTGTCCAGCGACTCGGGCCAGTTCATAGTCCCGAACGACATCTTAATAATACATAATGAGAGGCGTGCATTCCATGCAGGGCGCAGGAACTTGAATACCCACAAATAAGACAGAGTTCTCGCCAAACTTCGCCAACTTGTCGTTCAAAAATGCCTTCAACGCGTCTTCCGGGTCGCCACCACGACTGTCGATCGCTGTATTTCCTGTAGTGTAGTGTACAGGGACCAGAGGGCCGAGTGCGAATGTGGGCTTGTTGGTTTCGGCTCTGTAGGCCTTCAGCGCGTCGAGGGAGCCCGAGGTCTCGTAGGCTTTGCATGACGTTAGAATCAGGCCGTCGGATTGCATGATTGACCTAGATCGTAATAAAATTAGACCATTTTGCAACGAATAAATATTAGGGAAGGCAGTATCATACGCGTATCCGGCTCTGAGAAACATAGCCATGGGTCCTTTGGCCGTCTAAACGAACGTTTGAATTGATAAGGAGGAGAAACATACTAAAGTCCCACGAACCTGCTGAGGAAACGCCTCGTAGTCATACATCGCCGGGAGGCCTGGGATATTGAGCACCTCTCCCACCGCACGGTAATATATCTACAGAAACGTGTAAGCACACCCATAACTGATTTCTTGACCACCGATCACAAACGAAAAACCACACACCTCAGCTCCAACCTCCGCCGCGTCCCGTCCCGTCCTCTCCACCTCCCCATCCACACGGGCGCCTAAATCGCCCAGGCCGCCCATACCCTCCGGGCCGAACAGCCGGATGAACGGCGCCGCGGGCGTAAAGTTCATCGCAATAATCGGCACCGACGCCCCGGACACGGCGCGCGTGGCCTGCACCTCGCGCACGGCGATAAAGTCCATGATCACCGCGGCGGGCGGCGGGACGCCGGGGAAGACCGTGCCTGTGGACGCGCAGGTGACGGGCTGGCCGGCGGTGAGCTGCGTGTAGTAGGATGTGTAGGTCTCGCCGGATTTGGCCATGGAGGTGAGGAGGGTGTCAGTGCTGGCGGGTACAAAGGTTGCTAGGATTCTGGGGGGGTGACGATGGGCGGTCAGTAGGTTGTTAATGTGGATGTTGAGGGGATGCGCTTGCCTCATGCGTTTTGCGGCGTTCGCCAGTGCTGGTTGGTCGTATAGATACTGTACGTCGGCGACTCCTTTATCCAAGGTATCGGCGGACAAAAATATAGTGAGGACAATATCGTCGCGCTCCAGTACGAGGCGCGTCGCGAGGGACATCAACGGACGGACATGACCTGCAGGCGCAATGTTACTTTGGTAGCACATTAGTGAATGAAATTGTACATACTCAGAGCGGGGACGGAGAGGAGAACGATGTGGTAGGATTCCATTTGTAATGCTTAGAGGATTGCCAGTTTTGTGTGACCCTAGCTTTGTGGTATCATAGTATATATAAGGGTATTTTGAAAATAGAGATCAAGCTCTGATGCTTCGAAAGGATCGGATCCGCCTTGACTCACGGCCTTGACTCCTCTGCTCCAAAAACTCTAGCAGATTCTTGTATCCGGTGTACCGCTCACCATTTGGGAGATCTCCGTGAATGTCGTTCAACCCCTGTTCCAGTCTCTTGCAGACCACATCTTTATTCATATCATGATGCGTTCAAGTAGATGGTGCCGCGCAACCACTCGTTGTTTACCATCCCCTTTTAGCAAAGTCCTCCAGAGTATCCTTCACCGTCTCAAGCTGAGTATGGAACTTGATCCCAAATAGCTCCTTCTCCTTCTTGGGGTCGTAATTGATCAAGTAAACCTTCTCTCCGGTATTGACCTCGGGGATGCCTGTTGGGAACGTGTGGCTGGGTAGCGGCGAGGGCTTGATCGAGTTAACCACATCAACTGAGAAAAGATGTTTCAGCAACCTGCGTACGTATAGAATAACAAAGTCTCACTCCAATCTTGCCAGTTGTACGGGCCTACGTTTCAAGGAATTTTAATAAGAATCCGCCGCATTTGGTATAATCCAGGAAGAAGGTCGTACCTGACGAAGTAATGATGCGCTCTCCGCCTGCTTTTTCGGTCTCCAAAGCGAGTACATGCGCCAGAGAGGTGTCTCTGACATCCACCCAGGCGTTGGAGATTGAGAGGAATTCCTTCGTCTTGGGTGTGTTCTCGACGGCGACCTTCCACCAACTATGCAGGGAGGTATTGAGGTTTTCAGGCGACGATGCCTCGTGAATAAACGGCTGGAGAGAGAAAAGGTAAGCGGACTAGCTAGATCTACTGCGATAGACAGAGTGGAGGTGATATTGGTGATAGATAGCTTACACCGAAAACCTTTTGTTAAGATAATTGATTTAGAATTCGCCATCCGGGACTTCCAAAATTCTTTCAAAACTCACAAACGGCGGGTTAATGACAGTCAAATCCCACTTGACCTCCGACTTGTGTTCCTCGTAGAAGGCCCAAGCGCCTAATATCCATTGAACAGGGGTGTGAGCACAGATCGGGTAGATAAGCAATTTTCGGCCCGGAAACAGGGGCTATGTAATAACAACAGTTGAGGGGGAATGACTAACTTCGCTCTGCAAGCACCTTCGACGCGCGATAGATTGTCATCGGAGGTGAGCTATTTCCCTGCTCTTCGACCTCCTTGGGTGACTGGGTGTTCCAATCTTTCTCTGTAAAGGTTGTAGGAACAGGGGGAGGCGACATGACAGCTCCGCATGAGGACGTGATGACGACGCGTTTGACGTTGGGTCTGGTGTTTTGTGAGATACCTGACAATACTATACTGATTAATCGCATAGACGTACCCATTCTTCCGTGCGCTTTGCAACATGCCGACTGTTCCCTGAATGGCGGGGTCAAACATATCTGTGGGAGCAGGTTTAAGGAATCCGGTTCGAGCAAGTGAGGAATCAGGATTCAGTTGGATATACCTGCAGGGGTCTTCGCCTTGTCGTGGAAAGGCGACGCAGCATGCGCGATCCCATCTACGCCTTTGACAGCTTCATCAAAAGCGCCCTCCTGCACCTCAATCAGTATACCCCTTACACCGACCCATGGATATCGCCGTACCTTCGCGATGTCCTCGACAATCACATATTCGAACTTGTCCCCATACCCTAAGGCGGTGAAGTAGTTCTTGAGGTACTCGCCTTTGCTTGTTCCGCGAACGGTCCCGCGCACCGAGTAGCCACGTTCGAGTAGAATGCGCACGATCCAGACGGCAATGTAACCGTTCGCACCAGACACGAGGATTTTGTCGCCTTTTGAGATAGTTGGCATCTTGAAGGGTGTTTTCAAATCCGTTGGGGTGCGGAAGGACTGAAATATGCAGAAGGTGAACGAGGAGTTTTCGCAAGATTGGGCGATATTAATACAGTTTTGACAAGCGATTACAAAGTCAATTATAAATGACTGATAAGTAGAAGATCATGAATTTGAAAAATCACACAACTTCGTAGGTGTTCCAAATCCGCGAATTCGTCCCACATGGGGTTTATATAGAAGCAAAGTCACAGCGTCATTCAATTTCATTTGTCCAACAGCGCTGACTCCCCGGTTTCTTGGACGAACAAATGACAGCTGCGAAGAAAGCGTGAAGACTCCGGTGGATAATCAAGAGTTTAAAGCGCCTCGTGTTGATATTTGACTTGAAATGCCATGGGTACTTGTGCATTAGTTGCGATGGAACGCTGAAAGGTTGCATGTACCAAACACACCTTAGGCAGCTACGTTCCGCATTTCGTTCCTCAATGCCGCCATGTATCTGTACGCCTCCTGCTCGCAGGTCCCGCCTCGTGAACATACTGGCTGCGTGAAGTCCATGACAAACGGAGGGTCCGAGTGGAGCCATGACGCCGGTGAATGTACGTTTGAGAGGGCAGGCTTGCCGCAGTTCCAACAAATCATCCGATTCGCCTTGACGAGATCCAACGTCATCTTGGTGTCGTACTTGTTCACGAGGTTCGCCAGGACCTTTTCGCCTGCCTTGCGCAAGTTCGGCTGAGAGAGACGCGTGCATATGTGCACTGGGACGGAGTCGTAGAACCTGATTGGGTAGCTGGTGGGATCAGATTTGTTCCCTATAACTGAGATATCATATTTGATAGCGCGCATGCCTGCAGGTTGCGTTGATTGGAGAATGGCGAGGTGCAGCTTTTCCTCGTCCGCGGTTTCTTCTGCCAATCGGCGTCCATGCAATTTCTGGTAGTCGGCCAGCGCCTTCGTGGCCTGGTCAGGGTCTTGTAAATTATGGTAGCACTTGGCAAGACGCAAATGAGTTTTTTGAGTCAAAGGAGCATCTGAATCGGGAGTCGACACTGAGAGGACATTGTTCAAATCGGTTACGGCCTCCCCATAACGTCCTGAAATGATGATTAAAAGAGACTGGAATAAGCCCTGCTAAACTTACTGAGTTCCATGTAACACGCCGCCTTGTTGCTGAGAATCGTCCGCAAGAACTCGGACAACGCGTCGTCAGTGCCCTTGGCTGGAAACTCGTGGAGAATGTCTTCATACGCGGTTAACGCGCCGGAGAAGTCGCGACCTTTGAACAGAGTGTTCGCACGAGCCTTTGATTCCTGCGCTTTCTCTAGTCGTCATTGTCACTCAGTATCCTCATGCAGACCAAACTGGAATGGTACACGCAAAAATTTCACTCGTATCCACTTACCTGGTATGTCAGATTGTAAAGTCATTCTTCGGTGCTAGTCGATGAATATCCCCTAAAAGGCGCCTTGAGGTAGAGGAAGTATATGGATTAAGGGCGAGATCGAACCAAGAGGATGTATAGTGACTAGTCGGTGTACTGATTTGACCCACAAGTGAGTTGGATGGCCCCTATTATGCAAGCTTACATAACTCAGGGGCTTCTTTGTGGTCAGAGACATGGGGACAACCTTGTCTCTGCGTCGACGAATCGACTAGTGACATGTAGGTCGTTGCTTGAAATTTTTATCAACATCGAGGATAACTCCAAGCTACCTCGGCTCATGGCTTGCTCACGGCGCGCCTTCTGCCACCACCCCAGGGTCTGCGTTATTCTTTATCATTCTTGGGATTTTGAACCCTAACAGTTGTCTAACAGTACCTTCACTGTACACAAAAATGCATGATTCACCTCTTATATATCTGACATTTTCCACATTATACACTTTTACTGTCCAATAAACCTTGCTGCTGAATGCTGACCACTGCTTATCCCTGGCTCCCACACGACATCCAATAAGGTTGCTGTTCTGATTTGACCCAAGAGTAATGTGGATATACCTTGGGCGGCGGCCGAGCAGTAATCAATGGCTAGAGAGGGCCGAGAAACTCAAAGCGGAAGTGCTGGGAAGCACCCTTCCCAGATCCCTCAAGCTTAACAGCCTGTCCAATACCCAAACTTAGTGACGTTCCTGGAATGTTTAAAAATTGCATAAACCGTAGATTCTCGACGACGGTCCATTCCAAGTCATCGTTAACAGCCTTGACCTCTGCAAGCATATGATCAGATGTCGGAGGGGTCATATATATGGAGAAAGAACGCACTATGTATGCATTCTCCCCAGCTCTCTCAACCGCAAAGTGGATACCAGCGTCGGAGTTTCCGTTAACAAAAACATCCTGTTGTAAATGATTTTTTAGAAAAAGCTGGTGTATTGATAAATCAAGCGTAAAATAGCCTCCTTGCTGACGTAGGCCCTGTAGCCAGTGCCAACATTGGTAATACTGTAGGCGCCCTCGCTAACATGGTGGAGAATCCAATATTGTGTTCTACGTCAGTATCCATAGTAAGTCAGTAGACACTGGTAGCTTACTTTGCAATAGACGCCTGCAAATTTCCCAGCGGTGATGAGACTGACAAAAGGAGAGTGCGCCCCACCAGCGGGGAAGCTCTGAAGGAGGCGTTGTCCGTTGTAGATATGGTATTCGCCGTTTTTGAGGATGGGCACAGACTGTAGCGAATTTAGTCAGTATGTAGAGTAACACTCATTAGAAAGTTGATACATGCCATTGTTCGTAGAGTTTCTTGGAAGTCTGAGTTGTTGTTTAGTGAGTTGTCCTGGGTGTACTGACTCTCTATAGTCGCAATTTGGAGCCTTATATACATTTCTATCTCTCCACTGTGCAAACCAGATGAATGGCTACCCTCAGCTATGCTTTGACATAAGTCCTGGAAGCCACTCCCGGACGAACATGACCTGGACAGTGCCGTACCACATGAGCTAAAATTGGTGTGGCGTATACTATATCAGGCACGCAACTTCAAACCTTCTCACAATGTTGTTAGCGGCGGAATGGGACAGCTTCAGTGACACGAGTTCTGCCAGACGTTGCATGAGCTCGACAGAACGGTACCTCTAAGGTTCCGTGTGGTGTGCCATGCAAGGTTTTGAGTCAAATCCTGGCTACTTTGCCACCGGCAGGATGAGAACGCCGACCAAACAAGCAGGGTAAGATGACTTGGATCAGCACTTCCGTTTACGGATCGACGCACGCTTCTTCTTTGAAACTTTGTAAATTTCAAAGGTTTGTCATGCGTACTTGCATCTTCTCCAATTGATTCATCGGTACTGAGAAGCGGAGAGATTCGAAGACTATCATTGCCCGAGTAGGCTCAATCCAGGATTCCGAAAGAGTTCTTTCCCACCCTTAGCGGTGGGGCGAGGAAGACGAATTTGCGAGAAACATGCTAGAACACGAGCATCCACATTGGCTGTCAGACAATAACACGAACCCTGAAACCTGAAGCAGTGCTGGATGAACGAAGGACTACCATTCATTCAAACAAAACAAAAAGAGTCTTATATACTATAACCGGAGTATGTAAGCTACTGGGTGTGTATGTGTGTGTGTCCGTGATGAGTGATGAATAATAAGTGATGGTGAGATGGGGGCAAATGAGAAAGAAAGAGACGCACAGTAAGCGCGCGCGCGTCATGGTGAGAGCGCACCGGCGGGTTTACAGACTGAAGAGGAGATAACATACATATGTCGGAATGGTGTGTGCTGACCGTGACTGACAGATGACAGTGGATATGTAGCTGTCCGAGTAGCGCGGGAAAGTGATTCCGTGGTCAGCGCGCGCGCGGGGATCAGTGTGTGGAAACTTGGTTGCGGTAAGTGCTGCAAGCTCAGAGTTCTGCTGACCATCCTCTTCGTCAAATTTCCCTTTAAACATAACTACCATCATGTAATATTTGACAGCATTTTCAGCCCCAAAGTCATGGGCCCTCCAAATATACTTTGGCGTCGGACTTGGAAAATTCTGCGAATGCAGGCTGGGGATTGTATACACCGTTACTACGCAGCATTCCATGTTCAACCAAATCACAATCAAAGGAGGATGGCTGTCAGGAGATCATACTTGTCCTGTGCAGAAGATGATTTGGACTGCATAGGGCCCCCAGAGGGCTTGAAGCTTGAAGCTATAGAGCACAGCCATCACCGCGGATCTCGAACGCTCCCATGGCGTGTGCGTCTGTGCTTGCGTACTAATCTCGGTGAGGCTGTTTCCACATTTAATTGAATCACAATGACGAATAAAACAGTGAGATACAAGAAATGCACGGAGTATCCTTCGTGGAAAGCAAGAGTTGGGCGCAATGTGCGTTCTATCTCAAACGCAAAGGTACTTTGAGACAGATTGAATCAAAGTTGGGACCCACAGAGCGTGGGCAAATGACGTCAACACCGACTATTGCATCAAGCCAACTACGAAACAGTGCAATATCAGAATTGTGAGCGTATTTAGTGCTGCTCAATTCTAAGTGGTTCAGGATGAAAAGTGGTTCAAGTGGTTCAAGACGCGTATTGCGCAACATATTGTAAAAGCCCCCTTAAACGGAAAGTAAATTTAGCTAATGTCCCATCACTTTTTCCCGCGGCAGACTCATCGCATCATGGATGAGCATGTTGGGCGCGCGTCTTCATGTATCGTCGTAGCGCACGTTCTACTTCCGTCCCGCACTGGTGGTTCCAGTATTTTTGTCGTTAATACTCATTTATAAGACCATTTGGTGGAAATTGAGGCTGTGATTGCAAAAAACTGTTTGGAAACTAGGCCAGAACTGACGGAGCGCGCACGCATTCATCAGGGCCGTCAAGCAGCCGTGCCTTTATGATTTGGCTGATGCGAGATCATCCGGAGGGCCAGGGAATTTACTGTCCGCTTTTGGAACTCGCAATATATGCATCTTGAACCACTTGAACCACATTTCGTCTTGAACCACTTAGAATTGAGCAGCACTTTTCGCAATGGGGTCATGCCTCTTCAGGCGAACTAGCTCCAATCTACGGCCAAATGGGTGTGCAGCAGTGCAAAATATTGTGGCACTAGAACCATCGATGGTGTACTAAAGCGGAGCAGGTGTGTCAGAACACACAAGGAATCAATGCCCGTTTCGGGAGAGCTGGGCATATACACAGGGGTAGCTGAGCGAGAGACCTCATGATCAGCCCCAACGTCTCTGCCAGGCGAAGGAACCCGCTTCTGAGCGCTTGGGTTTAATAAATTCGCAAAGGAAATACTAACCACTGGAGGATTGCTTCAAACTCAGCTTATGTACGTTCTAACCACAATAGCATGAAGCTGAGGTCCATGATCATCGCACGATCGAGGGATAAAAAGCCACGTGGAATAGTTAGTCCTGTCTTTCAAGACATAAATTATGTCATTGCTGAATCATTCTCGTGTCCTAGATGCCAATGTTTCCAAAGAAGCGAAGGACAATGTTCGTGGGAAGCTCGAGGAGTATGGCATCTCTGGCGATCACAAACAAATTGTGTTTCTAGTAAATAACTGAAGTAAAATTGATATGTACTGGCATATTCCGGTAAATGGGTATCACTGCAACACAAAAGCCCCAATCATTTACCCTTGTAAGTTGGGCCGCAGGAATGTGACTTGCATGGAGAGAATTGAGCCCCTCCAAATCAAAGACGGTTGGACTACATGTTATTTCATATGCGTTGGCAAACATTCAATACAGTTGTTATCAGAAGGTCACGCCAGTACTACACCGCCCTCCTTTCTCAGCTTCTAATCCTCGAATGGCCTGAGGAACTGGAAGAGGAAGTGTTGAGACACACCCTTGCCGGAAGGCTCAAGGAAGACCCGAATAAACTGAACGGTGTGGGATCAATGTTAGTGTCATGACTCCGCCGTTTATCATATAATGGGGTATTAGTGACTTACCTCGGGCTGTTCCTCATTGACAGTCCAGTCCAAGTCGCGGTCGACAGTCTTAATCTAAGGGTACATCCCAGTGTATTTAGTACTTGAAGTTGGAGCACTGGACTTGCCAATTTTATGATAACAACTTACAGTGTATTCGTTCATACCAGCGGGTTCAATTGCAAAGTGCACGCCTTTGTCGGAGTTGCCATCAACGCTGGCACCCTGATCAAGCAAATCGTTTAAATAAATAGATAAAATTGCGACTAGGAAAGAGGACTGTACCTTTTCCTCGTCCTTAACAAAGGCCTTGAATCCAGATCCAAGGTTGGTGATACTATAAGCGCCCTGGTCGACATGCTTGACCATCCACTGTCGAACTCACACATCAGAATGTTGTGTGTGCCTCCACCTTGTATATAAGGAAGAATATCGTGGATCATACCTGACTGTAAGGTCCAGACATTCCGGCGAAGCTGATGGCGGTGATGAAGGGAGGGTGAGTGCCAGTGGCAGGGAAGTTGCTTGCGACGTTGTTTCCGTTGCGGATCAGGTATACGCCGTTGGGGAGGATAGACTGTAGATACAATGCGGAGTGGTTGAATTGTCAGCACGCTACTGTGAATCACATACGTTGTGTCGTACCATTGTTTCTGATGGTGTTCTTGGTTTGGGGTTTGTAGTGTGGTGAGTGAAGATGTAGTGCAAATGCTACGATGGAGGAGCGAGCTTTTATATTCGCGAGCATAGCAGAAGATTTTCCTCAGCCGATTTTCTTGAAATGAATGGGGTAAGTATTTTGATGACGGCCATCCTGGAAGCTCGCTGGACCTCGAGCGAGGTTGGGACGCAGACAGGACGTAACTTGAACCAACGTGCCACTGAGGGAAATTGCCGAAGGTTTTAATTTAAGAATGATGTTTGTGGGGTCCCTTTCAATAATCCTGTCAATGAAAGTCTGTTCGGGAATCCTAGGCTATGAATTATCTTGGTCTATGATCCCCGTTAATGATTGAGTCAGGGATCTCCGCGTTTAGGTCATCCTTGCAGATGAAAATAGCGCCACTCCGAGAGAGGAAGCCCAGAAGTTCACCGACCCCGCCAGCACGATTGACATAGAAGTTAACTACTTCCCCGCCTCACCGATCTCATTGCATGTGTGATCATTTTTCTCGCCAACATCTCGCATCCACTATTCTTCACACATACTAGCTGCATGATGCTTATGATAGTGACGAGAAGATACATAAGTGCAGACAAGGTTGAGCCTAGATTAAGTTTTCAGGCGCAGAGAACGTTTTACCATGTTTCGCACCCAAAGTTGTGGAAGTGGAAGTGGTCGGAAATTGCCGAGTTCCACTCCGCCACCTGCCGCCACCAGCATTGGTGGCACCCAACCACCAATTCCAAAAAAGGTACCATCGAGAATCTACTCTTACGCCTGCTAAAAATGTTCTATCATTGTGATCCTTGCATTGAGTCCCTTTTACATGTCAAAAATAAACTTTATACTGGTTTACTCTGCAACAGATGCAAAACTACTCAATCAGATACTTTACTTCGTGCAATATAATACAGTCTACAATAAATAACGCAGGCTGCGTATGCAATATTCAAGATCGAGCAATAAAAGTCAGTTATCTGTCAAATTTTCGATAGTAAAGTAGATCTAGAAATATGAATATAATCGATAATTACTCCCTAGGGCACGTCTTGGCATCCCCTCTCTATCCTTTCATCCTTGTACACCGCTTGTCCGAGCTTCCACAGGCGCCTTGGCTCAGGGCTGGGATAAATGGGGAAATGCGCGTCGGTTCCATGTCCAATGGCTTATTCCATGCAGGTGCTTTGGGAGAGCGTAAACCACCAAATAGCAGCACCTTCTTCGGTTTTGCAGCGGAAGGTTCGGTGTATTATACTAGAGGTATCAGATGCAATTCATTCATGAATTTGGCACACCTCAATGTCGTTGCAAACATTCAGAAGATAGAGAATATCGTGAAAGCAATACAGATATGTTGGAGAACGGTGGTAGAGGTGAAAAGATTGTGGCGGAGGGCTGTGGCACTTGCAGCTGCCCTCGCTTGCCGCTGACCAATTAGTGGCACTTGACCCGTGGGACTCCCACTGGCCGAGTTCCACTTCCACAAGTTTAGTATATACTCCATCTTTCGGAGCAGGTAGAGTATGTAACGATGATGCCGAAGGATGCCGTTTGGTGCCACCAGCCACGTCCGCCATAAGCACCCGTCAACCCTTGCGGATATCACCTTGAATCGGACCAACCACACTGGAAGTATCATCAAAGCAACCTTAGCTACGCACATTCAAAATTATAACGAACACAAAGCTAGACTGACCCATGCAGCTGTTGGAGCGCTTTCCAATGCAACGCGCCTCTGAAGAATATAATATGAAGGCAAAGGTATAGTTTCACGGAAACCTCCAGTCAAAACTTGAAGTTGCTCTTGATACGGTTATCTCATAAAGATTCTCCAGGAAAAGTTGTCGTCCCGGTCCCATTATGTCTCCATTCAGCCTCACGCTTATCCGAGGAGGCGAACTCTTCATCTTCTGGATTGGCATCATGATTCCTGATGAGCACGTCAGCATTGATTGACGAACGGTACTCGGAGAAGGGTTGAATTGAGGATACCCCACATAGCGGTCTACATCATATCCCAAATAAGGTGGATTGTACCTGCTTTGACAATGAGAGGCCAGAGAACGCACTGCTTGGTTCTGCCATCGTAATGGCATCGAGTAATACAGTGGCGCTCAGTAATATTGCACGTGAGTGTCAGTGATGCAATTATTTACTCTACCTGTTTCTCTACAACGGGCTCGCCAATCTGTATTATGTTTCGTGGACTACTAAAGAATGGTATAAGCTACACCCCCTGGAAACTCTGTAACTATATGTCCACTGAATCTCTTGCAGTGCCACATTTTTTGAGCAGGTGTGGAAAGACTCACGTGCGATATTAACGAGCGCCACTATATTGTGCCGCTGAAATCTGTAGCAAGCCCGTACGGGTATTTCTCCCCTCCATGTAAAGGTCCTAATCTTGAAGTCCGCCAAAGGGTTCTTCTCCTTTGTCTTTGTCGCATCATTGCGCAATCATGACAGAAGATCACCATCGTCGCTCAATCCCTCCTTTGCAAACATGAAGAATCTTCTAGGATGAGTCGGTGTTCCTGCGATCCGTGTAAGTAGCATGGCATCGGACACAGTGCCCGCGCGCGTTGCGCAAGATCGCATAGCTCTTGGAGAGAAGGAGTCAGAAAAGCGTTCGCACTGGTAAGAATCCATAGTTAGTCGTGAGGGATTTGGCCAGTCGCCACCAACTGGGTGTCTGCATAGCGAGAAGAGGAGAGAAAGATGTGTACACTCTTTGTCCTTGACACTGGCAGCTTCCGGATCCCTTTGTGTATGCACTTCATCAGCCCGGTCTTTTGGACAACTGGTAGGAGTAGCGTAAATATTTGCTATACGCGTGAAATTAATACTGCTCTTGCGCTTCGTGTGTCTCTGTTCAAGTCTCGGGGTTCAGTAACCGTACTCCAGCCGTCGCACGCCCTATCTGACAGTGCAAATCGACAAATTCAACCTCGCGCGAGTCTTCCGCCGAGTCGGCAGCCTGTTTCTTGGTCTCGAGCCTGCGAATATTTCAATGAACCCATTTATCCTGCTACATGTCGACAATGAGGAACTCACGTCGATCTCAACACCTATTGCATGCCTGGATAGATGATAAAACTCCCAACTCGGGTCATCAAACATGTTTCTCTTGACATGCTTCCGCAGGCAGTGCTCCCTGTGTCCCTCTACAGTGTAACACTGCCGAGTATTGCGTCTGTTGTATTGCACATTCTCCGGGTCGTCGGTATGTTTACCATGAAAGCAATTATTCAGACGCGCAGCATCAGGGAACGTCTCCTCTTCTCCTGGTCCCCACCCTCTCACTTCAACATCCTCGCCACAACACAGAGAAGGATAAAACTGTTCGTATGCTTCTCCAGGCGTCCATAACTCCCGGTCGAATACATGCGGCACAACGCATGAATTATTTGAGTTTTAGGGCTCCATGTATGAGCCGTGGCAGCGTACGCAATGGCGTCGCTCGTCCATGTTGCTTGAGAGTCGAGCGAATGCGTTGGTTTGCGTGACAGCTTTCGCAGCGAACAGAAGGTCAGCGATTATTTGCAGTTCGGCCTGACTTCTGTTGGCCCCGTCGTGGTCATATGCCTCGGGCTTTAGTAGATCTGGATTCGAGAGCAGTTGGAGAGCTGAAGAATAAACAGAGGAAGGTATGCTCTTCGACAGAGCTCGCAGTTCTTTTGCTGCCAGAGGACGATTGTCGCCCATAAGTAGTCTGATTTCGGCCCGATTTTGCTAGAGAAATTGGCACATCACTGGTCGGTAAATGCCGAGAACGTTCCCATGACTCATTGCCCAATGATCTGATGAGTGGAGTGCTTTGCTCATCTCAGCCTAACGAGCGGATGGTGCAATATAGCAAACGGCATTGCCAATCGCTGGTCTGCGGTCGGGCATAGGAATCTTCCTCATACTATTTTATAGGCAGTTTGAGTCCAAACTCTGACGATTCACGACGTTATAAAATACAAACGTTCCATTGGCATTCATGGCTACAACTACATTGGGTTTCATCCTTCGAGTACATCGTGATAGTTCTTCGTCATACACCACCATTTCCCAACGGCACTCATCCCGGTTCATCTTCCCTTCACTATGCCGAGAAAGTGCGCATCTTATTCTCCCACCGCAAAACGAGTTTTTTCTCTTGCTGTTTGCCGACTTTGCCACCACGGATGGAACGAAGAATCTCGAGAGCCGGTGAGACCCACGTATCCATAACCAGGCCTAGCAGCGCGTTTGACTTTCCAGTCCAAACGCTCTCCGGCATTTGTTTGACACGGATGACATGAAGATGCTTTAGTTTGGCGAGGTGTGGCCAGAACTTGTCCTATCATGAATGTTAATAAGGGCTCGTTGAGATCCTTCTTTTGGAAGTGCAAACATAGAGGGTGGTACTTGCCTTTCCGCGGCTGGAGAGATATGTTAAGGTTGCATTGTAATCGAAAGTGATACTGCGCACGAAGGGCATATCACGGGCAATATCTATGTACGAAAGTTAAATTGACTCAAGCTCCATCAGTTATAGTAAATGACACTTACCGGCAAAATTATACTGGTCCTGGAAGGGAATAGAAATGGACTCCAGGTTATGAAGGCGAATGAGATAGTACTGGTATGATATGCCGCTAAAATCTCCTCCAGCAACGCCGAGGTGGCGAAGATTAGGGCAACAGTGAATTAAACGTTGAGCCGCACGGGAGACGCGGAGGCCGTGCACTTGAGGAAAGTTGAAGCGGCCGATAAACGGCGTCAGGTCGGGAGATCCCACCGCAATGTTGATGTATACATTCTTCAAATTGGGGAGGCGTCGCATGCACCTTGCGAGCTCTGTGAGGATGGAGATCTGCTTGTAGCCTAAGATGGTGACATCGATGCTCCTGTAGCGGTGGGCTCGTGTCAAAAATTGCCTTAATTTGCGGAGCGGTATGAACTTACTTTACTAGAGAAGCAAGCGAAGGGTCGCGAATGGTAACGACTTGAATTTGTCGCACTAGTTCTTTAGCAAAGAGGTACTCAGGCCGCTCAGCACCCACGCCTGGATTCTTGGAGTTGTAGTCCGGCAGATATTTGTAGCATCCACGGTTCAACCCCGTGAAAACTTGGATAGCGTCATAAGCGTGCGGGCGAAAGACCCGGCGGAAGTAACCACAAGTTTGGGATAGTGCGATCAAGGTCGCGCGTCTGTCCGCTGCGAGTTCAAAATCTTCTTGTGTTGGCTTTTTCATCTCGCATCTGCTGGGCGGAAAGTTGGAGAGCATCTCCCAGAGTAGCTCAAGAGGGAGATCTTGGATTCCGACTCTCTTTTTCGCTGGCTGGATGCGACGAGGAGGAGGGGCAATCATACCTCCGCTGGGCGCATACTTCCTAACCCGGCCGCGCATACGAGAATTGAACATTCTATATATGTATAGATTGCAATTTTATGTATTTCGGGTAAAACAAGTCAGATGCCGGCTCAAACCATAGAGTTGAAATGAGTGGCACGCACCTGTTGAATCAAGCTCAACTATTAGTCGCAGACGGCGATACGCTCCGATAAACCAAGAAGGAATGTATGGAGTAAAGTGGATATCAATAATGAAAATATTTCCAGTGAAGCCGAAAGGCTTGTGTCGGTAGGACGTAGTGGTCACCGTATATCAAGAGATGATTGGTGGTTGCCAGCTTTTGACGGTTGCGTTGCCGTGATGCCGTCGCTTATTTACTCCCACGGAAAGGGCCTTGAACTTTGTGGCACCCACTCACGGAAATACGGCTACAACTGGATATGTGATGCAGAGCGAATAAGCTTGAGAATTAACCATAATTAACCTCTGAGTCTACTACCGCCGTTCATGCACGACTTGATCTCATAAATACGAATCATTCCATCATGCATTGATTTGAAAAGCCCTAGGCCTGTGAGGTCGTTTGAATTGCGTTTGAAGGCTCGCCGTGATAAGCCGCTTGAGTTCATCTGACTGTCTCAATCATTGACCTCGACGCTTTCTTCAAGCTTCAAGTCCGAGCCAATAACATCAGTCATTCACACGACGATAGGTGAGTGTATTCCAAGTACGTCAGCTTATCGTTTTAAGCGAGTACGACAGTCATACAATAAAGGATATCAAGGACAGAAAAGGTACGTGCATCATGCAGTCATAAGGGCATCCATTATCCTAAGGCAGAGCAGGCCTTCAGAAGTCGTTATAAGGCAGATAGTAAAAAGAGGAGGGGTGAGTATGAGCACAGTCAGAGAGCAATAAGATCATGGTTTCTTGTGGCTATTAAGCTAGAGTAATATTTGTCGGTGAGAGGAGATGGGGTGTTGAGGAGGTCATTCAAGAGAGGTTGAGAAGCTGCCCCCGATCTTCTTTGACAGCGAAGAGAAGAATATACGGATGGCCTTCCGCCTTCCGCCTGGACGCAGTTTCTCTGATTTGGTGAGCATACCCAGGCTGAGCCGCAAGAAACATGGATGCGATGGGTTTCCATGCATCGTCATCCATGATCCACGCTGCGTTCTTCGCCATTGCGTCGAAGAGCGCAGGACTAACGTCGACGGCGAGGACCGACATGCCGTTCTGAAAACAGGTTTTGATCGCGAGTGATTTCTCGAAGGCTTTGTCTTCGAACAGTTGCTTCACGTTTTTTCGCTGCTTCTTAGCGTCAGGGAGCACTACGTGGATATGCGGGTTGACAGTGGTGTCCTTCGCGACAGGATGGTGCGCAGGTGTTTCGTTTAAGATGGGAGCCCCGGAGGTCGTGAGGTCCACACGTTTCTGCTCGGCGATCTGTTGTTGCAACCAAGGGACAAGTTCCTGCTTCGACACTGACGGGGAAATGAATAACGAACGCGCTAGAAAAGAGATAAGCTTACATTCAACTTCGGTACCCTTGAGCAGACTTTTGACTTTGAAAGCTGCGAGGTTTCGACCATGCACATTCCTCGGTCGCGGATATACGGTGAACCTGGATTAAATAGTCAGCCTTGCCCAGAACTTTCGACACAGAAGATACACACAGTATGCCTTCGTCACGGTACACGCCCAACTGAGTGTCACGTTCAGAGTCAGGTAAACCAGACTCGTACATCAAGTCGGCGCTGATATTGTTTTGCCAGAGGTAGGACACAACCTCCAAACGTTCTTGCAGATAGCCGGGTTGGTAAGACACCACGTAAACATCGCACCGACGAGGACTCCAATAACCGAAGGATCGCTCTTCCTTGATTAGAGTCGTTAGGACCGAGCTTTGATATGCTTCCAGGGCCGCTATGATCTTCTCGACGGATATCTGAATACCCAAGGCAGCGATGGGTGGTTCCGGTTTGAGTTTGACCTTGAATTTGGAGATGAGGGCGTCGTATCTGAAGACCATTTGAGGTGAGCGACATGAAACGATATAGCAAAATGAGATCTTACCTTCCACCTGCCGCTAGGACGTCAGTTGGCTTATCTCGTTTGACGACCTCAACGAGGACCCCATCTTTGAAATGAACATGATGGCTTCCAACCATCAGAGGCCGGAAAAAGATCTGGCGGGAGACACCGGCCGCATGGGCCAGTTGAATCACGTTCTTGACTTCCTGGAAGGCGCTCTTTAGAACAACGACAAGAGTGGGCGACGACCTCTCAAGACGCGAAAGTATGCTATCGACATCGTCGTCTATGTGCACCAGCATAAGCCTTGATGCCCCAGGATGAAGAAGTAAAGAACGTACCAATTTCCCAAAGAATATCAATCTCGTCAGCGACGTTTCGAGGTAACCCCTTCTTGGCCAGATTGCGCTTTTGAGTAGCATTCATCTTGGAACGTTCGATTATGCTGATCACTTCGGCTCGAAGATCGACAGGTATACGGTTGACTGCAAACTCGACGACTATCAGAGGATAAGAAGGGTGAGTAGGATGTCCAATTGTATTTTGGTGATTACTAACTGGTCGAATGCGACACGTGGATATCATATTGCTGTGCGAGATCCGGGAAACTGTCAAGGACGTCACTGGCGACTGCTATGATCTCAGCCGCTGCAGCCATCGGACCAGTCTGCAAATCTGGCGTAATAATATCGAATAAGGCGGCTTTGTTGATCAGAGGCTGCTTGAATGTGGAGCTGAGTGTAGACAGTTCAATCGTGAGGACCGAACACAGACTATGATATTCATCGTACCTAGGTCTATAAACGTTGGTGATGTGATACCGCTTGATACGTTTGGTATTACGCCTCGCAGAAAGGCGAGCGAACGGAACCAAGATGTTGTTTGGAAGTGCAATCAAATCGCCGCGGCGGTCGATGAAAGTCGCATGGGTCTTCTCTTGTTCGGGATCAGTCACAGGTATCAGCAGAGGCGGTTCCATGTCGACGGCACCACGAAGATGGAATATCGCCGCCAGTCGCTCTTCCACGAGGTTATTTAAAGAAGCATACTCAGAGGCGATTACGTCCGAATCATACGTGAAGGTGGTTGATAGGCTGGGCTGTTGACTGAACAAGGTTTCGAGGACATGTTCATGGTACTTTGAGCCTGTCTTAGCTGTAGCGGCAGTAGTAAAAGAAAAAGAAGATATAAGTGGCAAAACAACCGATAATAGATAGCGACACTGACCCATTAGTCTGAGAGCATTTTTATAATACTCGTCTTCTAATCTGGTCGGGAGCAGGGAACTGTTGGATAGCTCGAACGCACTCGGACGTTTGTCTGGTTCATGCTGAAGAAGCCAAGTGATGACTAATCGCAATTGGTGCTAAGGTGAGTGATACGAAACGCAGTTAGAGTAAGGGTGTACGCACTTTCTCGTTGTCGGGAACGGGAGACCTCCCAGGTTGGAGGGAAGATGATGCTGGGTTTGCGGAGATCTTCGAGCACGGCAATGCGTTCAGAACCAGTGTAAAACCTGAAGTTCATCTCGAAGAATACAATCTACGAGGCTGTGAGTAAGATCGATGCAGCTAAGGAAGCGAAGTCAACATACTCCTAAGCTGTACATATCAGCTTTGGAGTGATCGCGCGGACCGCGCATACGGCGGCGGGACTGCACTTCTGGCGCAATGTAAAGACGCGTCCCAACCTCTGAAAAGATATTAGAGAAGGCCTAGAATCTGATGTCGACACCCACCCAGAGTCAGCTCTGCATCTAGGATCACAGAAGGAGTAGAGACATCGGAAGGGTCAACAGCCGCGAGACTGGAAGTAGCCAGACCGAAATCTCCAACTGCAAGGGGTTTAGTGTTCAGTTTTCGGTCATGTGAAGAATGGACATACCTTTGCAGTCGCCTTTGGCATCTACGGAAGGGAGAATGAGAGGTGATTCCAAAAAAAAATTATCGTCACTTCGACGGACGTACCAATGAAGATGTTCGTGAGCTTGATATCTCTATGCAAGATATTCAAGGTTGACATATGAGCAAGTGCGTCGACAATTTGCTGAAAGAGACGCCATGCTTCATCTTCGACAATGCCTTCTTCGATCCGCTGCATAACAATCTATGAGATGCCCACTTTCCGTTTTTAGAAAAAGCTTACCTCCATAAGCGTTTGACGCTCAACAAATTCCTAAGATCATACTTCAGAGAGAAGATTGCAACGAAGACAGAGTATCGCTTACCATTTGTATGTACAACACTCTAGATACTGGCGGGGCATGCGGGATATGAAGCGCATCAAGCACTTTGGGTCCGGAGGCACTCTTGCTGCGACTTCTGCTCATAAACAGACCGGAGAACTCGTCTTCGGGCTTGGCATCGTCGCTGCTGCTAGTACTTCCTGAGCCCGTGGAGGAGCCATCCGAAGAGCCGGAGCGCGAGAAATGGATACTGGGAAAAGATGAACGAGACACTGAGATGTCGTCGAAGTCCTCGATGCTGAGCTGGAAGGTCCCGTTAACTGGTAGATGGCGCTCACTGGTATTGTCGTGGTCGTCCGGCACAGATGTCAGATTGTCCTCGCTTTCCGTCCCACTTTCCGTTCCAGAATCGGAAGCCGGTGTGGAGGTCGTCGGCTCGTACGTTTCCACCCACGTTGTGTAATACCGTACGATGTTGCGGTGCGAGAGTCGACTGAGGGCATTTACCTCGCGGAAAATCTTCGTGTCACTCTGCATGGTCTTGAGCCGAATCTTTTTTACGGCGTATATACGGGAGTCGATCTTATTCCTGGCTTTGACAACGGAGCCAAAAGCACCCCTGCCCTGTAGACAAATCAGTGGCTATTAGAATGCACGAAGCACAGACAAGCATCCTACGCACCAAAAGCTCTAGTTCCTCCCAATCCTCCTTCCACCGACTCATCTGTTTGGCTCGCGTAGGTGGTGCTGAACGGAAGAAATCATGCGCTTCCGGAGAACCATAGGGGTGCGCCATAGGTGTTCGAGGTTCAACTGAAAGCAAGTTCACCTCAAAAGCTAGAATTAACAGGTGAATAACGAACCTAGGCCGGGGCCGCTTAACGAAAATGTAAAAGCACGTCCGCGACTGGTAGTCGGACTGTTCATGACACCGTCTAGGTCAGAAAGCAATGTGTCGCAAGTGACGCGAACCCCTTTGGGCGGTTCAAGCATTAGCATGACCTGCCTCGACAACATAGGCGAGATAGCAGCTAGAATCCATGCTCAGCAGAATGTTACTTGAAAATCGAGGGTAGCTTACACGTCCGAATGGCACTTGCAGCGTCTGGGAATCTCTCCGCCACATTCAATCCCATCAGCATCTGCATGAGTATGTATCCCACATCATGAATGTCCCGCTGCTTCGTATACACCAAGCTGCTCTCATTCTGCACGACATCACTGGCCCAGCCTTCCGGGATCTTTGGCTCCTCTGGGCTTGGTGGAGTATGAGGCCCAAAGTCGTTCGAGCGATGCAGGTCTAGCAACTTGGTGTGGAAAGACGCGCGGCAGAGCTTGATAGATTTAGGCTGAGACGGATTCTCTGCCGACGTGAGCGATATGCACTTTGTATTGATACCTGTTGGAGGAGGATGGTAGGTATGGGTAGAAAGGGGCAGGATTTCGACTACATACCTTTGTGTAGCAGGCCACTCAAATGGAGCGCATTCAACGCAGTAAGGATTTGCCCTATGTAGTCCTAGGAGGTATATCAGGTCAAAAATGAACAAATACATGAGGGAACAGACGCACCGACGCGCGGTCCTCTCTGAAGCTCTCACAGTCCTCCAAAACGTCGTGTAGAGTCAGCGCGGGTGCTTGCTCCATCAGAACAAGAAGCTGCGGCATAATAGGTCCACTGCCGTTTGCTTGGCTATTCGATAGTCCGGGTACAATTAACTTCTCTGCGTATATGGTGAGCAACTTCGGGTGTCGAATGTTAATCAAGTCCTTGATTTCCTGCTCAACCTGGCTGAGTTTCTTGCGGCCCTGAGTCGAAAGGTAGTACTTCGACTGGAATGATACAACGTATAACTCAAGCGGTGGCGCCATAGATCCGTCTTCGAGGATAGGCTCAGCCATGTAGACCATGCCCAAGTTGGCTGAAGCGAAGATAAGATACAGCCGCTACAAATTGTTTTGAATGGACTCACCAGTTCGTGGGTGGTAGAGCTTCACGGTGTTGAACTTCAACCCATTGCTCGTACGCATGTCAACAAAAGTCTCCGTCATGGAATCCATATCTTCATGAACCGTAACTTGTGGCGTCTCTGTCGATTCTGAGTTGCTACGCTGCCTATTGCGCGAAGTTGAAAGGCGCTTCTCCGCCTCTTCAATCTCGTGCTGTAGAAATTGTTGCTCTCGGAGCTTCATTTTTTCCATCCTCTCAGCCTCTTCGATCTCGCGATTATGTCTTTCACGAGCCTCTTCCATGGCGCGCTGGTTCATTTGCAGGGCGAGAGAACCCACAGCTTCAACAGGCGGGGTGATGTTGGTAAGAAGCCAATCTTGGGAAAAGCTAAACATCTGTACAATAGACGTCGGTCTCGGCGACGCCTCCAACACGGATACCAATGCTCACCTCAAGGATCATTTCTCTTCCCTTCAACTTCTGAGCCTCCGCATTGATCTCTCGCAGGAGCCTTGTTGCCTGTACATCGTTGATCCCTCTAGTTGGCTTCTCTATGGAGAATACAGGGCATGCCAAGGATGGATATGTTTTGGGGAACCTACAAATAGAGTCAGCACACTAAATCACCACACAATGACCCGAACGCACTTTACGTGTAAATCAAATGATATATCTTCGTTTTCAGGGTGTGGGATACAGAGTATGAACTCGTGCAGCCTTGCGGCGCCCTCGAGGTAAATCAGACAATCTCCTCCTCACGAAGCGCCCAAGCTCAACGAACCTTCCATGCTGTTGGCGGGGGGCATTCTATGAACTCTTTGGAGTAAATGGACCGGATCGCGGTAAGTTCTTCGCGTTGCTTTTCTTCTGTGGAGTCCATGGGGACCGGTTATGCGTTCGTTGGATGTCGCTTCGTCTTGTCTTGTTTTGGTGGCTCGGTGAAAGTCACTTGCAGGATAGTCTCGCGGGTTGCTGGGTGAGGCCAGACGGCACTGGAGAGAGCGAACAAAGTACTTGAGAAGGGGAGGGCCCAATGGACCTCGGCAACTCAAGTCTCCATGGCTGGGGGTACAATGAAAAAAGTGGTGTGTTGGGGAAGAAAGAGGCAGAGCCAGAGAGACACAAGCGAAGGCGAGTCTATAACATTCGCGCAGCGTGCCCGACGCAGGCCCAATGGGTTTATCACCCATCAAAACGTGCCCGATCGTCTATCTTCTTTGATCTTGCTATCACATGGTCTTGCAGTTTCATCTGCCACAGTCCAAACTGACAATCTTGATCCAGAAACTTAGTTGAATGATAAGACTGACCTTTGAACATCAAACACTCAAGTCTTCTGACCATAATCGAGCCATCGCCATTCAAATCACCTCAAATTGAGTCTTCAGGGCTTGAACATTGATGAAGAATTAGTTGCATGACCCTGTCTCGATGTTCCTTTGCCTGATGTCATTGAACTTTTTTGAACTTGAATGCTCTTGCAGCGGGACTTCACAGACTTTCTACTATAAGCGGCATCCCCTTGCGCTCAACTTGAAGACCGCTTCCCATCTTTTCGCGAATAGAAGGCGAGATAATCTGTGACAGATTCCACACGATCTCATCCTGGGTAGTTGAAAACGCGAAACGCGATATCAATACCGCAAGTATAATCTCTGTAAATCACCGTGAGTAACGTCGTGCACGACCAGATGTACTCCACTCGGTTGGGATGGACCTACTCATTTCCAGAAGTGCAAACTTGTATCCGCTAGATAATCGTTGATTAAAAGTCCGGAATGCTGCGTTGATATAAGTAGCACTTACACACAGGACCTGCCACCGCCAAGAAAGGACATCCTATATGGACATACGTCAGGCTTTTTGTTCAGAAATATTGGGAACACTCACATATTCTGAAAAACCCCCGGTAACTTGACCGCGGAAGGCATCGCCTCCAACCATCGCTCTGGGTTCCACTCTTTCGCGTCCGTGCCCCAAACGCTCTCGAGCCTATTGGCACCCATGATACTCATAAAGAGTATGGTTCCAGCAGGAACCCTCACAGTCTTGACGCCCATGTCCATTTCCTGTGTTCCACCGACATCGGAGTTGAGCGCCGAGCACTGCGATACATACGGGATCAAAGTCTCTTTCTTGACACTGTGCGTTCCCAGAATACATTAGTCTTGAAGTATTTGAGTCCAAGATTATGAATTATGAATACTCACCTCCTTCGCACAAATGGCACCGGCGGGAAGCTAGATGATGCAAATGGTAAGCCTCGTGCATCAAAATGGGAAACAGAGACGAAGATATGTGTGAAACAATAATACGAAACGAAGATGAGGATAATGAATGGACGAAAACGTTCGATAAGATGAGAGAAACACTGGGAAATGAATGTAATGAAACGTACAGCCGCAACGTTTCTTTCAAAACTGCGTCAAGAATAGGCAGTTTCCCAAGAGCGTCATAATCCAATCTCACACCGTCTTCAGAATGAACATCTAGCTTAGCCATTTGTATCTCGCGGCGTATTTTATCTTGAAATCCACGGTGCTGGGGTTGGGCCAGCTGATAGAGAACACGAGACAGACATGAGGCAGTGGTATCTTGCGCGCCAAAGATCAGCACACTAAGGTCCATATAGACACGCACGTTGAGGAACCAATTTCGATTTACAAATGCCAAGGGAGAATCAAATTAAATCAGTTAGACGCCGGCGGTATCTAATCGCAAAATCAAACAGGAACACATACGTCATCTGTCCGGTGAGCTCAAGATCGCTTAGCTGTTCAGCATTCTGAGCTTTAGCTTGCTCATTAGCCCGCACTGTAAAAATAAGAAGATCAAGACCTAACAACGTAGACTATGAGGAAGGGCGACTTACAGAGAATACTAATGATATCCTTCGCCTTCCCTCTGGCGCCTTGATCGTCTGTGTCATCCCTGGCCATCTCTTCACGCTTCCGCTCGAGGATGTCCTGGGCAGTTTTATGCATCACGTCGGCCATATTTTTCACCCTCTGCACAGCGTTGTGTGGTGTCCATTCCACCAGCTTGCGCCTGAAGCTAGGCGGGCCTATTTTAGCCAGGAACGGAGCCAACTCGCGCACTATTGCGAGTGAAAAGAGGGTAGGTCTTGTTCGCAGCTAAGAGAGTGTTTGAGATATGCGAGAGACAACACATACATGAGTTCTTTGATAGCTGCAGTGTATGGGTTATTGTGGGGCGAGTCCAAAGGGTCGAAGGAGTAACCTAGGACAGTTTGTCCGACCGACTCGAGCGCAACGCGCGACATCCATTCGGACATGTCCATAGTAGCACTTTGTCCCTCAATGCTTGCTTGTGAATGCAGCACGTCTGCGAGCTGAGAGAGCGTCTGTTGAGCGCGGATGAATGGCAGTAAAGAAATGCGAACAGACCCTTTCAGCTGCTCGATAGAACACTGGTACCAGCTGTCGCAGGTGTGGCACGCCAAATATTGGCGTAACGAGTCTACGTTGCCGAGCATGCTGCTCTCCTGTTTGCATCTAATCAGAGATGTGCTGAATCGCAACAGAAAATTGTTCTTTACCTGTGGTAGCGACAAGCCCGGGACCGAAAATCACTTTGTTGGTCCTGAAGAAATTATAAGCATCAGTTTCAGAAAGAAATAGGGCGGCTTGCTCTGTGAATATTGCTGTTTCTTCGAATGCATCCGGTTCCCTCAGAATGATATGCTGCAATGCTTGCGGGTCCGCGATATAAAGCTGTTCGTCGCCGAAGAATCCATAGATTTTCACGATACCACCATAAACATCCGTCAAGGATTGATGAAAGCGAAGTCCCTTCGCGTTAAACAGCTGCCGCAGGTTACCTAGAGAGAAAGAAGTTTGAGTCACACGAGCTTAACAGTTGCATATATGCGCCAACCCGTAGCCCAAGACTGTGGCGGAGGCCCTGGAAGGTCCCTTATTTGGGACCTTGGTGCAACAAGCCGACTGAAAAGACGAGATATAGCATATAGCGCCACGAAAACTGCTGCAACTGACGTCAGAGTCATGGATATGGGTGGAATGAAAGGTGAGCCCCAGAAACGAGTCTGGCTCTTCATATAGCGCCGGGGAATGCAAAAACTTCAGAGGGTTGTTCAACATCGCCATTACGGGACGCATCCGGGGATGAGGCAGACTACAATTCGCGTAGAGGGGAAAAAGCGCCCATTCCACCAAATAAGTTGCCAACTGAGATTCGCTCGCGACATGAGTTACGAAGCAAAAGCGGACCGACAATCTTGCGAGTCACAACACTTGAACAAGTCGACGCCACCTCATTTGAAGTGCGGTTCTGTCGAGATTCCGCCAGCAGTATTGAGACGGGCTCGTAAGGCTTGAAATTTTGCAATGAATTGACGCAGTTTTCCGGATCGCGGTGCGGCCAAGGTGCCGCCCACCCAGGACAGTTCGGACAAGGCGTGTACTTGGAGTATGATGCCCAAACAAGCTATTACATACAATTGCGATCAAGTCAGAGGCATTTAATAGAGATAAGGGACGTTGCGCGGTGGTTTGGAATGAGAAAGAAGAAGGGATGAAGAGACCCGCGCCCACACTGCCCAGCTTCAAACTCAGATCAGTCTCCGACTGTCCGGGTCCATCGGACCACCATTGGCAGATCTGCTCCTTAAACTTCGTCATTTGACGCACCGTCCTCATGGCCCTTCAAATGGCCTCGCATCCTCTTTAGCCTTGCCTCTTCTCCACAGCTCGTATCTGTGCCCTAGTTTATCACCCAATTTCTCCCTGAGTTGAAGCATTCAACCTGATGCTCCCCATGTTTCTGCTGGACGTCTCTCTACCTGACGCGCACAGAAACGCACAATATGCTATGTCTTTCATGTCAATCAATCCTACGAAACTCTGCTAGACGGTCTAATGTATGCCTCGAGTACTCTCTCATCTCACTCTATGTGATTGACTTAAAAGGATGCTTACTTTGACCTGTGCCCACCCACGCATCGGCAGATTCTGACCAATCGCTTGCTGGTCAATTTCGGTTTCTTCGCCACGTCAACGCTATCCTTGTCTCCCTGGGGCCTCTCTAGTCATTTAATATGCTGGAGTGACTTACTAGCATACTATGGCAATTCGGAGTCGCTGCGCAGTAGCTTGCAATGCAGCTAATCATCTCAGAAACAATTGCCCTAACGGTTACAACTGAGTGCCGCAATGTCGATCTATGGTATATCAAGGCTACACTTATTCCAGTTTATAATTGGGATTTGACCATGAGCTTGCATGAGTTGCGTATAATACGTACTATGTTTGACCTTAACATCGGCCACGACCATCTTCGGACATCCGCTGTATCTCACTCAAATTCTGCTCAATGTGCCTCCAAATTTGTCTATGCAGCCTAGAGACCCTCTTAAATACATCTGTGCCATTTATTTCACCCAAAGAGCAATGAAGGAGGATGGTGAAAAAAGGAAGTTGTCACGGAGTGACCAACAGTGCCGACGGAGTTTAAAACGGCAGCTCTACATGACGTCAGTGGTCAAAGCTCATGGAACGCATTTAGCAGGGTCATCTACAGCGCTTAGCGTTCAATATTCAACCATTATCCTCGAACTTCTGCCATTTATAACAGAGGTTCCAATTGCAGTTCAAAAACCTTCAATAAATGGCCACCCCAAATTGCAAATGAGACCCCATTGAATCCGGACAGCAATTTTTTCAATCATCATTACCACGAATCATCCCTACTAATAGTAGATACATATATTCATGTATTAGTACTTTCCTTGTCCCGTAGAATCCGTTGGTTGGCTTTATGAAGGCAATCGTCCGAATGACGGGCGTCAGCGGAGTTGCATCATGACAACATGGTGCGTTGATGGGACTGTGGCAATGATGTGACTGTCCGAAGGTTGGTCGTGGCCGATGTTAGGGTCAAACATAGTATCCGACTTCGGAAGTGAACAATCTGACTCACAATTATAGCTCTCAGTTCTCGCCCCCGGAAATCATTCGCTGCCGCTTCAAGCCAGTGGTGCGTACATCCGAAGAAGACTTATTACCTCCGGGACAATCAACTTGACATTTAGATCCTTATCCTCTTTACTAATGAACATATTTTTTCGGCATCTTATCATGTTTGACTCTTTCCTTGTCCGTAGCGGACCGGGTAGGCCTATCACTGTCATTGGAGAAATTACAGTATGTTTGGGGCAAACAGATGGCAGAAGTTCCCGTTCCGACTCTCGCCATGATATGTATCAAGACATCTTACAACACCTAAAGTGTATAAAAGGCAGTCAGTGTCGACCTTGATAGGCAATACCTTCCAAATCCGCCTGGTTTAATTTACTACCATCTACCATGATCTACGAAGTTCTAACTTTTGAACCAACTGAGGCCGTCCTTGCTGACGCCGCAGCTACACTCATGCCTAGCATAAAATTCTTCGCAAATACCGAGGGATTTAATGGGTACGCCAGCCTCTTCTTTTAATCATGGACATATTTCTTACGCCGATATACTCTGTAGATTATACTTTGGTCCTTCTGACGAAGACCAGTGCACTGCTTTCATGGTGATCGGTTAGTACAGGAACCTATATATCAACGCCTATAATCCTTTTCTCCAGTCGAATCCTGATGAAACTTTGTTCTCAGCCTGGGAGAGCCATGAGCACTTCAAGACTATGACTGCCCTCCCTGGATTTCCGGGGATCACTGGCCTGGTCGGCGCCATGAAATCCCGACCTACCATCGTGAACGTCCCATTCCAGGAGTCACCAGAGGCCGCACTCAGCGCCGGCAGCACCGAAGTCTCAACCGCGACCCTCAAGCCTGGAAAAACTATACAAGATCTGGGGACTGCGGCGGATGCGCTCTTGGCACAGCTTGCGAATGAGCCTGCGTGTATAAAGCCTTGCGCTTTGGGCGAGACTATCGAGGAGCCGGGCAAGTTCATTGTCCTTGTGGGGTGGACGTCAACAAAAGTGAGCCAGTCATTCGCATAAGTGGATTACAAGTCCTGATCAGGTATGATCTCTCAATAAATGCAGGATCACCAGGAAGCTGTGCAAAAGGCTGGCGAAGTATATATGCCACTAATTGGTGGATTCAAAGAAGTTGTCGACATGAAGTTGATGCATGCAACATTTACAAAATACGCTTGACAATACGTCTCTACCTGGAATGGCTTCTGTTAATATGGTCAATATCGAGTCTTTCTGACTTTGAAATCATTGGTTGCAACCCTCTCGTGTGCCACTGCGGACATTGCCGAGTCTGCAAGATGGAGATTGAAATATTTGAATTACCGCGCAACCGATCGGCAATCCTCATCGTATTTAGTTCACCGACCGCTGCACCCGCATCTCGAAGTCCACCATGTCTCTTTTCCAACCCTTTGATCTTCCAGAGGGCATAATGCTGCTCATTAGCGACGAACTCGGCGCGCCTGGAGACTTTTTGCTGCATCGCGCTTTGGCCTCACATCTGAAGGATCGGAAGAAGACAACGGCGATTGTGCTATCGGTGGCGGAGAGTTTATCAAGATGGAAAGCCCTCGCGTTCAAATCAGTTCGCAACTCTAACCTACGCTCTGTCGGACGCGACATGTTGAACGAGAATGACAGAATATTAATCTACAACACCACCTAGACGATGGTTCGCTCGAATTCGTTGATGTTGTGGACGGAACAGCAGAGTTGGAGCTCCGAAGCGTTGTTGACCGTGTCAAGACCTTTCTCGCCGCGTCTGAGGATCGACAGACACTCGTAATCCTCGATGATGTCTCTATGCTGGAGTGGACTGCTCAATGCTCACCCGTTTCCCTTCATCGGTTCCTTCGGGCAATGCGTTCTGTAACCCAAAAGGTACGTATCCGTAGATTCAAACTTTGCTTCGTGTTGATGTTTGATATCTGCCTAGGCAAACGCCACCCTTGTTGTTTTGCATCACATCGTAACGCCAGACGAACCCGATGACTTGTTCCGCCAGCTCCTCCAAATCAGCACGTATCATATTCAAGTGAAGGCTCTCTTGAGCGGGAGAAGTGGAGCGGTTTCTGGCGAGGTGAGGGTCATCTATCGCTCTTCTAATTGTCCAGTCCCCAAGTTGATTTCGTCAGGTTTCATTGCACGCTGGCTTCTCAGCACCTGCTGACACGGTTAAGCTCGTTCCTCGGAGCATGGCAATGCAATACAAGCTTTCTGACGTCGGTCCTGAGTTCTTTTCCAAAGGAACGAGCGGTGGCGTACTCTGAGGCAACCTTGGTCTTTGGGAGATGGATGACTGCCAATGGCACCGGAATTCACGGCCCGGCCGCAAAACGTCCACTCTCAAGGGTGGGCGCTTGTTGCTGTATCATTCAAGTTCGCACCGCCAGCATCTTTGCAACCTATTCCAACTTCCAGTCAAATCTACATAATTTTCTTTGTTCATGGTTCTCTTTCATGTGCCACCCACCTCTCAGCGTTGATTTGCATGGTTACTAACGATAGCTCCTCCCTTGTTGCATGTTCACGGCATGCATGTTGGCGCTTCCGAAATGGAGAGAGCGTTCATTAACTCAGACTTCCTCATCTTCAATGCCCACCGTATCTCGCTTCGCGCCCAGTGACTACAAGTTTCCGACGTCTAACGATAACCTACCAAAACACCTGCATAACGGACCCATCATGTCTAGTTCCCCAAATCCCTCCCTGACACCATCCACGTCCTTCACCCCCGCTTCATCATCTCCACTCATCAACCCCATTGTCTTTGCTCGACGTGTCGCCACTCTCTGCTTTTGCACCGACACCATCTTTCAGGCACTCTCTCTGCTGAGCGATGCTGAGATCTCGCGCTCTTCACCCTCCTCGCTTTACGCCGCGTACTCCCCACACCCTTATGCACAGCTGGGCTTCTTCGTGGTGGGGGTTATGACGCAGCTGTTGTGGTTGCTGAAGTTGTATCCCGTCGCGGTGACAGGGGATGATTATGAGTTCATTGGGTTGGGGCTGAGGAGGAGCGGGAGTGGATGCCCAAGTCGAAACTGGGGGCACTCTAAGAGAGGAACCAGAGAGGAAGGGTCAGATGGGGAAGGCGCTACGCTGTTGTTTTCCGCAGACGAGGAAGCGCAAAGTGACGCCGATGAAGGTCAGAGTGGGAGGGGTGAATCGAACTCAGATCCAGATTCGAGGCCAAGGACCCCAGACGACGAAAGGGAAGAGCGAGACGGACAGGTGCTTCCTATGAGACCTATGAGCCCCAAGTCGTCTTCGAGACTTGCCTTCTTACCAAAGAGTGACGCCATCCCGGTAATTGAAGTGATGAGTGCATCGGATGACGATGCAAGGAGCGAAAAGAGCGAGAGGAGCGTGACGAATGTCAAAAGCGATGTCACTGTTGACAATGAAGAGGTACAACAGGACGTTACCTCGGAGAAGTTCGTCGTGATGTCGGAAAGGCTTCAGATGCGATACCTACCGCATTATTTTGTCAGCACGTCATGTCAAGGTGCGATTCATGGCATTGTGAAATGTGGTCATTACGGGGCTAATTTGGACTTTAGTCGCCTGGACATGCTCCTGGACCATGCGACACTACGATCTTTGCATCATATTCGTCTTCATCAACCTCTTCTCTCAGATCTATGCCCTCTTCGTCACCCTGGACGGCTCACGGAACCACCGCTTCCCAACCGCAAATATCTACACACATTTTACCGCAAAGCTCAGGATTGCCATCGCGATTTTGTGTTTGTGGAAGACGTGGGGTGCCGTTGATGTACGTTTTTTTTTTGTTTTGTGCTTGATTGGTAGCCCAATGACTGATTAGGAACTTAGGTCGTCCCCCCACCCACTGTCTTCGAAGGCGCAGTGAACTGTACGTTTTTCATGCTCCTCGTAAGTTGACACTGTTCCTGTCTCTCTCCCTCTCTCCTTCTGATGCGTGGTGTTTCACGTAGTCGGGTGCCTCGGGTCCCGATCCTACAATGGGCATCTTGCTCGCGCTCATCCTCCTCAGCTTGGGTATGGGAAGACACACCAACATCGAGTGGCATCTCATGTTCAACTGGTCAAGCGTCATTGTGTTCCTTTTCGTTGTTATTGACTTGGCAGGAGGCATACAGATTCGTCAACTATTGTGGCCAAGGGCGAGAAATAGTGATCTGGAGGATGATTTATAGAGGCACTGTGCGCAGAGATACATATAACATGGGCTAGTTATTTTATACTGCAAGCTTTTTTGGTTAGATTTTTTCGCTGATTCTGGCTGGCGACTCTGAGCTTTTCGATATTCGCTGCTCGCCTGCGCCAAATTCTTCGTTTGAGGGCATCATACCGAATCATTTATCAATTCGATTACTCCGTGTTGCATGGGTGGAGTTGGTTGAGCAATCCGAAGCGAGAAGAGGAAACAGGAGGGAGTCGAAGCTTACGGGGCGGAGAGTTACCCACTAGGCAACGGCATCTTCCGATCACAAATCTCGGCTAAAGCGCCTCCTACCCTTCAGACAGTAACCACATCGTCTTCCCTCCCAGAGAATAAGAGAACCTGTCAATGTTCCATCAGATTTGTACTCACCCCCACCCCAAACGTCACTCCGAAGGGAGTAAGGAATTTCGTGATGTTATTCAAGTGTGTAACACTTGCTATCCTCATCATCTGTGCCATCCGAGGGGCATAACTATCTGGGCTCCAGCTTACTTGAGACGTCTTGTAAGATTCAGGTACGTTTATCCTCGACGCCTCCCCTCTATCCCCGTCTGCTAAGACGAGCCTCGCAATCGGCCCGATATTTGCTCTTGTATTTTGAATCACTTGTGAGCAGGTCATGCGTCAGTCAACTAGCTTTCATTTGCACGAGAAGCATTATGTGACAGACGTCTTACCTGGAAGGGAGGGTCAGAACGTACTCATCTTGCGGCCAACGTCGCTTCCTGTTACACCATAATGGAGTTCTGGGGTACGATGAGATGCGAGACCACTCTATACAACATGAACGTTATGAGCGATGTGGATGTATAAAAGGGCCTGTACTCTGAGTGAGCAGCATCAACCAAGCATCCAGCACCTAACGGTCACAAGCAACTAGCAAGAAGTCTATCATGGTATCTCACTGCTTGGGCATTAGTACTGGCACGTTGCTCTAACCTGTCCAACTTTTCTAGTCTAACATCGAACTCATGGCTGGTGGGCAGTTTCGCATCCTTAATGGCCAAGGCCTTGCGCGAAACCTTCCTGGAGGGGGTCAACAGGGACCTCAGATGACCGAGATCACTGTCACCGCGTTCTCTGGCATATACAGCACGGCAAGTTCTCTACACCGAGTCAGAGTTGTAGTCATTACGCCGTAAATTGACGCCGATTTTTTCGAATGTGCTGTTTAGTGGACGATTGCTCCCGCCGAATCCGAGGGTGCATTCATCATTACCAATGCCGGATCCGGCAACAAGGCCTACGTCCGCGATGAGGAAAAGGTGCCTATAACCAGATAATTGGATAACCGTGGTGTACTCACCAACCTCCACAGGATGCTGATGTCTTGGGCTACTCTGAGGACAGCACCAAGTTTGCCATTGAACGTTCAGGCTCGGGAGAATATACTGTAAGTGGACACCAGTATACCAGGCTTCTTTAGGGCGCTCATCATGAGTCACGGGGGCCTGAACAGATCAAGGCGGTGAACAAGGATCTTCTCTGGACGGTCGGCGACAACGGGGTAAGAATATCTACCTCGCTGGTGGGGTGTAAGTTTACACCAATAACTAATGTATTATGCACAGAGTGTTTCCCTGGAGCCAGCTAACGGAAATCTGACCCAACACTTCCACTTTGAACGTGCCCTCAACTGAACCAATCAATGTAGTTTCCGGTGGACTTTCTCTCTCAATAAATACAGTTTATGTGATTGAAAAGTGACTTGTCGGCCTGTGAGGAGGGCAGTCTTATCTGGTAAGCCATCTGAGTCATGAATGTATGGGATCAGGGCAGAGGTGCTCAGCTCCATATCTGTATAATAACCTCCTAGCTACGAAGCGGAGTTGCATAATTATTAGCCAGTCCTGTGGACATTTTTCTCAATAAATCTATGAGGGAGACTCAGAGTAAAGATCATGAGATGTAGCGACGTCAAGGGGTTGAGATTGGTGCCCTCAAGCGTGGGATCATACACCTACATCGAGCCAGGCAAACAAGCACCCATAAAGCTAACCAATTTGCAAGTTTTGCAGAATGACGTCCTGCAAGGCGTCACTTGAAACCTCAAGTCTGCGTATTTCTCTCCCTTTTGAGCTTCACAGAAGCTGTCAGTCAAACTTCCGTATACTCGAGCACTTCCGTGGGCCGCTGTAAGTTGTGATCTCATGCCAGCTTTTGGAGCGCCCGAGTGGTAATAAAGTTCAAAAATCAATTAGAAATTACCGGAGTCTTCAGAAATCTGCCGCTTTGACTCTTTCATTCTACTTCCAGCAATTGAGTCAACAGTCCTTGCCCCACGGATGAATGCGCTATTCTGTCAAAAATAGCTCACTCTGCTCGGGAGTACCACAGAGTAGCGCATGTGACATGTGAAGATCCATTCAAACATGAAGTATTGAGATAGAGGATTCTCGCTTCTGCATCTATGCTTAGTACGTATAAATTCAGTGTACCCATACTAGCTGCTCATCATGGTGGAGCCAATCAACACCTTACCCCAATTAACTTGCGATTATTTTAAAATTTAAATTGGGCTCAGGTTTTGCTGCTCAACAGTCAAAGTACATCGTTGCGGAGCGAGTGTGGGTATCCTATGCTATAGACCCATATGCGGTACTCGACTTCGAGATATTCCTTCTTGCTGACGCGATATAAAAGGGACACATCATGCACCTTCAGAACTACCGCTACTTTCTCAAACGTAACCTCTGTCTAACATGAAATTTCTGTCTCTGGTAGCCACTCTCCTCGCCATTCCTTATGCCAGAGGGTTTGAATGCGCAGAGTCCGCTGACCCGGGCTGTCAGGACCTAGTAATAACTCTGCCGTGGGTGCTTGCAACGTGAACTTGCGAAGCGCATCTGATCAGTATGTCTACCCAGAAACAAACTCATTGCGGGGGTACCAACCGTGATCAACCTGAGCGGGAACAAGCAATGTGAGCAACCTTACAATCTCTTCTCAGCCGTGGTATTGTAACTCACGAGTTGCGTTTCAGTCTTACCCAATTGGGTTGTAAGCCTTCATGAATTATCGTTTACCAGTATTATTTTACTGACGATTGCCTGATCAACCCTTGATATCGTTGGATCATAAATCAGAGGTACACTCGCACAATTGATGTGAAGCTCATCGTATTTATTTTTGCCCCAAACACAGAATTACGATCAACAATTTACAATACTGTGGGCAGGGTACAATCACACTCCCGCCGACAAATGCATCCACTATAGTCTGGAATACCACTCTTCCCGTAGGTGAGTGCATGGGGTCGAAATTTACTATTAATCCTAGCTAATTCTCGATCCATCCAACTTAGGCAGTCAGGTGCAGTTCGCCTATACCGACAACAGCTGGCTCTCATTTGGTAATGAGGTGGTCGCGCCGGACGTTGGGGCCTTCGTCACTCTTCAATGTAAGTTCCTTCTGTCTGTTACTCATCTGTCAATCATCTTGGTTTTGCTCTAGAAACACCCAGAAATTAGAGGCAAATCAGGGGACTGATCCCCCTTATCATGAACACTTTGGAAGGCTATTTGAAGTCGATCGGATTCGGGTGTACTGTAATATATCGCAATTATATAAATTCTAGACTCTAATGACTACAGGCCGGTTGATCTCAGATGAATGAAGCTGATGATCATGAGTGATGTCATCACATTCTTCTCCTCTCGAGCGATCACGTCTGGGCTGAACCGGCCCGGTGCTTTGGTGACGTTCGATTTTCTTCGGTCAGTCTGCTTTCGCAGGCTTTCCTAATTTGTCTTCTTCATGTTCACTTTCCTTCTTTAATATGCTGGTCGATCCGCCAAGGTGCATCTTGTTTGCTTTTGGAGAGCCTGCGCGCTTCTTGACGAGCAAATTCTTCTAGCTGACCTATTACACTTGCAATGCTGCAACCAACTGCGACTCTACCTCCCATAAAATTCATACGGAAACAATCCCCGGAGTCTCTTCAAGCAGCTTTGACGTATTTGAGATCGATATACAACCCACCAGTTCGCGGGTCTCGCCGGCGTCAAACGAAGAAGAGAGACACTCATGCAGCAGATGTCGACGCCCTACGCACAGACGCATTCGAGCGATCGTACACGATTAAGTGGTTGACGGCCCTTACAAGTCAATGCGAAGCTTCGGAAGAGGATGAGGACTACGAAAGGCTAGTCGAGGATGCCGCATCTTTGCTGGCAATCTGTGCGGGGACCGCTTCCGCAGGTGTCATTACTCGGCAGTTTGTGTTCGACCTCACAGACCCTGGACAAGCATCCACTGTCAATCCGTCGGTGTCAGTAGACCTGCGGGATGTCCCCTTGGATAACCACGACTACGGGAGCGTCGGCGCGCAGACATGGGGCGGGGCGTGTATCATGGCAGAGATGATCGCGGAAGATCCTCAGGCTTTTGGACTGTGCTTGACGAACGTCAGATCCGGCGGCCCGCTGAGGTGTCTCGAACTTGGCGCGGGTACAGGTCTGGTCAGCTTGGCTGCAGGGAAGGTGGTTGAGCAATTGTCATGTGCTCCCGACTGCGTTCAAATCGTTGCTACGGACTATTATCCCTCTGTGCTAACCAATCTCGAGGAAAATCTGCAAACCAACTTCCCCGCCTCTTCCTCCCCCCTTGAGGCTGATTCCCAGTCGACTTCCCGTCCTAGGATCACGGTTCGGCGACTCGACTGGTTCAACTTTTCCATAGGCGAAGAAGTACCCGACCCCGTGCTGCAAGAACCTTTTGATGTGATATATGGCGCCGACATCATCTACGAGGCGCAGCACGCAACGTGGATCAAAGGTTGCTTGTCGAAGCTCCTGAGTAGGAAAGGGGGTGTTTTTCACCTCATCATCCCTCTGCGCTCAACGCATGCCAAGGAAAGCGGGACCATCGAGACGGTTTTCGGGGACAGCTCTCCAGGTTTTCTGATGATACAGCATAGAGCCACGATTGTATGTGATGCAGATGCGGCTGAGGTGGGGGAGGAGGTAGAGTATGCGTATTATAGAATTGGGTGGAGTGATGATGCCACAGTCGCTTCCTAGCTAACAAGAATCCGTGTGAAGCACTATTCTTCCATGGTTATCAAAGTCCCAAATCTGTGAGTAGCCTCTATACAAGCTCTTCTCGAATGTAGCGGCTCTACATCCATTACCTAACCCGCCACGCATCAGGCGTATAAAGGCCCCCATCCTGGTTTTTCATACCTCCTTCCTCCTGTGTGTCCCCGCCTACGACGAAACACTACCATCTTCATTGAATACATACAGAAAGCACTTTCAATGCCTACCGTCGAACCCAGCCCCAACGTCAAGGTCTTAGTCACCGGTGCGAACGGCTTCATCGCCATGTGGGTTATAAAGAGCTTGCTTGATCAGGGGTACGCTGTCCGGGGCGTCGTGCGTTCTGTGGCCAAGGGAGCACGTCTGAAGGAGTGTTTCAAGGCACACGGTGATAAGTTGGAGTTGTTCATTGTCGAGGATATGATGAAGGTCTGTTTCCAGTAAAGACTGACGAATGAGTCCACCTCAATCAGACAGTTTCATTCATCTGTTGTCAATTAATCAGGACGGTGCCTTTGACGAGGCGGTGAAGGACGTTGACGCAATTGAGCACACGGCATCCCCCCTTCCAGAAGCAAGTGAAGACCCAAATGGCGAGCATCTTTCTATTTCTATACCGGCACATCTTCCTTGGCCGTGCAGCGTCAGCTGATGCATATTCATACTCCCACAGATCTGATTCAGCCCGCCGTACTGGGTACATTGGGTATCCTCAAGAGCGCGACGAAATATGGGTACGCTTACAAACACTTATCTTCGCCTTGAAAGCTACTCTAATTAATTTACATACCAACTGTCAGAACAAATGTGAAGCGCATCGTCATCACCTCATCAGTGGGCGCGATAATAGGCTATGCGGACAGTCCAACAGTGATATTTGACGAAACGAACTGGGCGGACGAATTTGTCAACGAGGTGAAGACTCTCGGGACGGCCGCGTCGAAGATGAGCAAGTACCGCGCTTCGAAAACACTTGCAGAGAAAGGTAAGCGGCCTGTACTCCCCTGTTCGTACTACCATGTGGGGCTAACATTATTATCAGCTGCTTGGAATTTTTATGAGGAAAACAAACAGAAGATCGAGTGGGACTTGGTCGTTCTTAATCCAACAGTTGTAGGCCTTGCCGAAATCAATCGATATTTATTAATGCTCATTACTCGTGTTAGGTTTTGGGAGTGAGCGCCTCTGCCCTGATTCCGTATATTCGTGACATAGATAGCTAACCAGATAAATTAGCCCTCCTTACAGGACGAGAAATCACCTGAAAACCTCAGCTCCTCGCTGGCCGCTTTCTATGACAACATCTTCAATGAGAAGCCGGACGATGCCCTCAAGCTATGCTTCGGTTACATCGACGTGCGCGACATTGCGGAGGCGCACGTCAAGTCTCTCCGTATTGTTGGAGCGGGAGGGGAGCGTATGATCATTTCGGAAGGTACACATACATCTTTCGAAAATATCCCTGACCGCGTTGGCTGATAACGAATTGCTCACTCTTAGGAGGATTGACTTGGCAAGAGACGCGTGAGCTTTTCTCTGTTGGATTTACGCGTATAGTACATTTTCTGACCCACTCTTGTATTGTTAAAGGTAACCGGCTGCAGAAGCTATTCCCGAAGCTGTACGAAGACGGTATCCTTCCGCGCGGGAACGCAGACCTCGACAAGAGTCTCCTATACGCATACAACAACGAGAAAGGACGCAGGATTCTTGGGTTCCAGTATCGTGATCTGGACAGTATTTTGCGTGGCACAATAAAATCCTTCGCACAGAAAGGATGGGTTAAGCTTCCGGCTGCTTAGATCATGTGTGACATCCATTTCGCAACTGCTTTTACAATCATCAGCAAGTCTCTGGGGCATTGTATCAATTCTATAGATCGTTGCGTTACCTATATGACAGCCAAACTTTCAGTCGAATAATATTGTCAATATCGCTCGTTGTCTTGTTCAGACCCACAAAGATGTCTGGTCATGGGAGGCCGACATAGCGAGCTTGGGCGCAATAACGTCATCAGAACCTGCCAGTGACGCTACATCTCAGGGTTGTCTGTGTAGCTGAAATTGCCATGCTATTACGTACTCGGAGCGGGGACTCGGACGGCTTGTTTTCCTGGTTTAATTCTGGAACCTGTCGAGCGCCCCATCGGGATGAAGACTCTCTTCTTAGATGATGTCAGGGATTTACAAGGAGCCGTATCAAAAAAGCAAAAATCTAATGATTTTGTGTGTAGGAACTATTTATCAAGAGTCAGAAATCGATTGTCCTGTCATGACCAAAAAGATCCATTCACAGGTTTGATGGAGTGATACTTGGACCCATAAATGTGGGACATCAAGTTGTCTCCATCCCCAAAATAACGAGAGGTTCTATGTGCTCCAATATTCAGGGCCACCTGGACGCTAGCTACATAACCAATGACATGATCCCATTCGATGAAGCAAAGAATCGAAATGCTCGTTGTCAACTTTTACATAAAAAAGTTCTCCATGACGCTGGCAGTGATGCACATATGTGGTACACTACGTCAGATGGCGCCGGCTTCTTTCGTGGACGGCGTAGAGGAATGACTTCCGGCCAAGGTATAAAAGCAAGGCTTCGAACGCATCCATTGTCAACATTACCATCTCTCACAACACCAGCACATTCTTCGACCCTCAATCACTCTAATATTACATCACTCAACATGTCCGACGCCGAGAACCGTAAGTGAGATCTTCATGGGTGTAAATGACTTTCTCACCAACTCTGGTTATATTTTATAGAGCGCCACGAGCAGAACGTTGCCGCCGGCCTGAAGGCCAGTATCAATAACCCCCGAGTCTCCGACGAGGCGAAAGAGCGCGCTGCTCAGCACCTTGACGAAATGGGTGTCACAGCGGAAAGTGGCGGCTCTGAGAGACGTACCAGGAGCTCTGACGACACCGAGGGTAAGTAAAGTGGGCTTCATATTCAATGCTTTTCATCTAACCATCTGCGTGTAGAGACTGAGCAGGATGCAACAGGCGAAGAGGAGGACCAAGATTCTCACGATGCCGAAGTCCACAAGCACCGTGTTATTGGAGGCTACAAGGCTACTCTGAAGAGTAAGTGTTTTGTTTCCCTCGAATTGCCTGCGCATTTGCTTAATCGCACGTTTTAAAAGACCCTCGCGTTTCCGAGGAGGCCAAAGAGAAGGCACGGAAGGAGCTCGATGCTTATGGCGA
Source organism: Psilocybe cf. subviscida (assembly GCA_013368295.1). Classification (NCBI taxonomy): domain Eukaryota; kingdom Fungi; phylum Basidiomycota; class Agaricomycetes; order Agaricales; family Agrocybaceae; genus Psilocybe; species Psilocybe cf. subviscida. The sequence goes on along the minus strand of JAACJJ010000056.1, from coordinate 4,741,428 downwards.
GGAATACGACGATTAAATACGCTGTGGTTGTCCAGATCTTAATGGGAATACCTGCGCTATGTTTCCACGCGGCTGAGCAATAGCAATAATATAATTTTGCTCTGGAGTCATACATTCTGCCCATCATTTCCCTATTTGTTGCCTTGAAGAGTCTTTTTACTGCCAGTTGTTACCCTGTTCAACAAACTTGAGCTCTCCCTCGCACAGCTGATTAACAGTCAATGACCAACAACTCCCTGTTGACGAGATTTCGACGATATTTCCACGGCTTTAAAACCAGAGGCACCCGCTGCTCGTATTCTCTTGGTTACAAGTCGATCTTCTCTTGTCAGTCATTGCATCCAAAAGATGTTCAAATCAGGAAGGTTGTATTTATCCAACGTACACACGTCTCAGTTTGGCAAGAATAACATTGGTGGGAACCATCTCCTCGCTGCTGTCCTCAGCACACTCATGATATCCCTATCATCACTGACTTCTTCTATCTTTTGGTTTTCTCTCGTCCTGAAACAAGTTTGACAGATTAAAACTGCTTCCCACTCCTGTCCGTTGACACTACATCTGTGTCTCTGGCATTGGCGCATTTACAGGTCACTAGCCGGGCTTTGTTATAATGCAGGCCCATGGATATACTCTCGCCTGCCAATCTGCTGGGGTCCCTACGAACCCGCTTCCCATTTCGCGAACTTCGATTTCAATTCCTTTAACGAGCGTCCAAATGCAGACCTGCTCGCCACAGGACTAGTGGCACATATTCGAGGAGATGAAAATATTGGCGAGTCACTGCAGAAGGGTACCTTTCACGGTCTTGGAGGTCTCATTGTCGGCTCCCCCGCGACGCTGGGCGATTCAATGGTCGCGATTTCCCTCTTTACTCGGGGAACTTGCTCCACCTTCTCGATCATAACAGATTGGCTTTGAGGAGTATGACTTTTTTCTTTAGACTTCAGTCAGTCTGCCGAAACCATCCTCCAACGCTGCGTGGATTTTCCTAAGCTAAATTCGCCTACCTTGCTGCCTGCCTCATCATCGATCACTAACCCGGTCAATTGCCCGACTACCGCTTCAGACGAGAAATGCAAACATCTGCGCATCAGTCTCGCTGCTACATTCCACAGTTGGCTGTCTGGAAACATCTTGGCGATCCATCTTCTCTATTGACGCCAAACTTTAAGGTATGCACGTCGGTCATTGTCCGAATATCACCTTCTCTCTCGTCGACCCATTCGAACACCTAACGCCAATTCAAATGAGTCTTATAAACACACCTGGCTCAGAACCAAGGGGGGCTCACGCCGCTACCCCAGAGCTTTATAATCCCGAGAGAAAACCGTTGGACGGACCTCCAATCAATATCTCGAAGGTCGTATTGGAAACCAAGAGCGCCATGCCACAGGTTGACAAAGCCACAGACGCGCATGAAGTACTCCAAAGAGTCAAGATGGGCCGATCACTGGTCAACAGTGGCGCCTTCGTCGTACTCTCTGGGAAATTAGCCAGAAGCTCACCGATATAAGAATAGGCGGTGGCGGCGAGACGACAGAGACAGGAATAGAAACTGGGACCGGCGAAGTCCGCCTCGGTATCGTCGGTGAGCAGTGCCGCCTGTCCCCGTCATTTGTAAAGTGCTTCTTGTATCGTTTTGCTGTCATGCTGTGCTTTCTTTGCTTACTTGCTCTTGTCAACTACCCCCGCTACTTCCGTTTGGAATGGCATTCCAAACTCCTGTCACCCGTTCCTTCATTCGTACCTCTTCGCATTCTCCGTATATGTGATCCACGTTAAACTTTGCCCATTCTAATGACTCTCCGCCAACCCTTGAATGATTCAACGAGCAATTGTTCTACTAAGTTTCGACGTTGCTTCCAGTTAATTGACATGCTCGTGCAATCTTGTACAGTTGATGAAGGGCCCGCATGCATGTCCAGTGTTGCTCACAAACCGGTCGAGCATGATTGGCACCGCATACGGAGAAAACAACTCGGCGAGAACAAGAGAAGGCAACTTCATTCATCTTTTTTTTTGTGCATCAAGGGTATTTCTGGATCGATAAGGACCCATTCAATCATCATCATCAAAAAACTTACTGAAATGGTTTGTTTGCGCCCAGAACGGGCGGAATTCTCTCCTGTCTCATTTCAATGCACTTATTCTTGAACTGACATTCATTATATCCTTTCAGTATGTCACCCACTGATAGCACCTGCAAGCCACGAACGACTAAGGTCACTCACGGACCTGTAATTATAGCACACTACATTCAATACGTGCGTGAGCACCCATCCTGGGATTCGTTTGCTGCGAAGCAACCACACGTTAGATTGACCAAGTTCATCTACACGACTTTTTACGCTTTTTTTCAGCATTGAAAGGTATAAAAGGTCTTCAAATCAATGGTAGTTCGTCAGATCCAATTCAACCGGTTCTACTCTACCTTGTGCAATCTCCTCTGTTGTGCTCCACAGCTTCAAATCAACCAGCAATGTTCTTCAACAAGATTGCCCTCCAAGCCCTCGCTGCCGCTGCCGTCGCGTTCACAAGTGTGCACGCTGCCCCAGTTGAGGCTGGCGATGTCGTACGTGTAGCTTCCTCTGATTGTCGTCATCCTTTCGTTGACTGGCACATTCTGTAGGTCACTCTCAACCGTCGCGTCGATGGACATCTCTTCGTGTGCACCGACAACAATTTTACGGGTGTCTGCGCCAATATCGCGTTCAATGTCGATCAGTGCATCAACCTCGTATCTCCGTTCCAGGATACCATCTCTAGCTTTGGACCTGACAATGGCTTCCTTTGCATTACTTACACGTCAGTCAATACCAAGAACTATTTTTGAGCGAGAAACTGACATACTTTCAGCAACAATAACTGTCAGGGTTTGACCTACACTGGCACCAACCCTGGCTTTGGATCCTTGCCCTCTGGCATCAACGATGCCATTTCCTCTTTCCAGTGCTTCCACCAGTAGAGAATCAATGTCAGTGTTTCAAGTGACTGTCTAGCATTGGGCACGCATTGACTCCTGCCCTCCCGACATTTTTTACCAGGCAACAGTGACCACAATGATAGAATGTTAGTGGGCATTGGTGGAGATATTAACCTGGCTAGACGTACATTGTATGAATATTTTCAATCGTTCAAGAAGGGGGTGGTCGCTCTCAGGAGTGGTCCAAGTATATAGGTTATCCCGTGCTTACTTCATGTCCATCTGCAATATGAATGACCACCACGCTTCCCGCGTTATCGAAAGAGGAAATGTAGATCTTTCTCGGAGTTTGCCGACCCAATACTGCACCCACAACAAAGAACAAATAGAAAGCTTCAAATTAGCCAAGCTTTGTGCTTGGGGGCCGTGTGGTAAACCAGAGGACGAAAGACTCATTGCATTACGATAAGTGTAAGTAAGAAACAATGATGGTGTGCGTACAAATATAATTGCTTATGATTATAGTTGATACTAAATTAACGTCTAGGATCTTTTCTCAGAAGAAATCAGAAGCCATGGTTATGTTGGCGTGCTACCCACTCAGTGCGGTAGCTGAGATAGACGTCGGCTGCATCGACAAGGGCAGAGCATCGAAGAAAAAACGCTCCGGGGACGGTGAAGAGGTTGACGAAGACGAAAGCTCAAAACCTGTGAAGTTGTTGTGCGTTTTCCACCTGATTCTGCAACGCCTTGACCGACTACATCTTCAAGTTCTTGTACCGTCGCAGACATTTCTTCCTGTCCCCAGAGAACCAAAAGTACGACTTGAAACCCTCGACGACGAGTGAATGGAAGGATCACGACATTCAGCATGATTCGGACAGTGAATAACTTGAATTGTCGTTTCCAGACATCTACTAGCTTTTCGCTGCACCGCAACTGGATGTCCGTGTCCTCAAAATGTCATCAGGTCACTGGTCCGACTCAATAATTGCATTCTATGATCCCACTTTTGTCCATATATCCTTATCCGTTGTAAAGCCGAGTCGTTATGCTTGAAATTTCTGAGACTATTCTCCGAATCGCTTTTGTTTTCTATCACGATGTTCAAATCAATGACAGGATGTCACGATCGGTCGTTGATAATGAGCAAGGTAAACCGTCGAAGTCAGACAGCGGCTTGGCAAAGATTGCATGTGGGAGGTATTGAGATTACTTCCCTTTCCCGGGTATCCACTAATTCACAGCTGTCAGGATTAACCTGGATTGACATCAGATGATTAACCTAACACACCATGGCGGCCAGCCAAAAATGAGCGTGATCTACTTTTAGATTGATTGTGGTGTCATCAATGCACACATTGTCAAATGTGTTTCCACAATTTGTGTTTATGAAACTTCGATCGTCCAGTGGGTTTGCTGAAGAAATCAAAGAACATAAACACAATTCGTGGATTTGGCGGTTTCTTGCCTCAAACTTAGAGAGAATTTATTGACGCATTGGAGGCATTAAAGGAGCAGAGTGTAGTTCTTGTCATCTACCCGGGAAACGTGACCGGCCGCCATCACAGTGGATCACAGTGTAAGTACTCAGGCCAACGTGACATGGCTAGAAAATGTTTTACGGTGGAGTAGATTTTCCCTGAGCCCGACTTTTTGACAGAAACTGTCGTTGAGAGAAAATGACTCCAAGAATACCCTGCGCTAACCGCACCAGGTGGGGATGTAACTCAGATTTGCGAAATGTCATGGGAAGCGCTGTCTCGCGGGACAGCCAAAGTCATGGAAAATCTCCCCTTCGCTGTCTTTCCAGTTGGTACTCAACGTTGCTCTTTTCAAACTCAATACCACCGACATGACAGTGCTTGACGAAGATGCGGTATAAAGAGAATGTAGTCAGCGACTTATCTTCACAACCTTCTTTCCAGCTTCCCACTGCAGCCTTAGCACTTCCCGCTCTACCTGTCCAATACAAGATGAAAATCTTCTCTGCCCTCTTCTCTACCCTCGTAATTGCTGCTGTTGCTCAGGCTACGGCCCCGCCTAACCAAGCTGTGCGCAAATCCACCTTTCTGCTAAATTGAAATTAATTCTCAATCATAATCTGATAGCGTGCTGCAGCTATTCCCGCCGTCGTCGACGCATCCGATGCCTATCTCAGCTACCGCCGCGCCGTCGATCAGAATGCGGTCGACAAGTCCGACGCCTACTTGAGCTACAAGCGCGCTGAGGCCAACGCTGTCGACAAGTCTGATGCATACCTGTCCTACCGTCGCGCTGCAGTCAACCCCGCCCTTGTTGATGCATCCGACGCTTATCTCAGTTACCGCCGCGCCGTTGACCAGAACGCCGTCGACAAGTCGGACGCTTATCTGAGCTACAAGGTACGCTCTGTACCCACTAATTTATATGTGACACTGACCAGTTGTTTTCCACTTGACGCAGCGCGCTGAGGCAAATGCTGTGGACAAATCTGACGCCTACCTCAGCTACAAGCGCGCTGCAGTTAACCCCGCCCTTGTCGATGCGTCCGATGCTTACCTGAGCTACCGCCGTGCCGTCGACCAGAATGCCGTCGATAAATCCGACGCCTACCTCAGCTACAAGGTATGGAAACGAATACTCACCCTCCTCTATGTTATTAACCAATACTGAACGTTTGACTTTTCTCAGCGCGCTGAGGCAAACGCCGTCGACAAATCCGATGCGTACCTCAGCTACAAGCGTGCTGAAGCAAACGCTGTGGACAAGTCGGACGCCTACCTCAGCTACCGTCGCGCTGCCGCCAACCCAGCCCTCGTTGACGCTTCCGATGCGTATCTGTCCTACCGTCGCGCTGTGGACCAGAACGCTGTCGACAAGTCTGACGCCTATCTCAGCTACCGCCGCGCGGCTGTCAACCCAGCTCTAGTTGACGCTTCTGACGCGTACTTATCCTACCGTCGCGCGGCCGTTAATCCCGCCCTCGTAGATGCTTCAGACGCATACCTGTCTTACCGCCGCGCTGTCGATCAGAACGCTGTCGACAAGTCTGACGCATACCTCAGCTACAAGGTATGCCACTCGACCTCGTTTGCATCTTATACATAATTCTGACTACTGTTGTAGCGTGGAGAGCACAATCACGGCTTCTAAGCAGCCAAGTGCCTTCTCCCGAAGCCACCGCCTTCAACGCTATCATCTATAACAGCCTCATCACCCATTAATTCGCGAATGGCTTAATCAATAATTCATAATCAATAATCGCCACTCATCAGCTCGCTATCCATCTGCTTTCAATAACTCATCATCATACATACTGTAGCATTATCACAACACGCAACATGTGCCATTCGTAACCATAATCATTCCCCGTAATACACGAAACTTGATCACGAGCCTGAACGATAGAAGCCAGGCATAGTAGGCTCGTAGCGAAGATACTGCTCTTTATGGCAGACAAGAACACAACATGGCAGAAAACTACCCTGGAGCCCATCCTCTATGGTATCACTGCACTGCATTCAAATGACTGCGCCTGAACTCGCTGGGCCTGTTAGAGGCTGTGATGCTATTTTTGGTAAATGAGCTACCGAATGAAGAATCCTGGTACGCGTGCACCTACGCCAACGGAGGAAATGACATAGACCGCCCTCAAGGTGGTAGGGAACACGATACAAGAACCACCGTTGTTTCAACAACTGGCGCAGAACAGAACTCGGAATCGACAGCTCATTAAATGTCGGCAGGCTTCGGTGAAACTCTGGCGTTCAATTTTCAAAGTTCAATTTTCAAACTCCTGACCATAGGCGTTTGTTTTCTGGTGTTCCAGGCCAGACCCACTGCACAGGCTCGTTGACTTCGTTCGATGATGAGCAGAGTCGGGAGCGATGAAAAGGACTTAAATTACACGAAGAAAATCACGCAGCACACTGCATTTGCGCGACCGTAGCACCATAGAAAACATGAGCTTAAACCCTATGGAAAGTACATATGACGTGACGACAGGCTGCCTACAGAAGCCGTGCATCTTTTCGACCAAATGCCAACAGCACAAAGTGGATGTGGAACATTTAAAGCTTGCCGAGGGAAGCAGCGGTGACGGACTGGCCAGCGGCCTTAGCACGCTTACGGAGCATCTGGGTAGACTTGTTGCCACGGAGTCCTCCACCCCAGGTGCGGCGATGCTCGTCGTACTTGTCGGTGCTGGGAGTAGTAAGATCAATTGCTGGGTAGTCTGTAGGTGAAAGTAGCACTCACAAGTTGGCCTTGGCAGCGGAGACGATGGTAGCAAGCTCGCGCTGGTCCTCGCTCCTAACCTCCTGGAGGGCGACGACAGCAGAGGTCTTCTTGTGGACGACTGTGCCGAGGCGAGCCTTGCCCTTGACAATGACGTAGGGGACACCCATCTTACGGCAGAGAGCGGGAAGGAAGACGACAAGCTCGATGGGGTCGACGTCGTGCGCGATGACGACGAGAGCGGCCTTCTTGGCCTCGATGAGAGCGACGATATGGTTAAGGCCGTACTTCGCGAAGAGGGGCTTCTTGGAGTCCTTGGCATCCTTCTGCTTCTCCTCAGCAGCGGCGGCGGCAGCAGCAGTAAGGCGGGCCTTCTTCTCCTGCTTGGATTCAGGGCGGTACTTGTTGAGGAGCTTGAACAGCTGGGTGGCGGTGTTCTTATCGAGGGTATGGGAGAACTGGGCGATGGCAGGGGGGACCTTGAGGCGCTGGTGGAGGATGACCTTCTGGCGCTGCAGGCGGACGTACTCGGGCCACTTCACGAAGCGGGTGAGGTCAGTCTGGGGTTGGATGTCCTGGCCTATCGGTGCCGTAACTGTAAGACATCGAATGGGTGCCAAATGACTCATTCGACGTACCGATACCGAAGTTCTTGGGGGCAGCCTCAAAGAGAGGGTTCTTCTTAGCCTTGGTGGCCTTGCTGGCGCCAAAGGGGGCAGCAGCGGGCTTCTTTCCGGATCCGGCTTTGGCTTTAGGAGGCTGGTCATTGAGACGAAATCAGCAAGGCAATTCCACAAAGGAAAAGACTGCCGCCTCGGAGCTCTAGCGCCATGGCGCCGAAACGCTCATGGCCCAGCAACGAAAGCGTCATCGACTGTGCAATGCAACAGCCTCTGCCATCGACAGAATGAAAGGACAGAGTCCGATTATTCGATGCTGAAACGGTTCTGTTGGCCAAGTGAGCGACAAGCTGAAAAGCGTCATCCAAAGCGCAGACGTACCATCCATCGTAAAAACGGTATTCCGTCGTCGTGATTTCACGCAGGATGAAGCGTTGCTGTAGTAGCTCCGCGGTAGGGCACAGATTTTGGGCTTACCATTTTGTCGTCGGTGCTTGAGGAGGTCGAGGATGTCGATGAGCAATCGTCGGATCGTTACTGATGACCAGCTGCCAAATATTTAAACTCCGCCTTAAACCTTGATCAGTAAGTGCTTGGCCATCATCGACGCCTCTTGTAAATGACACGCGGCACTTTTACTTCTGTCTCCTTAGACTTTCATCCCAACATCCCACCACCGTCTTCAACGCCACAGGGCCTGGCTTCTACCCGTCCTCATGAGTGCCCTATCGCTTATTCTCTGCCACTCCAACTGAAAACGCCTGCTTAATTCCTCACTACCACGGTCTCCGAGCAGAAACCTGAGCTGGTCGTCTACTGAAGCAACATGTTCCCTACTCACGCTTTGATCCAACCTCCATATATGGGTTACTTTCTACTCATCTGCCTGACACTCAATCAAGAGGACAATGAGAACTTGCTTAAGGTTCCCCACACTGCGGCCTCCGGTTCAACACCATATCAGATATCCTGTCTCCATTCGACATTTTTTTCTCTCACTTTGATGTATGACTATCGCTCGCTCATGCCTATATGTAACTACTTCATCGGACTTAATTTCAGTCTAGGTATTTCTCTCTGAAACGACTAGCGATGGCTTACACCCACGTTAATCCCCTGGATTTCGCGACCACCATGTGTTCTTACTCCATTCGCATGCTTTGGATACCCCTTTCTGTCTGATTCGCTTTATCCGACGCAACGCGTTGTGTACACCCCTCATTTTTTTTTTTTTTTTTTGGCTGTCCTGGCTTTCTTGTCTCAAGTGTGTGTGCCTCCTATATCCCGTGTTGTTAGAGCCGGTCCTCTGGTGTACGCTCGGAGAAATTTCCTGACATTCAAAAAAAATCTTTTCGGTGAACCGTTTTTTGTTGATCTGACTGCCCTTTGACTCGGCGATCCACATACTGTATTGTCTCTATCCGACCTCGGGCGTTCTGATGGGTCGACGATTACAAGAGCTTCCGGGACTGTGTGCTATGCGCTGTCTGGACTTGATCGAGCCTGAAAGCACAAAGGTAACACAGCGCTATTGTAATTGCCCTTTCTTCATTATTCTCTCCAATTTCAGTCGAAAGGTGACTCAGCTCCGGTCAGCGTGATTCCATTCCAGTCGCCTCCAGCTTGTTGCAGGTTGTCCCTATCGTCTTCCGAAATGGAAACGCCGTGGAACGCCTTCCTTCAGGTTTATGGCCATCGGAGCCGGAGTTACAGCGAAATTAGCATCCCCGCTATGGTTCTTAGCCTTGTCAGTTGAATTATTGGTACTCTCAGATTGCAAGCAGCGTATGCTTATCCGCAGGGATAATGGGACGGCCAGCCGTTCAACTTCCTATGCTGCGAATAAGTGACCTCCAAAGCGTACTACGCTCAATACAGCTCAAGGTGACAACACGCAGACCAAAATCTGAATCGTCAGTAACTGATAAGGTTGTCCAGAAATCATGACATCGACATAGAACAATATTTAGAACATTTGCATAATTATTCTACGCTTGATTCCAGCCCAACGAAAAATGGCTTTCTCAAGCAATGGATTAGGTGCTGGCTGCGTGGGTTTTCTAGATCGTGAGGTTTTCTTTTGCCCTGCCACTTGTCTTTGAGCTGGACGCGGCATGGGGCGTTGTTTGATCCTGGGGAGCTTCATATCGTCCTGCAACATGTAAGAAGGATTATCGTCTTCATCGCTATGTATTCAACTTACAATAACATTGAACATCAGTCTAGAGGCATATGACTCGACGCGTCTATCGTCCCATCCAGAAATATCATATGTCAGCGCAAGACCGAGGGCCTCGCGCAAGAACTGAAGTATCATGCCCCTCCCAACGTCGTCCTGCGAGTGCCAGTAGCGCTCGTGTTCCCACTGACTATCATCGGGGCTGAAAGTTGCTTCGAGTTAGCGCCCTAGTACCACGTTCCTCTGAGGGGTGGACTGACGAACGATTCATCACCCGGATACATGCGTGATACACCCGTTCTTGGGATGCGGTTTTGAAAGGGACGTCCGCCGAGTTTGGCGAGGATTCCATGAGAGTCGCGACAAAACAGTAAGCTATCTGTCCTAAAGTTTGGTCAAAGTTCAGCAAAAACGAAAGAGGACAATAAGTGCAGACCGTCCACTTGGTGTACAAAACACTGTGGCTGAAAGAGGCTGAAGCTTTGATGGAGGGGATGATCTACGAATTACGTAAACGATCATATATAGTATATGGCGAGGCCGGAGACGCGTCCTCGCTTGTCTTTCTCATGACCATGGGCTTATCGTACTCCATTTGCAGAACCAGGTGTCATTGTGACTCATCTTTCGTCAACCAGATGATAAGTATTATTACATTGCTAACCACAAAACCGCCGTGAGCAGCTTAATTCGGTCTTGAAGTGCCAATTTGACCTAATGATATATTTCTACTTAGGATTATCCGACGCGTAACTTTGGCGTAGATCAGCCCTGGAACAGAGGTCACAGAGCTCCGACAAGGGTTTCGTACAATGCGGCATCACAGCTTAAGGTCGAGTGGCACAATGCCTGAAGTGTATAAAGAGCTCATTCCAGGACATATCGACCCCATTCATTCACCACATATACCTCACCATGATCACGTATTCGATCGCACCAAGCCTTTCCGTGAGGGAGGAAGAATATATATTTACTCGACTCTATAGCGCAGCACGACACCTGAGAGCCGCTCATCCCGCCCACCAGTGAGTACATTCATCATGACTCGATCTTCTTGGTTACTTATTAACTTGGTGTTCTTAGGTATGTCGATAAACACGGTCGCGTATATGACTTGGTTCAACCATGGAACGCCCTTTCCGGGCTGGGTATCTTCGCTGCATACAGAGCTGCACTAAGTGAAATCCACCTGAGATGGCTGAACTCACAGCTCTCTCATGGCCCCGAGAATCATCACACAATCGCAGCGTACCGCGCCTTTGTGAACACCACCGCACCCCGTGCTCTGGCTTATGTTGTCCACAAGGTATGTACAGAGCCTCTTTACTTGGCGTTAAGAATTTAAGCGGTGTGATACAGTACTATGGGAACTATTCCGCCATGCGCTTCCCCTATGAGCTGGACCTGTCGTACAAGCTTCCGTACAACCTTGAAGTCAAAGATTTCTGCATGGCGGTCATCTACGAGTGCGTCCAAGGCATCGAGTATAGGCCATTCACACTTCTTAATGGGTATGCGTTTACCTGGAGCGTGATGACTGCGGGAATCCTTTCGACGATTTATCTGGCTACGCAGGACGACATTTACACGCGGTGGATGAACGGAGATTTAACCGTTAGGAGCTATGACGACCTCGATCGGGCGACGCTCAGAGTATTGACGGCCAAAGTTGTATGTCGATCCGTCTCGTTTTTGCCTTGTCTATGTGCTCAAAATTTGCGCAAAGCTCGAGGAGATGAATCGGCGTGTCAAGCCAGATGGAAGTGTCGACATGTCTAACAGCCCCCATCAACAAATTCTGCAGCCCTCTGAGGGTAACCGCGGTGGACTGACACGAGGCGGGTCCCCGTCTTTTGTTGCGGACACTTACGATCCCACCCATAATATGTCCCTTTAACATCATGAATAGAACAGATCACTCTTATCTCTTCCGTCTCCATAACACCTGTAGAATTTCGTTAGATTCAAGTCGTAGTAGTGTTAGCAATCACCATATGCCATTGATGATCAGATTATATCATTTCTGGATGAGGCTTCTGTTAGATATCAGGCCCAACTACGCCGTCGGTTTGCCTATGCAGGTCTTTTGAGCGTGCGCGCTCAGTCCCATATGCAGCTTGAATTTATCTGGGTGTGCCCCAGAGCTGATGCCGTACGCGTCACCATTAGATCATTCCAGAGCTTATCCTTGAAATCAAGATCGTTGAGCTATTGTCATCAAGCTGACACCATCATTTTCATGAAGTCATTTGGGAGTCCCGAATACTGGTGGCATCGAGCTGTATATCTCCATAAAATATCTATCATAAATATATCATGTAAATAACAGAGTGTTCATTGCATTAATTTCATTTTCAATGGCCTCGATATTGCCTAATCGGGAAACCTCAATGCCTATTTCATCCATACAAGTGCCAAAGGTCCATTTCTATTTACATTATACAGGCTAGTAAGAACCATTTCTCGATGAAATATGGTCTGATGCCAACAGCGGAAGCTCTGTATACTTGGTTCCCACGGAGGAGACCCAACGTAATGTTATTATTGCACCAACATATATACATACAAATAAGCATCGGCTACAGACTGCAGACGTATATGCCGAGTCTAGACATATCTGACGTTCATCAGCATACAAGCCTCCCAAATGATGAGTTACCGCGCTGTTGGGAAGACCATGCATCCGAGTCCGCATCAGGGCTTATCAGCTGGCAAAGCGGACGTCACACATAGATCCTCAGGCCCTTCAACCCGAAATGTCTGGTTCCAATCGACACCGTCCAAAAACATCACTTGCTCCCGTGTGAGCTTAATATATTTCTTAGCTTTCACTGGTACTCCGCATATGATGATGAACTATTGGCGCAAATTTGGGTCTATATTGGAAAGTTAGAGCTTCGAAAATCGCTGAAACCATTCAATGACACTGCGAGCCGACTCTTCCTTCGCCCATCCTACATATAGGGAAAACATTGAGTTATTACTTTGCAACAACCAGGGAGCGCATACTCAACACACTCACTGGAATTTTCCACAGCAGGGTCACCACGGGTCGCAAATCCGTGGCTGACTCCAGAGAAGACTTGTACAAGATACTTGGCCTTCTTTTCGGCAAGTATGCTCTCTGCGCGGTGGCGAGATTCCGCAGGGAAAGCCCCATCAACCTCTGTAAGATGTGGTAAGTACCGGCCTTTGTCTCTGGACAATAATGGTTCCCAACCTGCGCAAGACAACAGCAGAGGATCTAAGATACTGGCCGTTAGTCTGGTTTATCCCACTTATTTAAACGCGAACTGACTTTTGACGTTCTTGAAATGGTCTTCATTAAGAGCTGATGGATGAGCAAACGCAGCTACATGTAATTTGAAGTCATTAGTGAGATCCTTCTTTCGGATATGGTGCTTAAAAGTTTGTATACCTGCGGCAAAGTCATCCGATGCTGCGGCGTCCATGGCATACATGGCGCCAAAGCAGTAACCTAACGCATATTCACGGCGGATTAAAGACTAAGTTAGATTGTCGTGTGGTAAATGATTTTACAAAAGACGCCTACCAACGGCGGAATATTTGGCATTAGATCCTTTGTAGATGAACAATGGTCACTAGATGAGCGTAAACTGAACATGATATCTTAGGTTACACACCATAGCGCTCGCGCACAGCGGCTATCCATCCTGGAGTGGACTCATTTGCCTGTTTACGCGACTTCGCCGACCAGGCGGCACGGTCGAAGCCCGGTTCATCAGTGTGGTTTTGTATAGGATCGCCGAAGAAATAGTCAAGGCCTAGCACATGGAATCCTGAAAAAAGGTGAGGGGGTTGGGTAGACTGACGCTTTGCAGTGTATGCGTACCGTGTGCAGCGAAATAGTCTTGTAGTAACTTAGAGTTGATGAATAGCGGACTGAAGATGTCCGCAAAGTACAGAACCACCTTAGGTGGCTCGCCTGACACAGTTGAACCTGTCGGTGGGTCGGAAATATATGTCTCGACACCTGCAATGGTCTCCACTCGCCCCACTGGAGTCCCTGTATGTTGAACCCCTTGTGCGCAGTGATCACCGAGTGGACCCGCAAGTGCAGGTGACGCTGTGGTAGTCATAGATTCAAGGTGGGCTCAGACGTCGGTTGTTGGGACCTGGTGGATATTGACGTGCAGGTCAAGAAGTAGATAAGGGTAGGTCAAAAGGTACATGATGAGAATCACATGCTATTTTTAGGCTTCTCGTGAGATTGACAACTGAGATTAGATAATCAGTTTCGCGTTCTTGTGTCTGCGGACACGACTATCAATTGCGACATCGGTCTCGCTTCGAAGTCGAGTATGTACCTAATGTTTACACTGATCCCACAACCGATCGGTAAGTAAAATACGCGAGATCGTAGGTTAAAGGTGAGTTTGAGACTACTTTGACACGGAGAATCGCTTGAACCACTCGATGATACTACGCGCCGACTCTTCCTTCGCCCAGCCTGAGAAGTGGAAAGTGAATCAGTGTGAGAATGGTACGCGAGCTTTTTGGCCAACTCACGAGCATTCTCATCGGCGAGATCGGCGCGCAAGGCCCATCCATGGGCAACACCTGAGAAAAGCTGGACATGATATGTTGCTTTAATTTCAGCCAGGATGTCCTCTGCACGATGCCGTTTGTCGCTAGGGAAGGTGTGATCTATCTCGGCACACGACAGCAGCAGTGGCCCTGAAGGTCATGTCATTCATGTGTAACCCAACAGACTTTCCTAGGTACGGGACTCACTTTTTAGGTTTTTAAAATGGTCTTCTTCCAGAAATGCGGGGTGTGCGAACGCGGCTAAATTTGGATGGTTAGATTGTATTTCTGGACCGAACGTGTATAATGTGACCACTCACATGCTACAACTTGATCTGTAGCAGCAATATCCATTACAAAGGGTGCTCCAAAGCAGTATCCAACAGCCGAATAGATGGCACCCTCGCCTGAGCATGAGATTGGTGAATGAAAAAGCAAATTTGAGATAATGACATGGTAATGCGCACCGTATATTTCTCGCACGGCCTTGATCCATCCCGGTGTAGCCTCTGCTGCTTTCTCCCGATATTTCTTCAACCAGGCCTCTTGATCGAAGTCTGGATGTCCTCTATGGCCAGAGATTGGGTCTCCGAAGAAGTAGTCAAGGCCCAACACATGAAAGCCTTCACAACGCGATCAGGATGTCAATGCTATTCTCCATAGGGACTGTGTCTGGTCGTACCATGAGAGGCAAAGTAATCTTGTACTAGCTGTGCATTGACATAGAATGGGCCGTATACATCAGCGAAGTAAAACAGAACTTTAGCTGGTCCATCTGTGGTGCCCTTCGCGTCCGAGATGTATGTTTGAACCCCAGCAATCTTCTCAATTCGTCCAACAGGTGTACCTTCATGCTTTACTCCTTGTATACAGTGGTCACCAATGGAGCCAGCGATAGTGGTAGCAGAGGACATGGTCGTCAGATGGAAGTTCTGAATGAGAAACGTGGGAAGACTGAGAATGGACGCGTACGCCTTTTTGACATTGAATTGGTCTAATCCTGCCATGTACATGTGATTAAGACATAAAAAAAACAATTCCTCATGTAATACATAATCGACCAGGGTATTATGCCATGACTCAGAGGTTCCTGTACTCAAGTAGCACACCATAAACTGGCCCAATATTGCCGATCGTACCTGCGCGTGAAGCTCTTGTGATCCGATCGCTTGAACCCGGACACATCTGGACCCACAGACGGCACGGAGGAATGATTCGGCCGACGCGGGGAGTCAGCCTAACCAGGCCAGGCCGCATAAGTTAGATCGCGCTTTCTGCTCCAACCTTTTTAATGTCCTTGGGTGGATGACATGTCTCCTCTTCTACCTCTCTGATAACCCTCTGGTAACTCCCCTGCGCGTTCGACTCGCAATATGGGGAAAGACCACCTACCTCCCGAGCCACATGGGAAACTCACCCGGTCCGACTTTTGGTTTCCGGACGGCAATGTTGTGATTATTGCTGGGACTTCTGCGTTCAAGGTGCACCGCGGGCAGCTTGAGAGGCATTCGGAGGTCTTCAGCGATCTTTTTTCGATACCGCAGCCGAAGGAACAAGTGCTAGTGGATGGATGCTCCTCAGTTGAGCTGCAGGACTGTCCCTCTGATGTTTTCTACTTCCTCAGTGCTCTTTACGACGGCTTGTAAGTCGGCGCTTTCTTGCAAATATGTCAACGTCTAACGTAACACCAGATATTTCAAAAGATCTCGCTCTTCTGATTTCCCCGCTATCGCTGCTGTTCTACGTCTTGCATCAAAATACCTTGTCGAACCGCTACGCCAGCGCTGCATCGCGCGTCTGGATGCCGATTGGCCCTCGACTCTCACTGGCTGGGACCTGAGGGAGCGTCGCTCTACTGATGAAAACGGCCGTTACGTCCCCCGCGACCACTGCGCCCACCCCATTTTGGTCATTGAACTGGCCATTGAAATGCATCTCCCATCTATCCTTCCTGCTGCTCTGTACGACCTCTCGCGCTACGGACCGAGCAAAATCATGGCCGGTGCGGTGGCTCCCATCACGGCATATGAGCGATTGATCAGTCAATTGACGGCGACAACCTTGCCACAGGAACGCCCTGTGCGACTCTCCCGCGAACTGCTTTGCCGCACACTTCGGGGCCGCGAGGCTACCCAACGCTATATGGCTAGCTTCATCGCAAAGGAGCTCCACTGCCGATCCCCCGCCGAGGACTGCCTCAATCGCGCACTAGAAAAGGATAGCCCTAGTCGCCCCTGCCACGAATCGTTCTACTTCATTATGCTCAACATTCTGCGTTCCGTTGGAGGAATAGCGTGCGGGCGGGACGCGGATCCTCTCTATACACTGGTGCAGGCTAGCGAAATGCTGACACGAACCGACTTTTCGGATGGACATCATCAGTGTGGACTGAAGCTCTGTCAAGCGTGCAAATCGGATTTTGCGGAGGCTGCCTCAAAGGCTCGGGAAGAGGCGTGGTCAATGCTTCCCCAATGGTTCGGCTTCATCGAAGGCGATAAACCGACCTCTCTTTTGGACTTGGACTAATATTGTTTGTTATTCAGTAATGCTCGTACCCTAATTCGCTCCTTGCTTTATTTCTATCATATATCTCTACTCCATATTGACTTCATATCTTACTTGACTTTATGTTTACATCTTGACGGTGTACTTATTTCGATTGCTGATCAATTTCACTCGTTTCATCCCCGATCCATCGCGGAGGGTCTCACAGCTTGAGATTTTGGCACCATGAAGCGATGAGCTGCACGAGAGCAATCCTTCTGCACTCACATTAAACACCTTGCCCCCTTTCAACCTAACTTGAGGTGAAATAGTATGACTTGGATGCAGCAGGAATAAGGTATGCCTTTTCCAGTTGACGTCAGGAGCGCTCCCGGTCACCTGAAAACAACATACTTTATCCCTGCTGACTCATTCATAGTGGCACAAATATTAGTCTCGTTCAAAGACTGTGTACACCGTACGTACGCGCTGCGTCTGTCATGTTTGTTTCAAGACATCGAGCAATTCAATGACACGTTCCGGTGTAGGCCTGAGATGCGGGTCAAGTTTCCAGCATTGCCGCGCAAGATCCCAAATTTCATCGGGGACGTTAAGGCGAGGGGGTCTCTGGCCGTCGATGATCTGTGAAAAGGCTATAAAATCACTGACGTTGAAATAAGGCATGTACCCCGTGTACGTCTTGAGAGACCACGTGAGACGTCGAGGACTCAAAGAAGAACAACCATACGAACCTCGTAAATCACCATCCCATACGCGTAGATGTCGCTTTTGTAAGTGACCATGCAGGCATCCAAGAGCAAGAGCTCTGGGGCCATCCATCGGAAGCTGCCGCGGACAGGGACACCCGCATGGGCGGCGACGACGGTAGTTTCTGGAACAGAATTTGCAAATCTGGACAGTCCAAAATCCGCGACGCAAGCAGTCCCATTGTCGCGGATCAGAATATTCGCCTATTATTCAAAACAATCAGCCAATTGTGCAGAATTTCGAAGTTATATATCAGATTCATACCGCCTTCAAATCACCATGGACTATGGTTAATTTGTTCATGAACGCAACAGCTCCGATAATTTGTTTAGCCTGGTGTTGTGTCGATAGCGTATCAGCAGATGCATTTTGGCTTGCACATTCGAGAAATCGGAGCATTCACCAGAATCAACTTTTGTTTAAGCCCTGCGCACTTGCCAGATTTGACAAACTCCAGCAATGTCCCTTGATTCATCCACGGAGTTATTATGCTCAATACATCGGCGTGGTAAGTGACGCCTACGATGTTGAGGATATGCGGGTGGTTTTGAATTAAAGACATTATCCGGACCTCCTGAGAATACACGTACTGGGTCAAGACGATTATGTACCTACCATTTGAAAGACATACATCACTGATACTATTGTTGCTTGCTTTGCCGGCATATACCCTGGGGCGCTTGACAGCCACTAGTTGTCCGGCGAGCTGCCCCTGATATATATCCGAGTATCCGCCATGTACTGAAGGGTAGGCGTTAATCATTGTGACACAAATGGCTGAGTTGGGTGAGGATGTCGCAGACAGATCACCACTCTATGGTTGATAAAGCGGTTCGTGAGCAAGTCAAAGAGTAGACAAGATTCGAGAACTATGCGCTCACCGTGGCTTGAGATTGGCCATAATAACACGGAATTTGGGCTTGTAGATGTTTATCAATTGCCATGGAAAGCTGTCGCTAAAGAATTAAAACTGAGGAGGAGTAGACCAAGAACAGGCAATGATGGATCGGTGTTGAGCACAACTCTTATAAGTAGTCACAGATGAGCAATCAATGGTGCCATTGAAAAGGCATAGGTGGATCATAGGATCAATTGATTTTGAGGTCTAAACACACATGGGATTTGATATTTGCGTACTTGCTCTGCAGTATCGCGCTATTTTGGAAGAACAGTGCGTACAGATCTGTCACCTTTGCGGATAAAATCAAAGCACTTCGATCCGTCATCCTTCCCAAGGATGTTCTGGACTTCGACAAGTGACAGACCGCATAACTCACGCAGGTGCTTGACCCGGCTCATCACTGCTCTGATGTTCTTGTCCGTGACTCCAGGTATACACCTAAGCACATTTTCCGCCTCGACATTGATATCGCCCATGGTTGTGCCATCCAGGGTCCCAATCGCAGCGGCTCTGTCACGGTCTGGCTCGGGGTTATTCTTCTTGAGATCTTTGAAGATTTCCGTGGTGGCGTATGGAGAAGATGCCCATATGATTCGCAGCTTGGGGAAGCTCAAAGTCAGGAGAACAATCTTTGTTTGAATGGTTGGAGAAGATGGCTTTTCATGATCAGAAGTTCCGCCTTGCTTTTTGATAGGATATTTGCTTCCCGCAGTTTTTCCATACGTCTTCAGTTCGCCAACCGTCTATTCAAGTAGGGAATGGTCAATCGCATCGCGCTGAACCGCCATCAATGGTGTACTTACATCAAACGTAAATGCCTTGTCTTCTTCGAACTCAATGAGCAGAATGGGGTACTTGTAATGGGCACACATCATTTCACATTGAGTATACCTGCCAGAGATTTTGAACAAAATTAGGAGAGGAATCATCTGTGAGACTTACAGTCGACCACTGTTGAAACTCGACATAAGATCAGGCAGACTCTTCCGTTCGACGCAAATATCAGGCGTCAGGACATAGTCACCAACAGTAAGCTGTACAGCTTCAGGGAGCACATTGGCCGCATGGACCAACGACGGAAGCGCAGATCTAAATTCGCGAGTGTCGACAATGATCTAATGACAAAAAAATTGAGAAGAAGCGCCTGAGCTGTTATGATGAACTATACCTTGGAAGGCTCCGTACTGACAGTGCGCTGTCCGCCTGCAATGCGTGAGCTGATGGTCTTCAGAACAGCATCCGAAGAACCAGCTCTTCTATCTTCCTGTAGCGTTAGGAGCATAGACTGGACGACAAATTGTCAGAGCGCCACATGGAAGCCGTGACTCAAGCATAGGAAAGACGCACCCCACGTTCTTTGATGAGCCGTTCAAATGAATGCTTTTCCTTCCGAATACCTGCGAGATACTTGTGCTCTTCACAGCTGTTGCTATACACCATGTGGTAGACGCGCAAAGCATGCCCAGGGTGTGAGCTTCTGTACACCTGATTGGGGGTTGCCATAAACAGGTTATTCGGCTTCGGGAGGCACAGTACTCACCTCAATGCGACGGACAAAATCCATGTTAGGCTCGACCATAACGACGAATTTGGGTCTGATTTCAGCCAGAATCCGATCGTCAGTGTCGTCGGAATATGATCGGACAACAACAGTTTGCTCTGGAGCCAGCAATCCGAAATTCATGTCGAAGTCGCTCTCCAGCGCGCCAGATGTGAAATCAAGCAGGGGGGCATCATTCAACACGAGGGGGTAATCGTCGAGCACGCCGCTTTGGGATTGCAAACTGCATCGCCGATCAGTAATTTGACAACGTGGCGAGAGAAGGGAGAGCACTCACAATTGGGTAAAAGCGTCGCTTTCTGGTACTGGGTCGCTGAGAGATATGGCCACGGGTTCCGCCTTAACCACAGGTACTGGCGCTCCTCCTCGGACACGACGTCTATTCATAACTCGAGCGGCTTTCTCTCTGTCCTTCTTCTGGAGGGCTTCACTAATCTCATCATCCCTATTACCCTTGCCGTATGCATATGGCTGTTGCTTTTGTTGCTTCTTTTCCTCCAGTCCTTCTGCCATCCGGGCTTTCCAGACAAGATATTTACGCATTTTCTTGAACATCATACGACGTCCTTGCTGGCCCGGTTGAGACTTTGAATTCATAGTTGACACGAACTCAGTCAGTTGATGACAGGACCGAAGCGACGAAGTCATGACAAGAATGGTATTGGAGGATCCTGGGGGTGCTGGATATCGGAGTAAGAACATCACAAAAGCGATGCCGACGTTGACTTTGCAAAGACTCACGACAGGTTCCCGGCTTCATAGCGTTCTCTTGGCGAATCATCTCTCCCTCTGCCTCGTATATTATTTGCGCCAAAAGAGTCCATTTCGGCAGCTCCTCAAGCACAGGGTCAAGCCCCGATGGAACCCAAGCTGGCTTCTGTGACTCTTCCACATCTTTGTCTTTCGCATGATTATTGGCCGGCGTAAAGCCTTCTGCTTCGTCTAGTGCGGCCCATGCATCGTCATCTTCGGTGAGGTCGACTACCTGACGCTCAGCCTGTGTGGCAGTGACCAAATAACACCGACGTTGTGCAGACTGGAAGATCACATTAGCAGCATCTGTGAGCATCCATGGCGATTGGTGCTGCCTCACGCCCCCAGTCACCGAGATGGTGTTCGCAGCGATGAGAGACTCCAAGTATTCGTGGAAGTCGAACGCGTCGTATGTCAATAGATAGCTGGAAGGTTGGGTCAGAATTATACCCGTTTGACTTGTTGAGGGACTCACTTCAGTAAACCACGAAGAGTGCCAAGGTCATTGACAAGCTGCTTCGTTCTCGGGCCGACTTGGTGCCAATTTGGGTCAAGTTGACGTCGAACAACAGTTTCAAACGACCGGAAATACGCGTTTTCGACATTCAGGTCGTCCAAATCGAGCTATGCATTCAATTAGTAGCGAATGCGAACCAAGGCGAAGCCGCATACGTTCGTGTTTGAGCGTTTTATTTCTGATAGAGTGGCAGTCATACATTGTATGATAGCATGGTGTATATCGGCCATAGCTTCTGTCAGATCTTGCGAAAGTTCGATAACATCAGCGCGTCGCCTTTCCAACGTTTTCTTGATGTCAGCATGGAACCTGTTCCTCTGTTAGAGAGCATAGAAGACAGTAAGGTCGGAGGGCATGTACCGAGGGTAAATGTGGACAGTGCGTATCTGCAGTTCTTTCAAGATATTTTTTAGGGGCGATAAACCGCTAGTTATCTGCTCGGGTTGGTCCGTGAATGCTTTGATGAAGCCTTTGAGGTTCTGTTCTCGATACAGGCGAGCAACAAATGCCTCGGGACGGGTTGCCGTGGCTCTGAACTTAAATGAGCTATCGTACATGACGTCGACAGATGAAGAACCAATACTTCTCCGCATGCAAGATGATGATTCCAGTTATGAGTTCTCGAGGTATATCGTCGGTCAACATGTCGATTGTCAAGATGACAGGTGTAATCGAGAATAAACCACCTTGACGGTAGAGGTTCTTCCTAAAGCTGTTCAGTGTCAAAGCAGGATTGCGAACGCGTTAAGTACCTGTCTTTCGTTTCATATGTGACCACCCGAAGGCCTGGCTTGCGAACGCCAATAATTCCAAGCTCTTCCCCAATAGCGGACTCCTCTTCAGTAGTGGCATTTACAAGGATGACAAGGTTCTTAGGTGAGTCATATATCTTCATGAGAGTAGTAATGATTCTCCTCATGCCTAACCCTCGCGCCATGACGATTAAGTCACTCGTAGCTGGGTCGACAATGTTCTCTATGATTGCCTTGTGGAATGGGAGGAGGGTCGACATATTGTTATCTCTGTTTCGTTTTCTTCTGAGGCTTCAATAATCTTGATGAGTTCTTGAGGGGCGAAAGGATTCCAGGTGTATACAAAGTTCGTTCCAACCTGCCAGCTCATGTATAGAGATTTAAAAACATGGGTGCGAACTTGGAGGACGTCGTGGTTGCAAGTCAAGATGGATGCGGTCATTGTTTGGTGCTGGCTGGCTACACTGACAGCCCCTTGAACCCGACCACCATCACACCCTGTCATCATGGGTAAGCTGAACATCGCCCACCACAAGTCCTATCATCCGTATCGCAGGGATAACATCGACAGAGTTCGGAGAGATGAGGAAGAAGCGAAACTCAAGGAGGAGAAGGAAGAGGGTAGAATGCTGTTAGCTGTGCGTTCGTTGCTTTGGCGTCTGCCTTGACTGGAATTAACACAGTGGGGCGTCTAGGACTCGGAGGCTCGCATTGATCTCCTTCGTGAACGGGCTGGTATTTCTGAGAAGGCCGAGGAGAAGAAGAAACGGCGCGATTACGATGACACTAAGCACATCGCCTCGTCCAGTTCTATGACCGGCGCCATCTTACCAACGACAAATGGTCACATCAACTTGTTTGAAGATTTAGAAATGGTGAGAAATGTGGGATGATAGACGACCCGTTCTTCTAATATGCGCTTTTGTCCAGAGCGCTCTCGCGGCCGTAGCAAAAGTATCGAAGAAAACAACGGCCAACGACGAGAAAGGTGTGGCTTTGGCACCATCAGCGAAGGACCTCAATCCATGGTATTCATCAGCATCGAAAGACAAACCTGAAGATGTAGAAGACGATAAACGGTATGAAAGCTAGCCCATAATCGTCTTCCTGGTCTCTTACTTACGGCGCATGAAGGAAACGGGAGGAATACCGCAAAAACGCACATGATCCTCTCACATCTATAGAACGGCAATTGGCAAGCCGTTCGTCTGGCTTCTCGTCCTCGTCTTCGTCCCGAGGACGTATGGCGCCCCCGGTTTCCACCAGGGCCCTATCTGACAAACCACCAGAAGTTCAGGCGCGACTGACGCGGGAATCATCTGAGCGAGAACGTGCCCTGGAACTTATCCGGCGAAAAAAGCGGGAAACGTTGGCCAGTATGACACCAACGACAGTCAATGGGGACGACGCTGAAAGTGGTTATGGGGACGTCTTCAATAAGCGCGAGGTAGAAGAAGCGCACCGATACAAGGATAGGCGGTGGGACGGCGGGTGGCGGCGAGAAGACAGAGACAGGAATAGAAACTGGGACCGGCGAAGTCCGCCTCGACATCGTCGGTGAGCCTGTCCCCATCATTTGTATAAAGTGTTTTTTGTATTGTTTTGCTGTCATGCTGTGCTTGCTTTACTTGCTTGCTCTCACCAACTACCTATGCTACTTCCGTTGGCTTGCTATGAAATATTAAAACTTCTCACCTGCCAAATTGCGCCGATTAGGAAATTATGTGTTCAATCGGTCGTTTCCCGGATTTCTGATCATGCTTTCAATCACCGTTTTGGTGATGGTATCATTACTGCTTGTCTTATCATATGAAGATATATTTATCTTCTTCTCTACGTACTCTGGGTACCTATATGCAACCTATATGCACTGCTAATACATCGGTATTGGACCTTTGCTCTATGTTCAATTGTGCCGTTAGCCTCGCATTCTATTTGTTTGGTGTTATTATATCCAACTCTATTATCCGTTCTATATCGCTTCTCAGGCACTCAGACGGGTGATGGTGGAAAAGTTGTTGGCCGAATTTCCCAGTAAGCGTATCGTGTATCGCCCTCAACTCCTTCAAAGTGCGAAATATGGACTGAATAGCGACAATGCTACGTATGCCGGTTTTCCAATGTCGATTATGACATGTTCAATGGTTTCCGTTTGACCTTGTGACTTGTAGTTGGTGAATGCGTATCCTGGGATGGGTGCGTATTGTCGTCTTGTCATCTTGTAGTGACGTCATTGACAAGATGGAGCACCCTACTTTGCTATGCAAAAGGGAGTACACCACATACGTCAACTTGGCGTCTTTGGAGCGGACTAACTGCGAATCCCACCGAAGATATCGAAGCGAAGCTCCCACCAGGTGCCACAGTGAAGGTTTCCTTTAACCTTTATCATTACGCCATGGTTCCAGCGGGAGCGCCCACGTCGGACACTTTCCATGCACACTTGTGACCTAACTAAGGTTCCAATTCCTCAAGAGGCACCGACAGGTCACACTCAACGCAAAATCCTTGCTAGGCGCCCAAACCATGTCCCCCAATCACCAACAAAACGCTTCCGGTCTGAGTAGGCAAGCGTAGCCGCTGCGTTCATCCCAGCCTCACCTTATCGGGTGGAAGCAGCAACAACCGAACACGCAGTGGCCGGCGGGCTCACCGACGTTTAAATACGGAGCATCGGGCCGTTCTAGAATCTAATGATAAAAAGGCGTCTTACTACAGACTCAGGAGGTGGGTGCCTGGATATAAGAATGTATATATAGTTGACGATAGCCTCGAAGCTCTCAGGTGAATCAATGGCTGAACGCAAGATGGTCCCGAAGAAAAAAAGTCGCATGGAACTTGGTGATGATATAGCTTGATTGATGTACAGTAGTGTTCTGAAATCCCTTTGAATGTCTTGCATAAAGGTAACTTGAAGGTAACACATCCATATCTCACAATCAGATAGCAAACCCCAAGATGACAACGTCACCCCCTAGTTCGGAATGGCATTCCAAACTCCTGACACCTATTCCTTCATTCGTGCCTCTCCGCATTCTCCGTACATATGATCCACGTTAAACCTTGTCCACTCCGATAACAACCCGCCAACTCTTGAATGATTCAAAGAGCAATGGCTCGACTAAGTTTCGACGTTGTTCCCACTGGATGATTGACTATGCTCGTGCAATCCCGCACAGTTGATGAAGGGCACCTAATACCGTATGCATGTCCATTATTGCACGCAAACAGGTCCAGCATGGTTGGAGCTTGGCACCGCATATGGAGAAAACAACTCGGCGAGAACAAGAGAAGGCAACTTCATTCTTCTTTTTCTTGTGCATCAACGATGGTAACGCCGCTGCCACATTGGATTGACAAGCACCTATTCAATCACCATCATAAAAAAACTTACTGAAATGGTTTGTTTGCGCCCAGAACGGGCGAATGTCTCCTGTCTCATTTCAATGCACTTATTCTTGAACTGACATTCGTTATATCCTTTCAGTATGTCGCCCACCGATAACACCTGCAAGCCACGAACGACTAAGGTCAGTCACGGACCGGTAATTATAGCCCACTACATCGTTCAACACGAGCGTGAGCATCCATCCTGGGATTCGTTTACTGCGAAGCAACCACGCGTCAGATGGACCACCTTCATCTACACGATTTTATTATGCATTTTTTCGGCACTGAAAGGTATAAAAGGTCTTCAAATCGATAGCAGTTCGTCAGATCCAATCCACCCGGTTCTACTCTACCTTGTGCAATCTCCTCTGTTGTGCTCCACAGCGTCAAATCAACCAGCCATGTTCTTCAACAAGATTGCCCTCCAAGCCCTCGCTGCCGCTGCCGTCGCGTTCACAATTGTACGCGCTGCCCCAGTTGAGGCTGGCGACGTCGTACGTGTACCTTCCTCTAATAGTCGTCACCCTTTCGTTGACCGGCACATTCTGTAGGTCACTCTCAACCGTCGCGTCGATGGACATCTCTTCGTGTGCACCGACAACAATTTTACGGGTATCTGCACCAACCTCGCGTTCAATATCAATGCGTGCATCAACCTCGTATCTCCGTTCCAGGACACCATTTCTAGCTTTGGACCTGACAAAGGCTTCATTTGCATTACTTACACGTCAGTCGATACCAAAAACTGTTTTTGAGACGAGGAACTGACATACATTCAGCAACAATAACTGTCAGGGTTCGACCTACACTGGCACCAACCCTGGCTTTGGATCCTTGCCCTCTGGCATCAACGATGCTATTTCCTCTTTCCAGTGCTTCCACCAGTAGAGGATCAATGTCAGTGCTTCAAGCGACTGTCTATCATTGGGCACGCATTGACTTCTGCCCTCCTAATATTTTTTATCAGGCAACAGTGACCACAATGATGAAATGTTTGCGGGCGCTAGTGGAGATATTAACCTGGCAAAACGTACATTGTATGAATATTTTCAATTGTTCAAGGAAGGGGTGGTTGCTCTCAGGAGTTTATAGCTTGTCCTGTGCTTACTTCATGTCCATCTGCAATATGAATGACCCCCAGGCTTCCTGTGGTATTGAAAGGGGAAGTGTAGATCTTTCTCGGAGTCCGCCGACCTAATACTGCGTCCACAACCAAAGTTGAAAGAACAGATACAAAGCTTCAAATTAGCCTAGCTTTGTGCTCCGGGCATGTGGTAAGCCAGAGAATACAGAATCAAAATAAAATAAAATACAACCTCTTTGCATTATGAGAATTATAAGTAAGAAACAATGGTGGTGTGCGTACAAATACAATTGCTTATGATTATAGTGGATGTTAAATTATTATCTAGGATCTTTTCTCAGAAGAAATCAGAAGCCGTGGTTATGTTGGCGTGCTACCTCCTCAGTACGGTAGCTAAGGTACATATCAGCCGCATCGACATCATCAGGCGATGTCTGGCCTGGTGAGCGCTTCTGCAATGATGAGAAGATGACACAAGTTCTGAAAATATACGGGAGAATTTAGAAATAACCGCACATAGCTGAGGTAGGCATTCGATTTGTCGGCAGCATTGGCTTCTGCGCGGTTGTAGCTTAGGTAGGCGTCCGATTTGTCGACGACATTTTATACCCTATATGTTACGATAAATCTGAGCTCCACCAAAGTCCCAACATATCGATTGCGGTGTTCTTCGCAACAAACATCTGGTGCTACTGGATAGGTTAAAACATAGCACCAAACTGTCAGGCCGCGACCGGGTCAGCGCTTGCAATGATCCATGCAACCTGATGTTATGCAAACCCCATTCAATCTTATCTCAGCCTTGTGCGCATAGTTTCGGGTAATATTGTGTCGTTGAGAATGATAGTTTCTGTCAAAAATCTATCACTGATAAGGTGAAGGTTTGTTCAAATATTGCATCATACTCGTATTTTCTGTAGGTCCATTGAGATGTCAGGTGAAAATTTCGCCGGGTAGATTCATGTCGTCGGAATCTCACTCTGCTCCACTGGTGCCCCGGTATGCCACACTTATAATCCATTGAGAATCGACACCATAGCTTCATTTGAGGGTCATCATAGTTCACGAAAAACACTCTACGAGCATGCACAGTGCTGGACATGGAGAACAATGAATATACATTCGACTTCTTTTGGATCGTGGGTATGTGGAAGTGTGATATGGACCTCTCATATAACTTGGCTATAAATAGATGCTTCATTGACAATTTGACACCGTTTATTAGGCGGTCGGCTGCCAATCCCCCAGTCCGTAACGCCAATCATCCGATGTCACTCCACGTCGATCTTCGTTGATCTTCATGGGCCTTAATCGATTCAGTGTAGTCAATACTTTGGAGAAGCCCGCGAGACGGACCCTCAGATTATCATCAGCTGAAGAGTATCCAGATGGTGTATGCCGCCAAGCGGTAGTATTGCCTTTTGGTGGCATTTTACCTTGCTCATTCAAAGCACATAATCGGTGACTCTCTATGGAGTGGCGTGCATCCGAATCTTTCTCTTTCAGGGAAGAGAATGCCTTGGGGGCGGCAAGATCGACATTCGGGATGTGTCTCGGGAGTGGAATCGGCGAGGCATCTGGATGGTGTGTCCCACATTGGGTATGCAAACCGCGCCCTAGGGTCACATATAAGGACGATAGACTCGATATGCCGTCCGTCTATCGACCCTCAGCCACATTTACATCTGCCTGAAAAATTATTCATCCGCCATGGCAACCATATCTCTGAACGAGAAGATATACAAGCAGTTGAACGACGCCGAGGATAGGAGCAAGGATATGTTATACCACAAGCATCCCCTCTGCCCCCGACAAGGTCCGAAGGCGCCAAAATCCATCTCGTAGCGCTGTGGTCTGTTCTCCTGGTGCAAGCAGTTACTATTTCATTACTTCTTCTCCGGCGGATGAGTGGATTGATGATGTCAACACAACATCTTCTTTAGTGTATGTTTACGATCTTCCATAATACTTCAATACGTATCCGGGCGAGAAACTGACTTCTTTTCGCTCGTTCAGCGCCTGCCGACCATGTCGTCAAATCCGAGGTCAAGACCTTCAACTTTGGTATTGGTAACGACTTGTCGCCTTTCCAGCAACCTCCATCAGACGAGCTAGATGAGATGTGGGAAGACTTGTACAACTGCGAGCTATATCTTTCTATATTTTTTATGGTTAGACTTTCTCACTCTACGTGATGTAGTCGGTGTTCACCGCATCCCGAAGGAGGAAGCCGCTCTCCTTCCAAATAAGACCGCCGCCATTCCCGGAGATCACGATGGCTACTACATCGCAGAGCTCGAGGTCTTCCATCAGCTACACTGTCTAGTACGTCTCAATCTTATCCTCCCTTCCCTGACACTTACTAACTCTCATAATACCTCAGAACATGATCAGAAAAGCCTTATATCCTGAGCGCTACCCCGATATGGCGCTCGGCACTGATCAGTCCGACGAGCACGTTGGACACTGCATTGACGCTATCCGCCAAGGACTGATGTGCGCCGCCGATACCAGTGTTGTTGTTTGGCAATGGGACGAGAAGTCACAGAAAACAACCTTCCGCGGAAACGTTGCACACACCTGCAGAAACTTTGACGCCATCCGCGACTGGGCGCTGGAGAGGCAAATCACAGAGAAGTTCTATCAGGGGATATTAGTACAGGATAACATTCAGATCCCAATCTTTAACCCGGCCGGAAGCTCGTATTTCCCATCAAGCTAGGGTGTGCGAATAGAACTTCAAACTCGACCAATGTACACCATCTACCATATTGTGCCTATAATTTAATTGCCGTATCATTTATTACTACCACGCATGCACAATGATCATATGAATAAGCTCAGAAAAGGTTTATTTAGGCTTTGTGTATATTTACACAATCGTAGCAAAGTTGTCGGGTCCAACACCCAGACAAGAGACCTGCAAAGCTCCCAGGCAGGTTAGAAATCCGGCCGCGATGGGAGTCATAATCGCGAATCCATAGAAGGTCATTCATG
This sequence comes from Psilocybe cf. subviscida, assembly GCA_013368295.1. Lineage (NCBI taxonomy): Eukaryota > Fungi > Basidiomycota > Agaricomycetes > Agaricales > Agrocybaceae > Psilocybe > Psilocybe cf. subviscida. Next base: position 4,711,730 of record JAACJJ010000056.1, on the reverse strand, counting down.
TTGAATGAAGTGACTTTGGGTCTGTCATTGTGCCCTGTTTGAACTACATAGTAGGCGGACTAAGACACTGGGGACGAAGAAACTTTAAGAACCGGCGATACAAAAAACATCAAGGTCGAGGAATCCCAGTGACAGTCCCGAAGCATGAAATCGAGTACGAGACAAAACTTGATTGTGGAAAATGGACGGACAAACTGTGAGGAACGCTGGAGGAACCTGTGAGCATATCCAAGAGGTGACACCGCAATTCAAGTGGCAACGCCAAAATTGGCTCGCTTGACGCACAGGCCTCTGAGCCCCCGAATAGGTGGACACCAGTGTCCCCATGTTCAGTCCAGGCAGACTGTAGTCGCCTCATCCAGCTGCTGGAATCGGGAATTTGTTCAGTTCCGACTTCGGAAATTTGACTGACGGTACTCACAACTGCGGGCACACTCCACTAAAGCGCCACAACGTATGCGGTGTTCTCATCATGGGACGGAGTTGACGTGCACATCCATATTGCAGTAGGCGGCGTCAAAGCTAGTCGACCATTTATGTTTTCCCGTCTACGATAGACGTGATTGCGACAGCGGCGTCTGCCACAGAGATCACTCAAACACTGACGTTGTCGACGCAGTTCTCCTCTGCTCTTGGCTTTTTCCTGTATCACCTCCGCACTACGCACTAACCTCAGTCTCCAGCTTTATAATCACTCACTTTCGATAGCCACCATGCGTCCACAGGTTCGTCCTCTCCTCATTCCCACCCATTGCATACTCCAAAAGTCCTAGTTCGCGAACGCACGCGACGTGGTGTGAGCACACGTTGGTGCATCGAGCTGACAAAGAAGACAAGACCAAGGGTAAGTCTCGTCATGACCTGCACCATTTATCAGCATCATACATGACAATGAGAGCGCCCAGAGACACAGAAATAGGAAAAGCCAGAAAAAAACGAATCAGAAGGACCGCGTTGTGATCGTAAATTCGGACCGCCCTACAATATGCCTAAGGGCATGCGGTGGCTTATGACGATGAGTCACCCAAGAGTAGCGGACTAACTGATCTAAGCGGAGCATCCTTGGTTCAGATACGAAAAGGCAAGATGCATTTGGAGCATGTTGTGAAGCAATGACGCATGAGTGAAGCTCTGTAGTGAAGTCTGAAAGACGCTGGAGAGTTCAGCGCAGTTTGAATTTCCCGGCAACTTCCGAGCGGGAGTTGATACCAACTTGATCAGATACTTATCACAGAGGAAGATTGGAAAAACATATGCTTAAGAGAGACTACATAAAGTTTCGAGCCAATCTACAGAAGGAGCGATCAATTCTCTTCGAACACCATTGTGGTCATTTTCATAAAAGAAAAGAAAGCTGGATGGGTTCTCCAAAAATTGCCGAAAGCCGAAGCTGACAGACGAGTCCGGATCTATAATTTGCAACTAGCCAAAAACTGTGCCTCGGTGCAACCTCACTGGCGACAGTTCATGCCCGAGCACAAGAGATGCCGCCACAACCTTGGGGCACAGTCGCTTATATACCGAGTGTAGTGCGCGCACGGACCAGAGGCAGAGCATTACCTGGTCCAGATTCTGACTCATTGTGGGCAAACAGTGATATTCGTGACTAGCAAGGGGAGCGGATCCAAAGTCCGAAGCGCGCGGGAGATTTGTAACAACGAAGCACACGTTGGCAATTTACGAAAGTGCGACAGCAACTCAGAGCAGAGGCAGGGAGAAGGTGTTAGGTTGGTCAATCCCAGAGCACCATGTTGGCCAGATGTGGACGACGATCTGACATTCATCAAGAAGCATCCGTGGAACGATGTTTTCAATGACGCTTCTGCTGTGGAATTGTGGGATCAGAATCACGGGAGTCGTCGAGGGGCTTCTTAAGGGAGGGAAGAAATGGAGATTGCAGGAAAGAGAAAGAGAGACATGTCATGCATGCCCGGTGATACGGTCCGAAAGAATCAAATCTCTTTACAGCAATCGGCGTAAATATAGAAAACAAACTCTCATCGAGAAATGTTATCTGAAGCAAATAAGATTCGAGCATTCAAATTGCCCTTGGCACAGGCCGACTGAGCGGATGGGTGGCACTTGTTGGGAGGATAGCCTTTTCATTGATGGATTGGAATTGAGCAGCACTCTTCTATCGAATGTCTTGTATTTAACCTCTAGCCAAATAGAAAGGGTAGTCCTTGCTTATTTTTGGATAGCTTGGCGCACCCCTTCTTTGCCTGAAGTAAGATATATTTAACTTCGCTTCAAATTGCAAACCTACTCGGTTTGTGCATGTATCGCCGGCGCCGGCGCCCGTGAGGCCATGAAGACAAATTCAGTTGATCTGTTGCCCAAAATGGTTGTAGGTGCTTATTGTCACTCCCGACTGAGCTTGGAATATGCGAGATGGATGATCACAATGGCGGCTTCGGCCTCCAGGACATTCTCTAGCATTCTCTACGAATTCGTAGACGAGAGAGATATGACCAGTGTGCACCACCGTCGGCTATTGCATGACATCCTCATACCCATTTGTCGAAGTCTTCCTCTTAACATCTCAACTGCCATGATGACACCCCAAGCAAGATGCTAGCCGTAGCACGCGAATAAAAGGAGTTCTGCGAGATCTGGTGGGACTGTGAATGTATATACGCCCTCTAAGTGGTTGTTAGAAAGCTGAATGAGAACCTTCAAGAGGCCTTGAGGCTAACTATCTCATCGCGTCTCTAATCGTTATGTCAGACGCTCGGGCAGTGTCACATCGCTGGGACTCTGTCTCCCTCTATATAAGGGGTCGATTCAAAGAATTATGGACTCCCGCTGCGACCGAACATGTCATATCATATTCTACTTGTAGCGATACCTGCTTGGGGTATGATTCCACACTATCCTCCATATTCAATGCTGACATTCTCCAGGCCATGTCCGTCCTCTTCTCGCCCTCGCTGTGCGACTGGTACTTGAGCGGGATGATATAATCCTCACAATCCTCATACCGCCCAATGTGCTGGACCAGAGCTTTGGAGACATCGAACTCGAATTTTCCCGGGATGGGTCCCAAAGTGCAGCGAAACGTATCAGGCTCGTCTCTCTGTTTCGCTCAAAGTAAATACCATATATTAACTGCATCGTCGCATTGAATTAGGCTCGTGACAACCATCGTAGCTGAACCGACCGACCACATCTTCACCATTTTGGGCAAATGCACTCAGGCTTACCCAGCCGTTTATGAGCGCCTAATTAATGGCGAGGCTATCACCTGCGCGGTGAAGGGTATAGTGTTTGACCCCCTTCCGCCACCCGTCGCGATTATCATGGATTTTTGGTCGCTTCCAGAGCTTAAAGCCACGCGATCAATGACTGGTAACACCGTCCCAGTCATAGCCATTGTCGCTTCGGGTGCAGGACCAGTCATCCAGCTGTTTGGGCCAGAGAGCATGGGTGGCTTCGGCGATATAGGCGCGAGGATTGATGCTGAGGTTGCGAGCAGTGGGCGAGACCCGATCGAGATTGGAGAAGAGGTGTGCATTTTGTCCGCGTACTCATCATTCACGGATGGATATTTAACCCATGTTGTTGATAGATATTTTTTGCCGTCAATGGGTCTGTTGTCAGGATCCCTGGGCTCCCGGAGATGTTTGACTATGAATCGTTCCCGCAAAAAGTGAGGGAAAGCGCTCAACATGAGGAGATCCGCTAACCAATGCAATTAGATGACACCACCGGGTCCACTCGCTCCTATTGCGAGGGCCGGACACAGGTACCTATCTACACAATTATTTTGGTTTTACGAGTGTAGATACTGACGCTATACGGTAGCTTCCTCGAAGGCGCTGACGGCTTGATACTAGCTACTGCTAAAGCATACGAGACCTCGGGGTCACTGAAAGCTTTTTCAGAATACAGACTCGGGAAAAATAAGGCCACTTTCGCTATTGGTCCGCTCCTGCCTCTCCATTATTCTTCGGGACAAATTAGCAATCGCGGTGATGAGGCATTAGCCACGTTCCTAGCTGACAAGCTCGAAAGGTTTGGACAGAAATCTGTTCTTTTCGTGAGTATCAGATTTATCGTTTCTTATCAAGTACTGAAGCTGTTAAAGATGTCATTCGGAACTTTTATATGGCCTGAATCTTTGGATTACGTCGAGGAGATTATTGGATGTATGATCGAGAAAAAATTGCCTTTTGTAAGTCTAACAGAAGAAAGACCCATCTCTGTACCTCATACTCTTCTGTCCAGGTATTTTGTTACGCATCCCCTCTTGCTAAGCTTCCTGAAGAGCTGATTGCGAAAATCAACACATCCGGACTTGGTTTCCTGAGCAAGTGGGTTCCACAGCATTATATTCTCACCCATCCGGTACGCAAAATATTATCTATCACTAATGAGATGCTGACCTTTGCCAAGGCCACAGGCTGGTGCTTGACGCACTGCGGATGGGGAGGCGTGACAGAAGCACTCGGTTCAGGCGTCCCGATGTAAGCCCACTCGTCCTGAAATACCGTTCGCCTTGGCGGTGCTAATACATCATGCATCACCCAAGGATCGCCTGGCCGTTCTTAACTGACGGGCCACGCAACGCCGCTCACCTTTCCGAGAACCTCAAAGTCGCAATCGAGCTGATTGAAGTCCGCACGGGCGAGAATGGCTTGAAGCCCCTACGCAGAACCGGACGCGCTGCGAAGGGTACGCGGGCTGCTGTGCGCGAGGAATTCCTAGGTATCATTGATGACATTCGTGGTGCGAAAGGGGCTGACCTGAGAATGGCTGCTGAGCGCTTGAAGAGCGAGTATGCTGATGCATGGAAGAAGGGAGGGGACGCAAAGCTGGAGATGCGGGCCTTCCTTGAACGATTTGTGCTTCGAGAGTGAGCAAGGCTTGATGTGATGTATTGTGTACCTCGGGAGATTATGAGCGGCCGTCTCTTCAGCATGCCACTGGATACCGCCTCAGACCTAGGGACACGACTCACAATATTCTCATTCGAATTTTTGTTCCACTACCTCACCTTGTCACTGCGCTTTATCCAGGATGCTACTCGTTCTAATCCGTTAACGATACATAGAAGAATGAGGTTATACATTATGCATGTGTACAATCACAAATTATAGCTTTGATGTGGATCCATGCAGCCTAGTACTCCAAAATCACCACGGACTGGGTGCAGTCAGGATGCCCCTCATCACGATATAGGTAAAACTTTGTGGTCAGCCATTGACGCTTAAGTTGCGTCATTACGAGCCATATTCGTGGAACTATCTAAGTGTCCCAAAAAAAACAAGAAAAGAATGGTAAACGTAAGGGAAAATGCAGGAGGGAGAAAAAGGACTACTGCATACCCAGCCATACAATCGAGTGCATCAGGATGTCAAAGCCCTTCATAGCGGCCGACGTAAGAAGAGAACTCCGACTCTCGTTAAAATATATAAATTGGAGCAAATTCAATCCTAGTATACAGCCTACGCTGAAGTGAGCCACCTCGTATCTGGACGATGGCTTTTCATTGAATGATTTGACTTGGATAAAACCCACTTCCGTTGATTATCCCACCTTTCAAACTCTAGCACAGTGAGAAGAGTATTTGACTACTAAGTACAATGATCTCACCCCATGAAATGATGGTGGCAAGAATAGTACCTTTATTTCTAAATTAGCGTATTTATTCTCTCATTCTCAATTTTAGAACGACCCGTCACGCCCCTTCTGTCGTCTCTTAAGTGAGATATTTTTGAGTTAGCTTCAGATTGTGAGCTTGCTCGGGTTTTGCATGTAGGACCGCCACCCGCTCGCTTGAAGCTATGAAGGTAAATTCAAATGATCAGTTGCCCAAAAATGGTTGTAGGCGCTTATTGTCACCACCCGGCTGAGTTTGAAATAGGCAGGATGTAGGATCACATCGAACAACGGCTTCAGAACACTCCCTAGCACTCTCTACGTACTGAAAGATACATGAACTACTAACAACCGTTTCCTACTACAGTCATCTATTATATTACATTCTCATACCCATTTGTCCACGTTTTCCACCTGACATCTCAACTGCTATGACACCTCAAGCAAGATGCGCCCTGCAGTACGCAAATAAAAGCACCGCCGGGGAACTTGATGGGACTGTGGGTGCACATATGCCCTCTATGTGACCTCCACATGGCAAATTGGGAACGTCAAAGAGGCATCGAGGGTAAATGTCGCATTGCTTTGCTCGGAGTTTATCGGCTCCGCTTGTGGCCTCAAACCGTTGGGACCCTCTACTTTTATATAAAGAGCTGGTTCAGAAAATAAAATTCCAGGTCCAGCCGCATATGCCATATCATATTCTACTTTCAGCGATACCTACTTGGGGTACGCTATCATGTTGTTGCCATAATTGTCGCTGATGCTTTGCTAGGTCACGTTCGCCCTGTCCTCGCCCTTGCCGTGCGACTGGTACTCGAGCGGGATGATATTGTTCTCACAATTCTCGTCCCGCCCAATATGCTGGACCAGAGTTTCGGAGACCTCGAACTCGAATTTTCCCAGGATGGGTTCCAGGGTGCAGCGAAACGTATCAGGTGCGTCTCGATATCCTCAAATCGTCCACCGCTTGTTTACCGCGTTGTCGACTCGAATTAGACTTCTAACAACCGTCGTAACCGAGCCGACCGATCAACTCTTCGCCATTTTGAGCAAATGTACACAGGCCTACCCTGCTGTCTACAAGCGCCTAATCGCTGGCGAGGCGATTACTTGCGCAGTAAATGGCACGGTGTTTGATCCTCTCCCCCCGCCCGTCGCCATCATCATGGACTTCTGGTCTCTCTCAGACCTGAAAGCCACGCGGTGTATGACTGGCAACACTATTCCGCTCATAGCCATTGTTGCATCGGGTGCAGCCCCTATCATCCAGCTGTTTGGGCCAGAGAGTATGGGTGGCTTTGGCGATATAGGCGCGAGGATCGATGCCGAGGTTGCGCGTACTGGACGAGGCCCCATCGAAGTTGGGGAAGAGGTGTGTACCGTCTCTCATATTATGAGAGACCAAGTGGCTTTTATGAGCAGGTATCTAACACATGGTGTGGGTAGATATTTTATGCTGTCACTGGGTCCGTTTTAAGGATTCCTGGGCTCCCGGAGATGTACGACTATGAATCGTTCCCGCAGAAGGTGAGAAATATAACTGACCCGAACCGATGTAATGTCGGCTCATCGATGGAAGTAGATGACGCCCCCGGGTCCGGTCTCTACTATTGCGAGGGCTGGACACAGGTACCTATCTCCGCGTTTCTTTTGGCATTGCGGGCCTAGATACTGACGGTAGACGACAGCTTCCTCGAAGACGCAGACGGCTTGATACTGACAACTGCTAGTGCATACGAGATCTCGGGATCATTGAAAGCGTTCGAAGACTACAGGCTCGGGAAAAACAAGGCTACTTTCGCTATTGGTCCGCTCCTGCCTCTCCATTACTCGTCTGGGAAAATCAGTGATCGCGGCGACGAAGCGGTAACATCTTTCCTTGCAGACAAGCTGAAAAGGTTTGGAGAGAAATGTATTCTTTTCGTGAGTATCATATTCACAGTCTTTTCTAATTGAGTACTGACGCCGTTCGGAGATGTCATTTGGCACTTTGATGTGGCCTAACTCAGTGGATTATGTCGAGGAGGTCATCGAATGCTTGATCCACAAGAGATTGCCCTTTGTAAGGTCAACAAGAGCTCAATTCACGACTGCACCTCAGATTTTTCCACTCAGATTTTTTGTTATGCGTCCCCTCACGCCAGGCTTTCTGAGGGGTTGATTGCGAAAGTCAAAGCATCCGGACTTGGTTATTTGAGCAAATGGGTTCCACAGCAATATATTCTCACACATCCAGTGCGTAAAACACCATATCCTACGAAGGATAATACTGATAATTGCCCAGGCCACAGGCTGGTACCTGACGCACTGCGGATGGGGAGGCGTGACAGAAGCAATTGGTGCAGGCGTCCCAATGTAAGTCCACTCGTCCGCAAATGTTCTTCGTCTACTTGTCGTCTACCCAATGCTAATCCCTCAACCCAAGGATCGCGTGGCCGTTTTTGGCCGACCAGCCACACAACGCCGCTCACCTCTCCGAGAACCTCAAAATCGCAATCGAACTTACTGAGGTCCGCACAGGCGACAACGGCTTGAAGCCGATGCGCAGAACTGGACGCGCTGCGAAGGGTACGCGAGCTGCTGTGCGCGAGGAGTTCTTGGGTGTCATTGATGACATTCGCGGTGCGAGAGGGGCAAAGTTGAGAGCAGCTGTGGAGCGGTTGAAAGGCGAGTATGCTAAGGCATGGGAGGAGGAAGGGGACGCAAAGCTGGAACTGCAGACCTTCCTAGAACGGGTGGTGCTTCGAAAGTGAGCAAAGCAAGACGTGATGTATGCTAGATCTGAAGAAGAGAGTTAATTGCGTTACAATGCGGGATAAGTACTTACTAGACGCTGAGCCCTTGTGGCACGCCTGTGCGTATTACTCGGTATTTCATGAGTCGGCAGCCTTTCTTATCAGTAAAATCAGTAGTGGACGAATAGTAGTGGACGAATTCGGTGTCTTGGTACACCAGAAGCAAACAAGTTTGGAGTATTAGGACACGCCGCACCACCAAGGGTTCATAGGAGATCCCCCGCGCTAAGGAATGCCCCGAAAATCCTGCACTCTACACTTTGCGTCAATCTTTCCGAGGTTCCAGTCAGAAGGAAAGGAGAAGTAGAAGATAAAAAGTCGAAGACTACGAAGACGGATACACATGAAACGAGCCGACTTCCCCAAGGGGTATGTGGCCAAAAAATCCACTACACGGGGTACACTTTTAGGTTTAAGAGCCCTTGGCCAACCCCTACCTACCTATTGCCCCCCTAATATAGCAATTCTGTGATGGGATCACATCAATCATGTCTACATATGGTAAGTTCTGATGAAATCAATGGTGCAGAGGCTGAACAGTCAATAAGTGTTGAGTAGATAATATAGAGGACATTCCATCCACTGGGAGTTTAGTTTGTGAACTTGTTCAGCAAACCATTCAGAGGATGGTGTGATGCCAGGTGACTGTTTATCAGCAGCCTCAGGCTCCACTTCCAGGCTTAGGCGCTTATTGCCTGGCCCAAACATTGATTCTTGAGTGTGCTTGGTGCTTGGTGTGTAGATTGACAACATTGCTGCAATGGTCCATTAGTAGGGGCAGATGTTGGTGAAGAAGTACAAACATCAATGTTTGAGCATGGCTGATGGTGGTAGTGGTGGTGGATTGTTGGTGTTTGCTGAGGCTGAATTGTCTATGTGTAAGTGCATCACAGGGCTAGTTCATTCTGTGTAGTTAGACCATATCTCTTTCAATAAAATTCTGTTCATCATGATTGTTTTTCTGTTGGATTAGGCTTAAGAATATGCATTTAGGGGTGTCGGTTTATTGGAAAACCGCTGGTGGAATGAGGTTCCATTGAAGGATATTGTGATGACAGCATCAGAGATTGATGCTAACCACTGCAAATGCTATGTATCTTGCTCAATAAATTACCTATAATTCAGATGAATACACCATTCGATTTGCATTGTAATTCCGCATCAATTGATGTATATTAGTAGTAGGTTTGCTAATAAATTATGCATGTATTCATGCAAATATTGCGCTCTACCTGGCACTCATAGGTGTGCCATTGTGAATAAACAAAATTCAGCATCACCCTCCGGACAAACCTACTAGTGATATATGTCAATCGATGCGAAATTACAATACAAATTTAATGGTGTATCTATCTGAGCTGTAGGTAATTTATCGAGCAAGATATACAGCATTTACATTGATTGGCATCAATCTTTGATACTGTCATCATAAGATCCTTCAATGGAACCTCATTCCACCAGCAGTTTTCCAATAAACCAACACCCCTAAATGCATATTCTTAAGCCCAATCCAACAGAAAAACAATCATGAGGAACAGAATTTTATTGAAAGAGATATGGTCTAACTACACAGAGTGCCTATGGTATCACAGATACTTCCCCAGGCAATCCCCAGGGGTAACAAAAAGTAGGAAAGTTTTTGATGGCACTCTGTGGGCCATAATAAACTCTTTTTACTTCATTAAAGATTGTAAGAATACTGGAAAGCATGCCTGTAGACCCATGACAGTGCTCTGGAGACATTTGAAGGTCTTTTTCATATAACAATTGTACAAAAACAGCACAAAAGTGCGAAAATCCCCCCTATCTTCTTGTAAATTTCCAAAACAGGCAGGTGCAAAAGTGCATACACTTTTTGACTTAAGGTCCCTCCAGACCCTACCTACCTATATACCCTGTGTCATTCAAAATTTTCCCACACACCCCTTGGACTTCCCCACAAACAAAGACATTGACGAACCGCGCGCCATCCCGTTCAGGGCCTCAGGGTGCTAGCGATGGTGTTAGTGTTGAGCACCGTCCTGACCAGAAGAACGAAGACGAGCAGGCACGCGTCAGAATCCAAAAGGCAGACTGATACAGTAGAGAGTAACCGCACGCCTCTACATTGCGTTATATGAGGAAGCTGCAGAGTATGTACCGTGTATCGGACAAAGTGATATTGAAATCGAAAGCAAAGAACATTCAGTTTCTTGTTCTGGTGTCTTCTAAGCAAGTCACGGAAGCAAAAGCGCGATTAGCTGGAGTATAAGCCTATAGAAGTTCAACTGTTGAGGCTCAAGCGGAAGGCATCACACGGTAGGAAAATTGCAATGACATTTATTGAGGGTTGACTACAATTCCGAACCAAACTACAGAAGGCAATCTATTCTCTTCGAACACCAATAAAGGCGTTGTCATGAAAGAACAGAAAGCCAGAGGGGTTTCCAAAAATTGCTGGAAGCCGAAGCTAACAGACGGGTTCGGATGTATAATTTGCAATCAGCAAAAAAACTGTGCCTCGGTAGAAACCTCACTGGCGACAGTACATGCCCGAGCACAAGAGATGCCGATCCAAATGGGGGCTTCGTTGCTTATATAGTAGCTTCCTAGTGCGCACGGACCAGTGTCTTTCACGTGATATGATCGATGATTAGCCGAGCCAAACTCCGGCCTAATCATACTTCGTTTATGGCCTTGGGTTTTTCCCTTCAGCATTTTGCTACTCAAGGCAAAGTACTCGAGTTTATTCCACACATCTTATACGCGTCGTCCCCGCTCACAATCCTTGTGGCCCCGCAAAGCCGCGATAGATGTTTAACGTTTTAACACCCAGAGCCCTGTCATAGCATTTTATCACGGAGTCCCACCCTAGGTTCTCACTGACCTAGCGAAGGACCACTTTATCGTCATAAAACAGGTGGGCGCTACGGAATCTTCTGATGGCTGCGCCAATGTCATCGCGAACACCATTCAAACACAGTGCAGGGAGCCACAAAGGATGCGTTGGTGACTCTCGTTCAGCTTCTAGATCTTTGTCTACAAAATATATGTACAGTATACCAATCTATGGTCAGCGAGGAACATAAAGGAGTCGATGTCCTTGCCCGGTAGCTGCGGCAGGAATGAGTACAGGTTGCGATGTTCGAAATATGAACTGGTACCTTGGAGTTGTCCTCGCTGTAAAAAAACAAAGGACGAACGCCCTCTACATATTCTGTCTGATTGTGTTGCGGCCTCAAGCTCTCTGCGTACTCATCATGTTCTCGTCGCCTCCTTCTATGTTTTTGGCCAACCGGCACATAATTGGTATTAAACGCCCCAGACTATGAAACCGTCATCTTAGCTTTCTCTCCCTAGTGAGAAAACGTCTGCACATAATCTTAGTAATCACATATCGTTTGTTCTGACAATCCTCAGGTGTTCACGAATCATCAGGTTTTATGATTATTAGCATTTGGATGTAAGTGATAAATGGAGATCGATTTAAAGAGCTAAGCGAGTTGTGGGCTTTGAATCCATTTCCGGAAACAGGTCAGGTTGTGGGGTAGCAAGCACAATAGGTAAGAAGCGCCACGCCAACGCGTCAGTCCCTGGCTTCAATCCAGAACTCTGTGCATTTAAAGGGTGGTTAAGATTCATCGCGTGAAATATTCTTTACGCCAGTCTAGAGCTCCTTGCCCGCTATCCAGCGCTGGATGAGATGCAAAGATTCTTTCGGCTTGTCATATGGAGCCTTCAAATATATGGTCAGCGTACCGGTGTCAAGTCACTCAATCGGCAGCGGCACTAACCATATGACCGCCGCCTTGAATTGTCACAAAAGTGAACCCCTTCGCGCTGCGAGTCTTACCCGCAGGTCTTCCATCCACCTCCCAGTCCCGCAAAGGCTGCGAGTTAAACTCCTTACTTCCAGTCCATTGAAGCGCAAGGGTCCACCGCTCGTTGCCGACATGGTTTGCAATCCAGTCGTTCGCGCCAACGTAAATTAGAATGCGGACGCCTCGTTCGAGCAGCGCAGAAACATAATCTGTCGACGGGTGGAAGAGATCCTGCTGCTTTTCGAAAGACATGAAGACTTCCTCGCCACAGTTCATGAAGTTTTTGGTGAATGATGGGTCAACTCCGAGCAGCGAACGTACGTCAGGCCTGTCGAGGTAGTTGCGTATGTGCCTAGATAGAGATTTCAGTGGGCATAGGCTTGTTGCGTGAAATGACCTCACTATACCTTGTCTCGGGATAACATATGTCGTCTTCTTCGCCTTCGCATGGCTTTGTGATATCGTACACATTGAGTCCTCCAAATACTAATCAGATTTGCAGGCAGATCACTTGTACTCCTCATACCGCACCTGTCGCTTCAAAAGGAGCTGTGAACGCATCGCGACAAAAGTTGGCCGCAGCGCCACAGTTGATGAAGTCGTATAGATCTTCGCATGACTCTCGCATCCATCTCTCACAGCGCTTGACCTGAAATCATGTTAGATAACTGCGACTAAGTCTGGAAGGTATTCATGGTGCACACAATGGATTTCATTGCAACGCAGCTTGCAATGTCTACCACAGGTGACACAGTTGCAGGTGTACAAACGAAGTCGTAATAAGAGAGGAACTGGACAAATGGATCTGTCATCCCGTTTCCTGGAAAGAAAGAATTTACGAGTGACCCTAAATGGCAGGTAAAAAGGCTTTCATACCAATGATAGCACTCTGTAGGTTGATCGGAGTCAATCCCGCTGCCTCCAGCTTGGCATTTTGGTCATATACTGCGGACGCAAAGACAGGTATATAGCGGCCCTATGAAATATAAGGTTGTTACAGTCGCATTTACAGATTTTCAGAGAACTTACTGCGTACGACTCGCCTGCCAAGTGAAGAGCTCTTCCTTTGAACTGAGTAAAGTTCTCAAAGAAGATTGCCAGGAACGCTGCCACGTCGGTCCCAGCATCGATAGAGTTACCCTGAAAGAAACTTTCAGAGATGATAGATGGATGTGTTACGGTTATTTATTCGCACCACAAACTCGCCGTGGTCAGCATATGAAAAACCTACGCCCACAGGTTGATCGATGAAGAGGACGTTCGCGTTAGTGTTCCATGATTCAGGATGATATGTGGTTCCATTGGGACTAAGGGCACGGCAGGGACCTATCATTCAGAAATGTCAGAAAATAGCTCAGACCTTCGATTTTTTTGAATGGAAGATAAACATACCAAGTTCCATGAGCATTCCTAGCGCGGACGAGCAACCTGGACCCCCATTGGTCCAAAGTATGATGTCATCCGCTGTAGGGTCATTTCTACTTTCGAAGAAGTAGAAAAACAGATGCCGAGCCTCGATATCGATGTATCCTGTGTAGGCGCTTGTATATGAATCAACGAAGTGTTGAAGTTTGAGTTGAAGAAGAACTTACTTGACTGTTTCATCACAAAAGTGACTCTTCTTGATCCGGACGCTGTAGCGAGGGAAGGTGGGGTGGCTCATGGTTGTGAATGCGTAGTCGGAGAGGTTGCTCAATGATTCAACCGGCATGAACACTCCATCCGAGTACTGCTTGTTTCCAAAAAGGTTTTGTGTAGGTGCACTTTGCATGCGTGCCGCGCAGGCAGTCAGACACAAGTACAGCGCCCAGGCGACCGAGACCGAGTGAGAGGGACTGAACATGGGTGTTAGGGTTCAAGTGTATCTCGAGATTCTTATCTACCTTCTGCACTTTGAACGCTATGTGAGAACCCTTGTATTTCAATGTGGCGCGCGCAGTCAAGGCGCAGTTCGACTGGTTCCTGCGACTAGATTGCGGCACTGTGATAGCCGATCTTCACTGAGTACTGAGCCTTGATTATGACGATGCAAAACTGATTTGCTAAATTACGAACGGCAGCGTGAGGTCAAGCAGAATCAATTAAAGAAAATCAGTCTCGCAATGGTTGTCAGTGTAATTTGCTTGCCAAGTTTCAATTGACACAACTCTCACAGGACGCTCTTAACGCGGGAGGGCGCTGACAATATTTGTGACATGACCCCGACGTCACTCACTTCATTGACTTCGCGACTTGATGATCATTAAGGAGTGTATTGAAGAACGGCTGCAGAATTATAAATGAGTAAGTATTCCCTAGCAGAATGGGTATCATATAAAGAGCGGCGATAACGAAAGCGTAGAAGATGGGATATACAAAACAACCTCAGCACGACATCAGAACCGCCTTGACGCACCACCGCCGACGAGGCCTTCTATTGAGTGGTGCTCGAGGTCGTTGCGAGCCTTGAGAATTGAGGCATGCATCTCCTTCATTGCATTGCCAAGTTTCACTCCGAACCTGCTGAGGATATCCCTCTGCCATGAATCATATTTAGCGTTCACGCGGGCTTGGACTTGCTCGTAGTCGATAACGCAGACGCCAAACGATTTCTGGGTATCGGATGTGTCGAAGGTTGAGCGGGTCTTCTTGATCTCTGTTAGAAGTTGTTGCCAGTTCGCGAGCGAGTCTCCAAGCCGGTTGAAGACGTATTCGGCTTCCAGGTCCCATAATGACTGGAACTGGAGCCATTTACCGACATAATCCTTGAGGTGTTGGACCTTGGTTTCCACCAGGGCGAATGGCCGTTCGAGAGTATTTTCAGGGAGCCGTGTTAGCTGGATGAACGACGTTAGCCTTACCACCAGGATTATAAATAATTCACCATACCAGGGAGGTATATGTCAATTCCACCACAGAGCTTCCCTGCATTTGCAGGCCAATTTCGTACCGCGAGCTTTGAATGCGGTGTAGCCGACAAACGACGCCGAGCCAGTCATGTAGCTGCTTAATCCAAGTGGCGCGGGCGTATTCAATCGGTGGGTCCAGGAAGATGACCTGGTTCTGTATCCGAATCTCGTGGACGATGGGCTTGACAGTCATATTGCCTTCCAAGAACTAGAGAAATGATGCTGAGTACAGGAGACCATTCTTCAGAAGTATGAAACGTACCTTTTCGTCCTTCGCCCGCTTCTCTCCTCGTCGCTTTCCGTCTCGTGCCGGTGCAGCGTCTCGACGGGTGTCGCCATCGTCAGCACGGTCGAACTCTGTGCACCACACTTGAATGATGTGAGTCAGACGTTGTAGCAGGATGCCCTCGATCTGTTTATCAAGCTCGGTGACCCAATAATCCAAGTTCGCATAACCCTCCAGGTTGAGACGATCGATCTACTCAACCAATAAGCAAGGATAATCAGAAAGGAAAAGACGCTACTCACGGCGGACTGGATCTTGGTGAGATGCTCTGAGAATGCTTCGGTGGTATAGCCACATGTTTGCAAGTCCTCCACTGCTCGTTGAATGTCTTTGTAGAGGTCGATCACATTATTCGTCTTGTCCTGTTGGCCAAGGCAGGTCAGTTGTCAATTAGTCAATTAGTGCCAGAGGGATGAACACGATCTTACTTGAAGCATTGAAGCAATACTTGAGAACTCTCGGACGAATTGAATGTGTCGATTGTCCCGGCCATCAGAGTTGGCGACATATCGTGAAGTGTCGTACTGGTTCACGAAGTAGTCCCAGCGGATGTTCATGCCTTCGAGGAGGTCAAATCAAAACTAGGAATAAGGGAAAGAGGCAAGCTCACCTTTGGTGATCATCCGTTGTGTTTCATTCCGATACTCAGCCATCAACCACTCAATACCCTTGTTATTCTCAATCAAATCCAGCGTCTGACCATATGTGGACACGGACTCCATCAAGCTCACGGCATGAGGGTAGACCCTCTTTGCATCCTTCGCCATGTTCGACACCGCATGTGGCACATTGAAGTTCAGCCAATGTAAGTTCCGCACCTCCTTGAACAGAACAATCGTCTGTGGGTCGAAGTTGACGTGAAGCTGGAAACCTCCTCCACGCTGGCGGATAATCTCGAAGAGCCGACCATCAACGCCCATATTCCGTCTGTTGATATCGAGCAGCCAGGCGTCGTAAATGGGCCGGGTGTCGAGCTTTTTGCGGAAAGCGATGCTCTCGGCTTGTAGCTTTTGTCCATCGGCGTAGTGCTCCCAGCCCTTTCCGAGGACATCTTCGACGCGTTTCATGTATGTCTGGAGTTGGCGCTCGATTTGACGCGCCCAGATGACGGTACCTGCGATGGGTGGTACGTCACGCATCAAAGCCATGTGGTATGCCTCCGAGAATCGATACGAGGTTTTGAACTACAAGGGAACGTTAGGAGGTTCAGTCTTGGGGAGCAGCAAGGGGTGCTGACCTTCTCGTGCAGGTGACTGATATCCTCCTTGACAGACTCAATAAGCTGGGTCTGGTATTCTTGAATAGCACCACGAATCTTGCGAGGACATCAGCTTCAAGCAGAGGAGATATCAGGAATTGAATCACCTTCGCCCGCACGAAAAGCGCGTTGAACTTTGAGAAAACACGGAACATCTCATTCGCATTCCGCGCCGTCCCCAACCTATCGCGTAGGCGGGCAATGATCTGGTTTTCCACTCTCGACACGCGCTCATTGTACGCGTTCTCAGCAGCGACCCAGATCTCAGTGCCCTCTGCGAACGACCACCACAGTCAGGTACGTAAGCGACCAAGCATAAATCTCTCCACGCACCAACACTGACGTCCAAAACATCGGTCCTCTTCACAACCTCATACGCCTCCTTAACCTCCTCCTCCATATCCATGCCGCCCACCTCCATGCCCATCCCCCCAAGCCCCTTCGTCGGGCCCGTCATCACCGCCAGCTGCTCGTGCTGCTTGCGCCAGTCCCGCAGGTACCGCGTCCGCTCCTGCAGCTTGGCGTGCGCGGGGTTGATCTTGATCGGGATGAACTTCTCATTCCGCTTCCGCGTCACCTCGCGCGCCACGTTCGTGAACTCCTTGATCTGGTCATCCCATGTGCGGAAGATATTCTGCGTCTGTCCCAGCAGCCTGTCAAACGTCTCGTATGGGGTGTATGGCAGCCGGTGCGAGGTGAGGATGCGCAGGAGCTGTTCGTTGAAGTCGCGTGAGATGGCTTCTACGAGGGGCAGGGCGCGTCGGATGGGGTAAGGGGAGAGACGGAGCTTGCGGTTGATGTGGCCGAAGATGAGCACAAGTGACTCCTGCACCTTGTCGAGGTCTGTTGCTGATAGAAGCTCGTTCAAGGGGAAGTCCCTCATCAGCTGGTTGTATTTGTGCACTGCAAGGTAGAAAATAAGCATCTGGGCATGGCAATCAATCGGTAACATACCAAGGTCTGTAGCGTCCTTCAACCCAGTATCAGCAATGAAGCTGACTGTTGCCCGAAAACGCTTTGCGTTCCTTAGACAGTCCATGACCATGTTGACCTCGTCGCTCCTCAGCTGCGTTTCGATTGCCTCCAGTGCCCTCTCCAAACTTAGCCAA
Source organism: Psilocybe cf. subviscida (assembly GCA_013368295.1). Classification (NCBI taxonomy): domain Eukaryota; kingdom Fungi; phylum Basidiomycota; class Agaricomycetes; order Agaricales; family Agrocybaceae; genus Psilocybe; species Psilocybe cf. subviscida. The sequence continues at coordinate 4,693,990 of JAACJJ010000056.1, read as the reverse complement.
AAGTTGATTTCTTGCGAAGCAGTGCCCGAGCTGACATCTCGTGAAAGCTTCGTCACGGACTGGATTGACTTGATCCACGCGTTGACCTGACTATGCAGTGCGTTGAGGAACTGGATGTCTGCTAGGAGTTGTGGCGGAAGATGTGAGATGTTGGGACGTGTCCCCTGCGCGTGGGCCTATGAAAAATACGGAGAACGACTATGAGATAAAGTTGGAGCCCGTTCTAGGCCTAGTGGATGCATACCTTCTCGACAGCTCGTTGAATGGTGGGGTGAATGACAAGATGTGTCTCCGGAATTTCGACATTTTGCTGGAGGTGCAGCAACGAAAGCTCGAGTTCCGCAAACTTTTTCTTCGTCATAGGGATGCCTTCTGGAAGTTAGACGGAAATTTAAAATAGGGGCTTGCCACTTACCCAACTTGGTGTCACCATCTTTCCCTGTCCCTCTCGCGCCGACAAAGGCATCGAACCATGGCTTGACACCACAGCTCACGACAGCATGCAAGCTCTCGTATGGCGTCTCGTCTCCTCCAAAAAGGTTTAGAAAGTGAAGTTGAGTCGCCAGTGGGGTTGTTGGGTCGAGTGTCGGTCCACGCTTGATCAGTGCAAGGGTTGTGATGTGAGAGGGGTGGTACATAAGATGTGGCGTTAGCTGGTAGGTGTAGATGGGATTTGAATCGTCTTTTCTGGAGCTTTAGACACAAAATTCCATTAGGAAACATCTGGACGTACCTTCGCTCTCCTCTTTCGTTTGTACGACGTACACAACCGCCCCACTATCCGCAGCAAAACGCGCGACGCGTTCGTCAAACTCGTCGTCAAACAAAGACTCGAGATCCGTGGGATGTGCACCAATCACGGGGGGAAGCAGGCTCTTCAGGTAGCCCTTCAAGATGTCTGGGTCGAAGAAAGTCGTTGGCTCGGGGGTCGGGGGTGCGTCACCATTGGTCGTCGTGCCATTCCCGTTCGTCACGCTCAGCTGGGGCTCCATTTCGTCGAATTTGCGCGTAAGTATCGTTTCAGATCCTGAGGATATCGTACTCCTGATTTATTTTGTCCGCTTCCAGAGTCGCAGAGGCGCGGCAAGCGACCGTCGAAAGAGAGTTCTCCTATAATTCGTAAAATAGTGCTGCAAGATACTGCCGCTGTCAGAGTCCATAGCACGCATCCTGAATGAGCATACGCACATGCAAACGTGTTATACACTCTTCTACAGGCCTGCAGGTCGCAGCAACGTGGTGTTGACGTCGTGGTGAATGTCGAGGATGAGTGCTGCCATCCTTCTGTTGTAACCAGTAGATCGTGGGAACTTTCGTCTTGGATCAGTGCACTTCAAGCGAAGTGGGCACCCTCCTCCTGGCTTACGCAGGCTTCAAAAACTCAGAAATTCCATTAAATGATGATAATATGACGCTGGGTCACTCATACAGATGCTTACAAGCTATTCTCTCCATTATTAGTATCAAGCGCATCAAACGAGGACGCAAGGCAATACTTAGACTATTTCCGGCAATTGAATTCCAATTTCAGGAAGGAATCACTCAATGAGACTTCACAAACCATCGCTACTTATTAGTGTAAAGCGCTCTCGTAGTATCAATACTCAGTACTCAATTTTTGCGTCGAATAGCCATTCATGGGGTCAATTACGCCCATCGGATCTACTTGCACGACAGAATAAGTGAGGCCGGAGGGCCAATTAAGCGCCGGTGGCACAGCGGGCCTTCCTACATCTGGCCTCTGCATTCACCACAGTCGCTTAGGAGGTAATTTTCTGATATCACAATTTTTCTTTTTGGTCGACTCTCATTGAATCAAGTGCGGAACATGTTTGCGCCAACGTGTGGAAAGGCCCCCTTGACACGCTTGAGCATTGTTTTGGGGCTCAAGAATGAAGGTAGGCGGCCCCATTGGCAAAGCTGCCGCTGTATAAATAGTGGAAGAGAATGTATGAGTGCTCTTGCTTTAACAACTATTCCTCACAACCCCACGCCTGCATATCCCGTCTGTGCCAACCGAACACCTTCTCGAAGAAATCATGAAGCCTACCAATAATCCTTCTTCGCAGAGCAACGCCTCCTCTACCAAGGATGCAACTGCGGCCACCATCCCTGGTAATTTGCCCAAGATAGACGGCTCCGTTCAAGGCCCTGACTCAGTTCCAACTGACAAAGAAACGGCTGGCAAGAGCGGGAACTCTTACTGCATCATCGCCTAACACCGGTTTCCATGAACCCTCTACCTTCCCTGATTATTTGCCCCGCATAGTTCGTTTTCTTTGCTACTCCTCATGCATCAATATTGAAGGTCGACGTCTGACTACACTTTAGAACGACTCAAGCCTGCTCTTCGTGTTCCTTATATACAACATTGACGCACCGTTTCAAAGACACTGTTTATTTTTTTCTGCATTATATCTTTATTTACCACATCGGCAGATGTCTCCTCATTATTCAATAAATGCTTACCAAGTAACAATTCATTTTTCTGCATGGTCAGTTAACAAGCCAGAAACCTTAAGAGCCAGAAAAACATTATCTCCTCCAGAACATCACTTTCCAGAGTACGGTACATCAATCTGACTTGCCATGACAGCTTCTTTGATAGAGCTCACGCTTTAACGCGCTTAATCTGCTCGACTTTGACTTAAGCGCCCAAGCAGCGACCCGAACGGTCCGGACCGATGACTAAGGTTTTCCCAGCGAGATTTGGAGTCAACAGCTGCTGCGACCAACTTGCTGCCAACCACATCTCAACACAGCAATATCGGCGCTGGATATTGCCTTGCCCCCTTTTGTTCCAGGCAAAGGTTGGAAAAATCACATCGAGTCTATTAGCAGGTGTCCGTTTGGCCTTGGTTTGACAGACTTCCAACCATGTCAACAAACTCATCCTTGTCTCAAAGTGTCGGGAGTCTACTCGACTTCCCTGGACCCCCTTGCAGACAAACTCTCCCTCTCCTTCACTCTGTGATGTTTGCACCGGAGTCGAAGACTGGAACGCCAAAATTGCTGCCGCCGAAAAAAAACTTCTCGAGATGAAGCAAGCGCGGCGAAAAGCTTTATCGGAGGCCAATCGCAAACACGACGTCTTGATGAATCGACTCCCCCTCGAAATTTGCTGCGAAATCTTCCGCCAGTACCTGCCTCCTGTGGAACCCGTTAAACCAGAAAATTGCACCCCATTGATTCTCTCAGCAGTGTCCCGCAGCTGGAGGGCACTTTGTCATTCTACGCCCGACCTTTGGACCGTGATGAGTCTCCACGTTAGCATCCGCGACGACTCCCGATCCAAAACTCGAGCAGAGGTGGCTCAGGATTGGATAAGCCGCTCTGGAGAACTCCCTCTTACGGTCATCATTGACATTAAGCGGAATGTGGATCCGCAAACGGCCTACTTTCCAGCTGTTATAGCGGCGATCAATCAACAATCGCAGAGATTGACCTATCTGTGGATGAACATTTCTGGAAATCTTCTCGACCTAGTCAATTTCAATCAACACGGTGCCCAGAAGCTTCTGACGCTCGGCATCTGTTCTTTGAGTGCCATCACCCCTGGCCGTGGTCCAAGATTCGCTCTATGCGCACCCAGGTTTTTAGACCTCAGAATCAGCAGTTACTTGAATAGTGCCATCAATAGTTCGCTCCAGTGGTTCGAAATAGTGCCCGACAATCTCATTGAAGCCCACTTGGGGGATATTTATTGGGAAGACGTCACGAAAATCATTCAAAACTCGCCACAACTCCGTTCATGCTCCATCCATAAAAATTTATCTGGCGAGCCACCTTGGAACACTTGGGATAACAATCCCAATCAGATCAAACCCCGCACGATTGTACACGATGCCTTGGAATTCCTCCACCTAAACGAAAAACGACATGCGAGCGTCTTCGCCTTACTCATGGGGTTATTGACCTTGCCTTCTCTCAAAGAGCTCCGAATCACTACGGATAGGTCGAGTGACGGGTTCAATATAATCAACCTCCTGGATCCCTTGCAAGCCCACATCTACCGGTCTTCCTCACGGCTATCGGTGTTGGCTTTGTGTAACCTGAGTTTTGACAACTTCGAAGGTGGGCAGCTGTACTCACCAATATCTGACCTCATACGCAGTGTGGGACCCACAATCCAACACATTACCATCGAACCTTCCGTCGACACCAGGTTCCAGGACCCCGCACGATTGATTAGAAGCATCATAGACTGCGGCACGGCTCTTCCTTTACTACAATCCGTCCAGGTGTACGGTCCGCCAAAATGGTGGATGCATACTCTCCAAGCATTGACCACCGTCGGCGATAAATTCTACACATCGACTGGTCGCCCAATTCGCCTTATCTTGAACACGCGAAAATGTTGGGGCTGGTGGGCCAATACATTGAACGAGTTGATTGGACTGCAACCTACGCATCCACAAAAGCACGACCCGGACGAGAGATTTGCCAACAACCATGACAATCTTCCGCCTCTGTCTACTGAGGATGTCGAAAAACTTGTGTCCTCCTCCAGAGTGCACCCCCCCATTTCGTTGTCGAGGTTCTCACGACGAAAGAAGGAGTTTCGACGGATGTCGGTTTGCCGATCATTGAAACACTTCTGGAGTATATCGAACGAATCAAATCCCGGTCTCCACAAGACTAAGTACCCAGCTTCAGCATCATCGCATTCAAAACCGATCTGACTGTGTGCCGTTTTAATTTCAACAATTTATTCGTACCATACTCACAGGATGGTACCAATCTTTTTTCCCGAGACGAGTCATTGGCATTAATCAGATTGTTATAATCATCTAACTCATGTCCCGATTGTCTCTTTTTGATGTGAACTCGCTCCTCCTTGTGTAGGCTGTACTCTAACAATTTATTCTCTATTAGACTCAAGTTTGGCTGAAGTGGTAGGTCCTTTGCGCTGATGACATGGCTCCTCAACGGACGGACGCGTCCGATCAATAAGAATAGTTCAGAAGTTCTTGAACCCCACGAGACCAGGCGTGTAGAACCGATGACTCAGACTGAAAGCTATGCGATCTATATGTGTGCAAAGCGCAGCACTGTGATAGGTTTCGAAGGCGTTGTCACGGACGGAGATTATTGTGTCTCTTCGCAGACTTGCAATAATCCACTATATCGGCCGACCACCCAAGACCTGCCAACACGGCGTGGGTGTGTTTTAGGCTTACCAGGCACGAGGGCGCATAGGCAGATTGAGTTGTTATCGCAATGGGATATGCAGTGGTGAGTCCACTTCTTGCTCATTGATAATGATACAAGAACATACCTCGAGTCTTTGGGTTTGCTGAAGATCAGGCTACAGGATAATTAGCGCTCATGTATCGGACCGGAAGAAACACGGTTAGCCGAAAGGCGCCAATTCAGAGCCCGGCCCAAGATTACTTAAACAATTACCAACCAGGGGGTGGGGCTAAGCGAGTCAAACAAACGTCAATCTTTGACAATCTTAATCCGCCCTGCAGCCGCGAACAATCATATAAAAGTCATGAGACATCAAAGGTTTGCAGCAATATTTCTCCCCTTTCAAATCCACCATGGCCATCGACAATCAAGCTCCGGTTTTCAGCGCATCGCCTGCTGATCTCGATGTGAGTTACCCTCTTCGGAGTCGCGTCGCTTGCTGACACGGTTGTTGGTGGTACACAGGCTTCAAAACTCGTCGTCAACCTGACCACGGAGCTGAAGGCACTGCCCGATGTGGAGTCGCTGAAGTTCGGAGAAGTAAGTGCCCTTGATTCTTGTTGGATGCGCCCGATATTTATCGTATACATGATACATTGACAGACGAAAACTGACCACATGCTGGTCGTCGCCTACGACCCCGTCTCGGGATGGGATGCACCACATATCAAGCCCTATGCACCCCTACCCATCGATCCCATGGCCTCGTGTCTCCAGTATTGCACCAACGTCTTCGAAGGAATGAAGGCGCGTAGGACAGTCAACTCGTGTCATTTCATATTTAAACTGATCTATTTATAGGCATACGTTGGTCCAGATGGCCATACTCGTCTGTTCCGCCCAAAAGAAAACATGGCGCGCCTGGTGCGCTCTGCGGGTCGTGTTGCATTGCCTGTAAGTTGAAATTTGTCAAAACTCGAAGCCTTTACATTGTGGTCTAATTAAATTTGCGCAGCCCTTCAACCCCGATGCCGTGCTTGCCCTCATCCACCGTCTGGTGGATGTCGAAAAGCGCTGGATCCCCAACCAGTCGGGATATAGTCTGTACGTCAGACCGACAATCATCGGAATGCGGGATTGTATGCATTTTTGTTACTTCTTCTGAGTAACCTGCGACTCATCACCCTTCTAGCACTTGGTGTTGGCGCTTCTGACAGTGCACTGCTGTATATCATTGTCAGTCCTACTGGACCCTACTTCCCCGGAGTCGTAAAGGGTATCTCACTGCTCGCAGTGGGCGAGACCGTGCGCTCATGGCCTGGAGGGACTGGCGGATTCAAACTTGGCTTGAACTACGCGCCTACACTCCTCCCCCAGCGCATCGCAGCGAAGCAGGGGTACGACCAGATCCTATGGCTGCTTGGCAGCCAAGACCAAATCACGGAAGTTGGCGCCATGAATTTCTTCGTCGCCGCACAGCGCGCGGACGGCGAGGTCGACCTCATTACGCCCGCACTTGATGGTACCATCCTCCCTGGTATCACCCGGGCGTCGACAATCACACTCGCAGAGGCGCATACGTCAGGAAAGGTCACTCTCCCTGGCGTGCCTGCGAGCCTCAAATTGCATGTCCACGAGCGCACTCTGACGATGGCGGAGGTCGCGGCGATTTCGGACGAGGGTCGGCTCCTAGAGTCTTTCTGCGTGGGCACAGCCGTCCTCGTTGCGCCCATAGGTCGCATTGGCTGGAAGGGACGCGATTTGGTGGTGCCTGAGCACGTCGGTGGTTTGGGGCCTATTGGGCAAGGAATGTGGACCCTCCTTGCGGACATCCAGACTGGCAAGGTGCAGTATGACGACTGGAGTGTAGTAGTGGCTTGAACACACTCTTATATTTGATATCTGTGCTTTGTGAATAAATAAAAACAGATATGTGTACTCTGCTTCTTGCTGTAGGCATGTAATCTGTGCAACAATACTACTTCACTCCTGGCAGGTTCTGTTCCTGCCCAAACCTATCACGTCGCGACAGAAAAGGATCCGATTCTTGACTGAAATGCATTAGTCTAAATAGACGCCCAAGGTGGCACAACATCGGACCGGAGCTTGGGAGTTTGATCCGTGTTCGTGCCAAGACAAAAATAAATTTGTTAAGCGCGTTATCGCATTCCCCTATAAAATACTTCTGACTCCTCCACTCTCCGCCAAAACCTCAACGCTCTACCATTATGGCCATCGGAACGCAACCCCCTGCAGGCGCATCGCCCGCTGAACTCGATGTAAGTGCCTGTCAATCTGGTATGTGATGCTGTGACTGAACCCTTCTGTGCGTTGGTGTGGTGCAGGCTTCAAAACTCGTCCTTACATTGACGAACGAGTTAAAGCCCATCCCTGACATGGAGTCGATAAAGTTCGGCGAAGTGAGTGAGTTTCATACTTCTGACAGACCCAAAGTGTTGACGCCGTTCGCGTGAACAGACCAAAACCGACCATATGCTGGTGATCAACTACGACCCCGTCGAGGGATGGCATGCGCCTGAGATCAAGCCGTATGGACCTCTGCTTATGGACCCCATGTCATCTTGTTTCCACTATTGCCCAAATGTCTTCGAGGGAATGAAGGTGCGTCACGCCTGTCAACAGTGGAGTCCCGGAGAAGTTCACCAAATTGCTGGCAGGCATATGTTGGACCCGATGGAAATGCACGGCTCTTCCGTCCAAAAGAGAATATGGCGCGTCTCGCGCGTTCATGTGCACGCGTTGCACTACCAGTGAGCACTATGCTACTCTCTGTGGCTTGGGTTGATAATCTGATCTTGATTTGCAGCCCTTCAACACGGATGAGCTCCTTACCCTCATTCACCGCTTCGTGCAAACCGAAGAGCGCTGGATCCCCAAGCAGCCCGGATACAGTCTGTACATCCGGCCCACCGTCATCGGAACTAGGGACGGTATGTACTTTATTGATTCACCAAAAAGCATTCATTTATCCCTCTTCTACTTCCACAGCTCTGGGCGTTGCCGCTTCCGACAAGGCCTGCCTCTACGTTATCGTCACCCCCGCCGGACCTTACTTCCGCGGCGCAGCACGGGCCATCTCGCTCCTTGGCGTTAGCGAGACCGTGCGCGCATGGCCGGGCGGAACTGGAGGACACAAACTCGGACTGAACTACGCGCCTGGGTTCCTGCCGCAGCGTCTCGCCGCAAAGCAGGGGTACGACCAGATCCTCTGGCTCCTCGGTGACGACGACAAGGTCACGGAGGTGGGCGCCATGAACTTCTTCGTTGCGGCCAAGCGCGCAGATGGAGACGTCGATATTATCACTCCCCCGCTTGATGGCACCATCCTGCCTGGCATCACCCGCGCATCGACGATCACGCTCGCAGAGGCACATACATCAGGGAAAATCACTCTTCCCGGAGTGCCTCCGACTCTGAGGCTGTACGTGCACGAGCGCCCTCTGACGATGGCGGAGATTGCCTCGATTTCGGACGAAGGACGCCTGCTGGAAGCATTTGGCGTCGGCACAGCCGTCATCGTCGCCCCTGTTGGCCGCATTGGCTGGAAGGGACGCAGTGTGATTCTTCCTGAACACGAGGATGGACTTGGACTTATAGGAAAGGGAGTCTGGATGCTTCTTACGGATATTCAGACAGGGAAGGTGGCTTTCGACGACTGGAGCGTCCCCATAGCCTAGAGGGAGGGGTTTCACGGTGACCATAAAACCGTTCTAATCTGGGCCTGTTGTTGAGTACTAATATTGACCATAATATATCCCCGGGATTTGTTTTACTTTTTTGACTGAGCTGAGTCCAACAGAATGAATAATCTTTCAGTTGGAAACATATATGCTGGGATCCGACCTCGAGGCATTTGTGCGCGAGCTGTTTGCGTCACCGGCTTCTTTAGGCATTCACTTCACTTTAAGTTTCGCACCACATGGCTCGACCTCTGAATCACTGACTGACTACTTCATTGCCAAAATTAAACCTCATCATGCGTGAGTGTGTCGGTCGTTATAAGTTTACTGGAAACATATATACGCATCCTTGGAAAATGGAGAATCTCCGTCCTTTCTGGAGAGTAACTTAGTGCGTCCCCACTCTCGAATCTTACTCCAACTACACACAACTCACCCTGTCGACTCACTATTTTGATTCGCGTCCTATACTCAATTAGCGGCTTTGAAGCGACATTCACTAGCGCATTGCGACAAACTCCGGATAGTCAATCTTGTCAATCTTTTCTGTCGTGTACACAGCACACAGTGCAGTGCAGCGAGGCGAGGCAGACAATGTGCCCATAGCCGTGCCCTAGACCCAAAGCCACTCGAAGTGCCCCTTAAATACCTGCCTCTCCAGGTTTCTCGTTTCTTGCTTCCCGAATCACTTTTGTCCCACCGTTGTCTGTAATTATCCATAGGTACTGTATCCCTCCGAGGGAACACCAACCTGTAGTCGACTCCAGTTGACCCAGAGCCTCTATAGCCGACATGTCCATGATCTCAGCTGCAGAGCTCGAACGGCGTCTCCTGGGCTGGCTCTCGAATCAAGTCCTGCGGTATCCTTTCTTCGAAGCGTCGCTCTCACCGCGCACCGGATCAACCCTCAACTCGCCTACTTCGCCCACATCCACAACATTCTCGTCCCCATCCGGCTCTTCCTTCTCCTCACCCTCGAGCTCGCGGTACGCATCAGCTTCAAGCAGCCTGCAGGATTTGAATCAGTGGTACAATTATGTCGAGACGGCTTCGAGCGACTGTCGCGTCCCGGTTGAGCAGTACCCCGACGTCGCGCTCTATCTCCTTCGTGGAGATCTGAAGGAGGTCATGCGGGAGCGCAAGGGGGAGTATCTGAAGCAGACGAAGAAGAGTTTTTGGGACTGGCCGGATTTCAAAGAGGACTTGAGGCGTATTGTGGGTGAGTGATTGTCTGCGCCCTCATCGTTCTGTGGACGCCACATAATGAAATTTCCATTGTTCTAAATTTATGTCTGTATTGCAATGCCGGCTGACTGCCCACGTTTGTTCCCCCTTTTGGCTTTTCTCGTTAATAGAAGAAGCTGCGAAGAGTGAGTTTTGGATCATTGCTCATCCTGCAGTGCAGACGGCTAACATGTTCGTGACGATATCTTCAGTCATCTCATCGCCCCAGATGTCAAACATGGCCCACGACGCACTTGGCCAACTCCGCCTCACACATCCATACGTCGCCTCATCGCTGTCACTGGGCTTGATGGTTGGCGGCACGATGATCCTTCTTCCAGCACTGGGCATGATGGCGTGGAATAAGATCAAAGCAAGCCAACCTCAGGGCATCACCCCGGTTAGAGGATAGTTTCTTGAACGTGGTGTTTCGGTGATTATGTACTATACTCATACCGGTAATCCCACCGGACTAATGCCAGAGCTAAATATGCAGTTTATACATGCGGTACTTGAACAAATGTTACAGTGAATGCTCGAATATTGAACAATAATTGCGCATAGGCTCCCTCTGGTAGAATCCCTCTCTCTCCCCGAAAATGTGAAACCCAAAGAACTACAGGTGGTGAAATCGAAGTTGATAAGTTATGCGCAGCCTGGAAGGCGCGTAATGATGTGCGCCTGGTCGTGGTAATGGTGAATGGTGATCTAAGTGAAAAGACCGGTGCGGTGATGTTGAAGGTTGGTCGAAGGTCGAAGATTCGAAATGAAATAAATGAATGCAGAGAATAGATTGCGAAGGTCGAAGTTATGAATCGAAGGACAAATGGGTGATGGTAATCTGTAGCTTCTCTGTGAGACAACGAGGCGTGGGGGTTACCAGAAGAAGGCGAGCCACATACTGTGATGGGATGATGATGGATGATCGAATGATGGACGTGACCATCAACAACTGTGACGTCGGGCGCCTATTAGGCGACAACGCAGTAGCTGTTGCCACTGTTGCCAGTGCCTTCAGCGTCGACGGGGACGGGCGCGTCCTTGGTGATCTGGGTAGAGGCAGTGGTCGAGAAAGTGGTGATGGTGAATGAATCCATGTAGAAGTTTGAGGTGGTGTGAGGGGAGAGAAGAGTCTGGTGTGGATGTCGATGAGAGTGGAGGATGAGGATGAGGCAGAGCAGACACACCCCACACACTATATACTCATTCCAAGGCTCCGCCAGTCCTATATCTGGACTCCAACGGCGAGCTGAATCTTTCTTTCACCGGGATTCCTGTGACCAGTATAGCAGCGCCGTGTAGGGTCAACTCAATTTACTGCACATCGCTGATGGCAAAATCAATTCATCGTTTCAGTCAGCCTAGCTATATTCGAACATTTTCAAAGAAAAAGAGCCGGGCCTCTTCCCCCTCTTATTGTTTACTGTTCAACACGTTGTACAGACTACCATCAGCCAATCGTTCATCTTGAGGAAGAGAACAATAAGGCTTTGACGTAATGCCTATCTCAAGCGCACAAATGCGTCATACCCATTGAAACATTCATGGCAAGCCGACTAAATCTTGTGATTGGCATGTTATATGTCTGTGTACCGCCTTTTTGAGGTGTTAATTGATCGTCGCAGTCTGCACCGGAAATTAAATCGGTCACTTTATATGGCCTTGCAGGCGTAAGGGTGAGGTCTTTTCAAGTCTTTTTCTTACAGTGTTCAGTAACTATTATTACGGATCATACAATAAGGCTATTGTCTTATAAAAATACATCTCAGGTGCGCCGGGCCTGATATAGCCACCGCTATTAAATCATGAACGAATATCCACCTCTTGAGGCTTATGTTGAACCTTTAAGATTGCTACCTTCGTATGGTAGCCGTATTTCATCTCTCTAGACTGCCTGGAAACAATAATGAGATAGAAGAGTCAGTTCGCCACCAAATACAAATGCTTCAGCGGAGTATTGAGTCTTGCGCGTGCTGCGATTTCATTCGTTCGATATCCCCAGAAGATTTTCAATGACCTGAGGGCAAACGTCCATCGAAATTCCTTCTTTCGTGGTGAAGACGCGGAGGAGAAAACGTGGGGGGTGTGCCGTTATGGACGATACAAGTTTGTCGATGTCCTCGATAGACAGAGGCGGGAAATCATCATGCGCCCCGGCGTATTCGTCATCTTCATCATAGTCTTCTGAATGGGTGCGTTGCAGCCCAATCAACTCGTTCAATGTGTTGGCCCACCAACCGGAACATTTTCGTGCATTCAAGGTGAGCTGAATCGTTCGACCAAGCCCAGTTTCTGTGTAGAACTCCTCGCCAACAATGGTTAATCTTCGGAGCATATGCATCCACCATTTCGGCGGGCCGTACACTTGCAGGGACTCGAGCAAAGGAAGTGGAACGCCGCAGTCTACGATGCTTCTGATCAAGCGCGCGGGTTCCTGGAATCTGGTATTGGCAGATGGCTCGATGATGACGCGGCGGATTGTGGGTCCGACGGCGCGTACAAGGGCGGATATTGGGGTATACAGCGGCTCCTCGTCGAAGTTGGGGAAATTGAAATTGCACAGGGCTAACACCGCCAACTTTGAAGCAGAGCGGTCGATGTGAGCTTGCAACTGATCCGAGAAGTCGCGAATATTGACCTCATTGTGCCCCCCTTCAGAGCTGAACCGGAGCTCTGTGAGGGAAGGCAAGGTCAATAATTCCATGAGTATGGTGAAGATGAATATAGAGCGCTGTTCGCTTAGATGTAGGGATTGCAACGTATCATGTACAATGGTAGGCGGTTTGATCTGATTAGGGCCGATCCAAGGCTCCCAAGGTGATGCGCCGCGTAAACTACCATGGATTGAGCATGAACGCAATCGCCTTGAGTTCTGGAAGATTTCCATGAGGTCTTGCCACTGGATTCCAATCAAGTGAGCTTCGGTAAGATTGTCGGTCAGTATCCCATACCGCTTAAACAAATTCCACGGATTGTTGATAGAGACATTCAAACAAATTGGCGCACATGAAACAAATCTTGGGCCATGCTTGATGGCACCCAAGGAGTGTACGGTGAGCTGCAGAAGTTTCTGGGCGCCGTGCTTCTCGAAATTGACCCGGTCAAGAAGATTTCCAGGAACCCTCATCCACAAATAAGCCAACCTGCAAGATTGTTGATTGACCGCCGCGATCACGGCCGGAAAGTAGACTCCTTGCGGATCCACACTCAGTGAGATATCGATGACCACTGTGAGAGGGAGTTGTCTAGAGCGGCCTATCCAATCTTGCGCAACTTCCGCTTGAATGTTGGACCGGTAGTCGTTGCGGGTACTGACACGCAGACCCATTGTGGCCCACAGGTCGGGCATGGAATGAGACAGCGCTCTCCACCTGCGAGACACTGCCGACAGAACCAGTGGCATGGAATTTTGTTGGTGAGTGAGTTCCACAGAAGGTAGGCACTGTCGGAAGATTTCGGAGCAGATTTCGAGGGGGAAACGGCTCATCAAGACGTCGTGTCTGTAATTGGCCTCAGTCAAAGCTTTTTGTCGCGCCTGCTTCATCTCGAGGAGACTTATTTCGGCCGCAGCTATTTTGGCGTCCCAGTCGTCGACTCTGGCGCAATCTTCACACAGTGAAGCAGACGGAGAGGGCTGTCTGCAGGGAAGTTGAGAGCGGTCGGGTGAAATCCCGACACTTTGATACAAGGATGGGGTTGTCGACATAATTGAAGTTAAGGCTGGACGTTGTCCGAACGAGCGTTCAAATCTGCGACTGGAATCAAAGTGAATCGAGGAGATGTCCAGCCTCAATGTCGCTACGTTGAGGTGTGGTTGGCAGCCTGTTGGCAGCGAGAACTGTTTGACTCAAGAATAGCTGGGAACGCGTTATGCAATTCGCTCCGGTACTCGGCGGCCCGGCTGTCGATGACCGCCCACCGCTTGGGCGCTTAAGCCCAAGCTCAGCTCAGCGGAGTCGAGCATGTCAGAGAGTAAACTCGTCCCAAGAGGGCGTCACACACAGTCGGAATGAGATATTGGACTCAGATAGGTGATGCCTTTGAGGAGAGGCCGCTATAGCCCTACAAGTCATGCCTTGCGCTCCCAGGTATTGCGTTGAGTATACGTAGAACACAGTAGAAATTTGGTAGAAATAGTACTTCACAAGCATTTATTATAGAAACTTATACTGGCTGAATAGCCTGCCATTCAGTTGACTTCAAATTTTATAACGTGCATGCAACATACGTAATGAAGCTGAATGTTATATCCGGGTACCGGGATGGGCTAGACAACATCCGGGAAACCTAGAGCTTTGGCATCCTCCGAATAGAACTAACACTATCTGGGGGGATGAAAGAATATCGGAATTGTAAGCCCCAAGGCACAATCATTACATTAGGGACGGGGAACCATTAATCTATGCGATAGTCAGACGCTAATGCGTGTCAAGCAAAGGCTATATCATGCATACCTTATACAATCTCAATAATATAACCTAGAAAAGACCCGCGGCCTGTCGTTTCCTAAGCACGGACTTGAATAAGGCCTTTTCCAGCAGTGGACTAGGTATTGGCTGTTTGGGCGGCGTTGTTCTGTTGGTAGACGGTGAAGTGCGCGCACGTCTGCCACGGTGGACCACTGGCTGCGGTCGGGTTTTGATCCGGGGGACCTTCATGTTTGTCTAGTTTATTATTGATACAGATGTAGACATAGATTGGTGAATCATACGGACTTACTATTGCAGATTCCACAACTCCATAAGCGAAGTTCTCGCGCATATAGTCTTGCCACCAGCTTGTATCGGAGTAGAGGGAAGTGTTCAGCTGCTTCAGTACGCATTCCATTATGACGGCCTTGCCGACTTCATCCTGCGAGTTCCAATAACGGTGGTACTCTATTGAATCGTCTTCAGTACCCCTTTCCAGAATGGCGATGCATATGTGGTAGACGCGCTCGTGCTCCCCACTCTTGAATATGATTGGATCTGGTGCCGCATGTGAGAACATGTCCTGGCTGAGCAGCAAGCCTGGAAGTGGCTTCAAGTGAGTCCAGAGCTGGGTTAAAGGCTTAGAGTTGAGACAAATTCGCGTCGTCCATGATAAACATGAGCAAATATGTAGGAGATCACGGGATTGAGCAATACGAACCCCTATGCCAGTGAACTTGTCAAGACAGGTCGTCTCCAAGCCTCCGTCATCCTCCTTACTCCCTGCATACTTCAGCGAAAGTGTCTATACCGGCGACACTTATCAAAGACCTCAGAAGCACTCCCCATATTTGCACTATACTTATCTCAGACTCTCCACGCCAACACCACGCTCCACGCACCTACCTGTTCTAGTCACATTTTTCCAGGGAGTAATAAATACTGTTTTGATCATGGCCACCGTCGGACATCGCATTCTTACGATTATTTGGCCTGTGATGTATCCTATCTTCATGGAACAGTTCCATAGAACTCGTACTGTCTGCATCAAGTCAGCACTCATGTAACCCACTATATGATATGATAATGCCCCCATAGCTTTGCTTGCCGGAAATTAGCTGGAAATCAGTGAGCACGCATAATAATTCCGCTCTGTGGCCTTTCAACGTTCCGGGCGTTGAAGATGATTTCCCAGTATAGGCAAAGTATAGGCGGTTGAGATCTAGCCGGTGGTAACTTTGATTGCCGACGCTTCGGCTCTATGCCTCGACTACTTTGAAGACATTCACGTGCTCTAGCTGGGCTCCAGCCCGACTCCAGCCCAATGGGACGCAGACTGACATCTGGGTTGATGAGATGGTGATGAAGGGGACAGCACGCGTCAGGGGCCAGGAGTACGAGAGACTAACATATTCTTTCTCATGTACACATCCCACTAATCTTATCTCTCTGGATACACTTCAACATTTTCGTCATCGATTTGCCATCCGCCTCGGAGAACTTGCGGACAGCCGATAGACTATTCGTTGCACCAAAAATTGCTTGAGTTGCATAATGTTGTCACATTTTTGTGCCCGGATGTATCCTGAGGAGCTTGTAGTGCACCGGATTGAGGCAAGCAACCCAACGCGAGGGAGCCTGAACCAGATCTCCGGACCCGTGCTCTTCTCGTGAACTGAGACGACAATGCCATTTGAGTTGATCCCCTGACCGGTGAAGTCAGTAATCACATAAATAGACTGTCTGTTCATATATATAACGGCGCCCAGCAAGCACCCATGTGGCAGTTATCACCAGCACATAGCACAAATGTCTTCAACACTACTTGAGTTATCTCGCATTATTACTGATGCTGCGAAGACCCTCGATAAAGCATGTGCAGACAGCGGAACCACATTCCCTGGATTGGAAGTTCCATTTTCCCCATCTTCAGAGGCATTTAGGTCCAATCCACAGGCTGCTGAAGCGGCAAACATAATTGCGGCGGCAGCTACACAGCTTGTCGCCATGGTCCTTCCCCCGCCGTCCGCTATGTTTGCTTTAATTTCGGGAGTGAGTGCAAGTCATCTCCATGAGTGTATTATACGTCTAAGATGGCTGCAGCATTTCAAGAGCGCTGCTCTCCGCGTTTGTCTGGAGGCCAACGTGACTGAAATCTTGCGCGAAGGAGGACCTCAGGTAAGGGGTGGTATACTCACATTGAAAGAAATTTGAATGAATCGTTCCAGGGCGTACATGTCAACGAGATCGCGAAACTCGCGAATATTAGCAGTACGAAAATCGGTGAGTAGTCACTGCGAATGTTCGTCTCATCATTCAAATCTATCCCTTGCCCAGCTCGTTTGTTGAGATATCTCGCCACTCATCATGTCTACAAGGAGCTCCGTCCAGACGTCTTTACTAACACGCGCATCTCGTCAACGCTCGATACCGGCAAGTCTGTCAATGAGATATTTTCCAAGTATGCAAACCAGTACTGTATCCTTGTCCTCTTTCAATAATCTGTGCACCAGTCCCGACAAGAAGCATGATAATACGCCTGGCTTTGCTGCGCTTACAGGGCTCCAGTGAGTCCATAATTTATGCTCTTGACAATCCGAATAATAACCTGTATCAATTAGGCTTGATGAGTTCACTAAGTCCTGTGCCTACTTATGGGAGAATATGTCCGATCCAGCCACCGCACACTCGGAGGAAGTAAATCACGCTCCATTCAATCGCGCGTTCAATTGGAACGGTTCTATATGGTCATTTTATGACCAACCTGAGCAGTGGCCCCGACAACACCGCTTCGATACTGGGATGCAGGGCATCGCAGCATTGGAGCCCGCCGACGCCATTTTGAAAGGTGTGTTCTACAGAGGTTCTGTTACTCGATATGCTAATTATTATTCATACCAGCCTTCGATTGGCCATCCTTGCCAGCTGGCTCTATCGTCGTTGATGTCGGCGGAGGGGTTGGCACGTCCTCATTAGCTCTGGCGAAGAAATTCCCCGAGATCAAGATTGTTGTCCAGGACCTCCCGCCTGTCGTCAGGGATGCCGAACTTGTAAGATTCCGGTCAGATCTGAGCAGAATACAGATCTCAAATATTATTAACTCCCTCCAATAGGTCTGGGAGAAGGAACTGCCTGAAGAAATTGACTCTGGGCGAGTAGTGCTGCAAGGTGTATTGGCCTGTTTACTTTTTCAAGCCATTGAGATTAAACTGATTTCTTCACACTCAATAGCTCACGATTTTTTTGCACCCCAGCCAGTCAAGAATGCATCGGTCTTTCTACTTAAGCACATAATACATAACTGGCCTGACGCATATGCCTCTAAAATTCTCATAAAGCTCCGTGAGGCGGCTCAAATAGACACCAAGCTCATCCTGATCGACAATCTCGTTTCATTCGCCTGCCATGATCCCAGCAATGACAATGGCACCGGTATTCCTGGCGCCATTCCGAAAGAGGCTCCGGATCCCCTCTTGGCCAACTATGGGATTGCAAATGAGATGTTGTACATCACAGATCTTTCGGTATTTAATTCTCTTCTATCAAGACAGATCCATAATTAAATGCTACAACTTTTATTAATCAAGATGCTTGTAGTCTGGAACTCACAGGAAAGAACTGTTAAACAATTCGTGGAGCTTCTGAAAAAAACTGGTTGGCGCTTGACAAAAATTCCCCGCAACTCCTCCAGTGGGTTTCTGCAGCCAATAGAGGCGGTTCCTATTACTTTTAATTCTGCATTCCTCTCCACTACATCCGCCAAGTTGTGACTACATATATCGCATATGTGTATTCAGAAGTTTAATATAGACGCAGAGTTATGTGCCGCACAATGAACTAAGATATATCTTCTATCAAGACTATTTTCGAGGATCGGTAGTGCACATCATGTTGTTGCGAATTCAGCTCTTTGACAAATAAATAGTCTTACTAGATATTGGCGCAGTTCTACCTTTTTTGTCTTCACCACCGTCAACAGCGACGACCACTCTCACTTACCGCCGACAGCGGGGAGTCCCCCACACGAACACTATCCATCCTCCTCCTCCTTTCTGAATACGTGGTCTGGTTGAAGGAAGGGCATCCATGACTATACCACCACCTCCGCTACCCAACGTTCAGGTTTGAGTATGAGCGTGTAAGATCTGACCGATGGTGGTGCGATTGCCGAAGATTCTCATGACTTGGATTCATTTGGTCCCCTGACTGTAATAGTAATGTAACGGCTTTCAAATACTCCAGCCGGACTGCAGATCACTGGGATGTGGAGTGTGGCGGAAGGGCCAGGACTCAGGTGTGTGGGAGAAGAAAATGGTATTCGCTCTCACTCGCCCACTTCGTTCATCTCAGCTTTGTGAACACGGCTGAACCTTTCATCTTCCATTGCCCGACCATTCCATAGACAACAACCTACTTTCGATTCTCAAATCTTGTTTGAGTTGTGCATATAGTCTCGCTTTCGTCCCCTGATGTATGATACTACTGAACCTTAGTGTTGAGACTTGAGACAAGTAATTTAACGGAAGCGCAGTGCTGAACGCGGTGCCACACTGCGCCGTTCTCTGCTACTCACGATGTCACAAAACTTGAGAGGAAACGGATTTCCTCACTCGTGGTGTCAAGAATTCTATAAATAGATTGTTTGCCTATACATATAACGGCAACCCTGTCTAAGTACTTGAGTAGTTGGCACCAACACATTAGCACAAATGTCTTCTACACTGCTTCAGTTATCAACTATCATTACCGGCGCTGTCGCCTGCCTCAATGAGGCATGCGCAGATAGCGGAACCCCATTCCCAGGATTGGAAGTTCCATTTTCTTCATCTTCAGAGGCATTCAGGTCCAATCCACAGGCTGCAGAAGCGGCGAATACAATTGCGGCGGCAGCTACACAGCTCGCCGCAATGGTACTTCCCCCTCCATCTGCAATATTTTCCTTGATTTCGGGGGTGAGTGTAAGCTGTCTCCATGAGTCTCTCCTATGTCTAAGACGACTGCAGCATTTCAAGAGTGCCTCTCTCCGCGTTTGCCTGGAGGCCAGTGTCACCGAAATACTGCGCGAAGGAGGCCCTCAGGTGAGGGTCATTGTATATTGATAATGGAGCAGACTTAAATGAATTGTTACAGGGCGTACATGTCGACCAAATTGCAAAGACGGCAAATATCAACAGCGAGAAAATCGGCGAGTATTACTAGTCCCGCCGCTCTTCACGTTGGAGCCCTGGTTAACCTCCTGCATAGCTCGATTGTTGAGGTATCTAGCTACTCATCATGTCTACAAGGAACTCCGTCCAGACGTTTTTACTAATACGCGCATCTCATCGATGCTCGACACCGGGAAATCTGTCAACGAAATACTTTCCAAGTACGCAAACTAGTATCTCATCCTTGGCCTTAGTATCGATATCCTTGCGCAGTCCCGACAAGAAGTATGACGATACCCCTGGATTTTGTGCACTTGCGGCATTCCAGTTAGTTCATCATTACTCACTATGAGATTATCTGACGTAGTAACATGTATCAATTAGACTTGATGAGGTTACCAAAAGCTGCGCATACCTCTGGGAGAACATGTCCGATCCAGCTGTCGCTCATTCAGAGGAAGTGAATCACAGTCCATTCAGTCGCGCTTTCAACTGGGAGGGCACACTTTGGACATTCTTTAACCAGCCCGAGCAATGGGCTCGCCAACACCGCTTCGGCATTGGCATGCAAGGTGTCGCGGCATTGGAACCCGCTGACGCCATTTTAAAAGGTGTACCCTACACTATGTCGGCGTTCTATTTTCCAATGCTGACCATTTCTTTCCAGCTTTTGAGTGGAAACACTTGCCAGCTGACTCCGTTGTTGTGGATGTTGGCGGCGGCGTTGGCACATCGGCATTGGTTCTGGCGAAGAAACTCCCCAATATCAAGGTTGTCGTTCAAGATGTCCCAGCTGTGGTGAGGAACGGGCAATTAGTAAGATTCCGGTCAGGTTCAAGAGAATTTTTGTATTAACGTCTCTCCCCTCCAACAAGGTCTGGAAGGAGGAGCTCCCTGAAGCAATTAACTCTGGACGCGTAGTACTACAAGGTATTTAGGTTCTCCCGCTGTTTCGTGGTTATTGCAATTTGTAAATACACTAATCTCTTTATGATAGCTCACGATTTTTTCACAACCCAGCCAGTCAAAAATGCGTCGGTATTTATACTCAAGCACATCATACATAATTGGCCCGACGCATATGCCTCCAAGATTCTCATGAGGCTCCGCGAGGCGGCCCAAAAGGATACCAAGCTCATCCTGATTGACAATCTCGTTTCATTCGCCTGCCGTGATCCGACCAATGACAACGGCAGTGGTATTCCTGGAGCCATTCCGAAGGAGGCCCCGAATCCTCTGTTGGCCAACTATGGGATTGCAAATGAAATGATGTACAATATGGATCTCAGTGTGCGCGCATCTATTTGTCCTAGACAATTCGTGTTCATGTGCTGATGCTTTTGTCAATAAAGATGCTTACAACCTGTAACTCCCAGGAAAGAACTGTTAAACAACTCTCAGAGCTTCTGCAAAAATCTGGCTGGCACTTGACAAAGATCGTCCGCGACTCTTGCAGTGGCTTTCTGCAGCCTGCCGAAGCGGTACCTATTTTTTGAAATCTTCGTTCTGCCACCTATTGACTACATACTATTCCAAGTCGTGGCTAAATGTATCTGAGTGTATATACGTTTTGGAGAGTCTTAGGTAGACTCAGACTTTTGGGTTGAATATTAGACCGAAACATACAAATTCAGTGCTTGCATGCGGCGTTCAAATCCGAGCATCCACTAAATCGGGCCAACGTCACAGAAGTATCGTTCAAGCTCTAGCCGCGAATGACTAGACATTTGGTGGCTGAAAAACATAGTCGCAGTCTCCTGCCTCCCCGCCATTAAAGCAAAAGAAAATCTAATTCTCATGGCCATATTCCTCGCCCGTAGCTAATGATGATAGTTAATAGCGTGCAATCATATATCGTGACCTTAGTAAGATCCGAAGCTCAGAATTAGAGTGGAAGGGATGAAGGAAACCCACATTCAGGTTGTGGATCTAGCCATGGCAATCCGCCAACGCCATCCCACGTCATCTGCAGACACAGGTAAAGACTTAAATACCGAGAGAGATCAACTGGAAAGCAGAAGTCTTGGATTTTATATTGGATTATATCTCTTTCTGATGTTGTGCGGCATGCATCGATACGGAGCCCACCCGATTCAAGATTGGGAGCAACTTCCGAGTGCCGATCACCCGTGGGAACGTTAAACGATGTAGGTGATTGTGGGTCTCCAGGACTCCGAATGACTCTCCCTGATGTTACATTAACGATTGTGCATGTGTTATTCCACCTGAGAGACTCTACGGACAGTTTTACTGAGGCCCTATGTGATGCGTGCATGCCAATATATCTCACTTATATGTGCCCCCGACCAGTCTTTGCCATTAATAGTCAATGATCTTTCAGTGACAGATCCTTCGTTTGGTGCGTATATATTGTGTCTCATCCAAAAAGCCACAGGTAATTCTGCTGTTGAGTATGAGGTAGCACCTCAAAGCCCGTTTGCAGACGTGGCGAACCCTTCGATTGTGCCCGTAATTGGGTGGGTCTGCCACCACGATCCGCTCCTAGTGGCATTGCAATGTGCAGTCCCGAGACATCCAGTGGATTATTCTTTAGACACCAAACCATTTAAAATTTCCTAAAATTTCCTAAAAGCGACGGTAATGTGGTGTCGAGGACCCTAGTTCGACTTGGATTAAACTTCGATGTTGTAGCACCATTTAGGCACAATGATGGATTACGTAATGATTCACAATGGCTGACGGTCGCCAACATCGTTGACGTCGCTCCACTCCTTTTCTCTTCACCGCCTTTGACAGCGGCGACCTCTCTCTCTTGCCACCGACTGCGGGGAGCCGCCACACGAACTCTCTCTCTATCCTCCTTCTTCTTTCTGGATACGGGTCTAGTTTAAGGACTAGAACCCACTGCTATTTCATCACCCTTTCGCTACTCAACACCCCAACCACCCTCCAACGTCAGCCACCATGACGGCCTTCCAGTTTGGGTCCTTCACTGGCGTCTGCGAGACCGCCGCACTAGTCGTCTGCCCACTAGTAGGAACGGAGCAAGGAGTAGAGCCAACATGCTACAGCAGGAACGTTGATATTGGCGGGACCCTGATCTTCCAGCCATGTGCGTCCTCCTTTTTTTCAATAAACGTCTACTAAAGGGTACGTACAGCAACATGTTTTGTGCATATTATTGCCATTATTATGACTGCTATCATGATTCTGCACATTCGGAGCAAATATACCGCTGTGGGGCGCAAAGAGATCGTCATGTTTTTCTGGATGTATATGGCCATTGAGCTCCTCGCTATCTTCCTCGACTCCGGTGTCATCCCGACTTCATCAGGCGCATATCAAGTATGTCGATTTCCTGAATTCATGACATGATCTCATCTTTCGTAGTGGTTTGCTGCGGTATACACGGGCTTGGTGGCAGCTACATTTACCTGTCTACTCATAAACGGCTTTGTTGGGTTCCAGTTCGCAGAAGACGGCACCCCACTCTCACTATGGGTGCGTCCCTCTCCCTCTCTTCTGCCATCTAACCTCACACCTTCCGCTAGTTCCTGCGTATATCCTGCCTCCTCGTGTTCGGGCTCGGCCTCTTCGTCGCCATCTGCACCTTCAAAGCCCAACTTGGCTTTTCCTTCACGAAACCCATTGCGCTTTTCGTGATCTACCTCCTCTGGCCCATCATCTGTGTCCCTGTGTACATCGTTTGCCAGCTCGTGCTCGTCTTCCGCACGCTCGAGGACCGTTGGCCCATTGGCGATATCGTGTTCGGCACCATCTTCTTCGCTGGTGGCCAGGTCCTCCTGTTCGCATTCAGCGTTACGATCTGCAACGCCATCAAACATTACATTGATGGACTGTTCTTCTTCGCCCTCTGCATGCTCCTGAGCGTCATGATGGTGTACAAGTACTGGGATGACATCACGGTGAGTATCAGTACCTTCCCCTTTTGCCCTACTTCCTGACCCTTCTCATTTTCCAGCGCGAGGACCTTGAATTCTCCGTTGGCTCCAAGGCGGCCGTCTGGGAGGTCAAAGACCCTCTGCTGGCAGGGGGCGAGTACGATGAGGACGTCTCTTCCGACCGCTATCCCGTACCGCCACCGCTCCCCGGCTACCCCTCCTCCAACGCTTCCCACGGCTCGTACGGGAACTACCAACAACAGCAACAACCACAATACGGCTTCAAACAGGGAGCTGGCTCGCAGCCGTCGTCCGGGTACGGCACTCCTCCGCCGGGGATGGGTGGTGCTCAGAAGGGTGGCCCGAGAGGGTACCCACCAGCAAGTGGGGATAGGTATTAGAGTGGCGTGGTGTAGTTGAGGTTTGCGCTTGGCTGCAACGGTGGTGCGATTTTGTGATACCACATAGGACAGCAGTGGCTGGGATCGCGTTCTCGTGGATGGGTTGGGTGCGGGTTCTTTTCATTCCTTCCACTTTCTTTTTTTCTCAGTTTCTGAGCTTAATACGGACACGGTATACGATCGCGCGCTATTTAATCATCATCTTTACCTACGAATGAGAAACTTAACTATGAGGATTAGATTTTTTTTTTGCTTGGGGGGCAGGGAGATGGGATTGTGACATGATGCTTCAGACACCAAATTGCTAGACATTATTTCTACAGTCAGTATTCAGAGTCCAAGACGCCCACAACTTTACCAAGTTCCCACGGGTGATGGGCGATTGCAAGGAATTCCATTTTCCAATGGCGTTGGCCCCGCCGCGTTTCTCGTCGCGTCACATCAGACGGACAGATAAGTCAATAACTGGGGTCGATTTGGTGCAATTTCGAATTGGAACATGGGTAGCAAGGGTTGAATCATGATCAAGATATAGTTCAGTGTCATTCTCAGCATAGTAGCTCGAGTCCTAGGTTTACATCAGATTCTTCCGGAAGTATATTTTAATGGCGAGCAAAATGAAGGACTTAAAAGATGGGCACCGCTTCGACGGGCTGCAGAAGGCTATTGGAAGAGTCGCGGACGATCTTTGTCAAGCGCCACCCGGATTTTCGCAGGAGCTCCACTACATGTTCAACAGTTCTTTCCTGGGAGTTGCAAACTGTAAGCATCTTTATTGGCAAGAACATCAGCACGTAAACATCATTTAATGGGAAAAAACGAATTGCGTACGATGAGATCCATATTGTACATCATTTCATTTGCAATTCCGTAGTTGGCCAACAGAGGATTCGGGGCCTCCTTTGGAATAGCTCCGGGAATACCGTTGCCGTTGTCATCGCTAGGATCATGGCAGGCGAATGAAATAAGATTATCGATTAGGACAAGCTTCGTATCCACTTGCGCCGCCTCGCGGAGCCTCATAAGAATCTCGGAGGCGTAGGCATCGGGCCAATTATGTATGATGTGCTTGACTATAAAAACTGATGCATTCTTTACTGGTTGATGTGCGAAGAAGTCGTGAGCTATTTCATGATGAGGTCAGTTATCTTCAACTTACAATAGCCACGAAACAGCGGGATAATTTATACCTTGCAGTACTACGCGTCCGGAGTCTACTGCTCCAGGGAGCTCGTTCTCCCAGACCTAGTTAGAATAAATTATCATTATTAGATACTACCATTCCTTTGAGATCTGACCAGAATCTTACTGGTTCAGCATCCTTCACAACAGGTGGTCGATCTTGGACAACAAACTTGATACCCGGAAAGCTCTTCGCCAGAACAAGTGAGGCTGTACCAATACCTCCGCCCACATCGACGACAACAGAGTCAGCTGGCAAGGATGTCCACTCGAAAGCTGGAATGATGATAATTTAGCCTTCAAAAAGAAGAACAACTGTAGGCGCACCTCTCAAAATGATGTCAGCGGGCGCTAATGCTGCCATACCTTGCATGGCAATGCCGAAGCGGTGTTGTCGAGCCACTTGCTCAGGCTGATTGAAAAATGCCCACATAGACCCATCCCAGTTTAAACCGCGATTGAACGGAGTGTGATTCGGTTCCTCTGAATGGGCGGTGGCTGGATCGGTGATGTTCTCCCAGAGGTATGCGCAGCCTTTGGTTACCTCATCAAGCCTAATTGATACAGGTTACGCTTCGGAATATAAAAGGCAGAGAGTAATGGACCCACATAAACCCTGTAAGTGCAGCAAATCCAGCCGTGTCTGAATCATCATATTTCTTGTCGGGGCTAAGTACACACGATTATCAACAGCGGACGAGGATAAGGTACCGGTTTGCGTACTTGGAAGATATCTCATTGACAGACTTCCCGGTATCGAACATTGACGAGATGCGTGTATTAGTAAAGACATCTGGACGAAGTTCTTTATAGACGTGATGGGTGGCGAGATATCTCAACAAACGAGCTGAGCGGGGAATGAATTTAAATTATGAGACGAACATCCGCAGCGACTACGCACCAATTTTCTCGCTGTTGACATTCGCTATTTTCGCAATCTCGTCGACATGTACGCCCTGTAGGAATTCATTAAGTTTATCCCATTATGATTATACAATGACTCTCACTTGAGGCCCTCCTTCACGTAATATTTCAGTGACACTGGCCTCCAGGCAAATGCGGAGAGCGGCACTCTTGAATTGCTACAGTTGTGTTAGCCGCAGGACACAGTCAGAGACATAGATTTTACTCACCCCCGAAATCAGGGAAAACATGGCAGATGGAGGTGGAAGTACCATTGCGGCGAGCTGTGTAGCTGCCGCGGCAATTATATTCGCCGCTTCCGCAGCCTGTAGATTCAACCTGAATGCCTCTGAAGATGGTGAAAATGGAACTTCCAATCCAGGGAATGTGGTTCCGCTGTCTGCGCATGCTTTATTGAGGGAGTTGACGGCGCCAGCAATGATGGTTGATAACTCGAGCAGAGTAGAAGACATTTGTGTTATCGTGCTGGGGACAACAACCGGGCGTTGAGATGAGTCTCCTGGACGGTCACGACGAGAAGAAAAATGACTATGTAAGGCAGTCGTGGATGAGAGTAAGCACCTGATACCGTATATATATATATATGCAGTCCACCCCTTTATGTACCTTCAGCATAGTACCTAAGAAGAATAAAAGGGGATCCTACGTAAAACAGGAGTGCTAATGTTACAGTACCGGTCCAGTGAAATTGTGTATTGGGTGCTTGCGATTTTCTAGGCATCGTTATCTGTACAGACACTCTAATTATGGTATTATTGACCACACGGGTCAGGAAATCAACCAATAGGGCGTCGTCGTCTTATTCGCCTAGGAAAGCTCTATTCGGTTCTGGTTCACCTCCTCGCCTCCCGTAAGGTTTCTTGTCTCAAACCATGCACTATTGATCAATAGCATACATCAAGGTACCAACTAAATTTGTGCAGTTCCAATAGAGTTTGGCAGAAGATAATATGATCAGGTGTGTTTACAGAGATAAGATGGACGTAGAAAAAGACAGTCTCTCGTACCCCTGAGTAATACGGTCTGGCGCAGAATGATATTTACACACATAGTAATTT
Organism: Psilocybe cf. subviscida; assembly: GCA_013368295.1. Classification (NCBI taxonomy): domain Eukaryota; kingdom Fungi; phylum Basidiomycota; class Agaricomycetes; order Agaricales; family Agrocybaceae; genus Psilocybe; species Psilocybe cf. subviscida. The sequence continues at coordinate 4,666,948 of JAACJJ010000056.1, read as the reverse complement.
GCGTCCTATTGGGCGGGAGTCGGGCTGGAGGCTGGACCAAGCAAAACGGCAACGTCGGCAATCGTTGAACTGCCCTCGGCTAGATCTTATTACCGCCAATTCTGGAGATCTCATGTTCAAATTCGGGCTCCTCTCCATCCATCGTAGCAGGGACCAAAATAAAGAATATCCCATGAGGAGGGAAAAGAAATCGTTGCTTATTGGTTGCTTACCCAATATCGCGTAGATGGCAATTCAAATAGCGCCAACTTTGTTTACTGGTGGCATCTTACAAGTGTGAACAACACAGCCACATCATTCCCACCAACCAACTAGTAGGTGTATTTCATCAATTACCCGTGAGTCAAGTGGTAGGGGCATACATCGTATATATGGTTACACGTACATGACATAAATCTGTCGTAGAAATGGCGAGTCCTGCAAGTCTGTTTCACGAAGATACAGAAAGATGAACTCCAAGCCTCGGTCAATAAGCATAAGCATACCATAGATGCCGACTCGGACAGCGGCATTCAATGGTCATTTACTATGCCCCCCTCTCGCACCTCCCCCATAAGTTATGTACTTAAACATGCGGGTGGGTGGTGAGCCTAGGACTTGAAGCTTGAAGGCTAAGGCTGGGTCTTGAGTCTGCGTATACTCAAGTCTTTGCCCATAGTTGTTGCTATAGCCAGTTGCCCTGAGCTAAGGAGGGAGTACTGAGCGGGGAGAAGACCTAATTTCTCGATGGTCAAGCGCATGTATTTGCTTGAAGAGTATATCAATCGCCTCTCCCCTTTTTAAAGCATCTAAGAGTGACACCACGTTCTATTTTTCTTGTCGTCTCAGGTCCGCATCGGAAGTGTTATTACGGATTTATTAAACAAGAGAAAAATTCCGTTGATATCCTGCTACTAATGGGAGCAATAGATATAGAAATGTTATTACATTGGGGTATCAAATACACGAAACCTGGAATAATAATAGTAAAATATTCTGAGGTAGAGGGTGTTCGGAATAAATAGAGGGCTGGAGCATCTTGGGGCAACAGGTAGTGTGCGGATGAAGGCGGAGATGAAAATCAAGTGTATGGCCGACAGTCAAACGCATGATATGGTTTAATAAAGCTGGGGACAAGGGGCAAGACAATGCCGGTAAGTATGGCACAAGAGGAAAGCGCTGTGTGGTACCACATGTGTGTTACACAACCTCAAATGATGTTGGCGAGCTTGATGAGATCGGCTGCCCTCTCCGCGAGGACATACACTGGGACCTGGGTATGCGCTGAGGGGAGGAAAGGCATGATGGAAGCATCGACGACCCGCAGGCCCGTTGCGTCCTTCACCCTCAGATCTGGGTCCACGACACCATAGTTTGCGTTCCGAGCGGACATGGCGGCCGTGCCCGCAGCATGGAGCGCGACGGTGCCTGATTGGGAGACGTACGCATCCAGATCGGCGTCGCTGAGGAGGCTGGAGGTCGTGGGGAACTCGGCGACGATGAAGCCCTGGAAAGCGTTGGCGCCCACGAAGCGTCGTGATGCGCGGATGGACTCGCGCGCGGCGACACGGTCGATGTCGTTTGCGAGGTAGTTAGGGTTGATAAGTGGGCTGGTGAGAGGGTTGTTCGACTGTAATTTGATTGTTCCGCCTATGTATTCGGCACGTCAGCCAAATATTATGGGAAAAGATGCAAATGAGATCACTAACGAGACGTAGGGGTGAGTAGAATAACTCCCATAAGGAACGTACTGAGTCCGTTGAAGATGAGGCCGGCATTCTGCAATGCGAGTCAGCAATCAAACGTCCTCTGTGCAAATTTGAAGACGCACTCCGGGTACCAGTTCGAAGTGAGGGCTGTTCTTTCCAGCCGCTGGATCAGTCGTGACGAGGTTTTTTGGAATACGATTGTAAATAAGATGATTTCCGGGGAGAGGGTTGGTCAATGGGCCTGTTTTGGTGGCTTTCCACTGAGCGAGGGCCTCTGCGACCAATGTTTCGTTCATGTTAATGCTGAATAACGGGGGAAATGATCAGAGCTAAGGTAGCTGAGGTCAAGTAGAGCACCAACCTATTGAGCGGGGAGCTTGAGTTCGATGCGTACAGAGTGACCAATTGAATGTGGTCAGTCAGGTTCTTTCCAACACTTGGATGGTTCAGCACGGGCGTGACACCGACGCCTGTGAGCTCTGCAGAGTCGCCGATGCCAGATTGCATTAGGATATTGGGGGAGCCGATGGCTCCAGCAGCGAGAATGACCTCCCTCTTCGCTTGAAGCACTTTCTTCACTCCTCCGGCTAGAGGACGCCAATCAAAATTAATTGATTATAACAACGAAAGATAGAAATTTCCAAACGAACCTAGCGTGATCTCCACCTTGCGGAATGAAGGCGTCTTAGCGCCTCTCGCAGTGTCGGGTAGGACGCGTGTGACCTGAGTGTTGAGCAGCACATATAGATTTGACCGCTTGAGAACGCCTGCACCAAGGTATGACGTTGCAGCGCTGCTACGCGTTCCCTGTCCGATTGTGCACTGGAGATAGCCTGTTGATAGTGGGCCGCGTATGAAAATGGTAGTAAATGATAGTATCCATCAGTGTCCATGTGGGTGTCCGAGTCCGACGACGGATTGTCGACAGACTGCTAGGATGAAAGATGGGGGGAAGACTCACCAAGACCCAGAGGAGAGCCCGAGTTAATGTCGAGATTGTACTTGAAGTCGCCACCTAGCTCTGCAGACGCCGCCAATACGCGCGAGTCGAACGGCTGGGGTGTCGCGGTCAAGCTTGTGGATGTCATGCCATTGTACCCATGAATGAGGGGGTTGAATTGGCCGAGCGTGTTGTGACCGTCTGCTGGGGGTCTGTACTTCTCATGCTATACATTGTGGCTGTCGTCAGTATTACTCGCGAGAACAAGGGAGGGGTACGGAGTAGAGTCAAGAAATTTACGGAAAACGTACTTTGATGAAGTAAGGGTATATACGAGACCAAGACCAGCCTATGTCGCCAGTGATATCTGCCCAGCGGTTCCAGTCTTCGATTGTGCCGCGTGTATAAATCATTGCATTGATTGAACTCGTTCCACCAAGGATCTTTCCTCGAGGGTATGCAATACTGCGACCCGCAAACCCAGACTGAGCTGTCGTAGTGTAGTTCCAGTCATACTGGGAGCCGGCCAATGTCTGGTATAGGAAAGGGACTTGAGAAGCCAAGACACCCTCATTTCTGAATGACGATACCCGTTGTTCAACCAGTCACTTCTTTAATTCAAGCAAATCGACGACTTACGATGCACCAGCTTCGATGAGCAGCACTTTGAATTTGGAAACCTCTGACAGTCGGTTTGCAAGAACAGATCCCGCTACCCCACCTATTGAAAGTTAATCAGTCAGTTTTTCCGAACGGAAAAACACAGGAACTCCGCCGACGTACCTCCTACAATGATAAAGTCAAAGTTTCCAGGCGGGAGCTGATTGACATTGGCAATGACCGCGGCCGACCCGCCGATCCACAATAAGGAAAAGAGGGTCAGTGGGGTAAGGAGCTGCATGGTTGTGAGGCAGGAGTTCCTCGACGCGTGGTCGAGGAGGAGGAATGGTAGGTCCCCACTATAAGTATGTGTTTCTCGACGCGATAAACGAGGATAAACGGCGCATCATGAAACACGAATGATGATTTGCGTCTGATGTTCGAATACCCGCGGGACCTAAGTCTTGTGGTTTGTATAGGGCGCTAGGGCGGGCGAAACGCTGAAAATGGGGACAAATCCATCGGCAATCGTCTTCGCTTGAGGCAATCAATTGCCAGGTAAGGAACAGAAAAACAGATGGAAGTTTGCAAGCAAGCAAGTTGTGTGCCAGTTGCAGTCGTTCCGCCTGAAAGGTGGTTGTGGTTGATGTGTACGGATCTCTGATCTGCGCTTCGTCATGCAGATTAAGCTCTGAGAAGCGAGACGTTTATGTTGATCAAGAGGGCTTCTCACCTTTCTCTTAATAATGTCATACATACGAATATTTTGAAGACACCGGACATGCTCGGCATGATGAGGCCAGACACATCTTGCGTTGACGCCGGACGAGGGATTGCGCCTCCTGACGAGTGTACACTCTAATGGGGACAAGGACACTGTATTCTCCTTCATACTCTGCCCACATTCATGTTGTAGACGCGATTAATGAAGTATAGCCGTAGACAGGAGAAATTTCCAGTTCGATGGCGGAACTGTCCAAGGCTGAAGCGGCGGAATCATGAGGAGAAGAACACATCTACCCACCTGGGCCAATGCCGTTGACGCGCCGCTTGTGCTCAATGTGGGTTGGTGGTGTGTTCCATAATATGTCTGTCTGCCAAGGCCAGAAGGTCTTTGAAGGTCAAGTTCAGCAGTGGCGGGTTTACTGAGCTGAACATACAGATATGGGGACAACATTATCTCAATCGTGATGGATTTGTTGGGCGATATACAACATACGGACGGACGGAGCGGTGTATAATTCAATGCCAATCGGACTTTCCCAAATGCAATCTTGCTGGCAAGTTTCACCGAGGCATGACGGTCTATTGACGATGCGTCGTTTCTTGCTGAGATCCTGTGAGATGTTCACATCTTTACAGACCATGGTACCTTCCTGTGCCTTCGTTGAATAAGGATCTTCAGAAGCATGCATTGCCTACGAAAAAGGACCCCTTCATGGAAAATTCCGCATACCTGGGTCCGAAGCCACATTTAACAGGAAAATCAAGGACAAGTTACCCCAAATTTACCCGCCGCTGAAGAAGATGCTTGCCATTTTGAGCGCGAAAGGGTGGGTTGTTTGGAACGACGCCAGGGTATAATCCTACAACGGCGAAAACGCGTTAGCGGTGAGTCTGATGGAGGAATTGTGTAGGAAAAGGGATGACATCGGCTTGGCCTGTCATGCATCATGATTCATCACAACCCAGGGATCATTGCATCAACGCATCATTATACGCATCAACCCCTTGTCTGCAAGGCGCATAATGAAATACCTGTCAAGAAATATATTCGCCAATAAATTGACTGGCGTTCGCTGCTCTTGATGCACACCTTGACCAAGACTGTCGATTTAGAGCGCGATGCGTCAGAATCACATTACATTTTAATCAAGGGACAATCCTTGACGAGGAAACAAAACATACAATAGAACTCAGCTATCGAGCGTTGGTCAGCCTACAATATGTGCCTGCAATTGACGATATTTGGGTCTAGTGCCACACATCGCGCACACAGGTCAGCAATAGACAAGCACGACCTACTCAGGTTGAAAAGCATCAAACCAGGAGAAAGGTACACTGGAGGATCTTCAGTCGGGTTGGTCATAATGACCTGCAGGTACCAGCCGCCATGGAAATATGTCGTAAGGTCCAGTGCTCAGAAGTGCTCCTTCAGGCGGCACCAATAATGAGCATGCTCGAGGCTGCTCGAGACCATTGACCCTTTTGCCCCTTGATTTGAAACTGAGAAGCAAATAATGGTACACCGATGGTAAGTACAAGACGTCCAAGTACCCGTTCAAGTTAATAGATAATGAGGGGCAGCAAAGTCAACCACGGACCAGGCCACAGTCCGGGTCCAACCTTCATCCGAATTCAAGCCCCCCCGATCAGCCGCTGACGTGAACTTTGCGCCCGTGACTATGCGCCCGAAGACGGGATCTATGACCATAGAGCACCTGGGGAGCCCCGCAGAAGTAACTCTGTACGCTTCGAGGTCGCGCGCGATGGGTACAATGAATGGCGCACGCCAGAAAGGTCTTTCATTTGCTGAGGGCCACGAGAAAGCTGCGGTGAGTGGGACGAAGCGCACAACGCCGTAGCCTCCCGCTGCGACTAGTTTATCGATGCTCAGGGCGACACTCTGGTGGCGTATATCGTGGAGATACTTCTGCTCGAAGCGTGCCAATTCATGGATGCTCGGTGGCTCGGATGTATCGTCCGGGATTACTAGGCCGTAAATTATGGACCGTACTCTTATCGCGATGCGTGTTTCCCCTTGAATGTGCTGTGGCTCGGAGAAGTTGGTATAATTGGACTCGATCACGAAGTCGTCGTCTCCAAGTGGCAAGCTCCACAACGGCAACCTGTCGTCCCCAGAATTTGCCTCGTAATAGACCTCTTCAAGTTCACTGAGAAATATCTGGATACTCGGAGGGCTAGAACGGAAGGGACATATGCGCAGCAAGCGGCCCCCAGGTAAAAGACGGCATACTATGGCCTTGTAAAACGAGAGAGGGGTCAGCCAAAACTAGTGTTTGAGTTGAAAAGCCTCTTGCCGTTTGGCGCTGCCCTGTTAAGGCCAATCTCAGGAACGCGCGACTCCAGGAAGATCCGTTTGCCGTACGCCAGTTAAGAATCTCGTATGTACCCCCATGTTCCAATAAAACGAAGTCGTCCCGCAAGTCCAGGCGATCTAGTGGCCCACTCTGAAGCTGAAGGGCCCGTATAGGCGGTGAAGCTTGTCCATCGAAGGTGAAATGGAATATCTCCAGAAAAATGTCCGAACCCCACAGCCCTGTACGGTAGAAAAAACAGATTTAGACTTCATTTTAAACAGAATAAAAATTACTCACCTGTGACTATCGTGCCCATTTTATTTGAAGCAACAGCGACAATAAATCCAGCTGTTCCATCGTCCGAATAGTTGACCTGAGCAGCGACGAAACGGATGTCAAATGTCCTGTCATTGAATTTCGAGGACTTGAATATCGCCTTCGGTCCAGTAATCTGTGCTCCCTCTGCGAGGTCGTATGCAAAAACCGTGCGGGCCATCGGTGGTCCGTCCCCCATACCGAACTCGAAACGGTCTCCCCAGGTGAATAGCCATCGGCCACCTGGAAGGAGAAGTTTCCCTCCATCAAGGATGACCATGTTGTTGGTGGCATTCCGAACGACGGGCTCAGCTCTCTTTTTCCATCCATAGTCACTGCTGGCGCGTCTCAAGACTAAAGTTTGCAACTCAGACGGTGGTAAGCCTTCCGCAATTTTGTTGATGTTTTCGTTGGTGGATTCGGCGTATTGATCTGACATAACTTTCCAGATTGAAGGCTCGTTCGCGATGTCGGCTAGTAGTTTACATGCCTAGACATGCGACTGTTAGCGTTTGAGTTTGCGTTTGTACCAGAGTCACAGATGAAGGTAAGAAGGGCCTACTTGTCGCGTTTGAATGACTTCTCTGATTGACATTCGCTGGTAGATGGCAACGATAACCTCACTTGGAAGTGAGGTTAAACTTGTCGCAGGCATTTGAGTGGCACGCGCTGCTCGTTTTGTGGGCAATTAGTGGTTGGCACAGTGTCAAAGTCCTCGTGTTATAGTTCTGAATTGGCTCTGAAGTTCGGAGTGATTTGGGAATGATTGAATCTGAATTCAAAGTCAGAGTGACTGATTTGGGACTGTACATCCGGCAACTTGGACTGGTTACGGCGATCTTGCCTCGTGTTGAGTCCATTGACGTTTTTGGATCGTCGTCCTCCTCTGCTTGTCGCAACGCTACATCAAGATATCTCTGATATCATATCTTAATTAACACGGATAAGCTTAGATTGGACAGTCATCCTTCTCTTGCTGTCCGTGAAGTCAGATGGCCCTCCCTTGTAGCAAAGGAACGAGACTTGTCACTTGATCGCACTACGTATGTCGAACACGCCTTCGCCATGCATGGAGACTTCAGCGTTGGAACCCCGGGCTCTGTACACTGTGCTCCGGGCCTCTCCTTAGATACCAACTTCCATGCCCATCTTCAAGGGATTGGACCGAACTCACTCTGCTGAGGTCTCAGCGATCCGTGCTGCGCGTCGCGCGAAGCCCAGCCAAATCTACGGCGACCTGGTCTACCTAGCTGGTCTGGGAGAAGACCACCTAGAAAGCCGCATTGGCCTCAGGGAATCCGCACAGCTTGTGCTGCAGATTTTCAAGACGGCACAGGTGCGCTTCCTTCAGGGTTTGATCCGTTCATCTTGCTCAATGAATTCACTTCCGACCTGGACAGAGTGCGAAAACGCATCAGTCGCAGTGTGTCGACATCGCCGCACAGTCGTACTATCTACTGAACGCCGTCGATGGCGGTGTGAACGGGCGCGCGATTGATATCGATAACATCCTGCATAGTCATGTGCTCCAATTGAACGAGTCGGTATTGGGATACTCATCGATGGACATTGACGTTTGCTGACTGGCCGATCATCCATCCCTCAAAACAGGAGCCTTACGGAGATACACAAAACCCTCAAAAGATTCAGCTCTTGGTGGGTATATTCCCGGTTAAAGACGGCGCCGCTTGAGCTTAAGGCGTGCCACGATATCATCGCGCATTGTATGGACATGTATTTCATGCTCCTGAGGTGCTCGTTGTCCGCACCACCCGTCTCTTCAAAGCCGCGACGCGCCCGTCGTCCAAACAATAACTTCGTCGCCCCGCCCCCGCCATCGAAAGATCACGTATCTCAACCACATGCTAGAACCAAATTTACAGTGCCTCCGTCTGGAGGAGCTGAGCTTCATATTCGTGTTTCGCGCACGAAGCCAGTTTGAAGGTACAACGCCAATGTTAAGGGCATTTAGTACCTGACCTTTCGAGTTGAAGCTCAAGAATCCATTTCTTTATAGGAGTCATTTACAGACCTCACAAACACAGCTTCATACAGCATGTGCCAGAAAGCTGTCTCCTCCCATTTCAACACACGAGCGTCAAGGATATAACCACTGTTGTCTATTTATAACTCACCGTCTCTGCAGGGACTGAAGCTTGTAGAAATTGGAGTAATATTTGAATTAACTTGCTGTACATGTATACAGTTTGACCCAAAGGATATTCAGTCGTTTAGTAAATTACGTTTGTAGGTGCCCAGCTCAATATCAATCTTACATCATGGTGTTGCTGAACGGCTTAATTGGGGGCCTTAGTACGACTTGCGCGCTCAATTATATTATCGTGTTCTTGAGGTCAGATTGGATACCTGTGAGCATAGAATGAATCAACTTTCATGATTTCCAGAGGGATTCCGCATCGCACTCAGGTATACTACCATTTATTCTGTCGACGCCTTACAACGACGTTGAGCTTGATTTCAGTTAAATAGAGTGATGTGGCGTCTATGGCAAATATTGCACCGCCGAAAGATCAAGTGTCGACCAGACTGAGTCAAGATATCTATATACTCAAGCTCTTCTATACTCGCTCTGCTCGTCAAAGGTGGACTAAGGCGGAGACGCATGGACTTGTAGGGAGTAAGAACGCGGCCTGAGATGTCGTCCATAACGCTGGTGTTGTTCCCTTGGCCGTGAATAATATACCATGGACCAATTTGACGTCTGTGCTGTGTCGACGGTGTCACCACATGCTCCCCTGGAGCTGGCCAGGGAAAAGTGACTGTCATTGCAGCCTGGATCACATTTCGAGATAAATGCAAGGACATTTCATGAGAACGTACAAATTATATGGACCTCTATGAGAGCATCAACAGTTCATGGGAGACTTGCCCGAAGAAAGAGAGGTCTGCATCTCGGATAATGCCACGGGAGATTCCGAATTTCAGTCTCAGCTTCGACTCACTGCTGCCTTCCTTCTCTTGCCTTCAATTCTATCTGCTTACCGCGATGCTCTTCTCGCCTCTTATTATAGTTCTCCTGGTTTCAACTTCAGTGAAGATATCGCTGACCATGAACTCGTATCCCTAATTCAGGATCTAGCATTTCGCATCAGATGTTTACATAAAAGCTCGGCGGAACTAATCAGAATTGACATCATTGATATTAAACAGCTTTCCCCCTAACCATCATGTTGGTCCGACCACTTCGACGTCTGCTAGGACGACCACTCGCTGTTTCTTACTTCCACACAACCTCTGCGGCATGGGCGACGCGAAAGGTTACTCACCAATTCAAGCTTGCTGACATTGGAGAGGGCATTACAGAGTGCGAAGTCGTGAAGTGGTATGTACGCGAAGCTCCGGCCGGCGTGCTCGTCCTCACCTTGACATTTGTAGGAGCATAAAACCTTCGGACACGGTACAGGCCTTCGACCCGCTATGTGAGGTACAGAGCGACAAGGCGAGCGTCGAAATCACGAGTCCGTTCGACGGCGTAGTGACGGAGATGCTCGTGAAAGAAGGTGACATTGCCAAAGTGGGCGCGCCGTTGTGCTTGATTGAGGTGGAGGAAGAGGTCGACGAAACCGTCGCGCAGCAAGAGAGCCCAGTCAGCCAGGAAACGACACCGATAGTGTCGAAGCCGAGTTCACCACCGTCGGGCGGAGCTTCGCCAGCGCGTCGATTGCACCCTCTAGATCCGGAGAACAAATCAACATCCTCCACCTCGTCAGCAAACGTGTTTGCTGCGCCTTCTGTGCGCCACTTTGCACGTCAGAATGGTGTCGACCTTTCTGCGCTTGCACCAGGCAGCGGGAAGGCTGGACGGATAGAGAAACGCGACGTCGAGGCGGCGCTGGCGCCTGCTTCGAAAGCCCCTTCTTCCCAACCGTCGTATCACGCATCACCAGCTGATCTACAAGAGGAAGTCATTGTCGACCTTGGAAGGACGCGATACGGCATGTGGAAAGCTATGGTCAAGGTAAGAGCTTCACGCGATTAGTTGGACATTTCTAATATCTTCTCCAGAGCCTTGAAATTCCACATTTCGGTTACTCGACCACTCTCGATATCACCGCGTTGCACGATCTCCTGCCTGCATTGAACGCTCACATACCCCGTCGCTATCTTCCCGCTGATAAACTACCCCGCACCCTCGAGGCCATCAACCCCTCCGCCCTCTACCCCGCACCGAATCAAGAACGCATGCCCGAATCACAGCAATTCACGCGTCTCACTTACCTGCCCATCCTCCTGAAAACGCTCTCGAAAGCGATGGTTGAGTGGCCTATCTTCCGGAGCTCTATCACACCAAACACAGGTACCGAAGACGTTAAACCATCGCTGACCATCCGACCTAGCGCAGACATCAGCGTCGCGCTTTCGACGCCCTCGGGGCTTTATACGCCCACTCTACAGCGCGTAGACACGCACAGCATCTATGCGCTGAGTTCGCAGCTGCGGCACCTCGCGCACCTGGGCCGACAGACCCCGCCTGCGCTCACGCCCAAAGAGATGCCGCGCCGCGGTGGGACCATTACGGTGTCCAATGTCGGCGCGGTTGGCGCGGGCGACTTTGCGAGCCCGGTGCTCGTCCCTGGGGGCGGTGTTGCGATTGTCGCGCTCGGTCGCGCCAAGTGGGTCTGGGATGTTGATCGGGGTGACGGGAAGGGCGAGCGGAGGTTGAAGATGGGCGTGAGTTGGAGTGGCGACCACAGGGTGGTGGAGGGTGCTGAGCTCGCTGCGTTTGTTGAGACATGGAGGGGCTATGTCGAGGCGCCTGAAAGGCTGATTGGAGAGGGCATTTGAGTTTAGCTGCCCTGTATATATGGAAGTCAAAATTCGCGAAACAATTATATTCCATTGTCCTGGAGGATCCCACGAGAAACAGCAGGCAAATGATACCTATAACAACAGTGAAGCTTTGGGATCTCGGTTTGACATCAAATTCCAATGCACGGTTCCCGCCGAATCTCGATACGCGTTGTTTGGTCGACGCCCACATGTCACCTACATATCCAAAGACCGACACACCTTACCGATGATACAAACGTCCCGAGTTTCTAGCCAAACTTACAACTATGTATACACTCGGGAGGCTTTATAAGGTTGGTCCGCTTATCGAATTTCTAAATTTCAATGCTTGTCAATGGGCCATGTGCAAATCAGCAACGGATCCATAACCGATAGAGGTGGTTCCGGAACCGCATCCGACGCGCGTCTTGCTCTCCTCCTCAACTTGAACATGAACCCTCAAACAAGCTTCAAAAGCATCGCCAATGCTGGGGAACTTTCGTCTGTTTTAAGCTCCATATTGACTATTTAAACACTGCATGAGAACAACGATCTGGGTGACCTGGGAATTTCAAACTATGGCGGTATCAGGCGGTATCCTACGTTGTCAGTGCCTTCTGGAGCGCCTGATGTGTAACACATCTTGCACGCGGTCCGACTGGGGTGGTGCGCTCATGCTATAGATAAGTATCTTGCCGAAGAACGCCACACATCTTGCTCTCAACCCCCATCATGTTGACCCTCCTCCGCGCCTCCGCCTGGGGCGCACTCCTCGCCATCTCTCTCACTGCCCATGGCGCGTTCACGACGCAACAAGACGCGCCAGGACAGAGTTACTTTGGCAACATCAACTATGCTGACGGCCTGTTCACGCCTGTGGAATCGTTGTCCAGCTTATCTGATAACGGGTTCACGACGATGGGGCACCCCTTCTTCCCCCGTTACAGCGTTCGCATCAAGAAAAGCCATTTCTGCGACAAAACCGTGAAGTACGTTATCGCAGTGCCTCTCTTCAAAGGACCTACTTGAAGTTGACATTCTAATCAATAATCAAGTTCTTACACGGGATACATCGACATAGAAGCTCGGCACCTGTTTTTCTACTTTTTTGAAAGTAGGAATGACCCAGCCAAGGATGATGTCATTTTCTGGACCAACGGAGGTCCCGGTTGCTCGTCGTCGATTGGCCTGTTTATGGAGCTTGGTGAGGTGGTCCACTCTCCTGAAAGTGAAGACCTGCTCAGCTCTTTGAATAGGTCCTTGTCGCGCTCTCAGCCCTAATGGAACCACCTTCCACCATGAATCCTGGAACACTAATGCAAATATCTTCTTCATCGACCAACCCATTGGTGTCGGGTTCTCCTACGCCGACCACGGGGAATCGGTGGTGCGTACAATATCTTATTTACTGTGTCGTTCATCGGGGTGGAAATATTGACAGCGTACATAGGGGAACTCTATCGATGCTGCTAAGGATGTTGCCGCCTTCGTGGCGATATTCTTCGAGAATTTCAGCCAATTTAAAGGTAGAGCATTCCACATGGCCGGCGAGTCGTACGGAGTGAGTCCTTTTCTGTGAACGAAGGAATCACGAATTCATCAATAATTCATAGGGTCGTTACATTCCCCTCTTTGCCTCTGCGGTGTACGACCAAAATGCCAAGTTAGAGGCCGCGGGTCTGACCCCCATTAATCTGAAGAGTGCCATCATTGGTAGGTGAATCGCAGGTTTGATAAGATTGTAGCTAAAAGGCCAACTTTTAATGATAGGCAACGGAATGACTGATCCTTTCAAGATGTTCCTATCTTACTACGACTTTGCATGCACCCCAGCTTCCGTAGACCCTGTCGTAGATATTGCGACATGTGTTGCCATGAAGGCCACTGTGAGTTACACCACAAAGTAGTGACGAGAAATGCGCACTGATACCACTTGATCAGGTCAAACGATGTGAGAAATGGATGAAGGAGTCCTGCGAAGATCAATATGACTATATCAATTGCGGTGCTGCAGTGTCCTTCTGCTCAGCTCAATACACGATTCCATTCCGCGCAACAGGCAAGGAGGGGTTCAGACATCGTTTTTCGTCACTGACCTGACATGGATGGCAGGTCGCAATGTATACGACGTGAGCAAGCCATGCGAAGGCGGCCCATCAGATCTCTGCTACCCCCAGACAAAGTGAGCCGCTCACTCGCGCCTATGCAAGCTTCTCACATTGACACGTTCCACTTAGGCACATCCGCAACTATCTCGACAAACCTGCCGTGCGTTCCCTGCTCGGAGTCGACCCCTCAATCTCTGCCAACTTCACCTCCTGCTCACGTGATGTCGGTTTCTCGTTCGCCGAGGAACAGGACATCCTCCACCCGTCCACAGAATACATCGCCGCCCTGCTCGAGCGCGGCGTCCGCGTGCTCATCTATGTTGGCTCGTACGATTGGATCTGCAACCACGTCGGCAATGAACGCTGGACGCTTGCGCTGCAGTGGACGGGGAGCAAGGAGTTCACCTCGCAGCCTCTGAGGGATTGGGTCGTCGATGGTAAGCCCGCGGGTAGGACTCGCAGCGCGCTCGGTTTTACGTATGCGACTGTTGCTGGTGCTGGACATATGGTGAGTGGTGACCGCATCCCGGGAAGTGTTTGGGACGCAGGTTGAGCTGCTTGAACAGGTTCCCTATGATAAGCCGAAGGAATCTTTGCAGCTTATTCAGCGCTGGATTGCTGGTGAGGAGCTATAAGTACGCCAGAAATCGTCGCACAACGCGTGTCTCGAAAGATGCGTTTGATTCGTACGACGCATTGTTAAACCTTGTATAGTATGCGATAGCTTGTTCCCAGGATGAATTAATTGAACCTAGTGAAGTACAGGGGTGTATTTAGTATAGACGAAGCAGCGCCACGGACTCTACGTGGGCAGTCTGAGGGAATAGGTCAAAGCCGCGCAGTCTCTCCAGGCGGTACCTCTGACCCTCGGGGTTATTCTCCGTAGCATGCAAAATATACCCAATATCTCGGGCCTGGCTGTGGACATTGCAGCTCACGTACACCACTATGCTAGAGCGGAATTCGAGCAGCTGTTTCAGGAACTGCTCGTCGCACCCCTTGCGGGGCGGGTCAATGACGATTGCAGTGCGCTCCCGGGGGAAGTCCTTCACGGTCGCGAAGATGTTCTGCGCCTCGCCTGAGAGGAATGAAATCTTCTCGGTGGAAAGCCCGTTCAGCTCCGCGTTGCACTTCGCGGACGCGATGGAGCTTTTTGACAGCTCGATACCGGCGACTTTGTCGAAGGCAGATGAGAGCGAGATGGCGAAGAGGCCAGCGCCACAGTATGTGTCAACCAGGTGGGTGGGTCGCTCACCCTCCCCGGATTGCACCAGATCGCGCACGAAGTTCACCATGAGGGGAAGCACAGAGTTATTGTTCTGGAAGAAGCCGCCAGCGGTGTACTCAAAGATGTAGTCTCCGACCATTTCACGGGATGGGGCGTTTTGGTCGGTGACACAGATGTGCTTCGTAAATGCTTCCGAGAGCTTGTCGATGGGTGGGGTCATCATTTCCTTCACGTCGAAGGAGGTGTCCAGAGAGTCACGATACAACAGTGAAACACCCTTCTTGTATTTGAATATATCCCTGTTGACGCATTAGCAAAGGGATATTCCAACCGACTGCTACGAACTTGATTATTGTTTGTCGGTCTTGCTTGTACTTTTCGTTACACACGGATGTTGCAATAGGGCATTCCTGGAAGGAAATCGTGAGTTGCTGTCTGGACGACGTGCAGGGGGCCTCACCTCTATGTCTAATGTGTGGTTTTTGTTTGCAACGTTGAACCCGATTTTCAGCCAATCCGGCTGTATGCCCTCAACGGCGTCTGACTGCTTCGCAGATTTTGGTGCTCGTTCAAAGTGGGGAGTAATTTTCGTCCGGTAGTTGTACAGCAGCGGTGACTCGACTGTGGACTCGATGGTGGGTATTGAGGACTCGGGGAGGTCGGAATACATCTTGTATGCCTTCACGATCACATTCCGCTTCAGGTCATTTTGTGTTTCCGGTGACAACATCTACCCGACTATCAGCATGGAAATGACATTTTGAGAGACCTTCATACCTGGTACTGACATCCTCCACACGTTCCGAAGTATTTGCAGCCGATACGAGAGTCATCGCGCAGGTCAGTGTTTGGTTCTAGGATTTCAATGACCTGGGCACAAGAGTGCATACGCTCCGTTTTCCCTATACATACGCGTACAGTCTCGCCAACTAACGCGACAGGAACGACGATGGCCCATGGTCCCTTGTCCTCGGGCGCTGAAGCGATTCCAGAGCCTGCAAAAGGTTAATTATAGCACGACACGGATTTATTTTGTTTTGCTCACCTCCTGAGCTCATCATTTGTATCTTCACTACAACTTCTTCGTGCCAGTGGAACGGTGACTCAAAAGCGTTGCCTTCCTGTGTGACCTTGTCGACAACATCCTCTCCAAGCAGACTCCGAATTTCCCTGTACAGAACGTCCGCACCAGAACACGGCTCGGGGAGAGGTTCCTTTCTCTTCCTTTTCTTCTTAGGTTTGGGTTGCTTCGCGCCTTTGGCTGCGGGTTCTGGGACGACAGTTTCTGCTGCCTTGACTTCATCCATTACCCCTTCCTGCTCAGCTGCCTGTGCTGCTATCGTCTCTTTCACCGTGTCTTGTGTTTCCAATAGCTCCACCTCTATCTTCTGCTTCTTCACAGCAGGCCCATCTGCCTCCCGTGACGACGCGCGTACTTGAGGTACTGTTGTCGACATGCTGCGAGAGATCGGTGCAAGGATATTTCTAATGTGATTGACCGACTTGGTCGAATGGATTGAAGGAGGGAGCTGGATAAGAAATCGCCGGTATAAGGCCAAAGTTCGCATATGAGTGAAATTAACGACCCTTCGTTTTGTAGAAAGGGCCTATGTGGTCCTCCGTGGATTGTTGGTGAAGGCTGTTGAGGCCGTCTAGGTCGTTGACGTTCGCAAAAGTTATTTATATTGATTACATCAGCAATCTCTTCAGTACATTGCTCTGTAATCAATTTCTGATCAACTTGGCTTCGAACACCCAACCGGCCACCGCCTGAGATCAAGTCTCTGGAGATTGGAGATAATAATGGGTTCTCAGCAAATCCCTTTCATTGTTTTTGGATATGGATCCTTAATCTTTAAGGTAAAGCATTCGGACTCGGCTGAAAGCCTTCTCTTACTGAAGGTCTCACAACGTTCGCTGGGTGCCCTCCGCCAAATAGCCGCCACCACATGCTACTAACCGAGGTCGGCAACTTTTTAGCTTTCTTGTTGACTGTTAATAATCGGATTCAAGTCCCTGGATTTTTAAAGGGCTACGTTCGACGATTTGCCCAAGCATCTCATGACCACCGCGGAACACCTGAGGTACCAAGTCGACTATCTTTCGCCTTGATATTCGTTTTAACGTCGCTCTCCCCCAGAATCCAGGTCGGGTAGTTACACTCGTTCACAAGGAAGAATGGGATAAATTCTCGCAGTCTGTAAGTTGCCTTTCAACTACAAAGGCTAGCCAAAATAATCGTGGCGATGCATAAGGATGCCTTCCCAGATGATGATACTGTCTGGGGTAAGTATTTCACGGATGAGAGATAATATATGAGGACACTGATGCTGACAGGAATTCTATCGCAGGTGTTGCTTATACCATTGATCCTGCTTACGAAGCAGAGGTCCGTGACTACTTAGGTAGGAGCTCAAAGCGCTCAATAGGGCTCAAGTTCTTCAGACGACTACTTAGCAAAAGTTAGCATTGACCACATTTTATCCTCTCACAGATTACAGAGAGAAGGTTTGAGCTGTACTTCCAGTTTATTATTTTGTGTTAACGGCAATCTAGGATGGATATACCATGGAGACTTTAGATATCTACGGCATTGACTCCCATGGTCACGAAACAGTGATCATTCACGACGTATATCTTCTTCCTATTATTTCAGTGACAAACATGTGCTGATGTGCCCGTTATCCTAATGGTAGGCCTATGTACGAAACGTGGTTTTAATAAACATCCTAGGACAATGACTAACTTGGCAATAGTGCTATGTCGGGAGACCTGACAACCCCTCTTTCAGTGAGAATGTATTCATGCTTTCAACAATCGAGATCCATGGCAACTGACCGTCCGACAAGTCGGCTCTGAACCTTTAGACCAATTGGGCCATCGCATATGGCAAACGATAGGACCCTCAGGGCCAAACAAGGTGACGTTATCTGACAGCAAATGTCAAGATGAAAGATATCTAATCGATCCGCACACCTCATTAGGAGTATCTTTTCAACCTGGTAAAGTCCGTGCGGGAGCTTGCACCTGAATCATACGATTCCCACTTATATGCTCTTGAGGTGAGTCGGGAAAGACATAGAAGCTGCAAGAGAGGCTCGTAACTTACCTTGCATAAAGAGTATTGTGCGTCGATTGGACCGCGAACATGGTCTGTGTAACGATGAAGCTCCCCCCGCGGATTCATAGTCCCTTCATAGGCCTGTACCCACTGTAGTATCTACACGACAACTTTCCAAGGACAGTCAATTTACAATCAGCCATCAAATACGCGTTTTGCTTTAATGCCACTACGTAGATGGCAAAAATCTTTGTGAAGACTGTGGCACTGCAACGATTGACGAAGGCATTGCCGAGTATCTAGTTACCGTCACTGTGCCCGGCGCACCGTTTCTTTGTTAGATCAAGTGGCCATGTGTAGATGTAGGCCTCTGTCCCTTCTGGTCAGGATGGTCATTTCAAAGGTTTTTGCGCAAGCGTTTAAGCAATGGCGCCTCTGTGGCAACGGGCCAGGGCCGCTCAGGCAGACACGGCCTGCGACGATTGAAGGCGCTTTACTTTCGTTTCATATCGCTTTGCTGGGGCCAATGAAAGACGGCGCGACTTTAAAAAGCCCAGCAGGAGGTAGAGTGACGACAGTACCGCTGCGGACCACCCTCGACAGTCCACTCTATCAATTAATCAACTCAGCGCGCGCTGCGTCCTGCCCATCTTATCGCAATGGTCTACGATAATCCTCTCCACCCTCAAATCGATGCGTCCAACCACTCTGGATATACTACTCTCACTCCCGCCTCAGCCTTCGTCAACCGACGGCTAAGCTACCGCCTGCCGCAGCAAATACAATATATCGCACCAAACCCTAAGCCACATCAGTATATGATGGATCCAGCCAGGATCACCCACATCAGCTTCGACCGAATAGGAAGCCCTGGCAAGGGAATGCCGATAGCAGACTTAGTGGCACGCAGTATTCCCGGGCTTAACACTATTATGAAAGGCGGTGAAGACTATGTCTTTTCTGGAACGCCCTGTGTCAGAATCACCTTCCGAATTATGGTTAGTATGCCACTTATTTCTCACCTAAGCACCAATACTAAGTCTATGATACCTACTCGCAATACAGTGGCCAGGATACTTGCACCTCAACTGGGCGCACAACATTGACGTCGTTAGCGCCCAAGGCCCGATCGCACGAGCACAACTTGCACAAGCAGTGGCCCAAAGTTTCGCACGGTTCGTAGAGGTAAGATCAGGGCGTCATGCTGGTATCTTAGACCTTTCTCATTTGATGACTGTTCATTGTACCAGAAATGTCGCACCGAAGTACCAACGCAAACAGAGTATCGGATCGGCGTGGCGGGTATTCGCCTCGAAAACTTGATCCTATGCTTCATCAAGGATGCGAGCTACGATGCATGGTATGCTGATGTGGTCATCGACATGCGGCATTAAGCAGAACTTGATTGTAACACGTTCATTCCTTCCCTTCTATTCACCTCAATCTCTCTTTTGCTTGTTTCCGGCAGTCTAATCTACTCTACTCATTTGATCTGATAAGGATATAGCTAGTCTGGTGAGTCTCCCGACATTTATGTTCTATTCCTACTCGTATCTACATTGGCTTTGTTATCATTGCCCGGCTGTGTCAGCTTTTGTGAAGTCAGAAATTTCCTCTCGCCGTTCTACCGGCTGTGGCGCCGTGCTTGAATCGCCAAGTTGATGTAGTGCAAAAAATGGTGAAGCAATGTTGAGAATACTGAACCCAATCCGGATTGATGATTACCATAGAAAATGACTCAGAGCTTAGCGTGAGGTGAATAGGGGCATCCTCAGGCTAAGTGTAGCTGGAGAGTCAAGGGGCTCGATAACAGTCACTGATGACGTTGCACTTTCTTCTCTATCGAAAGCCGGTAAGGTCCCGCAGTCTTGGCAGTGGCTGCTCCTTTAAGAAATAAAGTTATTAACTTTTGCAACTAGCTGTCACTGCCGCACAACTTCGCGCGTGCCGCTGATTCGGAAAGGTGGCCACCATCTTGAAGCTCGCGCCAAGAGCAACCATGATCTCCTTGATAGGCTCGATTACGGATAAGATACGTGCGAGAGGAACTTATACATGGCGAAATTCACGCTGCAGGGCACGAAGAGAGCTCCAACACCCTTTGCATAGTATCATACAGCTGCCAAGAGTAGGAGATGATGTACATAGGGCTCTATAGTTGCAGTTTA
This sequence comes from Psilocybe cf. subviscida, assembly GCA_013368295.1. Lineage (NCBI taxonomy): Eukaryota > Fungi > Basidiomycota > Agaricomycetes > Agaricales > Agrocybaceae > Psilocybe > Psilocybe cf. subviscida. The sequence continues at coordinate 4,647,008 of JAACJJ010000056.1, read as the reverse complement.
TGGTAAGTAGGCCCTTGGCATCGGTGCCACTCGGCTACTTCTCTTCTGCCAGGGGTTAGAGTCCGTCACTCTGTGCACCATTTCTTAGTAGTCAGCACGACATTCTAAAGGCATGGAAGCCTTCTTTGTATATATCAGCCTTTACATCCCCTCCAGGACATGCGCCGAGGGTTTCTCAAACGACTTGACATCCTGCTTCTGGACTGGGCGGCATGCCGGCACAGACAAGCCTCGCCAGATGCACTCGTCTGCGCTGCTCCAAATCTCAACGGCAAGACGCGCAGTGCGATGTCTGAGGCCTGCCATGGCTATGTCATGACATTCCAACAACAACATTCAGCATTTTGATATCTCACAATAAACACGCAATCAAAATCGCGCATATCAAAATAACGCTGCGACAATTTCGCCAATGGTTTGAACCCTCATCATAATAACCACGGTCGCATCAACTTTCACAACCTGATCCCTCGGCGTATGCACTTAGAGAGGCATCTGGGTGACGTTCCGAGATTATAGAAGTATCAGCTTGACTGGATGGTTTCTAAGTTTCCACGGGCGCGACCGCTCGAACTGTGTTACTCTCTCAGAAAGGACATATATACGTCGCTCCCGCTCCATTGCCCGTCTTCATAACTATTCACTTTCGACCACACATCACCCCCACCCAAGTGCCTCTGTCTACATCCCTAGAATGGCAGCAGTCAGACGAAACGGACTGGCGCTAACGATGCTCCTCGTGAGGGCGTCTTTTGCTGCACCAAAGCTTCGTCCTATGCTCAAAAATACAACGGCAATCGGTCACGATGGTGCTGAGCATGGCTCACGAGAATTCTGGTATCATCTCAGCGTCAGCATCATACTTGTTTTGGCCGGAGGAGTATTTGCGGGGTACGTTCATATTTCAATATCCTGGGTGCATTTATTTTTTTACCTGTCCATCCCGGCCCATTCAGCTTAACTCTCGGGCTCATGGGACTCGACGAGCTGCATCTACGTGTTTTGGCCACGTCTTCCGAGGATATTCGGGAGAAGAGAAACGCTCAGAAAGGTGAGCCATGATGGCTCTCCCAGCCACTTATATGGGGAGCTCAACCTGTATCAAGTTCTCAATCTGCTACGGAGGGGTCGGCATTGGGTGCTAGTCGTTGGTCTTTTTTACCTTCTTTATCTCGATCGACTATACTGATATCAATAGGTCCTCCTTTTATCGAACGTGGTGTGTAAAACTCCCTCATTCATTGTAATCACAAGCTTACACGCTCACAACACAGATTGTAAACGAAAGTTTGCCTATTTTTCTTGATAACGCGGTAATTTAGTGTTCTGAAGATTCGACGGCTGAATTGCTGACCATGGCTCCTTCATAGCTGGGTGGGGGCTTGGCGGCCATTGCCATATCTACCACTGCAATTGGTAAGTCATATTATCTTCCACAGCTTCACTGGTCTGAATACTTTTCCAATAGTCATATTCGGGTGCGTCTTTCATCGCTGAGCAGAGCGATCACCTAATTCACGTTGGGCTTGCTCTCTCGGCGTATCTTCTTTTGACAGCGAGTGAGTAGCAAACACACTGCAAATAGCAATGGGTCTGACGGAGTGACCAGAGTGATTCCGCAAGCCGTTTGCGTGCGCTACGGTCTGCACATTGGCGCTACTTGCGCACCACTTGTCCTTCTTATGATGTTCGTGCTATGTATGTTCACATTCCTCTTACGGCAAATGTTCACACGCTCATCTACTTGTGCCACTCTTCCTAATAAAGCGCCAATTGCTTACCCGATCGCCAAGGTCTTGGACTATGTTTTGGGTGCCGATAAGCATCATATGTATAAGAAGGCCGAGTTGAAGTCGTTCCTACAATTCCACCGCATGGCTGAAGAGCCTCTGCGCGACGACGAGCTGGCCATCCTGAACGGCGTCCTCGAGCTGAATAAAAAGGATGTGGAGATGATTATGACGCCCCTCCGAGTAAGTCTTCGGTCTTGTGGTCCTAGTGCATGTACTCATTTATAATCATAGGACGTCGTCATATTGAGTGCCGATGATATTCTGGATCACACCGCTGTTGCAGCAATGTACGTAACCGAAGTGCTGCTCATGAAGGTTCAAGTTGACATGAATGGGTGCATCTACAGATTACAGAGCGGTTACTCACGTTTCCCGGTACACGAGCCCGGGAAGCCGACAACATTCATTGGCCTCCTGCTAATCAAGAAGGTACGACGGGACTGGATCTTCCTTGCCGAAATCGTATACTCATTCGACTATCATACAGCTTTTGACATACGACCCGAGCCAGGCGCTCCCAGTCTCCAGCTTCCCTCTTTCAATCCTGCCAGAAGCCCACCCGTCTATAAACTGTTTCCAGGCATTGGACTACTTGTCTGTATCTCTTGTGTTGCCGAAGATTATTGACTACTAACGTATATGTATAGCCAAACCGGACGCGCACACCTCCTCTTGATTAGTCGCACGCCAGGGTTGGCTGGTGGAGCTATTGGAGTAATCACCCTTGAAGGTTCGCTATTAGCGCTTGCACAACATGATAGCAACATACTCACCTGAAGCTCCGCTTATCAGACATCATCGAGGTTTGTTGAAATTCTGCACCAAGAACGCAAATTGTCGCTGATAAGGGTCAATTGACAGGAAATCATCTCTGAGGAGATCGTCGATGAGACAGACCAATACCAAGACAACGTCTCAAAGAGCAAAGCAAGGCGCTCAATAACAGCCACCGTCATGCGAGGGTGGGTCATTCTCTGAGCTTGCTCTCTCTGTTTTCAATTTACTCACCCGCACTATTAGGATCTATGAGGGTAGGAGAACACATCCCTATCCCGTTATGGGCCTGTTTAATGAAAGCACGGCGCTGCTTGGAAACCTCAACGGTCGTTCGGTCTCCCTTGACATTCAGAATCCATACGGCACTGGTCGACCCTACTCTGACTCTCGGACCTCGTTTCCCCGGCACGACTCTGTCAGCTGATAACAGCAAGTGAGGTGGAGCATCGACAAGGAGAATGGATTCGGAGTGTTTTATTTTATGATAATAGTACAAATTTTTAACGACGACACGACAACATAATGTCCGATACATCCAGTTCAAATCATTGCATCAAAAGGCCCTGAAAACAAGAAGGATAGAAAGAATATTGAGGTGTGGTGGAGAGAAACCGGAAAACGTAAGTGAGTGAGTGTCATGGACGACGCCACAGCCAATCTGGTATATGCCAGGTATACCATATAGGTGCCAGCCTTCTAAATATGATCGTTACACATTCAGTAAAATCTCATCGCTAAAGCGCTGCTTGGGCGTTCAGATACTCCCGTAATGGTCCTTATAGTTGGAATGTTTGGTAGGAATCCTGATGTGAGCTTCAACCGATCCTGAGCGCACTCGTTCGAGAAGGGGAGAGTTTTCGTTGCAGACACTCATACTCCGGCGACGCTCGATGATTCTAGTAAGCAAGATTGTCGTCAATGTGTTTGCCCGAACATTTTGCGTGTGCGTTTGAATGTCACTTACCCTCCTTTGAAGGTATGTGATGTCGAGAGGCGTCTTGCTCGGCGTTTACTCCTGTTATCTTCGTATCGATCCGTCTCATCCACGATCTCTTCAGAGATAATTTCCTGTGTAACAGGCGTGAGTGTGAAAAGAACCTTGTCAAATATCAGATGAACTTTAACCTACTTCAATGATGTCTATAAATAGACCAGACAGCTTCTAATCAGGACCGAAACCCCCAAGTCGGTACAGGACAATGGACATACCCTCTAATGTGATAACACCCATGGCGCCTCCGGCTTTGCCAGGAGTGTGACTAATCAGTAATAGGTGAGCTCGGCCTGTCTGGCTGAGGGTGCGAGTTGGATCAGATATGTTTCCGTGGGTGTGTAAACATGCTACTGACAAGTAATGAAGCGCCTGGAAGCAGTTTACCGAGGGAGGGGCTTCCGGTAGGATGGATAACGGGAAGGCTGACACTGGCAGCGCTTTCTTTGGATCATATGTGAGAAGCTGTAACACCATCGTCTACTTCAGGTTCGAAAGATAAGAAATGGAGATGACAGGCGTACAGTTTTGGCAAGTAACAGCCCAACGAAGTCATCCTTGTACCCTTTGGCATGAACTGGGATACGAGAGTATCCACTTTGCATACTATATGACGCAAGTGAGCTGGTGAACACAAAAACAGCAAAGCGAAGAGAAGGTCTTACATGGCATGCACGGCGCCATAATCCAAAATGTCATCAGTGCTCAGAACAACGGTGTCCTACCGAAAAGGTCTTGTGAGCAACGTGCGTCCCAAAAGTCCGAATAATTTTAGATGGTCCAGTTACCTTGAGAGGTGTCATTATCGACTCCACTCGCGTTGTATTAAGCTCCAATACACCATTGAGGATGGTGATCTCCTCGTCCCGGAGTGGCTCATCACCCGTACGGTGGAACTGCAAGAAGCTCTTCAGCTCCGCCTTCTTGTAAGTATGCTGCTCTTTGCTTCCCAGTACATAGTCGAGAAGTTTCGCCACGGGATAGGCAATGGGTGACAGAAGCCACATAAGGCCGAGGACGAAAGGTGCACAAGCCGCGCCAATGGACAGGCCGTACCGTACACTGACAGCTTGAGGAATAATTCTGGATGCGCCGTTAGCGCCGGGTGACTAATCGACGTGGGTGTGAATAGACTTACTCTCTGTTGGAATCCATCGGTGAGAATGACTGTCAGCGGTTTGCATCAGCAGGGAAAACATACCCAAAGATAACTAGTCGAGGCGCTCAGACATGCTTCGCAATTTGAAGAAGACGGAAGAGCGTACCTATTGCCGTTGTGGATATCGCGATTGCAGTATATCCTCCTCCGAGCTGGATTATACAGTTGATTATACGTTTGAATGGTCTGTTTAGAGACGTACTGCACTATCCAAGAAGATGGGCAAGCTCTCGTTTACGATCTATTACTGAATCAATTGCGGCACACGACCACCGGTATATGGGAATTAATCACTTACCACATTGCTGAGAAGAAGCACCTTTGATACCCTGTCAGACCCAGCGACAGCGCAGCGTTCAATGTCATGACGAGCTCACCACCAGCACCCAGTGCTTTCCGTGTTTCATCAACCTGAGGACTGCAATCATCATGAACAATGATGCCCGGCCACCGTATCAAGCGAGCATGAGCATGCACCTCGTTGTGCGTTCCTTCGCTGTGTCAAGTTCTCAGACGATGTCGCCAGTACGCGCAGGTGCAGCTCGTCCAGGCCCATCAGCCCTAGCGTCAGGCTGGTAAGTCAAACTGCGTCAGCTTAGATAGAAACAGAGAAGCACTGATCACACTGACCCGGCGAAAATGCCTCCTGCGAGGACCAGGAACACACTGATTACTAGATGGTATAAGAACTCAGGTGAGCCAGGCTCAGTGCCTGGATGGCCCGTGTCGTGCTTGCCCGTTTTCTGTTTCGCCACCGTCGACGCAACAGCGGTGAGATATGGCGCTGCGCGCACCACAGCGGTGCGCAGGAAGAAAATGGTGCTGGGTATCCGCAGCTTGAACATGGGGAGACGAGAGCAAGGCAAGGGTAAGGAGAAGCTAGCTATCTCATGTCAGTACAAATTGTATCCCAAAAAAGTGGGATGCCAGATGCCGTCAGGGATAGGAGTTTTTGGTTAATATTGTCTCCCGGCCGGGATCAATTGCCCAGGGGCGCGCTCGTACTCGCTTCGCGTCCCACGTGTGATGGGATCAACCGACAATGCGTTCCACTCATAGTTCCGGGGCGCCAACAGGCGCCAACACATTCCTTAAAATTTCAAAATTTGGCCAATAGTCTTTTCGATGTTTGAAGACAGCTTTTACGTTTATATAGGCTTAAATATGTGAGTCTAGTGGTCCCTTTCAATTTACCAGCGATGGGGTCAGAATGGCTCCCGAACAACCAACATAATCTTTAATCAATCCACAACCCACAGTAGTCTTCGATAGTCCGGTATCCGGCGCTGTTGCCGATTACGACTGACGCGGGGATTCACTGAACGCAGTTCTATGCACCTCAGCTCCGCCATTCTGCACCGTCGGGGTCGATCCATACGCGAACCGCAGACTGGGGTTGCTGTTCACGGAAGGGGGGCGGTCGTAGAGAAGAGGGGTGTGCTCCGAATCTTTCGTGCGCATGCGCTGACGCTCCACAATGCTGGAAAACACGGAAATAGGAATTTCAGAAGATGGGTGTATGGAACAAACTTTAAGGCGAAAAGGCGCGCTCACCCTCTCATGACGGCATTCGTCGTCGCACGACGGGCCCTGCGTTTACTCTGGTTATCTTCATAGCGGTCCGTCTCGTCCACAATCTCTTCAGAGATGATTTCCTATTGCGCTGTCAGAATGTAGTTTTAATAGATTGACGGCTATTAACGTACTTCAATGATATCTTCCAAAGTGATGACACCTAGAGCACCACCAGCAACGCCAGGCGTCCGGCTGATCAGTAAAAGATGGGCACGGCCTGTTTGGCTGCAAAGGGTTTAAGAGGGGGCACTAAGAGTTCAACGATAGTCAACGCACAAATAATCTAATGCCTGGAAACAGTTTATTGATGGGAGAGCTTCTGGGAGAATGCCAAGCCGGAAAGAAGAGACAGGAAGCGCTTTGCTGGGATCATAGTTGAGAAGCTAGGTGGGAAGTCGAGTGAGAGCCTGTTCGACAAGTATCGTTCTGTGCCAACCTTCTTGATCAGCAACAGACCGACGAACGATGTTGGTTTTCCGGGCTCGTGGACTGGGAAGCGCGAGTATCCGCTCAACAGACTGTACAATATGTCAGCGAGACAGCCGAGAAAAATAAGGAATAGACAAGCACGTACATGTTATCAACAGCCTGGTGATCGAGGATGGTATCTGAGCTGAGAATGACGGTATCTTTCATGGGAGTCATGATCTCCTCAACATTCTTAGTGTTTAGCTCGAGCACTCCGTTGAGGATGGCAATCTCGTCATCCCGGAGAGGCTCCTCGCCGGTACGGTGGAACTGGAGGAACGACTTGAGTTCTGCCTTCTTGTACGTATGGTCCTCGTCTGCCCCGAGAACATAGTCCAGGAGCTTTGCGATGGGCCATGCCACGGGAGCTATGTGAGAGATAAGTCTCGAGTAGACAATAGAAGAGGGCAACTCACCAAAGAGGTACATCATTCCGAGCACAAAAGGTGCGCAAGTAGCGCCAACTGCAAGACCATACCTGACGCTGATGGCCTGAGGGATGATTCTGGACACGTTTTAGGGGGAATTTTGCGCAGACACGAAAAGAGACTCACTCTCTATAGGGCAAAGACGCGTCAGATTAATTCAACAAAGCTGCTAAAGACGCACCCAAAGACAACTGCGAACTTATGAGTGTATAGCAACTATGGAACAGTGTTTGAACTCACCGATAGCAGCAGTTGAAATTGCAATGGCAGCAACGCCACCACCCAACTAACGCCGAGATCAGTCGAGAATTGATGTCAGATTACTTACACGTACCGCGCTATCCAAGAAGATAGGCAAGCTTTCGTTGATAATCTGGTCGTTCGTGAGTATATAGACATCGTCAAAGATACGCGTGTTACTCACAACGTTGCCCAGCAGCAAGACCTTTGAAGGCCCCTGAGTCGCGACACAAGAACAGCAGCGACCGCACTCACCACCAATACCCAATGTCTGCCTCGCCTCATCAATCGCAGCACTGCGCATCGTATCAGATCCATATCAACGCGTTCGGAACAGTCCGACACACCTTTCTGCGCGTTGGCCTTCTCCTTGGCATCCTCCGACGATGTTGATAGGACGCGTAGGTGAAGCTCATCGAGTCCCATAAGACCCAAAGTGAGTCTGGTCCATTCAATCAGCGGTCCACATTCCTAAAACGCATCCCACTCACCCAGCAAACACTCCTCCGGCCAACACCAGTCCGATGCTGATGATTAGCTTCCACCAGAACTCGGATGACCCAGGCTCCGCTGCGTCTGGCTCCCCTGTAGGTACGAACCGCGCCCGGAGGTATGGCGTCGCCAGTGCGCCTCTCAGCAGGGCGAGCATCGTCGGTAGTCGCGCTCGTACAAAAGGCATTCGTCGTCGTGGACGTTTCGTGGACGTTTTTGTCAGACTTGGCCCCACTTGGCTCAACTGTGGCGGTCATGATTATGTCAGCCAATCCCGGCGCTTGTTGCGCGAAGCTCGCAATCACCGTTCCGCTTTGGTCGCCATCTCTCCCACATGGCGCAGAGCTTGTGAGGACGACTGGTAGTGAGTCTATATATATACCTTGGACTTGGACTTCAGTTACGCCATTCAATTTTATTCTCTCCCACTTTGAACCACTTGATCAGACCGCAACCGCGACTGCAGAGCAACAATTTGGACATTTCTCAAGAGCCAACTCTAACTATGGTCGATTCTGAGAGGGACGCCGTCATCCAAGTGCAATCCGAGGAAGCATCGGAATTTACTATTCCAACTGCACAACACTCCGACTCTGGGAGCACCGATCCTGTGAGGCTACAATCTACGACGGGGATTGTTGATCCGGAAATACTAGCAGGTGGACACTCAGCGACTGGCGAATACATGCGAGCCGATCATTTTGGACCATTGGGAGGAGTAGGAGTCGAAGACCGTAACAGCAGCCACATCTCCCTCTCGAAGTCGACTCCCCCGTCAGAAACAGACATGAATACTCGAATAAATGCAGAGGGCAGTAATCGAGCTCACGCCCCACAGACTAACCACGAGCCCGAAGGCTATGCCGTATATGGACTCCCGAGTGGGAGCCATCCAGTACATCTATCCGCACCACGTCTACCGACTTCTGTGCCTTGGACATATGCTCCCCCGTTGGGGTATCAATTAGTCCCTCCGACTTACCCCCAGACTTCCTATCCTCCAGAATTGCAGCCATGGCCAGCCTCTCACCAGGGTAGAGGCTACGTTGCTCAGAATCCATTCGATAGGTCGCATAGATATCGAGCACGTCGCTTGTCGCAGAGCACATCGGCGCCTTCTAGTCATGATCACGCTGAAATTCGTAGTGTTGACAGATCCTACCCTTCAAACGCACGGTCAGAAGCGTCATATTCCCGCCCTTCACTTTCGAGAACAGGGACTTACGACTCCGATCACAATCCACAGCGGAAACCGCCTTCACGACGAGGAACCTACGAGTCGAGACAAGCCAATAACAGTATCACCGGTGGCATGCTCCCTTCCGCTGGAATGTCAGCAACGTGGAGCCACGAGCCTCAACAATACCAACAGTATCACCAGTATCGACAGCCTGTTCTAGTCACGATACCTTCACTGGAAACTCCTCCTTATGGCCCGTATCAGCCGGCCCCGTCCAACAATGGCTGGTACTGGCCCGGCAATGGACCGAATTTCAGCGTTACACCGACCTTAATATCCTTGCCAACAGCAAGAAACAACAGTTTTTTTGAGTCGCCATCGAGGGTCAATTACGATTTGCCTCAGAGACAAAGGACCTATGATTCGCAAGGGAGTAGGGAAGGGGCCATCAGCTTCGACCAACCCTCTCGCGATTGGTACGAACAAGCTTATCCTGGGCAGCTGAGCCATGATTTAGCCCCATCGACGGAGCATGAAATTACGGCTTCCCCGATGATGCACCCACATCCCGACAGTATACTTTTTCGTCCGTCTCTGCCGACAAACGCAGCAACCTCGAGAACAGAAAATATGGCTTCGACTTCCAGTAATCCACCATCACCGGATGCGCCTACTCCAATTAGCCCATCAAAAATCCCGATGATATCAGCGAATCTCCTACTTAGCTCCTCTGCGCCCAGAATGGGAGCCCCTTCGCAAAGAGCACCCAGGCCGCTGGGTTCATCAGAAAGTTCCATTACACCTGGTGTTCCAGAATTTGTGGCGCAAATTGCACCAGCCCTGGCCCAAGATATTGACGTTGAAAGACAAAATTATTCCAGTTTTGGTGGGCCTTTACACCAGCCTACTTTTATTCAACGTCTACAACGTTCCTCGCCTCGCAAACGCCCTCTCGGGCGCTTCCAAATATCGTCGTCAAGTTCGTCTTCAAATTCGACCTTGGAGACTTTTGTCTCTGACGAAGACACCAGCTATACATGGATCATTGGTGACTTCATCAAGACAATGCCTACGAAAATCTATCTCATGCTTTTGCTATTTCTACCATCCTTGTATTTTGCACGTGTTGGACGACTTTTCGAAGAAGCCGAGCTGGCTATGCCTGAGATAGAACAAATGGCCATTCGTACGAGCTCTCAGGCAATGAATTTTTTGGACGAACAAGTTCCTGACGGAAAGGAGGTGTTCCCGATGCAATGGATCAGATTGCAGTCAACATGGGAACACTTCGTAGGATCCCTCCTGCGCGAGTGGAAGACTCTCAATCTGATATCTGCCCTCCTGCTCAGGTATACATGTAATCTTGGGCTCTTATCACGCCCTTATCACAGGATATTATTGACCAAGTGGATTTGCAGTGCCATTCTCACCATCCTCCAGATTGATTCTGCGTCTAACGACTATCTTACACGCTACACGGCCTTACTGTCACTTATATGTTCACTTGTGAGCCTCCTCTTTGGATGCATATTTATCATTCGCTTTGGAACAATGAAAAAAACATATATAGCTGCTGAATGGGCCATGGTAAGAGCTTCCCCGATCAGGTTTTCAAGCTCTCTTGTAATCATCAACATCTAGGAAGCATCGCAAGAATCCAACACATCCAGTTGGTGGAATGTGTTCATTCTGTTGGCTCTACCAGCTGTGTGGCTAACTTGGTGACCCATTCGCATTATGCATGCGTTGTTCATGATGTTTACTCACACAAATCAGGTCTATACTTCTCTACATTGCTTGCATTATGTCTTTCATATGGAGGACGGCGCCAAACAGTCAAAACCAGCCCCAGGCGCTTTCTGACATGACTATCCTGAAAATACGCATTGGAATATCCATCGTGCTAGGCCTAGCGGTAATATACACTTACTTCATTGTGGCAACCTTCCGGAAATATGGAAGCGCCATGGACTTGAAGTGGACTGAGCGCATCAGAAAGTGGCGGCTGAACAAGGCATACAACGTTGCATATCCCTTCCATGATTCTCCTAACGGATCGTTTGGCTCTCCAACGGCGGTAACAACACCTCCTCGGGGCGAGAGTTCAAGGCATTCTTCACCACGAAAACCACAAGTCCACTTCCGGGATGACGTGTCTTTCATCTCCGATGACAGCTCTCCAGCTCTCTCGCCATTGGAATTGGGCATACAGACCCGGGAAGTGGCGAATACAGCCGCAAATCAGGGAGATGCTCCCGGCTTTGTTTTTGAACCGTATCGTGCTGATCGCCAAGCTGCGCCTGCTAGAACACGTCAAGAACTTGGCTTGCCCCTGCCACTGGCACACAAAACATCTCAGCAACCCCACGACACTTCCCCTTCTCATACTCCCGATGCAGGACCATCAAATATGTTGCCGCGGATTCCGATTGATACCCCCAGTCTCATAATACCGCCTCCCGGACAGCTTCAACCTGCACGAAGTTCTGATTCACATTCAAGTGAGAAAGGAGATCCGTCTGAGGTCGCACCGATTGCCGCGTTGACTCCAATATCCGTGAGTGGAACGCACAAGGCAATGTTCCAAGCGCAAGAGGCGGAGCCTAGCCCTCTCCGTCGACAGACGTCGAACGCCTCCATGATCTCGCAAGGCTCGTATTTGAAGTTTGATCCCGCGACCTACATTGATCCAGCTTTCTGGGGCCCAAACCCCACCAGTGCGAATCAGCCGCCGCAAGTTGGAGACAATTACTTTGCTCCTAGGCCGCCTACACCGACGTCTCCGAATTCGGGACTATCATATGTCTCACAAAACTCTTAGTTTATGTTGGCTTCTTCGTAGTTTATTGAATCACACTGGATACACTTTTATCGACTAGTAAATCACCCTATGGAAACGATGCATATGTCATCGTCAAGTCATCGTGAGAAGCGCCTGCTCTCAAAAGTCGCACGCTCGGCAGGAGACCTGAACTACAGATCTGATTGATTTAACGCCGTTTAAGTGATGCCGCTCAATCTCGAGACGCTTTCTCAACTGCAAGCCCAACCTCGTTTTATAAACATTATACGGACTGCTAACTACAGTAGGACTTCAATACATTCAACAAAGCCAGATTTATTTAATTGCAGCACCGAAGGTTTCCACTGGCAGAACCAGGATGCTCGAGCAAGCAAACTTGAAGCGCTATTGGAGCGAACCCACCAGTTGCCCACCAGTATTCATGTCCATATTGATAATCCGACAGTCCCAGGAGGTCCCAGGCAGTCCCAACTGTGACGCAACAGGCACATGACCAATGTCACAGCTCTCCCGATCCCGTGACCAATTTGCTCAAATTTCGATATTTTGTCATTGACATACACATACACATAGTACACATACATTGACCAACGGAATTTGTCTCACTCCACAAACAACTCTCGATTCCCGAACCGCCAGAATATGGCCTCGTATGCAGCACCACATCACATTACCTTCAAGAGTGAGGAGCACGAGCGCATTTACTACTTGTGCTTTAGCATTCTGGAAAGCGGTACCACTACCGGAGACAGTCCAATTGATTACGAACAGTATTGGAATTCGCAGGATGAAGTCGGCAAGGCTGTTTTCATGGAATGCGTGTTGAAGCGGATCAACAATTCCCTCAATTTCGACCCATCTTGGTGGAATGACTTCATGCGCGACAGGTTTGCAAGTGAAATGGTGGTTAAGGCAAATGTAAGTCTACACAAACAAATATCTGCATCTGTGCCAATAATCGTCACCAGGCAGACCTGAGAAACCCCCAAGTCAAAAGTCGAAAACAGATTGTCGCTGAGAAATATACATGTATGTTACGGTCTACCAACAGGACAAAACCGCCAACACAGCCCATCCCCAGCCCTCTGTTGGAATGGGCCATATTCAGGGCGGCGCTTACGAAGCGGCGAGCTGCGGGCTTTTACTAGTTTATATTTTGGGGATAGTATCAACCCCATTCAGGTATGCACCGATGTTCTTTGCGCAATGGCCATTAGCCTCTGACCGTCGCATAGATTATTGGTACCCCGTCTTCTCCTGCTAAAATAATCGCACCTTGTAACCTATAAGATTGTACCTTTCTATGCTAGCATGTTATTCCTGAAAATTTTACACCCCTTGAAGGATGTTTTTGCTCTTGGGTTCCCGGATGTTGTCTATCCGTCTTGTCACATATGCCCATCAGACGCCCTGTATTTTTGACGACTAAGTACGAGTTTCTTGAAGCCGCTCCCAAACTCGCTGCTGATTTTAATTATGATTTCGCATGCAGGGACATAGATTCCCTTCGACAGTGAGTAGCACGAGCATATTTAACTCATGTATGTCAGCATTCTTGGAAGGGATGCTGAAGACAATTCAATCAAGTACCAGCGTTATTGGAGCTTGCAGCAATCAGGACGAAGTCGGCAAAGCCGTTATAATGGAATGCGTACTGAAACCGCTGAATACTTCCCTAAACTTCGATACAGCGTGGTAGCAAGACTACATGCGCGGTAACTCTGCATATGGACCAAATATGAATTGGTGCGTTCTGCAATCGTAAGTCCACATGATCGATCAATCTACATCTGTATGTGTAGGAATAATTTACCAGACAAACATGAAGATCCCGCGCATCAAAACTAAACAGCAACCGGGCGTCAACCGTGTACCGTTGGCGAGATCTCCAAGGCAGGATCTTGAAACAAGTTTTTACGATTCGCAGATGCCACATGTCATGCTGCTTTCTCTCGCCTTCCGGATGCCCACCGCAGCGCGACCGCGCTACCTTTCTTATGCCTTCGAATTGTCATTAGCATTGACTACCTCATAGTATTTGTTTCCACCCTGTGTCTTTCCATCTACCTGACACCTTAAATCTTAATTTGTCGAATGTGTTGAGATGCCTGAGGGGATCTAAAGGTCGCCCGCCAATCGTGCGATTTTGAAAGCAGGCACTTCTCACGATGCATCGTTTCCACCATTTCTCGGGAAAAAAGAATCAAGGTAGATGGAATAGCATAGAACGGACACAAAATATTATGAGGTAGGGAATCGAGGAATTAACTTATTGAAGTAATAGAATATGTATATATGAGTTCCCGTTGTTCTCTACATTTCCGATAACTTTCTTTTATATACTTTCTCAAGGCGACGGATGATATCCTCAGAGGGCCCATGTGCTAGCTCCTGGACAAGAGGTGACAAGGGTCTTGGCGAGATCGGAATTATGGGGCCTAAGTTGGGGAGCGAAGATGTTGAAGTACCAGCGCCAGTGCTCCCTGCACGTGTTGCAGCTGCCTGAGACGCACTGGTCGATGTGATGACAGTCGGGCGGCAGGTCATCGCTGGGCTGCCTATGTTCTTCGGGGTGCCCCCCTCAGGCTGTGTGGCACCTCTATTTTGTGTGGCTGGTGGGGTGGGTGAATTGGTTTCTCTTGAGGCTTGACGTGTCGAGATTCTACTCGCATGCAGCGCTGCTTGGTCGGATGCTCTCGAAGTGCCAACTCTGGGAAAATATCCCGTTGTGTTGCTCGGAGCACTCGAGCTCTGCATTGGTGTGACGCCTGGGTCCAGCGCTGCTGATGAGACACAAGAATGGATTACGTCGGTTGTCGTCGTCGGGCGGGAGACACTTCGAGAATTGTTTAGGCTCGCGGCGTGTATTGCTGCAGCGTCAGACGCCCGGGATATGCCAGCTCTCGGGCTATAGCTACGCAGTGGTTCGGATGTGCTTTTGGAGAGGCTAGCGTTTGGAGACACCTCGGAGCTCATCGCGAGAAAGTGAAGCCTGCTGCAATGAGGGAGCTATGACGGTCACGACTCAAGGATGCTGTGCTTTATATACAGTCAGTGTGGCACCTCAAGCGGCCACGTTCGGGCCACTGGTTGTCTATTATGCAGCTCGCTGTCATTGTTGTTAACAATGGCGCTTAACGCTGAACGTCTGGCCCTCTATATACACATAACAACCACGTGATAAAAGGGCAGTCCGTGACCCACAACGGGGCCCACAGGATGGCCTCTTAGGCTGTTGACTCAAGAAAGGTGGCCACGGAGGAGTATCTAAGAGGGTTTGTTATAGGTAGTGTGCTCGTCCCATATCGGACGCGCATGTGCGCCCATACCCGTATTTGGAAGGCATGCCGCACCCGATCACCTAATGTTGATCCATTACTTTCCGCTTATTATGCTTATGGTTCGTATCAATCAAAGTCTGGGTCGATGTACACAATTGTCGATACAGTTCGGTGCTGAGCACAATGACATATGTTCTGTAACACGTCGTGACGCCCATGACTGGGAGCGGAACACTGAGTGGATTTACTGGCGACATTACGACACAGACGTAGGTGCAGAGAAGAAGTGCTAGCAAGAAGGAACAAGGGGCGAAGGAGACAAGCGTATAGTCAGGAGATGATGTGAGTAGGGGGGAATAAATAGATATGATACGATTTAACAAAGTCAACATACTAGAGTAAAAAGTGGATTAAGAATGCAAAAGATAGGACAGAAAGAGTGGGAACAAGAGAGAAGACGACAAATAAGAACGGAAGTAGACATGATGCTTCGGGATGCGAGAGAGATGGATGTCGATGCCAGTCGACGGCGTGTATGGAGAGATTTGAAGTCGAACTAGAGAAAGGCGGCCAAATGTTTGAAGGTAACAATCATGATGATCATGCTACCGTAGTGGGAACGCAATGAGACGATGGAGCACGGAAGGTTATGAGGCGGACTGTCCAAGCATTCAAGCGTTCGAAGACCCGTTTGGAAGCGCAGCAAAAGACACTTGATTAGTGACTTATGACCATATAACTACATCATGAAGCGACGGAATCGATCCCTGTCACCGGCCGTCTCCAAAACACAGATACAAAAAACATGAAAAGGAAGGTCCGGTCGTCGTAACAAAACAAAACAAAAATGGGTCCAATGCTACGTGGTGGTATCTGTGACGTCTGTGCACAAGGATGCGTGTGTAGATGAGGATGGTTATGGACGCGACGACTGGAGGGAGAAAAGGAGGAATAGAAAGAAGAAATAATAGTCGATCTGCGACTAGCTCAGAGAACAGGGATGGCATAAATGCTTGCTACGTGGGGTGTGAACACATTGGAGATGGCGGTGGTGGAGTTATGAACGTGATAAGGTATATAATAAAGGCGACGATGTCGACGACGATGCTGACAATAAGGAGGATGGGGATTCGTGGTCGCGGCCATGGATGGGTATGGGTATGGGACCTGGGTCGTGGCGTAGCTGGGCAGGGCTAACGGACGTACAAACATGATCTTACAGACAGGAGACTGTACAGAGATTGAGCCGGAGAGGTGGGACTGACGCAGACAGGTAGATGGAGACGAACGGAGACAAACACAACAACGGAACCGGGGCCGTGGGTGGGATAAAAGAAACGATGGTCCATGCTACCATGCTTGCTGGTAGGTATGGTGGTGGGTGGCGTTGGTGCGGCCCCGCTTTCCCTTGGGCCGTTCTCGTCTAGCGGGAGCGGCGGGGGATCGAATACAAATGCGAAGCCAAGGACACGTGAAGGCTGGAGGAATCCCGGATGCGAAGCCTGCCAAGTTCCTTCCGGCCTCCAAGAAGAGGAAAAGGAAAACTCTGGCGGTAGATGGGGTTCCAAAAGTAAGGACAGATTATACAACAGCTGCGGACGCTGTTGGTGGTGGTGTGACCAGGGGCGCAGACTTGCGCCGTGACTGGCGACGAGCCTTCTTGTCTGCAGCTGAGACAGCGGCAGCACCGCTGGCGCCGCCTACCGTGCCTTGCCAATCAACTGGCAGGCCCTAAAAAGGAGAAAGAAAAGATCGGGACAAAAGGGCGTCAGCAAACAATGATCGGGTGGACTTATATGGTCATCGAAATGGACGAGGCGTAGGGGACACAAAGATTGCTTGATGCAATTCGCCGGGAACGGGATGGATGTAACAATGGGAAGAACAGGGAGTGGGGCAAGGAGAAATAGACATACCGTGAAGGTCCCATTAGGGTCCACCCCAACATGTACGTGATGGACGAGATTGGTGGGATTTCCAATTGGAGAGCTCAGCGCGCTGCGCAGATACAGCGCATCGCGCCATGTGTATAACTCTGGATTGCTCTTGAAGACGATAGAGACCAACTCCGTCCTCGCTGAACTAGGGCGGGTCGTGAACTCGACGAGCAAGCAGTTGTCGAGTTTCGGATGCGGCTCTATCTGGGTCAGGGCCGGTAGTGGAATGGTTTTCGATGCCGGAGAGGTCTGTTCCGGGGTAAGTGCCCGTTCGTTTGTCCATGAGTGATGGATGGATATCAAGTGTGACATACCTTGCTGCTCTGCCGATGAATGATGAGCGCCTGTGGCGTCAGAGTGACCCACCGCTGTTTCGAGCGCAAGGCGGCGAAAACGCCGGCCAGTTTGGCTGTGTAGAGGCCCTCGAGAATGACGCCCCCCGTGGATGTCGTAGCGACTTTCACGACACCGAGTGGTATATTAGACGCTGGTCTGGAAGTTGCTCCAGCCTTTGCGGCCGGCTGTTGCACTCCGCCCATGATCTCAGCATAGATGGGGAGTATGGTGGTGTCCTGTTGATGGGAACATACATACATCAGCTCCAGGGAGCCATCCGCAGCAAAATCGTAGGATACTCACACCGAAGTTCCCAGTAGGATTATCTGCACCAATGTGGGATTTGTGTACAAAGTCGAAGGGCGAACTGTAGTTTCCTAGTGGACAGCGCTGGTAGATGTCATCTTGCCAGTCGTATAATTCGGGGTCTGAAGAAAACGACAAGTTGTATCGTTTGTCCTTTGCCCGCAGACAAAGCGAATGGTCGGTCAGATCTGTACGTTCGAGCTCGGCGACATCCTGCAAGGAGATTCGTGTCCGCCTGTTTGACGAAGTCTGAAGAACGGTGAGCACCGCGCCTTATGTTGAGGCGAGTGTCACTTACATTGATGATGGTCAACGCCTCGTTGTCGAGCTCCAGCTTCTTTGTCTTCCATGCTGTGCCACCAAAAGTACTACGCTCCCTCACACCAACATTCCCGCTGCGAATGAGTTTTGGAACAGACGTGGACGCTTTCTTGGAAGACATTGGGGGGACGTGATCGTAAAAGGGGGAATGTAGGGCGAAGAGAGTGAAGAGGATGGCGGGAAGATGGATGTGGAGAGCAGGAAGGAATGCTCAGGAACGCCGAGTGACTTGTGATGACTTTTTGATGTAACAAGACAAAAGGAGACACTGGTGGAACCGATGAAAACACTTTGAAGCGACTTCTAGTCCATCCCAGTCGATGCTAGTGGAGGTGTAAATGAAAGGCGTATTGTTCACTGCTAATTAGATCTCCGTCGCTGTGGTGCACGGTGAGCAAGAGCCTTCGCCACTGTTGAACAAGCCTGTCGTCAGTGGTCACCATGGCACAGCCACCCGGTTCTATTTTTGGCTCATCTCTCATTTCGAATTCCGAAAATATGTGCCATTCGATGAATAGGGGGAGATACTTTTCAAGTTGGCGGATGATCCCACAGAAGGCCCTGAAAGGCCTTATGGGGCATCTCGGCCCAGAGTTCACCTACAAATCGGACGTTTGGGTCGGAACTCAGGCGCAGTGCATGATTAGGCGCTCGTCACCGTATAGTCACCTATCTCCCCAGAGCGGCAAAGAACACTGCGGATGCCTCCGTCCAACCGCTCATATTGGCGTTAAAAGCTATGCACAGAGTCAGGTAGAACACCTACACAGAAATTTCCCAAGGATCAATACCAACAAATGCACCGACGGCCCACTCAAAACGAGTCCGACGACCCATCCGCGATTTGAACGCCTCAAGCCTAGACTGTGTTCTACACACATTCGCAGTGTATTGCATTACATCGCGTGTGATTTAGAAGTCTGTGAGAAGCCCTACTGATCTACGTCTGTTTAAGCGAGACATATTGAGAGCGAAAGAAGCCGCAATGCTGCACGCGGTGGACAATAGGCTTATTGTCAATTCCTGACATGGCGCCTATCCCCATCGTTCTCTGTCCTGCCCCACCACACACCGTACTATTGCCATACTTCTCTTTCTGCGCCGCCTTGCGCCTCAACATGGGGCTATACGTGTCTTTACTCCAGACGTATCTGTATTGGCCGTCGTGATCCCCCGCTTTTCTCGCACTGTGAACATATACATCGCTGCTGGCTTGCGGCTGTCCATATTTCGATGCGTACCCGCCTCTGACGGGCTTCTTCAGCTCCTGGCGACACTGGGTGCTTATGAGATCGATAAGCCTCGCACTAAGATACGGAGTGTCGATATTCGTAGACCTTCACTGTCTACTCAGGGTACCCGTTAAGAGTATCACCACATAACCCCCATTCATCATTTCATCACAACTTTCCATTCTACAGCTTGCTGAGTCTTATGCATTCATTGAAATCTAACATTTTTACCCATATCCTGATAATTCTTGCCTGCTTTTGTTGGTTCATATTCCTTCAACAGTGAGCATTACTTTCTGGACCCTTGGCGCGCTTCTCGGCCCTTCTACTAGTGAGATATCAAATCCTATTTCCTTTTCACTGGTTGAGAAGAAGCCTCCTTTGCTGTCCTACTTCATCTGGTCTCTGGCCAGGTACAGGCGTAAGGCTGTGGGCGCTTATCTCGTCTCCCACGACTGGTGTCATCTCTCTCTCTCATACGCCCGCAACATTGTCAATCGTTACATAGTGCTCATACGTAGCATTACCTCACGCTCTCCTTTCTATTCTTCTTTATGCCCTTTGGATATCCGCATAATGATTTTCAAGGTTCATGAGCTTTGGAACCGCTGTCTTCCTTGAGAGCCTTATGTGTTTAATACCTTCTGATGAAATATGAGATCCATCCCTTCGCAGACCCTTCATTACAGATGGATAGTGACTGAGTAAGTGGAATCCTATGAGCTAGAAAGGAGAGAATGTCCGTGACTTGTTCTTATTACAGTTCTGATTCAGTATCTCTAAGGTCTGCTACTGTCCTGCAAAGGAAAGACAATCTCATGAGAAGTGAGTGGCTTTGTGAAATTATTCTCGACCTGATGCTGTGTAGCATAGTGTAATTATTTTAGCGACGCTCATGCTGTGTCAAACGCATCACCACTGACCGCAAAATTTCTCGTGGACGCGTCACATTTCGCCACTCTTCCTATCGAGTCGATTCACTCCTTGAGCTCCGTCCGTGTCTAAAATCGCTCGGCCAGCAGGGAGGATGTGGATACATGCACCAACAGAATTCACTTCGTATTCCTTCCTCCTCGCGTACTCCTTATAGTTGGCCACCCGGAATTGCAAGCCAAGCATGACTTTACTGGTCTGCTGAGAGGACACAGAGCCCCGCTCGGATGACGCTTCCGGATAATATCGAGGCAATGAGGTATTCGTAGGCGCAATGTCCATGTCTTTCTTTTCGGCATACACTGTCGTAATGGCGTCGTGAATCTCATCGGAGAAAACACTCCTATTCTTCGAGTGTGGTCCAACTATCCGTCCGAGGGTTGATTCGAGGCAGATCTTTAGACAGTTCAAGGGAGGACAATACAGCGGTGTATTCGTCGATTTGAGATGGATTGGCAAGACTGAGTCGGTGTAATAGTGCATCAGTTAATCTCAGGATGGTATTCTAACTTTAATCCTCCTTGATGAGTTGGATGAAAGCGGTGCGACTCCTGACTGGAAGGGCATCAGAGACAGAGGGCGTCATGAGGCGGTCCGAGAGCAGGACCTGTCCTCTCGCGGAGAAAGCACTGGACCAGGAGCGCAAAATAGTAGGAAGGGAAAGGATCTCGCAAGCAAGATAAAAAGCGAACCGGAAGTTGCGCAAGGAAAAGGTAAGGAAAAACATGCGACATTGCGACCGCGTACCATGGAACAGCCAATTTGCCTACTCGTCGCAAAGTTTTCGATGTTGATGCGAGTACATGATATTGTTTCATTCCACGATGATAATCATTTAATGAGAACTTACTCCGGAACAGAACCTGACGGCGAAATTCGAACCGTAAAATGTAGTGGCAAGAATGTGCAGACGGTGGTCTTCAACAGTTATCGTTACGAATATTGACAACAAAGTGAAAGGCAAGGGATGCAGTCGATGACCTCTAACATCTTCAAATTCTCATTTCTCTTCGTCCAAGATCTTTGAGAATAGGCTGAAAGGCCCGCAAGACGATAATTTCTGCTTTTCACCCAGGTCACAAATTTATGGGGGTGGTTTCAGATAACCCTTTGCTCGGTTCAGATCGCCCTGTACACAACGATGACTTCTACGTCAAATCATCAAAGGCTTAGAGTACTGAAAGCTCTAATATATTGTAACACATTGCAAAGAGAAATGACGGTTTTCGCAATTCAACTGTCGGAGTATCACACTTATTGTGGGATTAGACCAGCATAGCTTCACTAGAGAGCTCAAAAGCGGAAATTTGTACGAATAACGGTGAAGTTTAGGCCGGGTCGCTTAGGAAATGAAACAAACTAACAAGCACATTTCATACTTTTACTGCTAGGCACTGAGGAAACACGTTAGGCTTGGTATTTTAACATATCATCTGCTTTGTCGGGGACGGAGTGAGTCGACATACTCTCATGAAATCTCTTTGTTGGATTCATGATCCATATCGGTGATGCCGAGTCTGCCGAATATTATGGGCGCTTGTGTATTCAATGTCTGTCCTTGTTTGTCTGTTGCATACAGAGGTCCGGTCAATTGCGCAGTGTTGCATATCACTATTACAAGCTTTCAATCAGCAAGAAATTCAGCAGTATAGAGCCCTACATATATATTTGAATCATTTCCAAGTTGAAGATATCTCCCAGGACGAGATAAACAACATTATTTCCACACTCCCTGATGACAGAACGTATGTATATTGAGACCATGATCACAAATGTTGATATTACCATTCCAGTCTATCGGGATACTCACACCAGACATGAATATCGAATCAGTTGAGTTGGGAATGTACACAATATAACCAGTACACTCAATGGCTGTATCACTGAAAATGAAAATAATAAGAGCAAATTAGACTCACACAATTCACCATCAGGCGCGCGTCAAACTGGGGATAAGGGCGCTCAAGGCATGTATTCCTCTAATGTCATCTTAGCTAGCTTGTCTGCGCGAGCTTGCCTGAGCAGAGTGTGGTGGCCCTGGAGCAAAAAGGTAGCCGAATGTGATCAATAATGCGGATAATGTGCGGCAAAAGAAAAGAATGAAGTTTCATTTCAGCAGTACATACAGTAAATAGAGGATTGAACAAGCTGCGAGCGCAGTGGAACGATTGCGTTGAAGCAGTGTTGGTACCGTAATCGAAGTAGACGAAGAAACGCAATGAGGATAATAGACCTTGGAGGTGATATCCAATCCATTAACTAGAATTCTATCGTGGCGGAGCTCTTGTTATAAAAGCAGGCACGATACATTGGCACGAAGAGATAGACAACAGAAACTAGGATAAAGAATCAATTGATGGTACAGAGGTTCCGAGAATACCGAGTTCGCAAAGTCACAGGGCAGGAGTGGCAGAAAGGAACTTCAAGATAGAGATTATCGCGGTTGTTGTTCCTCTTCTAGCCTTGTCGCTAAGAGAGACCAGTGCATACATAGCTCAAACTGAGTCAAACACAGAACCCAGACCGCAGCAAACACGAGGGTCACAAGAGCCATAATAAGACCGCCAGTGCACCAAGTCCAAGCTTTGATTCATTTGTTCGTCTCGTACCGGGAGAGCAGATGGGCGTATGTTTCCGATATCTAGATGACCACTCAAGTTAGCACCCGAAGCACAGAGGTTTCAGCTGCCGATGCTTGCCTTTTCAGCCCGCTGGCGTCCTTCTGGAACAAAGCGACAGATAACTGTGGCGGCCTCAAACCATCTTTTCGCTTCATCAAACATGGAAGCACTACAGTATCGTGAGATGAACCCAAAACCAGTTCAATAACGAGTTGACAAACTGGAGGCACTCGGTCGCAGTATTGTATGACGTAGCGAGAAGCCACTGGCGTTCGTCCATGGGATACTATTAGCCGTCGAGCGCGCGGCTCCATGATCAGACAATGAACCGGGGGTAAAAGGGATGGACGTATGCGAACCTCGTCACCGTCAGAGTGATCTTCCATCACGCTGAGAGCATGCTCAACATAGCCTATAGCTTTGAATCGATCTTCTGGGGTGTCTCTCGCGATATTGATCGTGCAAATAGCCCGCAGCCACCGAGAGAACTTCTCGACTGAAAGGGATTCGTGGCTAAGGCTTGCTCGGAGTACCGCCTGTCATCCATGTCAGCAGGATGATCCATGACATAACATGGGCGCTTTCATGAATTCACCTCCAAGCACTTTTGCAACACTGAAGACCATCGGATACATCAGGGGACAAAGGGTTCGAAGGGAGTAGAGTAACGGCGCACCATTTACAGGGCATGATGTATCAATCCACTATACATAGGGTCAGGGAAGACATGATACTTTAATGATAGATACATACCAAAATATCTGCGATGGCTTCGTAGGTACCCACTGCCAAAGGACCGGAACCAACAACGTCCTTGAAATAGCGAAGGTTAAACTGACAGTCACAAAATGAAGATGGGTTGAGAGCCGGCTTACATCCACTTCTACTGATAATTGATCCCATTCCCGCAATTGGGCAAGAAGCTCTGAATGGAATATCCTGAGGGCATAGACGAAGTATTGTATCCGTTCATGATCGTGACTTTCCTTAACAACACGTTTCTCTAATATTTTTATTATTCTCGCTTTCGCCTGTTTGATTTCAGATGCTACGTTTCGAAGCAGTGTTTCCTAAACGTGGAATTTTTCATCGTGAACCGCGGATTTTTTGGGCAAGAAGATGACTTACGTCGATTGTGCCTGTAGAGGTGATGATCTCACGGGCCGAGAACACTGTATTCTCGGGTCAGTAGAACAAACTTATGAAGGACAAGGATCCCGAACGGACCTCGACCAGAAACCGCAGCGAAAGATGCATTCGCCAAGTGAATGCATAGATCTGCGTCTAGATCAATTGGAGATGCCTGGCAGCACACTTCCAGCAGCTGTGTCAACCAGCGTCAAGGATAACCCGCTCAGTATGTAGAAGTCCTCAGAGTACGTCGTTGTGACTGACCTCTCTCGCAATGTCAAAGAGTTCTGCTATTTGGTCCCCAGCGTTGACCCATTGGGAAGTGCCTTCGACAGCGCAATTATAGGCGACCCTCCATAGCCACGAGATATCCTTAAAGACAAGAGGAACCGCAGATGCTGCGTCTGTCAGGATCCGTGCTGGGCACATGAAAACCCATGATAATATTATGGCCAGGTAAACAAGCGCATGACCCCGAACATGGAATTGAGAACTCACCGGTGCGGAAGTGATTTACCACGATGTCAATCAACGCTGGTCTGTTCATGTGCATTCGGTTACCACACCGTTGAGAACAAATAAGCAATCTCGACTTTACTTTGATGATGTGGGTTCTTGAAGCAGGCTGTGGACAAGTCTGATGATGCACCGAATGAGCGCCATGGCTTCAATGACGACGTCCCCATTTGAGCCGATCTTGAGAGTTTTCAGTAGGCTTTCCAGCACGGCAAGAAGAACTGGCTTCATGTCCGATTGGTGTGAGAGCTGTGTGACCAATAGCAGCATTTGACGATCAAAGTCCGGCGCATTGGTCATATCATGAATGGCGCGGATGGCTACGAGTAACCCAAGCATACAAAAAGAGCATTCCTATCAGTATTTATTACCCGCGCAGGTGTGACAGAGTTACCTTCGTTTTCCAAGCCTGCAGCCAGATTTACAACGTTCGTAAGCATTCAGGTACTTGCGTATTGTAAGCTTCGGTATATATCATGCGAAACGAACCTTGATGTAACGCAGTGAGAAACGCGACATAATGGGTCGCCGCTTCATTGGCAGTACAGCGGCGGATCACCGTGGATGCAAGAGCGTAGCTCTTGTGCTCAATATGACAAAGTGCTGCTTTACGGAGACACTTCGTCATGCTGGAGGGACTGTGCTTCCGGAAGAGGACGTGGCTGCCAGCCATATACCAGTCCGCCGCTTCCTGCCACTTTTTCTCCTTATAGTGACGACTTCCATACTGCCATATCAGCTAGACCGACACGAAGAATAAGTTTCGGGTAGGTAGACAGTGACGCGTCACGTTTACCGTCAGACATGCGGTAGTGGGTATGCTAGGAAGCTCTATGTCCGCTTCATTGACCACTGCAAATTTGCGTTCGGAATGGAGTTGAGTTCCGACTGCTCTTCCGAGGGTGATGCAGGATAACGCACTTGTGAATACAGACTCCATAGTTTCCATAGCTCTTGCGTGATCTTCATCCTTCGACAAATGTATGATCAAGGAAAGAAGCAATCTGTGGATATGGTCGGGCTCAATTGCGTGGCGTCGCAGTGCCCGCTCTAAGCAGTTTCGATGCACTGCCGTGACAAGCGTACTGTAGCGCCACAATTCAGAATCAGTAAAAGATGACTGTTTTTACCTCTCTTGGCAGCAGTGGATAGAGCGAGCGACGCACTGATGATGAGAGAGCGTTTTCAGATCCTGCAAAATGCTGAATAAACCTGTCAGTCAACTTGGAGAGTTTCCCCGAATGGGTTAGCAGACGAACTCTGTTATATTAGCCTCCGTAAACTCCATATGATCGATAATAGAGTTGAATGCTGGATGAATGGTAGTCAATGAAAGTTCGTCAAGATGCACAAAAATTTCAGTTGCTTACCATCTATGAGACTGCTATTTCCGGCTTTCCTTCTTTTCATAACCGCCAGTCTCAGCCACCGAAGTTCCTGGTATTCGGCTGTTGCCTATTAAGAATGAGTTATATCATTTCAGAGAAGATAGGCAAGGAGTCCGATCTTACGCAATCTTTTGATGCATCGACAGTAGGGATAAGTTCATCCAGAACCCCTTCTGCGCGCTCAAATTCTTCTGACATAAAATAAGCTCTTGCTATTGGGAGAACTATATGTAAGATATTAGCAGGCTCAGATA
The DNA here is from genome assembly GCA_013368295.1 of Psilocybe cf. subviscida. Taxonomy (NCBI): domain Eukaryota; kingdom Fungi; phylum Basidiomycota; class Agaricomycetes; order Agaricales; family Agrocybaceae; genus Psilocybe; species Psilocybe cf. subviscida. The sequence goes on along the minus strand of JAACJJ010000056.1, from coordinate 4,620,846 downwards.
CTAAGGGGCTTACCCATTGTCCGTAGAATCGATATCTATAAATTCGGTTAGTGGGAACGAGACACATGTGATGAGATGTACTTTGAGTTCCCCAATAGCGGAATCTGTTTTATCTTCAAGTTGATCTGCTATCGCAAACGCGCGCTGGAGCCAGACCACCGCGTCGGCGGCCTTGGAACCTTCTTGTTCGTTGGCACCTTTCAACAGGAATGATCGGCCAATTTGGGCGTGCTTGTACGCAAGGGCTTCGCGCTGAGCAAAAACGGACCTCAGTAATATGGCCACGGGTGGTGGGAGTAGACTTACGGCGTGCATTGGAATGAAACTCAGCCGTTGAGTGTCATCTGTAAACGATCATGAAGGCATATGAATCAGGACCTTGCCTGACGCTGACACTTGGAGACCACGGAAGGCCGTGCTTGCCTGTGATCTTCTGTGACATGTAATCCGCCAGTTGACGATTACCCTCTTTCCATGCCTGTGAGGGTGAGGCTTAACATGACCTGGCATAATCATGGAACAAAGCGTACCGCGTCCATTCTGGTACTTTGATACATGACAGTCGCACATGCTATTGCTCGTTGCTGCGTGTCGTCTGAATCATCAACCTTTTTTATGTGCTCTTCGACCTATAGTCGTTCAATTCGTGTGATGACAGTCTATGAGACCCACATTACCTTGGCCGCGCTCGTCAAAACAGACGAGGCTGTGACAGTATTGCCTATATCTGCAAGTCGAAGAAACCGCGTGAGATACGAGGATATGATTGGATCCGCAGTCGAGCACACACCACATAGCGCTGCCCCGGCTTTACTTGCTAATTGAAGCACATGTAACAGCGCTATGATAGGATTGTTCGTTAGCATACATTTACATGTCACCAAGAGTCTTACTGACTTTCTGTCCCTGGTTTCGACTCTAAGCCTGCTTCCACAAGGCGAAATGCCGCCAACCGAACTAAATTGGGAGGAAATATATCCACGGCGACAACCCTGTGTGTATGTGGAGAAAACACTTACGGGCAGCAATAAGCGCGTCGCTTCCTTCCAGACTCTTCTGTACCAAGGCAGATATGTTCCACAGATTCACTCCTAAGTCCCGCCAGCGGAGATATGTCTACCCATCCAGAATGCATCCCATAGCTATGATAGGGCTTGACGAACCTTCTCTGTCCAGGGAATCTGCGAGATGGCTCCAGGACGCTTTGCTAGCATTTGACCGCGATTCCGTAAAACGTTCCGCGAGAGAAGCAACCTGGGTTAAGTCCTCCACAACTGACGTTCGGCTAGTATGGTTTGGATCTTCGAGCAATGGCTTCACCCTCGAAATGCGTTCTAAGGCCTCTAGTCAGTATAGATCCTTGCCAAACTCGCTGTTAATCTCATGAAAGCACCCAAGATGGACGTATGCAGTCCAGAGAGCTTGTCAGACCCGGTTTTCCCAGTTTTCTTGCGAGCAGACATAGCATAAAAGTGAATTAATGGGAATGAAGAGTTGATAAGGAACGAGTAGACTGAGTTTGGACTGAAGAGAGAGCCCGACAATGTCACGCTGCGTGACCAGCGCGACGCGCTTGAACGTGACACCGTGTCGCTGTGGTTGGCGGTGGTGAACACCTTCTTCTCCATCTACCACGAACTTACAGGACCCTCTCGCCTTCGCTGCGCCTCAGCATATTCTACCTGACACTTTGTCCTCTGTGAACTCTACTATATCCAGCCCTAGATCTTCCAGCAGCCCCATCATGGAAAATTCCAATCGTTCTGGAGAGGAGCCCAAGTTTAAACCTACTGGACTACCCGCAGATGCAGTTGAGCGCGTCACATTGGTGAGGACCCTGGAACGGATGCTATTATGGTATTGTTACACGTTGCGAAAAGCTACTGACCAGGGAGTCTCTGATTGTATTCGCTAGGAGGCGAAAAAAGAAGGTGTCTTCGCTGGTCTGACTGGTGGATTGGTCTCAGGCAAGCATCTTAGCCCAGTCCACATCCAAGCAGGAGAGTGACATAACCATCATGCCAATGCTACTGTTCCTGTCTTCCGTCTACTTCGCATGACTTGCGCTTTCTAAAGCTACAATTGCGGGCCGCTTGATGGGTTTGAATCGAAACCTAACCCTCCTGAGCGGTGTCGGTAAGCATAGTCTCCGAATTCGATGCAAATAGACAGGCCTCTTGATGTGACTGACCGTTTTGATATTCCCAGTCAGTGGCGTAGCTGCCGGCTATTTCTTCACCCAGGTGAGTTAAGTTTGCAACTGCTTTACATATTCGTATTCGTGCATCCATTCTCGGTTATGTATTGCCATGGTCCAACCTTCAAATTTCCGGGCAACATCATGATTCTCGTTCCTCCGATTTATTGCCCACACTGTTCCATATTGCATTGATTGATAACATCTCCCTCATTTTCTCCCGTGTAGGCGTTTAAGGACACCGCAATGGCCCAGCTAAGAGCGGAGGAAGCACGCCTCAGGTCTCAGCCCCAAACCGCAAATTCAGATATTACCTCGGCAAGTTCCTCGCTATGAACGCCAGACTATATGTGTACGGCGTAGGGCCCTGTAGCATTCTGCTTCTAAAATCGTTTGGGCTGACTGTGCGCCGCCACGCATCGATCGGGGCTAAGGCCTCGGACCCTTTCCACTTTGTACTCCACCTTGACTGGTGTTATCCTCGCACATCTGTTTTGTCGCTAGCTTCACGGCCGCCCATCTAGCATGCATTTACTTACCCATGGTGGAATAATTCGATATATGACTCTCACACATCGTTGACACTTGCACAAACCCTGGCGTCGACCTTTCTGGCGAAACAGCCTTCAATCGACCCCTTGTTACTTGTATTCGATGCGATGCTTCGCAGTAACGCTTACAAACCAATGATAAGTGCCTATGTATGTAAGTTCCCTAATTGAAGTCATCACACCAGACCACGTATTGAATCATCGAAGCGGCGTTGGCACACAATCAGGTTAATCTCGTTAAACATGTCAGCTCACATGTTTCATTTCCTCACACTGCTCAGAAATCGGGAACCAGTGCTGCGTGAGCGTGCTTGAGGAGTGCGGGAAAGTAATGCACATCCCTTGTCACCGGTCACCCCCTCGGCGCGTCACAATGGGGAAACTATCAGGTCTGATGGTGATTGACGGATCCGAGAAAACGCAGGCCACTCTTCGACCGCCAGTTTTGTAAGGATGGGGTGCCGTGTCTTGATGTGTTCAAGCAGGTCCATTCGATTTTGTCAACTGCAAGATCCAGAAACCCAAAACCAACCCAACCCTAAATCTCATCATAGCCACACGATTTGCCCCCGCCGTTCACTCTCAAGCAGATCATTTGTCACCTTGTGCCACCCAGAGAAGGTGCTATGTATTTATGACCACACACACATTGCGCACAGATCGTCGACCCCATCCATGTGGTCTTCAGTCGATCTCGGGCATCTTGACTCTGGAGTGTCAATGTGAGCGTTCTCTGTCATCCACGATTAGACTAACGGATCTCTGTGAGATTGTAGTTGTGGAGCATCTGTTCTTGCTCATCTAAATACGAAGTGTATTTTGTGAGTACAATGGTGACCGCTGACGCCGCTGGTCCTGCATGCTATTGATTCTTCGGGTGCTAATAAGCTAGGAATGGATTATGCCCAGCACTATGTTCATATTATCTGTCAAAAAAAAAGTGCTATGTTTATTCAATTCTCTGTTTACCGAGTGTAATTCTGTGAAAGAGCGTCGCCGCAGTGACACTGCATGTCAGCACGGCCTTTCGGGCACAAGTTCCGGTCTGATCAGATTTTGAACCGGTTCGTTTCTACTGTCACACGGCCAGGCACCAGTGATGAGCCCAATGGGACAGTCCTGAGGCTTTACCCAGCTACCCGGACCCAGTGTTTGAAAATAATTGAATTGCAGTGAACGTTATGTATTGAGAAATTTATGACATTCATTCAAATCTTAACCGCTTTGATATGTACAAACTCACAAAGTCGTCAAATCAGTTTCTATAGACACTGTCCATTCAAAACAGCTTCTCCAAAGCTAACTAACGTTTGCTATAGATGAATCCCTGATCTTGCAAAAATTGGCTTTGATATCTAATAAGTAGTTGCGTACACCTCTGGAATTCTTTCGGAGGCCGGATTTCCTTGTGCGCTAAGCCACTCAATCTCATCAAGCGACTTAATACCAACCTGCTGCCGATGACCGCTCCATCTAACCCTGCAGGCTGCAAACTATGGCGCAGCGGCGGTCGTCATTATCTAAATACCGTAGTGCACGTTGCGCCGAACTGCGCACATCTGTTACATAGCTTCAGGTTATCTTTGATACGAATGTAGTCAGCTGCTCCGAACAAGGCTCCGCCTCTCCGTGATTCTGGCGGCCGGTTCTGTAGGCTTTCCAAATTGATCAGCTTGAAGGCGCTTGCTCAAATTTTCAATTCTCGTAACCTGAGATATGCATTATTGACGCGACATTCCAGTACCAGCATCAAAGAGCAAGTTTGTAAAGTTTGCAGGGCAATTGTTTTCTTCTTGATTTCGTCTAGTTTTGTTCATGGGCCACCAGGTCTCCGCCCGGATCAGTCCGTATCACAACGGATCAGAGCCACATGGCACCGAACAGATCCTTCGGGCTTCTGTCCGAGAGGGCGCCCAAGGATCTTCATGATCGTCAACGCCTGCCTAGATTATGGCGCGGGCTCAACAAACCTGCAAAAAACCATCATCAGTCATCCCTCGTTACTCCAGTGGACATTATTGAATGTTATTCAGGTGACCCATCGAGCCTGCTCACTGTTCTCAAATGACTTCGGCTAATCCTACTCGTTTGCAATCTGTAACCATACATGACACCTTTGTGCAGTTACTGGCCCGGTATCTGTGCCCTTTATCTCACTATTGTTCACTCATGTTGCATACCGTATATGGGAAGAGAATGACAATCTTGAACGTGCTTCATACGGTTGTCGTTGTATTTGTTCGGTGAACTAGCGTAGGTTGCCTGATTCAATAGCAGCATCATGTGGTCTGCATTAAGTATTACTGACTACTGCCGCCGTTGGAGGGCCAGTGGCGTAGGCCGATGGTGGATTCCTTTCTCAATTGTCGATGCGGCGATGTAAGGATGTGAGATAAACCGGTATCCCAATTGGTCTGACCCCCAATCGAGCAGCGGTGGGACCACACTTTGTTTGCCGAAGTGAGTGGCTCAGAGGCGGGATTCACTTTAAAATCCGTTCAAGGCGGATATCGCTGCAACTGGCGTAGTGCTTCCAAACTCGTCGATAAGTCCGTACATCTTATTGTGCGTTCACTCTCTGAGACTATGTTTTGCGATATTAAATGCCGCGAGCTTGCAGTCGAAGGCACGATCTGATTACGGCGCACGCAAGGATCTAACAGTGAACGGATCATATAACTCCAACGGCGTCAGATTAGTACATTATCCATTTATGCTGCCCAGTATTTGCGAGTGCCTTTGTATCGTCGTGACTCGAAACACACGAAAGTGATCTTAAAACGGCATTTTATATGCTGGATTCGTTCTTTCCCACAAAATGTGTCCTAGTGTCGGTACCTCTGCCGATCCGGTGTGCCCCTGTACAAGGGCTGATTTTGCATACTTACTTCAAGTAGTACACACGAGGGGCCCGCCTTGTACTAACTTCTCCGTCGCGCCCATCTGGTATCTAGTGCGACTCCCGGAACAGCCTTTGCTACCTACTACCTCATCCCTATCATCATTGACACCTCCGTCACTTCTTTGTCCTCAATTTGCATTGTCATACGTAGCAGAAGCCATTAGGGTGTTTCACAATAGCCCAACTTTGATGGCAACTTGATCGCCAACTTGAGCCAAGTTGGGACCCAAGTTGGGCTCGCAAGTTGGGAAATTTGGCCAAGTTGTGGATCGACCCACGACTTGCAAAGTTGGGCAACTTCGAGCTCCAACTTGACACCCAACTTGACCTCCAACTTCGCTTCAATCACGCTCAAACGGGCAAAGTTGGGCACGGCGTCGGAACTCAAGTTGAGAACGAAGTTGGGCCCAAGTTGGGCTATTGTGAAACACCCTATTATGCCGCGCCTTCTGGTTGCACCCCCCTTGCATTGTCACCAAATTCATTGCCTCGTTGAGCAACGTCAAACTCACAAGTAATGAAATGCTTAGTGTACCTATGGGTAACGTAAGAACCTCGAAAGAAGGAAGGACTTCAGTAGTATTGCCGTGCATTTGCGTTGAATCAATCAACGTCGAAAGCCAATTCTTCAGCGTCGCCAGTTGCAAATCCAATACCAAACCTACAATCAACCGCTTGTCCAGCCTGAGCTGGGAGCGCCGCGGTTCAGGGGCTGGGCTTATAGTCGAACAGGACTTAGTAGTACTTGTCTGATCCTTAGATAGTAAAATCCGTATAAGAAATTAAATTATCCAGATCAATTGGGAGCGTCTAGTTCGTCAAATTGATCGGAGTCATAGGTATCTTGATCCGGATAGAGCTCGGAGATGGTTACGGGTTTGCCTCTCAAGATCATCTAGCCAGTGCTCTTCCTATGTCAGGAAGATGCCAAGTCCAGCGAAACACGAGAAATTGCACTATTCTTCCTTCTCTGAGTAGTGTCAACAGCTTACTCCGGTCCAGACACCGAAGGACACAGGCCGCGTTAATGCATGCCGAGCGAATTCTCATTTGCTTGTCACGCGCGGCTGTGGATCCACCATTTGCCCCTTGGTTCGAATCCTTGACTACTGCCTACTACTGCGTTGCTCCTCGGTATTAATTTTTTTGCGAAAGAAAAAATCGCAACCAACGTGCGCTTCGTCTGCTGCACGGCTACGCCTTGAAACCGCGAGGGCCACTACTGCATAATAATAATCGCGAAGATTTGTAAGGCCATAATGTCAGCCCGTGTACGACGCACGGCAGGTGGTCGTTATTTCATGATCAATTGGTTTTGTGAACGAGACGCCGCAAACATGACCCTCCGGCCGAGTGGCTCATAGGCGCTAATACGAAATGTTATTGACCACAATAAGCAGTCTACCGCATAGTGCTCATCAAGCCAAGCTCCAAATGCCGATATCCGAGTGGCTCAAAACATCTTCCAATTTGGATGGGGCAACAATCACACTACAGGAATTGTCATTGACAACCCTAGGCTTATTCAAGTTATTGCTATTTGTGTCCCCGTCGCACCACGAGATTCATATGATCCAGACGCCCATGGACCACAATGCGCACCAGCAACTGAGTCAAGTGCTTCTTCAGCTCCGTGCTCCAAGTGCGATTAACGTCAATAATTTGATAGGGGAGGACTCAAGAACATCAGGCCCCATACAGCGCTACACAGACACTAAAATACGCCTTAAAGGCGATTCCATACTCAGGTTCAGCTTGCGCTTCATGCTCTCAATCATTGCTACTTTCATTCAATCATCTATCTGTCATCTTCCAACTTGGGCATTCAGAATTTCAGTACTCCTCAGTAAATCCGCACTATACTAATAGAGTATTTACCACTGATGATTCTCATCGCCTGGCTATGTGACCATCTCAACCCTTTGATATAGATTCTAGCTCCTTTCCGAAAATAAGCTGCGTGACTATCCTATTCCATGGGTTAGCAATATCTGAGTAATAATAAAATCCGGATTTTATTGCTCATCGGGGATACCTACCCCTCTCAGGTTCTTACCCACTTACTTCGCCAATTTAAGCCGTGGAAGATGGACAGATGGGGAATCCGCTTCACTTAAGTAGCATTGGAGGCTGTCAAATGGGACCTTCTTCAAATTCGTATGCGGTGCGCTCTCAGCCGCTCTGGAGTTGTGTTGGGTGTAACGCCGGTGCCCGGGCAATGCTCCATCTTCGTCTCATTCTTCCCTGCCGAATCCCGATTATTAGCCGACCCGCTCCCCCTGTTCGTATTATTGCTCCAGGGATTACAATACACGTGCGAGTCAAGTGCCCCCTTCGAGTCCCCACTGTATGCCTGCACCGCAGTAGGCCAGAGTTGGCCGCTTTGAGTTGTTTTTCGATCACTCATCCATTCCTAACCGTGACCGGACATGGTGTTCGATTCTTCAATCAAGACTTGCTCGTATTGCGTTCATGTCGATGGTCACAGTGATTGTATTGCGTGTAATGGATGGAGGGTATTATGCGTGGTATGTATGCAAATGCGGAAGTAACTTGCTTTTGTCAATGCGAAATATGTAGTCAATGTCAATGTATGTATGTTCTGCATGAAGGGGACTCTGTGATCGTGAAGAAAGAGGAGAAAATGCGCGATGGAGATGGAGATGACAATGACAATGAAGTAGTCTGTAATGCGAATGGAAGCCATGAGGTTCGTATTAATGCTCGGAAAATGCGTAATGCTTGGACAAAATGCGGGGAAAACTCGATGAGGGATGCTGCGGACGGTGAAGGAAGCGGGGTAAATGCTAAGTACGGGAGAGATAGGATAATAGAGAGGAGAAATATGTGGCGTGGTGGTGGTGTATCGCTGATGGAGTAGTCTGTCTGCGTGTCGCAATAATAGGATATGCCGGAAGTAATACGTAGTAGGATGATACTATAAGCCCAAGAGAGAGACAAACATGAAACGTGCTTGACTGAAACTGGATGAGCAAGAATGCGGGGAATGGAAGGATGCAGTACGAATCGATGCGTGGGGTGCAAATACAGATGCGAAAATCAAAGCAGAGAAAATAATGATAGCAGCAAAGAAACGGACGAGAGATACAAAGAGAAAGAGGCGAAAAAGTCGGGGACGGATTATCATGCAGGGGTCGTCATGATCATGAACAAAAAAGGCAAAGGAAAAAAGGACATAACAAAATGTTCATCGCCATTTGCAATGGCGAAGAAATCTACCGCTGGTGCGTCGTGAATCCCGACGATCCAGCGCCACTTGGTACGTAGCCATAGACACCGTTGCCGGTGTAGGCACTATACGAATGTCCATATGACTGTTGCAGGTGCGTTTGCGTGGGCTGCTGATAGTATTGCCCCGTCGAGTAATGGTACGATGAGGCGTGATGCGTTGAGGGACGCAGTGGGCTGGAGCTGATGTCACCGGCCTGCTCATCATAGAACCGGACGCCAACTCCCGGTGGGCCGGCGTTGGCGAAGGGCGCGGAGGGAACGTTGGCGCTGCTGTAGCTGTTGTTGGCGCTTTGCGAGTACGAGTAAGACGTAGTCGGTGGCGGCGTTCGTGGCTCTTGGGCCGCGGAGTACTTGATAGTCGAAGCAGAGCTGGTCGACGACAACATAGGGCGGGTGTACACGCCGTGGTCATCCTCATCCTCATCCTCGTCCTCGTCATCTTCGTCCTGAGCGTCGTCCATATCCTCATCCTCGGCTTCCTCTTCCGAGCTAGACTCCTCGTCCGCCTCTTCATCGTCCTCCATCGCAGACGACTCGCCAGGTCGCCCATACGAGTGCGCAGGTGCCGGAGGACGTGCCCACACATCGTCGCGGAAGATAGGCAGCGTCGCACTCGAGCCAAAGTTCGGGCGCGTGCGCATCATCGCCGGGCTGCTGACTGCGCTCTGCACGACAAGACGCGGCGGCGTAGCCTGAAAGTGATGCACAGAAGTAGGGTACGGGTTGGGATGCACGACGCGAGGATGCTCAGATTGATGGTAATGCGGGTGCAGGTGCTTCGGCGCGCGTTGGGTGTCGGCAGTCGCTGAAGCGGGAGGGTAAGAGGTATACTGCACCTGTTCGGAGCCAGTCTGCGCAGCCGCAGACGGCGCTGGCTGCGAATACGAGGTATACGACGACGTATGTGGCCTTGTCATCTGCGGTTGCGGCGCCACACCAACACCCCGGGACGAGGCGTTGAGATCCGCATACGCATACGGCGCGTTCGCAGACAGATTGGGCTGGTGGTAGCGCAAACGCGCTTTGCGATACCCATACCCGGCTCCATCCTCCTTCTGCGGCTCTTGGTGGTCTCTCTCCTTGTCGGCCGGCAGCTCTTCCTTGAGCGGCGAGCACGCCAGGGTGTAGAAGTACAAGTTCTGCAGACGAAAATAGAATTAGCGTCTATAAATAGATATCACCCATCGCAAGGTCTACTCACCTGAGGTGCGGCGGCCCTACGCTCATCGGTCGAGTAGGTATACGTCGACGACAAGGTCTTGGGCGCCAGGCGGCCGCTCTCCCAGTCTCGTTCCTTCTCCCTCTGCCGTTCGCGCTCCCTCCCACGCTCCTTCTCAAGCTCACGTTCCCTATCCTCCCTCTCCCTCGCCGGGCTAGACGTCGCACCACTCCCACCAAGCGACATCCTCGAGAAGCTCTGCAAACTAAACCCCTCCAACGGACTCGCACTCGCACCACCACCCGCACTCGCCCCGCCGCTCGACGACGCCCCACCAGGCGTGCTCAGCCCCTCGGGGATGCGCAGGCTGATCGACCCAGCCCCAGCCCCAGCAGCGGCGCCGAGCGAGACGGGCCGCGCGCGCGTCTTGCTGGGCGGCAGCTGGACATCGGCGTCCCGGAACGCGACGCTCGTCGGCGAGAACGCCGCCTCTGCGGTGCGTTTGCGCTGGAGGATGCCCTGGATGTGCGCGTGCTGCGCCTGCTGCTGATGTTGTTGTTGGACCTGGGCCTGAGCCTGAGCATGGGCTTGCGTCTGAGACTGCTGCGCAAGCGCCGTATTGAGCCTCGCCATGCCCAGCGGCGGCTGCCTAGCTGCCAACGCCGCCGACGCGTGCACAGCGCTCGGCGCAGGCGAGGGCGACGTGTACGCCGACGAGGTGCCAGACGGGTAGGACGCGTACGAGTGTCCATAGGACGGGTAGCTCGGCGGGTAGGGGTTGCCCGTGCTCACGTACACTTGTTGCGCCTGCGAAGACTGCGTCTGGCTGCTGCTGCTGTAAGTCGCGGTCTCGTCGTATGAGTGCGCATGATGAGGGTGCAGATGCGTGGTCGAAGCGGAGGCCGGAGTCGTGGTAACAGGTGTGAGGGTGTACTGCGGTGCTGGTGCTGGTGCAGGAGCGGGTGCGGATGCCGGAGGTGGCTGGACGTTATAAACCGGTGCTGGAGCACCCACAGCGGGAGGCTGCTGCTGGGCATAGTACGAAGTCGCGGCATACGCCGACTCAGAAGACGGCGGGTACGCAAGCTCCTCCGCGCCAGCCGATTTCGTGACTGCAACCGCCTGAGGAGGAACACCAGCGTAGGGCATGTACACCGCACGAGGCAGGGGCGTTGGGCTCGTCGAGAGCGAGCGGTACTGCTGCTGCTGCTGGGCCTGAGGCTGAGACTGCTGCTGGTGGTACGGCGCAGTAGTAACCGGCGCCTGTTGCTGGTGCTGCCTCTGTTGGTGTGCCTGCTGCTGCTGGCTCTTGAACGCCGCGCTCGCCGCACTGCTCGACGCATACACCTTCGCCGACGACGCCGACGACGGCAAAGCACCGAACGACCCCGTCCGCAGGGGAGGCTGCACATTCGCGGTGCTGCCCCTCCTCGCCGCGCTCGCACTGGCACTGGCATACGCCGCACTCCGGCTCCCCGCGCCGCCCACGTGCGCCATCGGCCGCTGGCCGCCGACCACCCCGCCGCGGCGCGCGCCCGACCCGTTGCCCGCAGCAGCAGAGCCGTGGCGGCCGTACGCCCAGCGCCTGGAGTCGCGCTCCTTGGCGAGGACGAGGCCCTTGAGGAGGTTGAGCCACGTCTGGTACGTCGCGATGTCGACGTAGAGGTTGAAGTCGACGCCCTGCAGGAACTCGCGCTCCATGCGGTTGATCTCGGCGAGGTCGATCCCGGAGACTTCGGACCAGGTTTTGTTCGTGTAGGTGTTGCTAGAAGGGAATCAAAAAAGTCAGTAGCTGATCTTTTTAACAGAAAGGAAGGAGAGAAACGCACTCGTCTAAGAACTTGTTCGCCATCATTAACCCCGCCACCGCAATCCTGAACTCGCTCCCCGCCTGCGCCGGCGTGAACCTGCTCCTTTCCTTCAGCCGATAGATATAATGCAGCGACAACACGATAACGCTCTGCGACACCTGCGTCGTCTCCAGCAGCTTCTGCATGAACGCGACAAAGGTAGGCGTGGCGATCAGCTGGAGCGTCGAAGGGGCGGAAGGGGCGGCGGAGGTCGAAAGGGCACTGGAAACAGTGCCGTTCGTTGGGGAAGCGGTGAGCGTGGACGAGGACTTGCCACCATGCCCAGACCCAGGCGGCGACAGCAACCTCCGCTTACTCGGCGGCGTCGGCGGCGGCGTGCTCATCGAATCCATCGCGCTATCCTCCCTCTCCCGACTCTTCTCCCTCCGCTCTCTGCTCCTCTCCCGCTCCTTCTCCTGCTCCCTCTCCCTCTCGCCCTCCCGCTGTCTGCGCCCCAACGCACTCACGCTGCCCCCGCTCGCCGCAAACCACAGATAGCAGATCATCTCGCACGTCTTCTCCGCGATGAAGTGCGCGCTGCGCGTGCGCGTAAAGTCGAGCCAGTCCACCACCACGAGCCCGTTCGTCGTCGAGGGGTTGCGGCCCATCGTGGGCGCTGGCGCTGCTCCCGACGGCGGCTGCACCACAGCTACTGCCGTTGTTGACGCACTACTCGCTACTGCCATTGCCGTCGACATCTGCGAGCCTGTTCCTGACCCGTTTCTGTACACCGGCCCGCTCGGCCCGGTACCGGAACAGGACGATGACGACACAAAGGAAGTCGACGGAAGGAGGGCGAGCGCGGAATCGGGTTCAACTTCAGATACCAGCTCGGGTGTAGGTGCTGGAGCCTGCTCGTATTGTTGCGTGCGGCTGTGGGTATGAGGTTGGGCATGGGGTTGTGTATGAGATTGGGTATGGTACTGCGAGTGCGATTGGGGGTGTGATTGTGAAGCGGACTGAGGCTGTTGGTACTCTGCGTGGGTCTGGCTCTGGCTGTGGGTCTGCGGCGGGTGGTAGTATTGCTGTGCTGGTTGCTGCTGCTGCTGCTCGGAAGCCTGCGACGCGACGTGGTACTGCGCATGCTGTGGCTGTTGCTGTTGCACATACAATGCATTTTGCGACGACGATGTCGCTTGATACGCAGGCGAATGCGAATGGGATTCCGACTGCGAGTGAGGCTGCGCAGACGGGTGAACTGGAAAAGTTGGGTACGTCGTGCCGGTCGCTACAGAACTAGTACCAACAGGCATTGGCGTTGATGTCAATGCGGATGCAGTGTATGAATACGATGAGGATGAGGATGTGTGCTGTGAGCTCGGTGCTGCGGTTGACGAAGATATGGGTGGTGGTGCATGGCGGTAAGGCGAGCTCGCTTGCTGGTGGTGGTAGTGCTGTGTACTCGTCGCGGCAGCCGGGACCGGAGCAGACATTGTTGCAGATGATGACGGTGCACCCATGAACACATCGTCTTCCACCCGTGGATGGCTTTGGCTACTACTTGTGCTTGTGATAATGTCGTCGGGTGGTGTCACTGCAGAAATGATTCAGTACAAATGCACGGGAATGAATGCAAAGAATTTTGAACAGGTATGAAAGGAGAAACAAAAATGCGATCAAGGGTGGTCATTGCGTGCTGGTGAAAGGGACAGCATTGTAGATCGCAAGACAGGACCATCCATTCAGAAACCGTAGTGCAGGATTGATCCATTGTCCGGTGCAGACTACAATCGGACGCGTCAAGGCTACGAGGGGGCGAGACAGCATCGTCCGAATTGTTGGAGCGCGTTGTGGGCGATCGGGACGAGCAAGACAAGGCGCGTCGGTGCGTCCGAGCATAGCAAACAAAACTTATGAAAAATTGAATGAATGAACGACTACTCACATGGCGGCAAATTTCTCTCTAGATGCGCAATGGATGGTAGTGTCGGCCTCTGCTGCTGCTGCCCCTGCTCATACACAACACCTGCACTCGAATTTTGTGGATACTGCTGGTGCTCGGCCGGTGTGTGCGTCTGCGTCTGCTGCTGTGCCTGCGGATAATGCTGCTGGTGGTGGTACGTCTGGGTCGAATACTGCGATGTCGACGCCACTGCGTACTGTTGGTGGGTCGACGTCGGTGCGTAGCGGTGCTGCGAGCCAGTCGCGGGGGTGGGGTAGGGGTAGTCGTCGGCCTTTCTGCGTGCAAAGGTGGAAGTCATGGGCGGTGTTGGTATGCGTGAGTCGTAGAGAAAGGCCATGGTGGTGTCTGAGGGGCGGACACGGAGAGTCGATAAATAATATTGAGAAAGTGAAAGACATGATAGGATTGCCCAATTTGGCTGACGCCCAAGGAACGCGCCCCTGCCTTTTCCAGCCAGATCTTGCCAGATCAATCGGGCCATCCGCTATCCTCCATTTTCGCATTTTATTTTCCCATTATTTTTTCGTTTCTGTGACCCTGCCCAGTGTTCTTATTCTTATGATCCTTCCTTTCCTTTCCTTTCCTTCGGCGTTATGCAGCCAAAAAGCCCAGCTGCGCTTCTTTCTTACCTACGCCCACTCGCTCTCTGATCGTATGTAGCCTTATGTAGCATCATTAGCCCCGCAGGAGCACACTCCCCCTTGTTCGTTTTTTCGTTTGTTGCTTTGTTGCCACCGGTGTCGCAAGCACGCAGGCATCGCATGAGCATCCCCACCCTGATCACAGAGCAGAAACAGAAAGACCAATGTGGATGTCTGGCTGGGACGATGCGCTGACATCGCTCTCAATCAGGTGTGGGCCCATTTCATGCGTCACTAGACAGGCAGGCACACGCGCGAGTTCGCTCGCTGGCTCGAGCCAGCGCGGCCCCATCGCCAACGCTCTCATGATGATTCGTAAACGTCCGCCAGGCGAGGCGTAACTCAGTGCCCCCTCCCTGGCGTTCTCCGAACACCCCAACGCGCGGGCCACGGCTCGGAGTCACGGGCTCACAACCATCAATAGACATCACTTGTACATCCACCCATTACACGAGTCAGCCATACCACGCCGTTACTATACTAACTTACCGCAATTCTTACGAACCCCAGCTAAGCTCCGACTCCGGAGTCCGAGAAAATGCTGACGATGCGAGTCTGAGAGACTCAGATGATGGGGCCGTGATACTTTTGGTTACGGAGGGGCGATGATGCGCGGCGGGCGCAACGCGGGTGTGATTCGGGGTGTGTTCTCGCTGTGATACTCGCAGAGGTCCGGATGTGGACGAATCACGAACCACGAATATAGCCAGATACACACAGTCAGGCTAAGCTTGGTTAGCCTGCCTCTGAGGGGCAGTGAGTGGGAGTGGGAGTGCCAACGTTACACCAACACGGTCAAGAGCCGCGCGACCGTGACGCATGATGCAGAGTCGTCAGGACTCAAGTAATCATAGGCGTAGCCCGCGCAGCTAACTTGGGGCGTACCCCCTTTCACAAGAGTTTCAAATTCGGTACATGTGCAATTCGTATTGTACGTCTCCGGTCGGCACATAACCGTGTCAGAAACAGCTCATGTAGAAACGTAGGTATTTCCAGTATGTATGTATGAATGTATGTATGTATTTATTGCACGCGCTCATGCTCAGGCTCGAAGGAGTGGTTCCCGCATTCATTCGCTCGCTCGCGCCCGCCCCACCCCCACCAGACCAGTGCGTTTTCTCGCGTTGTCGGAACCCACTGCTGTCAGTGACTCACAGTGGCGCCGGCCTCCCCAGCCATTCATGATTCACGATTGGAATTCACAAGCCCAGACAAGCCTTAATAAGAATAACAGAACAAGTGTACATGTACAGTTTTCTGTACAGTCGTCAATAGAATCCGGTGTGATGATTAATGGATCACCCTCGAATACCCAAATCGCCTTCAGGAGTTATATCATATCGCGCCACGTTGACAGTGCCCCTCTGTCCAAAAACGGGGGTGCAAGGTAAGCACATAGGTGCCAGGCCTTGGGAAGCGTGATACAGATACATAGGCACCTTCATGCGCGCAGAATCGCGAGCCTGATCCGAGTCCGATGCAACCAACACACTGCCATCGCCATGTATTCACGCCAGCTTAGCGCGTGTTAGATTATTAAGATGCGAATCCAATTGACACATTCAAGGTGCAAAAGATTAGACAAGAAAAAAAATACACGCTGGCGGGTCTTCCCTGCCCTTTCCGGTGACCTCTCCATCTATCAGTGTCATGCAGAAATCGAACTTTGAAAAACCGAGTAAAGCAAGAGGCACAGTGTGTACATAAGCATTGGCATCATCCACATCATCCACCTGTCATCGCAGATATCCTCTCCAGGCATCCCAATGAATCCTAGGGCTTTTTACGGCAATAGACAGCGATCCCGGTTCGAAATTGGCAGTCGGGTGTGGCAGTTTGAGAGGATGATGGGGATCTCTGGCTGCGATCATTGGGGATACCACTGTCTATCATCGCCACCGTGCACCGTCCCTTCACGCGACACTCACCGCGGTATCTCACGCGAGGGCTATGTATCAAATCAGCGGCCTCGCACGGTGATTCAATCATCAATCCACAGTCACGCTTCGAGTATTGAGCAGTTAAAATATCTAGTTTTCAAGTGACAGTAGACGATTAGGTACAACACATTGAAAAAAGCTCTAGCAGGAGCTAGCGCTCATCTCTGAAAGACCGATGTGGCCTGTTCGTCCAGATCATATCAGATCATTCATATATATCACATAGCTTCCTGATGAAGAGCGGGGCTCCGAATACGCACATTCGTGATTAAAAGCCGGTGCCCCCGCCCAGGCGCAGAGACGCAGCACTGTGACACGCACCCCAGGAGGCGGCGCGTCGCCAACGCGCCCCTATCCGGCGTCCATATAAATATCACGCGCCATTCTTTTAATAATTCAGATTATAAGCGGTGCCCACCCCTAAAGTGTTATTTAAGTACCTGTTGGTACTTAGCTGCAGTCTATACAAGGCAGGTGGAAGGGCTTCAGCGAGAGCATTCATGCCGGAATGGTGGGTGGACAGAATAAGACACGCGGCCGGCGCAGTCCCGCGTCGCGCGCCGCGGTGCTCTTTACCATATTACCGTCACGATTCGCACTGTCAAATCGTCGCTCACTCAAAATTGTTCCTTCTGACAACGTTCATCGATGTCATACGCGTTTGTCATTTTTTTGAGTACGCCCGCGTTGGGTGAATCCAGAACAAAATTTCACATGGACGGTTATGGGCTGATCACTCTCATCCTTGCCTCATGCCTCGCGGGGCCGGCCAATATCACAGACGCTCTGTGGCATTTCACCTGGACAGTGGGCTAGGCTGTGACATCCTGTCTCCATGGCCATGCGGATCTGCATCTGGCATGGCATTCAACAGTATCACGCTCCTCCTCCCTGTCGCATGCAGTGGACCCAACGCACGGTTTCGCGCCTTCTCTATGTACCTGCCTTTCCTGTCAACACAAAAAAAATGTATCTGAATCAGAAGACGCTGATGTGTACCCCAGAAGCATGTCATATCGCGTCCGGGGCGGGCGCGATGGATTACTATAAATGAGTGCGCATGAAATGATACATGGTCTGCGTGCGGCAGCTTATGTGGCCCCAGAATCGCAAATAGACCGGAGCTGCATCGCCCGTATCCCGTGGGTCTCTCCGAGAGCATGGAGGTGCTTCTATGTGAGTTGGGAGCAATCAGCCGCGATTGTACAGCGGCCGTTCCGGGAGCGAAGTTACCTTTGTGACGGACGATTGATTACAAGGTACCGTGACGGGAATAGCTATAGGTCTCGCTCCCAGTAGTGCACCTAGCATAGATTGGACTCGAGTTGCTGCGCAGGCCAGATCCATTTGAGGTAGGAAGTTTGTTGGATGCAAATACGTGTCACTTCTCTGTTGGGCTGGGGGGAAAGATATGGCCCCGACGGTGACTATACATAAGCGTACGCAATCATCTAACTTACACCGCATTTATATATATATACTGATGCAACTGCTTGATGTGTTGTCAGCAAAATTGTTTCCTTCCCTTCGAGTTCTAATTCCAAATATCGCCTTCCTGTCAGCTTGTGCAAGCCCAGAGCCATGCTACGCTAGCAGATGCAATCAAAGACGTACTGAGCAGGTAATCACCCACAATTAGAACCTCCTCATTGGTGTACTTTAAGTATAGCTGTGGCGTCTAGATCTAGCAATACAACTGAATTACTTCTGTAGCCCCTTGCAGTGCCTAAACGGAGGCCCGACAGATCAGAGCTATTTTGGCACCACGTAGATTGATGTTCGTAGGATATGTGTGTAGCCTGCCTAATTCACCAGAATGATGGCGAAGCGTGGAAATCCACATGCGGCCGCGCCGCACGCCCCGGCCCGCAGACGGATATGGGAATATATACCATAAATAGCGGCGGAACAAACGATTTTGGGACGTGGTGACTACACATGTAAACAGCGAGCCATCGACACCGTTTTCATGCATTGTGTTGTCAGTTTGAGTCCGTTGTATGTATGTATCTACATCAGTGAACTCTGCTGTCAATTTTGGAACTGAGGAAATAGATATGATCTTTGCATCTCGAAACTATCCTCCCACTCTGAAGCGAGTTCACATCTTCATCTTGAGAGAGTAGAATCCTACGTCCATGATACAGCAGATTGGATCAAAATTATACAACGCATTGCTCATCTTCTCTTGCCTTGCAAATGAGAGCTCTTAATATACCTTGAATTAAGAAAAGTTAGGAATAGCCAGTATGTAAGATACGCCGGAGACTCACATTGTCATGGAAGCTTACAACATGTTATGGCCCGGTCCATTTTCAAGTTGCTGATTTTTATTCCGGGTTAGACTTAGCCTCAACAACATGTATACATCACTTCTTGCATACGCCGTCGCTTGACAGTTTCGAGATGTAAATTTTATACATGACGAAGACACTTAGTTAACACCAATGTGTCAGTGACATCTGGAAATTCCGTGCACACTGGAATCTCTAGGAGGAAAAACTTGAACGGTTGAACGGAGTCCATGGAAGATTACCTTTCTTCGAATCTGCGCCTCAACTCGGAACGAACAAACCTCCAGTTCTTTCATCCGGGTATGTTCACTTTGATAGATAGATGTGAGTAGTAGATCATGTCGACATTGCGCTAATGCAAAACAATGGAGTAGACACAGAGAGTGCCTAATTTAGATGTAATACTCCATTTGGCCGTAACTCCCACATTTCAGCTTGTGATCAAAACCCACGGACCAGAGTTGTCACATCAGTCACGAAGTGAACCGATACTAATCAGATCAGTGGGTGCCTACAATTGTCCATTGTCATGTTACCGTACCTGCGCCGCCTTCGCCGTTTACAGCAGGTTTTCAGCATTTCTCATCCTCAATGCCGCTACACTGTCACTGTGCCCAAAGGCCCCATGTACATGCTCCAAGGGTGTTGGACTGGTGTAGACCGTCTAACTCGGTGCAAACCCAGCATGATTCATAATATAAGCCTTTCTTAGTCCTCATCTGACACTCCTTCAAAATCTCTCGGGCACCTTATGTGCACGCGAAGATGTAAAGATAGGTTATGTATTGGCCTTTGTACTGCCCCACTACACCGACATTGGTCAGTGGAGCTCACGCGCTCAAAATGTCGAGCGTACAGGCGCCCGTTTAGAAGCTTATTGGGGCACACAGTGGGGAAGAACTAATTGCGATGCAGATAGACCATTCAGTGTTCATCATACCGAGGCACACGCCTATGACGGTCCTCGTCCCTGCAAAGTGGAAAACTTTGTTTCAAACTGCGTAGATATCTATGCATGAGGCTACGTCGTTGCTCCATCAGCGCTTAGCACACATCACAGTACAATACTGAGGGCTCGTCCCTTCTTGATCGCTCTCAAATGCGCCAATACTAACGACGAATTCGGCAATAACTAGTTAACATGGCCCGTACTCTTGGTCCCGGGTGATTACCCTCAAGTAGACGACGACCATTTTCAAAGTATCCATTCATCTTCGCTCGCCCTACAATTACTCAACGGGTTCTGATTGCTGTCACTGATAGAAGATAATCTGGGTAAGGATACGTATAAATGCATATGATGTCGTTCCCCTAAGTACAGGTAATCCGAAATATTTCTTGACAAGGCGCAACGAGTTGCACATAGTACCCAAGTATATCGGCGAAAGCCATCGGACAGAATACAAATAGCTGGAGTTAAATGAAACCTGCTTCATGATAGGGCGATACGCACTGTCTGGGCCGATGATGGCGACATAAACTAGTACAGCATAGTCATTTCATAGTCATAGTTGTACACATCAGTTGTCGTACTCTACATACTGAATATGTTATCATGATACCTGTCGCACCCCAGTTTTTTTTTGTTTTGAAATTGGCGCCAGAGGTGCGGAAATTTCCAGGCGCGGTACGTACGACGATTTGTGTCCGTCCTTAAGTAGCGATCTTGAAGACCCGGACTCTGATGCTTTGTTGTAAAGGTTCGCGTCGCTCATGTTTTGGTTATCATTTGTTCTACGTATTTTGTGACTATTCCCATGTTTGATACTGCATACATAATGGCTGATATAGCTGACACACAATCTGCGACTTTACATGACTGGCCCATAGGATATCCGTGTAGAAGACAGAACATCAGTGATAGAATTGTGGTGCCAATCTCTCGTATGGTGGCCCTACTATCGGCTTGACGGTACCCTGTGCGTACCTTTTGCCGCCTGGAACTCAGTTGCTACATTGACATTGATTATACGAAGAAGACTCGTCATACAGAGCCAAATCTGTGCAGAGACTGACGGTTGCTGGGCTATGTACCCTCTTGCGCTTATTTCTTGATGATATCCGCTTTTTGAGAGCTTACTGGAGTGATAAATGCGGTGCTCAGAGCATCGGTTGATGCAATAATAAAGATCTGTCTACATAGTTCCGTGGTCACTCTTTGGTAAATATCCTTGACTTTCTGCTCACTGAAGGCTCCCGAAAATACTGACAGTGACCCAGCAGTGCCAAAAATGTCTGATCAATTAAACGAGTCTGAGTGCTCTGCAATACTCTTCAGGGAGCTATGGCTCTTTAAAGCAAGGTGAGAGATAAACTGGAGCCATAGTGTAACTGACCTCTGCATTTGCTACCAAACGTTGTCCTGCTACAGGGCTTGCACCTGAACATCAATGAGTTATTCAAACGAGCGCCTAATAAACTTCCCACGTAAAATTACCAATTACGCTGCTATGTCCATAAAAATGGAATTTGTCAGCGTCGGCACTACGGCAAGGGATTCCCCTGGGATTCCCCAACACTTTACCCATAAAATTTTCTTCCCTTTTTCAGCAAGTTGCACACATTGAGTGGGAAATCAAGCACGTTTTGATGGAATTACGACAAAACGTTGATCATGAGGTCGCTTGCCACTGATAGGCGCCTACGGCACTGACTGGCAATCATTCGGCAGTTTGAATGTGTTTGAACATGCGCCAAAGCTGCCGCAAACATACGTTATTTTACGACCTCCATCATAACTTGTCGCTTCGTTCATTCAAGTTCAACTCTTGCCTCATCGCTGGCTAAACCCACCTGCGAGATCTCAGCAAATAACACAGCTATCTTCGTCGAACTCGAGCTCAAATCTTGAGGCGGGGACTTCCCTGGCGAAATGCTTTTGTACTACATTAAAGAGGACTCAGTACTCTCCTTATAACGACACTTGATTTGCTTGGGGCCCGACTTGTTTGGAGATAAGTTCATTGACTGGGCAATGCACCGGAATGTGCAAGCGACAACCACTACCACTGGCTATGTCTCATACAGATATCAGTCTGCCACAAGGCAACCAAGGCTGGTGATGTCCTGAATGGAAGATGGGTGTTCCACTCGCCACATAGTCCGGTTGAGTTAGCATCTACCCACTGGTTTCTGCGACCGCTGCGACGTCAGATCCAGGCGCTAAATCAATTCCAATCATTAGGGTCTTAGGGTCGTAGACGATAATACTGGCTAATACGTTTTGGAGAGCATCAAAAAACATCACTGAGCCCAATCTAAGCTCAATGCTTCCGAGATGCGGTATGTGCATTCACTTACCTGCTGTCCGTTGCTCTGAGTACAGAGCTTGTGCGTCCATTTACAAATGGAACATCAGCACAGTCTTCGTAATTCTGCTGGTTGTAATGAAGACATTTCTGGGGTGTATTTGTATCCTAATTTGTCTCTAAGCTTTAGATGTCTGTATACATAGTCTCTCGCGGCGACCGCTATCTCCAGGCCTGACCCCGCCGACGCTCACAGGCTCGCCTCAGACTCTGAAAGAGGCGTTGCGCCAAAATGGTGCAAAGAATATGCGAGACTTGGTACACAGGTTATGTATGTTCAATCGGAGGACTCCCTCCAACACCGTAACTGTATAAAATAGACGACGGTGATGCCACTTCTATTCAATGTTGACAGGCCCCATTAGTCATTAATTGACCTGGGAAACTTTGAATGCCAGGCATACAAATGGATTCTTGAGCTCGTTGGCTATGTAATTATTAGTTCTCAGGAAGATGACGAACAGCGTGACAGAATACTGCTTCCAGGGCCCTCTGTCACGGAAATGAACCGAGCATGCCAGTTCATTTGATGGGCCGGATCACCGTCAATCTGGGACACTGTGCAGATCACTGAGGCACGCGTGGCATGAGCGCCTAAAAATCCGATTCAGCTGGTTGGAGATGTGTATGTACTTGTCTCTTTATCATGGACAATATAATAGATTAGTTGTAAATTAATAACTTTTCTTTGAGAATTTTTTTTCCAACAGCAAATATTTTCGAACGTATGGAAAGCTCGAAAGTTTGCTTTGGCCGATGTCCGACAGGAGCGTTGCCCGGCTGGTGGTGTAGAAAACACTTACAACACTTGCAGATGCATCAAGAAAGAAAACCTTAGTTTGCATTGCTAGTCATTCTACACACACGACAGTAATGATCAATAGCTCCAGCTAGCTGGTAAGCTGCAATGACTCTGGCCTTCCATTGATCATCTTGACCGTGCCAATGAAAGAATCACGGAGCCCCGTGAGTCCTACACCGACTTTCAAACATTTGACGGTCCTGACTTCGATATGATATAGATACATGTATAGCGCCGACAGCCGGTGACAATTTCACCTTGCACATGTACGACTGACTGTACATGCACCACTCAAACTGTTGCCTGTCAGATCACTTACCTCAGACTGGGGCTGCAAACCTTTGTTGGTCGATATTCTAATTCTGTAGGACCCATCACCGTTATTCTTAGCTCGGAAATATGTAGGTACCGAAAGGAAGAGATGCACTCAGAAGCACTATACTTAGGTACATACATACATCCTGCAGTAGAATACAATATTTGCCATCGTTGTGCCCAAATTGTCTCCACCATGTCAAGTTATTGTCTGGACCCGGAGAGAATCAGGGACCTCGCAAAGCCTGTAACAAGACTTAATAGACTAGGTATCCTTTTCATCATCGTTGCTGTCGGCGATCTGGTAAGTGAAAATCAGGATCTGGATATTAAGTTTGCGGGCATGCGTTTTTGCGTTCGCCGCTCTCGGCAACAAACTGGCGTTCAAATCATGCGGGAGCACGTCGTTTCATGGCCACTGTGTCCAATGATTTGAACTTGACAGTGCCCCTTCCACTGATCAGTGTCTAATATCTATTTTGTACTTGAGTCTCTACCATGAAATCTTGGTTGATGCACGCCGATTGCCGGCCTTGTGAGGGCAGGCAAGTTTATCCCATTGTACTTACTTGCGTCATGATGTTCTGATGGTTCTTCAAATCGGCGTCGCCCATCCTGCACGCGTGTGTCGGGTCTTTTACATTCACCATTACGAGCTTGAAGTATTCCGAGAGCCAGAAGGAGTGCAGTGTCACACCAAGTAGGGTTGTTTAGCGCAAACAACTAATGAGACAGTGATATTAATGAGCCTGCCAGCGGTACTTACTAGATAGGGCGTGACACGAGCATGTTTACGCCTTGTCGGAGAGCTCCGAGAAGGGAGAGTTTAATCGACCGTGAGTGCTGCCGAGTGGCAAATAGCCGCCGAAATGAATCTAGTTGAAGAAGTTGCACACGACTAGACGATAGGAGTACAACGCCATCAAAGAGGACGAACATGTTCAGGGTGTTGAGATTCAAATACGCGGCAGAAGGGGAATAGGAGACCCTTGGAGGGATATCTCCGGACTTGTTAACGTCCTTGATTGTGTCTTTCGATAGGCCATCAGAGAGAACCTACAAAGGGCCCGTCGAGAATCAAAAACTCACGAGTAGAGAAGTGAAAGTCGTACGTGCTCACGCGCATGTCATAAGGAGAGCGAGCTGTGGTGGTTCCAAGTACATCGGGTGGCTTACATACACGCAACACACATAGATTGTCGGAGACTACAACAGAATCCAGATAGGCCTTAGATTCGATAGACATGTGGCTTCGTCTCGAATAGCAGTACGAGCATCACGGGCACGAAGTTGTCGCCACCGCGCAACGCCGGGAGTCCCATTGTAATCAGGTAGCTGCATGGACTTGTGCTGGTTTGCAGCCAGCGACAGAAATCCCCGTGGTGGCCCCAGATCAGGAAGGTTGCTTAGACGTGGATATATATCTCGTGCCCCTCTGCTTCAAAATAGTTAGGACCCTCGATTGGCGCATCTGACGCCAGTCCAGGGATGCTTAAGACACTAGACGAATAGATTGAAACGTTTGGGCTAGCATGTACCGCAATATACAGAGCTCAAGGGGGCAATTTACGCTCCGTCCACGGTAAACAGCGGCATTCCATTCCAGACAGCGTCCCGAAAGAATTAGAATGGGTTTAGACTCAGAGTACACCAGAAACATCTTGTCCGATGTTTCCACTGAGTTCCGTAAGAACCGCGTGATAAAATCCAGATGAAAATTCAGAACCGTCGTTGCGCCTGCAAAAATCATCAGGTGCTTGCATAGGGTTACGCGTAGAAGCGACAAAGTAAGCCTTAGTGGTTGTCGGGCGAGTCGAACCGGAAGTTTAAGAGGCGATCGGAGGAAACGAGACAGCATGTGAGCTTGATGACCAAGTGTCGCAGGTTTCTCTAATATTCAAGGGGAGATGTGGCAGATATTGACTATGATTGACTTTATAGCGAGCAAAAGGCGCTGACAGAGCATGTAAAGTCGACAGTCGTGGTGGTTGCTCAGAATGTTGGAAGCCACAAAGCAGACAGATCAGTCACTTTTGACACAGTCACGCAACTGTCACACACAACCGCGCGCCTAAAAAATTTGACCAGTTATCTGTCGACGGCGACGACGAGCCCAATATCCTCCCAAAATCATGGCAAAGCATCCCCGTAAACGACAGAAGACCGCACGGGGCGACAGGAAATATGATTCTGCCGCTTCAAGCAAAGTCGCGAGACTGGAAAAGCTTCTGGATGAAGAGAGCAAGGACGATGAGGAACGCAAGCTCGAAGCGATGCTCTTCGGGACCAAGTTCATGCCCAAGGAGAAAGGGAAAGGCAAAGCAAAGATTCTGAATGTTGGATCCGATGATGAGGAAGAGAGCGATGTCGAGGACGATGGTGCCGGAGCGATGCAACATTTGATGGACCAGGACGTATGTAATTTATTCTCCTGCTACACGCGCGCTAAATATTCGATGTAGCTTTTCTTTGTCGATGACGGGGCCGCGGGCGCTCCAACTACTCTCCTAGATGCGCCGGAGCAATCTGATTCAGGTTCAGACTCACAGAACGACGACGACGACGAGTCTGACTCTGGTTCAGCCTCGGATTCTGATTCTGATGCATCCACATCCTCCAAAACCTCCTTTACAAAACGCAAGAAGGCCCCGCTATTCGGAAATGCACGCTCTACAAAAGCACCCGCATGGACAGACCCCTCAGATGTGCAGCCTAACGCGCACGTCTCCCTTTTGTCTGGGCCCAAGCGCCTACGGAAGCTCCGACAAGCAGTGGACGAGGATGAGGTGACGGGGAGGGAGTACGAGACACGGTTGAGGGAGCAATTCCTGCGCATCAACCCCGAGCCTGCTTGGGCGAAGAAGGCGCGGAAAGGCAAGAGCAAAAAGGGTGAAGAGGGTGCTCAGGACGAGGACGAAGAGGAGGGAGAGGGCCAAGGCATCCAGGATCTGCTTGCCTCGACTGCGGGCCTTCTATCAGACTCAAGGACGAAGAAGGGTCGCAAAAAAGTCGTTATTCCGGCTGGGACGCTACAGATCGAACGGGTGCGCGATGCAAACCACTCCGTGCAAGGATCAGGCAGTGGCGAGGTCAGAGTACTCGCATTCCATCCCAAACCTGCTGTTCCAGTACTGTGTGTCGCCACTGCTGATCGGAGAGTAAGGTTGTTCAATGTGAGTCCTCGTTTCCTCTTTTCTTGCTTCCAAAAGGCTCATCGATTTATCGCTCAAATTTTGTGCTCATTCGATAACAGGTCGACGGCCACCTCTCCCCCCTCCTCACAACCCTACACGTCCCCACGTTGCCCATCCTCTCTTCGTCCTCCATTCTTTTCCATCCGCAAGGCAACGCCCTACTTCTCTCCGGCCCCCGTCCCTTTTTCTATACCTACGATCTGCAGACAGGCACGAGCACTCTACACCGGCGTGGGCTCTGGGGGACTGGCTTTGATGACTCCGCCCTGCTAACATCCAATAGCACGACGTTTGGGTCGAAACGACGACGATCCGCAAATTCCGACTCTGCGAGTGGAGCAAACAGCAAAGGCGGAGGAGGAAACACCTCCGCCATATCGCACACCGCGTTCTCCCCTGCCACAGGGAACACCCTCGCCGTCGCAGGCCGGGGTGGGACCGTGCATCTCGTCGATTGGAGGAGCGGTGCCGGCCAGGTTGTGGGTTCGCTGAAATGTGCTGGCTCGGGAGGAGGAGGCGGAGGCGGGGTACAGGGGATGTGGTGGGTTCCTTCTTCAGAAGGTAACCAAAATGTATTGGGCGGAGAGGCAGGGGCGCCGAATGATGAGAAGCACCTGGCGGTTTTGACTGGCGAAGCAGAGGTGTATATCTGGGACGTGACCCAACGCCGGTGTGTGCGCCGGTGGAAGGATGAGGGCGGATACCGGGGTGCTGGGCGGGTGTTTGCTGGCGGAGGAGGGAAGAATGGGTATATGGCTATCGGGTGCGTCTATTTTTCCTGTCCTCCGTTTTTCTCTTTTCTTCTTTTTCCTGGCCCAGTATGCTAACCTTGATTTTTCTTTTGCAGATCAACAAGCGGTTTCGTGAACGTATACGGCTCTGATTCGTTCGCTGTGCCTCGGGACGGCGAGGATATTACCCTCGCTTCGTCCACGAGCGCAACAGGCCAGCCGAAGCTGGCGAAGACTCTCGGGCACCTCACGACGCCCATCTCAACATTGCGGTTCAATCACGACGCTCAGATACTTGCTATGGCAAGTAAAGAGAAAAAGGACGCGATGCGACTGGTGCGTATCGTTCATTACTCTCTCTCCCCTCTTTAAAAATGTGATTTATACTGATTTTCGTTCATCGACCTCTATGCAGGTCCACCTCCCTTCCTTAACCGCCTTCAGCAACTGGCCCACGTCGAGCACACCCCTGGGGCACGTCACTGCTGTCGACTTTGCCGCGCGCAGCGAGTACGTCGCCATCGGAAATACGCGCGGGAAGGTGCTGTTGTATCATCTCAAGGATTATGGTGCTGGATCGGGTGGGGGTGGGTTCTAGAGAGAAAGATACTCTAGGGGCGCAGATTCTTTCGTGATTGTACGGCCTCTTTCATGCTCAATACATATATCTCATATGTCATCGGTTTTATTTTATCGTCTGCAACCTGGCTTGAGTGGTCGACTTTCTGCGTTTCAAAAACTTGCTAATAGGTGTACCGGTACGGTATTCTTGAGAAAAGGAAGACATCGCCATTGGCCTTTGCTCTTCGGTTTACAAGTAGACCCTGAGGCCGAAAGCATGTCCCTTTTTTTCTCTTCCTCACCCATCAAGGAGCTGAAGAGGGACTAGGCTTTGTGAACACCTGATACTTAATTGAGTGTTCTAGTAACACGGGAGACGCCATGATAAGCGACAAAAGTGTAATTGACTGCAACTATTATAGAAGGTCGCCATAGCCGTTGCGTACTCCAAAATCCTGGAAAATCAGGAGCCAGAATCTCTGCGCAAACACCCAGCACCTCTCTCTGTCGATGTTCAGCCTCCTCCTCGACATACCAATGTCGTTTCACAGGTACCACTTTACAATGTCAAAGGCGAAGGAACAGGCATGAAATGGTCCAGGGTCTTTCCATGCAGGTTGCCTGGATGGCGTTTGAGTTGCATGAGCCTTGGAGGTATCGCGGTGTTGTCACCAGTTTCGTGTGGGTCGTGTCGATATCGATGGGGCCCAAACAAGCGAAATATTCTATTTATAGCTGAGCGCTTAATCCGTTCGCCGTTCTCTTGGTGTTTGTATTTGCCCTATCTACAAGTGGGTATATAGTTCAACGTGGATTGGAGTCATGCGGAAAGGATACATCTCTGAGCAACGCGAATTTGACGAATACCCAGTAGAAATGTTCGCCTCTACCAACGCCTCAAGTCATTGATCGATCGCACGGAGAGGTTGGCGGGGAGGTCACCGACAGAAAGTTTAATTGAGAGAAATGTTGGTAGAAGATTCTCAAGGCTAAGGGCGCAGTATAAGTATGACCCCGCTCAGTCTCGTCGAGCCCAACTCTTTCTCTTTTGAATCCTCACCATTGGTACATTTCTCATTACCTCCACCAACACCAATAAGTCCTCAGCTCCCAACATATAATCGGAATGGCGCGCACGAAACACATCGCGCGCAAGTCGACTGGCGGGAAGGGTAAGTCAGAGCTCATACTTACATTTGTTATTCATGCTAAATTTCTCGATGTTGTCGACGTCCAGGTAAAGCGCCCAGAATGGAACTGGGAAAACAGAAAGCCGTCAAGTCGGGAACTCATAGTATGTTCGCGGCCAAATCCAATGCCAGTGGTGGGAAAAGGGTGAATACTTTCTCAATTCTCTCCGCTTGCCCCACACCTTGTAACTCACGTTCATTGCATAATTTGTTGAATATGCTCACTTAGGTCTCCGTCGGGCCAGTCAAGAAACCTCATCGCTTCCGCCCCGGAACGGTCGCCCTACGTGAAATCAGGCGCTACCAAAAGACCACCGAGTTGCTCATCCGCAAGCTCCCCTTCCAGCGCCTCGTCCGTGAGATAGCGCAGAACTACAAGGTGAGCACCATTTCCGCTGAACACCTAGCATCGACATTCTTGACGCGTGTTTTGAATGCCGTGACTTCACAGACGGACCTCCGTTTCCAAACTTCCGCGGTCATGGCGCTCCAAGAAGCCGCTGAGGCGTACCTCGTTGGCTTGTTCGAGGACATCAACTCGGCTGCCATCCATGCGAAGCGCGTGACGATTATGCCCCGCGACATCGCCCTTGCCCGTCGTCTGCGCGGAGAGCATACTCTGTTCTTCTCTGCGTAATCAGTGCAGAAAGACTGAATGTCGAGGATACGGAATTGTAGTTTGCTCAGGTTCTGAGGTGGTGGTAGATAAGGGAACGGTTTGACGAGCGAGAAAATGTTATAATTTGATGAACACCGCTACAGCATTGGCAATTGCAGTGATCCAGCCGGCAAGTAGGCCACAGGGCAACCAACTAACTTACAAGTCCAGAGGGGCGGGTCAAGACGCAAGCAATTGGATAAGCCATTTAATGATTGACCAGACCATGAGTTCCGTAGAAGATTACATTTCAAGCATCGGGACAAGATTGTCGCCAGCATAATGAGATTCCTTCTATTGGATTGTATACCCAGTGATATTATCGATGAGGCTGGTGAATGGCGTTGAGCAGAAGGTAGGACCGAAATTAAAGGTGTCATCGAATCGAGTTGAGAAGTATTGGCGCATTGACCTGCAATTCGTGTCCCGCTGGTAAGGGCTGGTTGCAAAGTAGGTGGTATTTGAGTCCGAAGCTGACTGTCTGCACAGGGTATTGTAGGTATGAAGGGACATACATATTGCGCGTCACTGAGGGGCTTTGCTCCGTTCCGCAATCAAATGGGGTGATTTCGACCTCTTGCGAGACAATCTATGCTCCTTTTTGCGCTCCCTCGACCTCGACCTTGACTTCGACTCATCCCTCGACCGTTTCTTCGACTGGTGCCTTTTGCGCTCAGACTCTGCATCCTTCCACTTTTCTATTACTCTCTTCTTCTTTGCCCGCTGTGCATCTTCAGGATCAACGTCCTTCTGGGCATCTCTATCATTTGACCCCGAGCCTTCCGCGCCAATATCATTCTCCCTCGGCGTAGCGGAAGTAGCCTGGGATTTCTCCTTCGTCCTTTTGTACATGAGCTTCTTCACGCAGGTGCTGCATAGTACGACCTTCACTAGCGCAGACTTGGTTTCACCGTGTTCCATGTATGCGAAGGGGAGCTCAAGAGTCGTGAGGGGGACGACGGGCGTGTCATCGTCTCGGAATCGTGGTGCGAAGTGGTGTTCGCAGCGCGTGTTGCCGCACGTCGTCTCTCCTGCGCCGGAAAGAACTTCTTCCTCTGTACGCCAACGCAGAGCGAACTGATATGACAAATAATGAATAGCTTAGAAAGACTTGAAATAGGTAGAAGTAATGCCCAAGACGTACGTTTCCAGACTTGTAGTGCTTCAAATCGCACACTGCAAACTCTCGGTAGAGATTTGAGTAGTACTTCTCTGCCAATTTCTCATCCCATGATCCCGGCTTCTCGTCTTCGTTCCTCAAAAATCTTCCAAAGAGCAATGGTTCAAGAATGAGTCAAAGTGACATGATGTGTCTTCCGTTTAGCCGCTGAGGAGCAGACAGAAAATGCGCTCGAGAATGACACACTTGTGTGACGCTTTCAGGATCTCGAACTCAGTGATCCCGACTGGTTTTGGAGCGGGGGCCCTAGATGAATTCGTGTATGGGCCAGGATATGAAGACATTGAAAGTTGATTGAAAGTTGAGAAGATGAATGGCGTCAGGTGGGATGATTGCCGCAACACCACCGAGCTGCTGCTTGTTTATTCTAGATGCCACTCCACATCATCTCACATAAATGTCCTCAAGCCGCTCTGATTCTGAATGACAAAAATTGAAATCACCAATGGCCCTGCCAGGCCAATACCAGGCACACCTGGACACTGTCATCCAAATATCTTGTACTACCATTTATTTTCCTCCAAAGGCTATGCCCTACTAAGTATTACTTGCATGCTGTGCGGTGACCGGTCAGGCCGCACGCTTGGGATGCATGTTTACAACATGTGTGCTTATTTTCTTCACCCATCTTGAATTACTTAGTACAATTGATTGCTCAGAAGAAAGCGGTGCGTCTTTATTTTATATTTGATGCAATGACGGCTGATGAGCGCTAATGACCGTTACGCTTGGTTACGTCTAAAATAGTGAACGTGTCAATTCCGCAATGGACAAAACCTTGACAAAACCTACTAGGACACAGTTTACACAAAGTGCGGAAGCGTACGAGTCTCTTCATCTTATTCATTATTTGTCGTGCCCAGCGCATGCGCATACAGCTTCATTAATTTGTCCTTAACCGATCAAGAATATTTTCCTCATGTGCTCTACAATTCGTGACGGTCTTGACTCCAGAGGGTGCGCAAGGCGGCTTATGACTCCTTCACAGACTGAATGTATCTTTGCAATTAGGTCTCTTTTTCAGGGTGCGAAAGCAATACACATATCTGGAGGCAGCTTCTACGCGTACGGAAGCAGCGAGGGAAGGACACAGACGGACGCTGCTTTGAGTATCTTGAATTCCCGGATGGAGCCTGGGGCGGCGTACGATGCTGCTGCCCGTGAAGATGTCCCGAAATGTCACGAAAACACCAGAGTTGCAATCGTCGAAGGGATTGAGAAGTGGTCGACCTGCCATGAAGACTACCATGCGCGCCCCATAATGTGGATGTATGGCCCGGCAGGGAGCGGGAAGACTACCATAATGCAGACTGTGGCTGCTACGTTTTCCAAGGAGGGTGCCCTCGCTGGGTCATTTTTCTTCTCTCGCTCAGCCCCGAACCGGCCAAAGACCAAGGTCAATTTTGTGATCACCATCGCCTACCAACTTTGGTTCAATGTCCCCGCAATCAGAGACCATATGGTCACGGCGTTGGCAGACTCTTCATTGGTTGACAAATCCCTCATTTATCAATTGGACGTCCTCATCATCCGCCCGTTAAATAAGTTGGACGCTTTGCAAATAGGCGGTCGTCTTATCTTCATGGTCGACGGATTGGACGAATGCGAAAGTGACTCGTGTCAACGTGACATACTGGATCTGCTAGCCCATTTCACCCGTCAAACTCTACATTCCTTCCCTGTGCTCATCGCCAGCCGTCAAACAAGCGCCATTCAGGCATTTTTCTCGGAC
The DNA here is from genome assembly GCA_013368295.1 of Psilocybe cf. subviscida. Classification (NCBI taxonomy): domain Eukaryota; kingdom Fungi; phylum Basidiomycota; class Agaricomycetes; order Agaricales; family Agrocybaceae; genus Psilocybe; species Psilocybe cf. subviscida. The sequence continues at coordinate 4,588,486 of JAACJJ010000056.1, read as the reverse complement.
GCGGACATCACAGGGAAAACATGGGGCATGCCCATAGATAACGACTACAGAGCCTACGAAGATATTAGAAAGGTGGTCGTTGCAGCATTCGACAACATCAAACTGGAACATCCCTCGAAGGGTAGTCTCCGTTCCCAGTGGCCAGCTCCTTCCGATATCAACACCATTGTACAACGATCATCCGGGCAATTTATTTACGCATCTGTTGTCATGAAGTATATCGCCGAACATAGCCGTCATCCAGAAAGGAGCCTGCAAACAATTCTCGACGTTCAGGCGAGTGGTGGTGATCCCTGGCCATACAAGGAGTTGGACGCCATATATACGGAAATCATGTCCACCGTTGAACCTGAGAACCTCCCCTTTGTAATGGACTTTATTGGGTGTCTCTCGCTCCCATCCAGTGCCAGGGGAGTTAGTATCTTCAAGGACGCCTGCGCAGACTATATACCATCCCAGGACTGGGATACGGTGTTTATGGCTGAACCAGGGACAACACAGGCCCGTCTCAACCGACTTAGACCACTCATCACTCCCAGCTGGTTTCGCGAGAAATTAACATTTCGCATCTCCCATGCATCGTTCGTAGAATATTTGTTGGACATGTCCAGGTCGGGCGAATTTTTTCTCGACATGCGTATGGTCCACTGCCGTCTCGCGCACCACTGGCTTAAGGTTTACACCGCACATTTGAAGAATTATAACGGCTGTACATCATCCCCTGGACAACAGCATGATTGTAAGTTATTTTCGCCTTTCTACACGGCTTACATATGACTCAGGTGGACTACTGGCAGGCGCAGTTAAACCTGTTATACAGTTCATGCCTCATAAATACAAGGGCACCCAATTTGATACATTTATCTGGCACTGTTGTCGCGCGAAGATAACCTTAGAGCTACTCAAGGATATTGTCTTGTTTGATATTGAGGCAGCCCTGAGTTGGATGGCCGACCATGATACATCTATACGCGGAGCGAACTTCTGGAAGGAAGTCCTTCACTGGATAAATTTTGTAATTTGGTTGCAAGAACAAGTGCGCATTTCCAAACTGCCTTTCAATGTCCCTCGCTTGAGACTGATTTTTGTTTTTAGGCACCTCCAGCGCATCAGGACTTGATTGACACGTTTTCTAAAAAACTTCAGAGCGCTATTTACGCAGTCGTGTCTCTGCACTCGACTGCAAGTGACACGATCACAGAATTCGCCGTTTTCATATCCCTATGGACCCAAATTTACCGGGACGGCGATGTTGAGCACCAAACCAGCGACATGGGTGTATTCAAGCCAATAACCGATATCTGGGGAGCTGCGGGTGTCGCTATCAAATCTAACAACACGCGTCGGCACGAACGAGGCCAATTCTGCGGGCGCTACATCTGTCACGTTTCTTGCAGATTCCTTAGCAGAGTCCTCACGCCAGCACTGTCAATGGATGGCCAGTCCTTTTTAGATGGGACACATTACTCCAATATGGCGCTTCGTCTATCCAAAGACTACATGGCTAACCCTGAGTAATACCTTACTTCTTGCCTCCAACTCGAACTATTGTCCTGATTCTCATCAACAGATGCCCAGCAATATGGAGGACCATTCCTCTATTCCTTTCAAAAGCTTCCCCGAACAAAGAGCTAGGCCTTTTTATTAGAGATAACTTACTTCAAATTCCCCGAAAGTACGACTCAACTTGCCTATATCGCACACACCCAGAGTCGTTGCGAGGAAGAAATCGCGTCGATACATTCATGGCATTCTGCATCTACGTCTATGTGAGTTGCCTGAAAATCTCATCCATTACTGGTAAATTTGAGCATGTTACTCCCTACGCAAGGAATGTGGTTTACCCCTCATATCAGCCCACCGACATCCAGAAGGATTCACTCATGAAGAATGGGCATGCGGAATTTGCGAGCTCTTTGATGAATATGGCCCCCAATGCGCCGACATTGAGCTTTCGCTTGAACCTCCCAAAACCTCCTCAGCATTGGTGTAAGTCAATCATTCATTCAGAAAATTTGACTAAATTTCAAGCTAACATTTTGCTCAGGCGACACAGCTTCCTTCCATTGGCGACTCTAAGCCTCTGGTGGGTGGCCTGGGCTTTAGAGGGAATTACACGCAGCTTCCCCGTGGTTGCATTTCTGCGCGACGGACCCAAACGTAGCTATTAAGAGCTGGGCGGTGCTTCTGAAATTAAAATGAGACATACTGGGCCTTGTCGGTTACTGCCAGGTCCCGTACAGATGGTCAAATCCGTGTACCAGACGGGCACTTAAGAATATTCTCGGTCATTTCCGCAGCCCACAGCATCACCCCAACTTAACTCAATTTATATTTTTTAAATTTAATAAGAATCCGCTTTGTACATGACAAAAGAAATCAAATGATCACGGTGTATCATAAGCCACATGACCAATCAATGCCATGCAGCTTTTATGATATCCGCGGCCCTTTCCGCGATGGCATACGTAGGCGCTTGCGTGTGCCCAGAGATGAGAAACGGCTACCGCAGAATTAGTCAACGGGTGAACAACATGATAGATCGTCTTACCATTATAGACGCGTCAACAATGCGAAGTCCTGTGGCTCCCTTGACCAGTAAATTAGGATCGACAACGCCGTATCTAGCACCTTTTGCAGACATGGCAGCAGTCCCAACGGGGTGTGACGCAGAGAAAGAGTTGTCCCGAATGAACTCGTCCAGTTCCGCATCCGTAAGATTTGCAGCTGGTGCCACCTGCTCGATGATGTATCCATCCCATGCCGGTGCACTGAAGAGCCTTCGTGCCGCCCTGAACCCTTCGCGCATTGTGAACATGTCGAGCTCGGTGATCAAAAGTCCTAAATCAATGACGGGGTCCCCCAGCGGGTTCGTCCGATTCAATGTAACGGAGCCGCCTTCGAAATTGTTGAATTTAGCGCCATGTAGTGGCTCAAATCAGGATAGAACGTACGCGATGTAGGCGACAGAACGGCAATTCCTGCTCCAACATGATGACCACCAGTGACCGGAAGACCGTTGACAGTTATGAATGCGCCACTCTATTTAGTCACTTTAATTACTTCGCCATGATTAAAATAGGGGTGAAAGAGACCCACCCCAGGCGACAGCTCGATATGAGGTGAATTGGGTCCGGCCGTTGGATCCTTGAATTTGTCAAAGATTGAAGATTTGGCGGAAAGGCGTTCCCAGCCAAGAAAGGTGCCTAAGGTTGTATAAGGCCCTGTGCGATTGAATTGCCACTGTGCGAGTGCTTCAGCTGCGAGTGTAGCATTTGCGAGTAGGCTGTTGGGTGCTTAGTTGTCAGGAAAGAGGGCTAGCAAAAAGACAGGACTCGGTTATTTACTTATCAGTGGTGTCATTGGAGTTAACAGTATATGCAATTCCAGCAGTAGGGTGCTCGGTGAGATTTTTTCCAACGCTTGGAAGGTTAATCAATGTCGGAATGCCAATGTCGGAGAGAGTAGCCCGATCGCCAATGCCGGAGTTCATCAGAATATGGGGAGTGTTAATTGCTCCAGCGGACAAAATTACTTCCTTCGTTGCTGTCAAACGCTGCTTGGACACTGGGAAACAAGTTGGTCAGTTATTCAGAATCACCAGATAATTCGTAAAGAAAATGTACCAGCAATCTCAATGGTTCTGAAAGTTAATTGCGATTTAACTGTGGGAAGGATCCTCGAAACCTTTGTTTCTAAGAGTATGTCGAGGTTTTTGCGTGACATAAATTGAGGGGCGAGGTAGGCAGCAGCTGAGCTACTCCTCGTCCCGTTCCCAATACTGCTTTGCCACCATCCTACAGGATCGTACTTCAGATCAAGTCGCACGTAAACAAATGAAATGAAATGAGAGGTACTGACCCAGTCCTAGTGGTCGACCGGCATTGAGATCCTGAAGGAAGGGCAACTCTGGTACCTGCTTCGTCGTCTCCAGGAGCATGTCGTCGACCGGTGAGGGGTTGCCCGGTAAGCTGACGGACATGAGCCCATTCTTTCCATGGACCGAAGGAGTGAATTGCCCGGATGTGTTGTGAAGGTCCGCTGGAGGACTCCATTTTTCATTCTGAAGTCAAATCATGAGATTCCATTGAGAGACCTTGCGAGTGTGGCATACCTTGATGATATATGGCAAGACGTTCTTCCAAGACCATCCCGCATCGCCAGTAACGCGCGCCCACCTGTCGTAGTCATCTGAAGAACCTCTAGTGTAGACCATACCATCTATTTCGGCGGCATTAGACCAACATTCTGGCTCGAGAAGCATGTTTACGTACTGTGCGAGCTGCATCCTCCTAGTATATGGGCTCTTGCTATAGGAATACTCCGATTATTCAAGCCAGGCTGCGCGATAGTGGTATAGTTCCAGTCATAGATCGTGTTTGTGAGCTCGAACCATAGAAAAGGGACTTCTGTTGCAAGAACGCCAAAATTTCTAGAACCAAATTGAGGCCTGTACCAACGAAGGAGATCAGTGCGCAATGTACACACGTTGGTCCAGCCTCAACCAAGAGCACATTGAACTTGGGATTCTCAGTCAGCCTGTTTGCGATGACAGCACCAGCAATACCGCCTATTCCACGAGATCTCAGATCGTAGGACCAGAAGATGGAAAGACAAAGACAGACCGCCAACGATGATGAAGTCGTATGTTGTCCTCGGCAGACCATCTATATGTTGGACAACGACTGCAAGGGAAGGAAGAGCGAGAGTGGAAGCCAGCAGAAACGGGAGTAAGATATTCCTACCCATTCTGAAAGAGATGGTGAGCCATAAACTGACAGTAGATCTTTATAGACGACGAATGGGCGGTAAAAAAATTCGGAGACCACCGCTGGATAGATATCTCCAGAGGTAATGTTGGGCCGCAATAATGCAATGGAAGATGAATGTCTACCGCGAATGCGAGATGGTCGGGTTAAAATTAAGGGGGAGAAGTCCTTGAGGGTAAAACGAAGCCACCAAGACGGTCGTTCTGACTGCTTGGTTATTCATAGACCAAAGTTGCATGGAACTTTGTCAGCGGGCATCGGTGAGTACTTTTATGCGCCTGCAGAAGAGACGTGTTACGAGATGCCTCCGCCATGAATGTAGCAAAGGATTTGCATTGAACAGGGTAGGGGAAATCGCCGAAGGAAGTGTCGTGTTGCGATTGCGCCGCCCTTAAGCCGTCGCCCTGGAATTTGTGGAGCTCGATCTGGAGGAATGCAGGTGCGTATACTGTAGTGAGAGGCGTTGAAAGAGGGTTTCCAGGTGGAGCTGTCGACATGTGTGAGCTCTTATGTTGCTACACTGTTAACAGAGAGCACACTTTCAGTGCTGGGAGACCTGAATAGCCTTGTAGCAGCTAAGTATAACCAGCCAGATGGGGCACCAGTCTCACCTTTGACGGTGAGGTAGAAATTAATCACAAGGTCAATCTATTAGCTCCAGCATCGAGTGTATTCCAGATTCCTATCGGGGATAGTCAATCCAAGGAACAATAAAAGTAAAAGTTGAATGAAAGTCGTCAGAAAGGACTCCGACATGAGGAGTTCGTCGGTCTTCACTGGGGTGATCCGGTTACCGGCTACAGATTATGTAAGGTGTTGCTGGTGACCTGGTATGGCTGACGCGACATGTTCCTGCAACAAACCTCCTGGCAGAATGTTTTCTTTCTCCCACTGCCTTCGATGGCGTTTGAAGTACCCTTCTTCCTTCGAGAAATCTTCAACAAACCGACCGAAAATCTAGTAATCGCTGTGATACCTCTCCTCTTTGCGCTCTACCGTCTACGATCAAAACCACCCCGCCGCGTTCTCAAGGTCCCACATACGCAGGAGCGGGTACTTATTCTGGGGGCATCGAGCGGGATAGGAAGATCTGTTGCAAGGCAATATTCCTCGCGTGGAGCGCGTGTGTGTGTTGTTGGTCGTCGGGCAGCCCTCTTGGATGAAGTCGTCCAGGAGTGCCGTAATGCACGGCCCGTGAAGGACTGCGAGGGGGACGTATTCAGCGTAGCGGCTGACTTCTCGAGTCCAGAGGATATGGTGCTGGTGCGCTCTGTAATTGACGATAGTGGGTCCCCTCTTCCTCTTTGTCGTTCATCTGACCGATGCACATCCTGTTGGTTAGCTTGGGGAGGCCTCGATACTCTTGTCGTTGCGGCGGGTGTTTCTGCCTTGCAGCCGCTTCTGACGGTAGCTGGCTCGGAAGCTGTCAAGGGCACAGCACTTGCGGAAACGACAAAAGAGGGCATTCAGCGTGCAGTCGACGTCTCGCTCGCCGCCATCCGGGGGAACTACACAGGCCCGCTCGTAGCCGCTGTAACTTTTGTGAGTAGATTGCCCAAGTATAGAATCAATGTCAAAACCTCATGATACTTTTGTCGTATTCCGAAACTCATATTCTCAGATCCCAACACTCGAGAACACCTCTGCCGCGCCGTCCATTGTTCTCGTAAACTCGCTCGCAAGTGTCATCCCTGCGCCTACGCGCACACTCTATGCTTCGACCAAGGCGTCCTCGCTCGTGCTCTACCAGGCTCTATCCATCGAGCATCCCCGGATCGCATTCACCCATTTCATGCCTTACACCGTGGAGGGTGACTTCCGTGCATCCGCCGTCGACAGCGGACCAGTGAGGGAGAGAGATCCCAGTAAGACGGGCTTGAAGCGCGAGGATGTGGCAGCAAGGTGCATACGCGCGGCAGACGCAGCAGAAAAGGCGGTCTTCATGCCTGGGTGGATGAGGTTTGCGCATTTGTTGTATTGGGCTTGGCCGAGTTTCATTGAGAAGAAGGCCAGGAAGAAGTATAACTTCGAGATATAGTCCATGAACGCCTGTCGAGCTGTATCAGAATACCATCCATAATATAATACGAGGACGGCCTTTTGCTTATCCAATAATGTTACGTAAGAATTGCATAAGCAAATTGCCCACGCTGTGAATGGCAAGCGCCGGCAAAGCACTGGACTCAATGATTTGACTGCACTTGGACTGCACTCAGTGTGAATGGGCGGAGACAAGGAGATCTGTTAATTAGTGGGACTACATTAGTTGACACGGGGGAGGTACTGAGCTGTACTCAAGTATATATACAAGGTAAAAGCCATTCAAATATGGTAATATGAACAAAATATGAAACATGAATCATGAATGTAGATACATAGTAGGAGGTAGAAAGCGAAATGGCAATACAAATAAGAGAGACTGAATTGAATAAAAGTGCGCAGGCCAGCAATGGACCTGGAATGGAGATGCCCCACCAGGCAGCAACACCATGATAACACTATTTCTCGACGACGAGCACTCGCAGCGTGTCATAGTAACTATGCCCAAATATTCCTGTACGAGACCTATTTGTCGCACGTTGAATCACTGAAAACGATGGCAAATTGAGTGGGGCATTGATGTGCCAATCATGGGCGTCTAAATCGGAACCCTGCGACATTGGGGTTGAACACATGATGTCGATGCCGAACATGCGGATAGTCGGTGCGCCGATCGCGAAGATGCTCCTGCGTGTCTATATAGGTGTGACGAGCATGGGCGAGTGTATCGTTTGCCATGTGTGGCGACGTTGCTGGAAATCGTTAGAATCGCATTTTACAGGGTCAGGCGCGCGGCCGGCGCATCAACGGTTTATCTGTTGTCAGTAAGCTGTACACCCAGCAAATATAAATCAATAAGTTCTGTAGAATAAGGTCAGTAAATGAGGGAGTCTATACACTGACACTGTGGATGATACGTGCGCATAAATTACAGAAGCATCAAAAAAATGTGTGTATTCAAAAAATAGGAAGCAGGTTTATAATTTATGAATCATTACGGAGGTGCGGCAGCACCAACACCAGGGGGGTTTCCCACAACAAGCTGTTGTCCGGAGCGAAGCAGGAGTGCGAGCGCAGCGAGCGTCTCCGTCGCGTAGCGACGGGCATAAAGCTTGTTCTTGTAGATAGCAACATGTCATCACTATGTTACATAAGTCTACTCCCAAAAAAGAAGTTGAATTTCCATTTCGGGGTATAATAAAGCATTGCGTAGGTACTAGTATACAAAGTAATTTACATTTATAGTGCTGGCCTACTCAGGCCTTTGCGCTCAAGTCCTTATGAGTAAAAAGTGCTCCCATCCTCTCGGTAAGTCGGAATCTGGATACCATCGTCTGGCATATGAATTTCCTGAACATATTTCTCTGTGATAATCCTATCCCGCGCCCAGTCCCTGATCAAGTCAAAATTTCGGCACGTGTGGGCGACGCCTCCTCGGAAGGTGTTCTTCTGCTGCTTCTCGTCCCATTGCCATACGATTGTACTGGTATCGGCAGAGCACATGAGGCCCTGACGGATGGCGTCGATGCAGTGGCCAATATGTTCGTCTGCTTGGGGCTCGCCGAGACGCATGTCGGGGTAGTAGTCTGGGTAAAGTGCTTGTCGGACCATGTTCTGTGGGGTATTGTCGTTAGTGGAGCTCTAGAATTAATATAATGGGAGATGGCCACGTACTAGACAGTGCAGCTGGTGGAAGATCTCCAGCTCGGCGATGTAATATCCGTCCTTATCACCAGGAATTGCTGACGTTTTATTTGGAAGTAGCTCCGCTTGGTGTTTTGGAATACGATGGACTCCAACTATAATGTGTATTTCATGTCAGCTGTGTATGGCCAAAAGGCGCGCTTGCCGAAGAGACGAGATATGTGGCTCACAAGAATACAGGTCCTGCCACATCTCATCGAGCTCATCCGATGGCGGTTGTTGGAATGGAGACAGGTCGTCTCCAATACCAAAATTGAAGGTCTTGACCTCGTACTGTATTACATCCTCAGCCGGTGCTGATTCAATTCCGCAAAATTGAGTGTCAATGAAAGTGTATAGAGAAAAGTGAACTTACTGTACAGATGCACACCAGTCGCCTCTGCCTGCTGATTGAGTTTCCGCAGCAGCAGCGAGATGACGACCGCCTGCGTAATTATGAAGACCCACAGGCCCGCAAAGTGCACGCGGGTGCGCGTTTTGGATAGGCGTGGCGAGAAGCTCTTCTCTGACACATGGGCCTTTTCACCATCGTTGAGTGGTTTATACGATCCCTGTGAGGCACTGGTGGAGGCAATGGCCATGATATATGGGGTCCTGCGACTGGACAGGTGGGTCAAGGAAGTCGGAGGGACTCAGACGGGGATTATAACGATGATACTTGGCGTTCATGACATTATATAGTTCCCTGTAAAGGCCATCATCTCCCATTGAACACACTCGGAATTCCGTGGCGACGAGTGTGTCTATTGCCTCCTTCGACGCTTCAGGCGCCAAAGACGATGATCTGGACTGCGTGACCACTGCGCTTGCAATCTGTCCCTATGCGATTATGCGTCTTGAAGGACCAGGTTATTTTTGACATTGGATCTGCAAACTCATGAACCCGGGTAGCCAAGACATAACATCATTCTAGTGAGTGGCACCATCATGCCATCAAAGTCCATCTAGTATAGATTTGATCTGATTGTGATCAGCCTAGTCTTGTACCTGGTGAGTTGACGTATACCATACATGGTCTGGTGGTAAGAACCCGAGATGATATAGGATTTGCACTCAATGGTTGCTGCCCTGGACCGAGGTAATAGAGGACGACTCAATTGAGTTGCCTGTCCACTGACCTGGATAACATGCCTTGTCAACGCCTAGGTAGCAGCGTTACCACAACCTTCAATGGTGCAAAATTTTCAAAAAGTAAGTACTTGTATTCATGTTCAATGAATCCCTCTTGCCATGGGTTATTGTGATGGCCTGGGTCTTTTCACTGCATGAGATGTCGGCGACCTTTTGGATTTTAAATCGAGCCTGTAGTTGGCTTTGACAATCACCATACAATTGCTTCTACATGGTCACTTGAGAACCGTAAATTCCATCCACTGTTGATCACATATTCCAACTACTCTAATATACCTAATCACTTATAATTCTCGGCGGATCCTCCTTAGACTTCAACATTCAAATGTTCAACCATGTTATGTATGTCCGAGCCCTGATTCTACAGTGTACCCCTCGAAGCTGTACCATCCCCATCTTTAAGCGCAAACTTAATTGGCTCTTGGATAATCATGCTCGTCGAGATCTCCGACTCCCTTATCTTTCCAGCTCTGGTACGCCTGAACACACGGCACGCCATGATATTCACCAGAACGAGGTACACGTCCTCCATCATGCCTGAGAGAGGAGATGATCGCACGAGACCCCTGAACATCAATGCCATCGAGGATATTCCAGCCACAATTGTCATTCTAGAGGTTCACAAATGGAAATCGTGAGGTGATATTCCACTAACAACAGACTGTACGCACAGATAATAAATTTGCCCATCTTGCAGTAAGCTCTTGGTAAATGCCGGAAGGTTGGTGCCAAGAAACATGGATTCGAACCTCCTCTTCTCGTCAATTGAGGCAACGCGGCTGAGCCTCCAGGATATCGCCAGAAATACGAGAGTGTCAAATACCAGAGGCGCAACCTCACCGTAGAACACAAAGTGTTTCACGGATACGTCTTGGCAATATTGAGTTGCACCACTTGGTCCGCCCTTGACGCCTACGACGATAAATATGCCGCCAACGGCCAGGCCCAGCCAGAGGACGAAGAATGCGGCGATAACAGCTCGATTACGGTTGTAGATCGCCTTAAGACGTATGAAGAAGAGGAATCCCGTGGCCGCCACAGACAAGGGACATCATGCATTAGCTAGTCTGTCCACCAGTTCGCAGCTACCAATTGGTGCGGCTGGAGGAGTGCCAGGAGCAAAAATCAGTATTGCGCGTAATGAATGCAAGAAGAATGCGGACTTGAGAAGATCACCGATGTCAATAAATAACCCAGGGCGGCGATACTTTTATTGGAGAAACCACCTTCAGAACCACTGTAATCAGATATGGGATGAGCATTGACGTACCGAGAGCTGGTATATGCAATCATTGCGAAGCTCAGTCGCCTTCCTGACCGTTGTTTTCCAAAGAGGAGCTGATAATCCTCTGGAATATTGTCGAGGATGTCCCATACGAGCACCTAGCCACAACCATCAACATGACCCCAAGAAAAATGGTAGGCTCAGGTACGCACCGCGAGAGCCCCAACGGCGGTATATTTTGAGACCATCCCCTGGTACGTTATATGCGTCTCCGCCGAGTACATGGGTGGAGACAGGTCGGGACTTGCTACGGAACCGTTGAGGGCAGCCATCACGCGGCAACGGATTGTAATACGACTCGTATATGAGAGTGTCTTTTCCCTCAAATGACACTGATGCTTTTATACTCTCAAACCGGGGGAGATATGGCTAAGTCTGCCAAGGGTACATCATAATGGTGTTTCTGAGTCTCTGAGCATAATTAGCCCCAGTATGAAGAATATAGCGGGACACTGTTAATGACACACACCTGATCAAGTCGTGGCGTGATTCTTGAGGGATCAATATCTGATGAAGCCGCCATATAAACGATGGGGAATAATTTCGTGAACTGTATCACCTTTTTTTGTTATCAGTCTGTGAATATTTCATGCGCTCATAATGTCAATGTAATCTTCATCCTTTCATTCGGTTGTTCGGATTTCAGAATCAAGGTCCATTACTTCGAATTGCACGCAGCCAGTCCTGCATTGGATGAGTCTTGGTTCAACTATTCACACCCACATATCATTACGTTTCTCATCATGGGAACAAAGGCTATGCGCCGGCACAATTCAAGAATAGATTATTTGGGGAGGCCGTTTCATTATGACCAAACGCAGATAACCCGCCGGGTCCTAAAATGGGAATTATAGTGCTATATTTAGTGATCCCGTCTTCAAACAGCGTCCCCGTATTGATTTGTGAAGCCTTTGCGTTTCAAGTCTACTCGAGGTGTTAATATAGAAGACTGGGTTTCTCATAGACACTTTCAGATTCTGGTTTGGCTATGCTTATCAATACGCCTCAAGTCTAGGTCGCTGCATCAGTCCTACCCATGCGTTTGCCATCAGGATACTATGATAGGTCAGCCTTTGTGGCGTGAAAACTATCAGATAAAGTTTGATATATTCACCTAAAGGAGAGTCAGGGTAGAGTCAAGTTAGAATTTTTACCACGCTACAATAAAAATAAAAGCACTAGGGATAAAACAAAAAACAAGTCTCACGGTAACCACAACGTATCTCCACAGCATGAATCAGGAACGTTCTTCTGTCGTTGATATGAAGTGAGATACTGAAGTAATGACCCAAAGTCAAATCCTTATTCGATGCTACACTCGCAAAGGTTGACACCTTGGAAGTGTTTATTTTTTCTTGTGGACTACCATCCCTTAGAGCCGGAAGACTGCTGCATTAAGGTGATTTTGAAAACACCTGGGTAATTGATATACTACATGATTGCTATGTACAGTGCGAATGCTGCTAGTGTGGTACAATACTGTTAAGGGGGTCTTGTCTGAGAAGAGAGGGAGACAGCGGCGGATAATTAATAGCTGAGATAAACATCGGCTGCGTCGACAAGCGCGGGGTTAACATCGCGGTAGCTGAGGTATACATCAGCCTTGTCGACGGGGACGCTGTTAACGGTCGCGGGCCTAGGAGCGTCGCGGTAAGAAAGGTAAATATCGGCGGCGTCAACAGGCGCAGCATTTGCGCTGGGAGCATCGCGGTAGGAGAGGTAGATGTCTGCCGCGTCGACAAGATCGGGCTTGACGTCGCGGTAGCTGAGGTACACATCAGCCTTGTCGACGGGGACGCTGTTGACGGTCGCGGGCTTGGGTGCATCGCGGTAGGAGAGGTAGATGTCGGCAGCATCGATGGGAGCAGCGTTGGACTTGAGAGCGTCTCGGTAGCTGAGGTAGATGTCCGCAGCGTCAACGTCGGGTGATGCTTGTGCGCGCTTCTGGTAGTTGAAAGCATTACAAATCGATGAGTGGCGTTCGTGGAAGGGAACAGATGGAGGGGACATACATAGCTAAGGTATGCGTCAGACTTGTCGACGGCGTTCTGATCGGCGCGGTAGCTCAAGTAGACATCCGCAGCGTCAACAAGCGCTGGGTTCACGTCGCGATAGCTGAGGTAAATATCGGCGGCATCCACAGGGGCGGCGTTAGCTTTGGGGGCATCGCGGTAGGAGAGGTAGATATCGGCTGCGTCGACGTCAGGCGAGGCTTGACCACGGCGCTGCGAAGCCTAATTAGCACAAGCAAAGCAAGTAAGGCAAAATGAAGCAAATGTTTATCTCAAACTCACGTATTCCTCGTCGTAGTGGTCCACTCCTGCTGAACGCCTCTGTAGTAGCGAACAGGACCTAGTCAGATGGTTATTCAGCCTGAGATACGTGGCGAGGACGTACGTAGCTAAAGTACGCGTCGGACTTGTCTACGGCGTTTTGTTCAGCGCGGTAGCTGAGGTAGATGTCGGCTGCGTCAACGGCTTCGACGGGAGAACGGTAATTCAACAGGGAGTTTTTCTCTCCGCGCTAAAGTCGAATTGAGATAGGACAATGGAGTCAACATTCCAAATCTAGAGTATGATGCCAGTCGTACTCACCGATGTAAGAGGAATGGCAGCAGCGTGTGCGACAGCGGCAATGACGAGGGTGGTGAAAATGGCAGACTTCATGGTAGCTTGATAGAGGTGCTCGTTGGAATGAAAAAGGGAAGAGACTCGATTACTTGAAGACTGCTGTGGACGCGAAGAGTGTGAGGTGTGGAGGATGGGGAATACCTATTGGGGTGAGCGGCTTTTATAGACATCTGGAGCCCTGCATGGTATTATGCCTCAAGTCCAAAACGCGATTCTCTCAATCTGCTTATCGACACTGTCTGTACACCCCAGTGCATGATCTAAGCGTAGACATGACGCTGTGTCAACGGAAAATCCTCTATGTCAACAACATGTCAACTGCCCGTTCACCTCGTGCGCGGCCACATTTAGATGTGGGGTGTGTACATAGATGCATAAGGGACCGATGCCCGACTTGTTGACAGGTTCTGTCAAAGGATTCGCGGTGGTAATGCAAATTCATGCAAGTCATCGGGTAAATTAACGATCTGTATAGGTCCCATGAACGAGTACAACGTGCGTCGTGGTGGACAGCTCTTTGAGGTACGTCGACATACCTCGGGTTCTTGAGTTTGTATACGTCACCGATATGGGAGCTCTACGAGGGTTTCGTCGCGTCGCTACTAGTGGGTCTTATGTAAAAGTTAGTGGATTCAAGGCTATGTGTACCTGGTGAATGGAGCCAGAGCTTACATCCTCGCTAACAGCTGTGACCGGGATGAAATACTAAAGGTCGTTTTCAAATTGGCATTGGAAGCCTGAATCTTGAATAATGGTATTACCTACCAGTAAGAAACTTTAGATTAGGCCGAAATAGAGCCTAAAAATCCGTGGTTCCGATGTATCTTTCACCATGTTCAGGCATCAAGGCGTGAATGATAGGTCCTCGGAATGCGAATGGCCAAGACTATCTCTACCCCAGGTCGCTAAGATGACATATTACCGGGCGTCTATTAGCGATTGAGAGATTGTAGAACTTCAAAGCACATCGAAGTACCTAGTATTGCTGGGTGAGCGGTGCATTCTGGCCTCCACCTCTATCAAGCTTCGATTGACAAGTCTTGGACAAGTCCGTGCAACCTATGATCCTCAGTTGGATTTGTTGCGCATTCAGGGGCGGGGATGGTACCCTGGAGCAATTTACCTCAAGATGGAGATTGACTTATAATATGGAGATTAACACACAGCGCAGTGTCATGGGTGGCATGATGGATGAGTACTTGAGTCCTAGAGCATTGATGGCCGCTCCATCAGTGGCACTGTGCGGTATCGCCGTTAGCACGTGACCTACCGTCTCACGCACAGACCACTCCGCAACCCTATAAAATTTTGCGCCGACCCATATTGTCTCCTTAGAACATACTCAATCAGGATCTGTTTACAGAAACTGACCGAGTCTCGCATTTTTACAAATGCCGCATTCTTCAAATCCACTCGATGATATTCGCGCTGCCTCGTTCTACTGAGAACATGGCCTTCCTTGCGAAGGTCTCGAGGACGTTTGGTTATCCTGAGCTGCATCCGATCCCGGATGCGCAGGGAGAGCCAGTGAGGTCGGCGTCTGTCTGATGGATTATCTTCTTTTCTATTACATTTTGTGTCTGTCTTGAATATACATGTTTCCAGTCTCTTTACTGTGAATATCACTGCGCTCGGTGATCATACAAAGCAATGTCCATGTCGTATAAGCTTCTATGTCTGCCATTGCCCTCATGCTTGTCTCTTAAATTACAACTTCCTTCAATATGTGAATCGCTTCAGTGATTTTGTACGTGCTTACGAAGAGACCTCGGCCTTGTTTGTTGGCTCGTTTCATTGTGCGTACCGCTCAGTCCGCTCATGGTTGCGAGCATTGTCCTGCGTGCCTCCGAGCATCCTGAAAATGGTGACCCTGGTCCCCGAGAAGTCATTCGCCGTGGTGCGCATATCTAGGCACACTCTCGTACGCCTCTCCAAATTGCGTGTGCGAATGCGAACCCCACAGAGTGATTCGACACTTTCCGTCAAACTCAGTGTCTGCCAGTCTACACAGATCCACACTCAGTAGATCCACATTCAGCTTGTCATAATCATCCGCGTTGTGCATAGATCTGCCAAACTCTGGGTACTTGAACCCTCCTGTCGATCTTCCAATGTCGATGATGTCGATGAATCGTACTCCGGGTTGCGAAGGTCTCCTCTGAGCTAATCTACCACTAATCTTGCCAAGCTTCAAAGTCAGAAGCCATGTTTTTGACATGTTACCGCGCGTATCTATAAATATGACAAGCACAATCGTTTAGATTCTTTGAGGGTGCATACACATTCGAATATGGCTTCGGGGACGGAAATTAGACGGAACAAATACGTCTCGGGGATGGGGCTAGCTTGAACACCGGCCAGCGGCGCGGTCGCTGTTTTTGCTGTTGAATCTAATGTTATAAGGGAAGTAGAGGCGGAATTGGACGCTCTCGAGCATTCCGTGTCAACTCCGAGAACCATGGCACCCACTTTCAAGAAATCCTACAAGCATCTCAACGACGCCGAGAACGCGGAGCAAGAGACCTCAATATCGCCTCCCGAGTCACCGAACTCTCGACCTGGCGCCGTGATACACCTGGTGGCACTATGGGCGGTTCTCCTCGCGCAAGCAGCTATCATATCTCTCTTGCTTCTCCGACTACGCAGGGGCGAAATACCATACAGACCACACCTTTTATATTGTGAGTCGATTTCACTGCGCTACATCACACAGGAGCGCTGACACGATGTTAGCGCCGGCCGATCGTGTTGTCAAGTACGAAGTCAAGACCTTCAACTTCGGCATTGGCGATGATCTGTCGCCGTTCCAGCAGCCACCTTCCGACGAGCTTGACGAGATGTGGGAGGACCTGTATAATTGTGAGCTATCCTTACACGCGTTCCTGTGGCAGTTGTTCACTTAACGGCCTTTCAGTTGGAGTCCATCGCATTCCGAAGGAAGAGGCGGCGCTTCTCCCCAATAAGACGTCCGCAATTCCTGACGATCCAGATGGCTACTACATCGCAGAGCTGGAGATCTTTCATCAGTTGCATTGTCTTGTTCGTTGAGCACTCCATACTATACAGTCGATCCACAGCTAACGAGGATCTTTAGAACATGATCAGGAAAGCGCTATATCCAGAGCGCTACCCCGACATGGCTCTTGGGGGTGCACAAGCCGACGAACACGTCGGTCACTGCATCGACGCCATCCGACAGGGTTTGATGTGTGCGGCGGACACCAGCGTCATTGTGTGGCAGTGGGACGAGAAGCAGCAGAGGACCACCTTCCGCGGCAATGTCGCGCATACGTGCCGCAACTTTGACGCCATTCGGGACTGGGCGATGGAACGCCAGATAACAGAGAAGTATCACCAGGAGGTCTATATGGAAGACGACATCCGGATACCTCTCTACAATGCAGATGGGAGCTTTTACTTCCCAGAAACATGATTCAACTAGAACGGACATCGCAATATTGTATTTCTATCTGTACCTACGGTTATAATTGTATATCATTATCTCTGTATCATATCCAATATCAACGCCTCTACTACCACACTGTAGTCTGTTCAACGCCCGACCATGACTTGAAATTGAAGTCCTCCGCTGCCCATCGAGTACTGATGCGTGGAATCTGGTGGCCTCAACTCTTTACCAGCCGATCTGCGCCTCTCCTCAATGTACAACTCATTTCCTAGTTTGGCCTTTACACCATCTGCGTACTTGCTGCGTACATACCAACAGCTATCTATATCAAGGGTGATATTGTCTTTCAAACATTTGATCCAGAAGAAAAACCCAGATTATAGACAATGGGGCTCCGGTTTCTTCAATGCCATATGGATAGGGTGCTCAGAAGATGAGTCGATTGTAATTTATGTGCTTCAACGGCTCTTATGATAGGAACCGTTGCTCAACCTGCGCAGAAAGAACAGAGACACTCCGTAGTAACAGTTCATATCAACGATTGGAAAAGAGGTTCGTACGCCACCGACTCAATCAGTGAAGCGCACCGATCCATCTTGGCGCCTTGTTGCTACTTCAGAAAGTTTTGCCACTTCAATTTGACTTCAATAGACAGAGCGCCTAAGGTAGGTTGAGGCGCGGGAACATAATTCGGGCCGAGGGCCCGGCCAACCTTCAAGTCGAAAGTGCTCTTGTCGCGCACCCTGACAGAAGGTTTGACCTGTTCTCCAGGGTTTTTCGTTCAACATCTCTGCTCTCAGGCTCCCAGTCCCTCTCATATGACGCGTTTCGATGCATTGATATGAATTCAGTTCTCTCAACGAAGGTGATACTTACGTCGAATTTGGATCACGATGGTCTCCCGGTATGGTGGAGGCCTTTTTGGTATGAAGGATGCTTCCTCCTCGGTGAGTTTATGCACGCCGACTGGTAATTCAACAATGTGGCGAGTTCTTTATTCCTATACGCAAGGAATAGCAGATGCCTGGATGGTGCACTTGAGGACATCAACGCAGAAAGACTCCGCTGAAACCGCAACCGCAACACCAACCCAACGCAACCTTGTCGTACTTTGCAAGTCTAGTTCTTCAAGGCGCATTTTGTGCTTCGATATGGATTCAGGCGTTTCAAACAGAGTGATTCTTGGGATTTGGTGAAGAAGGAGGATTTACAAAACCAGCAACTTGAACGCCATAGATGCTGAAAACTCGTTCTTAGTGAGGTGCGTTCTTTATGAATACTATAAATTGCTACTAATAATATACAGTATGATACAGTCCAATGAATAAGCTACTCCGCAGCACTCCGCTAGGGGAAATACGAGGTTCCATCTGAGTTGTAAATTGGAATCTGAATGTCGTCCTCCATCCTGATTTCTGGGCGGTACGGGCCATCCGTGTATCTCCGCTCCCGTGCCCAATCCTGAATAGCTTCAAAGTCGCGGCACGTATGCGCGACATTGCCCCGGAAGGTCGTCTTTTGCTGCTTCTCGTCCCACTGCCACACGATGGTGCTGGTATCTGCGTGGCACATGAGTGACTGCCGGATGGAGTCGATGCAGTGGCCGATGTGCTCGTCCGCTTTAGGTTGGCCGAGGGCCATGTCGGGATAGTGCTCAGGGTATAGGGCTTGACGGATCATGTTCAGGCAGTGAAGTTGGTGGAAGACCTCGATTTCGGAGATGTATGAGCCGTCGACGTCTCCAGGGATGGCGGAGGTTTTGTTAGGCAGGATGGACGCTTCCTCCTTGGTGAGCTTGTGCACACCGACTGTTGAATGAATTTTGGTCAGCTTCTCTGATGTGGACACTGAAAGACATTGAGACTAACAATCGTACAGGTCCTCCCACATTTGGTCGAGGTGATCTGAGGGTGGTTGTTGAAATGACGACAAGTCATCGCCAATACCAAAGTTGAACGTCTTGACGTGATACGAGACGAGGTGCTGCACAGGCGCTACATTCAAGTCAGCATCCCAACTCGCAGATGAACATCTAAAGGGTAACTGACAATAAAGAAGGTTGGGAGGATGCACGCTCTTGAACGACCTCACGCGGCCCACTAGCAGCACGATGACGAGAGCTTGCGAAAGAAGAACGGCCCACAGCACCAGGAGCTGCAGGCGAGTCCGTCTCGAGGTTCTTTGCGGGACGTATATGGGATTCCCGTTCTTGAAAGAGTCATAGTCGACGCCGTCCTCCACGCTGACGTCGTCGCGGTCCGCATACGGGGTGGTCTTTTCGTCAAAAGGAGCCATATGCGTGATGATGAGATGTTGCGCTTGGGAAAGAGGAGGCAGAGACGGAGGAGGCGGAGTTGCAGCGTTTGAAGTGAGAACCTCCGTCGCACTTCCGTCGACTTATATTCATTCACTTATCAGCCTAGCCATCCCACTCCCTTGACCCAGAAGCATACTTACTAGTGGAGGTGGGTGTTCGGCCTCATAGGAGCGTATGAACTGCCCGAAGACGTCGCCGCCATTCCATCCCCGTGCCCAAGGCCGAATTATCCTGCATGGCGCAAACGATATATCATGGTTGAAAAGTGAAAAATTGCGGTATGTCCACGGTGGCTTAGATCGCGATGTTGAGTGTCCACTGATAAGGTTGACATGTAGATCGTGATTCATACCTGACGATTGGCAAATCCATCGGCGAGGGCCCAGTTAGATACCGATGCTGATGTCAAAGGATCAACACTTTAGATGGGCGACGTGGGGTAAGCATAGAATTGACGCTTTGTGTTGATTACCAGTTCCTGGACGAGATTCATCTTTCCGTAGAGTCAAGATACACGTGGGGATCTATATGGGTCCCGGGTACATCCCTTCAACTGAATGGGATCGACATTTGTATATGCCGATAGAAGCATTGAAGTCTTGATTACCGGCACTGCAATGCATCGGCTTCAAGAATATCTTGCGCAAAAATAAAGTGGTAGGTCCACCAGTATAATTGTTCTTGTTGAAAACTCCTCTCATACTTTGCTTTTCACAGGGGGCAACGCGCGCTGCAAGACCGCAAGGCATGGTGTCTACGCCCCATGACTCTTTGGACGCCGAGTAGAATGGTCCCTGATGGGGAAACTACACAGAAGTCTGTGGCTACCCCGAGCAAAGTTGTGGACGATCGAAGAACTGGACATACACATATGAGAAGGCTCTATTGGCTCCAGACACTGTCCGTGGAGCGGTCCGGTCCATAATCCAATTGGCCGTTGACAGAATATGTCACCGACATGTCTGCCCAACGCACGCATAATTGATGCGATTGTCTACACCCTGCGTCGAATGTCTACGAGCGGGTGTCAGTGGCACGTCTTACGTTCGGGCAACGGGCATCGATGGTGCAAGCACTTTGCAATGTCTTTGTGGGGCTGAAGGCATGAGGACCAACGCATCTGCTGGACAACACGATAGAGTCTGTATCTGAACGACAACGAGTATAAAGCCACGCAACAACCTTTCGTTATTCTCCATCCTCCGGGTCCTCTTCTTGACACTCAGCAGCCTCAGCAGCCTTCCGCCTTCCTTCTTAACCACTCGCAATCAACTCTTCCAGCTCAACATGAAGTTCTCCATCCTCGTTACCCTCATAACCGCCGTTGTTGCGCATGCTGCAGTTATCCCCATAAATGCAGTGAGTCTTTCTTCAGTGCAAACATGACCAGAAGCAGAAGTGACTGATACGACACAACTAGCGCACTGAGGCGAATCCGGCTCTTGTGGATGCTGCAGATATCTACCTCAGCTACCGCGATGCGCCCAAGCCTGCAACCGTCAATAGCGTCCCAGTCGACAAAGCGGATGTCTACCTCAGCTACCGCGACGTCAAGCCCGACCTCGTGGACGCTGCGGACGTCTACCTCTCCTATCGCGATACAGCAAAGACACCCACCGTCAACAGTGTGCCCGTTGACAAGGCCGACATCTACCTCTCTTACCGCGATGTGAAACCCGACCTTGTCGATGCCGCGGACGTCTACCTTTCGTACCGTGACGTAAAGCCCGACCTCGTTGATGCCGCCGATGTCTACCTCTCCTATCGCGACGCGCCCAAGGCTAACGCTGCGCCAGTCGATGCCGCCGACATCTACCTCTCCTATCGCGACGCTGCCAAGCCCGCGACCGTCAACAGCGTTCCGGTCGACAAGGCGGACGTGTACCTCAGCTACCGCGACGTCAAGCCTGACCTCGTTGATGCTGCTGACGTCTACCTCTCCTACCGTGATGCACCGAAAGCCAACGCTGCCCCCGTCGATGCCGCTGACATCTACCTTTCGTATCGCGATGCTCCCAAAGCCAATGCTGCTCCGGTTGATGCCGCCGATATCTATCTCTCCTACCGTGATGCGCCAAAGGCCGCGACAGTCAACAGTGTGCCCGTCGACAAGGCGGATGTGTACCTGAGCTATCGCGATGTCAAGCCCGAGCTCGTCGACGCCGCCGACATTTATCTGTCTTACCGCGATGCGCCCAAAGCCAACGCTGCCCCTGTAGATGCCGCCGACATCTACCTTTCCTACCGCGATGCACCCAAGACGCCGACTGTGAACAGCGTCCCGGTCGACAAGGCCGATATCTATCTCTCATACCGCGACGCACCTAAAGCCAATGCTGCCCCCGTCGACGCCGCGGACATCTACCTCAGCTACCGTGATGCGCCTCAGGCCAACGCTGCTCCTGTGGATGCAGCCGATATCTACCTTTCCTATCGCGATGTACCCAAGACCCCCACCGTCAACAGTGTCCCCGTTGACAAGGCCGACATCTACCTCAGCTACTAGATTCCGTGTCGACGAGAGGCTTGATAACGTATAACTAATGTACCTCTAATACTCTTGTAAAATCAACCTATCCCTCTGTAGCTTTAGCTCGTACCATTTTTCATATAAATTCTTGTGGTTTTTAATGGAACAATTCTTGCATTATTCTCAGGTGCCTCTCCAGTGACTTTGGGCAGGGCATAGTTCTCTATGGCTTTGGGATGATGATTTCAGGTACGAATACAGATGAGATATAAGAATGGAAGATACACAATGTACAAAGTATACAGCACAAGACGCAGAATGAGGATTTAAGCATACTAGAGTCAAAGCAAGGTCCGATCAGCATCAACTTCAGACGAAACACAGAATTCAGAAACTCACTCTGGTGAAAGTGCCCATAGTCATGAAAGTCTCCTTCTTCTTCGTCCCGTCTCCATACAAGCTCTTGACTGCCTCACTCATATTTGCCTTCCGTTTGGCTTCGCTCATCGCTAGTTCGCTGACGACGGCCCTGTTAGCGCCAGCGATGGCAGGGTTCAAGCTGGGCAGAGCCTGTTTCTTAACCGCTGGTGCCTCATCCTTTTCTGCTCCTTCTGCCTTGCGTTTCTTCGACTTCTTCTTTGCAGGCTCAAGCAGTCGCTTGCGTTCCATCGCAAAGCGCAGGGTTTCCTCCTCGTCTGCTGAGGGGTTGATCGTGATAATGTCTTCAGAGGAAGAGTACTTCTTCTGGCATTGGGGGCAAAGGTCCAGCGGGAGTTCAGCAGCGTCATCGCCCTTCTTCTCGTCCTTTTCCTTGGGAGACGATGACGCAGCGACGGTTTTCAAGCCTGCTTGCGAGAAAACGCAGCCACAGGTGGAGAGGTAAACAAATGGCTGCACGCCATTCATTTCCTTGAGGGTCAGAGGGCAGACGAATTGCGGGCGGTCGGTGGAGTCATTCGTTGACTCTGTTGACAGGGGAGCGGGGTTAGGTGTAAGAGTCAGTGTCTTAATGTCCTGTTTTTTGTTGTTGTATTAGCGACTGTATGTATGCATAAGCAGTTAAGAAGACGCACCTTGAGTGACCTAATATGCCCACATATCCGATCTCCGTCCCCATACGAGCTCTTGTCCAGCAAATACTCGATAATCGCATCCTTGTTGTAGAGTTTGCCTAGA
Source organism: Psilocybe cf. subviscida (assembly GCA_013368295.1). Lineage (NCBI taxonomy): Eukaryota > Fungi > Basidiomycota > Agaricomycetes > Agaricales > Agrocybaceae > Psilocybe > Psilocybe cf. subviscida. The sequence continues at coordinate 4,565,555 of JAACJJ010000056.1, read as the reverse complement.
GCGCAAGAGACAACCGGTTCCTGCAGTTTGCGCTATTCTGAGAGTTAGAAAGTGTTATTACGGGTAGAATAACAAAAAATACCTTAGAAAGCGCACAATAGAACCACCTCGCCTTCGTCTGATTCGCCTTGTCAGCTTGTTCAGCCTGTTGGGAATGTATTAGCGCCAGGTTCGCAGAAACATGACTTCACTTGTACCTTTCCCTTTGTCCTAACAAGATCTCTGCGGTCTGGGATACTTCCACCGTCATTACCCATGGTGATAGAGAGAGTAAAAGGTCAAGGAGAACTAAGCAGGCAGTGTTCTTGAGGAAGCACTGGGTTAAGGAGCAACCACAGCCACACAAGCACTCTAATTGATCAGCAGTCGCGAGAATAATATTTGAACTCCGCTCAATCCGCTCTGTCTGGAATCGCTTTCTCACTTGCATCAAGGGACCTCTGCGGCGAGATCCCATGAACCACTGAACCTCTCTGCTTTGCCGCAGCGCAATGCTGCAGGAATTAACCCATATGGACAGGATAACCCAACTCCAAGATGAAATCCAGCAGGTGGGCAGCTCGTTGGATTGCGCGACGAACAAATGTGGCTGAGGACTTCTGGCGAACCAGCTTCTCGTTATCATGTCCAATACCATTGGGTACCTGACTTCGCGTTCCAATTTTTTGGAAGTTAGCCCCGAGGTGCCAGTCACCAAGCAACGCAACCCAGAAAAATACGACGCGCCGGACGTATTCCAAGGTGAGATAAACGTCTGTGCGAACGACATCTTTGTTCATACCAAGAAATTAGCCAACCAGAAGGAGCTTGTAACGGACCTGATCGTGAAGGCAAAGCAAATTGAATTATTGATAAACTCGCTGCCAGAGCCTGAAGCGGAGGAGGAACAAGCAAAACGCTTGCAAGAGCTCGAAGATGAGATGACCATCGCAAACCAGGAGTATATACGGGCGGTGAATCGTGCAAGTGAGTTCTGTTCCTTTTATAACGCATAGCAGGATATTAAAATAAATCTTGTAGAGGATTTGCATTCCCAAATAACCGAAGTGCTGGGCGTCATGTTGATGGATACAGACACGGACCTTCTTGAAACCGAACCTATGAAGGTTGAATGAAACACAAGTCTTTGAATCAATGAATGATTTCCCCCATTGTTCATGCTATAGAAGACCCTTTTGGCCTGCTCTCTTCGGGATAATCACGTCTGTCACCTGTGGATAGGTTGAACCTCTGCCAACCCGGCGACCAGCACAAGCATACACCCCTTTCTTGATGTCCGTCGCTGGTTATCCGAAAGATGCTGCGACCCTCATCATCTGCTTGTCACCTGTTTGAAACCCTTGCTCTTGGAATTCGACCTGACGGTGCCAATACTGACGACATCACAAAGCCACCATGTAATGAATAACTCGACAAATCGCTAATAGATATCTTCTTGTCAATAAATAGCATGGGCAGACAAAGAACTCAGAAACTCGAAGCAAAGAATGCACAACTTCCCGGTCCTCTATCGCCAGATTTATAGTGCCCGATCCTGCTGTACAAGAAGAACAGCCGCTCATATGTTCCCGGTATTGTAGTTGCTGAATTGGACTTATTTCTATTCATGTTAAAGCTGTCGGCATTTCCGTTGTCGCTGTTGACGGTGTGGCATGAGTCGTTCCCGCTGACGGTCTCTGTCTGCTCAAATTTGACTCTAATTCCGAGATGCTTGACATCGCTGATGGGACTTTTTGTTGTCGCTCCGGTCGATGATACTTGAAGGGACACATTGTCACAGCCATATTCAAATTACTCAACCTTGGTAATTTCGTTCGAGTTGGCGGCGTTAAGATTCCATTGAGTGGTGAGCGAGACTACGCCTGCCATTCACGTATCATACCTTATTAGACCTGAGAATTCTGGAGAATGTCTTCTTGATGATCCCAGGTCGTAGGACGAAGTAGCGAGAAGGAAACGAAAGATTAAAGGTTCAAGGTGAAACAAGAAAGCGATTCTCTTCTGCAGCAGCGAAGCGGACGTCTTGTGTGGACATTTTAAGTGTCGGGGCAGTGTACAAACGGTGGTGGCTCATGTCCTTTGAGTGGTTTGTGTGCGAAATTGGGTATATTATAGCTGGTAGTAATCAATACATCGTTGGAATTGCTTGATCGAAGGTGGATGATTAGGAATAGGAACTCCGAGAAGTGTCGGGGCTGAAGAACAGCTTTGCCTATGCGTTCTTCGGGAGTTTGACCTGGAAAGTGCCTACACAACAATTAAAACGATGTCAACGGATAACGACCAGACTCACATTGTGGCATTGAAGTTATCTCAGGGACAACAGTTCCTGCGTATCCGAGTCTCGCCAGAGCTCCTCGAATAATTCCTGCCGGCATAGCTGCATACTATAGTTCCAAGGTTAAACCTAATAGAAACGGCGAACGACCAGTACACACCACTCGAGCCTTTTTTATGGCTTCAGCACGAGACTCCCATGAAGAAAGCCTGGCTATGGGCTTGAATGCGTTATCTTGAAGGACGTAGACGCCCTATTTCAGCAGGTTATTTAATCAAGTGCATCTGGATAAAGCTCAATGAACTCATACTCGATGATTTGTTCGCAGGTTATCGACCTGCTTGTCCCAACATGCCGCCCAAATGTCTTTGCAGATGAACTTGATAGCGTCCAAAGTTTCGGTGAACATGGGTCTATCCCGGCATAGTCTGCACAAATCTACATTCTCTAGATAAATTATAGAAAGCGATACGAAAGAACACGTACCGTTCAGAGAAGTTGGCCCCAACATGCATTCCAATAGCCTCCAAACGTTGGCGAACTGGTTCCTCTTCTTCATCTAAAGTCCCCTTTCCTGCTGCACTCCCCGTTCTGGATACAAGGCTTGTTACAGAGTCTCTCGCGGAGCTATCCTTCTTCAAAGATGTTGGCACGGGAATCGGATGTGGTAGCAAGCCCGCTTCTATCATTTCCTGTTCGACCTGTTTGGCTCTTGCAGTCGCGACCGCTGCTGACTCGCGCAGCGCAGCAACCATTTCGATGAGAAAGTAGTCCATGGCTGCGCCATCTATCTGGCGCGTGGGCGGGTCTGCCAAGGCAGCGAGAGAGGTCGCAGGGGGCATCTGTGTCGAGGCCATATGTTGTAGGAAACAGAGATCGTAGCGGAAGCGAATGACTGATCGTGTCGGGACTTGTACGGCGAGTAACGACATCATCAATTGACTGACTCTCTGTCCACAACACCCACCATGGCCTTCGAGTACACCCCTCGAAAGCCTCTTCTGAACCATGGCGATTTCTTCGCAGAGCTCAGATTCGCGATGGAGATTATGCCAGGATCGCGCAAATACGAGTTCACGCCTGCCGCGCGTTCTGAGATCCTCTCCAAGCTGTATAATGCGTTCATCGGGCCTTATGCACACATGTTTCTGCCTCATGGTGTCTCCCAAGTGCCGACACACTCACTACTAGGCGAATATCAGGCATCAGTAGGCTTTTCAGGGGCTGGGAAGGAGGATCCTTTGACGCCGGGCAAATCATGCAGTCATATCTTCAAGAAAGGCGAGAGTTGCTATAGATGCAAGTGAGTGTCCCTCGTCGCGTTGCTTATGTTGTCTGATGTTCTGTGAAGAGATTGTGCCTTGGACGATAGCTGTGTATTATGTTCGAGGTGCTTTCACGCGACGGATCACACTGGACACAACGTCAGCTTCTTCATCGCCCAACAATCAGGGGGTTGTTGCGACTGTGGCGATGAGGAGGCATGGAGGAAAGACATTCGTTGCCCGCATCATCCTCCAGCGGGACCACACGATCCTCAGGACACAACCCCTCGCGTAATACTCAAACCCATGCCCAACGATCTCCCTCCAGCGCCTAACTATCCATTTCGCGTCAATACTCCTCAGGACTTGAAGGACACGATGAGGAAAACCATTGCCTTCGCGATGGACTATATCCTAGACGTCTTGGATTATTCTCCAGATGAACCAACCATTCCCGCAAATGAAGCCGATCTACGTCTCCAACCAACAGCAGATCCAATGCTGAAAGATCAATACCGTCTGGTGCTCTGGAACGACGACAAGCACTCATATGATGAGGTCACCAAATTGTTAACTGAAATGGTCGGCCATACGCCAGCGAGTGCCATAGCTTCCGTCCGAAGAATAGACGAACTTGGGAGAGACGTCATAGATCTGGGGCAGCCTGTCACCAAGTTGCTGGAGATCGGCCATGCTATGTCGCAAATAGACCTTGGTGTGACCATTCGACGCTCGTACGACACATTTTGCGAGCAAGTGGCAGCCGTCCTTATCGAATGGCTTTTGGATCTGACTCGAAGTCGGATTGGAACAGATACCCTGGTGGTTCGAGAAGCACTGGCCGCTGAATTGCTGACCCCTAGGACGAGACATTTATCTCCAAAACACCCAACCCCCCCAACAGCACTGGATCTTGATTCTGACATCCCAGATCCAACAAGGATTGATATTCTACTACTCTATCACACTAGACTCTGGAAGCGTCCTCGCCTCAGCTTGAAAGAGGTGTACGCATCCATCATATCCGTCAGCCGGGCACACAAGCTCGCTATTGGTGAGTACATGAACGCCCTTCATGTCAAAAATCACTCACCGTTCCAATTCACAGCCGGGCGATTTGCGAACATATACCATCGTGTTATCGACGCATATCTGCTGGTAGACCGCGAAGCAGAAACGAGCATCAAGTACTTCGCCCTCCAGCTCTTCACGGTGCCTTCGGTTTCGGGTCATATCGCGCGGAACCATAAACTCGTGCAGCGTCTCCTCTCTATCATCACGAGCTTCTTCACAAACAGGATCTCTGAAAAGCGGATTGTATATCCCGGCACCTCAGGTTCTTCGTTTACCTTGCCTGGCGGAGGAATCATGTCAGGAGGAGATGCGTCCTCCATTGTGAACATAAACGGGACGATAGATGTCGATTCTTTCCCCTTCAAATCCAAACGCTTCATGCCAGTCTTCAGCGACTTGCGCTATCTTGCGCACACCTCCCAAGTTCAAGACCTTATTGCGCACACCCCATCCTACCTTTCTGCTTTCGCATCCACCTGTCGACTATTCATGTGCCTGAATCCCAACAAACGGGCTGCGGAAACCCATGTAGAGTATGAAACCGACGCGTGGATCAGCGTGTTCAATGTCACGCTCAGTTTAAGTCGCGTAATCAAGGTATTTGGTGAGGCATTTGCCAGGTCAACGAGTGCGGAGCTAGTCGGCGCCATCGGAACCGTAGTCCACCACATCTTGATGGTCTGTACGTTGGCAGAAGACCGCCTCGACAGGTCGAAGTTCTCTGTGCCAACATTCCACTGGGTCGAGTTTGGAGGCAAGGCCTACAACACGCTGGAATTCGATGTTTCCGAAGGATGGGTCAGTTTCCACCATTCCCTTCATTGGCTCTTGGCCGAACTGCTCAAACATGTCGATTTGTTGAGCGATACTGCGCTGCGAAGTCAAGGGATCGCCAGTGGTCTTAAAGAAGTGTTTTCTAGCGGTGCAAGTGAACAGGCTATCTTAACCGTGATAGACTTCCCGCTTCGAGGTAAAGATCTGTTTCTGACCTTCCTCTCGTTGACCAGGGCATTAATTTCCTTTTTTATTTTATTTTAGTGTTGGCCATGATCGCACAAATCCGCACTGGTCTCTGGGTCCGTAATGGCTTCGCAATACGAGGACAACTTCTTCACTACCGCGACTATATGCTCAGGGAACTCTGCTATGACCAAGATCTCTTTGTCCTCCAAACTGCATTGGTCATCCTACCCGTGGAAGTAGTCTTCATATCCATCCTGGACCGATTTGGACTCTTGGGATATTTCTCAGGAGCGTATACCGAGTCTCAATATGAAGGCGCCCAACTCGGAAGCATGGTTGAAGAGATTTTTTACGTCTTCATCACTATCCTCAGCGAGAACGGGAATGCGAGCAAGATGCCGATGCACCTTACCATTAGGCGCGAAATCGTGCATGCACTGGCAATGGGTCCGTGCAGCTTTTCCGACTTGGTGAAACGCGTGGCAGAGCGGCTGGTGGACGACCCTTCGTTTGAAGTTATGCTCCGCGAAGTTGCCAACTTCAGACCACCTGAAGGTGCCACCGAGACGGGTCTCTACGAGCTCAAGGATGAAGCCTACGACGAGGTCAACCCATTTTTCTACCACTATACGCGAAACCGGAGAGAGGAGGTGGAGAATGTCTTGCGGAAGCGTGTTGAGAAGCGTACAGGCGTCAAAGAGTGGGAAGTGGTCCTGCCTCCAAAACCGTTCGGCGTGAGCGAAGGTCCCTTCAGGAGCATCAGCGAAGTTTGGGAAAAGGAGATTATCGTGCAGATCATGTTCTACTCCATCTGGAACGTAATTGTGGTCTCAAATGCCGACAGTACAGCTTCGGCTCCTCCATCTGCAGAAGCTATTCTGGACCAAGCCCTTCATATGGTGATGTTAGGCGTCGTGGAAAGGCCTCACGGTTTCAGCATGCTGGCTGCGAGAACGAGATTCGGCGGTGAAGGACGGCGACAAACCCTTTTAGAAGTTTTGTGGATTCTTGCTGACCATGAAAAATACACCAAACTGTACCAGGCGCGAGTGCAGTGGATCTTCGCGAAGCTTGAGGCACATGTGCCTGAGGAGGTTGCAAGAATTCGGGGCGAGTCTCAACGGCTCCAGAACAGCGGAAATTCTGGGTCGAAGGTGACCGGCATGGACAAGGACGAGCAACGAAAGAAAGCAGCGAAGGCAAGGCAAGAAGCTATCATGCAGCAAATGAAGGCCCAGCAGGCCAGTTTTGCCAGTATGTTTAGCGACGTTGAGGATGAGGACGAAGACATGGAACCGGAAGAAGGCGATACTACCATGGCTGGCCCTGATGGCACAGTACAAGAGGAAACTACTTTCTCTTTCGGAACATGTATTGTTTGCCAGGAAGACCTCAACACTTCCGGTACTAAACTCTTTGGTCAGCTAGGGCTGGTTCAACCGAGTCGTATGATTCGGAGACAGCCCGACAATCAATCCGGCCCGCTGAACGATGTCTTGACTTCCCCGCTCTCGATGGACAGACTCACTCCCGAAAGCACAAACATCATCACTGCTAACAATCCTGCTACGTTCCCACCTCCCCAGGCAGATCTGCAAGACGCTCGCTCCACATCTCCCAACTTTGAAGGGTTCCCGTCAAATTACACTAGATTTGGTCTTCATACCTCCGTTTGCAGTCACCTTATGCATCTCGACTGCTTCCAGGTGTATAGCATATCCATCCGTCAGCGCCACCGAACACAAGCAACCCGGAATCACCCCGAGTGCATTCCTCGCAAAGAATACATATGTCCCTTGTGTAAAAGCATGGGCAACGCCATCTTGCCAATCATTCCCCCTGACCAGAAGACGACTCTCAATCCCGTGGCATTCCCAGACTGGATTCGAGCTGCAGGCATACACATCTTGAAAAGTCGGCCTGATGCAGAGCTGGATGCATTGCAGTTCAAGAACGGGACAGGCGAGTTTGTTTTCTGGGCTGCCCAGGATCCTGGGTATCTAGTTGCCCTAAAGAAACACCCGGAGATTGGCGAGTTCGGAAAGATGTTGGACACAGTCATGTCGACTTCTAAGACGCTTTCTCAACAAAGTAGGCACCTGCGCGACCGATTGGAGCCTGAGCATCATGAACGTGGTCATGGAATCTATGTACCGGAAGAATTGGTGGGCTATACGATCTGTACCATGGAAATTGCTCAGCGAGGAGTTGGTGTTGACCCTGGTAAAGGCAACGGCGCCCTGGTAGTCGACACGCTTTCCGAATCTCAATCACGGCTCATTACCGGCCTCCTTGAGTGCATGAGACGACTCGTTGGATACCAGTTCTGGAGTCGACCTGATCAGGGCAAAGATGCTGTTCGACAGGCGATCATCAAGAGGCTGTTACCGGAATGGAGCCGCTCCTCGCTGACATCCTTTTCGTATCCTCTATTGCTCAGAGATCCGCTCACACTACTGGTGGAGACTGCTGCCGTGGCGCCAGACATGCTCAGACATGTTCTGACCCTCACTTACTACGCTTGCTTGGCTCGGACAGTTCTTGGTCTGGTCTACATTCTGAACAAAGCAAGAAGCAGCAACGCGACCCCCATTCAGAAGCGAACGCATGAAGATATCTTCGGCGATGTCCGTATGTTCTTCATGTCCGTGGTCCGCCACTCCCCTGTCTTCGAACACACCGCATTGGCAACCTTTGATTCATTCGGTGAAGCAAGGATTGAAAAGTTGCTATATGCGTTTACTTTACCGTTCTTAAGACGAGCGGCCATTCTCTGCCGCGCAGCACTACCTCAGGCTTTCCCTACACCCACGCCCCCTCATGATAACACCTGCGAGTATAATCGCCTTCTGCACATGCTCGGCATCCCTCCGCTCTCCACCCTTCCCCATCAAGACACCCTACAGAACGCGCTTTCTGGCTGGTGCGCTCACTACGGTCACGCTCATACCGCATCGCTCCTTAATTGTGGAGTCTCTCTGGACTATCCTGCTCCATATCGCCTTGCCCGTCTCCCTTTGGTTCTCGACAGCCTTTTCAACAGGCAGGACAAGGCCTTAATGTGCAAAAACTGCGAAACGTTCCCGGTCGATGCTGCAATTTGTTTGATTTGTGGCACAACTGTTTGTTTGCAGAGTAGCTGTTGTATTGACGAAGACTACAACAATCGGGGAGAGTGCAATATGCACACCAGAGAGTAAGTATCTGTCTCCTATCACCCGTTAACTCCCACTGATTTATATCCAACGTGTAGGTGCGGTGGAACAATTGGCATTTATTACTGCGTCAAGAGGTGTTCTGTCCTATATCTCAACATCGGAAATGGTACCTTCACGCCGTCGCCTTACCTCGACGCGCACGGAGAAGTCGATCTTTCCATGAGGTATGTCTGCGTAATTCGCTCAAGTGATTCAACTCTGACTTCCGAACCTTCACAGTCGTCGCGGTCGTCGGCAATTTTTACACCACGCACGATGGGAAGTTATCCGAAAAACCTGGCTGGCGCATGGCATCCCGAGTATGGTGGCTCGCAAACTCGAGAGCAGCATGGACTCCGGCGGCTGGGACACGCTATGAAGATCTTTGCAATATCGCAGTTTTGTCGAATCTTCGAAAATAATTCTAGAGGAACAAGACTGACTTTGTTCAATAACGCCCCTTACTGTCACATCCTAGCATCCATGTACTAGTACCAGTGTTCAACGTTCAACATTTGTCTTTGTAGCCTGTAGCACCCATGTTTGTCCATATAATGAACTAATATCTGACGTCCAAATATATGTGTCAGAGATATCACGTCTGGGCTTTTGCCAGCCTCTCGAGCGTTCGCTCGCGTCCAATGAGTGACATGATGTCGGCAATTGAAGGACCGTCCTGCAAAAAGGGTGGTCAGGCATTCAATTCAAACAAAGGAGTGCTATCGGATATAGGTTTATGGGTAAGTTGACTGTACGCACCTCCATACCGGTTACTGCGCAGCGCAATGACTGCATGAGGGGTTTCATGCCGAGCCCTAACATGGTTCGCGCCTCGTTTAAGCGACTCGATATCACAGTCCTGTCCTCCCACTCGTGTTCCTGCATCGTCTTTTCTAGTGCTGCATGAACTGTCGAGACGACTTTATCTGTACGTGGTGCCATTTGCAGGTTAATTACGCGTTGACAAGGTCCAGAAAGAAGAGCAAAGCTGGCGAGCAGAAAGAAGACGAAGAAAGGCCAGAATGCAACGCACGATAGGTTTCATCTCCGACCTTCACCCTCATCTTCTTCGCCTCCTCTGATTCTGTCTTAGGGTCCGTGAAGACGTACGGCGCATGCGCAGGAACATCGTACAGGTTCGTCAGTCTGCCTTCGAGGAGGGTGATAGTCTTGGCAATGATCGGGATTGATGTGTATGGACTATACGCAGATAATTGAATGCGATGCATAAAAAGAGTATCAATGAGCGAAAGGAAAACCAGGTGCATATAATAATTTTCATACCTGAGTGGGAACGCGTCCTTGATTCGGTCATGAATCTGCGCCGCGGCATCATGAAGGCCTTCGGGCGTCGTTGTCCGCCGCAAGACGTGGCGCTTGTTCATGTACTCGAGCTTGCGCGGGTCGAGGATCGTGTTGCGGTGGGTGATGGCGGACAAATCAAACTGGGGATACAAACAAATATGGAGTCAATGAGATAGGTACTCAACAAACAAAAGCGCGAGTTTACATTATTGACCATCTCTCGTAGATTCATAATCGCAGTGCTATCAGGCACGAACGAGGGATCTTTCGACGAGGGCTTGGTACCAGCGGGTGTCGGTGATGATGCAGACGGGGTAGTAGCGTCGTCCTTATGCGCGACGCCCCAACCTGAAAGTAGCACCCAGTTCAGAACAGCCTCTGGTTCCCATCCACGTTTCTGTCGCAAATCTTTGGTTTTCGACGTGAAAGAACAAGAACGTAAATTGCTTACCATGAAGTCTTCCACCCTCACATCCCCGTGTCGCTTGCTCATCTTGCTTCCATCTGGATTCAGAAGAATGGGCATATGTCCGAAATCAGGGGGAGGAACTTTGAGCGCAGCATAGAGGTCGAGGTGTAACGGCAGCGAAGGCATCCACTCCTGTGACAGAGTTAAACTGTCAATTCCGTTCGACACAGAGAAAAGAGAGTTTAAGTATACGCGCCTCTCCGCGAAGCACTGTGGTCACTCCCATCTCGTGGTCATCCACGACGCTTGCAAGATGATATGTCGGGAACAAGTCCGTCTTGAGGAGGATCGGATCCGTCGCAAGAGAGGCATGCGCGTCGCGCAGTTGTCCGAAGATGAGGTCGGTGGTTGGGGGTCGGGATGGCAGGGAAGTTGCCTAAAGCTGGAGTAAGACGCGTATAGTTAGAGACAAGGGAAGATCCACGCACGTTAAACCTGACAACGTTCTTCTCCCCAGCGCGCACCCGACGCGCGACTTCCTCCTCCGTCAGGTGCAAACACTTGCGGTCATAACTTGCGCTTGACCCAGCGCGTGCGAGACGCGTTTTAGCCTCTGCGAGCGTGTCGGGGCTACAGAAACATCGATATGCGTGTCCTGACTGGAGGAGATCATTAGATTGCAGCTTTACCCTTCAACAACCGCCAACCAACATACGTCAAGAAGCTTGCCCGCGTATGTCTTGTATAGGTCTAGCCGTTCTGACTATTTCGTAGTTAGACGACTACAATCTCAGACATAATCTCAGGTGAAATTACTCGCTTGAAAGTAGGGGGCGTGTGGACCCTCTTTCCCGGGACCTTGGAGGTGTAAGAGTCAATACCTTGACACCAGTTCACCTGGGTTGCTACGCACCATAATCATACTCCAGCCCAGCCCAGCTTAGCGCCTTTCTGATCCCATCCACCGAACCCGGCACAAATCTGCTCTATCCCTTGCCTGAGCTATAATTTCAATACAGTCATTTTGCTGGAGGACAAACCATGTCGGTATCTTCGATCCGCAGAATCCACTTGCCGCCATGTTTTCGCGCGTAAAGGTGGTTATAAAGGGCCATCCTTAGACCACCAAGATGAAGAGGTCCCGTCGGTGAGGGTGCAAAGCGGAGGATAGCCATTGTTTTGAAATCGAAAGCTATCAAAAGGGGCTCTCGTCAACGGTCAAGCTCTCGAGCAATGGCTGCGAGGGAGAGTGTGACTCAAATGTCACACTGAGATTAGTCACAGAAGTTGCAAGAAGCATTAAAGAGTCGTCAGCGCAACGTCAGCGAATTATCCAAGAACTGTTCCATTAGTACCCCAATGAGAATTACAAGGAGAATGCTACGAGATTAAATCTGCGAGAGGTGCCTAGAGCTACAGAGATATCGGTTCATTTTACAAGAGCATTATGGTACATTACTTATAGGTCATTAAACCTGTCAGGACAAAATCTAGTAGCTGAGGTAGATGTCGGCCTTGTCAACGGGGACACTGTTGACGGTGGGGGTCTTGGGTACATCGCGATAGGAAAGGTAGATATCAGTGGCATCCACAGGAGCGGCGTTGGCCTTGGGCGCATCACGGTAGCTGAGGTAGATGTCCGCGGCGTCAACGGGGGCAGCATTGGCTTTAGGTGTGTCACGGTATGAAAGATAGATATCGGCCTTGTCGACTGGGAGGCTGTTCACAGTCGGCGTCTTGGGTGCATCGCGGTAGGAAAGGTAGATATCGGCGGCATCTACAGGGGCAGCGTTGGCTTTGGGCGCATCGCGGTAAGACAGATAAATGTCCGCGGCGTCGACGAGGTCGGGCTTGACATCGCGATAGCTCAAGTACACATCCGCCTTGTCGACGGGCACACTGTTGACTGTCGCGGCCTTTGGCGCATCACGGTAGGAGAGATAGATATCGGCGGCATCAACCGGAGCAGCATTGGCTTTGGGAGCATCGCGATACGAAAGGTAGATGTCAGCGGCATCGACGGGGGCAGCGTTGGCTTTCGGTGCGTCACGGTAGGAGAGGTAGACATCAGCAGCATCAACGAGGTCAGGCTTGACGTCGCGGTAGCTGAGGTACACGTCCGCCTTGTCGACTGGAACGCTGTTGACGGTCGCGGGCTTGGCAACGTCGCGATAGGAGAGGTAGATGTCGGCGGCATCGACTGGCGCAGCGTTAGCCTTGGGCGCGTCGCGATAGGAGAGGTAGACATCGGCGGCATCAACGAGGTCGGGCTTTACGTCACGGTACGAAAGGTAGACGTCCGCGGCATCGACAAGGTCGGGTTTCACATCGCGGTAAGAGAGGTAGATGTCGGCCTTGTCAACGGGCACACTGTTGACGGTGGGTGTCCTTGCTGTATCGCGATAGGAGAGGTAGACGTCCGCAGCGTCCACGAGGTCGGGCTTGACGTCGCGGTAGCTGAGGTAGACATCCGCTTTGTCGACTGGGACGCTATTGACGGTTGCAGGCTTGGGCGAATCGCGGTAGCTGAGGTAGATATCTGCAGCATCCACAAGAGCAGGATTCGCCTCAGTGCGCTAATTATGTTGTATCAGTCACTTCTGCTTCTGGTCATGTTTGCACTGCAGAAAGCCTCACTGCATTTATGGGGATAACTGCAGCATGCGCAACAGCGGCGGTTACGAGGGTAACGAGGATGGAGAACTTCATGTTGAGCTGGAAGAGTTGATTGCGAGTGGTTAAGGAGGAAGGCGGAAGGCTGCTGAGGCTGCTGAGTGTCGAGAAGAGGACCCGGAGGATGGAGAACAATGAAAGGCTGTTGCGTGGCTTTATACTCCTTGTCGTTCAGATAGACTCTATCGTGTTGTCCAGCAGATGCATTGGTCCTCATGCCTTCAGCCCTACAAAGACACCGCAAAGTGCTTGCGCCATCGATGCCCGCCGCCCGAACGTAAGACGTGCCACTGACACTCGCTCGTGAATATTCGACACAGGGTGCTGACATTCGCGTCAATTATGCGTGAGATGGACAGACATGTCGGTGACATATCCTGTCAAGGGCCAGTTGGATGATGGACCGGACCACTCCATGGGCGGTGTCTGGAGCCAATAGAGCCTTCTCATATGTGTATGTCTAGTTCTTCGATCGTCCACAACTTTGCTCGGGGTAGCCATAGACTTCTGTGTAGTTTCTCCATCTGGGAACATTTCACTCGGCGTCAAAGGAGTCACAGTGTGTAGGCACCATGCCTTGCGGTCTTTCAGCGCGCGTTGCCCCTGTTAAAAGCAAAGTATGAGAGGAGTTTTCAACAAGAATAATCATACTGGTGGACCTACCACTTTATTTTTGTGCAGGATATTCTCGAAGCTGATGCATTGCAGTGCCGGTAATCAAGACTTCAATGCTTCTATCGGCATATACAAATGTCGATCCCATTCAATTGAAGGGATGTACCCGGGACCCATATAGATCCCCACGTGAATCTTGACTCTACGGAAAGATGCATGTCGTCCAGGAACTGGTAATCAACACAAAACATCAATTATATGCTTACCCCACGTCGCCCATCTAAAGTGTCGATCCTTTGACATCAACATCGGTATCTAACTGGGTCCTCGCCGATGAATTTGCAGATCGTCACGTATGAACCACGATCTACATGTCAACCTTATCAGTGGACACTCAACATCGCGATCTAAGCCACCGTGGACATACCGCAATTTTTCACTTTTCAACCATGATATATCGTTTGCGCCATGCAGGATAATTCGGCCTTGGGCACGGGGATGGAATGGCGGCGACGTCTTCGGGCAGTTCATACGCTCCTACGAGGCCGAACACCCACCTCCACTAGTAAGTGTGCTTCTGGGTCAATGGAGCGGGATGGCTAGGGCGATAAGTGAATGAATATAAGTCGACGGAAGTGCGACGGAGGTTCTCACTTCAAACGCTCCAACTCCGCCTCCTCCGCTCCTCCCTCCTCTTTCCCAAGCGCAAGACCGCATCATCACGTATATGGCTCCTTTTGACGAAAAGACCACCCCGTATGCGGACCGCGACGACATCAGCGTGGAGGACGGCGTCGACTATGACTCTTTCGAGAACGGGAATCCCATATACGTGCCGCAAAGAACCTTGAAACGGACGCGGCTACAGCTCCTGGTGCTATGGGCTGTTCTTCTTGCGCAAGCTCTAGTCATCGTTCTGCTGCTGGGGCGCGTGAGGTCGTTCAAGAGCCTGCATCCTCCCAACTTTCTTTACTGTATGCTTCCTTTGGGTCTGCCAGGTGCGATTCGAAATGCTGACTTGGATTTAGCGCCTGTGCAGCACCTCGTCTCGTATCACGTTAAAACGTTCAACTTTGGTATTGGTGATGACTTGTCGTCATTCCAACAACCACCTTCTGATCACCTCGACCAGATGTGGGAGGACCTGTATGATTGTTAGTCTCAATGTCTTTCAGTGTCCACATCAGAGAAACTCACCAAGATTCGTTCAACAGTCGGTGTGCACAAGCTCACCAAGGAGGAAGCGTCCATGCTGCCCAACAAGACCTCCGCCATTCCTGGAGATCCCGACGGCTCATACATCTCCGAAATCGAGGTCTTCCACCAACTTCACTGCCTGAATATGATCCGTCAAGCTCTCTACCCTGAGCACTATCCCGACATGGCCCTCGGGCAACCCAAGGCGGACGAGCACATCGGCCACTGCATCGACTCCATCCGGCAGTCGCTCATGTGCCACGCAGATACCAGCACCATCGTGTGGCAATGGGACGAGAAGCAGCAAAAGACGACCTTCCGCGGCAATGTCGCGCATACGTGCCGCGACTTTGAGGCCATTCAAGATTGGGCACGGGAGCGGAGATACACGGATGGCCCGTATCGTCCAGAAACCAGGATGGAGGACGATATCCAGGTTCCAATTTATAACTCAGATGGAACCTCGTATTTCCCTTAGTGGAGTGCTACCGAGTAACTTATTCACTGGACTGTATCATACTGTATATCATTAGTAGCAACTTATAGTATACATGAACAACGCATCTCACTAAGAACGAGTTTTCAGCATCTATGGCGTTCGAGTTGCTGGTTTTGTAAATCCTTCTCCTTCACCAAATCCCAAGAATCATTCTGTTTGAAACGCCTGAATCCATCAAAATGCGCCTTGAAGAACTAGACTTGCAAAGCACGTCAAGGTTGGGTTGGTGTTGAGGTTGCGGTTTCAGCAGAGGCATCGTCAATGTCGAGCTACGTGATTCTGAGTGCTTGTTGGCCGGCCCGATCTATATTCCCGCGCCTCGAAGTGTCTTAAGCGCCCTGCCGATTGAGCAACAAGGAGCCATGGCACAATCGAGGATAGCATCCTTTCATTTATATCTAGTCCTGTTCTTGTGCGAGAGATACCATTGTTAAGACTAAGCTGTTCGGCTATCCCATTGTCGTACAACCATTTCAATGTGCCAATGGCGACGTTTACTAATTTTAATCGGGATCCCCGTGGAAGACCGCTCACTATGGGAGCGGCCAACACT
This sequence comes from Psilocybe cf. subviscida, assembly GCA_013368295.1. Classification (NCBI taxonomy): domain Eukaryota; kingdom Fungi; phylum Basidiomycota; class Agaricomycetes; order Agaricales; family Agrocybaceae; genus Psilocybe; species Psilocybe cf. subviscida. Next base: position 4,549,527 of record JAACJJ010000056.1, on the reverse strand, counting down.
CAAGCGAGAGACACGAGAGAGAGAGAGAAAGAGAAGAAAACGACCAATGAACTCACGAACGAACTCAAGAACAGGCAACGCGTGTGTATTGGGAGCGAGTTCGAGATACGACAAGAGAAAAAAGGTGAGATGTACTACTAGGTACGAATCAGCTTTATAGGGGCGTGTCAATGGTCAATACAACCAAACAGAGCTGTAAGGCAGGGCCTTACACCCTCCCGGCCCCTGGAAAAAAAACCAAGGGGGTCAGAGTGCATTGAAGGGGAGGATGTATCGCAGGGGCATATTATTCAGTAACAGATTCCCAGTAATCGTCAACACAAGAGTTATCTTCCAAGAATGCATGATGGATCCATTCATCCGAAGCAGGACTTTCCCCTTGCCAGCGAATCAGGTACTTGAAGCCACCGGGGATCTTTTTGTGGTCAATAATTCTCTCGACAAAGTGTTCAACTTCACCGTCAACCACAACAGGGTTGGGCGGACTGTTGGCTCTACCTGGGAAAATATCATTATCGTTTGGCTGGAAAGGCTTCACGAGTGACGTGTGGAACGTGGGGAAGGTCTTGGAACCAGTAGGCAGTTGCACGGTGACTGTGGATGCCTCCGAATGGACTTTAGTTACTTTAAAAGGTCCATCAAAACGTGGTACAAGTTTTGCAGCTCGTTTTTCGTCAGGGGAGCCTGAATGCAGGTACTCTTTACGACGGTTGAGTGTTGATACCAGAACCTCATCACCCACGGCGTATGGAGGATCATCCGCGCGATTTGCGTTTGCGTGGAAAGCTTGAGAGATTTTCGCAACCATCAAGTTATCCTTGGCGGACTGCACATCGTCGTGAACTTGTTGGATCACCGCTCGTGCATCAACTTCTTGTTGAGATTCAGGTACGTCCGCCGGCACAAGGGGAGGCATTACACGAGGATTCATTCCCATGCGAAGCTGAAATCCCGAGTAGCCTGTTGACTTGTTCAGTGTGGACATCATGTGGAAGCGCACACGTGGAAGAGCGCGACACCAGCCTTTTTGGTTTCGCTCAACATGGAATCGAAGCGATTGTATCATGGTTTTATTTGTGACTTCGCTAATGCCGTCCGTTTGAGGGTGGTAAGCCGACGACATTTTACAAGATACGCCTGTAAGGAGCATCACATGTTGCCAGAACTTGGATACCCAGAGTTTATCACGGTCCATAAATGTTTCGCGAGGCATTCCGTTTTCACAGTACCATTCATCAATCCACAGAACTGCAAATTCCTCAGCCGTGATAGATGTGGTGCAAGGGATGAAACGGTAGTCAGCTCCCAGATGACAGGAGACTGTTGCAATACAGTTATACCCATCGTCTTCCGGGAGTGGACCCACAAAATCAATACCAATTGATGCCAAGCGGTCATCTGGTGATTGAATAGGGTGAAGGGGACCAGAAGCGGTTTTCGTTGTCGACTTATTTCGCTGACATTCGGCACAGGAAGGCACATAGGACGATTCCAAGTCCTTACGCATACCCGGCCAGAAATATGATTCCCTGATGAGGGCATATGTTTTGGTGAATCCGAAATGCCCAAAATTGTCATGTGCCAATTTATACAGGTGTTCACGGATATTATCCACACGAGGAACAATGAGGCGGTCATTTAAGAACCAGTAGCCGCTACGCTGTTTCAGATATGGCATCCCACGGGCAGCAGAGATAAGTTTCTTGCACCATGGATCAGTTTCATAGCCTGTCTTAATAGACATCATGAATTCTTCGTCTGCACTGAGTTCAACATGCAAGGCTGGTCGTTCCTCTTGGTCCACACAGTCAACAAGGGCACAGACGCTCGCATAAGGGTCTGCTAGCAAGTCTGTGTCAAGTTCCGCCACGACATGGTCATCGTTGAGCGGGAATGCTTCTTGAGCATACTCAATGGCCTCGTCAACACTTGTCGTCACCGGGAATGGGTAACGCGAGAGGGCATCAGCTACGCTGTTGTCTGCGCCTTTGATGTACACAAAATTGGTGTCATAGATAGATAGCTCCTCCATCCAGCGGGTCTGTCGGCGAGACAGGTTTCGCTGTGTGTTGAAGTTCAACAGGGTGCGGTGGTCTGTCATAACATAAACAGGGACGCCAAGCACGTCGGTTTTCCATTTCCTGAGTGCCCGCATAATCGCCAGCAGCTCTTTTTCATGTACAGGGTATCGCAATTCCGCATCATGGAAAGGCGCAGAGTCAAAGGCCACGGGACGCGCGAGCTCCCAAGACTTCCCATATGACAGAACGGCACCAGAGGTTGTATCACTGGCATCTGTCGTGATGAAAATCTTATTCTCGTCAAGTTTGTCATAATCAATGACAGTCAAACATTCACGAGAGACAACAATGTCTTTCACCCCTTGGAAAGCGCGTTCATATTCGTCATTCCAGGCGGGAAATTGTTTATCACATTCTTTTGTTGTCAGTGTATTCAGCACTCTTGTATGCACCGCGAGATGTGGCAGGAATGCCGCAATATAGCGGGTTAGTCCCAGGAACCTGCGCACGTCAGTTGCAGACTTTGGGCGCGGCCACTCAAGGATTTTCTCGACTTTATCATTGTCCGCCTCAATGCCAGCCTGGGATATCTTATGACCCAGGAACTTGACCTCTGAGCAAAACAAACGTGTTTTCTTTTTATTCAGGTAGAGTTTTGCTTTCTCCAGCAGGTCCATGACCTTACGACAGTTTTCAGCATGTTCTTCTTCATTTTGAGACCATATGATGATATCATCCATGTAGACATGGCATATCCTCCCAATCAAGGGGGCTAATGCCGTTGCCACACGTCGCTGGTGTATGGACGGAGCATTTCGGTAACCCATAGGCAGCACAAGCCACTCATAATTCCCAAACGGTGTTGTCACCGCCGTCTTATGGATGTCATCTGGATGCATTCGAGTTTGGAAGAATGAGTCTGTCATGTCAAACATGGCCCACACATTGCCTTTTCCGCAATCGGCGAGGATATCATCGACACGGGGTAAGGTAAAGTTGTCCGGCACAGTATTTTCATTCAGCTGTCGGTAGTCACAAACCCAGCGGGGGAGCGCAGTTGGGTCTTTCTTGGGTATGATGAATGAAGGGGATGCGTAGGCAGAATCAGATTCTCGTATGAAGCCTGACTTGACCCTTTCATCTATGAGCATTTTAAATGCTTCCCGGTATTTGCGAGGGCAGCTGTAGTTTCGAGTAGATATTTTCTTATACTCGTCCTTGAGCCTGATACGCGCCGTCACTGTATCTGGGAGCAGGGATGAGTGTGGGATGGGCTCGAAAATGGATTTATATTCATCTTTCAAGTTCTGTTCGATTTTTGCAAGCCGTTCCTGCTCGGTCAGTCTATTGATGGCCTGCGCTATTGCGGCCACAGTATTCAACTTCTTTGTAATTGGCTCGAACTGCCCTGTGTGTTTCACTTTCGGGCACAGGGAAGGGTAGCGTACCCAATTGTTCTGAAGCTTGTCATATCGGTCATCAAGAATGTCTCGACGGGTCACCTTTGATTGGCGCGCACGTCCTAGACATGGCTTACGACGATCAGGGCATGAATCCTGTTTAGGGTCATTATTGAGCAGGTCAAAACCTGTTTTCTTATCAATAGCAGTGCCCAATTCATGATCAACAATAATTTTATTGTGTTTAAGAAAGGGGATACCGCAAAGTAGTGATTGGCACGGGTTACCCGTGGAATTTCATGGGTTTTTAGGTAATAAACGTGTAGAGCAATTTTTTCTGAAATTTTTGCAATTTTTTTGGTGCAAATCGGTTGAGAAATGAGTATTCTATGAGTCTGCCAAGTTTCAGCACCAACAAGCAAGTTTTGATGCCACAGCAAGGCCATCAAGCGGGCCGGACAGCCCAAATTGGGCAATTTCCAAATTTGGCGTACCCGTGGCAACTAAACCTGATGCCGTGGGACCATCAACAAAGCTATGGTCCTCATGCTTGCAGAGACTGTAGCTAGGCCATTTCTTAACCGATTTGGACGAAAAAAATTGCAAAAAGTTTAGAAAAATGAACCAACGAGTCGGTGACAACGGCTATGAAGTCCAAGGACGTCCATGCACCGTTTTGAGAAGATACTTGTATAATTACATATTCGTCGTGAACAAATTCCTGCTTCTCATCGGGGTTAATCGCATTCCCAGTGATCAGCGGTTCGTCGAGACGGTGGATAGTAAGGCCGCATTTGATGGCGGTGTCGCGTCGGATTAAGTTGGTATAGGAGCCGTGGTCAAGGAGTGTCCTCGCCTTACGTGTCCTGATACCATCGTTAATTATAAACGGCGACCAAAGGAGGTGTTCTCCAGTCAGAGGGGGAGGTGTGCTTACGGTGTCTGAGTCACTGCCGTGAGGCACATACGACTTTTTGAACCCTTGCATAACTACGCCATTGACGGTGCGCTTAGTTTTGTCGCGATTTGTCTTGCGTTTGGCCTTGTTGTCAGAGGTGCTCCCGCTGTCACCTTCAGACTCGGTTTCGTCTTCAGATGAAGTCGGATCGTTGTCAGCCTGATCAGGCATTTCAGCGTCCTTATCGGCGGGGGGCGCCATGTCGTCCGACACGATCTCCTCGATACTCGCAGTCGCGGGTGGCAATGGAGGGTTGTCGGGTGTAGGCTGACGAAAAACCTTGGGACGAGCAGGCGGAAACTTCATGATGGCGGCGACGTTCCTCTTCCCAGTCTTGGGTGCAGCAGGAGTCTCGTCGTAGACATCATCATTGGCGTTGGCGCCCTTGCTGGCATCAGCAGCGTGCAGCTTGTCGAGCTCAGCCCGGGCCTTGAGGGCTTCTTCAGTTGGGTCGGTTCGCAGACCTTTCTTCTTGTATTCTGCCTCCTCGAGGGCAAAATCCTGAAGGCGAGGTCTGTATGCATCGGCCGAGTGTCTGAATGATGGGTTGGGGCAGTCGGAGTGGATGTGGTACACATAGTAACGACGACACCTTGTACATCCATCATAAGCCTTCAGGGTAAGTTTCTCTTCCATTGTCAGGCTCCAGTCCTGCCAGGTCTTGCCTGCTTTCGAGGTGGATGTAGTAGACGACGAGGAGGACTCAGGTTTCGACTGGGTCTTGTTGCGAGCCTTATTGCGCTCAGATATGTTGTTCGCAGAAGCGCCACGCTTGTTGGAGGATGATTCTCCCGCGGGAATGGTAGCAGCAACGAAGTTGGTGGATGAGGAAGAACTTGAACGTGCCTTTGAAGCTCTTTCCTTCTCAAGTGCCTCTATACGCGCTCGAACCTGTTCCTCAATGACTCTGGCAAGATGTGTGGTCTTCGCCGCGGCCTGTAAGCCGAGGGCCTTGACCTTCTTGATCCATTCAGCAAGGTTGTTCTGGTTGATTGCGGTGATGGCCTCTTGGCGATCGCGGGGCAGGCAGTCCCATTCTGCATTGAGTGCACTGTTCCAACCAGCGCGGAGGCATTCGCGGAGGGAGGCATTAGACAGCTTTATGCCAGCGGGGAGCAAGTTGTTGTTGATTTTCACACTCGTGGCATATGCGTCGAATGATTCGTCATCAGCCATGGGACGTCGCACGGTCAGACGGATATGGGAAGATTCCCAGTCACCGTCCAGGAACTCAGCACGCATGGCCTCGATGAAGTTTACGAAGGTGAGAGGCGCAAGTGTGGCGTCGTTCTCCTGTATCCAGATCTTGATCTGGTCGGGGAAGATGGTATGCTTCACTTGGAGGTATCGTTGGTCCTCGGCAATATTACGTATTGAGAAGTAACGTTCATAGTCCTCCTGGAATTTGGCAATGTTGCGTGCAGTGATGTTACCCTTGGAAAAGGCAGGAGGCATCTTTCCGGTAGGATGGAAATCAACTACAGCATCGCCATTGTCATCGGGACCGTGTGTGGGGGCCATTTCGGGGTACTCGATATCCGTAGATGAGTCGGGAGAAATGGTTTTCTTTAGGGGTGGGAGGAGCGCAGGAGTTGACTCTGGAGACGACGTAGGCGCTGGAGAGAGTGAAGATGACGCTTCGGGGATTCGCTTTTTCTTCGAAATGCGGTGTACTTGCAGTGGGGGCACAAGTGGCGCTTTCTTGGCAGCGACGTTGTGTCGTGTAGCCAGGATCTGGTGGCTAGTGTGAATATATGCGCTTCTTTCGAAGTTTACACAGGAGTACACACCACCAGAGAGGTTTTCGGAGGTATTAAGGGTGATGGGATCAACAACCAGTGACTAGACGGTGAAGATAAGTTTATATGCGGTCGCTTAACGCGTTGCGCACGTACAGGGTATGATTTATGATTTGGTTTTGGGCGTAAGGATTGACCTTTTAACCGTGGCGGGTGACTATACGAAAGCTCAGTTAGAACTTGTAGTCAAAAATTCACGCGCATACACGATGCGTATAGTGAATAGGGGTATGGTTTTGATCACTGAGTACAGCAATATGCTCGCAAGGTGATTTCCGTGGTCGCTCGAGGCGATTTTCAGGTTTTGCCTAAAGGCGGTATAGGATATGCGCCAAAGGCGTTTTTCAAGGTTGTTTTGGGGTTGAAAATACACGCGAGGTGATGTTCAAAAAAAAGTGGAAGACCGCTCACTATGGGAGCGGCCAACACTCAAGCGAGAGACACGAGAGAGAGAGAGAAAGAGAAGAAAACGACCAATGAACTCACGAACGAACTCAAGAACAGGCAACGCGTGTGTATTGGGAGCGAGTTCGAGATACGACAAGAGAAAAAAGGTGAGATGTACTACTAGGTACAGTGGCGTGCAAAAAGAATGCACATCACGTGAATTTTGCGCACCTTCAATTTGTTTTGCTTCTCGAAGGTCAAAATCTTGACGGATTTGGATAATTTTTTTTGAGTGGGCTCAGAATATATGGAGGAGTATATGATTAAACTTATGGCAGACAAAAATTTCTGTAGGTAGAGAAATTGATGAATTAAAATATAGTAGATTTTACGAAAATAATGACAAAATGTTTTGGGCTGGCGAAAAAAACTGAGGGCAGCTGAGGTCAATGTAAATACATGGTAATCTAGTACTTGGTATAATGTTCTTTTGCTGTCTTGAGAGCAGCAATTTACCAGGGGATGAAACAGTACAAACAACAGATATAATCCAAAGGTAAATTGGCCCACTCCTCCTGCATGCAGCCCTTAACTCCACTTTGTTCCCTGGAAATGGGTTGCAGGCTTGGATATATGTCTCTAAGACACCCTAGTCAAGTTCTATGATATTAATATTTGGAGATTGAGACATGCAGGGGAGTACATGGATGTGGTGATCCTGGAACCATTGTTTAGCTTGTTGTGATGTGTGTTTTGGATCATTATCCTGCCAAAAAATAATGTCTGGAGGCCCCAGATTTTTATTCTCAAGTAAGCCCAGGAGGGATATGGAGAGTATAGAACAGTTTTTATCTGCATTCATGATGCCACCCACAAGATGAGCAGCAATTTTGATGGGCCAAACTTCTGTCAAACCAGTCAATTTGTTTCTGGAAGTATGAGTGGCTCACAGATGAGTCAAAGTTCAACCTTTTTGGCTCAGATGGGAAGCAGTACTGGCACAGAAGATATAGAAAGGCTATGGTCAATTGAAATCCCAAGAAAACCATCAAACATGGAGGTGGGAAGATCATGGTGTGCAAATGCATTTCATAGAATGGACACAGTTGCATTCATCTTGTGAATGGCAACATGAATGCAGATAAAAACTGTTCTATACTCTCCATATCCCTCCTGGGCTTACTTGAGAATAAAAATCTGGGGCCTCCAGACATTATCTTTTGGCAGGATAATGATCCAAAACACACATCACAACAAGCTAAACAATGGTTCCAGGATCACCACATCCATGTACTCCCCTGCATGTCTCAATCTCCAAATATTAACATCATAGAACTTGACTAGGGTGTCTTAGAGACATATATCCAAGCCTGCAACCCATTTCCAGGGAACAAAGTGGAGTTAAGGGCTGCATGCAGGAGGAGTGGGCCAATTTACCTTTGGATTATATCTGTTGTTTGTACTGTTTCATCCCCTGGTAAATTGCTGCTCTCAAGACAGCAAAAGAACATTATACCAAGTACTAGATTACCATGTATTTACATTGACCTCAGCTGCCCTCAGTTTTTTTCGCCAGCCCAAAACATTTTGTCATTATTTTCGCAAAATCTACTATATTTTAATTCATCAATTTCTCTACCTACAGAAATTTTTGTCTGCCATAAGTTTAATCATATACTCCTCCATATATTCTGAGCCCACTCAAAAAAAATTATCCAAATCCGTCAAGATTTTGACCTTCGAGAAGCAAAACAAATTGAAGGTGCGCAAAATTCACGTGATGTGCATTCTTTTTGCACGCCACTGTACGAATCAGCTTTATAGGGGCGTGTCAATGGTCAATACAACCAAACAGAGCTGTAAGGCAGGGCCTTACACCCCGGTCTGGCTATCATTATGCCCAATTTGGGGTTCTGTGGACCAGGAATGCCTATTTATGATTACTGTTCTGGTTATGCAAGGTAGCCACCCACCAATTCTTGAAGGTCAAACCGGATAGCCTGGAGGTCACTTGCAATTAGAAAAATGTATACCATGGGTAGTAGTTCAACCATTTGCTTGCTCATACGCATTTGTGTAGTAACCAAAGGGATAATAAAGTATAATATTGCCCGCCTAAAACACATTGTTTAGCCAGCGATTGATGAGCTCCAAAGCCACTGTCGGCTCATTGTAAGGTACCTAGTTTGTCATAAGACACATTTTCCGTGGACATGAATCATGTATTCAGTACGCTCACCATATGGCCTGCACCTTCGATGTTCGCAAACGTCAGGCCGTTCGCGCTCCTCTTCATACCTGCTACTTTTCCATCTACAAACCAGTTAACGAGGGGCTGCGTGGAGAATGCATTATGGCCGCTCCACTCAAGCTCGCGCGTCCAAGCCTCGTTTCCAACATGGCTACACCTGAAGTCGTTTTTCTCGGCGTATATTAAAGCTTTAACACCGCGGTCGAGGAGTGCAGCAACGTAATACTGCGTGGGTCTGTAAGAGTCCATATTGGCGGTGAAGGCCTCGTAGACAGCATCCGAGTCCAAGCTGAAGTTGCCTTTCAATGAGGGATCAACACCCAGCATAGTGCGGACGTCCGGATGACTGAGATACGACACCTGAACCTGCCATTGTTGTGCAAAATATACGGTAGTCACAGTAGTTTAGTTGTGTGAAATTTACGGTAATGCTGCACAACCACTGGACGATGAGCCATTATTGGGCTCGTATTCCTTCTGCACCACTATTGCACAAGGCTGCAATACCGATGGTATGGCCCCATCCCCGGATGCATCTGATGCGCCATCACACTGGCTTCCTTCTTGATGCGCCCCTTCAACCGTCCAAGAGGCAAACCAGATCGTTCTGATGAACCTCAGGGTGTGACCGACTCATCTCAGCATTATCGTCATCGGTGATCGCCGAGTATTTCCCACCGTACCTATTTCGAATTTTCGAGAGCCATTTGGAATTCGTCTTGACCATTCAATTATTGCCTCCTAGCCACCTGAATATAATGTTCGAACCGTGCATATTTTGCTATTTATTTTGAAGCCATTCAAAAGAATGGCGCGCCTTATGTCTTGCACAAACAAAACGAAAAAGAGGTTGGCATTTCAAGTTGATGAGCGCCCATTCAAATTTGTTACATGTTCAAGTTGTGGTGCAGTACTAGTGCATGACTCTTGCACTATCTATTGACACAAACCTACGACACCCGCCCCTAGCGGCTATTGCTTATTTGAGTACCAGGGCCCGTGCACAACCCACACACAACTTGTGTGCGGGGGCTACTTAACAATTCGGAAATTCCGGTAGGTTTATACGCGCCAAATTGAGTCATAGGCACTCTTGAATAATTTAATATTTCTGTTTATAGCAGCGGCCAAAACATAGAAATTCTTCAAATGGCGTCTGATATTGTGATGTGCCATCCCAACCTACTATGTCCTACAGTGGAAATGTGACCGCCAACAGATGGTCGGTCACGGATGCAAACATGACCTATGTTATACTACCCCAATTATGCCCCAGTGCAAACTTTGACGAACCATTGTGTGTTCAACCTGAAGTGTATCTATACATTGCTGACGTCTTCCCATTTTTTACATATCTTGGGCGGTCTTGGGCAATATATGTATCGTGGCTAGCTGTGTATATAGTTACTTGACATCTTTGATGCCTTGACCCACTGAGGCTCCGCTGGTACTGGGCTCGACGTTCAATGACTGAGAGTGTTATAAATAGTAAGCCAATCAGAGGCCAGATATCCACCTGCTGAAAAATTCTACATTTGAGTGTGCAGAGTTTTCTCCCTGCCTAATTACACCTAAAAAAGCCCATACATAGTCCATACCATGTCTATTTTGTGCAATTTAAATTCTGTGCAGAGGGGATTACTGGAATACCAAATTTTGACTGAGACAAAACCGCCAGCCAATCAGATCACGAATAGATACATGCTGAATAATGTTCACTTCATACGAGTTTTTGTGAATACGAGCGAAATATTGCTTGTGCGTCTCTAAGATTGAGTAGGTGTATACGTCTATGTATCTAATTCCTTCCTGTTATTTTTTTTTGGTCTCATTGTTGGGGGAAGATGAGGACAAAAGGATGACTATGATTCTGACGGTTGCTGATTCAAGTTTGCTATATATACTTAGACTGCTGACACCTAACATCAAGCGTCATAGGCAACCAATTGTAAACTCTTTGTGTGTGGCACAACCATGTGTCTGGTCACTTCATTGTCATGTCTGCCATGATTTATGCATCTACCCAGCATTAAATTGCAGCAGATAAATGGTCTCTGACACCCAAATGAGCAAACTCATGTTTGTGGCATCAAAACATAATACATACCTTCACGCAAAACTGTAGAATCTGTTTTCCAATTGACTTGCAAGGGTACTTAATACTCAAGGTCACTATTCTCAATATAATACCCAGATGTTCAAGAATTGGCAGAGATAATTATAGGGGCTATGGCCAACAAAACAATGCAAAGATCGGCTCTGCGCTACATAACTTCTCCAAAATACAGAACTATCCTTACTTCTCAGTGGCTAGCCCATCTGAGATCCTGCGCCTTGTTGGCATATAAGACCAGTGTTTCTATCAACCATTCCAATGCTGCGATTTCAGGGAAGGGTAAAATTGAATATATCAAGGCAGAAGATCTGTCCAACAGATGCACCTTCTTGATTGCTGCTCGCTGAGGTGGACGAAAATGGTAAGGTGTGTTCTCGATTTCAGGAAAGCGTAAGACTGACAAATGGGGGACCACAGTGGGCAGAACGCTGTTTTGACGTTGTGTGTAATTTATTTGCATTCGAAATTCAATGGTAGTTCTTACTTCCGTGTACAGATCAAATGACGGCTTTTGCACTGACACTTGCAATGGAAGTCGCTCAGCTGCAGTGAAGTCCCACCAAGCGCAGTATGGACAGTAGTGGTGTGGAAGGGGTGCGCGGCGCGCTCGTGAAGACGCGTCGACCGTGTCAGGTGATTTATTTTGATGGCTCTTTCGAGCAGGTTGAAACTCAGACTGTCAAATGCGTGTGCAGTCGACCATTTGCAACTTGAAAGCGGTCAAGTTTACCATTAAACCTCTTATTTCTACACCATTAACTGATGAATCTCGCCCAGCCTTTCTCTATGCCACTATAAATTATGTTATCCAACTTTCTGCCTCGAAAAATTCCCGATAGGGCGCGAAAGTGACCTATAAGCCTCTCTTCTGTTTAATAGGACAAGCCCAGCGCTATAATACATTGGTAATTGTGCTGTAATAGTGCGAGAGCTAGCGAACTAAACCAACCACCGAACTGGCCCAGTTGGTCAGAACCTATTTCTGTCAATCTGATGTACAGCAGGGGCGCATCAGAGAGCTGCTGCGCATCAATATGCCTGGTGTCAACCGACGGTATGAATATCCCAAGCCGCAGGAGCGCAATATTGTGCAATACTTGTGCGTAATCATAGTCATTCTCGCACAACTTGGCCACTGTGATTACCGTAAGTTACTGCACAAAAGTGGCTCATACGGCTGGATACGAGGTGATATACCTGTGACGTATGTTAGTCAGCCTGTGGTCATACATCTACGAGAACACATACTTTGTTAGCGGATAGCAAAACGTGTCTTCGAAATTTCCTTCACAAGTCTTGGTGATATCGTATGGGTTTATGCCTGAGCTATATGAGTTATGCTGTTTTGATCAAGTGCATAGACTGACTCTCTTACCGGCTTGTACAATAGGCTGCGCGAGTTCGTGGCGGCAGCAGAACGCATCAGCAGCATTACATGCCATTGAGTCAAATATATCTATGCATGACTCCTTCATCATCTTCAAACATCTTGGCAGCTAAAGGCGGTGAGACCAGGCGCGTTTGGAAAGCTGTATGTACTTACAGCTTGCTTCATGCGAATACAGGTCGCTATGTTCAATACCAACTTTCTGGTGATAGACGATTCGCACTCCATAATGAGGGAACGCGGGGTGTCCCAGACTGGTGTACGCGGAATCGGAGATCTTGTGCAAACCCTCTAATGGGTTGAAGCGCCCCTCGCCAGACCGTTAATAAGAGCCTAATGAGAAATCTGTATCGCAGTATCAGCACTGGAACGTTGGGAGGAACACGATCTGACCCACCAGCTCCGTCGAAAACGTGTTGGTGTGCTTCGCAAGCTACAACACAGAGAGAGATAATGAGAACCGTGAGGCCAACATGATCATTAACCGCCTTCTGGAACGCTGCCGATCATTCTACTTTATAACTCTCCAAAGCAGCGCAGCATACGCGGTGGGAAGAATCTTGCACGCGGGCCCCTCCATAAATTGGGCACATGGACCAAAAGAATTGGAGAGATCTTTGCCAACACAAATACTCATGATGTCAGAAGTCAGATTTAGAACATACATACTTAACATGACATAGATGCTTGTGCGGCTCCGCCCCTCCTTGTTCATCGGATGGACAGCGCCATCGAGACTGGCATTCAAGGTTATTTAAATTGAGTGGGGGCGCACGTATTCGAGGATCGACACTGAAAATGGGCCTCATAGCTTTATATATCTTCGTTCAACCAGCGCTTCACCATCTCAAGACACTCGGCAGGTTTATCGTAGGGGACCTAAAAACGAACATCATCGTTAGCCATTGAAGGTGGCATATTCAGGAATAAATAATTCACCATGTGTCCTGCGCCTTCGAAGGTCACAAACGACAGCCCATTGGCACTCCTCCTCTGACCTGCGACTTTCCCATCAACATACCAGTCCTTTATAGGCTGGTCGTTGAATGCTTCATGCCCGGTCCATTCCAGATTGCTCGTGAACGCCTCATTGCCAACGTGGTTGCACCCAAAGTCATTCTTGCCGACATAGATTAGGGCCTTGACGCCGCGCTCCAGGAGGGCCGCGACATAGTTTTGGGTGGGCCTGATGTCGTCGAGACCGTATTGGAAAGCAGCGTTTACTTCCATGTTGACTAGAGAGAAGTTGCCGGCGAATGAGGGGTCGATGCCAATCTTCTTGCGCACTTCAGGGCGGTTGAGATATGCTGTAATGAGTCTGCCTTAAAGTCAGCTAGATGGTGGTAATACAAAAAATTCATATATTACTTTGTGATCGGGTAGCAGAAGGTGTCTAGGATCTCGCCTTCACACTTTTGGGTGATGTCGTAGGGATTCAATCCTGTGGCGCCGCAATAAGATTCGGAGCATATGCCACATCCGGATCGCACGCACCCGACATGAAGAAAGGATTTGTCTGCTCGGCGTTACAAAAGGCAGCGGCGGAGCCGCATGAGATTGAGTCGTAAATATCAATACAGAATTTTTTCAGCATCTTCTGGCATCTTGGCAACTAAGAAACAATATCATTAGTAAAAAGGGCACAAAAGGAAGGCCAGCTACTTACAGTCTGCTTCATACGAACGCATGTCGCAATGTCCAGTACAGGAGGCACACTGACTGGTGTGCAAACGATGTCGTAGTACGAGGAAAACATACCATGGAAGTCAGTGTACCCATTACCTATGAGAATGAACGGTGCATTGAGTCATGAATCAAGAGCTATTCACGGTGGAAACATACCAATCATTACCGACTTCAAGTTAATGGGCGTCAAACCAGCAGCGGAGAGTTTGGCGTTCTGATCATATACCGCCGAGGCAAACAGAGGTATATACCGTCCCCCGAATGATTCGCCGGCCATATGAAAGGGTCGGCCTTCGAACTGGACAAAGTTTTGAAAAAAGATCGCAACAAATGCGGCGATGTCTACAGCGGCTTCCTCGGTTGTGGAGACAAATTCGCCATGGTCGGCATAAGAGAAGCCCACACCGATAGGCTGGTCGATGAAAAAGACGTTGGCGAAGTTGTTCCAGGACTCGGGGTGAACAACAACGCCAGTACCATTCGCATTTGGCCTGCAAGGGCCTACATCATGTTTATACATGAGCAAAATGTGTTTTTGAGAAGTCAAGAGTACGTACCTAACTCCATGAACAAGCCGAAGGCTGAGGATCCTCCAGGGCCTACAAGTAAACACTTAGCGATTTCGACTGCAAATGTAGCAGATTCGCTCACCTCCACTCGTCCAGAAGATAACATCATCCTTGTCGGGATCGTTTCTACTTTCAAAGAAGTAGAAAAACAGATGGCGCGCTTCGACATCGATATATCCTGTGTAAGACCTGTATAAACGCGTTCATACTTGCAGCATAAGGGTATGTGCGCTATGAACATACGTGACCGAAGGATCGCAGAAATCTGTATTCTTCTTGATTCTGACTCCGTGTTTAGGGAATTCCGGATGTCCAAGGGTAGTGTATGCCGATTCGGAGAGGGCAGAAAGATCCTCGAAGGGACTGAATAGTCCTTCGTCGTATTGTTTGTATTGCCCTTGATTTCAGGTTTGAATGACTGAATATATTTGCAGAACAAGTTGAATCACCTGCTTGAAAGGCTTCCTGCCTCGCAGCAGAGGTCGCTACGAGCGCCAACAGACTGGAAAGAAGCGCTTTGCGGAGAAGCATATCGGAAGAAACGGCTGCATTTCAAACTCTGCTGGTCCTCCACTTTTATACACCAACCACAAGCATAATTAATCAGGTGGGAACCTGGCTGGACAGGGGGCCACCATGAAGCACATGGTGTGTCGGGAGTAAGTTGCACGGTGATGACAATCACTATCAGAGAGCCGAGAGACGCGTCGCGGTTCTTGTCAACTCACCTCGATGTCAAGGCAGGGCTCGAGTTCACCGTCTTACTTTGCACACTCTCCAGGCGACCATATATCGACGTCAAGGAGGCCCTCATGGCCCCATTCGCTCTCCGAGCTACCCAATGACACCCGTGTTCGCTCGCAGAAACGACCACGGCATATCGAGTCTGCGTCAAGTCCGAACAAAATTAGGAAACTCTCATATGCGCCTTCGGCATCCTTGACCACAGAGAGGTCCCGGAAACCACGAACTAGCGTCGATGATACAACCGAGGCCCAGCCAGCGCCTGTGGTTCCTCCTCTAGCGGAGGAGGGATCGGGCAAAAGTCTTTGGGAGATGAATGTCAAGTACCTTGTAGGAGACGCAGTTGGCAATGTGAGCAGCTCAAGTTATTGTATTTCAATGTCTGACAAGGCTCGAAGATGAGCATGAGCCCATCCTCCAGGGACATTGTACTTGCCGCGTATGTGCAGTGCAAAGTTATCAGATAATTGCTCATGGATTGTAGGCGGAGAGGCCTGTTTATTATCGACCTCGATACACCCCTGAGCGTGCCTCGATTTATGCCCCAAGGCGGCACTTGGGATGTTGCAGACGTTCAGTGGAACCCCCATCCCAGCCATGCGCAATACATTGTCTCCACGTCCAGCGAGCGACTGTAAGAAATCATCACATACCTTTAACCATTACTGACAATGACGCAGGCTGATTTGGAACCTACTTCTGGCTGGCAAAACCTCCATCCAGCACATTTTACGTTCGCACTACCGCGCCATTACTGACATTAATTGGCATCCTGCGGAGGGCGACGTGGTAGTCAGTACGGGGATCGACTCGTGGATATGGGCATGGGATTTGCGAGAGCCTGGGAGACCGATATTTGGGCTTTCTGCATTCAATGGTGAGCTATTCTTCAACGGGGAGGAATAGGTCTAATCTGGGTGTAGCCGCTGGAACACAGATCAAATGGAATAATCTTGACAGCAACCTCCTCGCGTCGTCTCATTCAAACGAGGTGCTCATATGGGACAGACGGGTAAGTAGTCTTCTTGTTGTTACGGTGTTATATCCTGACAAGTCGTACAGAAAGGCTCATTACCTGTCACGAGGATACCCGCTCATTCGTCGAAGATCTACGGCATCGACTGGTCTCGCTCGTCACGAAATGATCTTGTAACATGTTCTCTCGACAAGACTATCAAAACCTGGGATATCGCCGCAACAGATACACAGACGGCAAACCCAACAGCCAAGTCATGTATTCGCACTACCTATCCCGTCTGGCGGGCGAGGAATTTGCCGTTTGGAGAAGGCATCCTAGCGCTCCCTCAGAGAAGTGAGACGACATTGGAGATGTATGCCAAAAGCAAGGATTCGGAGACCCCTCAACTTGTGGAGACGTTTGAAGGACACACGGATGTCGTCAAGGAGTTTGTATGGCGAAAGACGAATACAGGTATGTCACTTTTACAAATCTTTCGCTGACAGTGTAGAGCTGACATTTTGAAGATGATTTCCAGCTCATCACCTGGTCCAAGGATCGCACACTGCGGTTCTGGCCTGTGGATCCTAACGTGATGCAGGTCGCACCTTCCCCTTCGAAATGTTGTTGAATTACACTGAACGTGTTTCCACAGAGAGTTGGCTATTCTCCTCAAATCATCCGTGGACGCTCCATGTATCCACGCACGGAAGTCGATTTCAACGGGACATTCCAAACAGCACCTATCGAACAAGAAGCGCAAGGCGCTTTCCCCGTGCTTTCTGCTCCCGTTGGAAACCGGGGAATCTTAGCAGAGGTCCGCGCACCTCGCTTCAAGATCCTCCAACCGCTATCAATACAGCAAACTGGCACTGGGCCAGGAAAACCTAGCGCGACTCAATTCCAGACCCCTTCAGCTGCGCCGACGCCCGACAGTGCGAATGCCCGGAACGTCTCCGGCTCTCTCGTCGACGGACGCTCTATTGGCGGCAAGATGAGCAGAGGCGGTGTTGGCCCGAGGAATACCGCACAGGTTGACCCGCTTCTGTGGCTGAACAGCGTCAGGGTAGGGGGCGCGGCGAGAGGAAGCAGTGGGGGAAGCGGGGGTGGGCATGGCGGGAATGGCAGTGGGAGCGCGGCGCCTTCGCGGCTGGGATCGCGCTCGAGGCCTGGGTCTCTGGCAGAGAAGGACGGGGATAGGGACGATATGGAGAGCAGGCAGCGGAGTACGAGCTCGGTGCGGGATATCGATGATAAGAAGTTTGAAGGGGAGGGCAGTCAATCTTTGCAAGACGAGTAAGATTTTGGTCCTCCCCACAAGTAATGAATCTCATTGATTGCTAGGCTTACGACTGTCCTGCACACACTTTCGGCCAACAAGATCGATCTGGAAAAGGTACGCAAATTCGCAAAGTTTCGACAGGGGTGTTTTGTCTGACTCATCTGCCTCAGCACGACTTGACGAAGAAGAGAACATGTACTCTGGGTCTTCACGGTCCATGGGGAGAAACCTCGTCGGTTTTCGTCCGAGTAAACTTCACGTTTCCTCGAGATTACCCTCATGCCACGTACCCGAGCGGAATACCGACTATCGAACTGGAACGCAACCCACTGATATCTGTGAAGAACCGCAACTACATCTTGAAGCAACTGCGTCGCATTCGGGAGCATAAGCGGCCGTGCCTGGAAGCTTGTTTGAGGTTTCTGCTCTTTGCAGACCAAGGACGCAGCGACCACCAGATATCGGATTCGGAAGAGTCCTCCTCGGACGAGGACGAGCCTAGCGGCAAGAAGAAGTCAAGAGAAGTTACTGTTTCGTTGTTGAGGAATAGTAAGAATCTGGCAGAGCCTAGGACATCTCAAGGAGTTTTTGGACCAAATGGTAACTGTCCATCCATTCCATATCTTAAATAGAAAACCCACTAACTACCAACACCAGGTGAACTGATATGCTTCTTCCGATCTTCTCCAAGACTTGTTCAGAACGTCTTGCGAGATCTCGGAAAGTACTCCAATAACGACCAAGATGCCCAATCACCTCCATCACCTGTCGATGAAACTCCCCCATCACCTCGCTCCCCATCTCCACCGGCCGCCATGACTGGTTCTCAACAAGGTCTATCACAGAAAACAAGTTACTTCCAGTCGCCTGCTCTTGTGTCCGACGCTGTCCGACGACTGGGTTTGGCTGCGACAGACCGCATAGTCCGCCCAATTGACCCCAAACGACCTGAAACTGGACTCAACATCCTTCGCGCGATGACCAATCTCCTGACGATACCACAGAAGCAGCAACCACCCAATGGGTTCGAAACCAGATTCCCGGACGACTCGCGGCAGAATTACGAGCTTATGCCGACAAGGCGCAGCACAGTGTTCTTGATCAGCACGAGAAACATCGCGGGGGCGGACCCGACTGTCGTCAAGGATTATGTGTTTTCTGCGGATTCTCTTGCAGAAGTGTGTGACAAGAATGCTGTAGCTGCGAAAGAACATGGGCGCTTTGATCATGAGCGTATATTCCGCCTTTTGCGAACGCTGTTCCATGACCCTACGAAGGATCCCAGTAGCTCGGAGGATCGTACCACCTCTTTTATTTCCACCGAGTTGGCTATAAAAATCGTGTCACGATTGTGAGTTTTGATTTCAGTACTGCTTTGACAAGGCTGATTATTTTTGTTAGATACAAGGATACTGTCAGAGACAGGGACGTGCAAATGCTGGCTATGATGTCTGCGATCATGTTACAAACAAACTACGCTAAGGCACTTCCTCCAAGCATCCGGAGGAAGATCCCTACTACTACTCCACTACCATCCTCAAGCCTTCGTAGTTCGGGGGCGGGAGGGGTTGATTATTTCAGTCTAAAGGCGAAACACCCCAACCCAACCACCTTCACTGCATGGGCCAGAATTCCCTCCCCGGTCGTACCAACTCATACCCCCGCACTCTCGTCTTCTAATCTATCTTCCCGAGGCTCGTGGACGAGTTTTTTCGGGACAGGCACCATGCGCCAATTTATGAGTGGTATGCAGGACAGTTTCAAGGACGGACTAAGTACCCCTGGCGAAGAGAGTAACAAGCAGCTTACCGCCAAGGTTGATTCTCCTGGCTCGGGATCAATACCACGAGGAAAACCACAACAGCGGACACGGAAAGACTCGCCAAATATGTCACCAGCGCTTGGGTCGCGGTCGTGGAACGATAACAACTCACAAAGCTCGACGAATCTGTCTGGCTCATATTCTTCTGGTCACAAACAACCTTCGATACGATTCTCGGAGTCATCTCACCAAGAAAAGCGTTCTATCGTGTTCGAGCCACCGGTGCATGAACCCAAGTAGGTTTCGCTCTTTTGTTATATCACATCCATATTGACCTTTTTGCAGCCCTGCTCCGGTATTCGATAAAAGTCTTCTTGAACAATTCAAATTTCATGTATACTTCTACGGAGGGATACTGATGCGATGGCAGCTCTACGATAAGCGCTTGGAACTGTTGAAAGCGATCAAACATCAGGACACTGTATACAATCGACATCATGAACAGCATACTATTGGTGAGATGTTGCGACTCTATATATACAAAAAGTTCAACTCAATTGACCACACTGTCTACAAGGCCTTCAACGCATTTGCAATCGAAGTGGTTGCAGAGCACCTCTACCTGAAGACTCGCATACATGTCCACAGTGTAACTCCACATCTAAAATGCCGGCTTGTACTATCTGTCGTCTCCCGGTCAAAGGTGTGCTACCTTGTTACTTGGTGATACAACTGACTTATCATTCGTTGAAAGGGCTCTCCCGTACCTGCGTCACTTGCTCTCATGTTACTCATATATCTTGTTGGAACTCGTTCGGTGTTGCGGTTCCTATCTGCCCCTCAGGGTGTGGTTGTTTCTGCACTGGATCGGAGCCCGTCACTCGACCTTCTACGCGCCTCGGCCTGACCCCTCCTCCATCTACGTTCCTGCTTGCTGCGGATTTATCATGAGTTTTTCTTTCTAGTGCCCTTACTACACATCCACCGAGCTCTACGGGCCTGTCCACATGTTTTGCTGGGCCTGTGGATACTGCGCCCCATGAGCAACCCATATTGATGATAATCATCAGCTGCGCTCTCTTGCTCCGCAACCAGTGTGTGCACGAATGGCGCAAGGCTCTTGCCTTCAATCCGGAGTTGCCTCCGTTACTTATTGACAATTTCCATGTATATTAGACCACATATCCTCGTGTATTCATGCCGTTTTACCCGATAATCATCTTTCTGCTATGCTCTCTCTTATGCTGTACCAATTTCTTTGAAATTTTGAGCCGTATGTCGCGGACTGATTGAAGCTATTTTTGGAACACACTGTTTGAATATCTTTCCCAGCTCTGCCCAGCATTTCTATAAATGTCGAGCGGTAATACAATGGGTTCAGCAACCCCTTTGCAACTCAGCGTCAATCGCGCTTAATGGTGTCCGCGATGAAGGCATTTGCAACTGCTTTGTTGGTCGGTGTCATACCATCCCTTGCCCGACAGCAAACATTCCAGAATGAAATCAGTACGCGCCGATTGGCCACAATGAGAGGGACACTTGGAGTATAACTCAATGTCATTTATTCTACTGAACAGATGATTTTCAACCTTTTGGAGACCCTTCAGACCTCCCAGATTCATCATTCGTGGCTCTTGGACATCCCTTCTTCCCCCAGTATGGACTTAGAATCAAAAAATCCAGCGACTTTTGTGATCCCACCGTGACGTTAGTATATTCGTGCACACCCTCACGTCGATCTGTCCTTGGTAGTAACTGAGGGAATGCTACCAGGTCATACACGGGATACATCGACATCGAAGCGCGGCACCTCTTTTTCTACTTTTTCGAAAGTAGGAACAACCCCAACAGTGATGATGTAATTTATTGGACGAACGGTGGTACGTATGTTGTAGCACTCTTATTCCATGCGAGGGAAATGGCTAAGGACTCGGATCGATGCAGGCCCGGGATCCTCTGCGATAGGATTGTTCATGGAGTTAGGTAGGCTCGTCTATTACTCCTAATACCACAATTGGAATGACGTCTGTGACTCGTCTCGTAGGACCCTGTAGGACGACAGAGAACGGCACCATGTTCCACCCTGAATCATGGAACAATAACGCGAACCTGCTTATCGTCGACCAGCCAATTGGTGTCGGCTTCTCCTACGCCGACCACGGCGAAACTGTCTCATCGAGCGAGGAAGCGGCGAAGGACATCGCTGCGCTACTCGCCATCTTCTTTGAGAACTTCACCAAGTTCAAAGGGAGTGCGTTACACATGGCTGGGGAGTCGTACGCTGGGCGTTATATCCCTCTATTTGCTGCTGAGGTCTATGATCAGAATACGAAGCTCGTTGCAGCCGGTCTGACGCCAATCAACCTGCAGTCTATCATGCTAGGTTTCTTAAAATCCTCCCAAATTGTTGCATTGGCTTAACTTTGCACAGGCAACGGCCGAACGGATATGTACACTATGCTTCTTTCGTATTACGATATGGCGTGCACTACTGCGACGACCACTCCTGTGGTTGACATAGCCAGCTGCATACGGATGAAGCAAGTGGTATGCCAGCTTCGTAAATCTTTACTACAACAAAAGTATAAGCTTACATGATATCTTCAAGTTGCCTAGGTGCAAAAAGGCACTGAAAGAATCCTGCGTGGACATCTTCGATGCAATTGCATGTCAGGCAGCATCTTCGTTCTGCAATGTGGAATTCATCGTGCCGTATATGTCGTCTGGTGTGTTTTGGGCGTGCTCGAGATTCATTAACAAACGCTGAAGCGATCAACACACAGGAAGGAACCCATATGATGTTAGCAGAATGTGTGAAGGAGAATACAGTGAGACCCTTTGTTACTCATATATGACCAGGTGAGATGAGCCTTCCAGAACTGCTAATGTATAATTGACATTGCCCTAGTGTATCAAAATATCTCGACCGCCCGGATATTCGTCTGAAGCTCGGAGTCGATCCTTCCATCACAGGAAACTCCTCCTCAGCCGCATGGGACGTAATCCAAGCCTTCCTCGACAATATGGACGAGTGGAGGCCAGCCCAGTACCACGTCGCCGCCCTCCTGGAACGCGGAATCCGTGTGCTGGTGTATGTTGGCAAAAACGACTTCATCTGCAACCATGTAGGAAATAAAGCATGGATTGATGAGCTTGAATGGAGCGGGCGCGACGACTTTGCGCGTCAGCCAACGCACGAGTGGCTTGTAGATGGGAAGGCAGCGGGTGTAACAAAGGGCGCCCGTGGACTAACATTTACAATCATAGACGGTGCTGGACACATGGTGCGCCAATTGAGATTATTGATCGATTCGTGCATCATCACTAACGCGATGTACCCAAAAGGCCCCTTATGATAAACCAAAGGAATGTTTGGAGATGGTAAACCACTGGATCACTGAAAGGCCTCTGTGAGGGGTATCAATAGTCTGACTTGTATTTTTCGTTCGTTTGTGTGGCTTTGCGTAATGCTTAGCCGCCGAATACAATCGATCTGGTTTAGGCGACGGCAAGTATTAAGTCGAAGGCATCAGTGGCCCATAATATCGAACAGCAGACTCGTACAATGGGTGACTCTGACTTCATATGGCACATAAGCTAAAATCAAATGAAGGAATCTGTGTAAAGTGTATATATCTGTATTGCTATGCAAAGTGGGTATCAAAATCGACTGAAGTGCATGTAAGACGCAGTAAAGTAAGAGGCTGATAACAGGAAATACTCTGATTGTGAAGATGAAATCATTTTGCAACGATACCGCCTGACATTCGTGCAAGTTGCCTGCATGTGATGACGAGAGACCCAAGAGAGATCACTCTATATTTCTATTCCACGGATCCGATGGAAAAATTTGCTGTCAATTTATAGGATCTAAGGTGCAGTGCATTTCCAAGAATGCGTACGCATCACAAATGCATCACACGCTGGTCAGTGATAGCGCCAAAATTTCTTTAGCGCCCGCATGAGTGGCATCGTTCCCGTGGTTCGCTTAAGGATACCTTTAGGTGTACCCTTTTTGGTTAAGCTGCCAGTCCCATTATTTCACTCATCCCGTGAACGCAAAAATAGAAAAAATATCCTCGACATAAGTTCGACCCCCGCCCCTTGGCGGTCAACCCACTCACAATATGTACATATGTCCAGAACTAATATACGAGATCATCTTCAAACCAATGTTCTCCTTCTCGTCAAGTCCGTGATCTGACTCTACTCATGAACAGTGAATCCTCGTAGCATAGTTTTATTCTTGACCTTGCTCCTACTATGAGCTCGTTCCTCGTGGTCAGCTTCATTTACGAGCATTACGCTCGTCGTTTTACGTGATGATAATTTGTTCCTATTGTGTATTCTGATTTCACATGTTTAAGCAGCCAACGGTTTCGTTTGCTGGCATGCTGTCAACTTGTGTCAAGGATTGCCCCCTGCGCCGCGGATAAAGGGCGCATGGTGGCTCAGATGTGCTTCGTGAAGTTCCCGACTTTTCACCCTCGAACGGTCTCTCTATTCCTGTAGGTTTATTTCTGCGATCTCTGTAGAGTTGTTTAAACCTATTATATCTTGTTTTTTCTGCATTGCAATGCGATCTACTGTACAACGTTATTCCTGACTTGGTCCAAGTAGAAATAGATCCTTCGTGTGACTGGCCTTCCAATTGCCTTTCGAGCAGCTTTATCTGAGGGCCGAAAAATCCTGTTCTCGCTAAGTTTCGACGCGGGGAGATGCTTGTTCGCGTGATACGCCGCCCAGCCATTATCGGCGTCCAGAATTCAGGGACAACCTCGTGCGTTTCCTCCCTTCCCCCATCTACCACACGAGTCTGTGCCAGTCATAGGCTTAACGACCTCTCATGTACTTCTCCAGGAAAAACATTATTACTAAGGGCAAGAAACCACTCTATGCCGTTTCGAGGGTCATCAATGCGTCCTGTGGTTCTGCGACGTCGACATTCGCAAGGTGCTGGGTGCACAGCACCAACAGGACTTCTGCCCTGCTGAAGACCGTGAAGAGCCAGGGCCTTCGACGAGCATATTCTACGAAAAGTGGTGCAGATGCTACTGGGAATGGAGGTGCTCAGGGGAGCGGACTCGGGTTGCCGCTGTATCGTACGTCGCATGACATGGCTCCTGGGGCAGCTCTGACTAGCCAAACACAGGGAAACTCGTGAATGCATGGCAAGAAACGCCCACCAAATGGTACCCTCTACCGCTGGCGGTCGGGGCGCTCCTGCTGGTAGCCATCCAGTACCGCAAAAAGTCGAGGAGGGCACAGAAGGAGGTCGAGTTGAACGAGGATGGTCTGGAAGTGATCAAGCTCAAAGGTCCCTGGCATGTGAGTAACCCATCTACTCTCAAAATCTACATTATCTTATGTCTGGTAGGTACATGTCATCGGTGCGCTGCCCCTGCGCAACATGTCACGGTTATGGGGCTACCTCAACTCACTCGAACTCCCGGTCTGGTTCCGTCCTATTGGTATCCGTGTCTACGCCTATGCTTTCGGTTGCAACTTGGATGAGATGGAAGTTGAGGACTTGAGGGAATACCGAAGCTTGGGCGACTTTTTCTACCGGAAGCTGAAGGACGGCGTGCGCCCTGTCGATCCTGCTTGCCTGGTCAGTCCAGCGGATGGCCGCGTGCTCCACTTTGGCACCGTCGAGGGCTCCAGGGTAGAGCAGGTGAAGGGGATCACATATTCGCTAGACGCTCTGCTAGGGATTGAAAGGCCAGGTTCGCCGTCGTCTATCGTTCCACACAATCGCAACATGTCGGTTGTCGACGACCACGAATTTGCCATTGTCAACGGAATCGAGTACAGTCTGGAGCAGCTCATGGGCGCATCGCCTCCGGGCACACCTGGTACGGAGACACCCACCGAGGGATCGTCTTCGGCCACCCTCTTCAACACAGACGCACCCCCCACACCATCTGGAGAGGACGATCATATCCCCAAGAAGTTCGGCAAGCAGATTGACGCCTCGGTCGACTCGGACAGGAATCTTGAACAGACGCTCGTGCATGACGCCTCTGTGGCCATTGAAGTTGGCACAAACGTCGGAAAGGGTCGCAGTGTCACTTCGAGCAAGCACGTCAAACCTGGCAATTCTCTGTTCTTCACTGTCATCTACCTCGCACCTGGTGATTACCATCGCTTCCACAGCCCAACGGCTTGGGTTGTCGAAAAGCGAAGGCACTTCGTTGGTGAGTACTTTCGTTATCTAAGTTTGAAGATTCATAGCCAATCACCTTCCAGGTGAACTCTTCTCGGTATCTCCATGGATGGCAAAACGCCTGGAGAACCTCTTCGTTCTCAATGAGCGCGTGGCCTTACTCGGTCGCTGGAAGTACGGCTTTTTCAGCATGATTCCTGTGGGAGCCACCAACGTCGGCAGCATCAGGGTCAACTTCGACGAGGTCAGTTCTTATCATCTGTATCCCTGATCCATGCCGTAACGCCCCTTCTTATCTCATTTCAGGCTCTTCGCACCAACGAACGTGGGCGGCGACCCCCGCCTGGCACATATACTGAAGCTGTCTACTCTGCTGCCTCCCCTATCCTGCGCGGCCAGCCCCTGACGCCCGCAGAGGAGATGGGCGGCTTCCGCCTCGGAAGCACAGTTGTGCTTGTCTTTGAAGCCCCAAGCGACTTCGAGTTCGCAATAAACCCAGGCCAGAAGGTCAAAGTCGGCGAGCGTCTCGGCGACGTTGCCCAAAGGCTCAAACAGGATTAAAGAATTAATTCATGCATAATACCTCTCGGAAGCGGAGGCGCATTCGGATCTGGTGGATTTTCTGATATAGATCATTAGATGTCGGATGCATATCCTGGACATGGTCACCTGCGCAATACTTGAACTACCAGTACACTGCTTTTCTTGCATTATTCTCAAACATTTTCTCTCTGTGTGCTTCTGCTTACGCTTACACTCGCTTTCATCATCATCATCATGTCAACTCGTTGCTTTTAGATTATCACTCATTCATCTGGTCTTTCAAATGCATACCACAGCTCAACCTGTGTTTTTATATACAATCTTTGCAGACATGTGAGTTGGGGTGCAGGCCTCATGCATCACTTGAGGTAACGTTTTTCGGAAAATTGGGTCTTGGTCGTTCTTGGCCAGTAGTCGCACCATTGGAGGGCTGAGTATTACGACTTTCAAGGAAGCTGCTTTCAGTACTAATTGTAATTGGGTTTTGTATTCCAATCGCCCCGGTGACGATGACGCGCACGCCGACTGCGTGTTAGTGATAGTTTACACTTCAGCCACACACACACTTGCTGTTAACCACAACCATCGCCAATCCACCACCTTTGAGGTATTATAATACTTGACCGTCATCCGAGATATATCCCTCGGACGTGCGACTAACATACCCCGGAACATTTAGTTCGCGAGCTCGCGTGATCCCAGGCCGCTACACCACCTACGTGTCGAGAGAAATATCTGCAATATTTCAGTTCTGACCACTTCGACACGGTCGCCACTAGTCTCTCACCTCCTCACCCCTTCCTTGCGCAAGGATGGCTCCTGAAAATAGCCCGCAAACACCAAAAGCAGAGAAAGGCACCGGAAGCAATAGCCCGCAACAGAGCGCGCCGTCATCATTTGGGAAGACTGCAATCTTCGCGGTCATAGCAGCCATCTTGGTCTATGCATACCAGGTGCGCAGTCGCTCTTTCGGCACGTCGTCGAACACCGACTCACAATCCCGTTTGTGAACTGACAGACACAACTATTCTCGCTGTGGACGCCGAGCGCGGCACCCGGGACAACACCATTCGATGACGATGTGAGCTTCGCGTTTGGGAAGGACCCGGAGACGAAGGTGGACTTCTCAGCGGATGTACAGAAGAGAGACGCTGTGGTTGATGCGTTCAAGGTGAGTACTCACATTCACCAATGCGTTTGGATAGTGTTGCGCGAGCCTGGGCGCTAATTATGAATCACGACAACGCAGTACGCATGGGCTGCATACGGTCAGTGACTACCCACCTCCTCGAATGGCGAACCGCAAACCTGATATTATTCGCGCAGAGAGAGACGCCATGGGCAACGACGAATACCACCCTCTTACACAGACAGGTTCAAATCTCTCGGAGTCTGGGGGGATTGGATACATGGTTGTGGACGTCATTGATACCATGCAAATTATGGGCTTGACTGAAGAGTACGAGCGGGCTCGGGACTGGGTTGCGAACAAGCTCACATTCGACCGTGATGGAAACTTCAATACCTTCGAGGTACGCATTTCGTTCACCATATCTGCATCTTTCATTATGACGATTGCTAAGTCATATGCATGATGTTACCCTTCTTTAGACAACTATACGCGTTCTTGGAGGCCTGTTATCGGCGTACCACTTCTCCGAGGACCAAATATTCCTGGACAAAGCAGTAGACCTGGCAGATCGCATCCTCCCCGTCTTCGACACCGCGACAGGTCTTCCGCTCTCGATGACCAACCTGGGCAAACGTATAGGCGTGGATGATCCTAATGCACCCGGGCTGGTCAGCACCGCCGAGGCTGCAACACTGCAACTCGAGTTCAAGTACCTCAGCTACTTAACGGATAATGTAGATTATTGGGAGAAAGCCGAAGCAGTACGTCCATACTGCTTCTCGAGACAGTGATTTGTGTGTTCGAACTGACGCAACGGTAGGTTATGCGCGTGATAGATCTAGCAAAGATACCCGCTGTAGTGGTTCCCATCTACATGAGGTTCGTAGTGTCATAGTTATTATTTGGTTCCTTGAACTTACACCCTTATAGCGCAGAAACAGGACAATTCCAGGTTTCCGAAATTCGATTGGGCTCGCGTGGTGATTCATACTACGAATATCTTTTGTGAGTTCTCATCGTACCTTCTTCGGCATGGTCACTGAACACACACAATTCGCAGGAAGCAATACCTTCAAACGGTAAGTTACCGTCTAGCAAGCCCATACACAGCATCTGATACTTCTGTGCTCTCTTGAAGGACAAATCCGAACGTTTCTATCTCAAGGTAAGTGTTCTCTGAATGAGGATCCTCAAACTCTTTGTAACTTACACATCTCCCTGTCGCAGATGTACCAAGAGGCCATGGAAGCAATCCACAAAAACATGCTCAAACAAGGTATCCACAATGGCAATGCGTTTACAGCCGAGATGCTGCCCGAGAGACGGTCAGATGGTCAAGTGTATGTTATGATTGCTTGTGAAGAAGGTTGTTCAGCTCACTTTAGACTCCAGTTCATGGCGCCTGTCACCTAAGCAAGACCATCTGGTTTGCTTCCTTGCTGGATCCCTCATGCTCGGGGCCACCACCACCGGGGCCACCGGCGACAATGTCTCTGTTCCCCCTCGTCCCAGCGAGCTTACATCGTCGGCTCAAAAAGACTGGAAAGTGGGCTACGAACTCTTAGAGACGTGCATTGATACATACAAAACCGCGACGTACGTTCAGCACTCTAGAGAGGATGTGGACCTCACTAACCCGCGCCTCTAGTGGTCTTTCTGCAGAAATTGTCCACTTCTGGATTGATGAAGATGGCGAGAAGGCCAAGTTCAACAACGGAAGAGACTGGTACATTAAGGACAAGTGAGTGGCTTCGTGGTCCATCCTTTTGCATATTGTTTATAGATGACTTTCGTAAAGTCACGCGCATGCACCTTCGTACGATGCCCGCTACATCCTCCGGTATGTCTACCTATTTATTTATATATTGCTTCGAACCAAACCTAACATGTACCCGTCACACAGCCCCGAGACCGTGGAGAGTCTTTTCATCGCCTTCCGCCTGACTGGAAACCCTTACTATCGTGAAGTCGGATGGAAGATCTTTGGCGCCATCCAGAAATTCTGTCGCGTGGAGACGGGTGGCTACGCTTCCATCCTCAACGTCGATCACGACAATACAATCCAGATGGACAAAATGGAAACCTTCTTCCTCGTGGGTGTACTTCTTGCTCGCCTTGACGACAGATGTAAACTGACGTTCATGCCCGATTTTACAGAGCGAGACGCTAAAGTATCTTTACCTCCTCTTCTCGGACGATACCGTTATTCCCCTGGACAGTAAGTCGCTTGTGATTAATTGCCCTTGCGCATTCCTGACCATTTCCATCGACAGAATATGTCTTCAATACGGAGGCACACCCCATTCCTATCTTCACTCCTACGGTGAAATCCGGCTTCCTCTGAGAACGTTTGCGTGTTTCACAATGTAGTTCTATAACAAACTTTTAAAGAACCAAAGCTACCGCCATAACTTGCTTCTTGGGCTGCAATTCACGTACTCAGACTGTGAGGTACGACACGCACTGTATGGGTGCAATCTCCTTGCTCTGCCAAGCATCTATTTTTATCACACAACCCGTAAATGGAAGGCGAAATACCCGATTTGGAGGTGCAAGATCAAACTGTTAGCCGCACCGGTCAAAGTCAGCCACCACGCAAAACCAAGAATATATGTGTGGTCGGCATCATCTCAATGTCCTATCCTCATTCTCTACTCCCATCAACTAGGCTCAGTCGTCTTTCCACAAACGCCATGCTTCACAAAGTCCCTATACTCCACTTAAGATCATGGGGAGTGATAGCGACTCTCAATCAGCTCCGCAGGTTGCGCGATTCTTGTGGAGCGGTCTGTCATTGGCTTTTTTCTGTGACTGTGTGGCTCGTCATTAAAGGGGACTTGTATAGACACAGCGCAGCGAACATATCGCCGCTAAGTTTCAGAACAATGAGTGCATCATCAATCCTTTTGCGATATAATGCTGCGGCTTATCTGCCGCGCAGTCTCCTTCGACTGCATTCTACAAAGAATGAATACCGTTCTCTTCTCTCCATTCCAATCAACCAAGTACAATCTCTCGCATTTCCTCTAACATGATCTACTAAGACGACTCATTGGATACTATTATTCAGGACCCATCGCACTCTCTTTAACTCGTATCACTCATGACAGCACTAGCCACCTTCTATTTTTCTACCTAGTCCATCCACGACGAGCATCGCGATTATGAGTAAACATCAGAGCCCTCTCGCAATCCTTGTAATCTGACGGAATATATGTCACCAAGTATCAGTTACTCTGGCAAACACCGATGCAACTCTCATGTACTTAGTCTCAATGCCTATCGACTCGGATGTCCCACACTGTCATATTTTGAGTTCGGCCACTCCGGTAATGAGTTTTGCTCTAGAGAATATCTTTCAAGAGCAATTCACTCGAACATCAAGCTAAAGCATGATTCGGACATCTCAAGTACTTGACCCGTTTATAATTTGGAATCTGCCTGTTCTATGCGTCACATGTTTCAATGCGACATAATTCGAATTTCTTCTGATCCTGTGTATGCGCGTGATGATTTGGGAATTTGAGCAGGCGAAAAAGACAAGGCTTATCAAAGTAGGTAGGTTCTGTCAGAAGCGTCGCAGCTACGTCGTCATCGTCATTCTCATGTCAATTTCCTCGAGTCTCCTCCATTTCGCCTGTCGTGGTGCAGCGCTTCCACCGATGGAAGGCGTGTTGGGACACACTCTCATAATATGCGAAAAACAGAAAGAGTCGACGTTTGACATGTATTATGAACTGTCAGACACGCGAGTCCAGGCCTTCTGCAGCTTATGTTAGAGTAAGGGAAGGCGCATGAGTAAATGCATGCTTTTGAAGAATAATGACGAGAACCCCGAGGATAAATTCCCCTTTATATATAAATACTTAGAGTAGAAGGTATCGTGTACATCGGAGAGGACACGCCTATTCAGGAACAAGCGAAGTAAGCGCCCGCGAATGCAAAGGACTGTGTCAAGATAAATATTCAAGTGCCCTTGGGTGGCCTCTATCTATACTTTGTTGAGAAATATACATACTTAGTCCCTAATAAAAATGGCTCCTTGTTGCTGCAGCTCCACATTTGGGAGGGTGGCTCAACAAGCGCTCGATATCTCGGCTAACTCGCACGCCGGGTAATTTTTGTGGTGCACACTGTAAGTTCCCACGCAGCCAAGAACAACAACTTCCAAGTGAGGAGTTCCTGGAGCTGCCATGCGTTCGCAGCACAACTTCTCAAATATTTATTCTACTGTGTGAATTCAGGGATTGTATGAGTGATCTAATGGGATGATGCAGCGTGTCTAGGATGTACTGGGAGATGTTAATGTGGTATGATAGGAAACATATTTAAAACAATGCGGCTGCAGATAGATGCGTTTGGGAATGCGCATATGTGATATCCCGATAGATAGGCTGATGACGATAACGATGGGAAGAGGCGTATCGCCTTCTGGTGCATATCTGGATATGTATTTAGGTGTGTGGGATTAAAGTAGACAGGGTGAATAGTATGTACATGGCTGGCATCAACACGATTCAGAGTCCTCTATGGTGTTGATTCGTTGAATTACAATTAGGGAAGCCCGCCTTCATGCAGGTATATGAACGTTCGGTGAGAGGAGAGGGGTATCGTTTGTGTCGGTCTATCTTCGTAGATAAGAGGCTATGATTTGGCTTTGGTGGCACTGTGGTGCGATTGCGAAGTCGGTAGTCTATTAATCACGGCAGGTTGATCAGCGTGTGGTCTTTGAGCTATATGGCCACATCGGTGAAAGCGTGCTTACTTTAGCTTATCGACCACAGTCCTAAATTACGTAGAGACGTTCATTGTCAGATGCGATAGAAGGCGAAAGGTGGACAGATGCAGATGGCGCTCACTTTAGGGACCGGATGTCAACGAGATACCTCCATCGTGATTTAGGGGATCGTTGTTTGGTAGAAGGATTCTCGACAGTTTCAACGACATGGATGGACGCCGCTCTGGAAACTGTAATGGAGGAAATGGATAGTGTATCCGTCGAATCGTTGCACTTGACGTCGGATTGCTCTAGATAGCACATGGCAACTGCGTTAGATTATTCTGCAAGGTAAACGAGGATTGATCATCACCGAGATAAATGGAATAGTCCTCCCAAGAAAATAAACCACTAGTCGTACTCCTCAGCGGCGAGGACTTCTTTTCGGCGCTGCGCGGATGCCAATATGGCTTGGGTGACCGCGAGCGATGCTGGCTTGTACTCCGCCGCCGTTTGCGCTCGTCGAAAACATGTGGTGCGATCCCGCTGATCACTTGCCGTGGCGTCGGCCTGAAGTTGGCAATGGCCTCAGCGGTCGACGAATAAACCCTCGTTGCCCTCTGAGTGGAGGCACTTGCACCACTATTGCTTCTCTGGTGCTCTAGTCCCCGACTCGGTGTGCTATTGTTATTTTCCCGACGTTGCTTGGGTTGTTGGTGGCTAGTGGCCTCAGGGTGAACATGAGGCGCTTCTGCCTCGTTTGTTCGTGATGTGTTCAAAGCAGACTCTGTCCCACCAGAATTCCTGTCGCGAGAGGGGACTCTGTTCTCAGACATCACTGAAGCCAGAATATGAGCTGAGATAGGGACACTGGAAGAGGAGGGTGGCGATGACGGATGGAGGAGAGAGACTAAGCAACGGCTTTTGTTCGGTGCGAGGCAGTCGTAATATAATGAAATGACATCTGGCGGCGCTGTTAGCGCGTTTGTCCGTTGGATCCCATCAGGCACGTCGTCTCTTTTGAGCGAAAAATGCCGGGTCGAAGAACCCTTCGACTTCCAAGCCGTGTCGTACACACGGCCTTGTGGCAATGATCAGCCACGTTCACAGCGCCTTTGGATATATCTTAATATCAGTGCATAACATGATTAGACCAAAGCCGCAAGTACTCAGGCTGACAATGGAAAGCGCGCTTGAACTGTAGCCGCGGTATCCAAACTTGACGCACACATACATATGTTGTGTCACTATGGGAGATCAATTCGGCTCCTTGTCATCGGTGATGCAACGGTGACGCATTTCGACACGGCCGCCCCAGGCACTATCGCATACTCAGCACCAGTCAGCGTCAAAAAAACAAAGCAAACTCAAAACCCGCCGGTAGGTGACCAGAAATAGCGCAGACAGGCAGTATTTTGCTCATGACCGCGGGGGATGGCGATACTGGATAGCAGAAAGAGGAGCAAGGCAGTGCAGAATTACAATTGGAAAATGTCATGGTAATACAGGTGTCGAATGGTGAGATGGGCGCATCAAGCCTCTAGAACTTATTTCGCTTTCGCGACGAGTTCTTTCCAGCTGTCTCTGGTAGTCTGGGCAAAGGATCAGAACTGCGAGGCATATAAATAATCGAACGGATCACTTACTTCCGATTCTTGCCCTTATTTTCTGGCTCATCCACGTCCATGCTCATATTCTCTCGGTCTCCCATAATAAAACTAGCGCCGCCTCGTCTGTTGGACATCGCACCGCCACCGAGGCTCTTGTCCTTCTGCTTTTCGTGAGCCTCCTTGAGGTTAGCCTGGAGGATGCGTTCATTTTCCTGTTCCTTGGCCTTTGCCGCTGCAACATCCGCTGCGATGACGTTGATCTTGTCATCGAGGGCGGCAAGAACGGACGATGTTGTCGCGGCCCTGTATTTTTAAGTTAGGATGAGACTAAGAAATCAAGCTATGAAGCCCGAGCACAAACCAGTCATTGAGTGCAGCAAGCACCTGCTCCAGCTTTCCCGGCTCAAGATCTCGCCCCATCGTGTACGACACTTCAAACTGCTCCTCCTTCTGGTCCAACTTTCCCTGCAGAAGATCGAGATAGATAGCGTCAATGATGAGATCTTCTAGCTCGCGCACGGACGACACATCAAGCGTCCGCAGTAGCTCAGGGTATGGAAGAATCTGCAAGCACGAGTGAGATAACGGTTGAAGCATACTGTAAGCGGGGATGCGTACTCGGCGATCTGCTGCTAATGAGACGATAGTGAGATGCTTCAACTTGGTTAATTGGTTTTGGTTCAAGGGCAGCAGCTCGTCTTTATACTCTGCATCCATAAATGAGATACGAAACAGCATTGAAATGAGGGGGAAAAACACACGCAAGTAGTCAGGATACGTCTTGTACGCGAACAGCTGGAGGAGAGCATACGCCTTCTTATGCTGCTCGTTGTTTGCGAGCTGGAAACTTGGATGAACATCGAGATATTTTGGATGAGAAAAACAGATCAACCTCCTGGATATTGGGAAGTTGAAGAAGTTCTGAGAAGATAAATACGCCTGGGGCTGCGGTGGCGTCTTGGATAAGCTTTGCAGCGGCAGCTCCTTTCATACTTTTGCCCATAAGGAGGAAAGGCTCGAGTTTAGCGGTAAAGTTTGACAATTCCATGATTGAGGATTTGAGCAAGGTAACTCTGAAGAAAACTGGGCAGATTGAAGGGAGAGAGAACGATGGGCCCCTGGTTGTGTTCGATGTTTGCAACAGTGAGCAGGGTTGTGACAATTGTCACTCAGGATGGTGAGTGTGACCACCCAGACGGGCCGGTTATCCACAACAGGAGCCTGCAGGCGCAATTGAGCAGCACCAAATCCTGCGGAGGACAAAAAATCTTCTACCAGAAGAGATGCCTCAGCTAATGTATTCAAAAAGTGACTGTGCGCCGCACTGAAGTCCATAGGTGTCTGTAGATACACTTTATCGCAAATTCGGGTGTTTGTCGCTTAGTCAGCCAGCCATCAGACCTTGCTTGAATCGCGCCTCCGCAATGAGTGCACCGTCATATGCAAGTCACCATAAGTACTCACCTGGATTCCAGTGGCGGCAGGTACCCGCTGAGTTAATTGGCCTTGACTCCCAGCGAAAACGTGCTGGGCAGTTCTCGGAGTGGAGGTGACCGAAACGGGGCGATCCCGGCAGATTTGGCGATAACTTGCCAGTATCTGCAAATTCCGGCGTGCCAAGCGCGGCCCTCTAAGAAGGTTGGTTGATGACGTCACATACTTACTTAGGCGCCCACCAATCGTGAAGGTGCCTCCTGCAAGGAAATCTACGCCCAAGGTCCCGATAGAGCGCTTTCCCCTACACTCTAGATGGAGGTCCGTGCGCGCAAGAACGCGTGACACTAGACTTCTTTCGTGACGCGCATCGCTTCACATATACTCGTCGACTTGATTTTTCGACCCCAGACTTTCTTTCTTCCCTCCCCCCACCATCCTTTGTGCAAGTCCCTCGTCTATACTTCTCCTTCTCCTCTGCCACTTGCACCCTCCCTTCACCCTTACTGGAATACCCCTACCTCACTACTCACAAGTTGTGATCTTTTTCGCATTACCTCGTCGACGCGTGCCTTCAAGTCGCGCGCCTTGTTTCTTCCGGTTCGTTCACTCAAATTGCAAGCCACCACAGGTGTTGTACTTATTTCCCCAGATCATTATCGCAAGAGTTCACCTAGTCGCGTGGCTGCGCGGACGCTCTGTTTGTCCCATGGTCGATCTCTGAACTTAGGCCTTGTTAGACCGGTGACGCGGTCCCTCCAAATGAGGTAAGACAGGCCCGAAGGGCAACCTCGATAGAGGGACCGGTACGAGACGTCAGAATTTCCTGAGGGCTTGCACTATGATCGAAAAAGTCGTTCCGAAGCCTCCCGTGCACATCAATTCCCTTATATGGCGACCAATTACAACCATCGTCTTCAGCCTGTCGCCCAGGTGCGTCCTGTGTACCTTGTATTCGCTCTCCATAGCTGCTGAATACACCTCCGGCTCTCTAAAATTGCATTCCATGAAAGATCATCGAAATATATGCTATACTAGCAGTGACAAAGTGAGGATTTGGTCGCTACCAGGTCACGAAAAACAACAGCCTTCTCAAGGCCATGGGAAGGGCCGACACAGCTTCTTCCGCTGTCTAAAAATCTGATATTGGTATTTGAACGTCCGCCATTGCTCTTTGTACTCTTTTGATGTTATGAGGTTGGCAAAACTCGATAAGTGCAACACGAAGAATAGGCGCCCTGCGAGGTCGCCATATAAGGAAGGTTTTAAAACCGGACCGGGGGATTTCGATCATAGTGCAGAGCCCCAGGAAAATCGAACGTCTCGTACCAGGCCCTCTATCGAGGTTGCCCTTCGGGCCTGTCTTACCTCATTTGGAGGGCCTGGTCACGAGGCTAAGGCCTTGTTTCCGCAGGTAGACTTTGCTTGGGGAGTAGAGGTACTAAATTGTTCGGTGCACCGGTACGTTCATTTTCACTTTTTATTGAAAAATACGGACTTCGGTCACCGTGACTAGTGGACGCGCAAACGCGAGCGCCGGGCGTCGATGCCTACGGACCCTAAGCGTGAGTTGTGTTGTGATTTTACCGCATATATTCACTCTAATTGACATATCATGGCGTCTAGAAGCGCTTGGTTGAGGTCCACCGAAAGTTATCGGCTCTTTTCAGTAGGTAGACTTGTCGTTGAGCCTTGCAATTGGGCAGCTTCGTGGAATATGGGACCAACTGTAGGCAATGGATATGCCGTGTATTTGATGTATTTTTGGCAATTTAATCAATTCTTTTCTATTAATCGTATAAGGGGGAACACAGAGATTTAGAGCAGACCGCAGAGGGCAGAGTTCCCGCTGAATTTGGCAGATAACGACCGAGAAATGAGGCAGAACTTGGTGATGGGGGCTCGCAATGCCCGATATGGCTGTGGCAGCAGTGCGTCACAGTCACATGACCAATTCCGTCACAAATCTTGACCCAACTATTGTTTTGTGTGTTCCTCAAGCAATTCTTGACCGTTTTCTTTGATTCTTTCACTTATATAGTACTATGTAGAGCCAGGCAGCTATATTAAACGTTATTTGAATGCCTATTTGTAGTTTCATACTAATAAATGTCATGAAATGCGAATGTAACAGTCACACAATAATGTATTATCAGTCCTCTTCATCTACCCACTGACTTTCACTTCCTGAATCCTCATCATATCCTTCAGAAATTTCCTGTTCACTATCCTCATCATTTTCATTCTCATCCTCATTGGTTATCACTCCCTCATGGTTTTTAAATCCTGGTTTTAGCACCCACCCTCCACTATGAAATAGGTCAATAGCAGCTTTGATTGCAGCTCTTCGTGTAGGTTGAGTAGCACTGGATTTGATATGATCTAAATTGGGTGCTCCTGCATTGATAAAAACCTTCACATGGGCCTTGAGTGTATCTCCTGTCAATGCATCAATTCCTGCTTTATCCCAAATTGGTTGAACACCTTGAACTCATCTTGCATTTTTTGCAGCTTGTTCTTGCCTCTGTTTTGCTCTCTCTGTTTTCATTGCTATTTTCTCTTCACTGTGTGCCACAATAGCCTGCAGCCGGGCTTTTTCCTCTGTTTTTGGTTGGTGTGCAAGCTCCCAAATATATTGGTGAGTGTTGTGAGAAAAATGTGTCTCCATAAACTCTGCTGTATTGTTTCTGGCAAACATGGCTTTGGCATTGTATTGCAGCAGAGTTAGCTGAGGTTGACACCGCATCATTGTACAAAACTGGCCCAAGGCACCTTCATTGACATCATTGGTGGTAGGCATCCACGCAAAGTCCTTCTGTTCTTGTGTTGCTTCATCAATCAAACCACCAGGGGCATATTCTGATGTAAACCGCTTCCATGACTCCTGAGCACCTTTACAAAATGCAACTAATGCAGGCTTTAAATGAGGTAGCTCTGGTGCAATTTTATTGACATGTTCAACAAGCTCCTTACTTTCCCACTCTGTTCCATTAAAGGTCCCAGTTTCATGTGTAACATTTGGGCCAATGAGAAAGGTTGGATCTTCAATTATACATTGCAGAAAATCTTTTATTTTCTGGTTGGTTGGTCCAAGATCCAATGCATTAAGTGACACATCATCCTGTATAAACTGCATACAGTGGCGTGCAAAAAGAATGCACATCACGTGAATTTTGCGCACCTTCAATTTGTTTTGCTTCTCGAAGGTCAAAATCTTGACGGATTTGGATAATTTTTTTTGAGTGGGCTCAGAATATATGGAGGAGTATATGATTAAACTTATGGCAGACAAAAATTTCTGTAGGTAGAGAAATTGATGAATTAAAATATAGTAGATTTTGCGAAAATAATGACAAAATGTTTTGGGCTGGCGAAAAAAACTGAGGGCAGCTGAGGTCAATGTAAATACATGGTAATCTAGTACTTGGTATAATGTTCTTTTGCTGTCTTGAGAGCAGCAATTTACCAGGGGATGAAACAGTACAAACAACAGATATAATCCAAAGGTAAATTGGCCCACTCCTCCTGCATGCAGCCCTTAACTCCACTTTGTTCCCTGGAAATGGGTTGCAGGCTTGGATATATGTCTCTAAGACACCCTAGTCAAGTTCTATGATGTTAATATTTGGAGATTGAGACATGCAGGGGAGTACATGGATGTGGTGATCCTGGAACCATTGTTTAGCTTGTTGTGATGTGTGTTTTGGATCATTATCCTGCCAAAAAATAATGTCTGGAGGCCCCAGATTTTTATTCTCAAGTAAGCCCAGGAGGGATATGGAGAGTATAGAACAGTTTTTATCTGCATTCATGTTGCCATTCACAAGATGAATGCAACTGTGTCCATTCTATGAAATGCATTTGCACACCATGATCTTCCCACCTCCATGTTTGATGGTTTTCTTGGGATTTCAATTGACCATAGCCTTTCTATATCTTCTGTGCCAGTACTGCTTCCCATCTGAGCCAAAAAAATTGAACTTTGACTCATCTGTGAGCCATTCATACTTCCAGAAACAAATTGACTGGTTTGACAGAAGTTTGGCCCATCAAAATTGCTGCTCATCTTGTGGGTGGCATCATGAATGCAGATAAAAACTGTTCTATACTCTCCATATCCCTCCTGGGCTTACTTGAGAATAAAAATCTGGGGCCTCCAGACATTATTTTTTGGCAGGATAATGATCCAAAACACACATCACAACAAGCTAAACAATGGTTCCAGGATCACCACATCCATGTACTCCCCTGCATGTCTCAATCTCCAAATATTAACATCATAGAACTTGACTAGGGTGTCTTAGAGACATATATCCAAGCCTGCAACCCATTTCCAGGGAACAAAGTGGAGTTAAGGGCTGCATGCAGGAGGAGTGGGCCAATTTACCTTTGGATTATATCTGTTGTTTGTACTGTTTCATCCCCTGGTAAATTGCTGCTCTCAAGACAGCAAAAGAACATTATACCAAGTACTAGATTACCATGTATTTACATTGACCTCAGCTGCCCTCAGTTTTTTTCGCCAGCCCAAAACATTTTGTCATTATTTTCGCAAAATCTACTATATTTTAATTCATCAATTTCTCTACCTACAGAAATTTTTGTCTGCCATAAGTTTAATCATATACTCCTCCATATATTCTGAGCCCACTCAAAAAAAATTATCCAAATCCGTCAAGATTTTGACCTTCGAGAAGCAAAACAAATTGAAGGTGCGCAAAATTCACGTGATGTGCATTCTTTTTGCACGCCACTGTATATGGAACAGAAACAGCTTGAGAATACAATGCCAAAACTGCCAGTTCAGTTAGTGTTGGAATATCTGTTAATGCCTTAAAGAGATTCTCCTCCATGTTTGAATATCAAGCCTGCCCTTTCTTTGCCTTGGCATATTCCAGGTAATCAATAAATAAATCACGGTGCAAGGTCAAAACTTTGGCTGCATCACAATGTGATTGAAATCGGGTATTTGATGTATCTGGAAAGGTAAAAATTTTGCCAGTTTTATTTGTCCACCAAATTCGAAACTGGTCATGATGTCCAGACTTATCATTTTTATTATTCAAAATTTCTCCCGCAAGTTTGCAGCCTTGATTCCACCTCTGGTGGAATTTTTAATAGCTTTTTGAGCTATATCAGAGTCATCATTGCCATCATCTATGGTTTGAGACTGAATAATGCCAGCATTGATTTTATTTGGAAGAAGAACAGGTTTTTCATGGTTCATATCACCCCAGAACTGACTCATTGCAGTATATCCACCTAAAACTGTATTTAAATCCTTGTGACATCCACAGCCAACCCAGATGAATAACTTGAACAAAGCTTGTTCTTTTTTAGGTAGTTTTTCAAATGACTCTTTCCCAAGCTCTATAGTCAGGGTTGAAAGCATCTGTGATTTACGTTCATTCTGCTCAAGCTCAGATAAATTGTCCCATTTTTTGTGCCCTCCTGCTTTGGTGATCATTTCCTCATTTGCTTTCAAAAAATGGGGCATGAGCTCAGCAGTAGATTCATCTACAATTCTCTGCTCACCAAGAAGCTGATGAGTAGCAGAGCTTTTAACCTTTTTCATAAGTGCAAAGTCCTTCTTTTCTTTAGCACAATGATCACTGTGCATTCCAAGAAGTTTGATATAGATTTTCAGAAGTCGGCTGAACATATTATGTTCTTCTGCAAGTGGGCTATTGTTGAATGTATCTATAGTCCCCTGCAGCAGGTCATCCCAATCCTTGACTGATTGCTCACTGCTTCCATCCAGAGATCGCTGAAGTCCCAGAAATCTTGTAACCTGAATTTCATTTCCATTTGAATCATTTATCTTGTAATTGGCATGACGTGAGTTGTAGTTGAGATTTTTATGGCCAGTTCCATCTGAGCTGAATGTTAGGCCTTTGGCCTTTTCCATTTCAAAACCAAGTTGAATTTGAGCAGCATGATACCCCTCCTCAATAATTTGAGATATTGTTCGGGATGTAATATGTCCTACAGCTTTGATGCCAGCTGCTGACAGTACAGCAGTAATTACACTCATAATATTTGCATTGGAAACACCAGCCTGAGATAAAACACGAACAAGGTTCCGTGTTTGATTGGAGTATACACCCTTCTTCAAAAGATAGAAAGTTGTTTTCTCCTCTATAATTTTGTCCCTAGTTTTCTGAACAGCCAGACGTTTGCTTGATGCAGCTCGATATGTTTTTCTCTGCAAATTGTAAATTTTTCCCTGAGCCTCTATGAGCTTGACTTTGGATGCTGTTATCTGATTATGCATCCAAGCAAGCTCTACCACACAGTGCTTTGCTGACTTTGACAGTTCCTTTTGCAGTACATCATTCTGCTTAATTGCATGCTTAACATCTTGAATACCCACAGCTTTCTCGTTTTCAAGAGCCTTGATTTCCTCAAGCTTTTTCCGTTGAGCATTTTTTAGATCTGAGATCTCTGCATCCAAATCACTTTTGCGCTTGCTTGCTCTTTGACAAGCACAGCACTCAACCTGAAGCTTCTTATAGGTGAGCTCCTGAAGATGCTTGACCTTTGTAATCTGAGCTCTTAGCTTAGAAGTCTCATGGTCAGTGCAAGCTTTCAAATCATCTAGCTGTGCAGTCAGAAGCATGCAGGCTTCCTTTGATTGTTGAAGTTCATCACATAGATAATCAACCTCAGCAAGGGCATCAGCAAGCTCACTTTGGCACTTCTGCAGAGCTATTTCAGGGTCAGGAGCAATAGCAGAGCGGGCCTCATTAGCCTTAGCCAGTACCTGCATCCGAGACAACAAGCATGCAGATTTTGGAGCCATCAATGACAGTAATCAAGAGATGATCTGT
Source organism: Psilocybe cf. subviscida (assembly GCA_013368295.1). Classification (NCBI taxonomy): domain Eukaryota; kingdom Fungi; phylum Basidiomycota; class Agaricomycetes; order Agaricales; family Agrocybaceae; genus Psilocybe; species Psilocybe cf. subviscida. The sequence goes on along the minus strand of JAACJJ010000056.1, from coordinate 4,507,775 downwards.
ACCTTGATCAGGGAAGAACTCAATTTAATGGAGATTTTCTTATCTAATCATGAGTAGAATGGCTACCTGAATGTTTGATATTGATTTGGAGAAAGTAGAGAGAGCAACTGATGGTGATGTAGGGCAAAATCTGTATTATATGACCATTTAGTGCATAAATAGGTGTAAATCAGTGATTATTGGCTTACTTGAATGTAAACCCAAGCTGGATAAGCTACTTTCAAGGGGGAAACAGTAGGACAATGATGAGAGAACTGAACAAGATTGGTTATCTGCCTTTCAACTGATTTACGAACTGATCACACTATCCAAGTAGGCCAAATTTGGGTGGTTTGGAAAGATCAGCTATGTACTTGTCAGGATCAAAAGATTAGATCTTGGTCCTTTAATAGAACTTGAATCTTTTCTAAATTTAAACATTTGATATGAAACGAATTTTGATTTCGACTTCCTTTTATGGTTACAATCGCAATTTTTCTGCGTATTTTGGCTTTTTCTCGGACATGAGCACATGAAAAAAAAAAATGCTTCATACAAAGTCAAGATTTAGCCAATCCAAACACTTTATCCCAGCCAAAGTTGTCACAGAAATGTGTTCCTGTTGAGTACATAGACTGACAAGTAAAGCATATTTGATGGGGCTAATTTGGCAGGGGATTTGGCAGTTTGGTATAATCCACACTATATCTACCTTAATTTGACATTTCAGAACAAAGATTACACCCATAAAATATGTCTCAAACTTTCAAACCGTGCTACAAACGGTTGTGGATCGCACAATCTGTGTGGGTCACCAATTTTTGCGACGCACGGGTGTCACACGCGCGTGTGACTACTCGTGACTTGAGTGGGAATTGCGAGCCCCCACTTGGTGCTCAGCCGCAATTCTCGGCACTGCCGATTACAGCAGATTTTGCCAGATTTGGACCCAAGTCTGGCCGAAAATCGCCTAGCACGTTTTGACTGGGCTTGACTCCTCTCCACCATCAACTTCATCTGTGTACTCTTCCTACCATGATCTTCCACGGTCGTAACGAACATATCCTCAATGACAATGGAACGGAATGTCAAACAAGTTGGAAGCCGATTATGGTCGCTGCTCTCACCGCAACGGAGAAGGCGCTTGAAGGTCTACCTATTCCTGCGGCCAAAACGTGCATCTCGTTGGTGCTGAAGGTCATCGAAGCGGCCGATGTACGTTGATATCTCTTGGGAGACTGAGATGTTCTGATGACCATTGCTCTCAGGTGGCAGCGGACAATGAGAAAATACTGAGGCAATTACACGCTCGGTATCAGGACCTCAAGGATTTCTCTCTATCCATGTCATCTGATATTCCTAAGACTGTTCAGGACGACGTGAATGATCTTGACGCGTGAGTGTTCTGCGTCTCTCAGTGCCCCTTCCTCGTGTTTATTTTACAACTCAGCAAGCTGAAACGATTGGCGGAACGATGGGAGCCTCGTCTCACCAGGAAGTCCAGGAAGAGAGATATCATCCTGAATTTGCTCACCGCTTCGGATTACCGTGATATGTTGAAAGGATTCGTCACCGAAACCGATCAAGCCATTAATGATTTCCTGGTGAGTTTTAATGCGGACATTCAACGGAGAAACAATGCTTATTGCTTTTTGACAAAAAGCTTCGTTTCGGAGTTCAAACCTGGGTAGGTCATCCGCGAATTTCTCATAATCTTCATTTCTCATAATCTTTAATACTGAACTCATGAACAATAACGTAGATAATAACCTACAGAGAGATTGTCAAGAGTGAGTTCTTCTCCTTCCAACTTATATATGAGCTCTGAAGTATCAGTTTTTCAGATCGACAGATAGCTGTCTTGTCCTCAATGAATTGTGCCCAATACGCACCCTATAATTCTCTACGCGCAGATCGCGCGGAACTTTGCTTGCAAGGTACTCGCCAAATGGTGCTGATGACAACCATGGGATGGGCTCAAGATGCAGATCCTGATCGACCTCCGATTTTTTGGCTCAACGGCCTTGCCGGAATCGGTAAAACTACTATTGCCCACACTATTGCATCCCTGCTAGACGAGAAAAACCAGCTCGCTGGCAGTTTTTTCTTTCTCCGGTCTGACGATTATCTCAAAGATGCCCGCCTCGTCTTTCCAACGCTAGCATTACAGCTTTCCGAGGTAGACCCCCTCATCAGGACACGGCTCGTAGAGGTCTTGGAGAACGACCCCGGCTGCGTAACTCGATCGCTTTTGACCCAGTTCGACAAGCTTATCTTGGACCCAATTTCTGCTGTGTCCTTCTCGAAACCTCTCATTCTCGTTTTGGATGCGCTGGACGAGTGTCAGCCAAGTAGCCTCGCGGCGGAAATACTTCACATTCTCGTCAGTAACATACAAAAAATCCCCTTTCTGCGCGTCTTTATGACCAGTAGACCCGAGGCGCATTTCCGGGAGGCACTCGGTATTGTAGTCGGCGATTCGGTACACCAGAAATTGGTTCTACATGAGAATATAGAAATACAAGAAGAAGTCGAGGAGGATATTCGACTCTATCTGAAGACCAGCCTCCAAAAGATATGGAATAGAGATCAACCGGGAGAGTGGCCATCGGCAGCGGACCTGGAGACTCTGGTGCAACAATCTGGGAAGCTTTTCATTTATGCGGCGACTACGATACGCTTCATTGGGGGGAACCGGTCATTGAACGTCGATAGGCAGCTCCGCAATCTTCTCAAACTCCAGAAGAAACACGCCCCCAACACTGATGTTGAACCATATATGCACCTGGATCAGTTGTATTTGACTGTTCTGGAGACGGCACTTGCAACAATCGACACGAAGGACACATACTACAGTGTACGCTTCCACGATATTGTGGGCAGCATAGTCCTCATGCAAAAGGCCCTACCAGCGGGATCCTTAGCAGCCTTTCTGGGGAATTACGATGTGGCCGATATCAAGCAAACCCTCTACTATCTCCATTCTATCTTCATCGTTCCAGACGAACCCTCACAGGCACTTCAAACATATCATTTGTCCTTTCCCAACTTCATCACAAACCCTGAGCGTTGTACCAACAGTGACGCATACATTGATCCCCAAAAACAGGAGCGATACCTCTTCCTTCGGTGTCTCCACACCATGAAACGTTTCTTTGGGCCTCATGTGCAGTCGAAGCGGCGCCCCACAGCTGGACAGGACACTGTCCGCCATGTTGGTGGCCAAGATGTTGACCAGCTGTCAAATGATTCCGGTGAAGAAAACGACTCTCAGATCGACGCGGGGGTCAACTTGGATAAAGCGGAGCGCGACGCCAGTGATGACTTTTATGAAGGGGACTTGTCAATGACCCCGGAGGTCCGGTACTCAAATAATCATTGGTGCTCTCATTTGATCGCTATTCGTATCCAAGGGAATGTGGTTGAGAAAGAACAGAGCGCAGAGGAGCAGAAGCTTGTCATTGAGTTGGAGTACTTCCTCGCTTATCATCTTTCGCAGTGGCTTGAACGGAGAATTGGTTACACTCTGTTGACAGTCGGTGCCACTAAGCTGAAGCTTGCTCAAGATACCTTCGACATCATGTACAATGCACACCGCTGGGTGGTAAGTCATTCTTTATTATTACACAGTGTCCAATTGGAATTCCTAACCGCAATGGCCCATTTGTAGGCAGCTAATACTGATTCACAGGGAAGCCGGAGAATGAAACAAATCATCAAGACCAATGCCCGCGGGGCATTTGCACGTCTGTTCCCACGAGCCACGGGCAAATACATCTTGGGCGCCCGTCTCGGTGATCAAGATGGTCCATCGGGTAAGACCGCAACGGGAAGCAAAGTCGCTGATCCAACCAACGACGACCCACTTGAACAGCATATATTTGGCACCGCCGCGGAAGCAGAAATCGATCAGGGCACCATTTTCCATCTGAACAACGAGGCCATATTGGAGAGACTTATCAAACACGTTGAAATTTCTGATGCTGCTGGCGCAGACATCAATGGACTCTTTGGCTCTGCAAGCCCGACATTGATACTACAGATTGCGGAAATGAACATGCGGAGGGAAATGGCGCTGGACGCCATGAAAATGGACCTGGAAAGGGACAAGTTGAGATTGGGGGCGCGCTATCAGGACGGTATGTCCCGGGCTGTGTCTCTTTCTCTCACTTTACGATAGGATCTGACAAATCGCACAGAGTACGTCTCAGATTTTGAACCAGGTCAGAGAAACTTACAATGCTGACTGCCTTTGGCGCTCATTAATTGGTTTCAGATTCTTATCTTCTTCGATGACTAAGACATCAATCTTCACAACCTTCACCAGGATAGCTCTTTTAAGAACATATTACCCTCTTCCAGTATATCCCGTTTTGATGCTCGTCTTGCAGCCCGGTGTTGATATTATGATAAAAAGGTCCTTTGACAAAATACGTATGCACACATATTCCCGGGCTTATTACACCCTCCCGTATTTCGGCTATCTGAACATCTTGTTCGAACAATTCATGGGGGATATATATTTGATTTTGCACGCTGCTTAACATTGCCTACCATAAGTTTCGGAGGTTCGGCACTCAATTTCCCAGCTCAAGGGTATCCTGCGATTTGAAGATGAGAAGACGGCGCGAGGGTGCAAGGTCCCTGTCAGCACCTATTGCTTGTCTACTTATGAGCACTAATCTTACCCCCACCATTGGCCATCCCTGCAAAGCACGCTAGCGCGTCTGACGTCCCTCACGACAAGCCGATTGGAAATATACACTCTTGTCACAGTTTCGGACATCACCATTTCGCGTTTGGATCATACTTTATGGTTGGTAGTGTTATTTTTAGCACAGCGGCTCCATTACTGTACCTCTACATACGCTACAAATATACTACCGCTTGCGCCTCGCCTGACACTTTTCCTCAAACCCGCACATAGTTTGGCATACCCCCCATACTGCCTCTCGTGCCTGTACATAGTTACCCGCGTTTGTTGCGATCGTAGGTTTTGTTCGCGCTCGTGTTGTACGCCCTCGTTCCGCCCCTGCTACTCGCGTTGCACATACTTGCTCTGCTGCTTATGCCTGTATTTGATGCTGGTGCCCGTCCCGCCGCTACTCGTGCCCGCATTCAGCGCTTTCGTCCGTCTGACTGCTCGTGCTCGTATGCGAGCGCTGTCGTCCGTGCCAGCGCTCACGCGGGTGTGCGACGTATTCCTCCCAGAATATCCTTGACCTTGTTCGTTCGTGCTGCTGCATGCCGTCTGTTCGCCGTAGCTCGTCCCGTTGTGATAATTAAAGCTGGTGCATCGCTTGTCAAAGGTTTCGCGCTTCTTGCATCGTTTGTACTTGGACTCCAGTTCCGTTGTCCATTGTCTGTTGTCCTCTGTCGTGAGTGAAGACTATGTACCAGTATCTCCCGTGAGTCGTTCCGTTCCCAGCGACGCTCGACCCATCGATGGTGCTGGTCCTCAACACGGTTGACATGCTGCTCCTGCGCGATACGTGGGCCATGGGTCATGATATACGCCATCCCTCGTGCTACAGGGCTCGGTTGTGCCGGTTCTCGACGGCGTTTGACTTGTGGCTAGTGCTTCCGCTCAACTTGGCTCGACTCATCCCTTGTGCTGCGGGATTCGCTGGTGCGCGGCACGTTCGTCCCGGCGTCGACCTGGTTCTAATCAGCCATTCATTGCTGCGCTCGTCCCATTGCTTGAAATCCCACTCCGTCCGATCCCGTGAGTGGTATATCGCGTCGTGCCGCCGTTTTCTGCACCAGTGCCCGCCTTCAAGTTGCTGCAGTACGCAGCGTAGCTGACGGCTCATAGCCTCGCTCCTGGTTCATGTCCGACCCGTCGTCGCTTGTCCTACTGTTGTTGCTCGTTCGTCATTGTGTATCTCATATCTCATCCTGTGGGTCATGATCCTAGTTTGACGCCATCATCTGTGCCCGCGACGGCAGCTGCGAGTTTGTGGTGGGGTCGGTGAGGGTGCAAGGTGTAACAGTTCTGTGCTATATGCTGACGGGTAATGCTGGAGTTGTCGCGAGGGATAACGGTGCTTGTTGCGAGTGGATGCTGTAGCATCTAGCCGGCCACTCGACGCGTCGGCGTTTGTCATACGGCGACGTGGTAGATCAACATGGAGGAGGTGAGCGGGGGAATGGCAAGGGCGACAGCGGGGCAAACAATCCGAGCCTTTTTTGAGGGAGATTTGGGCGAGCACGGCAAGGTAGGGTACACGAGTGTATAGCGCTGGGTCAAAGACCTGAGAAGGAGCAGGACGTAGTCAGAACACAAGGTCTCTGGTCCCCAGCAGGGGCGAAATGAGAAAGAAAATACGTACCTATTCATCTTGAGCACCATCGAGGATCCATTTACATCACGTCATCCCCATCGCCACCTTCCATTTACTTTGTCCTGACGTTCGTTTGAGTTCCCGCGCGCGCACTTAGGCCCAAAACGAGGGCGATAGGGTCGTAAAAAGATGCGTCAGCTAGCGTATCGTGATGGGGAAAGGTGAGTCTTACCTTGTTGCATCGTTTTGCTGGCCAATTAGGGCAATATGTCGCATCAAGGGGTGCGTCGCCAACAACGTGCACTCGTTGGAGTTCGTCTAGCGGCCGGCACTTGGTTGAGAGCGAGACAACATGGCTGCACCCCTCGAGAGGCTCTCAGTCATTAGCACCAGCGTCCTAGGCTGCCGGCTTAGTTCTGGGCTGCAGATGGGAAGGGTGGCATAGCGCGGTGTAATGGCTGTGTGTAGATGAATGGAGGTGTTCGAGATTGACCGATGACCATTGACATTGAGATTGGTTGTGCCAGTTATCGTGCTGGTACTTGACACATACTCGCGCCCGATATTTTTGCCTGCACTTAACAACGATGCTTATGGTTGGCGATCCCATTCATGCCCTCGGTCGTCTATTAAGAGATGGACTATTGAAGATCAGTGTGTCGGCACAAGGGACTGGCGGTAACTAGCAAGCATATGCTGGTGCTGGAATATTTGGTGCTATCTGAGTGGGGGGAAACGGGGACGGGGATGGGGAAAGCTGTGGGTGTGGGAGGGTGCAGCGATGCGAGACTGGGCTATTAAAAAAAGTAAAGAGGGTCGGTCAGTCAACGAAGCAAAAGAAGTACGGCTCCTAATTACCTGGGATGGGACCTGTGCAATATAAATACAGCCTGTAGTCTTGGGGGATCTGCGTCTCGCGGACGCTGACACCGCCGCCGACTGCTGCGCCCAACATTCGAGCCATGGCGGGGTCTGTGCTCACCACCATGAGACTGGTTGCGGTGCTCAAAGGCACGCAACGCATTGCTCCTCGGCGCTCAACGCATCTGGAATGCTGGTGCTGAACACTGCTTGATCCGTGGCTCGTGCTGGTGCGTGACACTGCTCCGTTCGTCATTTGTACGCAATCAATCGCGCATGCCTCCTTCTGAGCAGATTTTCGCCCTTAAGTCAGCAAGGCAGTCTAGCAGATGGAGCGGGCGAGGGCAGCGATGGCCCTGGTGATGCAGAGAGGGTGCAGCGTATTCGAAGGAGATTGAGGCAGGACGGGGAGAGGTGAGCTGCCCATCTGCCCCTCCTCTACCTCTCGTCGGCATGGCGTTCGTTCCGAATCGTTCGGGTTCCTGCGCATGAGCTTGCTGAGAGGATGTGCCAACAGGCATACCGCGATGGAAGGAGGTGAGTCTCACTGTATTCCATCGTTTTGCGGGCTGGATTAGGCCAGATATCACGTCAAGAGTTGAGTTGACAAAGGGGTGCACCAGTTGGGTTGTGTCTAGTGGAGGGGCAATGCCGCTGCACTCCCGAGGGGCTTTCAATCATTACATAGCACCAGAGCCCTGGCCTGTCCGCTTGGGTCTGGGCTGCAGGTGCGAAGTGTGGCATTGCGCGATTTGGTGATTGAACGTTGATGTTGAGGCCAAGGCCTGAAGGACTGATGATGGGACGTCGGCTATTGATCAAATTGTCGGAGTTACATACTGGCATCTCGGCATTTTGAATATAAAAGGCAAAGCTCATCATGATGGCTGGATAAAATAGGCAACAGACGAATTTTGGCTGTAGAACCTTAGGGTGCGTTCGGATACACAATCGCTGCCGGCTAGTAGCTTGCTAGTAACTTTGATGGCACCCCGTGATGTCACGAGTGACATCCCGATTTGGTACTAAGCCATCACATATAGTAGGTAGTAGTGTATTTCGCCCATAACTTGCCACAATTTCCATTTTTCTTCTTAATTCAAGTCCCAACAGGTAGAAAAGAAGAAGCCTCGCAGGGAAGTGCTCTTTTGGTGACCACTTATTGTCTGCAAGTGGTTGGTATTGCAGCAATACTATATGCTGAACCTAATTACCGGCGCCAACCTTATTATCTATCTCGGTCGCATGGTATAACAAGCGCGTGCAGATATCATATATATATATTGATAGGTAAGACAGAAACCAAGTGTATGGAGGGTGAATATTTAATAATGGACGAGGCGCAACGAATTACCGCAGTTGTGCGCGCAGCGTCACAGGCTGCTCACAATCACGTGGTACCATCAAAGTTACTAGCCACCTACATCAGCAAAATCACAGAATGCTTTTCGGCTTTTGCCGGCATTTTACCTTGGCACACGTCAAAAGCTGCAAAAAGCTGAAGAAAGCGGTACTATGTCACTTTTTGTTGCAGTGTACCGCGTCGTTAGAAAAGTTAAAACCGCATATATACCTTGCTACAACTCGATCCAGCACTCTACACACTTTATTCACAGAAAACCGAAGGAAAAATACATGAAAATTGGCTTTGTAAATGATAGGTGCGTTGCTTTCCTAAACGGCGACCTGGGTTGGCAGCTTGGCAGCTTTTCGGGTTAAACGTCCCTTTTTTGGGTTGAGCAACCCGAAAAAAGCAATTTGTGAACTTACTGATGTACTAGCCGGCATCGATTGTGTATCCGAACGCACCCTTATTGGCTTGCTGGGAAACAGCTAGACTCCTCACCCCCTTAATTGCCCTGATCGTTCAACCGGTGAACGCCGAGTTTTCTGATGGTATCATTTCGTTATCTTATCTTGCCGCTGTTGCAAGTAAATGCCAATTCCAAGCCAATTCTTCAAACCCTTCCGTGTTTCAACATACGGTTAGGCTTACTGGACCTGCACTTATGCGTGCTTGTGCTTTCAATTTTCGACCTTTAAACTCCTTTATCCGGTCTATATTCCTTCTCAGGGTTTAAGATGCCAGGTGATTTTGTTCCTCAAACACCCAGAATTAGAAATTCATCACAGTTGAGAGCTCGAGGTCTTTAAGGGGGCATACGAGCCCCCCATCCCGACGGGGTAGTATAATCAGAGCTTTGTACCGAAATCTTCGTCGAAATTTCCCTAAACTCCTATTGCTAAGTATGTGAGCGCGCCTGCACGGGAGACATGCTGCAGATGCCTCATCCACTGGTCAGTTTTACAGGAAGGGCCCAAGGCATCAATGTCAAGGTAGATCCTGCTAATGGTCCTAACCATATCCACCTCCAAAGAGCCACCGTTCTATAAAAAAGAGCACGCTACCGCTGGGCTCATCCCTCCAACTCTTTCAAGTCAAGAAGAAGCAGAAGGGCCTGAGCGACTTCCGGTTCATCGGCGGCATATTATCTGGTTTACCTCAGGAGAAAACCGCGTCAAAAAAATCGTACAGTGTGTCAATACAGACAATTATATATTCACATATGCTCTTTAATTTGATGATAGTCATGAAGTTTGCAGATGAATCAACAGCTCACAAAGGTAATATGGTCTCAAAGAAAGAGGCTTCAGTGGGTGTTTCTGGTGAAGGAATGCTTGAATAACGCCTGATGCCGCCCCTTAGAGACAATTCTGTTCTTGTGTCAATCCTGTTTCCTGAATGAAACCAACACATCGTCCTGATCCATGTATTGGCCATGTAAGTATTTCGGATGAATTTCTCAAACAGTCACCACAGCAAGCCTCAAAATGACGACGTCATTCCCTAGTTTTTTTGACTTTCTGAGACCTACCTCTCCCAGTGTCCTCGACATCTATGTCTGCGATTCTCGACCTTTTTCATTTTCATTGGCACTCTTATATTGGCACTCGTATATCGACATCCTCAGCAAGAATACATCGCTGGGGAGCCTCACAGAGCCGCCCCTCGCACCTTTCTGTCAACGAGCCCTCTGTTCCTATGTATTGGTAGCAAATCGACGCATCAGCGATTAGAAGTGTTGATTAAATACTAATACAAAGTAACATTTGTGATCATGCTGCACAGTGCCCCAAAAACTTTGACACAAATTCCGACTCCGGAGTAATTCTTTTCCAGTCTTCATGTACCCCAGTACCCAGAGACTCGCTTTGATCTCAGATCTCCGCGCGCGGATATGATATTTAGCGATCCCTTCACTCTACTTCGTATCCGACGTTGCAAGGTCAAAGATGTTCTGTCGAGCGCTATTAGCTGATGAATGGATTTCTCGATGGAATATTTCAAAGATATATCATTCATGTTTAATCAGATTCAAGATATTGGCACTCAAAGAACAACTACGATATATGTATAGGCCTGTTCGCATCTGCAACGATCTAATTTCAATTCAAAGGCGGACCGTAAGCTTTATCAGCGACGCGCCCGAAAACTGACTGAAAATATTGTTGTTGAGGTCATTTGCGGATACCGGCGTTGCCCCCTGCGTCGAGAGCTTCCCGTAGTTCAAATCGACATTCTTCTGTACCGTGTCTCCCCCAGCTGAATCGGAGTAGAAGCCGATAAACTGGGTGACGCCCGTCCGCAGGTTCAGGAAGAAATTCTGGACCTTGCCTCGGACGTACGTTGTGTACGTTGTGGCCATGTTGAAATTCCCCTTATTGGGCGCATCAACTTTGGAGTCCTGAAGGTGCGTTACATGGGTAAGTAGAAATTGCTTTTTCATGGTCCAGGTTGACGTACAGCGTTATATCCTGTGTAGAAGTCTGCCCAAACATCTTTCACACAGTTTGATACCAGCACGAACTGGTCGGCAACAGGTCTAAGTGAACACGCTTAGTTAGTACAGATACCAACGTGGGGCGCGATTACTTACCCATCTAGCATATAACTCAGTAATGATGTGGCCTAAGGATATGAGTATTGCAATCTTCAAAAATACCTTAACGATCAACGATCACTCACCGCCCTAATCTCGAACACTTTCTTGCTGTAAGAATATCTCTGAAACGTGGACTTTGACTTCAGCGCGGTCCCCGTGAATGCCTGTGGAGCTGAATGAGCATATATCCCCAAAGGTCATAAAATTTAAACACTAACTCGAGCTTTTATCCCGTTGGCGGTCGACTCAAGCCACGGCATTTTGTTCCCACCCGCAATAACAGACTTCGAATTGCTCGGCTGACAGCTCTGCAGGCGCTGGACGACGGAAAGTCCCTTTCCGTTGTTTACTTGGCTATATGAGGAGGGGCTGTTGATGAAAGACTTAGCCCAGCTACAGTAGTTCGTCGTGCCAGCGGCATTCATCCATAGTGCAGGCGATTGTGCGAGTGTATTGATGAAGTCGGTCACTGCCCACCAAGAGTAAGGCATGTTATTCTGCAGCAAATTCAAAGACGAACGAAACTTACAAAGCTGCATTTCGTATACGTGCTCGCGGCCGTACGTGTTGACATTGACGCGCCCAACGTCGGTGGCATAGGCTTTGAAATTTCCGTCCAAGCTACAGGAGTTAACAGTAAGCAACAAATGCACGGATTTCCTGGTTTAACGTACGTGGTAGGAGACGCAAGGTTATAAAAGTTGTTGCCAGCCTGGTCATCTGTGCAGGAGTGAGTTTGGGAATAAAAGACTGTGTATAACATGACGTACAAGGGAATGGATCAAAGGAGAATCCACTGTTCAAAGCGATTATATATCAGGGAAGGTAGGGATTGCTGAAGGCACAAAATCCACTAACGGGCATGACGCCACCGTGACCCCTGGAGACGGGCGCAGAACAAACGAGGAATTTAAGGCCAGTTCTTCATCAAATGCCTCGCCTAAATCGAATGCTCTGCGGAAGACCGAATCTAGAAACAAGGTTAAACTACAATCATCACGGGAATGGGTTACATGTACCATCATCCCTGAGGAAAGTATCATCATGCTGGTCAGTAAGAACCGGGGTAGACAGTAGGACAACTCACACATCCCCGGGGTCTGGATAGCATACTTGGTAAGAAACGGATAAATCAACTGAGAAAGGTGAGCACTTACAGTCGCTGTAGATGTCGTTGTCGGTATTGTCCTGACCTATTTGATTATCTACATTTGGGCAGTTCAGAAACCCTGGGCAGGTCGGAACGGACGCCACGCGCTTCTCCAGACTAGGGATTGCTTCAATCTCCCGCTTCCCCCTGCCTCTAGTTTCAATAACGCGCGCGCCACGTTTTGTTGGCGTGGGATATGGTAAACCAGTACCCATCTCATGTTCAATCTGAGATCTTCTGAGACTCGGCTGCTGCATTGAACTGAAGCACTACTCAGATAGCCTTCAGTAACGATACTTCAAACATAAGCACAATGCATACCTTGTCGGCGAAGACATGGTCTTTGTTGTAGAAAGTGAATGGCGTGGTTGACGCCTCCCAGAACAACACATTGCCGGTGACTCCGCCGGTCACGATCAATCCGAAATGTGGCGCTATGCAAACCTCCAAGGCGGAGGCTAAGGACACAGATCCATTGATGGCAATACCTGCGTACAAATCTGCGACCACATCATTAGACAGGAATCACCTTTGTTCAGAGACCGAGACAAACCTGCGCTGACGTATGCTTGAGCATCGATGAGTTGGCCGTTGAGTACAGAGATTCCAAGTTGAATTGTTGGAACCATGTGGACAGTGACATCTCCTGAGAGATCCACATTGTACCCTAAACTGTATTTGACCAGTTGCGCTGGAGGGCTAACAACAATGATGAGATTGTGATAGACTATGCCGCAAAAGAGCCACCAACCTTGGATTTGCTGCAGGACCAATGGTGTCTGTTCCAGTGTTCCCAAGGGCGTAGTTGATGGGTGGAAATTGATAGGTCAATGAGGTAGTAAGTTGCCTGGGGCATTGTGTTAGTTCAGAGAGACAACGGCAAGAAATGATTTGGCGCATACCCTTGGACGCTGAGTTGACCGGCGACTACATGATGATTTCAGGTGAGATTAGTCACATAGAAACAATACGAAAGCAATCACTATATCCTTCAAGTACCAGTGATGGCCCAACTGTCAGCAGGCCAGGATAATACAGGCCGGGGAAACCAAATGATGCGAAGGTGACTCTGTCAGAGTTATACTGCACGAGGGCCTCGCCTTGGACAGTGAAGGTGGCAGATGCTGAAGCGTCCGATGCTGTCATCCAGTCGTCAGCAGTTGCGCCTGTAACAATGAGGGACACGCACAGAAATGGACATAGGAAGCCGTGACTGCAGGAGGAACGACTGTTCCTTGGAGATAAAACCCATACCTAGCATTCATATCTGGCCAATGATCAGTCGGAACGACAATCAGAATAAGTGATACTACTTACTAGCCGTGCCCGTAAGTGATATATCAAGAGAGGCGTCGAATTGAGGTGGGCCATCGCAATGTGACTCCTGTGTGCAGAGAATACATAGTGAGACGTGTACCATCATCTTCCACGCTAAGCCATACTTGGTGGAATATGTTCCAGGTGTCTATGAAGGGTCAATATTTGAGATTTCATTTGAGCAAATGGAGGCCTACCCGACCAAACTGAATTCCCACTCAACATTAGTCTTCGAAACGAGATAAATGATGGATGACACTTACAAAAGGTCCGGGTTTGAGATTTATCAACTTCGAGAGTCGTAATCTTCGAGAGCCATGTCTTGAAAGCTCCCCACCATCTCTTTTCTTTAGGGTTTTGCCAAAGACCTCGCTCCTCAAGCCTGATCCAGGGAGATACCATTGTCAGTTGAGGCGTTTGGAATCACTCTCATTTGTTACAGTTTACTTACCACTGTCTTCGCTCTGGTGGGGAATCAACAACACTATCCCTGTTAAATGCGTTGACCTTGAGGATGACTGGGCCTTTTTCTTTCTGTTTTGCAAGCTTACCAATATCCTGGCATATCGGTGACATCTGAAATCATTTTAATTGATGGAATTCGACCTGGAGTAAGATGGGCATACCTGCACGCATGTAAACCGGGCCATTCGAAGCAGGTATTGCCGCAAAGTTGTAATCAAAGCTCAGCAGAAACACGCTCTCCGATGCGGGCTTTGCTTTAGCATGGAAACCACTCAGCACCGTTTGATTTGGATGGACATCAAGGCTTGCAACTCTCGCGTATGGTCCCAGGCCACAGGACTTTGGCATCTCGACGATTGTATGCTCCGCGCCTCCTACAGGTTGGGGGCATGAGAGTAAGGTCGAGTCCTCAAGGTTTGTTGGAGTATAACGCACCAATAAGGACATGTTGACATGCCGGGGAGTTTGCCTTAGAGCAATACATCGCGACCTGTAGAGTATAATATTGAGCTAAAATGCGGTCAGATTGAAATTTTAATGCACCTGTTGTGGTTGGTCGCTCTGTGCATTGCATCCCGTGATGACCCAGTTCGACTGAATGCTCAACGATGATACAGAAGAGGCCTTCGGGGAATCAATGAACAACTCTCCGAAGGCGCCCGAGTTCTCGTTATCAGATTCCTTAAATGTGGAAGATGTCCCCGATTCTGTTTTCACTGCTTTGCTCAACGTCCCAACATCAGGATCAAGGTCGACATGAAAGATGTCATTGCCTGAGTCCGGCACACCACTAGGGAAGATGTCGCCGAAAGGAGCAGGCAGGTCCACAGGTGGGTCGCAGCAGTATTGCCTTGTTGCGCCCCCAGCGCAAGCAAGAGTACCATCGCCGACAGCATCATTGACTTACAGATGTCTTGCATGAGTTTGTGAAGCGGCACATCACACAATTGTAACTCACATATGGTAAGTTGACCAATACCGCACGAGGCGTCATCGCCTGATATTAAATCAGCTCCGATATATCAGAATAAAGGTGGTACTTACAAAGCGGGGGTGTACCTTTCCATTCACAGTTTGCGTATGGTAGTGGATTAGTGCAGCAAAATCCTTGTGACTTGCCAGAAGCGCAGACGCCACGGGCAGTAGAGAGAGAAGTTTGGAAATGACTAAAGCCCGATGGGCAGGTTGTGTCTGGTGTTGTGCTGCACTCTAGATAGTTACATTAAGTTGACGGTCTTGTTAGAATCGAAGCCGCTCTTACCGGTAAATATACAATCTGCAGGCGCAGGAAGGTCCGCTGTACAACATATAGCGGTCATCCCTCCGAAACAAACTTGGTTGGTGGTGTCGCCAATGATGTCTTTTCCGATCAGTATCTCATCTTCGTTGCACTGTGGGACGCAGGGCGTCTTGTCGTCCGTGTATCCACGCTCTAATTAAAAAAAAATTGGGTAGGTGAGTTAAACCAATCGAAAGAAATCACACAGAACATGACGCACTCGCACACGTTTTTCCCTTGATTTCTGGACAACATAGGACAGCAGGTATCCCCTTTTTTAGGTCGCAGTTGCCAGTGAGAGGGTTGTAGTATACGGAGGTGATCAGGTTGTCCGGGTAACACTGCTCTGAGTTAGCATTGGAAAATTTGGAAGAAAAGGCTGACAACATACAGACTTTGAGCCGCAGTCCCCAACATAGCATGGGCCAGCAGAGCTCACGAGGTTGGTGTCGCGACTGCCGATGCCCGTAAGCCCAGGATAGAGGGCCTCAAGGGCACTGCGACTATATGAATTTGGCATCTCGCTACAAGAGTTTTGAATATTCACTTGTAGTTATTGTCATCCTAGCAAGTCATTAGCCTCATGGGCGCGATAGAATTCCAATATTGTTAACCTACTTGGTCGACGCTCCATATCATAGTTCCACCAATACAGTGGTCGTTTGCACTGTCATGGGCGTTTTAGAATCGATCAAGACCTTGAATTGGACTGGAACATACTAGTTCATCTTGATGGCAAACGCTGTGAGGTGGAAGGAGAGATCGCAGGAAATGCCCCAGAAATGCCATTAAACAAATTACAACTTACGGAGATTATATATAAAAATACTCACTCTGATCAGTGTCAAAGCTTACCCATTGGTTCCTAGAGGGGATAATCAGCCTCTATTGTACCAAAGTCGACAAAGAAGAGAAGCTTACCCCCAGCTGATATACGCAACAGCAGCAACTTCGTCTATGTTCGGGGGTTTTTGCACAGCCGTCAGGACCGACTCAATCTCGGACCACATCAGTGTCCCCGAGTTCCCACTGCATGGGCCTTCGTTGCCACCAGAGGTCCATGGACATCCAGCATGGTTGCAGTCTGGCGTTGATAGCGTGAAAGACCGACCATAGAAGCCCCTGTGTTGTCAGTTTGTGTCAGTGGCATGAATGCTGACCAATATTCCCACCCTAAGCTTACATTCCCATGACCATTTGTTTCGGGTCAACGCCCACCCTCCAATACAGCTGGAAAGCTTCGTCGATCTCCGTCACTGAAAGATTAAAAAATTAACTTTGCACGCCACACTGTCTTGCCATCGCTCACGATTTGTGTGTGATCCAACAACGTATCTGAAGAGTACGTGACGCCGGTCAGCAATTGACAATCACCCACGTTACTTTGTGCATGTTCTTACCCAATGAAAGGCTAACGAGATTAGTATTGGGTCAGTTCAACAGATATCATCTGCAATACACTGGGAAACTCACGTCGACACCATCCCAGGTTCCTAGCATAAATATCAGCAAGAGTGTTTCCTGCATTATGTGGGGGCGCGCTCTCACCATGAAGATCGTATGTCATGACCTTAGAGAAATGAGCACGCCGTATTTGAAGGGTTATGAGTCAGTGTAGCTTACATTCACCCAGTCTGCATGCTAAGTGCCGCATTTTAAGCTCGTTATTACGAAGATGAAAATCATGAATACGAACTTTCAATAGACCTGGCAGATCAAAGTTTTGCAAGTACCAGTATGAAGAGGGCGCGGTACTAAAAGGAACTAGGGTGAACTTATAGTAGCAACTAGTTTGTACACACTCACAAAGTCAGCCCATATTTCTTCGGTGCGAATGCCGTCTTCACAGCGGCCATGAACGTTACATAGTTTTCCTTATCAGCAGGAATACCACCGCGATCCCAGGCAGCGGGGTACTAAGTATATCCAGGAGATGTTACAATACCAAGAAAAAGAAAGCAGCAACTGACCCACCTCCCAATCGACGTCTATACCATCAAATGCGTATGTTTCCATGACAGATAGGACGGATTTGATGAACGTATTTGTGTTTGCAGTCGAGCCGACCATATCAGAAAATATGTTTTGAGTCGGCTTATCGTTAAATGTCCAGCCACCTAACGCACATAGTAGAAAGTGTGAATGAGCACATTTCCGATCAATAGAAACCCGGTGCGTACCAATAGATAAGAAGACCTTCAATGCAGGTCTTCCTTCTTTCAATGCTGTCGTTCTTCGCCAAAGGTCCGAGTCGCCTTTTGTCATCTCAATAACTTCAAAAGTCGAGCTAATGAGAGCAAACGCAAAGTTGATATGCGTTAAGGTATCTGCTGATATCTGCTCTGGCTCATAGGACATGCATTTCCTATGATATATATATCACTGCATCAGTGGGGATACCCTGCCCGCTCAAGTAGCGTAGTTTCACTCACCTACTAACAGCCCAGCCTTCATAGTATCCTATGCGCTTGGTTGTAGCGGAGGACTGGGTTGCACCTTGGACGAACGGTCGTTAATCAGATGAGCATTGTCAACATTATCATCCAAGGCACTTACCACATGACGGAATCTTGGGACCACCGCAGTTACTTTTGCATCCTTCACCGCAGAAATCGCTGGTTGTTCCGCAAAATCCAAACTGTGAATTCACAGCTTCAGCCCGCTTGAAATCACATGAAATATGAGGTGATTACCTGGCTGCAGCTAAGGCCGGAATGAGTTTGCGTCAGGGTTTAGGAGGCAGCTCAGAGTGTCATTGACGTACCAAACAGCTAGCGACAAATCATATAAGGGAGTGAAATCAAAAGAGGTAAGCGAAAGACATACAGAGTGGACACGTGACGTTCGAAGCATCAGCAAAAGGACCACACTCGGCTAGAGCGTTGCAATTCTTTGGTGACATCGTCAGGCTTGCCATCTTGATGAATGCAGCAGACGTCTTACCGATGTACAATTCTTTATAAATCCATGAGGTTTGTGAATATACAAGACAGATGAGGGACATCATACGTACCCCAGCACCACAAAATGATGGACCAAATCCGCAGAATCCTGTATTGCCATTGCAACATGCACCGTTGGCGCAAGGTATGTCTGGTGTGCAGGATCCAAGTGGCAGAGCAGTGGCGTTTGTGGGTATATTTCCAGAAGTCTGGGCAAGAGCCTGGCTCATCGACTGTGATAAGCGTAGCACTAAAAGCCATGCTGATGTATAGAATGGTAAGTTAGAACCTGCTTGCTATCTGATTTAAGACAGAGCTCATACATAAAAACATGAACAGGGACAGAAACTCCCTCATCGCGCTTTTGATGACGAGTTAGCCGGGGAGAGTTGTGTGATTGTTTGACTTCGTCTGATTGACGGTAGAGTATATATGATATTTTGCAATTGATCTCCTACTCTAGTAGGCATGATCACCGCCAGCAAATTAGAGGTGGATCTAAATTAGGATTATAGAGGATCTATTTTTGCCCACAGAACCAGCTTGCTGAACACCTTCCACCGCGGGTAGAAGTTTTTGACCATGAGGTTTGCACAACTGTTTAGGGCAGAAGTGAGGTGATTGTAGTCATTTGACTAATTGGTTGTAAGGATTACCAGCTGAGTGTAGCCGCATTTACCCAGTTGTGAATCACCGGACGAATTTGCAGAATAACCAGCACTTCTTTGATGATAAAGCTCCTTGCTGGCATGATAAAAATCGATATGAATGTTCGAAATTACACCAGAGGAGTCATGATGCCAAGATATACTCTGAGAGTGCCAAATAATTCTTCCAATAATAGCTACTCGAGCCATGGACGCCGCATAATAATCCCGCTACGTGTTGTCCTGGGTCCACATGGCTATCAACAATGTAGTGTATACGAGCACTGTATTATTGTAATATCGAACCGTTCCTATACAGCTGTAGGTCTTCCTAGACGAGCTGGTTCAGTACCTTCCCTCAAATATACTTGCAAGAGGTTGCACGAGCGACTTGATTCATCCTTCATCCCTGAGGTAGGATGTCCCCACTTACTGTGCTTGGATTCTTGTTGTATGTGCTTCTCCTTGTCTCCGCCGCAGCCCCCAACTTCCAGCATGAAGTCTACCAGTATAAGAACTCCTACAAGCCTCATGCCGACGCGCAGCGTCTGGACAGTGCTTTAGTACCTCCAAGCATTGGTTCATCTCGCGTTGCTGCTGAAAAGAGTGTGTCGTCCGCTCCACTTGCTGACACTAGTGGCTTTCAAATATACACTACGGACACAATCCCAGCGAGCGCTGCTGCATCAAGCGCGTGCACCACGGCTCTGACGGCTACTATAGCATGCAATTCGACGATTCAACTTATGTCTTATCCATTCGACGCGGATTCTTTGACTGCAATGTGCACTTCCAGCTGTTCTGCCTCTTTACTGTCATACCGCAGCTCCGTTGTGGCCTCCTGCTCTGGAATATTCTTCACGAATAGTGCCAATGCCACATACACCCGTTAGTTGGATAAAATTCATTCATTCATGCGATGATCTGAGTTTTTTTTTTCGTAGCTACATTGGCCATAGATCTTATCTCGGAGCCATATTTCTCACAGTGTCGGACAGACTTGTAGGTGTCTCACATCATTCATGGGATGTTTCTTCGTCCCTCTTACGACTTGCATAATTAGAACAACCGGAAAATTCTGCTCTGTCGTTCTCCAGAGTTTCACTAACGCGAACCCTAGCCAGGGTATCCTTGGATATCCTCAGGCAGAACTTTGCTCATCGTGCATGCTTGGGGTGCTCAACACAACATTATCGAGCCCGATCACCTTTTCCAACGCGTTATACAGTACATTCCAATCTGCACTTCATACGTGTGGCTCGTGAGTGGCTCTTACTTCCCATGCACAATTTATATACTAACTCAAGCATACCAGCTCATGGACATCATACAATGTGTCAACATCCGTGTCGAGTCCAACTTTCACTTTGCCTGCCGGATCACCAGCCTTGGGCTCAAACGTTACAATTGATGTCACATGCGCATTACTTGGGAGAAACGTCACATTGACTTCCAATTCTACCTGCGCGTCTCTGTCTTCTCAATTCTCTGTGACGCAGCAAGATATCCTGAGCAGCAACCCAGCTATCACGCCGGCCGACTGTGCATCTGGCCTTGCATCACAGTCTCAAATATGTGTACCGCAGGTAATGTTCATACAATCATTTCGCTGCTCAGTGGCTCACCGATGATCTTCTGTCTTGCATCTGTATTAGAGTTGCACCCTCTACCCCGTTCAGGCAAATCAGACCTGCGACGACATCGTTAGCGACGTCAACACTCGGGCACTGGCTGGACCGCAGAATATCACAGTTGCTCAGTTGCAAAGGTAAGGATTTCCTGTCCGAGCCCGTGATTGGAGTCTCAAAGGCAATACTAGTTTCAATCCAAGCATCAATTTCATGTGTTCAAACGAGAACTCGGGGAACAATACCTCTATCTGTATAACGTGCGTCCAGTTCCGAGATCAGTGGAGTAGAAATATCATAAATTGCCAATTCTCAGCCCTCATGGAGGATTTGCCGCGAGCATCGGAAACGGTGGAGGAAGCGCCGTCCCCAATCCGACACCCACAGCCGTTGTGTAAGTGTCTCGTATAATGCTCCAAGCTCTGCGACTAACGACACGCTCAGGCCGCCTCCAGGTCAGACGGCGCCCGGGACAACATCAGCGTGTGGAAGTTGGTACCTCATCCAACCCAACAATTTCTGTCAGCAAGTAGCCCTGAATAGTGAGAATTTATCTCAGTCATGTTTGTCCACATATGCTCATTTGAGCGCTACAGATAGCATTACATTGGATGATTTCATCGCGTTAAACCCAGAGGTAACATTATTTTGTGATTCCATTTCTTCTGGGAGCTAATGCCCGCCCAGATTGATGCAACCTGTTCAAATCTGTGGGCTAACTACTATTATTGCGGTATGTCATCCTCGCCAAATTTTCTACATACCACTTAGTAGCTGATCATTACACCATGCATATTAGTCGCGCCATTCCCGCCTTTGAATCAGGTCACCGCGACGCCCACCCTTACTGCGAACTTCTCGAGCGCTACTATTGGGATACTACCGTTGACCACCGCGACTACACTGACTACGCCATTGATACCCCTTCCATCGGCTACCGGAATTGCCGCACCGACAAATGTTGCGAATGGAACTATCCTCAATGGGTGCGGATATTATTACGTCGTCAACTCGGGCGATAACTGCACCTCCGTTGAACAATTGTACGATCTACGATTCCGTTTATTGCATGCTGTCTCTGACGTCTGATTTCCCCCACTGGTATTAGCTTCGACATGTCGGACGCGGATTTCCAGAGCTTCAACGAAAACCCGTCAGTCCCATGTCCTTCGTTGGCTGTGGGGTCCGCAGTGTGCGTTCAAGTTCTCAATGTAACGGACACAATTCCACCCACCCCCACCAATGCTGCTGCAGGTTCTGCACCATCAGTGAGTTTCACAATTCAGTGCACTGATTTGATATGCATTTTCTGTGTTTGTAGGGATGCGCGAAGTGGTATACCATTCTTTCCGGGGACGGATGTACCTCCGTGGAGCAAATGTTTGGTCTTTCTTCGACACAGTTTTTTGCTCTCAACCCTGAAGTCAAGACCGACTGCACCAATCTCGGCTTGGGCGAAGCATACTGCGTGAAAGGTATCAGCCAGCCTTCCGGAGGTAACGGCACGATTGTGCCGCCGGCAAATGTTGTGCTTGGTACTGATACCCAGGTCCGTGCGCATAGCATCATATCGAACTTGACAGTAGCTGACAAACCTTTGGCTCGTCATTAGAACTGCACGAAATACGATACCGTAATTAGGTACGTCAAACTAGATCCTCACAGTGTTTTCCTGCGCTGACTTATCTCAGTGGAGATTCATGCCCAGCCATCGAGAGCAGGAACAACGTCACAGATGCGATTTTCCGAGCATTAAATCCCGAGGTCCAATACCGATTCTCTAACCTTCCATTCATTCTGACAGATCTCCATAGATAAATACCGCATGCACAAACATCCAACTCGGCGGCGCCTATTGTGTTCAACCTGTCGCGGGCTTTATAGTCGTTCCTGGTCCGCCAGCGAATGTTGTCACAGGTACTGATACTAAGGTATAGGAATATCCATCATGACCTCGATTTTTACTGCGCTTACTGCGAGCTTTTAGGACTGCGCCAAATATGACACCATTATCAGCGGCGATAGCTGTCCCGTCGTTGAGGCGCGGAATAACATCACAGACAGTCTGTTCAGAGCGCTTAACCCCGAGGTTAGCTCATTCAAACGATGTATTGAGACTGCACTAAATCTCAATCTTGGAACATCAAGATCAACGCCGCTTGTACCAATATACAACTTGGTGGTGCGTACTGTGTTCAGGCTGTCCCTAGCTTCACGATCAGTCCGACCTCTACCACCATGAGCACAACGCCTGTGAGTACACCGACGGGCGCGCCAACGAATATAGCAGCTGGGTCATGGACAAAGTACGTACTGCCACTTCGTGCCTCACTCGTTATTTACAAGTCTCTTTCCCTCTTTCCCTAATGTTCTCTTTTTGCTCAGCTGCACAACGTACTGTACGCGGAACCTGCTTTCATTATCCGCCATCTCTGTCACTGACATTACTTCACTTCTTCTAGACACCGTGGTCTCTGGTGACAGTTGCCAGGCCATTGATACTAAGTACGTGAGCCGCACCACAGAGCGTCCTCAAGAATGATATAGACCCTCAACGCAAACATTCTCTACGACAGATTCAATATCGCGCTCTCTGACTTCTTATTATGGAATCCAGAGATTACTTCAACGTGTAGCAGTGAGTAAAACTACGCCCTCTGCTCTGCCGCAACAGTACCTGATTGTATGATGAATGTAGACCTTCAACTCTCAGTATGTCTCATACAAAAGTCTGTGTACTCGAGTGGATTGCTCATTGAACCTGTGTTACTGCAGGCTTATTGCGTGAACGGCTCCAAGAAATGCGGCGAAATCTACGTGAGTAGTTCAGATAGTGCTACACGGAAACTAACCATTGATCTTGGTGATATTCAGACTGTCACTAGCGGCGACTTTTGCTCAAAGATCGAAACAGCGAACAGTCTGACCGACGCTCAATTCCGCGCCTTGAATCCATGGCTCGATGCCAACTGTGGTGCGTACATTGAATCGCTTACTGTCTCCCAGCATCTCATACTATGTGTTTGCATCAGACTTACAGATCGGTCAGAACCTCTGTGTGGGGTAGGTCAACATATTTAGACCCCACACCTGAGTCCTCTGCTTTATTCCTACTAGTTTACTTTTTATATGCGGGATTTGTAAAGTCGCAACTGTACAGACAATTACATGTTTGAACCAGTTCAACTCCCTGTGCTGTGGCATTGTTTGATAACCTCGTGGTGCCCAGGCCGGCGGGCTCTGGCAGGATAGAATGCGTGTGTCAGAAGGTGTATGACTTTCGCTTCGCAAATTCTTCCGCAATCTCGGGGCCCGCGCAACAGCCACACCGCCAGAGCCCTAGCATACATGCCTGTATTTACCCACTTGAATTGTCCATCATGGATCGGTCATTTTTATCCCATACTAAGTATTGTTGGATGAGTGGAGATTGGTACCACGTCGCGTCGCGGTCCTCATTCCGAAGACCAAGGCTCCAAAGGGAGTACAAAAACCGTCTGCCGAGAAGTGTTAACCCCTTGAGATGAGAAGCAACCTCTCACGAGTTGCAGTGAGTCGGCCAACACGAGCCTCTGCTCACTTGGATTCTTTAGACAATCCTTGCCATATATGCAATATCTGAAAAGGGTGCTCATTACGCGCAGAACCCAGATGGATTTTTTTCTATGGCCAGAGGCAATTATGAAAGTTATTACTCGGAGAGTGTACTGCGCTGGTAATATAGGTGCTTCAGAAATCCGTGAACAACAATGTTGCGTGCAATCCTCTTTTTCTGAAAAGGTCAAGGGTACAAACTATGTTGTGACTAGGCGAAACTCGGCTGTCATTGAGGGGAGAAAACAGGTGAAAGAGGAGAAAAAACAAGGACGTGGTCAAGATGACCTTCGTTATGTGAACGCTCTAGCCGGATCAATTATGCTACAAATATAATCTGAAATAATCGTCACATAATTTTTACTCCATTATGGTCCGGAGTATGGCTTGTAGCGCCTTGTGTGGATCTGTATTATGGGCCATGGCACCCGGTTGTTGGTTGTATTGAAATTATCTCGCAACGGGGGTGAAAAGGAGAAATGTCGTGGCAAACGAGTGCCACATCTATTACAAAGTAGTACCCTTATATATGTAGATACCACTGAATAATCACATGAAAACTATAAGATAAGAACCTGTGGCATACCGCCAAGCGAGCTCCAAGCCAAAAATCTAACAGGTTGGTAGCACCACAAACTTATTTTCAGAAAGCTAAGAAATGCAGTGGACATTCTCTAGGGGGAGATAAGTTTCCACATCACAAGAAAGTGTTCCCCTCGTTGATTGAGAATGGGATGAGCACAAGGGACAGATCAAGGATGAGTCGACAACCAAAGACGACTTAGACGCGGCTTCCCTTGCCGCCAATTGCCGAAATAGGTTCCCCCTTTCGTAAGTCATGTGACTGATGAATGCGGGGCGAAAAGTCAATAGCTCCTGGAGACTCTTGAGAACGATTGCAAAATGACGATAAACCCATTGGAAAAACTTGGGAGAAACACATCCGACAAGCATTGGAATTGACATGTGTTCCGTTATTCCAGGATAAAGAGCGATGGGGACATTATCCCTGGACCATTTCCTGTGGAAATCTGTCGTTTTGTACTTCAATTGCAAGCAAGAAGCAAGGTGCTACTATCGCCACATTCACTGTAGAAATAGGAACCAATAATAGAATAAAATGGTTGTCTAAAGATACTTGTAATTAAAAACGGTTAATTCACGGAAGGGCCCGCCAGAGCGAACATTCAAAGCCCTCAAGCTGGAGCTTCTGCTGGATCTTCGCGCAGGCCATGACGCAACTTAACCATCAACAGGGGAATAGAGAACGCTCCTAGATAAAACCGTGATAACTTGTGTTAAGAACTACTAGATTACGATACAGTTTAAGGGTCCGTGGTCGTCCATGGGATATATAGCCAGAGGTCCAGGTCTTGCGGAGTCAATCAGGAAAGTGTTATCCCCACTTGCAGTCAAGAACAGAAGCCGAACACCGATCTACAACCCAGTGAGGTTTGCTGAACCAATATTATCCAATACTCCATGGACGAGGTAATCTCTCCAGGGACTGCCCACACCAGACGTGATGTCACTCCGCGTTACCCTGCGCTGGATGACCAAACTAGGAACGACCGACACACTCCGCAGGCGCCCACTTTTCACAAGCCAAGCAAGAGCTTGGTCGATGGCGCGAGAGTATGCGAAGGGTGGATACTGTAGATGGAGGAGCAAGCGTCGAGCACCAAGTCGCGACAAAGCGTACGCATGCGTGCATTGCGGACTGGTTGACAGATGCAATCGAGAGCCTGAAGAGCGGCCAATGGCCCCCAGAGGTAGAGACTCAGGAGTCAAAGCGGCACCCCGACTCTCGTCTGACCAGCAGTGCCCTAGATAAGAGTTATTCTTGGTGCTCAGTTTGCTGAGATAGCTTGCTATTCACCTAAAAATATGATGTCCCAGTCCGTTGGCAGATGGGGCCACAGAGCCATAATCTGCTGACCGATGTCCTCCTCCATGTCGATGTCGTCTTCAAGAATGATACCAACACCGTAGCCATCGGTCGGACTGAAGTTAGCGATCTGGGTTATAACGGAAATGTGCGAATGCCAACAAGCAACCTTGGCAGGAGTGAGAATAAGATACTCCGGGACTATACGGGTGGTATTTCCAGGGAAATCGTAGTTGTGAGTAGTGCATTCGAGAGGCTGATCAGGGACTACGGTAGATTGGACCAGCTTCCGAAGTGGATGGTGTGAATCCTGGATTGGAAACAGAAGTGGAATCTCCGTGGTTGAGCGAGCAATATCGTCAATGTCGAGCGGCCAAGAAAAGTTGAACGCTCGAGGTGGTTGCCTTTCTTTTCCCAGGAATATGTCGTCACGAACAGAAGCCACCCAGCCTAAGATTTCGGCCACTAGCCCGCCGTCCGCTGCAAGCGCACTCTGGTACGACCAGGTCAAATTGAGCGCCCGGCGCAAGACCTCCATATTCTCGCGCCTGTCCCGCCGTTTTGGAAGAGATAGTACATATATCCGGTCTGAGACGCCAAGATGTTCTTGATTGATTATTTCCGGTTTGATTGAGATAAGACGGTGGAAGGGAATTGGGATCTCTGGTGAGAGATTTGGGGACAAGTTTAGAATAATCATCGTCAGAGTCGTCGAGCCTATCAGAATGAGCCAGAACATGACGGCTATGAGGCTCGGCCGAGTAGAGTACATCGTCAAGGCGTTTTGGTAAGGACAAAGGCTAGAGTTGTAAAGCGGGTAGGAGTTGGGAAGAAAGCGGGAAGAGTGAAAGACTCAGAGAAATCACAACACTGATGAATCAATGAAGGGTGATCGTGAGAACATCTTGTAAGCCAACAAGAACAACCCGGGCTGAATCTCTCTAACAAGCTCCTCCATCTTGCCTTAACTCCTAAAACTCAGGATCGAAACTCTTCTACCCCGCTATGTTTGTGTTTCTCCCACTCTTGTGAACCATGGTCACCGTCAAAATAACCGTCAACTTGTCAAAGAGTGGTGGTTTGCAATCTGTCAGTTATCAGGCCGAAATGAAACGAGCTCTCAACCCACAAGACGATGTTCACTAATTCGGGGGACTTTAAATGGATTATAGCAGTCCTGATATACACATCCGTTTCATAATTGTCCGCAATATCTGTGATACCACCCAAACAAGCGCTCATACAATCATCCACATATGTAAATGACCACACATCTGTTTGTCATCATCGTCCACCGGACCTTTGATACAGCGGCGATTTTTTTCTTCTTTTTTTATGATGGCAGCTCTTCTATGGACGTCCTCATCTTGCTCGGTATCTGGTACCGACTATCATCACGCCAAATTACACTTCTGCAGGCAACTTTTGCTCTCGGAGACAGCCAATGACTTCCGGTCTGATGGACGTTCCTTATAGCTTCTTATCTTGCGCCCATACAAGATGCTACACAAGTGGTAAATATACCACAGGCCGTGTCGTCGCCCAAAATGAATGGAATTCCCCGAGGACAGAAGATCGAGCTCTTTGCACACATGGATCATCGACTGCGGAATGCGGGATCCTTTGTCGAATTTGTCATGGCAGGTTGACGGATACACTTTTCATGATCAGCAGATCGAAATTTCGGCCTACAGTAGCCTTCAGGAGATAACGACCTGCGATGCAACAAGGTAAGTTTGTTCAGTGATTTTCATAGATTCGTGCAACCCGATATGTTCTACTCATAGCCTTCGTTGTGCTTCCAGTATTCACTAGGCATCGTATTCGTGTAGTCTGGTCTGTCATTCTCGCCCTCAGAGTTCATGTCTATTTTAAACCCATTCGTCCATATGTCGCCACTATTTTTAGACTCGACTATTCATTTAGGCCGATATGCGAAGTTGGTCCCCTCACAGCCGAGGCGGGAGAAGGCATGTGAAGGCGGTAAGTCGACTGCTGACTACAAAACTCGTCACTGCGGTCTGGACATAATGTGACGTTTATTGACAGTCAGCGCACACAAGTACAGTGCATGCAGAAAATCAAGCCTCTTTTCTTAGTCACACTCGAAGGATGTCTTCGAATGCGAGTAGACTGGTGAGAAGGGCACATAATTAGCAATCGCTCCCTAGGTGCACTGCTCCCAAAGCATATGGAAGAAGGCCGAAAATGTCCCAAGCTCCTTTGAGCCTGTGCAAATCAGTCATGCAAATTATGTCGACATTGTATTTTCGGCACGGGGACCAGATTCGGAGGTATCGTTACATTTTCCTCACTCTCTCAAGGGTCCACTGTGAACTCAGTATCCGAATGTAATTTTATCCGGACCAGTAAGGCTCTATGTTCACTGGAGTGAAGATGAGCATGTGCACCTCAGCGCCTTATCGTGGAATGAGTTCCACATGGGTGCCACATAGGATCGGGTTTATAGTTATATACCTTGCCCGGGCGTTGGGGTGTCTCCGCGTCTCCCAGGTATCACCATGACCCCTGACGAAGCGCCACAGTACGCCGTTCGCGAGGATGCGCCCTCCAGCCACGAGTCCGACATGGAGAAGGCTGGAGAGTCGCCGACCAAAGGATTCGACGGTAAGTGTGTCGTAGATGACTGTATACTCCTGTTAAACAGAACCGACGTCTCCCAGATGCCCAGATTGCGGTATGACGAGAGCTCCGACGTCCAATATCTTCATGAGATTGAGCTAGACTTTAGGAACTCACCGGCGCCGTTTTCGAGGACCCCAACTTGGACAAGGAGCACGCCGTTGCCTTCGACGATGAGAGCCCTTACCCGGAAGTCCGCTCTGCTGTGGCCAACACTGACGACCCGGACATGCCCGTCTCGACTCTCCGAACCTGGGTGATCGGTCTGGCATGGGCCATAATTATTTCTGGCCTGAACCAGTTCTTCTTTTTCCGATTCCCGTCAGTCACGATCGGTGCTATTGTTGCGCAGTTGTTATCGTTCCCCGTCGGTCGCGCTGCCGCCGCTTTCCTGCCCAACTGGACCATCTTTGGTGTTCGAATCAACCCCGGACCATTCACGGTGAAGGAGCATGTCTTAATTACGGTACGTTATCTATGCGACGAGCTTTATTTGAGCTTCTACTGAATCGTATTATTAGATCATGGTGTGTAGGAATTCACAGACTCTAGCCCCTCTCATCATGAACACCCTCGCTATAGGCCTCCGTAGGCGCTGGATCAGCATACGCTACCGATATCATCGCAGTTCAACGTGTTTACTACAACCAGATTTACAACTTCAGCTGTAAGCCTAGCAACGTTTTCCTTATGCTCTCCCGCAACTGACACGCTTTCAGATCAATGGTTTGTTGTAATGTCAACCCAGCTCATCGGATTCTCGATTGGAGGTGTTGCACGCAGATTCCTTGTTGCCCCTCCTTCGATGATCTGGCCAGCCAATCTTGTCAACTGCGCTCTGTTCAACACCCTCCACTCGCAGCAGTATGCTGGTATGGGAACTCGTGGCGGCCTTTCTCGTGAACGTTTCTTTATCTACTGGTTCCTCGCCTCATTTGTGTGGTGTAAGTCGACGCATACTTTTTCTTCATCTACTAACCCCCGCCGGATGTCTTCTAGATTTCTTCCCCGGTTACCTTTGTGAGCATTTCCCCCGACCAGTCACGCTCTTTAGTTGCTGAATTCATTGCAGTCCAAGCTTTGTCGTACTTCTCTTGGGTCACATGGATCAAGCCTAACAACCCAAGTCAGTATTTTCGTTACCTAATTGTAGTGCCTCATTGATATATCCCGTAGCCATCGCTGCGCTCTTCGGGTTGGTTCCCGATTCATTCAATCAAAATTCCTACTAACTTTGTTATTTTAAATTCGATCCGACAGATATAACCACGGCTTGGTGGGTCCACTGATAGTCATCGTAAAACTGGACTTACACCTTCCCTATAGGGAATGTCCATCATTACTTTCGATTGGAGTCAAATAACGTGGGTGATCTTCAATCAGCAACTAAAATAAAGCACTGAAATGATATCACGTTAGCTATATTGGGTCTCCCCTTGCTACACCATGTATGGGGATCCTTGTGATCGGATGTTTTTATCTCGTACTGATGCCATCGATAGGGTGGGCCGAAGCCAACATCTTTGGAGGTTTCGTCTTCTTCTTCTGTGAGTCGCCCCCGTGGCCTGGTGAAAAATACGCAGACTAATTGTGATGTCGTACAGGGTTCTTGACACCAATTCTCTACGTATGCATGCAATATATTTTCGGATTTTCTAGAAACAGCCCTGACTTCAAAAATCATAGTTCACGAACACATGGTTCGGCAAATTCATGCCCATATCGTCACGAACTTCGTACGACAATACCTTCAACACTTACGATGTTAAGAGAATTCTTAAGGCCGACTCGACGTTTGATCGTGAGGCATATGAAAAATACAGTCCACTATTCCTCTCGTAAGTAACTTTTCTCATGCGCTGCTCTTCACGGAAAGACTTATCTTGTGCGTGACATAGGACCACCTTTGCCATCTCCTATGGTCTCTCGTTCGCGTCTATCACTGGTATGTAGTGTCTGTATATCTATGCAGGATTCTATATCTGACATCGCCCCAGCCACCTTGGTACACGCTTTCCTGTACTTCCGCAAGCAGATTTGGGTCCAGGCCCGCCGCTCCCTCCACGAACAACCCGATATCCATGCTCGCCTCATGTCGGTGTACCCTCAAGTCCCCGAATGGTGGTACTTGTGCATCTTCTTGAGCATGTTTGCCCTTGGCATTATTAGTATCGAGGTTTGGCCAACTGAGATGCCCGTCTGGTCCTTCGTCTTGGCTTTGGCTATTGGTATGATGTACTCCTTGTAGGTGTTCAGATCATTTACTGATCAGTCGCTTTCCTCTCTATAGCGTTCACATACATCATCCCTATTGGTATGATTCAGGCTATCACAAATCAGCAAGTCGGACTCAAGTACGACGCTCGTTTTACATTTCATTGCGCTCAAACTAACCAACCCTCTGATAACTAGCGTTATCACTGAGCTTGTTATTGGATACGCGCTCCCTGGTCGTCCCATTGCTATGATGATGTTCAAGACGTGGGGATATATCGTAAGCACCGCATTTCTGTAGAAACAAACGAGAGAGCTGACGGAGTGCTTCAAAGACCATGGCTCAAGCCCTGACCTTCACATCCGACTTCAAGCTTGGTCATTACATGAAAGTTGCCCCGAAGCCCATGTTTTGGAGTCAAATTGTTGCCACCGTTGTGGCAGGAACTGTACAACTCGGTGTCCAGGCATGGATGTTCACCAACATTGAGGGCATATGCGACCCAATGCAGAAGGACCACTTTATCTGTCCGAATACTGAGGTGTTCGGAACTGCGAGTATCATCGTGAGTGTCCCCATTGATACCCGGGTACGATGGAAAAAATTGATGTGTTCTCTCAAGTGGGGTGTTATCGGACCCGGTCTCCAGTTCTCTAAGGGACAGACGTATTACCCACTGGTATACTTCTTCCTGGTTGGAACCATCGCACCCGTCATCCCTTGGGCATTGAGCAGGCGCTACCCCAACAGCATCTTCAAGTACATCAAGTGAGTCACCCTTGTTGAACCACTTATTTCTACCTAATGTTTACATTCTCTACTCCCAGCTTGCCCGTCATCTTCAACGGCACCGGCGCCATCCCGCCCGCCACTGCCATCAATTACGTTCCCTGGGCTGCCGTCGGCTTCGTCTTCCAGTACCTTATCAGGAGGCGTCATTTCTCCTGGTGGACCAAGTACAACTACGTCTTGGCCGCCGCCCTTGACTCTGGATTGGCCGTGTCGATCCTCGTCATTTTCTTCACGCTCCAGTTCCCCAAGAACGGCAATATTGGCCTCAACAGCATCCAGTCGTGGTGGGGTAACACGTTCCCGTTCACTGGTGCTGATGGGCTGGGCACCCCTGTGATCACGCTTGCCCCGGGCGAAACATTTGGGTATGTTTCTTGACTCAGAAAGTGATTGCTCATGCTAACCTTTGTTTTCATAGCCCCTCGCATTGGTAACGGATATCTGGATGAGGCTTCGTGTACTATAGTTATGTATAAATTAGTCTACTTTCCTTGACCGCGCGAAACATAGTTCCTTTCTTGAACCTGGTGCCCCAGTTGTGTTGTGTGTCCAATGACGGTTAATGGACGTGTCGCAGTCGCGTCGCGTGTATGATTGGCGTGTGTGGCCTTGCCGAGTCGCGTGAATTGTGGTCGCCAAATAATGTGGCACGCTTACATCTTGACCACCATCTCGTTGTGCTCAACCTTCCTCAACCGACTGAAAGTTAGAACACCCTTTTCACAAATCTACACCCCTCCCATCAAATCTTTTGCGACCTGAATCATGAAAGTCAGTGTGAAGCGATGGAACGCTGTTGCTCAGTGGCGATGGGATACAGGTCAGGCGGAACAAGACGACGATGGCGAAGACGACGTCTGTGGTATCTGCCGTGTGGCGTACGAAGGGTGCTGTCCAGCTTGCAAGATGCCTGGGGACGATTGCCCGCTGAGTATGCTTTCATCCCCATCTCGTCTCGATTCAACCTCGTGCTAACTTGTTGACGTGCTCAGTTTGGGGCGAATGTACGCATGTCTTCCATATGCATTGCTTGTTGAAGTGGATAGGCACCGCCGCATCCAAGCAGCAGTGTCCTATGGACCGTAAACCATGGGGTGAGCCCTTCGCGTTGCAGAAGCACCGATTTGCTAAGATTTGCATGTAGCCACTGCGGAACGCAAGGTCGCGCCACCTCCACCACCTTCGACATGATCATAATCCTTTGTATCCATCTGTAACTCACTGTATTGATATCCTTATACCAAATTCAAGCTACACCATCAGCCATTCGACCCATGAGGCTCTCTCGAAGCACGAACAATTCTATTGCCCTCTCTCTGGCTGCCCCTAACTGGAGGCGCGCCGACTCCCAGATCTGCGCAAGTTAGAACGAAATGTGGCACGATTGAGGTTCTTCTAGTTAATTTGCCGGTCCAGCGCCTGGGTCTTCTCTTTCTGTTCCGTGAACTGTCTTATGGTCACAGGTACCTCTGGTTCCTACTAGAATACGTTATCAAAGAAAAAACTCTGAGATCGCCTTAAACTTACTTGTAAAGATCACAAACTGTGCCATAAGCCTTCTCAAACTTGCTAAAGTCTGAGCAGCGAGCATTCGAGTGACAGTTGTTCCGTTTTCATGTTGATCGGCATAGTTGAATAGGTGTAGAAAGATGCGTCTTCTGTGTCCAGTTGTTCCAGGACCTAGGCTAGTACGTCCAACGCTGTCGAAATTTCTTCATCTGGTTCACATTCGGGTTTCATTGCAGGCAGATATTATACGAAGAGGCTCAATGACGATGATGATGGCTCGTGAAATTGATGATGATGGGAGTGCGAAAGCAAGAAGCGGAGTTGACTTCAGCAAGTTATGTCGCTCTCGATGGTTTCGAACTTCCCATTTCTAATTCAAACCACTCACTGGTCTAACAAACGCGTTCTGACCAGACGGAATATGGAACCTGGTCGCTAAAGAAGCAAGCAGGACACAGATACGCGCTGGAAACGCGAAGCAACCAGTTCGTCGTCAACACGATTACATCGAGTGTGTCTGAGGGGAGCGAAGAGACCATGTAAGCCTATGCAATTAATGAGCACGATAGGTCCATTCATAGCGTCGGTCTGCAATTATAGATCTTACCCAGCACGGTTTCGAACACGATTGTGGGAAGCCGAATCTCTCTTCGCCTTTACCGTCACTCGGAGCTGGGAAAGTCCACGAACAAGTCTTATAACTGTGCTGGACCTCAAATCGGATTCAACAACATGGCAGGACGAGCAGCTGTTGGAGACGTCGACTCACCGGTGCGCGTAGTTGTTACGCCTTCGCAGTCGTCGTATTTTGCTGGAGAGCCATTTGCGGTGACGATTACATTCACGAACACTCGAACATCGGAAGCGGGCCCTTCCAAAGTGACTGCACCAACACACAAGCGTGGAGCGCATTCTATAAGCTCAGCACCACTCGCTCGCCCCCCTACCTCCCCAGGAACACCACGAAGCGCCCTTGCGTCTTCTCAATCTCGTACACCAGTGGAGGAGTTGCCACGACGGAAGGGAATCATTGGCAAGGCAAGGCCCCTATTGCCTCAGGGATCGGAGCCAATACCGGACCTCATCGAGCAACGGAGGAAGCGACAGCTTGCACAAAAGTCGTTGTCCGTTTCAATATCGGCCTTCGAGCTAGAAACCAATATCCTGGAGGCGTCATCTGCGCCGCCGACCCAGCGCTCATTCCAGGATTCACGCAGTGAGTTTATTGGCTATCCTCGTCTATTTTATTCTAAATCGAGAGTAGCAACTACTTCATCACATATTCCGTCTCCACTGGCACGCACCGATGCACTATCGCTATCCAACGGCCACCCTCATGCACGAAAACACTCCGTGCTGGACGGTCAATTCTCGCTGGATGTTCTATCCCCCACAACCTCCATACCTCCATCCCCATACAGCCCCTACACGCCCACTTCTTCCACTTCAACGTTCTCACTGGCACTTGATCCCATCGCTGAATCTACTCACTCTCCCTATCCGTCTACCCCTGCGATCGGGTCACCGACAATCGAGCCGGTGTCCTTCCCATCACCTCATACTCCCACTAACAACCCACCTCCCAACAGCGTGTATGGCTATCCACCCCCTCGTCCTACTTCGCACCGGCCCGCGCCCATAGGCCTCGGGCAACCATCGAGTGCATCGCGCACTTACCCACAACAGCTCCACCCACGGACAGCATTCGCCTCAACCTTCCCACCGAACAACACAGAATTGATCCTGTACTCTTACGCCCAGCTTACCGGGACTGTCGTGCTGACACCCGTTCCCGGTGTGCCACCAACGCCAGAGCAGGCACGGACGCTGGGCACGATGCGCTCGACGCTGCTCAATCGATCCGTGCTCGGCGGCGGTAGCATGGATATCACGGCAATGCTGCACTCACCAACATCCGGTACGGTTTCGCCCAGACCCGGCCCACGACACCGGCAGACGCACAGTCGCTCCTCAAGTTTTAGCGCCGGACTGATGTCAATCTTGTCGCCTACCGGTCTTGTACCCGGTGCGACGAGCCCAACACCGTCGAATTCGGCTTTTTCGCGATCGAAATGGCGCGCGAGCTCGAATACTTACGGGACGCCACCGCCGACACCAACTTCTGCTCGGCTACTTGGCAGCGGAAGCAATCCCAATGTTACTGGCCTTGCTAACGGCAATTCAGGCGAACAAATCAGTCCAGATGAGCCTTTGCCAACCTATGAGATACAGCCTGCGATGCTTGCTGTGGATCTTGCACTAGCACCTGGGCAGTCCCGGAGTTGTAAGTTATACATCAAGTTCAATTGTCCAGACACCTCATAATTATTATCAGACACATATACCATCAAGCTGCCAGAAAACCTACCGCCCACCTTCAAAGGGAAAGCGCTGAAGTTTTCATACGAATTGGTTGTGGGTACATGCCGAGCAGGTCCTACGAGCGGTGGTGGAGCTGTGAGTGCCAACAGCATCAGCCGAGTGATGAAAGTGCCCATTAGGATATACAATCATGTTTCTGGTGTGCTTTATTCTGCCACTCATCATGTCCGAATCTAACAAGCTTTGCAGTCGGCCGTTCTCTGAAACCGTATGATCTTCTGTGGCCCGTCAGCCGGAGACAAGATGTAGGCATGCCAGGAACGGAAGCAAAGGTCGTCGAACACGCTCTGGAAGCGGCGAAAGGTCTGATGCCGCCTGTTCTGCAGCTCCCGTCATGTATGTCTGTATTGGCTATGCCGCTGTCCCCACTATACTGATACGGCATCATTAGCAGCAACACCGTCTTCTCCACTCCCTTCAGACACCTTAACATCTATTCGAGACTACGCACGGTTGCTTTTGAACTCCTTGCCCGACGAGGGCGAGCTATCTAGTGCCGAATCTAGTGCAGATAATCCGACCAATGGACATGCTAACGGCCATGCCAATGGACACGCGAGCCCTGCAAATGGCCACCATCAGCAGAAGAAACGCGCGGACGAACTGAGGAGGTCAGAGAATGACCGTACCGAGGCGCTTGATGAGGATGGGACTCTGTCTGGTTGTAGGGAAGCGGTTGAGGTGTTGACCAGGAATCCTAAGAAGGGTATGTTCTGTGGCCAAGGTACCAGTCCATAAACGTCGATGCTGATTCATGCATAGCTTCTTACGATGTCAACAAGGATGGAGTGAAAGTTGCTGTTCTGACTTTCACAAAGTCGGCGTACAGGCTAGGAGAGACCGTTTCTGGTGTCATCGAGATAAATGAGCGGACCAGTAGATCAAGAGTGCTAAAGGTGCGTAAGATCACGGAACCTCGTACGCAGGAGCTTACCACGTCTCCCACTAGCTCTCTGCAATTCTTGAATCGCACGAATCCCTCCCGTCATCACTTTCTCCTACATCAAGTGCCCGCCACCTCCGAAGGTCACATGCCGAATTCCATGCATCGTTCACACTTAACACCCTTCGGACGTCCTTTTCCCTCGACATACCCTCCGACGCCAGCCCCGCCTTTCAGATCCGCGTCGGCACACCGCCCAATCGTTCGTCTCCATCGCACTCATCTCCACCGCCGCCGACACCTGGTGGTCTCGAGTGGAAGGTCCGCATGTGCCTTCTCGTGGGTATCGCGGCGGAGACATCTCACCCAGGCGCGCTACAACCAGCTGTGCGGCTCAAGAGCCTCGTGCGCGATGGACCCAGAGGCGAGTGGGGCTCGTCCTGGCGTGCGACGCCCACGAGCGCACCGCTGGAGAAGCCCAACCTCAAGGCTGAGGCGCGCCTCCAGCAGCAGAGCCAGCAGCAGAGTGCCTTGCTGACGTCCCCACGGACGTGGTCGCGCTTCATCATGGGAACGCTGTTGTACGGTGGTCTTGGGGAAGATACGGAGAGGGAGTACCATGACGGAGATATCCTGGATAATGAGGAGGAAGGGGCTGGAGGCTATGATGGTATCATACCGGATCTGGCGGGTGGTGTTGGTGTTGGTGTTGACTATGGTGGTGGTGAGGAGGGCTGGCGCGATGTGAAGCTGGAGACTGTCGAGTGCGAGGTGCCGGTGAAGGTTTTCCCTGGCAACACAGCGTTTAAAGCGCTGGATGTGGTTTTTGATGTTTAATGTATCATCATTATGGATAGACAGATGGCTGGATGGATAGAGGCAGGGTTTAGGGTGTCAGGTTTCTTTTTTTGTTGCTTTCTTTCTTTATTATCTGTATAGGTACTTGTTTATTGTTATTCTTCATGCTATGGACGGTCGGCCAGCGGAGCAGGGTATCATAACATTATTACAATCTTGGATTGGCGCTGTCCCAACACAGCGTGCCGACTTTGCCCAACTGCGTTGAACATAAAGAAGTTATTACTGCGTCAAGCAAGGGTATGACAGAGCTCCCGAGATAGATAAGCGCCGTTATATTTCAAGTCTAGCCTATCAAACATCGTAGATTACCCATTTCCTGAGAACACTCCTGAAAGTTGGGACACTCTCAATTCAATGATGTTCTCTGCCCTATCACAAATTGAAGCTATTGCTTCAGCTGACCACTCCTTCCATACAGACTCTATCCACTTTGGTTCACAGCACCCAGGGGCTAATTTTACAAGCGGCCGTGGCCCTTTCAGGTCGATCCGCCATTTGGGCCCAACTTTACTGCTTATGCGCAAGGGTCGAACTATCAGGTATCCTGCAAGGTCTTCTCGTTTATTTCTCGCATGGTTTTGTGACCACTGCCACTCCGCCCTGAGTAGACAATTTGATAATTAAGACTTCGAATTGTCCTGTCAATATTCACAAAACACCTGGATGATGGAGAGGGATAAAATAAGCGCCCGTCCTCGATATCAGGTGAAATTGACGCGAGTGATCCACGAATCAATGACCAAGGTTTTGGCGTGTCATTAGATACTGCGGGTCTTGCACGTCTTCATCATTGACCAAAATGCGTTTTCAGAAGTGACAAGCATGAGCATTAGGAAGAGATTATGACAGTTCGTGAGTCGGTGCTGATATTGTGGTCCGTCCGACAATACTTCAGAGTGCCCGGGTTGTGGCTATGTTCTGGGTCTTCGGCATAGCAAAGTCGACATCGTCCCTCCGCCGGTTGGTCATGCTGAGTCGTCTGTACTCGTAGAAGAAGCCAGGGTCATGGTATCATACTAGCATCTGTCCAAGGGGTTTCCCGAGAAACCGTGAGTGCCTCACAAAGAACTGCCAAATATCACTCCAGATTAGATCGTCTGGGAGACTTCGTGGATAGCTCCGGTGGGTAGCTCATTGAGTTTGAGGTAATACGCAGAATAACGAAGAGGTTAGATCCATGAATCTGGTGCTCCAGATGAGGATTTAGAGTTGGAGAGCTTGGAGCCAAGGTCGAGCACATATACTCCAACTGAATTGGCACTTGTTTGCGATGTTTTAGACTCCGTACGCAGGCCAACATGATGGTGAAGAGGAAGATGTAAAGATGGAATTTGAAATGTATTGGTCGGCTACAGGCGTCACATGCCCCTCAATTGACTTGGGGTCAGCTGGGCCTCTCTCCCATCCATCTTTCTTCTCTCGACCTCGTAGACGCTTTCTTTTGCCCCCCTTCGCCCCCTAGAGTCCTCTGTATCGTACGACAAGACAGCAGCCCCAAATATTAGATCCGGATCCCCCTAATTCGTCGTTTCGGTATGTTCTTCGAATCGTCGTTGCGGTATTGTTCACAACTATGTCTCATTGCAGCAGTAGACCTGT
This sequence comes from Psilocybe cf. subviscida, assembly GCA_013368295.1. NCBI lineage: Eukaryota > Fungi > Basidiomycota > Agaricomycetes > Agaricales > Agrocybaceae > Psilocybe > Psilocybe cf. subviscida. The sequence goes on along the minus strand of JAACJJ010000056.1, from coordinate 4,468,913 downwards.
AGATTATTTCGATCGCCATCGAGCGCAAGAGAGAGACAAAGAGACGCAGGCGAGACCACTGATTACGCATAGAGTGGAAGAGTCCATCGTCCAGTCATTACCAGCGTTAGCAGCTACAGATTTGTACCAAGCGCAGATCGCAAGAGGTGTACAGCATATATCATGGAGCAGAACGCAGCACACGACAGTGAGGACGACCGCCGAAGCCGATTCCAAGGAGGAGAGAACGGGATCGCGTCCCTGCGCGAACGGGCAGCCAGCCAACCACCTCGCACATCAGATGGCAGCGCCCCTTTTCTGTCTTCGCCCCCCGGACAGAATTTCATCCCCGCCAGCCTGAGCGGCAACCCCTGGCCCAACTCAAGGATGCTCAGCTCCAATCGCCAGGCAGTGCCCATACGCAGCTCTTCTTTCTCCTCACAACCTGCTAATGCTTTCACATCCTCGTTCCGAGACCGCACCTTTCCGTCCACCTTCGAGGATGACGAATCAGAAGCCCTCTCCGACACATTCGATGAGCGATACGACCCGCCGTCTCTCTCACGAGGGCGCACATACGCGCAGGACGTCAGCCGTAGTCGCTCGCAGTCACTTGCCGCTGGCCGTCCGGGACCCGTAGGCAGCCCCTACACACCCTCTGCGATGCAGAGCTGGAATGAGTCATATCTGTCGTCTCAAACCAGCCCGCTGAACATTCAGCGTTATGGCGAGATGAAACCACCGGGTCAGAGTCGGTACGGCACTACTCAGCCGCCTGATGTGTCGAACATGAGCCCGTTCGTGCGCGACGTAAATCATATTGTGCTGGACGACAATTCGGCATTGAAAGATCTTTGGGTGGGCCGCGACGAGGGTGGCGGAGGGAGCGGCACAACTAGTCGGCGCCACAGTGTCAGCATTGTGCAACCGAGGCGATCTAATGTCGTGGGCTTCAACGCGCCTGCAATGGACAACAATCTTGATGATGTTCCTCGGTCCTCGTTCCAATCATACAGCGGCCGCGGCGGTAGTCTGGCTTTGACTGATGACGATCTTGCAGTAGATATTGGCCTTTTGAACATTGGAAGCAACTCATATTCATCTTCCAACAACCCGCCGAGCCAACCATCTTCACTCCCAATTTATGCGCCAATGTCGCGAAGCCCCGTCTCTAGGAATATTGCATCGAACTACCAATCCATCAATCTGACTATTCCAAGTAACAGTTACTCTCGACAAACCATTGGCACACCGAGCGACAATGGGGATTTCTCGGCGAGCAACAGCAGTCCTCCCCGCAGCGCTTTCAATTACGAGCAGCATCTTGCTGAGAATCAATACAATGCACTGAATCGCAGCCAGCAGCAGCAGCAGCAGCAGGACTCGACGGCAACAGCGAGATTTATCCCCGGACAAGGCATCCAGTACGTCAATAATCAGCAATTCCAGCAAGGGCAGAACCAGCAACAGTTCCCGCACAGCGGAATGCAAGGTTCCAGCGGGAACACCTCTCCATATGTACGAAACCGTGCTCCGTCGTACTCCAGCCAGGGCAACATGCAGTCGCCCATATCTCCCAGCGGCACACGGATAATCAACCCGCAACAGCCGCCGTACTATCCCCAGACGCAGCGCCGTCTCTCGGATGCACAGCACCACATGCCACCGACACCCACCTCCGCGCAGCTTGGTCCCGGCGCGTCCACGAACTACGCAGATCTGGGCAAGGGCGTCCCGCTGCACGCGGTCCCGCCCTCCTGGCCGCTCTTCATCGTCGAGTTCAAGGCGGGGCGCACGGACCTGTTCTACCTCATGGACATGAGCCAGGACGTGCGCGTCGGCGATCTCGTTATTGTCGAGGCGGATCGCGGGAAGGATCTGGGCAAGGTCGTGAACGATAGTATCACGGTGGAGGAGGTTGAGCAATTCCAGCGTGAGCAGGCGGAGCGCGGGTGGAGCTCGGCCGGCGGTGCCGGTGGGGGTGGCGATGGCCAGCCGACGAGTCCTGGCGGCGGCCAGGGCTCTGGTGCCCCGCCTGGTGGAAAGAAGGACATCAACCCGAAGATGATTTATAGGAAGGCGGGTGGTCAAGACATGCAGTACGTTTGATTTTATTTTATTTTCGTTTCTTAGCATCTTCCTCAATATGCTTCTGTCATAGACTTCTGGCCACGAAGACCGAGGATGAGGTGAAGGCTCTGCAGCTCTGCCAGACAAAGGTCCGGGCCAAGAAGCTTCCTATGGAAGTTATCGATGCGGAGTATCAGTGGTTAGTTTCAAGTTCTTTAACACATTAACGGAATTGCTGATGAGATGGTCATTGCAGGGATCGCCGAAAGCTGACTTTCTACTTCATTGCGGAGAAGAGAATTGACTTTAGGGAACTTGTCAGGGAACTGTTTAGGTACGTTGATCGCATCACTCCTGGGTCGTATGCTTATATGATGCTGTCCGTTTGCATAGATTGTACAAAACTCGTATCTGGATGGCCTCGCTGCAAGGAGGCGGCGGATTCGAGCAATGATTGGACGCGCAGGATAAATCAAACGAGCGACAATGCGCCACCCAACCATATATTCAGAAACATCTCATGCTACGACACACAATTTCTGTTTTCGTCAGGAAGACGGAAGATCAAAAGACACTTCCACTCAGAAGGCAAAAGGCCGCCCTCACCCACGAGAATTACTTCGCGCGGGCTTACTACCAGTATACTGACCGAAAGAGACCAAGAAGATGAACTTTTTGTTTTTGTATCAATGGACTCACTTACTCACCGCCACTTGTTCACATTATTATTCCCGTGCTCACATCTATACCACCGCTTGTCCCCTCATTCTGAATCTTAACACTCACACACTGTCTACTAGAACGTGCAACATTTTTCTCGGTTCCTTTTCTTTCTTAGTTCTTGCCTTCCATCCATATGCCTGTTTCGTCCAGCTTGGTATGTACTTGTACTACTGATATCTGATACGTGCTTCGTCTCTCGCGAGTCCTGATCTTAACTTATAGCTTGCTTCGTGCTTTGTACGCTGTACTTGCTTAGCATCTATGCCCGAACGACGTCCTGATTGATTCATCTGTACGCACACACATATACCCTGTATACAAGCTTTCATCTTGCGCAAGTCTGGTCCTCGTAATAGTATGTGATCAAGCGTCGTACTACTGTGAGAACAGCTTTCTCCCATTTCACAAGTAGAACTGTCGTGGCTGATGGTTGCTTCGAGTTAATGTGTCAATGTAGAGGATATGAGTTTAAAAAAAGACGACAGTGTTGTATCACTGAAGACATCACCTTTTCACGGCGGGGGTTGAGAGGAGGTCAGGTAGCTCCTGCATGGCTCAAGCCTCGCAGCCTGACTGCTCAGGCCGCTTGCACAAATTAGGTTGATATGCCCTGTGAGCATCTTAGACTGACTCTGCGCATTCATTGTGAGGACAGAAGGTGTTGTTGAGGTTTGGAATGTTGTCAAGCTTGCCGTTGCGCGGCCGTGCCAAAGAGGAAATTCTCTGATGCGCTGCGTAGCCCTTTCTGTTCCTATGCGATTTCAAAGCTCAAGCGCTCAGCGCTCAACAGCGGTCATAGATGGGACATCCAGCCAGCTTTGGCACATATCAGCTGAAAGGCTATGCTCGTGGGTTTAATATATGACCCTCTTGAAAGGCAGTGTGCGCCTCATCCTCGTTGCTCGTCCTCATACACTCTCATCGATTGTCTGCTACCATGCCCTGGAGTCCTTGGAAGAAAGAGGACGATGGCAAGAAATATGGCGCAGATCCTGGCTCGTCCGAGATATCGACGATCAGCAGCAGCTCAAACTCAGTGACTGTAACAGAGAACGCAACCGTCTTGACACCCTCGCCCGCTGTATCTACACCGTCGTATGATGTAGAGACCCTTAATGGCCTCCAGACGGCTCCGGATGCAGCAGCCGCGTTACCGACAGCACCAGGGGTAGTACCAGTAGGATTCGTGCAGGGTATGTTCCAACACGCGTCAAACACACGTATTGGGAAGGCGGTTTTCCATATATGTATGTTTCCATTCCACTATCTCGATGGTATCATTGAACCCTTCGTTGAAGATGGTTCGAATCCCCCTCCTTCGTCGGATGCAACAAACTGTCCAGAATCCGCAACAGTTTTTCATGTTGCTGCAAATTCACATCCCGAGTCTTTCGGAGCAAGCAGTGCTAGTTTCAATCTCCCAAACAATCCTATCCCTACCCCACAAACTGGCCCAGAGATATACGTACGCCATCTCATTACACAGAATAGAGGGTATCCGTTATGGATCCCGTCGCCGAATAGGCGCCTTCCTTCGACGTATCGGGTGTCTGGAGTCGGTTTCGGAGATGTGGGAATTCTCATGCCAGAGGGCGGGTTCTCGTTTCTCTTCAATGTGGTTCATGATGTAAAACACCCCATCAATGCATCGAGGCAGCTGCCTGAAGGTTTTACTCCGTTCACGGCCTGGAACCCAGGCGACGTTGAAGAGTACGAGGAGTTCAGCGCTGGAAGCTACCTCGCGGATGGGTCTGTAGAACGAATAGATTCGGGAGATGATAGATGGTAAGCGACATTATTATAATTTGTGCGCTCGACTGCTCATTCAATTCACCATAACTGATCTCCGAAGCAAAACGACTCTCAAATCATCAGCATCGGAAGCGGCGGTACTTATGATGCCTGAACCAGTATATCTGTCAAAGCTTCAAAACATTGCCCCCCTTCGAAAATATGTTCGCAACAACATACGGAGTTGGTACAGCTTTGTAAAACAGGATCTGGGTCGCGATATCAACAACGGCGAGCTACGAGTTGTCTACGGTTGCCGGAAGTCCGCTGGATTTGGGTTAGCCACTGTCCCTAGCCGCGAGAACGCGGATGCCTCGACAGAGCTAACGTTCACCACTGATGAAGCTACTGGCTGCAAATATCGCTGGCGCCATAGAGGGTCTGCAGAGGTGAAAGCCGGCCCGTCGCTAGCGGAAAGTCAAGACATCACTGCCCAGAGAGACATTCCAGACACTGAAGCTCATGCCACCATTATCAACCAGTGTTTGTTTGTTAGCACCATTGATTTTACTCTTCCGGAAGAGGAATGGCAAAGCATCACCCTTGGTGACCCTGTAGCCACCTCCCAACAGTGGCCAGGCTCACGGTCCACGTCGTCACCCCCATCCCACTCAACATTATCGTCGGGTGAGGCGACGTCGAATTTGGGTAACTCTGACATATCGCGGCGAGATCAAGGGGCAAATACAAGCCGTCCACAAGACACATCTACAACCGTAGCACATAATGAAATTGAGGTCTGGCCGTTTGTAACCCCACCCAAGGTATGAATTTGTAGATTATCACCGTAAAGTGATATCTACTGAGCTATGCCCTTCAGAGGCCCTTTCATCCTTCAGATTTCCTTGCCAGCTTCCTCCTACAGGCGGTATGTACAGTGATCTTTCGACCACTAAGTATGACTTACACGGTCAATTTAGATCCCGCATGCGACGTCGGTTTCTCTTTGCAGTGATGATTGGGGGCCTGGTATGACTGATTCTGTAAGCCCTACCCTCATGCCATGACGCGCAAATAATAAAGCCACACATAGGTGGATACCGTCGCCGCCCTTATCTCTAACGTGCTGTCATTCAATGATATATGCGAAAATAATGGTAAGTTCGTCATTAGTCCTCCGCACCCTGGTAGCTTCACTAATCTCTGCGGGTTAGGCATGGTCTATTTGGAACACAACGATCGTGGCATGGTCATAAACCCTTTGGGACTTATTAGTCCCTCAGGTATACAACGGTTATGGACGGAATGGCGTAATCAGCACAAACTAAACCTTTGTTGGTTGGAACTCGACGGCGAAGTTACTCGAGTGCTGACACCAAGCTTCCCTGAGTTCGTGGAGAGTCAGCGTTTGTCTGCAGTCGAGGCTAGCGTATTGCGAGCCGCTGCGCCACTGCCTCTGCCGATAGACTCGACATCTGAGCCCCACAAAGCAGTGGAGGATGGACCTGCAGATGAGACCCACCTTGTAGTTTCGTCCGAGGACCTGAACGCGACGGAAACTTGCGAAGATGGCGTTCGTGTCAAGCATTCGGCAACTTATGACTCTTCTTCAAACCATACTCCGTGCGCAGAGGTTGCTGAGGAACGCTCTGTTTCTCCCGAAAGAGCGAATATCGGTCTTTCGGATGCAAACTCACGCTCGCGATCCAGAACCCCAGAAATGCAGATGATCGCAGGTCCTAATCATATGGAGGTGGAGGATGTACAAGAAACCAATCCTGAGTCAGCGCTCACTCAACCTGAAGTGGAAACAGATCCTCAGAGCGACAAATCTGAGGACGTTGATTTCCCATCTCACCGGTGGAAACCCAAACGGAAACGCACTTCCTCGATGGACTCAGAGGCTGGTGGACGATCGTCGCCGCCGTACAGTGTCGCGCGCGACTCTGAGATGCTGGGGGCGGGTGTACATACGAGTCCATGCCCGCAGCGCGAATGGAGCGTACCTTTGCCTGCGATTCTGACTGGAGGGTGTACGGTGGATGAGGACGCTGTTATGCAGGATGTGCAAGCTGGACCCGCGGAGGTAGTGGGACCGGTTCGGGTAGTTTCCCCTACCCGTGCAACTGATAGTCTGCCCACAAGAAGCGAAGATACTCCTCCTACCATGGACGTACAAGAGACTGAGCCCATGTTACTCGACGAACCAGTTCCCCTGTCTGTCACGGATATCTCCCCCACAGGACCCACCCCGGTTTCTGTACCGCTAGAGTCAGCCGTATTAGCCATGTCTGCTCCTTCCGTTCCTGCGCCCGGGCCTTCACCACAGTCAGAAGCCCCAAAGTTGCCAGCTGACTTTGCCACAAGGCAACAGTATCAGCGCCTGGTGCTCCGGAATGCTTTCGATCCGCCTACACCTCCAGCTTCCCCGCCTCCGTCAGAGATGCCTGCTGTTACCACGGAGCCACCATTAATGGAGGCGGCGAAGGAGATTACAGAGCAGACAATGGATGCTGACAAGCTTGTCACTGAACGTCAGCGCCAAACCATCGCTTCATTCACCCAACTAACAGCCATAGCTCAAGAACTATCGCACCTTGCAATCCACCCACTGCTCATATACTCGCAACACGAGGTCCGTCCGGGCCATGTTACTCCACTAATGTGGGACCTCCACGACATTCCAGACGACGTCCACCTCGTTGACAACCCTGACGAACCACTCACTCTTGAGCATCTAGAGGAGGATGCGACAAGGCCATCTTTAACCTCTCTAACCATCACTTGTGGGGTGTTCCCAGCAGACTGGCCTATCATCATCAAGAACAGATCGGGAATTAACGTCAACGACGTTCTACAAGCCATCTATACTGCCATACATCTACGTATCTCACACGCAGAATGGGACGAGTTCTCAGCGCACGTGCGGGCCAGAATCATCATAGCGTTTGAGGAGCGCTGCACCAAATCCAAAGATTCCAAAGCAACTCGGCAGTACGGCATACTACGCATTGACTGCCTATTGCAGCATACGTCCTTCGCGGGCCTGTCTGTATCACCCGACGAGGAGGATACGTGTATCCTGACGCTGCGCAGATCCGTGAGCGGGTGACATAGCTCTGGCGGAACCACCACCAATGTATACCGCAACAACGCGATGCTATAGGACATTTGACATATACCCGAATCTTGCCTTTCCATAGGGTTCTGACCCGTGTATGTTCTGCAACTTTGTGGCTATCTTCGTATCTCCGATTGGATAATTACATAAATATTGTACAAAGGTGGTGAGTAAAAGCAGTAGGAGATGAGCGAGAATACTCTATCATGTAGATTGGAATGCAGAAAAGACAGAAAGATATCCGCCCGCCCAGGGTGATCAAGAGATTCTCCCATTTTGTATGCGCTCCTTGAGCTCACCTACCCAGTCGGCCATCCTCGGTTTCTTAGGGTCAAATGACTTGGGTAGCAGCAACACGCTGATCTGCTTGAACATAAGATCCGGGAAACGCACCACAGCGAACGCCGTGCCATAGCTCGAGCCGCTTTCTCTCGCTCTGCGGGACGCGCGCACACCGGCTAGAATAGTATCCCGCGCACTCTCGAGGTCATGGCCCGAAGGCATCTCGTCAATGCGGCAGATATACGCATACGCGACGCTGAATTGCTTGATGATGTCCGCTGGCGTTTGGCCCTTCTTCTTCACGAGATCCGCTGGTGTTAGGTTTGTCTTGACGGTGATGAGCACGGCGTGGGTGAAGCACCTGTTGGGGTTGTTGACAAAGTCCATCGCCGCAACGACACAACGCTCGATGATGGGGAGTGCAGCCTGGACCCGCCCATTTGTTAGCTCAACGCAAGCTCGATTCCAGCAGCTTTCGTCGTCTTGGATCATTTGCGACAATAGCTACCATAGAAGGGCGCGTACATACCACATGCCACCGTCTGAACTTGCTGGACACTTGGGCTACAGGCACGCCGTTTACTACGCGCCCAGCCTGCGATGAGTGGTCAAGGCGCTCCTTCTCGACACTCAAGGTCTCGCACATCTTGTGCATCGACCAGTCTGCCTTTTGACACTCAGGGCCGTATGTCAGGACCTAAACCCATGAGCTCGTTGTGGAAATGTGAGATAGCCAAGGGAGACTCACGCAATACGGGGCCAGCTTGCATCGCGTGCAGTATTTCAAATCGGCGTTCTTGCCGTTCTTGAAGCAGGTTATGTTAGAGCAGGTGCTGAGGCCCTTCCCGTTCTGTATAATTTGGGGCATGAATAGAACGGCGTAATTATGGCTTCAAGACAAGTGCGGATAGGAATTGAAAGGATGAACTGACTTCTGATCTGCTTGATTTAGTGGCGTGGGCGGGCTGGCTTTCAAATTCACAAGTTGGCTTCAAGCCTCTTCACGCCCGCTGCTTTCTGAGTTTGCAATCCGCCTACATTGTTCTCCACACCCTTCACTGGAGGGTATGACTCTCTCCCATGTTTCTCCATTCAAGCTCGGCCAACGGATCACGCTTCTTGACCTTGCGCCAGAGTTAATCACGCTCATATGCAAGTCTTCTGAAGATTTGGATACTGTTTTTGCGCTCAAAAACGTACGCCAGAAATATGTGAAGCGATGGTCATAGGAATGCTGATCCTTTTCCCAGGTCTGTCGCAACTTCAACACGATATTGAACGACTGGACAATATGGGCCCACCTCGTTTCAACCTGTTTGTATTCACCATCTACGTACCGCCGTCATCTTTTTGTCGATCGGCCCATAAGCACACACAGCGCATGTGAGCTGAAAGCTATGCTCATGCGATGGAAGAAGGTCGAACGCGGGTGGAAACGCGCACATCGACAGGACTTTGATGTCAGGAGGCTATCCTTACCTGACGACCTCATAGCACCAACGAGAGTCCTCGCACCCGGAGGGAGATGGCTCCTTTTATTCTCAGCTGACTTGGCGGCGTCGTACTTCGATCTTGATTCAGACTGCATAGACATGGAAACACCCAGTCCCTTTCCGCTCATTCCTCCGCACAACCCGTACGGGGCAACTTCATTGCATGTGTCGGACCCCGACGTCGATCAAGCATCGCCTGTGATATCTTTTCGTATAGCTCTGACGTACGTTGGAGGAAATGACATGGCAGAGGGTCCGTCTTTCGTCGAGATCTGGACTATCACGTCGCTGTATGATAGCAACACGAAAACCTCACGCCTAGGTGCACAGAAGGTTGCAGCGTTTCAGCTTAACCTAGCTTGCGGGCTCCTTGACATCTATACACTAGCTGGGGACAGCATCCTGTTTGCTGCACCATACATGTTCTTTCACACTCCTGAATATGAAAGCGGTGACAGGAGGTTTCTGTATGTCAATTGGCGCAAGGCGGTGAACAATTCACATCAGCCATGTTATCGCACTGTCTCGGTGCCAGCCAGGGTGAGAGTTCTTTCCCCCCCTAGATTATAATCCAGTACTGACCTTCGCACTTTGTTACTTCCTTGGTTTCGTCTTTGTTTGGCTATTCATGTATCCATGCATTTAGGATGTGTGGGGAGCCACAATCATAGCCGAAGATCAACTCCTCTTTTCGACCGATTCTGGAATAAAGCTCGTGAATTGTCGAGACATTCCTGAGTGGACTATATCGGACTGCCATCATTATCATCAACCCGTATCTCTCAGCAACGTTAATAATGGCCTAGAAACTGTTATCATCACTCAAGAGTTCATCTTCATGTCTAGCTATTGTCGTGATCCCCAATCCAACGGAAGGGTTATAAAGGTATTCTTTGCCGATGAAGAGGGCCGTTTCGCCGTCGTCACTTGTCACTGTGGCGATTCTGCGACAACCGCCAGCACCTCCTTTTTTGACGCAGGATCGTTCTCCCTGGACGGCGTCGACTCCGTTCTATTTGGTTATAAACTGGTTCTTTTCTCATCAGGTTCGAGCATGAGAGCCATTCCGGACGCTTTGTTGGCTGCACCTGCCGACAACGTCGAAATCACACCCGGAAGAAGCCTCGAATCTTGTATTCCGGTTTTCCATGCTAATTCTTGCGATGTTTTTGACGAAGGGACCGGTAGAGTGCTGACTTATACTTATCGGGACCGGGCATTCTATATTACAGATATGATTATTTGATAGATCAAACAGCGTAACAGAGAAATTCATATCCATACTCAGTAGCCGAATTGCGGAGCGCTGGCTTATATTCATTCACTTTTCCAGTCTAGCCACCGCGCTATATTGACCTAGATGCAACCTTCACCATGAATGAAGCAAAGCGCGCGTTCGGCGTCGTTGGAGAGTGTAGACTGGCCGAGGATGTCCTGTCAAACCATCCCCGCGTCAAGGCCCGACCTCATTATGCACAATCAGTTCATCATGTTGGGGGAAAAAAATCCGGCATGTTCACGGTTGTACAGATTGGGCTCTTGATTACCAAGTGATCGCAACACACTTACATCGTAGGTTACAATCGACAATCTGCAAACGCATCGGCGAGGACCCGGTTAGATACCGATATTGGCGTCCAAAGATCGACACTTTAGTGAGCGAAGCAGGGTAAGCATAGAAATGACGTCTTTTGTTGATTACTAGTTCCTGAATGAGATTCATCTCTGTGCCACAGCCAAGGAATCTGAGGTCCCAGGTAAAAACGTCTAATTGAATGGGATCGACGTTCGTATGCACCTGTCAAGGCATTGATCACCACCGTCGCTTCGAACAGGCACCCATCAGCGTCGAGAATACCTTGCACAAAAATAATATGGTGGGTCTGACAATTATGATAGAATTGTATTTTTCAGCATTCCTTTTCTTACTATGTCGATGCCCTTTCAACGACAATCTGGTGACGCAAAGCATGCGCTGCCTCCACGCATCTAGTGAACATACCGTGACAGCATCGACGCCGGGTGAGGTATTCCCTCATGGCGAAATCATAATACAGCAGGCAATGGCTACTACCCCGAGCACAGGTGTGCATGATCCAAGAACGGGATATACCTGAATGGCAAGGCTCAACTGGATCTAGCCACACTACTCGAACCCGGTCAGTCAGCGGCCACCTCCTGGTTCAATAGGCCTTTGACAGGATATGTAACCGATGTGTCTGTTCAACACTTACGCTAATGTTTGGACTCTGCGTACAGCGCGTATACACGGAGAGATGTAACAATTTCATGGCATGCGCTCGGGCGATGGGCATTGATAGCGCAAGCGGTCCTCCATAGTCTCTGAGTGCGGCCCGGATATCGAACCATTAGTCGGAGAAATCATGATGCATGAGGCCTCAGTTCAATGACAAGGGGTATAAAGATGACGGACCAACTTTCACTATTCTCCACTCCTCAGGTCTTCTCAGCAGCACTCAGCAGCTTCAGAACCTTCACCAGTAGCCACCCTACTTATATTCTCTCAACCACCTATATTTTACGATGAGGATCCTCCATTCTCGCCACCCTTGTCATCGCCGCAGTTGCCCATTCGGCTGTCATCCCCTTCAACGCAGTAAGTCCATCTTGTGATTCATTATTATCAGACAAAAAGGCTCATATAAACTTTATCAGCGCGCTGAGGCAAACGCTGCTGCTGTTGATGCTGCGGACATCAGAAAAGCGTGATTGAGCTATATAGAGCTGTGTAGCTCTATATAGGTCCATAGCGCTCATAGCAAAGGGTACCCTATATATAGCATAGGCACACGGCTATATAGTGACCGGCTGTCACTATATAGTACTCCATAGCTCTCAGTAGCCAATTGACTCTGCTATATAGTGATACCTAGGGCATCCTAAAAAGGTAGGGAGGCAGGACCACTGGTCAATCATAGCACTGTCTAACACTGCAACAGGCGTAGCAAAAGATTTGAAACATATTATGATTGATTCAAAGTATTCTAATTAATACATGTAATGACTACATCAGTAAAACGTGATTTCGGCTATAGTTGGCCATAGCATCTCCGCTAAATTTATAGCACGTCATAGCATCTATAGATATGTATTGTTCTTATGTAGTACTATATAGCTCTATACAGAAATCGTAATATTATATAGCCGCTACTCTTGCCAGTTGGAGGGCCGGAGGATGATAAAAAGACTTAGCAAAATTGTGAGCTCGCATTCGTGGTCATGTGATAGAAACTACATCCCCACGTCGCTCGCATGAAACCGGGTTGAACCTCAACCACCAGCACTCTGGGAGAAACACCGACAAGACCCTAGGGTCTTGTCGGTGTTTCTCCCACATTGTAGGGTGCTCCTCCCGCCTCCCAGTGTTGGCTCCCTTTTCTGCGTCCTTTCTCTCTCATGTTTGCTCACCCCACGTATGTTGCCCTTTCCTGATTACTGTTTTGTGCTGCCCTTTCTGGCTGACTGTGACTGCTTGTTGTCCTCTACAGGCATACTCCAGCCACTAGCCACCACCGCACACACGGAGCTCTCGAGGGACACGACTCATGACACCCAACATGCAACAGCTCACGACACAACAACGCACTACACAACGACGACAACGGCGACAACTGACGATGGCAACCATAACAACGACAACTGGTGACCAACGACTGGCGACAACGACAACGACGGTGACGACGACAACTGACGCTGACAACGACTGGCAACGATGACTGACGCTGACGGCGACAACGACGACGGCGATGACAACTGCGACAACAACAACGGCGATGACAACTGCGACGACGACTGGCGACGATGACTGATGACGACTGGCGACGACAACGACAACGACGGTGACAACGACAACAACAACAACGATGGTGACGACGACAACTGACGCTGACGGCGACAACAACTGACGACGACGGCGATGATGACTGCGACGACAACTGGCGACGACGGCGACTGCAACAATGACTGGCGACAACAGTGACTGGCGATGACGACAACGACCGCGACGACGACAACCCAGTATCATCCTCATCACTGATGTAGTAGTAAATATTGAAAGTAGAGTATGGAATCATGTAGTAACTAGTGTTTGATATAAAATGATTTTTCTATGACTTACGAGGGTATGAGGACTATTGAAGCCATTGAAAGTGTATTGAATCCTGATTACTTAGTGCTATGGAGTGCTATGTAGACAGACTGTCACTCTATACAGGGCTGCAAACGCAGTATGATATGCTATGAGTACTATGGAGCTATAGGGCGCTATGCAGCACTAGCTAGCTGTATGTAGCCGGATCACGGTTTACTGATGTATAGAATGCGGTGGATATTGTACAAAATTCTAGTAAGGGAGATGGACTGGGTACAAGTATGAATCATGAGCAAGGACAGAAAAACAAGGATCTGTTGATACGAGAAATAGGGTTTGAGTGGCTTGCTTGAAAGAAAACACAAATGCTTACCATCAACAATGTGAATCGAGCGCGATTTGCTTCCGTCAGCACCACAGTCATGACATGGCATGGTGATTTGTGACAGCAAGGGCAAGTTCCAAAGTCATCGGTCAAACGTCGCTGGTTGGTTGTCCGAAGTCACGTTGGTGACATGGCAGCATAGAATGTTGGTATGTGCAACTGGAGTGATGAGAGTGAGCGACTGCCAGCAAGTAATAATAGAAGGTATGATGTACCTTGAACAACCCTCTCCACGTGTTGTGCTCCCCATCTCTTGACATGGCATCCCACAGCTGGTCCGTGCTCAAGTCATCGACAATTGCGTCCGTTATGAATCAAGCATGTGGAGGGTAATGGTGTCAATGATGTTGGCAAGCGAGAAATGGTGGTGACCACAACACTTGAGGATGTGTGACATGGCAGAAAAGGAGGACGGCAACAAGCTGTGCTGGATGGTAAACAAAGGAAGAAAGAAGACTTAGAGTGTTTAACTTTAACGGTTGTGGCAGCTTTCACAAGTGCACATGACTGCAACACCCAGCTGGGAGTTTGAAAAGTGCGTTGCGAACTTGACCATTCGTCACGTGTCAGTCAAGTTCGCGACACACTTTTGACCCCTATCTATTTTTAGGCCACCAACTCCCATTGCCCCTCACACCACATGCATCGGTTGTGTGTTGGGTGTATATCTTTTCTCTACATACCTATATAAATGAGTGACAGACTATTACATAGCAGCCACTTGCTGCTAGCCAATGCTATAGAATTACGATCTTTTACGTAGGTAAAAAGAGTTCATTAGGGCTCACGGAGTGCCATCAAAAGTGTCCCCCATTCCTTGTCGCCTGGGAACTTTTCTTTGATGCCATCATTTTCGCCCTTCTCCCTTCCTTCAACTTAGGTTTTTCTCAATCTTTTCAGCCAATGGCTTGAACTACTGTAGCATTTATATATACATATATTCATACAAAACACGCGGTTCTAATGATACTCCATTTACGCAAATCGACCAAAAGTTTGATGTTTTACAAGTGGTTCTTCATTCACCACAGGGATTGACGAGCCACTTTGAAAACATACGACAAACCCAACGGATGATGAACACAGATAACAAATGGTAACTTGTAACTCTTATGACTCGCATACATATCCCCGCAAAACGCAAGCATGCAGACCTGCCAGCACGGCAACCTACGAACACGACGACGTATACGCGACAATGCAAACCTGACACACAAGCTCAATGGTATGAACGGGCAAACTTAACAACACGAACGCGGTGTCGCGCACGACAATGCAAAGACGGTAAACCGAGAGCACAATACTCGCAATCTCGGCGACTCAGGGTGATAGCATGTGAGCATGCCCACCCGCCAGCGCAATGCTTTAGCGGCCTTGGTGCACAAGCAGACACCCCAAGGGCGGTGGAAAGCAGAGCGGTCATTGGACCGCTTTGCGGCATTTCCTCTCAAATGTCTTGCTGCGCTGACGGCAGCTAATTGCTTTCACTATGGGGGTATACCATGGCTATGATATATATTACATATATTTCATAGTGTTCTAATGTTGTAGAGTAAATATAAATGAAACACATATATTAAGGTACTAAGAACCAGTGTTAATCAAGAAAAACAAGCAATTTCAAGGAATCTCGAAGGTGGAAGTTAGAATTGAGCACATTTGGCAATTGCCAGAAGCGCAACAACGGGCGCTTAATGACTATTGCCTGCTCGCCCTTGCCATTCTCGACCATTTATTGGTCTATTTTCTTCAACTAAAATAAAGTAATTAATGTAAAATACATGTCAGAGTGCTATGAACCTTTTTATCTCAAGCACAGGACTCCTGAAAGCATCATGATTCATCCAAGCAGAGCCAAATGTGTTAGTAACAAGCATAACAAAAGTAATCCTACATAAAAGATCGTCCTGCCATGCAAAGCAATGGCCTACAAACCAAGTACTATATAGCTTGTCATTGGTCTATAGAAGCTATGAGATGTTATAATACCTTACGTAGACACTATGCCGTACTATGTCGGAAATTGTATATGCTACATGATACTATGACAAAAATCACGCTTTTCTGATGGATGTCTATCTTAGCTACCGGGACGCACCCAAGCCCAAGACAGTTAACAACGTCCCAGTCGATGCTGCCGAGTCCCGACGTCTATCTCAGCTACCGCCGCGACACGCCGAATGCCAACGCAGCTCCCGTTGACGCAGCAGACATCTATCTCAGCTACAGGGATGCTCCCAAGGCCAATGCGGCGCCTGTCGACGCGGCGGATATTTACCTCTCCTACCGCGACGCACCTAAGCCTGCGACGGTCAACAGTGTTCCCGTTGACAAGGCTGATGTGTACCTGAGCTACCGTGACATTAAGCCAGAGCTCGTGGACGCTGCTGACATTTACCTGTCCTACCGCGATGCGCCCAAGGCCAACGCTGCCCCTGTCGATGCCGCCGACATCTATCTTTCTTACCGTGACGCACCCAAGGCCAATGCCGCCCCCGTTGACGCCACTGACATTTACTTGTATAGGGGGCCACTGCTGGTGCATGGCAATACGATCTTTTACATCCTCTTTAATCTGTTGTTTCTAAAAATATAGGTCATCAACCTTCTGCCATCATCAGTGCATTGTAACTATTCTGTATTCTCTTGCACTGTTATAACCCTTTCTTCTCTGCAAGAAATATCTGCAGTAATGCCATCATGGTACCATACTGTCCCTGAGAGATCAATATTTTATCAATATACCAGCATGTAAGATGGTTATTTCTACCATATGTAAGTCTACATAGAAAAAGAGTGTTATTTCCATGTTGTGTTGGTAATGACAAAGGCCACCTAAACATTGCTTCTATAGAATGCTATGTGCAGTTGTCTGAATTATACATATAACTAGATATAAAATTGTTCAAAGGTGATATCTACATGCACTGCAATTACTTGCCAACCTGTTTTGTGAAGTTTAGCCATTTTGTCAGTAACATAACAACCACTAAGTGCATTACTGCATTAGAATATGCCCCAGAATTTGATTAACAGAGGCCACTAGGTACCAAAAATGTTAAAAATGCCAACAAATGAACAAGGTACAGCTGAGTGGCACACAGTCACCAAATATAACCATTTGATTAATATCAGAGCAGCTGACAGACACCACCAGATGGTAAAATACAAGCTTGAATTAGATTAATGATAGCTATCTGAGGCCATCAGAAGCATCTAGAAATTCAAATTAATGGACAAGATGGCTGAGTGGCACATTTGTCGAAATATCACTGCTCCATGAATAGCAAGGCATTGGCTTAGTGAACCATGGCAATAATGCATGAATCAGAATTGACTTAAAATGTCTACATAATCAACCATAGATGATGACAGTACAATTGAACACTGTATGCTTCTTGGGCATCACATTTTGTACTGCCTAAATCAGCCTCTTGGGTACAGTATGAGCAAGCCACTATATCTGAAATTGCACAAGGTAGACTCAATGCTTTGGAAATGTAAAATATGAGTTAGGAGTGTGCAGATGATGGCTACAACCTTGTTCCAATAGTGCACAAATTGGTCAACTATAGCCCATGCAAATATCAAATTAGTGCTGTATCAGTCAATATTCATTGTTTTGATGATTCCAAGACACAGACTTGATGCAGTGATATACAAATAGGCATGTTGGAATCGCCTCATTAAACGATATAAGTGGGTACCAAGAGCATCCAAAAGCGGTGTCTATATGCTATGGAATTACTACATAATGGGCTTTTCTACTGTGAGCCATTTAATCAATAACACCTCAACCACTTGGTGCAGTGCCAGGGTAAAATATGCGTTGAAATCGAGCAAAAATTAGCTACAAGATGGTACCACAAGTGTCGAAAAATATAAAGAATTGGGCAAGATACAGGGTGAGTGGCTCACTTTTATCATATATCACTGTTTGCTTAATATAAAAGCAACGGTCTAGCGCTCTGTGATGATGAAATATGCGCTGGAATCACATTAATTATAGCTATGAGACGGTACCTGAAGCGTCCGTAAATTCGAAAAAATGAGCAAGATATAGCTGTGTGGCGCATTTTGTGAAACATCACTATTCCATAAATAAAAAAAGCATTGGCTGAGCGCGTCATGGTGACGGAGTATTCATCAGGAGCGCGCTTAAAATAGCTACAGAATGGTACCAAGATTGTCCAGAAATATGGAGAAATGGGGGAGATACAGGTGAGTGGCTCACTTCTGTTTGGCACACTATATCCTCAATAGCAAAACAACCACTGACCGCACCGCTTTGGCAATATGTGCGTTGGAATCACGTTAAAATTTACTATAGAATGGTACCCAAATCATCCAGAAGTACTAACATTCATATTCAAAAACTCGGCCTTGAATCTATTTTTAGAATGAAAAAAGGCGCCCTACAGCCTGCTAGAGGCCGAATTTGGTAGTGGTTCAAAGACTGACCTACGTTTCTGATTTTTCTGCATTTTGCAGTAATTTTAGTGTGAGCCTAGGTAGCATGTGAATTTTCGGTCAAAGTCCTGAACCAATCAGTGTTGATGGACATGAGCTGCCGGCCCGGATTTCCGACCACAACTGGATTTTGTCCACAATCGACGTTGTGGACAAAATCCAGCTGTGGTCGGCAGAGCGGCCCGCTGATCACGTGATCACCACATGTCGAAATTGACAAAACTTGCACGAAATCAAAGCCTTTTATTGATCTCAACCCACATCAGTCACATGATGATATTGATGAGTGCCATTCATCATGGATGTACTGAGTTTGTCAAGTAAGATAAGATGTAATTTATTTATATAAATTATATATTGTAATAAAATTGTAATAACTGAGTATGGACAATGTAGTATAGTGTGTACAGTGTAGAAAATATATTGGCAGTGGAATTTGCATGTGCGATATAAATAGACTAACATTTTTTATGGTGGCTGTGATAAAATTCCCAGGGGATCTATAATGGCGACAAGACAATTTGCGGGGCTTCGCAGTTATAAACTCTTTTTACTTACGTAAAAGATCGTAATCTATCCTATCGCGACGCACCCAAGGCAAATGCCGCTCCTGTAGACGCCACCGACATCTACCTCTCTTACCGTGACGCACCCAAGCCCGCTACCGTCAACAGCGTGCCAGTCGATAAGGCCGATGTGTACCTCTCCTACTGCGACGTCAAGCCTGACCTCGTGGATGCGGCGGACGTCTACCTCTCCTACCGCGATGCACCCAAGACTAACGCAGCCCCCGTTGACGCTGCGGACATCTACCTTTCTTATCGCGACGCTCTCAGGACCCCCACAGTCAACAGCGTCCCCGTAGACAAGGCGGACATTTACCTGTCTTACCGCGATGTACCCCAAGCAAACGCCGCCGCCGTGGACGCCGCGGATATCTATCTCTCCTACCGTGACGCTCCTAAGCCAGCCACGGTCAATGGTGTTCCTGTTGACAAGGCCGACCTATATTTCAGCTACTAACTCTCTGATTGTATCAGTATTCGGACTCTTAGCATACTCTCATGTAATCATTTTGTAAATCACCCGCAATCACTTGTATTTTGTATCATAATATATCCTCCGCGTGTATCATCGCTCAAATGGCACTAATGATTGAACAAGCTAAGTATGTGACTCCGGTCCTCCGAGGATCGTTGTCGTCGAATCAGTATAGAGTGCAAGTATTTCCGTAATTGAGCGACTATTTATCACTGCATCACAATATGTCACTGTTATATGATGCAGTGATAAATGTATAAGGTGTGAGACGAACTGCGTCGTGTGCCGCAGAGACTACTTATTGGGGAAGAGTTGCAATTTCAAGGTATCTACCTCAGAGCGGAGTTGTGGATATGTGCGCACAATCCGGAGCACTGAGGAATCCGATGAGGAGTGCTTTTCGATTTTGACCCTCCTGAATAAATCCAGAGCGCGGAACATACGTAGATACGTCCTTATACCCCCTTTATGTCATTAGAAATATTGAGAAACGACATCCCACAATGTACGAAGCCCTAAGGGGGGTAGGCAAGCGGGTCGCAAAAGAAAAGAAAAGAGCGCTAGAGGCGCGCTAGCGAGAGTATTGTATGTACTGTTTCCAGCATGATATGATCTTACGGGTCGTTTCTGTTACACGAACGATAAATCTCAGTCAAGGAAGAAGACGACTGAGGTGGCTGTACGTATGGCTCGTGCAGAAGGGGGGACAGAAAGCGGATGTGACTAAGACATATACAGCTGGCAAGAATAAGGTTTTGGAGTGGGCGCAATGCCCTTTTGTGGTAAGAATGTGATGGAAAGTTAATGTGACGGATAACGAGCAAATAAGGAAACAAAATCAAATATGGCTGATAGAAAAGGAAGATTGGATCAACGAGTCACCGTTCAACAGTTTCAGAATTCTCCCATAATTATACTTACCCAGATTTATAATTACATACACGACTCACTGTTCAATCGGCCTCAATCATTCAATTGCAAGTCTATTACATTTTATTTGGTCCTATGGGGCCACCGGCTCCAGGACTCCCACGTTTATCAACCTTCGAAGATGTTCCCACGCATAGGTGGTAGGCGCTTACAAGTTGCACCCAATTGTCAAGGGCATCAACTCTACCGCGTTGGTCGTCGCGCGACTTCAGGTAGATCGTCTAGAAAAGACGTGTGACTTGTGCCCTCGGCTTGAAACTTCCTGTCATCCGAACCTTGTCCGTTGGCTACAAAATTTGGAAGGATCGGTTTGCAATCTGCTTCTATCCGAAATACTGGAGGCAATGATTACGATTTTTTTGGGCACTGTTTCATTATTAATTTAAAAGAGGCTCCCAGAGAGATTAACCAATGATTAGATTCTAGAGGGCCGTATCTTGCAGGCTTAGTTTCACTGCCAATTCTTATACCTTTGGCTATCACTGCACACAGAAGCTTGTGTCTACATCATGTCCCTCACAACGTATATACAGTTTCTGTTTTAGCCGACCGGGCGCCAAAACCAACAACTCAAAAAATAGGAACCGCTTCGACAGGGTGAAAAACACCGCGAGCAGAGTCCCGGACAACTTTCGTCATGCGCCAACCGGTCTTTTGCAGAAGCCCCTCCAAATGTTTGACGGTTCTTTCCTGAGAGTTAAAGAGTACAAGCATCTTGAACCACATGGCAATAAGCGTGTGGATATGAAGTTTTTTCATCAACAAAAGGAGTGACGTACCGAAAGGTCGGCGTTATAGACAAACTCGTTTGCGATCCCGTAGTTGGCCAAGAGAGGCTTTGGGGCCTCCTTTGGAACGGCTCCGGGAACTCCGCTGCCGTTGTCGCCGCTTGGGTCATGGCAGGCAAACGGCATGAGGCTTTCAATCAGGATGAGCTTGGTATCATTCTTCGCCACCTCACGGAGCCTCATGAGAATCTTGGAGGCATAAGCATTGGGCCAGTTATGCAGGATGTGCTTCAGAAAGAAGACCGACGCATTTGCGACTGGCTGGGGGGCAAAAAAGTCGTGAGCTATTTCGAGGAAATCAATATTCTCTCAATGGCAGCGAGGACACAGAATAATGTAAATACCTTCGAGTACTACGCGTCCGGAGTCTATCGCTTCAGGGAGTTCCTCCTTCCAGAACTAGCTGAATGAGCCCCTGATGTTAATATCCCCTTAAAATCTGGATCAAATCTTACTAATTGGCCATCCTTCACGACAGATGGAAGATCTTGGATAACGATCCGGACATTAGGGATGTTCTTCGCCAGAACCAAAGAGGCTGTGCCAACGCCCCCGCCAACATCGACGACAACGGAGTCAGTTGGCAAGGATGTCCAGTCAAAGGCTTGGATGGGCAGTGGTCAGCATTAAATAAAAAGAACACCTGGAAACAAAAGCCACACCCATCAAAATTGTATCCGGGTCGAATGCAGCAGCACCTTGCATGGCAATGTCAAAGCGGTGCTGTCTAGCCTTCTGCTCGGGCTGATCAAAAAATGTCCACATAGGACCATCCCAGTTGAACGCGCGATTCAGCGTAGTCTTATTCACCTCCACCAAATGAGCGACAGCGGGATCGGACAGGTTCTCCCACAAATACGCGGATGCTTTTGGGACCTCATCAAGCCTGAATGGTACCAGTCTTCATTGAGATTACAGGTAGTATGGAGCAGTGGACGCACTGGTGGCCTGCAAGTGCAGCATAGCCAGATGTATTATCATACTTTTTGTCAGGACTACCCGCGACTATGAGTTAATGCCATGTCCTTAAACAGACTATTAATTTGACGCACTTGGCAAGTATCTCATTGACTGATTTCCCTGTATCAAGCATCGACGAGATGCGCGTATTAGTAAATACATCTGGACTGAGCTCCTTGTAGACGTGATGAGTGGCGAGATTACGATCTTTTACGTAAGTAAAAAGAGTTTTACGATCTTTTACGTAAGTAAAAAGAGTTTATAACTGCGAAGCCCCGCAAATCGTCTTGTCGCCATTATAGATCCCCTGGGAATTTTATCACAGCCACCATAAAAAATGTTAGTCTATTTATATCGCACATGCAAATTCCACTGCCAATATATTTTCTACACTGTACACACTATACTACATTGTCCATACTCAGTTATTACAATTTTATTACAATATATAATTTATATAAATAAATTACATCTTATCTTACTTGACAAACTCAGTACATCCATGATGAATGGCACTCATCAATATCATCATGTGACTGATGTGGGTTGAGATCAATAAAAGGCTTTGATTTCGTGCAAGTTTTGTCAATTTCGACATGTGGTGATCACGTGATCAGCGGGCCGCTCTGCCGACCACAGCTGGATTTTGTCCACAACGTCGATTGTGGACAAAATCCAGTTGTGGTCGGAAATCCGGGCCGGCAGCTCATGTCCATCAAAACTGATTGGTTCAGGACTTTGACCGAAAATTCACATGCTACCTAGGCTCACACTAAAATTACTGCAAAATGCAGAAAAATCAGAAACGTAGGTCAGTCTTTGAACCACTACCAAATTCGGCCTCTAGCAGGCTGTAGGGCGCCTTTTTTCATTCTAAAAATAGATTCAAGGCCGAGTTTTTGAATATGAATGTTAGTACTTCTGGATGATTTGGGTACCATTCTATAGCAAATTTTAACGTGATTCCAACGCACATATTGCCAAAGTGGTGCGGTCAGTGGTTGTTTTGCTATTGAGGATATAGTGTGCCAAACAGAAGTGAGCCACTCACCTGTATCTCCCCCATTTCTCCATATTTCTGGACAATCTTGGTACCATTCTGTAGCTATTTTAAGCGCGCTCCTGATGAATACTCCGTCACCATGACGCGCTCAGCCAATGCTTTTTTTATTTATGGAATAGTGATGTTTCACAAAATGCGCCACACAGCTATATCTTGCTCATTTTTTCGAATTTACGGACGCTTCAGGTACCGTCTCATAGCTATAATTAATGTGATTCCAGCGCATATTTCATCATCACAGAGCGCTAGACCGTTGCTTTTATATTAAGCAAACAGTGATATATGATAAAAGTGAGCCACTCACCCTGTATCTTGCCCAATTCTTTATATTTTTCGACACTTGTGGTACCATCTTGTAGCTAATTTTTGCTCGATTTCAACGCATATTTTACCCTGGCACTGCACCAAGTGGTTGAGGTGTTATTGATTAAATGGCTCACAGTAGAAAAGCCCATTATGTAGTAATTCCATAGCATATAGACACCGCTTTTGGATGCTCTTGGTACCCACTTATATCGTTTAATGAGGCGATTCCAACATGCCTATTTGTATATCACTGCATCAAGTCTGTGTCTTGGAATCATCAAAACAATGAATATTGACTGATACAGCACTAATTTGATATTTGCATGGGCTATAGTTGACCAATTTGTGCACTATTGGAACAAGGTTGTAGCCATCATCTGCACACTCCTAACTCATATTTTACATTTCCAAAGCATTGAGTCTACCTTGTGCAATTTCAGATATAGTGGCTTGCTCATACTGTACCCAAGAGGCTGATTTAGGCAGTACAAAATGTGATGCCCAAGAAGCATACAGTGTTCAATTGTACTGTCATCATCTATGGTTGATTATGTAGACATTTTAAGTCAATTCTGATTCATGCATTATTGCCATGGTTCACTAAGCCAATGCCTTGCTATTCATGGAGCAGTGATATTTCGACAAATGTGCCACTCAGCCATCTTGTCCATTAATTTGAATTTCTAGATGCTTCTGATGGCCTCAGATAGCTATCATTAATCTAATTCAAGCTTGTATTTTACCATCTGGTGGTGTCTGTCAGCTGCTCTGATATTAATCAAATGGTTATATTTGGTGACTGTGTGCCACTCAGCTGTACCTTGTTCATTTGTTGGCATTTTTAACATTTTTGGTACCTAGTGGCCTCTGTTAATCAAATTCTGGGGCATATTCTAATGCAGTAATGCACTTAGTGGTTGTTATGTTACTGACAAAATGGCTAAACTTCACAAAACAGGTTGGCAAGTAATTGCAGTGCATGTAGATATCACCTTTGAACAATTTTATATCTAGTTATATGTATAATTCAGACAACTGCACATAGCATTCTATAGAAGCAATGTTTAGGTGGCCTTTGTCATTACCAACACAACATGGAAATAACACTCTTTTTCTATGTAGACTTACATATGGTAGAAATAACCATCTTACATGCTGGTATATTGATAAAATATTGATCTCTCAGGGACAGTATGGTACCATGATGGCATTACTGCAGATATTTCTTGCAGAGAAGAAAGGGTTATAACAGTGCAAGAGAATACAGAATAGTTACAATGCACTGATGATGGCAGAAGGTTGATGACCTATATTTTTAGAAACAACAGATTAAAGAGGATGTAAAAGATCGTATTGCCATGCACCAGCAGTGGCCCCCTATACAAGTATCTCAATAAGCGAGCTTCCCAGGGATTAACTGAGATGGCCTAGCAAACAGCTGGGTAGCTACTCACCGATTTTTTCGCTGCTGATATTTGCTATCTTCGCAATATCATTGACATGTACACCCTGCAGCGGACCATTCAAATACGTTTCATTGCGATCATACGATGCTTCCTAGTACCTGAGGACCTCCCTCACGCAGTATCTCAGTGACATTAGCCTCCAAACAAACGTGAAGAGCTGCGCTCTTAAAGTGCTAGAGCCATGTTAGGGCCAGGTCATGTTCAGAAAGCACGCGCAGACTCACCCCCGACATCATAGCAAACATAGCACCCGGTGGGGGCAGAACCATGGTGGCGAGCTGTGTAGCTGCCGCTGCAATTATATTCGCAGCTTCAGCAGCCTCTGGATTGGACCTAAATGCCTCCGAAGATGGTGAGAACGGAACATCCAGTCCAGAGAATGGCGTTCCATTATCCGTGCATGCTTTATTGAAGGAGTTGACAGCGCCTGCAATGATGTTAGATAACTCGAGGAGTGTAGAAGACATTGTACTGTTGTGCTGTTGATAGCCACTAAGACCCAATGACATTATATATACTCCTGATCCGAACAAGGGCCTTCAATCTATTGGCTGTGATTTCCAACTCCCAGGAATAGATGCAAACCTTCTGCGCCTTCTGTGGTTCTAGTCCCAACATACCCTTACTTAGCACCTTTATGAATAGGTGTATCTATGGTGGTATAATCGAAGGATCAAAAACCACTGGTGATTGCTGTGATCCAATAATGTTTGCATAGTTCCAGTTTGGCAATGTGTTGTAAGTGTCTGAAGGGGTCAGAGCACAAGAGTTTACTTGGGCGAAAGCATCGCGCAAAGCTCTTATAAAATTACGATCTTTTACGTAAGTAAAAAGAGTGTTGTAGACCGAGAAATGGTCCCATCAAAAATGTCCACAATTCTGCATCCCGTGGGAATAACCTTCCATTTTTGACAATCCGCCATCAATCTCGTATTTCCCCTCTCTGTCTGATCTTTCCTGCACCCTCTCTCTTGTCGGTTTGACCTTTGCCACCACCGTGACCCTACTGATGTCAAAAAACAGCCTTAGCTGTTAATTTCAGACCTGAAATAACAGCAGTTGCTGTAAGGGCTGTATTCTTCAGGGACAGTAGTTGCTGTCCTGCCTTATTAGGAAGGCTGCCCTCCTAGGACCATCTGGGGGGGTGGGGGATATATTTGGGTGCCGGGTAGGGGTAGTAGGTGTGCCATATGGTGCCGAAAATGGGGGTGGGATGATAGGAAATGATGGGGGGTGATGGGGGGAGGTGGCCTATTAATAGAATATAAAATGGGTGGCCACTGGGCCAGATGGGGGCATGGGAGGATGGGGGACAGCATGGAATATATTACTAGGCTATAGATAGATTTTTTTGAGCCCTTAAGCGCCCATCCACAGGGTGTGGTTGATTAGATATAGCTATTTTTAGCAAAAAGCGTGCCACTGAGCACAGAATGAGCTGTAGCTTGACCAATACCTTGTACAATCGGACGCTCTTAGTACCATCTTGTAGGTATTTTGAATGCGAATCCAATGGATGTAAAATGGTGGTGATCCGATCACTACATGCCAGGATATTGATGAAATACTGATTTTCCGAACCATGAGGAGCACATAGCTGTAGTACCATCAGTCTTTCATATTTCTCCATGATACAAATGCCATGTTGTAGGTATTTAAAACCTGATCCTATATCACCCATCCATTTATTGATGGGCCAAGTATTTCCGAAGCAATTGACAAAATACACACAATTCCCACAATGAGCCACTCGGTCATAGCGCCCCCTGTTCTCCATATTTTTGTGCGCTTTCTGTACCATCTTGTAGGTATTTCCAATTTGGTCCTAATTCACCAAGAATCATTACAGCGCGCCAAGCGGTTGCAATGCTATTCACAGAATACTGATACCGCATTGGGGGTGTGCCACTGAGCAATAGCTTGCTCAAATCTTGGTATTTTTGGACGCTCTTTGCGTCATTTTGTAGGGGTATATACTGGGTATTCAGAACATATGTCTTCTCAAGGCTTGGCTTGGTGATTAAATTAGAATTCCTCAAAACATGACAGATCACCATTTTACCCCCCAATCTCGCATTTTTTATATGATATACCACTCCACCGGCTAGGAGTGTATTTTGTCAATTGCTTCGGAAATACTTGGCCCATCAATAAATGGATGGGTGATATAGGATCAGGTTTTAAATACCTACAACATGGCATTTGTATCATGGAGAAATATGAAAGACTGATGGTACTACAGCTATGTGCTCCTCATGGTTCGGAAAATCAGTATTTCATCAATATCCTGGCATGTAGTGATCGGATCACCACCATTTTACATCCATTGGATTCGCATTCAAAATACCTACAAGATGGTACTAAGAGCGTCCGATTGTACAAGGTATTGGTCAAGCTACAGCTCATTCTGTGCTCAGTGGCACGCTTTTTGCTAAAAATAGCTATATCTAATCAACCACACCCTGTGGATGGGCGCTTAAGGGCTCAAAAAAATCTATCTATAGCCTAGTAATATATTCCATGCTGTCCCCCATCCTCCCATGCCCCCATCTGGCCCAGTGGCCACCCATTTTATATTCTATTAATAGGCCACCTCCCCCCATCACCCCCCATCATTTCCTATCATCCCACCCCCATTTTCGGCACCATATGGCACACCTACTACCCCTACCCGGCACCCAAATATATCCCCCACCCCCCAGATGGTCCTAGGAGGGCAGCCTTCCTAATAAGGCAGGACAGCAACTACTGTCCCTGAAGAATACAGCCCTTACAGCAACTGCTGTTATTTCAGGTCTGAAATTAACAGCTAAGGCTGGGGGAAGGGTGTACACTTAGGCTATGAGTGTAAAAAAAGTCATTTTACAGGCTTTTTATGTTGTAGAGTAGATCTAAATGAAAAATCTTTTTAAAATATGAACTAGTGTTAATCAAGTAGGGAAGTATTTCCGAGCAATTTCGAAGATTTAAGAGCAAATTGATCGCGTTTGGCAATTGCTGTTAGCGGCCCAATGGGTGCTTAATGACCAATGCCCACTTGCCCTTCCCATTCTCAACCATTTCTCAGTTGATTTGCTTCAAATAAAATATTGGTGCTTATATTAAATTGTATCAGAGTTCTATGAAAACTTTTACGTGGTGAAAAACGGTGGGAATATGGCTTAATAACTGAATCTATCCTCCTGTACTCCCATTTATGCAATATCTCGACTGTTTACAGGCCGATTCTCACAGTTCAAAGTTTCGGAATACATGTAAGTAGTGTAAAAAAGTGTAGTTCCATTTTTTATATGGAGGGGAACGGTAAAATCATGGCAGAATGTCAACATTACTATTTCTCCCTATCCATCTACCCTAGTTAGTACAAGTGGTTTTTGCTGTGGGAAGCCTCCAATGCATGTATCCTGTGCCTGCTTGAGCATTGTTGAGTGTTAATTTCATCTATTCAAACTCCTCCAATTGGGTTTATTCTGGTATATAATATATGTATTACCTGTAATTAATATACTGTAGGTACAATGAATAGATGAGTATCATCTGAGAGAACCTACGTGAAAGATCGTTTTGCCATGCAAAGCAATGGCCCACTCAACAAGTTATAATGCATTTTCTGTGGTCATCTATCATTTTTTAGAGCTCGTAATTTGACGACAAGATTGGCAATTCCTGTCGCCGAGTGTCGCCGGCCTAGCATCAGAGCCAGAAACGGCGAGCGTTCAGTAGCCCACAGAGTGCGATCAAGTAGCTGAAGGATCAAGTGAGGTTTATGTTGCAAGATGTCTACCTTTTGTGTGTAAATATCCAGGACGTCGTAGTCGATGAGCCCAGAGTGGCACAGTCACCAACGCACAATTTGTGGCCATTGCGTGGGAAGAATAGCCGGCCCGAACGAAGTCATGGGAGCAACTTGTGAGGACCAAGCTTGTTCGTCCTCTTCCTCTTCACGCTTGTGTGGCTTGTGGGGTCGCTCTGCGAATTTTACCATCTATACACGGGACATACAGTGCTTTGCATAATGTTTTGCAGTCCGAATTTCGCAAAAACTGTTTGGTCGTGTTTCCTCGTGACACGAGGGTGATCCCCGAGTTAGGATTGATGTCAGATTATCAATAGATAGCATGGTGTTACTCAGGCCAGCTGTGACTTGCCGTATGATTGATGATCAAACAGCATGCACAAACAGTTTTTGCAGAATTTTCGGACTGCAAAACATTATGCAAAGCACTGTACGCCCTACTCTGCTTCCGGCTATGAAGCGTCAGTCCTTCAAACAATTGCATCAAATTGGCCTGCGACTTGACTCGGGTGAAACCAGCACCTGCCAGAACCAACCCACACTCGAAGGTCAATATATAGGAAAAGCGGGCTTCTTCATGAAACTTGGCTCTGGGATGCAAGCTTGGTTGGTGATCTGCGGTGATCTTCGATATTAAGTCATTCTATCGGTATGTGTGTCGTGTTAGGTGCTGTGGACAATACTAAATTCTAATGTACAGTAAAGTGTCGTGAAGTCCGATGAATAAATTACTCTAGGGTCTATCAAGCTATGCAAAATAAGAGCTGCCATCTGCGTTGTAAATTGGGATCTGAATGTCATCCTCCATCCTGACCTCTGGATGATACCCGTCTGTGTACCGCCGCTCTCTTGCCCAGTCCTGGATGGCCTCAAAGTCACGACAAGTGTGCGCGACGTTCCCACGGAAGGTCGTCTTCTGCTGCTTCTGGTCCCACTGCCACACGATTGTGCTAGTATCGGCGTGGCACATGAGTGACTGTCGGATAGAATCGATGCAGTGGCCGATGTGCTCGTCTGCTTTGGGTTGACCGAGCGCCATATCAGGATAGTGCTCGGGATATAGTGCCTGTCGGATCATGTTCAGGCAGTGAAGCTGGTGAAAGACCTCGATTTCGGAGATGTAGGAACCATCTGGGTCTCCGGGGATGGCGGAGGTCTTATTTGGGATCAAAGACGCTTCTTCTTTGGTAAGTCTATGCACGCCGACTGTTAATTCGTGGTGAGCTTTCTAGTTTTCTATACGAGAAATAGCAGGCACTTACAGTCATATAGATCCTCCCACATCTGATCGAGGTGGTCCGATGGCGGTTGCTGGAAGGAGGATAAATCATCCCCAATGCCAAAGTTGAACGTCTTGACATTATATGAGACGAGGTGCTGTACAGGCGCTAAATAAACACATCAACGATCGTCGCCCAACGCGAAGACCAGAGTCAAACGACGCACAATACAGGAGGCTGGGTGGATGCGCGCTCTTGAATGTTCTTACGCGATCCAGCAGCACTACAATGACAAGGCCCTGTGCAAGAAGGACGCCCCATAGCACCGCGAGATGTAGCCGCGTGCGTTTCGAACTCCTTGGTGGCGCGTATACCGGATTGCTGTTCTTGAAGGTATCGTATCCCACACCTTCCTCTAGGTTGATGTCGTCGGCATAGGGCGATAACTTCTCGTTGAATGAGGGAGCCATGTGTATTAGGGGGGGCGGGGGGGCAGGTAATGTAGGGGGCTGCAGGGATGATAGAATCAAAGGCTAAACGGATCGGCGGCTGCGGTTGACGCAGATGTGTGGGTGAGTGTGTGGATTGTGTCCCTGCCACACTTCCGTTAACTTATATCTCTCTTTGTTAATCTAGCCCGTACGTTTCTGCGACCTAGATGCAACTCAACGAAGGCGGGCAGGTGCGGTTTGCGTTCGGCGTCGCTGAAGGGTGAAGATAGGCCGAAGTCACTCTCGCCATCCCAATCCAATCCCCGTCCCCATCCCCGA
This sequence comes from Psilocybe cf. subviscida, assembly GCA_013368295.1. NCBI lineage: Eukaryota > Fungi > Basidiomycota > Agaricomycetes > Agaricales > Agrocybaceae > Psilocybe > Psilocybe cf. subviscida. The sequence continues at coordinate 4,438,208 of JAACJJ010000056.1, read as the reverse complement.
CCGATTATGCACAGACAGAAACAGGAATTCGTGCATTAAATGGTCAGCTTGGCAATTTTTTTTTGTTTATACGTCATACAAATTAGTGTTTGACTGCCCAGCGATACATGTGCCATGGATCGTCACTGCCAATCTGTGCCGATCTCAATGTTAATCTTACTCAAACCCATGTCAGCGACAAATGAGGCCCCGGTTTGATAGTGACTCCAATCGTGTCAAAGATCGACGTGGGGTAAGAAAATTTTGTGTATAATGTCATTTTATACCGATTTGACGAATGCAAGATCTCCCAGATTCAGCGACGTAGAAAACGATCTAGAGGCTGTCTAGATGGTATATACTGTTCCGGGTAATAATCCAGCAAGAATGATCGACGTTTGTTTACACACTTGTTGAACACATGATTACGGGCATCATGTCGGAATATGACACCCATAATCATTATCAAGATATCCCTCCTGAAATAGCCATGGTGGGTCCAGGAACGACGCTTCATTCATCTGAAGTTGACCACCCTCGTACTATCCCTACTACGAAGAACGAGCATTATGCTCTATGGCTCTCATACGGCCTACCGATTGCAACATTTCCTGTTACACCGAGTGAGATTCGGCCCTATGCAGCCAAGAGACAGCAGTCAAAGGCTACACCGAGCATCCAGGATATACCAACCATGGACATTGGCGCCACCACATGGTTCACATGACCCCAAACTTCTTTCCTGCCATGAGGCTTGTCAGCAATCTGATAGGCGCTTGACAGGATATGTCACCGACGCTTGTCAAAACTGGCACAAATGATTGTACCCTGCATACGGACGAACATAGACTGACAGTCGAGCGTCATAGGCTCGGGCATCGATTGCGCATGCAGTCGGTCACTTTGCAGGCCATGGCCAGAGGTTGAATGCGATTATCGCAGCGATGTCTTCGTTGGTGTCAGAAGACTTGAAGTTTGTGGACGGGACGGAGGTGCCCGTGTATATATGTCAATCGAAACCAACCACAGATCTCCATCTCGACCACCCTTCAGCAATCAGCAGCCTTCTCCAATAGCCATCTTACTTATATTCTCTCAACCACCCATACCTCATGATGAAGTCTTCCATCCTCGCTACCCTTGTTATCGCCGCTGTTGCTCATGCCGCCGTTATCCCCCTCAGCGCAGTAAGTTTATCATACAATAATTGTAACAGACAAAGAGGCTCACATAAACATGTTCAGCGTGCTGAAGCCAATGCTGCTGCTGTTGATGCTGCGGATGTCTATCTCAGCTACCGGGACGCATCCAAGCCCAAGACGGTCAACAGTGTCCCAGTCGATGCCGCCGACGTCTACCTGAGCTACCGCCGTGACGCTCCCAAGGCCAACGCTGCCCCAGTCGATGCTGCGGATATCTACCTCAGCTACAGGGATGCTCCCAAGGCAAATGCGGCGCCTGTCGACGCGGCAGATATCTACCTCTCCTACCGCGACGCACCCAAGCCCGCAACTGTTAACAGCGTTCCCGTCGACAAAGCCGATGTCTATCTCAGCTACCGCGATGTCAACCCTTCCCTTGTCGACGCCGCTGATGTGTACCTCTCCTACTGTGACACACTCAAGGCTAATACCGCGCCCGTGGACGCTACCGACATCTACCTCAGCTACAGAGACGCACCCAAGACCAACGCTGCTCCTGTCGATGCAGCGGATATCTACTTGAGCTACCGCGACGTCAAGCCCACTCTTATTGACGCCGCGGACGTCTACCTCAGTTATCGCGATGGACCTAAAGCCAATGCCGCACCTGTTGACGCCGCAGATATCTATTTGAGCTACCACGCAGAACAAAACGCGGTTGACAAGTCTGACGCATACCTGAGCTACGTGAGTTGGTGTCAATTTCCAGTTATAAATTCCTACTAATTGTGCCCTTTCCGTTCAGAAACGCGCTCAAGCATCTCCTGATGTCGACGCCGCAGATATTTACCTCGGCTACCGTGACGCCCCGAAAGTCAATGCCGCCCCAGTAGACGCTGCAGATATCTACCTCTCATACCGCGATATCAAGCCCGACCTCGTCGACGCCGCGGATGTTTACCTCTCTTACTGTGACGCACCCAAGCCCACGACGGTCAACAGCGTCCCAGTCGACAAGGCTGATGTGTACCTGAGCTATCGTGACGTCAAGCCCAACCTCGTAGATGCTGCCGACATTTACCTGTCTTACCGTGATGCACCCAAGACTAACGCTTCTCCAGTCGATGCCGCTGACATATACCTCTCCTATCGGGACGCACCCAAGACACCCACCGTCAACAGTGTTCCCGTTGACAAGGCCGACATTTACCTTTCATATTGGGACGCGCCCAAAGCCAATGCGGCCCCTGTAGACGCTGCGGACATCTACCTCAGCTACCGCGACGCACCTAAGGCCAACGCCGCCGCCGCCGATGCTGCAGATGTCTATCTCAGCTACCGCAACGTCAACCCCGCCCTTGTTGATGCGGCAGACGTCTACCTCTCTTACCGTGATGCACCCAAACCTAATGCCGTTGACGCTGCCAACATCTACCTAAGCTACTAACTGATCACCATATCACGAACCATTAAAATGACTTTACAATGTACACTACTCTCCAGCGCACTGTACTATATGAAATCGCATGCTTCATTATTTATCTTATATAACAAGACAGAAATATAGAGTGACCTCTCTTGGACCCCTCTTCTACACATGCATCCAGTATCAGGCAGCTCGCACAAATTTCAAGCGGTATATTTGCAAAAGGCTTTTATCTTTATCCTTACATCCGAGTAGTTCCCGTCATCAGTTTCTTGCATTGCTGCGTTGTACATTTACTTCAGTCGAATTTGGTACTCATTATATATATACTTGACACAGATTCCTTTACTTGGTTTGGCTTATTGTGCCATATGGGATCGGAAACACTCATTATACGGGTCTACTGTTTAATATTATGAACCACCAATGCCTTCGGCCTAACACTTGCCGTTGCCTAAACCGATTGCATTTGGCGGCTAAGCGTTACACAGGGCCATACAAACAAGCAAACAAACACAGATTGGACTATTTATACGCCTCACAGAGGTGTTTCAGTGATCCAGTGGTTCAACATATCCAAACATTCCTTTGGTTTATCATAGGGAGCCTTCCAGTAAACTGTGTTAGCAATGATGCATGAATCAATAATTAATCTCAAATGGCGCACCATGTGTCCAGCGCCATCTATGATTGTAAAAGTAAGTCCATGGGCACCCTTTGTTACGCCCGCTGCCTTCCCATCTACAAGCCACTCGTGCGTTGGCTGACGCGCAAAGTCGTCGCGCCCGCTCCACTCAAGCTCATCAATCCATGCTTTATTTCCTACATGGTTGCAGGCGAAGTCGTTTTTGCCGACATACACCAGCACACGAATTCCGCGCTCCAAAAGTGCGGCGACGTGGTACTGTGCTGGTCTCCATTCATCCATATTTTCGAGAAAGGCTTGAATTACATCAAAATCTTCTGCTGACGAGAAATTTCTTGTGATGGAAGGATCGACCCCAAGCTTCAGTCGAATTTCCGGCCGGTCGAGATATTTTGACACACTGGATCAATCTCAATCACACAGAAGCAGGTATGAAAGGTTCATCTCACTTGATCATATCCGGATAACAAAGAGTCTTCATATATTCTCCTTCACACATCTTACTGACATCATAAGGGTTTCTTCCTGTATTGATCGCATTAGCTTCTATATATGAATCTCGAGCACGCCAAAAGCATACCAGACTTGAAATACGGCCAGATAAATTCCCCGCCACAAAACCAGGATGCTGCCCGACATGCAATTGCATCGAAGATGTCCACGCAGGATTCCTTCAGTGCCTTTTTGCACCTAGGCAACTAGAAGATATCAAGTAAGCTTATACTTTTCGTAGTAAAGATTTACGAGGCCACACCACTTGCTTCATCCGTATGCAACTGGCTATGTCAACCACAGGGGTGGCCGTCGCAGTAGTGCACGCCATATTGTAATACGAAAGAAGCATGGTGTACATATCCGTTCGGCCGTTACCTGTGCAGAGTTGAGCCAATGCAACAATTTGGGAGGATTTTAAGATACCTAGCATGATAGACTGCAGGTTGATTGGCGTCAGACCGGCTGCAACGAGCTTCGTATTCTGGTCATAAACCTCAGCAGCAAACAGGGGTATATAGCGCCCGGCGTATGACTCCCCAGCCATGTGTAACGCTCGCCCTTTGTATTTGGTAAAGTTCTCAAAGAAGATGGCAAGTAGCGCAGCAATGTCCTTTGCCGCTTCCTCGCTGGAGGAGACAGTTTCGCCGTGGTCGGCGTAGGAGAAGCCGACACCGATTGGTTGGTCGACGATAAGTAGGTTCGCGTTGTTGTTCCATGATTCAGGGTGGAACACGGTGCCGTTCTCTGTTGTCCTACAGGGTCCTACAAGACGAGTCACGGACAACATTCCAGTTGGGTATTAGGAGTAATAGGCAAGCCTACCTAGCTCCATGAACAAACCCAATGCAGAGGATCCTGGACCTGTATCAATCCGGCCCCTCAACTATTTTCCAACCATTTTCCTGGCATGGAACAAGAGTGCTACAGAATACGTACCGCCGTTTGTCCAATAAATCACATCATCGCTGTCGGGGTCGCTCCTACTTTCGAAAAAGTAGAAAAAGAGGTGGCGCGCTTCGATGTCGATGTATCCTGTGTATGACCTAGTAGTACTCCCTCATTTACTACTTGGGGTGTAGGTGTGCACAAATATACTAACGTTACAGTGGAATCGCAGAAGTCAGTTGACCTTTTGATCCTAAGGCCATAGTGGGGGAACAATGGATGTCCGACAGTCACAAACAATGAGTCGGGGAGATTCAAAGTGTCTCCAAAAGGTTGAAAAGCATCTGTTTGTCACAACAAGTCAGATGCTGTAAATACATGTTAATATGAGCATTGCCACGCACCGGTTTCATTGCGAAACGTTTGCTGTCGGGCAAGGGACGGCACAACACCGACCAATAAGGCAGTCGCGAATGTCTTTATCGCGAATAACATTGTCTAAGATTGACGCTGAGTCGACAGGGTCTGCTGAGCGCATCGTATTACCGTTCTACACTTATAGAAGCGCTGGGCACAGTTGGGAAAGATCTTCAAATAGCGTGGTCCAAAAAGAGCTTCGATCAGAAGCAACCTTGATTATCCGCGCTATACGGCTCGTAATTGATAACAATGAGTGCAGTAAAATCTGATACCCGGAAGAAGATGATATGAGTACATATCTGTGTGGAAAGTACACAGAGATGGTCAATAAATAAGTGGATATGCGCCCAAAATGCATCTGACCACACGTTAGTTGTAAGAGAGTGCAGTGTTGAATTAGTGTAAGGGCGACTGCGGCAGGGGCTGACACTCGAGCTATCAGGGATCCAATGCGAATATAATCCAGTAAAATTAAAGTAGAGTAGACGAATGTACAGTAGTAAAATGTGCAGCTCACCTTGCAGGGATCCAAAGAGAATAGGTTAGAGGATCCCTCGCTAGGCAGACATTTCAATGCGTCCTATTCGGTCAGGGTCAATTAATTGGGGTGCTGACGGGAGAGGTGCTGTCGCTGTTGAGGATGGCGCAAATTTGGAAGTAGATACGAGAAAGATAAGATAACGGTAAATAGGGGCGAGGAGAACGAGACATGAGGTTCAATAAATGAGGTTTTCGGGAGTGTCCCCTTACAATTACTAGGTCCTGAACGGTTGCGACAAGATGGAAAAAACGCGGGCGCGATGCGATTGTGGGGTAGGGTGAACACGTCGTATAGGGGGACTTGTTATGTACCTGCGATACTTAAGTAGTCCACTACCTAAGATGAATAAATGGGGATCATGGGTAAAATAAGAATGATAAGTACCAATAAGGGAATGAAATCGTTCGTGATCAATTTAATATTCTGGCGCACAGCTGATGCTTATCACCTTGTTATCACCAGTAATAAATAGCTTACTTATATGCGGCACGATATGCGCATGCTTTGAAAATCACCGTAGAGTTCGGTTATTGGTGGGGAGGATTCTATTTGCATAATCATAGACGCTTTCAAAAGAATTGCGTTGCGCCTTTGTTTGGCGATAAACACCGGTAACTGCTGCACCACAATGACATCTGGTGAGGAGAGGTGCACCATCGGGATGCCTCCAAGTAATTGTATAGTACAACTAGCTGTAACTATAGCACTGACGGAAGGGCCAACCCGTATATTAGAGTTGCGACCGCATTTGACTATATACCAGTATGAATGAGCCTATAAGAGCCAAATTTCACGCACTTTAGCAGGTCAATCTTTGTTTCAATGGAACCTCATGAAAGGTGCACCTTTAGCACCTGGCTTTCAAACAATCATTGAGACAGCCGTAAGGAGGCTGAAACATTGACTGACATATTCTCAATGCTCATTGATTCCTCCAAGCCCCGAGACCATTTGCAACTCGAAAAGGATCAGAACTTTCTTCAAGCAATGAATGGGGCCAGAATTGAACAGATTCTAACTGAGATCTGCTTGCTGAGCATCGCAGTTTAAGAGTGAGGCAATGGCCCAGGCTCCTAAGGATCCTGAGAGGCCCAGCAATGGGTGGCACTGGGTAATACCCATAGACATGATCACGTGATGATGCGATCAGGGCCTGCTGGGGTAGCAGACAAGTAACAGGTGCCAGTAAAGCTTTTGGCGTCCCATATGATCTGGCAGTCCAAGATCATTGTATGGTGTTGTAAATATCAGAAGTACCCTCTCAAGCTCCACCCCCAATTGTCTAGAGAACATCCTTTGTTCGAAGTTGAAATAGGGCTGTACACGAGTCAACCTGCAGGTCGACCTGGATCTGTCAGGCAGGTACCTGTCAGCCAAAAATCCATACCTGGATTGACCTGGATCTGTGGCCACAGGTACCTGTACCTGCAGGTCAGGTCAACAGGTTACCTGCCTGTGCAGGTCATGCCAGGTACCTGCAGGTAAACCTGTGGGTACCTGTGGATACCTGTGGATATACCACTCAGTATTCCAGCCCATTAATAAAATTGAGTTTCTCATAACCACCCTTCTGTAATTGAGCTCATTTGAGCATGGTTGCGGCTCAGCGCGGCTCGGCAGCTGCGGCGGCCTCGGCGCAGCCGGCAGCCATCAAGGGCACTTTCCCGTACACATTTCTGAAATGTGTTTGCGTTGTGCCAAAACATTTGTACGGACCCCAAGAGTTTGTGTGGGGGTGCAAAAAAATGTGTCTGCACCCCCAAAACATGTGTACGGTCGCATTTTTTCGATTTACGGACAGTTAAAAAATGTGTTCGCATGCATAAGAATGTGATTGGGCATATAAAATATGTGTACGGATGCACGAAAATGTTTACGACACATGAAAAATGTGTAAGGGTGGATCAATAATGTTCGGGAGGTTGCATATTACAGAATGTACGACGCTTTCCAAATATGTATGGGGAATAAAAATGTATAATACTTTTTACCCACTTCGACAAGCATACACTAATGATGCTGAATCGTGACTTTGTGGGCTTTCATCTATGCTTGTCGAAGTGGGTAAAAAGTATCACACTTTTTGTGACCCCATACACATATTAGCCGTACCTTACACACTATAATATAGCGTCGCACAGACTGTTTTTGTGCCCCTATACACATTATTTGTGGTCCATACACATTATTTTATGCCGCGCACACATACTTTTGAGTACGCACACATTTTTTCAGTGCCCATGGACTGCAAAATGGTGTCCGCACACTTATTTTCTGGGTCCGTACACTTGTTTTTTCATCCCCACATTCGTTTTTGCATCCCCACACTTGTTTTTACACCCCCACACTTTTTTGGGGGGATCCGCACACATTCTATTGCCCAACCCGCACTTATCTCAAGTGTGTGTGTGTGTAAAAGTGCCCTCAAACGCTGCCGGCTGTGCCGAGAGCGCCGCGTTCTGCCGTGCTAGGCTGAGCTGCAACTGTGGCTCAGATGAGCTCAATTGCAACACCCAGCACTCAGAACACACCAAATTTCGCTGAAACTCGGTATATATACTCTATACATACATATATATGCACCCAATGCAAAATTTTCTATTGCCCTGCAGTCCTGGGGCCTAAAAGCACTGATGCTGATCTATTTGATGGTATTTAGACATGGTTAGTATGATCACATGACTCGCTTAAAATAGGCGCCCAATGCTCGGAGCTCATACTATTTACGCTCTACCGGTCGCAGCATGTACCACTAAGCTCTGCAAATTATATATTACGGTAGATAGACATCGTAGCTACATTCCTAACACATAAATACAAGCGCCGGTACATTTTACGATGCAGATATAGCGTGATTACTATGCGTCTGTCCCAGTGCTTCAAGGTGCAATTCACGAGGCCGCTTTAAGCAATAGAACAACTTATTCACAGTTAGACTACAAGGCACATCCATTCTGAGTAATAGCTACACGATATACATGAAGCACAACTTGTATGTATGAGAAAATCGGAGTCAGTAGCAGCTAATCACAGAATGCAGTAATGGCTTCTACTACCTGGACAGTAAGTTCTTCCTCCTTTTTCAGCTGTGGAAACGAATTGATGTACTCTAAAAAAGCGCTCTTACACTCCGGAGTAACCCATGCATGATCCGCAATATGAAGTCAGTGTGGAATGTCAGCCAGTGCAAGTGGCGTGAGGGTGTTGTGAATTTCACGTGCAATTACAGTGAGCCACTTGCATGTCCGTACCTGCTTGCACTGCTTATGGTCAGCGCACCACGGACTAGCGTCTCCATTCCGAGGATAGCAAGGGAAGTTGGCGACTTTCTGGCGCTCATGCCGGCTTACTGACATTATTATAAACTCAGATGATGAGCCGTCCACCTCTGCTGCACGTCCCCATGGTCGAGAGGCCACCGAACCGCTTCTTGAGCCGGCAAAGAACTTTCTGCATCTCTCAATTGACTATGACTCGGATCAGAACCCATGGAAGTGATGTCACCTCTTTGCTTGATTACAAGTTGTGCTTCATGTATATCGTGTAGCTATTACTCAGAATGGATGTGCCTTTTGAGTCTAACCGTGAATAAGTTGTTCTATTGCTTAAAGCGGCCTCGTGAATTGCATCTTGAAGCACTGGGACAGAAGCATAGTAATCACGCTATATCTGCATCTTAAAATGTACCGGCGCTCGTATTTCTGTGTCAGAAATGTAGCTACGATGTCTATCTACCGGAATATATAATTCGTAGAGCTTAGTGGTACATGCTGCGACCGGGAGAGCGTAAATAGTATGAGCTCCGAGCATTGGGCGCCTATTTTAAGCAAGTCATGTGATCATACTAACCGTGTCTCAATACCATCAAATACATCTGCATCAGTGCTTTTAGGCCTCAGGACTGCAGGGCAATAGGAAATTTTGCATTGGGTGCGTAGATATGTATGTATAGAGTATATATACCGAGTTTCAGCGAAATTTGGTGTGTTCTGAGTGCTGGGTGTTGCAATTGAGCTCATCTGAGCCACAGTTGCAGCTCAGCCTAGCACGGCAGAACGCGGCGCTCTCGGCACAGCCGGCAGCGTTTGAGGGCACTTTTACGCACACACACTTGAGATAAGTGCGGGTTGGGCAGTAGAATGTGTGCGGATCCCCCCAAAAAAGTGTGAGGGTATAAAAACAAGTGTGGGGATGCAAAAACGAATGTGGGGATGAAAAAACAAGTGTACGGACCCAGAAAATAAGTGTGCGGACACCATTTTGCAGTCCATGGGCACTGAAAAAATGTGTGCGTACTCAAAAGTATGTGTGCGCGGCATAAAATAATGTGTACGGACCACAAAGAATGTGTATAGGGGCACAAAAACAGTCTGTGTGATGCTATATTATAGTGTGTAAGGTACGGCTAATATGTGTATGGGGTCACGAAAAGTGTGATACTTTTTACCCACTTCGACAAGCATATTCATCAACTAAATGCTCCGGAACCTCATGGAAAGAACTCAAGTATTGACGTGGACGCTGCTTTTACGATGATGTTTCTGCATACTTCCACATTTTTAGGCGTCCGTACACATGCATTTGCGTCGTACATACATCTGATTCTCATGGATATGCACACATTTTTCGGCTGTCGATAGGGTAAAAAGCACATATTCCCAGAGTCTGTACACATTTTTTGCACCCCCGGACATTTTTATGGTCCGCACACACAACGTACACACATTCAAGTGTGGCATTAAACAGATTTCCCACGGTGCTGTGGACGTTCGAACGCTCGTCCCTGCGCTCTTGAGAGATATGTGCTTGCGAAAGTCCTTAAGATGGGATAATTAGAGGACGGTGTACTACATGGGATCCAACATCAACGAATTCTCGGGGTTTTGACTTGTATTTGTTTCGGTGTATGTGTGTGCGTGAGAATTTTTGTGCATTTGGCGAACCATATAAGTATACACATGTCGTTTGCTGTTGGGCTTTGCTAATCCTCGATTACCGAGTTTCAGTAGGCATGATGGAAAAAGTATAGGATAGTTCATATATCCATCTTCAGGACATACACATCAATCCGAACGCAAGCACAGGAGACACTGAGATTAGTGCGAGAGAATATTGATGGACGTCGAGCCACAGATAAGTGCCAGTGACGGAGAAAACGTCGGTACCAGTCAGAATGTAGCTCTAGGGTTCTAAATCATCACTTTCACCTTCTTCGTCGGTCTGATTGACGTCAGATTCATCTTCGACATCTCGTACCCACCTATCCTGTTCCTCCTCTACCATACGCAACTCGCGTACAGGCCTCCTAACCTTCGCATGGTAGACGTTTGGGCCAATAATCGGCATCGCATCGCCTACTTCTATCTTACTTTTTCCCACCTGCACCACACTTTTCCCAGCCGATCGCAATCTCCAGTACGTCTCCCTTACCCATGCCTCGTGCTGCTTCCAAAGACCCAAACTCGAACACATGACCTCGTGGAACTTGAGGTAGTACCCCGCCTCTCGGTACATGCTCGCGCGAGCCAGATCCACGTTCCCGTGCACCTCCTCCATTTCGCTGGCGCAGCATGCACTAAAGTACGTCCTCAGATAGAATCTCTGTATCTGCACGGCAATGGCCGGACCGATATCTGTGGGTGCACCCACGACCAGGGCCAGTTGGTAGGGTTACCAGTGGACGTCCAGTCGAACGGCACTGTGCTCCAAATTGTTGACTCAGGGCGCGAGTTGCGTCGGAAAAAGGAAGGTTGGAACGGGGTTCTCGTGCTTGACATCAAGTCCCCAGGAAAGATAGCGGTGAGCATGAGCGGGAGAATCTGGGCGCCTGACCAATCAATGACGCCAGTAATGCGTGGGGTGCCCTCCTTCAATGACGCCTCGTCGAAAAAGATGTTCCGTAAAGCAATGTCCGGGTGATGGAGAACGAGAGCGGACGTAGATTGAGGAAGGGTGAATTGAGGGATCAGAGAGGTGAGCATGTGGAAAATGTCAGAGAATGTCCGAGGGGTGAGGCCAAGGGGAAATGGTGAGTCTGGGTCGCAAATAGAGTCGGTATGGAGTGAGCACCAATTTCGAAGGGCATGGGACATGTGGCCCTGAAGGAGCGTCGTGTACATGTGTGCCGGAGAGGTATAAGGCCCCCCTAAAGAGTCGTGATGAATGCGTTGGCCGAATTGAGTCAGAGGTCCGATTTCGAATCCAGCAGTGGTAGTGCTCCCCTTCTTTTGATCGTTTTCGCGTAGATAGATGCTCCCAATCTTGTCAAAGGGCATGGGCTTTGACAAGTGCCCTTGCAACCTCGCCAATGCCTTCACAATGGCCATCTGCATGTCCTCGGGGTACAAGTCAAAGCCCGTAACACCCACTCCGCCTCCTTCCGCATGCTCGCTGTCGACGTGAGCCCCATGCACCAATTCCATCAGAGTCCATGGCGCTCCAGCCTCATTGTTAAATCCTACCTCCCAGGCATGGATCTTCGGAACAGGGATATCGGGGTATAGTCCGGACTCGGCAACAAACTTCATAGTGGCGATTTCCGAGAGGCGGCCGGCAGGAAAGAAGGCTTCTTCATCAGTTTTTGGAATACTGGCGGCGAGCTGAAGCCCAGAGGAGAAACAGAGGCGGTATACATAGTTGTGTGTTCCCGAGCCAAGGAGGGAGATGGAAGTGCACTCGAGCGAGGGCTCTGAGGCATCTTCTTGTGTTGACAGATACTTCGAGGCGCAGGAAATGAGGCCCTTGAGGTTCACCCAATTTCCCGGTGTAGGGAGAGTAGATATCAGGGTCTCAAGATTGGGATGGGCGCTTGGTGTTTCCATTAGGGCGTTCAAAGGTTTGAAAGTGGAATTCGAAGGCGAAGGACAGTTTGGTCTCTATCTCAAGCAGGAATAGCGATTATGGTCAGGGCGTTAAGCACTACGGAGGCTAAAAGAAGGAGAGTTGGCATGGAACGAGAAAACTCGATCCTGTCAGGCTGGAGCTGATGGTGAACTGTATATGATTGGCCGTTTATTATTAGAACGCACACAACATTTGATATCGTGGTTGCCGGACATCCCCTAATACCAACACAACATGTGAATTGATCCGCGAGAACGACCGCGACTCCACCTTCTCTTATCACCATCATCTCGCTCTGCCGATGCGTCTGAACGCCATCTACGGAAGCCTGCTGGGCGCCTTATGCGTGCTTGCTCAACAGACTCCGTTCTCGAAGGCCGGTACGCGACCGTGCTTGACTATGTCGTCTCACTGTGATTGACGAGGACGCACTTTAAATTAGGAGCGTATCAGTCGTACGACCAGGGCCTATTCACGCCTAAAGAGACTCTCTCTGCGTTGTCCGAGTCGCAATTCACCACTATTGGTCACCCCAACTTCCCCAGACATAGTGTTAGAATCAAGAAGTCGACCGACTTCTGTGATACCACTGTCAAGTTCGACCTTCGCTATGCGATCTGGATTGTATTCAGCTGACCCTACATTCTAGCTCTTATACGGGATACATCGACATCGAGGCGCGCCATCTGTTCTTCTACTTCTTTGAGAGTCGAAACGATCCCGACAAGGATGATGTTATCCTGTGGACGAACGGAGGTCAGAGACTGGCGCAAATGTCAATAATGTTTCCTCGACTCGTCCTGACGTCAGACAAACATTAGGACCTGGGTGCTCTTCATCTCTGGGATTGTTCATGGAGCTTGGTGAGTTGGGCTTCTTCTAGTACTTATTACGCCTCCTTACATCTCGCAGGACCATGCAGAGTCCTCGACGCCAACGGCACCAAATACCACCCCGAGTCCTGGAACACCAACGCGAACATCTTCTTCATCGACCAGCCCATCGGCGTCGGCTTCTCGTACGCAGACCACGGAGAGACCGTCGGCACGACGGAGGAGGGCGCCAGGGATGTAGCGGCCTTTGTCGCGATCTTCTTTGAGAATTTTACCCAGTTCAAGGGGCGCGCGTTCCACATGGCGGGGGAGTCCTATGGAGGGAGGTATATCCCCGTGTACGCGGCGGAGGTGTATGACCAGAATCAGAGGCTGGTGGAGGCGGGGATGACGCCGGTGAATCTCAAGTCGGTGATGATTGGTGCGTTGACTGTTCCTCGGGAGCCAAGCTAGCGCTGATATTTGACGCGCAGGCAATGGGATCACCGACTTCTACACCATGATGAAGGGATACTATGACATGTCGTGCACGCCGGCGACTATCGCGCCCATTTTAAGCATAGCGACGTGCACGCGTATGAAACAGACCGTAAGTCGACTCTCTGACTTGCACCAACCTTCAATTAACATTGCATGTTTTCAGCTGCCCAGATGTCAAAAGATGATGCGAGAAAGCTGCATCGACACGTATGATTCGATAAACTGCGGCGCTGCTGCATCGTTCTGCGGCTCTGAACTCTCTGACCCGTTTTTCTACTCAGGTGCGAAGAGTGCACATGGTCCCACTTATGCAAAAATACTAATTATATTGATAGGCAAGAACCCATACGATATTAGCAAGAACTGTGAAGGCGAAATCAGCGACTCATTATGCTACCCTATCACCAAGTACGTTCTATTGCCCTCCCTATGCATGTCAATATCTAACTAAGCACCACACCAGACACATCCAGCACTACCTCGACCAATCATCCGTCCGCGAGTCCCTCGGCGTCGACCCGTCACTCACCGGCAACTTCACCTTCTGCAGTGATGCCGTCGGCGAACTATTTGTGCAAAACCTGGACGAGTTCCGGCCCACCTACAACTACGTCGCGGCGCTGCTCGAGCGCGGCGTCGACGCGCTGATATACGTGGGCAAGAACGACTGGATCTGCAACCATGTGGGCAACGAGGCGTGGACGGTGCAGCTGGAGTGGAGCGGGCACGACGAGTTTGCGGGGCAGGCGCTGAGGGAGTGGAAGGTGGATGGCGAGGTAGCGGGCATGACGAGGAGCGCGAACGGGTTGACGTTTGCGACAATCGACGGGGCGGGACATATGGTGCGTGACGTTTTTCTTTGGAAGGAATGAGCATCTTTTTGACGTTGTTCGGTGTATAGGTTCCTTTCGATAAGCCGAAGGCGGCTTTGGCGCTTGTTAATCGCTGGTTGGCTGGTGAAGCGCTGTAACTTTATTCTTAGACTGATATTTCATGAAGATCAAGTCCGACGTGCACAAGCGGAAGACAAAATCGTTTCTCAGTCCCGACATTTGGTGGGATAGTAAATCTAACGTTCTGTCATTTAACAGCCGTGCAAGCGGGACCGTAGCCTCTGGAATCTGGTGCATTGCTGCGGTCATTAGTGTCCTGTTCCACCCCGCATTTTATGTCGTTGCAGGGTTGACTCTTCCATCGCCGCTTTCTGTCTGTCATTCTGTACTGGTAAACGCTAGCCGACGCTGCTTGTGGGCGACATATTGGCTTCACCTCACGGCCGCCACCCTGCGTCTCGAATGCTCCAACTCTCTGCCAAGTTCATTCTAGTGGAGATGTTTTTCTCTGTTGCACCTGTTTATGCTCGACCACACAAGCTTCCTGGTCTTGCTAAGCTCTTCTGATCGCGTTTCGGGGGCCGACACCCTTCCAACAATTGGAAAGCGATGAGTATTTCCAGAGATCATCTCCATCTCTTGCTCACTTGGACTCGAATTTCAAACGTTACTGCCATCGCTTTATTAGAGACTCTGTGATTCCCAAGTGATTCCTGGTTATACTTTCTGATGCAGGTTCTCCTGATGAGGCTTCAGCGCTCTTTCAGGTCCACCCAGCAGAGTCAAAAAAAAATGACAATGCCTGATGTTCGTACCCACCGACGCCCTCTTCAATCTTCTTGGCCCAATATTCTTAGCGCCTTCTTTGTGCGAGTCTTGGGTCGTATGACAAACACTCTCAACACCGTTGCAATCATTGGGCGTCAACAATCTTCCGCTTCTGGGGTCCGCTAATTACCGCCATATGATAATGATCGTACCTCATTCATTCCCTGCCTTTGCATGCGCGTATGATTTTCTTCCTGCGTTGCTACATCAACGTGGTAATGACGCTGACCGACCTTGGTTAGTGTGTGGACCGGCGTGAGCACAGAGGTCATAGGAACTAAAATAAATCACACAGTTTGCGTTGTATGAGAACTCTGGAAGTCAAGGCAGTCAAGTGGGCTACATGAAAGCGGAGTTGTGAACGTTTGGATATCCACTAATGTTCGTTTACATTACGAAAAATGGCATATTGGTTGCTAGTAGAGGTTAAGCAGTAACGGGCATGGCGGTTGCATCAAACAATGTGCGCTAGTGAAATAACTGAATTGATCGCAAGCCGTGAGCCAGCGTGAGCCTAATCGTCGGACTGCATGGGCCCGCTCTCTCTTAATCTTTCCCTGGACCACCACCACCGTTTCCCTTCCCTTCCCGCCACCTCTCATTATCTCTTCCTTTTTCTTCTTCTTCCTCTTCCTTTGGATTCCATCACCAGCACACGCGTGAGGCCATCACCTATCTAAGCCTATCTTTGGCCTGCATCACGGACAGCACCGCAATATCATCTCATTTCTCCGACTGTACCGCTGGGATCAATCCACAGCCCTCTGGGAACAGCCCTCAGTAATCTTCCGACCAGCCTATCTTCGTCCCGTCCGTATCCACCCCGGAAAACACATCGTTTCGCCACCAAAACCTCGCTAGTTGCATCAAGATGGGCGCCTGCATGTCAGCTCCCCCGAGCGTGGATGTGACGGAGCAGGACAAGATTCTGCATAGAGAGGCGGAGAAACAGCTGAAGGAGGTAAGTTTTCAATCTGCTCTATCCACGCTACCTTGGTTCTTCGTCGTGCGCTGTCGGGGTGCCCTGGCCAGCTTCTTGAGGCGGCGACGGTACTGAGCGGGCTGAACCTCGCTCAAACCGGTCCGAGGAGCGATCAACGACGTTCAGGGGCTTGCAGCGCGGTCCCGAAGCCATCCTCGAAGACTAACCATCCATAATGAGTGAACGCAAACTGACCTGTACCGTCCGCAGGCAAAGGCCAAGATGGCGACGCAAGTAAAGGTGCTGCTGTTAGGCTCAGGAGATTCGGGGAAATCTACAGTGCTCAAGGTACGTCTGCGCTGCGCTGCTTGGTCGGCTTCGCGGGAACAATCCCACAGCCAACTGGGTACTGACTCCCGACATGTATGATGTATTGTAGCAAATGCGCCTTATCCACAAACTCCCTTTCCAACCACACGAGATCGAGCACTACCGACAGCTGGTGTTCGACAACCTCACACGGGGCCTGCGATACGTGCTCGACGCTATGGAGGATCTGGACCTGGAAGTCCTGCCTGAGAACTTCGAACATCTTGCGCTAATAGACGGCAATCGGGATATCCGAGACGGAGAGCCATTCCCCGTCGCATTCTCAGAACCGCTGAAGGCGCTGTGGAGGGACCCCAATGTGCAGAGTACAATCACACGGGGGAACGAGGCGCTTCCTGACAAGTACGTTCTGCCTTCAGTGTTCAGGACCTGTATCCCAGTACTTGCGGTTGCTGATAAGGTTCTCCTGTGGCTTGTTGCAGTCTCTTCTACTTCTTCTCTGACATGGACCGGTTATTCGATCCGCACTATCAGCCAACAGAGCAAGATATTATTCGGTGTAGGGCTCGCACGACTGGTATCACACAGACGACGTTCCACCTCCGAGAGCATGAGATGATTATGGTCGATGTGGGTGGCCAGAAGAGCGAACGGAGAAAATGGATCCACTGTTTCCAAGACGTGACGAGTATCCTATTCTTGGTCAGTCTGAACGGATACGACCAATGCCTAGTGGAAGATAAGGACGCGGTGAGCACCGTCGTTGAATTCAAATGCGTCACATTCACTCATTCCTGCCTCATGTCCGCAGAATCAAATGCAAGATGCAATGACGATCTGGGATTCAATATGCCATTCTCAGTGGTTCAAGCAGACTTCCATCGTGAGGCCAGCTTAACATCTCGGTTTTCTCTCATCTCAACGTTTTCAGATCCTTTTCCTCAATAAAAATGATCTCTTCCAAGAAAAGGTTCCCAATTCGGATATCAAGAACTTCTTCCCGGTAGGCCTTTCATGTCTAATTCTCAATGAACATTATTGATATAATTTTGAACAGGACTATACCGGCACGCCAGGTAATACACAGGAAGGAGTAGACTACTTCAAAAAGCGTTTCGGAAGACTCGCACAGAAGGCTGGCAGGTCCAAAGAGCGAGAAATTTACATCCAGTTGAATACTTTCATATCCAGGTGACCCATTTTTAGAACTGACAATTGGTTTTCTTCACAGCGTCACAACAGCAACAGACACCGCTCTGTTGCGTGTAGTAATGGCTGCCGTTGAAGGTATGTGACCAGCGCTTATTCTGCAATCTACCGAACGGCGAACTGACGTCGTAATGCAAATCTTTTATATTACAGAGTGAGTCTCCGCTTCTTTGCCGTAACTTCGTTTCAACCCTGCATGCACACCGTGCGATTTTTTCTGTTCCGTGCTCCGTTGACTGTTTTTGCCTTGGCGGCTCCGCCGATCTTCTGTTCGCGTGCTCATTGTGCATCTGCTTATAGTATTGCCCTCCGCACAAACCTCCAGACGGCGCATTTTCTCTAGGACTCTCTTCGTCATCTTTTTTTATCTTGCGCTGCTGGATCATTCTCTCTTTTTTTATCCTTCAATTTATGTACGTTGCACATGTACCAACCACTTTAGCATATGCTCCCCGTTTATTTTTCTCCCCTTTTTAATTCGCTTGTGTTTTGCCTTTTTGCCTTCTGCTCGCTTGCTGAATCTGAACCAAAACACTCATCTTGATCTCCTCTTCTTATGCCGCATCAAAAAAAATCATCTGTGTAACCAAACCACCCCACCAAACGAACGAACCCATCATCCATCATGCCTGAAAACATCCGACGCGTAAACGCACGTACGTACGGACGCTTGCGCTTGTGGCTTCCTCCCTGTGCCACTAAACCAAAACAGTGCCATCGTAAGCAAAAACGTGAGTGCCTATTCTATCCCGAATCATTCCTTCAAATCGCCGTCCCTGTCGTATTAGGCTGCTTGCTGAGAAGACATCCTGTCACCATTCAATTTCCAGATCAGAAATATCATGCTCTGACCACCTGGCGCCTGGGCCACGTCGGCGGTCGCGTGCCTGCGCAGAAGAACACCGCTAAGATTACTGTCCTACCTCGGTCACTTTTGGTCATTCGGAGTCCGGACTCCGGCGCACACATTGAGTCTAAACCCCGTCTCGCATTGCATCGCATTCCTATCCTCAGCCAGTCGCCGCCGCCCCACTATTTTGGATCAATAACACAGCACATAGAACCACGAACCATGGCGCAAGAGCCACACAGCTGGATCTTCACTTACTTATGCATGATGAAGGCTGATGAACGAACGGAGCCTTTTGGCCGCTTCTTCTCCGCGAGCGGAGGAGAAGGCACTAGCCCAGAGCAACCCTTCTCCGGCAGGGAAGGTCCTGTCTCAAATGGGCAACAGTTTTCGCACTTGGTGCGCATCGTCGGTATGGCGCTGTCCATTTATCATCCACATCAAACATCCATATATCACCCTTCTTGGCACTGGCCCACGCTTGGTTCGAGCTTCGGTACCTCAATTTCTTCTTTTTTCGACTTCATCAATTTCCATCTACGGTATGGCGTCGACGCTTTTCCGGACCCGACTGGCGCATACGGCATGGACGGCGGCGGCGCGACTCGCATGTCGGAGGGATGTCGATCTCGACTGCAAAGCGACTGACATGTGTATCCACCACGACGGTTCAATCGCGCATAGATTTCTTCGTGATCATCAACGGCTTCGGCGGCAATATGCTAAACTATCCCTGTACAATACTATATGCGCCCACATCTTTCTATTTTTTTCTGTGCTTAAAAGTTTTCGCGTCTCACTTAAGGACTTTTTTTGGCTACTACTTTAGTCGGTAGAAGACAAGACGGACAGCCCCAGCTCACATGTACAGGTGGTGTTTTTTTATAGGTTACATACTGATTTCTATTCGGATGTCGTGTAAGAATATCTGTATACACAAGGTCATAATAAAGTTGGAAATTCTTACGAATGTCATTTGATGCCACTCAAGGACGACGGGCGTCGGGAGGTCGGAAGCCTTGGATTGCAAATCTGGTATCTCCTTGGGGTATGTGGTCATATTCGCCATTTCATCGTCTCCTTCGAACAATAAATTGACGCCCAGGATTTTCGTTCTTCCTTCCGGTCCTTCGGACATGTTCCGAGTGCCATATAGTTATGAAGAATCTCTGAGTAAGTCGGATGGTTCAACTGTTTGTATGTCCAGAAAAGATGTGGATAGCATTCGAAGTTCCAATTTTGCAGCTTGTATTCTGATATGATTGTCTGATAGCTATTTGCAATGTGATAGTTGCACATTGGTTGCACACCTTGGGGCCGAAGATAAATATATTGGTGTTCATAAATTGATGGCGAAGAGCCCAAAATACAACATAAGGATTACCACTAAAAGCGGCTTACTCAGGCAACGTATAGATACTTGTTTCTATCCTCAGCGCTCCTTTCCAGATACTCTTGCTCCACCAGAGAATCGATCCTGCGCTTGATGGCCTCCACGGTCGGCGCAAAGTGGTTCTTGACTGCATCAATCGTAGCGGCTTTGAGCTGCTCATATGTCATTTCCTTGCGAGCCTTCATGATGCGCACGATCGCGGCCTCCAGATGGAATCGTCTGTCGTCTTCGATGAATGCATTCGTGCGCTTTGATTCCTCGGGCTGAAATGAATTGAGTTCAAAGTGAGTATGGAATAGACACTGTCCGGGTCCGATGCAACCTAAGATAGGTAGCGACTGTGACACGTACCGAAACCTTAGCTTGAATAGAGTTGATGTGAATCTTTGCATGTGGGTCTTTGAAGTCGTTGTTGAACTTGAATACATCCCCGTCATTCACATCTTTCCCGATGGGCACCTTTTTCAGCACTTTCTTCTTCCCACAGGCGAGGCTCTGCAGCGTGCGGCGCAGCTCTGCGTCGTCTGCTCGTGTTAAAGATGCATACAAAAAGATGAGCAAGACGTGAGAAAAACTAGATGCTAATAGAACTAGAAACCAACAGACAGAGATGGAGACGCACCCATGTTAGTATGCTCCTTGATATCAGCGAAAGGAAGCTCCTCTGTATCGTTGAACAGGAGTAGCACGATGGTCTGGAACAAGCTGACTGAGATCTCCTTGACCCCGGCGCTGAATCGCGCCTTGAGCGTCGCCGTCCCCAAAGAGTGGTCCCAATCAAGCTTGTGTCCAGAGTGCCTTCCCTTGTAATGCTCGGAGTATTTGGTCAGCTCTTCTTGCATCTAGAATAGATAGAAAGGCGACATGGGTAAGCACGCGGTTTGATCATGATCTGATACGAAGTTTGGCAATTTAAAATTAAGACTGACGCTCGGTGGTAAGTCGATGTTGTGCTCCTGCGCTGTGAACGGCCAGGCGCTGCGTTTGAGAACCATAGCGGTCAACTTTTGCCCAGGGCTGTCCTCATCCATCTTCGAGTGGTATTCTCGCATGGATTCCCGGGACAATGCTAGATCTTTAAACATCTCCTCGCCCATTCCAAACTCAGGATCGTATTCTAGATGCGGCCCGTCAGCATTGACAAAACTCATAAGGCATAGCAATGACATTGATGATGCCATTGAACGTACGTTCTTTCAGTTTCTTCAATATGTTCCTCTCGAAGTCATCAGAGGCGCTCTTTTCCAACAACAACCGCTTGGCCAAGCTACGATGGTAGAACGTCCTGAACACGTCCTTATCATCCGTGAACCTGTACAGCGCGAGCACCTTGTCCAGCACCGTCTGGAATTCAGCGTCAGACGCCTTGCCTTGACCCTTGCGCATAGCCTTATCGACGTATTTCGCGATCATTTCAGTGGGCTTCAAGCGGCGCGCCTTGAAGCCAACAGAGAACGCGTCTGAAATGGCATACACGAATTTTGTGTCCACTTGCATCGCTGGTAGCTTGCTTGTGGATGCCGCGGAGCTTTTGGCGCCAGAGGCCTTATTGGCAGAGGTTGTGCTTTCAACCACTTTAGTTTCGCGGAGGAAGGCGGCGTGGGCTGTCTCATATGCGAGGTCTTTGAAGTCGAGAAGTCGTTGCACCATTTCGTCGTCTCGCGGTTCGTCTTTGACGATGGCGATGACAGTGTTCTGCCGCGAATGTAGGCGTTAGTGACAAAAAAAGCAGCGACACGGAAGAGGGAAGCATGCCTTGATGTGAATAGTGAAGGCACTGCAAAGGGATGGTAGGGTTTCAATTCTGGAGAACAGCTGGTACATGGCGCCTAAGCGGTCGAAATCCTTGTTGTCCATATAGTTCGGCAAAGCTTCACAGAAAACGAATACTTAGCATGTTGCGCCTGAACCCTCGATAAAACACTTCGACTTACTGCTATTTGCAACCCACTCCGTCCATCCATACCACAAGGACCATTCCGTCGCATATTTGACCATCTTCCACGACCCAACAGGCAGAACAGCGTCACAGCGCGCAGCCTCCTCGTCAACACGAGTTCTAGCATGCTCGAAGAATCCCTTGGGGTCGTCCTTCAGCTCTTTAGCATTCTCTGTTGACTCTGCGTCATAGAAATCGCGAGTATAAGTGACGTATTGCTCTTCGAATTTTGAGTATTGGCTGTGTGTGATCAAGTGCTGAATTAGGGCAGGGATGACTGCACGATCTCGATGAGGTTTCCTGTTATCGGGGGAAATGTTATGGCACGGTGAAGACACTATCCGAGAGAGCCCAACTCACCTGAAGATTCGCTCGCTCTCCAACCAAGTCTTGACCCCGCTCATTAGTTTCTCGTGCATTACCGAGTAGTCGAAGATACGTTCAGCGATGAGGCGATACGCCAGGTCCCTTGGTGTCAATATCAGCAAGGATTGTTGTGCTCTATGATTCAGCGCATACCGAATAGTGAGGACACCTGAATTATGGACCACATATACTTGATCGATATAAGTGAAGACGGATTCAAGGAGCGACTAGATTCCCGTCAGATAGTGGTTACAGCTTTGACAATCCTCACTCACGATCTGCTTCTCCAGCCAGGCCATGACCTTGTTGAAACATTCGAGCCACTCCGTGTCCCTTTCCTCAATGCCAGTCGCCAACCACTTGGACGTGCTGCCTATCGCCTGCTCCAGTTCGACCTTGAGATAGTCGTACAGCTCATCTCCTCGGTTAGAGACGGCGACAACGGAGCGGCAGGTGTTATAGATGGCCTCATAGGAAAGAGGAAGGCTGTCCGTGGCTGGGTTGGGGTTGCGCGTCAAAATGACGCGAATGCATCGACGCAGCAGGTTCTTCTGCGTGTCAACCGCAGGAGAAGCGTTCTCTACAAGTAAAGACAGAAGATGAAGTTCAGACCTAACCTGTTCTGGGCGTGCACCACAACGAGGAAGGAGGACGCACTGTACTCTCCAATGATTTGAATTTTCAGGGGCCCCTCCGTGCGTTGTCGAGCACTTAGAGCTCTGCCTGATGATCTAGATGCAGACGCAGAGTCAGAAGAGGTTGTCAGTCTAGCAACTTTGCGAGGTGTGTCCAACCCGTCATCTAAAGGACTAGGAAGAGCTGTCGCAGATTGAAGAGCGGTGAAAGCATTGGAGGTTTTGGGTAGAGAAAGTAGATGGGAAAGCGTGATCATATTGAATGGCTCCGAGAGCAGCTTGGCCTGCTACTAGTTCAGAGCGATAAAGCCTGGGCTGAGACGACACAGAGAACTTGGTTCTGTGTGGTGGTCGAGGTCAGGAGAGTTCTCGCGTTGATCACATCTATTGATGCAACACTCCCACAATCTCCCACAACACAGGACAGCTTCGATCAAGCACCTGGGCTGAGTGCTTGAGGGGGATGGACACTGCGAACCTGCCATACGCGCCAACCTCACACAAAGCATGCCCCACACAATCTGTAGGCGTTGGGCTAGCCGGTAAACACTAGATTCATGAGCCTGAATTTATTGTCAAAATTTAATTGTAGGTGAACTATGACAATGTTTATATACGAAATAGAGCGAAAGCGGGTACATGACACATCGAAAACTGAAATAGCAAGTGAGTACAGGATGGGATGAAACGTAACTTGATCGTCAAAGAGAGATTTGAGCAAGATGTGAGAAAGGTATCTTGGTGACAAAGTCAAAAAAAATCTTCGGGTTATAGCGACGGAAGGGGGCCAGTAGTAACCGCTCAGCCGAGTCTAACTTTCTTGCTGAAGCTGCGGGTAATTGGTCCCTCGTCGACGTCCTCATCTGACCGAGAGTGCTTTGTACTTCCGAAGGGAGAACTGGCGGCGTTGACGTCGGGGTTCTCAACCATGACCTGGACAGGCAATTCCTTCCAATTATCTTCGTTACCGTCCACGATGATATCGAGCTGCTCCACAAACTCTGCATGGATAAACGAGTAGGACCCATGGGTGTTCATTTCTTTGAGGATGACTCGCTTGACGTATTCCTCGTACATCCCCTCGCGCAGTCTTTCCATGGGCGGAATGAAGGTCGCCAGCTCATCAGTGAGACATCCTGTCAACTTGCGTATGAGGGATTTTATCAAGGTATTCTCGCGGGGCTCGACGTCCATGTTTCGGCGGAAAATCCTTTTCGCGTAGGCCTCCGAGTCTTCGCATCCGACACCAGCGGTCATGAAGTAGAGGATTACCCACCAGAGCGACTCCAAGTCGTGCTGGTAGTTATGGCCGACATAATCAGCTGCAAGAGGTTCGTGGTTCGCAAGAATGGGAAGGGCGGCCAAGCCAGGGAGTGCATCGTGACGGAATTCCGCATAGTGCTTGTAGTCTGGGTGGTCGGACGGGAGCTGGAATTTCTTGGCCAGATTGTTGGGGTTCACAAACGTCCGGATTTTCTTCCCAGAGCGCATGGTTTGCGTAGCACTGAGTTGTAAGGCGAGATACTCTCTGCCCATGATTTCAACAGGCATAAAGAACGGTGTACCCTGCAATCGATATGGTCAAAAAGCGCCAAGTAAACCATAGAAGTCGACATACCGTTCTGGGGTCCGTTTTGTGGTTGGAGTTCCCGAGTTTTTGCGCAAATTCCAAGTCGGATAATTTGACTTTCCAGCCTGTCTTCCCGGCGGAAGTGACAGGAACTGCCATAATATTGCCAGTGGATACGTCTCTGTGGACCCAGCCAGCGCAATAAAGTATCTCGAGAGCTAAATTCGTACAAGATCAGTACCTGAAATGACAAAATTGGGCAACAAAACATACCATCTAGTGCTTGTCGACAAATATCCATCACATCCCCAAGATTGGGAACCTTATAGATGTCGGTGCACACCTCGTCGTAAATGATACGTACTTGCTGTTTTTGAGCGTAAAGGCGTCGCGCAAGAATTTCCGCTGGTTGCGATACAATTGACGTAGCCTTCGTGTGCGTGACAACACCGACAGACGGGCCTGCCGCCGAAGACCTGTTAGATTCACCGCCTTTTCCCTTGGCGCTGGCGAGCTCAAACAATGGGCGATGGGGACGATGGGTCCCGGGATAGCGCGCCTTAGTTTCCTCGCCTTTCCATTCCAGGATCTTGGTAAGAAAGAGTTCCTTGTATTTCCCGTCCACCAAGTGCCCAGCCAAACGTTTTTTCGTCCTCTCATTGAAGTACTTGAACCGCGGGTCATCATTAATGAAGCGTATCATGCCGTCCGGCCCTGAATTGGCCTTCAAACCGTTTGAGACAAACTCGTCGACGGCTTCGAAAATGCGATGCTGATTTTCGCCTTCGGTGGAGGATTCTTTATCGAGCCAGACGTCCTTGAGAATGACATGTTGAGCATCCTCCTTTGGCAAATCGTTGATCGAACCGACTTGAACGACCTCCCAAATACGTGTAGTGCGGCCAGAGATACAGAGGGGTCGCATGGGGACACGACCTGTGACGGTCCTGTAGTATATCTTTACCATGTCGTCGGCCGGTTTAGGGGATGAGGTAGAGCGCGTATTGAGTCCAATGGGAGCCGGGATGGTGTCGATGGAGCCCTTGGGAACTTCGAATTCGTAAACGTACTGCTGAGTATCATCTGCATTGAGGCGATTTGCCTTGTAGACATGGGGATCAAGACCGAGGTCTTTGGACGAGGCATAGGCGAAGGATAGCATGACGCGAATGAACATATCAATGCCCTCCTATAAAGGCACTTGAGTAAGTAATGCTTAACATGGCATCGGCAGACAACTTACATCGTCCATCCAATTGAAAGCAAACGCTTTCACCGAGTGCGAACGCGAAAAATACCACAAAGAAAACAGATAATCTTCCATAGTCGCCTTCAGAAGTTTGTCAGTCACCAGTAAAACGGTCCAATAAAACCGATCTCACCCCAAATATGAACATGCGACGAGGGTCCTCGCACAAGATATGATGACAATCTCCTACAACCTGCTCCCGAACCTATGAAGTCGATGAGCAGGATGACCGAGTGGATTGGTGCACAACGCACCTGGATTTGATTGGATTTGTTCCATTTTATCTTCATTTCGAAAGGCATCATGATGATATTGTTGGGGATCTTATCCTTGTAGGTTTCTTCGAGAACGCAAGCGTCCATTCTATGGTCTCCGCCCCCAATGCTGTCGTCCAGATGGTTATGCGGGACCATCTTGAATTCATACTTGTTCTTCTTCTTCTTCTGTCGTTCCGCGAACTTCCAGATTGCCTGTACAACTTGCTCCAGAGGCGCGAACGCTTTGTCTTCTGAGAGTTCTGTTTTCGAGGGCGGTACCGGGAAGACTTTCCAGCCTCCCTTCCATAAGAGGTCCACGCCGCGAAGATAGTCCTTGCACGCAGAAACGTCGGTTGAGCTGACACCGGGAGACGGACCGTACTCGTCAAGGAAGGGGCCGATTTCGCAGAGCAACATCTCGCTATTCATGGCTTGCGCGACGTCCTTGCGCGATTCGGTTGTTTTCTTGTCACCCGCGTCAACCTTGGGGACTTGAGGGGTTTCAAGGACCTGGAGTCTAGTTCACCTGAGAGTCAGCAGTGTGCAGGAGCATCTGGAAGGTAGGCAACTCACTTCGCAAACGTCGTGTTATCAATCTTTTGTCCTGGGGGAGTGACCAGTGGTCCCTGTATGTTACGATTGTTCCACATGTGGAGAGATTGCACCGGGAAAGGCTGGTAACAATGGTAGATATGGAAGAGAACAAGATGATGGTCGTGGTTTGAAGCAGAGCGCTTTAAATAGCTCGTTGCTTAAAATGCCGTGGCACCGTTCGGGTAGGGGCCAACCATCATGTGACCGTGTTCCTTCGGGGGCCATCAGTGGCACACATTTCGGTAGCACCGTCAATTCTAATGAATAAAAGAAGAATATGGTGGATTTTTGGCTTGGATCTGACTTGGCGGTATGCCACCAGCTCTTATCTTATAATTTAAATGTGAATATTCAGTGGTATCTACGCATATAAGGGTGCCACTTGGTAATAGATGCGGCACTCGCCCGCCACGACATTTCTCCTTTTCACCCCCGTCGCGAGATAATTTCAATAGATTATTAAACCAAAAATTCGTGCAGAAGATTAGGAGAAGGTAGGACATATCGACACGTAACAACAGTGTATGAATAATGACTATTACAACAACGACAGAATCCGGGTAACTACAGTCTTTTGGTAGATTGCAATTGACAATGAGAATCAAACATACGGAAAGGAGATACATATCACAGAAGACGACAGGTGAAACAGTTACAAGGCTATTTTAGTACGGTCACAATCTTCGTCGTAGTAGACTTTGAGTAGATGAAGCCTGTGTCGACAGTATCAGTATTCTAGATCGTACCTGTAATCCTGTGCATCCTACACAAAATCACCTTCGTTGTACCAGTAATTATTCTCATCTTCGGGCTGGCTCACAAATTCAAATTGGGTGCGCTTTACTCCATCCCAATGGACGTCCACGACAATCTCTTGCAATGTTTCAAGGTCTTCCTCGTCGAAAAGGCTACACATCTCAATTAAGACCGAATAGATCTGAACACCCCTCTCGAACCGGCTTATGAGGCAGTCCTGTAGGCGTTCCACGGTCACTGCGTCTTTATCATATTGCCCGAATCGTGGCTGGAAAACAACATGATCAAATTTGATGTGGCGAAGGCCGGGGAAGACAATGCAATCGGGCGGCACTGTTGGATCCTCGTCCGAGTCCATAAGCAATGCATCAACCAATTGCCTGGCGGACCCAATCCCGACCATCACAGTCCGCAGCTCACGCAGTGTGCCAAACGTTCTTGCCAAAGTCTGCGAGAAGCCACCCGCGTCATTCGTGAACAGTTCGAGCCCGATTAAATTGAGTTCGTAAAGCCTGTTCCAGCGCATGCTATCGAAGAACTCCCTAAAGATCAAATGACCACCCTGGTCGCCGTATAGCAGAGAATCTGGGAAGTTGTGAGCTTCTATATTCAGTGCAAAACCGAGGCCATTGGATTCGCCATGATGAATGAGGGAACTGTCCTTGCCCAGAGAGCTGCAGAGATGTTCGCTTGCGCGCAGTCTCAGGTTGTATGCCGTTCTGTCGGTGACCGTCCCAGTGATAAAGAAACTTCGAGAATTCGTCTCGAAACACTCGGAAGAATCGGCATTGTAGATGGCCGTAAGGAACCTAAACATTTGGATATTCGAGCCAATTTGGTATGTCACTGAAACATCAATATCGTTCAGGTTAATGGTAGTGGTGATATTATTCCAAAAGAATTCGCATTCTGTGGCATCGGAATGGATACTGAGGCTCTCCAAAACTGGCAGGGATACGCGCTCCCGCTTCGTGTTGGTAAAATCTACCAAATTGTCATGTGTAGGGAGGGCCTGGTGGAGGCATAGGGATTTCAAATCCGGCATCCTTTCAAGTATGTCGAGAAATTCAGCAGGAGTGGGCCCTGCACCATTCGGGCCGCGTCGTATTGAAAGAGTTGTGAGAGAGGACAGGAGGTGTGACCTCCAGTTAAGATCAACAGCCGTCAACGATAGATGGCGAAGTTTCGTAGCTCCAAGCAAGGTATTTGCAGGGAGGCGGGGAGGAAAGTTGGAATAAAGCGTCCCTTCAATTTCCAATCTTCGCAACATGGGAGCCGCAGCCGTACGAAGGCCTTTGAACAGCTTATCCAACTCTGGTCGGTCTCCAGCCCATTTGATGGTAAGCTCAATCGTGCGCCAGATGTGAGCGACGAGAGCAGAATGAGCGTGTTTTCTGAAGGGAAATCGGTCATCGAAGAACATACGTAGGCCAGCCATCCGCGAGCGTTCTAGCATGACAGCCGTCCACTCTGAGTATCTGAGGGGAGGTCGCGTCCAGAGAGAGGAATCATTGAGAGCTGCATTCCTCCAATGTCGACATACATATGTGATGGCGATCCATGCAAGGTCCTCATCGTGGAAGAACTTGTGTGTCATCGGGTCGATGTAAGCGTCCTGAGTAGCCTGGAATATCTTCAATAAAATCTCCACAGGAAGCTTGTATATTGGTAGATAGCTGTTTCGCCTGGCTTTCAAGTCAACGATGATCTGCGGATGGTGCTGACGCTCCTCCTTTTCTATCTTAAGGAATTCATCTGCTGAAGACAAGCTGTTGAAGAATTCTGGCAGGGGGGCTGCCGCGATTCCGGTCTTGTGAGGTCTAGACGCAGACATACGCTTTGTCAAGATAACGGGCAGGTGGGATTGGAGAGACGAAGAAGCAAAGCGGTAGGCTCATCCCAAGCCGATCCTTACATAATCTTCAAAGGTTTTCTGTGATGAGCCATCAATGAGCCTATCATTGACTGGTACCTTATACTTTGCCATTCCTCCCGTTTTCCTTCCAAGATTTACATCATAGGAGCTTCATACAATGTCATACAGCCTGTATGTGTGCTCAAATTAAAAGGGAAAAAACGACGGAGAAAGGCGGTCAAATTTCGACCTGGTGCCACATATGATTTACCGCCAAATGTGTGACAGTACGAGGTAGTTGTAATGGTAGAAATCCTGGGGACTCGTCGACCTCTCCGAGTTTCTCGCACAAAAGATATTCAGGTTGGATATCCCAGCGAGTGGCTGGTTCTCCAGAGACCACGAAGGCAAAGCGCCACTTCGAGTTAGAGTAATAAAGCTTAAGCAAGCTTTAGGAGAGATGACTAACCACACACAAGTCAATTTTTCAAGGCTGGCTCGGGACTTCTATGCTGGAGGGAGCAAATTGGTCTATTTGTGTATCTCTACGCTACCTAATCACCTCACTGCTTGTGAGCAAAGTTGGCCAATAAAATTCTCTATATCTGTGCCACGTCTTAATACACCAGTTTATTGGAGAATAGCATCGGGGGAGTCATACTCCCGAACAAATGAGGCAACTCTTCATGAGCAATCTCCGTGAGAGCAATAGGCAAGCAATAGGCGCCCAAACTTGACCACACACATCACTGTATGAATCATTAGCACAGTATTGGCACAGTAATCCTCAAAGCTCTCATGGGTTTGGCATAATCCAAAAGTTGATTATATGAAGCTTGAGTGCTTAAGCTTTTACGTCAAATGTTGGTGCACCTCATAAAGATACTTACTCTTGCATTATCCAAGTATTATCGCAGACAAGTTTTGGCGCGCGACCGATTTGCGACCGATTCACAGTTCCCTGCGGAGTTTGAATCGAATCACACCTCTCTGAGCCCAGGAATACCCACAACCTCTATCATCTATTGATAATTGGAGTTGCTCTGCATGCTGAGTCTCCGCAGCCTCTCGTTTCTGTCTTATTACTTTTGATCTTCATGAGCAACGCGGACGACACATTTCTGTGCTCTTTCGAAGCATTTTTGAAAGACTATGGCCCAGGTGCCATCGACGACGACATCACACAGGCCTGCTTTGAGGATCATATCGTTAGGAGAGCCCTCGACACATACGATGACCACGCGCACAATACGACATGGCAAGCAGACCGCGTCGGTCCCAGTGACTCGGATATCGAAGACTCCCTGCGCTCGCTGAGGGTTCCGTCTCACATATGATAACCCTGTTTTGGATATACTATATGGGAAAGCCGGAGTGTATATAATTCCATAACATATGACATAGCCGGATCGGCCGGTAACTAAGATACTTACCATGACACATGGTGTGGCCGGACTGAGTACCATCAGCTAGATAGAATGGTGCACTAATTTAATCAGGGTCATATTACTGGGCAATTTTAGAATACATTCACTGAAGCCTTAGCTTAGCTGAGGCTTCTGTAGTGTCTATTTTATGGCCCCCTCGGCTGAGATGTAGTAAGATGCAATAGCCCCTGCCGACAGAAGGAGTGGTGGCTGCCAAGGTTGATTCAGTGATGGAGCGGCGGCTGCCGAGGGTTGAGCTCAATCATGCAATAATAATTGTGACCGTAAACAGTCAAAAACAGTGCTGGATCGAGGGAATGAGCAGCGGCTGCCGACATTGGTCCAGTGATAGGGCAGCGGGTTGCCGAGGGTCAGTCAAGGTGAGAACGGCGGCTTCCGAGGTTTAGCCATTTGATAGCCAGGTGCATTTTATTAAAATATAAGATACATTTTTATCGAACCTAGCCCACAGATTGTTTGATTGGAGCCACAGGTGAGCCAAGGCTCTGAAGAAATTTTATTGTAGCCTCGGAATTCCCGAGGGTCTGTATAAATGAATGGAGGCTGCTGTAAGGTGCATTTTACTGAAATATATGACATTTTTATCGAACATAAGCTACCCCACATAGAAGCAGCTAGGCTACTGTGGTTAAGGAAATGATGGCATGGTACATGAATAAAAAAACCAAAGTAACGGCGGCTGCCGAGGGTCATGGAACGAGTCATTGGCGGGAACCATGGTGGCAGAAGCCAGCATGATAGAACATTGCAACGGCGGCTGCCGTGGTTGATAAAATGTTGCAATTGCGGTTACCGAGGCCGATCCAATGTTACAGCGGCGGGTGCCAAGGTTGATAAAATGGGATGGTGGCAGCTGCCGTGGTTAAGAAAATACGAGCACGGCGGCTACCGAGGCCGATCCAATGTTGCAGCGGTGGGTACCAAGATTGAGAAAATAGTACGGCGGCGGCTGCCGTGGTGAAAAAATGATGGCATGGCGGCTACCGAGGCTCATGCAAGGATGCAACGGCGGCTGCCGTGGCTGAAATTTTGTTGGAACGGCGGCTGCCGTGGGCTATAAAAATGTGAGAACGGTGGCTACTACTGAGGTTTATGCATGTGATAGCAAGGTGTGTTTTATTGAACCTGTGCTACTGTAGAGTGTGCCTTGAATATATGAATTGAAGCTCCCCTAGTGTACATTTTTTTTGTGAACAGAGGCTAACCTTGGGTGTATTTTATTGAACAGAGTATGGCTACCCCAGGGTGTATTTTATGATAGCCTTGAAGTTTCCAAGGCTCTGGTTGATTAAGCTGTGGCTGCAATTGGGTGTTTTTTGGAAGTACCCTTAGAAATTTTATGCTCTGAATAATTGACCCATGCTTGCCCCAGGTTCTTGTTATAGTATGTTCCCTTGGAACTTCTAAGTATATGAGCTATCAACTTGCACATTTTTTACAATTCCAATTCAATAGGTGTAGCTTACAAAAATGCAGAATTGTATAAGAACAGGGGTGATATAACAACAAATACTCTTGAAAACAAGTGTGAGTAAAATATGTATGAATACTGACAGTAGAAACTGCTGAACATGTTCTACAAATTTATCAGGCTATATGGGTAGGCCACATCCACTTTACCAAGCTTTCAATGTGTATGCATATAATTATCAGGTGAATGGAACATAAGCAGAAAGATAGACAACAGAATAGAGCTCTGTTGGAGAAGTAGTTAATTATTACATGATACAAGCATGCAATGATAAGTCAGAAACATGTACCAAGCCACACTTCTGAGATATGCCTATATGCTCACCGTTTCAGAATTTATTTAGATGGCATTTAGACAGAACAAAACATTGAACCACACAATTTAGTTTGCAGAACAAGTAAAATGAGCAATGTAAAATCGAAAATATGTCCAGCACCTGTATTAAGCTGACATGCTATAGAACTAACATATATCTATCGGAATCTACAATCAATAATTCCTAATGGTAGACACAGTGGATAGCAAAATGCAAGCGATGTGATTCAGACAGTTGGGCGCCTAATTTTGCCAAGCCGTGAGTATTAGCATCAAATATGTGATATTTAAATGACAATGACCCTCGGGAATTCCGAGGCTACAATAATTTTGGGTCAGAGCCTCGGTTTACCCACAGCTCCAAAAGAACAGACTCTATAGTAGCCTAGGTTCAATAAAATACACCCTTCTATCAAATACATAAACATCAGCGGATGACCGCCCACGGCGGCCGCCGTTCCAACAGTTTTCCAGCCACGGCAGCCGCCGGTGCATTATTATATGAGCCTCGGTAGCCGCCATGCCATTGTTTTTTAAACACGGCAGCCGCCGTTGTGTATTACTTCACTGGCAGCTGCTGTGGTCAGTGGGTTGATGTGCTGGTGGCTGCTGTGGTCAGTGTATTTGTGCACCGGCGGCTGCCCTGGTACTAATCCACTTACCACGGCAGCCGCCGACAGCCTAATAGATTGACCACGGTAGCCGCCGGTGAACAAATGCACCAACCACGGCAGCCACTGATATATCAATCCACTGACCACTGTAGCTGCCAGTGAACAAATACACCAACCACGGCAGCCGCCGATGAATCAATCTACTGATCACGGTAGCCGCCGGTGAATCAAATCCACTGACCACGGTAGCCGCCGCGGCGCCGCCTGCGCGAACAGCAACCCATAAATTCCACTGTGCTATTATTCAGTAAGCCGCGGTAACCGCCATTTTTTTGAATGCAACAGCCGCTGACTCTTAATTCGAATTTTCCGCGGCTTTCCGGTCCACCTTCTGGCTATTTTACACTCATAATGGTAATTGAATTGCCGTTGTTGCTTCTTGCACAAAATAATTAATCCTCATGTGAAATGTACCCACTGCTCATGATATCATGAGCCGCGGCTGCGCCGGCACAATAGTGTGCGGCGTGCCCCTCGGTGGGCCGTACGCCGCAGCGCAATATCCACTGGGTCCGGCCCGAGCATACTCAATGCAGTATCTAAGCGATCCGGCCGGACTGTATTCTATGACTACAGTCTTCCACCGTCATGTGATACACCAAAATAAAGTCCTTCGCTTTTAGACACAAACATGCATTTACATATTTCAAATTCAATACCATGCAATAGAGGTTGTAAAGGCGCGCAGAATGATGCTAAAATCAAAGAGATTAGTCAAGAAATGAGAGCGCCACAAGCCAGAAATAATTTGATACGCCAAATCGATCAAAACTACCCTGTGATACACCGGCGGCCTATTACGGCCCAACCACACAACAAATCAGTATTGACACAGTCGCTACTGTTTTTTTTGTCGTTACTGGGACCCGACTTACCCACAGCCAGGTTTTGCACACTTCTCGAGGGCTAGACAGCCATCAGCGTGCAGAAAAAGTTACCTGAGTCGTTATTTGTAACCTTCGGCATCAATTCGGCATGATCGGCTACGTGCGACAAATGCGCGCCGTGAAATTTCTTCCTTGAGTGAAGATCCACTTTCAAACTCATATTCAGCATCATGGAATAAGGTCAAATGTACGTATTGGCTTCTTAGAGCTTCATTTGACTCAAATATTAATAGACATAATTGAATCAGAGTATTGTATTTGGGGTGTAACAGAAATTCGGCCTGTGGCTGACATGCTTCATACACATATTCACCTCATTCTATGCCACATTGCCTTTTGATGCTGCTAAGAATTTCCGGAATATGAGCTATAGTATTATAACAGCAACTTAGGCAACTTTTTCTGCATTCATTTCCCCTTGATACTTCCTTCCAGGTCCTCAAGATTTGAATTTTTTGAATTTTTGGTACTCTCTCAATATTATAAACATCACTCAGGCGGTAGTTTGGCATATTATGTTTAGAAAAGTTGTCTGATAGATGCACACTGTGTACCCCTACATTTCAAGTTACTTATCATGCTAATCGAGTAATTTTATGAGCGGGAATAGACAAAATACTGCGCTGGTGTATCAACTGGTAGTGGTGTATCACATGACGGTGGAAGACTGTAGATTCTTGATCCCGGCCAGATCCGGCTGCCTCATAGGTTATGTAATTATATACAGTTCGGGTTTATCATATTTATAACTCATATTAGCTATCCTAGGTGCCCGTCTTCGTTGAGCTGTAACTGTAGCAGCGCGATGGTGTCGTCCAAATCGTGCAGTACGAGTGGTCTTCAGGGAATACCATCTGACGCAACGGACTCGGAGATGACTCAATCTGCCGACATCCGGACATCCTCTCTGACAGATGTCGTACGGGCAATCTGGGAATATGCCTCAAATATTCCAAAGAGGCGGACTCAATATCGCTTCGAGTTGATTTCGGACTGCAAGGGCCACCAGGACGCGTTTCCCCCAGCACCTTTCATGGACGCGTATATTTATGACCCGGCGGAGAATGATATCATGGTACCAGTCGTGACTGAGAAGCTGGTAGAAGAGAAGGCCAAAGTACCTGCGAGTGCCCATGTCTATGTGCTTGAACCTTAATCTCACTCTTCTCTTCTTGTCTCCTAGATGAACCAACAAGTAATGAATGTCTGTACGCGCCTGATGAACGACGACCCGCGCCGCGTATTCATGTACGCTGTGAGTACAAGCTGTTGTGCTACGGGTACCGCCTGATTCTATTGTACTTCTTCTCAAGGTCACAGCTGAAGGTACACAGATGACAATCTGGTACTTTTCACGCTCGCACTCTGTACGAACCGCCTCATTTGACTGGAGTGGGGATGTAAGTCGGACATTATTTAGTGCTGTTGAGTCTCACCTGATTGTTTCGTTCCAGGACGTTGTCAAGCTTATCCGCGTCATATTGGTGTTTGCCTTTGCCAGCCCCGAGGAACTAGGCTTCGACCCGCGTGTACATAAATCCCTTCGCAATTCACAGGACGAGAGTCAGCAGTTTGTTTACGAATACGTGACTGCGAATTCTGCTGTAGAGCTGGAGCTCAGTCCGGATTTTACTCTCGCGTCCAGTGGAACCTTACCTAATTCGGAGTTCGCGTGCACCTCTGCTCTGCGAACTCAACGTACCTG
The DNA here is from genome assembly GCA_013368295.1 of Psilocybe cf. subviscida. Classification (NCBI taxonomy): domain Eukaryota; kingdom Fungi; phylum Basidiomycota; class Agaricomycetes; order Agaricales; family Agrocybaceae; genus Psilocybe; species Psilocybe cf. subviscida. Next base: position 4,402,432 of record JAACJJ010000056.1, on the reverse strand, counting down.
CAACATCGATAAGATTTACTACAAAACCATCAAGCTGCTGGGAATGCCTCCGCCATTCATCATCACAGGACGAACGACCCGAGTATGGCTTGTTAAGGAAGTTTCTTCTAGCACGGGTGACATTGAAGTCCACGACACAGAGCCCATGGTTCTCAAGGATGTGTGGCTCAGAACAGACTCACCCACAGAGGTCGAAAATCTGGAAGCAATGTTCCATGCAGTAGATAGTTTCGTTCAAGATGGCTTGGAAAGGTACTCACACGCCGGACCTGACGCCCTGGACCTTTTTCTGGCGGAAGAACCAAAGTTCAAATGCTTCGACAAAGCCTCCAGAGACCGTCTAAAACATTTCCTGACAGCCAAGAATTACAGAACCTTGTTTCTTACGACGCTTCGTGCGTGGAAGGGGCGAATGTCAAAGGCGCTGTCGAATTACGCCCGAAGGCCCGACGGCCTCGTGAAAGCAATGGACGAAACCAAGACCTCATCAAAATCCGTAGTGAAAGGCATGAGACAGCATCGCTTCGTCTACAAGGAGGTATGCACACCATGTCACGAACTTCCTACATTTGGCGACGCTATGGATGTTCTACGCCAGTCCCTTGACGGTCAGTATATGCGCCGAGATGTATTTGCTTTATATCTGAATGGCCTTTTCAGCTCTTTGCATCCTTTACTGTGCCGCTTGGGTTCATAGGGACATCTCCAGTGGCAACATTCTTGCGATGGGACCATACATCGAAAATGGACAGAAGCGCTATCAAGTCAAATTATCGGATTTTGAGTTTGCCCAGCCAATGAATAGAGACAACCATCGACCTGACCTACGCACGGTGAGTATACGTGCTCTACGATGTTTTGTGAACAGCTCATTCTCTTTCGTAGGGGACGACACAGTATATGCCTGTTGAGATCATGGGTCGCAAATATATTCTCGAAAATATTCGTAAACCACTCGATGCTGTGAATACGAGCAATGGCCAAGCCCTTGACCAAGTGGATCCTCTTCTAGCAGCTCTCGTCAACAAACGTGTACGCAAAATCAACAAACCGATGTTTCATTGGGGCATCACTCCTGAACATCCTCTTTTCGTCAAACTTGGGGTGTTCAAGGAGTGCCCTAATCTTCTACCAATTCCCGACAACGCCACTCTGGACATCCCCGACTGCGATGCAATTGTCAACTACAACTACCAACACGATCTGGAGTCAATCTGGTGGATAATCTTGTACTTCGTTACCTCCCTCGCAAATCACGAGCCTTCAAAAAACTATGCGATGCGATGGTTTCTCGATGACGCGACAACCAGAAACCAGTGTCTCACGAGCGTCATAGACACCCATCAATTCACAATAGTGCTCAAACCCGAGTTCCAGCAAGTCTTTCCTGTAATCATCGAGATACTACGCGATGCATTACACACCGAGTATATTGCCCGGGCTGTATACGGGCTGTTAATGGACGATTCTTCTTATGCATTTATCCATGCGCTATTTGCTCAGGTTTTTGATAATGTTTTGGAATCGGCCAATATCACCAACTGGGCACAGGTACAAGTGGACAATAGTTGCGTCAAAGGCCCAAAAAGTTAATGTCCTCGTTCCTCAGCTCCCGGTGTCACCCGAATCCTTGTCTTCATCTGTGCCCATGAGCACTTCATAGATAAAACGACCGCCATGGAAATGGCAGAACAACATTGGCATCCATCCGATCTCTCGTCCAACTGGCGCTCATTCACAGGTTTTAGTGTGCAGTCGGATGCTCGTTAGAGTTGAGTAAACAATTCGTTTTGAATTGAACTTGACAAAATCATTGCGCATTGCATTGACGGAAACAGAGATGGAAGCTATTAGGGTATCCTACGATATACAACGCGATATATGCAATCCAAGAGAAGATGTCAGAGAAAACAACAAAGTATGAATCATGATCGAGACCGAGAAAGAAAGAAGGGAAGGAAGGAAGAACGGTATATGACAACAAAGTAGTAGTAGTAGAGTCCCAAGATAGCCGAAAACGGGGAAAGGATATGGGCACGGTCAGTATAGGCGGAATGAGGATGGATGGCTACGAGCCTGGGTGGGTAGTCACAATTAGGTATAAGTATCAACAGACGGACAGCAGAAGCAGGAACAACAACAAACAATCGAGGAAACGGGAATGCGAAATGGGAGAAGGATAAGGAAAAAAAAAAGAAAGAACCCCCGATAGTGAGGTGATGGGGGATTTTGCAGGACCATGGCGCGTATGGTCGGTCTGGTATGTTGATCGGTGTTCAATTTTCGTTGGCATTAGGTGTGGTGGTCGTGTCGGGGGTCATCATTAGGGTCGTTAGTATGTGTGTGTGTGCGATATTCGATGTCGTCGAGTGTCTGAGAGGCCTGGCGCCTCTGTATTTCCGACGCAGTATTGTCTCCGTCTTCTCCTCTGGCTCGTCTTCCATGCCTTCTTCCTTCTCTCTTTCCTTCCTCTCTCATCCTCCTCCTCCTCAAACAACCCCCGGCCCGCTCATCGAGCTCACCCCCCGCAACACATCCGCGCCCGCATCCCGTAGCACCCCACCCGCCTTGATAAACGGCGCGCTCAGCGACAGCTTCCGCTTGCCCCCCTGCTGCTGCTGGCCGCCCTGGCCCTGGCTGAGACTGCGCTCGCGCGTGCGGCTGTGGCTCCGCTCGCGTTTCGCGTTGGGCTGAGGCTGGGCGACGTCATTGGTGATGGTGGTGGTGGTGGCGGTCGGGCTCATGGGCGGTAGAGAATCGGCCGCTTTGAGCGCCTGCTGCAGGTCTGCATGGGCATGCTGTTGCTGCTTCTCGGGGACAGGCGGCGAGAGCGGTGGTGTCGGTAGCGCTTTCACCCCGCTCGAACTCGTCGAAGGAGCTATAGGAGCCGGAAACACGGGCTGGGTCGACTGACTTTGGCTCTGACCTTGCGGGAGAGCGGGTAACGCGCGGACGGTGCGTGCTGTCGACACTGCTGGCGGCGGCGTCGCCTTCCGCGACAACGACGCGCCCAAAAAACTTACTTCCTCCTCCTCATCCCCCGCTCCCCCTGCACCAAGCATCTGGACATGCCTTCCCAACGGGCTCGGCGTCCGCTGGCGCTCCCGCCCTCCCAGTCTATCAAACGCCCCGGGGCTCAGGTTCAAGTTCAAATTCAGCGTCGGCTTCTGGTTCTGGCTCTGGCCCGGGTTCGGGTTCAAGGGCAATGGAAGGTTGACACTACTCGTACTCGCCCGCGGACTCCCACTCAAACTCGGGCTCCCGCTCACACTGCGCAGACTGCTCCGCGCGCTCCCCGCCGGCGAGCGCCTCGGCAGTGGGAACAGGTCCATGTCGTCCTTCTCATTCTCCTTCTCCTTTTGCAGCTCGTGCTCGTGCTCCTCCGCGATGGGCGACGCCGTGCGCTGGCCGGCGTTGCGATACAGGGCCGCGTCGAGGACGGTGAGGTACTGCGTTGTGGCAGGTGCTGCGAGCGGGGGCGTGGCCGTCGCCTGCTCTTCTGGCTGCGGTGGCAGCGAGAAGTACGAGTCCACGGACGACACGCTCTCCGCGCTGGGCGAGTCCAACGAATCCGTCGTGTCGGGCGTCGCGTACGGCGCGGCGGCACTCTTCGCTTTATGCGGCAACGGCGACGACGACGACGCGTTGGAACCAGCGATCCCCGCGGGGAAGCTCACGCCCTTGATCCCCAGCCCCAGCCCCGTCGACGCGCGCTTCGCGCCATCCACCTCGTCCACGCGCAGCGCGCGCGCCGCTAGCAGACCGCTATCTTCCACCTCGACTTCCGCTTCTGCTTCGGCCTCAGCCCCTGTGGCTCCAGACGAAGAAGCCGCCACCGCGGTCGCCGTCTTCGACGCCCTGCGCACCGCCGCGTCCAGATCCGCGTCCAGCGCCGCCTTGAGGCCCTGGAACACCCTCGGCACCACCGGCGCGCCATGCAGATGGGCATGCGTATGCGCTGCACCCACCGTCGTCGACATGTCCCTCACCCCGCGCATCTGCCCATGCCCGTGCCCGTGCTGCTGGTGCTGCTCATGGCCCACCAGCCCTCCTGCACCAAAGCTATTCTCGCCCTCAAACCCCGAGCTCAGACTCGCCGCGCGCCTTCTTCTTCTCGCCCCGCGCGTAAAGCGCTCCTCCCACGTCTCGCCCCGCCGCAGCGCCTCGTCCATCCTTTCCATCGCGCTCGCGCACGCCGCGCAGCACGCGCGCAGGGGCACCGTGACAGCGGACACGGCGTAGTGCGGGTTGGGCGTGACGCCGTCCGCGAGGAACGGGTGCGGGTTGGTGTATACCGGGTTCGGGCTGGCGCTGGCGCTGGCTGACGAGGAGGAGGACAGGGAGCGGACGTGCGCGTGCGCGTGGGTGTGGACTTGAGGAGTCTGCGGTATCGACGAGCTGCTGCCCCGCGAGGGCAACGAGGGCCGGCGGACAGGCATCAGCGGCCGCTCGGGCTTGTCGCCGGGAGTAGTCGTGGCTTCGCCGCCGTCTTGCTCCTCCTTCACCACCTCCATCGCCTTGGCCATCGACGCGCTCGCCTCCGCAAACCCGTGCTGGCGGTGCACTAGGCACGACTGGAGCTCGCGGAACGGGATCGCGGGGCAGGTGCTTGATGAGCGTTTGCGCATGTGCGACGCCGTGGGGGGCGAGGAGGGGGAGAAGGCGGAGAAGGCCTGTGGGGGTGATGAGGAGGAGGATGCGATGGAGCTGGGGTAGGGGTACGGCGCGCGCGTTGCTGATGACGAACGGCGGCGGAATCTATCAGAAAAATAAGGAGAGTGATTAGTGAGTACTGATACCGATGATGATGATGTGTGTGGTGTGTGAGACGAAAAATCGCGGAAAAACGATGGAGATTGCGGCCAGAACGGAGGAAATTTGTTTAAAACGCAACGCGACACTTACAACGGAATCGGCAGTCTGATGACTACCCCACCCTTCTCTTTCTCTTTCTCCTCCTTATCCATAAAAGCATCTGTAGTGTCCTCCCCGAGTATATCAAACTTCTCCTCCTTCTCCTTCTCCCTCTCCTTGTCTTTCTCCTTCTCCTTCTTGCCGCGCCCCCGTCCCCACGGCATCCGCAACTCCATCCGGCCCACCTGGACCTGGACCCCGCCCATCAGGCCCCCGGGCGACAGCGACAGCGACGACAGACCCGAGGAGGACGCAGCGGGCGGCGGCTCCGGGATGAGCACGCACGCGGTGTCGAAGCGCACGAGGCGGGGTGAGGTGGGAGTCGGCGATGGCGGGGTCTGTGGGCGATCTGCGTCTCTGTCGGTGCCATGAGTGCCAGAGTTGGACTGTGACTTGGATGGAGACAGGGGTTCGAGTAGGGCGTATCCTGGAGACGGTACCGCTATGGAGCCCGACCCAGAGGCAGACGGCGAGCCAAGGTACTGCAGGTAAGAAGGCGCCTTGGTTGGGTTCTCAGCATTCGGTGTTGCAGGTCCCGGCGAGGTGGGCATGTTTTGGTAGTACGATTCGGACGCCATGTCGTGGATCCGGCCGCGCCGTCTCGCAGTAGTTTTGGTTGGGGTTGTCGGTGTTGGTGGAGACGACGATGGGGACGAGGTTGACGATAAAGAAGAAGACGATGATGGGAACGGTCTCGAGGATATGCCAGCCCTAGCTTTGCCTCTTGTCGGTGTTGCGGTGTTGACGGTGAGCGATAACGACGAGGCAGACGAGGAGCGACTGGAGGCAGGCGAGGATGTGACTATGGACGGTGCGAAGGCGATGGATCGTTTATTCGGTGTAGTGGTGAGGGTTGGAGTGGAAGAACCGCGCCTGGTGTAGACAGGCGCCTGACTGCCCGCGTGAGCCTGAGCATGGGACGTTGTGGTCACGGCCGTCGTGCTCATCCTGAATTAATTCCTGCCTTCCTTCTCCGCGCGGCAAGGCCCGGGCTCGTTTTGGAAATGAGTTCTCGCTCGCGTTCGAGAGTCGCGTGCTGCTGGATCTTCCTTGGTACAAGGATGGTGTTGGTATTCGCGACGGCGGGGAAGAGTCGAAGGCGAGGGGTTTATAGGTTGGAGTAGGACGACCGGAGAAGAGCCAGGGGAAGGGGAAGCCTCGATGACGGATTGACGGTGACCGGAGAGGAACGAACGGGAAGCAGGCGAAATAGAAGTTGTCGTCGTACAAAGAAGCAGAAGAAGGGGAATCCTCTCACTAAAGAGAGGAGAGTGGAGAGGAGGGAAACTGAAGGGACTAGTGGCGCGTAGTATGTACCCTAAGTGACCGGAAATAAGAAGCCAAATAAAAGAAAGGGTATGGTCCCACTTCGCTTCGCGAACAGTATGTTTTTTTCTTTTCTTGCTTTCCCTCCTTCATTCAATTTCATTTCATTTCTCCTATGCCTGTCAAACTTCACTCTCGCATGATTCATTGTGCGACGTTGCCTAAAGGCTGTCCTAGAATGCAGCTCCGATTTTGGAGCGCCTCCTCTGTTTCTATGAAAAATCTTCTCCGCGTTGCTCCTCCAGCAGAACAGGACTGATGATCCGCGTCTGCATCATCGAGCCTTGACAGCAGTGCTCCATCCCACCTTCAGAGCCCCAACAGCTTCCACAGCTTCTCCCAAGCTATGACGCCGGACAGCGTTTCCTGTATGTATGTACACATATTCAATCACAGAAGTCCCGCGTCATCGACTTCGACTTCGCCCTCCGCCGGGACCTGGACGTTCTCTTCAACCGTCAGCGTTGTCCAGAAACCATTGACTGATTCAACTCAGCCCTCGTCCTCGGACGTTTCAGAGATACCGGTGGTCGAACCCTGGTTGATCTCACTGAACTATTGGAATTTGGGAGAATTGGGAGAATTTAATCCCAATGGGACTCGAGTATCCAGTGGCGCGTTGTCGCGTGTGGACGGAACGACCCATGACGCGCATCGACCCTTTCCACCTGTTGCGCAACAGCGGCGCCCTTCAATTATCCGCTGATCCACCGCCGACGACAACGTCGACAGCGACGATCTAATTCTATGCTCGTGTTCCTGTATGTACTATGTAGTTACTATCGAAAAGCCCTGTCCATACGAACCAGGCCCAGTCAAAAAAAACCTCTGAGTCTCATACTATTACTAAACCCATGGTACACACATCCCCTCACGCACTCACATTCCTGCCTCGTGCAACCCGTCCATCAGAGCATACCGTCACAACCGCACCTTCTTCGCCGCTTCCAACCGCTTCACAGCGACACTCTCTGATGCAGAACCTTCAACCACCCGCTAGCGGCGCACATCCCCCCAAACCCGCGCCAAATATACTTTCACCGTCCAACCTTCACAGACACCCCAGGGTCTTGCAGGGTTCATGCACTGATAGGCGTTATACTGCGCGCTAAAATTAGCTCCGTCTAAATCTAAAAATAGCTCGCCCTTCCCCACATTTTCCACAGTTCGAATTTCAAATTTCACGAACGCTGGCTGCAGCCCCAGATGTTTATTCTTAGCTCGTGCTCTCCATATCTGTTGATCAGTATTCAGAGTGTAGCCTGAGCGAGCATGGAGCCCTGAGCAGCGGAGCCGCGTACGCAGGGAAGATGAATATACTCGTGGGTTCCAAAAGTGATGGTCCCTCGCCAAATTCACACGGTATCCGAGCTTCGTCAAATGCGTATATCGCATGTAAATCTGAGCGGAAAATTGTGATATCTTGAATAGACATTGAGATATAATGTACTCAACATAATATGTATTCAAAATGGGAAAGATGCAACACAGGCCTTCACAATAGCGGAAACAATGATGAGCATCAAATAGCACTGTCTTGTTATGCTTTTGGCATACAGAAGCTCATGCAGCCTATGCTCTGCTAATTTAACACTTTGGAGCGATAGAAGTATGTCTTTTGAGTGTACCATAACCATTATAGCGCGCCTGGGTGGCTACACATTGCTAAATTTCAGCAGCTTGTAAAAATGGTTCATCAAGAAAGACTATGTCATTCTCCAGTGGCCAGAAACTACGGGGTTTGGCACTCATACAGGATACGTTCTACAACACAGCGAGTATAAAGCGCATAAGTCCCGGTTTGGGCATTATAGGTCCTCATACTCGGCAATTACAGACTCTAAGAAGCTCATTACCAGTTGATTTTGTGTTGATCTGTCGACTGTAACTGAAAGTCTCTGGAATTCAGCAATGTGTAGCCACCCAGGCACGCTATAATGGTTATGGTACACTCAAAAGACATACTTCTATCGCTCCAAAGTGTTAAATTAGCAGAGCATAGGCTGCATGAGCTTCTGTATGCCAAAAGCATAACAAGACAGTGCTATTTGATGCTCATCATTGTTTCCGCTATTGTGAAGGCCTGTGTTGCATCTTTCCCATTTTGAATACATATTATGTTGAGTACATTATATCTCAATGTCTATTCAAGATATCACAATTTTCCGCTCAGATTTACATGCGATATACGCATTTGACGAAGCTCGGATACCGTGTGAATTTGGCGAGGGACCATCACTTTTGGAACCCACGAGTATAGCATACATATATCTGCACCTCTTTGAGGCCCCAATTGCACTCTCCTGCTGGAGACTCTTGCTCCGAGGCCTTGCACAATGCACGCCACAATAGTAGCTACATCTGCTGGCCCAACCAAATCCAATGCATTGGATAACCCGCCCGGTTCGGCGCTGGGCGCTGCCAGATTGCCCTTGCTGCGCAGAAATGCAAGTGCAGTACTGTGATGCGCAGCTTGTACAGCCAAGCGTGACTTGTATGTTATGCTTCTTTCTCCGAGCTGGCTTCCTTTTACAACCACTCCAAATACGACCTTGTAGGGTTTTAGGACATAAATCTATCATGTAAAGCACAGGCATCAAAGCATTTGCGGTGCCCCTCAAATTAACCCTCAAATTGATCACGTATCCTCTCTCTTCAGATATTCAAGAATTGTCCTGGCATTCAAATTGTGGTAGTGAAAGCCACAAAGCACAGAAAAAATGTAGAGGATGGGCAACAAAATGGTATGCTTGGCTCACCTCAGGTATTACCATCGGACTCAATGCGAGTGAGTTTGGAACCCCGTTGGCAACCTACAACATAGACGGAGGAGATTCATCCCCATTCGACACTTCACTTCCGGTGGACCTCTCGAACATCGATGCGGCCACCATGCAACTACTTTTTAAAACAGCAGAGTATCCGTATGGGAACCTTGTCTACCATGGCAATTCAAGTACCTTACCCTTGACTCTAGGGAGTATCGTAGTGCGGGCAAATACCAAGACAACCTCAGTGTCTCTGACAAATTCATTCTCTGTGACAACCTCGGCGTCTCCTACAGTCTCCTTCTCCACGACAGCGTCGACGTCGTCCGGGAAAGGTTCTTTCGTCAAGAGCGCTAAAATTGTGTTGATTGGTGGAATTATAGGGGCTGTCGTGGTTGCCCTTCTGACTCTCCTTGTATTTTGGCACCGAAAACGGACTTTCAATAAAAAAAAAAGAACACTCTACCAGGCAGCATCTGACGCCTTACGTATTTCCTCAGAATACAGAAGGCCAATCAGCAGTCGGTATCACGCCTATCAAATGGCCAGAACGTCAGCAAAATCATGATGTTCCTCCAATGGAGGAGCTTCCAGTATCACGGTCAAAACGGTCCAGACCCGTAATGGAAGCCGGCACTGCCCAAAATTCGTCTTCATCCTCGCTTCATCCCCAGAGTGAGCCACAGATGCCGAGTGCGCATATTACGCCAGAATATAGCCCACTCAGCTTATCACCGCCCGTAAAAACCAACACCCCTCGACGGAGATGTCATTCTTTACCGACCACAGCACCTTCCGACGCCATTTCAGTCATCACTGAAAGGTTCTCCCTCCTCTGTACAGTGCAAGCTGAAGCGGTTTGCGGTACGAGCTACGGTGACTTTTTTCAGAAGGCATGTCTTTGTGCCAAGTTACCATGCCTTAGTTGTACTGATCTACAATCGCACTATCCATTTTTCGTGTAGAGAGATTGTTTCTGCTTTGTATTTCCCCCGTTTTACTTCTGGCTCCTCAAGTGTCCTGCTATCTTGAAACGCAGAAATACCCGGGTCTAGGATACGGAATAGACCCCTGTGAGCTTCAGTGTCACTTCAATGATTTTCAGAAACTTGCAGGATATATACCATTCTAGAATTTCCCGAAAGGTCAATTCTCAGTCCCCTAAGGACAGGGACCACATTTAGTAAGTTTATTTCCCGATTTAGTAGCCTGGAGGCTGGTGCATCCTGACGTCACATTCGGTCCCGGTGGCCACCCACCTCCATAGAAATACTAGCCGCCTGCGGAATTATAAGCTCTTACGCTATGCCCTCAGCTTTTTTTAAAAAACAAAGATCAGCTCAGAAGACGGAAGTTTGGAATTTCAGTTCCGACAATTACTTCGAGCTTGCGAGTCTCGAATGTTTATTAGTGTTGCTACATCGAGATAAGATACATGTTAATAGCATTCAGATGCCAGTCCATATACAGTCCCAGAAAAGCGAATCAATAGGCATGATGGTTAGTGTTTGCCATAATTCGTTTCTTCACGAGCAAGATAGTCACGCTGGAGGGCTTCATAACCTTGGAATGAAGCTTCCCCGCATAATGTTCTGACGATGTCTATCGTGTCGTCCAAACGCTAAGAAAGACCCGGATATCCTTGAATATCGTGGATACGATTAAGAAGTTGACGAAGTTTGAACTTACTGATATGAGGTTTGACAGTGCGACAATAGCTAAGCAAGAGTACGTCAGAGATTATGGAAAAGGGGATGTAAGGTGTCCTGCATACCAGTGGAATAGATAGGTAGTTGTTCGTCCTGTGGGGTTGAAGGTGAGCACAGTCCAAGAAATGAGAGAACGATACTCGGACATACCATTAGTAAATCCAGAGTAATCTCATCATCCTCAAAGCCAATACTAGAACCATCGACATTAGATGGGCCAGCAGCACTATCCGTTTGTGCCGTCTTCTTCATATTGTCGATACTTTCCGAACTAGAATCATCGTTAGCTGGCGCCGATCTTCCGGACGTTTGCTGGATGTTCCTCTGGGGTGATATGCCAAAACGGTTACCGCTGTGAATGTGGCCATGGTAGACGAGGCGGTCTCGCAATTTCGGGAAGGATGCAGGCAGAGGCGTGCCGGCCATGAGCGTATTTGAAAGGATGGTGACTGTCATGAACACATCGGAGAGCTGGTCGAATACGTCAGAATGTCATAGGAAGGATCAAGTATTAGTTAACGTACGAAGTTTGGGTTCATGTAGGGAGTCTAGTGGAAGAAGGACAGTTATGTTGTTAGTGCTGGCGTGTTACCGGGAAACAGAATTCATACTCTGTGAATCAACGCTCTACACCATTTCGTATCCAGCTTTGCGAAAGCTGTGATGAGGAGGGCAAGCCCACCCAGAATGCGCGACCTTTTGAAGAAGTTGATAGCATCAGATCCTGACAAACCATGAAGGATAGCGTCCATACTGCAAGGCAAACAGTTGCTCATATTGTTCATGTGGCCATGTCCCTCTAAGAAAAAGGTGAGAGGAAGTCATGATAAGTAGATTTGAAGGACGTACGCAAGTTGTGGCTCGAACTTGGCTGTTACAAGTGATGGTTGAATAAACGTGAGTCTATCCTGTAGAAGATGATCAGTTCAAGTTGTAAAGCAGATAGGCTGGATAGGCAAGACATACAGAGACGCTGATAAAGCGCTTGGCAATATGCAATATCCTCTTCTCTTTGACAGACTTGTTTTCCAAATCCTTGCCATCTTCCCCGATATTATGAGATAACGGTGTTTTAGAGTCATCGATTTCACCACGCTTTGCACGCTCGTCTTCTGCTAAGAATGCCTCGACTTCACCCGCAAAAATGTGACCCTCCTCGCTGATAATTGCGGCGAGGGTTTTCCGAATAAGAACGCGCGAGGATTTTGGGTTAGGGAAGAGCATGATAATGAACTGGTAATACATATGATGATCAATTGGTTACGAGTGTCCGAGGTTGGCTGCCATGCACTTACTGCCGCTGTGAAACCAATGATGACCAGAAGACTAAACAATTCATGGTCAGAGTCGAAGTTAGCGATTAATGCGGGCAACATACGCTCTTTTCCAACCTAAGGTAACTCCTACTCCGGGGTTGGATAACACAACATGGTTTGCGTTGATCCAACTGTAGCCAACAACTAAACAGCCAAACGTGAGCTTAGATTTCCGATTGTGGTAGCAATCTATGCTCACCAAAGAAAATGGTAATACCGAGGATAGACCAGAGCGGAACTTGAGAGGGTGGGCCAGCTATCCGTCCTAAAAGGAAAGGGGCGATGGCGATGGTCTGTTTTCAAGCCATCCGAATCATGTTTGACTTGGTAAAAATATGCGACGGCGTCGACGTACCGATGCAATAACAACGCCATACGGGTTACCGTGACCTCGTCCAGCACCGACGTACCAGGCCGCCATTCCGACTGGAAGACATCAATTAGCGTTCACTAGCGATACGTTGAACACTTCGCATAATATGACTCACTGAGCAAGCCGAGAATCGTGCCAGTGATACGTGTGACAAATCCTGCAATCTAGTGAGGCGGTCAGGCAACCATTTCTCCTCGTTTCAAGCCAGGTATATCTACCTGATCACCAGCATATATAGCCAGTCCAGTCTAGAAAGAAACCGTTAACTCGAGGGAAGAGCAACATTGTACGGATGAACATACCTGTGCCATGATCAATGCCCACAAGCCCTTGTTATCGTAATAAAACCATGCAGTGCTCTCACACACTGAAGGTATCCAGAGCGCCACGGAAACGATGCCCATCCGCAACGCGTAGATACCGTTCGCAGATTTGAAAAAGCGAAAGAATCCAGCAAGCTTGAGGAATGCTTTCCCCGACCCCGTCTTTGGCGGGAACGCGTCAGGGTTGCGCTTTTCTACAGGGCAAGTCAACTCAGTACGCCATTCGAGCAACGAAGAAACTGTTTCAATACCTGGGGACCGTGCGAAGCTCTCATTCAAACGCTCCTTGGTGTCCATCTTATCATCGCCAAATTGGGTCTGCGACGCTTCTGGCGAAACTGTAGTGGATTCGAACGACTCTGGATCTGAGACGGTGCCTAGTGACAGCGGCGTTCCGGTTTTGAACTGGTTCCCCATGATGTTCTCCTTGACGCCAACGACGCGCCCGGGGAACCAGACTCGCACTTTTGTTCGCTGGGCATCGATTTCCGTCACGACCTGCAGTAACTTTGCAACCCTGTCTGCGAAGGTTCCAAGGGTATCGATGAAGACGAAGCATATGTAAAGCGATCTGTGAGGCCAACACATGAGCCCATTGTACTGACAGAAAACTTCCGTATGGAAAGCGAGACTTACCTAGAAGCAAACTCCTCCGAAGTTGGTCTCCTCGTGACTGGGTCGAAAAACTTTTCATACGGCCTGATGAGTTTGATCCTCTCGGACGTCTTGAACTCAGCCAACGCCGTTTGAAGCTCCGTCAACAGCTGCTGCAGATTCTCCTGGCGCTTATCCACAGCGGTCTTATCTGTCCTTCGAATTAGCCCAGTCAAGCGCTGGCTATTCGCGTCCTGCAGCCAGTCAATAATTCCTGATAATGCGGCTTCGGCAGACCCACGGAGCGCAGCGGAGGCTGCAAAGAGGATTGGCACCAAAGAATCAAGGTCATGGCCATGTTGCTCCTCGCGGGCTTTGAGTTGCGCGCGAAGTGTCTCGAAGCGATTGACACTTCGTGCCGAAGGAACCTGTCCCGCTAGCGCGAGGGCCTCTTCTTCGGCATGTTTCTCATCCAAGGCATTGCTATCGGCGACGAAGACATGAAAAGCATGTAGGCCGCTAGAGCGAGAGATTATGACTATTAGATAGCACCATTGGGTAGGAAACGTGGAACATACCGTGCATGAAACATGATGTACTTCAATTCCGCATTGATCCTTTTAAGATCAGCGGGTCCAAGTCGGCCTACGGACACATCCAGGTCGATAAGTTTGAGCTGGCCAGTTACGGCTTCCACGCTAGCAGTCAACGCCGTGCGCAGCTCCACCCCTTTCGCGTTGCGTTCCGACCATGCTTCCGAGTCTGACGGCCTTGATGCCAGAGCTTCAGACTGGAGGCGAAGAAGCTCAAGCGTGGGCTAGTTGAAAGTTAGAGGATATTTTCCGTGAAATGAACCCACGCTTACAGTCAGAAATTGAGTGTTCAGAGAGGTAATCCAGACATGGCTTAAACTCTCGGGGAAGATCAAGACGAGGCATGTGATAGCGACAGCAAGATAGAACGTCGTCGGCAGAATGAAAGATTTTGCGATGAGGTAGTTTGCAGTCGGGAGAACTATGAAAATACGTCAGACAGGCATCGAATGTGAACATGGTCTCTGCTCACGGGGCCCTGTTGTACAAATCTGCTAGGTGTAAGGCGCGTGCAACATCCGTTTAGGTTGTCACTCACCACATCCAGCACGATCATTGAAAAAATGCTGAGCAGCGCCAGATTCGGCGCATGGGCTTGCAGAGCAGCCAGCGTAAATGTGCCTATGAAGAGAAAGACGCCATATACTGCAGAAGACCTAACAAGGAACGCGTCAGGAAAAGCCCATATATGCAGTTCTGTCGTACCTAGGATCGAGGAAAATTCCATGGAATGTCACGCCTTGCACCCGGAGGGCAGGGGGAAGTTTCGAATCAAGCCTGTGGAGTAGCTTATAGTCAATTCAATAAATCGAGCACAAGACGTACGATGATGCGATCTTCTGCTGCTGTCTCGCAAGGAGGGAAGAGCTCCGCACAGACAACGCAGCAGCCATACCGGCGTTCCCCCATGCCCATCCCAGTAGCATCCCAATCAACAGCGTCGTACTCGCCAAAATGAACACGGATAGAGCGAGACTCGGGGGTAGCAGGACAGATACAATTCTGCAGCACAGTCAGCGACGTCATCGGGATGTATTCACTGTTCGCAAACTCACACAGCAAAAAATGCAGCCTGGCCCATAATGTTCGAGGGTTTTGTCGACACCATGAGTATCAGAGATGCGGCCAGTGCCACGCAGCATCGAATCCATGTCTTCAGCGTCCGTTTGTTCTGAAAAGCGGGTATGACCCAAGAGAAGAAGCCTTGCTGCGCCATGGTCTGTCAACCAACTGTCAATGCCGCAATTAGCCAGTAGTGGGATGGGCGGCGAGAACTAGGTCGTTCAAGACAGAAGATAGTAAAGGAGAGAAATGCTGGATTGTGGCTCCTCGCGGGGATGCTTGTTATCGGGTCAACGGTGGCTCAACGTAATTTCGGTTGTCGAAGAAGCCCGGAGTTCAGCGAAATCCGAACTAAAAGTAGAACCACTGTGATTCTTCGGCCCCTCGCCATTCCCATGAACGCACCAGTCGGAGACTCGGAGTGGTGTAGGCGTTGCGCAAATAGTTCATAGACAAAGTTGTGGAAGGTCATCCAACCGTGATCCGGATTCCGTTCGGTGTCAATAGGCCCGACGTCATCAAGAATTTCTTGGAGGACGCCACAGAACACATCCAGGGACCAGCAGCACTTGTCAAACGGTACTTTCAGTAGATACATGAAGCAAGAGAAAGTAATAGTATTGGGAATAGTGGACTTTGTATACAACAGTCTAGTGTAGCCACCGAAAAAGCATATGATCAGATTGACCTCCAGACATTTGCACCTGAGTAGCATCTCTTTTAAATACGTTCCACGACTAAGGGGAGGACAGGAACAAGGCTATCGTTTCCCTTGGTTGTAGGTGTTGCGATGGGATTCATTTGCCATATGATCTCATGCTTGGAAGGCGAAAAGCGGAGAGCTTCCACTAGTAAGCATATGACGACCTCTGCAACAATGAAGCATGAAGTTAGAGTATAGTATGATGGCATATGCGAGCCCACGACTTACTCATTTCCAGTTGGGAGAATTTAAATCCACTAGAAGAAAGCGGCGATGAGCGTTTGAATATGTCAGTGGATGTATGGGAGCAAATCGTACAGGCAAGCTCTGCCACCGCCGATGAAAGTCATGCTACATCAAATAACAATCAGAATAAGCATTTATACCCGAAGGCAAATAGAAAGAATCTCACAGGTGAGAGTAAATTCCTGGTATATGGGCGTCTTTAACGCTCTCAGGCAGCTGCGATAGCCACCGCTCGGGCTTCCATTCGTTCGCGTCTGACCCCCAGATCTCTGGGTTTGTGTTGGAAGACATAAGAGGCATGACAATTTCTGTGTCTTTTGGGACCGGTATCTCAGTGATTTCCTTTCCATTGACGCCCTGAACAGGCTTAGACAACGGAAGAATGATGTCTTGCACTGCCCTACATGTCCTGACCGTCAGCGCACAAGTTATACCACGTACGCAGGGACAAGTCCTTACTTTCGGCGAGCGAGTAAGCCTGGTGGATAGCTAAGATGGGCGAATGTATCGGTCAAGCACATTTTTTACCATCGAAAGAGTGTTCACTCACACCCTCAGTGTCTCCCGACAAACAGCATCAAGATACGGCAAGGAAACCAATGTGTCGTAGGGCAGGTCCTTTCCACCGTTCTGCTCCTTTGCCTCCGCGAATTCGCGGCGCAATCGCTCCTGTACATCCGGACACTGTGCCAGGAGGTGGAAAACGCGAGACAGTGCGTTTGAAGTGGTATCCATTCCAGCAAAAATCAGGGAGCTTTGGAGGGGGTGCTACGTCAACGTACTGATTAAAGAACCGAATTGATATACACACGACATCTGGCCCAGAATTTCGCTTTCTGTCAGACTGTCGTCTTTGGACGCAGACATGTTGGCTCGCACTGGCAAAGAGATCCCACATGTGAGCGCCGTGTATCACTGAAAGCTAATCTATGCAACAACTTACTGAGTATACTCATGATATCTTTCCCTTGCCCGATTTTCATCTTGAGAGCTTCATCACCGTTAGCCAAAGCTTGCTTTTTCTGCGCGTATATCTCCAGAGTAGTTTGGTCCATGATATCGATGATATCTCGAGAAGCATGGAGCGCTTTATAAGGAAGCAAGTCCATCACGAAGCGGCAGAATCTAGGATTGCCATACTTGACCACAAGTGGTGCGACGAACGGCGCAACAAACCTCAGCGGGTAGAAGCTTGGCCTATCGTCGACACCATGTGTTAGCGATGATCCCTTCTGTATTAGAGAAATCTAATTACATGAGCCCTACAGCTGCCTTGACGTAGGAGGAAGTGGTTTCATCCTGTTCAAGAGTGTCGAAAGAGTATCCAATACCAGCTTGACCAATCAACTCCAGGGCAGTCCGCGTCATCCAAGACGCGAGGTCCACCTATCATAGGAATCAGTTTAGCCAACACGGTCAGTATACCGTTGTCCGGTCCTACCTCTTGAGGACCGTTTTCGACTTTCTTTGCAAGCGTTTGTTGGAGCTGATGGGTAAGATGAGAGACTGTGGGTCAGATGCACTTGTGGCCATTACCTTGCGGGTGACGTCGTAGAACATAGGCACTGTTAGGACAAAATCAATGACAATGATTCGGAGCCTTATGCAGGATTACTTGTGTACGTACCCATTCCACGCATATGCGCACTAGAGAAAACAGGATTCAGCATCTTGCGCTGTTTCTTGTGCTGATCGCCTGGGTGGTTGTTAGTTTCGTCTTTGCATGTTGACGCCGCAGTCAACACTCACCTGTGCATGATAGAAGGCCTTCACCGAACGAGAGTCGGGTGAACCTTGTGTTGGACCTCATCAACACGAGACTGACGCGGGCCCAATTTGTATGTACCTACGATGTGAAGAGTGGGTGTTCCTCGTAGATGTTTTGATCCTAATGAGTGTGAGTGAATGATAGGCATAAGTTATATATAAAACGCGATACCTTGACGAAGATATGATACATTGCTTTGGGATCAAATGTATAGATGTGATCTTGCTGGAAAAAGCAGACGCTGAGCCATGATACCCTATTTCACGCGAAAAAAAGAGTCTACGCACCCCAAACAAGCCCTTGACCTTCATAACGCTGCCAACTGCATGAAATGTTAGTAGATTAGAAAAGGTTCAATGAAGACCTGACTCGCATTTTGCAGCTATATCTCGGTGATATGTCCACCCCGCATTTTTGTCGTGAAGTTGCTCCATGCACCCTGTAGGAACGTCACAGACCGTCCATTATCAGAAAAGTCACTACAAACCCGTTAAGAAAGATGAAGGCTCAGGTCCTGGAAGATTATCCAGGACAGTGGGGTTGAAGCGCTTCTGGAGCGCTCTCCACAGAATCCTCGAGAACACATAGGTTGCGAATAGCTGCAAGACAAAAGTAAGCATGTTGTATGAATCAGGTAAGGGCGCTCCAGCCGGACCTTTATACACCTGTGGACCTGTTTGTTACCAACAGCGCGGTGGGACCCGTGACGCTTTCAGCCCCAGCTCCCATGACATTGTATTTGTGTGATGTTTGCGGCGCTGTAGCCGTACGAGGTAAGTTAAGGTTCTGATAGCCTCAATTAGCGATCGAGAGGCCTGACGGGTACGGCATCAGAGTCTTAAGAAGATCAAGCCTGTGAATGAGCGCGGTTGACTGATCGAAGAAGCCGAAGGCTGGCATCAAACCGTGATCCGTTCGGTGTCAATCGACTCGACATCATGCCACAGATCAAATATTCAATCGTTTGAATACACCCAACATCCAGCAGAATAGAGACCAGGGCAAGACAGAGAGAAGTCATTTCATTTCATGAAAATCTTATTTAACAAAGCAAATGATAATTTCTGTTAGATGCGATCTTAGGCACTGATTGTGTACTTGCGCCAAGATGGGCAAGCGAATCATGATCGTCGAGGGTGTCGGAGTCAGTTCGTTGATTCGCGTATTAGGAGGCAATATACAAAATACGAGTTAAGTTTTTTTCGATGGTTCAAATCTAGATTCTGGAATGAGTATTTTGCATTGCATGTACGTATACTGTTAAGTAGCGGTCCACATTTTGATTGGCTACAATAGGATATGCCACGTCTTGGATTGGCGAGTGAGTGTGACAAAGCCGGAGGCGTTGTGTCGGCGCTAAGTACAGTCATTCGTTAGAGAAAAGCGAAAATGGTTAAAGATAAATGGATGCCTCACTCATGGACGATTGCGGCCTAAATAAGCAACCATCATAGTTATGAGCAATGTGAATTCGGTGTACGGGTTTCCTGTCGAAAATTCAGTGTTAGTTGGTGGGGTTTATTCTGAAGGACTAGCAATGGAATGTACTTACGCGACCCGTATTTAGGATCGCTCCGAAAGATCACAACTGAGGATGAATATAAATGATATTCGATATCGACCGGCCGCGAAGCTGCACATGAGTTAAATGCAGAAGAGAAAAGAGAATGATGTCCAAACAGTTCCAGGAAGACTCCTCATGAAGAGCCTTAACTTCCGGCGATGAAGGACTTCCCCTGTATAAAGATTGAGTCAACAGTGAGCAAAGCAATCGCATCAAAAACAAATGAGCGTGACCTACCCCTCTCGAACATTGCTCGCCTGACGAAGCTGATTGAGTGTCGCTATCACCCCCCAGGATCCCAGTATGAACACGCCAAGGCACGCAAGAGGATCCTTACAGTGGTTCTCTAGTGGAACCCCTGGATCACATCGATCACAGGAGAGCACTGATACTGCGCACTACAAGGGGTGCTTCATCCGGTCCTGGTGAGGGCGAATCTCTGCCAGGCCCAGGCCGATTAGGCCATACCAAGCATGCTGTTCCGATCTTGCGTACTGAGCACGCCCGGCGGAATGCGTCTATGGTCATCGAGGGTGTGCCCAAGATGAGACGCGGAGCGGGTTGTCATAAGTTGACCACTGTCAGGCACCGTCTGCTTTGGGCGGCGTGCTGGGCGGTAGCGACGAGATTGCGAACGGCGGGAGTAGCCATCGCTCATGGCGTTGAGAGCGGGTGGGTAGGGCGAGCGACCGGTGACGCGAGAGCCCGTGGCTGGAGTCGTGTCGTTGACAGATATGATGGGTGACGAGAGCAAGAGCTGGTCGCGCTGAGAGGCTTGCGAGCTCGAGATGATGGTGGATGAGAGCCAAGAGCTGATGATGGACAAGAATGAGAGCAGGGGAAACTTATATACGTCCATGAATTCGGTGGCTGGCACATACTGATCAACGCGGATAGCCACCAGGATCGATCGCTCGGTCAGCCTCCGTCAGCCGCACCCATAACTATACCGGGAGATAAATTTGCCATTTCCGGAATAAACGCTCGATGGTCACACAGTGAGAATAGCGCGCTTGATAATACTTGGTGGTACAGTATTCAAATGGTGAATCGATGTGTCTCGTTATTGGATCTATCATGACGGAGGAAACATTGGTCGTTTGGCCAAGCGTTTTTACCCAGAGGAAACTCCAGAATCCAGATGATACTTCTGCCAGTGGTATGGATCAACTAATCGCACGGGACAACCAACGCTCGCTACTCGGTTGCTTGTCAGTTCAAGCTGAAGAAGTACTAGTTCACTACAACAATTCATTTTCAATCGACGCTTTCCAAGCAGAAAAATAGTACAGAAATAGAAAATCTCGAAAACAGACTCAACAACCTTCGTGTACAGGTAACAGAGCGATTGACCTAGTAAAATGGAACGTGGTCTAAAAAAGAATCCCTCAGGGTGGTGAGGAAATGACCAAGCATGAGGTACAAACTGCGGAACAAGCCTAGTTCACTATTTGCGGGTTCTCATCTTCTTCGAACCCTTATCAGCAGCAGGCTTTTTGTCTGTGTCCTCCTCTGGACCGCGCTTGGTGCTTCCAAAAGGCAGCTCGCCACGCTTCTTGCTGATAGGTTTGCCTTTGCTGTCCTTGAGGACGATGGGCAGTGATTTCCAGTTGTCGATGTCTTCGTCAAGGATGAGATCGAGTTTCTCCGCAAATTGGGCATGGATGAACGAGTAGGCCGCGTGTACGTTCATGTTACCACAGATGGCCCGTTGAACATACTGCTGATACAAATGGTCACGCAAATCCTCCACGGGAAGCAAAAATGTTGCAGCCAGAGCGTCATGAAGACAGGAAAGTTCTTCCGAGAGGGTGGCCGCTAGAGTATCCTTTCGTTGCCCTATGTCAAGGTTGCGCATGAAGAGTTTCTTGGAGTAGGCTTCCGAGGTGTCCTCACCAGCACAGGCCGTGATGAAGTACAGCATCACCCACCAGAGGGACTCCAAGTCATGCTGGTAGTTGTGCCTGACGTGGTCGTGGGGAAGGTCTTCATGGACGCTGAGTTGGGGGAGTTTTGAATCGAAGAAATTTTTCGCTCGTGGTATGAATTTGGAATAATGTTTGTAGTCGGGATGATCTGAGGAAAGGTCAAATATAGCTGCCAGATTCTCAGCCTTGGGTGGCACCACTCGGACGATGTTCCGGCGCGCGAACTTTGCAGCCAACACCGCCTCTCCAGTAAGGAAGTTACACGCGAGGTATTTCCTGTTCATGACCTCAACGGGCATGAAATATGGTGTTCCCTGAAAAGTAGTTGGGACAAGAGTAATCGGAGGCAAACCAAGCTCATACCGTTCTGGGGTCTGACCTATGCATCTCATGGCCGATCTTCTGCGAGAACTCAAGGTCCGCAAGCTTGACATTCCAGCCTGTAATCCCACCAGCTGCATTCTGCATGGGAACCGCCATGATGTTGCCGGTCGAGATGTCTCGGTGAACCCATCCAGCACAGTAGAGAATTTGAAGCGCTGAAAATCATCATACAGTCAGTCGTGGTCTGATTACATGATTCAGCACATACCATCTAGCACCTGCCGGCCGACATCCATGATTTCTCCGAAAGTATCCATATTGTGTAACTCCGTACAGACTTCCTTGTAGACAAAACGGACTTGCTTCTTCTGCGCGTAGCGGCGTTGGGCGACGATTTCGGACGGTTGTGGTACGACAGAGGTGACCTTGGTTGCCGGCATGACGTGAGTGGATGGGCCTGGAGTGGTGGCGAGGCTTGCCATTCCTGCCTTGCCCTCGGTGCTGGCTAGGGCAAACAATGGCTTTTCCGGACGGCAGGCATCCCTGTGGCGCTTCTTCGTGAGCTCCCCCTGCCATTCCAAAATCTTCGTAAGAAAGAGCTCCCGGTATTTTTGGCCGGTCAAAAGAGAACCCAGACGCTTCTTGGTGCGGTCATTGAAGTGCTGGAATCGCGGTTCGGTGTTGATGAAGCGCACCATACCATCGCCGCCCGGATGGGCCTTCAATCCATCAGCCACAAACTGATCGACAGCACGGAAGATGTCATCCTGATTTTCTCCTTCAGTCGGCGATTCGGCGTCCAGCCAGACGTCCTTGAGGATGACGGGAACAGCACCCTTGACTTGTATGTAGTCGCGGAGGGAAGGTACTTCAATGACCTCCCAGATACGGGTCGTGCGGCCAGAGATGCAGATAGGTCGCATCGGGGCTCGAGCTCTGATGGTCCTAAAGAAAATCTTTTTCTTGCCGGGTGCTGGGTCCGAGGTATGAAGGGCGCGGGTCGCGCGAGCCTCGGGAGGTGCAACGACCTTGGTGTTGGGTTCCGCCGGAGCTTCGACCGTCGTAAAGTTCTCATCAACCTCGAATTCGTAGATCCAGCGCTGACCATCTTCGCTATCGAGGACAGTGGACTTGTGAACGCGGGGGTCGATGCCCAAATCTTTCGGGGTGGCGTATGCGAAAGCCAACATAACCTCAATGAACATATCGATGCCCTACGTCCATAGTGAGCATAGTACCAGGCACAAATCAGCGAACAGATTACATCGCCTGAGAGCCACTTGAAAGCCAACGCCTTAACGGAGTGAGACCGCGAGAAGTACCACACTGAAAAGCGATCATTTTCCATCGTTCCCTTTTGGTCGCATGTAAGTACAATCACAGAAAAGAGAAGAAAGATCCCTACCGCGTAAATGAACATACGGCGTGGGTCGTCGCATAGAATATGGTGGCAATCACCAACCACTTGTTCGCGAACCTATGAAATGGTCAGGTGTTGCGGGCGAGTGATAGATACTTGAACGTACCTGTATCTGATCCACTTCTGTCCATTTCTTCTTCATCTCAAACGGCATCACGACCTTGTTGTTCACCAACTTGTCCTTGTATGCTTGCTCGAGAATGCAGGCATCCATCATGTGGTTGGCCCCGGAAATGCTGGATTCGATGTGATTCTTCGGAACCATCTTGAACTTGTATCGATGCTTCTTCTTCTCCTGAACCTCGTCCGCGTAGTCCCAAATGCCCTTCACGATGTCTTTGAGGGGGTCAAACACCTCGGGCTCCTTCTTTGTACTTTTGGCTGGGGCCGTTGGAAATCCCGTCCAGGACCATATGTCCTCCTCTCCGTCTGTTTGGTTCTCCAGAATCTGGCGCTCGAGGAGGTATTCCTTGCAGCCGGCAATAGCATCCGGCGTGATTTCGATTTCCGGTGACGGACCATAGTGCTCAAGGAAATTCTTGATGTCGAAGACGAGCATCTCACTGTTCATAGCTTGGGCCACATCCTTTCGGGATTCGTCATTTTTCATGTTGCCAAGATCCGGGTTCGCAGTATGAGGAGTCGCCTGGAGCCTGGGGATTGAAAGTATCAGTCCCGCGATACCGCTGGACGATGTTCGCTACTTACCTCGCGAAAGATTCCTCGTCTATTTTTCGCCCAGTGGGTGTCTTGAGAGGGGGCTCCGGTTCATTGGCAGCAGTAAGTTGAGGGACCGACATGAGGTCGCTGAAGATGAGAGAGGTTTGGGAACTAGATATCGAAGGATGATGTACACAGGATGGTGGTTGGACGAAGAGACACGAAGTGCTTTAAATAGCATTCCCAAAGGCCCCTGATCGCATCATCGCGTGATCGCGTTCATAGGTGGCACTGTGTGCGGCACCGTTGCTGGCCCCTCAGGGCCTCAAGGCCTCATTCTTCGAGCCGCAACGCTCGTCAGCCTTAGTGAACCCACTCGGACGTGTAATTTCAACTATGGGGCCCATTTCCGGTTTGAGAAGCACGTAAAGCAATCCTTCTGAACTTGCGAACTGTAGGCAAACAATTTCCGGGCTACATCGTGAGCCGTTTTCGAGGTCCAACAATGTACTCATACGTGTAATATTTGGGATGATATGAGTGCCGCTGCGTAAGTTCTCTGTGAAGCTGCGTATGACTTGCCTGTTATGCAAAACTGTGAAATTTGAGGTGTTATTGATCGAGGCACTGAAGAACTTGGACCTATGGGCGCTTAATTCCCATGGAGAGTCAAAGCTCTCAACGAGGCCATGAACTTTTATATCAAGCAAAAAGTGGCCTGCATGTATTAATAAACAGGCTATAGCATCTTTATCGTCACGCTGACCAGCCCTCAAACTGCACAGTGTGAACGCAAAACCAGAATCGATGTCTTTCTTGTTTGTGACAATCAAGGAAGGGAAACGTGGATTCGACAATCAAAAAGACCCCTCATTAACTACGATAACGGGCGCAATTCTCTCAGACTGGTAGGTGCGAATGTAAGACAATGAACCGATGGTATAATATTCAAGTATTCATACGAAAAAGGGTGAGTCAGATTCTGGAGGGACGAAGCGGCGTGTGTGAAAATCGGCTGTTGCTACCAGGCCGATATCAGTCACAGTGATATTAGGGTAATTATTGCAATGAACCGTACTATGTCTGACCTATAGTTCGGACAGGACCGTCATTCGTCCAGTCACATTACGGTCACATCACCAACCTGGAATAATTCGAACTCCGCTCGCCCACCTGTCCTTCGGTCGCATTAGCTATGGGCTCTGGACAGATGTAGTGGACTCAAGTTGAACTGGCAATTTGAAAACATGGTATATAGATCTACTCTATATATCGAGGACATCGGTCTTATTATTGGTAATTACACTGATACCCTCTGTCGCCAAATTGTTGCACATCCTCTGGCAAGAATTGAGGCCTTGGGTAAGTTCATGTTCGTGTGAGTTGTTTCAGAATTCGACCGAAGAGCGTACTCTTACGGATCTGTCGTGGAATAAAAGCAGTGTAGAATTGAATCTTCAATGAACACAAGGAAGACATACCCCCTTTGCTGCTGCAGCGTGAGAATAAGTCTTATATCTACTCGCAACAATGCCATCAATTGCTTCTTGAATCAAATTCTCGTAGTCGGAGTCATTGGACCTTCGATTACGATGGCAAGTTGTTGTGCGAGGTTTTCGTTGAGCGGGCATATTCGAGGATTGCTGAAAACGACGAATTAGGCGCGACGCGATCGAATGCGGGGTTCGATGACTTTCGATCACTGACGTCACCAGTTGATGCCACTTCGAGCCCCGCCCGGCACATTGTCACCAGCGTGACGAATTGCCTTTTTTTACCAACCTCAAAACGCCCATTTCCGCACAAAAAAAAGCCGTAGCCATAACGAATGAGTACTATGGGCCTCTTGTACAAAATTTGAGAGCAATACGGCAAGTACTTTGAGAGATATAAGCGGTGGACGAATGATGGTCCTGTCCGAACTATAGGTCAAACATAGTACTTACCAATCTGTTCGGCCCAGCAGCTTCAATCTACCCCCCGAAGAAAATGAAGGCGACAGAGCTCGACATGGGCTGGCTGCAAGACGACACGTGAGCTAACTGAAGAACAGAAAAAAGAACTATGTCCAACAAATGTCCAAACAGTTCCAGGGAGATTCCTCATTGGTAGGTTCATAACTGTGTCTTCCACTCAGTTACTGCGTGGACGTAATAGAGCGAACTTGAAGGGCGACTTACTCTAATATGGTCCTGGGCGAGGAAGCGCATTGCCTATGAGTGTGGAGGCGACAGTGAGCAAAACAGTCGCATCAAAACCAATGACAGTGACTTACCCCCTCTCGAACATCGCGCGCCTGACGGAGCTGACTGAGTGTCGCTATCACCCCCCAGGATCCCCTTATGAGCACGCCAAGGCGCGCAAGAGGGTCCTTACAGTGGTTCTCTAGTGGAACCCCTGGATCACATCGATCACAGGAGCGCACTGATACTGCGCACTACAAGGGGTGCTTCATCCGGTCCTGGTGAGGGCGAATCTCTGCCAGGCCCAAGCCGATTAGGCCATACCAAGCATGCGGTTCCGATCTTGTGTACTGAGCATGCCCGGCGGAATGCGTCTATGATCATCGAGGGTGTGCCCAAGATGAGACGCGGAGCGGGTTGTCATAAGTTGACCACTGTCAGGCACCTTCTGCTTTGGACGGTGTGCTGGGTGGTTGCGACAAGATTGCGAACGGCGGGGGTAGTAGCCATCGCTGATGGTGTTGAGAGCGGGTGGGTAGGGCAGCGACCAGTAATACGGCAGTGAGCTCGTGGCTGAAGTCATATCGCTGACAGAGATGATGGGCTCGGATGAATGCAAGGGCTGGTTGTGTTAAGAGGCTTGCGAGCTCGAGATGATGGTGGATGAGAGCCTCGAGCTGATGATGGACAAGAACGAGAGCAGGAGAGACTTATATACGTCCATGAAACTTGGTGGCTGGCAGATACTGATCACCGCGGATGACCACCAGGACCGATCGCTCGGTCAGCCTCTGTCAGCCGCCGCGCCCACAACTATATCGGGAGATAAATTTACCATTTCCGGAATAGATAGTTGACTTTACAACTTGCAAACGAGCATTTGACATTGGGAGAATATCCGAGATAAGCCGTTCCTTGCGCTCAGAATGCGGCTCTTGAGATGGTGTGATAGCGCCTGATAGACCCACAATAGTTCGGAAGCGCGATCAACTAATTAAATTTCTTGATGTCGAACCACATCATGCTTCTGACGTCTGGCTTGCTGCTATAACTTTCAAAGCAGTGATATGTAACTGAAGGGTCTCTCTGAGTTTCTCAACACCTTCGCACATCTCACTCGACTGGAGAGAGCTTTGAAAGTTGAAATTTGAAATTTGAAGCTCCAAGATGGGTGAGATCCCGTTCATCCAGGATTATCTAGGACGCGCCGACTGATAGTTGCGTTCAATCCGCAATCTCACCCACAGCATTCCGACTTGCCCCACTCATCGGATTCCCTCTCCTGCTTGCCGCAGGCCTCAAATACATGTTCGGTGCGCATCTAGACGGAGGAATGGACGCCGCCATCAAGGCCGTCTGCATATCACCGACATCCTCAAGTTCACAAACAACCGTGTCATACGCCAACTATCCATACACATCCATCCCCTCCATCGACACCCACCCCTCCGGGCCCTGCCCCCTGATTGCTACTTTCCATCTGGCCCTTGATGCGCGCGAATCCGGTCCGAAGACGTTCCTCGCATATCTACTGGGCACGGGTGTTCCGCTCATCCTGGTTCCCTGGGTGGAGGTGTACAGGTCCGGCCAAAAGCGAGATTGGCGGCTACTTGCATACCCGACGCTTTGGCTGCTACTCACACAGGCAGTCACCGTTGGTGTAACATATCAGGTCTACTGGCTCTTGCTCATCCTGTCGCGCGGGACTGGAGAAACCGAGCGGAGGAAGGTGCGCATGACGCGCATTGAAGCAGAGGCGCTAGCAATAGGTCTCTTCCTCGGCGCTGGGATACCATCCGCCGCGATGGTGCTCACCCCGCATCCGATGGTTACCTGGGCATGGCAGTTCTATCCTGTGTACATGACTTTGCTGAGAAGCGTGTATCTGCAGTATCGAAAACCCGCCAGGAAAGACTCAAATACAATCGATAAAGAGAGGAAACAGAACAATGGATTGACGACCGAAGAAGCAGAAGGCCGGGGCGTTCTAAAAACAATCTACCTCATGACGTTCGCGCTCTCCGCCGGGGTCCACCTCTTCGTCGCATGGCCATTTGTCGCCACAGGCAACTTCGATGACCTACGTACCCTACTGGTTCCTACCCTCATATCTCCCTCGCAAACAGCACTCGATGGAAGTAGGCTGGTACATAATTTCTTCAAATGGGATTATGAACTGGGTTATGCAGCCACCGTCCTTGGCTTGATGTTCTCTACGCGAGGGAAGATGGCAGCAGCAGGGATAGCAGCCTGGTGTGCACTGTCGGCGCCGTTCATTGGGGTTGGAGCTGCGGTCACTGGAGTATTTGCGTGGCGGGACCTGAGAGAGTAGAGTGGAAAACAGAATATTCAACACAGTTGTAGATATACAAACGCATCCATTGACTTCATAGGAAGCCTCCTCCCTTCCCACTGCCGAACCGGTCCCCAAGACCCTTCGCCTCCTGCAACATCTTTTTGCGTTTATCATCATCCATAAGCCTTCCTCCCAGCCCCATATCCCTCGAATGGTCCCAAATTCCAGGCACCTCCTTCTCGTCGTCGCCCTTATCTTTTTTGTTCGTCGCATGCTGGTCCACAAGTGCCGCGCCTCTCCGCTTCTTGGTATGCTCCTCAACACCTTTGCGGATCACCTCTTCCTCCTCTTTCCGTCGTTTCCGCCTTGCCTTCTTGTCCTCGTCTTCCGTGGGTGTGGAGTCGGTAACGCGCCGTTTCTTGCCCGATACTTCGTCCGCCAGCCGTTGTTGCCGCTCGGCGGGTGTTTCTGTCCACAGAGATGTGTCGTTTTTGGAGGTGGAGCCTGAGGCAGTGCCTCGAGAGAATTGACGCGCTTTGAGCTTGGTGGGATCAAGATCTATGTAGTAGCAGCAGTTAGGTCGAGTACGGAGTAATGGTAGAGATAGATAGAAGACTTACTTCCGAGAAGTCCAGACGATGTCGGAGGCACCAACATCCACTCATCGCGTTGAGCCGCCTTAGGTTTCGCCGCGTCCTAATACCGCATCCAAGTCAGAGACATGCAAACAATGAAGCAAGGCGAACACACCTCCGCAGCCTTCCGCCTCTTCTCCTCCCGCTCAATGAACTCCTTCACCGCATCCGTCTGCTCGTGCTGCATACCCGCAGGCAATGGCTTCGGTCCGAAGTCGTCGTCACTATCATCATCGCTGTCGTTCTCATCGAAGCTGGGATCGTATGTTGGAGCATAGTTCGGTAATGTAGGCCCAATTGCCCGGTGTCCCGGGGGCATCGAGGGGCCAGCTGCAGGTCTCTGCGGCCGAGCGGATGAGGGGGGTTTCTGCGCGGGTGCTCGCGATGGTCCTGGTGCCGGTGAAGGACCAGGGTCGTCATCGTCATCGTCGTCTATTACTTGCAGTTTCGATCCACTGCTAACGGAAGGAGACATTTGGGGTCCTATGCTTGCACTTGCGCTCGGTGCGGGTGCGGGTTGTGGCCCATCATCCTCGTCATCGGAGGCGTCGTTTCGTATGCTTTGGAGAATGTGTGCCGGAATCTGTGGACCGATGGAGGCCATTATAGCTGTGACGTCGAATATCAATGAGAAGTGTGTCAAGGCGAACGGTCGAAGAGTAAGGAGCGCCCAGGGCAAGACGGATGTTTGGCTCTCCACTAAGAATCGTGGGAATTCTTGCACTCGCTTATCAAATGTCGCTGCTCGTCAACCTCTCGGAATCCCCATTCTCGTTATTTCCCTGTGGTTTTAGCGGTGCGAACTTTCTTTGATTATTTCTCTCCGAAAGAGAAGATGTGCTTTACATCTACGCCTCCATGTTTTATGAATGAGCTTGCGGCGGTTAGAACTTGTCGATGATTGATCATTGCGTCGGCAGAAGCTGAACTCTGCACCCATTTATTTAGTCCAAGGAGCTGTAAAGCGTCTCCTCAAATCTAGCATACGCATTGATAAAATTAGGGTCACAGGCCCCAGATGTAACACACAGCAGCTGTACGCCCATCATCCCCGCGACTCCAGTGGTCGGATCGATCCAGTAGTTTGTCCCAAGCCACCCTCCCCCTGAATGGCGTTGATGCTGATATGAGAGTCTATCGATAAACTCTGCAAATTGAATGACTCACAACTCCCAGACTTGACCTTCCTTCGACCCGGCCAATCGGTGGTGTTGACAGAAAAGGCATTGCTCCATGATGCTTCACCGGGATATCCCAACAGTTCTGCGAAAGCATTCAGATTCTTCTCTCCATCCTTTGTCAACTGAGGTACGAAGAGGCTCTGAGCCGTCTCGAGCCTTAGAATGGGGTTGGAGGCCTTTCCACCCAGTATCTGCAGGATGTGCCTCAAGAGGGAAAGATAGTCTCGGATTGACATGTACAGTCCACATCCGCCCAGGCAAGCCACTGTGGATATGGTCAACTCGAGCCTCTTTCAGTAAGTAACACACCTGACCTTTGGAAGGGTCGTTTCCCCAGAGCTTGGCATTAGGATTATGGGTATATGGCTCCAACTTGCCATCCGTGGGTCTTCTGTACGCAATGGGCAACACCTTTTCTTTCAGGTCATCAGTAAGATAAAAGGAAGCGCGGATTCCTAGAGTCTTGAATATGTTCTCCTTCCTGCATCATAGCCTCTCGGATTTACTTTTGAAGACGAAGATGCAGGGAATATGACGCACATATATTGATCCAAGGTCTGATTGGTTATCTTCTCCACAATGAAGCCGAGTATATCGGAGCTGTAACCATAGATGACTAGGAGTAGATCTTGAGCGTCGGAAACGAGCAGAACAAGGAATATAAGTACGCGCAGCTAGTTCCTGGCTCGTATCTCAAAGGTATTCCCGGAAGTTGTCCCTAATACGAATGTGTAAGCATATCCGGGTGCTTCCACTAGTGCCAGCAGCCAGCTACACACCTTGAGAATGTTGAAAAACTCGGTATCTTTATTCTCAGTACTGTATTCGTCCGTGTACACCGCATTCATCGCAAAACCACCATCGGGAGTTTGAGCGTAGAAAGGACCTGCGGAAAAGTTCATCAAGTGCTTTACTCTCAGAGTCGTTTTTGTGGCCCAAATAACTTGGGGGACGGTCGAGGCAATGTCATTCACCAGGACAGGATCTGTTACTTGCGGTAGAATATCG
Source organism: Psilocybe cf. subviscida (assembly GCA_013368295.1). Taxonomy (NCBI): domain Eukaryota; kingdom Fungi; phylum Basidiomycota; class Agaricomycetes; order Agaricales; family Agrocybaceae; genus Psilocybe; species Psilocybe cf. subviscida. The sequence continues at coordinate 4,371,538 of JAACJJ010000056.1, read as the reverse complement.
CTGACGGCGGTTTCTGCGTCTAGTTGACTGCGCTCTATGAGCTGGAGAGCGGCAATCTTGATGTAAATCCATTAAATTGAGGAATTACAACTTATAAAGCTCGCGGCGACGTACATGGGTGACTAACTTGGTGCAACTGCACAGCCAAAAGACAGAATTTGGATCGACATCTCCGCTTGCCTCATCATCCACAACATTCTTGCCTCCCGATTTGAGGTAAATCTCGCCATCTGCAGTGGTTGCTCCGACAACAAAACCGGGTATTGTACCTTCCCCCGCGATAGCGTTCCACTTGTGAAAGGTTTGTTTGTGAGCAAATATGTACATCGCGCCCACAACGCCGATCAGATGCGAATGATCTGTGGGGGTGCAGGTGGAGTCACCATCAAGGCGTCGAGACGTTCCTTCCCTCTAGGAGTCAATCTGACCATGGTTTGTACGACAATGAGATCAGTGAGGGAGAGATGCTTGTCAATAGGCGGTCTGCCTGACTTAAATACCATCGGGTTGATTCAAATTAATCCCACCGCAGTATGGTGACATGACGCTTAAGAATACAGGATAGGAATAATGCAATCATCCACGAGCGCCTATTTGCCGCATGCACGTACACAAGCTTTCTCAGCATACTGGGCGCGAACAGGTTGGTTGGTTTCCAAGATAAATTTCGGGTGTTATACACAATGTCGTCTATCGACAGCAAAATAATTTGTGTAGAGACATCACTGCTAATCCAGCCCAGCATAAACTGTCTCCTCGAAGGTATCGAATGCTTTGCTGAAATGAGGATCACCCAATCCAGATGTGACGCAGACAAGTTGAACGCCGAAGACGCCTGCGATTCCTGTTGTTGGGTCAATCCAAAAGTGGGTTCCTGCCCAGCCGGACCCTGAATAATCGGAATCAACTTCTGGACTGTATGTGAATGGAAATTGTACGCACATGAAGCAGTGCCCTTCTTGCGACGGTTAGGCCAATCCTTAGTGTGCACAGATAGCGCATTGCTCCACTGATTTCACCGCCAGGTGGAGTGATCAACGATATCATAATATCCAGATTCTTTGCGCCTTCTTCCGTCAGGGTAGGAACGAACAAACTCTTGACAGTCTCGGGCTTCAAAATTGGGTGATCGGCCTTGCCAGCGTTAATTTGGAGGAGATGACGGAGGATGGACAAATAGTCGCGCAGAGATATATAGAGGCCCACTCCTCCGAAGTGGCAAAATACTGTAACGCGGTCGTCAGTTGCTCAAAAATACATGCGACAGCCACATAAAACGCCAGGTAAAATACAAACCTTGGGAGGGCTCTTGTGGGATCATCCTATATCCTGACTGATTTCCCCAAGTCTCCAACTTCCCGCTGCCGTCGCGGATAGAAAGTGGCAGGTTTCTCTCCTTCAAATCCGGTGTGAGATAGAACGATGCCTTAACGTTCAATGGTTTGAAGATATATTCCTGCCTAGAATAGAGGGTGAGTGGTGCAAGTCGAGAAAATTAGATGAATGCATATACATGTACTGCTCTAAAGTCTTGCCAGTGACCTTCTCAACGACAAAACCTAATACATCGGAGCTGTAGCCATAAACAACTGTACAGCCGCGTAAGCTCATCGTCCACCTGACGCGCCACTTTCTACGTACAATCTGTCCCAGGCTCAAATTTGAGGGGCACGCCTGGGAGGTCTCCCTACGAAACTTGATCAGCAAATGGAAAACCGCGATTTGAATCTATACGATACCTTCAGCGTGTCGAAGAAGCTTGTGTGCGGGTCCTTTGCATCATGTACTGCCCCATACTCATCAGCTTGATAAGTACCGAAGTCAGGTGTCACTCGGTAGAACAAGCCGCTCGAAAAGTTGAGCAGGTGCTTGACTCGAATAACGGTCTTGACCGGGCCCAGGACCTTTGGTGTCCGTGTAAAGGTTTCGTCGACAAGCACCGGGTTTTTCATCTGGGGCAAAATATCTGCGACAGGAGTCTCCTCGCTGAGCTTTCCGTTCTCGATCAGCTGAAGGGCAGAAATCTACCAGGGCCAATTTCGAATGCATCAGCTTTGAGTGCAAGAACAGCAGCGCTAACGATCACCAGCGCTTACATGCGTGAGGAATTTGGTCATACTGCAGACCCAGAGCACACTTTCAGGGTCGACATCGCCGCTGGAAGTGTCATTCACCAGCTTCTTGCCAGCCGCATTGAAGTAGATTTCGCCATCAGCTGTGGTTGCACCGCCAATGAAGGCTGGTAGTGTGCCACTCTGAGCGAGAGACCCCTATTTGCCGATCATCAATCACTTCCATCATCAGAGATCTAGCCTAAATCAAGTGGAAACGACAAACGAAGAGAGTGTCCAGGGCATCCTTGCCTGCTGATGTCAAAGTTGGTGCCATAGCAAGGGAGTAGAAGATATCAAATGCGAATTCAAGGGAGGAAAGAAAGCTGGGCTGTCACATCCTTTAGCGTCCTTCTTTATGTACTGGTACATCTGCAAAGGTGTGTATGAGCCTGAGTGTCCGGTGACTAAGAACTGAATCACGATTGGAGACTGCTGTGTAATACAATATTATCAGCAGATTCATACCGCCCAGAAAGCAGTTCCATTTTTGTCCTTCAGATGTCAAAGCGGAAACTCGCATGCAGAACGATTACAACCAAGGGAAAATGAGACGGGCACAAAGGCAAGAAGGAGAACCTTGGCCCAACCAATGGCCAGGAGGACATTGAGCTGAGTTTCTAAGGAGCCAGCTGGGAAGGATGTGGTCTACCATTGAAAATCCTAGCGGAGATTGAAATAACGCTGGACAATTACGGTAACTCGCAAATTTTACCCTTTTTTTCTTGTATTTTTTTTCCCAACCTCGCGTCAGATTACTCTCGACTGTACTCCTTGGGGCTACCACTACATGTATCCCTTCCGGAGTGCGACTTTTCTAGACTACAGTACTCCCACATCTGTTATCTCACTTGTTGCTGAGGCTTTCCGCTTGTCATGGCCATTAGTAACATCACCTCATCTGTCGTCTGGGCTTGCGCAAAACGCACCATAGGTGAAGACAACGCGGTCATCAGGAGGAATGCCGCACATTGCGTGCTAAGGTGACGGAATCCCCAAAATCTTCCAGTGGAGTAGTATCTTAAGGCTGCATGACGCAGTGCTCTGCGCGTATTTCGGCTCAGACTCATGGGGTCAAGCTCTGTGATGACCCTTATTTATGTGGTTCTTGGTACATTATCCATTCCAACACAACACCTCTACTGCCTACTGTCCTTGGATCTATGGGCATTTGCAACTGCCACCAACTCCTCAAAGGATTTTATCTGGCCTGGAGCATGTCGCTCGTATGTTGTAGATCGATCGTAAAGGAGCTCCGCGGTTCTTATCTAGTGCATCTGTGAGCCAGGATTTTTGGGGAAAAGGAAATGGACTTACCAGCACATCTGCAGTAAGCCCAGTTATTGGGGACGCGGAGGTCTGGAAGCAGTGGAGGCGATAGGATATGCCACCTAGCTCTGCAATGATGTAGTCCTTATGGTGCTACATGAATGATTGGCGCTGGAACATTAATAAAAGACAGATAACCTACATGGTATCTGTTCTCATATGGCCAATACTCGGAGCCATGATTTACCAAGTGTTCTGATTCTGATAAATCTGGCGCCAACTCCGGATTGAGAATTGCCTCCAACGGATGAGAAAATATATGGTCCACTTCTCCCTGTGCTGGCTCGAGCTGATCGAGGATTTTCGGGTTTGTAGATACAGCTACAACTGGAACAACCGTTAGGCCATGGAACGGATGCGGCTCCAGTGTCCCAAGCACTTTGACGTCGTCGTTGGAGTTGGCGGGTAACGCGATTTCCTCTTTGGCTTCACGAAGCTAATCATTCGAGCTGAGAAATAACCTTAACACGAGTCTCAACAGACATACAGCTGTTTCAATGACATCCTCATCCCCTTCGTCCATCTTCCCACCAGGTAGCGACGTCTGCCCACCATGGGTCTTGAGGCCTTTAGCGCGTGTGGTTAGAATCACATGCAAGGTACCTTCTCGTTCGAAGATGACAACAAGCACTGCTGCCAGCTTCAGTCCAGGTCTCGGTTTCCTGAAATTCCCTTTTGGTGTCAGTGCTCTTCTGCATAGACGATACAACACTAGATAATGACGGACGAACAGATATGGCGCGGACTTTGTAGCGTCGTCGGATGTCTGCAAGGCGAGGAACTTGACCAGGCGCCTGACATAGACTTTAGATTTGTCGGAAAAGTGGGATTGTAGTAGCTGTAAATGTGACTCCTGCGAATCCCCGTCAAGATTTGGCGCCGAATGGGTGTCAGAGTCGATGGTGGATGGAGGCACGCCTGGAAGCGATTCGGGTTGTTTAAACGCCGGTTCCGGAACGCTGGGAACAGTATCTGGCATGGGTTGGTTATCGACGTAGTTAGTCGAACAATGTATAGCCTGTGTAGATTCAGTATCTGTATTTTTACGCGGAAATGTTATGAGGACAGGTGCAAGTGTAGTGTTGCCATCATTATCACTGTGGGTTGCACAGCGGCAGCCAGCCTCGCTTAAGACCAGTCTCCGCCCACGATCATGTTATTTCTGTCGGTCCTGTCATCTACGTCACTGTCAGCCAGATAACACAAGCCAGCGGACGAACGAAATCGTGCCTTAGATTACTCCTCAAACAATCTCGTTCACCTCCACAGCCCCGCCTTAGGGATTTAAAATGGTGGCACCTAAAGATGGAGTTTGCTCAGCTCCTGGAACTGGCTTCGAATCTGGAGAGAAAAACACAGCGCTTCAGGGTCATGTAGCGTTCTTCGACCGCGATAGCGACGGCATCATCTGGCCTACAGATACGTGAGTATCACCCTCTTCAACAGTGCTTCGGGGCTTAACTGTAGTAACGCGCATCAGCTACAACGGTTTCAGGGAAATTAGGTTTGGCGTGTTCTTAGCTTTATTATCGACTATCATTGTGCATGGAGGATTCTCGTATGTTTTATTAACCTTCTGGAAACCGCCTTTCTCTAACTATTTCATACTCAAACCCACCAGCTACATTACATGTCCTGGCCTCTTTCCAGACCCGTTCTTCCGTCTTTACATAAGAAACATGCATCGGGTGCGCAAAATAGATTCTTGGTAAATATCCAGCCTTATTAAGTGTGGATGGGACTATTAGGGAATACATGGATCGGACTCGGGGTCATACACCAAACTGGGCGAGTTCGACGTCAACAGATTTGACTACAACTTCGACATGTACTCCTCCGATCCGCATACGCATCTTACGTTCGCGCAGGGCGTGCGGATGCTGCACGGAAACCTGAACCCATTTGATCCAGTACGTGTCTTTGGATATAACCCTCTGAACCTTTTGAATACCGATGTGCAACTTATAGTTTGGATGGTTCGCCGCAACATTTGAGTGGCTCGCGACGTATATAATGCTTTGGCCCTCAGACTCACGCGGGATGAATAAGGAGGATGTAAAGGCTGTATACAATGTGAGTGAATCTATCCCACTCTGATATTATCAGAGGGATATAGCTAATTTTATTGGCTCAGGGCTCGATATTCTACCAGATCTCTGGCAAGAAGGTCAAAGCGTAAACCTCGTCAAGTATTGACCGGACGGCTTGTGCTCGGCTAGTACCTTCATTTACTTTCTTTCTTCTGATAGATGGCAGTGTATATAGATAGATATGACTTTAGTATCAATATGTATGAACGATGGCAGCACACTCTGCGTACTCGAGTGGCATTTTGATCCAATCAACAGGTACTTGTAAGGATCAAAAAGTGCGCTTCAGCTTACGATTGGGATGAAGCGCCATCAAAAAGGGGTCAAGTATACTAAAGAAGCCATCCGAAACGGTGAGCGTTCAAAGAAATTGGGCGTTGTTATAATAAATTTTCCCTTTCGTATTTTCTTTTCATCTGATATCCGCCGCCAGCGGTTAGCTAGTAACTACGACTTTTGTCGGTCACCAACTTTCGGTCTATCCGGCGTTCATGACAGGTCCTGTTTAATTTCCGCTCAGCCTCGTGGCTTACCTCCTTATCATTTGGCACACAGGCTTCTCAAATTTCTTGGTAATTGAAATTCTGGCTGTGTAAACATTCGAGCGGCTTCCATACTCTGAGAAACGAAGATACACTGCCTTCGAAAGTTCACTTCCCCGATGCATACCTTGAGAATCTTCTCTACTTGCATAAGCCTTTGTCGTGCTCATGACACTTTTCTGCTTAGAATAAGGTCTCTCACATACACTTACCGGCGCATCTTGAAGCAACGCCTCATGAATGCAGAATGTGAAATTGTTTGGATGCCATCGCCGCCAAGCAATCTATTTATAGAATAGTCTATAATTGGCATCCGCTTTTATTGCAGCCAATTGAGTATATCCCAAGGTTTTGCCTTGCAGCTTCGCGACTTAAGGACATCAGAAATATTGAAGTTCGTCCGATTAATTCTATTGGCGAGTTCTCGTGCATGTCAGACGAATCCACTGGAAACAGCCACGTTCCATCTCCCTTCTCTGATTCGCTTCTGGATGATTCTATACTGCATCGCACCTGGTACACCCTGACGCCACCGTATAGCTTTTGACAGTACTGTCTCCCGATGCCCAAAAAACTACGCATGAACTCGACTTCTAGCACGCATCAAAGTAACAAGGACGGACTACCTCCAGTATGATAGAAGTAATCAAGGGATCCATACGTAGATAACGACAAGACGAAAGAGAGCAAAGTGACGAGATTCCCAGTGTCCAGATCAGGGGCCTGTAAGACGATAGTCAACACGTGTGATCGATAATCAAATGTTCAGGCGTGTGGGCATTATTAGCGCCCACTGATCAAAACAAACCGTCCGAGACAGACCCAACCCTTTCATCGCAACCTTCATATGCTGCCAAAAATGCAAGCTAAAGACAATACTACGGACGAATCTCTTCCTGTCTTTGAGAATACGATCATCGACAGAATCGAGGCCATCCCCGCCGAGGAGGTACAGTTTAGCTCGTTCTGGAATCTGGATACTGTCATCATAAAGGTAAGGGATAGCAGACGCGTCTTCAACTTCCCCTACCGTTGTTCTAATGGACGATCGATAAACGTAAGGTGGAAAGCACTTTATTCAATGTTCCTAGACAAGTGCTCGACGTGCCCGGCACCACCTTCGCAGACATGTTCAGTATACCACTGGCAGGCGATAAAACCCTCGAAGGACAATCAAAGACGAATCCCATCATCTTGGATTCTAGCTTTTCAGCGCACGATTTCGATGCATTTTTGCGCATGCTGCTCTCTCCGATGTAAGCTGCAGACGCCATGTAGTGCGCCACCCCTTTCTTATTTCCTCCAAGAAAGAATCCCGTGTCTGGCTATGACGAGTTCCTTGGTGTTCTCCGCCTTGCTCACAAATGGAACTACGACGAGGTAATTCAAGACCGTTCAAATCTATTCCATATTCGCCAGTGACAGAGCTTGTTGCTGATCCTGGCCGTTTAACAGATAAGAGAGAAGGCAATCCAAGCGCTCACACCGCTAATCAAGGGTTCCGAACATGCAGCCACCAAAGTTCACTTGGGGAAACAATTCCTTGTACAGGAGTGGCTTCGTCAGGGATTGATTGATATTTCCGTGGACCTGGACTTGGGACTCGAGGATCTTGCCAACGCGCCTTTTCGGTTTGACACAGATTACATCTCCAGGATCTTTTTCATCCAGAAGGAGGATCTGCGAGAGAGTGACTACAGAGAGAAGAGGATTTGTCGGTTCTGTCACTTACGCACAGTCAATAATAGTGGTAAATGTGCTCGCACTGGCTGTGCGCGCTTGCAGCCATCCATGTCTACGGCGGAGCGTGTGGAAAAGGTCTTCGGAGATGAGCTAGCGGCTTACGCATTTCATCCTTCATGCTGATTCGTGCTTTGCTGTATAATTCGAACAACCGGGGTATATGTACCAGGTTGGAGGGTAGTTGTTACGATACGCTCAGATTTGTTAATGGGTTTAATCAAGGAGCGATACAGGGAGTTCCGTACTTGTAATTGTGCGCGTAGGTTCTAATAGGTTCTCAATAATAAACAGTCCATCTAAGTGATAGTTCATCGCGACAAAAATCCAAATATGCGCGTAATACTCACTTGGGCCATCATTCTCGTCTGCTCTCCATTCTGCCTCTTTCATGTCTTTCGCGACGCCTGTGAGGACATGTCGAACGACTAGCCGTCTTCTGGCTTCAACAGGGTCCACTTTTATGTACCAACGCTCGTCGAGTAATGCACCTGCCTCTTTCCACGGCGTAATACTAAGAAAGGCATATAACCCTTCGACGATGACGACACGATGATACGGCTGTATCAGCACTGCGTCGGGGGTAGGGTCCTTCAGTGCGTGATCGAAGGAGGGCGCCCGAATGACATCCATCGTGGACGTGATGGGACCGCGGAGCTGGCGCACAAAATTAACATAGCTCTCCCCGTCAAAAGTCCAGTGAATTCCGCGTCTGTCGTGCGCGAGCTTGGGGTCTGGAAAGGCGTCGAGCTGGGCACGCGTTAAATGCCATCCATCGAGCCCAACCAGAATGGCGCGTTCTGACTTGGTATGCCGCGGCTGTGCATGGGTCGGCAGACCCGCAGATGACTCTCTAGGCCTTTCTAGGCCTTGCTCTCGCAACAACGAGTTGACACGATCCGTCAGGAATTTCGCGAAGGTGGATTTCCCTGAGGCCGGGATTCCCGCAATGCCAATGAGAAGGCGGAGGTGAGGCGGTGTACTTTTGACTCGTCATTCTGGTATGTATGAAATGCTGTATGCAAAGCTACAGAGGGCCTACCTGTCTAACCTGTGCACTAGGACCTGGGCTAGCTCTTCGATTTCTGTATCCATTCTACAAAACGGGTATATCAGTAGAGCAACGAGGTTAGAGGCAGGTGTCGGTGTCGATTGATCGAGCTCATCAAGGACTGACTCCTCCATCTTTGCCGTAATCCGGACATAACGGGCCAACTTGCACAGCCAAAGGGCCGAATTTTGCACGCCCCTCTCCTATTCTGGGTGACTGTCATTTATCGATACGCCGCAAGACACCAGTCAAGTGTGTGTTCGGCGGTGTTCATATCTGTGATGGTTGGCCCCTTCATTGTAGCCTTTATAATACCAAGCCGAATATCGCAACTTGTCAGAAACCACCATCTGTTACTCTCTACCATCTACGACCACCGAATTCACGCAAAACATCTACTTAGACATACAACCAAGTATAATGGCGAGCTCGAGCTCGAGCAACAGACATGAAGGGAAAATAATCAAAAGGTGCGATATTCAGGGTACCGCTTGATCGAAAGGAGGAGAACTGAAGCTGCGAGCAAAGAGCGAATCCCGCGACAATACAAGACAAGTTTATGGTAGGATACCAAGGATGGTGCGCATTATGCAGCCCATTCGCATCTTTCACGATTAAACGGAATATATAGGTTTACTTGCGGTGGAGACGGAGAACCAGTAGGACCAGGGCATCACGGCTGGCTGCACTGGATGAATGAACCGATCCCTAACGGAGGACATCCCAATGTCGACCTGTGGCCAGATGTCTCTAGCTACTCCCCATCCGAGCTCTTCCCTGTTCCTGGTCTCAAAACGAAGACAGGAGATCCGGTGTTCCTGTTCTCATCCCGTAATGCCAAAACCGTGCAAAGGTCAGTGCTCAGTAGGATCCTGAAAGTAAGAACTTTCTGTGACCAGCTAATCTAAACGATCAGACACTTCCATTGGATGGCCGAACATGGCGTCGACGGGGCTTTCCTGCAACGATTTTTGGGCCAATGCGATGTAGAAGGGGGCAATGAGGGCATTATGCGTATTCGCGATGAAGTAGGCGATCGGGTGCAGGAAGCGGCTGAAAGAGAAGGTCGAGTATTCGCTATCATGTACGTTCACCATCTCGGGCTTTGTGAAACAAACTGAGCGCAGATGTACAGGTATGATGTGGTGGGCGTCCCTCCCGACCGGATTTTGAAGATCTTTCAAAGAGATTGGATGCATCTGATCCGGAACAAGGGGATACTCGACAGTCCGAATTACTTGAAGGAAAGAGGAAAGCCAGTAGTCGCGTTGTGGGGTGAGCTACACCCTTGTTTTCAGCTGGAAGGTATGATTGACACGAATGACACACAGGCCTTGGCTTCGACAATGCGAAGCACACCCCTGAACTTGTCCGATCTGTCGTACAATTCTTTCGAAATACGACTCCAGGAGGCGTGTACATCGTGGCCGGCACCCCATCCAACTGGAGGACCTCAGAAGGCGACGCTGACCCCAATCCTGAGTTTCTAAACGTGTGGCTCGACGAATTTGATGCCATCTCCCCGTGGACAGTGGGAAGGTACTCGAATGACCAGGAAGCCGACAACTTTATGGAAACCAAAATGAAGGGGGATGTAGAACTCATAAACCACAGGAACGAACAAGGGACGGGAAAGAAAATCGACTACATTCCCGTTGTTCTGCCTGGCGGATCTGTCAGTATTTCATTTGATGTTTCCTTTAATTTTACTAAAGACTGTCTCCGATAGGGCTTCAATACGTCTGAAGGACGCTGGGGATTCAACAACATCAAGCGGAACGGTGGCCGCTTCCTCTGGAAACAAATAGCGAACGCGAAGCGACTGGGAGTGCGCACGATGTACGGCGCCATGTGGGACGAGTTAGTTTCAAACCCTTTTCACTTTTCGTGAGGTTGCCAACCATCATGGTTTCATTTTCTCGATAGATACGATGAAGGCACAGCATTGATGCCAGCAGTCGAACGCAAGAATCAACTCCCTGACACCGACAAGTTTAAATTTATGGCTCTCGATGAGGACGGCTATGACGTTCCTGCAGACTGGTGCGTCATTGTTATCTTATCTATTTTCATCTTTCTGAACCTCACCTCACTGCAGGTATATGCGCGTTTGCGGATTCGCAGCCGAAGGCCTACGCGGTGAACGTCGAATCTTCGACACGTTCCCGGTGAAGGAACTCCAGGATTACTGGTCGTCTCGTCCCAAATACGAGCAGGTCAGTCAAAAATCAGCTGAATTCATCTCTGGGACTGCAGGAGGCAGTGGTGACGGTGATGGTCAAACATACCAAGAATGGCTCACCTCACAGAAAGATGAGAAAGATGAACTGCCTCCCCCACCGTACACCCTGATTAGCGATGACCCAGAACCCACCGCTTCAACTTCAACCTCAGCGCCTGCACCAGCACCAGCACCAGGTCCCGCCCATGCGCTTGGACCTGCGCCTATCCCAGTCGGAGCGTCTCGTCCTGGACCTGCCAATGTCTTTTCCGCAGTGCCTGCTACCTCTGCCGCCGTTCCCGTGCCTGGCTCTGCTTCTCTTACCCCTACAAGTCCACATGCCTCTCAAACAGGCTTGCCTTCGTTTAATAATGCACCAAGTCACTCCCAAGTGCAGCCTGTTTCTGGGCAGGGTAATGAAACTCCAAACAATCATACTGTTGGCGGTTACCCGCCCCATTCGTATCAGCCCGGCAGCGCACCTCCGGGAAACACCCCAACAGCTCATCCACCTCAGCAGTCTTATTATTCCGGTGGCGCCGCACCGCCTGTGACCAATACCAACGAGGCTCAGCACGGCAGCAACGCAACGGGCTCGACGGGCTATGGGTCTTCATCGTGTCACCCCAACACTGGACCCAATGCTGCGTCGAATACTAGCGCTCAATCACAACAGCCCTATCACCCTTCTGGTCCTCATCCTTCTGGTCCTGCAGTCGCACCCCAACAGGGCAATAGCCACACAGGATATGCGCCCAACGCGTATCAATCCGGACCACCAACTAATGTACCTGGGGGTTCCTCGCCGCAACAGGCGTACCATGGAGTTGGTAATCAGGGACCACAGAACAACAGCGCTTCGGGCGCACCAGGTGGCGCTGCTAGTTCATATCAGGGAGGGGTTCCTCCCGGCCCTTCCGGCCCTCCAGGCGTCGCGCATCCTCAGCAGCCCTACCACTCGCCCGAATATGGACGGCAAACCACCACTGGGGCTCCGGGTCCAGTCGGTGGACCCCAACAGGGCAATAGCCAAGCGGGATATCTTCCAAATACGCATCAATCCGGGCCGCCGCCTCATGTCCCTGGAGGCCCCTCGTCGCAACAACCATACCACGGAACAGCCAATCAAGGACCGCAGAATAACAACCCTGCAGGCGGACCAGGTGGTTCTGCGAGTTCGTACCAAGGAGGTGCACCGCCCGGTCCTCCTGGAGCACCACGTCCTCAGCAACCATACAACTCTGCTGACACCGTCTCCTCACTTGCAAATGACTTCGGGCGTCAAAACATATCTGGTGCTCCACCAGCGGGCGTTGTTGGAGGCGCTGGAGCAAGACCGGGAGCATCTCCTCCTCCCGTTCACCCTGCTCATCCATCGGCCAATCAGCCTGGAGCGTATCCCCCGCCGTCATCCGCTTATCCTGGGATTCCTCCGCGTCCCCCAAGCCGGCCAGGGTCGCGTCCGCAGTCTATGAGTTATGCCCCCAACCTAGGTGCTTCTGTGCACAACGTTGGTTCAAGCACGCCTGCTCAGTGGCCGCCCAAGGACTGGAATGTCAACCAGCCGCAGACTCGACCTAATACTACCGGTTCACCGCCTCCTCAGGTTCCCCACTCTACTCATCCACATGGTCCTCAGGTCAATATTGGTAGTGCTAATCCGCCGAGACCCGGGGCGTCTTCATACGGCGGCGGAGTTAATTCTTCTCTCCGGCCTTCAGCAAGTTTGAGCCATAAGCCACCGCCTCGTCCACCCGCTGGACCTTCACCGTCTGGAAACTACCAAAGTTCTTATCGTCCTGGCTCGGCCGGCGGGTTTCCCTCTGTGCAATCGTACAATTCCTCTTCTCAGCCTTACGGTGGCAGTGAGAGTCCTTTCCCTCAGCCCCACGCTTCTGCTGCGTCCTATAAGGCATCAAGCCCCTCTGCAGTGAGCTTCCCTGGCGGGCCTTCTGGTCCATACCCCCCTTCTATGTCCTCCTATCAAGCACCAGGTGGTAGCTCTTATCCTGGATCATCTGAGGGGTCCAACTATGGTTCATCACGTCCAAACTTCGGGTGGCCAGGCGGGCCGTCAGGCTCACCTCCCCCGCCGAGCTCTGGCGCTAGTTTCCCTGGAGCAGATGTCTACGGTCCTTCCCGGCCCTACAGTCCCAGCGCATCAAACGCTTCCTTCCCATCGTCTTCGCCATACCCGCCAGGAGGTGGTGGGTTAGGCGGACCAAACGTTGGTGGACCGGGATTCCATATGCCAGGCGCTCAAACGTATTCAGGAAGTGGCATGCCCTTGGCCGACCAGTCTGCGTATCAGGCTTCATATGGACCAGGAGACCAGTACAACCCGCCTTCGACATATCCTGGCCCAGGAGGGTCGGCCTTCCCGTCTGCATCCCCATGGGCATCTGGAAGCGGCTTAGGCTCGATGATGCCTCCCCCACCTCGTAAGTACCACCTTGATTTGTTCCTGTAAACTTCGTTAATATGTGGGTGATTGAGACTTCCCTGCTGATTATCCCCATACACCTCCGTATTTTTAGGCCCCGGCAACTACTCTTCGAATTCCTATGGTTCGAGTTCGCAGCAAGGGAAACCTTCGTCGACGGGGAACTTGCCCCCGATGGCTTCGAACGCATTGGACTTTGCACGAACCGCGGTTGATAAGGTTACTGGAAAGAAAACGAGGGTGCAACTGGAGAACCAGGTTGGGAACCTTGCGCAGAGTGAGTGTCCTCTCCCTTTGCCTTGTTTATATGTCGCCTGGTTGTCGCTCGGTTACTGACGTGGATGCTTTCTTCATTTGCAGCTGGGACGAAGCTTTTCAACAAGTTAACGAAATAGGCGCCGCAGTTGACCCTTGACGCCCGGGATCGGGCGCGAGATGATACTTAGTGTTTAGAATCCAGATGTACATATGTAAGGGCCAGATATACTTGGAGGTGAGGTTGTGGGAGATACTTTCTTCGCGTCCCGGACATAAAGTTACAACGAATGTATTTATTCCCTGTAGATATATAGTATGACAGGCATATAATGAGCTCCATTGTCAAGCTTTCTCCGGTGCCGATGATTTTCAGGGATGTTAGTGTTCGAATTTGGTGTAGAAAATTAGACTATGTCGACATTTCTCAGATTATCGGAGTCAACCCTTGCTGTGGCATCGGCCCGAGCAAAGGCATCTCTAAGCCCTGTGCTTACACTTGTACGTTAGGAAATGTTAATCTAAGCGAGACTCCATCAAATTTCGTACATGCGTTTCTAGCATGTCTTTACGACCACATCTCTCCTTCAAAAATGTCAGTCCACAACGGAAAAGTCGGTGCGGACACGGCCAAAGAACACTAACTCCATTAGCTTTCGCGCGGAGCTCTCCATCTTTCAATTCCTTCCCACCTGACACCTTGCAGGATATGGCAGCCTTTTCATAGCAAAGAATGAGCATGGGTCTAGGGCTTGGAGGTCCCCGTTATGTCTCATGTCCCCGAGGCTCAAGCATTCAAAATTCCAAAACACTGGACAGAAAGATGACGATTCCGTTGTTACAGATGGAAGAAAGTCCTTATAAGGTTTTATTGATCAGCGATGGAGCAATCAATTAGAATTTGTCCTCGAGAAGCAACCCTGGGTAATGGACGGACGGATTATGGACGGGTGGTGTCTTCTGTGGACGAAGTTGTGATACAGACAGCCGCCTGGGTCTTGACGCCAACACCTTGTTACAGGAGAAGGTTTCAGTCAGCCCAAGGCACTGTTGGATGAAAAAGCGACGTACTTGTTCTGAGATGAGTACCCATTCGATGGCACAAAGCCGACAGGCACCGCTGGTGATAAGTAATTAAGATCCCGGATGACGCTCGAGAAATCAAAAGTACGGGCCAACAACCATGAGGTAAAAAGAACCAATGCATCGTGCCATCGACGTATCTGAAAAGAAGGCGGTGCACAAAGACCCTTTGCGATTGTTTTATTTTTCGTATGAAAATTAAGCATTCTGGAAGAAAGGAACGCCGACTGACAGTGGCAGGGATTCTGTCAACGACGCGGACTGTTGCTGGGATCACCATGTGCCCGAACATGAGGACGCGGGAGGGGTTCTTGGAAGGGGGCTTGCTGAGGAGATGATGAGATGTGTTATGAATGCTAGCGTGGTGATGGCCGGGAGGTAGTGTTGGTGCAGATTAGGACCTTTCTTCAACGATTATCGTCCCGTCGTGCGAAAGAGCGATAGAAAAGCCGGGTTCGGACAGAGCTCCGCGACGTCTACGTAAAACCCAGCGAAGGCCACTGGCAGCTGCCTCGACTTCCGAAATTCACATCCAGAGATCGGGAACTTCAACGGGAAATATATAACATCGCCTCCTTCCAAAGGTCGACCGCCAGCCCTGGCCAAAAATGCACGCGCAGCAGTATGCCATGCCCTGCCATCCCAAGTACTACCCTGCTTCCTCGTCCTCGTCCTCGTCGAATGAATCCATGAACAACCCCTATCTCGACGGACATGCACAGAATTTCACAAACGGCTTCTCGACGGGATCGACGTTTTACCCACATCAAGAGTACCGCTACTTAGTCGACCGCGGAGGGGAGGACTTCAGACTCTGCACCTCCAGTCTTGTGGACGGTGTCCTGGACGCCACCGGACTGGGATTCGCCGGGAATCTCTCAGCTTCAAGCAGCGCATTTGACCCACAGCCCGAGGAAATAACAGTGTATCACCATCAGCAGCCAGCCTGGGGCTGGATGGACCCTAGTCCCTCTGTAGCGCCTGATTATGAGATTGTCGCACCTGCGCCTATTTACCCCGCTGGAAGCGCCGAGACCCCATATTTTGGTGGGAAGTCGAGCAGTGTGGCCCACGCTCAGACTCACGAGCACGCGAATACGAATGCCACTGGGAATACACAGCATCCTCAAGTGCACGTCCATGCAAATCAGGAGCAGCCACTTGTGCATGGGTCTGTGCCAATGCAAACGACAGGGGCAACGCAACTCCCCACCCCGGCCGCGATGGCAGTCCTCCTGAGCCCCGAAGGACGATCCGCACGAGAACCTGCGCAGACTGGGCATGGGATCATCCCGCCTAGCTCCGCGTTGCGCAGCAGCGCTGTCGCCTTGGGCCACCGGCCGGATGGCAGTAGTCGCAACATCACCATCGACAGCGATTCCGCCACTAATGCGACTCATTCAGTAGCAACAAGAACTACCCGCGAGCCTCATCCTGTCGTAGCAACGCAGCAGGGGGTTCCGGTGATTCCTGATTCCATTACCCGCGAGAAGAAACACGCCTGCACAATGTGTCACAAACGGTAAGTGCCAAAGCCTCCTGTCTGTCTGGCATGCCCTTTTGAATATAAATTAACTGCCTCACCGCGCATACCCCGTTCCTCACCCCAATACCAGTTTCGATCGACCAAGCACGCTGAGAAAGGTGAGTGTCCTGTTTGACTGACCAGATATGGATAAATTGCTCACCACGCGTTCTTCACTTAGCATTTACTTGTCCACACGGGAGAGAAAGGTATGGCGAATGTTTTCTGCAAGATCGCACGGCGTCTAATCATGTGTTTGATCAGCATTTGTGTGCGATACCTGTGGACGCCGCTTTGGAGTAGCCTCCAATCTCAACCGGCACGTCAAGCGCTGCATCCTAAAGCCCGTAAACAGCCCGCCGCCTTCCAGCAAATCCCCACACGACGCAGCAGAAGCCGCTGCACTGATATCCTCCGTAACCGGTTCTTCGTCACACATGTCTTCAGCCAGCAAGCTGTCCGCGAGACGCGCGCGCGGTCCCAGCTCCACTAACTCGTCCTCGTCCAGCGCCTCTGGAGACCTCAACAGCACCTCCTCGTCCATGTCCTCTCCTTCCGCCTCCTCCACCCGCGGCGGCGGTGGGCCAAGCGCAGCGCAGCGTCCCCCAGCCCAGAAACGCCGCCGGCGCGCACCCTCGCCGTCGCAGTGGGTGCCAAATACGCTGCAGAACCTCAATCTGCACTCGGAAGATTTCTACAGCATCTGCCCGCCTCTATTGCCCGTCATGCACGACCCGCCGCGTGAGGAGCGCAATGCCTTTGGGGAGAACATCAGCCCGACGCCGTACCACCCTTGTGGGTGGAGCGGTGTTCTCCCTGGTCCTGGCTCGCCACATAATGGGCTTGGAGGCAAGGATGTGAGAAATTATGGATACGGAGGCGGGAGGGGCGACTATATGGTTGGGAGGATTCAGCTTGTTTTCTAAATGCGTTTTTATTTTCTTCCCGATACGATTTTTTGGACTTGTCTGCCAGATATACGAGGAAAGACTTGTATTTTGCGCCACACCAAGGATGCTGGCGATTCAGTAATTGATACCTTAATGATGACTAGTAAGATACGATACCTTGACCACATATTTTGGAACCTCTACTATTGGATACTATTCAAAAACACAATGAAATATTAGCGCATCGGCGACATTTACACTTGCATGGTTGTTGTTTTTTTTGTTGCTTCATTCGAGCGTTTGTGCTGTAGATACTAGATCGGCCTGCTGGGAGCAAAAACAAGCTTCGGAATGTTGGCAGTTATCCACAACCGAAGGCACTCAAGAAAGCGTTCCGATCATGGCAGGTAGATTGCTTCGGATTAATATCTTCTCGTTCGTTGGGGAGAGTGGTGTCGAGTCGATACTCTGAGTCAAAGTCAAGTCGAAGTATGTATTGTCAATGTCGGTAGGCTGATGCAAGGCTGATGACCATCATGATTTCACTGTCATGGCTTTGACTTCGCGAATTTCTTGTAATAGCCATAACCTGTCCACAGGTTTGAATGATTGGTTCATATCAGGGGAGCTTGTGGAGGGTTTGGATTGATAAATGGGATTCGAAGGGATTGTATATGGAATGCAAAGAGTTGTTTGATCGTGAATTTCCAAAGATGGAGGCTGCTACGTACATCTGAGGCTGCTGATAAACACGCCCAAATAACTGAACCGAGCCATCACGTCGACGCGCCCACCGTCCAAGCAACGTCCAAGCATCGACTGCAAGTTTTGATGTCCCTGCCCATTACATCTTGAACGACGTAAATCCCTGCACGTCATATACACCTATCTCTCAGCTTCGATCAAGTGATACAACCCCCATCGAACGATGACAATAACTCCAGCTCAAAAGACGGCCATTGAAGAGGTCATTGCGACCATTCTAGCGGTTTCGGCAGGGAGTGGGAGGGGACGGCGGCAGCTTTCTGGCATGTTCATGGACCTGGTCGAGAAAGAGGACTATCCGGAATACTATGATGTGCGTAACTATCTGCGATGTAATACGCGTTTGCTCATGAGAAACTAGGTAATCCCAGAACCACGCGCGTTAAACAATATCCAAACAGCATTGCAAAAAGGCAAATACAAGGAACCATTGGAAGTACATACGGACATAGCGCTCGTCTTTTGGAATGCCATGTTTTACAATGAAGAGGGGAGCCAGATTGAGATGGACGCAAAGAGGCTGAAGGTGCGTTTTGCTTCCAAGATGGTTCACGATAGTGCAATGTAGGGCCAACTTCAATCCCAACCTGAGTTCAAGTCTCGGTCGAATCAAGACCAAATTGACGCGATTTCGACTAGGTCGCGAATCTGCTCAATTGGGTGTTGAATTGAAGTTGGCATGAGTTGAATGTTGTGGAACGCCCAAAGTTTTAAGGAAACACAGTACTGACATTTCGTAGGATGTTCTAAATACAGAGTGGAAGAAGCAAACTGCGCTACCCTTTCCCCGTTCAATTTCTCCTCCTCCGAACTCCGCGCAAAAACTCCATGGTGTCGAACAGCCGCAAGAAGGGCGAGAACCGAGACACGCTCCTCCGACGCCAAAGGCAGCTACGCCTGCTCTGCCACCGCCTGTAGTCGCCCCGACTCCAATTCCCGCTGCTCAGATGCAAATGCAGCCCATAGCCAGCACCTCCAACCATTACCCCGCGATTCGCCCAAAAACTGTCCCCCAACGCGAGCATACTCCAGACATGGATGTTGATGTCGTATCGCCTGACTCAGACGACGAGGCAGGTGGCGCGTTCCAGGCGGAGAGAGATCCCCAGAGCGAGGAGATCGTCAAGCAGCTGGAAAAGGGATTGCCGAGATGGCCTGGCTTCGGAGAAGAGGGCTGGATGGAGGAAATCAACCCGGAGCGGTATTCTGATATCGTGCATGCTATCAAGAGCTTCAAAGACATCGTGTGCGTGCTTCGAGGACCTCTTGTTGCCGCCTTGCTGACCATGTTGCAGTGGAAACCGTCTGGCAGTCTGCTTGGAAGCGGTCCCAGAAGAGTCTGCGCCTTCACTTAATCTGTCCTCGACGTCGTCAATCTCCCTCAAGCAGATTGAGGTAAGCACACTCTGTTCGGGATCTGGGTTCGTGCTTCTGAAGTAGTGTGCTTCTATAGACTAGAGCACGACACAAGATGTACAAAAGCTCCAAGGAATTTGATCTGGATATGGCACGCCTTTTTGAGAAGGCGCGACGGTGGCACGAGCCCGGGACCGAAGGATACGGACGGACGCTTCTGCTGCAGGTATGTGGGGCCCCATTTCCTTTTTTTATGCAGCTCGCCCATATGTGCTTATATTGATGCTTGTTTCGTCATTAGCGACTGTATCAAGCACTGACTTCGCCGAATCCCCCGCCACCGCCATACATCTCGTCGACGAACTTTGCTTCTCTGCGGGCAGGTCCAGGGAACGTCAAGCCCGTCCATGGATCTGATACCGAGGGGGTGTCGAATGTGACCACGCATCGGGTCCTCACACGAGATCGTACTTTCGTTGATGAAGTGAACTACAAGGGGTGGAAGATCAAGCTGGCAGACTGGGTCCATCTAAGTAACCCCGACGACCCCACGAGACCTATCATTGGGCAAGTGTTCCGATGCTGGACTTCAGATGAAGTGTATGTCTTGATGCACTAATTGCATTGGTCTCGGAAATTAATTCTTTTTTTGTAGCGATAAGAAAGGACAGCCTGGCATCACGGTCTCATGGTATTACCGTCCGGAGCAGGTAAAACAATCTATTTATGTTATTGGGCGTCTATTCGAGCTAATTTTGCACGTCACACAGACATTCCATCCTGCCAACCGTCAATTCTGGGAAGGTGAAATCTTCAAGACCAGTACGTGTGCCCATCTGTCATGAACAGGATGTCTGCCCACTAAACCATAATTCTACTCTTCCATTTCTCATTCCATCTACTATGCATCATTCGATGCTAACCTCGTCCAGGCCACTTCGCTGATCACCCACTAGAAGACATAATCGAGAAAGTCGCATGTCAGTTCACCGCGCGGCACATCCGAGGCCGGCCCCGGCCGCCTTTCTGGTGGGTCGGCTTCCCGCTGTATGTCTGCGACTCGCGGTACAACGACCGCGAGCGTGTGTTCGTGCGCATCAAGAACTGGAACTCGTGCGTGCCAGAGGAGGTGCGGCAGAGCGCCGATTTTATGCCCATCTACCCATTCGAGCGCACCGTGACCCCCGTGCGCCTCCCAAGCCCGTTCCTTGTGAAGGGAAAGAGCGCGACGAAGGGTCCTGGCGGGATTACCCACGGCAGCGCGACGGACCAGGACCTGGGCCAGGCGCAGACCCAGACCCACAGAGTGGTACGGGCTTCTGGGGAGGGTCAAATACAGCAGCAAGCTCAACAGCATTATTCTCGGTCTGGTTCGCACGCCCCTATGCAGCCGCTTCCGGGCGTGCCTTCTACTGCGTACCAAGGGCACTACGCCTCCTCAACGGCAACGGGCGCCAGTAGTGGTGCACAGCAAGTCCAGGCGCAACCACATATTCCAGCGTATTTGCAGCAGCACCCCTATGTTCCGCAACCACGCGTATTGCCTCCTGGCCCGGATCGGTCTGTCACGTATGCCGCGGGTGGTATCGCGGCCATCGGAGGACCCGCACAGGTCGAGAAGCTGGCACCAGAGACAGGTGTGTATTTGGTTCTTATGTTGTTTTTCTTATTTCGAACGCAAATTGGCTATTCCTGGGCCATTGCACGCACCGCCCTTCCGTCTTCTTCTATGCTATGACATGGGTGAAGTTGTTCCTCCGGTGTGCTTCGCCTTTTCCCGAATATTTTTCCCATCTCACAGTCCCAGTGGAACTTCCCGTCCACCCAATCCTCTGAAATCGACTGCTAACCACCTTTCTTCAAAATATTCTAGCGAAATGCTTCGACCGTGATCCTGACACGAACGAGGTCCTCTGGTTCGCTGCGCCGCCGATGAATCTACCACGCGCTACGGGCCCGCGGCACAGTCTAGCGTATCTGAAGTTTATCGCCGCGAAGCGCAAAGCAGGCAGCGCCGATTCAGAAGGCGCGCCGAAAATGAACGGTGTTACAATGAATGGCGTAGATAATGGCGAACATTCGGCCAAACGCGCGCGCCCGGCGGTAGCGCCGACTGTTATGGAGACGACGATCCAAGTGTTGAAGGAGATGCAGGCGGCAGAGCAGGAGGCGGAAGCGATGGTCGTATCATGATTGTCAAGCCGTTTTGTTCAATTCCGATGCGATTTTGCAGCCTGTTGGGGCTGGATAGTAGGGATTTGGTTGAGTGTTTCCCGGTCTACCGTCTTGTATTCGTTATCGTCTGCTTTTCTTGTCCGACTTGTATGTGTTGATGTTTATTCGTTGATTATGCATACCTTCATTTGTTTTGCTAACGCCACCTGCTTGATCTGTCAGCTGCTGATTTATCTTGAATGTAGAGGTGCTTGTGCGCGTGTACCCCCGTATATGTCCCTTATACACGCAGCCGCTCTAAGCGCACCGAAGCATATAACTCGAACATATCAATTATGGGTGCATGTGGATCCGGCGCTTTCGTCTCGGCCAACTGATGTTGGGCGCTCTTCACCTGAGCTGCTCGCGCTGATTTGCATCTCGTTCACATCACATTTCCATCATCGGCATCACCCATTACTGTTCTTTATGATCATCTTCAATCAGATCAATTGCTGCTTTGATCATGATTTGCTTCCACTTATATTCTTGTTTCCTGATATCCTTTAGATAGCTTTTTGAGAATATCACGGCGACATGCATTAATCACTCGTGCTCCGCGCTCTTCCGCGCTGTGCAGAAGCCTGCGCAAGTCACTGTTGATTTTTCGTATTGTATCATTGTCTACAACTCACAAGTCTAGATGTGTGCATGTGCACTGTTGCGGTGTTTAATTTGTTCAGAGGCTGCAGCCTGTGCGTCTCGCTGACTTTATTGTTGGGCTTCTTTACACAGGCACGCTGTTTGGCCTCGAACGATGGTCTATCTTTGCACGACCCCAGATGAGCATTGGACACTATACGCCGCGCCTTGGTGCGTGTTGCTCGCGCCGAGACGATGCTTCTTTGACACTGGTTGACAGATCGGGACAGTCATATCCATTTGCCTGATGGCTTTCCCCATACTTAGCTCAACAATAATTCAATGGGACCTGGAGAACTTCCAACTGGAATGAGTGGATGTAAGGTGCCCAGATTTCGGAACAGATGAAGAGGAGGGGACGGTCCCATCCAGTTGCGCCACGGATTGGACATGGGCATTATAATGGTTGTCGAGGACTCGACGGCCGTTGTCAATGTTTCACGATTCGAATATATTCAAACAGGATTGTTACAGTCTGCTCCGGGGTACATCCCAACCGCACACTTGATTGCCAAGTTGCGGCAAGTGGTGTCCATACGATGTGCATTCATCGGCATGTCAAAGACATCTCAATTGCGGAGGTCTATAGCCGCGTTTGGCCGTGGAGAGCCCGAATCGTTTAAAGGGAGCAACCCTCCTTCAGAACTTGGATTTCACCGACTTTGTGCGTGTATACTAGCAGATGCTTTGAGGCGGTCTGCTATTCCCTGTATTGGCCATCAGTGCACTGTTTTACTCTATCCAACCAAATGTATCCTACTGGCCAGTAAGCAACAGTAATAAGAGTCTGGGGCTTGGTAAGGCTCGACATAAGCAGCTGTGTCTCTAGTAGACAGCTATCAATTTCCACAATTTTGGGTATGTTTGAAGCAAGAATGACGGTGTCAACGACACTCCGACATAAGCGCCCATCATCATTACACAATCCGAACAGATTGTGAGACGGTACAGTGCGAGCCGTCTGTGTATCTATCGCTGATTATAGCGTCGCTGCGCTTGTAGCTTTCAATATCCATACCTCCCATGCCACTTCAGCAAATCTCATGTCTGTACAGTAATAGAGAGAGCACAGGTTAGCGATGCGGATGAGAGCTGTGCTCGGCCTGAAAATAGGAGATTTCCGGCGTGCTGGCCGGCCTTTGGATTCTCCTTCCACATGGAATCGAAACAACCACGATCTCGATTTAGAAGCCATCCCCACTCGGCGATACTCACATGTTGCTATAATTCGTTTATCTAATCCGCCTGTTAAAACCATGTTCTGACAGTTCCTGGTTATTCGGCCCCTCTTCCTTTCCGCCCCTCACCACTCACGAGCCCATCGCGGAGTCCCCTCGTCACAATGAAGGCAATAAGTGCATTTCCAGTTCTGGCCAGTGTAGTGGCCGCTCAGCGTCTGCAGTCGAGGATTGGACAGTCGACAGCAGTGTGCCAGCAGCAGTTTTCATGGATGGGGACTCAGACTGGCATATCGCCATGTCAGACGGTGGCTAATGTGGATGCTCAGTGTAATAACGGCAGTAAGTTTCCATGTTTTTCTTGTGAGTTGTGATAGATGGTTGAACGGCAG
Source organism: Psilocybe cf. subviscida (assembly GCA_013368295.1). NCBI lineage: Eukaryota > Fungi > Basidiomycota > Agaricomycetes > Agaricales > Agrocybaceae > Psilocybe > Psilocybe cf. subviscida. Next base: position 4,347,711 of record JAACJJ010000056.1, on the reverse strand, counting down.
CCCCAAGATTGGGTTATCTTGGCGCTCAATTCGTCAGTCCACTACACTAATCCGACGGGAGCTACTGCAACCTTAGGAGCCACTGCATCCTTTTGCACATGGTGAGCGCCTCCAGGTTTCTTTTACTCAACTATCTAAGTGAGCTATAGCTCTTGGGCATCATACAATCTTCTGAGCGCATGTACTGCGTGTCAGGGGTTTTCTGAACAAATTCCGACGTGAGCTCAATCTGTCAGAATAGGGAACATTGCGGAATTGACACATGCACTAGATGGACTTCTTACTCTGTGGGATGTGCTGGTCAACTCACGACGAACAGGTGCGTCCAAATTTGCCGAAGTAAAAAGCTGTCTTGGTTCTGACGATTGGATGAGCAGTTTTTTCCCTACGAATGTGACTCTCCCCTCAAACGTTCAGATCCCCTTTTGGGCGCAGACCAATCGTGAGTGGTGAATACGGCTTTCCTTTCAGGACCGCCTTTGAAAGTTTCTTTAGCAACTCAATGGCCTGGGCAAAAGTTTGACGCGAACACAGCCCAGCAAATTGCTTCTCAAGGTGAGGTTTGGAAATAGTCGTCTCGAGAATGTATACCTCTAACACATCAAGCAGGCCATCCAGACTTTACCGGAGGCAAGAACACCCCTGATGTCACCGCTACGAAGAAAAAGTCGAACACTGGAGCTATAGCCGGTGGTGTGGTGGGCGGGCTGGTAGTTATTGGTGCTGCAGTCGCTATCGCGCTGTGTATGATAAAGCGTTCGCGAAAACCCATGGGCGCCCAGCAGCTGCACACCGGATCAGAATTAATGCCTACACATATGCGGTCTATGTCGGATATGTCGACATTCAAGGCCCCTTCGAATCTGGGTTATGCCAACTTAGCAGGAGGATCCATGAACGGAGGCGGCAGCGTCGGGCTCATGCCGCCTACCAGCCCAATCCAGACGCACTTCACAGGGAGTACACACTCTGTGCCATACATGAGTACCGTGGTTGGAGCGGCGCCGTATGGTACAACGGCGGCATCTCCACCTCCTATACCCAGGGTGCCCACTCCGGGAGGTGGCAGCAGCGGACGCATCGAGGACATAGTTGTCCCGTTCACCGCGAACCCGACGATGGACGCCAACATGGACCGTAAGAACCCCAACGGTGCCTTCCCAGTGACGGTGTACGGCGACCCCAATGCGCCGCACCCTAACACAAGTCCCATGCGCATGGAAATCGTGCACCCCCGCATTCCTGTGCCCCGAGTCAACCGGAACCCGCCGTCGTATGAGGCAGCTTCTCCCGGAGGTGCATCGACCTCCGGGCGCCCTGGACACAGCCACCAGAAGTCCAAGCAAGGATCGACGGACACGACACATTCGATGACTTCGCTGCCGATGTCGACTCCAAGTCACAGTCCGAACACGTCGATATCTATGCCTGGCATGCCCGGGATCGCGGGACAGATGAGCATGCTCCCTGGAGTGCGGGAGATTGCGGGTCCGACCATACCACCACAGGTTCACCACGGGCGCCAAGTCAGTGCGTCGACGCGCGATGTAAAAACTAGGCCTGAGGACGACGCCTTCAGCGCGAGGGATATCGCTTGATCACGAACATAAACTTGCTTGAAATGAAAATAAAACGACCACAAAATGACTAAGCAACGTTATATGGATGCTCCCAGGAAGACTACTCTGGATGGATGGAAACCACATACACATATGGACAAAATATCCTTGTACTCGTACTGACTGGCTACTAAGTTAAAGGCCTCGCTTTCTTCCTCTCTAACTTGTCCCTGCTACAGATCTCACTCTTGCTTAGCATACTTTGTACATTTTTTGCTACACTTTGGGTTGTCAATCTTGTATGTATGTATGTATGTATGTATCATTTCTTTCTTACACTACCATCCCCACTAATCCCCCCCCCCCCCCTGCTGTGAATTCGCCGCGACCGCCTGAGACCGTTCTCAAGCTATCGTTCCTGACCACACTCGCTCGAAAGTGCGACGCGCGGGTATGGGTAGGGCAGGGGGCTTCTCTCATTGCGTTAATATTAGATCTCAATTATCCAGAAGCTCAGAAGCTGGAAAGATTGTGGTACTTCTGGGTTTTTAATTAAACGGTTATGAAACGGTTTGTGTTGTGCGTGAGAGAAGCCTCCCAAACACGCATACGAATACGGGGGCTGATTGATACATGAGCAGCTGACATAGAGTTTGTGGCCAGGCTGCTGCATTTAAAAGTACTAGCATCAGCCCACTTGTCGGACTGTGTTAATTCTGGCTGAATCCGGAGTTTGACAAAGGTGGACGTGGTGGTTCCCTTCCTGCATATGGAACACGAGCATTGATTTGGAACCGATTCGTGAACGGGGCCAGATAGCTGCGTCCTCGTCGCGGTCGCACGGAGAATACCCAGAGTGAATTAATTAACGCCTGTTAACACTGCCACAAACCCTGGCAAGGAGACTGTAGTCAACAGTCGTCATTTGCGCCGCCGTCGTCCATCGTTGACATAAAATGCCGCCGGTGTTCAGAATCTGCGGCCTGCCGGGGAGGAACTGAGAATCCTGTCTTCAGTCCATGATAAGCTGCAAGGGAGTTGGAAGCGAACAGAGAGCACGATGTGTCCGATATATCACCAGGATTCCTATTTAAGGAGTTCTAAGAACAACTTGCATATCCAATAACTATCAGGAAAACGACATCGTGCTAGAGCAGCTAGAAGGGACTAGATCACTAGAAACACTAGATCTAGCCATTCTAATTCTCAGAATAAAGGATTAAATTGAAATTAGTTGTCTAGACGGCCGTCCTAGATCTAGTCAGTTTCTAGCATTATCTACTAATATCTAGCACAATTAATAATTGCAAAATAGTGGTCTAGTAGTGCACAGACATATTAAATAGGCTGTATTATCTCTGATTGGGTACCCTACTACAGTCTATGTAGTGGTGTCCTGAGATTTTCATTGGCGCGTCCTGCAGATAAAACTCTCCATGTTTTGTAAATCATTGATTTCTAAGTGCATAGGCATATTACGTCGTTATGGGTAGTAGATACACAGACATGGAGTTATGGATCAATGTAAAATCATTCTACAATCGGTGAACATGATTGGCGCACATGGTTACAGGACAATGTAGGTAGAACACGCAAGAATAAATTGTGCATACGAAACGTAAGGAGTGTGCATAGGTGGGATGCATCGCGCGCGGATGCACAGTTCAGCTACACGCAGGATTTACACCACTTCAAGAGATTGTGCTAATATTGAGTATAGTACATCCGGCGGTTGAGTGCCGTCTACTTATGTATGTCTTAAGTCTCCAGATGTACATAGTGGTGTTAGTTCTCATTTGTGCCACTCACGTTGCAGCCATTTATCCTAGCGGTAATCGTACCCTCTACTTTTGTGGATTGAACTCTACGCGTGTCCCAAGCCATGAGTTCAATCCCTACCAAATGCACTATTATTTGAATTTACTTACAACCTTTACTTTACTATTGAATGCAATCCGTCTGTTAGTTAATGTTGATACAATTGGACTAAATCGTCAAACCACTCCAATACCATGTCCCATGTAGCTCAGTACAGAGGTACATGGTTATATATTTTCAAGTGCAAGATAGATACAGCTAGAGCAACTAGGATATAAAATGTTGACTAGATCTAGCTCAGTTGCTAGAAAAGCTAGAATTAGGCAGACCTTCTAGGATTGGATATGTGCCATTATTCTAGGAGATTTACTAGGAAGCTAGAGTGACTAGAATGACCAGATCTAGATGCTCTAGCGCGTTCTAGAGGCATGTCATTTTCCTGATGAAGGCTTCCCTCTATTCCACATTCTTGGAGCGATTATGTCCGCCTTGATACAGTCAAGTATAGACATGTTCACTTGATCAGTAGCATTGGCGAGACTGGTCTTCTCGATTATGATATGATGGATCAAAGTATGAGTTCTGTCGTGTGCTAGCTAAAGGATCATGCCACATTGCCACTCGACTGTTTCTGCGTACAGCTTGTTGCCCCCTGCTAAGCGCATGAATTGATCGCCAAAAGAGTATGTCCGTGTTCCTCCTGTGACCGCGCTTCTGTCAGTCCCCCGTGAGCTCAGATGCACGAACTAATGTTCTACCAGTCGCCGCGATTTTCAATGCAGCTTCAATCGCTCACACTCTTGCACACTAACCTCTAGGCTCTTTTAACCCCAGATATTCGTTGGGCAAATATCTTTCTCCAAGATATTCAATTCATCGTCTGTACAACTATCCTGTGTTTAAGATATACAAATGGCTGTAGGCCAAAAGGTATCATATGCTAAACCATCTTTCGGTCAAAAGCGTATACGCATACAATATTGAAGCGCCCGTGCAGTGAGGTAGATCAAACCTGTCACAACCTTCGAGCTATGTCTTCAAACATGGCGTCTTGGCGACAAGTGCTTTCTGCCTTTGAAAACTCTTTGAAGGCACCGGTATGTGGTTTTAAGCTTCCAACAGCGTTCTCAGCTCACGCGAGGGATTTTGTGGTGATACAGGAGATCGGCATGTGGCATATTGTTGTCAACAATTTTTTGCAGAGAAGTGCATCGGTGGTGCATCGGCTTGCCCTTCTTCAGGCCGGTAAGTTCTCATCGACAGCAAGCCCCTCAATTCATAAATAGGTTGAAACTACCATGGACCGCGACTATATTACTAATTTAAGTTAGCAGTGGCGAACGCTAAAAAGAAGGAATGGCGCAGGCCGTCAACGACGTTGTTGTCATAGGCATTATAGGTGCGCGCCTCCATGTTTCGCGAGGAAAGGCTATATTTTTTGCGTCTATAGATCAAACAGCAACGCGTATCTAGGAGTACTAGAACAGCATAACGTGAGGGTTGAAGAAGAATGGCAATGGCAATGGCCAGGATGCAGAAAGTAAATGGATAGCATAAGGCGGATATTGACAAGGTAGAAAATGTCTACAGATGGCTTGGAGAGCGTAAACACACTTAAGTAGAATGTAAAGGTAATAAAAGTACGAAATAAAGAGTCCAAGGAAGTCTATAGGGTCAAACCCGGGAAGGGGCCTCAGTTGATCTTCAGCAATTCGACCTCATACTTCAGGGTTGAGTTGGGTGGAATTGACAATGACGGAATGCCTTGGGCACCATATGCCTGTAGCGTAGACCTCAATGGCTTTGTTTAAAATTGAGCAATAAATTAAACGTACGAAATCTGGTGTTAGGACCAGAATCGCTCTTTGTCCAAGACTGAGCTGCATGACACCTAGGGGCACGATAAGAAGTGTTTAATAGATGCGTCAAGGTCAAACACTTGCCTTCGTCCAAACCTTTGTGCACCCTGCCCATGCCGATGTCAACAGTATATGGTTCACCACTGGAGTTGTGGTAAGTAAGCTCAAAACAAAGCTGTACACAGCTGTAGCACAAACCTGTCGTAGGTGGACGCAAATTTCGTTCCATCAACCAATGTTGCGACATAATTCATAACTACCTTATCTGAGGAAGACGTGAGTTAAATGCGCAGAACGACAAGGGTGGTTCAGTTTCAAGGGCGACATACCGCCTTTCTTGGGGAAGGATCGGCCATCACCTGCAGAAATAGTCTGCACAGTGAAACCCTGCAATTAACAGAAAGTAAGTGTATGAGGAATATAGCGGCAGATAGAGCAATACAGGACTTGGAGACTGGTCATTCAAGTCTTTTTTGGCCAGACATTCAGATGACGACACCTCCTCTGCGTCCTTTCCATCTGATACCGAAGTTGGGATAGGCGCCGATGGGGTGTTATCCGAAGTAACCAGAGTACCCTCGCGCTGCTGGGCTTCGGTTGAGCCTTGGGTCTTACAAGAACAGGGCTTATTAAAGAGTTGAAGTTCCAGCTGTGTTTCCATGTCCTCTACTTTGGCCCGTAATTCAAAAATGGTGAGATTCAGCGCACGATTTGCTTCCCGCAGGGTCTGACGCTCGGCAAGAATGTCCTGGTATTTGGTGGCCAACCTTTGGGATTCCTCTTGAGCGTCCTCGAACATTTTTCGGCAGTCTGCAGCTTGCTGCAGCGCGTTTTTGAGGGTATCATAGAGGGAGTCCATGGTGGGTACTCGCATTGATTAGAACGATGAATAGCTAGGTGCCTGAAATGTAACGGTAGGGGGAGAGATTGATGGAGCCGTTAGCCGCCCTACTTTTCTATTTCGGCAACATCTAGATGCTATATTCAATACCACCACCTTGAACTGAATCGCAGCGGAGACAACATTCGCGATTATCTGTACCCGCAACGTTCGTTTTGTTCAAGTTGTTGTGAACGGTCAACTTTATCTTTCATCTTCAAGTTCAGTAATCTTGAAGAATTTTGATCGAAAGCAATCCTTTTTATTCCTTAGTGAAATAGACTGGATGATCATAGTCGAAGTTATTCAAATGTCATGATCAAGGCAAAGAAACACTTTGCTGGAGCCGCTGCTGAACCAAGAAACAAATACTTATTAGACAGACCCATTGAGGGCCTCTTGCTGCTTAGTTCATCTAGCCCCTTTTCACTCTCGGCAGAGAACCTTCCGGCACCGGTAATCAACTTCCGGTGTGGGGAAAGGTGGGGAACCGGTTAAGTTGGCTCGTGCACTTCTTGTCCGCCTTCGCACCTTCTCTTCCTCCATATCCCTCCTTGCCCTCTCTCCTGCTCAAGTAATACCCAGCTATGGCTGACCGTCTCGCTCAAGTCTCTGGACACGTCGCAAACACTTATGGACGCGGTTTATTGAACGGGGAGGTTGCGATCATCACTGGTAAGTCTCCGGCTTCAACTGGTCGTCTGCTACGGAGTCTCGCAACGAAGTCCCTATACATACACTTGGGTAGCATTCCGATGAAATAGTAGAAAGAAGAGAGGGTGTTCAAAGGATCTGCTTCTACTGGATGCTGAACGTTCCCCTCTTTCCTCCCCCAGGTGCTGGTCAGGTAATGATTTGCCTGCGTCGTTGCATGGTTCCGCACTGAACGCGTTCTCACTTCTGACCAGGGTATTGGTCGCTCCTGCGCTCTTCTCTTTGCTAAGGAGGGTGCTAAGGTCGTCATCAGCGAGTGAGCTTGCAAATAATTTAAGCAATGGTGGTGAACGTATTACTCACGCGTTTCTGGCAGCATTGACGCTAAGCGTCTCGAGTCTGTTGAGGCTGAAATCAAGGCTGCAGGAGGAGACTCCCTCTCTGTGGCCGGAGATGTTGGTGCCGACGACTTCCCCAAGAAGATCGTTGATGCCACTGTCGCGTGAGAAGACGTTGCTCCCTGATTTTTCTGTAGGAATATTGGCTAAATAAATCTGTTTGTTGCTCAATGCAGCAAATACGGTAAGATCAACCATATCGTGAACAACGCCGGATTCACGTTCGACAAAATGCTGCACACAACACCGGACGATACCTTTGATATCATCATGAAGATCCATGTCCGCGCGCCTTTCCGTCTCATTCGCCAGGCTGCGCCATACTTCCGTGTCAAGGTTCGTTCTTCGCGTCCCTTCTGTTTCTTACGTCGACTAAATGTCATTGATTACAACTTTCAAAAATGCAGCCCGACCAGCGCGAGAACCGCTCCATCATCAACGTCTCCTCAACGTCCGGTCTGCACGGAAATGTTGGCCAGGCCAACTACGCCGCTGCGAAGGCTGCCGTGCTTGGCCTCACCAAGACCATCGCAAAGGAATGGGGTCCCTTCGGCGTCCGCGCTAACACTGTCGCCTTTGGCTTGATTCACACACGGTATGTGGCGGACTGGCAGCCCTTCTTTTTTACCCTGACTTACTGAGTAACGCGCGATGGCCAGCTTGACCGCATCCAAGGAAGCCGGTGTGACAATCGAAATTGACGGCAAGAAAGTCGCACTTGGTGTCCCCGGGGCACAGCGCCCCGTCTCGAAAGAGCCTGCTCCCGAAACATACCCCTTTATACCCCTCCGCCGTGGCGGGACCCCCGAGGAAGCTGCTAGTTCGGTACTCTTCCTTGCTTCGCCTTTAGCTTCGTACGTCTCAGGTCATACCCTTGAAGTCACTGGTGGTGCTGGGATCTAAAAGTGCAATGAATTGTATTTGTACGGGGAATTGATTGATATAAACATGCACAATGTATCTTTTTTCCTCGACATTACGTGCTATCTCTGGTTAATTAGGTCACCGTTGAAAGTTCAGTGTGCAGATGGATTTTCCATGTCAACTTTTGAAGAGGCCATCCAGTGCAACCGACCCGCTCAACTAATGGCCGCTGACACGGGCGCTTATTGACATTTCCCCCCATTATTCGCCAGTGAGTGGCAAAGCCTCTAGAAGTCCTCTGGCCAGATATATTTGGCCCCTTTGTTGATTAGAGAAGAGCTCCACAAGTCAAAAAAAAATAACTAGTGGCGGATCTGGCATACATACTGTCAACCCTCAAGTGCCAATGGAATTACCTAGTGGTTGAGTGCAGCCCATACTATCATTGACCAGTACCTCGTACTTTACCACAACCTCGTACTTTCGCCATTCCTCCCGTTTTCCTCAGGAATTATCCGTTGTGGGGGCTTTGCATGGTGCCCTATAGCTTATATATTTGCTTTGGTATCGATTCAAGAGGGAGACAACGACGGGAAAGGGTGGTCAAAAGTTGGCTCTTGTCACTCTCTGTCACATTTACCGCCAAAATGTGTGACAGTACGAGGTAGTGGTAAAGTACGAGGTACTGGTCAATGATACATTGATAGTAGCCCCGGTATTACCGCCTTGGGGGATGGAATTGAGGTAGCCGACCTGTGTGACAGAGGTGACAGCACAATGACAACCGGAAAGTTGAACCTCGCCGATCCCGCCTACCGTAACTATCCCTCTGATTAGAGCCTGATGATATCATATTGGCACGACCGCCTGTCAACGCGTCTCGGCTCTTTTGTCGTGGATTTTGTCTTTCATCTCCCTCATTCTATTTTAATGCCACCACTTGCAACCTCATTTAATGGATTCCTATCCTAATCAACCAGCCGTTCAGCCCTTCAAACTCAAGTCAAAATCGAGACAGCCACCCCACAGCCACCTCCTGCCAGCTCGAACCAAACCACCGTCAACGCCACTCCACATTTATCACCGTTCCCTTCGTCATGAGCAGCAACGGAACAGAAGACGCCAGCGCCGACTCAGAGCGCTACAAGCTCATGTTCTGTGTTGTTGATCAGAATTTCATCCGCACCAGCAGGTTCTTGTCGTTACGTGTCCAGGAAGGGGTCTGCGTAGAAGATTTTCTTGAAGCGGTTCTGGCTAAACACCCTGGCATCTTCGACCTTGTCACCGCGAAAATCTACTATGTTCCTGGCGGACTATCTCCTTCAGATCCGGAGAAGTGTGAAAGCGAGGGTTGGGTAGACGTATGCCCCCCCATCCAAACTTTCACGCGAGATGCCGAAGCTCTTCACGCAGATCCCGCGCTTTGGACCAAAATTCCGGATGACATTCGGAAGATATACTACGTGATACAAACATTACCACCCGCACCTGTCAAAGGTTTGTTATCGCTCTTCCTTCTCGTCACTTCAATTGCTCATTTCTGTGGATCAACATAGCTATCAATGGTGGTGGTACGTCAAGGTTCTTAGATCGCACACATGGCAGCCCTCTGACCTTTTATTTCCGCCTATCCCTGCTCATACCTTGCCTCCATCCCTCACCTTACCACTGGCTCGCTTAATTGCCATGATCTACCTGCGTGCGATTGTTGCTTTGTTGCTCTAGATGAGAACTCTGAATGGACAGGTGCGTGCTGTATGTCGCGTTTAATCCCAGCAAGCATTGAATCCTTCCCGAAAACAGTTGAGCAACGATTACCTCTACTCTGTGAACCAAGGATCCCAACAGGGCCGCCGTCTGCGCTCGCAAAAATATCTCCTGCGGAACTCCACAAATCCAATTTGCGCCGTTACATCAATTATAACTGCCCTCGCGAAACGGAGTCGATATCACTCACACTACTGTCCAAAGTCTTCGGCTACTTCAAGGATGATTGCAACCGTGACCCGGACTCCGAAATGGTTCAAGTGATGTACACATATGCTGAAGCGGCTCTTGCCACTGCGGAAGATTTGTCGGCGCCTATGGACGAAAAATCTCTGATGGAAAAGTTCAACACTCGATTCGAAAGGCTCTACGACTTCACGTTTGCACGAAGCATGCAGCAATACGAAACGGATGGACACCTCGTCAGGAAGGGTCGCTTGGTGCTACTTAGAGAACCCAAGAGTCGTAACCCGAGTGGCGACGCCCTTGTCCAAGGTGCAGACTACTATCGACATTTTTACGTGAATCATCATAAGGAGTTGGGTCATCTACCAGAAGGCGACGTCTTACCGGCATTTTTAATCACCTATCAAGGTACGCGATACTCTGGATCTTCATGGCCACTGCCCTCACCCAAGCAATAGGTCCACTCATCAACGTTTATGGCATTGCATGTGTGGATAAGGGACAAGTCCAGTGCGAGTACCTCACATCCGTGAACGCTGGTTGTCACTGGACAAACAGGGAGGAGCTGTACAAACTGGCACGGATTCTCTACGCTCTTCGCAAAGCCTTTGACCGCTTGGACGAACTCCCGGAGCTATCAGAGGCGCCAACATCTCCGCCACGAAAGCGACAGAAGATGACGCGACCCGCGCAGACGGTCTGGCCGTATCCGCGCACATTCACCAGGCTCGGTTCGGATACAGATGTCGAATTCCAGTATCTGAAGCGGCTCGATGGCGAAAGGTATCTGTTTGAGGTGCAACCTGTAGACGAGCCTTCCTCAAAGAAGCTACTAGTCAAATTCACCCAATCCTATGGTCGCGCTGTTCACGAAGAACTTGCGCGCTCAGGGTATGCTCCAGAGCTTCTTGGGTTCGGTGACCTCTCTGGTGGCTGGAAGATGGTCGTCATGGAGTACCTCGAGAGTTGTGTTTGGAAGGATGGCACCAGTTTGTCTGAGAATCATCCAGTCATCCAACGGGAACTCTCCACTGTGCGCAGCAAAATTTTTCCCCTGCTCAAGGCGAAGGGCTACGTTCACGGCGACATACGATTGGGCAACCTCATGTTCCGAATGGACGGAGCGGGTGACGACTCGGACCCCGCAGTGAAGCTTGTTGACTTTGACTTTGCTGGCGATGCAGGTAAGGCCACTTATCCTTGGAATCTCAACCCTGCATGCCGTCCAGTAGATCAGAGGCCTTGTGCTCCTCTTGAGTTTCCACACGACGATGCTTCGCTCAAGATAATGGAAGACACGGGTCGAGGCTTGGTCAATGGGGCTGGTTTGCGCCATTAGTAAAGTGTAACATGCTGTTGAATAATTTATCACCGTCTTCACTTGCACTTTTCCATATAATTGTTACTACTCCTGACTTTTCGTTGTGAAGAATGCTGTGCAATGCAATCCATGATAAATGTATAAACATGTACTGGTATAGCATGACACAAGACAAGACAGGTGAATGTAACACAAACAGTAGGACTATAATCATATAGCAGCAGCATGGTATGATGGGGGGTATATCGAATGTATCTCAGGTGCTCGTATTCGCGGATGTATTCTGTCCAATCAGTTCGAAGAAATAGATTCATCAGCAAAGCTTACGCAGCATCTGGTAGAATAACGTACCACCGATAACGAGTCGAGCATAATAGTGTCGATATGGGGGCACTTCTCCTTGTCGGCAACAGCAGCGACCTCGTGGACGACATACGGAGCTGCAGCCCCTTGATGCGGTCAACGACACCAGTCTGGTCAAACAGAGTAACCACCAAGAGTATCGTGCGCTTCGCGAAGGCCACCATCTTGCTTAGCCACGTCTCAATGCTGCTGTGGCTGATCTGCGACGTGATGTTGAAAAACTTGCTGCCCTTGGTCTCGACCCACATGTTGCCCTACATGAGCGAGATGAGACGCTTGGAAATGGAGAGACCCAATTCAGTACCCCGTATTCCTGCAAACGAAAGCGGGCCAAGTTAGCCCTGGTGAGTCAGATGAAAACGATGAGAACTAATACGCACTCGGGTGGTAGAACCGTCTGCCTGACAGAACGTGTCGAAGATGAGGTCCAGCTTGTATTTGGCAATACCAATACCGGTATCAGTAACACAGAACTCCAGAGTCACGCTCTGGTCGTCGAGCGCCAACAGCCTCGTGCTAAGCGCGACATGGCCCTTCCTCGACGCCTTGCTGGGCGTGAACTTGATGGCATTGCCAACCAAGCTGGTGATGATCTGTCGCAGACGGAGGGAGTCGCCGATGAGCTGGTCGGGGATATCTGGCTCGACGTCGTATGTGAGGTGGAGGTTGTTCTGAGTAGCGCGCACGACGAGGATCTTGAGGATACCAAACACCGTCTGCCTTAGGGAGTAGGACACGGCTTCCATGGTCATGCGACCACGGCTTCGACTGTACGACTCGGTCATTAAACAAAAAACTGAGAGGAAAAAAGATTCGCGTACTCTTCGAAATATCCAAGATATAATCTGGTGCGACATGTTGGCCAAGAACTCAGACTTACTCCTGTTCGCCAGCTCAGCGGCTTCCCTGGCAGCAGTGTTCTTCTGGATACTGTCGCGCAAGTTGAACATCATCTTGATTGATCTGGGTCTCCAACGAGTCCATCTCTCCGCTGGCTTCGACAGTGATGAATTGTGTGAAGTCGCCGTCCATAGCTGCTGCCGAAATCTGTGCAAAGCCTCGCATTTGCGTTGTCAAGTTTCCAGTCATCGTGTTCACGGACAAACTACACGCAAGAGGACATCGGTCAACGAGAGCTACGAAGGAGAAAGAGAAAGAAAAAACGCACGTAATTTCCTGCCAGATTCCTTGGACGTTACCGACCTCAGCCTGGACACCGAGCTTTCCTTCCGTTCCGACCTCCCTAGCAACTCTCTTCAGCTCAGAAGCGAAGATAGCCAACTGGTCGATCATGTCGTTGATAGTGTTCACCAAGCTTAACATCTCTCCGGACACCGAGACACCAGTAATCTTCTGCGTCAAGTCTCCGCGAGCCACAGCGGTGGTGGCCACTGCGATGGTTCGTACTTGCAGTGTCAACTACGAAACATCAACAGGCGTTAGTAAAGAAGGAAATATAGATTAGTGGAGGTCTTCACGTTAGCAGCCATGGCGTTGACATTGTCAGTCAAATCCTTCCAGGTTCCTCCAACATTCGTAATACAGGCTTGGCTCCCCAACTGACCCTCAGTTCCGACTTCTATTAAAACTCAGAGCGCCGTGCGAAGGATGCAGCCAAATAACTTCGCGCACGGTTGCAATCTCCTCATGAGGTCGGACGACGTTCGATATGCTGGGCAGGAGAGTCGAGAAAATCGAGTCTCCAAGGCCGCATCCCGAGGACAGAAAGAAGCCCACATTGAAGACCGCTTCTTCGGAAATTAATAAAGTATCTTGAACAGGATAGGTGGGCTCTCTACGCGGACGTTACTGGCTGGCGTTGTCAAGGAAAGGCTGAGAAACTTTTTGTTGATGTTATCGAGCGAGCCATGCAAAAATGAGGAAGAGCACCAAGGTGAAGAGGAAGAACCGGTTTGAGGGTCCATGATCTCCGAAAAAGGGGCCTTGGACGACGCGAAGAGGTGACGATGTGGGATGAAGGAAACAGGTCCGATGAGTTCTGTAGCCATGAGCTTCGATGATACTTAGCGCCAGGAGCCTATAAAATAGATTGAAATACTTACCCACAACCAGCTTCGCCTCCTCGAGCTGTACAGACTCAAAACACAGGACAACGAACATGGACGGCGACGAGGGAGCGCTTATTGAGCCCTTCGGCCCTAACAGCAGCCAACATCATGGACCAAAGACACGCTGACGAAGGACCTCTTCTATGTTCATCTTTTTAGCCAAGAACCCAGGAGATCACAACGAAGAAATGTTCAAAAACGCACAAACATTTCTGGTAAGCCACGGGCTGGTATGCTTAGTCAGCACCCGAATAGGCGTCCGCAGACAGTCGATCTGAAATATGGCAGAGTGTCGGAAGAGATCCATGAAACGGTTGCAGAAGGCGGTCTTGGGCTGACCAAGTCTTGCGTTTGTGTAGTCATCAAGTTCGGAAGGGGAATAGAGAGATCGTCCAAAGAAGTTGATGCGAAGATGTGCGGGCGTGCTTGACCTCGACAATGCCCCAAAGCATGCCCCGCAGGACCACCAAATCAGGCGCGGAACACACTAAAATATCCCCTGCAGCTTTTAAAATCGTTTCCCTTGCTGATATTCCACCTGGAGCGTGCTCCGACGAAACTTCGTGCCCGTGGGTTCCTATTTACACTGTCAAATGATGCACAATCCGTTGTAGAGGGGCCTGGAGTGCCCTGTCTCTGGTTAATTAGGTCACCGTTGAAAGTTCAGTGTGCAGCTGGATTTTCCATGTCAACTTTTGAAGAGGCCATCCAGTGCAACCGACCCGCTCAACTAACGGCCGCTGACACGGGCGCTTATTGACATTTCCCCCCATTATTCGCCAGTGACTGGCAAAGCCTCTAGAAGTCCTCTAGACAGATATTTTTGGCCCCTTTGTTGATTAGAGAAGAGCTCCACAAGTCAAAAAAAAAACTAGCGGCGGTTCTGGCATACATACTGTCAACCCTCAAGTGCCAATGGAATTACCTAGTGGATGATTGCAGCCCATAGCCCCGGAAAGGAAAAGTAGTGTGGCTCATTTCTGTATCTCTTCGTCGCTTGCAATCGCCCACCAATATTCCCTTCTCCGTTTGATGTTTCTGTTTGTTTTTCTCGATAATGCCTTCTGTCGTTGAGCATTGTAGAAGTCTTCGGTTGGATTCTGGAATGCCACTCTGAAATAATGACCAATATTTTCCTTCTTGTGGCCCCTGAGAGGGAACCCTCATCACATTGACGTCGATGATTGGCAGGCAGAGAATCAGGAGAGAAGATAACGCTCCTCCCTCAATCGTCTTCCATGATCATGCATGGTGAAATTTCACCATTTATACGCAAATTCGGTAACCAAAAACGGACAGGATGCACTCCCTGAGGTCTCTGGCATGTTGATGTCGGGCAGCATGAAGATTCGTGCATATATACATGCAGAAGGACTGCATTTCAGGTCTCGTTCTTGCTCGTTCTCCCGCCCCATCGTCGTTGGCAGAGAAAATGCCGACACCCTCCTTTACCATCAGCGAGTTCTCTGCCCTCGTCTCAGCCGCGCTTGATAGTCGCGGTGCCAGTTCAGAGCCCACCCTCGGAAACGGTTTCCTATCACCAAACGGAACCGACGTCAGCAAGCTCGAGTCCAAGGCACGTTCGCGATTTTAATGTTTCAATGAAAGCAACTTGAGGAGGTATTGACTGCCTTGGGATTTGGACTCTTCAGACAAATCTTGCATTGCCTGTACCAGAGTTGATTGAACCACGATCTCTGTGGTTTGATAGTCCCCTAATTGAACCGGCGTCCATGGGCCAAGGAGGGTCTTCGGGTGACGCGTGTCAGGGACATCATGGCAAAACTTTCAACGTTAGTTTAATTTACATAAAATTAAACAAGGGGCGATCCGGCTCCCAGGACTCTTTTACCGTTCTTTCTTTTCCTTCACGACTCTGCGACGACTAGCTCATACTAACGCGCCCCATACAGGCTGGGAACCCGAAGGACGGAGGGCGCAAGGCTGGGTATAAGAAGAAAATCCGCAAGCAGCTTAGCCTTACCTTCAATTCTCGACTTGACGGCTGTATTTCGCGTTCAAAGGCGAAGATGCTCCTGGTGCAGCCTCCCGGCGAGGGCCCATTTCCACCAGCCGTGACGGTGCCAGCTATCCAAGTCAGGGGGCCTATTCCAGCCGCCTCGATGTCAGAAATTGATCTTGGGGCCAACTGCCTATACCTTGGGAGCGGAGGCGCGTGTGGAAAGTTTGCAGCGCAGGAAACGACACCGAAGGGTTCAACACTTTCCCCTCCGCCAGCAATCATGTCTGAACGCGTCGAATCCTCAACCCCATCGCTCGGACTATTCAGCAGGATCAAGCGCCATTTGTCGATGACGAATTTGCGGCCTAGCGCTACGACCACGTCCCAAGAGCATGTCGAGGCGGTTGTTGGAGGACAAGAGCTACAGAGTGCGGCGACGCGCGCTGGGACCGGCGCACGTGAAAACGCGTTCACGTCGGGGCCTGTAGTCTCCTTCGCGTCCTCACCTTCCTTCCATTCCGCTTTGCCCGCCCCTTCAACGATAGATTCTACGCTCGATAGCTGTCCTGACACCACCCGCTCAGTGTCGACACCGCCGTCTCTCCCAAGGGATTCATTGACTTCTTCTCCATCCTTGTATTCTCGCGAAAGCGCAGACGCCTCAGATCTGGCGTCATACATTGGTTCCTCGTCCTCATTTTTCGCTGCGACCGCACGGGGGCGCGACGGAAGGAAGAGCAGGATTGGCAGCGAGGAGTGTGACGATGCGTGTACTGACGGTAGCGCGTCAGTTGCGGGCCACGGGTCGCTTATGAGCGAATCAGAGACGAGCCGTGCAGATTTCACTGACGTTCTGGACTACGACACCCCTGAGGCGAGCGCGGCGGACTGCTACATGCCATATGTGCCGCTCATCATGCAGCACGAACGCCTTCAGCACCATCTCAGAACACGCGTTTCCCTGGATGAAGTCGCGTCGTTAGCTCGGTCTTCTGTCAGTTCGAAACCCTCAGTGCGCCCACGAGCGACTATGGCCTCCTTGCGGGATACCTACAAAGCCCCCAAGACGAAGGCAAGCGGCGCTAGACCAAGGAAGCATGTCCCTCCACCTTTGAAGGCGTCCTCCTCCAGACTTCGCTCCAATTCACCGACAATGGGTGCACCGTGCAATCTGGGGGAAAATACCCAGCGTGAACCTCACTCTCCTACCTCGACTGTATCAAGCAAATCGCCTATCACCCCACAGACACACTTCAATTTCACCACTGATGCTCACCCTCATACCATCAAAGAGTCAACTGAACAGATTGACGAGGGAGACGACGAATTTCTCCAGGGCATCCGGGCAGTAAGCTGATCTGATTCCTTTTCGGCTTGCCTTTCGCTAACATCTTTTGTGCAGGGAAAAGTTGAAGAGTCGAAACTGCATATATTTACTACCTCCTCTCAGACAGCCGCGCCTAATGTGAATGTACATCCACCCACTCCGCCACTCCCCTCTCTTCAACCTGCGTTTGTGGAAGAGTATACGCAGTCAAAGTCGCCAATTGGTGTAATCGACGCGATTGACCAGAAGAGTGCATTCTTCGCTCCGCCCCCTTCTCCTACACGCTCTATTTCTCGGAGGTGCAGCGCAAAAGCTCCCCCGCCCATGGCACCGCCCCCATCGGGACCACTACCCCTTCCGCCGGTGCCTTCCACCAGCTTCGAAAGCTCCCGTCCCACGGTAAGTTTCTGAACTAATATACTTCTCTAACTTATCATTGTATACACACTCCTTACACCCGACGCTACATTCTTATTTCCTACTTAATGAGAGCATCTACAGTTGGTTGATAGCTACGTATTTATTAAAACTATACTCTACGACCCTTAAATTTCTCCCTCTCTCACTGTCTACCGATATCACAAATTTGCCATGCTTACACGTTTGCTTGTCGTTCTATC
This sequence comes from Psilocybe cf. subviscida, assembly GCA_013368295.1. NCBI lineage: Eukaryota > Fungi > Basidiomycota > Agaricomycetes > Agaricales > Agrocybaceae > Psilocybe > Psilocybe cf. subviscida. The sequence continues at coordinate 4,330,063 of JAACJJ010000056.1, read as the reverse complement.
CAGATGGAGCCAAGCATGCCCTTCTATTCACCGCCAAATGCCCATCATGAATGGCCCACGACCCACCGAACACCACCATTCATAAACGGATCACCGGCACCGACGACAGGAATGCTCCCAGTATTCAAGAAGCCAAGCCAAGCTGAGAATGTCGGCGCAGAGTCACAAAGTCTCCTGGACTTCACCCCAGCGAACGACAGTGGCGTCGCTTTTGGCGACCATCGTATCAGCTGGGACTCGGTGAACACCGAGTCCGTGCCGTCTTCTGCGTTCTTCTCGGCGCGGTCTCATTTCTCGGACGATGATGTCGACCACGACGACGACAATGATGACGACGAGTCTAGTCTGCGTCTATCGCTGACTGAACGCCTTGACTCCGACGCTCTGTCAGATTCTTCTTGTACGAGCTCGGAAGGCACGGAGGGGTACGCACAGAACGCAATAGTCACAGCAAACACCCGCGCCAATGCGACCACCGCCCGACACCTTCCTACACGGCTCATCGGGGTTGGAAGGCAGCAGCTTGAGCCTACTTCTGGGAATACAATTGTCGACTGGACACTTACGCTAGGCTCGCCCTCGCCCCGACGAGTCTCGAAACAGCAGTCCTTAGCCGATGTCCCTGGCAGTCGCTACTTGCGTAGTGGCTCAGTAGCACTCTCCGCACACCCAGCCTCTGAGGATTCCGAATGTGAGGCACCGACGGCGTCTATGCCATCCACAGCGCGAAAACTTGCCATTCCCGCCATCGGTATTGACGCTCCATTTCCGGACCGAGTCAACCTGCGCACGCGAACGAAGAGCGAGTCCGCACTTGGGAAGAGGACACCGAGTGGGGCTCTAGCAGCGCGGGCGGCGACACCCAATCGGAACGGGAACGACGACTGGACTCTGTCGATGCCACTTCCTTTCTTCGCGAAGCCAGCGAAAGCTACTGTATCTGTGTCGAGAGCAGATGCTCAAGACGACGGCGTTCGGTTCACAGAGCCACAGAAGGATATCGTTGTGACTGTGGCTGGGGTGGACCTATACCAGAGAAACCACGTCCGCCAGGAGTGTGATCAAGACGAGGTATCACCTGCTGAGGATGACACGGCCAGCGCAGCGCCCAACGTGTTTACGGTGCCACGAGTTGTCTCCGCCGGAAGTGGGATCGAGAGTGCGACCCGCTCCAAAAGCGATGCCAAGCGAATTTCTCTTCTCGATGAGCAGGTTTTCGACACAGTGGCAGGGGAGGAAAGCAATGAGAACCTCGCCAAGCTGGATATCCTCTCGCGGGACCTAGCCAGGTTCAACGACCTTCTGCGCCATAGCAAATCCCTACTGGAGATGAGACCAGGGTCCAGTGGGAGTGAAACGCAGAGTGACTCACATAGTTTCAGCAGCAGTGTAATTGGAATCTTCCAAGGCAACGAGGGTCTAGCTGGGACTTCGTCCCCTGCACGCAAGCAGGTTTGCCGCGACGAGATCCAAGTGACATCATACGCTGCGCCTCCTATTGTTCCTAGCGCGCATCCTTCCAAATCGCAATTACCTGTAGAGAAGCCGGAAATATCCTCGGACTCAATCGATGACCACGTTGCGGAATCGATCTCCCCAATGCGTTTTTCATCGTTGGCACCACCCGCGCCAGGTTCCGGCGGCTACAGGTCGAGTGTTATTAGCACCTCCAGTACCTCCAGTTCTGCGACCGTTACGCCGATGAAGATCCGTTCTTTGCTCCCCTCTGCGTCACCGCCCGTGATGAACAGCACACAGAAAACCTCATTCTCCGTGAGAAAAGGTGAATCCCGTTCGCCCCCGTCTTCTTCAACCCCAGTAGTCAAACACGGGCTGGTGGTCGGGTCAGCTTTGAAGCCGTCTTTCCGCCAGTCGAAGTCTGTCGGGTCGTCGCGGTCCCTGAGAATCGATACCGATACAACGAACCTCTCTGTCAAGCCCATTGCCGACAAAGATAGCTTGGGCGGAGAAATCACGCCCAAAAACACTTCTTATGTGTCGCCACCCTCGCCGTCTGTGCCTGTGGAGGATGAAGTACTTTCAACCTTCCTTCTTGAACCACTGGCAACATGTACTGATTCGGGTACGGCAACTTCTATGGTTGGTGACCCTGCTCCCACTCATACCGCTTCTACAGGTGCCCATAGCCGACGGGCATCTTGCTCTTCTTTGACGTTGAGGACTTGCGCCAGTTTTTCGGGCTCGCCATCATCAAAAATGCATGCCGAGTCCCTGACCATGAGTTCTTCTGCTTTACCCCCTCCTTGCCTCAACTCTTCGACTTCTTGTCTAACACCGTCCGAGGTGCTGTCTTCTGTCGGCCAAGCTTCTCATACTACTGAAGTGATGTTGAAAATCGGGGCCTCAAAATCAAAAGGTACCGTTCACCAAGACATTGGCACGAACTTAGAGACTAAGCTATTGCCTTTGAGGTCTTCTTCCCTCTCCTCAGGGATCTCTTCTAAAAGCAGTATGGGGTCGACGCGACCTGTTGCACCAAATCTAGAATATCGCATTCGACAACTTAGGCTGCTGGGCGTCGATGCATCTCCTCTGCTGATAAGCCATACCGATTCTGCGCAGATAGTGCGAGAAGCAAACACGCTGAACAAGACTAGCACAGTCCCCGAGATAGATGCTGATTCTGTATGTTCTGGTTCTCATCACAGTGTCCGCTCAAGCTTCAGCAACCACTACATAGACCAGGGCATGTCAAGTACCGAATCAGAATCAACGCTCTAGATCTGACCCACCTTCTGCTCAATATTTATGCAGTTAGTATTGGACCTTCCGGAGTTCGTCAATCCCGTATGCCCCTCGTTTTGTTATCACTCCCACCATATATCATTCCACCTATTGCTCATCATGATATGGGTGTCTATTTAAACAGCCTTACTATTTATTATAAATGCTCACAATGGTATTTCTACGTCGATTGTAATTATCTTACTGACTGTTAGTCCTGCTTTGTTCATATTAACGCGGAAGCTTGCACATGCTCACAGCCTGCACATGAAATCAAGGAGCGATGGACACGAACGGAGTGAGAGAGAGCAACCCACCATGGACCAGCTATTGATGGTTGGTTAGGATTTCAAATCACGAACTTGATGCAGGCCATGTATAGGCCTGGAGGCGCTGCGCCGTTCACTGTAAAGATGCTTAAAAATGGATTACTCTTGGTAAGTACTTGGGTGGTACTAACTAGTGAGTGCTTCACATGTTTTGAGGCAAGCGTGTGATTTGTTTTAGGCATCTTTCATTCGTGGCTTTCATGTTGTATGGAGACGCAACCTCTGAAATTGTCTACCGCTGTGCTTATTTTATGCCTTCGGAGACGACTTGTACGATCAAGCTGCAACTACCCCCTGAACTGACCACCATCTAAATATCATCCTAGACACTCGGCACAAGCCACTTTTCAACCTCGCGTGAATACATCTTCCGATTGAGAAGCTGAGATGAGAAAACTCCATTAGTTTTACGCCCCTGCTAGTTGCCTCACAAAGTGCTGTGGTTCTCAATAGGTCTGGAAACCGGGTCCTATTAAGTAGGACAAAGAGTTGATTACACGATGACCGGTATCTGTTGAGCATCGGTACGTATGCTTGACGAGCTGCTCACAGTTTGGTCTACTAGGTCCCCCATGAAGACTCATCGATGCCTCACTTGTCCTAAATCTCTCCCGGTACGTCCCGCTCGTTTCCTCCACTGCGGCTCCGACAGTAACTTTGCTTTAATTTAGAGGCCTTGCAGTGTTCTTATCCCAAACATCATGCTCAATCTAACCCTCGCAGAGTTTTCATGTTCTCAACGAGTGAGCGAATTCCTTGCTCATCGTTATCTTCGGTTGTAACGCCTTCTAAGTCGAAGCTTCCCTCAGCCCGCGACTCGCCAGCAGTAATAGCGTTGGTTGTATTTCTTGTGGACGCCATTAGCCCCACTTGTCTTTTCTCTCCCTGCCCGACCAACAGGACAGGGAAGACATAGGGATCGTTAGATCTCCTACTTTACCGAATTGCCACCGTGACTGTGACTCCGCTGGGCACTCTCGACCATCTACAAGCTGCATCTGTTCGTAGTGTCAATTCGAAGGTGATGTATACTCATGAGCTGGGCGTCGCGAAAAAAAATTGGGGTGATAATTCAAGGATCCGCTGGTTCTATGCGACGTCAACACTTTCCATCTGCACCTCTATTTGGTTTGTTCCAGTCGACTATCGTCCTTTGATTGTGTACCATGGCTCAAAGAGTCCCTCATGTCAGCTTACTGCTTCTCTGAGTCTTCTGGGTCAATTTCCAACGTTCTTCCGAACATATGTCTCCAGGTGGCGAATCATCAACTAGCTTCTTATCAAAATTTCTGATCTGTTTTTGACAGCATAGTCGTCTTGTTGCCCAAGAATTCGAGTGACTGTCTCATATTGGTCTTGTTTTCGGAATTCAGGCGTTCCGTGCACCACCGTAAGTATTTTGGTTCGGAGAGCAGCTGGACATTTTATCCACAAATCTTATTTTTGGCCGATCTCTCCGTCCTCTGGTGGCCAAAATACACTTCCGCGGTCCGGCGGGATGCATCCGAAGAATTTCTGACTGCCACCGCTGATAAGCTGCAGCGCCAAATGTCTATTTTGCGGAGTTCCCAAGCGAAATGAGATTCCGGCTGCAACACACATACACCACTTATTTTACGTCGTGGCCTTCTGAAGCAGTCATGATCACGACATATAGCTTCATTTATCCTTCTCTCTGGAGGACTTGCACCGATAAAGATCCAGACAAGGTGAGATTTGCGAAATGAAATCACTCCCCCTTGACGCGGCAACTCCTCGTTGTTTTTCCGTAGCTTGTTCTGGCCTTAGTACTCCCATTTTTGCTGCGTCCACTGGAATCAATTGGGATACTTCCTCAGGACCACGCACATGTCCCCGATACCGTAACAAAACGTACGATCGATATCGATAAGCGGGCTCGATGCAAGGAGTGAGTGTAGGCGCAAGATGTTGCACGCCTTCCTTTGGAAGTCGATTAATGAACACTCAAAAGTAACGCTCGATCTCTTTGTCGATCTCTTTGTCGATCAGGATCTGCAGTGCCTCCGTCATCATATGCGGCCTATAAAAGTCTGGCCAAAAACACTTGAAGCACCAGTCTCAAAGTCCTGTCTATACTATGGTGAGCTCTGTCTACCACTGTGCTCTTCATATGCTTACTCTCTTCAAATTGTAGGGCGTTACCGTGCAAACTATTTCTCCAGGTGATGGCCGATCCTTCCCCAAGAAAGGCGGTATGTCGTCATTGAACTTGAGCGCCCATATCTTTTTGTGCGTCTAGCTCACGTCGTCCTCAGATAGGGTGGTCATGCATTATGTCGGAACGCTGGTTGATGGAAAGAAGTTCGACTCCAGCCGTGACCGGTACGTACTGTAAGTGTGCACGGCTTTGTCTTGAATCTAATCACCGGGAAATCAGTGGTCAACCATTCGCTGTAGACATTGGGGTGGGCAAAGTGATCAAAGGTTGGGATGAAGGTAAGTGTTTGTCCTTGAATATCTATCCAACGCTTCTCATTGTATCCTTAGGTGTCATGAAGCTCAGTCTGGGCCAAAGAGCGGTTCTAGTGGTAACACCAGATTTTGTGCGTGTACTTTTGTTGTCCGATTCCGACAAGTCATTGAGGTTTCTTCTACAGGCCTATGGTGCCCGAGGTTTTCCACCTTCAATTCCTCCCAATTCAACCCTCAAGTTCGAGGTTGAATTACTGAAGATCAACTGATGTCCCCGACCTTAAACCTATCAATTTCTTGGGACCCTGTACTTTTGTGATGTTTTCACTTTTACATTTTCATTAGACGTGCTGTGATTCTACCTATGCTATCCCTAGACTTTCCTACCCTGTCAATATTTATCCCTCTGCTATCCGTTTGTTTTGCGCATCCTGACTCTTGCCACCATCATCCTTCGATCCTCGCATTGTTCTGTTATGTCACTAGTTTTGCAATATCACTGGTTTCTATATGACACAGACGCGTGAAATCGCTCCAAAATTATGGTCATTCCTCACGGAAGCGCTCAAGAACCAGCAGGTCAGTTGTATTCCTAAGATGTCTATGACGACGATGACAATGTCGGTTTGAGCCATAATTTCTCTCCAACATTCTCTGCCGATAACTAGAATAGACAAGGTAGCTGCGGCCAATAGTAATTCGAACCTAATCGTGAGGCGTGTGGCTCGCTGCCGCTTATGGTTTATTGGCCTTTCAGAAACTTTCCGCGTGCCCAATTCCATTATTCACCAGATAATTTGAATGGATCAATAAGTGTACAATTGCAAAACCAGCACGGAAGTGCGACCCGATAGTCACTCTGGGCACGCACACATCGTGGCAAAGATTCTCATCACCCGTGTACAATTGTATTTTCGTGCACCTAACAATGAATTATGCTAGTACTTTACTTGCAGCTTACATTGATAAGTTCGACTACGAGCCTAATACCGCACGAACTTGTAGGCCAACCGTACTGATACGCTTTGGGTTCGTATCAATCTGTGTTGAGGCTTGCCGCTGAACCCCATTAACTCTCGCTCTCCAGGGTAATACTTTGCTTTCCCCAGGTAAGCGATCTGCTTCAAAGTTGAAACCGGTGCGTTCACATTGGGACAAATCCCGGCCTTGGGGATGCACACCGATTTGTCAATGATGTGCTGCCATACACATCTGTTTTTATGCACACCAAACGAATAATTATGGGGAGGATGTCTGTGCTTTACTACAACCTCCGACGGCACTCCACCTGATGAACCGACGATCTATTCGTACGATCCAAGTACAGTCTCCCAGTGCATGTGCAATGCGCATTGTGTCCCGCATTCGGGGCCATCCGCCTTTGAATTACCTCGTATTCAAAGGCGCTCCGCTATACAGACGGTACACGGACGGTTATTTTTGTAAGCTTTGCTATTCATGATCACCACTCTCGTCGATAGATTTCAGCTTACTTGAGAATAGAATGCTTATCAGGGGTATGGCCTATTGTATTGCGATGGATCTGAGCCACATTTTTCCGCAACTTGTATATTCCTCTGATGGTCGATGATTACCCGCGCCACTTAAATACTGCCTTGCGCGTGGACGTCCAGCAGCCCTTCTGAAAGGAACACTTCTGCGCAGCTTATCGTGGTCTACTTAATTCGACTTCGCCGCTCGTTGTTCAGGTCTAATTTGCCCAACAGTTAAATGTAGCTGCGGACAGCTATTTTCCGCTCATGTCAAGCAAGCTCAAGGTTGCATAGGTCTCGGCGAAAGGTCCTTCCGGCGGTACGTCCACACCAAACAGGTCCACAGTCTCTTCCTTAGAATGACTGCAACGCCAGTATCCTGACGTTTTGATTATTCAGCTGCCTCTGGGAGGTATATTTAGTGAGGTGTATCACACTTTATCGCTATCTAACCCACGGGTTCTCCCGTTTAACGTAAGTTACGGCGGCTTTGAACCAGGATTTATCTCGGCACTCGATGGAATTCAACCAGCCAGTTTCTTGCAGACGATCTTCGGAGACTGTAGTTCTGTGGAGGCCCAGGTGCAGCTGGATTGCGTGGGCCTCTATTGGATAGTTCTTCTCCAAAAAAACATATTCTAAGTGGGGATAAGGCTGGGAAGGGATACCCGAATTAGCAGTGGAGCCACACTATCTGAAATTCTACATGAAATTGCCCTATTCTTGGAAATTGAGGTGAAATTACATGACTGATACGTAGTGTCGTCGATCTAGTGTCATCCCTTGGGTGAGGTCGTTGTGCCTCATGTCTGCCTCGAGGTGAATGGAATCTATGCAACTCGGATGCCAATCTTAACATGCCCAATTACGCTTAATTAAAAATTGGAGTCTCTCTTGTAGAATTTGAAAAAGTAGGTGCCCGTTGCTTAATGAATTTGTTACATCATAAGGCGCTCATATACCCCCATACATGTCTGTGCGACACAACTCTCAGACGGATATAGGCGCCCCGTGCTGTGAGTAGCCCGCATTGTCTCCGACTGGTAAGTTCGGATGTTAGGACCGAATGAATCTTGAGCCTTTGTGCTTCAAGTTCTCTCCACTCACCCGAGACGCTAAATAGCCTGGTGCTCCCAATTAAATGGCTCTCCCTACCAAATCCCACCCACACCGAGTATGAGTTACGAGAGCAAGGCAGCAAATGCGACAGTCGTAATGGCTGGACTATACAGGAGTATGAAGCCAAAACCTCCGCTGTTGACATGAGTCCTATTTCTTCTGACTTTACATTGATTGACTTGAAGCGCTCGAGCACTCCAGCTCCCCTTAATTCCATGATAAAGACAGGGTCCTTATGGTCGAATGTCCTCGCAAGATACATCAGTATTGCGACTGGTTCTCGCGTAAATAGGTCTTTTCGCAGAGCCGGCTCCCGAACTCTGGGTTCTACAGAATGTAGGGGTATCAGAAGCACGCCGGCGTCCAGCCCTGCGCTAACTGTCCCTGCTTGCCCTGCGCGCTTCTATCTTGATCAGCAATTTGATGCGTTGATAGGCGAACCCTCCTTAGGATTAGCGGGAACTTGTGGGCAAGTATGTATCCCATCAATCATATTTAAACACCGGTGCAAGCAGCACACCTGAGAAGCTCTGCTTTTTACAGACCCACCCTTCCTAGCCCTTGGAGTACTTTGTACGTGCTGAGGCTCTGGAAGGCTCTAGTTTCAAGTTCCGGCTCATTAAGCCTGCTGACCGCTGGTTACTTGCCATTACTTACATGATTACGTCGCCTGATTTGAGACGCTCAACCCCAGGGATGGAGCCTAAACAAGTTCGATGACCTAATGGGCTGATACCCCCTGACTCATAAATCGGAAAATGACCTCCAGGAGACGGTAGATTGGTTTTTGGGTGCTGGCATACACAAAGCTGGGCCTTGGCTCACACAAATATTGATGAGAATCCTTCAAGTTCTAATACATGGAAGGCTGTTCAAAGCATGCATTTCCGACTTACTATCCATTGTTTGCAAGATTATTTAATTGACCCTGCGTAGTATTACGAACGATTTCATTCCATCGCACTCTTATTGTTATCTTATCATCTCTGTTTTACTCACGTTCCCCGTTTATTCACTCTGTTTACATTACTAGGACTTTGAAAGTACATAACGAGCCCGTCTGTATGTAATACGCTACGCGTTTACCCTCCCCCATAATCGTATTGCGCCCGCGTTTTTCCCTTCTCGTCGCGGCTCTCCAAGACCCAAATTAACAGAAAATACCGCGGAGGCTTTCTCAAAATAAAGACATGTGCATTGAGCGCATTTGAAGCCGCCCACTAATATCTCGTGTGCCAATCGTATGCAGCAAGAGTTGGGCAAGAGGTCTGCAATTTGACTCTCTGCGGGTCAAACTAATTAGCGAGCACAGCCACATTCTTAGATGATCGATCTAATCTAACTCTAATCTTTCGTCATTATTACCCCGCTTTCCCTCGATGTCTAACGAGCACACATTATCGCGGGAGAGGACGGATAGTAGATGTTAGGTATTCTCCCAGTATCCATCCTAGTTTCATCCAGAGCAAGTGGTCAAACCACTGGGGGAGGCATTCCAAACGAATGGCATCCCTCCCGAACACTTAGAAGGGTCGTCGAGTACACGCAGATGGTCGTGTTGCCTAACATATTGCTTCTCAGCACCGATTCGATTCGATTCGATTTCTTGAGGATCGATCCGAGACTGATAATCTTTGATACAATATCATACACTAAACGAATGGAAAACGATGGACAGACGAATGATACGCATGCAATGGGGACTAATGGGAAAGCAGATCGCCGTTTATTTCCTGGTGATCTTAAGGAGCTCAACCTCGAACTTAAGCGTCGAGTTTGGGGGAATGACTGGTGGATAACCAGCCGCGCCATAAGCCTGTGATATTAGACGATAAGACGACGACATCGTGTAAAGATAGGCACTCACGTAGTCGGGCGAGGCGGTGAGGACGGCCTTCTGGCCAAGAGACAGTTGGGGGACAGCTGTAAGACAACATCGCTCATCGTCAGCCATCCGAGCGTGTCTGTCCATCTCTGACAGTCGACAAACCCTCGTCCCATGCCTTGATTACCTTCCCAGTACCGATTTCAGTCACGAACGGATCTTTGCTGTGGTCAAATATCCCCATGGTCAGCACCGCGTCGATGATAGAATGCGCGTGTGCTCACCGATCCCTGCTTGAGTCAAACTTCTTTCCATCGACCAAGGTTCCAACGTAATGAATCGAGACTGTGTCTGCGGGGAGAGAAACTGATGAGACGCAATCGCGCGTAGGCGACGAAGACTTACCGCCTCTCTTGGGGAAGTTGACACCGTCACCAGCAGACAGAGTTTCTATCGTGACACCCTGAAAGGCGGTGAGCGGCTAGTGAGCACGGGAGTCGTAGGAGAGGCGACTGACCATGTTGATTGAATGAGTACTGAGTAGGGGAATGACCGAGGAGTGCAAAGTGCTCTGGGTGACATTTATAGGAGCGGATGGAGATGATACTGATCCGATAAGATTGGCCATCGCCCGGCTTCGAATGTGTCCTTCTACAGAACCCCAATCCCGCTATCTTATCGATCCCCGGTATCAGTAGCATCCCTCCCGCTCCTCCGCCCACTGCCTATTTTCCAGTGCACCAATTGGGGCCCACACCAGCGCTAATCAATACCACGGGCGCTTATTCTGTTTGCCGGCACGTGCAGGGCTACCGCCACCATCTGTTTTCCTCTTCCTTTTCCATTGTTCTCCAAATCCAATCCTCTATTTTTCAACTGGTATCTGCCTCCGATAGAACTTTACAGAGAAGATCTACTTTCCGCCAAGGCGGTGTCCAGCTGTTTGTTGCCTTCCCATGCATTGCGTTCGGTGATCGACTATTTGCGGTCGACTCAATACAGTGACCTCTCACATGTCATTAGGTACCCTTCTACCAGATTCTGAGCCCGTCACACCCGACATATCTATGTGAATCGCCGTCGTTCAAGGCAATTCAATTGCCCATCCGAGCGCCATCATAGTACTGATACAGTGCTGATCGTTGAAAACTCTGAGCCCCTACGCTCGATCTGTCTTAATGAAGAGTGTAGTGTGACTACAGATGACCATGGACGACAATGAATGGATGCAGAAGACTTCACCTCACTGATGCGAGGTTTGATGGCTGCCCGTTTTGTCTAGAGGTTCACCGCGAAATGGTGCACCTACATCTTGCAAAATTCCTTTTATGTCGACTCTGTCACAGGCGTGTTAGCGGGGGACGCTTTGAGAATCTAGAGAAGTGATTGACTGGATGACTTAGGGACTGACATTCACCCTGGGTCGCTGACAGGGGCAGAACACTACGCGTTCTGGATATCATATGCGCGATGCGAATCATAGCGTTGTTGTGTGTAATACGCAACGGCGAGGCGACATCCATCGATCGACAACTCTGCCAATCCTGGAAATCCCGGTTAGTGGAGCATAGGTCATATAGGATCGCCTATGACAATGTCTTCTCTATATAGAATACTAAATGACAGAGTGCAAACACCGAATGTATTGCGCATCATTACGTTCAGGTGGATGGGTCGACTTGGTTAGGTTCGAACTTCACAGCAGGTACATATGTATATATCCGGGGCACTTGAATACACCAAGCGAATGCAAGCGTAAATACAGCACTCGTATAAGCTACCGCGTAAAGCTTCCGCACATGTACTATTCAGGATTCCTTTCATTCCACTCATGGTGGACGGCAAGTTGGTGCAAACAATGCATGGAACCACAGGCACATTAATCCTGATTGACCTTGAATTGACAAGGAGTTTTGTTTACGTCTACTTCGGAAAATAACAGAAGAGTTGACCGCTAGTCTACCATTCATTAACTCGGTAAAATGCCGCTATGCACCATATGAACATCTATATTTATTTCAGCACCCGGAGAGAGCATCGTTCTTTTTCCCAGTCGGTCAAGAATAGACTTGAAGCCTATAGGCAAAACATAATCGTGGGGCTATCGGGGGCCCATCGGGAACCCATTCATCGGAGGGTCTTGATTAGACAATGACGTGCGGCCGATGCCTTCAATGTAAGTTGGAAGCGTTTGACGAGGAAGTCCGTTGTGTCATCGATGATATACACCATATTGCAAGAGTCCAAATGTTCATGGCGTGTATCGTACGACACCAAATCACTGTGCTATATGATGTTCTATGCAAGATCAAAGCTGTTGGATCCACTCATCGATGCACAGCTGAATACAACTGATCTAGTATTGACGTGCGCTATCGTCATCATTACTGTTGATCATCCCATCCACCGTAGTTTAGGCGGCATCCAATGGAACCTACTTGATTCAAGTCGAGAACAATAAATTGAATAGCAGATATAGAGACAAAAGATACTCGCAGAGTGCATCCGGAAGGAACTTGGAGCCTAGCATATACAAAAGCAAACTTCTGAGAAGACACATCATCAGCTTGGAAGCCCCCGTTTTGTGCTCGTCGCAAGACATCGAAGCCGCCATAATAGCTTAGCTGTAGTGACATTGCTCAGAAGCTCTGGCCCCTTCAATAGTACGGTGGGTGGATGACTCGGCAATATTCTATAGCGTACTTATACTCAATTTGCTGGTTGTGCCACTCGCAATTGGCGAGTATCGGTCGGTAGTGTGTCGGCATCTTGGCACTCTGTTGGCAATTAGCGGCAAACAAGTCTCAGGGACTAACGAAATCCAACACCGCTCGTTTGACGCCTCTCGAAACGTCTCAAATTGTGGCGGGCTCATATCTCACCAATGTACTTGCCAGTGTTCTGCGTTTCGAGAGATGTCAAAGCATAATTTATGGAATACCAAAGTCACTTGGTTTAAGATCATTGCCTCCAACATTTGGCGGCCAGTTGGGGCCTTTTCGCCGTTTACCACCTGCCATGCTCTGACTGTGCTTCATCTATAATGTTTACTCTGCCTTTACTGTTGCAGCTTCCCTCTCTTCACTCTCAAACAGGGGATCTCTCAATGGTGGCTCTGCTCGTTCCGACTTCATCTCAGGATGACAACTGCCTTGGACTATTTTTATCTCATCTGGCCTCGATGTCTCCTCTCCGTTTGAACAAGCTCCAAGCGTGCAATACCGCCTTGCCTCACCGTGTCATGTTCAGCGGGGCAACATCACTCCTGTCAATACTGATCCCGTCACGATCACACCGGATTTCCCTCTTCTGCGGAAGCGGCGCCCACGCACCAATACCAATACCAATCACAATCATGACACACACCGCACACCCATTTGTACATCAAGGCTGTCCAAATGCACGCAGGCAGGCTATAAAAGGGGAGCTCTGACTAGCTGCGAATCCCCGTGCCCGGTGCATTCTACATCTCAGTTAGACATAGGTACGTGCCATGCGCAGACTATTTCCGCTTCATTCATCTTCTACCTTCGCCTCTCCTCTCCTTCTTCTTCTCTTCTTCGTCTGCCCCTTGGCTTGTCCTAGAACAATCTGGAACTAACAATGCGGCTTTGTCGACGTTACACAGGCAGGCCCTATTTACATTGACAACCCAACTAAACAAAGATGCGCTTTGCAAGCACAGTCCCTTTGATTGCAGCAGCCCTGGTGGCTGGTGCATCCAGCGTTCTTGCCAATGTACGTACATCCTCCCCACCATGTTTCCGCACCCATGCAGCGCTAATGCGTCGGTTGCAGGACTCTGCCGATCCTTCGAGCGCTCTGTACGCCAATCAAGACAATGCCGGTACCGTGGACCACAGCACCAAGAATGCGGCATGGAAGGAAATCAGGCATTTCGTCGGTGGATATAATTTCTTTGAACTGCTCAATTACCCAGGTGCGCGTTCGCACCGCCACACCCATGCACAGTCTAGCACAGCTTCAGTATCGGATCCCTCGACGCCAGCTTCGGCCGACTCTGCGGGCGCCACTAGTGCAAATCTCGAGACCAGCGGTGGCGATGCGCAATTGCAGCCACAGCAGCGGGACATGGAGGAGTTGGAGGAGCGCAAGAACCATAAAAAGAAAAAACATGGCGGGAAGAAGCACAGTCATAAGAAAAAGAAACACGGCGGGAAGAAATCGCACAAGAAGAAGCACGGCAAGTCGCACAAGAAGAAACATAACAACAAGAAGAAGCACAACAAGAAGAATCACGGCCACAAGCACGACAAGAAGCATCACGAGAAGCACCACCACAAGCGCGAGAACGATGAGATGAACCTGGTTGTTCGTGCCTACTACGCTGGTGACATCGATGCTCGCATGTTCGACGAGCTCGTCGAGCGCTACAATGTTGTACGTCTTTCATTCTCCCCATTATGATGCTAAGCCTGAGTGCGACAAACTCTGACTTTTCTGTTCTGGTTGTTTCTCCACAGGTTGGTCACACTTACCTCGACGATTTGGAAGCCCGTGAGTTGGGAGATTTGCTCTGGGATTGAGGGTCATAAATAGTTGCTTGTACTTCGTCAAATACATGTTACTCTGAGCTGTCGTGCTCCTTGCGCACCGGCTATTCAAATAATTATAGCGCCCGTTCTTGCTGAGCACACTCAATCCTACAGCCGTCGAGAATCTAGAAATAGTTTCACGGGTTGAACAGACAATGGGCTACTGGGATCCGCCCTATGCGTAAGGGTTTTCTATAACAATGACGGGAAGACTCTTTGTGCATTGAGTTATTCTGTCTCTCAACGTTCACGCACGCTTCATTTCTGATCCAAATATGGAAATTTTATATCCCGATATATTCGTAGCCGTGGCGGCTGGCAGAGGCTGACGTAGCGATCGGTTCTGATAGTCATCTACTTTGATCATTATCAGCCAGCCACCTAGTTCCTGTGGGTGTATATAAGCCTCTCTACCCTCGCCTTTGTCCCTCATCAACTCTTAGCTCCCATTCACCATCATCTCCAGCTTGTCAGCCGGACCAGCTCTTACACTCTTCACCCATCATCACCTCGGTTAACGATATGACTGCGGCCACGAGACCCACCATCGACCCACCCTATGCGTCCCGCCTTTTGACGCTCACGCCTTCCTGGTAGCCATACAGCACATCGCCAAAGCAGACGTCGTCTGACAGTGGTCAACTATGACAACCCCGCTCCGCGTCTCATCTTGGGTACACCCTCGATGGCCATAGACGCATTCCGCCGGGCATGCTCAGTACGCAAGATCGGAACCGCATGCTTGGTATGGCCCAATCGGCCTGGGCCTGGCAGAGATTCGCCCTCACCAGGACTGGATGAAGCACCCCTTGTAGTGCGCAGTATCAGTGGGCCCCTGTGATCGATGTGATCCAGGGGCTTCACTAGAGAACCACTGTAAGGATTCTCTTGCGCGCCTTGGCGTGCTCATCAAGAGATCCTGGGGGGTGATAGCGACACTCAATCGGCTTCGTCAGACAAGCGGTGCTCGAGGACAGGGTAGGTCATCTGCTTTTTACTATGCGACTGCTGGCTTAACTCATTTGTCTGGTTAAAGCGGCCCAGTAATAGTAATACGCTAGAGTGAGTCAATTTTATTTTGTTTGGCATGTTTGAACTGACGCGAGTAACCCCTTAGAAGATACCTTGCCAAATTGTCTGAATATCGTTTGGTTTTCTCCACCGCCGTTTACTAATGTGAAGCTTTTCAGTTCAGCCGACGTCGAGAAACTTGGTCATCCGACGATCCACTGACAGCAAAGCTGTGAGTACAAATTATTATCGCTGACGCGAGAGCTTCAAGTAATCACATTATATTTTCCAGACAACGTTAAACCGTCAATAGCCAACGCCCGCATGCATTCAGAAATGATCGCCGAAATCATGGCGCCCCCCCCACTGTCCCGCAACCACGAACGTGAGTTATTTCACTCTGAAATCCGTGTTCAGCTCTTCTCATACGGAGTTCAGAGATGGCCATGGCGCCTTCCAACGCTCCTCGCAGGGGTCTCGCTTGCTAGCGCCGGAGCCATGAGCGTTTTACTCTAGCTACTGCAAAGATTCCTGGATTGCCCTGTATGCGAAATCTATCGTGCCCGTCTACTTGCTCGTAGAGCAACGTATTGACTCTTCTGAAGCTGTTGTTCGCTATCATACTATTAGACACTCGGATGATAGAGTTATGCACTGGTGCTTTTTTCTGTGAACGCGCGTACCAGTATATCTGAAAGAAAAAAAGCTTTACCCAATGACATTCACGTCTACAGGGCCTAATGATCGTGAACATGTCATCATCTTAACATCAGCTTTGAGTGGCACAGCCCGAACTTTTTTTACGATAAGCGTGCGTTGCGCGTATCACTGCATGTCCCATGACATCTATAGTACATACTTATTCGTGAACTTGTATAATCATATGAATAGGCAACCTATTATTAAGAATAGCGCGAAACGGTTCCCAAACGCACTGCCACAGCGCAGAAATCAATGTCTACTTCAGTTTCTCAGGTGAGATACCATGTGAATTGAGGATGTTGCATGAGAAGTATATTCCGGGACAGTCCAAGTTTTTCGAGGCAATGGCCTGTTTTCCGAGATACACAGTCGCTTGGTAATAAGAATTATACCCAACTGGGTGGCATGTCTTTATCGGTACAGAGATGCTTGCGAATATGCAGCACGGTGACCTTGCTATATTCTCAAGGGACACTGTGGCCACATGCACCTCTGCACTCTCTGGAGTCGCTCTCCACAGCGGTGGTGTGCCTACCCGAGAAATGAGGGTCTTAGCCAGTCAGCCAACAGTCAGATGACAATGTTGCTTCAAGCTCGGCATTCTCCGAAAAACCCCTAATCGTATAAGAGTGGTATGTCTGACAGACAGGTTAACTATTTCCACCCCCCTCGTGAATAAGATGTCGACTGTCGTCAGAGAAGGCAAAGTGCCGTTCAAGGTTGGCTCAAAGACCTTTGAGACATGGTACAAAGTGTTTGGAGATTTGAAGGCAGCGAAGAAGCGTCCTATTGTGGTACTCCATGGCGGCCCAGGAATGTCACATCATTACATGCTGTAAGAGATCATATTTGCTCAGCTCATGCATGATCGCGCTCACAAAAGCGCTACAGTCCTAGCAAGAGATTGTATGAGAAAGCTGGGTGCGTTAACCGACTTCACTCATGAAGTCATTTGAACCGCGCGAACCTGACACTCCGACTTGATTACCCATAGTATCCCTGTCATTTTGTATGACCAGATCGGCAACGGTGCCTCTTCGCATTGGCCCGATGCTCCGAAAGAGTTTTGGGTCCCAAGTCTGTTCATGGACGAGCTGAACAACTTGACCCAAGCCCTTGGAATATCGGATGATTTTGACCTACTAGGCCAGTCTTGGGGAGGTAAGTCCAGAACCAATATTCCAGGATCATACTTGCTAGTGAGCCTGATGGCCATTTGCTCAGGCATGCTAGCTGCTGAGTATGCGGCAACTCACACACCGAAAGGCCTGAAACGGCTGATAATATCAAACTCCCCCGTGTCCATGGACTTGTGCGCTATCGGCATGGATGAACTTCTTTCCCACTTCCCCGACGAATTTGTGAAAATGATTCGCAAGCACGAAGCTGAGGGAACAACCAGCACCCAAGAATATCAGGACGCTGCTATGACCTTCTACAAAAAGCACACCTGCGTAACGGATCCGTGGCCGGAGGAGCTCAACCAGTCGTTCGCTGAGTTCGCGAAAGATCCAACTGTGTATCATACGATGTAAGTGGCTTTTCTTGGCTTTTGACATAACCGACGGGCGCTTGATTGATCAATACCTGCCAGGTTGGGACCATCGGAGTTTACGACGACAGGGAATCTCAAGGGGTGGGATATAACAAGCATCATACACAAAATCAACTGCCCGACACTGTTGATATCTGCTCCTCTGGACGAAATCCAGGAGTGCGCTGTGGTCCCCTTTTTCAACAAGATTCCGAAGGTCAAATGGGTTGAACTTCAGAATAGCACCCACCTTGGCCAATTTGAGGAACCGGAGAGGTATGTGTATATAATTATAATGCAGTATTCAGCATCTAATCCAAACGATACACCAATTTCCCAAAGGTATTACCAAGTTATCCTGGATTTCTTAGAAACTGTCCAAGTCTGAGAAAGGTGTGGTTTGTGATAGGAAAAGTGAATTGCGTATGTAGTAATACCTATACTTGTTAACAATGCTCTCTATAACCCTTGAAAGCTTTTAGCATTCATGAATCGAATAATTTATATATGATTGGCGGCTTGCTTGCCCATAGAAGCGCGCAGTGACTGATGATCCGTGATGGGCGCTTGTTGACAAAGACTGAGGCTATGCTTGACGTTGTGAATTATAATACAATGTAATGATGATGATAGAATACACTATGAATAATGCTGATGGAAAGATGCCAAAGAACTAGAAGATAGGAGCCAGAACTCATACGCTCAGTCCACGTATGTGGATCCATCAGAGCTCTCGTCGTAGGGTATAGTATTGGCATTGAGGTCAATGAGGCCTTCTTCCCAAAGCATCTCGCGGACGTCTGGAGTATTGGGCTTGATCTCCCCATTTCCTGGAGCAAAATATTTGCGAAGATTACGCTTCTGTCCAAACTTGACAGGATAGAAACGTCCGCGCTTACTCTTTAAATAGAGGATAAGTGATCGATTTTAAGCATACAAGAAAAATACCTACAGCGCGTGTCTTTCCAATGCGGATGGCTTGGCCGCTCACCTCCCCTGTCATCCATTTGCCTTCCTGAGTACGTATCCAGACAGGGTCCACATCCTGCGAGAAGAGAAATCGCACTTCAAAACACAGTAAAGAAGCTATGACAATTAGCGCCTACCTTGAATGGGTACTCAAACGGATCTTCGGGACTCTCAAACGTGTACAGCCTCATGGACGAGTCATTCAAATCTGCCAACCAGTCGTTCGTCTCCTCTGCACTGATTTGTTGCAACGGTCTAGCAGGCTTTGCTTTTCCAGGGCTCTCGACAGTAGTAGACCTGCTGCTTGTCCCTTTTAGTGGCTTAGCTACACGCTCGCTCCTTATTTGAGTAGTGGCGACGGGCATGTTTACGTTGCTTGAACTTCGAATGGGGATCGTAGTATAGCGTAGTGTACTGAGTTTACTGGGTCTGCTGCGATATGATGGGGGTAAGGAAATAGGATGGACGCCCACACAGCCATCTTATATAGCAATCCGGGGTTTGTAATTGTGCCACCCGGATCAGATCAGGCCCTTTGTTGTGGTGACAAGGTTTGGCCCTAATTGGCATATCACCATTGTTCTTTTTGCCCACTCGGCTAGATACCCAAGCGTCGCTTTGGGAGCCAAAGCAATTGCCATGAATCCACATAGCGCTTTCCCCAACACGGCCCAAGCGTCGTAGAAATATCAGGTAGACACTGTTAGGGGAACGCTCATGTCGCCATCGATACGCGTGCCTAGGTGCAGGATGCTGCAAGGCCGAAGTTGATGACAAGAGTAAGGTGTGTCATCCAAAAATAGACGCCCACAACAAAAGGTGACAATCGCTGTACCATTGCTCATTCAAAACACGAGTCAACTCGTAAATCAATCTTTGAGTGATGAAAATAGTGATATTGTTCCAGTAAGTATCACCTTCATGATTGTTTGATGGATGTCCTGATCTTTCCGCGTAATTGACATGACGGCTCATATAACTTTCATACTTATATCATACACAAATCAGGGAAGCTGAGAGGAGTGTCAATGCCGAACAGAGAGCTACTTTTAAGAAATTTGTTTCCAACTTAATTCACGAGTAAAATTTCCAAGTCGTCACAGATACATTAGTCCTGTACTTGAGTCGGCACTAGTTCGCTTCAAAAACAGCTCACCCTGGTGCATGACGCAAACGCAGCACTAAATTAATCCTCAATGTTTAACAAAGTTCGTGCGATGTGATATAGAATCCTGTATCAGAATCTATTACCATTCAGATGCGCAAAGCCTATTGTGACATGATTGCAAGATTGATATTTAATCATAGGACTGATGGTGGAACATGGGACAAATGTTGCAATATTGATACAAGAGCAAAAAAAAAACTTTCAAGAAAGGCATACTTGCGACAAAGGAAATGAAAGCATAGGAATCAGAATTACTGCCCAGAAAGCTCCCTGAACTCGCTGCTCCAGGTCGGGTTGCGCTTGATCTCTTCCACGAACGCATCAAACTTGGGGCTGACTCCGGACGGCGTGACTTTGCTCAGAGCGGCGACGGCGCGCAGGGCGCTTCGTTGGAGCTCCGCAGCACGCTCCAGATCCTGTTTGACAGTATCCTTGGTGACAGTAGCTCCTTTCATGGTGAGCTCGAGTTGAGGAGTAGCTTCGTCTAAACGCTGGGCGATAGCGCCGGGCGCAACTTGCGACAGACGGAAGAGCATCATGTGGGAGATAACCTTGATCTCATCAGAGTCGGAGAGTGCAGCGACAACACGTCCCAAGAACTCTGCAAGGTTCAACTTCGATAGGCATGTGTCGAGCTGTAAGACATTAGTAAAATGCTCCTGGCCACCCGAGCCACATTATGCACTCACCAGGGTGTACATAGTTTCGTACGCCGTCTTACGTGCCTCCAGACCGTCATCCACTTTATGCGACCAGGGGCCCATCATAACGGTCCTGATGAGGGTTTCATCAATGTCAGTCTGCTTGTACAAACTGGGGAGAAGAGTAGCAAGGTGTTCCCGGAGAAGATGGGGCTTGGAGCGCGCAGCGGAATTGAATGTTGACAATGCAAGTCTGCGGACAGTCTGAAGATTGACTTTAGTTATATGCATGCGGAGAACATAGATAAACACGTACAAGGTCCCCGTCGTTCATAAGAGACAAAAAGTCGACCATGAGAGGCGAGAAGACTTCATCGAAGGATGTGGAGGTGTCTGCAAATGTGTAACGAATGGCGGACACGACAGTTGCACGAGTATCTGCATTGCCGTCCGAGATGCGAGCCTATACCGCAATCAGAGACTAGTTAAGGTAATGAATAAGAGAAACAAACATGGAGTTGAGGAAGATATCTCGAGGGCGCGGTCGCAGCCAATTTACCAAGACAGGCAGCAGCGACGTTTCGAGTCGACTCTTCAGCGTTCTGCGAATTTTCGAAGAGAGGTCCCCAAAGGAGATCCGAGACGCCTTCGAGTTGATTTTGCGAGCAATGGGTGACAATCTACGGTTCATCTGTTAAGGGGTCACCAATGTATAAATTGAGGTTGACTCACCTCCTTGGAAGCATGGAGAGCCAATAGTCTCTTCTTGGGCTCACTCTCAATCATCTTGACGATACTGGGGAGGAATTGATGCAGGTTTCCGATGGCGATGTTTCCTGGAAAAAGTCATTTAGATCTACGGTGATTTTGAGTATGCTTATACGATGCTCACCAGCGGCGAATGCGGCTGCACTACGTATTTCTTCTTTGTCTGAACTAAAGTGGTCCACAACAAGGGCGAAAATCTCTTTCTGATTCGCCATGTCGCTGCCAACAATGCGAGTCAGTATCCGCGATCCAAATAATACTAGTGACAATCGCACATGAAGCGGCCGAGCTCTCCCATAATGAGCAAGCTCAGAACAACAAGAGATGGCTTTGCCTTCGTAGCCGGCTACAAACGTAGATAAAAAACAGTTAGCCCAAATCGCTGCGACCTTTAAGACATGGCAAAGGCAGACCTTAAGGTATTTGCTATACTCCGCGATGGTCCCCGCCGCCACTCCTAGATGCGCTTGAACAACCTGTCCAATGCACCGAGCCACATTTGCCGGGTTCGACTCCCCCTTGGCAGCCTTCTCGGATGAGATGACGAGGTTGGGCACAACATGAGTAGCGATTTGATTGTCTGCATGGACGAGAGCCCTAAAGAAGCGGAAAAGGGATTCTAACGCTGAACCGGAAATCGAGGGCGAGTGCGCGACGGTGTAGATGTCGGTGAGCAGATCGCTCTCCACCTCGGGGAATGTCGTTAACGGGGATAGCTCGAGGAGGTATGAAAGAGTAGTCAGAGCCTGTGAAAGAAGGGAAACGTCCGAGGTGGAGATGTATGTCTTGATTTGAGGAATGAGGTCTGACGGGAGGCCAGACGGGATCCCGGATTTATAGCTATGCGCACACGATGCATGGTGAGGAACGCAAAAATTAGCACAAAGGGCCAACCATACCTCTTGATCAAAACTTGGAGGCCAGTGAATACCTCAGCCTTACCCGTACGGCCAGTGCTCTTCTTCAATAATCCCATAAGCCACGCCACACACTCATTAGTCCATCCTTCACCAACGGTAACCTCCTGCGCCACTTTCGCAATAACACGAACGGCACCATCGCTCTTTCCCGTCGTCCTACAGATGTACTCCCACTCTTTCTTGTCTTTGGACGCGGGGACCTCAGTGGCGCATATCCACAGATCAGCGATGCAGTCCTCCGCCGCAGCGCGCACGTCGGCGTCCGTGTCGTGAGCGCTGAGCCTGTGCAGGACCTGGTCGTACAGAGCAAATGCCCAATCGGCGGCGCCAGCGGGCCGGATGGCGTTGAGCAGGGAGCTGAAGACACGGAAAGCTTCTGCAGCGATCCTGGGGTGCCTTTCAGCAGTTGCCTTGAGCAAGAGGGGCGTCAAGGTGGACAAAGAAGACGAGAATGTGCTGGGTGAGTGCGTCGCGAAGAAAAGGGAGAGGAACGACAAGCAGGTGATGTGCAAAGTGGATGTAGAGGTGGACGGGGCCTGGGACAAGATAGTCTTTGAGGTGGAGACAATCTGAGGGATCTGAGAGGCCAGCGATCCAGGCAGAACAGTCAAGAGTGCTTTCAGGAGGACAAAGCCGGCTTGCCAGACAGCAGGAGGGGTCTTTGCTGACTTCAACTGGGCCAAAAGAGCTTTCGAAAGGGATGGAACTTGTTGTTTAAGCAGACTGTACGGTGTCTCTTCAACATCCATAGGCGTCTCCGTGTCACGCTTCCTCTTTCCTCGGGGAGACGCGTCATCCTTGCTGTCAGGAGGAAGGCCACCGTACACGGTAGTCTGGTTCAAGAGAATGACATAGGTAGACCAGATCTCGAGGCGCACAGTTTCCTCACGGTCACCGAAGCGAGAGATGAGACCGGGAGAGATGTCCTTGAAGGTGCGGATGAGACGATCAGGACGCGTTCCGATAACACCAGCTAGCAACTTAGTTGCCGAACGACGAATTTTGTATGAGGTATCCTCGTCATCGGAGTATCTGTCAACAGCTCTTTAGCAGACAAAAAATGGATTCATGATACAAACTCACTCGTCCAACTCCTCGTTATCATCTTCGTCATCATCAGGGTCTGCCATCTCCTCGTCCTCGTCTTCATCATCATCAGCAGCGTAATTCTATTCTATCATCAGCTCAACGACACGTCCCTTGCAGCTGAAAACACGAACCGGGTCAAACTTGATATACTTGTTGCCGATCTCAACAATCGATGGCAAATACGGGTCGATTTCTGCTGGGCACCTCAACACCAGCGCTTCCAGTGCCTGGAGGGACGTCTCCCTCAGATCATCGTCATTCTTGTCCGCCGCCTGCAGGACCCCAGGAACGATTCCGCTTAGCACAGGTGCGATATGCGACGGGGACGTGCGCGCAACGGCCGCGACGAGCTGTACCGTCGTCTTCTGCTTCTCGAGGCTCGCGCCGGACGTGAGGTTCGGAAGCACCTCATTATTGAGTAGCGCAGTGAACAAGGACGGGTCGGAGATGGGGATGAACTGCGCGAGGGTCACAATAGCGCGCTTGCGCACGACGGGGCGCGCGTGTCCGAGGAGCGGCGCGATGACTGCGAGCGGTGGCGTCGCGTAATTGATTGCGGAGATGTGGTTCGGGAAGCGGCTGATGAGAATCGAAAGGATAGAGAGCGTCTCGATGAGTGCCTCGGGCGGCGTGCTTGGCTGAGGCGCTCGTTAGTGTTGTTCATAGTTGTATACAAAGTAGACCGTAGGCTCACGTTCGAAATTTGGCCCAGCAGCTTGGGCGTCAATTTCTGGCACGCTGTCGCAGCAATCTTTCCATCGGCGGGCAGCTCAGCGGTGATGGTTTTCAGAGCTTAATGACAGTTAGATAGCGAGCAAAGAGGTTGACCAACGACATACCAAGCCCGGAGATATCTCGCAGCTCCTCATCCTTGCCTCCAGAGAAATCGATCAGCTTGTCCACCGCCACCTCCATCTGCGTCTGGCGGAGGATCTTGATCAACTGCCCAAGGCTACTCCTCGTATTAGCATGCGTCCAGCCGCTGAGCCACCGTGCTCACCATTTCACGGCCTGGTTCTTCACTTCAGAGATCTTATCCTGCACGAGCGTTAACACCTGGTTCAGCACTTTCGCCTCGACGGTTTCGTCTCCCTGGAACGAGGCCGGATCTTGTTTGATCTCTGTCATCAGATCGTTCAGACCCATGAACCTGGTAGAAGGAAAGTCAGCATTTCTGCTTGAGTTGACGCGTTTTGTGTGTTGTGTACCGGAAGTCCTGGTCTGGGGACTGCATCTGTGAGGCTGTCAGCTCCTGTACCCCCTATAGATGCTGATATCCAATACCTTTTCGATGAGACTGTTCATTAAGTAGATTTTCGTCATCTTGAAGACGGTGGCGAGAAGAGATAAAGAACAAGTTTGGGACAAAGAGACTCGTATATGTGATCAATATCTGCATCTTACGTCCAATTATGATCGCGTAATCTGGATTTTTCAACTCCACCACTCTAAACCTACTCTGGCATTCTTTCAGTTCATACATAACCATGGCAATCCTACTGCCAAAATACGCGTCGAGTGCATTCAATCCTCCAAAACCAAGATATATTTGATACAACAACTTGAAATTACACCGTTAATATAAGTTTGAAAATGGCGATGTTATGCCCCATCAGCGCCTAGCGAAAAATGCAATTAGCTTTGGTCAATTCAGAGGCATAGAATCTCCGTACCTGACTCCTTTGTCCACTCATCGTGCTTCTTGATATCGGCTTCAGTCACCGTCGGACGCGTAGACTCCAATGACTTCAAGAAATCTGCGAGCTTGAGCGGCGGCTCCTGAAGCTCATCGGATTCAACCTCAGTCCACGCCATCTCCTTCCCATCGGGGTCACCAGGTGAACACGGCGTCAGCTTTCGTGCACCTTCAGCATCAGTGAGATCCTTGAAGTGTGTCGCAGCAAGGACCTTGCGCACGGGCTGCATGAGGGCATCGCGCACGATAATCGAGATATCTGAGCCAGAGTATCCGTCCGTCCTATCTGCTAGCACGCGATAGTCCTTGGGGGTGAGCTCGCATGGTGTCGTGCCGACGTGGATCTCGAACATCCTTCTCCGCGCCTCAGGTCCAGGAAGGGGGATGTGTATGCGTTTCTCGAATCTGCGCTTGATGGCGTTATCCAGCTGCCAGGGAATATTGGTCGCACCGAGCACAAGTACCCCTGTGTCGTCGTGTCCTACTCCATTCATCTGCACCAAGAACTCGGTCTTTATCCTCCTTGAACCCTCCGACTCCGATTCATTACGCGTACCCGTCAGCGAGTCGATCTCATCGACAAAGATGATGGCCGGTTTCGATTCGCGGGCGAGCTGGAAGAGGTTCTTCACTAGCCTCTCGGAGTCTCCCTGCCACTTGCTGACGAGGTCACTCGAGCTGACGCTGAAGAACGTGCTCTTCGCCTCGGTTGCCACCGCCTTGGCGAGGTAGGACTTGCCCGTGCCAGGGGGGCCGTACAGCAGGATACCCTTCCATGGCGTGCGCTTTCCGGTGAAGAGATGCGGGAACTTGATGGGCAGGATGACAGCCTCTTTGAGTGCCGCCTTTGCGCCTTCGAGGCCCGCGACGTCGTCCCACTTGACGTTGGGCTTCTCGGTCAGGATGGCACCGGCCAGGCCTGCTCGCAGTTTCTTGGTCTCTGGATCCTGGTCGTCGTCCTCGCCATCCTTTCTGAAAGATCTTCAATACAGCACACGCGCATCATAGTTGCAAAGACTAACGATTTCCCAGTAGGCCCTGAGGCTCCTCCACTGCCACTCACCCCCACCGCGCTCTTGCCCTTCTTCTCAGTCATGAGATGTTCCTTTAGTGTTTCGGCGCGCCCGAGGTATTCACTGATCTTGGACTTGATTAGCAGCTTGGACTTGTCGTTCTTCTCATCTGCACAAGTCGGTAAGCCCCAGTAGTCAGCGCGTGAAGGTAATGCATACATTTCAGAGCTAGCATGAAATAGTCCAGCGAGTTCTGGTAGTACTTGTAGGCTTCGGCATAGTTATGCTTTGTGTCCTCGTCAATTGCCTTCTGGACGATCTCTATGGCGCGCTGGATTGAGTGGGTAAGAGACAGGCTGACAAAGTATGTGGATTGCTTACGTCGAGGTTGTTGGTGTTCGACATCCCCCCGGATGAGCGAGAACTGCGAAAGGGAAAGAGAGAGAAAGTGCTGGTTGGATTTAAAGACGATAAAGAACCGCGGCGCAGCTTCTTTGGACTCCGGCGCAGTTTGGGACAAACTGTGATTATTTTGCATTTAAAATCCCTCTTAATATAGCCCGCCTAGCTCAATCGGATAGAGCGTCAGACTCTTAGGCGGGTTAGATCCATCTGATCATCTGAAGGCTGCGAGTTCGACCCTCGCGGTGGGCTAGTCCATCTTTTTGGGGTGTGCTCTTTCGAGATAAGAACAACAAAAAATCCGCTAGGGTTTTTTCTTACCTCAAGAATCACTTTATTTAGTTGAGGGTTGCTCAAACCTTCTACTGAGTGAAAGGGGTTGTATTGCATAAAGCTCGTCGCTAGAACCTTAGATGGACATATTACTCGTATGACAGAACCAGACAGATTAGACCATTCAAACAATCGCATTGCGTGCATAATCAAGACAGATAACATAGAACATAGTAAACCAGTCGATTCTGGCATTTTCTTTGCACCGACGCTGAAGTCAGAAGCGCGCACGGCTCCTCTGGCTGGAGCGACCTCCGCGTCGGAGGGACGCCGAAAGGCGCTATATCATTCGCTGTACTCTGAATGAGAAGAGCTGAAAGTGAATTGTGGTGTAATGGACGACTCACACCTATGACCACAATCGGGCCTGAGGGAGGCCACTACTGGACGAGTGCTCCGGGATGAATGCGCTTTCATTGGCTGATCATCATAATAGGATTAGTTCGCGTCGAACGGGATAATAGATAGGACTAACCTCTCTGCTGGCCATTCGAGTCGGTGGGTGGTTTGATGATAAAATATGTTCGACGTCAACTAGGCTGCGAAGCTCTTCATAAGTAAATGACGATGGTGAAAACGAAACGATGTCCAAACAGTTTTGCGAAGGTTCGTCTTTTGAAAAGAGCCTAAGGTGTGCCGCTGTCAGTCACTGCAGCCAAACGAATGAAGCTCGACTCGCTTAGGTGCGTTGGTGGGATACAACACGAAGCACTGAATAAACACGTTGAGACCATGGTTGACGATCAGATAGAAAACAGTCGACTCACCCAGTCCTCGAGCACTGCTCGCCCGACGAAGCCGATTGAGTGTCGCTATCACCCCCCAGGATCTCTTGATGAGCACGCCAAGGCGTGCAGGAGATTCCTTACAGTGGTTCTCTAGTGAAGCCCCTAGATCACATCGATCACAGGAGCCCACTGATACTACGCACTACAAGGGGTGCTTCATCCGGTCCTGGTGAGGGCGAATCTCTGCCAGGCCCAGGCCGGTTAGGCCATACCAAGCATGCGGTTCCGATCTTGCGTACTGAGCATGCCTGGCGGAATGCGTCTATGGCCATCGAGGGTGTACCCAAGATGAATCATGAGACGCGGAGCGGGTTGTCATAGTTGACCACTGTCAGGCGATGTCTGTTTTGGCAATGTGCTGTGTGGCAGCTGGCTGCGAGGAGGGCGCAAGCGGCAAAAGGCGGGACGCGTAGAATGGGCTGATGGTCGGTCTCGTGGCTGCAGTCATATCGTTGACCGAGGTGATGATAGGCGATGAGTGCAAGTGCTGGCCGCGTTGCGATGTTTGCAAGCCCGAGTTGGTGGTGGATGAGGACCAAGAGCGAATGAAGAAGAGAGGCGAGAACAGCAGGGCTTATATACCCCCAGGTTCCAGGTGGCTGGCACTCGCGGGCGATGGCGGATGACTACCAGAACAGATCGCCGTGTCAGCCTCCGTCAGCCGCCGCGCCCATAACTATATCGGGATATAAACTTTCCGCATTTGGGGTGGATACTACAACAAGTAGACGAAAGTTCATAAAAGACGGGATCTCTATACGCTCTGCGACTCAGAAGGCATCATAGATTGAATGTGACTGTGTGGAGGTACTTTATTCATTCGATTGCGTTTGCGTATGGCATCACGGTCAGAAGTCCTTGGCAGCCCTCCTTGGTCGCGACGTCTAATAAGAGCAGATATAGACATGTGGGGCATATTCCACTCCTTGAAATATCCATCCTTTTACAATATATAACATACAAATAAATTTTTCTTCTCCTCAGACATACGAAGGCTTCAAGGGAGGGTCGGCGTTCTTGACAAGATTGACGACGTAGTCGTTGAACCACGACCCAGCCTCGGGAGCGGGGATATGCGCAACAGCGCTAATGCACGTCGTGTCGAAGCGCGCCGCTGTGGGGTCCGAAGTACCATCGCTCTCACCGCCAGGCTTCACCCACACCAATGCATCGACGTAAGGGTTGTTCAGCTGAGCCTGGTCCGCGGTGGGGATGGTGCCAAAGCCCGCGTTGCGCACGTTGCACCACTGGCCCCACTCCTGGCGGATACCCGCCTTGCCGCTGCGTCCCTGGTCAACGATGAAGTGCGCGGGATAGCCGGCGGCCTCGAGGTAGGGTGCCAGGGAAGAGACGTAGTGGGTTTCATCCCAGCTGGGGTTATACTCGGTGAAGTTCTCGCGGGTGGGGGCGATGTATTGGTTGTAGTTGGACACGTCGGTGGCGAGGCCGCGGACGGTGGCACCGGGGGTAATGGCCTTCGCGAGACCGAGGACCTCAGCGAAGAGGTTTGCGGAAGGCGCGAGGTTGTCGCCCCAGCCGAGCCAACCTCCGTGGGCAGCGTCGAGGTACAGCGCGACGTTGGGGTGCTGCAGCTTGGCAATGGCGTATGCAATGCCGTTCTTGTAAGCACTGGCGGCGCCGGCGCACTTTTCGACGCTGAGGTTGGTAACAATGTTGGCGAGTGAGTCAGGCTCAAGTACGACCGAAAATTCCAACTGCTTGGCGTCAGGAGTATTAAGCGAAGCGGCGACAGCTGGTAAATGAAAACTGTGAGGATCTACATAATTCTTTATATCAGAATTGGCTTACTGTCAACGAAGGCCTTGTACTTGTTGAAACCGTCTTGATCGAGCTTGAACTCGCCGTCCGAAGACTTGGCGGAACAGTCACGGTCGGGCAAGTTGTACACCACCAGCTGGACGAGCTGCTTCTTGCCCGTCAAACGCTGAGCGTGAAGCGCGTCTTTGATGATAGTCTTGATATTCGAGACCTGCAAGGCAAAAGTCATCAGTAAATACATTCCGCCAAGCAATATCATACGGGTTGAACGTCGTACATCACCAGAGAACGAGATCCACGAGAACGTCGGGGTCCTCTGCACGGTACGCGTCCTCGCGGCGTTGAGACGATCACCGCTCTGGAGGAAATACTTGATCGTAGCCTCGAGCTTCTTCGCGTAGCCCTTGTTGGCAAACACAGCCTTGTTGCCTGCGTAGGGGTTCACGCTGTTAAGGGCGGGCGGCGGCGGAGGAGGGGCCGGGTGCCCAGGGGGCTTCGGGCCACCAGCAGGGGGAGCAGCGAGGACGGCGGCGGGCGCGAGGACGAGTGCGCATGCAAGAGCTTTAAGCTGGACCATTTTGGAGGGACGAGAAGGCGCTGGAGGGGCTGTGAGGAGGTGGGCGGGGTGAATAGACACGTCGCTGAAGATTCGTCGAGCCGTAAACGCGTGTTTAAGTAGCTTTTCGCGTCGCGCATTATCCCCAGGAATGCGGGGAAGCGGATAATTTGCGGGGTATGGCACACGGGACTGTTCTGCCCAAGTGGACGTGCATGTCAGTATATTGTATAACCTCCGAAGGAAAGATCCCGGAGTCACGACACCGAGCTCCGGATTTCTGAAGTCTCGGAGGCCTCAGGCGACAGTAGACACCTTTTCAGAGAAGGAGGAGCATGATGAGCCCACGTTGACTCTTGTTGATAATTGTTCCCCAGTGTGATGGGCGCTAAGTCAGCGTCCTGTTGCACCCCGGACCTAAGAAAATGTTGGTAATTCCCCGATTCGCAAAGGTTCTACGGACGTTCAACGCAAACGAATCCAGGAATACGCCTTTCCAAGCCCGAGGCTCAATGAAGTCTTATGATGACACGATCAAGCAAAGTCAAGCAAGACTTGGAACATCGGCGCTTACTCGTCGTAAACACCTTCAGCGGGCTTCACTCGACGATTCAGTCGACGCATCGGCACATCTTGTCAAGAACGCCATACTTTGACTTAAAGCCTAGGAATCAGCGTCTAATCAGCATCGAACATGGAGGTCGCCTTGGCGGGCTTGGCGAAAATGGTATGAACAAGCAGACCGAAGTTGAAGCGACGAAATTCCAGTAAAATCGACAGAATATGCATACCTCAGGACTCAGGGGACATCGTCAGAGGTCGTCGGTCGTGCTGCACGTTGATATACTGGGAAGCGATGGATGACCGTCATCTCACGGCTTCCTGTCGCTCCTTGTCACCGCATGACCCGACTTGCCATACTCGCCGCCTTTCCACCCACCGGAATCATTAAAGTTTGCGACCCTCACGGTGTGGCTGGAAGAGGACTTCGTTGAACACAGTGGTAAGTAAGGCGAGTACAGACGCAGGGAGAAGGGAAAGGCGCCGAGTTTGCGATTATGCGGAAGTCGATCCGATGCGAGAGTGCAAGGAAATGTGTTTTTAGAGTCGGCTAGTACGAGAGCCTTGATGCTGAAAGTTGCAAAGTCAGGCTCTCTGCTCCTTGTACTGAGGGCTGCTATGATGTACAGTTGTTTTCTTGGAAGTATTATGTCGGGCGGGGTTTGCGTTTCATTGTATTCATAGATAGTGTACAGGTATCCAGCCATCGTGGGGCATCACCCTGCAACCACATGGAGTACGTTCAAATAACCATTTCATTAACGCACAGAAGATAGCGATACGTACCCTACATGCACGTCCCATCTAAAATGACATCTACCATCCTCTAGCTGCCCAGAACTGATGATCAGAAGAGGCTGCACGACCATGATTATGCCTGCAACGACTATTGCCCATCCGGCGCTGGGTTGAAGGTGTCTACAGGCACAGCGGCTCCGAAGAGGAGGATCCCGCCGTATACTGCGACAACGAACGCGGGTATAGGCAGCGGAAACTCCGTATGGCTCAGCCTTCTGCAAACCCCTTCAACCACCCCATGATTTCCAGGGGGGTTCGCGACTATGATCAACCCACCTACAACAACAGTCCACGGGGCGTGATGCTTGCTGTCCGTGTGTGCATCGTAACTGGACGACTACAGTCATGGACCGGTCCTTGGGACAGCATCGCTCCTTGGGACAGTTTGCAATATCTCGCCATCCTTTCGTTCATTTTCCTCAAAATTTTTTGTAGACTCTTTGCATTACTCTACTCTACAATCCCCTCTCTTAAATCTAGTTGTATGTTGAGTATATAGTGTGCGATTAGCGTATGAAGATGCAAAAAATGACTTTTTTGGTCAGAACAGAATACTTTGGCAGAAGGGCGGGACAAACTATGACATATATATGTTCTCTAGTGTATATAGAGTTACCATCCATTTTTTCACGTTCACCAGGTGCTTGTGGACTGAGGAATGTCTTCATCCTTGTCGAGAGATATGTTGTGTTGTGACACAATCCATATTTGGAAGTTCAGTGATCTCGGCAACACAAGGGAGACCAATTTCGGGTGCCTCAGCTATTTGCCGGGCGTCTGCCGACTTTGATCAAATTGATGTGACAGTGTCCCAAGGAGTTGAAAGTGTGATGATAACAAAATTTTGCACAGATGTGCCCCGATATCGCTCATGTTTTCCTGAAAACGGCTGATTCTTTCTCAGAGACATAGACGTATACTGTCTTCATTGGTGAGTATAAAATTTGTGTTACAGTAACTACTATATGAAGTGTAATTTATGATACAAAATTTTGGTGTCCCAAGGACCGGTCCATGACTGTATATCGGAGTTCGCATGGTGTTTTCCATAGTAATACACAGGGGTATACGTTCATGTAGAGAAAAAGGAGGTCCGAGGTGGGTAGGAACGCGACGCTGAATCCTGAGGTAGGACTAAGCAAGACGTACTGGGGAGCCGCGGCGGAATCGTTTGACGCCGATGAAGCGTTAATGCTCCTCTGTATATTGAAGATTTCTTCTCCCCAGTCGTTATTTCACTACAGCTGCACAGGAGTGCGGAAGCGCGGTTGCTCGGCCCAAGAGCAGGAATGAGGGGATGGTGGTGGTACCAGACGACGAGCCACTGAACACGGCGGTGGCGTCTGCACAGCCTCAACCTCTGCCAAGAATTTGATCGATGATCGCATCAAGATCATTGATCTGTGGGGGTTATGGGCGCCTACATACCTATCTCAGCTGCTTGACCGCTGAAAGATGCACTTGAGAACGCAGCGCGGGGCATCCATGCCACTGACGCTGGTCAAAAAGCCAGGCACTCCAGCCAATGCGGCGCATATTTTTAGCCCCTATGTACTTACCATGCCATCGCTCCTTCATCAATGCCGACTCTTTCGTTCCAAGTTCCACAGCGTTCCATTCCCTGTTTCCAACGGAGCTTGATTTATGTAGCCTCAGGATGAGTAATCGGCAGAGGAGCCTGTATTGAGTGTGTAAGTATGCAATGTAACGGTTTATGCAACCTGTCTGTCTGGCCGGAACATACACGGAAAACATATGGCCTGCACGAAAACGCTACAGACAAAAGGCCTGCTTAGAGATTCATTCAATTGTGTCAATGTCGTTGTACTTGACATATGCATTTGTATTCTACGATTTCTGTGAGCCTAGAAGAGTTTCTAGAAGAGTTCTGAATCACGGCGATCAAAGCCACTGGCCCTCTTGGCCAACATTCTAAAAATAGACACTGCTTGTTTGCACTTGGAGACGCCCACAACTGCACTGCACATGCGCGACGCAATGCGCAATTAGCTGCTCTCACTCGACCGGGGCATGCGGGAAAAGCGCCAAAGGTTAAAATCGTTTTCGAATGTCACCCACTGCGTTTCTGGATATAGAATGTTCGACAAGGTACTCTACAAATGCGGAATTGGGCTAATCGCACGCACTGGACGACAACAGAGGCTTCTTCGCAGTTCTGAATTTGATGTGTCTTTGCCTATAGCTTGTATCGTGATATTTATGGAATATGGGAGAAGATACGGTGAGGCGCAGAGGTGGCTTTGTTGTTCAGGGCCTCTTTCCAAGCGGGGCTGCTGAAATTCGTGCTGATCAAATTTAGAGCTGGTTAAAATCTTCAATTGCGAACCAGATCATTTTTTTCGAGCGCATCCAGTGATTTTATACAGACTCGCTCAATTCTACGTGGACCTGAAGTTCCCGGATGCAGAGATAATTAATGATCCTCGGTGTCAGCAGAGTGTATCGTCGTTGACATGAGAGTCGATTGAACATAACAAGAGAGAAGGAGCTGGGGCTGCGAGAAGACGCTGCGACGAGTTCTCCGGAAACGGTATATTCCCATATATATGTTTAGATATTAGATACCAACATGTTGATGTCGCAGAGCGGCCACATGGATCCATGGGGCGTGGTTGGTTGACTTCGGGCGTATTTTCGCAAGATGTCGAGTGCGGTCCTGGTTCATCAGCGTCCAGCAACTGATCACGATTCTGTCAGAGTTCAGGGGTTTATGATGAGGTGCAGAGAAGCATGGGGAGGCATTGGGGTAGTTTCTTTAGGATAAACGGCTGAATATAAATACGGGGTCGAGTAAGTGATTTGAAGTGATGTCTGCCTGTCCGCCTGTCGCGCTGCGGGGGTGGCGAAATAGTCTGGACAGCTGGGAAGAGGCTAGCGGAAGATAACGATAAATATACATGGCACAGGTTGCCACCACCGCGCGCTGCATACGTACAGACGGTCTCTGCGTGTCTGCGGTGGGAGGGCGATGGCAGTGATGTGAGCTCGGTGGACGCGGGACTTAGCAGCTAGCGCAAGCGAACGAGACGCGAGGCTGGGAGTATGGGGATTACGTCATCGAGAGCTGGACCAATCTTATCAAGGGGAAGACGACGGGGATCAGGAGATCAGCGGCGGCAGCAGAGTCGGAGAGACAGGGCGATTTGGATTGGACCAGGGCGAAACGAGGGAAATATGCCATGGGACTGGGTCTGACGCAGGGTGATGATGGCTGCGCGATGACAAACGGAATAATAGATAGTGGCTGAGGCACACGTTGGCGAGACTGTGGATGGGGGCAGCTGACTAGATGGCGGGCGTCGAGGGCGTCGATGGGATGGTAGGAGATGACAATAAAAAAGAAAAGAAAAAGAGGGAAAAGGCGGAAAATTGCGGTGGGCACGTGGGGGTGGGATGGATGAGCGGGCGTTGGTGCTGCTGATGCCCACCCCTTAAATTCTTTCTCTCTGACCACCACCTTCCACAAACACCCAGCACTCTCCCCCAAGGAGGCCGTGCGCACCCCGCAGCTCACCACCGTCTACTACAGTGAGTCCCCTTTCTTGTACCTAGACCTGACACCCCGCTCACCAGCACACACCCTCGTAGATCTGCAACGTGCCTTATTGTACACCATGATCATATCGCTGTAAACCACATCCACGATTCGCAGCAGCATCTATCTGCACCCTGAGCATCCCTTGCTTGTCTTGTCGCATCCATCCATCCGTCCACGTCGCACAGTCACCTCTTAGTCATTGGTCATTCACCCAGTCTTGTCCCCACCGAGCTACTCCAAAAGAACGCCTAGTTTCTCTTATATAACCCCCTCGCTGACCCAGATTTCTCGTCCATTTCATTTTGACCCACCCCTCTTCTCCAACATACCTTTCGACATTTCTTCACCCATGGCTATCCCAGATTCAACAGGCGACACCGCACAACCCGACGGCGAAGGCGATGGGCCCGACAAACCCCCCCATGCACACTCAAGCTCAAGCTCAACCATCACCCCCAACCAACTCGCCGCAAACCTCGACCAAGCGCTCAAATTTTCCAGCACCAACGCCAGCTCGATGTCGAGCGCCAACGGCAACGGCATCGCCCACCCCAACAGCTACCCGCTCCCCCCGCCCGAATCTTTCCCCGCCGGCGTGAAGGAGCCAGGGCTCACCCGCGGCGCGCTCGAGAAGCTCGAAAGGCAAAACAGACAGGCAAACGGCCCCATCACCGCCGTCGGCCCGGTGAAGAAGGCCCTGTCCACAGCGGCGCCCGCAGCAGCAGGAGGAGGGCCGACGCCGATAATTACCTCTACTACCAAACCCGGCAGCAACTCGCACCCAAGCTCAGGCGCCCCCTCGCCCGTGCCCACCTCCCCCACCTCCACTTACTGGGACGGGCCCAGTCGCCCGCCCAGCGCCCCCGCGAGCCGCGCCCCAAGCATGTCCGGCGGCGTCTCTGGCGGGCGGGTCAACGGTCACGGGCACATCACCGTCGTGCCGCCCCCGCCGGCGGTGCACGTCCCTTTGGGCCGCGAGCGCCGCGCGAGCAAGGCCAGCGACATCCTCCCGTCCACGCCCTTGTCGCACAAAAAAGCCGGCTCCGTGCACTCCGAGAAGGACGGCAAGGAAGGAGGGGGCGGCCACAAGTTCACGCTGAAGGACCTGCTCGGGAGCGGGCCGAAGCTCAACCGCAAGAGCAGCCAGCGCTCGACGTCGTCGCGGCGCTCGGACTCGGATGCGGGGTCCAACTATGGCGGCACGGGCTCGGGGCATGGCGGGACGAAGAGCGTGGGCGGGGATAGTGCTGTGAGTCTGACGCAGAAGTATGGCGTGTGTCAGAAGGTGGCGATTGGGAAGGGCGCGACGAGCGTAGTAAGGCTGGCGCATAAGTGGGACCGGACGGAGGAGAAGCTGTATGCTATCAAGGTGGGTTTTGAGTTTTTATTTTCTTGCCTTGGCGAGTAGGGGGATGATCCCCATCCCTCTTCACGCTTCGTCTCTGCCGCCATTTCCAAAACACCAAATACCGTATCGATGGAATTACTTACTCACTCTGCATCCATCCACTATCCCATCCATCACACATACAGGAGTTCCGCAAGCGCCGCAAAAACGAGTCGGAGAAGGAGTACGTCAAGAAGCTCACGGCCGAGTTCTGCATCAGCTCGACGCTGCACCACCCGAATATCGTGGAGACCGTCGATCTCGTGCAGGACGAGAACCAGCACTGGTGCGAGGTCATGGAGTTTTGTCCCGGGGGCGATTTGTATGCGGCGATTAAGAAGGGGTGAGTTTTTGACTGTTTTGTGATTTGCGTTTGAGTTTGAGTTTGGGTCTGGGTCCTGTGGTTTCTTGGGCGACATTTTTTGCCCACTCTTTCACCGTTAGTGTTTCATGTTCTTCGGCCGCGCTCGCACCCCCAGGAGTGCGGGTCAAGGATACGATGCACTTTGGTTTTCGGAGTATTTCTTGGTTTTATTATTATTTATCCTGCGCGATTGCCACCAGCGATAGCCTGTTGTTGCAGTTCCATTTTTTTCCCTCCTTCCTTATCACAGTTCTTGTTAACCTGCGACGCGATCGTGAGATCATGAAAGATAGGATTGCATGCTGACTTGTCGTTTGCTTTCTAGTGGCATGAGCCCGAGCGAAGTCGAATGCTGCTTCAAGCAGATTTTGAACGGCGTAGCCTACCTCCACAGCCAAGGCGTCGCCCACCGCGACATCAAGCCGGAGAATCTCTTTTTCGATACCAAGGGCCATCTCAAGGTGCGTCGCGGCCATCTTCTCCCTCGCAAGAAAGTTTGGTGAACCAACCAACATGTCGGTTAACCTAGATCGGCGACTACGGCGCCTCGACGGTGTACCGTCTGCCATGGGAGGCCACCGTGCACATGTCGACGGGCCTGTGTGGCAGCGAGCCGTACATCGCACCTGAGCAGTTTTTGGGCAAACGTACGTCCCGCTGTCTGTTGATGTGGTGTTGAAGCGCAGGGCGGTCTGACTTGCTTTTTGTTTGTCTTTCCCCCTTCTTTCTTCTCGTCCTCTCCCTCTCGACTCGTTTGTGTTGTTGGGCGATGACATGCGGCCGACTTCATGTGAATGACGAATGTACCCGCCCGGGCGCATGCAGCCTACGACGCCCGCCTCGTCGACATCTGGGCCTGCGGCATCGTCTACTACTGCCTGCACTTCCAAGAGCTACCCTGGCGCGCCGCGCAGCCCGCCTCCGACCCCCTCTACAGCGCGTACGCCACGGCGTGCGCAAGCACCAACACCGCCGTCTCCGCGTGCCCGCCGACGATCAACAACCTCAACCCGCGCGCGTGCCGCAGCCTCATGCGGCGCATGCTCGAGCCGGACCCGCGCCAGCGCGCGACGATCGAGGAGATCGTGGCGCATGCGTGGATCCAGACGATCGAGGTGTGCCATGAGGTCGAGGAGGCGAAGCATGTGCATGTCAGTGCGCGGGCGATGGGGATGACGTATTTGGGCGTTGGGGGAGGGGGGAATGGGAATGGGGTGTAGCACTGGGCGGGTGAGGTGAGGTGAGGTGAGGAAAGGGTGCGGACTCGGATATGGGGGCTTGTAGATAGTTTTTTCTCTGCCTGTTTGATGTGAGTACTTAGTGTGCGTGCTGCTGCGACTTAATAGATACGGGCGCTGACAATGCTTTGGTCATTGCAGCTGCTTCCGGCTTGATGGGATAACTGGACTGGACGATTTGTTCCGGGTCTGTGTCGATTCTGTTCCCCTCGACCTACTGTGGTTATTGCTCTCCCCTTGTGGATTGTCATCGAAACGTTCCTTCCTCTGCGGGTTTGCCTTTCTTTCTTTCACGCGCGCTTACACCCCTACTTACAAAGCACCACCACCACGGCGGTGGCGGTTTCTAACGACCTTTGACTCCAATTCTGTTCTGATTAACGACTTTCAATACTACTTGCTACCGACCTTACACTACTACTTCTAGTTCCTACATATTACTGACCGAGTTGGTTCTACTCACTACTCAGGCTGTTGTTGTTCTTCCTGTTCTTGTTCTTGCTTTTTTCTTGTGCAGTTGTTCCGTTGTGTTCCTTTTTGCATGTTGCATGTGCTTGTACTTCGTACTACTCGAGCATTTGTGCTTGAATGCGAGTTTAATTGCCTTCTGAGTGTGCACCTTCCTGCATTCGGCGCGATACTTAGGTCAGTCCATCCATGTCTAGCTACTTAGAGTATAATAATTCGGAGGAACGATTTTGTGCTATTCCGACTCCGAGTAGCCCCTATCTATAGACTCCGACGCGGGAGATTCAGACTGTGCCATTGATCCCGAACGTGACCGCGTCCTTACAACACCATGACTCCACGAGCTTGAATAGTGCCCGCCGACTTTGGGCGCTTACCATGCTAGCGAATCTGCCTCTCTTCCTCTGGCTGGTTCGGGCTCAACTCAGGCTTGTGTATCCT
The DNA here is from genome assembly GCA_013368295.1 of Psilocybe cf. subviscida. Taxonomy (NCBI): domain Eukaryota; kingdom Fungi; phylum Basidiomycota; class Agaricomycetes; order Agaricales; family Agrocybaceae; genus Psilocybe; species Psilocybe cf. subviscida. Next base: position 4,291,378 of record JAACJJ010000056.1, on the reverse strand, counting down.
CTCGCCAAGAATGTGAAACTAGAAGTAAAAGAAGCCGCTGCCCTCTGGTACCCCTCATCGGCAATGGTCTCTACAGTTCCGCAGGATTAGCTCTGTAACTTGCCGTCGGGATAAAACGCTCATTGCGGGTTCCTTGAAAAGCTGCAGACAGAGGAGCGCTGATACTTATAGGCACCAATGCTGCATCATCTACTGCTATCGACTGATAGGGTTCGGTCAGAAGTATTTGCTCAGCGGGGAGCAGCTGGCATCCCATTGCCCACTTCTCTCGCAAAACCATCCTTCTTCAGGTGAGAAATGCCGTGCTTTTCGCTTCGAATATCCCACTGACCATTGATGCATATCCTGCAGATGATCATTGTGGTGGGACATCCCTTATCTACCCCCACTGCAGAATATCGTCACGCCCACGATAAGCAACATAACTCGCCCAAGGCAGGCCACGGAAGCCGTTTCCGTCTGCTATATTCTGTCTTCGGCAGATTGTGTGTCGGTAGACTTGCCCTATCAGGATCTACTCCCTTGCATTTTCGAGCGGTTTGCAAACCAACTGACCCTCCCGCACTCAACTAACGGTCACCGTGCGCAGTGGGGGACTGCCCGGACTCTTGTTTGTCCGCGGTTGATTGAACCGAAAGATACGACGCCACCCTTCTATCCAAATCTGTTATTCAGCCGTAATTCTGGGGTGCTATGTATAAAGTGTGCATGCTGCTGTGGGATGAAAAGCAGTCAGACCCAGTCGCCGACGACCGCTGCTCCATTCCCTTCCTCCCCCACTATGACTTCCCTCATCCAGCGCGTCAGACAGAAGGTTGTGCTCGAATCCGCTGCCAACGACACGAATGAGGATCTGCTCCCCACCTCACCTCAGCAGCGGACATGGTCGTGGTGGACGTATAGCGCTCTCTGGGCTGGCCAGTCCTTCGATGCGACTTGGGTTAGTCTCTCCCTAACTTTCCATTTTGCGAATTTACGAATTGCTCATTATTCATTCACCTTTTTCAGTGGAGCGTCGGCTGTATGTCAACGTGCTTGACTTGACTTTCAGGATACTGACCAACTCCTCCAGCCTCTTTGATCAGCGTCGGCCTTACAGTAACGCAGACAGTTGCTCCGATTATAATTGGCTGTGCGCTTTTGGGCACGGCTGCAGTGTTGAATGCCACTTTTGGCGCTCATTATCATGTCGGTTTCCCTGTCATGATTCGGTACGTTGGATTTCGGGCTTCGCATCCGTATGCAACTGACCAGACTCTAAAATAGTCCAACATTCGGTGTGAAAGGGTCGAAATGGTTTGTGGTTCTGCGTGGACTTGTTGGTATTGTAAGTCCTCACTTTAGACTTTGCACCAGCACACTTCTAATTTCACCGTAGGTTTGGTAGTAAGTATCTTTTTTCCTCGAGAGCTGGTTGTCGAAAGTGACACCGTGTTCCGTTAGCTCGATCCAAGTCTTTTACTCAGGACAACTCCTAAACGTCATGCTCACCGCCGTCTTCGGACACAAGTACAAGAGCTGGGACCCCCTGGTGCCTTCCTCTGCAGGAACCGATGCTAAAACCATCCTCACTTGTATGTTGATTTCATAGTACTTATCTCTGGTTTTGATCTCAGCCCTGTCCCAGACTTCCTCGCATGGGGTATTGCATTGCCCTTGACTCTCGTCCATCCTTCAAGACTGCGCAAGGTCTTCGGTTCTCGTGCAGTCATCGCAGGCTGTGCTCTCTTCGCTACGTTTGGTGAGTGCCTAGGATGTGGCCATATTATCTGACTGAGGCCCTTTGTCCAGTCTGGTGCACAGTACTCGGTCAGACAGACCCCAAAGGCTTCAAGGGGTTCGACATCCTGCAGCCCGTTCCTATCAAGGGCTCTGCATTTGGCTGGGCCGTCGTTAGTGGTATCAACTCTGTCCTCGGCACCACCGCACCGATGATCACAAACCAGTCGGACGTCTCTCGTTATGCTAAAAGGCCCAAAGAGGCTGGCTGGCCCCAGGGCTTCATTATGTTCACCACTAAGACGTTCATGGCATTCCTCAGTATCATCTCTGCCGCGTCATTGCAGTCGAGGTACGGCGGTCAGGCGCAGTGGAACATCTGGGATCAGCTTTTGCAGCTTTTGGAAGAGAACTGGGACGCACGAAGCCGCTTTGGAGTGTATGTCATGGCGTCTTGGATTTTTAGAACTGACTGCTGACTGCCATCTTCTGATTAGATTTGTGATCGCTGCTTCAGTGTTCTACTCAGTCATGGTTACCAACGCCTACTGCAACTCGCTGCCCTTCGGTGCCGATATTTCTGCTATTTGGCCGAGATATTTCAGCATTGTCCGTGGTCAGGTCTTCATTGCCCTCATCTCGCTCCCCATCCTGCCCTGGCAAATCTTGTACGTAACCTCACCACATCTACTTGGTTGCTTCTGATCATTCTCTTCTCCCCCTTTTTAGGGCGAATGCCCAGGCTTGTAAGTTTTACCGCCGCTTTTCGTGTTTTATGTGTCCTGATATTTTCGTAGTCCTCACATTCCTGGGAAGCTATACTTTCCTCATGGGCGCTCTTCTCGGTTGCCAGTGGGGTGACTTCATAGTCCGGAAAGGAAACTAGTGGGTTCATCGTCTCTTGCCTGCTAGTACAGTGCTCATAAAATTACCTAGCCACGTCCCCTCGATGTACAACTACGGTAAGGGCTGTATCTACATGTACAGCAAGGGCTACAACTGGCGCGGGTTCATTGCCTGGGGAGTGTCTTTCTGTGTCATTTTTCCTGTAAGCCATGCCACCACAAACACTGCTTAATCGTAACTCTTACGATCTTCTGATAATTCAGGGCCTCATCGCTACATACATTCCCGACAAGATGACTGAAGCGCCCAAGCGCATCTACTCTATGGGGTGGATTACCAGTGTCCCTCTTTCCATGCTCTGCTATTACGTCCTCAACAAGCTGTACCCTGTGGCTATTGTTCCTGCCGAGCATAAGAACGACCCCGAGGTGAAGGAGTGGCTCGGCTTGAGCGCGTGTCACGGTACGTTCTACTAAGGCGAAAGTCTTTTATCTTCTCACTGTTTTCTTCAGGCGTGTTTCCTGGCGATTCTATTGTGGGTAGCGAGCATATCACGAACGAGAGCTCGGGATCGTCCATCGAAGAGGACCAGGACCTCAAGGAGAAGGATACCACACAGGTTTATACCACAGCGGTCTGATTTCATTCTCATTTTTTGCTCGTCATATCTGCCTACCTTGCTTTATAATCCTCTACCTTAGACTGTAATTGTATTGCCATGTACCTAGTATTTCTGACCCATTCAAGTTTCTTTATGCTCTCAAGACTCTGTTTGTCATGCTCAATACCACGATGTGCCCGCCCTAACCTATGTTTGATATGGCCTTCTTTTTGAATACTTAGACATTTGTTGGTTGATGATCACCCGAGTGGCTCACTGCTGTGGTCCAGTTTAAGCGCCCAAACTCCGTTTAGCATTGCGGACTGCAGTGCGAAGAGACTTGCCGATTCAAATCCTAGCGAAATAACCATGTTAGCTGTATTCAAAATATCTACTATGTCCTGTCCCACCCCCTCAAATTACTAAGACTGAGAAATCACGGATATCTTCCAGCACAGATAAGGGTCCAATTATAGCGGGTCTATTTTTAGATCAATTTACGCTCAGAACCTCTTCGGAATCTGCTGCCGACTCTTGGTCTTTGGATCACTCTCATCGCCTTCGTCGTGCCGGTTACATCTGAGACGGGAGCTGAGATGGATGGGAGCGTTGCAAGCACGGAATAACGTGTAGCCACATAAAGGAGGCTTCACAGGACATCGTCGTCGCTTTGCTCACCTTCAGCCCATCCTATCCCCTGTTCCGAAGATGACTTCCGTACCCACCAATACTGTATCCCTCACCAACTTTCCACCCCGCGACCTTGCTGGGTACGGACGCTTCCCACCCAATCCGAACTGGCCGAACGGCGCGAAGATTGCTGTCAATTTTGTCATTAATTACGAGGAAGGCGGGGAGAATTCGCTTGATAATGGAGATGCGCAAGCCGAGTCGAACTTGCAGGAGACGGGGCCTGTAAGTGGTCTGTACCATTTGATCTGGATATTCGAGCTCAATATGACGTCTGCTCCACATTGGTGCTAGAAACCGCCACTTGTGGGCCAGCGAGATCTCCCAATGGAGAGCCAGTTCGAGTACGGCTCGCGCAGGGGCATGTGGCGCCTCCTGGATCTGTTCGAAAAACACAACATTCGCATTACAATATATGCCGTCGGGAAAGCCTATGAAGCGAACCCGTGCGTCTACTCATTTTTCGCTGCGTAGCTTTTTCTATGGTTGGCTGTTCGTCTAACAAGACCTCCGACACAGCGACATAGCGCGCGCATGTGAAACCGCAGGGCACGAAACAGCGTCGCACTGCTACCGCTGGATCAACTACACGCATATGGACGCCGCGACAGAGGAGACCCTCATCCGCAAGGCCATAGAATCGTTCCGCGAGACCAGCCCTTCGGGGAAAGTTCCGGTTGGGTGGTACTACGGCCGGCCCTCACCACGCTCCCGTGCGCTTGTGTCAAAGGTGTACAAGGAGATGGGTTTGGAGCTCTTGTACAATTCCGATACGTGTAAGTTTTCACTTTTTCTGATTCATGTCAATACCCAACACTGGGTCTGACCCCTGCGGTTGCGACGCCCAGATGCCGACGACCTACCATACTGGATCCCCGATCCGATTGATGGACCAGACAAAGGTCTTCTCCTCGTGCCGTACACATATGACGCGAACGACTTCAAGTTCTACATCGCTCCCGGGTTTGCATCGTCAATGGCCTATTACGAGCATGCCAAGAATGCATTTGGTGTGTGCCACTCACCATCTTTTATCGTTACTTCATCATTGGCTAATCTTCGAGGGCTTCCTGGTGGCTTGGTATCCACAGATACACTCTACGAAGAAGGCACAGAGGGGAACCCCGCATTTATGACTGTTGCCTTACATGCGCGAATGCTCGGAAGGCCCGGGCGGTTCCCAGCCATAAAGCAGGTCCGTCGTCTCACGGAAATTTGTGTCATTTTGCTAATAAGCCAATATTTTGTTTTTGGTTTGAATAGTTCGTTGAATACATACAGAAGAAACCAGACGTCTGGGTGGCAACAAGAGAGGAAATTGCTCGGCATTGGATCTCACAGTATCCTTATAAACGACCCGCAGCATCTGCCTCTGCATGATGTATGGATTATCTCTCCAGGCTTTGAAGGACTCTGAAATACGTGATGCATCGCGCAGATATAGCTACGGGGATAAGTCCTAATGTTTGTATTATCTCCTCTTTCCAGTGATTAGCATCAAACCGTCGTTGTCATAGGCGTCATAGTAATACAAATGACCCTGCTGGTTCTTGAACGCTCCCGCAAAAAAAAGACTATAATATGTGTCAGACAGGAACAAGTGGCATTGCGCATCTCATAACTTCGTGAGGGTTGAAGAAGAATGGCAGTGGTCTGCATGCAGATAACAGATGGACAGCGTCGCTGACCTATCCGAATTTTGGGGAGGGTCTCAGTTGATCTTTAGCAATTCAACTTCGAACTTAAGGGCTGAGTTGGGTGGAATATTCGATGTCGGAATACCTTTTGCACCATAGGCCTGTAACGTAGACCTCGATGACTTTGATTAGAAGCGGACGACAAGAGTAGACGTACGAAATCTGGTGCTATAAGTAAAATCGCTCTCTGGCCCAGACTGAGCTGCATGACACCTTAGGGTGAAATGAGAAGCGTTGGACAGATAAGCTGGCAAAGTTAAACGCTTACCTTCGTCCAATCCTTTGATCACTTTGCCCATGCCGATGTCAACAGTATATGGTTTACCACTGGATTTGTGGTGAGTAAACTCAAAACAAAGCTGTACACCGCTGCAGTACATACTCGTCGTAGGTGGACGCAAATTTCATTCCATCAACCAGCGTTCCGACATGATGCATAACCACCTTATCTGAGGAAAACATGGGTTAGATGCGCAGAACGACATGGGCGCTCCAGTTCAATGACGACATACCGCCTTTCTTGGGGAAGAATCGGCCATCACCTGGAGAAATAGTCTGCACAGTAAAACCCTGCAATTAACAGAAAGTAAGTGTATGAGGAATATAGCGGCAGATAGAGCAATACATGACTCGGAAACTGGTCATTCAAGTCTTTTTTGGCCAGAGATTCAGATGACGACACCTCGTCTGCGTCCTTCCCATCTAATGCCGAAGTTGGGATAGGGGCCGATGGGGTGTCATCCGAGGTGACCAGAGTACCCTCGCGCTGCTGGGCCTTACAAGAGCAAGGTTTATTAAAGAGTTGAAGTTCCAGCTGTGTTTCCATGTCCTCTACTTTGGCGCGTAGTTCGAGAATGGTAAGGTTCAGCGCACGATTTGCTTTTCGCAGAGTTTGACGCTCAGTAAGAGTGTCCTGGTATTTGGCGGCCAATCTTCGGGATTCTTCATTAGCGTCGTCGAACATCTTCCGACAGTCTGCTGCTTGCTGTAGCGCGTATTTGAGGGTATCATATAGGGAATCCATGGTAGGTAAGTACTGGCGTTGACTAAAATGAAGAGTAGTTAGTCGCTGAGACCACTAGGGGGGTTGGGATGAAGGTCAGCCTGTAAAGGGCTCAAGCGCTCATACTTGGCAGAAGATGTATTCAAGCTCCGCTAAGGCACACTGTAATGTGATTACTGGGAGAACTAATTTGCTATCAAACATATCAAATTCGCGTGAAATTGTGTAATGGTCAAGCTAAATATCTCATGCACGCACCTCTCAAGTTTACTTCTGTTGCGCGACATCCGCCTTGTATGCATGTCGATAATTGAGGTCTATAGCAACTTGGCGTGTTTAAACTCCGATACCCATTGATACCTTTGACCCCTCGGCGAAATCTAATGTTTCTCGCGAATTTGCAAAATGGCAGACAGTAATAAGCACCTATATACTGTAGCTACATAATACAAAAATGGAAGCTGATCATTGAAGAGGATCATCAGACGCCCTAAACTCAGTATCCACTCTGGAATATGCACATCCAAAGGCACCGACACCCTTGTGGTCGCTGTCTCTCTTTATGAGCACTCGTTTACATACTGTGGAGGCCGCCTAGTATCCACTCCAAATATGGAAAGTTTGTACCCCGATATAGTTATGGGCGCGGTGGCTGATGGAGGCTGACATAGCGATCGGACCTGGTGGTCATCCGCCTTCTTCCGTGAGTGTCAGCCACGCGAAATTCTATGACTATATAAGCCATGTTCGCCTCGCCTTTCTTCTTCATTCGCTCCTGGTCCTCATCTACCATCATCCCGAGCTTGCGAATATCACAACAAACCAACGTCCAACTCTCAGTACACTTCTCAACATTCGGCAACGATATGACTGCAGCCACGGGACTAACTATCAGCTCACCCGCTCGCATCATCTCCACGCGACGACAAACCAGCCATCGACATCGTCCTCGCAACAACCCAGCACACCGCCCAAAGCAGACGTCGCCTGACAGTGGTCAGCCTCTGACAACCCGCTCCGCGTCTCATCTTGGGTACACCCTCGATTGCCATAGACGCATTCCGCCGGGCATGCTCAGTACGCAAGATCGGAACCGCGTGCTTGGTATGGCCTAATCGGCCTGGGCCTGGCAGAGATTCGCCCTCACCAGGACCGGATGAAGCACCCCTTGTAGTGCGTAGTATCAGTGGGCTCCTGTGATCGATGTGATCCAGGAGTTCCACTAGAGAACCACTGTAAGAATTCCCTTGCGCGCCTTGGCGTGCTCATAAGGGGATCCTGGGGGGTGATAGCGACACTCAATTAGCTTCGTCGGGCGAGCGATGTGGAAGGACCGGTAAGTCTTTCGATACAACCACTGATAGTCGACTCACCATCACTGCGCAGACCTACGCCACGTTCCTACCCCAGAACTGTTTGAGCATTGTTCTGCCGTTCATGCTGCAATCCACTGACGTTCACATCTAAGCTAAGCCGACTTCGAGACGTCGAACGTCACCAATAGCGTGCCCTTCATCATGCAAACAACCCGTTGGGGCGAAGAAGACAACCTCTTATTAGGCGTAAGTGTAATTGATCACTTCTAACGCAAGAGCGCTCGCTGATCCTCTCACTGACAGCCAATTATCAACAGCAGACCCGCGCGTGCATTTTGATGCCCTCGTCAATATCGAGACCTCCTGACTGGACGCAGCTGTCAGTGTGAGTTGACAACCACTCAGAAAGCGGGCTTCCAAATATTTTCACTTATACGGCAACTAGGCAGCATTATATATCTAGCAACTATGCGGAGGTTACGCCTACCAGATTTGGAGTTACGCAAATACGACTTTACATCTGGAACAGCTCCTGTGTCTTCTCAATGCTTGTATAGATTGCCTTTCGAGGATCACCATAGGCAGTTGACTTCTGTGAATGTTAGAGATAGTTATAAATCATGTCGCCGGACTTTCACCCGTTCAGAACCGAGAAGTCGTAATTAAGATAGGCGCCCACAGCGTATGTCAATTGACGGGATCATTCATCAATCCTTGGCGGCGCCGAGTCCCGACGCCTGAGGCTGTGCTCTCGCGAAACACATCCGTCACCACCGCGTTTGATGGCTCTTCGTCTGGTACCATCTCCTCATTCCTGCGTACGGCGTTGAACGTCGTCGCTTTCGTGCTACATTGCACCCTTAACGACATAATATTCCTACGAAAACGACTACAGGAAAGAACTCTACGATACAAGGAGCAGAGAGCTTATATTAGTGGCTTTCAGCGTCAATACTCTCTAATCACAGTCATATTCATTTCACATTACCGGAATGCCCATAATCGAAAACCACCCCTTCTCTGCGTTATCACACCAGATAGACCTCCTGCTCTGGGGTTCCGTCTCGCTCAGCCTTGCCATCAGTGTTGCATCCCTGCTCAACCTCGGACGCCTCTCCCTACTCTCTGCGCCTATCCTCGCATTCCTTACGGCAATATTCAACGGCGTCCTCCTCTTCCACACACACCGCGAGCGCCTGCAAACTAGCGCCGGTGCCAACCCCGACTTAGACCACGATTTGAACAGAGATGCGGCCGTCAAATTGACAATGCCCGCGCGCACAGAAAACATCGCACTCTGTTGGCTGCTTGCAGTGCTGTGGGTCGTCGTTGCAGGAATAATCATGGTCGTAGAGACCCTCCTGGCGATCATGGGGCAGTTCGAAGGGTGGCAGATGCTCGTGGGTTACGTCGAGCTGCCGCTGGTGGGCATGCAGGCGGCGCTGATGGTGGTGTTGGCACTGAAGTGTGCGAAGCAGAGACGGGTATCGATCATCAAGCCGGAGAGTATCAATTGGGCAGGCATGGGTGCTGGCGTGTGATCGAGGATTGTTAGGACGATTCGACGTTGGAGGAATGTTGGAGTTAGGAATTTAGGTATGTGTCTTCGTTCTATCTGAAAATTGTCAATTGAACATGGTTATAGGGTATATACGCTGGTCGAATACCCTGTATACTATGAATGAATAGAGTAAAACCAACGAAATACCACCATAATTCAACGGATGGACTAGTAACTTCATCCTAACTCGTTATTTGAAAGACAGAGTGAGGATCGACGACCACACCCATAGACCTTGTTGGAGATGTGGTATTCTATTGTGCGCTTATGTGTGAAAGAATTGATAGAGACCTGCGATAGAATTCATGGAAGCAAGTTCGGTTCGATCTTTGAAGGAAGTTGTTCAGAAAAAGGAGTTGGGAGAGGCTTCCAGCGCCTAGATGCCGAGGAGGCGGAGTGTGCCGGCACTGGCGCTATTAGACCCCGATTAAGCTCCGCTTGCGGGAAGCCTGTACAGCTCGGCATAATTAGAGTTTGAAGTGGCTGAGTTACGTAAGGATTTGGTGGTGCGCCATCGATACATTGCTCGGTGCCTCCCATCGACGACATCCTCAAGACCAAGGCAAGTTCACCGTTCTCGTCGAATCCATGTCCAAACAGCTAACAGAATGCTGCTCCAACTCTGTCCAACCCACCAATCCCCCATCCCTGCCAAAAATCCGAAATCTGGCACTTAAACTCGACTGGCAAATCGGTTTGGAACACTCCCCTTTAAACGATTTTGCGACGGAACTTGGGTGTACAGGCCTACGACAGAAATGGGTGAGCATCTGGAGCTTGGTTGGAGACATGAGGAACATGGTGGCTGATGTGTCGATGCAGTCAATCTCAGGTCACAAAAGCGCCTCGCCGCCAGCGTCGCCGGCGTTGGCAAAAGAAAAATCTGGCTCGACCCCGCTGAGCAGGCCGAGATTGGTAACGCGAACTCCCGTACCCACGTCAAGAAGCTCATCAAGGACGGCCGCGTTATCATCAAGCCCACCACCGTTCACTCCCGTGCCCGCACACGCGATCTCCTCGCCGCCAAGCGCAAGGGTCGTCACACCGGCACCGGTAAGAGAAAGGGTACCTCAGAGGCACGCATGCCCACCAAGGTGCAATGGATGAGGAGGCAGCGTGTGCTGAGGAGACTGCTCAGGAAGTACAGGGAGGCTGGCAAGATCGACAAGCACCTGTGAGTATTGTCTTTCTTTCGCCTGATATCAGTTGAGCTGATCTCGCTGCTCCACCGTGAAGTTACCACGTCCTGTACCAGAAGTCGAAGGGTAACGTCTTCAAGAACAAGCGTGTCCTCATGGAGTACATCCACAAAGCCAAGGCTGAGAAGACCCGTACCAAGGTCCTCTCTGACCAGATGGAGGCCCGCCGTGTCAAGAACAAGGTCAGTGTTCCCACACCCTCTGCCTAATTTCCAATCCTCATTTCTCTTTCGTATTCCAGGCTGCCCGTGAGCGTCGTGCTGCCCGTGTCGCTGAGAAGCGCCAGGGAATCGTCGCTGTTGAGCACGAGGCTACCAAGGAGTAAACACATCATCCCCCATTACATACGATGGAATACTACCGCCATCTTCGTCGTCGTCCCATATTTGTTATGGTCTTGCCCTCCATGTCCACGTCCACTATCTCTACATCTCACAGCTTTCTCTTCCTCTCGAAACACTCCATGCATATTGAGAAAGTTGTATGCATTATACATGCCCATGTATGCCAGGTTATGTCGGATAGCCTCTGTGAGTCAGAGGGGAATGATGATGCTTTGCGGGTCCGAGCTCGTCTTTGAATCAAAATACACATCTTGCTTGATCGCTCCTTTCAATGCCGCATCTTGGCAAATTTGAGAATCTGGAATAAGTGACTAGATCATCCATCTGCATCTGTCATCATGGTTGCACTATATGGTTGTAATGGGAGTTCAAGCCAATATTGTAGTCCCAGTCCACTGTACTTGACTTCCGAGGAAGAGGTTTCCGCAAGATAGTCTTTCCAATTACCGAGTACAAATGTAGGTGCGTACTGTACGGAAGAAAAGTCTGGCAAGACGTTCTATTCCCTAGCGCAGAGGAGGGATGATTGACGCGATTCGTACCCATCGTCCGACTCGGCTTAGCTAGACTGGATCATGAAGATCTTGTCATCACATAGGGATCTTAAGGGTTGGAGTACCGTCGACCAAGGGCTTTCTCTGATTATGAGACAACAAGGAGTCCCCATCGGAGTTGCTGCAAAGATGAAGACGCTGCGACTCTCCCGACTGGGCAAATTCCCTGGCGTATAGATCCTTTGAGGTTCCAAATCGTTCCATCCTCCACTTCATGAATAGTTGGTCGATATCCAATGGAAGTCGCCAATGCGGGTCGGGAGCAAGAATTAGAGCCAATGGTGTCTTTGGGACCTGGTCCCGAGAAGAAGTGAAGTGCAAGTTGATCGTCGAGGTGCTTTGAGTTATGGTGCAAGTCGCGGCATTTGGTATGCCACAGTAGCCACGGTCAAGCTAGTCGTCAGTCGTAACAGAGCTGCCGAAAGGAGTCGATGCGACGGAATCTAGCTCCATCTTCACGTCCGCAGAGACAGTAGACACTTTCCGAGCGACAAAGTCTGCCAGTTGTGCTCTACACGTCGTGAAGAATGGTTATTAAAAGGCTCTCAAGGAGGCAGGCTGGAACGAACCGTTTGCGTTCTTTCATTATTTCCAGCATGGCTATCACCTCGTCTTGCTCATCGGTGATCATTTCTCCACCAGGAAGGCTGAGGGCATATTCCTTCGCTTGTGCGAGCGCGTTCTTGAAGTTGTTTGTCTAGATCCAAGAATAAGATGGGTACTTCATGTACGGTCACGGAAATACACGTACCGCTTGGAGCAATTTATGCTTGGCTTGGGGATCAGGCGTGCCCTGTGGCTGCTGGGTTAGCTCGAGGATGGCGACGAGCTTGGGGAGAAGTTCCTCATAGAGAGATATGGGGAAGACGTTGGCGTTCATGGTGGTCGACATTAGAAAGAGGGCCGTGATTGTTTACCGAGGCAAACAAACATGCAAAGGGAATTGTTTTCGACAGCGAGCAGCATCTCCTACCTCCATCTCCTCCTTGCCGTCCTCCTTTCTTGACGCCACCCAAGACGTTTTCTGGTTGTTCACTAGTTGCTCAGACTACCCAACGGACTTCCAAGAATAAGACCCATCTTGTGTCAGACATCCATCCATTGAGGCTACCAATCTATTCTGTTTACACATCAAGACTAATTGAATGCCTGCCACCCACGTCGTGTCCGTCGAAAACGAACCCAGAGTCCATATCGTGCGCAAGAATGGCCAGGACAGTACGCGTTTTCCACCCTTCCTCCGTGCCCGATACACACGCTGACGCCGTCTCGATATTTAGAACTCGCGCAGATCATGCAACGCCGGCCAGGCGAAGTGTATGTGCACTATCTGAACACGGACAAGCGCATGGACGAGTGGGTTCGGGATAGCGACTGCAGACTACAAACTGCAACGCCCCCGCCGCTCCCGACTGCACCTGCGCGGAAAGGACGCGGACGAGGCGCGCGCGGCTCAACAGCAGGCACGGATGTGGAAATGGCGCCGCCACTCCCAGAACCTCTTCTCCCCACTCATCCATCGACAAATGGGACGGGCCAAGCGGAGAAGATCATCTCCGAGGAAGACTATGATTTTCAGCACCATAAACAGCTGACGGCGCAGCGCAATTTTGACATGATTGTGTTTGATTCATGGAAGATCAAGCCATGGTGAGTCTCATTCGTTTGTTCGCGTTAAGGGATACATATGTCGGTCATGGGGTACTGAGACTATGCATGTCCCAGGTACTTCTCGCCGTACCCTTTGATGGAAGCAGAAGAGGAGGAATTTGACCCTGGGCATGTCGGTGCAAAGATTCCTGGTGTAGCGCGTGCCACTGCAAGATCGCATGGGCGAACGTCGGACCTGCTAGCAGGTGGTCTCCTTAGAACAAACACGGGTGCTTCAACACTATGGGTGTGCCACTTCTGCTTCAAGTACATGTCGGATGGTGTTCCTTGGGAGCTTCATAAGGTTCGTCCGCTGCAATTACACCTTCCTCTAGAAACGACGGGTGGTTAATCTACCTCATTTTCTATAACAGAATAACTGTAGAATGAAGCATCCACCAGGGAGGAAGGTCTATCAGCGAGGTGCACATATGATTTGGGAGGTTGACGGGGCCAGAGAAAAGGTTCAAACTTCTTGGCTCACGTTAGACGCGTCCATTGACCATTCCTAAAGCTTTACTGCCAAAACCTATCGCTGTTTGGAAAGCTATTTATTGATGTTAAAACATTATTCTTTGATTGTGATAATTGTGAGTATTGCATCGCTTCTGCTTTGGCGAAGAAACGCGTTTGCTGATGTGTTTCCAGTCTTATTCTACATCCTAACTGATGCTAAGTCAACGGAGGACCATATAATGGGGTTTTTCTCGAAAGTGGGTTCTCTCTTTCCTTTGCTTTGTACCTTATATTGTGTGTGCTGACTGTGGCATAGGAAAAATTGTCGTATGACGACTACAATCTTGCATGTATTATGACCCTACCTCAATATCAACGGAAAGGATATGGCATGTTGTTAATTGAATTTAGTGAGCAACTCTCTTTCTTACCCTCCACACCAAAGCTAATCTCGTTGGTAGGTTATGAATTGTCACGGAGAGCCGGAAAGGTCGGGACACCGGAGAGGCCGCTATCAGACCTGGGTTTGAGAAGTTATCTGTCCTTCTGGATATCCACCCTCATACGATTCTTTCGGTACGATCCGTGTGTGTTCTGGGATCTGCCTCATCACTGACCGTTGCCCTTGCTTTTTGTCATCTCCCAGACGCGTGCTTACCATCATGCCTCCGGACATAAAACTTATGAGGAGCATCGGGAACCTGCCCAGTCTGGAAGACGACAGCGAAAACATGGACGTCGAGCGCCTGCCGACGAAAAAGGCGAAGAAAATCAAGGGCTTTGATGGGGAGGTGACAGAGACGGGTGTGGAGCAGATGGCAAGGATGACACCGCTGCAGTCTATACAGGGTACGTGTCTTCCATCCTCGTCAACCCTCCGCAAAATCTCAAGCTTGGTTTTTCTAGATCCTAAATTCACCAGCAGACGTGTTTTCGAGACCCTACCACGCGAAGACGGTGGAGTGGAGACGCACATTGAGGTTCGATGTACGCTGGAGGACATTGCGGCCGCGACCAATTTGCGGATTGAGGACGCCGCGTTCGCGCTGAACGAGTGTGGTTTGCTCATGCGGAGGATCCAGCAGGCGGATAGTGAAAACGGGAGCGTTGAGGTGGATGGCAGGGACACGATTCTCATTACGAGGGCGCTAGTAAACCGGGTGGCGGAGGAGCGCAATTTGAAAAGGATGTATATGGATCCGAGTGGGGTGATGCTGTAGTTTACTTTTTCTTCACTTCTAATCTCCGAATATGGTGTTTTTGGTTTATTGTTCATTCTCCTGTCATTTCACTTTCGCCCTCGTCGTTCATCATATCATGTCGGATCGTATCGTACCGTATCGTAGATTTGTAAGAATATACCCATGCTCCTGTAATGCGTTAGAGATACTCTCTGTCTAGCTAGATGGAAAATGGTAAATGAGATGTTGAATGAAATCTAGGCTCTGGTAGGTTGTGGGCGTTCACGAGGCGTAACTGATCTCTCTATGCAGCGTGGCGAAGCAATTGGCTGTCCTCTTTCTTCGCTCCGAAGTTCTCCGCGCCTTCCCAAGATCCCCAACAGGCAAAGGCGTTCGCGAGCTGACCATGCTCAATTTCAATGGCCGTCCGTTTCATTGGGCCTAACGGTGGTTCGTCGTACAGCATCTCTATCACGTCCTCCACGGACGTCGATGTGAGCAGAAGGAATTTGCCTTCTGGGCGAAGAATTTTGCGCAGGGTTGTTCGCAGTTTGCGGTTTGTGACCTGTTACCCAGAGTGCCTCAGTTCAGCATTTAAGGTGAGGCGGAGATAAACACACCTCATTGAGGAACGGTGGGTCCGCAATGACAATATCCATTGCACCGACCAGGGATTCTGGTATGTCCTCCGGCTCGTCAATGTCGTACGGGATGTACTTCTTTGGGGACAAAACAGCAAAACGCTGATCATATTCCAACAGCCGTGCTCCCTCTAAGGGTTTCATGTGCTCGAACGCGACGAACGCCGTTGGGCAGCAAAGGAACGCGATCTTGGTGGTGGGCGTACACAGCGAATGGAAGGCCTCAGCGAGGATGTTGGCGGACTTTTCGCTATACCTGTGAACGGATTAGATAGGGAGAAGGGGAGGCGGTGTTAGGATAGAAGGGCTCTTGTATGGATAGATTGCTTGCCCTTGCTCCAGAGAGGGCCAGGAATCAAGAAAATAGGAAGAGATATGTTGAGTTATAGCCTCCGGTGGAGGTTAAGTTTAGAGTGAAAGCCCACCCATTCGAGTGTGTCCATCCAGTCGTCCATCCAGTCGTCCATTCCGTGCGCCCACCGTCCATCCAGTGCGCTTTCCACGTGTCCATCCAGTAGTGCAGTTATTGCAAGGGTGATCTTCCCGCCGCGGCGTGTCGATATAGAATGTGGCACTCACCAAAACTGACTTAGCTGCCAGTCTTCTCCGAACGCCAGCCTGAAATCGGCGACGCTAATCATAGGCTTTTCTTCAGCAGGCTCATCGGCTTCGATGGCAAGCCCAGCAATCTGGGCTGCAGCTCTCTCAGCCGCGAGTTCCTCGAATAGACGGTCTTTTTCTGCCTTTTCGTTGAAGTAAGAGTCTAAGAGTGCAAGAGTGCTGACATCTAGTTTGGGCGGCGACCCAGACATACTCGAGAAGGAGCGCATGGATTTTGGAGAGTGGGCCATGGTACAGGTTAGTTGCAGTTGCAGATCAAGCGAGACGTCGAAATTGTGATCCTCAATAATGGTCCGGGCCGCGCTGATCTCCCAGCCGAAATACCTTTCTCTTCTTTTCTCCAAACCACCATGGCCCCTCCCAATCGCAGAATCACTGTCCTCATCTCCGGCTCAGGTATTTCAGTCCCAAGCATGCATATCTTTGCGGACGGTAATGCCTGACCTTTAGGCTCGAATCTGCAGGCTCTGATCGACGCCCTCAACACTCCTGACCTCCCTGATGCCGAAATCAACTTGGTGTTATCCAACAGGAAAGCGGCATACGGGCTTACGAGGGCCGCACAGGCATCGCCGCCCATACCAACGGCGTACCTGGCACTCCAGCCCTATCTCAAGCAGAACCCCGGCAAGACGAGACAAGACTACGATGAGGAGGTCGCGAAGATCGTGTTACGCGCGAAGCCGGACATCGTCGTTCTGGCTGGGTGGATGCATATTATGAGCGAGGAGTTTTTGGAACTTTTGGACGGAAGGAAGAAGGTCGAGGGAGAAGAGATCACCCCTGAGAAGCCCATTCCGGTCATCAACCTCCATCCTGCCCTGCCAGGAAAATTCGATGGCGCGAGTGCGATTGAACGGGCGTTTGAGGCGTTCCAAAAGGGAGAGATCACTCACTCGGGATGTATGGTGCACAGGGTGGTGAAGGAGGTCGACAGGGGCGAGCCTCTTGTCGTGCAAGAGGTCCCTCTCGTTCAGGGAGAGCCGATCGAGGCTTTCGAGACAAGATTACACGCCGTTGAGCATGAGATTATTGTGCAGGCGACCAAAAAAGTGCTTGATGAAAGCAAACCAGTACAGGTATGACAGAACTGCTTGCATTTCTCTCTCGGATCTCACATTCTCTGCAGGCATCAGCTTGAGTTCATCACAAGCCAATAGTTGAATATGTATCAAGTATCTTTATACCACGTACAGGAAAGCCCGAGAAACTGCCCGAGAAACACGATTATCGCATTACGCTCACTTTTGACAACCCTGGCAAACTCGATCTACTTTGGACGCCCACGGCTCAATGAGAGCCAAACTTAGCCAAAGTTCCCCCGATATACCCAGGACCTATCCGTAAACTTGGTTGTGACACCCACCACCACCCCTTTGGCGTTCGCGCACTGTCTCGCGCTAGCATAGTGTTCTCCGACGACGCGCTACCGTCTTCAACACAACCCGCCTTGGCTGAATTCTTCCAGGCTCTTTGAAGCGGTGTTAACTGCTCTGGGTCTTCACAACTGCGAGCCTTCAGAGTACTTCAGTGCGCATTCTCTAACGAAATACATCCCTGGATCTAGTCAATCACGCACGCTCTCTCGTCCGGTTCTTCTCTGGTTTTTAGTTCTCAAAAATGGCGATGAGAGTATCTTGCGATTTTTCTGGCACCATGAGCGATGTACGAGCACTCCAGCGCATATATTCACTACTTCTTACTCACCTATTCATTCACTTACCCACTACCTCATTTACCCACTGTTCCACTGACTTACACTTCCCTCTCAAGCCCATCCAGACTTTTCACACCTCGCCAGCATCGCCATTGACCCCGTCGACCACCGGTATACTCGATACGCCCTCCACGCCGACACAGATTCAGACACCGCTTTTGAATTTGGATGTGGGCGAGATTGAGGGGAAGCCGTTCTCGGTGGGTGTGCTCATTCCCTCTCTATTTCATCAAGGCGATATTTTTGAAAATCGTATTGACGCGATAATCTACAGAGAAACTTCGATGATCTACTCGAAGGTCTCGGACTCTCGCATCCCTCTATCGCGGAAGCGGAGCAAGGAGGGAAATGTGGTATTACCATTCATGTGGGTCGTTTCATGGGGCACTTGGTTGGCGCCTCTCTCTAATTGATAATATAATCGTGCAGGAGCTTCCGGACATCGACGACATGATGGCGAGTCCAGACTGGTTGCAAAGATGCGCGCCAGTGGATTTTGGTTCAACGACAAAGCGACCCGGAGCATTGTCGGTTATCCATGAAGAGCTCGGCGAGTCTCCGGTTATGACGGTGGTTAGAATCATTCTGTTTTGCACGTCATTTTCAGCTCTCACACTAATTACCTATCCTGTGTGAATAATTTATCAGCCAACTGCATGCCTTGCAGACTTCGAGTTCGATTTTGACGCATTCGACCCACCCTGTTGTAATGGTGTCAATGATAACAGAAACGTGAATAGCGCGACGGTTTGCATCAGACGCGACACCGGAATCAAGTATCTCATGAAGCGCAGACGGACCTTGCCGAGGGTTCCGAACCAGAACAATTCCGGATCCTGGATGGAACAAACAATTCTGGAGATGCTGACCTCTTTGTGTGTCCCGTTCGTTTCGTATGCGAGGTGGTCGTTTCATAGTGGGGAGCACAATTATATCATCACGGTACAGTTTAGCCCCTGTTTGGCCATGAAGCCACTCATCAAAGTTTATTGATAGGACCATCTGGCGAATGGGAATCTAGTGGACCTTCTCAATACGAATGGACCCTTAGCATCTCATCAAACTATATTCTATGCGTCTGAGCTTGTTCGTCTCTCCACCTCTCTCATCTCACATGCGACGCTCACATCTATTGCTTTACCCCAAAGCTCTCGGCCCTCTCATACCTACACTCCAACGGAATCGTCCACAGAAACGTGGAGCCAAGAACCGTCTTGATCAATAACGATGGACACATCGTGCTTACGGATTTTTCCTATGCGGGTTACCTCTCTCAAGCCACGACAACAAACCACCGTGTTGTCGACTTTTCCAGGGCTGAAAAAGCGTCAGTAGCGTATCACGCGCCAGAGTTGCTCCTAGGCTGGGCCCATGACGCGGCTGTGGATTGTTGGTCCTTCGGCGCGGTGTTTTATTTCTTGCTCTTCGGTCATGTATGCCCTCCTTTCCCTTCTTCTGTTTCTTGATTGTCTGATTGTTCTGTCGACTTGGTTGCAGAATCCGTTCGAAAATCAAGACGGAAGCACCACGCATACAGGAATATATGAAAGGATTCTTCGATCTCCTATTTCCGTCGACTCCATGAGGTTGGTTCATCCCATGGCAAGGGACTTAATCCTGAAGGTATGCGATTTCCGGCCCTTCAACAAATGCTTGAAGTATGAGAAGCTCATATCCCCTGTAGTGCCTCGACCGAAATCCTTCCATCCGTTGGAACATGGACCAGGTCAAGGGTCATCCGTACTTTTCTTCGACGTACGTTGAACACTTTGATGTCTGTTCTATCAATTTTATTCTAAGGCTGACGTGTCTAGTGATTGGGACCAAGTCTCGTCCATGCGGCTCGAAGGTATAGTCACAACATATCATCTGGTTCGAGACACTGGCTCAGGTAGTCCATTGAAGTCCCCGTGCTAGGTACCTCTCAGCTCGTGAAGAGCCCTCCGCCACCTGTCAAGCCATCGGTCTTCCAATCGCCTTACTCTGCCAATTTGAATCCTACCGTACGCGACAGCGAGCGTCACCTGCCTCTTGGGTTCAACCTCGACATATATTCTCGACAAGACATCGCCAAGGAATCAATGCGGAGGGATTCATTGCAGGATATCACCAAGGCTGTGGAGCGCTGCAAGCCACTGCCTCGCTTGCTTGATATTGTGCAAGAGGATGAGCCGTTGTCTCTGAATCTGACGGGCCGCATGGCGAACGCGGAGGACGTTGATGAACATGGTCCGAACGGCATCGACGTCGTTCCACGACAGCCACCCGAGGACGCATTGACAAAATCGGAACGCATGTCGCGCTTCTGGGACGAAATAGACAGGGAGGAGCGATGTGCTGGTTCTGTAGCGCCCTCGCTCAATTCGATGGAGTTTGGAAGCGCAGCCCCAGGCGTATCATACACCAAAGCACCGAAGTTACGCAAGCACCACTCCGCGATGCAGACGCGCAACCGCCTCTTCAATATCAGCACGTCGTCGCTCCACAACATATTGCGTTGGAGGGCGCGTTCCTCTACTACCCTGCGCGAGACGCCTCCTGCTACGCAGAGTCGGAATCAAAGTCATGATTCGCAGCATGATTTGCCAATCGGTGTGCACCACATGGGCAGTGGGATTGGCTTCACATATAACGTACCTGCGGCAGTTCCCTCGAAGTTGTCGATGTGCTCTTTCGTCCCTCCGTGTCACGTTTTCAGCAAGAGGCTTAGTACCTCATTCCACCGCACTGGGAATGTGGGGATATTGGCCAGCTCGAACTCCAACGATATGGCGAAGTCTGGCCAGCAGAATGTGCGGCAGCATATCGAGTTCAGTCTGCCCTCGTGCGATACAGAGCCCCCTGTCATTGAAGCTCGTCATAACACGACCGTGGCGGCAACACCTATAACGACACCCGCAAAGCCTGACACAGCACCGCACTCAAAGCACGCCGGAAATGGGACGTTCATCCGGGACATGTATCGCTCCCCTGGATGGATTGTCGCGCCACCCGAGAACGTTCCCTCGCCAATGCCACTCGTGAACAGTAGGAGTAATATCTCTTCAGCGCGCCGTCACGACCGTCGCGCGTCTATGTATGTCCCCGCGGAACCCCTCTCGCCGGCAACGCTGGTCAACGGCGCCTCTACCACCAACACCAGCGACCCAGATGACGGCGACAACAACTGCCACATCAACATCGTGATCCCAAAGAACCTCGAATTCGAGTTCGACATCCCACACCAGTGGGCGCGCGGCTCAACGCTGCGCTTGGTGCCACAGCCAACAAATAGCGATCAATGCGATCAATCTTATGATGACTCTGCGGATATCTCAATGTGCACGATGGCTGCGAGGAGTGCACTGTAAGCTGCAAATGTAGGAGCGCGCCTTTTTTGTTTATTTTTTCTTCGTTGGCTTTGATCTTGGCTTTGCATTGTATTACCGTCTATTTTACATCAAAATGTCTCTGAACCTCCCAGTTGTTCCGTATATTGTATTGTTTGAATTACTTCGCTTTGTATTCTTCAACTTCGCATTAGAATTAGACGAGGAATATGTTTTCCCCAGAATTGAAGCTCTAATTTATAGATAGGCACGCCAGCTACGTCCTCAGTATGTTGGATGACAAGTGGCTCGCTTGATTGATTAGGAAAGTCGATTTCCCTTTGAGGAGCCGAACAAGCACCCATATGGGCCACCCACCCAGACTGTAATTAGCCGTGTGAGTGTTGATGCCAACATTTCATTCATTCTTGAATTTGTCATTAATTTAGAGCTCAAAAAAGCAAAGCAAACAGTGAGAAACCAATGAATAGTCATCGGATCCGTGCGGTTTGAACGAGTCCACACATCTTAATGTTATCCACGAGAAGAGAGAGATAATCATGCACCGTGGCTGGTCTGTGGAGCCTCGTCCGGCGCAGCAATCTCCTGGTTCGGATGTACAGTGTCTGAAGGGTACTGATGAGCTATGCTTTTCATATATTGATCAACGGGGGACGTACATCCAATTTCGTTATCCGGGAAGGGACCATAGAAACGGAAACGATCTGCAAGTAGAACGAATATTTTTCAGTACATCCTGAGATAGAACTAAGTTGCCCTGGAGCTCACCGTAGCGCATGAATGGCTTGTCGGTCTTTAAGCGCTCGACCAGATCCGCGTTCGATGTGAAGTATCGCCCAAATGCGATGGCGTCGTGTTCTCCCTGTAACCAAAGAGTAACACATATCAGCATCCACATAAATAACCGTATAAGTGCAACGTACCTCTTCGATTCCATCCCAGCAATTACTGGGGTTATAGCCTCCAGCGACGATACAAGGTGTGTTGCCGAGCTCGGCGCGGAAAAGCTTGAGAGTGAGCTGGTCCTCAGTGAATGGAGGCTCGTCGTCCGCATCCTCGGAGCCCACAGTAGCCCCTAATGACGGCGAAGTCAGGTCGCGCAGCTTATCCTGCTCGCTGCGGACCTCATCAAAGCGCGGCTCAATCAAGTGCACATACGCCACATCCAATGCCGCGAGCTTGCGGCACGCATACGTCCACTGTTCGATCCTCCCATGGCCCCTTGTCTGGTTGAAGAAACCAAACGGTGCCAGCCTTACACCTACTCTATCGAATCCTATTGCCTGACCAAGCTCGGCCACAAGCTCAAGGAGGAAGCGACACCGGTTCTCGGGCGAGCCACCATACGCATCTGTGCGCCGGTTGATGTTGCTGTGCATGAACTGATCCGGGAGGTATCCATTCGCGGCGTGAAGCTCGACGCCGTCGAAGCCTGCTTCGCGTGCGGCCACCGCGGCAGCGACATACTCGCCCTTGACGCGGTCGATGTCGGCCTGGGTCATGGCCTTGGGCGTTTCCCATGCCTCGGTGGGTATGCCACTCCAGCGGTGCACGCTGTCGGTGATAGGCACGGCAGAGGCAGAGATTGGGGGCCGGCCCGTCACCCGGGAGTGGGTGTTGCGCCCTTGATGCCACACTGGGGCGCAATGTATTAGGCAGGAGTGGCATGAAGGACTCGGAGGACGCACATTGCATTGCTATTACTCCCCCCTTGGCATGCACAGCGTCGACGACCTTTTTCCAGCCAGCCTTCTGCTCGTCGGTGAAGATTCCGGGCACGCCGAGCATGCCTGATGCTTCGATGCTCACGGGGCTACAAATGATGAGATCGAGCGCTAGAAGAGATACCAGACGGTGGACCAAAGACGCACCAGGCTTCGGATATGATCAGGCCACCAGGTGTCGTTCGCTGCGCATAGTAAGTGACATTGAGCTCGTCTGGGTACCATGTCCGCTCATGCTTCTGGGATTTGGTTGCACGGTTTCGCGTCAACGGGGCCAATACGACGCTATAGAATGTGCATGTGCATGTGAGCGTGAGTCCATTTTTCGGAATAATTACGTCGAATAGACTCGCCGATGGTTCAGCTTAAATGCTCCAAAGGTGGCGGGGGAGAAGAGTTTCGAAGTCGTGTGAGGTATCATCTATCCGGACGCGGTGGGGGAGTTCAAGGTGGTTGTAAAATAGATTGGAGCGCCATTGATGTATTTGACGGAAGTGGGTGTATTTTGGAGTCTTCTGGGAGCAGACTCTGTGTATCGCGTAATCGGGTTTGAATTATGCCTGGAATCTCTTGAGAGCGGAAGACTGCCCCGGTGATAAGATAATACCACGGTGGTGGGTCTCCGCCTTCCTCGCATAGAAGCATCACGGAATCCTTCTTGTCAATAGGAAATTCGTTGAGAGGTGGCTGTGAGATATTAATTAATATTCCAAAGACGCACACTTGGACGTACCTGGCTGCACTCCTTGCTAGATTTCTCGTTCTAATGAAGTCCCATCAGTGCAACCACCGAGTCTATACGTAAACATCGATCGCGGATCAATGAGTTCGGGCAACAGATATTCTGAGTTGTAGTAAGTACATCCTGTCGATGCTGCAGACAATAACTGAAGTAGCCTCAGAGGTGTATCATACCGAGCGTTTTGAGGAAGGCTATTTAGTATTGAGTTGGTAGCGGAGATTGTTGTTAGCATACGCAAAACTATGTCAGAAGTTGGGAAATTGATGTACATTGCGAACATTGTTTTCGTGATGCCGTGCTGTTCTGTAGGTAATGATTATCGCCAGAGATAGAAAGAAGGCGTAATGAGCTTATATTTACGCAACTCTTCTGTACTATATTGGGGGTTATGGTTGTCTCTTTCGAATGCCGTCAATCCTTCACCACCCTGCCAAAACAGGCATCACGATTTCCACATTGGGAGAGATAAAATTGTGGTGGTCATTCAAATTGAGGTCGTCCAACATCGCTCAAACAACTCCTACATTTTTCATTTGTCGCAACATTCTCCACTGATTTTGTGGAAGGGCCATTAATGAGTGTGATGATCATAATAATATGAGCGTTCTCGCAACATAATATTTGCTCGTGACTTAGCCGTGAGTATGAGATGCTATTAGACGCCGACAGAATAAGTAGTCAGAGAAGAAACCCAGGTGTGTGCCTGCGGGAGGCAAGACGGAAAGGGCGGCCGGGATGATAGCATAGATAGCGCGGAATTAAAACCCCGCTCATATCTCACGGAACAGTTCTGTTTGCCCGCCTTGCACTCAGACGCCGACAAGAACTTGAGAAGCAAAATCTGACTATCGTATATAGGCAACCCACATATGGCGCATCTTTCCACCCCCGTTCCGTTCCATACCCCTCCCTGTCTACACCTCGACTGAATCATGTCCGTTGTCTCGCTCGCCGTCAAGGAGGGCAATCCCGTCACCGAAGAGACCGTCCTCGCACTCGCTCCCAAGATTGGCCATGGCGTCAAGTTTAACAACTCGCAAGACGTGAAGGACTACACTGCCATACTCGCCGCCTTTCATGACTCCGCCATGTCCATTCTCGAGATGGATGACTACACTCCGCCTGCCCTCTTGCCCAACTTTGAACGCTTCCCCAGAGAGAACATCAGCTTCCCAACAAAAGGCTCACCAGTATGTTTCGAATGGTACACCCTATTATTTTATTTGCTTACACCGCATTTTTGCAGGAGAACCCCCTTGGAGGATGGGCATGCAAGTTCACCATCGAGGACAAAAAGAAGACATCACGTACTGGTCTGCTTGAGGGCCGTACTGTCGTTCTCAAGGACTGCTTCTCCGTCGCTGGCGTTCCTTGTACCATCGGCACAGACGCCATTTCTCCCCCATGGGTCCCCTTCGTGGACGCGACTATTGTCACTCGTGTTCTCGAAGCCGGTGGAGTTGTGCGTAATTTCACCTCATCATCCCGCGTCTTTACTGACCTATCCCATTACTCAGATATGCGGCAAAGCCTCCACGGAATCCATGTGCCAATCCGCCTCCTCTTTCACCTCCTGCACTGGGCCTGTCGAGAATCCCTACGCTCCCGGACGCACCGCAGGCGGAAGCAGCAGCGGCTGCGGCGCGCTCGTCGCCACCCACGAAGCCGACATGGCCATCGGCGCAGACCAGGGCGGCAGCATCCGCATGCCCTCCGCCATGTGTGGCCTGGTCGGTGTCAAACCCACATTCGGGCTCGTGCCATACACCGCGACCGCGTCGAACGAGTGGCAGCACGACTATGCGGGTCCCATGGCGCGTACTGTGCGCGACGCGGCGCTGCTGCTCCAGGTCATCGCTGGTGCGGATGGGTTGGACGACCGCGCGCCCGCGGGATGTCCGCTCCCTGGAGAGGTCCCCGCGTATTCGGAGAAGCTGCTGCCCGAAGGCGCGGTGGCGGGAAGTCCCCTGAAGGAGAAGAAGGTGGGCATCTTGACGGAAGCGTTCGAGATGCCTGTGCTCGACCCCAGGGTGGGTGAGAAAGTACGTGGGGCAGCGGCGTTGTTCGAGAGCCTAGGTGCTGTAGTAGAGGAGGTTAGCGTGCCGTTGCACAAGATAGCGCCGACAGTGTGGATGGTACGTGTCTTCAGTCTGCCTTTGCCTTCGCTTCCTGACGGCACTTGTAGATCGCAAATCGTTACGCCGGAGGCAAGACGCGTCTTGGTCAAGCTTGCGGGCACAGGCAATACTACCAGAACGACTTGTATAACCTGTACGTTTCCACTTTTCTATTCACTTTCACTCTGACTGACTACAAGATGTGTTAGGATGTTCCCTCTCAAGCAAGAAGTATGGGAGAGGTTCATACCAGCCACCATCAACGCCCAGCTTAACGCTCTTTACGGATGGGAGAAGCTTTCTGGCGCCTACGGAAAAGTACGTTCATTCCTTTCCACCTAGTCGCGAGCCAGTTCTTACGCGCCCTCACCTTAGGCCATGAACAAACTCCTCGAAATCTCGCACGCTTACGACGCTGCTCTATCCAAATACGACGTCCTCGTCCTCCCCACCGTCGCCTTCATCGCCAACACGCACGCCGCACCCACCGACACCGCGCTGCAGAAGATCCAGAAGAGCGTGGGCCAGGGCCTCAACTGTTGCCCGTTCAACGGCAGCGGCCACCCCGCCTTGACGCTTCCCATCGGCACCTTGCCGCCGCCCGCCAGCGAGCTAACGGAGGCCGAGATTCAGATGCAGAAGGAGAGTGGCAAGGAACTGAAGCTTCCCGTGGGTATGCAACTTGTTGGGAAGTGGTGGGATGAGACGACGCTGTTCCAGTTTGCAGCTGCGTGGGAGGGCGCGTTCGACTGGAAGTCGAGGTAGTTGGTGACTATGACTCTAGCTACTGTCCGGATTTACCCCTCTCGTTTGTCTTGATATTTTCCTGTATTCCACTTGCATAATTTTATCCTCCTCTTCATCGTTCTTTCTCGTTTTATTCAACATCTTCTCTGGTGTTCCAGTCCTCAGATGCTCAGATAATAATGTATACGTGGTCATCTGATGTGACTTGAAGAAAGAGTCATCTTTCATAATGCGAAAGAAGTTCTAGATTAAGCTTGAGCTGTATAGACTCTCACCAACCATGATGCATTGATGCATGATTTCTGGTGCTTTCGGCGGCCTACTCATCTTATCGCATCTTTAATTAGATTTCCTAATAGGGAAACCCCATAATCTTCGCGTCGCGTATCTCACCCTATCGCACCTCACATCCGCGCCCTATATAGGTGACGGAACGCGCCTCCGAATTCTGCCCGCGTCTCCAATGCGCTCCAAGAACCTGCAATATTCGGTCGGATATTGTTCTGCGAGCATCTCCAGTCACCCAGGCTTATCTATCGTCTTTCTTGGAAAATGAGAATCCCGACGATCCAACTTACCGACGGGCTAGGATTCCAAATACCCAGGGCTTGACGCGGAATTAGACTCGAATGTGAATGTGAATGTGAATGATAGCTTCAAGTACCAGAGAATTCAAAGGGCTTCTCGACAGATACGACTGGGTACACGGCGCTATTAAAGGGCGTTTCTTAGAATTATCACTGCACCTCCGCTCCCACCTTCACACCGAGCTTATCAGCTCTTCCGTCTACGACAGCAATTTATATAGCCATTCCACACCAATAATTTCTGGTATCTGTTACCCACTTGACATGCCCACCAGCGCCGTCGACCTCACCAACTATGCGCCGCGCGACTTCAGGGGCTACGGCCGCAATCCGCCCAACCCCAACTGGCCCAACGGCGCCAAAGTCGCGGTCAACTTCGTCATCAACTACGAGGAGGGCGGCGAGAATACGCTCGACAATGGCGACGCGCAGGCCGAGGCCATGCTACAAGAGGTCGGCCCCAAGATTGGCCTCCAGGGAGAGCGCGACATCCCGATGGAGACCCAGTTCGAGTACGGCTCGCGACGCGGCATGTGGCGGCTCCTCAACCTTTTCGAGAAGCATAACATGAATATCACGATTTATGCGGTGGGAAAGGCCTATGAGCAGCAGCCGTACGTTTTCTTTTCCTTGTTTCATGAAAGAACCTCGTATAGACTCGTTTGTTTTGCAATTTTCCAGCGAGATCGCTGCGGCGTGTGAGCAGGGTGGACATGAGACCGCGTCGCACTGTTACCGCTGGATCGACTACACCCTCATGGACGCCGAGACGGAGGAAAAGCACATTCGGCAAGCCGTCGAGAGCTTCAAGAAGACCAGCCCTTCCGGCAAGGTCCCCGTCGGGTGGTACTATGGTCGCCCTTCGCCTCGCAGTCGCGCGCTTATCAGCAAGGTCTACCGTGAACTCGGCCTCGAACTTCTCTACCAGGCTGACACCTGTAAGAAGCCCTGTATTGAAGGCTGTCGCTCAGCAAGGCTCACTGAAATTATATTTCTTTAGACGCCGACGACCTTCCCTACTGGATCCCCGACCCCATTGTAGGCGCGTCCGAAGGCCTTCTCATGATGCCCTACACCTACGACGTCAACGACTTCAAGTTTTTCGTCGCCCCAGGATTTGGCTCGTCTATGGCCTACTTTGAACATGCGAAGGGCGCCTTCGACACGCTGTATGAGGAGGGCGAGAACGGCCAGCCTGGGTACCTCACCGTCGCACTGCACGCGCGCGTCATTGGCCGTCCTGGTCGCTTCCCGGCCATCAAGCAGTTCGTCGAGTACATTTCTCAGAAGGAGGGTGTATGGGTTGCGACGAGGGAACAAATCGCGAGGCACTGGAAGGAGCAGTATCCCTACCAGGCGCCCACAAGCGCTTAATGAATGTCAATTGTAGCCTAGTGGCCCAATCTATTTTTATGTACCCCGCATTCTCTAAATAGTCCAATCATGTATTGTGGCATCCTTTCTTCAATTTGAAGTTGAACCAAAGGGTCTGTTGAGCTCTTGACACGGTCTGCATTTTTACACAGAATTACAATTGCTTTGATAACATTCAGACGAGAAGACTATCGTTCCCGCAAGCGCTCGCTCATAACATTACACTGTCACCTTGTGAGGAGCCCCTGGCTTCACATCGGTATGATCATGGACTTGCCCACAGAGCGCGAGTGAAGCTTCTCCTTCCACCGTAGCTTCTGCTCAATGAAACAGAAGGATGCAACAATCTCCTCCCAGAAGCTCTCTGTCCCACGGGTAAGCGCGAGCGCAAGATTGCTCCCGGTTTCAGACCCAGGAAGCTCGACCCATGCTATTAACTGACTGGAGTCAGTTTCTGGAGTGAGCTAAGAGTCAGAAACGATCACAAATTAGCATTCGTATTGACTGCAAGTTATTGGAAGAATGATACGAACCACAAGACGAAACGCCATGTCTGACCTCCATGCGAATGCGCCGACAGGGGTTTCGATTATCCACATACTCCTAATCGATAGTCGCGCCGAACAATTGAACAATTGGAGTATAATCAGGGACTCGCTGCTCACTTTCCGTCCGGATCTACTCTCTCCTTCAGCCAGTCCCTCACGAGAATCCTTCGACCATCGTACCGGGTCTTGAACTGGATGGTGTCTGGTTGGAGGCTCCGTCTCTTCAGGGTGCTCACAACGTCTCCGCTAACTTGGTCGATGATCTTGGTCGACCCCGAAGCTGGATTCTTGGTCAACACCCTAAAGAACGGTCTGCTGTTCAAGTACAAAGTAGCATTGGTTGGGCTGGGTGTAGAGAAGACGAGGCGGGACGGCGGAGAAGGGTTGACGAGAGTAGCTTGTGAGCCGTTGAAATCTAAGTCTGCCAGTGGTACTGCTGAATTCAAGTCGCCGGCAGTAATCGACATCGTTGTAGAGAAGGTAGAGGCTATGAGCAGAACAGCTTAAAGGCCATGGGCATAAAAGAGGACGGCCTTACATCACACATGGTTATGCAGGATGAGAATACAAATCCTTTTCGATCGGAGGCTCTCATCAAGCTCTCACCAGGGGACATGGTAGCCGACATTTGAATTGCCGGAGCTGTCCAGCGTACCACTGCGTATCGCATTGCTGAGAATGAAGCATGGACAATCTCAACGCAATCGCAAGGCATATGGCCCAGGACGACAATGTATAGAGCCTTTGCTGTCCTCTGTTCTATGTTTTCGCTAAGTTTTTGTTTGGTCCACTCAAATCCATTACTCTCAGATCCATCCTGGTCAAAGGAGCAAAGCAAGGTACCATGAAAGGTACGAATTACTTTGTTGAAGGCTAGTAGGGTTAGCATGAGGTTACTTGTCCACTTGAGAGCATACTGTGATTCTGAATAATGCCAAACCACTTTCGGTAATTGACCTACACAAAAACAGAAAGCCTATATATCTTCATAATCCCAATCAATATTGTCGACAAGGTCTCCGAGCGAGGTAACTTCCTCGGGGAGCAACTCTCTCCGTTCAAAAAGTTCCCCTGGCACCTTATGGTAGCAGTTTTCGAGGTGCAGTGTATTAATAGCCACATCCCATGCACGCCGTCGCCCAAGGCACATGCGTAGCTCTTCAAGGGACATGGGGCTTCGGTCTAGCCAGTCATCGAAGGTGTGGTTCGTAAGTCGAAGATACTGCAGGGCAGGAAACGGTACATAGTCAGATGTCGAGAATATATTGGTCCCGTTGTACCCCCAGTGCAATGCCTCTAGCAGCGAATGAGCACATGGACCACAGACATAGACAACGGTTAGGTGTTGCAATGTTCCCAAAGTTGTTGCTAGCGTGTCCGAGGGGATATCCAAATTCGCGTTAAGTGACATGGCATAGAGATTTGAGCAATGAAGCTGCCCGAAGAGAACCTCCATAATGTACCTGTTCTTTGCGAGGACCTGTTCATGATCATGTAGTCCTGGTTTTATCGAAACTGCGAAAGAAAACGGGGCGGGTTGGGATGATAGCGACATGGCAAAATCATAGTCGCCGTCATTAATTGCGCCTTGAGAGAACGAGACGACGCCCGTGCCCTGGCCGATACCCCGTGTCCAACAGGGATGAGACAGTGTTGCCAACGGTCTGTTCAGCTGGAGGTCAATGCTGGCTGGATTGACATTGTCCGAATTGTCAAAGAAAAGTATGACCGAGGCGAGAGTGGATGATGTCTCTATATTATTAAAGACAAAGCCAATCTCGTCGGGAGAGGATCCCACATAGATCGTGTTCAACTTGGCAAGACATACTCCTCTACGACCATTCATCGATGTTTCTCCAAGACGACAGGCGTTTGAGATGCACAGATCAGTCAAGTTGGGCATGCATCCAAGCATTGACCTGAATTCTTCTACATTGAACTGTGCCGACCTGGAAACGTTTACGATCGACAGTGTAGTGACTGTTGCCCCGAAAATCTGAGAGTTCCAAGAGATGTTAACGTGATTGAGAATTATTTTTCGTAGCGCCAGTAAGGGAAATAGCTGCCCATCAGATATGTGAACCTTTCGACCATCGTCGTCGAAACCGGATCTGCTGTTAGGATACGGGCGCCGGCCATGATTGATGAAAAGCTCCTCTAGAATCGTCAAATTTGCCGGTAAGGCATTCACAAATGTCCTAAAACGCCTTGGCCGAGAACACCAAATTTCCAAACTTCTGACCCAGGGACCGCGCTCAGTGACGGTGCGAATTACGCTCGTCAGAGTGTAATCCAGGTCCAGAGTGAACGATAGCGATGCTGTTCCGGACCGTTGCAACATTACACCCGTCAATGTAGGTAGGTGAAGGGGTGGATTTGTCCATAACATTGGATAGTTGACGGCAATCCTGCGCCAGTGTTGGCTAACATGGCTACATGCTTTAATCCATTGGAGACATGCTTTTGAGTATGGGATGAGGCCGGAATCGGTTTCGTAGGCCCATCGAACAAATAGGAAGATTCGACACATTAGTTCTGTAGGAAGTTGGGCGATGGTTTGCTTGGACGAATTGTCGTCGTCGTGCATATTTGCTACGAGTGAGTGTGTAGATCTGGAGGGATGATAAATTACCATGAAGTAAGTGGACAGACGCGAAGTGCACATCAAAACTTCGATATAAAAGCGGCCACTTACAATGTAAGCTGTTCCAGTTCCATCAATCGTGGAATCCGCGGAAAGTGGGTAGGTTGCAAGTAAAGGTTGAGTAAAGGTACGGTGCACCCCTGGAAAATCTGGCCGTCTAATTAAGGTCACGTCGCCCGAATGAACTCCGCTTGAGACTCCGCGTCTCGCAACCCGACCATCAAAGCAACTCAAAGCTTGAAGCTTGAAGCTGTCGCACACAATTGAAGGAAAGTCGGAGAAACATATGGAATTTTTTTTACAGATCCGAAATCACTACATAACCCATACGCGCGCCTAGGGTGTCGCCAGCAATCTTGTAGATATAATTGAAGCGGCGACTCCCACAGTCGCGCCAGCAATGAACCTCGTATCCAACAACGCGTTCCAACGCTCTCCCCAGCGGCGACTGTTATATCCGCCATCGGACAGTTCTTCAAGCTCGGAGGCCCCCTCGCGGTCAACGAAGACTGGTGCCGAACCAAGGGCGCTTTGAAGCCCCGGTAGCCCGTCGAGGCTTGTCAAATTGGACGTCTTCCAAAGCGCCCTGATACCTTTCTCGGGCCATGTCATCTCGTCGTGCGGTGTACCGGTACTGGCCGCGGCTTTTAGATCCTCTCCTTCCATCTTGCCCAAGAAGCTACGGAGGGTCTTTCGAGGTGCTTTGTATGTGTAATATGGGACACCATAGCCACAGGACTGTCGAGATGAAGCGTTATAAATTTACTTCTAGCTTTGCAAGACGAGCGGCGTTACTTACTGAACTGACTTTGTAGATATCGAGCATGATGACAGAACGAGATCCTTCGATTCTCTTTTCCACAGGGATCATAGCGTTGTATTCTGGCGTGTCGACCTCGTACACGGTACCTGCGCTCGGCGTCAGTTAAATTTCGTCTTGCTAAATGACTCCTGGGGCGCTCACCAGTTCCGAAAAGCCTAACAATCTGTGGTGCTCCCTCGAAAGCGCAGAACATGATGGTCATTCGCCCGTTCTCGCGAATATGTGCAATTGTCTCGACGCCTTTACCCAAATGATTCACTCAGTCCAGCAAAACCCTGATTTGAAATAGTAATATTAACTTACCCGAGCCACTCATGTCTTCGTACCACACCTTCTTGCTGTCAACGATGTGGAAGGTCCCCGCGTAGCCTTTGGGCGACACATTAACATGGCCGTCAGCGGTCATAGGTGCTGTGGCGACCCAGAACATCTTCTGCCTCTGTATCCATGACACGATGTGAGGAGGGATCTCGTCGAAGAACTTGCCCATGTCGAAGGGAGGCTGTAATCGCTTGTTATCAAGGAATGAAGCTATGGAAAAGGGGGTAATAACTGACCAGAGGAGGTAATTATAGTGGCGAACTCTTCAATGCATGACCTGCACTGGGATGTCATTATTTGCCGGGAGTTACACGGTGCCGTACCTTTCGAACCTCAAGAAGTTGGGATACGGGGCATCTAATTTAGTCTAAGTCAAGAGGACACCGGTTGAGCCAGGAATTCCGTGGTGCGACGCATCAGATCCAGCAGAGGTATCGTTGCGACATCTGTTCTCGTCTGGAATCGTAATCTTGACCTGTAGCCAATGCAAATTGTCACGAGCCATTCTTTATCATCACAGAGCTTCATGTTAACTAACAATCCGTAAGCCTCAGACACATGCTGGATCGGCGTCGAGGATGCTTCCCTGCCGAACCTCGGCGCTTTGTCATGACAGCCCATGTGTGCCCGCAGACAAAATAATCCTCCCTTATTATGTGAGGATGACTCTTCTGCACCACAGCTGGTCAGACATGGCGGGCTATACCAGGCAATGTCGTGTGATCAGCTAACTAGCGGGATTGAGAACATTCCGACGGTTGGCGCAAAGTAAGCCTAAGCCACAAGACGGGATGCAAGTCTGCGAGTAAGTCATTGCATAGCATGAGTCATGGCTTTGCAATAGAGTACCATATCCCAGGCCCAGAAAGGAATGAGAAAACTGAATTTTGAAGCACAAGGTTAATTCCGTCTCCAGGGGGTGGGTAAGTTAAGAGGTGCACGCCTGTCACGGAAGCATAAAGGCCGCAAATCTATCATAGTCAAATATCGAGTGGGCGGTATTGCTCATGAAATTTGCGCGAACAGAAAGATCCAGCGCAGGCGTTCCGGTTGACAAAATGGGTCGGCGCGCAATGACAGAATGTTCCTTTACTAGCAAAGCAGTACATCAACACGAAAGTATCAAGACAAATGATATCGTGGTGACTTCGTAGAGTGGATGAGCATCAAGAAAGTTGACGAGGGAGAAAGACTAAGAGGAAAGAAGAGAAGCCTTTGATCCAAAGTTTGATGGCCCATTACGTACGCATCAATTACTGTCACCCATCGGCTAATGGGTCACCCTAGCACAAAATCAAAATTCTTTCAGAAGGAGCCTGCAAGAGGCAGCGCCCTTGTATAAACAAGTTAATATACATGTTTCCTACATATCATCACAATTTTGGAATTTCAGAGTACAATTTGCGACCCAGAGGATTATTTTAGTACAAAATGGCTGATAGACAACCAATGGGTCACACCCGGTTTATGGCGGCCCGGCAACATGGGTCAGATACTTGGCGCCTAATACTTCACTTCAT
This sequence comes from Psilocybe cf. subviscida, assembly GCA_013368295.1. NCBI lineage: Eukaryota > Fungi > Basidiomycota > Agaricomycetes > Agaricales > Agrocybaceae > Psilocybe > Psilocybe cf. subviscida. Next base: position 4,257,106 of record JAACJJ010000056.1, on the reverse strand, counting down.
ACGTCCTCATTTTGTTAATTTCTTCAAATTAAAACTATACCTAGATGCAGGAACGTCAGAGAAACTGTATTTTTAATGCCTGCAGTGTTTTTAGGTTCTTTTTGGCAAGCAGATTGAACCTATAATGGCTTTGGCAAGTTGGTCATTGGAATGATGTGGAGAATCATGGACTCAAAGCTCTATTACTGGATTTTCTGGACAGAAAATATAATGAGATGATACACTATAACTGTGATGCAATGTATGCATTCAAAAGCAAAAAATTATAGCATTTGGGAGGGTTCGATTGAGTTGACCCACTGACCATGCAATTGTGCAAAAGCATGGTGTTGAAGATCTAACAGTATCCCAGTGAGTTCTTGTTCCAGTTTCACGAAACCACTTGATATTTACTCCTTAGATGCTCCGCAAGCTAATCAGGGTATTTCCCGGGGTGTTAGTCTAGATCATCAAAAATTATCTTTCTTGACTTATGGTTCATAGAATTAGAGTGAAATAACGTCTGTATGACTTGTAAGAGGCAATAAAATTTGATAAAATAATTGAAGTGCAGAATTAGCAACTATGGGGTGTACTGTAGTGGAATTCCGAGCGACTTGTCTCCAAGAGTTGAGCTCGTTCCACAAATTGCAAATCTAGACAGCATCTTTTTGTTAGCAGTAAATGAAACAGAGGGTGATTGGCCATGTTTTTCGAGTGAATTTTCTATGCTACACACTATTAGGCTACTACAGACGATAGAGGAGGTCTTCCTCTTCACAACAGACGTTGTTTTATTGCAAAAGGTCATGATTTCATGGATTGGTGGCCATAGCGAAAATACATGTCCAGAAATAGATGTTCATTTCACACGATCTCAGATCAGTCAGATAGTGAGACGATAAGTTTCAAGTACACTTCCAGTGCAATTCCCCCCCGGAAATGAGCACACAGTAAAGCTTGGACGTGTATATACCCATATCACAAAAATTTGAAGCCACACCGCATCTTACGACGAAGCAATTACTGCTTCAAGTTCAAGTGACCCATCGGTCTATGTGACCCATCAGGTGATGGGTGACAGTACAGCCTATCCCTGCCTCACTTGCGGATCTCACCCGCAAACAGCTCGAGACATACTACTGGCAGGCGCGCAACCACGACGGCGCGTTCAAGTGCGCTGCTCTTCTGCAGCACTTCTTTGACCTGTTCCCGGCTAACACCCAGGTGCGCGTGCGCACCGTTGACGGGAAGAAGACGCAGGATTACATCGCGCCTGCAGGAAATCGCGTTATCCTGGAGTGGGACATGTTCCAGCCGAAGCATCTTACGGCGGCACTCGTCCTTCCGGACAATATGACCTACATCACAGGTGGGCAGGATACCGCGCCACATGCAGCCATTGGGTTCCCTGACCCGGAAGGCGCTGGATTTACCGCCATTCTCGATCTCGCCGCGCTTCAGTACGGAGACGTAGGGTACGGAAACAAAGGCAACAGCCTGTTCCTTCTCGAGCCCGTGCGTAGATACGCAGAACACCTGACACAGTTCGCGGATGAGAACACGTTTGAAAGCGCACAGATCAGCTTTGCCATCGGTCCAACACCTGAAGGGGAGTGGCTCATTTCTGTGGCCAAAAAGGCAAAGGCTAGATTGGAAGCGAAAGCTACGACACCTTGGTGTGGCCATTGTGGTGCGCCGCCTGGCAAAGAAACTCTTAAGATGTGCTCCAAATGCAAGAATGCGTACTATTGCGACGCTGACCATCAGAAATGGGCATGGCCATATCACAAGCACTTTTGCGCCCCCTCGACACCCGCTACCTGAGCGTGCTTCCCAGATGAGGGATAGTATTCTCTATGTGGGATGGTATATGGTATACAGGTCCTTCGCAAAATCGTAGGGGAGGTGTAAAATGACAATACGTATGTACATATAGGGGTATAAGTACAGATACTTGAGCATAATGGAGCAAATGTTAGCACAAATCAAATCAATCTCAAAGCAGTGTTGATGAAGCACTCTGGAACCAGGAAGGCTCACTCCAGGCGGGATCGACACCTGCTGTCGGTGGGTAAGCCCGGTTCGTCTGCGTAGCCGGGGCTAGAAAGTGCTGCTCATGTCGCGCAAGCAGCGGTGCGGAGCTCAGATCCAAGGGAGCCTCCTTCGTGGAAGCTGAGAACCCAAGCGACGAAACGAGCGCCTAAAGCCAAAAGAACATCTCAGCAACAAAACAAGAAATCGAAAACAGATATACAACTCACAAAGAAGCTATCCCGCTGCCCATCCGTCATCAGCTTTGTCACATCGTCCAGCTGTGGCCCCATTTACTCTGGGCGGTAGGCGATGGCATACCCCCGGGCACCATGCCATGGCCCGACCTCGCCACAGGGGGGGGGACACTGATGCACCATTGGGCGCTCCCACTCCCCACCCTATGCCCGCCCCAGCTGCCGTCTCATCCGCCGCATCCAAACACGCATTCGCTACATCCTCAAACGCATCCCTAAACGGCTCCGCCGCCGCAAAATGGTGCGCATACAAGAAGAGCGTATTCGAGCACGCCCGGATCGCCTTGCTCGCCGCAATCAGGGACAGGATGCGCTGGTTCACGTGCAGGCAGTGAAGGAGTGTGAGCCCCGAGAGGAAGATGCTGTGCAACGCGCTGAGGCTGAGGCTGACGGGCGGGGTCTGGTGCAGGCGGCGCTGGGCTTCGAGCGAGCCGGCGGCGGCGTATGCGCAGCGCGAGAGGAGGGGGTCGGTTGGGGGAGACGAAACGGTGAGAGGCCGGAGAAGGTACAGAGAAACTTCAAAGTAGCGCCAGGAAAACCATTCAGGCGTGCAGCAGGGAGGGCTGGAGTTGTCTGATGGTTTTCGGGGGATGTTTGCTTTCCATCTGTCGAGCCGTCCCAGCAATTTCATTGCCTCTTCCATAACCACCGCTGTAGGCTTCGGACGGTCAACACGGTAGATCAACCGTTGGATGTCGCTCTCGATTTGTCGACACTTGATGATGTGTAGCGCTGAAGTCATGCTTGTGATAGTTTAGGTTTGGGAGAATGCATGACGTGGTCTACGGGAGATGAGGCGACGCTGGCGGCGGTGTGTTGCTTGGACAAAGACAGAAGAGTGGTATCATTGACTTCTTCGAAATCGATATCCATGGGGACCTGTACAGGAGTACGAAAGTCAGCGATGATGCTCCTCGAAATGTGAAGAGAGAAGAGCATTTACCTCCACATCGATATCCGCGTCTTGAATGCCGAGAGGCCTGCCCATGGTCAGCGCTATGAACCGATCCAGGCCATATACACTCCAGAATATCCGCCGGCGTAGTTCAACTGTGTATGGGTCTCGAAGCCAGGCCTGGTGGCCTGCTTTTCTGTGCAAACCCAGCTCAACCGATCTGATTCATGTTAAGCACGAACCCTTCAAACTGGCAACAGAGCGACTTACAATCGTAAGGCTATGCCTACAAGGTGCCAGACACTTGGACCTTCAGTGCGTCGCAGAGAATATACGGCTAACAGTAAGAAAGCTGTATGGTTGACGCAAGGTCAGCTTCGGGGTAGAAGAGTGCAGAAAATAAGGCACAAACCCTGGATGTTGGCGAGGTTGTGCAAGGTTACGATGGTGTCTAGATATTCCATTGCCTTGGCATAGTAAACCTCTGGTGGAGGCAACCCGGGAAGAGGGCTGGACTGAAGTAGACGCGCGCCAGTCGCGTACATCAGCCTTCACATAGTTTGTGTGGCGTCAATGCACTGAACCATGATTATCAGCGGGAAAGCGCTCACCAGATAAAAAACGCTGCAGTTCTATCTTCCGGCTCCGTCAGATCCTCTACAAGATATTTGTCCCTCTCTACGTGCCATTTATTGAAGCTCCTCCAGCACTGGAATGGGTACCGCGCCTGGATATGGTCATGCACCGTCCGAATCAACACCTCCGCCATCGCGTCCGTCGGTACCCTAGGGGAGTCAGCCGCCGTCGACACGCGCCCTTTGTGCGTGAAGCCTGATAAATTGCGAAAACGGAGCGAGTTCGGATTAGAAATGCCTGGAACCGCAGACGCTGGGACGCGATGCCGCCCATTTATCGTGCCCATGACGGTCTTCGCCCACGACCAGCCGCTGCTCGCGCCAATGTAGTGCGGCTCAGCGGCGCTGTTTAATGAGAGAAGAGCGATGCCCCGCGCGACTTGACCTTCCTCGTCGTCTCCGTCGTCGGTGGTGGAGTCCCAGCCTGTCGAGTGTCCCATCGAGGAGTACGTGGAGGACTCGATGTTCCGGGAGGCGAGTCTTGGGTTGATTGGGGGACTGGGTTGGTCCCAGTGGTCGTTCCCGAATCCCCCTGAGGGCTCGAGAGTGCGCAGGTGGCTTTCGAGGTCGGCAACACGCGTCTCTAGGCTTCGTACATCTGCCAAAAGACCATTAGTACAAGAATGCTCTCTAGCTCGTGGGGAGATCTACAATCGTCAGGATACGCAGATTTCTTAATCTTCTCTGCAAGAATACAGACTATACAGGTACATGTCAGGAGCGTTCAAGTTGGCAAAGACAGTACTGGAGCACTCACGGACATTTCCCTTCTGACAAGACCGGCAAGGTCCTGTTTCTTGATCCTGTAAGTCGCATCGCTGTTTACGAGCCTTGCATCGGATACAAGCGTTCACAGTTCTTTTCGGGCGCTTCCGACCTTTCTGGCTCTCTTCTCGTTCAGAGTCGGTCTCCCCAACGGAGAAGGTGGTTTGCATGCTACTGCTGCCTGGATTTGGCGAGATATTGTACATATTTCAGGGAAGCCTTTCTGAAGGGGAGACGACTACGTCAAGTAAGGGAATTGGGAGAATAGTTGCATTCGTGAACATATAAGAGGGTCTATTCCACAAAGATAAGGTGAGATAACACATTATGGACGGTATGATAGTGGTCAGAGAGCGAGATAAGTACTACTCATTCATCATGGGTTGATCATGGGTTCGAGGAGAAATCAAGGAGAAATGCTTCCTTGAAGCAGTGCGGATTCGTTGAGTTATCTTCCCAGTGCATTTCGAAGTAAAGAATCACACAGATAGGCAACATGCTGCAAGAACCTGTGAGTGACTACACGGCAAAGCGAAGAGGAGGAGGGAAAGCCCAGAGCATCAACAACATTACACAATGCTGTTGGTTGCCGAATGATCGGAGATTTAGGCCCCTTCCCTGTTCAGCCATGTTGTTCTTTGTCTACAAGCCCCAACAGGACAACATTACCCAGGAGATGCTACTGTTACCTGTGCGACTGCGTGTTTGACCTTCTTTTTGGTTCATGATTACTTCTTGGTGCTCATCAACTGGCAAATGCAAGAACTTACGCTCGCAGTCATTCGGCGCTTCGCCCGTAGTGGCCGATCCGTCTTCCGGGTCATCCTTCCGACCGTCATGTAGCGGGCGCGCCGCACCGGCTCCAAGGACATTTATCCTAACCTCGAGAAAAAAAATGCATTTACTACTCTTCTTAAATACTCATGGTCGAGATCCAGGACCAGACATCGCGTCTGACGGGTGTGCAGCTCTTCGTGGTAAGTACGACGTTTTCAAATATTGTATTGTTCAATACTGTCACAAATTTATCTAGGTATTTGTCGGATTGAATCTTGCCCTTCTGACCAGCTTCCTCGATGCGACATCAGTATCTACGGCGCTTCCCGATATTGCTGATGACCTCAATGCTGGGACAAGGTTGGACTCAGTTCTTTTTCTCATGGATTATGGAAATGTTCTCATGTTATCGTGTTTTCAACAGCATAAGCTGGACGGGTACTTCGTTTCTTGTGGCGAATACAGGCTCCTAAAACCAGCCTCTCGGCGAGAATCACTTCATTCGAGAGAGTAGATAATTGTGCATATCTAATCTTATCAGTGAACAAATAGTGTACAAACAAGAGCTAAGGATGGGTGATTCTCGCTAGAGAGGCTGGCAAACTTTGGACTCGGGCGTCTCGGGCACGTCAAACAAACCTCAGTCTAGGGTCTATGAGCCTTTATTTCTGCTGATTTGTCAGTCGCCATCACTCCCTCATTCTTTGAGCGTGACACCATTCAGAACTACCTCAGAAAGAGGACTTGCTGTTGCATTTTAAGATACTGTGAAACGAACTCAGTGCGTGTACGAACGACTGTATTGAATCTCTAAGTACCTGTGAAACGACCTACGGTACAATACGAGTGAGTAAAGTAATAACGAAGGTAATGGGAATTCAGGGCTCACCTCAGTGCGTGTACAAACGACTAAGGTGCCCCCAAAATTCAAGCAAGCACTAAATACGAGTACGTATGAATGAACAGCTCGCGTCGAGCATTGATAAACGGTAAGTAAGAGTCCTTATGAATGGCACACGCCATGTAAATAAATGGGTGGCGCGTGCTTATGCACGCGCTGGTAACCTAAGCACTTTGTAAATCTAACAGATACTTACAGTCACTTACCGAAGAAAACTTCTGCTAGATGGACTTGATGCTTATCCGCCTCTTCGAACTTGATTAGGACCTCTGCAATAAGCACGATAAAACCTCTGCAATTTCACCGAATTGCCACCTAATGAATCTTTGCTCCCAGTGGAGACTCTGCATCAGTCGGTTCAGAGAAAAACTATAATTAGACGTTGCAAACTTGCGGGCTAATTAATTTCAATGCTTTTAGAGGGGCTTGGATTACTTTGACGTGTCAGATCTCAAGAAACATTGAGTGGGTGTTCACAGAACCAATGCAAATTTACTGATTAAAGTTATGCCTCTGCGACTTTCGGATGGAAATAAAGGCACTGTAGATCAATACAAAATGACTTAGAACTGTCTAGGACGCATCTTAAAAGGCAAACCATAGATGGTCGGGCTTAAATCGCGAAAATACAAAGGGAGGACTTCTAAGTCCATAAACATGCCTAGAAGGGCCATCCGTTGGCCTAGAAAAATTGGCAAAAATGCGAGGGCCAGGGCTACTGGGTTTGATGTTTCTAGCTAGAAATATAGATTTCGCTTGGAAGAGGGGGAGTGTCAAGGCAACTCCCTCCGGCACAGGGACTTTCAGCCCACGTTTGCCTTGTAAATATTCGCTCATATGTTTTAAAACTTTGTCGAACTTTTGTTTTACCCTCTGGAGGTTGTGTATCGGAGCACTTCCAGATCTGCCAATGCTAAAAACCAAAGGAGATTCTCAAAGAGCGCCGCTTGAATTCCTCACCAGGAAGTTGGTCGTTTTCGCTCATTTTTCATTAAATGAATCAAAAGGGGTATTATTCTATCATGGCCGTTAAAATATAGTGGGGGGCCGACAAGAAGTACGGTATTGATCATTTGAATCCCAATGTGCATGATAGTGATGTGAATGCGCGTTAGGCGCTGTGACCACTGGTGACTGATGCGCTGACAAATGATTGGGGATCAGAAAAATATTGAGGCGCGTTTGACGTGCCCGAGACGCCCGAGTCCAAAGTTTGCCAGCCTCTCTAGCGAGAATCACCCATCCTTAGCTCTTGTTTGTACACTATTTGTTCACTGATAAGATTAGATATGCACAATTATCTACTCTCTCGAATGAAGTGATTCTCGCCGAGAGGCTGGTTTTAGGACAGGTTTTCAAATCATCACTGCGAGACTGAGTGATATTTTTGGTCGCAAGCTGCTATTAATAGCCTCAGTCAGTATTTGCCTTTTTCGCCTCGCAAATCCTAAATCCAAAACTAATCCCTCGGTCGTAGCTCGCACTGCTGGCTTTCGGAAACCTGCTCTGTGGTTTCGCGAAGTCAGAAGCCTGGCTATATGCATGTCGCGCTATTGCAGGCATAGGCGGTGGAGGAACCAATTCATTGACGGTAGTAAGAGCATATCTTCTCTGTTACTTCCTTAGGATCAGCCAAACGAGCAAATTCACCGTATAGATGATCATCCTCTCTGACATTGTCAGCATACACAAACGCGCAAAAGATCAAAGCCTTCTCGGGATCTCTATTGCATTGGGCTTTGGCGTCGGACCTCTCATCGGAGGTGCTCTCTCCGAAAAAGCATCCTGGCGATGGGCATTCTGGTTCACAGTCTCACTGAACGTTTTCACTATCGCTCTGATCTGGTTTTTGTTGCCGCTGAAGCACGTTACGGGTGGTGTCAAAGTGAGCATCAAGTTTCAGTTAATCGATGTCGTGATGCTGACCTAGTGTTAATATTTAAAAGGAAAGCTCATGAAGATCGACTGGTTCGGCTCGTTTGTCAGTCTCGCGGCAATTGTCTGTATCCTTGTACCGATCCCAGGAGGAGGGACGCTTTATGGTTGGACTTCGCCCGCTTTCCTGGCTACACTCCTGGTTGGTGTAGCACTTGCTGTCGTCGTTCTGGTGGTAGAGTCGAAATACGCGAAGTTGCCTGTGATGCCACTCCATATGTACGCACCCTCGCACATCCTTGATTCCCCAGATTCACATAGCTCATACTTTTTCTCTCTCTAGTTTCCGGGTGCCCACAGTTTCACTTGTCATTCTTCAGGCCTTCTTCGTCGGAATGATCTTCTACGGCGGCACCTTCTTTACACCAATGTACGCTCACTCGTTATGCAATTGAACACGAGAACTCGCTCACCAAACCATCTCCAGATACCTCCCAAACGTCCTTGGCTACTCTCCGCTCATGCCCGGCGTGCTCATCCTGCCTCTCGTCCTAGTCCAAGTCTTCTCCACGTCCGCCTCAGGTTTCATCATTGAAAAAATGGACCGCATCAAGCCGGCTATTGTCGCGGGCTTCGCGCTGTGGCTCGCTGGCCAGGCGGCGCAGACGGTGTTCGATAGAAGCACGAATGTGGGCACGATTGTGGGGATTCTGTTGGTGCAGGGGCTGGGTGTAGGCGCGGCAATTCAGAGTGAGTGGGTTTTGTATCTTTCAACTTCTAGTGTGGACTTTAAGGAGGGTGCACAATAGGTGGTCTGGTGTTAGCCCAGGCGTCAGCAGCCCCGATCGACAGAGCGGCAGTAACTGGCACGAGAAAGTGAGCATTCAATTTCCATTCAAACTCCCATAGACTCCCAACTAAGCTACTTCATTTTACTCTTCTCTTAGTTTCGCCCGGACGAGCGGAGGTGCACTAGGCCTCGCAGCATCCAACGCGATCCTCAACAACCTCTTTCAGAAGAACCTGCCCCCAAACCTCCCTGCCGACCTGCGCGCCCGCGTCCTAGACAGCATGACCGACATGCCAGGAGACCTGGATCCCAGCACACGCGACGCCATCCTGGACGCGTACAACAACGCGATACACTGGGTGTTTGTCTACTTCGCGCCGGTGATCGACATGTGCTTCCTCCTCAGCTTTTTTATTGTGGCGAGTACATACCCCTCCTACATACCCCCATGTCCAGGCCCTCGCTTGTCGTTTGACGCCGCATGCTTCAATTCTTCACGTTGAGATATTCCGATACCATGACATATCTTGCGCTGTGCACAACTCGGATCTGACTGAAGTTTGTTGATCTAAAATTTGCGGTATGACAGGACAAACGTCTCCGACATCTCCCCAACACCAACGCCACTGCGAAAAAGGATGAACCACCCATCTCCTGGGGCGAGAAGTTCACTTCTGCAGACGCGTCGTCAGATGACGGTGCAGCTTTCCGAGAAAAGGAAGAAAAGACGAGAGATGTCGACGTTAGCACGGATTTTCCGTCAGTCGGACCTACACGACAGAACTCTCGGACATAGACAAGGTGGTGACTAGTTTTTTATGTAAATCTGGTTCTGAGACATCATTACGAGGATACGAGGATATCACTTGGGCATATAATGACGACGACGCGTCTGCACACTACATATGTTCACCAGCACTTAATGGATATGCTATACGCAACAAATTATAACCATGTATTGGAGAGTCGTCTATTATGATGGAACGAATACACAAATTACCCAAAGAAGCGTTTACGAATCTCTGTCCCTGCCCGCTTGCGCTCATGCGTCGCGCCCCCGTCTCCAAGAACAGACTTGTTCTCAATCGCCCTCCTGCTCAGGTAGGGCATGACCTCTGCCAGAGCCCCGTACGGCACGTACTTGATAACAAACGGCGTCTCGCAGCTGATCCGGTTCACCACCCATTGCGTGAGGTCGTCGCTCATACCTGTTTAGTCGAGTAGCATCATTGTCAGCTTCACTAGTACCGCAGAAAAAGCGGAGACATTGAAAGTATTTACCATAGAGCTGCCCGATGGCGATCCTCTCAGCAGTATCCGCCCCCGTCTTGATACCTTCGCCGGCATACGGCGACGCGGCGTCGTCCTCTGCCAGACCGACCGACACGAGCTCCTTGAGGATCAGGGCACAGCTCTCCCAGTTGTGCGTGCCAAAGAGGACGCCGACGGAGGGGACTTTCGGGAGGGTTTTCCCGTCATGAACGAATGACACGGACGAGGAGGCCGACCACCCAAGTAGCCCGTAGAACCACGAGGCCCACGAGCTCTGAATATTACCAGCTTCCACAGGGACAGCAGCGACCTTGCCAGTAGTGCACCGGTCCACATCCGCCTTGACAGCCGCAAGGAGGAGGCGCACGCATCCGTTGTACGCGTTATCCGTGTCCTTCTTGCTCGACCACACCGGGGGCAAATCGTCGGGTGAAATTGACGTCGACGTTGACGCCGACCGCTTTGCGTGCGCGACGAGCTCGTGCGGGTGGTACGCCCCGCGCACGAGTTTTACGCCGAGCGCGTATTTGTGCTTACGCGCGTCTTCGAGGGCTAGAGCGAGTTGCGCGGGCGTTCTATCGACGATCGCGAGGATGACCCATGTAAGTGATTATGATACGACAAAGCACGGATAATAGGGAGGAGGATTAGAAAGAATTGGCGCGTCAGTAAACGAAGTCATGGACACGCCAGAGATGGAAACATGTGCTAGAGATACATACCTTCTCAGGTATGCCTGGAAGGTCCCGTAGACCGTAGGCTGGATCTGTCCCTCTACACCGGGTGCCTCGAGGGAGTTGAACTCGCGCATTAATCCCAATGTCAGGGCGTCAATGGCAGGTTGGTACCAGCTGTGGAAAATAACGTGTTAATGGGGCTCAAAAATGGCACAACAAATAGCATTGGGATTGAACTTAAAAATCACATACCTATATTCCGCGTCGATAATAATTTTGACACCACGCTGCCTGGCATGTCCGCATATCCGCCTGAGGTCCTCGTAAAACTCGCGCAGGGAGTGCAAATGGGCAGGGGTCAGTTCCGTGTTGTTAGATAACGAGGACGAAGAAGGCTGCATGATAACATCTAGGTCTTCTATTCTCGGCGCACCAGGGAACGGGATATTTTTATCTGGCGAAGTCGCCTCTGGGAGACCCTTTCTGGCCTCCGTAATGCGGGACGATAACGCGATGAGGGCATGCGCATCCGGGAGCATGGCGGTGAACTTGATAGCGATCCATGTTCGCCTTCCAGCGAAGCCTTGGTTGGGGTGGATGGAGGCCTCGAAGTCGGCCGCGACGTCGATGCAGTGAAGCGTTTCCTCGACGATGAGCTTGTGTGGCTCTGTGATAGCACTTGCGCGGGTGTTGGTCCCGCCTGCAGCTTCGTCCTCGTCGACTTCGACAGAGTAGGCGAGCAGAGCACCTTTGTTGCCCTGTCTCAGCTCGTGCAGTAGAGGCACTGCGTCCTCTGCGCTATCCGCGCCTACGAACTACATCAAATTTCAGATTCGCATAGATCTTGTACATATTATTGCAACGCACCTGATTGAAAAAAGTCACCCGCACGAATGCCTCCGTTATCTGCTTGATACCGGGCACAGACGAGAGCGTTGACAGCATCCCGGGTGCTGCATCCACCAGCGCCGGGATCGAGCACATGGAGTAGACGGCATACGCACGGACCAGAGACGACAAGGCGGGCCGTGCGGCGAGCTCTGCCTCGTCCGCGCCACTGCTTGCATAGACGGTCGATGTTGTGAGGAGGAGCGCGGTGCCCGCTGTGATAGCAGTAATACGCGCCGCTGAACGACGTGTTCGGGATGTCGACGTCACATTAGGTGTTGTGCTATATAAAGCGCGACGCTGACATGGCTTTGCGTGTAGAAAGGGATACCTGGGTCTGGGGGTAAGGAAACCGAGGCGTGCGCGGGGGAACATGGGATGGGGAGAAGAAAAACGAATCCGCGTTATTTATGACGCCGTGCACGCATTCTGGCTCAGTGGGCGGATCTCTGCGGATCTTGGCAGGCGGGATGAGTTCCGCCAATCCGGCTCCGTATACATCCATCACAGCATGGGTAAGATAAGATTGCAGGTTCAAGTGGACCGAGAAGTAAAAGTGTTGCGAGTAAAGCAAGAAATTCAAGTACAACAAATGTTACAGGTAGATTCCAGTTCGTCTTCGTCTTCATCCACTTCCATAGACCCTGGACATCGCCTGTCCCAGCTCCCGCAGCGTCTCCCCGCCGCCCGGGACCAACATCACCCGCCCGCGCACATCCAGTCCAAACGAATCGCGCCCGCGCGTTTCCTGGACAAGAGGCGGGAGGGGTGCCACAAATGGGTATGTTACCGAGTGTGTTGCACCCTTCACCAACACATCGTCCTCGGGGTGGAAAGAGTAGATCCCGTCCGGCGGGGGCCCGACCTCCTCTCCGACTGGAGGACGCGACTTTTTCGTTTTCTTCCCTGATGCAGCTTCTGACGTCCGGGATCGACGCGAGGAGTTGGCCATCCGTGATTCCTCGTCTTCAGATAGGTGATACACTCGGGAGATGAAAATGAGGTGTGTAAAGTTGTACGGCTCGCCCTATGAATAGAAACGCCACAATGAAATCAATGACGCCGAGGAGGAGAGAAGGCCTATGGGGCACGTACGTCTGCATTGGCCCACTTAATCTCATCGGCTAACATATTGTACATTGGCGGAATGACCTGCACTGGCATGTTAATCAGGCGTTCGCACAGAACAAGCCCGACATGCGCCTCGGATTGTGAAAATAGCGCCTGTAGCGTTGCGTGAAATGCGGGGTCGTGTGCGGCGGTGACGGAGAGGAGGTAATTGGCAATAGCCTTTATTGATTCATTTTGCTGTTCCACGGAGGTAAACTGTCAAGCCCAGCAAATCAGAAAAAGTTTGTGTAGCAGACGCACATGGTGCAGGTGCATGTTCAGCACCGTGAACAGCGCGAAAGGATCACTTTCAATGCCATCTGTCTTGATTGTGGTTCCAACTGTTGGCTGTGACAGGATCAGGTCAACGAGATCGTTCAATTGTAGCTGCTCGGCGTCCCGCTGGAAGAGCTGGGTAAGGAGGCGCTTGAAGGCGTGGTAGTCGATTTTGGGATTGGGGTCGAAGAACTCGAAGGAGACGTCGATGAGGCTCTTTGAGGGAGGAATAGTCTAAGTCACTACGCCAGTCTGGGGGAATCTGGCATACTTACGACGTCTGAGGACGAGGACTCGTTGCCTTCGTCGTCCGACTCCTGTTTTCGTTTGGGCGGCATGGGTGGTAGTTGGAAAGAAGCTCAGTGATCTCGCGCGAGAAAAAGATTCACGTTGTGATCCCCTCCGAATCTAATCACACTGCCGGCGTCCAATACGCTCAGTCCTTCACTCACGCGCATGAACGGTCTGCGCAGAGACGCCTTTTGACAATTCGGAAATAAGCATGGGCCTGGTGCAGGTTCTAACCGAAAAACACATCCGCGCTCTAACCTCGGCGAAGGTCAATTCAAGTAGGGTCTGTATTCAGTCCACATTCAGTACTTCAGTCGCCGCCTTCAATGAAATCTATACTAAAGTCAGCCAGTACTGCATTTCTCTCTCCATCATGACCCACTTTTAGAGAAACCGAGTAACTTGACAAGCCATTAACTTGAAGCTTCTTTCAGCGGTTTTCAATGCTGATGTCCAGCTGATGTCGGGAGACAACGCGCGAGGATTTAAACCAAACCTCCAAGTCCGGGGCTTTAGGACACGCCCCATTCGTCGACGTGGAAAGCCAAATAATGTAAATTTCCAATTGGGCATGGGGAAGGTGGGAACCAGCTGCTAAGCGCCCGTCATGCATGTATCCATGTTTCTATTTTCTCTCCCAGGGGTGGGGCAGAAGGTGCGGATGGACAACGCAGACATTTGAAAGGGGCGCGAGAGTGGTGCGTTGTATTCATAGGAGCTGCGTGTGAGGGCTTGTGAGGGCAGCTGAGGCAGCGCTGATGAGGGACACTTTGATGCGTACCTATGAATTTTGATGCTGAAAACATAGTCAATTCAGTTCCTCCATTCATAGTGGGTGGGTTCTGTGGCTTGGAGGTACGGTTTTCATTTACCCAATTTACTGTACATATTGACAATATCCTTGAAGTCACCGGACGGCTTTCTTCACCATTCTACACCTGCATATTAATCCTCATTATTGTTGCAAGTCAGGAGTTTGTTCAAATTTAGAGGCGTGGTTTCCAGGACAGTGGCAACCATTGACATTCAAACTCTCCTGGACATTTTCTGGCTACGTACCAAAAAAATCTGTGCGTATTACTGGTCCTTGATCATTATACAGTTAGTCTTGACAAAACGCGTCTATCATAATGTCTATAGGAATGACATGGAGAGATCGCAAGATTCATGCACTGAGAAGGAATTTCCTTTGTACAAGCTCAGATGGGCTCAGTACGTCGCGCGTTCAAGACTTCAGGTCTCCGAAGTCACAAGAGGAGACAGAGGAGGAGTGTCAGGACTACCGCATAGCACAACCTCTGACTTTTGGCTCTAACCACTCACAGAGCTCACTCATGTCATAACGGGGTTAGGGGGCGTATCTTCCATGGATCTCACAAGGATCTTCAGTCTCTCACTTTGCCCTGACAGATCGCCTAACTTCTGCGGTACAAATACGCCTTTTTCGGAGGATCACCAGCTAAGCGAGCGTTGACAGCGCAGCTCTATGTCCGCTTCAGGACAACTTCTGGACAGAGACCTCGACCAGGAGCCCAGGACAGTGTGTAGTTTCCATTCACCAATATTTGCATTTGGAAACTGAAGTACATTTGTCTAAGCGTTGACGCGTTGATGAATCAGAGGAGTGCAATAGAAATGTCGCCTGGAGAGGATGTATAAAGGCGACGTACCTCGCCAAGGAGAATACCAGTTGTCCCTTCACCGGCTCCTCCTCCTCCTTTTCTTCTTCCTCTCCCAACATAGTCGCAGCAACGATGTCTTCCCGTGACTCCAAGCACAGTGCCGACCTCAAGATCGAGGATGTTGAGAAGTCCAGCAGCATCGAGAAAGACATTGCGTCCGCATCAGAAATCGAGGCCACCTTCGATCCCATATTCGTCAGGAGGACAATGTACGCTTCCTACAAAGTCGCAAATTTATTTATGGCAACTCACTAGGGACGCAACGCGCATTGTCGCATTAGTCGCAAAGTTGACTTTAGGATGCTTCCTCTGCTGGGGCTGGTGTACGCCGTCGCGCTGATTGACCGTATCAATCTGGCGTCTGCCCGCACGGCAGGCATGGGTGTTGACTTGGTGCGTGAGCGCGTCTGCAACATGTACCACCTGTTCTGACGCGACATATGGCGATTCCAGAAATTGGACATCGGGGAACGATACAGCATCGCCTCCATGATCTACTTCGTCCCCTACATCCTCCTGTAAGTGCTATAGGTCCCTTACTCTACCTGGACAACAGAATACTAACTATTGGTCAGGCAAATTCCTTCCAACCTGATCTTGCGATACTTGGGCTCTCGGCAATTGTTGACTATCACTGTGGTGGGATGGGGAGCCGCGCAAACGGGAATGGCATTCGTACCTACCTGGGGAGTTCTCTGCCTCTGCCGTGTCCTCCTCGGCGTTTTTGAGGTGAGTGTGTTAACATTTCATGCTGTAGTGATGCGTACTTGCTTCAGTATTCTGAATCACACTCCTTATATAGGCCGGTTTCTTCCCATCTCTCGTATACATCATCACCACCTGGTACAAGCGTCATGAAGTGCAAAAGCGCTTGGCCGTGTTCTACCTGAGTTCCATCTCAATCCAGAGCTTCAATTCCATCATTGGTACGCGCGCTTACTTGAATGACTAAGTAATATTGGTTTTGATTTGAATCTTTCTTCTTAGCGTATGCTATCACCAAGCTTACCGGTAAAGCTGGACTGAACGGCTGGCAATGGATCTTCTTACTTGAGGGTCTCTTTACCATTGTGCTGGGCGTGGCCGTCTGGTTCTGGGTGACTGACTTCCCAGAGAGGGCTAAGTTTATCACGGAAGAGGAGCGTAAGGTACGGACTTCTTTGGGTGCCTTTGCAAACACCGTGCTAATGGTGATTCCTGTAGGTGATCCTGACTCGCGTCGAGGCAGACAGAGGCGACTCCGTGGCCGATCAGTTGACCGCCAAGAAGGTCCTCAAGCACCTCCAGGATCCTGTCCTCTATTGCTTCGGTTAGTTGCGAGAATCAGCAGTGTCAACGTTTTCCACTAAATTCCACATCCAGCTTTCATGTTCCTGGCTTCCACCATTCCCGCATACGCCATCGCATTCTTCATCACCATCATCCTGAAGGCAATGGGATACACGACCTCGGTTGCTCTTCTTCTGACAGCGCCTCCAGGCATCTTCGCAGTAAGTCCTTTGTCACAATATCACTATCATTCGGACGCCATCCTATTACCATCTATCGCTTCTTTGATCCGTCATCTGACGTACCAATGCGGTTACTTCTCCTTCAAACATTTGTTTATGTCCAACTGTGAATACCTCTAATGCATTTTCCCCGCAGGCGGCGTCATGCTTCTTCTTCGCTTGGCTCTCCGACAAGACAAAGCACCGTGCTGGGTGGATGGCGGTGCAGAACGTCATCTGCATTATCGGACTGGCACTCGCAGCGTATTCGCACAAAAACCCCGTCCGCTACTTCGGTTTGTTCCTCGTGAACGCCGGCGCGACAGGCTGCATTCCTGGAGTCCTTGCCTATGTGAGTACCAGTCTCCCCGCTGTATCTTATCCCCGCTGGGTGCTGCGCATCTAGGACATGGGCTTACTCTGTGCAATTCGTTCGCAGAGCTCGAACAACATCACCAGCCACACCAAACGTGCCGTACAGACCGCGACTATCGTTGCCTCAGGGGGCTTCGGCGGAATTATCGCCACCCTGGTCTTCCGTCAAAAGGACTTCCCTCGGTATGTCTGGATAGTCGCATTTCATTTGTGCCGGGACTGAGCAATCACTCTTAGATATGTTACTGGAATGTGGGTTACCATTGGATTCCAGCTTATGATGATGACGATGCTTGGTGTAACGACCTTCGTCTTCTCCCGCCGAAACCGACTTCGTCGCGAGGGCAAATTGGGACCTCTCGAAGGCCAGGAGAACTTCTTCTACACCCTCTAAGAGACCTCACGACAAATCCTACCCCCTTTCTCATTGGTGTAATTATACCAGAGAGTCCCTTGCCTTGTTTTTAACCTGTTGTTGCTATCCAGAGCTTTGTAATATAGATACTAATTGTACTTACGTGACACGATAGGGAGAGAATGACTTAATGTAGTTGAATAATCATGCATTTTACTTTCAAGTGACCATGATTAACAACATAGTAGCTGAGAGCTCAATCATTGGTGATGGAAGTATACACAGCCAATACCCTCACATTGCAAGCAATATTTCATCTAGAACCTGTTCTTTCTCGATTACCGATAAAGATCTGTGTGTACGATAGGTAATGACTTCGTAAATAGTGTGCTCCGGCAAAAACGACAGGCAGAGCAACTGCTCCGCTTCCGAGATAGGAAGTTTAGTCTCTCAAAAAGGTAATTGGATTTGCAACAGATCGCCAGTGTCGATCATTCGCCTTCTTCGGGCGATCCCCCAAATGAATCATGTACTATGAACTCCCATAAAAGTCTGTAGAGTCACCAATCTATAATATCGTCACCGAATAATTTAATCAACGCTATAATCATCCCCAGTGGGGGTTATGTTCTCGCATCATCTTCGTTTGCAGTATCCGTCACCTCTTCCTGATGCATTCCCTCGGAGACAGCTCATTTGGTCTCATCGCAAAAGTGTTTGTGGAACGGCCACGCCCAAGCTTGATGTTCCGCATTGCAATAATACGCATTCTTGCATTTGGAGCACTTCTTGAGATCCTGGCCACCCCGAGGAGGCGCACCGCAGTGACCACACCACGGCACGTTCTCCCTGTTATCCCACCGGTCCTTCGCACGCTGCGCCACTTCCAGCAACCACGCATTATTCGGCGCATTGTCGCGGATGCGGCCGCTGAGCTTCGCCTCGCGGAACGTGTTCCCAGTCGCAAACTTCAGCAGGCGCGCGTCGTATCGCGCAATAGGCTCCAATACGAACAGGTCGTGGTTCTTGGGCCCGCCGCGCCCGGCGTCGCTGCCGAACTGCAGCGCCGAAAGATCGAGAATTGTGTCGAGCTTCGCACCAGGCGACGCAAACCCGAGTACGGCGTGCAACGAGCGAGCGTCCGCGCCAGTGATGTACGTCTGGTTGTCCGGAATCACGATCGATGCGGTGAGGTGCTTGGGCTCGAACAGTTCCATCTCAACGATGAGCCGGTCAGACGCGAGGGTGGTATAAACTCTCGTGTTTTTGCCATCAACTGTACGCACGCGGATGCGAATATATTCGTCCTGTAATAGATCGATGAAGTGTTGGAAGAGCGTCACGGTGCTGAAGCACCCGTCGTGGTTGCGCGCCTGCCAGTAGTACGTCTCGAGGTCCCGTGGCGTGAGGTTCTGCAGAATGTGCGGTACAGGTTCTGGCAAGATATTCTCGGATAGATCAGGCTCCTCCGTCTGGTCAGAGGGTGGCTTTTGGCGATCAAACACAAGGCCAGTCCGAGGAACCGCAGCCTCAGTCCACTCAGGCGCCATGATTTTAACAGTGCGGAAATTTGTCCCAGGGGTCGCAATCTCGCGCAGTTTGGTGTGGCGAAAACGGGGTTCAGTCGTTCCTCGTTCATAGTTTAATAGCAAGGCGACGTCGTACAGTTCTAAGACTTTGGCCTCATATTCCGGCGACACAGGCATCCTGACTGGCTATGGGACTTCGATATCGGAGTGTAGCGTTGAATCCTGTGGCCTATCTCAGGGCAGGTTGGTATGAAGGTTCATGGCAACCTGAACTCCACTCATGTTAACAGTTACATGGCCCGAGCACAACTTGAACCATAAGCTACCATAAGAGGATGAGGCTTGAGACCAGCAAGCACGTGAGTGAGATTATTAGCAACATCAACCCCCAGATGGGTTTTAATTAGGAGCTACAGCCATGGGTCGAGCCACAGCCAAGCCACAGCCATGAGCCATTTTCATCAATGCCCGCTGATACTTATTAGCGAAGTATGAGAGGAGGGTTGACCATACTGGCCCTTCAGTGCCCCACAAACACAAGGCATGGTCGATACAGCAATGTTCCCGCTCCCAGTCACTGTCCCCTCCGCGCCAGACGACTCTACGATCGTACGAGCTACCAATACGACGGACACTGCCCAGTTGTGGGACCAGTTCAGCAGTTTCTATAACGAGAATAAGGAAGCGATCGAAAAGTGCATGAAGACGGACGTGCGCTCGATTGCGTTGGACGAGAATGTGTCCGATATCGACGTCCAAATTGACACCTTTTCGGAACCTACGAAAGTAGTATTGGATGGACTGGGTGGTTTGGAAAAGATACACCCCATCATTGAAGGCGCGCCCCGCTGTGTTGAGCTTGTATTCATGATTTGCTGACTCCTCTTCTCTGGTATTCCAGGTGCCGTATCTGCCTTCCACATAGTTATCTCACTGGAGTTGTCGAGACGCCATAATGACCCAAAGGCGATCGGGATTGTGCTCGAGATGCGGAACATGATGTGTGCCATGTTCCAGTGAGTTTGCTCATTGCTCGCTATTCAGTTGCACGCTGAGGGGGCTGAAAAATAGGCTGCGCCATCTACAACACACCAACGTCCAGGAGAGCGATAGAGACGGAGAAAAGTCGCGTTTGCACAGGCTGATTGAGAACATCACGGCGGACATCATCCAATGCGCAAGCGACCTCAACTACTACCTCCACCAGAAATTTGCGTGTGCGTGCATTAATTAATTGAAGTAATATGCCTGACAGACAAATCAGTCAGAATCATCAAGGCAAACAATTTTGAACAGCAGTTCAAGATGCACGTCGAGAACTTTTCGATGCACCGGTCCAGGCTTCAGAGCACCATCGCTGTGTACATCGCAGGCGGGGTCGACAAAGCGAACCTCACGATAACCGAAGTGTCCGAGAAGCTTCACGATGTGTACTCGGAAAAAGGCTACTTCCACACGTTGTGGCGTAAGCTCGATACGCCGCGAGAGAAAGAGGCGTTCAGGTTTTTTGATCAAAACAACGGCGTGGAGAATTGCATTTCCAAAGACGACTTGTTAGCTCGGTTGCTGGTGATAACTGGGGATGTCTTCCCTAGGAGTGAGAACCTAGCAGGACTGCAGACGGACGAGCGCATCAAGAAAAGTCGCAAGATCCTCACGGACGAGTTACACCAAAACTTCGAGGGGTTGCTGCAACAGAACACGCTCCGCTTCGAGAAACTGCTGACGATCCAGGCCAATAATCTCTACCGGGCTATGGCCCAGCTGGAGAACCAAGGGTCTGCCCAAGGCACTATATCGAAACTTGACAAATTGGTGGGTGATTGTTTCGGTTAAGCGTTTCTTCTTGACGGAATCTTGTCTCTTTCAGCTGGAGAAAACCGAGGGTACTCGGGCGAGTCCCACTGCGCCATCGTCGCAGAATCATGAAGGCCATCAATGGAGGCCAACCGAAGCTGCGCATGAGGACCCCTCGCCAACGACATCCACAAATAGACAAGACGGTGGATTCACTGGGGAGGCATTCCCGATCGACCGGATGGACGTTGACGAGTCACACTCAGGCACACCATGGTCGCAGCGGCGCAGTGACCCGCGCATGAAATCAGGAACGCGGCCTGGAGGCGGCAGTCAGTCATCGGCCAGTATGTTCACGAACGCTCGAGTCACAATCTCTGGCGGTACATTTGTAACTGTCTCGCACAATTACGAAGCGGAATCGTCAGTATTCACCCGTGGACCGGCCTTCCCGATGGCGATACTGGGCCTACAAGCGGTTTCGTTTGCGACACGCTCGAATTATCCGCATTTTGATAACCAGCTTGGGCTCCCACCAGTGCTGGCACCCCCGTCAACCGTCGATGTCGCACTACGGTTTCCGTCCCTGTTTAGTGAGATGAAGATTATGATGGCGCCACTCACCCTCTGGTTCTTCCTCAAGATGTGGATCCAGCGGAGGGCAAGTGAACATTATTGAACATCACCACTTGTTGCAACAGCACGCCTAGCGCCGTGCCACTACGCGGACTTGACAATTGATATATATGTTTGCAGATTTGATGATAACTTATGGTGTTTGTTAAGCACTTTCGCACTGATTGAATATCTTCTATTTACCGAGTATCTGAAGAGTTTGTAACTTGGACTCACCTCTATAATGTTTATGCCATCGCGGCCTTTCTCTCATCCACACCGCTTCCACGCAATGCACATGAGATCCTCTGAACATGTACCAATAATATGATGGGGATGAGAATCAGATCGGTACGGCAGTCATCAAAATCCTCAAGCCGTATTAGATGCTTTCTCTTCCTCTAGTCCCCCCTGCACCATTGTACCAAATACTGCTGCAGGCCTGAAACATCAGCCAGTGGGTGGCGGACCAATGAAATTAAGACAACATTGATAGTAGGGACATCACGGAGCCAAAAACCTCCGAGCGCACAAGTAATATCGAGATATTATTCCATAAGCCAACAAAAATGAGAAATACATAGTGTTCATATCTACAAGTCAATTAACAGCGCCTCTTTCCGTTCCGGTATCGGCGATCCATACGCGACGTATGCCGGCTGTGGTACAGTGGTCGGCGCACTGGGGAACTGCGGCAGATTTATAGGGGCGGGGGCAGGCGGGGGTGAAGCTACTTGATACTGTGATTGTTGTTGAGGCTGATACTGAGGCTGCTGTGGTTGTTGCTGTTGATGTTGCGGAGGGGGAGGCGGAGCCTGGTACTGCTGTGCGGGTTGATATTGCTGTGGATGGGCCGGAGGAGGAGCAGGAGGAGCATATCCACTGGCGTACGAGAGGGAGCTGTTCCGCGCAAGACTAGGCTGCAAAGGGGCGGCCTGGGGGGCAGGTGCTTGATATTGTGCTTGGGGAGGTGGTGACTGAGGGAGCGAGACTGGAGGTGGGGGCACCGAAGCTGCATACAGTGATGATGATGACGCCGCTGGTTGGTAGCTCTGGTACTGCGGCTGCTGATACTGGGCCGGCGGCGATTGGGTAGGAGCTGACGGAGCGGCAACAATAGATACAGGCGCTTGGTTGTACTGCATTTGGGGAGATTGGGATGGCGCTTGATATGCAGGCTGTTGATATTGCTGCTGGCGCTGCTCAGGCGGAGGCGACGCGTACGTGGTTGGAGGTGATTGTGCTACCGGTTGTTGATGGGCCCATTGAGTGTAGCCAGTGGATTGAGTCGGCTGTGCATACGCTGGCTGCTGCTGTGACTGGTATGGTGCAGCAGACGATGTTCTCCATCGGGGTTGCGAGATTTGCTGAGTGAGAATCTGGTCGTACAATTTCACGGCCTGAGATAATTGATCATGCATATCGGTCAACATTTCTAAAATCCTCGGGTTAGTACGTGTAACCTGCTTGAGAATGAGATCAACTTACGCTCTTTTCGCCCAGCATCATCCAAGCTCAGCGCAAGCTTAGGCCGCAAACCACTGGCCTTGTCGTATAGCTCTGCAACAGCAGGATACCCTTGCAAATTACGGCCGCCCTGCGCCTGGACTTGCTCCACAGTTTGGTTGAAAGTGAGAATTGCATCAGCTTCCAGCGGTTCTAAGTCATATTGCGGAATCTTGGGAAGGGTAACCTGGCTCGTGGCCTGAGGCGCATATGATTGGGAGTAGCCTGAGGAAGGATACGACGAGTACTCTTCCCTTGGCGTCTCTATAACCGAGGGTGCACTCGCTTTCGGTGCCGACGCCTCCCGTAAACTAGCCTCAATGGCAGCCTTCAGATCAGGATCGTCCTCGTCATCAGCTACTGCGGCTTTTTGACTGGGGTAGGTACTCCGGTCAACGATAGGAGGCTCCGAGAAACCCCACTTGGCTGGCGATGGTTGGGAGGGGACATATCCGGAGCGCGATCGACCACTAGTGCCATTCACTTCTTCTAATGATAGTTGGATAGCTCTTTGAAGCTCCGCATCTGCCAACTCGCGGGCACTCTTGTGCTTGTGGCTGCGCGAGCTGCTTGAGTGTCGATGGGCCTTGTCACTGGATCAACATTAGTTGATACAACGATCAGGCAAAGTGCAACAACGTACGCTTTCTCCGCCTTCTTCGTCAGCTTATTGAAGCACCCATCACAAACCCTCACTTCCTGCGTAATTCCAAAATGAGGCAAAGACATATTCTTCGATGAACATTGTTGGTCAAAGACCTGACCACAGTTGCGACAGTGATGTTTGCGGTTGGTGAATGAGAACGGGGTTCGGCAGCGCAGACAGACTTCGGAGTCGATCCACTCGGGAGCTGTCGAAGTGTCAACCATAGCAGAGTTTGCTAAAACCAAGTCCTTAGGAGGGAACTTGTAACCTGACGAAGCTTTCGTCAAGGACAAGTAATTTTCATAGAACAATGAAGCGTACCTTCTCCTGAAAGTGTCTTGTACACCTGATTCACATAGGACAGAGTCGGTTTTCCTTCAAAGGCGACGCTCCAGTTCTGCACCAAACGTAAGATCGTCCCCTTGACTTCGTGGTTTAGCGTTGGCATCTTCAGAATCGACACGAGATTATCCATGAACTCGCGCGATGCCACCTCTGCCAGAAACAAATCACCCCCGTTCTTGATGCATATGTCTGTTAACTGCAATAAGTCAGTCAGTGAACCAGGGTAGGCAGATGCTAGTATAGCTTACGCTCAATGCCAGCAACTGCACATTGGGATTCTTATGGTTCAGACGACGTTTGAGAGCGCGCATGGCGTCCTTCGCAGGCACTGATTTGGAGCGTATCTGGTCGCATATCTCGAGGTTCAGAGCTATATCTTCTCCTCCTGCGGGCAGGAGCTCTGACGTCGCCTTGTCTATCCATCATAACTATTAGCTGAGTACAAGTCGGTATCCAAGCTACTCACCGATAGCATCGTCCAGCTGGGACGTGCCCCATATCCAAGCACCTATACCTGACATGGACAAAACAGAGAAGGGGGGGTGGAAGTGGTGAGTAGTAGAAAAGGAAGGCTATGGCGTTCTGCTAACTCCAGCATCAGTGACAGGAGCCCCTTCGGCTGTGCTGCGGCACAGATGCTGACTAATACATCGGTCGCCGAACATAGACGCCTGCGCAGAGGCGTTACAAATCTCCTACGCAAGCACTGGCAACGCCATACTTTACACCTCTCCACTCCCCCTCGAGGCCACATACGCACCATGAACTACTATTTCCCCCTAATCGCCGTCTTGTTGAGCCTTTCATCAGCTCTAGCAACGCCAATCGCTTCCCCGCCTCCAACTGGGGTAACGTATGGTGCTGATGAGCCCACACGTGAGGTGACAATGTAACAATAGATCAATGGTCTCAAGGGCCCCCACATTGGAAGCTTTTTATGAACTCGTAAAGCCATTAAACCTTCTGAAAACATGACCCGTGTATATTAGAGCTACATACACCCATTAAGGTGCCTTTTTGCTTGAAATTGATGACTGTTGTGCAGTTTACCAGCACCAACTGAAATACGGAGTTAGTCACGTGCATCTGTACCTCTGCACAAAACCTTTGAATGATAAGACGACACAGAACCTTTAGAAAAAACGTAAAAGCCACAAAGTGTCGGGAAGATTATTTCTAACAGCGTCTGGTAATTGGATTTTAAAAAATGAAGCGCATGAGGCTGATCATTCGCAGTCTTTCATTTTGTCACGAAAGTCACGAAAATCACTTGTGGGCTCTGACTGGCTGGTTTCCAACCCATTCGCGTAGCGCTGAGAAACTAGGGGATGACTTCGTCATCTCGAGGCTTGCTGTTATTAACAATTAACAATGAGAGACGAAATATCAGGAATTAAATTTCTGAGTTTACAGCCATTTGCATAATTATCTGCAGTCCCGATGTCGCAAAACCTTGTTTTGACGTCGCACTGCCGGATGGGTGCCGGCTGATCCCCATTGATGGCAGGGTGTACAGCAGTCGATTCATCAAGGTCAAAGGCTGTAATTACTATCGTTGACCCAACGTTGACCAGTACCTCACTACCTCGTACATTTGCTATTCCTCCCGTTTCCCCTCACATTTATCCCTCGTAGGGGTTTTTTACAGTGTTATATGACTTGTATATATGCTTGAGTGTCATTTTAAGAGGGAGAAAACGACAGGAGAAGGTGGTCAAAAGTGGGCCCCTGTCACGCTGCTGTCACGTTTACCGCCAAAATGTGTGACATGTACGAGGTAGTGGTTATGTTTGGGTAATGTACGAGGTACTGGTCAACGATAGTATGCAAACGACTGTAAGCAGAATCGAGCGCAGGGTTTCCAACTTATAATTGATGCTGTGATGGGAAGCTTTGATCCATCAGATGGTTTCTATTCGAGCTCGAATTTAGTGGGTAAGGAGTCTAGCTGTGAACATATTCACAGAGCACATCCACACTGTTTACGCCAAGCCGCTTCGGCGTCGATTCACTGGACGCGTTCTTCCATTATCCCACTGTGATTGACAAAGGACCTTCTGTGAGTCAAATTTTACTATACCGTCCCGATGGTACATTCTCAACGTACGTGTACTTCAAGAGCTAGCTTAGGGGCATCCATCAACTAGAACTCACGATATGAGGATGGCCTGATGCCAACCGATTTTTTTGCACAATGTTCAACCCATTTGAACTCTAATGCAACATAACTTATGCAATTACAAGATGTCTGCGTTGTAGTATATATTAGGCGCCCAATAAACTACGCAACTTGGTGATCTTAACAAGCAAGCTCGGCGCTGTCGATCCTGACTCACTAACACAGCATTTGCCTGTTGGCCTGTTCATATTCTCTGCCCGTTCAAATCGATATTATGGTTTTGGGTTGCACGCCACGTGGGTGACACATACGTTTCGGACCGTTACCTACGACTTGGTTGTATACTTGAGCGCATAGTGTCTGGGCAAGGCCACGCTCATGCTATCTATTTATAGACTATTGGTTCCTTGAGGGTCTATATTAAGAACTGATCATTCACTTCGATAACCATGACTAGTCATGACTATGGTATCTAATGGCCAACTGAATTTCCAGTTCCGCCTACCACGAGCAAAAATAGTAGTTCAGTTTATGTGCTTTACACCATAGGAGATATTCTTTCAAATTTTCAGCAGATGCGCTCCCTGAAACCGCAGGAATCCCGTCTTCTGCGAATATGTCTCAAAAGAGTCCGACGTTTCCAGATGCCCTGCGACGTAGAATAATTGACCCTCGGAACCGCCCGGAAAGACTTTGATGTTTCTAAGTGCTTCTCACAGCTACAGGTGACTCGAGAGCAATGAGCTGTGTAGTGTTGGAGCCTCCTTGCTACGCTGCATCTCAGTTGACGTATTGATGCGAATAGCCTTGCTCGTTGCATCATATGGACGCATATCGCAGTGCGCGATTAATAGTGTAAGACATGGGTACTGTTGCCAGCAAAGAATGCTACGCTGTAGTGAGCGGGAAAATGAGCGGACACCACATCCCATTGTCATTTCCTGACTGGGTTGCAGCGCTTCCATGTATTTACAAGTATATTCACACCGCGAAAAATCCGAGTGGTGATAGATATTGAACATTAGCGCTGCATTCCCAGATGTTCCCGAGAATGCGCGTAACTTTCAAGGGTTGAAACGTTGAAGGTCCGCTACAGCTGGATTCCAGCAGTTGTTCGAGGACGGCGCACGCCAGAAGTTGACGGAGATTGCCCGTCTTCCTCTCTATAAGGCTCTACGCAGTCTATTCCCTCGCAGGAACCTGTTTCTCTCTGACTCGCCACTGATCGGAGCGCTCGGGAGCCATTAAATCGCTGTAAAACGGAGGTATTATACCTCCTCGACGGTATAAAAAACCTTAAAAATGAAATTGTCGAAACAGTTAGATATTGCCTCCGACATACGTAAGACACTGAGAAAGCTTCGAGTGATAAAATATGTATCTCATATCCATTTTTAGCGTCGGGTTGGAGTGTTCACAAGTCATGGACAATGCTCATGGAGACACGTATAAAATTTTCTGCTTTAAAATGCGCTAGCACAGCAGTTATTATTCTATCCGCCCCTCAGAACGCACCCCAACACAAGTCACCATGCAATTGTCCAGGCCAACAGCGTCACTAATGTACACTCTCTTTATCACTGCCCTCCTGAGTCTGCCATCAGTGTATGCATTGCCAGCTACTGCCGCCCCTCAACCTCAGGTGAATGTCAAATTACGACTACGGCGGTCCATTGCTCACAGAAGCTATGATTATGATAGAGCACCTCGACCTCAGTTGCGCCAGTCCAATTTGGGGTTGACTCACCCGATGCGTTTTTTAACTACCCCACTGCCACCACTACTGTAAGTCGTCATTTTTATACATACTACAGAATTTATACCAATGGATTTTACAGTAGACGCAGCCAAATTTTCGGATATCCACTGACTGGACCTACCGCGCAAGTCACGGCTCATTAGACATAGATCAACCTCTTCTTTGTTACCATACTATCAGTATAATTTCCTTTCACATGTAATTTTTAGAGATGATATGGGAGAAATCCTGCAGCGAGACGCAAATGTGAACCGGTCAGGGTGAACCGTAACGAGAGCGAGGAACGAGGGAAGTTGGATGTTATTGGCAAAGTACATATTACCACCGTCTACTACCAAGCGAGCTCGGCACTTGGAAATTCCAGCTCCGCTCGCCAATCAGCTGCATTGAGTGGCACCTTCTAATGTTTGATAAAGGCACGAATTTTTTGTAACGAAGATATGGGTTCCAAAGAGCACCTGATGCCGCTCAGAGATGGGATGCCTACAAGCTATGACGGCCCAACTAACTTGTTAATAGGCTTCAATTCAGGATGCCTGTTCCAACAAACCCTAGTCTGAAATCACTATATGTCGGTCCTGGCATTGATTTCATTGCATATTTGCATATCTAAGCACCCAAAGAGCTACGGTGTGACCCCGCGATTAATACACCAAGGCAGGCTTGGTAATCAAAAGATGATTGATGTCTATTCTTGGTGATAATGATGTTTTGCCAAGTTCCAGAGTAGATCAAAACTGTTCACTGGCCAATGCGGCCATTTCACGTTACATTGGAATAATGATGCCCCTAATATACTCCTGTGATACTTGTTGGCTAAAACGTACAATAATGGTCATTGGTAAAAGCCGCATCAAAGTGATGCCTTTGTCCAAGTATCAGCTCAGTTGCGCTGATTCAGCGCAGCTGTGTCACTTCAGCGACGTTGATACAGATCGACGACCGAGCAAGGCAGATGTGCCTGACCTGGGCCTGACGTCACGTTTGGTCGCCTAACAATTGTCGAATGATCTGTCGTTAACCCAAGTTGCATCTTTGTATACTTGATTACTTGTTTCGACTCCCCGAGGATGTCGAGTTGGTTAGAAATCAGGCAGAAAGGACAGCACAGCGGGAGGCTCTCTACGCTCAATAGAGTAGGTACAGCACCGCGAGGACAGCATTTCTGATACTCGTCGCATTGACGAGCGAGCACTGCAATAAAACGTCGAGGAGCAGCCGCTCCATAATATCAATATGTGTCTGATTCAGGGAACGCGCAGGGGAACTCTTGTGATGATTCATACCGTAGTTCCAGAATCAAGTATCATAGGAGATGAGGGAGCAAGATTGCCACTGCCTCTCATGGAGAGGAGCATATAAAGCATCTGCGGTGTCTTGCCAAAGGACCGTCTCATTGTCATTATCTTCTGTTCAACTTCCCCCCCCACTTCGCCAATATGCAAGTCTTCACGCAAGCTCTTTCTGTTCTGGTGACTAGTATGCTCTTACTGGAGTTTAGTGTGCATGCACTGGCCATCCCCATCGCGCAGCAGCAGGGTGCTTCTGAGTTACAGGTTCTTTCAAATGTATTTGAATATCCGTCAGATCATGACCCTGATAACCATTTTTTGAGCAGCAACCCAAAAATGCCCAGCATGATGGTAATTCTCAGCCTCTACCTATAGCAGATGCATTCCTTGGCTATGGTTTTAAGCGCAGAGAGTATAATCAGGAGGCAAGTGGAACATCTTAAATTTATCAACTTCCAAGTCGATACTGACTTGACGTTTTGAAGGGCTCAAATCTGGTCGACGATGTATTTGTTGATTATACCAGAGAGTTGCCCCAGAAGGAAAGCAAAGATACTGTGAGTCCAGGGCAAAAAATGTAAAGACCGATTTGACTTCATATAATTACAGAAGTCCGATCCAAGCGACATTCACTCTGACCCCGAACATGTCAAGTATGTGGTCGACAGAGGCCTGTTCAGATATAGTCAAGGCCGTTGAGTTGGCCTCACAGGTACGCCTTCACTAATTCTATCTCGCGCGTAGACTGTTGAGCAAGATAAATTTTCAACCGTTCAGGAAGTTGAGAAATCACTGAATCACAACCACCAATCACTCCAGAATGCATTTATTTATTGTCTCTGATATGGCATTTGTATCTTTATTGCATACTTACACTCTTACATTGGCTTGTGTACACATATTACTATTTATTGCATATTTATTATATGAATTACTGAACAACTTTACGTAGTCAGAGCATTTCAACCACCTGATATAGTGATTTATCGTGAAAAAATACGATGTATTCTCCAGGAAAAGCATAAACATGACAGCCTACAGCGTAGAAATCAAGTGCAGTTTTGATACATTTACAGGCTCAAAAGGGCAGCAGGACCAGCATCTAGTCTTCCTACCGTTTCCGGCTGCTTTATCTAAAGCCCTCAGAGACACTGCGAGTAATCTACAGAACGTAACATATCAGTACAAAAGAATTCAATGGGTAACGAGGATAATGAACCGACTTACAATCATTCGAGTACTTGCACGTCCCCGACGAGCAACACGTGGGTCCAGCCCATCCCTGGCCACCGCATTGCCCATAGAGAGTGGTACAGCTTCCAGACAACGTCGTGGTAGAAGCCGGGCTGGTCGTCGTCTTTGGTGTCGAAGAAGATGACGCGGGTGGCGTCGTGTTCGACGACGCGACACTACCACTGGAGCTGAACTGCCACCAGTTGAAGTTGAAGAGCGACCCTGAGCCGCCTGTGATGACCAAGTACAGGTCCTACAGAGAAAAGCAAGCTAAGATTGGCTGATTACTCTTGTGCTGGAAAGTTTAAATTCGATTCTTACCTGAGTGCCGGTAGCACCACTAACAGGGCAGCTAACCGTCGTCCAGGTAGTCCACGAGCTCGTCCCCGACACCGTAAACATATCAACCAACGTGCCCGTAGCACTACCCGAATGCAGATTAATCTTTCCACCACTAGTCGCCGACGACACGCGCGCGCTGAACGATTTGGCACCAGCCGAACCAAACGCCACACCGCGGACTTTGATGTAGTCGCCGTTATCTATATAGGAAACAGACATGCCGTCCTCGCTAGGTCTCTGTCTCGACGCCGGAGGACCAGCCATGGTTCTGCTTCGACACGGACGTAGGTGTTCAGGGTACCGACTTGGGAGGCCCGTTGGTGGTCATCGAGATGGTGGGGATGGAGCTGTCTATATTGTAGGAGGATTGCTCGACACAGACGGAGCGTGTGTAGCCTGAGCCGCCGAGTAGGGCTATAGGATGATTTTGGAGGTTAGGGATGCGCTTGAGTTTTCGGGAAAAAGGGGAAGAACGAACCTCCATTGTGGTAGAAGGAATATGAGTGACCCCGGTACTCAACGATGCCTGAGAAAATGAGAAAAAGTCAACTTCAAGACGAAAAGGAACCATGGCCAACAAACACCTGGGTGGTTGGTAAAGCTGCGACCAACGGTAGCCATGATAACACCACGATAAGTCCAAGGTCCTGTAATCGAGAGCCGTCGAGTAACGGATATCCTCCGAGCAGCAATCTGCGGCATAAACGAGATAGTACAGCCCATTCCTCTTATAAATCCAAGGACCCTCCTCGAATGTCGTCGGACGCTGTGCATTTCCTGTTCGCGTGCCAAAACCCTGCGTAGTGAGCGTGAATTTGATGGGCAACCCGCTGAATGAGATCATGTCCTGGTTCAACTTGACGTAGTACAAGTCGGGATTTCACCAGTACAGGTATGCTTGACCATCGTCGTCAATCCAGACTGTTGGGTCGATTTCGTTGTTTTCGACGAGGGGCTTTCCAAGAGCATCCCTGTAAGGCCCTGTGATGCTGTCTGCAACAGCGACTCCGACGGCCATAGAGCCTTGTATAGAAGTGAGTCCATGAATGGTAAGCGCAGTCTAGAGGGAGACTAACCTGTGGTGTGTCTGATCCGCTGTATAGATGACCTGGATAAAGGGATTGTCTGCTGTGACGGGTGCGACAAGGTCCAGTACTGTGCCAATGGACGTAAGGCTGGAGCCGCGCTGATCAGTGCTGACCAAAATTTCATGGTGAATCGACTGTCAAGAAGTGGTCCTTTCAGCGAGGAGAGAAACCGATGGTGGTGTCAAAGATTCACTGGGGAAGCAACGGGTGCAGACCGATAGTTTTCCAAGTGTTAGAGAGCGCCTTGGAGTAAGAAAGTAGGGTTAGCTGTTCAAAACATCCGAGGAGATGAAATGAAGGCGTCTGCATGGTAGAGTGGGTACCAGTGGACATCAGTAGGCGCAAAATGTGGAACAATTTCGGTCGGGCAGGATATGACGTTGTTGCAGAGCACAGCGTGAAAATTCGCAAGTTGGTGAATTTCGACAAAATCCCGGACGAGGAGGAGAAGGAGCGGGAATCTGCGACGATCCAATGAGCGTCGTCCCGGCCCGCGTCCAGCCGAGTGTCGTTGTACCGCTGCTTGCCGAGTCGCTTAGCTCGACCACCTCCGTGACCGTGTGTCGTTGTTTGCTCTGACCATCCCTTCCTTTGCCGTTCAGTCCTCATTGTCAGGGCATCAGTAGGCTGCAATCCTTTCCGTGCACTACCCCAAACAAAGTCCGCTCTTGCCAAGCAGCTTGTCTCTAGCTATGACGAGGTGGTGCACACTAAGTTGGTGGTGGTCTACCGTTGCGCCAGCTGGCAAGTTGTGGTAACCACTGGCAGCTTGACAGGATCTGGTGAGACGTCCGCGTCAATCACCAACGGAGCCCCGATGCAAATGTCAAACCCGAATCCATCATTTCAGAAGTAATGATTGGCCATGCGTGCTCAGTGCAGGCAGCAATGTTTATGTGGCCGCCAGAGAGGGCAGACTATGGAGGATTGAACGGCTGAAAAAATGCTCAGAAGAACAAGCACCACCCGTGCCAACTCCTACGTCGCTTCTTTGTCGCTTCCACCACCTACGCTTTCATGAGCCAATTTGCTCATTCTACATAAATGTCACCTCCATAGTTCTACCCCTGTCTAAATCTGCAGATAGCAAAAACCAAGCCAAGAAATTCCGTTCTACGAAGGCGTTTGAGTTGAAAATCTTTGCCAGTAAATTTTCACCGAAATTTCAATAGCAACTTCGAGATTTGAAGGGCACGGAAAAGTGGATTATAATATGGCCATGCTCGTTTAGATCTGATATTCAGTGTCCTAATACTTGTGCCTGGAGCGCATCTTCAGAGCTTCTTGGTCATTTGGCGCACCGCTATGATCACACCAAGGTGGCATAGGTTCGCGCCTACCATCGCACCTTTGTCTTGCTGGCCGCAGAAATGAGCAAAATTCTCTCAGGCGTCGGGCAGACGATAAAGCTGATCCGTCCGCTTCTACGATGACATTCTCGGCGAACTGCACAATGTATCTACGCACGGGTCAAGAAGCAAGTGGCTGTTGCCTTTGTTTCCGTGCCCAAGGTCACCATAGCGAGGTCTAAATGTTGGAAAATCTCAGAGAAACCAATGGCTGCGTGCGGTGTGGTATCTTGCGTGCCAGTCCTTGAAGTGGCTTGCGCGTGAGGTTGAGATTCACGGAGATGGGGGGCTGGATTCGCTGCCTCGTCCCATGTGGTGTAGCAGTGGGCCCAGATTTGGGCGGTGGGAGACAACGGTCGAAGACTAGTCCTGTACGTGGAGCCAGGACTGCCCGGGCTAGTCCATATGAGCGTCATCACGCAAAAGTCGCTTCGCGCCGCTCGCAGAACCGTAGTTTTCAGATGTTCCTCTTTCGTCATTGAGAAGTAGAATGTCGTAGAGTTGAGTTCAAAGACAGGCTACCCATTGCCTCATCGAGCCGGTTGGTTGTCCGGTAGATCGGGGACAGCCACATGAAAGCAAATGCGGCAGGTGTGTCGTCCAACTGTATTTGTAGGTCCATGACATGATCTGCCCGTGTGTATACAAATACGTCATCACCATACCCCATTTGAGAAGCGAAAGGCGACATTCAAAAAATTCAAGGAGGAGAAATCGGACTACTGTAAGTAGGGCAATTTAACCAAGTCCAGACAAAGCCAAAACATGCTTGATTCACATTGGTAGCGATTGTTCATGTCTTGATAAGGTGGGTTTATTACATTTGCTACTATTACATTATACAAAGAGTTAGGTTTACAGAAATAGAATACAAAGAAACACCATGAAGAAAGACGTGGGCGAGCAAGAGGCGATCGTTGGTCTCGTTAGAGGGTATAGTAAAAATCTTCTTGACCTTCAAGCGGCCCCACCTTGCCTTCGCGGCGTAGTTTATTACGTTTCCAGAAGACGAAGGAAGTAACACCGAGCATTCCAATCATGCCAAATTGGAACCCGATGGTGATCCACATCCCGGGAATATACCTGTCGTCAGTGTATAAGGATATTAATGCTTGAACATGCCACGGAGATGCGTACCTAGGGTAGTCCTTCTCCTGGAAGACGGTAGTCGCCATGATACCGCCAATACCGCCAGAGGCAATAATGCAAGCTGTCTGGACGGAACGCTTAGTGTGGCTGGTGATATTATTTGCGCTCTGGAATGATAAGTTGCGGTGAGGCAATGTACAAAGAAACATCCGAGAAATTACTCACGTAGGCAAGAACGCCAGGGACACAGCCGGAAGCGCCAGCATGAACCAGGAAGAGCCCGATGTAGCGAGCAGCATTGGGCTCACAGTATGCAGCTAGGAGAAGGCCGACAATACACATCAAATTTTGAACCGCAAGCCACGGAGCCCTCAGCTTCGTCTTGTCAGACATGTGAGCAAAGAAGTACACCGAAATTGCCTGATCAAAACAATGTGTCAGTCTCTCGCATTAGAAATAGAATAAAATAAATGTTACCGCGACAAGGCCAGGTGGTGCTGTTAGCAATAGCGCGTCTCTGGTGCTGAAACCCATGCCCGCAAGAATGATGGTGATGAAAAATCCAATGGCATACGCGGGCAAAGTGGAGGTAAGGAACATGTAGCCTTCATAGTATACGTTTCTGAGTCAGAGCCTTGTAATAATAAGAAATCAAAGGATGATAACTTACAGAATGCCCAAAGAAGAGGGTCCATGAGGTGCTTCAGCAGTTTAGCGCCGGTCATCTTGTCGGGCATGGAATCACCACGGTCAGCTTCAACACGATCGAGGATCATCTGTGCATTGTAAACGTAGGCATCGGCACCGCAAAGACAAGGGCACTCGCTTGCCCTTAGAACCTTTTAGAACTTACCTTGCGCTCTTCCTCGTTAAGGAACTTGCTCTTCTGGGGGAAATCGGGGATGAAGAGCCAGGCAAGGATGCCGAGAACAATGGTGATGATACCCTCGATGACGAAAATCCACGCCCAACCGTTCAGACCTCCCAGGCCCTTCATGAGCGTCAGAGCGTACGCTGAGATGCAAGGACGAACGTCAATAGTCGTGGAGAACCGAAATAGCACTAGCATGAACAGACGCACCAAAGATAGAGCTGAAGGCGCTGATGACCATGGAGGTGAGGTAGAAGACAGCCAATCGCTTCTGGACCTCGTGGCGCTTGTACCAGGTTGTGATGATGAACACCAGAGCGGGAAAGAAACCAGCCTAGGTATACAGATTGATACAGTGTTATGCAGGCTATTTTGTCTAACATACCTCGAAGACACCCAGAAACACACGGCAGAAGACAAGGTAACCCCACGTAGGGACGAAACCCATTGCCAACTGCGCTGCGCCCCAACCAACGACGCAGATTGTGAGCCAAACACGGGCGCCTGATATCGTGAGAATGATGTTGCCTGGAATTTGACTACAAGTCGCGGGGGTCAGAGAAGACTTAGATCGTTGGCGAAGAGAGTACAACAACTGACAGTAGAATGTAGGGGACAAAATAAATCATAGAAGCAATACTATATCGTTCGCCAACGTAAAGTTTCTGTGGCGAGACTTATGAGTAATGATTAGAGACGAAAACGACACTATGCCACTAACCAAATCTGCTGCCATGCCTGCCGTACACGCGATTCCCAAATTTGTCCTGTCAATTAACGCAACCGCGTAGAGAAACCCGAGTAGAGGGAGCATCCTCCAGTCTATATGTCGTCTGTCGAGAAAATATGAGCGTTCACTAAGCCAAGAGAGATTACTTTGAGAGGTAAACTCACATAACTCGTCGCACATAAGCGGGGTCGTAATGGGCGTCCAACGGCTGTGTGTTGCTCGTCCTCGTGTCCGTCTTCTCGAAATCTTCTACCTTTAGTTCTGAGCTATTTTTTGAGGTAGACATCCGAGGTGGTTGGAGAGACTCTGGAGATGGAGACTGAGAAAACCATCAAGCGAAAAGCTGGTCTTTTATTTATCCTGGATGACGACTTGGTATGGAAAAGCCAAGAGCTGTAGTACGCCCCGGATTGGGGACGATAACTTGTCGACCCCCTTGAACTGGGCGGATCAGGTTCTTACGATTCATGGCAAATTCATGGAATGCTTAGGATGAACATGGGACTTAAGAGGCGCGCGGTCCCGTTGAGCATCACGAAATGTTACTGACGAGTGTAGATGAGGCACAGTTGTCATTTTCTGCCGCGTAGAAACGACACTCACCCAGACCACCATTAGGAAAGTACTGGCACGGAACGGGCTCCCGCTAGTGTGCCGCACTTCAATTGAATCAATCGACCAAATGGGATGTGGGCTACTGCCAAGTATGGAGCTTCTCCAGCCAAGAATGCGGGGTATGCTGGGGCATACGCAACGTGATCCTCAAATTGAAACAGACGTTGTCTTGGAAATTCCAGAGGTTCGAAATGTGGGGGAAAATCAAATTCACAACAATTGGAGCAGTTGGCCGAGGTCACGCTGGGGGTATAATTTCTTGTGTATGGTACGGTCTGGCGCAGTGACGTGCATTTGCCATTGGAAGTATGGAGATGTTGAGACCACTAAAGCTGCGTTGCGATAAGCAGGTACACATTTGGGATGGAGAAGTAGAGCCATAGACGCTCACATACAGAGACAACTAGTATCGTGGAAGAGACGTTTCAATATCCTTTGCATTGAAGCTAGTCGATGCCCGTGGCAGGATCTGTCAGGCATGTTTGCAACCTTGATTTGCCGATATCTATAGGAATAGTGCCACTTCACAAGTACATACATGTACTTGCTGGCCGCCTCTATTCAATGCAAGGTTATGGCGTCTGAAGACCCGGGCGCGCGGCGTGATGTGATCTGTGCATAACGGTATTTCATATGCACATGTAAGAAATGCTTCAGC
Organism: Psilocybe cf. subviscida; assembly: GCA_013368295.1. Taxonomy (NCBI): domain Eukaryota; kingdom Fungi; phylum Basidiomycota; class Agaricomycetes; order Agaricales; family Agrocybaceae; genus Psilocybe; species Psilocybe cf. subviscida. The sequence continues at coordinate 4,220,199 of JAACJJ010000056.1, read as the reverse complement.
CCTCCATCTCTTGGAGAGTACGGAGCAACAGAATCATCGTCGAGATTACTACGATGAGCACTTCGAACACCCCATTATTATCATCACCTTTCCGTCTCAAATATTACAAGTTACACCTCAAAAGGCATATTTAGAGCATAGACACTTGGTGTAATCCATAGTAAGCATTAGAACCCAAAAGGCTGTTTGCAGAGGGACTAGTATTATCACATAATCCGTGCGTATAGTCTACAAAATGTTTGAGAGAGTAGATAAACGTGAGCGACGACAACAACAACAAAATAAGGCAAATCTCCTCATTCCCACGATGGACTGGCTTGGTATGTGCCATTACGTGCAGTGCCATTTTGTCCATTGTGACCCGGACTGTTTTGTGACCAAGACGGTGAAGTGGGGCTGTAGCCGGGTGAGGAGGGTGCTATTGAACTAGTCAGAATTGTATCGATGACCGGGACAAAAAAGTACTCACAGTATGCAGGGGCTGTAGGACGCACAAAAAGGTAAACAGGTCAGAACAAAGCCAGGATAAAAACAAATGAATCATACAGGCTGGGGAATACGCAGGCGAGGTGGGGGCTACCAGGGCGACAGATCAGCAGGCTTTCGCTAGGCGATGACAATGCAGCGACGTACAATATTTGGGTGACGATGGAGACGCCATTGGTGAGGTGGGCGAATATTTAGGAGATGATGGAGACATGTGTGCGGGTGCTACAGGCATGAACGTTCAATGATGATCAAAAAGCAGAATGAGAAAGACACGTACAAGCTGGTACACGGAAGGGGCAGCAACGAGGACTGTTAAGTAAGGCAAGAAAGATTCTGTACAACAGGACTCACTTGGTGAATCTGCAGCATAATAGTTTTAGTAAAAAAGATCAAAGAAGGAAGGCATCATGTGGCACTTACAACGAGGGGATGCAGGGCTGAACGAGGGACTGGTGGGCGAATAGCGAGGGGATGTCGGGCTGAAGGATGGAGATTGAGGACTGTACCGTGGTGATGTGGGCGAGAAAGACGGCGACGTTGGAGAGTACCGTGGGCTGGTGGGTGAGTAACCAGGCGAGGTAAGATTGAGGGCAGGCGATGTCGGGGAGTATGTCGGAGACGTAGCGCCCACTCGACTGCGGTCATAGAAGGGTGAAGTGGCGTAAGGAGATGCACCGAAGGGCGAGGCAGCGCCAGCGAACGGTGACTGAGGAACGAAGCTCGGGGACGTTGGGGTATATGCGTTCGGTGAGCTAGGACTGTAACCCGGGCCGCCAGGTGACATGCCTCCAGCGCCCAGGGGACTGACACCATAACCCAAGAATGGCTGGAACGTTTGAGCATCGTCTCCGCCATTCGACGCGAGCGGAGAGAAGGCAGCCGACGCGGCATCTCCCTTGAACATGCCATCTTGCCACATAGGCGAGTTCGAGTCGTATGGGGTCATCGCAACTTGTCCGGGCGTCATGCCGCCGTCCAACTGAGAGGCCAGCATTGTTTGCACCGGTAGACGATGATCCACAATAGCGTCCTTGAGCATATCGATGTCCAGTGCAACTTCGAAGGCACCCGTTCCCATAGGTGCCATCTGACCGAACATGACGTTCTCCGCAATGCCGTGGCAATCGTCCTTCTCTCCAACTGCTGCAGCCTCCATCAGGATTTCCACCGTCTCTTCGAAAGAACATCTCATTAGAGCACCAGTATCGGCACGATTGATACCGTGGCGAGTGATGGCCATGAGACTACCACGATGCGTCATTAAGTCACAAAGGAGAGCCAAATGGCGGTAGTTGACGTAGGAACCGTCGAACTCGATAACTCCACGAAGTTCTTTGAGGATAGCAGCTCTTGCAGCTTCGATGCCCAGTACGTTGAAGATCTCGACGCAGCTGTTCGAGTACGTACGCCTAAAGTCAACGCCATCGATGCACATGACCGTCTTCAAGTTGATCCCATCGGTTTCCAGCACCCACTCCTTCTCCTTTCCAATCTGGATGCTGCCCTCCGTCGACACAGTGATCTTGTCCTGCTCCGTCAAGAAGACACGGTTGATGCCCTTCACGCCACGGAGGCTGACAGAGTTGAGCATGGCGCCTTCCAGTTGTCGAAGGAAAATATCTTCTTCCACGGCACCGTCATCTCCATCACCTTTATCAGCACCGATCACTCTGCAACGAATGATGAGCTTCTCGGAGTTGTCTTCACTCCAGATGACAAATAGGTCGGTCTTGAAGCTCTCGGCAATCCTGCCAGCGACATACTGCATACTCAGCTTACGATCAATCATCTTTGCACGGTCAAGTTCCAGACGAAGCAGCCATGGTGACTGCAGATGCATCTTCGACTCGACCTCTTCGTCGGGGATTTCGAAGAATGCATGCACGAAAATTGAATCGTCTGGGATGATGGTCGCAGCCGGATCCGGATCGTACCAAATCTCGACTGCCGCAGTGACGGTGCGAAGAGATGTATACGCGAGTTCCTGTTGAACGTCTTTCGCGAGCTTGGATGATGCAGAAATCTCAGGATTGAGATAGACACTGAGAGAAGGAGTTTTGATGTTGGTAGCGACGTTGATGATCTCCTTTAGACGAGGAACACCAAGAGTGACATTTTTACTCGATACACCAGCATAATGGAAGGTGTTCAAGGTCATCTGTGTAGCCGGCTCTCCAATGGACTGAGCGGCCAGAGTTCCACACATCTCGCCTGGGTGCACAACGGACTGATTGAACTTGGTTTCTACCTCACCCACAACCCAATCGAACGCTTCCCTTGTAAGATGGAATTTCTCCAATACGCGACGCGCTGCGAAGGTCGCCCGCAGATGCATCCTGAACGTGAGTGTAGCATTCTCCTGCGCTTCCACACTGAGATCATCATCGCCGCGAACAACTATCAAGCGCTTGCCGAGCTCGCGAATAGAGTCGATGATATAGGCAGGCTCCAGATCACTGGGTTTGCGACGATCGATGTGGAAGATCTGGATAGCATTTTGCACGATGCGCTGAAGGTTGACGGGAAGATAATGAGGCTGCGTTGTTGGCACGCGGGGGAAGATAAAGTCGCGGAGGAGTCGTCGGTCCTCGGTCAAACGAGTGTACTCTTCGTCGAGTAACGATTGGAGCTCGAGCGAGCTGTCGTCAATACCAACCTGCAGAACTCCTTGCATGAATCCGCCAGACGGGTCCGTGACGTCGACGCGGTAATTGTGCTCGAACTCGCGGTCGTTCAGACCGAAGGTCTCGATAGTCTGTTTCTCGATGAACGCGCCATCCATACCGTCCTCGCCATACACGAACTGGATCAAATCACCGAGGGAGTTCCTGACAGTTCCGTCGTAGCAGACCATGACGTCCTCCAAAGCCTTGACGAGACGACGCTGGATGTATCCAGTCTCGGCAGTCTTGACGGCAGTATCAATAAGACCTTCACGTCCAGCCATCGCGTGGAAGAAGAATTCCTGAGGTGTCAGCCCACGAAGATACGAATTCTCGACGAAGCCACGCGACTCTGGGCTGAAGTCATCCTTCGTGAAATGAGGTAGGGTACGATGACGAAAGCCGAAAGGAATACGGCGACCTTCGACGGACTGCTGACCCACACAGACAGACATCTGCGAGATGTTGATGAAAGAACCCTTCGATCCGGCAACCACCATCTGCTTGACGTTGTTGTCCTCCTTCAAATGCTTCTGGGCGTATTGACCGGATGTATCACGGGCCAAGTTGAGCTGACGCTCGACCAAACTCTCGAACGATTCACGGATCGTCATACCGGGGGCAGCCTTGAGGCGATCGTGCGTTGCATCGTCGATGATTTGAGCGACTTGCGCCTTGCGATCCGAAATGGTTTGAGTGATGTAGGCCATGGTCTTCGAATCAGCGATTGTGTCACCGATACCGATACTGAAGCCGTTGTGGAACAGCCAGTAATTGACAACCATCTGCAGGCCAGTAAACAGCTGCTTGGTTGCCTCTGGGCCCTTTTCACGGAACACGACATGGATAAGACCACCTTGAGAAGCACCGACGGTCTTCTTCTCGACAATACCGAAAATCAGGTCTCCATTCTCGATGAGAATACCGTCATCGAAGACAGGAGTTGAGGATTTCGGGTCAGGAGAACGATGGATGTTAATACCGCGGGGGATGACCAGGCTCAGTATCTGCTTTCCGGTCCAAAGCGGCTTGGGCTTGAGGATAGCAGGAATTGGCACAACACCATCCCAATCCGGCACCCACAGAAGGATATTCTGCACGGCATTCCAATCAAGGAACGTGTCTCGCAACGTGAATTTGCGTATACCGCAGAGAGTGTCCTGCACGATACCCATGACGGGCTTGTTCGCTTGCGGCGAGATGATCTACGATATCTGTCAGGATCATCCACCATCATGAACATCTTTTGAACCATACCTGACGAGGTACCCATGCAATCTGTGCCAGCTCCGCTCTCGTTTCTTCGCTCTGAGGAACACTGGAGGTCTTTGAGAACTATGGAGCACGAAAGGTGTGATTGTGAGACGTACTGCATGTTCATCTCATCACCATCGAAATCGGCGTTATATGGCGGCGTTCTAAGCAATATGATTAACATGCTATGCATGCCAATGCGCAGCTAACTTACACTGAAAGATTCAGGCGGAAGGCTGTGACGAAAACAATAAGCAAAATGTCGCTCGAAATAAAGATCAAGCTGAACTCACTCGAGTAGGGCATGAGTTTGACTCTGTGACTCATCATACTCATTTTGTGCAGCGAAGGTTGGCGATTGAAAAGAACGTAACTGGAAAGAACGGTATCCATTGAGTTGGGGATTCGTGAACGAAGCACGCTGTTACTCACTCTCCATCCTTGAGATGCCTCTCAACTATCCACCCATACTGGAGGAAAGCATCGGCGCGCTTGTTGTACCGCAGATCGATACGCTCTCCAGTATCGCGCACCACGTATCTTGCTCCAGGATAAGCTGTGGGCCCATTGCGAACCAACTCCTGGAGGTAAGAGATATTGTATGGGGTCACTAGAAGTAGACGTTGGAATCCAAGTTACGTCACAAAAAGCATTATTCATACCTCGCTCGGGGAATGTCAAGTTCATAGCGATTGTCTTCGGGACGCCAACCTCATCAAGCGACAGATTCGGATCACCAGTAATGACAGTACGAGCGGAGAAGTCGACACGCTTTCCCATCAAGTTGCCACGAAGACGACCTTCCTTGCCCTTTAGGCGAGCACGAATAGCCTTGACCGGCCTTCCCGACTTCTGCAGCGCCTGAGGAATACCGGCGATATCATTGTCCATATACGTCGCAACATGGAACTGTACCGCATTTGGTTAATGTGGAAGGTAAGTTAAGTAAGAGGAAGTGACGTACCTGGAGAAGCTGCTCGAATTCTGTGATGACGTGCGCTGGTGCACCCTCCTGCTCGCAACGACGCACATTCGCTGACGCCTTGATGATATCACCCAGCTTATAGGTCAGATCGTCCTCGCTGCGCATGGCACCGCCATCGACCGCAATACTGGGACGGACGGGAGGAGGTGGCACAGGCATGACGGTAAGAATCATCCATTCCGGCCTGGCATACTCTTCCGAGAGACCGAGAAGATGGAGATCGTGATCCGACATCTTCTTGAAGACGGTGTACACTTCTGAAGGGGTGATGAGTCTCTTGTCGGGCTGCATCGCTTTCATATCCTGCGAAAGGATGAGAAAAAGGCCATGAAAGGAACGAAACAAACTACTGACATCGTCATCGTCTTTGGTCTTCTTGTACTGCACAAAAAGCTTTAGGCCTTCCTTGCGGACTACAGGCTGATTGTGGCCGCAGCCACCATGGCCTTTTTTACCTTCTTCGGCTTCGCCATCGGCGCCTTCTTCTTTCGGGTCATCAGGCTCGCAAACCATCTTGCCCTTGCAATGTGCCCAGACGACGGCCATGCGTGCCTTGGGGTCGCGGATGTGACGAATTTTCTCCGCAAAATTGGGGTCCAACTTATCAACAAATTTACGGTTCGCAAATTGAGGATATAGGGACAAAATCGTCAGTGTCATGTGTCTACGAAACAACGAGGACATGAAATCGTAACAAGGGGGCGACGAATACCGAGTAATAAGTGCACGGCTCATAACACATCTCCTGCGCTGCGTCACAGCTGGAGAGGTTGGCTCATTCCATCCGCACAGCACATGGACAATGAAGACACATGCACCGTGATTTTTTTCCGCACTCCTCGTTCTGCCCCCCATTTCACCGCGCGACCTCGTGTCCAACCTGCGCTGGGCGGATTGCAATGGGGTCGACGCGGCGATCAAGCGACCGAAAACGCGCGCCATATGACCCCTCCGCCCAGGTGGAAGAACGCCCTCGATTGTCAAGGGACTAGCGTGGAGCGGGTTTGGGGTTCTCCATGGGATGTGGAGAGAGCCCCCAGAAAATTGGGATGGTGGGGTGCGAAACGAGTAGAGGAAGGTGAACGACGCGACTCACGATGTCGGCTTTAAGCTTTCCGCAATTAACACATATACTCTCCAAAATCTTCTTCACTTTGATGATGAACCCTGATCGATGAAACAGTTTACTACCCACTGAGAGAGGAGCAAGCGAGAACACGCACCAGGATGAAAGACGGGCCGTGCCAGCTCAATATGACCAAAATGGCCCGGGCACTCTGACATCCCCTCGCCACACGTCTGACACTTGAAGTTCCTGTCGATGGTTCCCATGCGAGGGTCCATCAGTCCACCTATCTTCGGCTTGTGAGTAGTTTCGTCCATAACTTCGGGAAACTCGATTTTTGCCACTGAGATGGCTTTCTGCGAGGTGGAAGATGATTGGTCAGCCAGGGCGAAAAGAGGCGGAAAACGACGTACAATCTCCTCGGGCGAAAGGATACCAAACTGAACCTCCTTGACCTTCCGGATGGGTGCCGCAGAGTAGGCGAACTGATGGCCAAGCATGGTGGGCTAACAGGTGAAGAGTGATGGGATATGGGTGAGTGCGATTGGGGGAGAAGAAGTTGGGATTCTGGGAAGAAAAACAGTCCAGTCTTCGAATTAAGTTGTATGTATATTGATATAAGGCAATCCGAGGAAGTCTTGTAGGCTTTTCGTAGGCTTTTTGACGGCAGACCGAAGTAAGGGAGAGATTTTTCAAAGAGAGGGGAAAAGGATAAAAACTGCGCGGGGGTGGCTCTGTCGTAACCGAAGGGTGATGCAGCTCCCTAGAGAGACGAGAAACGCCACGAAATGCGAGATATAAGAGAGGTATTGAGGGTCCAGAGGACGGTGAGGCGGTGTTGCGTGGTGGTTCTAGGACAACCAACGATGAACGCACTTTCCGACTCCGCTGCAAAGTCGGGACCGTTTGAGTCACAGCCTTGTCACACATTACACAACAAGGTCCGTCACGCACGAGTCACTCTTGCCCAATGTCTGACTCTGAGCACTATTTCTTCCTACCTCCTGAAAGTACTATCAACGACTCATAAGCAGCTCCCAGAGGCTGCTATAGGGCAGTCCTAGTCTCTACTTAAGGCCCTGAGCATACCCTGAGAGCATTAGCTTATCACATCAGTCACAGTCGGAGTTTGAACTGGAATGGAGAACGTTTCCATCCCTCTTTCTCGCTCGCCCATGTGCCCCGCAATGGCCCCTCGTTGCCCTTCATTTCCTTTTGTCCGTGTCCCCCGGTCTTCCTCGCTCCAGATCTCACCTCAAGAGGTGTATCTGACTGGTCTCTACACCGCCCTGTGGCCCAAGCGACTCTGGAACGCTGTTTTGCACCTATCCCGCTGGTATCGAGCGCTATCAGTCATCGACAGGCCTGTGGGAAGGTCGACTTTGGGAACCGAGGATTGGCCGCCACCGCTTTCTGATAGGAAAACGTGCTTTGGCTGTGTCTATATTTTGGGCCCTTCCTCGGGTTATATGGCACGGATCCTACCTAACGGTCTGACCTATCGCACCTGTTCATTGATTGACCTGTCTGGAACAACCACTCTGCGCCTGGATCATTGCACGCTTTGCTCCAGGCCTTGCTCAAGTCACCTTGTGGGCGGGTTCTTCGAACATTCTTGGTCCTTAGAATTCACATCAATATTAGTTCTCACCGCTGATGCTGTCGAAATCAAATCGAAACAGGGCCCAAAGGCTACAACTGCAATCTGGTCACGCATTAATAGACATGCGCGCTTGAATCTTGATCTGTAGTCGAAAAAGATTTTGTTATCTACAGACTGAAATAACTACTCAGAAAGTGCTCAGCCACCTCTGCCAAACCTAATCTACTGACTGATGGCGAACGAGTTTACGAGGACACTTCCACCGAGCGCGCTCGTGCCGTAGTTGAACACACCAAACCTGTAGCCAAGGAAGAAGTGCCAATCCTTGTACATCACGAACGCAGGCCCAACCCTCGTGAACGTGCTCCCATCCGTGCTATACGAGAACAATCCCTGAGGGCTCGAGCTGCTGGGGCGAATATCCGCCGAGATGCGCAGCCAAATCTTGCCCGTCGCCGGGATCGAGCCGCCCGCCGCAGCCTCAGCGCCCGTCGCCGACGTGCTCCAGTCCGCCGTGTTCAGATTGATGCCATTGATCATGACGACCCTCGCGCCGCCGTTGTCCTTCTTAATCCCAATCCACGCCGACTGGTCGCGGAGGAGCACGAGGCCTGCGCGGTCGCCGTTCGTCATCCCGGAGTAGTCCAGCACGATCGTCGCGGTGGACTGCGGCCCAGGGATACGGCGCGTGAGCGTGTTGCGCGCGGAGTAGAGGTCGACGGTGACTGTCGCGGTGGAGAGCTTGAGGACGCCGTTGCCCGGGAAGGAAAACTTGCTCGTGTCGGGGTTGTGGTTCCACTCCCACTCGGCGCTGAGCGGCGAGGAGAAGGTGAAAGTGCCGAACTGGGACTTGAGCGGGCGCGGGGAGAGCGGGTAAGGGTAGGAGGTGCCGAAGGCACCGTTGACTTGGTTGACAGTCGGGAATCCGTCGGAGCCAAAAGTGACTGGCGCCATGGTGGGGATGCGGCCGCCGGGATAGGCGTCGACGAAACCGATGTAGTACCACCGTCCGTCCGCAAGATCGACGATGCCGCCTTGGTGCACGCCTGCGGCGCCAGAAACAGGGCTGCTGCCCGAGTTTGTTCCTAGCGCCTTGATGTTGTATGGGCCCCATGGTGTCTTGGAGGTCGACTGCAGCGCCCATTCGCCACCAGGGGTTGGTTGGGTGACCAAGATGTAGTAGTTGCCGTTAATCTTATACATCCTCGAACCTTCGATTGTGCCGACACTGGAGGGCGACGTGAAGACCTGCTGGGTCTTGACCACGGAGAAGCCGTCTGAAGAGAGCTGCGCGACATTGATGTTCGTGTTTCCGTAGGCGACGTACATGGTGTCATTGTCGTCAATGAGGAGGCCAGCGTCGTAGAAGCATGTGCTGATCGGACCATGGCGTGTCCAAGGCCCAGCAACAGAGGACGACGTGTAGACCCAGGACTGAGAGAATTCGATGCAGCCCACCCAATAGTAGAGCCCATTGGACTTGCGGTACCTCAGGGATGACGCCCAGATGCCTTTGACATAGGCGCGCGAAGTGGTGAGGTCATACTTAGAGCTCCAGTCAAGCACGGGCACTATGAAGATATGGAAATGTTTTTCAGTATGCAACGACGGCCTAATAAAAAAAAAGAGTTCTTACCTGCATGCCCAGCATACTCCCAATTTACGAGATCATAAGACCGCAGGATGGGTGCACCAGGAGAGTAATGCATGGTCGACGCGGTGTAGTAAAAAGTATCATTAACCCGGATGACCTCCAAGTCAGCCAGGTCTTCCCAGAAAATAGGTTGGTTATATTTTGACGTTTGTGCTGGTGATGTCGTAGAGGTGGTAGAAGTCGCAGGTTTGGAGGTTGAGCTGGTGGTCGAGCCACTGCCCGTTCCAGGGATGCACTGGACAAATGAACATCAGCACAGGAACGCTCTGCAGTTAGATAGTAGAAAGAGGTATCTTACCTGTGAATAGAATGGGTTGGAGTATGTGCATACATATCCAGAGACGCAAGTAGTTGGCCCTGTCCAACCTTGCCCGCCGCATTGTCCTGCATGACCAAAAATTGAGTACTTCCGCCGAAAATAGTGCATGAATGAGCCGCTCACCATACGCTGACTGCTGAGCATTGACTGCTACAGCAGCAACTGCAAGCCCATAGAACAAGGAAGTAAAGCTACCCATGTTTGAAGACTAACTTGAGGAGCACGCTTACACTTGCATCCATGACCCTTTTTATGCAGGCCAAAGACTGCAAAGCGCATATGCCCAACGGCTGAATGTATGGAAAAAGCCCGGGGCGCACCTGCCATCAAAGATGGTGCGTAGTGAGGAAGTCGGCTCCAACCGAAGGACGCCCCCGACAGAAATAGCGAGCAAAGTCACGTTGGAGGCATCGGTTGTCAGGCCCGCTGCAGACATGCGCCTACAACACCTCTTCGATTCCAGGGTAAAATGTATATCCATGCACCTAAGCATGGATATTCAAATGAAGTGGTGTTTGTTCGACGCGCCGCACGTCAGCGGCGATTCTCTTGTGCAAGCTTTGCTCTTCACTTTGTCCGTGAACAGTCATGAGTTGCACCGGGCGGACCGCCAAACGGCCCCCGCTTACTTGGGGCAGGATGAGATGGTGATGGTGAGGCAGCGGTGCACTTGTTTTTTAATGTCATTTCCTAAGAAATAGCCACATATCTATTCTTTGAGAGAGAGAGAGAAATCTCGGAAATTTCAAAAACATACCTGTCAGAAAGGTCAAGCATGAGCTCAAACTCAAAGCATGTTGAAGATTCCCGGTGTTCAACACCCTCTGCACCCTGACGGAACACAGTTTGGTACTTCTGTGGAGCTCCTATCAGAATATTTGTACCTCAAATAGTCTTGCGCATAAACCTGTATATCTCAGAGAATAAGCCTCGTATCCCCCTTCTCTGCGCTTAAGTGAGTAGTTCTCAGACGGGCGCCTAAGTCGTGCACAGCCACTTCGTGCCGGACCGCCGGTATTTGCCAGCGACGCGCGTATCTAACACGGACCGTATGAGTCGACCATGCGCACTCAGCGACTTTGCCACGTCTGCGTTAATCTTTCCTCGCCACCTCTTCCCTTCCGCCTCCCTCTCTATTCCCTCCAGCTCTGCTAGACCCTGCAGAACTATCTGCATTGCAACGTAATTCCTTGACGAGTGTCATTAGATTATATCATGTCAGCAGCAGCGCGCGCGGAAGCCCGCAGAAAAGCCATCCTCAGCCGTGGCACGGACCGACTGGCCAAACTTACGACGTCGGCGCGTGGTGAGGACGCCCCCGCATACATTCATGACGGTGAGTAGAATATGCATCTTTACTTGTTCGAGGTTCATCGTCTCTGACGGATTTTCCTTCTCGCGACTTCACATCTCCAATCCATTCTGCATCATCTACACGTCCAATAAACGCATATCGGCCACACACATATATGTACAGACCCACCGCTTCCTAGCCTGAACGCTGCCTCGGCATTCTTGGGCGACAACAGCACCGACATGCCCACACCCGCCAGCCTGTCTCCGTCACCCAGCCCACAGCCAGCATCCTCCCGTGGAACACCCGCACCATCATCCGGCCGTCCCAGCAGCATCTTCGACACCATGGCCGCAGGGGGCGCTGACAACTCCGCATGGGGCCCCGAACAGCAGCAGCAGTTTATGCAGGCGCTCATGAACGCGTCGGGTGGGATGCCCATGCCCCAGATGCCACAGCTCAACAATGGCGACGGCCCAGGTGCTGGTAAAGAAGGCACACCGCCCCCGGAAAACCCCTTCGCGGCGCTCCTGGCTGCGAGCGCGGGCATGGGCGGGCCTAACGCTGGTGCAGGGGGTCCGGGGATGTTCCCTCCGTTCGGACCACCAGGAATGGGCATGCCTGTTATGGCTGGAGGCCCGTTCTCCGGTGCGTCGATGATGGCGCCGCCGAAGCCAAAGACGCGGTTGCAGAAGGTGCTCCCGCTGCTGCATCTTGCCGCGATGTGGTGCTTGCTGGGGTACTTCGTGCTGTGGGCGGAGCCGAGTGCGTACCGGGATCTGGTGGGCGAGGATACTACGGCGTTCAGTTTGTGGAGGCGGTGGGCGAGTCTGGGCAGAGGCAGCCCGACACTGATAGATGCGCTGGAGAGGTTTAGGGTGCAGATTGTGGTACGTCCGTTGAGGCATTTTGATTGAATATTTTCATTGACCTTCGTACTTTTTAGCCGTTTTTCTGGGCATTCACGACACTGCAAATAGCACTGCACTCTCTGCGCATAGTCTCAGGATTCGTGAGCTCAACTATTGTTTGGTCCCATCCACATTGCTCACACATATCCTACAGGACTCTGTGCAGCCCCCGACGCTCCTAGCAATGGCGCTTCCCCACTTGCCTCCCCCTCTGCCATCCATCATAACCAACGGGCTGAAATACATGCAAATGGGGTCGCTATTTTTAGACGACCTTGCAGGTCTGATAGTTGGCCTCGGGTTCATCGTCTATTTTTCGGGCTGGTTCGTGCAAGCGCAGTAGACGCTCATGATGCCATACTAGACCGCGCCTATTCTTATTGAATGACTCTTACCGCATTAATATGTATATTTACGATGATCATAATCTATAAGTTAGGCATAGGCACTGGGTCGTGTTGCGACGAGATTGAGGTTGTGGTCCAAGATTCCAGAGCAATGTATTCAAAGTATGAGAGGGGGAGGGATATAAATTATGACGGGCGCGATTTCGATCCAGATTTAGAGGGGGTGGGCTTCGCCTTGTCCTGCTTGCCCTTCGCCTTGGTCTCTGGTGCAGATTTAGAAGGGGTGTCTGCCTTTGCTTTCTTCTCCTCCTTTGGCCTCTTCTTCTCCAGCTCGTCTTGAGTCTTCTGCCACTCTTCCAACGTCGGGAGGTTTTTCTTCGTTGCCGACGATGTCGCGCGTTTCCTGGGTTCCGCCACATTTTCGCTCTCTCCCGGAATGGCGGGGAGGTTGTCCACCTGGGCAGCGACCTTGTAGCGCTTCCATGGCTCTCCACCCGCCGTGTCCATCAGCTCCTGGAGGATGACTGACGACCACTTCTCCTGCAGGTCGAACTCTTTCTGGGTGCCGTCCGCTGTGTTGCAGCATGGTATGACGCGCATGGGTAGGTAGGTCATCGAAGGCGGGAAGAATATAGCAAATAGAGGATTGGTTGGGTCGTAAAGTGAGTTTGGTTGTCCAAGGGAAGACAGAAGACCAACGCACCGAGCTCAATGTCCATCGTTGCCCTGAACGGCGCCTCCTTCGTGCTTAGCGCGCGCTTGACCTCGATGCCGAGGTCAGGGTTTGCGTATCGTATCCGTGGTAGCTCCTCCCTGACGAAATGCCTATACACAGAAAGAAGGAGCGGGGAGACGCGTCAGACGTGCATAATTGAAATGACGGTCGTCTGGTATTGCAGCATGACACAGCGCGGAGTTGCAAGTGATGCCTGTTGGTCCCCTCATCCCTTGCGGCGCAGAGAATGTCAGAAGCCTGACATTCCAATATCCCTACCAGCCAGCACGCAGACAGCAGGACGACCCACGCGTGCACCCCTGTAAAAAACGGTGGAAGGCTGGCTCACCTTGCACCATAGTGGTCGTTCTTCGCTGCCAGGCTGATGCGGAGGTTTTTGACGTTTTGGAGAGAGAGTTTCGGCGCGGAGTTGAGGTGCGCGACGAGTTTTGATAGCTGCTGGATGCCTTCGGGCAGTGTCTGTGATCTTGGAGGCATGATGTAGAATTAGGGAGAGGGAGGAGGAGAAGAAATAGCGTTACAAGCACACTGAACGCGCTCACGGTTCCCCGGAACGAAATTTCTGATGTTTGTGACTGTTAGGGTCGACTTCACTGAATTTCAACTCATTCTCTTCGACGCTGTCGTTCCGTAGTTCCGAACTTGTGAATATATTAATCGGTATTGATTAGTATGTCTTTACTTTCAAGCAAGAATAGCTTCACAAAATACTTTGAGGCTGCAGGACTGTCGTCAATGTCGTCGCGACTGAGGGATTGCTGACTCAGCTAATGCCCACGCACACAGGTCAGTGCTGAGCGTACGAGTCCCCCCTGAGGTCCTCCTCAAACAAATATCTATCCGCTAGAGGGGCTCTAGCTCTCAGTTTCCCATCCTGGCTGCTACTACTACGACAACCATGGCGCTGCCGGTGGTGGAGGAGGGCAAGCTTCTCAGCGAGGCCCTGAGCACGGTCAAAATCCAGGTCCAGCAGATGAAGCGTCATCTCGTGAGTGCAAGCAACGCAATCCCGTGTCGGCGAGCTCATTTTGTCTACAGGAGCTGGACCAGCTCATGGACGCCCTCAAGAGCGCGAGCACGATGTTGTCTGAGCTGCGGACGTCGTCACTGTCGCCGAAACAGTACTACGAACTATGTGCGTTTGCTGCGGTTTTGCGCCTTACCGAGGCGCCTCTGACAGACACGTAGATATGGCCGTATTCGACGCCCTGCGACACCTATCCAACTATCTCAACGAGGCCCATCTGCAGGCCAGACACCACCTCGCGGATTTGTACGAACTAGTCCAATACGCGGGCAACATTATTCCTCGGTTGTACCTCATGATCACTGTCGGTTCCGTCTACATGTCAATTCCTGAAGCGCCCGTGAAGGAAATCATGAAGGATATGATGGAAATGTCGCGCGGTGTCCTGCATCCTATCCGAGGTCTGTTCCTGCGCCATTACCTCAGTGGCCAGACGAAGAACTATCTCCCTGTGGGACTTGAACCTGGGTGAGTTTGGATTTTGTCGAGATTGTTCACCTATTCATCGTGCTTTAGGCCCGCTGGAAACCTCGCAGACTCCATATCGTTTGTCCTAACAAACTTCATCGAGATGAACAAGCTTTGGGTTCGGCTGCAGCACCAGGGACATTCGAGGGATCGCGAAAAGCGCGAAATGGAGCGGCGCGAACTGCGGATTCTCGTCGGCACCAACCTCGTTCGGCTGAGCTCGCTGGACGGAGTCGACCTGGGCATGTACCAACAGACTATCCTACCTAGCATATTGGAGCAGGTGGTCAACTGCAAGGACGTGATCGCGCAAGAGTACCTCATGGAGGTAGTCATCCAGGTCTTCCCCGACGAGTTCCACCTGCACACCCTAGGGCCTTTCCTCTCCGCCACGGCTCAGCTCCATCCCAAAGTCAACATCAAACAGATTGTCATTGCCCTGATTGATCGCCTGGCGTCGTATGCCGCCCGGGAGGCGGAGAACGAGGATCCAGAGGAGACGAAGAGACAGGAGGAAGCGGCGGCGCGCCGCTTGGCCGAAAGGGTCAAGTCACAGAAGGCCCGCGCGCGCGAAAACAACGCGTACCAGACTTCCTCGCCGGCTTCTGTCGCGTCGGAGGTCGATGCGTGGGGCGCACCGCCTACGTCTACGCCGTCGTCACCGACCTCGGCAGTGGAAAGCGAAGCTCCTTCAATTGCTGAGACGACGGATAGCAAGGGCAAAGGAAAGGAGGGTGCCCCTGTACGCAAGTTCCGCGGTGTCCCGGAGGATGTACAACTATTCGAGGTGTTCTGGAAACAGGTTGTGGAGCTCATCCGGGCGCGCCCTGATCTTTCGATCCAAGACGTGACTGCCCTCTTCGTATCACTCACCAACCTCTCCCTAAGCTGCT
Organism: Psilocybe cf. subviscida; assembly: GCA_013368295.1. Lineage (NCBI taxonomy): Eukaryota > Fungi > Basidiomycota > Agaricomycetes > Agaricales > Agrocybaceae > Psilocybe > Psilocybe cf. subviscida. The sequence continues at coordinate 4,204,490 of JAACJJ010000056.1, read as the reverse complement.
ATCCCGACCGCCTCGAATATGTGGACCAGGTGCTTGGCTACGCCGCTGAGAAGATTAAAGAATACGGAGATAGCCCCGACCTACACGCACCACAAACAAGCGCCAATCTCGCCTCGCTCCTCGTCGCGCCCATCAACTCGTACCAATCCGTGCTCACACTTCTCGCTATCCCTAACTATGTCCCGTTACTAACGAAACAGCTCTTCACGACGCGGCGGTCGATTGCTCATTCAATCGTCTCCTCCGTACTTAAGAACGAGACGATCATTGAGACGCCTGAGGATGTCAACGGGGTGCTTGATCTGTGCCATGTGTTAATCAAGGACCAGACGGACTCGAGTGCGGCTCTCCCACCGAACGGGCAGCAGAATGTGAATGTCAGGGATATTAGGAGGCAGGGCCCCTATTTCATGGAGAGGGAAGAGATGGCGGAAGAGCAGGGCTGGGTGGCACGGATGGTGCATCTTTTCCGGTCGGAGTCGCTGGAGACGCAATTCGAGGTTGGTCACTTGGATGGCTTAAGTTGTTGTGCTGTTTTGGCTGATACGATTGTGTTGCAGCTCCTCCAGGTTGCGCGGAGGCACTTCGATATGGGCGGTGAACGAATGCGGTTCACGTTCCCAGCACTCATTACTTCAGCCATCAAGCTTTGCAGGCGTTATAAGAACCGCGAAGATGAGGTAAGTCATCCGTATCCGCTGGTGTCTATATCTCTACAACTTAATTTGTAACCCTCAATTAGGAACCGGAATGGGAGGCAAAAGTGTCCGCGATCCTGAAGTTCGTGCGTCAGCTTACATCCATCCTCGCCACGACCGTGGATGCGCCCAACATCGCGCTGCGGTTGTTTTTGCTCGCGGCGCAGATCGCCGACGAGTGCGCGTTTGAGGACCTCACGTACGATCTGTACGTGCAAGCATTCAGCGTGTACGAGGACAGCATTTCGGAGAGCCGTGCGCAGCTACAGGCGATCACTCTCATTATTGGCACACTCGCTGGCGCGAAGGTATTCGGCGTTGATAACTTTGACACCCTAATCACCAAAGCGGCGCTGCATGGCGCGAAGCTGCTGAAGAAGAGCCACCAGGCGACGGCGGTGGGCCTTGCCAGCCATTTGTGGTGGCAGGAAGCACCACCGCTCCCCGCGGAGGATCCCGAGGTGCCGGAGAGTGCTGATGGGACAACACCGACTGGGGATGATAAGGATAAAGACAAGACGGCATCGCCTGCTGCGACTGTGAAGGAAGTGAAGGACACGAAGGAAGGGAAGGACGGCAAGGAGGAGGACGGCGTCGCCAAGGCAGTAAGTTCGAAAGTTGTCTGAGAATTTGGCTGTGTCTGACTGCTTTCTTTTTCTGCTTTCTTTCTATAGTACCCTCATCAGGATAGCAAGCGCGTGCTGGAATGTTTGCAGAAGTCTCTGCGCATCGCGAACTCGGCCATCGAAGAGATCGTCACCGTGCAGCTATACTGCGATACCCTGGATCAGTACCTGTACTACCTCGACCGTGGTGCACCAGCGGTATGAAAACTTTTCACGAAATGATATCTCATATCTGACTGTGTCCCTTTAATCCTGACCATAATAGGTCGCATCCAAATTCGTCAACAGCCTCGTCGAGTTGATCACCTCCAGCATCGACAACATCTCCTCACCAGACGTGCACCCATCGCAGCGCGCACCGCCGGGTCTCATTGAGGGCGTGCAGACGCCCGACATGATCACGAAGCACTTCCGCAACACGCTGCTGTATATCCAGCGACGAAAGCTCGCCGCCGCGGAGGGCAACGGTACCGTCGACTCACGGTGGGACGAGGTTGACGTTGTCGGTGCGCTGCTGAAGATGAACATCCAGCGATAAACAGACCATGTCTCATGGACCTTTGTTGTAAGCAGCGCTCCACGCAGTATGATGGCTTTGCACTGTTTCGGGGGACCCGATGGTGTTGTATAGTACATAATTCATTGTTTATGGTGTCGACTTATTCTCTCATCTTTCTTTTTTATTCAACTCACTTCGGAATCTATATATTGTTGCATCTGGTTTGGCGACCCGTTCAGAAGCGTGAAAACTCTAGGGAATTCGTTGTTTATCACAGTTACAACAGAAGTGGTGCACGCAACACGGCACAGATACTACGAAGCCATCTACAACATTATATGAGGTATTCTATTAGGTTTCAGGGCACATGTTTGTTTTAGAAATCGGTCATCCTGTCTTTGCTTTGAGGGAGCGCCAGAGCGTCATATACATGATGGCTCCAATCCCAACAAGCGCAACCTGAATGCCAATGAAATTCTTCATACCAATTTTCACACCCGCGCCTCCCAGGATAGCCCCTGTGACGCGGCCAGTATAGTTGCTGTACTGGATTGCGAGACTGATCCGCGAGTTCCACGTATCAGGCAGCTGCTTCGAGAGCAAACTGAGCGTGCAGGTGCTCGCGAGGTTGAACCCCAGCGCGATAAGTGCCCAACACACAAACAGGGAGCCAAACGTGACTTTGTCCGCGAGCAGAATGGAAAGCATGATAAGGAGGCCGGCGAGCCCGAGGGAGGTGCCTGTGGCGAGGATGACGCGGTCCTGGATGCGCCGTGCGTACCAGACGTTGGCAAGCAGGAAAGGGAAAGACGTGATGCCCCCGAGCGCGATGAAGTTGCCCGCGTTGAAGGGCGTGTAGCCGAATGCAGCTGCAGTGAAGACTGGGATGTTGGCTTCCCAACCTCCCAGGATGTGGAAGCAGAGCATGGAGAAGTAGCACATGCATGCGACGACGCCCCATTGCTGCTTCGAGAGGTGGAAGTCGGTTGGCGTGGAATTTTGCGGGGGAGCGTTAATCGTTCCATCGGCCGGCAACATCTCGACCGTCTGGGGCGTCTCTACCCGCCGTGGGGGCACGTCTTCGAATACAGCCAGTGATAACACGAGGAACAGCACCCACACTACCGACATGACCCAGCCAGGGCTGGTCACGCCGTTGAAGATGGGGTTTGAGAATCCAATCTTGTATAGCAGACCGCCGAAAAAGGGGCCTGCAGAGAAACCAAACGCTTGCCCGATAACCAGGCAACTTGCAAGCGTGGTGCGCCGCCGAATTCCGACGATACGCGCGTCAGAGCAGTACCGTTTGCTGTACATGAACGAGATGAAGCCGACACCGGTTACGATACGACCGAGGAGAATCATGTATAGCCATCCCGTCTTGTATGCGAGCGCGTATAGGACGCTCCCCAGAATCATCGCGACGTATGCGATGTTTAGTGGAATAGCATATTGTCCTGGACTTATGAATTAAGTCAAGGCCAATGGACAATGCGTCTAACACACCTTTATCTATCCGCGTCACGAAGATGAGCGTCAAACCTGAAAACACCGTTGGGATACCGATGGTCAACCCAGCGAAAGTGGCAGATCCACCCAGAAGCTCTGCATACAAGCTTGCCGAGGAGACAATGATGAAGAACGACACCTGATAATGGCGTTCCAACGTCAATACAGGGACACACCCCCTCACACAAGCAGAGGGGCTCGCACCTGGAAAATCGCATTGCCGCCAATCATGATAAACAGCGACTTGTAGCTCGGGAGCTTGAACTCTGGGTTGGTCGAGGAGACCTGCTCTGAGGATTCAGAGACGTTTACCACTCGAACGATGGCTTCCTTGCTCGAGGAGACGACGCCATTGAAGAGCGATAGTTTGGAGCGCTTGTGCTGGTCGATTGGTGAGTCGATGCCTGATGCCCGACTCTGTGAACGCGAGACATAGTCGACCACTGTGGAGGGTAGGGTCGCGGAAGAAGCCATGGTTCAGAAGGCCTCAGGCACTACAGTTGATTATATGTACTTAGCTGCGCAACTAGAAGCCCTTCTGACTCCTCCGAGGGCGTCCCATGCAGTTTATGTCTTCTTCACACGGAAACCCGTCGGCATCGCAGAAGATGGTGGGTTTGTATTCGGGTGTCGAGGAATAACGTTTGGGAACCATATGGTCCGGTGCTGACTGCAATCTTCCTCGAGTCCGCGACGGCTTTCTCAGCTTGTGATGGCGACATGGGATGAAAATAGCACTTCCTTGAGTGTTCCGAGAAGGATACAGCGCTTAGGAGATGGCTGTCACTAATTGATGATAGTCGTGATTCAAATTATTATAATTGAGCGGATCTCCTCACGGGGCGGAGGTCCGGCGTCAGCGCCAACATCACTGCTCGCTGTTCAATAGGTCTAAAGGTCTATTAGAAAGACAAATCTGCGTCGGGCCATCTGTATCTAATGCTCGCAAAGAGAGATAGTCTGCTCCTCAAACTCCCTCCCATTCTCAAACGTGAACGCCTTGCGCTCCTCCATAAGCTCTTCGCGCAACTTCTTCGCCTCTGCCAAACTCAGAGGGAAATCCACGTCTGTCAGCACATGATCCTGGAGCTCCCTCGGGAGGCCGCCCAGGTGTGTCGAGGACGCCGCCGTCTGCTGCGTCACCTCCCACCACCAGTCCTGCCTCTGGCATGGCACATGCGCGGTGCTGATGACCTTGATGTTTGGGTCGACAAGGAAGAGCGCAACGATCTTACGGTGCCCTGGCTTGGTGGGGTCGGCCAGCTTGAAGGGGCCCACACGGTGTTGCAGGATGTTGGGGAATGTCAGGAGGCGCCCCTCACGTGTCTCGACGCTACCCACCTCCTGCACGCCTGGCCCGTCTTGCTCGCAGCCGAAGATAGGCTCAAGCCAGTCATGTGCGTTTTGGGGGTAGTAGAGCTCGATGAACTCTTCCTCGGCGTCAAATCGTTGCCGGAAGGAAAGAGAGGAGGTGGTGATGTTGGAGCACGAGTAGTAATACAACGAGGTTGCGACAATGTGCTCATTCTGGAAATTCATGAATAACACGTTATAGACAAACTCCTGAGCTGACCTACCAGTTGACCCTCAACGTGCCAAGTACCACCGTTGTACTCAGGCTTCTCGGGCGTCAGCATGATATTCGCAAACTTGACAATGACTTGGAGCCCTTTGTACTTCGCGCGCAAGTCGGGTAGAGTTGGGCGCTTGGGGGGCACGAAGGTGTCAGGAAAGTCGGGCATTTCGACCTTTCGTGTCTCCGTGATCCATTCCTCCCTTTTTTCCCAGAAGTCATCTTCATCGTCGTAATTTGGGTCCTCGCCGTTTTCATCAGGGTTCCATTGTGGGCCGTCCGTGTCAGGCCCGAACTCGGGATCGGGGTCGTAAGTGACGGTTTTGTAATCGATGCGGTTCTCCCAGCTATAGTTCTCGTCCAGAAGAGGTGCCAGTGTTGCTTGCCAAAGGGGGATAGAAGCCGTAATCAACTGCTCAACCAGGCCGTAGAGAACCTTCTCTCTGGCAGGGTGCAAGTTGTTGATGTAGCTCGTAATCCTGGCGAAGATCAGTACCCAAAAGCAAGCAAGGTAAAATCAACCTACTTCACGTCTTGGCCAGTAATATCGACTTCACAAGGGAGCCATTGGAATTTCTTGCTGTATGCCTTTGGGGGGACTTTGTTTTGGTTCAAAGTTGGGTTAGCTGCAACGCGACCTTGGCCGCACAGAGAGACAGCATCTTCCAGTGTAGTCTGACCAGTCTCAAGAACACGGCTGACACCGTAGACAAGCGGGAAGAGGGACGGGTGGACAAGATCCCAAACTTTATCGTCAGAGCCAGGGTGCCAGTCTCTTTGCCATTCAGGGATAGCCTCTTCGAACTTGTTCACAGCTTCGTTCAGGGCATCGTGGAGTTCGCGCGACACCGCTACGTCGGATTTGACGACGTCTCCGTTGTAAACGACGGTCGGAGGGGCTTGCGACGCGTCGTCGGGGAATTGGGCCGCGAGATGGCGAAGCTCCGCTATGCACCAGTCAAGCATGTTAGGAGTGATGTCAGGCCCGGAAGCCGTGGCTTCCTCTCTCCACTTCTTGACGATGTCTTCGTTGTGCACCTTGACATGCCAGTCAGGTTTATCGGTAACGAGGTTCATAAGCTGCATCATCATCAGTTCGCAGAGCGTCGTCAGTTTGAGCCTATGTCCCGTCGTTAGAGTCTGTCGATATAGACCGCCAGGATGAACAGAAACATACTCAGCTCCTTGACTTTGCGGGTTCAACGCATTGGGCAAGAGAGGTCCAACAAAATCGTTGTCGCCTTTCTTGGGAGTATAATCCAGAGGCCATCCGAATCCAGGCAGTACATTTGGTGGCGCTGAAGCAGACATCGGTGAGATGGGGGACGATGGCCAAGAGACGAGGCACTGATGGCTTTATATGAGCCCTCGCGTGTGATTCCAGAGAACACGTTCATTTGTCAATGACTCTTCCGCGTCCAAAACATGCAGATTTTCGGCAGCCAGGGCATCACGATGGTTGTGCGGCGGTCCAAGACAGAGTCAGTCCTGTCATAATTAATTCCGGGAAACTGCTCGGCGCGTCGATGTTCGTGGGGTTATCGATAAGGAAGTCGTGTTCTATCCCCACAATGTGGTTGAGAGTCGAGACGCTCCAGGGCGTGCCTTGAAATGAGGCTTCAAGAAATTTCTGGGCAGTGTATACGTGATTACAAGCGATCCTATGTGCATCTTTGTGAGGTTGTGGAAGAGTTGAGAGGCCTTGGCGAAGAAGATGCATTTAAGTTGGGAGCAAGAAGTTATTTGGCGAGGTTGTGACCGCATTCCGCGCTGCCGACATCGTCAACAACTCTTTCCTCCACGCTCATCAACAGTAACGCAGAGCAAACGCGACGAGTCATTTGGCAATTCCACCATCGAAATCGCATAGGGCACGAACTAAAGGCATCACTTCTGCCTTCATTCCATCTCAAAACCCTATTGGCCTTCAATTGTCGCTACTTAGACGTCACTGGCGCCTAAATCTGACCCACTGCGTAAATCACTCGATAGTGACCACATATCAACAATGGACTCCGAAACTACTATCGCAGACGCTCCTATGGAAATGCTGGCCACTCGCCGGTCGAAAAGGAGTACCGCTGGAAATAGGTACTTCACCAGCGTGTAGGGTTAGAGTGCCGTTCTTGACATATGTTTACAGAATGGTAGCTGCTCTGGCAGAAATTGGAATGGAAGAGCTTACCCAAGACCCGGAGGAAGACGTTGACTTCGTAAATGATAAACGTAGGTCGACGATGTATCCCCTGTAACAGTCGCTCAATACTTTATAGTCGAGGAGGACGTCTTTGGATCCGATTTCGAAAGCACGGATGAAGAGGCAGAGAAGGAGGCAGAGGTTCAGGGCGAAACTGAAGCCGTTCGCGAAGAACGTTCAACCAAGAAGGTGAGTTCGACAATATCGACATTTTGACTCAACTGATCTTCAGTGTTCAGACCGCTCGGACAAGGTTAGACCGGATAACGGCGGCAGCTCACGCGAGAAATCGACAAACATTCAACCCTGATATCCAAATCGCGTCGAAACCCAAGTCAAAGCCGAAAGGCAGGAAGACTGTAAGGTTGGGCGCCGCGGTCGACGCTGAGACGGGGCAAGAACACAATGCTGCGTTTCTTCGTGAAGCAAATGTTCTTTCACATCCAGGTCAACAGCGCACGAGCAAACGCAAACATACAGTGCAAAGCACCACAGCAACAGCTACTCGTGTCCAACAATCCCAAGCAAGGAAGGTATGTGTGCTCTCCAGTTTCATGTCATGAATGTGTTTTAACCGTCTCCCACAGGCCGCTTTACCGAAGAAAACGAAGACGGAGACCCGTAAATTCTCGCAAGCAGAGCTCATTGCTGCCGCTCTGGATACGGAAGAAGGCAATATCATCGAGCACAGAGACTATCTCAAGAACGAGGAAGAGAAACGCAAAAGGGCACGGGTCGTGCGGACTACAATCTCTGGACCTGTGCTGCGATGGGTGAGCAAAACGGAGCAAGTCAAAGTTCCTGTGCCACCCCCGCCTCCGCCTCCTCCGCCAGCTGTTTCTGTGACTGCTTCCATTGCACCCGTATCCCCAACCCTGCCCGCATTATATCGCGGGCTCTATGGGCAGCCGTATAACTACGCTACTGGAACGACTTCCTTCTCTTCCTCAACTGCTGGCATTGTCAGCACATTCCCTGCAACGTCTTCTCAAAGCACTATCTCTTTCTCATCATATCCGAACTATCTTGCTTCCACGACACCCACTTTTCCCATATGGCCTCCACCTGCATCCTCATCTCAGGCGACACATACCTCAATATTTTCTGTTAATTCCCTGACTGCTGCTGCCTTAAACAATACATCATCTACGGTAGTGTCCCCACCTTCGACAGCAACAGCAACCGCGAATCCGACCACAGCTGCCAGTGTGATATCACCGCCACCTCCCTCTCAGCCCGTGGCTACTACCCCACCCGCTGCTACACCACCAGCATCAGATGAAGTTGTGCCCGCTTCGAGCACCTCAGAAGGCCAGGCACAGGTTTCTGGAGGAGAAATCGGCGAAACCCCCGCCGCACCGGAGCCCGAGTTCAAAACAGAAACAGTAACGAAGAACTATCTCATCCATGAACTCGACCAGCAAAAATCGGCGCCAAAGCCAACATGGACACAGAGTATGACTGCGATATTCGGCGACCACGTAAAGTGGGACCAGGTCAAGGGGTTTGTTGGGAAACAACGGCCACTTCGTAAGTTGGTTGTAAACTATGGGAAGCAGTTGTTCACCTCGCTGAACGCCCTTTTTGCATTGCAGATCGTCCCAGGCAGACGTGTCCAATTACTGGCTGGCAAGCACACTATATGGACCCTCGCACTGGCGTGCCGTACGCGGACAGTCAAGCATATAAGATCCTGACGAGCCTCTTAAATCATGAATACGTGTGGAATCCATCGTTGGGATGCTATACAGACCACGAGCTACCGCCTGTCTCTGAACAGAAGTCTGGTGCGGATGCTATGGACGTAGACTCATGATGTTTGGCTACCTGATATATCAGTATGTATAACATTTGCATCCCTCTATCTGTACCATTCGAATGTATTTTATTCATCTCTGAATCTTCGAGATTCGGTTTAATGTATCCCAGATTCATGTTTGACCTTTCTCCGACACGCATTCTGTGCGTCCTCGCCTCTGCCCAGCTATGCTTCTATTTGCCGCCCGCGGGCCGTTTGTGTCCTCTCTGACATTGCAGGCCCGGAAACAGAACAACGTGACTGAACATACGAAGGTTATATATACATCAGCCACCAGCGAGATTGTTTTTTTCTTCTATTCCCCGTTCCTCCTCGTTTCTACTACCAAGACAAATTATAGGCGGGTATGGGTTGGTCGATTCTTATCCTTCCTTTTCTCTTCGCCTGTAAGTTTGTCCTGTTCTTGCCTCGAAAGATGCATGATGATTGACATCTACGTTACTAAATTAGCGCAAATGTTCTGCTTGATCAACCCAATCCTGCCAGGATGGAATCCAGACCCTACAATCCTGCGTGTTGGCTCCGACTATTTCATCGCCACATCCACCTTTGAGTATTATCCTGGACATCCGATTTATCACAGCAAGGACTTGGTCACCTGGGACCTCATAGGACACGCCTTAAACCGCCCTTCGCAGCTCAGTCTTCTTGGGACGCCCTCTGACGCTGGAGTGTGGGCCCCGGGGCTGAGATACCACGACGGGACATTTTATTTGACCTCGACAACGAGATATGTTTATACCAGCAAGTCAAAAAAGTGAAATCTCAGACTTGAGTTCGCACTGACATTGACCTGAAGATGAATTGCGGCTCTTTCCTCGATCCTTTTATGTCAAGACAAATGATATTTTCTCGAACCATTGGAGTGACCCCATTTATTTTGGTGAGTACTATCTTGTACCGACGAGATTTAGTTCTTATACAAGCTATATCTAGATTCATTGGGGTATGATGCAAATCTTTTCTGGGATACGAATGGCGATGTATGTGCGCCCTCATGAGAATAGGAGGCTCTTATGGAACAAAATGGTGATAGGTGTATAGCACTTGGTCAGGTATCAACAATGCCGTCGACAAGATTTATAGTGAGCAGAAGACTCGATCATCTTGTTGTGAACTAGATAACTGACCTCACAATTTTGCAGGTATATACCAAAACAAAGTTGATCTAGCGACGGGAAATTCTTTGACGCCGGCCATTGATATTTTTGATGGGACCCTGCAACATAACTCGTCCTCTCGACCTGAGGGCCCGCACCTCTATCACATAAATTCGACTTATTATCTTCTCATTGCGGAAGGTATCTTGTTCATACCCAGACTTTTCCTCGTATATTGAATTGTGAACCAGGCGGAACAGACATTCACCACCGAGCCACTATCCAACGGGGTCCTACGCCGTCCGGTCCATGGGAAAGCAACCCAAAAAATCCTATCTTGTTCAACGGAGCAGACTTTTCGCTCCCTGTCCAGGATACCGGCCACGCAGATATGGTCCAATCGCCTGATGGGTCCTGGTGGGGTGTCGCCCTCGGCGTCAGAATACAAAATGGCAACTTCAGTCACATCCAACTAGGTGAGCGCCTCCTAACAAGGACGATATGATCTGATCTTAATGACCTCGATAGGACGCGAAATCTTTCTATTCCCCGTGACATGGGAAGACGGCTGGCCTGTCTTCAACCATGGACAACCTCTCAGCACTCACATTCCAAACGTCCTCACGGATAAATCACACTCAAAAGATTACTCTAATGACTTCCAGTCACCTACTCTTGACTCGAGTTTTTACTTTGTGAGGACGCCTTATAAACCGTTCCACTCACTCACCGCTCGACAAGGATTCCTCCGACTGTTCGGCAACTCCTACGCGCCTGGCGACAGAGACAGTGCCGCACTTATGTTGAGGAAACAGACAAGCTACCAGGAGATCTTCGAGACTCAATTAGACTTCAAACCGACGACCAACCTCACTGAAGCCGGGGTGACGATCTACTATGGGGACTTGTTGCATAATGAAATCGGGATCACTGTGGGTCCAGATGGGAGCGCGCCACGGTCAATCATCGTGCGCACCATTGTGCAGGCATCCCAAGTGGGGCCTTGGGCTTTGACGACTTCAAATGCTACGATTACTTCGGTGTGTCAAAAAATAGATAGCAATAGTGAAATACAGTAAGAGTGCTGACATTCAACCCGCGCAGGTTACTCATCTTCCTCTGCGGACTGCGGATCAACCTGTTCGGCTAATGATCAACGGATCATCCACAGCATATGCGCTCGGTTACGCGGAGGGTGGCGACGATTTGACCTTTCCAGCGACAGTTGACAGTGCAGCACTGTCTGTTGCCCCAGCTGGGTGAGAGCAGAATTTAACTATAAACAATACGAAATTTTGACAATACAATACAACAGGGGTTTCTTCTTCAAGGGAGCGTCATTTGGAGTGTATAGTACAGGTACCGGCAAGCCCATGCTCTCCAGTGCCGACTTCGCATATTGGAAGCAAATACCCTGGTAAAAAGCCCGGCGAACATATTTTGGCATCGAAAACTGTATATTGATATAATGTGTATGTAACAAATAAGTCCTTTCAATCCTCATCCTCATCGTTGCTTTCATTGCTTGGCAATGTGGTGCTGCAGCAAACTATCTTCCTATCAGATAACGAGCCCAACTCTGGCCCATTCTCAGACTCGGGAAGAAATTTGAGCTCTATCACCCCATCCCTCAACATCTCGACTTCCTCTTCAACCAAGCCAGTGCAGTCTTCCAATATAATGTTGCACACAGGAAATCCTCTCTCGCGTCGCTTGGCAATGCAATCGACCAGCTCCGCGACGTGAAAGTGTGGCTCGTTACTGTCTTCTTCGAGGAACGATACCGAAGCCAACCGTATGGTTTCGAGCCCTGGAAACGGGATGAAGTCGTCGGCGTCTTGGGTTTGCCTTGTGATATTCAATGCCTCGACGAGCACCCATGTCATTAAGTTCCCCGTTACTGTCTGCCTGAGCTTCGGTAAGGCGCCAAAGGTTTGTACCAAGAGGGCAGATGATGGTGTATCGGCCCCTGGCGCCTCTAGTGAAGTGAGGTCGAGTATGTTGAGGTGGTTCCAGTTGACTGTCTGGAACAATTGCAAGAATCGAAGTATCTTGAGCTCAAGTCCTTCTTCTCGAACCCACTCGTTGTCCACAAAGATTCCCGGTCGAAGCGTGAGCAGGAGACCTTCGCGATTAGGATGCTCAGTATTCGGGAATATCTTCAAGGACCACTCTGGATTGTCATCGTCGGGGCCGTGAATAAAGACGACTTCAATGTCAGCTAATGGACAATTTCTCGTCAAAGCTCTCTGAGAGCCATTAAGTTCGTCCGTGGTCTCGCCTCCATGTAACAGGTCTATGAAAATCTCTTCAAGATTGGGACCGGGCACGATGTTGGTTGCAAAAGTTTTGAGTTCAAAAGACTTTCCGCCAAGCTGAAGTTCTTTCAAGTGCCTCAGTAGTACTCCCTCTCTGCTTCCTGTCTCTGCTTCGACCGAAGTTGTTACAGGAAGGGAATCACAGAGAGATAGAATCTCGAGACCAGGCATCCTCTCAAGCATCGACCTGAGCTCATTAACGGTGGGCCTCCTTGCATATGAAATGTCACGTAACCAGAGGCGGGTGAGGGATGAAAGCAGATGAGAGGTCCAGCTGATATCCACCGACCACAGATCCAGGATACGGAGCCTTTTAGTGCTTGTGAAATTGGTTTCAGGAAGGGTAAACGATCGTCGGTTGTGGTCTCTATTAACCCAAACACGTCCCCTGGGCCGAATCCGGAGGGACTGCAACTTCGAGGTCTCCACATCCAATATCTCGTTCAGGAGCTCTTCGAGGTTTCCATCTTCCATATGTCGCAGTGTGAGGTCGACAACCCGCGGAAGATGTTGTACGGCGGCGGAAATAACACTGCGTCTCATGGCAGACCAGTTGATGTCAAGTGACCGGATTGCAGCTAATTGAGACCGTTCTAGCATAGTAGTTGCCCACACTGGGAATATCAAAGGGGGCTCCGTCCAGAGAGTTGCGGTTCTGAGAGCCACTTCCCTCCAGCTGCGACAAACATGGCTGACAGTGACCCATTGGATCTGTTGGAGTCGAATGTGCAATGGCTCCACATTATCGCGTTCGTTGATGTCGATGGATGGAGCGGCATCCCGGACATAGGAAAAAATCTCGCCAAGAATCTCATTTGGAAGTTTGCCGATGGGTACTAGGCTCTCTTCCGCGTTTCGAATGTATTGACTCCTAAATTCTCTATGGAGTCGTTGAAATTGTCGGGGGTTTGGATGACCTTTCATAGCAGATGAACACACGGGAGCTTGTACTATGCGACTAATAAAGCTTATTTTGATCAGTGGTAGCAAACAAGATATTTGACTACTCACGTCAACCACCTCTGAGTATTGGCTACACAAGTTGACGTCGAAGCAAGGGAGTAAACTTTCAAGTTCAACGCATATGTTGTGGTTCTATCTCTCATCAACATAGTGGCACCGTAATTCCCAGGGCTCTTCGGGGAAAATGTCTGCTATCGGTGCCACCAGGGTGCCACATCCAAGGCAATACAGTCCAAAAGAGGATCCTAAGCGCCCACGTCAAACTTGTGTGGGAAGGTCAATTGAACTCAGATATTCGGCCCGCCCGGCTCATATAAGGCACAGGGCTTTATTACCGAGCTTTTTCGCTCCACCACTACCTGTTACTAACTTAATTCAATTATTGTCCACACCGTATCCGCACTATTCTCTTGCTGTATACATGACTTCACCAGCTACCACCCAAAGACCTTTCACAGGACAGTCGCGCTTCGACTCGGCAAGTGGGCAGAGCAGGCCGTGGACGGGTCAATCTCGACCAACAACGGCGCGCCCTGCAACAGCTACGACTGTTAGGCACGAGGGTGCGTACATTGTGGCTGCACTGGAAGGACGCGGTGTCTCGAGAGAGGTTGGACTTGCTGCATTGGATCGCGATACCGGAAAAGTAATGCTTGTCCAAGTAAGGCGCGGAACGCTCTCAGTCTGCTGCAGTATGAATTGATTCGTCGCGATTGGCTTGCTCAGGTCGCCGACTGCCAGACTTACGTGAAGACTCTGCATCAAATGCATGTCCACAATCCTTCTCTTGTTCTCATACCTGATACCGCATTGTCGACGAGTGATGCAGCTCTTGCACCTTCAGGAAAGCGGTCGGCAGTAACCTCGCTCCTCGTTGAAAACATTCGAGAGGAGTTTCCTGGCGTCCAGGTTGAGCCTGTCGGACGCCGGTACTGGAACGACGCAGGAGGTCAAGACTGTTCCAAGCATACTGATTAGTATTCTGAGCTTACACCGCTTCTAGGTCTGGAGTTTGTCCTGCAACTATGCGTAGAAGACGACGAACGAGCCGGGACTGTGCTTGCAGTCTCGAATAAGTGCGGCTGTTCTGTCAGGTTTCACGGAAGCTAAATGATGTCCTCAGATACTATGCTCTATCCGCTGCTTGCGCATTGTTCAAACATGTTGAGGCTCGACTCAATGTCCGCTTTGCTGCTGGCTCTCTGCGAATTCGATACATACCTGTCGATGGTACAATGATGATTGATCCTGACTCGGCTCGGAATCTTGAACTTGTGGGCAACATGACTTATCGAAAGTCTTCCCATTCACTTTTTGGGTACCCAAAACGCAAAAATGGCGCATATAGTTGTTGACATCTGTATTTTCCCTGCTAATCTTAGGGTCCTCAACCACACCTACACCGCGATGGGATCTAGGCTCTTGCGAGTGAACATTCTGTCACCCATCTGCGGTACTTTCTCTACTTTCTACTGTACAGTCTTCGGTTGACTAAGCTCCCGTTTATTCAAAGTGCATAACTCTATCGAAGCCCGATTGGACGTCGTCGATGGTTTGAGCATTTCCTAAAGACGGGGGTGCGCGCTCATAATACTACATTGCCGCAGAACTCGTCAATGCAGAAGATCGGTTCACATATATTCGAGACGCCCTGAAAACGCTAAACAAGATGGACTTTGATAAACTGATTGTTGCTGTATGACCCTTTTACTTCCACGCCTATGACTCGTCGTACCATTTTACGAATATTCTTTACAGTTGGTCTCGTCGGAGGCAAGGGAGACAAGCAGCGCGAAGCCAGCTGCGCACCGTGTCTCGCAGATCCTCAACTTGCGCAACGTCGTGAAAAACGTCCCGCTCCTTCGAAAGGCGCTCGAAGGCGCTCAATCTACCCTGCTTCAAATTATGTGCGAGGTTAGTCGGTATTTGTGACCAAGTGAAGGCAATGTGTAACACTCATTGTTCGTAGATGCTCTCTGATGAGCGATTGGCCAAGATTGAGGAACTTGTGTCTGGACATTTAAACGAAGAAACCGCGACATCTAAGGTGGGTGGATACCCACTGCTTCTCTGCTCGCTCCGCCATTCTAACTGTGCTCCAGGGTGGTCTCGGAGCCGTAAATGCGCGTGTATATGCGGTCAAAGCGAACTGCAATCGCTTGCTCGACGTCGCGCGAGAGACGTATAAAGAAAATGTTGGAGACATATACCAGCTCAACCGCGCTCTATCCGAAGAACACTCTTTACCTTTAACTCTTGTGTACCAAGAGAGCGGCTTCGTTTTTGCCCTCAAGAAAACTGATTTTGAAGGCGAGTTGCCGAGAGGCTTCGTCAATGCGACCACGAAGAAGGGAAGATGGATGTTCTCAAGCATGGAACTGGTACGTGTGCGTTTTTGATCGGCAGGATTTCACACTGATCACGGTCAGTAGAAGAAGATGAATGCGAGGATGAGAGACGCCTTGGATGAAACACTCATATTGAGTGATAAGTAGGTCGCGCAGAAACCGACTTGGTCATCTCATTCATATCCCCAGGATTATACAAGACCTGATTGCTAAAACCATCGGCGACATTGGCGCATTATACAAGGCTTCAGAAGCGGTCAATCTGGCAGTTATATATATCTATGAATTGAAGATTAACGTAGGTGTAGGTGGCTCTGATCGATATGTTGTGGTCGTTCGCCCATGTATCCATCAGTAAGTTCGCAGTTTTGTGCAAACTTGCGCACATATCCTATCCAGACTTGCTATGCTGACGTTCCAAACCATACAGTGAGGAACTACGGTACTTGGATCACGTACTTGCAAAGTAGCTGTCTATTAATAGTGCATTCCCACAGTCCGGCCTGAGTTTACTGGTACCCTCGCTATCAAATCCGGGCGCCACCCTATTCTAGAAACCGTTCAATCCGTCGGGACTCTTGTTTCAAACGATGTCTACTGTGATGACTCGTCTTCCTTTCAAATTGTACAAGGGCCGAAGTAAGCATCACATTTCGTTTCGAGTGTTCTATCTCTTTCACTGACATTCGTAAAGTATGTCGGGTATGCCGAGCAAGCTTCCTCTGCGTTAGCCTATCTAACTTTACCCAGGAAAAAGTACCTATCTTCGTCAAATTGGTTTGCTTACAGTAATGGCTATGTGCGGCTGCTTCGTCCCTGCCGAATACGCCAGTTTTCGGTACGTCGCTCTTGCTCGGACCTCTTGGGCTTGAAATATCTACTGAGATGGAGTGAAGAATCCATGATGCTTTACTGACTCGCCTTTCTAATGACGACGACCTCGAGAAGAATCTAAGTACCTTTGCTAGCGAGATGGCCACGTCTGCAATGATCCTAGGTGCTATCTTCTTAGACTCTCAAACTTCTCAAGTTCTTACAGGTGAAATACTCAGGTCTCGCCAATCAACAAACCTTGGTTCTCGTCGACGAGATTGGACGAGGAACTTCTCCACGCGAGGGCGTTGGGATCTCTCATGCCATTGCTGAGGGGTTGATTGCACTCAAGGTATTGGTTGTCTCCTGTCTCTGAATCACGGTGACTAATTACCCATATCAGCCATTTGTATTTTTTGCGACGTATACAAATCCTTGGTTCGCCGCACCTCCTGCATCCTAATAGATTATTTAGGCATTTCAGCGAGTTGACAAAAACGCTTTCTCGTCAACCAACAGTCGTCAAGTACGTCGATTCGCCTCATATCTCACCTAGGAAACTTTTGATCAGATCCAAGTCTACATTTATCGGTGCATGTACGCCCGTTTGCCCTGAGGTTTCACCTTGAATGGCAGGATGTGACAATGTTTACAGCGAAGTCGGCCATCCGCATCTTCCTTTGGAATGGCCTTTCAGTACAAGTGAGGGTAATTCTCTGCCTCATTCCGAAGGACTGTTATTTACCAGCTGCCAAGGATCCTTGACGGCGTGTCCGACGATATCAGCCACTACGGTGAGCTGATGTATACTTGAGAGATCCCACCAGTGGCTTACCCCCCACGGTGATCCAGGATTGGAACTCGCACGCCTTGCCGACATTCCTGTCGAGGTCCTGATTGAAGGTAAAAGAGTAGCAGAGAGACTTGCTGCTCTTCATAATCAGCACGAGGAATCTAGCGAAGGCAGTCAAACTGCGGTTAAGCGTAAAGCTCTGTTGCGAGTACGTTGTCAAACTTTACTTTGTTCTAACCGATGACACGTTGTTTAATCCATCTCGTAGCTTCGAACTCAATTGATGCAGGCTTATGAACATTCCGCATTGCCCGCCCAAGACTTGTTGGCCTACATTGGACGGTTTCAGACCGACATTGCCAAGGCATTTCGGCCTAGTTGATTACCACGGAAAAGGATTCGAATAGGTGCAACATGAAATTAGGTGTAACGTTGGTGTAACAAGCAGAAGATCAGAACAAAATTGTTGAAATTATAAATCCATTCATGGTGACCTTGCCTTTGACATAAAACATCAAGCATCACTCATCCTCGCCTTCAAATTCTTCCCACTTGGAACTCCCATTTGTTTGGAAGTCGTCGAGAGGTCCTTCTACCTGCACCTGAGGTCGCTTCTTTTTCTTCTGAGTAGGGCGCACCCTCTTCTTCTGAATGATCGCCTTAGAAATCAGCGAAAGCATTTCCGTGATAGGTGCCGGAATAGTGATTGGGAGCTGCAAATCTGCGAGCAGAGTGAGCATGTCGCTGGTAGCGTTTGTTAGGTCTTCGACGTTTCGAGCTCGGTGTATGTCTGCGCCGGGCGCCAACTGCTCGCGGGCTCGTCGAAGCTTCTTGAGCACCTCACTATGATACCCAGTTAGCATTGAAAGGTATACCACGTATGAAATACGGTACATACTTGGCTCGCGTTATTCCTGGACCAACTTCATCCAAGTCTTCATGGCGAAGTTTTGATACCAGCTGCTTCGAAAAAGCCTTTTTCTGCCGTACGACCAACGATTCCATGGCTTCCATGCACGCGAGAAGAGAGGGAAGAGGGCCTTGGTAGCGAACTTTGTACCCTGGAAGAACGCAGCCCATTTTCTCTCGCAGGCATTGATGATATTCAGCAGTTCGGCGATAGACAGCACCACCTAGCCCCTGTTTGATGCCCATGGCTTGCCGTCCCATCTTCTTGCGGAACTTCTGTTGTATAAGGGAAGCGCTCTGGATATGGCGCTCAGAATACCCAATATATAGATCCTCGGGGATTTCTGTTTCGAGAACAAGCTCGACGTTATGTTCTTCTGCTGCGCTGGGAGGGACATTCCGAGTGATGTCGTCGTCGTCTGAATCGTCTTCAGGTTCAAAGTTTTCAAGATGCGTGAAGGCGTTATTGGTTTTGGCAACTGGCACGGGTACACCTGTAACCACTGGGGTTGCTGGCACATGGTGGGACGGTGTCTTCAAGGTGAATCCGCCTAGAAGAGGAAGGATGTCACCAATCGAGGAGTAAACAATGCGTGTTAGGCCAGGTTCATTTCTTAAGGGTCTGTTCGAGTCTACCCGATCCTTTTGTAACAGGTGCACGATGTCGTCCAAGGCTGAATGCTGCATTGAGCGCTTTGTTTGCACG
The DNA here is from genome assembly GCA_013368295.1 of Psilocybe cf. subviscida. Taxonomy (NCBI): domain Eukaryota; kingdom Fungi; phylum Basidiomycota; class Agaricomycetes; order Agaricales; family Agrocybaceae; genus Psilocybe; species Psilocybe cf. subviscida. The sequence continues at coordinate 4,185,619 of JAACJJ010000056.1, read as the reverse complement.
ATAATGCCCCCAATGTCCTTCGCATATACATAACTTTTGCGTATAAAAAAATTGAGTGACTACCCAGAAAGACATTGGAACGCCGGAGAAACACATACCCTGAGTATAACCGGTTGAAGCCGTGGTCTGGTTTCTTGGTTAAACCGTTCAGGATGTTGAATAATTTGATTTGGAATAACGTAAATCTGATATTTGCGCCCACTGTTGAGGATACTTTTTAGCAGCTCATCCTGAACACAGAGTCGGCCATACGAACATAAGCCTAGAATACGGCACCTGATTTGATGTCAAATGTCAGAAGCTACTTGGCCCAGGTATCGTGAAGAGCACTCACACACGAGATATGTAAAGACTACGAATCGTTGATCCTAGTTTGTTGATATTAAGCATGTTGTCTCCATAGTAAAGATGAGCTAAAAGTTCGTCAGTCAAGCTGACAATGCATAACTGTGCAACTCACCTGTGTCGCCTCCGTAGTAAAGTTGCGTCAGCAAGGCTTCTAGAGGCTGAAGTAAGCCCCAGAATAGCTGCTGTGCTCCACGAGTCTCTGCCGCCGACAGATCAAAAGTTGAGAGGATGGATCTGAGCCAACTGCGAGGCAGAGTGACTCCATGAAAAGAGCGATCATAGCGATAGCGATTACTGATAACCAGGAGGCCGCACACCCGCTCAATGTAGCTGAAGAAGACATCTATGTCCACGGGAAGATATGCTTCCATGATGTGTCTATTTAGTACCTCTAGTTTAGCCGTTGGTGCCAGCTGTAGTTGTGGTTAGACTTACCTTATGAACAATACACCGTTAAAGACGCAGGACGAGTCTTTATCATCGTAAGAAATCAGAAACTCGTGGATGGAATTCTGACGGTTTTGCCCTTGCAGGTATCGTGTAGGGCATCTAAGTGTTGCAAATGCCGATCGAGCGAGGTAGTTCGGTGCCTCTTTTTCATCAAGCAAAAACGCAAATTCGACAGTACTCATCAAGGAGGTGAGAAACGTGGAATGTGGGTGAAAGTCGAGCGAAAAGGACTGAGAACGTATCCACCGGGCTGTGATTGCAAGTCCTTGGGACATTTCACTATTTGGAACGAGATTTGAAATGGATCCCAGAGAGTGATGGGTAGGGTGGAGAGCATCGAACAATCTTTTGATCCAGAACCTAAGCAGGCGTCAGCAGTGATAACTTCCAGAACAGCTAATTGTACGCACCTTTGCTGTGCCTGCGTTGATTCTGGGGATTGGAGAGGCACAACGCTATGATAGATGAGTATTTGTAGCAGATGAGCGCGTACCCAAGATTGAAACCAGTCATGGCCCGGCGTCACATGTGGTCGTGGGCATGGAAATTGGTTACAGTCCCCAAATGTAACGAAGCGCATACAAATGGAAAATGCAGGAGCTTGTCGGCATGCCTTGTTTTCTTCTGAAACAAGCTTGCAAAGACGTTCATCGAGGCCGCTGCGAATGATTGCAAGTACCAAATCCTTAGGGATCGTTATTTGATCAATATCGTTCTTCGAATCTGCTGTCGACTCCAGGAGGACTTTTCCTCGATGCTGATGAGCAAAAGTACCGGACGTGACCGTGACGGTGCCATCGTCGATGTTTTCCTTCACACCGAAGACCTTCCATATGTCGGGAGTCTCGGAGCCTACGACACCGAAAACAAGATTATGCAGCATGCGCACATAGTTGAACATATTGCTCAGTATCGGAATCATTTCCGACAAGTCCAAAGAGGAAAGCGAGGGGATTCCAGCACTGAAACCATAGTCGAAGCACAACAGCGCTGCATTGATATTGTGAGTGGCCAAAAATTGTTCGCCAAAGCGAAAAAGCGAGTCAAACTGTCGCTGAGCAATTACCGAAAACATTTGCATCTAGTAGAAAGAGTATAATGACGAATCAACACCGCATTGAAAATGAATCGGGAAAGACGTTGCGACGCACCTCGATTCGCTCATTTTCGTTCAGGGTAATATCATCCAGCTGGCTGGCCTTGTGTAGATATTTCTGAGCTTCAGCAATCCTAGCAGGGGTCAAAAGAGTTCCCAGAGAGAAGAGGTCCCAAAGGCCAGCGAGAATGCAGGATACGGTTCTCTGTGAAGCGTCCGCGTGCGAATCCTTGCTGGAAAGGAAAATGTCTACTGCCTCAAGAATACGACCTTCCGCTAAGTGAAGTTCAGCAGCTTCTTGCGTCCTCCCATGCAGCAATAGGAGATCGACTTGAGCTAGATCGAAGTTCCGGTCAGCCAAATACTCTATCTCCTCATCTACAGACAAAAACAGGCGATGTATTTTACTATAAACATCATGTCAGGCATTGGAATGATCACAACTGGTGCAAGACTTACTTGAAGTCTTTGCGGTTAATGTAGTACAGCCGAGTGACATCCTGCATCGTTTCCAGGACTACAGGCTTTATCTTGTCCGAGAAGGAGACAATAATTTCAAACAAATCATCAAACTTGCCCAGTTTGCGGAAGAGAGGGCAGGCGCGCGTGTAATCCTCGCCAAGCCGGTATGCTTCTGCGGCATTGAAGAGGTCTCCGGCTTCATGCGAGCATTCAGCGCTGATGCAATGGTACAGATTCCTAGCTGTACGTTCCGCTGAGTCGACTGCACATGACGTGAAAGCTTTGGCCGCAAGTTGAAAGGCCGCTGCTCTTGGGTCAAATTTTCCCTTCTTCTGCTGCGATGCTGTCCTCAGCGCGGTTTCGCGCAAGTAGTAAGCGTGGGAAATAGCAGCAGATTTGGAGTTGCCGCCTTTCTCGAAACTGTTGCTCGCCAAAGCGTATTGTCGATTATCGAAGAGCTCCTTTGCCCTGACAAGCCATTCTTCTTTGCTCGACGGAACAGCGAAGCCGACTAGGTCATCTCCAGGATCACAACTGCGAATGTAATCGTGGTTGGCCCAAAGCGTCTGGCGAGACGAGGTACAAGTTTTTCAATAATCGTAATGGTGGAGATAAAAAGCTGGAGAAATTGACATACCCTCATCGGCTCGCCCTTCAGCGACTCGTCAGCGATCCTCAGGTTGTTCCGTGCTCGGGTGATGGCCACATAGAGGCACTTCAACTAATTCAATTCATTAATATCAACTAATTCTTCCAAAAGAAGTCGAGATCCAGTTACCTCCGAACAAAGAGCAGCATGTCGCAAACTGTCAAAATCTGGTACGCCATCCACCGCCGTGTCTTCTGAGATAGCGGAGAGCACGATTCTCCACTGCGATGCAGACATCGGAGAATCATGGAAGAAATTGTAAAGGAACACCTACACATGTTGCTTCGTCAGTGCAGGCAGCAATCATTGTTCAGGGACATGAACTGACGTCGTTAAACTCTAGACCTTTGCTTTCGTACAAGGTCCTGAAAACTGTATTAGACCGAAGTCTCATATTCATGAGGGAGAACATACATGATGATGCCAACCTTGCCAATTTCTCGCTCCAGCTCGAGTTTCGCTTCGTCCGTTCGGACAAGAATGCCTAATTGAGGGAAATAGTTAGTACTTGATGAGAGGGAAACATGAACATCACTATTACATACATTGATCCGCCCCCAGTTCGATCAAATCATTACTAGGAACCGTTAACAAATTGGAATATCACAAACAAAGAAACTTTAGAACCTGGTGCGATTGCCTCCCAAGAAATGACCCTACAAGAAGTTGAATATGGTTTCAGAAGGCATCATCAAACCCGTAGATATACGTGACAGACCTCACGAACGAACCCTGGATAGATATTTGTGTAAAATATAGGCTTGACGCCGTTTGCTAATCCCCTTTCTGGGGACAGGGTATCAATGGTGTAAGGGAAATGTTTCGCGATCAAAGAGACAATAGTCTGCGCGCAATTGACGATACCGGCATGCGAGCGGAAGTTGACGGCAAGGTGGAACATCTTTGGCTTGACAGGGCGCTCTCCGGCGTTGTTGAGCGTGTGCGACATCCTCTTGCACTATACAATCGTCAGGGCGTGTTTTCAGGGGATAGGTAAACAATCTACTTGCTTCAACGCGATGCAAAAACGCCGTCAAGTCGTTGAAACGGAACGAGCTTCCAGCTGAGATCGTCTGTGCAGTGTCTCCTGCCCAAAAAAGTCCATTGTAATTGCCACACAGGAGGCGCAACACTGTCAAGTAGTGAGTTCACCGTGACGATGTTGAAGCCAATCTGGGTACTTACACAGGGTGTCGACTAGAAGATTGTCCTGAGTCTCATCCACATATCTGTAGAGAACAGTTATGATTTTAGTTATGTCGATAGTAAAGAACATCTCACATGTTATCCAGCCTCTGGAGAGTAACATAATTCCCCAGGACGTTGCGGATTAAATCATGGGTTCTAAAGGCGCCCAATCTGTCAGCCCGACAACGACGAAAGGTACTTCAATGAGCATACCTCTCGGACACGTCAAAATCATCCAGCTGTTCTTTGATGGCCAGATACGACAGGAAGGTGTCATAAAGCAGTGTACGATGTTCCGCAAAGGCGGGCTGTATACGGTGAGAGATGTTCTCATAGCTATTCCGGGACAGACATCCTTTCTCCGTTTCGATGGTCTCTTCTGACCCTAAGATGACACCTAACGATTGTGCAAGGATGATAAGAACACATAATATTGCGAATGTTGCCACGACTAACCCATAATCTCGTTGAAGACCAGTGAAGGGTCTGGCGTGTCAATGTAAATTCAGTGTCACGCAAGCAGAAAGTAGGACTGAACGACGCACGAAACTTCTTTGTGATGGTCTGATTGAAATGAGGCCAGTATTCTCCCAAAAACCGATCAAACGTGACAAGTTTGCCTTTCCTATGGAAGGAGCGATTCACCAGCGAGGGCACCCCAGTCTTGGCAGCAAGCCTGCTTTCAATCTCGCGGGCCTTTTCCGCGTCTTCACAGTCCGCTTTGATCATGTCGGAGAGCTATACATCAGCGTTCAGCATTATTGCTACAAACAAACACGGAGACAGGCACCTACCTGATCAAAGGTGACGAAGAGAGGGAAGTGGCGATCTTCCAACTGACTATATTTCTCAGGCAGATCGTGGCTCGAGGGCCCGTAGTCGTCTTCGGCACGCAGTGTTTCGTCCTTGGCCGACGTGCGGAGATGCGGGAGATCTACAAGGGTCGCAGGGATATTACCAGTACTGGCCAACGACGTAAGGAATTTGTCGAAATGTTCCGCGACCTTCTTCGCTAGGACACGCGACTTGGTCACGAATATTTGCCTTGGGCGCTTCAAGCCCTCGGTGTCCATGTAGTAGGCCTTCTCGATGAGATACATCTTGAAAAGCATCGTCGTCGTTTTACTATGAGTTGGTCCATTATTAATAAAGAGCACTGTCGGAATAGTCCCAAGTTAGCTCACCCGGTACCACTGCGGCCAAGAACATAGCATGAGTACGGATACTCGATTATCGTGCGCTCTTGAGGCCTAGAAAACTGTCAATCTATGGGAGTTTGAGGTTAACTTGCTGTTATCTTACGAGACTTCGAACGGGAATGTGGCATCGATATCTTGTTCAATAGCTGAGTAACTAGTCAGCATGGTACGCCAACAAGAGAACACCGAACGTACTATTGAGGAGCTCCTTCGACAGAGATATGTACTTCTCCAACCTAAAGACCGCACAGTTAATGGTGATCAAGGAATGCGCAGAGTGTTTGCGTACGTCACAATGTTGTGAATCTAGACGTTACAATGAGTGTCAGAGGAATGTTGACTTATCAAAATCTTCTCCTCTTACCTTGTTGTCAGCCTCAGCCACGACCTCACCGACGGAATGCGTTTCGTCTTCCATTTCGATATCTATAACAGATGGATATTGCGCAGGGATGTAAACATTGCCTCTGGGGCCGGGGGCAGGAACCCGTTCCAGGCAGCTGTGAGAGCGGTAAACTCAGTCGTCATCCTTGTTATACCAACAAACTTGAACGCATACCGGGCTCGATAGTCCGGCCCTCGTTTAGATATATGCGAGGCCACTTTCTCCCACATTCGGTGGTCCATCTGGGCATGTGTGTGAATCCCAAACACACGGATGACTTTCAAAATAAACCGTTAGCAGATCTTCATGATGACAACTCGGACAGGAATGCAATCCACCTTGCATGGATGTCTATGGAGAAACAACATCAGTTGAGTATTTTAGTCGTTCGAAAGTCCTGCGTACCTCCTCATCGTAACCTTGCACGCAGTCAACTTGGTACTGGATGCTACCTCTGAGCGGTACAGAACTGGTGAAAAGGAGAAACCGTACCACTAATCGAAGGTCGTTGGTCATCTTCGCTTCAAATATGGGGACATCCTTCGTTGGCCCTATCAGACGTTTCTGATTGTCTTTCGAAAAGTGCCCTCGGGAGAGCTCCCTGTGTGGGTTATCAAAACCTTATTATTGTATGAAGTGTTGAGGAAATCTCACTTGATTTTCTTGACGATAATGTCAAACGAGGTTCTGTTTGTCCTATGGTGTTCTCGCAGGATCTTGTGAGCGGCTTGGGAAATCAGAATCCTCCATTTACCGAATCCCTCGGGACTATCGAAATACAACGCTCTAACCACTCGTCAGTCAATCATTTGATTCGGTAGTATTCGAGACGCACGATTTGAGAGGTTGTACATGAGGAAACACTGCGCTATCGGTGGTCGTTGCAGGGGCCATCGGGGACATGTTGTCCTGTTGTTCGGGTTCCACCTCCGTAGCGATGGTGAGGATGGGACGCTCGTGAGGGATAAAACTCTCCTGTATGAACCTGACTGTTTCAGGATGCTGGATCCTGTTCAGGAAGAACTGGATGGAATGAGGACTTCGTCGTCGTCACAACAGTGGGTAACATCCTCACCTCCAAAATATCGCGCAGTCTATCGAGGATAAGACATGCCACATCGTCTGCCGAATCTTTCGATTGTGGCAGATCGAGGTCGAGCGCGACAAAGGGCCTGTCATCTACAGCTCGTTTGGCGGATGCTGCTTTCTTCGCCAGTTTCGCGGCCCGTTGTGATTTCCCGACTTTGACTCTAGCCCACTGTATTGGCTCCTCGGCGGCAGAGGCGCCTTCGAAGGTCAACGTTTGAAGAATACGAAGCGCATCTGTCGCGTTTTTGATCATCCCTTGGTGGTCGCGTACATCTGTGGGGAGGTCTTCTCGCGGCGAAAGTTGAAACAGAAGAAATGTCGACAGCTTTGAGAGCAATTGCGCATGAAATGAGGACTCGAACTGTGTCGGGGCGGTGGGGTATTGTGCCAAGATCCATTGCGAGAGAGGGATGTCAGTAAGGCCTTTGGAACGTGTTAAGGGTTGCTTCGCAGCTCTCAAAGAGGGAGACACACCAGACAGCACTAGCTCGATGATACGGTCTTTGTTCAACAAGTCTTGAAGGACTTGGATGTGATTTGCTTCAGTCAGAACAGTTGAGAACTGAAGTAGAGCATTTTCAATGCCCTCGATGCTGCTGAGGTTCTGGGCGTCAAATAGCCCAGATCGATAGGTCACCTTGCGTGCTGGGGGCATGGTGGTGGTGGGTGAAAGAGATAAGGCGTCCGTGGCTTATATGGGCCCTTTGAAAGAAGCAATTGCGGCAGAACGAGGCACATCACATGCCACTTTTGGGCGCCTATATTGTGATGGATGGATGGTTCTTTGTCCTTCTCTAATAGACTCCAGACTCCGGATACACCTACCAAGAAATTACATGTTTATGGCCTTTATGGGCCTCCAATAGTGTAGCAACATTGGGTAATGATTCAGAGAGATCGAGGAAAGGGAGCGTGCAAAGCAAGAACAAGAACGACTGGGAGGAATTACAGACAAAAAGCTACACACGGATATAGAGTTTCGTTGCCACTCATCCCGATAACACCCCACATCCGCGTCGAAGCTTCTCAAAGAATGTAGATTCCAACTCGCCCCCCAAGTTCGAGTGTCCTGTTTTGCTTGAGTTTTGCGCCGAGACTGGCCGATATTCGAAATTTGCAGAAATGAAGGTTCAACGAAGCGCCAGAAGTTATAGAGAGAAACAATGGGGCCACGCTCAGTCGCAGTTCTAGGTAAGGAAAGGCTGAACGAGGATGAAGGTCAAGGACAAAGAAATGGATCAAGCGTCGATTACGTCAGTGGAAAATCCCATTCACGCGTTCGAGGGTTGGACGAGTCGACTCTTGACGCTCTTCTGAAAGATCTGTACTGAGTTTCAGTTGTGTAACCCCTAAGAATGAAGAACTAAGAGACCAAGAATACGAAACGCCTAACAATCTCATGTTGTGAGTTTGACAATATTCAGGTTGTATCAAGCTGGCAACTTCGCCATGCCCAAGGCATTCCAAACGTTAACGGCGGTGCCAGGACCAAATATTGGTTTGGCCAAATCAATGAATTCCCACGCTGACATGCGCTCCAGGTCAAATTTTTGGTCAACCTCGAGAGTCGAGACGTTGTAAGTACATAGTCCTCCTCCTCTTGCTCCTGCTCCTCCTGCTCCTCCTCAGACCTCGCAAATTCTCTGAACTCAATGGAAATACAATAGTTCCCTTGAAACCCAACGACTGAACCCTTTGAAATATCGTGTTCATCTCTCGATTTTCGCGCCACTCTATCTGGGTTTCTGGGGCATCTTCTACGAGTGCGCTCTCGGCCACCTTTTTTCGAGCCTAAGGCACACCGAATCCCGACACTATGGTTGCTGTACCGCGGCTTGCTACGTGCTGCGCTCGATGATAATGTGTCTGTGTTGTGCCGCTACTGCCTTACGCTTTTGATTCAAATTGACGCTGGAACAGATTCGCTTTCACGTGCGCATACTACCCAAAAATAACAAGGGAACAAGGGATGGACAGGAGTGGAGAGGACGCAGGTCAATTTTCGATTGGGATACAAGGTGCTGCTGCGGGTGCTAAGAGGAAGAGCACAGTGACCTACAGCTCCAGTGGCTAGATTTCTTCCGCCGCGCACAAGTGGGCGACCAACACTGTCGCAAAGTGCTGACTCGCCTCTCGAGTCTTGACGGCATCAAGATGAAAGGGCGTACAGGCTGAGATTCATTGGGGCCAATATTAGCTGTACCTCCCATGCTTTCTGGTTGTCTCTTGCTTACACCTATTCCAGGAAGCGAGCGAGCAGTTCCGCGACTGGCCCATAGTTATGGTGGGTTTATGCCCCCCCCCTAGTCGACTCTGCCGGTATATCCGTATGAAGCTCCGCCCCCTTTCATTGGACACTTGATTTTCAGCAGGATTCTGAACGTAGTCAGCGATACGAGCGCAAGGCCGTGTTGGAGGACCACATGAAAGACCTGCGCCTTGAGAATGAGTTGGAGATGGGCCTGCAGCGGGAAGTGAGGCAGCGGCTCCCAACTTATTGTTCTGAGCCCAAGAATAGAGTGAGTGTCTTTATTGCCGCTTGAAACTGTTGAGTCAATTTCTGTGAAGCACAGCCAATCGAGGACATGGTGAATGATATCAACTGCCAGAATACATGAGGTTGACCGAACCTTATACATTCGTCTTGGAATAGGCGATAGAACTCCATCAAACGCCAGAACCAGCGCCCACTAGTGCACACCCTAAAGAAGATGTCACTGAAGCAAATAATGGACAAGATCTCCAAAAGCGTGAGCGGGGCGGGCTACGTCGCGCTCATGAAGCGCACGACAAGCTCCAAGCTCAAGGACCCTGACGCGGACTTGAAACTGGGTGGAAGGCACGATCAACCCTGCTCGATGAAGCTGCCAAGGTCATTCATGCCGAGAACAAGCGCAGGCAACAGGGCGAGGAGGGGTCAATGGCACAGCCAGCCAACAGGTCTCTATCCTCTTTCGCATCGGATACACCGCCCACTTGACTGGTCAGGCCGGGCAGGGTCTGCACATCCAGGGTCTGCACACATTAGTTCTACACGTCCTTCCTGAATTAATAAACCTTCTCAAGCATTTCACCCAAATATATGTTCATCGTACCGAGATATGTGCATCGCACGGAATTGCTCGGGATTGTGGGATTTGAGAGGAGACTGTGGAGCAACAACCTCATATGCGGTGCTCCGACTACTAATGTGCCAGGTTGTACAGCTGAGGTCACGCCGCAGAGCACTTGAAGACATGTCCGCGACATGGCGTGGCAGGACGTATCAGTGCAGCCCAGTGGTGCAGACAACCCGTATTTCGCAGAATAGATTGACATTGGTGGGACCAGTGACAGAGTAGCTATAATTGTAGACATGGGGTGAATGGCATTCGTTTGACTGTTTCCTCCCTCATTCGTCAAGGAGTCGAGAAAATAAACATCCCTCCGACGCTTGGACAGGGCCACTCTGTATTCGAGACTGATTTTAAGGGTGTAGTAAGATTTCTGAACGTCTGTTTTCGCAGTTTACGCGCTGATAAATATTTTTTTTTGCATACGAGCTATCCATCATGTCCTAGTCATATTTGCAAGTTGTAATTGCATTACAAGTATTGCCTGACATATTGTGAGAGGCGTGTTTGGCCGACTGATATACACACCCGCAGGCAGTGCCAGCCTAGTCAGCTTTTGCCTTGACTCACCTCACTTAAATTACATCATGTCCATAAGCCACAAATACTTAAGGCGTTTTGACCGCTGGGCTTCGAGGGCTTCCGACTCTTCCACACAGGCTGAGCTGCCATGTCAGTCACCACAGTCTCGTCCGCCACCGCCCCCTCCACCATTGTCTCCATTCTGAGATGTTTGAGCACCGCAAGCGCCTCTATTCCTATTCCGGGCATTGCGCCTGCAATTGCAATCGTGTCTGCCATCATGGAGATCGTTGAGGTATGTCACATGCCATTCTAATTTTGGCAGAATAAGCGCCCGTTGATTGACGCCCTGTGTGCTCATCGTATCCTCGGACGACTATGTACAGTCTATTCGTACTGCGAAGAACGACTGCAGAGCCCTTGCTGAGAAGGCAGCGCAGCTGGTTATAACCTTGCACCAGGAAGCCGCATCTTTGGATAACAACAGTCCGGTGTACGGGAGGATCCAAGGCAATATTGACTCATTTAAAAGGTGTGAACCTACCTTCGAACACCATGTGTAGTCGAATCTGAAGCAATGTGTAGAATTCTAGAGGAAATACAGGCTTTTATATTGAAATTATCACGCCGCCGTAAGATTAAACGTAAGATTAAACTCGTGTGGAAACGAGACTCTGTCCTGCAGAGGGTCGTAGAATTAAGCAACAGTCTCGACACATGTTATAAGACATTTCAGGTATTCAATTTTGTCTATTTGCGTCCGGAAGCCTTCTTTCTAATTCAGGATCATGCCAGATTACTTCATTTGTACACCTGCAGACAGCGCTCAGCCAATTCACCGACGAGCAAGTTTTAAGTGCCCAAAGGATCCATCAGAGATTGGCAGGTGTCCAAAAAGCAACCCTTAAGGCGCAAGAACAGGGTGTTGTTCAGCTGACCTCCGAGATACGCGCGATTGAGCACAACATGGCATCTGCCTGGAGATCCGATATAACTGCGACGACAAAGCTGCTCGAACAGGTGGCAGTTGACGTCAAAAACAGTGCAGTTCAATATACGAATGTATCAGATAATTCTTTCTACTCTAGTATAACAGTCTTCTGATGAGATACTCTTATTTCTCTAGAGCATGGTGACTACTCTTTGTGAAATAGAGCCTGTGCAAGTACACATCCCCATGACAAGGTATCATGGAGGAGTTACAGCCGCACGATATCGAAATAAAGGTGTTCTGGTTAAACAGTTTCAAGAAGCCAAGGTACTCCATTCCCGACTGATTCGAACAATCTCTAATGCCGGGCCAGGATTTTGTTCAGGAACTGTCTATATGGAGGGAGCTTTGGTAAGGCGGCATCACCTTTGACTCCGTCACAGACTAATAATAGATTCCAATTGGTTTTGTAGGCATCCACATCTTCCGCGTCTCATTGCATTTTCTTCGGAATCGGAAAGACGTCCTTTTGTTGTACTAGATTGCCAAGGTCAGATATTGCACTGCCTAGACGTTTTTTAACGCTTACCCGAACCTCTGTAGTGGTCTCTGGAGATATGAGGACTTATATTCTGGACTCGCTGAAAGAGGGGGTGGTCGCTGGCCTGATGGCAGGTTTGCAGATTGTAGGCTATTTCAAGTTTGATGTTCACGTGTCTCTAACATCCATTTCAAATAGATATATGGACTGTCGGTAAGCCAGGGACAAGTGTTTCCTCCACAGACACCTAAACTTGGTCTAGACGGCCTTGGACTACCTCCGCGTCTCAAATTTGCTATCAAAAGCAGAACTCACGAAATGCTTGCAGGTGCGTGCAACACCAGTCCTTGAGACTAAGAATGCATATATCCTGATTAATCATGTATACCCCAGCTCTCAGATATTGTCCTGTCAAACAAGAACGGAGTGATTTTAGGGGGGAATCTTCTCTCCTGCGCCGCAATCCGTCCCAGTGTTCCTGCCTGCCATTTTGATGAGACAATGGATGAATATTTGGCAGAAAAGCTCTTTTTATTGATGCTGCAAGTCAGTATAGAACATTTGTGACTCCTTCTTAGGCTAACGGTATCTCACAAATGTCTCAAATTACCTCTAGATATTATGTCCAGAGACAAGATTCGCGTGTCTTGAAAGTAAGCAAGTACATGCACTCTCATATGAAGTCTGCCAATGCCAGGGCTCATTCATTTTGCAGTCAACAGCCCCCGATCCTTCACATCTGTGCTCCGGCTGCTGCTGTTATTCTCATCTTTTCAATTCAAAAATGGGCGAAGCCTGACGCAGATACGTACAAAGAGTGACAGCGCATGGGCAACATTGGGCCAAAAGAAGAGAGCCCCAGACTGTCGGATATCATTTGCAGATGTACGAGACTGCTTCCTACAGATCGAAGGCATGGGGCCTTCTCGAACAAATGTTCCTCGCCCACATTGGAACATCTCCACAGGGGACATTGGCTACGTTAAGGACGACAACTTCGTTTTGATTGCAAACGTATTTGATGACGATACTCCAACTTTTTGTGGTGATACTCCTGGCCTTGGCGCCTCACATGAAGAGATACTTATGATTCGATGCGACCCGTGTAGACCTTACAACCTCACAGAATTACCTGATGGATCGAAGCGGTATGTATTTCTAAGTTGGTTAATAGCCCCTATATTCAAACATGCTCATCATTATGGAGACAGGTATGAATTTGACGCGCCTGCATTTGCCTTACTATGGCACTCGCATCGCTTTGGTATAGACGACAGACTCGCAATGAAATATCTCCTCCGGCACGCCAATTTTTATCTGGAGAAGTCTGGTCTATCACACCGCTTGAATCCCAGTGATATCATTATGGGTACGCAGACATTATATATATATGTGCTGATTTGTGAACGACTATCTTATGCCTCCGTATATCAGTTGTCAATCGAGAAACCAGACCACGTCACTCCGGCTCATTTGATTTCGTACACGACGACAGTTCCCAAGAAGGGCCCCCAGAAAAGGTGTACTTCTTTGAGAGCTATGATTCTTTGCCAAGCTCTCAATGGGGATATTGGTCGCTAAACCCGGACCGGGAGGATCTGCTAGCGGGGTTGCAGTCCAACATCACGGATCCCAGAGTCACAGCTGAATGCTCGATTGGAGGGTGAGCACAGACCGAATAACAGAATACCCACCGAGCCTGACATTAAACAGGCTCACAGATATGTTCGACTACATACAGTTGGAGGAAGAAGACGTGGTAGAGACTCCTTGACGGCTTTATAATTAACCAAGCTAGCCTGGATGGGAAATATAGATTCCATTTAGGGAAATATGACGCCATTACTTGCTCTCCGGTGATCAATGTAACACATGAACAGACAATAGCATTACAGTGGAAGTTGGTGCATTCTGCAGAAGATAATTTGTTAGTGGGCATTGCCGGCTGTAAAGTAGCAAGCCAGCCTTACAGATTTATATGTGGTAGTAGTGCATGCAATACAGCCCAATAGTCACAATACAGCTAAGTGGTGTAACTTGCATCAATGTAATCAACCTTGAACCTCATGGGTGCTTGATGGCGCACAAAGCTCTATTAATCACATTATTCACAAAAGTAAATTCTTCGTAAAAATTCATCCTGCCATGCAAAGCAATGGCCTACAAACCAAGTTCAAATGTAGCGGTGACTAAGGGGCTGGCACTATAGTACAAGGAAAAATGAAAGGCCATAATGAGTAGAAGGTATGTCTGATACCCCAATGTCTACCCTGTTCAAAGATAACCAGTTTTATTATCATTTAGGATGGCTTTGGTTTCTGGGGCTGAGGAGGCTTTGGACCCATAGGACCCATGCAGACTCCGTTTGGGCGTGGTGGGCATTGATACAAGGGCGGTAGGCCCCTTGCATACGGGTTGTGTATATCGGTTGCGTAGGTGTAGGCTGCATTGATTGATACATACCTTGAGCCACGTTCTGGCTTTGTAGGCTGATGATTTTCACCACCAGGGTTTCTGGCATCTCCGCTGCGGTTGTGACAGTTTGATTCGTTTACCGGACCTCTAGCAGAGTCAAAGGGCATGTATAGCGGCAACAAACTTTCGCCGTATACGCGCTGACATTATTGAAAAGAAAGTGACAAGATGTGAGCACATATAAGCAGAGCAATGGAGGATAATTAGTCTCACATTCCATATATCAATGCTTTGCTGAACATTGTCGTCTATTCATAGCAACGCAAGTCAACATCAAATAGGTAGAAGTCGGAAGGATATGAATATCTGAACTTACGTTGCGTTTCTGGATTGCTTTCGGTATCGTCGTGATTCAGGAATCGGCCAAGGATGCTAAAGCAGTCATCTCTAGATAGCATGTCATCGTTAATTTAAAAAGCTGTCGCACAGTCTCGAGATGTGAACGACTCGTTCAAATCTCCACTCACGCGTATAAAGGTCCAGCAAGCTGATGCGTATGGAATGCAAGATCGACGTCGAGGGTGGGGACGAGGCCGTGTGCGTGCGCTTTTGTCAAGGCAAAATACCTCTCATATGATGCAACAGCCTCCATGAGCGCCTGCTCCTTGCCTGGGAAAGATGAACCAGGCCCAGCCCACAGGATTTCGTGCATTGATCGAACAAAGCGGCCCTGGCGTAAAACCTTAAATATGATGACATTAGATGAGTGTTGATCTACAAAATGATGACCTTACTGCGGCTTTTAGGTCTATAGATGCCTTGCCAAAATGGGTATACGCGCTCAGTACGTAGGATAGCCTGGCATCGCAACGGACGCTTATTAGTCGCTTGCAACCTTCTGATGCCATGACGGCGATTATGCTCACCATTTGTGGAGAGAATCATTCTCGGGGACGTCTCCCAGCAGGGCCTCCTTTACGTTGGACAGTTTCCATCCGAAACGGTCTCCATCGGTGGTCCCGGGACGACCCAGAGTTTCACGAATATTATCGGAGACGGCGCGCGCGTATCCAATCTCTTCCATTCCATCCTTGTCGAGAACCGTATACCTGAAGGTAGATGCACTTATGAGTGGTTATTTTGAATGACACAATTTATCACTTACGCCAATGGTCCCTCAGTGGACAGGTCTTTCAGTAACTTTGATACACACAACGCATCGGAGTCGATGGCCAACCCACATCGGGTGCAAACATGGTGGAACCCGATCTCGCCTAGACCTTTGCCTTCATCTGCCTTCCAAGGGATCTTGGTGTATGAGAGGCATCGAGGGCATGTAATATCGGTTGTGTCGGAATCCAACGTGGTCTTAGGAGGCTCAAACGGCTCGGCAGTTGAGCTTTCCCACAAGCCGATTTGGGCAGGCGTGCCAGTCATCTCAAATGTGCTGGTGTCAATCTGGGAATGCTGCAAGAGAGCATGTTTAGATAGACTGCATTCACGTGTGAGCAGTCGTAGTACATACTATAGCCTCCCAAGGGAAGGGACCCATGCGCGCGAGGCATGGATAAACGCGGATGACGTCCTCGCGGAAGGCAATGGGGTTGAGCATGTACGCATGGAGGAGCAGTAAGACGTCTACAGGCGGCAGCTCCTCGAGACGAAGAGGGCCTGCCTCGCGCTCTGGGCGCTCCAAAATCTTTTTCGTCCATAGATCGAAACGATGCTGGGCGCGAGCGAGGAAGAGCCTCTGCGCCACACTCATGATTGGTCTTAGTTTCGTTGATGGGTCGACGACGATTCCGGCGGCATCAACAGCATGGTGAAGTTTGTGAAACACACCCAAGAGGTCGAGGTGATATTTAAGATCGACTATCTCGACCAGTGGACGATCTCGTTGAGCGATGAGAGTGAGCGGGTCACGGCCATGCTGATCAGCGCTGTGCGTGATTTCAGGTCCAGGCGCGACGGACCGTTGTAGAACGCCCAACATCGAGAATACCTCAAGGTGGGTAACGTGGTAAGCACTATGAAGATACCAACGTTCTGCGGGCCTCGTCTTTAAAGCTTTATCGTTGAACAAGATTAGAAACACAACCCGTGGTCAGGATATGGCAGCCTGAGTACGAGTGAGAAGCCAAGTACGCCACAGAGCAGGAATAAATCAATTGTCTTATCGCGCGCGACATTCCCGTATTTAAACTAGATGGGAAGCCACAGGAAATGTATATGATGTTCATAACAAGGTTCGTACAATTTAATCATGTCGTAAGTTAACACGCAATAGTGATGTTTCTACGCATCCTAGATAGCAAATTTGCACATGAGGGTGTGCCATTCTCTATTGCATAGCAAACACAAGACGCACAGAGCTGCATTCGATATCCCAGTATGGTTTTTACTCGCACATAATGCATTGGAAGGGCGAAGATGAGGCCAGCAACCAAGAGCGCCCACGTTGAGATGGTCATTCATCTTCACGTAGAAGGACATTGTCACCAGATGAAATAGGCGCGCGCGTCCCGTGGCTTGATCAGCTGTGGCACTTATGGTGTTTTGACTCCATCTGCTCGCCACGATCCCGCGCTTCCAGCGGACTGGATAGATTTATTTTGAAGTTAAAACGACATGATTGAAATTGAACATGCCAATGTGTGTGATGAACTAGAGCATGTACAAAATCCAGCGAAATGCGCCAGCTTTGCCGGATCGTTGGGCATAGCACTCATGATCCAATACGCAGTTGTCTGTCACATTGCATCAAGAAGTCCTATGAACATGTACGCTAGAATGCGTCCAGTGTAGCCATGGTTGAAGGTGTCAATTTTTCGCTGGAATTAGGCGGAAGTGATCCGCCGCATCATTCGCGCGCATATTGCCTTCTGTTTCAAAGTATTTAGAACTGAAAGTCCCGGTGAGGGTACTGGTCAACGATGGTATCTGAATTACCTGCCTACTTGGTTTCAGGACGTTCCGGGAGCCCATACTTTCAATATGAAGCATTTGGGTGTTTATTTAACACTAATTCATAGCAGTGGCTGCTTGGTGGCTGCCGCCGTCTGTCATATTGAATTTGATACCGGCGGTGCTACCCTGTCCGTAGGTGTTCGACATCATTCGCGTTGACTTCCCAATGTTCGAGCCCTGTCTTTACCACACTCATCATCCTTCTATCACTCTCACTGAATCTCCTTCCCTGCACTTAGCCAACATTATCTGCTAGAAAACCGCCGAACCAGCTGTGACAACGACATTCGTCCAAGCAGACGCCTGTTCTGGACCATATACTGCAATCACATTCGTTCATAGCAGCCAATTTCTTGAGGACCAAGGACCAGTAATGTCTGCCAATAACACACCTCCATCACCTCAAGTGCACTACCTACCAGCACCCACGCTCCCCAAACCCTTCCTGCCTTCAGTGCCTCCACCAGCCGGCAGCAATGACGCGATCATTATAGACAACGGGTCGACGCACTTGCGCTGGGGCTGGTCATCAACCAAGGAGCCACTCTCGAACCTCAACGCCGTCGCAAAGTACAAGGAGCGCAAGACGAACAGGCCGCTGTTGCTGTTTGGAGATGCTATTGATTGCGAGACGGGCGCAAAGGGACAGACGCGCACGCCATGGGAGGGGGATGTTCTATTGAACTTTGACGCGTTGGTGAGTTGCATGCGTCACCTCTTCGTGATATAACCTGACCGAACGATATTGGAAGCGCAGGAGAACGCTCTGGACTATGCCTTCTGTTCGCTCAATATCGCTGAGGAAAGCATCACGCACCCAGTGCTCATGACTGAGCGCCTATGTACCCCATTGCACTCAAGAGCACGTACGTGCATTATCTTTTCCTCGTGAATGAATGACTTACGCGCACTGAAGTGACCTCCGAGCTCATGTTTGAGTTGTACCAAGTACCATCTCTGGGGTATTCCGTCGACGGGATCATGTCGTTTTACCAGAACCACTTACCCGCCCCTGGTACCAATTTCTCAGCGAACGGCCTGGTATTATCCTTCAACACGGCTTCCACATCCGTCATTCCAATACTACGAGGGAGAGGACTGCTAAGCCACGCGACACGGTGTGTTAAACTTGCTCCTTGTAATGTTAAATCGAGAAAATAACTGTATGCGCGAAGGATACCATGGGGCGCGTCTCAATCATCCGAATACCTCCTCAAACTTATCCAACTGAAATACCCCAACTTCGGCACGCGAGTTACCACCGCACAAACCAATGTCAGTCACCACTTCACCCATTCCATTTACCACTCTTATGACAACACCTAACCAACTCCCCTCGCCTTCACAGTGGATGCTGCACAACTTCTGCGAAGTCGAGACCGACCTGTCCGCGCGCCTGCGCAAACTGAACGACCCGCTAGAGATGCGCGCCGGCGAGCGCATCGTGCAGTTCCCCTTTGTGCTGCCTGTCGTTGAAGAGAAGACCGAGGAGGAGCTGGCGCGCCTCATGGAGAAGCGCAAAGAGCAGGGGCGGAAGCTACAGGAGATGGCTGCCAAGACGAGGATAGAGAAGGTATGGGCGCGTATCTGGGTATTGCTATTTTGACACTCATTTATGAATGGTCTGGGTTTCGTATTTTAGCTTCTGCAGAAAGAAACCGACCTCCAGTTCTTGACGGAGCTCAAGGAGTCCAAGGGCACAGAGAACAAGCGGGAGTGGCTGGTACGTCTTCCGCTTGACATTTCAGGGTTCAAACATATCAAATTGAACTGAATTGTCGTCGATAGAACAAACTCCAGGCAGAAGGACTCGACAACGAAGCCGCTCTGGACGAGACGATCAAGAAGCTCGATAGTGACCTCAAGAAGGCGCGTAAGAAGGAAGCAGGAGAACAAGACGAGCCGCAGGAGGAGCCGTCGTTCCCTTTGGTTGATGTACCCGATGCAGATGTAAGTTTATGCGTGTCCGCTCCACCGATGTCATAGGCAGGTCACTAACAAACATTTCAGCTGGACGAGGAAGGCCTCAAGGAGAAGAAGAAACAAAAACTCATGAAAGCCGGATTCGAAGCGCGCATACGGGCGCGCAAAGAGAAGGAGCGCGAACAGGAGGAACGCGCACGCGAGGAAAAGAGGGAGGAGGAGGAGCGTGATGCAGACTTGGAGGGCTGGGCGAACAAGTTGCGAGGGGAGCAGGAGGCGTTGATGGGAAAGATCAAAGACAGGGCGCGCAGGAAGGCGGCGCTAACGGATAGGAAGAGCGCGGCTGCGCAGGCGCGGATGAAGAATATTGCTTCGTTGGCAGCGGACGACCGGGTGCCGAAGGCGAAGAAGCGGAAGGGAGGCGGAGGTCAGTTTTCAGATTGCATTCCTTGATGAACGCGCACCTAATCCAGAAACATAGAGGATATGTTTGGCGCGGACGACGCTGACTGGGCCATATACCGCAAAATCGTACGTCTCTACTCATCTCGAGGCATATGTTTCCTGAGATCTTGTGCCCAACAGAACACAGCCGCTCCCGACTCCGATGAGGAAGAAGACCTGGCGCAGCTACAAGCTATCGAGCAGAAGCTTCTGACACATGACCCCAATTTCACGGACGAACACACCCATGCGGCGTTGACAACGCAGAGGTCAGCGCTCATGTCCGCATTTAGACCTGTATATTTTGAGGGCGATATGGAAGGTACGTCCATTTATCTGCAGGCAACGAAATTTGCTGACGCTATGTACGATAGGAAACTCGAGAATCCACCTGAACACTGAGAGATGGCGGGTATACGAGGCATACTTCTCGCCAGGCATGGCTGGTGTTGATTCCGCAGGCTTGACGGAGGTCATCCAAAATCTCATACCAACCTTTATCGCAAGCAGGTCATCAGGAGGGATTCTGGACTATCCCGAAGACAGGGCCAGCGTGCTTCAGGTAACTATCCAGTGCAACTCATCAGCGAAAACTCGAGAATGACATTGACGACCCCTCGCAGAACATCTTCCTAACGGGCGGAGCCTCCCAGATTCGCGGGCTGGAGGAACGTCTCCGGGCAGTCTTACAGTCGCTCTTACCCCCCGGGGCGCCGATCAGCATCAAACATTCTGCTGACCCCTCCTTCGACGCATGGAAGGGCATGGCGCAGTTTAGCAAAACCCCCGAGTTCCAGAAAATATGCACGACGAAAGCTGAGTACGAAGAGCACGGCGGTGAACGTATCAAGAGGTGGTGGGGCGGTAATTGGAACGGTGCCTATGATTCAGACCAGGCGGGCGCTAGAGGCGATGCCGACAAGATGCAGGTAGATTAGCCGGGTACCTCGAGGCTTGGAGGCTTGACAGGTTTTGACAGTTGTTCTCTCGCGTGAGGCCTTCTATGATCAACGCTTGTTGTACTTATGGTGGCGTCGATTCTGCTTGTACCTGATTCGCCGCGCTGTAATGCTATTGCAGATGTATTACACTTTGAATAGAAACTAGGTTGGTAAAAAGATGCCAGACAGACAGCAAGAGAGGAGAACGAGGGAGAAGACGGGGGAGAGAAAGTGAACCGAATGCCAGACACCAGCGTGGATTGTGAAAAAGGGGCGTTGACGCAGGAATAAGTACTAGTGGATATATGTACAGGCATACTTCACAACAACGGAGGCGAGGCTCCATGCAGACAGATGACCAACCGACCATGGTATATCAAAAGGCAGCGCTGCTGGCAGCTAGAGACCCGGGTGCATCTCCGTTTATGAGCAGCAACCCTGTGTCGTCTGCGCAGCAGGCTGGTTGACCTTTACAGAGTCCGCTGCAGCGCCCCCTGTTGTTGCGCTTTCCGCCTGCGAGTCAATCAGACGCGTCTTGATATCCCTATTAACGCAAACGTAAATCATAGATGTCAGCGACCGTGTATAGCACTTGCAGAAGAGACGAGACGAGAACGGCACAAGGCACAGTGCATAGCCTACGCCATTGTCACTCGCGGCTGAACTGATACGACACTCACCTTGCCAGTGTGAAGAAGGCCTCTTCGACACCCTCGTTCACTTTCGCGGAGGTCTCCATGAACTTGATGCCGAGCTCGTTTGCGAGCTCGCGGCCTTGTTCCTCGGTCACGGCGCGCTTGTCCGTCCAGTCAGACTTGTTCCCGATGAGAATCTTGTTGACGCCCTCGGATGCGTGCTGCTCGATATTCGAGTGCCAGGTCCTGATGTCTATGCACGCAGCACCAATTGTGTTAGGGGCGGACCTTGTAAGATAAAGACATTGACATACTGTTGAACGAGCGTTCGTCTGTGACATCGTATACCAGCAGAATACCCATGGCTCCACGGTAGTATGCCGTCGTGATAGTCCTGAAGCGCTCCTGTCCTGCAGTATCCCACTACGCGCAAATTCCAAACCCGTAAGCACAATTTGGAGCCCGGAGCATACAAGCACCACACGTACAATTTGCAGCTTAATTCTCTTGCCATCCAGCTCGATAGTGCGGATCTTGAAGTCAATGCCGATCGTTGTAATGAATGAGGGTGTCCAGGCGTCGTCACAGAAACGCAGCAAGAGGCAGGACTTGCCGACACCTGCATAGGTCAATATTGTTCAATATCAAGGTCAGCATGAGCAGCCAGATATCATGTACCGGAGTCTCCAATGAGCAAAAGCTGGCTAGATGTTAGAACGTATGCTTGCTTCCTCAAGATGTGTAAGCCCCACCTTGATCAGGAAGTCGTAGTGCGGGGGCGGCATGGCGGGGTCCGGTCGTGTGTTGTATTATAGAGAGAAGAGCGACGGGTCCTGAGGTTAGGAGGAGCGGCGAAAGACGACCTATGGAAAGAAAAGACGGGGATTGTGGTGGATGAGTTAGAAGGAGAAGGAGAGGATTCGGCCCCATATTGATACTGCACGTGGCGGTGCGGTCCATTCGATTCGGCTTGCCCGAACGCCTCATCCATACTCGTCCCGCAGCTTTGTACGGAGTATGGAGGACCCCCTGTAGATCATAACTCATCCAACACTGACAGCACATAGTACAACTATCAGGTGCGCAGCTAGGCACTTTATCTGGCCATGGACCCTCAATTGATGTCACCAATAGTTGTTTCCAATTCTACCATAAATTCGGCGACTAGCTGTCAATGTCATATTCTACATGTACCCATCGACCAGGGTACGTATTTACTCGACCAAAAGCGTGATGTTACCTTCATCAGTGAGCAATGAGTTGACTCCTAGTAATCAAGCGATGCCGGTGGTTCATGCGGCTGGTGCCTGGAAATATCGCCCACACAGCGCGTTTTCATGCTCAAGAACGGAGTAAAGACGTACACGTTGTGTGGGGAACGAGCACCGAATGCAGGCTGGGATAATGCAGGCTGGGATAGTGCTTGAAAGGAAGTTCACCTCTGGGTCGACACAAACCCAGCATCCTCGGCCTCGTCGTCGCCATCTTCATCCATACCGTCTTCTTCTTCGTCCGCTTGAGCAACATCGACCGCTCCTTTCGTCAATGTAGACGCTTCTGCTCCTGAAGATACTTGACCTCGACGCGCCTGAAGGCATAAATATGAGCTTTGAATAACTTCGTAGAGAGAAAATTGGACGAACATGATACATCGCTGTCCAATACCCGGCCCAGTACGTTGCACTGAGAGCCCGTTCGAATGCCTCGTCCTGAGTCACAACCGCGCCGCTCGCCAACGAAGCAGCGCTATAATCCACCTCTGCAGCTGCAGGCGCCGGGAGCGACGCGTCGTGAGTTGGGACAAAGGTGTCAAAGTTGATGGGACGCGAATCTGCTTCCTCATCTTCCTCTGCCTTCACAGTGGTAGACACTTCGACGCTAGTAATAACAGCAGAAGCAGCAGCAGGAACCGGTGCAGCCTTCTTCGACGGGTCCACTGGGACATTATACCACCTACACAGACGCAAAAGCAATTCAAGAAATCAAACAGTCAGAATGGCACATTAAACGCGTTAGGATGAAAACACTACTCACAGCGGCGACTTCTTAACCGGCTGCGTCTTCCAGTCCGTGTCCGTGCCATGGTATTGGCGGAACTCCTCCATCGCAGAGTCCCAGGCGTCCACAAGCGCCGAGTCATCCCAGATCTCCTCGTGTGTCAACTCTCTGCTTTCTTCTTCTTCCTCTTCTTCCTCATACGCGTACTCACCCTCACCTTCCTCCCATACTTCTTCTTCCGCGATTACTACGACCTCCGTCCCAGATCCGTACGTTTGCGTCTGGGCTTGTGCTTGTGCCTGGGATTGAGCACGCGCGTTACTGCCGTTCGCATGCCTCAGAAACTCCGCACGCTGCGAGTTCTGCGCGTCATTATTCGCGTTTGCATTGGACCGACGGGGTTCATCCCAGTGTTGTTTCTTCTGATTATGATTGTTGCCTTTCTTCCGCTTTTTCGGAGGAGGAGGGTGTGAGGACGATGTGGAGGCCGATAGCTGCTTTTGGGCCGGGTCCGGCTGGTCGTAGGGAAGAGTTATGTCATCGTACGATACAACGGGGCGAGTGGACATCATAGACACGAGAAGGGAGGTGTTTGGAGAGATGAAATGCCAGTCAGAAATTACTGTTTCGCAGCCGACGTCCGGCTATCAACTCGATGCGCGACTTGCCGCCATGGCCTTCCTTGAGTGGTACATATCATGGCGGTGTGAAATCGTTCACAATACTACGCATACTACAATCGGACAACTCAGTAATGTAGTAATACGAAGATGTGGGATCTCGGAAGGGCAGTGTAGTTGATTTATGCGGAAGATGGAGCTTGAAATTGAAAGCTTGACCCTTGGGTACTGAGTTCAGGGGGCTTCCATGCACGCGAATGCAAGATCTTGACTCAAAGTCTGCGATTTTTTGACTCTAGCCAACCCGTAATATATTCAAGCCTCTTTGCACAAGAGTCACCCTCCCCATGTGCTGTCCACTCGTAAACTGATGGCGATTCCCTTGCTGTCGACAACACTTCAACGGACTGAGCACTACAGAGCACCAATGACTCGAAAAGAAGGTAAAAACTGGGGATACAGATACACACTAAACGACAGGTCATTTGAAACCCAGAACAGGCACGAACATGACCAAAGCAGCTCGCCGCTACCAGCTACTACAGAGCGATTTCGACGTCCAGACGCGCGAGATACGAGTACATATCCGGCGACATGCGGTACTTGAGGATACCCGCAAACACCATTATCGAGCGCGACTTTTTCCTGTACCCAGCCAGTGTCTATTGTAGAGATAGAAACGGTCAATGGATGAATACTTTTGAGAGCGAACGCGATACTCACCATTTGTTTCGTCGCCTCGGCCATATGCGAGCCCTTCACGATATGGTGCGCACCCGCGAGCGCATCCATGGTGAGCGTGAGGTACGTCTGCAGGTTCTTCTGCAGCGACTCGTGCAGGTCACGGAACTCTTCCGCACGTCTGGTGGTCTTTGCAATGTCCCCGCTCAGAGGAATGAGCTCCGTCGATTCCATGATCTACAGAACCGTTAGACTCTCGTACTTCCATAGGAGAATGGATAGAAACGCACCTCAAGCGCAGCCTCATACCTCCCCGCATTTTTCGCATCCAGCGCCTCCCGTATCCTCAACAACCGAACAACAGCCTCGCGCTCCTTCCCAACCGCCCTATTCGCCCGCTCATAATGCCTCAAGATCTCCGCCGCCGTCCGCTCAATCGTCCGCGCCTTCTCGTCCGGGCTCGGCTGCGAGACGGTGTTCCCGAGCGCCTGCGCGAGGCACGCAACGACGGTCGTATAATCCTCCGCGAGGTTGTACAGCTTGATCGCCTCCGCAATGCGGTCATTCTCCTCCGAGTGCCGCGCAGCGCGGATGAGGATTTGGTTGTGGTACTCCTGCGCACTGTTGAGGCGGAGGAGGCTCGCGCCCGACTCAATAACACCGGCCTTTAATATTAAGGGAACTTTCAGAAAAGGAGAAAGCACAAGGAATGAAGGATATACGCACGAATCTGCCACCCTCGGGCCTAATCCCACCAACGAGCTCCTCCCACGCAGGGCCGGTGTTCGCCAACACAATGATGCGCCTGACAAGCTCCCAGGCGATCTCGACCTGCTCCTTGCCGACGTTGTTGCCCTGGTCCGCGGCGAGGCAGACGCAGTAGACGTACTGCAGCGCCTCTTTCGCGTCCATCTTGACAAACTGGCGCACGTAGCGCCAGATGATGGTGGAGAGGCTGAGTGCGGGTGGGCCGGAAGGGGACAGTGACACTGGATGAAAAGTATGAGTAAAGGAACAATGACAAGCATGGGTCGACTCACGGGGGGTGATGTCGGAGGTTTCAGCACGCGAGGGCACTCTGAGCAAGCCGTGGTATGCAAGAGCAATAGCCAAATGAACAGCCTCGACTTCTGTCTCTTGGTGGTCCCAGAGAGCAGCAACAGCCTGCGAGAAAGAACATAAGCATCAAACCCTATGACCGCAGGTTGAAAGAAGACTCACCCGTTCGAACTGTCCGCACATCAACAACACTCCCGCCCAGACACCACGGCGCGCGCCTGGCTGGTTCGGCGCACCATCAAAGTGCCTCTCGCCATAACCGAGCAAGGTCTCCGCCAAGGCGCGTAAACCGCCGTCTTCGTCCTCGTCAACCATGGCGAGCTGGAACCACAACCAGTCCTCAGTAGTACCCGTGACAAGCGGCACGCTCCGCCTTGCAGGCTCGAGCTTGCCCATGAGCTTGTACAGAGCGAGCTTGAACGGATCGGCGGTCGATGAGTGCAGCATGTGCGCGTTGTACACGGCCTGAAGGTGATCACGGTGAGCCTTGGGGAGCCTGTTTAGAGTAAATTGTCAATAGAGACTCCTCATTAGAAAGAATGTACGCACTTTCTGTCTGATGATTCAATCCAGGTGCGGAAGTGATTGACGAAGCTAGCTTCACGGTGCTCGATGGCTTGTTGGAAGCGGAGAGCTTCTTGCAATGCCTCCTGTAGGTGGCCCGTCCTGACCATGTAGAACAGTTTCGCCCAAACAGGTTGGCCTGCCACCAGCTGACGTTCCCGTTAGAGAAGTGTTTTTATTGCCGGATTCGTGGCCACATACCTCAATCCGGTCTTCCCACTCTCCATTCCTGTAGTATCTCACAAGCAAAAATGCGCGCACTCTGTTGGCAATGCTAGGGTCGCCACCCAGCCTTGCTTCCATGGGCCTCGACTGAACAGTCTTCTCCAAAATCTCCCAATACTGCGCCTCAAGCGACTCTCGTGCACCGTTCGCGATCTGCCTGCGGAGGTTTGCAGCCTCGCGGGACTCGGGATCGCCAAGATACACCCTCGCAAACTTGCGCTCGAACGCCGGCGCATTGAGTATGTGGGCCCCAGCGTGTTCAACGGGTGGCAGAGAGGGCGGCTCCTTGGTGATTTTAGCGAGAATGTCAAAGTTTTGAGTCATTTGCAGGCCTTTCGCCTGTACGTCCATTAGTACGGAAGCAATGAAAGAATTTGGGGACTTACATCGCCGGCCACTGCTAAGGATGCGTCCATGAGCGCATGAACAATGGGATATGATGTCCCCCGGAGCCGGGCATTGTTGAGATCGCTGATGACACGGTCGTAGGCCATCATCTTGCCTTGCATCTGCAAGGTCAGACTCGGTCCTGCAACGGAGGCCTGTAAAAGGGATAGTCAATAGAAGCCCAACGCACAAAGATCACAGCAGCGCACATTCAACGAGTTCTTTCCATGAGTGCTCGCCCTCATATTCGCCATGGCGCGGTCCGAGCTGGAGACTCGTCCACCAAGCTCCTCAAAGACGCGCTTCTTCTTTGCCTCCCAGTCCCGCTGGCTGCGTTCCTCCAAGACACGGTAGAACTCTTCCTGCGTGTCCTTGCGGCCCTCCTCAATCGTCGATATAAGATTTTGTTCGTGCGTGATGCGCAGGTACCCAGCAACATCGGTGTCCTGCAGTGGTTGGAGTGGAGAAAAGGTCGTGGAGGTATTTAGATGCGCAATGGACTGCGAAAGCGCGGGTGCATCGACGTGCGCTTGGGCGAGTAGATAGTTGCTATTATGCCTTCATCAGAAAGAGAGCCACATCAAGAGTAGAAGAGCGACTAACGCGCGTTCAGTGTCTGTTGACGTTCCAGGTTGACGCGATACCAGTCGGCGAGAAAGAGCCTCTATCTGGTCAAGAGAGAGCTGCACGGGTGGCAGATCTGGCCTCGAGAGATGCGAGGTGAGATTTTTGGAGGCATTCAATAATGAGGCAAGGTCCGCAGCCATTGTGGACGACGGTGAGCACAACGTCTTGTCGCTGCACTCATTGTCGTTCTCACTATTTGTTCTAGATGCCATTGTCAAACAAACGGTCAATCACTCTGGCACGTGTAACAGGCGCCCAAGGCCCCTATCCGCAGGCGAGCGGACACAGATACCTACATATTGCCCTTGTCCGTTTCACACACTGTTCTCTGTCCAGAAAAAAAAATGATCCTCCGTCAAATTACTCTCCCTTATTTGCTTGCTAGGATTATGTCTCTTCCTGCGCCACCGCAGCTTGTCTTGATGCTGGGTCATTCAAATCCAAATCGCGTCTGCCAGTCGTCATTTCAATGAGACAACGACGTCGGGCATCTGTTCGTAAACGTCTAATTTCCGACTGCACCCCATGGACTTGAATCTGCTCCAATGTCAAGCACCGTGGCCCTCACCTCGCAGCCCCTTCCAGCGGAGGTCCTGGAATTCTTCATTGATGCATTGAGCAAAGACCGTTCAGCAGACGCCCGGCGCGCCATGCGAACATCCGCCTTGGTCTGTCGCTCCTTCCGCAACCGCGCCCACCACCACATCTTCTGGCGACTGGAGTTCGTGCAACCGCCCTATTCTACCTCTTCCAAGACCCTATCGCGCCTGTTCAACTTTCGCGGCCTGGTTGAAGCCGGTCAGAAACTCCCATTACTGACGACACCTTTGTATCACATACGTTCGTTCAAGCTGGCCATGGACGGCTCGCTCTTCGAGGCTTACGCGATACTCGAGAACCCGGACCTCGTATCCATCCTGGAGCTTATCCAGAAATACAGCTGGGACATTCGCAAAGTGTCGTTGAAAGGCTCTTCGTTTCCTATTGTCTGGCCGGACCTGACTTGGGATTTCCGAATGGCGCTCAAGCAGCTGTGCCGCTCGTCGCCTAGTCTGACGACGCTGTGTTTGGAGAACATGACGGGTGTGCCACACACAATGCTTCTGGGAACGAAGATCAGACACGTCCGTTTTCACCTCATCGAGTTCGCGGTGGGAGCACTTGATCTTCTTCCAAGGTTCCGATACAACCACCCAGTCGAGCCCCAGTTGGAGTCCATCGACATCGACTACACATTCCCGTTCCCTGAGGACAATCCGTTGAACCATTCAGGAACCGATGAGATGTCATTGGGGCAGTACCAATCGATATTCTCGGGGGTCAAGAGACTCAAATATCTCATCTACCGCTCGGACGACCTGGAACGTTTCTTGTCCCTCGCTCAAAAGCTTTCATCGTCGCTCGATACCGTCGATCTCGAGCTCTCCAACTCAGACAACGGTTTCCTGCGGGCGCTCACCTGGGAAATCCCGCTCGATAGTCTGCCAAACCTGGGCCGCATTCTCCTTCGACACAAATCCTTGGTCTCAGTCGGGACGCGGCACCCGCTTGTCAAAGTCGCCAGCATCCTCAGGAACATGATTATCCCCGCCTCACTGCAGGCAATCGAGGTGGCGTTCGAGGTCCGTTCTGACCCTCCCTGGCTGAAGACGGGCCATTTCTTCCCTGACCCACACAACTGGGCTTTGCTGGACAAGATCCTGACGGATAACAAGTTCGAACGGGTGCGCGAGGTTGTTTTCCATCTGCGATATTTCACGGTGCAGGCACCACCCTGGGCGTTCAATGAGACGGTGTTCGTCGACCGGTGTCGGAGTTGCATCCAGGATGTCTTCCCGCTACTTTATGCGTCTCTGAAGACCGTGCATGTTGACATCCGCGTCTTGCCTGTCGTCGGTGGAAATGAAGAGCCCATATTTGATTCATAACCTTAGTTTACAAGGGCAACTGGTAATAGTTTCTTTGGAATATATGAATAGATCATGAGATTAGCAGCGGAGGACTCACCCAATCTAAATGTACATCGAACTATCCCCTCGCGACACTTGTGCCGGTTGCGGTGGTGGGACATGAGCCTCAACCTTGACAATAACCTTCCAAGGAATCATAATCTGGCCAACGTAGCGCCCGTCAGGATCTTCGCCTGGCCCTATTCTGTACTCCTCCGCGTTGATCAGGAGAATATTCAGCGGTTTATCGGTGCCCGCGAATGTTCCGATAAATACGCGTCCATCGGTGACCGTAATCCTCAAAAGCTCGCGCAAAAGACCACGGATCGCGTCCAATGACGACGCATTCGTCTCTGTGGGTTGTTCTGGCGATGACACCGACGACGGTGGGGAAGCGGTAGGCGACGGTGGTGGTGGTGGCGAGGACGAAGCCATGATCAGTCGCGTGACTAATTTACAGACACGTCACATCACCGCGACTCGGCCTTCCACCGCCACATATATTGTTCACCTCCTCCCACCGGGCGCCCTAGATGCAAGTCGTCTGAAGTCCCCTGTATGAACCCCTTCGAAAGCAACGTATCTCGTAATATGCAGGGCTCCTTCAATACCCCCGATACCCACAAATACAGCGTCATCTTGCCGACCTACAATGAGCGCAAGAACCTGCCCGTCATAATCTGGTTGCTGGCGAAGACTTTCACTGAGAAGTGAGCGCGTCCGGCACTCATACACATGTTGTTGGCTAACTACGTAATAGCGGACTCTCATGGGAAGTCATCGTTGTCGATGACAACAGCCCCGACGGAACCCAGGAGATTGCAAAGCAGCTGGCTAGTCTTTACGGGGAAGACAAGATTGTGCGTCAAACATACAGCATGAAGGTCGTGTCTAACCGACATATAGCTGCTTAAACCGCGCGCCGGAAAATTAGGCCTTGGGTACGCCAGAATTCTGTGTTTTCATGCGATAGGCGCTCATACACGACCTGCAGAACCGCCTATATTCATGGACTGAACTTTGTTACCGGCGACTTCGTTATTATCATGGACGCCGACTTCTCTCATCACGTATGTCTGCCCTGCTCTTATTCGTACCTTGGAGGCTAACTCTTTGTCCACAGCCAAAGTTCATCCCGCAATTCATTCGCCTCCAGCAAGCACACAATCTGGATATTGTGACTGGAACCAGGTATCGAGCGACTTCGACGCCAAGTTCGTCAGAGGCTCAGCCCGGCGGTGTTCATGGTTGGGACTTCAAGCGTAAATTGGTCTCAAGGGGAGCCAACTTCCTCGCCGACACCATCCTCAACCCCGGCGTCAGTGACTTGACTGGGAGCTTCCGGTACGAGGACCTTCTGCGTGCTTGATTTACCTATCTCTCATTTCTTTCCACTTTATTTATAGGCTGTATCGTTTACCAGTCCTCCGCCACATCATCACAGAAACGGTGTCAAAAGGATATGTC
The DNA here is from genome assembly GCA_013368295.1 of Psilocybe cf. subviscida. NCBI lineage: Eukaryota > Fungi > Basidiomycota > Agaricomycetes > Agaricales > Agrocybaceae > Psilocybe > Psilocybe cf. subviscida. The sequence continues at coordinate 4,154,744 of JAACJJ010000056.1, read as the reverse complement.
TTCCAGATGGAAATGATGGTCCGGGCACGGGCGCTTGGATACACAGTTGGCGAGGTACCTATCACGTTCGTGGACAGGATATTCGGCGACAGCAAGTTAGGTGCAAACGAGATTGTATCATATGCTCAGGGTATTTGGACTTTATTCACTACGGTTTAAAATGTACACGTTCGTTAATATCGATGTCTCCCTGAGCTTCTTTTTTGTTTCCCTTTTTCTCACTGAGGATTCCATTCGCAATAAGCCCCCGTACCTGAACAAATTGAAGCCTATTCCCGAATCTTATCCATTTCACCCTGACGCCACCAGTACCCTGCCAGCACCAGTCGGTCATCTGGGGTAGTCTGGCGCTGGCCAGATTGATGACGTCGTGCTGAGTCATCCGCCTATTATCGCATTAAAGTAGTTTCCCCTGATTAACCCTCGTTCCACAACCCCAACATCAGACATGAGTACTCTTCTACAAGGCGTCCTCAAGTCGAACACCGAAGACCTCGAGAGCAAGCTAAGGACCGTACGGTCGGACAGAAGACAACGCGCTCCCTATGAAGACAATAACAAGGAGGACTCTGATGATGACCTCGTCAACGTTGTGAGTACCCTGTCGTTGACAACATTCATAATGATTTCTGATCTTATCAATCGATTCGATTGTAGGTTTCCCTGCCCGGTACACCCTCACGCACAAGGCCCTCTTCTCCAAGCAGACAAGGCGCCCAATCTCGAACTCTGAACAGAGGGCCGCTCACTATCACTCCCAACAAACTAGACCCTCTGAAAGCCTTCCCCACCGAGCTCACACAACGTGTCTTCGCACTATTGTCTATCAGAGATCTTGCAAAAACCTCATTAGTCTGCAAGAAGTGGGCCAGGAGCCAGTCTCTGAACTATGGTGAGTCAGAACGATGTCCTCACAATCTAATCTTACGTCTGATGCCACGTTACTGCGCTAGTATGGTTCCAGCACTACAGGAAGGAAAATTTTCATGATGACAGTTTGCCTCCTGGCAAATGGACAAGACGAGAGTCCAAACAAAACTGGGTGCGTTTCCTCGACAAGGATGTGATGAAGCCTCGTGTTCTGATGCCCGTGTCTGTCGCATAGCGCCAAGTGTACCTTAAGTCGGTGAAAGAGCGTGCGCCGACGACATATTCCAGGCCTATATCTGGATACAGTTCCCCGAACAAGGCCATGTCCGGGCATCAGACTCCCCGCGAAATCAAGGAGGAGCAGTGGAAGCAGGCAGAAGAAGCCGCCGCAAGACCTGGCAAGATTGAAATGCGCGAGATGTACAAGGAACTCGGGGGGCGCAAAGCGCGGGCGAAGACGAAGCTGGGAAGCACTGGCGTCCGCGACAAGGGCGGTTGGGACGAGGGAGGTGCTGATTGGTAGATGAACCTGCGCTGCGCCCAGATTGGAAGGAATTCGCAATGACAACATCTTGTCGACCATTTGCCTCTATGGCTCTGGGATCTCCTCACCAAGGAGCTCGATACTAGTACCGCGAATTGCATATGCGGCGGACCCCAACCATGATAGCGCACGCCAGGCAACTGCATTCTGGCTTCATACACGAATGCAATCGGATACAGGAACCATCTAAAGTGAAATATTGATTCGTGCTTGTACCATAGCTAGAGGCTGGATGTGATTGCTTAGTTTGAGAGGAGGTAGTTCTGCACCCATGTACACGTCTAGATTAGAATTCACCTGTATCTATTTTAAACATTCCCAGATATGCCACCTCAGAACGTGTCAAGACTCAAGGAGGCGCTACGTGATCTAATTTGACGCGGCGGCGAGCATGTTGCCGTGAGAATACATATGTGCAGGATTGGACTCGAAGTCAATGAGCACACGTTTCTTTCTCTCCGGTATCAGTACATTCGGTCAATGAGCGCGAACCTTCGTGTGTCCAGAATCTAAGAACGATATGCCACGCATGCGCTCTTGCTTTGCCTTCATCATTGGCGTGTCGATTGTTACTCTGCTGGGGCTGGTTCTGCGTCCTGTGACCCTATTTCCTCCAAGGAACATCCCCGGCGATGAGCCGCCAATAGTGGACCCGTCGTCGCCGTTCTCATGGCACAAAGTGGGTCCATGTGCTGATTTCAAAATGAAATGCCACTCATTATCATGCTTAGATCACCCCGCAACACACATTGGACTGGCACGCTTGCTACGAAGAGTACCAATGCGCGCGTCTGCTTGTCAGTCCCAAATCAACCTCTTGGCGCCAGCTTGATTGAGAGTACAGACAGATTTGACGTTGTAATTCCTTCAGGTTCCGTTGGACCACGCAAATCCACGTGGGAGGCAAGCTTCCATCGCGCTCATACGCCTGCCAGCAGAATGCTCCGCGTCCTCAGCCGAATATCGTGGACCTATCCTGTTCAACCCCGGCGGACCGGGTGGTGGCGGTATCGACCAAATACTAAACCGCGGCAAGCGGTTCCGCTCGATCGTTGGTCCCCAATTTGATTTGGTTGGGTTTGACCCGCGTGGTATGTCCTACTCCATTTCGTTTCGGGCAATCATATACTCCAAAAGCGGGAATATTTGTGTTTCGAGATCTAACGGTTTCTGTGAAGGTCTAGGAGCATCTACGCCTGTTATATCATTGTTCAAAACGGACGCCCAGCGCGCGCTGTGGGCAATGGGCAATGGGGCGCCCAATACCACGGACCAGGGCCTCGCGCAGTCAAGCGCCCGTGCCCTCATTCTGGGCAAACTTGCGGCGCAGAATGATGACGGGAGTTTGCAGTACATGAACACGGAGCAGACTGCACGAGATATGATGAAAATCGTCGAAGCTTATGGGCAGACCAAGCTGCAGTATTGGGGAATCTCGTGAGTTCACTACTTTCAATTTGCTTGCCAAGTTTGCCTGCTGGCGCGTTTTTGATCAGGATGTAAATTACAGATATGGTACTGTGATTGGGGTGACCTTTGCAACGCTGTTCCCGGTAAGGACTCTGATTTAGTCATCTCGTTTTGCGCACTGATGACAGGCCACAGGACAAGATTGAGCGCTTCTTTTTGGATGGAGTCGTCGACGCCTATAATTACTACGGAGGTACGTGTTCAATTACTCACTGGAAGCCGTTCTTACACTTGATGGCACAGTTGAATGGTCAAACAGTTTAGAAGATACGCAAAAAGTATCTGATCTCTTTGTCTTTGAATGTAACCAGGCTGGCCCAGAGGCCTGTGCATTCTGGGCACCGACAGCGGAGCAGACAGCATCAAAACTCGAACGTCTCTTTGACACGCTTCACAAAAAGCCGGTTGCAGTGTTCAACTCAGAAACGGACTACGGCCTCATCGACCGAGATGCTATTCGCATGGTTATGTTCAAGCTCCTGAAAGGGCCTTACTCATGGTTCCAGCCGATGGCACAGGGCCTCCAGGATCTAGAAAACGGAGATGGCACATGGGCACTGGAGATGTTCAAAAGTCTTGTGAGAGGAGACTTTGAATGTCCTTCGTGTCGCTCGGATCCTTCAGAGAGCGTTGAAGTACTAGATGATGGAGGGACTGCCATATGGTGTAATGACTATGCCCAAATTGACGACCCAGAGTCTTGGGCAGAACAGCACTATGCCAAGATGATGAATGGCTCCAAATGGGGCGATATCTGGTCGCGGTACCTGCTGTACTGCCAGTACGTTTCTCCTCAACTGTATTCGCACTCTTACTAATAGAAAAATTTCCTCAGACACTGGCCCAAGTATCCTAAGAGTACTGCCCGGGGTCCTTTCAGTGCGAAGACAAGCCATCCAATCCTGTTCTTGACGAACAGCCTAGGTGGGTCTTGCGATTTCCACAGCAAGAGTTATTAGCTCAATTGATCTGTACTACTCAAAGATCCAGTAACGCCATCATTTGGGTAAGCTCCGAATCTGAAATGCCAAAAACAAGAAACGCTAACATTGCTCCAGCGCTTATAAAATGTCCGACGGCTTCCCTGGATCAGTTGTCCTATTGCAGGAAGCTGTTGGTGTACGTTCTACCTCCCTCTTCGAATATTTCCGATGCTGATCAAGTTTGCGACTTAGCATGCCTCGCTTGTCGCATCTTCGCCGTGCACCCATGCATATATCAAGCAGTATTTCACCGAGGGAACCCTCCCAGAACCTGGAACCATATGTCAGGTAGACGCATCATTCTTCCCGAAAGCGTCTGCATTGGCCAGTGGTGAGTACCAAAGTCAAATTCGCCTCTCGCCTTGAGCGAATACTTCTCAAACCCATGCATAATAATTTGGCCTACGTAACTCTGGAAATATGATTAGACTACGCCATTGTGCATATGATTGATGAGCCAGTCGAATGTGTGCCACTCGAGTTAGAAGTCCGCGGTGTCGGAGTTCAGAATACTTCGACACACCCGCTACACGTGCACGTAGGGCTTTCTTCTGCCATAATGTTACCAGCCCTGTCCGTCCATCTCCGCTTTGATTTCTAGCAACAAAAAGAAGACGCTTCTCTTGTCTGATCTGAGTTGCTTACAAGAATGGCATGGATCTCTCATCAGAGTCTTCCAATTGGCACACATTGAACTTGAAGTACAGCAGGTTCTATTCCTGTCCCTCAGCTTCGATCTGCTCCTACATTGCCAGCTTCTTTGCATAAGCTTCCCATGTGCGTTCATTATGACTATACTGCAGCATGCTCCAGCACCTCCTAGTTGCTATCAGGAGTCTGTTGGCGTGGATAGTATGTGTCGACCTATTCTGTCCTCTTCAATGCGACTGACGATAATGACGTCTCAAAGCACTAACGTTGAGCCTGATATCCCACTGTGTCTTATCTATGTCTTGAGAAGCCTTATTTCTGTCACTTCCCTGCTCTAGATCTGCGATAATTTCCACCGAGGTGTTCTCCTGGTCGGGTTCCTTGCCATACACGCAGATGCGGAGTGGAAGAGTACCCAGCATCAGGCGATTTCCAGCCAATACGCTATCTTCAGTGGGAATATACATCATCCTTGATTCACTTACGTCCCCGCGCATGACCGCATGACCACCTGAACACTTCTATGAGCCTTCCCGCCTCTTCAGTATAAATTCCCGCCACTACTGTGTTTCCCCAGCCAACGAACGACACTGTTCCTCACAGCAGACAGCAATGGCGCATGTAGAGTTGCATGATTCCACGACGAACGGACAGGCGACCAAGCATGCAACTGCTACTCCGCCGGACCCCTCGAATATCACCCCTGATGAATTGAAGGTGCTTTTTGCAGACGAGAAATTGGGATGGGATGGGTATGACACTACCGCCTATTTCATATTATCAAGAACCGATATTTTGCTTTGTAGCTATATCGAATGGGAACAATACCCGGAGAAGAAAGCGATTGCTAATGCAATCTTAATACGCAAGAACTTCCCTCACCCTCCAGGTATGTGCTCTCCGCCCGGAGGTGCTTGTATTCACAAATCCATTCTAATTTGGTGTGAACAGAGTTCCAGCTCACCCCATTACCAAAGACGAATCCCATTCTTATCGGGCACCGCTGGAAAGCGTATCACGATGCGTTAGGAATCGACAAACTCGTCAACTACAGCTGGGAAACTGTCCTGAAGGAGAAGCACGATCTGATCCATGTTTTGGACTTCCCTTATAATGGCGAGACTAGGCGCTTTCAGTTGATGGAGGGAAAGTTAACCAGCAACAAATATCATTTGTATGCATATGCCGGCCATATTCTTGTGCAGAACGCTGATGCTGCAGTAGCGTTCGAAACCACGGTGGTGTTCCCGATGTCCAGGAGGATGCTTTCGAGCTCGAGATCGGTGGTCTTGTTAACAAACCTGTGAAGCTGTCATTGAAAGATCTTAAGGACCCTGAAAAGTTTCCGTGAGTATATTCGAACTGTATTCATTGTGCCAATATCTTTCTAAAAGGGAATCAATCAGGCAAGTGGAGGTGACCGTTACCTTGCAATGCAGTGGCACACGCCGCATCGAGCAAATTCAAACATATCCAGGAGATGGAGACGAATTGATTAATGCACCATGGGGTACGTTTTCACTCTTAAAATCGCAAGAAAAACAGCTTATTGCGTAACGCGGTCATTAAGGTGAAGGTGCCATGTAAGTCGAAGACTGCCCTATTCTCAAAAACCAAATTTGGTAGACTGATCCATTATTTCAGTGGTACGGCAGTTTATCGAGGTGTCCCTCTCAAGAAAGTCTTGAAGAAAGCGTGCGGTGGTGTTCTGCCTCAATGTCAGCATCTTGAATTCATCGGAGCGGATACTTACTTCAAGTGCGTCCATTGTTGTATTACATATGTAACAAGCTCTTTGACCACCCCGTGATATCAGGAAAAACAATGTTTTCAACTACGCCGTCTCAGTCCCGTGGCGCAAAGTGCGCCAGAATGAGGAGGTCATCCTTGCGTGGGAAATGAACGGGGAGCCGCTCCCGAAGATGCATGGCGCGCCACTCAGAGTAATCGTGACAGGTTACATAGGAGCCAGGAGCTGCAAGTGGGTGTACAAGATCAACGCGCTCGCGGAACCGAGCATGGGTCCCGTTCAGAGCCAAGAATATCTCTACTTTACTCCTCAGGTACGAGCCTTCAACAGCTCTGTGCACACAGTTTTACCCACCTAGTGGAAAGATTGGCAAGCAGAATGCGATGTACTCGAATGGATTCTCTATTCAGCAGATGCCTGTCTCGTACGTCGGTCCACAATTGGCTAGTCTTTCTGCTCAAAGTTATTCAGGAGCGCAATTATATTCCCAGAGGAAAAGGAGGTCATCATCCATGACGGTACCATCACCTTACAGGGCTGGGCATACAGTGGAGGCGGTAACTGGGTGGAGAGGGTTGAAGTCTCCAATGATGGGTGAGTGAACTTCAGACGATTTTCGAGATCTTGGCCGCTTTGAGACAACCAAACGCTTTGCAGAGGACACGTTTGGTATTCAGTGCCGCAAGAGAATATGACCGAGAAGGTTTTTATTGTCAAATCCCGTGTCTCCTATATGTGCCTCAACGCCTCTTTCTTCAGCATTACCACGCTTGGCGTTTATGGAAGATTGATTTACCTGTCGACGCGGAAGGCTGGCTCGAATTCTGTGTCCGCACTTGGGACTCATCCAATAACACTGAGCCCACATTCGTCCGTTCGGCGTGGAAGTGAGTGCTATCGGACATGAACATCCATATGGGCCCTTATAATACGTTGCCCCTCTGTAGTTGGGATCTGCATGTTACCTCATCAGCTCATAGGTGAGTTACTCAAATATTCCCTGAGTGTTTTGCTTAGGGCTGCCACAGGATCAAGATATACAGCGTCAATAGGTCCAAGCCGGCCACTACTCGTCGCTTGAAAGATCTGGATGAGAGGGGAGTCGATTTCAACCCCCTCACTCGCCCTCTTGAATTCGCATTGGAGGACGAAGACAAATATCTTGCGGCTATGAGGAAGTACCCGCGTGAGCCGGCTAATTGAGGATTGTTGGAGCATACAATGCCTTATATATGTACGCACCTTTATGCACCTGTGTCAATCATGCAGATAGTCCACACCAATCATCAATCGGCTGGGAAAGCGTCATGATGTAATAGGCTGCCTTAAATGGATTACATATTTCCTATTTGGGCGAGATCTAATCTACTAATGCGGCGTCTTCCTCTTCAAGTTGTACAAATTCAAAGGCATTTGTAAATCTAGTATTACATCAGTTTCAATTTATGCTCTGATTTTAATCTGTGCTCACCCTTCGCCAAGACAACTGGCTCGGATTCTTGGATCTTTGAAGTTAGAAGTCAACCCTACTGCCACATTTTCCCTGTCCGGGATCAGAGACCAATATCCCCAGCTGTTGCCTTGCAAAGGGACACCATCACTCTCAAAGAAGTACACTTTTTTGGGTGGCTCTTCCTCGGAACCTTCTTCGGGTGTGAAAAGAAACCCGCTAGAGTGCCGTGGTCTCGTTTCTCGATTGACAACTATAACATAGTGGTAAGCTCTCATCCATTCTAAATTCAAGATAGCTTATGCTTACCCATGATGATATCTTTAGGCTTCAAGCAGTGTGATAAGCCAGTCTTCTCCAGGTAAGAACTGGCGTGCTGAAGGAGATATCTCATTGCATGTTTGTCGTCTATAGCAAAGCGGTGTGTGTGCCAAATTGTAACATACGCAGGTGCGTCGAATTCATACCTGTTATTTTGAAAATACGGTTAGTCGCTGAATCTTAGGTGTATGCTTAAAGCAGACAAGTCACATACCGCCTCCACCCATCCGGCAATATCGTGAGGTTATAAGGCCTGCATGGATCGCACCGAACAGTAAGTAACTCTTGGTGCGAGGCGCAAAGACTTGGAGTGTCGTCATCAAATACGTTCGCAATCAAGATAAAGTTGTCGTCCTTGACATAGCCTATGTCTCCTGTGGAAATTCTCCAGTGTGGGCGAGGAACGTACGCTCGATAAACCGTCATATCGTCAATTTGCAGTAAGCATTCTCGTACATCTCTAAACGAAACTTGACTGTCTTGGATACGGTTCAGGCTTAGAGTTGCCCATGCGCGGTCAATCTTTTTCCGTATCTGCGTCAGACTTCGCCCCTTTCCTCCGAAGGCTGCGAATTGCAGCAACATTCGGAGTACAGATGCAAGGGTTCGAGGGCTGTCTACTGCAAATATAAATGAGCCTTGGCATTGACAGATCTCCTGTGAGAGCACATCTGCTTGCTTACCTTCAAGACGCGCAAATCTGCTCTCCGGACAGAATACCTAAAGGTAATTGAGACAGTAGTCAGACACCGTCAGGGAAAGAAAGAATTATGAACGTTATGTACTGACTTGCAGCAATAATGCAAAAAGCTTTTCTGCTAAATATTCTTCCATTGTCTCATCGCGATGGCAATCAGGAGAACTGGGACGGATTGTGGCGCAGGAGAGGAGGTTACCTCCCAGCATCACACCGTTGTTATTTGACAGAACCATGTCCGATGGCTGTGAATATACATTATCAGTCGTGATATATACACTAATTTTAGTCTCAAGGACTGCTGCTATGCGCACCTGCAAGCATTTCGTGAGCTCGTCTTTAGATAGCAAGTTTGAGGTGCGGAGGTAATCCAAAGCCGTCTAGAACCCACGTTTGAGTGTCTATGTAGAAGAGACCTGTTCTTAGCTTACCGATACTCCATGCATCTATGTCCAATGGTGTTACCAGAGTTTAAACGCTGAACTGAAATGATGACTTACAATCCGCAAGCCTGCCATCAGACCAGCAACCGCTCCTCCTTTGAGGGATGTGAGCACATATGACCTCATATCGTTAGAGACGACTGCAGCGGTTCTGATGAGTGGTGAAACATCTCAGTGACACAAGGTCCAACCTTTTCCATCTAGTACGACAAATGGACGCCTTTCCGATTCTGAGGAAAATGCAACGAGACGTGGAAGGTGCGGATGCCTGCAAAGGTGACCGATGAACATTTGTTAATAACTCAGCAAGACATTAAAGTGATGTCGCCTACCAAAGTTCTCTCAAGATAGACAACTCTTGAACAAAATCCTGGCGGAGAGTCAGAGATCGTTCGAAACGTCAGTCAGATAGAGTTACCTTGACGTCGTGAAACCGTTTAACTAGAACATCTCTGTTTCGATATCGTGCGGCTGTAACTCCTCCATGATTCCGTGTCATAGGGATATGTTCATAGACAGGCTCTATTTCGCGAAGAGTAGTCACCATGCTCTAGGGAATTAAAGAAATTTTCATCAGAAGACTGTTACGCCGCGGTCAAAAGAATTATCTAATACATTTGTATATTGAACTGCACTGTTTTTGACGTCAACTGCCACCTGTTCGAGCAGCTTTGTCGTCGCAGTTATATCGGATTTCCAGGCAGATGCCATGTTGTGCTCAATCGCGCGTATCTCGGCGGTCAACTGGACAACGCCCTGTTCTTGCGCCTTGAGGGTAGCCCGTCGGACACCTGTCAATCTCTGATGGATCCTTTGGGCGCTTAAAACTTGCTCGTCGGTGAATTGGGTGAGAGCTGTCTGCAGGTGTACAAATGAGGTAATCTGACAAAATCCTGAATTAGAAAGAAGGCTTCCTGACGCAAATAGACAGAATCGAATACCTGAAATGTCTTATAACATGTGTCGAGACTGTTGCTTAAATCTGCAATCCTCTGTAGGACAGAGTCTCGTTTCCACACGAGTTTAATTTTACTGCGGCGTGACAATTTCAATATAAACGCCTCTATTTCATCTAGAATTCTAAACATGGATTCAGGTTTGACTGCAAACAATGCTCGAAGGTAATTTCGCACCTTTTAAATGGGACAATATTGCCCTGAATCCGCTTGTACATCGGACTGTTGTTATCCAAAGATGCGGCTTCCTTGTGCAAGGTTATAACCAGTTGCGCTGCATTCTCAGCAAGGGCCTTGCAGTCGTTTTTCGCAATACGAATAGACTGTACATAGGCGCCCGGAGATACGATAAGCACGGAGGGCGTCAATCAGCGGGCGCTTATTGCCAAAATTAGAACGGCATGTGACATACCTCGACAATCTCCATGATGGCAGACACGACAGCGATTGCAGGCGCAATGCCCGGAATAGGAATAGAGGCGCTCGCGGTGGTCAAACATCTCAGAATGGAGACAATGGTGGAGGGAGCGGCGGCGGACGAGATTGTGGTGACTGACATGGCAGATCGGCGTGAGTATAAGAATCAGAAGCCCTGTCAATGAGGCTCAGTGGTCCAAAAAATCCACATTCGCCTTAAGTATTTGTGGGTTATGACCACGATGCAGACTATCTGCGATGAGTCAAGGCCAAAGCTGACTAGTCTGACACTGCCTGCGGGCACAGTGTGGATCAGTGCTCCAGCTATGCTTCTCGGAAATCTGACAGGCAATGCGATCAAGACTTGCAGTTATGAATAGGACATGATGGATAGGAATGCAGAATATCTTATCAGTGTGTAAACCGCGAAAGCAGAGGTTCAGGAAACTTCCTACGTCGTTACACTCAGTCCTGAACAAAGAGCGGCCACGTCCAAGCGTCGCAGTGATGTTCAATTTTTTTTTCCGCCTTCTTGACGAATGAGAGAGGTACCGTCAAACGAATGCGAGCGTCCAGAAGGTTTGCCTCATGTTCGCTGAGAAACATATGTCATTTCTTCTATATTGATACAATCATTCATTGTTACTCTGCCTCTGGTCTTACCAATAGCATCCAATCTATCCCGCGACACACGAAAGTTCGTGTCTGCACTATTAGGCTGCGCTAATAAAGTGCCACAGCCTTTGCAAGTGCCCTGCCACGCCCTACCGTAGGCACGTTGTCGAATGTTCTACGGACGGGACCGCAGATGTACAGCCTGACACCTTTAGCAGTTAGAGCACTGCACAATGAGGTTATTGCTCCACAATCTCTCTTCATATCCCACAATACCCGGGCGATTGCGCGCGATACGCAGTGATAATCATATCCAGATATGAGAAAGGTGTATTTGGGTGGGAGGGTTGAGAAGGTTTGTCAGCTTCAGAAGGATGTGCAGTGGATGGATGTGCAGATCTTGGATGTGAAGATCCTGGGTAATTAACTGGGCAGTGTATCCGATGGGGAGGAGGATCGAGGGTTTCTGGCTTGCTCTGCCATTAGTTTCTCCTCGGCCTGTTGCCTACGCTTGTTTTCGGCATGAATAAGCTCAGCAGCTTCGTCGAGCAGAGGTTGATTGCGCTTTTCACCCAGCTCCAAGCCCGCGTCAGGATCCTTGAGCTTAAAGCCCAGCTTGCGCTTCACGAGCGCGGTGTAGCCCACCTCACTCAGGCTCCTGGAAACCTTGTCCAGTCGGCGCTGCTTCGGCGACATTGTCCGGAGGATGTGCGCTGGTGGGCCCTGGTTCTGGCGCCTGCTGGAGCCCTTCGTCACCTCGCCGCGCCGCTCCCTGTCCTTCATCTCGGTGTGGAAGCGGATTCTCTGGCGACGCGCCTCTATCACCCTTTCGATGAGTTCGCGTGTGTAGGGTTCGGTCTGCCTCTTATATTCCTGCCGATTGCTGCTGTTGATATCATCCACCATTTCCTTGATTGGCCGTGCTTCACAGAAACTAAGTAGATATTTTCAAGCCACAATTAAGACACTCACTCCATTCTTGGGGCTCAGAGAAATAAGTCGGGAGCGGCTGCTTCACTTCGCGCTGCAGGCCCTGCTCGAACTCATCCTCAAGGCGCAGGTCTTTCATGTGGTCCTCCAACACGGCTTTGCGCTCGTATCGCCGATTGCGCTTCAGAATCCTGCCAACAATCAAGTGTCCAATAGAAGGCGGCTGGGGCTTCATACGGGGCAGACCGACAAAGTTGACTGAGGGGCGCATGAACGCGCCAGTGAGTATGGGCCGGTGGCGGAAACGCTCGCGCGCTTCCTGGGGTAGGTGTAAGCACCAGAAGACGAGAGGAAACATTCAAGGTACATACAATGTTAGCCCGGATGAATCTCATCATGTACGCCTTTTCCATTTTGACGCCGACAAGGCTCGAGAAGCGGGTCATCACCTTGCGACAGTGCTCGTCGCCTGCTTGTGCGCGGCGGAAGAAATCTAGCCACTGTGGTTGCAATAAGTCCACTATTCTTTCATCATGGCACTTGTGGGAGTACTTTATATCCCAAACGAAGACTCTCCTGCGTCTTCTCCACTCCCGTCCACCCCTTGTTATTTTGGAATAGTATGCGCACGCGAAAGCGTATCTATTCCAGCGTCGATCAAGGCACAAAGCAACAGCGGCACAGCACACGCACATTGGCATCGGGCGCAGCACGCAGCAAGCCCCGGTACAGGGACCATAGTGTCGGGATTCGGTGCGCCGCGAGCGCGAAAAAGGGTGTCCGAGAGCGTACTCGTCGTAGAGGCGCCAGAAGACCAGATAGATTGGCACGAAATTTGAGAGATGAACGAGAGGTTTCGAAGGGTTCAGTCATTATATTTCAAGATAAGCATTGCATTTTCTTTGAGTTTAGAGAGTATGTGAGGTTTGAGGAGGAGGATGAAGTTTGAATTGACTTGAGTTGAGCGCACGGATAATGATTCATAAACGCCCTCGGTCACGTCACGCGCGCTAGTGTCACGTCACAGAAATGACGCGGTTGCCACGCGCCTCTGAAAGTGCACAGAAGATATCGACGCTACATCGGTATTTCATGTGTGTACGGTTAGGGTAAAAATTTGCTATATTTTTCTCCCTTTTATAAACTTATCTACATGATATTGATCCAGTGTACAAGGAGTTACTGGTGATGATGCCTCCGCAGGTTGTGCTGACAAGCCTCGAATGACACATCTGAATATCCCGACGAACCCCCACTTGGCGCCCAGATACCCCTCGTAGCTTCCGCAGGCATGTGGGCGGCTGTGGGCGGGTATATAGATTCGGAACAACCCCACATCCCCTGTACGAAGAGCCCAGCGAAATACCATATGAATAGGGGAGCCAGATGTTGCTGCGGCTGGCTCTACGGCCGAGCTCCGGTGCATGTGCTTTGAAGAATACTCTCCGCTAGCACCGTGCACTACTTCCACGAAGCTGGGGAATGACTTGGGCCACCTGGCATAACAGATTGCTTGCTATGATTAGATTAGATTCATTAAGGTAACAATAGAGGTGTGATATATATGCGCCAATGATTTCGGTCGTCGCTCAAGCTCCCATGTCGCCAAGTTGGGATTGATGTGCTTCTGCAATGCAGTGGGGTCCCCTGACAGGCAGCTCAGAGCTGCGTGGAGACGGCATGGAGACAGAGGGTGCCTAAGGTGGGGGTCGCATCACCGTTTGTATTGAAGACGTGTCAGTTTAGGCGCAGTTAGGGCCTCGCCGACAGACCACCGGGGCAAGGTGGGCGGGCTTGATTGACAAGAAGGTATTGTCAGGAGTAGACTAGAAAAGGGATACCGTTTGTTACCCATGATAAGGAAATGTAAGAGAGTGTGTAGTGTTTTGTGATGTGCACGTGTGATTTGAATTTATTTTGATTGTGGCTTGCTGATTGCAACAGATTCCTGTCGCCTTCCTCATCGTCGTTGGCAGCGAGCTCGCTCACAATTTGCCGCGTCACCCTCTTCTTCGCCTCCCCCATTTCAACAGTGTGTGAGGTCTGGGTGGTGTAGTCCATGGCCGTAGTGGCACACCCTGACTGGCCTCACAATATGGACAACAACCGCCAGCGGGTATCACCCAGCGCTGACCAGCAGGGGCAGGGCAACGCACAACAGCAGCAGCAACGTCAGCAGCAACACCAGCAGCAAATGTTCCCTGCACAGCAGCAGCAGATGCTGCTCGCCCAGCAACAGGCTGGCTTCATTCAACAGCAGCCAGTCGGCACCTGGACACCGAACGTCACGGCGGCGCCCTTTTACCCCTCCTTCTTCCAAAATCATCCCCAGCAGAACTCTCCACAGGCTTATCCAGCACCCCAGGCTCAGTATTTTGACCCCGCGAACGCCCAGCTCGCTGCTCAATGGGCGTACCAGCAGTTGATGTTTGCGCAGCAACAAGGCTTCCAGCACCAGCAACATCTATCATCATCACCGCGGTCACCCATTCAGGGCCCATCCCAGGGCGGGCCCGACTACTTTGCGCCAGGCCAGATCCCACCTGCGTTCAATCCATTCCCCAGTGGAACCCCACCACCGCGAACTGACCAGCAGAACCAGCAGTACCCCGGCTTCCATCCCTACAGACGGCCCAATCGGCAACAAGGGGATGCGAACGCCGACCGCCGACAGCAACAAGGTGTTCAGGGCATGAACCAATTGCCACATCCCCCATACGCGCGTGCGGATGCTTCAAGCTCGTCCTCTTCGGTCAATTCGTCGTCTAGTCAACGCCAACGGACGAACAGCAATCAAAGTGGGCACAGCAGCGGTCACAACGTGCCTGTGCGTGGAGCGTCTCCGGCGCAGAGCGCCAGTCGCGGCACACCATCCCCGGTGGCTTCCCCCTCGAATTCCAGTCCACTCCGCCAACCCCATATCCGTACGGGATCCGCGTCGTCTTCCACGTCGACGTCCACCGCGACCTCGATCCGCCCGTCACCTGCTCTGCCAACTACTGCCACCACCACTGCATCTGCTACATCGTCTAGCACCACCGCCACCTCCTCCGGGAGCGCCACGCCTCGTGTAAATCGCCCCTCGCCGCTCTCACAGGGTAACTACACCGTCGCTGAGAAGCGCCGGTCACGAGATGATAGCGACATTGGTGCGATGCGCTCAGAATCCACTCCAAATGCCAATATGATCCGCAGTGGCGGCCTCAAAGGCCGACTGAGACGGGCTCTTTCTTTCAATGCTGCACAGACGCTCAAGGAAGAAGCAGACGCGGAGGTCGCTGCGGAATTGGCGGCTGCAAAGGAGGAAGAGGAAGATGACGATGTTTCGATCAAGGCATCGCAAGTTAATGGAAAGCTGAAGCCCACTGTCTCAATCCCTGCGAAGTCCTCAGCTGCTTCAGGCACAGAAGACGAGGCGCCCATGTCGGCGTCGACTTCAACGTCTGCCCTGCCTCCCAAGAAGAAAGGCCGGGCTGCCTCTTTATTCAACTCGCGTTTGAATGCCAGCACGGACAACATCTCGCTTTCTTCCACTGTTAGCAGCGCCAGTGTCATGATCCGCAAACTAGGTGCCATGGGTAAACTTGCGCGGCGTAACTCCCTCGCTGGTATCACTAGCTTATTCAAGGACAAAGATAAGGATAAGTCCAAGAATGGGGAGGAAGGCTCCAAGAAGAAGAAGGATAAAGAGAAGGACAAAAAGGCTCCTGCTACTGCGAAGGGACAGGCTATTGTGGCTAGCGTCTCCCATGTGACGGCCGAGCTGGACAGGCCCGGCGCAACGGGCGACTGGAGTGTCGGAACTGATATGAACGGGCTTTCTCCTGCCGCCAAATTGGCCCGCCAGCACACGCTGAAGAGCAATGCGGAGGCTGCTGCTAAGGCAAAAGAGGCCCGGGAAGCCAAGGAGGCCAAAGACGCAAAGGAGGCGAAAGAGGCTGCACTTGCTGCTGCGAACGCTCAGCAAACCAATGGCACTGGGTCCAATGGGACGCAGGTGCCTGCTTGGGACCGCAACACCGCGACACGTCATGGCTCACCTTCCCCTGCCAAGGGCGGCATGCGAATCAATGAAGATGGCACGCGGACTCTGATCGAAGAAGACGACGATGAGAGCGATGACGGCCACTATGCCGGCCCCAGTGGCGGGCAGTATGGCCATGGCCATCACCAGGTCTCCGATGGGTGGGATGATGATGAAGACTGGGATTTCGAGGGTGACCAAGTACACGACGAAGATGAGGATGAGGAGGCAACGATTCGTCTCCCAGTGGATGATGGAAGGAGAGAGAGCGGGGACAGTTATGGTCCGAGGCAAAGTGTGGAGATGGAGCCCTGGGCAGTCGATGTTAGACGGAGCGTGGAGAGGACGCGACAGCCTACGAAGGGTATTCTCAAACGTACGTGTACCTCCTTCGGAATGCCATGCTTTTCACTATGTAGATCTTTTACTGACTCTTTCATGCAGGTGCCGAGACCTACGACCAGCAGCAATACCGTCATGAACAGTCGAACCCTCTTCAACGTGTTCGTGCCAACTCAGACATCGCTGCTGGCCATACAGAAGCTGGTCCTCTTGCCCGAATCCCCTCTCCTGACCCTGATCACATAGATGGCCTGCACCGGCATCCATCCCACTCCTCTGGCCACGGTCCATCATCATCGACCTCCTCACTGCCATCATCATCAGACCCGTCGCCGCCTTTCCTTCCTCCTCTCGGTTTGGATGCTAACATTTCGCGATTCTCGGGTGCATTTAGCACCGCGTCAGTCGCCAACGCTCTAAAAGAGATTTCGGAGTCGCCGACATCTCTGCCGAGTGCAGCAGCCACAGGCGGCGCTAATGCCAGCGGAGCACACGCGGAAAATAGGACTTCTGCCATCTTCCAACATCCTAATTTCAACTCATCTGCACCAGCCCTGTCGACGATGGGCTCAGTTGCACCGCCGACGTTGACTCATCGGTCGGCCACGTCACCGTCCAAGAGGTTGACGTTCGCAACCAATTTGTCAGTATACGACACGTTCTCCGCGTCTGTGTATGATAGAAGGAGCGAGCCGGCGACGTGGAGTCGCTTGACCCCTGCGCTTGCGCAGAGGATAAAAGAGGAACTCAATTCCTACAAAATGGAAGAGATGGAAGTACACGCTTCAAGCCGGATTCAGTATGTCATTTCTCAAAATTTCCGACTATGCAACATACGCCTGATAATAATTTACCTCTTACAGCACACAATTCTTTGTCTGATTGGATCTGGAGGTATATTCTGGCTGCCTGCACTATCTACTTATACTATCCTCGGCCGACTACTACGCACCACGCATGCTACTTGACGACCCTTTCTCTACATCGCTCTCGTTGTGTCTTTTTGGATCACTACTTCCCCTCTACTCGCTCACAACCGCCCCTTTTTGACTTCTGGACCGGTTATCGCATCTGGAACCGCGCCTCGTTCTAACGACCACTCGCCCCGCACACCGCTGTCATCCGGTATGATGGACACCAGCCGTTTTCATCGCACCTGCTTTACTGCTCCTCTATTTTTATATCCATATCCACCCTTCGCTTTAATCTTCGTTTTCAACAAGATACCCTCCTCATCATATCTATGCAATCACCACTCCTGCATCAAATATCCAAAGCATACACAATACCCCTTCTTCAAGTCGTGGATCTCATTTCGCTCACAGAGGCATTGTGCTGGTACTGGGAGGAGCGTCAATTCACTCTCTCAATCTTTCTCTCTTTTTTTTTTCTTCGCCCCTTTCCTTTCTATTCCAGTAAAGCAGCTCGAGAAGCTCCTCCGGGTTACCATAATGCCCATGCCGCGGCAATACAGGGCGACATGACCTCAACTTCAATTCTTAAAATATGATGCCGGTCGAAGGGCCTGGCTGCTAGACGCCAGCTGGCAGCTTCTACGGACACCCATGTACTGTGTACACGCACCGCGGACATCTTTCCGACTCTTTTTTTATTCTTAGTGATCAAAAGCCACACTCAGATACGTTCATCCATCCATCCAACGCGTCCTTACATCAATTCAATACACACGTACGTACTCTACATATATCATACATCATATGGCATCTCGGTATATCCCACTACTTTGTCTCGCCGTTCACTCTCGTTGTTATGTTGTCTCTACTCTTCTTACCTCAGTGACCAAAAATTGACCTGGATCGGACATGGCGCAAAACATCAGCAGCCTTCCTGGCATTTGTCCAAAGCTTGCATTCCATCCGCGTCCTTCATTCGTTCATATATCTCTATAAAATCTAATAGCAGGTACTGACACTATTCTTAAATGCTTTCATGCAAACTGCCTTCCCTCTCGCAAGATTAAGCGCCCAAACCAAACTTGATCACAACGTCTACACTCGCAGATGTTGCTCTATGAATTTGTGATCTCATAGCATATAAACATGGACTAGTTCTCAAAATCCACCAGATCCAGATTGTTTCTACTGCTCTCGTACCCAACGTCTCCGACCTGTACCAAACCTGTACTGCGTTGCAGTGAGCACAGCCACCCAAGTGTTTGGCCGTATTGTGTGATCGGCTATCTCCTAGCAGCGCCTCAACGCTGCAATGATTTCTGAGATTTACGGTCAATTGTCACTCAACGCCAACCGCCATCATGTCCAGACAAGACAAAGCTACGACAGACCGATTCGCGCGCACGCTGAGAGAGCTTGTGAAGCGTCCAGAGAACAAGGTCTGCTCAGACTGCAAGCGCAATGGTGCGTCTTGCCAACATATCCAATGACCATCGGTGACTCAACATGTTACTTCCAGATCCTCGTTGGGCGTCCTGGAATCTGTGAGCGGCTCAGAAGCAATATATTTGACAGATGAAGCTGACGAAACTCCAGTGGCGTGTTCTTGTGCATTCGCTGTTCAGGAATTCATCGCAGCATGGGCACACATATCAGCAAGGTCAAATCCGTTGACCTTGATATTTGGACCCCAGAGCAGATGGAGGTGCGATTAGTTTCACTCGTGGTTGAGATATGCCTGCTGAGGTCTGTATCACTTCTAGTCTATCCAAAAGTGGGGAAATCATCTCGCAAATCTATACTGGGAGGCCCATCTGAAGCCAGGGCACGTCCCGCCTGAGCAGTATGTCTTTTGTTCGTCGTACGCTGTCACAGATACAAACATGGATGTACACTATCTAGCAAAATGGAATCCTTTATCCGCTCGAAATACGAATCGCGTAGGTGGGCGCTGGATGGACCGCCTCCAGCAGACCCCTCAGTGCTGGACAACGGCGCCGCGTCCCAGCCAGCAGCTGCTCCCATCGCACAGGCAGCTCCCGCTCCAATCGCCACATCATCTCGCCCAACCCACACTTCCACCAACAGCCTCTCTTCTCGCGCCGCCGCTGCCCCACTGACGACCCGCCAACCCGTCGCACACCAGCTCCTTTCTTCCAACTTCACCAACAGACCCACCCCCGCCGCCCCTCCCCAGACTATCCCCGCCGCTCAGGCTCCCGCAGCGCCTGCACAGCCTGTAGCGCCCGCCAACGATCTCTTCTCTCTTGACTTCCACGCACCGTCCACCGTGACGACTGCATCAGCGCCTGAGCCTAAGAAAGATGTGAAGCAGGACATCCTCTCACTCTTTTCCGCGCCGCCACCGCAGTTCCAAAATCAAGCTGCTATGTGGGGCGGAGCAGCACCTGCACAGCAACCCATGCAGCAGCAACAGCAACATCAGCCCGTGCCGCCACAGATGACGAGCATGATGGGGAGTAACGGGCCGGGAATGTGGGGTGCCTCGTCTGGCTGGTCAGGGGCGCAAGCGATGCCCGCGCAGCCTAATGTTTGGGGCGCGCCGGCGGCGCCTGCTGGTGTGCCACAGCAGCAAGCCGCTATGTTCAATACCAACGCGGTATGGGGTGCTCCCAATCCCGCCCCGGGTGCAGCTGGAGCTGGATCTGCTGATCTCTTTGGATCATTTGCTTCCGCACAACCTGCGGCCGCACCCAAGAAAGATGATGTATTCGGCGACATCTGGGGTGGTTTCAAGTGATCTAACAACTCCGAATGCGAACGCCTTTAGATCTACATCACATAGCTAGCGGCGGACACTGGATTTATATTTGGTTTCATTGCATTTCATTCCTTCTCGTTGTATCCTGTTTACATTATTATGCTGTGGCCGATGTTACCCCAGATCCTATATTAGTGGTCAATGGAATAATGATGCCTCAGAGATCTTCATGAACGGTGTTTGTATGCCAGACATAATTTTGATGGAAGCGTAGTAGGCTCTTTTTTCTCAACATAACTTTTTCTTGTGTTGTCACGAATACGAGCCGCTGGATGTATTGACTGGATAGCGACGTACAATGGTTTTACATTTGCCTCATATGGTTGTTTTTCTTGTTAGATTGGTCTCTTTTCATGAAAGGACTATGCCTTGATCGCGAGCCCCAGATCCTATATTACCAGTCAGGGAATAATAACAAATTGTGAAAAACGTTGCGAACGCACCTTCTCGATGAGCTTCCGGGCAATAGGGTGGAACCCAGTCTTCGCGCCCTCCCAGCTGCTCACAGCGAGATCCCTGTTGGCCTTAGCCACTGCCTTGAACGTCGGCCTGCAGAACTTCATCCTGCCCTTGATAACACCCGATCCATCGGTACCCGTGACCCACTTCGCTGCATGCTCCGCGATATTCTGCGCCGCCTGCGCCTGCGGGTCAGCCAGCGCCACCTCATAGTACCTCAAGCGGATCTCCGCATTCTGCGTCCCCGCGAACCCGTACACGCTGCCGAGGTGCACCGTGAGCGCAGAGGGAAGCGGTGCGTAGGACTGCAGACGCTCGAGGAACACGATGATCTGGTTCGAGTTGAAGCCTTCGAGGTCCTTAGGAGTGAAGGCGAGTTTGGAGACGTCAGTGGTGCCGCGTGCGGCGTCCCATCGTGCAGCGAGGCTGTATGCGGCCTCGGAGAGCGTAAGGTCGTACTCCATCTTTACGGGGAGCTCGACGCCCTCACCGAAGAACCACGCGTCGTAGTCGATAGAATCGAGAGCCTTAATCTTTTCGGGTCCACCGTGTTTCTCCCAGTAGCTGTAAAGATGCGCTTTCCATTGGGCGGTGGTGATGCTCTGCCCAATGAACGTCTCGACGTAGTCCTTGACATACGGAAGGAAGACGTCGAGGCCTCCGAGGGTGCGCTCTGGAGGCAAAAAAAATTGGCGTTCATGTTTGCTAGCATCCGAAAGACATTGAGGGTAGCGTACCCAAGTTGAGAATGAAATTCGCGCCTTTCTCATAAGGGATGCTGCTGTACGCCTCATCCGGATCCTCGCCCTCATCAAACTGAATCACAAGGCGCTGATACTTAGGGTTCGTCTCATAGTCCTTGAGCGAGTCATACAGCGCTTTCGAGCCGATGACATAGGAGAATCCACGCTCGGCGGGGGAGTGCAGCTTCTCTTGCAGCACGCGCTCGATGTAGGTCGTCCACCCTTCATTGAGCCAGAAATGGGACGGGTTTGCGTGTCTGTGTATATGAATTTGTGAATATCATATATGAGATATACGATGAGAAAATTATGGGACGTACGTTACACCATTGCCGAACCAGGAATGCGTCAGTTCGTGCACGACGACATCGACTAGTGAACGATCGCCGGTTAGCAAAGCTACAATTGGTGGGAATTTAGCGCCGTCTTCGTAGCAAATGGTTTACGCTGCTTACTTGGGGTCAAGAAGGTGAGGCAAGCGTTTTCCTTGGCACGACATCAGTGTGAGCACACAATATAACGGCATGACTAGAAAAGGGCATACCATTCCCCCATATGGGAACGAAGGAGGCAGAACCAGCAAATCATACACGCCAAACTTGTAGGATGTGACGTGTTTTTCTTCCTCTGCAAGGAACCTGTAGGGTGATTGAAATAACGAACTGAGCAACAAAATTCTGAATGCGGATATACACACCTCGTCGTGTCCTCGCAGAACTCCCAATAGGCAGCATCGATCAGCTCAGGCTCTGCCCAGATACCACTTGTCCATTCCTTTTCCACGGGCTTGGAGAATGCGCGGTAGCGTACGTTTCCGACGGCGATGGCAATAAGATACGAAGGGATGGCCACGGGCTGCGTGAAATTGGATGAGTAGGTTCCTAATAGACGAAGACAAACTTTGACAAAAAATCTGAGATTTGGCGTACCTGATCGTACGTGTAGGTCACCGCGTCTTTGCCAATCTCCTTGCCGTCATGAGGAGGTCCGTCGGATGGGGGAGAGATGAGTCGCGCGGACATGAGCGCAGGGAGCACGGAAGTCACTTTCGCTGAGTATTTCTAATGTATCATAGAGGAGCATTGAGATGTCGGTCTGTAAAATAGTGGTGATATATGCTGAACGTACAATCTTAACCCCAGGGGTGTCTAAACATCATCACTTATTGTCAGCAAGGGGAAAGTGGAGAATGTCATGAACGCGCCTTGCAACGGCGCCAACGAGCGTGCGTAGATGGGTTGGCATTGACTAAAGAGATACGGAAAGGTTTTTCCCTGTGTCTGCCTTTGGGCCCAATTATCAGGAATATAGCATCAGAGTGGTAGGCATTGAGACTCACTCCTTTTCGAGCCACTGCAGCGCAGTGCACTCCTCCGTGGTCCTGTACACAACCTTCACGGTGACCGTGGATCCAATCTTGAGGTCGCTCGGAGCCGGTACGTGGAGTGCAGCGCCCATTACAGGGTGCTTGGGCTTCAACTCATACTATACAGTGGATTTTCCTCTCAACATCTTTCTCCAGTAGTGAGATCGCAAGGACGCACCTTGACCGCTTCGCCGCCGACACTAACCGAGCTAATATCCAGATCACCAGTGTCGAATCTATACACAAGATCCGATAGCGTCAGGACTCGGGATCGAGCTAGCCATTATTTTGATAGCCTTGCAGTATTGAAGGCAGACGCACATAACCTCGCGCACGCCGTCTTGTTTGACTTTCAACGTATGCGTCGCCGATCCGCTCAGTACTTTTGTTTTGAAGTCGATCGTCCAGTCGAACGCGACATGCTCAGTCGCGATGTCTTTGAAGTTGGATTGAGAGGCCGTGTCCACTTGTATGTCGGTCATTTCGATGATGTGGGGTGAGATGGTGGTAAGTTGAAGAGAAGAAGGTTTTTAAGCGGTCTCACAGACGCGCTATATGGCGTGTGATACGCGAGATAAGATCGGCTCCAGCCTCCATCAGACAGTGCAAACCTTGACCCCGAGCTCCGAACAAGCTCTACAAATATGTACGACCATGCAGCTACTATAGAAACCCTGATAATTAATTGTGAGGAGCCGAGAAACAGCTACTTTCTGTGAGAAACCGTCCTGAATGTCATTAATTTTCATACAGAGTCACAAATACAATTCCCAGATGTAACTGGTCTTGTGCACATATTACACCCATTGCATGCCATGAGAGTCGTCGCAAAATCATCAAGCGCTCGCAAAAGTCCTTGGGCTAATTATAACATTCTCTCATCAAGCCTTTTCTTGCACGTTTGTAAGGTCCCTGGGTACATCGAGAACGTGGCCCGAGTCGTCGAGGCGCAAGCTGCAGATAATTGAGAACGTCAGAACAGGTCCATATGCAGAGATACTTATATAAAGCAAAAGAAGCAAGCTGAATGTTGACATACAGGGTCTCATCCTCGAGGTCGGTGTGGTTCTTAACGCGGAGGTAGATCATGGGAAGCGCGAATACCAGGCCGGCGACGAGCAGAGTCCAGGTGGAAAGGAAGATGTTCAAGAATCTGTTTGATGCAAGCCCCATGTCATGAGTTTTTGGTTCGTGAAGAAGGTACATGGAAAGGCACTTACGGCCTCTTGACGGCGTCCACTCTCCAAGATCCAGCAGCACCTGCTGACTGAATGGATTTATCTGTGGCACAACGGTGAGCAATGAGACACGGGATGTAAACGAATTTGTAAGCATACAGAATCCAGCAAAGTGGGCCAGCTTAGCAGGGTCATTCGACATGGCGCCCATGATCCAGTAGGCGGTCGTTTGCCACATGGCATCAAGGAGTCCCATGAACACATATGCAAAGATTCTGCCGACATATCCGTGGTCGAAGATGTCCATCTTGTTCTCGGGTAGCGATTCCCTGGTGTATTGCCTACAAATCATCATCAATGAGATATTTCCACTTGACGAGAAGGTAATATGGATATTTACTTCTGGTAGAAGTAAGCCCAGATATGGACAACAAAGACCATGATGAAAAGGACCGTCCAGCCGGAGAATGCGCGCACACGGCGAGAAAGGCTCTTCGAGTCGAGCAAAGCACCAATCAAGACCGAGCCGATCATTTGCGAAAGCCAGTACACCAAGTTGTTGAGCGAGCGAGCGCGGATGTTGAACAGCGCGTTGTTGTAATCGTTGAATTCTGGAGGTTGCATTGCGTGCAAATTTGAATGTGAGCATGGCGTTGGTAAAATCGATGCAAATTAAATCGAGACTCACGCCATGTATAGAACCAGTTAGACGCGAAGAACATGGGAAAGAGCAGGATGACGAGAGGGTCTTTTGTCAAAGTGAGCCAAAGCCCGTAGAGCTCGATTTTCCAGGACGGGTGCCTGGCGAGTGCCACCTTTGTGCCGTCCGTGCGGATCATTTTCAGGGGGTCCGCCATGAGCATTGGAATACAAACTCCAATCAGAGTCAGGACGAGGAATCCAATCTTGAATTACAGTCAGTACATTGGAGCCATGCCAGAATCAAGAAGAACACACATAGGTCCCATTTCCGACTAGATTCGTAGGAATTGTCAGGTCAAGTTCATATCATTTTCTTTGGGACTTGAAACATACCAGAGTTACCCTACAATTCGAAGGTTTGAGTCAGATGAATAGTCATAGGTTGCCAACTAGGTCAACGCACTGTGGAATGGAAATTCTGTCCAAGGGACACTGATGCTCCGACGACAGCGCCGAGGTTGAAGATACTCCAGAAGATTCCAATAAATTTGCCTTTCGTGCTCTCAGTAGCGTATGCCATCATCAACGATCCTTGAGCGGTCCAAAGAAGGCCTGCGCAGATTCCAAGAATGGCACCAGCAGCGATGACGAAAGGGCCGGCATTGGGATGGATGTTCATGGCACTAATGCGAACATGAGTAAAAACGATGAGTCTCTAGATCCGATAGAAGATAACTCACAGGAAAGCCCCAATGTAAAGCGAGTAGCCCGTCGTCCCGAGCAACAATGTCAGACGAGAGCCAAGTTTGTTGTTAACGGACCTTTGAATTTCATGCTGGTTCAGTAAGGAATCAAGGTGGGGTTCGAAAGAGTGCTCACCCAGAAAAGAAGGCACCGAATGCAAACGTGGAGTACAGCGCGACGTTGGCATTGGCACTAGTGGTCGCGTCAACCTGTCCTCCAGCTCCGAGACCGTTGAGAGCATTGAACAAACCTGCCCATGTTCCTTGTTAATGAAAGGTTTGATAAACTTAGAGATCAGCCCACCAGGTCCCATAAAGCACACGAAGCCTAACATAGCGACTTGGGTTACGGGGTGATAATACAACCCTTTCAGGCCGGTTGGACGTTCATAGACGGCGACGTCTTGGTTGCTGCCAGAACGAGAGTCCTGGTCGCTGTTGTAGTCGGAGCTTTTCTCTGCGTGGTCGGCCATTGCAGAATATTCGCCTTGCAAATGAGAGGAGCAGAGAACCAGGGGCCTAGCGCGAGGAATTCGTTGGGGATAAAATCCACAGATATAAAGCGCCTGAGATAAAATTAGACCGGATAGCCAGCTGACTGTTTCGATACCATTCATCAAAATCGAAGCTACACCAGACCCATTCAGGAAGCTACACGCTGCAAGACGATGGGTGGAGCATGCAGTCGGGCAGTTAAATGGAGTATTCAATAGAATAGATGCGGTCAGCCGTCATAACAACACTATCTGAATGCGGTTGCAGGGTACACAGTATCGGAGTGGCCAGACCGAGCGTTTCCCAGCCAAAGAGACACCTAGAGCCATTTCAATCTTCCAAAAGTCGTCCGAGTCCATCTAAATCGGTTCTTGACGAACTTCAAGGCAGCCCTTCATCCAATGGGGAGGGTTTCCACCTATCACTACTCCCCGGCGTATATGTGGCTTCAGCGGTCTAAACGCGTTGGCAATTGACTTATTAAGTCCGCAGATATCTTCTAGGAGCTCAGTCTGGAGCAAGGCAATGTGTAATTCGCGTTCGTTCGAAGACGTGAGCAGGGCGGGAGGTGGTAGGGTGGGGAGAGGCGAATGATCCGGAACAAGCTACCATCAAACATTCCGTAAATGGTGCCTCATGATGAAACCCTGTTTGCCTTCCAGTTCCACCTTCACCTCCTGTCTTCTACTTGTGACTTATCGCGTCTTCGAACAGTTGACTTATCTTGACTAGACGTATACGTGGCCTATGCAAGTCTTATCTCTGTCTCCCTCAACTCTTGAACTGGGGCACGCGACCGTTTGGATCATTGCTTCAGCGATAACAATGCCACGAAATGGGTTGCCAGAAGGAACAAGAAGCGTAAAAGATGATGCTGCCGGATCAGCCCACGGCTTCTCACTCGCATGCTCCCTCTATGTGCTATTCACTGTCTAGCCAGTGCAAACTGGACATATGGCCCTCGATTTTTGGTTATCATCTCTACAGATTCGCTGGCAGACCTAAGTATAATACAGAGACCTCAAAAGATCACTTTCACGGCCCATGTCACCCTGTCCTTATGGACGGGGCTCGACTCAATGGGAAGTAAACATTTTGCAGACCATGATGCCAATGTGCATTCACACAAGGTTGTTCTATTACAGGCTGCCTCGCACGCCGGCGTTTCTTCGTGAAATCACACTCACTGCGATGCTATCGATAACTATGAAAGCATCCTTCGTTGCGCATGTTGGACATCGTTAGAAGGCACTCGAGGCCGAACATCTTATCTTCCAATGTCTTTGCGTGCCCTCGCCCATGACTTACTACCATGATCGGTGATATACACTCACTGTCTACTCTCTGAATTCTTGAAACTTGTAAAATGATACCGCAACTCACGGACCATCTAACATTTTCTCAACACCAGCTCTGCTTGGAGGGATGCTAGGTCTCAGGGTTCTTTCAGCCTCCATCAAGTCTCGGAATTGCTTATGCATAATATCTTGCTCATCCTCTCTGAAACTGACTCTTTCTACCATATCAGCTTGAATTTTTCCATTGGATTGATAACTTGGCTATTCCTGGTCTTGTGCTACTTTTGGATCATACTCAGCATGCTCGAGCCGTATTCCGAGAACTTAGGGCTTCCAACAAGGACGGCGCTGCTCTGTCTTCCTATAACTGCGGGTATCAAGGACACACTGCACCTTGCGGTCGTCCGATAGCGCTATGAAGTGCTAATTCTGGACCCACTCTGAATCAAACGCCCCTCCCCCCGGACTCTTGAGCAAATGCTTCTATCGGGGAATCAGCTGAACAGGCATTCTCCGCTGGCGATTCCAAAAATAATGAGCCTTCTCTCTCCATCGGATTGAGTCAAAAAAGCTTCTCATTAATTTGGTCCATTATCAATATAAACGGCAGCGCCTACCGACTTTCCTGTGCTTTTTCACCCCCCAGTTTGGTCTCCAGGGCCTTCTGCTGCAGTACACTCGCCCACCATGACGGACCAGATCGAGAAGACGTCTGCGTACAACTCCGGGACGGATAGCGACAGGGGCTCGCAGGAAATCGCAATATACGAGAGACCTACTGGGCTGAAGGGGCTTTACTACCATCCTATTACACAGGTGGTTATGCTGGGTCTGGTGTGCTTTATGGGTCCAGGTGAATATGTCATGCTATGATCGCTATCACTCTGTGAAGAGCCGATGCTGAGATGACGCCCTCCGCACTAACAGGCTTGTTTAACGCACTCACCGGTTTGGGTGGTGGTGGCCAAGTGGACCCAACTACAAGTGCCAATGCAAACTCTACTCTGTACGCGACATTTGCGGTAGGCGCGTTCTTCTCTGGGTACGTAAACTAAATACTCGAGCTCCTTCCTGTCTATTACCTCTTAACTCACTATAATGAATACTTGCCACCTTAATACCTACAGGTCTATCAATAACAAGCTCGGATCCCGTCTTACACTCCTTCTTGGTATCACGGGGTACTCCCTATTCATCGGCTCATATCTGTGAGTGCAGATGCAAATGATTGTTTGGACAACCGAATTGCTGACTTAGTACGCCCATAATATAGCGCATTGAACATCCACCCTCATGCTGGAGCCTTTGTGATCGCGTCAGGCGCCATCCTCGGCCTTTGTGCAGGTCTGCTTTGGACAGCACAAGGATCATTGATGATGTCCTACGCGACGGAAAGCCAGAAGGGAACGTTCATTGGCATCTTCTGGGCCATCTTCAACTTGGGTGCTGTCGTTGGTTCTGCAGTCTCGCTGGGACAGAACTTCCACTCTACTGTACATAAACCCAACTTCAGTTCGATAATTCTATATCTCACATATTTTCTTCCACCAGGCCAACTCTGTCAAGAATGGCACCTATGTGAGTACTCATGAATCCCCTTGGCGTATGTACTGACTTTATAATGCTGCAGATCGGATTCCTTGTTCTTACCCTCATCGGCGTCGTCATTCCCATGCTTATGGTGCCTCCAGAAAATATGATCAGAACCGATGGCACCAAAGTAATGACGCCTCGCCACCCTTCATGGAAGGTCGAGATATATGGCCTCTGGGTCACATTGCGCACAGACCCCTCAATCATCCTGCTCTTCCCAATGTTCCTCGCATCTAACTGGTTTTACGCCTGGCGTGCGTATACCTTTTGATGTCTGAACTGGGCATATCTGACGAAAGTCTAATACAGAGTTCAATGAGTACAACGACGCACTTTTCAACATCCGCGCCCGGTCCCTGAATAACCTCGTGTATTGGCTTTCGCAGATGGTTGGTTCTATCGCGATTGGCCTCCTACTCGATAGCAAACGCATCACACGACGCGTCCGTGGCTTCTCCGCTTGGACGATTCTGCTAGTTATGGTGTTTATCGTACACACCTGGGCTTATTTCTACCAAAAGTATGTATTTGGCTGATGATGCACATTCCTCTGTGTCTAAGTTCTAATCACTATGAAACCGAAGGCAATACACACGCGAATCGCTTCCGCCCAATTCCAGCGATAAAGTCGACATCTTCGACCATGGTTACGCTGGTCGCATTCTTGCGTACATGTTCATGGGCCTCCTCGATGCAATGTGGCAAACGACTGCGTATTGGATCATGGGTGCTATGTCCAACGATCCTGCAAAGCTGGCGCATTTCGCTGGATTTTGTACGTATCTGAGTTTATCACATGCATTGGCATGTTCAATTTGACTCATGTCGTTCTTACTTCCAGATAAATCTATCCAATCCGCTGGAGGCGCGGGATCGTGGCGAGCAGATGGAGTCAAAACACCGTACGTGCCACACCTGATCGAGCCACGGGACGCGCGCGTCTATTCCATGTGCTGATAAATGTTTTTTACGTAAAGATACATGACCATGTTCATCTCAACGTGGGCGCTTTTGGTTGCCGGCCTCGTCTTCGCCCTTCCCATGCTGTACGTGCGAGTGAAGAATCATACTGAGATATCGGATGAAACTCTGTGCGTTTTGTGTATGCTATACAATGGACATCGTGCGCTCATCTCCAAACTTGCTGTCTAGGATGCGCATGGACGATTCCGGCCACATTCGAGACACCTCCCACATTGAAAATGTCAGGAGAAGAGACAGAACTGCAGCAAGAGAGTCAGAGAAGTAACACGCCAACTTACGACACGGCTATGTGAATAACGAAATTGTACCGAAGTTTCTATGAAATATCATATTGATTGGCCATGGCTGGTCATATTACAAGTGCGAGGATTTCGGCGATAGAGGAATTAAGTCATATTCCTGACCTGTGGTGTACTTGGTTTCTCACTCCTGCTGCCATATCCGGTTGCCCACGGGGTATGGTTCTAATCTTGTATAGCGATAAAGACTTAGTCTGCTGGACATTGTCATATTCACGTTACTTACCACGTAACTCGACCTCTAGGGATCCTTGATGTTGGGCATTCTGCAGCGGCCTGTAGCGCCTGGACCTGAAACTACGCATGGCGCTGATCAGCATGGTTGTGACCCGCTCACTCTCATCGCTCAACGCGATCATCCTTTGGTCGAGATAGCAGATCTCCAATATCACCTTGACCTCTTGGGTGTATTTCATAAGCTTCACCATGTTGTTGATGCCGCCGGAATCGTCGTCAACCCATCAACGAAAGTGCCCATCATGAGTGCAGCACAGGGGCTATTCCTCGCTCGCGCACAACATCGTTTTGACCTATGGATGACAAAGATTCTGGAGCGCCCAGAGCGCGAGGCAGGGCCTCTTCGTCTCGAGGAGCTGCCGCCTGTAGACGTCTTACTGCTCCTCCATGTGTACATGCTTAATCCCATTGCCTATCGCGAGGACGTGATCCGCGTTTATCCATGCCTTGCGCGTATGGGCCCCTTCCCATGGAAGGCTATAGTACGTACTGCGACTTCTCGGACATGAGTGCAGCCTACCTAAACATGCCCTCTTACAGCATTCCCGGATTGACACCAGCACATTTGAGATGACTGGCACGCCTGCCCAAATCGGCTTGTGGGAAAGCTCAACTGCCGAGCCGTTTGAGCCTCCTAAGAGCACGTTGAATTCCGACACAACCGATATTACATGCCCTCGATGCCTCTCATACAGCAAGGTCCCTTGGAAGGCAGATGAAGGCAAAGGTCTAGGCGAAATCGGGTTTCACCATGTTTGCACCCGATGTGGATTGGCCATTGACTCCGATGCGTTGTGTGTATCAAAGTTATTGAAAGACTTGTCCACTGAGGGGCCATTGGCGTAAGTGATGGATTGTATCCTTTAAAATAACCGCTCATAAGAACCTCTCCTTTCAGGCATACGGTTCTCGACAAGGATGGAATGGAAGAGATTGGATACGCGCGCGAGGTCTCCGACGATATTCGTGAAACTTTGGGTTGTCCCGGGGCCACTGATGGAGACCGTTTCGGATGGAAAGTGACCAGCGTGAAGAAGGCTCTGCTGGGAGACGTCCCCGAGAATGATTCTCTCCACAAATGGTGAGTATAATCGCCGTCATGGCCTCAGAAGGTTGCAAGTGACTAAATAAGTGCCCGATGCGATGACAGGCTATCCTACGTACTGAGCGCGTATACTCATTTTGGCAAGGCATCTGTGGACTTAAAAGCCGCAGTAAGATCATAATTTGTAGATAAGCAACCAGCTAATTTCATCATATTCAAGGTCTTACGCCAGGGTCGCTTTGTTCAGTCAATGCACGAAATTCTGTGGGCTGGACCTGGTTCATCTTTCCCAGGCAAGGAACAAGCGCTCTTGGACGCCGTTGCATCGTATGAGCGGTACTTTGCCTTGACGAAAACGCACGCACACGGTCTTGTTCCTACCCTCGACGTTGATCTTGTATTCCATACACATCAGCTCGCTGGGCCTATATACGCGTAAGTGAATTTCGTTTAAATCTCGAGGCTGCGTGCGACAGCTTTTGAAATTGATGATGTTATTCTATTTAGAGACGACTGCTTCAGCATCCTTGGGCACTTCCTGAATCATGATGATACCGAAAGCAATCCGGAGACCCAACGTAAGTCAAGTTATCTATGTCCTCTGGGCTTGTTACCCGTCTGGTATTGACTGGGATTTTGCTGTGATTGCGATAAATAGACGACAATATTATGCAAAGCATTGATTTATGGAATGTAAGACCAATCGTCCTCCGCTCGTGTCCACTCACATTAACATCTTGTCGCCTTTTTCAATCCTGTCAGCGCGTATACGGAAGACCTGACAATAATGATCTGCCCACAAAGCCAAAAACTGGCTCAAGGTACGCATACATCAATGCAGCCGGCATCTACATGACGAATATAACTATCTGCGCTGTTCTACCAGGTCACTGAGCAACAGTTCTTGTGAGGAAACCCTGCCCGCTAGTGAGTCGCACTCGCACCCTCACAATTTTCCGATAATTGACTTTTTATGAGTCTTAGACGACTATATCAACGAGAGGTCCTTGGATCTACCGCGCGACCCGCGAGGAGTGGAACGCCCGAGGGGCCCACCTGGCTACTGTAGTCCAGACCCACCTCCTCCACGACCGCCCGCCCCAACTAAGCCTCATGCTTCCAACGTCAGGTTGAATGCGTCAGATACGCAGCCATATAGCAGTGACGACAACCCGTATGAAAGAGGATTACCACCTTTGTATCTTCCTTCTGGTCCGGGAGGAGGTCCTGGAGGAGGAGGTCCTCACAACAGCTGCACCAATTGCGACCCAAAACCTCCGCCTACACCACCGCCGACTAAGCCCCACACTGCCAACGCTGAGACACACAGTGGAAGTGATAATCCTGATGAAAGAGGCTTGCCGCCTTTGTATCTCCCTCGTGGTCCGGGAGGAGGTCCTATCGGTCCGCGTGGTAGTTGCACCAATTGCGATCCAAAACCGCCACCACCACCGCCGCCACCGCCGACTAATACTGCCAGCGCTGAGGCACACAATAGAAGCGACAATCCTTATGAAAGAGGCTTACCGCCTTTCTACCGACCGCGCGGCCCAGGAGGAGGTGGCCCGCATGTCAGTTGCACCAATTGCGATCCAAAACCGCCACCAACTAAGCCAACTAAGCCAGGACATACCGACAATGCTACGACCCACGATGTAGATGAACCTGAGCGCATTGGCAGAGACAACACTTATGAACGAGGCTTACCGCCTCTCTACCGACCGCGCGGCCCAGGAGGAGGTCCTGGAGGAGGAGGCCCGCATGGTAATTGCACCAACTGCGACCCAGTCCGACCACCACCCAAGCCAACTAAACCAGGTCGTACCAACGATGCAAAGACCTATGACGAGCGCGGTGGAGGTGACAACCCTTATGAGAGAGGCTTACCGCCTTTGTATCTTCCTCGCGGTCCAGGGGGAGGTCCCGGAGGTGGAGGCCCACATAGTAATTGCAACAATTGCGACCCTGCCCCGCCCCCACCTAAGCCAACTAAACCAGGCCGTACCAAGGATGCTCAGACTCATGACGAGCTCGGTGGAGGCGACAACCCTTATGAGAGAGGCTTACCGCCGTTGTATCGTCCTCGCGGTCCAGGGGGAGGGCCTGGCGGAGGAGGCCCGCATGGTAATTGCACCAACTGCGATCCAGTCCGGCCACCGCCTAAGCCAACTAAGCCGGGTCGCGCCGTGGGTGCTCTTCAGGGCGCCACTTCTTGAAGTGCAGACGACAACCCGTCTTCAAGGGGCCTTCCCTCCTTGTATTGCCAGCTTTGGACCCAAGTTTCAACCTGCCAATGACCTTTTATTTTGATTGTACTTGTACCCTCTTTACTGTTTTATCGTTGTAATTGTATCTCAAATATAAAACGTCCTCTTCCTGTTCAT
Organism: Psilocybe cf. subviscida; assembly: GCA_013368295.1. Lineage (NCBI taxonomy): Eukaryota > Fungi > Basidiomycota > Agaricomycetes > Agaricales > Agrocybaceae > Psilocybe > Psilocybe cf. subviscida. Next base: position 4,121,119 of record JAACJJ010000056.1, on the reverse strand, counting down.
TCCAATTTCCTTGCAAAATTGATGATGGGATGGTGAAGTTATGTGCGTCACTCCATCGACGTCATTATGGGCGCTTGTGTATGCATTCAACATTAGCATGATCGTCATCTTTTGATCGATCTCCAAACCAACATCACGCTTCACTCTATTCAAGTTCGCGGCGCTACATGTGTGGGCCATTAAGATTTCTGAGCACATCGGCACCCACCTCAGCTCCCCGAATTGAATCTGACGTGTGATGCTTCTTGGTACCGGTGAACACTAGTGAAAATTGATTATAATCTGATGGAAACATGACAGGTAGAGTCTTCAAATATCGTCATGCTCAAAATCATTCTTTATCTGTGAGGTGACCTGCTACTTGCTATGACTATCTGCACAGAACCCCCTTCTTCCGGCCATCACAGGCCTAGGAAGCAGCAGTGGCACAATCACTGAAATTTACTTCCGTAGAGCGTGTGAACATGACGCGGACTGTGGGACTCTTCTTGAAATAGGCATAGACGCGCTGGTGCCGTGCCTCGACCTGCCTCCGCCCATCACCGTAGCACGTCATTGGCTAACCTGTCATCGGCTAAAAACCTGCGCGAGAGCGCCCGAGAGGTGTAGACATAGCGGCGAAGAACCGTCTAGAAACTCTTGATATCACCGCAAAATCGCGTGTTCTTCCCATCGCCTTGAACAGGTCGTGCGACACTGAAAGAATAACGCGTCGCATTTCGTTTTCCTAGTCGTGAAATAATGACAATGAACACAGGACACTAAGTGTACATAGGGAGTAAAGAAGACGAAGGGCGCAAGCACGGGCTATAGTGTAATTATACTGAAGGACCAAAAAGAAGAAAAGGGCCGAAGAACAGCGTTCATCAGAATGATCTAAGACGTCGATGTAGTATGTGGGAAGGAAGCGTCATGATGGCAGGTAGGCGGGATGATGATAGTTGGAGTGGGTCATGACGACGACGTCGCACGGAGATGGCGCCTCTGCGGTAGAAACGAAACATTTACTCGACGTGAGTATGCTCGAGGTTGGTGGTCGCTGGGGCAGCGGGGCGGGGTGGGGCAGAGCTTACGTTCGCAAGGAGAGGCTTGATGACGTTGAAGTAGGCAACTTGTGCGCCCTAGATAAACGGAGACATGTCAGCTTCTGTTTTTGTTGCCACTATGCTGCATTGCCACAGCGACGCGATAAGGACACTGTGGCATGAGAGGCGTAAAATTTCTCGGTTGAAGTGGCAGAGCCAGTCCGTCGAGAAAAGCGCGAAAGGGGAGGGGCAAACTAGAGTAAGAGACTTACGCGGAAAGCTGGGAGCTGGAGCCAGACAATGAAGACGCTCTTGAAGGCGAAGTACCAGGGGACGTAGTAGAGGAGGATAGAGATGGCGAAAGACTCAAGGAAGTTGAAGAAGCCGAACACGGCCCAGTAGGTGAGCCATTGAACGTCGTCGTGGGGCGATGGGCTTTCAATTGCCTTGAAGGAGAGGTAGGCGGGCAGACCCCAACCGACGAGGTTTGAAACAGGTGCGGCGAGGACGTTGAAAGTGTGAAGGAAGACGATGAGAGCGAGGCCACCGAGAACAGCGTATGTCTTAGGCACCTGAGTGCGCTGCTCAAGGTTGATGAGGACGGGGTATTTGCTGAGCTAAAAAATTAGATACGCGTTGAATATGCCTGTCAATGATGCACAAAAGCAACAAAAAAACATACCTCCTTGTCGAGCTGGGCGTTGTACTGAGTGGCCCTGTTCTGAGCCTGGATGAAGAGGGGGTGCTGCTGGACCTTTTGCGTTGCAGACATCGTTATCGTTTGCGGGGGTGGTGGTTGTGAGTGTGGATTGGGTTGAGCTGTGAGGTGACGACGGGCGTTGAACCGCCTACTTATGCATTGATGACACGTGTTTGTTTCAGTACGTCAGCAGCCTGAGCCCCACGGTGCGCCATTGAAATCCACTGCACCAGCGCCACGCTACATCATTATCATCATGGATACCTACAGTGAAGTCAAGGTCCGTGGCTCTTCCTATCTACTTGACACGCCCTAATCATAGTCTAGGCACTGCACCACTCGTTACCCGCGTTTTCGCCTCTCATTCCGACCTCCCTCCTGCCATACATCGCCCTGTTCACTCTCGTGCCAACCTTCGTTCTCGCTTTTTACTTCTCGACGTATGTGTGGTCGCTCTAACTTCTGCGAGACCCAAACTTATCCTCGTCCTAGTCTTCCAAAAGATCGTTTTGCGTTGAGGGAGCCCCTGGTGGCCATCGTGGCCAGCGCGTTGGGCGGTTTTGGAATCGTGGCAACATTCTGCGCTGTAGGCGTGTACGTGTAACCTAGTTGTTTACGCGCCATTTCTCCTTGCACGAAACACACTGTCCGAACCTGTCAGCATCAAAACCACACAAGGAGATGTAGAATCACCGTGTAGAATATCGTCGAACCCTCGTCTGCGCTTCGCAGCTGGAAGAATACAAGAGGTCAGATCGAACACAGTGGGCACCCGCGGGTTGCGCACCTGCATCTCTTTCGAGTAAGCCTGCATGTGCCCACAAGCGGGACATTTTTCTGTCACCTATGGAGCAGGTCAGTTTACGTTACAGAAGACCTGACTGAAGTCCGCACAAGAGTTCCCTGATCGCCAGTTTCATGCTGTTTGGTTTGCGTCTTTCTCTTCTGCCTCAGGACAGACGGAAAGGCTTCGGGGTCGGAACGAGTGGTGATTATCACATTTTCGTACGCTAAACAAATTTTAATAAATGAAAGGCACGCCACCGATTCGGTCAAAGACTCACAAGTTGCCGGCTCCTCATATGCACACTGCTCGCAGACAACGACCTTTTCGCCATCCCTTGGCAACGAGAGGAGGGTACCACAATCTGGGCAAAACAAGAGGGACCCTTTATTAGAGTGGTAAGTGCCTGGTCGGAGACCGGAGGGCGGAAAGAGAGGGTGCTGACCAACTTTGTGTGCTCGGGAGGAAGACATGAAGACAATAGTGCTCAACGAGGACGAGCGCCTAGCGTATCTTTTTGGCGATCACGTGTGTGACGATCGACCTCGATCGCGGCGATCAATCTTAGCAAACAAAAGGGCTGCCACAAACGGAATACAAGACCTCTGGTTCGCTATCACAATATATTACCGCTATCCGCAGATTCCACGCCTGGTCCGAGTCTTTTGTACTTGTTCTGATGACTGCTCCATTAGGTCCATTGTGGGTCCTGCGAGAAGTCCTCATATACCGCGACGCCACTCCTTCCAACTGTCAAACCACGGGCTCACCCAACGATTCACTCTTTGCTTTTCTCCCTCTTCGTTTACCCCTCCTCCTAATACACGCAGTGCGTGTTTGCACAATCTATCCGCGACCTCGCTTATATCGACGAACGCATAGCCTTATATTCGCCTCCACCCTTTGTTCACTTTCTAATCCATTATCATGCCGTCTCAACAACCCAGGCCTGCTCTGCCAAAGACCTATTTCTCCAACATGATCCACCTCTTGCGTCGTGCCAATACCCGGTACGCTGAGGCCGCGGTGTCCTTCCGTCGCGCATACCAGCCCACCCATCACGCCCGCAAGCGTGCACAAAAATTGCAGCTCTCGGTGAGCATCGACGCAGCCAAGGCCATCGACCCTCGTCAAGTCAGCGTGATCCCCCTCCCCATCCTTGCTACGCCTGCCCCGGTTTCGGAGCCTGCCCCAGTCTTGCAGCAGAATGCTGCCTTGCACCGCAGCCAGCGCCCCGTCCTGGAGCCCCTGACCATCCCCAGCATGACTGTTGTTGGCCGCGAGCGCGAGATTAAGCGGCTATCCAAGGTAGTCAGCAAGCGCCCTTTGCTTCGCTGCGACATCCCGCAAGAGGCCGTGTCCCAGGCCGGAGAGACCCTCAGCTCCTGTGTCTCCGTCACGCCCGAGTCGCATGCGCCCGAAGTCAAGGGAGCCATGCAGACAGAGATCGTCACCTCCACCAGCCTCGTCGCACAGGCGCCCAGCACCCTGCGCGGTCAGAATGTCCCCTGGCGCGCGGTCACCTCCCGCTGGTCCGTGACTGACTCCGAGCTTAGCGTCACCGTCGACACCAGCAGCATGCAGATTGAGGACTCTGAGTCATCAGCTATCGCATACTCGCCAGACTATGACGAGAGCATGATTGACCTGGAGACAGCCTCCCCGATCGTTGCTGAGCGTGTGTCTTCCAAAGCGGGTCGTGTAGTATTCATCCCCGCTGCCGTCCGCCCGGTCAAGCCAGCTACACCATCCGTGCGCAGCCGCAAGAACCCCTCCGTCCGCCTCGACGCGCCCATGGACATCACCGACCGCTATAGCTGGTTCTGCGACGTTCCCTACTCTGCGATCATGGAGTCGGGCGACTCAGCCTCAGCCTCATCCTCCTCATCCTCATCCGCCGGTGGGCCCGTCACCCCCGACTCCGAGGCTGCCTCCGCTGCCAGGGAGTGCCCGTACTCGCTGCCACTACTTGCCTTCCAGGTCTCAAAGGCAGAGGCGCAACCGAGGCCCCGCGTCCGTAGCGCGAAGCGCAAATGCTCCGAGTCATTCATTGACATGGGGTACGGCGAGGGCGAGGCACGCGAGCAGGGCGGCCACCGCGTCGCATCCGCCGAGAAGCGCACCAAGTACCAGCGCAAACACTGGATGAACCCCGCCGCAGCAACACTCCACGGCTCGGGAACCAAGCGGTCCGCCTCGTCCCCTACCTCCGGGTCTGCGGATGCCGAGTCTTCCTTCTGGCAGTGATCGATAGATTCGATTGCACACGACATGCCTCATTGTTCTTCGTAAGTCTCTTGCCCCGGCTGGTGCCACCTCATCTGCTTGATTCTGAACGATTTACGCATACAGTCTTTCACGTTCATCATCACGATTGGTTCGATGTCACCGAGTTTCCTTGGCCAGGGATCTCCATTGAAAACCCACGACCTTCACGCCTTTTTTGTTGTTCTTTCTTCGATGTCCACTACTTCATTCGTATTTGCATACCAACATACCAACACCACGCGGACTTGATTTACTTTCCTTGCGGACTTGATACACATTCTAATCCCGACTTTCTTTTCCTTCGACTATATTTATAATCGCGCCCCTTTCTAGCGCCAGTTTTCCTGCAAAATTCTTTTCACGATGTACTAGTACACTCTAAACCCCCACGTTCGTTTCGCTTTCTCATGTAATCGTGGATAGGTCTCATACCCTATAATATTGACCACCCATCCGTTTGTCTTGTTCTGCACCCTGTAGCCGTTACAATCCATCGCATTCATACAAGCTCCTCTCAGTTCTCTTCGAATGCATTATCACACTATATGACTTGAATCTCGTCCCACCTCGACTTCAGTCAATCAGTTGTCAACGTCGAACATCTGCCTGGAGTACAAGCTATTGTTTCTAAAGCGTACCTCGTGTCTCGAGTGCTCTTGAGGGAGAGATATCTCCCCCGACTCATTCGTATCACACGTTGTGTGTGCGATCTATTTTCGTCGGTCCCGCCAAATGGCCCCTCAGCATATCTGATGTAGAATCACGAGGCCGCTGCCATGTCATTTACGAAGCCGAATAGTGATTGAGGATATTATTATTTGGGTTGTGTCAACAGTTCCCCCGTGTCCCCTCGCGGGCTTTGAACCTTTTTGTCCTTTGTACTTCTTGACGTGGTCTCCAGGTGCTCGTCGTCGCGTTCACAGGCAAATGACGCAATGTGTGCGTTCTGTCATCAAACTCTGCTTCCCATCATTCCCACGATACCGACGGCACCGCGTCGTCCAACAGGTGCATCTTTCGCTCAGCTTCGCTGTTATTGTCTTACAGCCAGATATATTATTTAGAGGGCTTCTAGACATATGGAAGGGAAGGTATGCGATACCGAGCCTCAACTACGCAGGCTCTGCCTTCTTGTTGTCGGGGCACACCCACCGAGCTCCTCGAATTTGCGATGCGTCACAACTGGCGTAGCCGACGGCCGCCAGATACAGGGCGCTTATTTCAATGCCCTTGTACTCTAGCGGAAGTTTGAAAGGGGATGAAACAGCTTGACAGGCTAAATTACTGAAATAAATGCCTCCTCCACGAAGCGCGCCAAGCGGCTCCCGAAACTTCCCACCTGGCCTTGTTCTCAAAAAGGACATTGCCGTTCTGGTGTGTAAGTTCATTGAATGTCTTCAAAGAAGTTACGGGACTTGACGTCTTTGATAATTGAATGGGTCCATTCAATCCTGAGCAGGGGCAGAGCATGCTTCTGTATGATTGTTTCAACTGGACAGAACCCTGGGTTGGAGGACAATGGGTTACTACATGTTGCCATTGGAGACAAAATTGAAGGGTAATCAGGACTCGTGAGGTCTTTCTAAGGCGGTGATAGACTGTCAAGGTGCCGCGCACACTATCACAGGTTGTGAAATACCAAGTTGAAATTGTTGATGAATTAATACAAATTGGCGACAAACGTGCACCGAGTACAGTATAATGATCTGGTACATGAGGCTAGAGGTACAATGTAGAAAATATAAGGTTGTATGGCTAGTGTGCATCCGGAGGTAGGTTAGGGGATGTCAGAGGCTCATTCACGACACAACAGCCTAGTCTGACCGATGGCGCTTGAACCGCGAAGAAAGAGGGCTCGTCTCTATCGGCGAGTTGAGCACAACAGCCGTCGTCGCCCTCTTCATCGACGTCAGGTCAGTCGAAATCATCGTCAAACTCCCTTCAGACTTGCGCCTCTCATGCGCACTCGTTCGTCTGGCAGCCGGCGGCCTTCTGTTTCGTCCAGAGACACTCCGCACAAGCGTGCGCAGTCCGGCCATGAACGACTTGGGCCGCGGTTCCGTAGGTGAGGATGTCGACGACGAATCGTTACGGACCGTTTCTTTGTGGGCCGCATCAGTAGGAGCAGCGCCATCTGTGCCTTTAGCCGCATCGACGACAGGCTCTGCGACGAGTGACAATCCCGCCTTCGCGGCGTACTTCTTCGCCTGGCGCGAGGTGGGATCATATGGCCACGATTGCTTGAACTGCTGCTCGAGGGACGTGAGCTCGTGCATCAAACCAGGATTCTTCTCGATGAGTTCGCTAATCTCTTGACTGATGGTGTCCTGCTCGAGGACAGAAGGGTGGATGGTTTCGTGTGTGACGAGGTCGTTGGCGCACGCGGGCAGTGGGCGTTCGATTTTATTGGCAAAGCGAAATATTCCTGTTGATGAACTAGATGTTCGGAGAGTCAGAATAAAGGGGACAAGGGATTTGCGGCGGAATTGACTTACTCGTGAGGCTGCTGCTTTCCCCAGGGTGCTACAGGCTCGGAGCACGACTTTAAGAAGTCAATGTCCAAGGAGAGGAGGCTCTCAATCTGACCCGCCATCCAAACAAGTGATATGTCCGCCAAGTCGTGACTTTTGTATCCGCCGCCGATCTGAAAGTAAGCAATATTGAGCGCTACAGCAAAGGAATCGTGTATTTATTATACTAACGTCCGTATGACACCCCGCAAACCAGCACTTGGGAAAACATAGAGTCAGCATATGCAGAAGAGGACAAAAGAGCTCAGATGAACATACCTGCTTAACCTTTTGTCCCTTCTTCAGACCTGCTTCGCTCTGCTCAAACTTATTGCAGATCTATGTAGTATTCAAGTCGATAAATGAGATAAAAAAATATTTGAGAAAACGGTTAGAAAACGTACAAAGTCGGCGCGCATCTCATTGAGAGCAAGTGCCTGAAAGGCGTGCTCAACATGCTCGCCTATCAGGCGATCGTGAAACCCGAACAGCTTGATCGTCCGCGTAGATAGTGTCAGAAACTCTTGCGGAAGACCAAGGGCACCAACGGTGTCCCAAACGCCGACACATCTGCAAAAAAGGAGAAATAAGGGAGTCAGGACTCGGAGAAAGATAAAAAAGACAAGGCCGCCTACGGCCATATATACATACTTGACTGTAAACCTGTCTCCGTCAACATCGGCTCTTCTCTTTCCCTTCGAGCGAGCACTCCGCCACGGTTCCAAAAACTGCTCGGCCAATTCTTTCTCTAAAAGAATTAGCGAATACAGTCAGCATTTTTTGTCGCAAAATGGTTTCCTGCGTCGGAGGAGAGTCCATACCTCCAGACTTGCCATCACCAAGCTTTTGGAAGTTGACGAAGATTTTACCGAAGTTGTTCATGTCTTTGCGATCGAGAATGCCGATTTCGCCCTAGGAGAGAAGTGTACAGTTTCGTTGAATACTGCGCAAAACGAGGCAACACATACAATAAACATGGATATCATACGAGCGGTGTACGCGCCTCGCGAGAAGCCAAAGAGGAAGATCTATCCATGGAAGATGCTGAGATGAGCGGGTGTTCCTGATAATTGAGCATGCCTATGCACACACCTCGTCTCCTGGGCTATAATTGCTGCAACGGAGAGGAATGGGTATATGGAGATCCATGATTGACTTCTAATTAATGGACGTACTGTGCGATAAATGCGTACGCTTCTTCGACTTTGTCGGCTAAGAATAGACCATTACATCATGCAATCATCACAGGTTCTCAACACGAGCTTCACCTAAAGTACCTCCTGTAGTCCCTTTCAGCCGTCCAACATCGTCAGCCTCAAGCTGATTGAGAATGAGAAGGGGGGCCCACCTTCTACGTATCGTGAGTAGAGGTTCTTCTCCGTGCCCACACCGGATTGATAGAACACAATTTGTGGTATGGCTGGCCGAAAGCGGTCGTCTTCGTAGTTCACTGTCCTCGCCAGTCTCTGCAGTTCTGCGGTGAGCCTTCTCCCTCACAGTTTAGTATCATTTCGAAACATACCAGGACGTTCGTATACCGCGACCGTTGCACTGAGATGCCATCTTGCCATGTTCTGTATGCGTGTGTCAGGCGCGGCAGATGATGGAGGAATCATGATGCAGGGAAGTACGGCGAGGCTGATGACTACCCACCCGTCGCAGAAAATTACAATCCGTTTGTAGGCCTTTACTTGCAGCTCGGGGCTACTGTGTCCTCCTTCTGGATATGTGAGCACCCGGCGCGGGGATCTGTTGGGACTGTCGTGCACGACAGGCGTTGCGGGCTGAAGCAGGATCGAGACCTCTGGTGCTGATTCGTGCACCTCGAGTAAAGGCGCCAATGGAGCAGCGGGATGTGGAAGTGGTTGCATAAGGAATGATGAGTGGTATATTTGAGGGGATTGTGGGTACTCGCGAGCTGAACAAAGCCTGCTCTTATATATGCCAATTCCTAGATTTGATCATCTGCGAAGCGACTCCGAGAGGGTGTCGGATTTAGGCACACCAAGTTCCTTGGATACCGCCCGTCCCACTGCAAGAGTCAAAAACGTGTCAGAAAACCCTGATCATTTGATCCTTGCGTGCCTCTAGCGCTATGGGCGTCGGAAGGGCTCTCAGAGACGAGACAATTGTGCTTACACTCTCGCTTGGCTGCCTTCAGATTCATACACAACTCTTCCTATCGCTGATCGGGGTCTTCTGAACTGAGGCTGCGGCTTGGCCTCACGATACTATGCCGGTGGCCTGAATTGGTACTTACAGGTTATTCGGCCCCAGACCTGTATAAGTGGCTCAACAGCTGTCCAAGTACCCATCTCCAATGTGGAGCAAAATCGAATAAAGCGGATTCTGAACTCTTCCTTCGGCCTCGTATTCGAGCGATTGGTCAAATTTGGCAGTTATTGCTGTGGTGCGTTGTGGAACGGGTTCAACGTACAAACAGCGATGTCCGCGGGTCATAGGATCCATAACTTCGCCGTTGGCGCTAATCACTTCCAAGAAACGTGTCAAATTTCGTGGAGCCAAGTCTTGATGTATGTGGTTTTCAAAGTATAAGCTACTCACTCCTCGAGGAAGAGATCCATTTGTGGGTCATGTTCAAGGTCATGTTCAACCGTCTAGTAGAACAATAACCATTTGCATAAGGAACGACTGAATGCTTCACCACGGTGTTGCGTTTTCTCCCTGCGTTTCAGAAATTGACTAAGCGCTCGACGGAAGGCCCACAAGTGTCCACTTTTTCTCCGTGAAAACATGCTGTTTTTGGCTGTTTTTCGTTTATTCTTCGACAAGTCGACATCGCGCATTCGAGTAATCCAGAATGATGACTTCAGATCCAGAGGGTCCCCGTGCCGACGCGAAGGTAGATAGCCGCTGGTGGCTTGTTTTCGAACATGTTTCAAGAGCAACTGCTGGGGAGACCGCTACTGGAATGGCGGATATGAATATACAGCCTTGTGAGTGAGCTTGCGAGTGAGTTTGAAGTCTTGGAGTCCAAATTGACATTAAGGAAGAAAGCAAACGGGTGAAGAAACAATTCGGTCCTCTGCTCAGAATCGCAGGAACGAGATCGGCAATTGCCATCGGGAAGTTCCGAACAAGAACGATGACTCTTTGTCAAAGTTTCCTTGAAGTCTCTCTCTCCCTCTATCTCAGCCTACTTGATCCAGTTGTGAATTAAGTAACTCAAACATAGTCTCATGTTCACCTCGGTACAAACCTTCGACATATTTCGGACTATAGAAGGGGACCATGCGTGAGAAACTGAAGCAATCACGCCCTGTCTCCGCATATATGCTCAAGATTTGAGCCCTGAAAACTGCTTCTCGACCTGTTGTGACAACCAAACTCGCACTGTGACCAAGCCTCACTCCTCCTTTTAATGTAACGCTCTATATATGCGTCTAGAGTCAGGTACAATCGTTATACAACTCATTCTTTTCATCCATACTATTCGCTGAACCGGGAGTTAAGCTCCTTTTCTGTCAGCGAGAGCGTGGACTTCTCTTTGAAGCCTTTCTAGGAGGACATTTACCGCCAGTGCAATGCGTGCTATCGCGGAAGAACTATGATTTGCGACCAAATCGCGAGGCAATTCGGACAAAAGCACATTTGATGAGTTCTTTACTGGGCTTGAGAGATGAGCAAGCAATGTGCCCGCTGTCTGTTTCCTATGCTGACTACTGCATGTGCAGTGTATACCCAGTCAGTCTGATAAGGTCCTGCACTAACATAAATCTGATACAATTCTTCATAGGGTTTTCTAGTTGAAGAACAGAACCACCCGAGCCAACACTAATGTTGGCGACGCATCTCCGTTGCCGGGCCGGGATGTTGATGGATGTTCACCAGCAGCAGACGCGGTCAGCCTCCATATTTCTCTCTGCCATCGATACCATGCCTGCCACACCAGCAGGCGCCCCGCCCTCGCCCACTAAGCCCATATCAGGGCTTCCCAACTACTCATCCTCTCATTACCGCGATGTGCACATGGACACGGCTAAGGGGATGACTGCGATGAAGGGCTACGCCGATGTGCGGATGGCCACTGCCAAGGGCTACGGCGACATCCATATGGACACCGCGCGTGGAGATCCGACAGTAAAGAAAGCTGGCTTTCAGGTCTGGGAGAAGGAGCTGCTGGAGAGCGCCGAGATCAAGCGCAAGGCGACCGTGGCTCAACTTTGTATGTGGTTCATGTTCGTTCGCGGTTGTGTACTGATACCCCACAGACTTCCTAGACTACTACTTCCAGACGCTGGGATATATCGCGGCGCGTAAGGAGCGAAAAATCAAGTTTGACCAGGATACACAAGCACGGGGGTTGCAAGGGAAGGAGTATCTCGCCGAACTCAAATCGTACAGGGGCCGCGAGCGCGCGTTACTGCGCAAGAGGCGCGCCAAGCTCAAAGTCGATCAATTTCACATTATTGCTCAGGTAGGCCAGGGCGGCTATGGCGAGGTATTTTTGGCGCGAAAGCAGGAGTCGGGCGAGGTGTGTGCACTCAAGAAGATGAGGAAGCGCACGCTGTTCAAGATGGATGAGGTGTGTACCAGCGATATAGCCCAGATCTTGGCTGACTTTAACAGATCCGGCATGTTCTCGTCGAGCGCGATATCCTGACGGCTACTAAAACGCCATGGCTGGTCAGGCTTCTGTATGCATTCCAAGACCAAGAGCACGTATACCTCGCGATGGAGTATGTACCTGGCGGAGACTTCAGGACGCTGCTCAACAATTCAGGTGTGCTCAAAGAAGAGCACGCGCGATTCTATATCAGCGAGATGTTTGCCGCAGTAAATGAACTGCACAAGCTAGGATACATTCATCGAGATTTGAAGCCTGAGGTGTGTGCATTCAGGCTTTCGCTATTTCTACACGTCTAATACTCAAGCAGAACTTCCTCGTGGATGGTTCGGGGCACGTCAAGCTCACTGACTTTGGACTGGCCACGGGAGCACTGAACCCAAAACGGATAGAATCGCTCAAGGTTAAGGTGAGCACTGTCAATTTTTTGTGAAGGCAAATTCTAATTCCTTTCAAGCTGGATAAAGTCAAAGACAACCAGGTTGTCCATCGGTCGACCATTGAGAGGCGATCTATCTACAAATCCATCCGCCAGGAAGATCCACGTTACGCAGACTCCATTGTCGGTTCTCCGGACTACATGGCGCCCGAAGTGCTCAGAGGCAAGCCGTACACCTACTCCGTCGACTTCTGGTCACTCGGTTGTATCTTGTTCGAGTTCCTTGCTGGCTTCCCGCCATTCAGCGGCAGCACGCCGGAAGAGACGTGGACGAACCTGAAGAACTGGACCAAGGTTTTGCGCAGGCCGGAATACGACAAGCCAGAGGACCTCATCTTCAACCTGACAGATGTCGCCTGGGACGCCGTCACCCGGTAAGCCCCTCTCGCCTCATCTTGGAGCGCATTCCGTATCTCATCTGTCCTCCTACAGCCTCATCGCCCACTCAAGTGTACGATACTCCTCGCTCGGCGATCTCTCCAAGCACCCCTTCTTCAAATACGTCAAATGGGACGACCTGCGCGCCGTTCGCGCTCCATTCGTACCCGCGCTCGACTCCGAGATCGACACCGGCTACTACGACGACTTCTCCTCGCCCGAGGATATGGCCAAGTATGCTGAGGTCAAAGAGAAGCAGGCCAACGTCGACCGCGTGCGTGAGAAGGAGGAGCCGTTCAGCCGCGGTGTGTGGGTTGGCTTCACGTTTGGTAAGAACGGGCCTGGCGCCGCAGCGGCACGCGCAGGTAGGGATGGTGGATATGATGATGGCGCCCTTGCTACAATTTTCTAGGTGTCTTTCGTCGTCGATGTGGCTGAGTTGTCCCATTTCCATTCAAGGGTTCCGAGTAGTACCTCGCTCTCGTTGTATATCTTTTTGTACTCCTGTAATGCTTGGGGTCGTCCCTCTTTGTAATGATACCCTTCTGATTCATTTTTCTGTTCTGCCGCTTTACCAGAATTTTACCCCCGCGAAGGGCCTATATAGATACCATCCTCTGATACCATGTTGACAACCTGCTTACATAGTGTTTTTTGTACATTCAAAAACGTCCAGGCACTGTTTTCCTGCCAAAAACCTTCTGCCCGGTGCGCACGGTGAGAGAGAGAAATGATGCCTTCGGGTTTACAAAGGTGATCCTGGCACCACACATAGTACAGTTCACTGAGCTTAAACGATGTCATCCCAAGACTGACCTTGAACTATGCCATTCCAATCAACACACATATACCCTACTCACCGCCCGACTGCTATAGCCATTTCCATGAACTTGACACACCTCGTGCTTGACACTGCGGGCAAAGCGACATCTGTGCTCGGATGCATCCAAGGGCTGCCTACTATTATAAATGCTAGCTATGCATCGAGGGCTACGGCAGTATTCTGGGATGCGCTCCAGGGTAGCGAAGGAAGTAGTTTGTGGCTACATAAGGTGCCTACATATGGGCGCTTGATTAAGTTGGCATTATGGGATAATTCCCACGTACCCAGGCTATTATCGAAATTGCAATTGATAGTTTGGGAACTACTCGTAAGTTGGAGTCATGTGTAGTATACTAGGGAGTACAACACTGAAGATCGTACTATGACTCGCTACGGAAAGCAGGTCTTAAAGCCCTTGTAAACCAATACTTAATTTTAGAGATCCGGATATAGATCTTGTAATATGGTAAATACGGCAGGTCATTTGGGCCTAAACCCCCCGATATGGAGACAAACCACATAACCCACTGACGCAAAATTTTCTTGTATGATTTAACATCGTCAGGATAATACTGTGACGTGTTATGAATTATCCATCAGAAAGTCAAGCACAGGAGCTATGAGTCAAAGGCAGACATTGACGTACAAGCCTATGAATGCTTTCGAAGACTTCTTTGCAGCATACTATGCTAAAAAGTACAAAACCACGGCTCCAGTGATCATTTACCACGTAAAGCAGCCCTTATAGTACTGTCATACCAATACTCCGCTTTTGAGATCCAGATATAGGTCACAAGATAGGGTAAACGTGGCAGATCATTCGGGTTTCTACCCTCCGAGCTGGAGACGTACCACCAAATCCACTGTCGCAAAATTTTCCTGTATGATTTGACGTCATCGTGATAATACTGTGACATGTTATAAGTTATCCATGAGAGATTCAATCATAGCACAGGTTACAAACAAATTTCGACGTACAAGTCTGTGAATGCTTTTGAAGATTAGATTGGCATCCGGAGACAAGTCAAAGAAGACATCAGGATCCTTTGTCGATGCTGGTGAAATGGTCCGGAATGCCTTCGTAATGTCGGGAGTTGGATTTTGTAACCTGATCAGAAGCTCTACCCCCATGAGAGCTGCTGGATTGCTCAGAGACATATGAAAATGATAGAATATTCATGAATAACGGTCACTTACATGCTTGTGATTCTGGTGCCTTCATCCATATTGCAGGGAGAATTTTGGCACAAAATACATCTACGTCGACATGATACTCCCCAGACCTGGATGGATCCTCGAGAAAGTCACCAAGCGATGCATGATAGAACTTCAGTTCATCTCCCTGAAATCTCAACAAGGCCGCTAACTCGGATGCGCATGATTCGATCAAAGAAAGGCCATATCTGGTAGGATGATAGATGCTCAGTATGGTTTTAATGGGTGGCCTTATTGGATTGGGTGGCCATACGCGCTCATCGTCGTTGAGATCATTATGGAGGAGCTTTGCCGCCAGAAGATCTTTTGCCGCTTCTTGATCATCTGCTTGCGAGAGAATATACATGTATACGGCATCCAATTGGGAAAATGGCGAGTTTTTGGCAACTGGCGCAATGCCTTGTACTCTTTCCAGACTGAGCATTGGGCTCGCGGAAGAGCTTGACAGAAATCGCATTACTGTAGCAGCAAAGATGAACTGGCCTGAGGATTTAGTCACAATGCCGTCGATATCATTCGTTGACGGCCAGCTTTCACGGAGAGTATGTGCCAGGTTATGAGATTTCTTGATCTTGTTGAATTCTCCGGTAACAAAGGTGCGGATGTCTTTGGTGGGTGCATATTGGTCGCCCAAAAAGATGGATTTTACAGGAGAGGCGAGTTGGTTGAAAGCCATTGTAATTTGCGGCTCGACACGGCTAGCAACCAGTACGAGGAAGGGGGGACTGTTCGTCACCAGAAGATAATCAAGCGCCTGGATGATTTGCGCCTGGGACGATTTATGCTTAGAATCGCATTCATCGAGTCCATCAATAAGTAGCACTATAGGCCGGCGAGCAGGGGACTCGAGCGATTGAGGAGTGTCGTGTAACGGTAAAGAGAGGAGCTGGTTGAATTGGTCTTGAATCGAAGCACCGAATATGAGCGGGTTGTCGGAAAGAACTGCCGTGATGGCCTGTCGTGCAATGAGAGAAGCCTGCACGATCTGATATAGCAATGTTGCAACGAGGGGCTGGGCGGTACTCCTCGTAGGGTCCGCCCGGAAGAAAAAGAAGTTGGCGGCCAGCACACCCCTCTCCTTGCAACGTTCTGCGATTGTTTGGACGATGGCGGACTTTCCGGCGCCTGCAGGCCCGTTAAGCCACATCATGTTGGGTGTCGTGTTGTCAGAGTCCATCCATCGTTCTATCAAGCCGATGACTTTCTCTCGTGTCCCTGGATAGCACCTGACCTCGTCGGCCCGTCCTCCGGCATTCAGAATCGCATTTGTCGCCACTCGGTCGTAGAGCTTGTTGAGCGGGTCTGAGGTGCTATTCGCTGAGTGATGGCAGTCAAGTAGGAAGTTCAGTGGCAAAGTATATCACGTCAACAAAATTTGAGCACACCTTGCGCTTGGATATTGGTAATGATGAACGAGCTTTTCTTGATGCAAGTGTTCGTCGCATTATGGAAGATGGATGCTTTGAATGCGCTTCAACACAACAGTAGCTGGTATTCAAGATGCCCATTTCACGCACAACTCGGGCCACCGTCAGAGCGTCTGTGCCTTAAAGGTGATGCCATGTGAAGATCGCGGTCTGTGGGCGCAGAAGATGTGGTGCAGAGATTGTCAGTTGGCATGGGGTAAAGAGATCGTAGTTGAGCTTCTGTTCTGGCAGTCGGAGGATTAAGAGGCTGTGTTCTGGTGTGTGATTTACGATATAATTAGTACCATGATAGACGCTTCGTAACAGAGCGAGGCAAAGACATTTGCTCATTACTGGTCCGAGTCTCCTCGAACATGCCGTCGTGTGTAGCAGTAACAATGTCGTCCACCAGGTTTACCCGTTCGTATAATCCAAGGAATAATACGGTCAAGAGCACCAGACGGCTGAAAACCACCCCACGTCGCTCTGCCAGCCGTACCCATACATGGCAAGGACACGCCTAGGTGCAGCGGGGAGCCAGAAGTTGGGACGTGTGGGGTGACTGTAGCGGATGGGCGACGCTGTGTTCGAGTGCTCCTAGATATGGGTCCAGGACGAGATATCTGGTGATATAAATGTATAGAACAGAAATGCAAGACGATGTACCTCTCCTTCTCATGAAACACTCTTAACCCCCCATGGAGCCTATCTCTCGCCTCTTCAGTCTCCTTCTGCCGTCCCTTCATTCACTATTGTTCCTGCTCATGCTTGATACCTAGGAAATAGTTCAAGCATGCTGATCGCACACCGTTCGTGGACCAGCTCCTAGTGGTGTTGATACCTAGCGCGCAGAGCCCAAGGAAAGGTGTGCAGCTGCAAGAACGCACAAGTCAGCACAACAAATCAATAACCACCCTGCATACACAGACCTCTGTGTCAGTAGCCCAAATGACAACCGCGTCCACTCGTCTGCGAGAGGACCGTGCAGCCTCGTCGCTTCGATATTCATAGACGGCTAGCTCTCGAGTGTGCCCAACGCCCACATAGTCATCTTCCTGAGGCCAGGAACAAGGCCCAGTGTGCGCGCGAGGGGGAGCAGCGCGTGGTTGGGATGAAGCGCGTATACGCGATTTGGTTCTGAATGTGACTGCGACAATGGACATTGGATGCCCGTATCTTCCTGGTAGAGATGCGGCTGGCAATGCGCGTCACTTGCATGCGTCGGGCTCGCCCCTGCCACATTCGGTGTCGCGGTGCCCTGCCTTTATATACACTTGCCGCAAGACCTGAAAGCAGGATCCTTGTGCCCAGGCCGTGCCTTTTGAATTGGTGACATTGGCGGACAACCGGCCCATAAGACTGCATGAGAAGGACTATCGCATAGACGTCAGAGAACACTCGGAGAACGCGTTGCTTTCAGCTGGTATCGGATTTGCAGGTCGAGGGACAGAGCCAAGCCAAGCCAACCACGATGTCGTCAAAGTATATTTCCATTGCCGGGCCGAGATGCTGCACAGTGATAGAGGTTTGCATCTGCTGCACAGGCAGCCTGTATATTTCTCTCTTGCGTCGATATCGTAACTGCCACACCACAAGTGCACCACTTTCGCCCCTCAAGCCCATATCAGGCCTGGCCAACTAACCACCTCTCTTTACCGCAACGTGTACAAGGGGATGACCACAATAAAGGTTGATGAAGGATTGCGCCAATATGTGGATGGCCACTGCCCAAGGCTGCTGCGATAACTATATGGAGACCGCGCACGGAGACCTAGTACAGTCGAGGAAATTGGATTACAGGTCTGGGGGCATGAGCCGCTCAAGCGCCGAGGTCAAGTGTAAAGCGACGGTAGCTCAAATTTGTATGTGGTTCATCTTTGTTCGCGATTGTGTGCTGATTCCTCGTAGACTTCATTGACGTTACTTCTAGACACTGGGATGCATTGCTACACGCGAGGAGCGCAACCCAGTTTGACCAGGATACGCAGGCCCAGGGCCTGCAGGGGAAGGAATATCTCGCCGAGCTCTAGTCGCACAGGGGCCGCGAGCGCACGTATCTGTGTATGAGGCACGTCAAGCCCACGGTCGATCTCCACATCATCGCCCAGGGCGGCTACGGCGAGGTGTCTTTGGCGCGCAAGCAGGGTGTGTGCGCTCAAGAAAATGAGGAAGCGCCGCTGTTCAAGATGGATGAGGTGTGTACGCCAGCGATTCAACGTGGATCGTGGCTGACTTTTGTAGATCTGCCATGTTCTCGTAGAGCAGATAGCCACTAAGACGCCATGGCTTGTCACACTTCTGTATGCGTTCCAAGATCCAGATCACGTATAGCGATGGATTATGTCCCTAGTGGAGACGACAGGGGCTTGCTCAACAACTCAGGCGTGCTCAAAGAAGAGTATGGGCGATTCTACATTGGCGAACTGTTTTCTGCTGTGAACGAACTGCACATCAGGATATATTCGTCGAGACCTGAAGCCTGAGGTATGTACATCTACGCCTCCGCTATGTATACGCATCTAATACTCAAGCAGAACTTCCTCGTGGATGGCATAGGGCATGTCAAACGGAGTGGCTACGGGAGCACTGATCCCCAAACGGACGTAATCGCGCAAATTTAAGGTGAGCACAAGCCTTTCTTGTCAAAGCAAACTCTAACCCCTCGCAAGCTGGACCAAGTCGATGTCAACGAGGTCATCTATCAGTCAATGATTGAGTGCGGTCCATCTACAAATATATACGCCAGGAAGATTCTCACTACGCAGACTCCGTTGTCGGTTCTTCGGACTACATGGTGTCGGAGGTGCTCAGAGGCAAGCCATACACCTACTCCTTCGACTTCTGGTTGCTTGGCTGCATCCTCTTCGAGTTCCATGCTGGCTTCCCGCCGTTCAGCAGCAGCACGCCTGAAGAGACGTAGACAAACCTGAAGAAATGGGCCAAGGTTCTGCGCAGGCCGGAATACGACAAGCCAGAGGACCTCGTCTTCAACCTGACCGATGTCGCCTCGGACGCCGTCACCTGGTAGGCCCCTCCCTCCTCATGTCGGAGCATATTCCGTATCTCGTCTGTTCTCCTACAGCCTCATCGCACACTCAAGTGTACTGTACTCCTCTCCCGACGATCTCTCCAAGCACTTGTTCTTCAAATATATCAAATGGGACGTCCTGCGCTGCGTACGCGCTCCATTCGTGCCCGCGCTTGACTCTGAGACCGACACTGGCTACAACGACGACTTTTCCTCGCCTGAGGACATGGCCAAGTACTCTGAGGCCGAGGAAAAGTATGCCAACAAGGGGATACGGAGAGCGGGTATGATGACAGTATTGCCTACTAGGCTATTTTTTGCCGAGGTGGCTCAGATGTCCTGCCGCCACTCCGGGGCGCTGAGCAGTACTTCGTCCTTGCCCTCTTCCATCATAATTTTTTGCTTCTATATATTCTGGCCTCTTTGTTGTTTGATTATCATACTCTTGTGAACCCGCCCTCTTCTCTTGCTGCTACGCTGAATCCCTACCTGCGGGAAAGGCCAGTATAGATACCATCCCATGCTACCATGTCGGCTAGCTTGAATAGTTTTCAATGTACCTCGCAGTCCTGTGCATTATATCAGAAAGTACAACACAGAAGCTTGTATTATTATTTGCGACGAAAAGCAGCCCTTAGAGCATTGGTATACCAATACCAATGCTTCATTCTACAGATATGCACATAGATCCTTAGGTACGGTAAGGGTGGTAGTTTGTGGTTGTCGTCATTCCACATCTCCCAGAAGGGAGTAGCCCATGAAACCCATTGATACAAAAATTTCTGTATGATTTCATATCATCAGGATGATACTGTGACATGTTATAAAGTCAACTAAATGAGCCATGAGTTACAGATGAACATTAACATACAAGTCTGTGAATGCTTTGAAAGATTGCGAAGTCGCCTTGATAGTTTGCAGCAATGCACTCTGTTGAAGCTGGCGAGATAGTCCGGAGTGCCTTCGTAATACTGGGAGTTGGCTTCTGTAATCTGATCAGAAGCGCTATTGCTGTCATAGTTACTGAATTGCTCAAAGATGTATGAGAATAAAATTACAATTCATGCATGACTGTCGCGCACTTGTTTTTGATTCTGGTGCCTTCATCCATATTGCAGGGAAAACTTTGGCAGCAAACACAGGTATGTCAATATGATAGTCCCCAGATCTGGATTTGTCTGTGAGGAAGTCAGTGAATGATGCATGGTAGAATATCATTTCATGTCCTAGAAACTGTAATATGGCTGTCAAGTCGGATGCACAGGAGTCGAGTAAAGCAAGGTTATATCTGGAGGGGTCATAGATGCTCAATATGGTTGTAATAGACAGCAGTGGTGTGTCTCGGTCATACAAGTTGTCCTTTTGCGAATCGGCAGCATTACGGAAGAGCTTCGCTGCCAAAAAATCTTTTACTGCTTCCTGATCGTCCGCTTGTGAGAGAATATACGCGTAGATAGCATCCAGTTGAGAGAATGGCGAGTTTTTAGTGGCCGGCGCCATGCCTCGTACTCTTTCTAAACTGAGCACTGGGTTTGCGGAAGAGTTCGATAGGA
This sequence comes from Psilocybe cf. subviscida, assembly GCA_013368295.1. Taxonomy (NCBI): domain Eukaryota; kingdom Fungi; phylum Basidiomycota; class Agaricomycetes; order Agaricales; family Agrocybaceae; genus Psilocybe; species Psilocybe cf. subviscida. The sequence continues at coordinate 4,100,402 of JAACJJ010000056.1, read as the reverse complement.
AACGCATCACCGTAGCAGCATAGATGAACTGGCCAGAGGACTTCCTCACAATGGCTTCAGTATCATCTGCTGACGGCCAGCTGTCACTGAGTGTATGCGCTAGATTATGAGACTTCTTGATCTTGTTGAATTCCCCGGTAACGAATATACGGATGTCCTTCTCAGGCGCGTATTGGTCGTCCAAAAAGATGGATTGTACGGGAGAGGCGAGTTGCTTGAAAGCCATTGCAATTTGCGGCTCGGCACGGCTAGCGACCAGTACGAGGAAGGGGGAATTCTCCTGCACCACAAGATGGTCGACCGCCTGGATGATTTGCTTCTGAGACAAATTATGCCGCAAGTCACATTCATCGAGTCCATCAATGAGTAGCACTATGGGTCGGCGAGCAGGGTACCCAAGCAGTGAAGGAGTGCCCTGTAACGGTTTGGAGAGGAGCTGGTCGAACTGGTCCTGGATTGAAGCAGCAAACAGAAGCGGGTCGTTGGAAAGGACAGTCGCGATTGCCTGCCTTACTAAGGGGGAGACCTTGATGATCTGATATAGCAATGTTGCGACGAGGGGTTGGGCGTTACTCCTCGTGGGGTCTGCCCGGAAGAAGAAGAAGTTGAAGGCCGGCACACCCCTGTCCTTGCAACGCTCTGCGATCGTTTGCATGATGGCAGACTTTCCGGCACCTGCAGGTCCGCTCAGCCACAGCAAGTTGGGTGTCGAGCTGTCATTCCCTTCGGAGTCCATCCACCGTTCTACTATGCTGATGATATCCACCCGTGTCCCTGGGTGGCACTTGACCTCGTCGGCACGTCCTCCAGCGTTGAGAATCGCATTTGTCGCCACTCGGTCGTAGAGCTTGTTAAGTGAGTCAATGTTACTATCTGGAAAAGAAGTGGCAGTGACTGGATGCAGTTCAGTTGCGACGTATATTCCTCTGATAGGACATCAGCACACACCTGCAGGGGCTTGGTTATTGTTGATAACGAACGAACTGTTCTCGATGCGAGTATTTATGGCGTTGTTGAGGATCGATTCTTCAGAGACGCATCAATGGGACAAGTAACTGGCATCCAGGACGCCCATTGCACGCACTATTCACGCCACTGTCACGGTGTCTGTGTCTTGACGATGATGCGGTGTGAAGGTCAACAGAAGAGGTGGGGTGGATATTGTCGCCTGGTGGCATGGGGTAAAGGTCCAAGTGGTATCAAAGTCAATGCAGATCGCAGGTTCAACGTGTTCTCAGAGTTAGAGGAATGAAAGGCTGTATATTCTGACGTTCATGAGGAGGCCACGAGGCGTGCTGTAATTAGAACCATGTTCGCTCAGCAGTTTACACTTTGCGAACGTCCAGTTCACAGGGACCCATGCAAGGCGTGAGCAATTTGCTTGCCAGGCTTGAAGCTTTGAAGAATGAGTTGCGTTTGCAGTGTACATGAAGTTGAAGGAAAGGGCCAAACTTATGTACAGGAGTCACGAGTTAAAGATAAACAATGACCTACAAGCCTGTGTATGCTTTCGAAGATTGGAACATCCCCTCGAATCATGCTGTTGGCAACACACTTTGTTGAAGCTGGCGAAACGGTTCAAAGTGCCTTTGTAATATTGGGAGCTGGCTTCTGTAATTTCGTCAGAAGCACAATTGCCATGACAGTCACTGAATTGCCCAAAGATTTATGAGAACAGAGCTATAATTTGGCATGCATAACAGTCACATACCTGCCTCTGATTCTGGTGCAGTGGTGCCTAGGTGCTCAATATGGCTTTAATAGACAAAAGTGGTATGTCCGCCATATATAGTAGCCCTTTTGCGAATCATCAGTGTTATGGAAGAGCTTCGCTGCCAAAAAATCTTTTACTGCTTCCTGATCGTCCGCTTGTGAGAGAATATATGAGTAGATGGCATCCAGTTGAGAAATTGGCGGGTTTTTGGTGACCCGTACAATGCCTTTTACCCTTTCGAGACTGAGCATTGGGCTCGCGGAAGAGTTTGACAGGAAACGCATCACCGTAGCGGCATAGATGAACTGGCCCGAGGATTTCCTCACAATGGCTTCAGTATCATCAACTGATGGCCAGCTGTCTCCAAGCGTATGCGCTAGATTATGAGACTTCTTGATCTTGTCGAATTCCCCGGTAACGAATATACGGATGTCCTTCTCAGGCGAGTATTGGTCGTCCAAAAAGATGGATTGTACGGGAGAGGCGAGTTGCTTGAAAGCCATTGCAATTTGCGGCTCGGCACGACTAGCGACCAGCACGAGGAAGGGGGAATTCTTCTGCACCAAAAGATGGTCAAGCGCCAGGAGGATTTGCCTCTGAGATTGTTTGTGCTCGGAGTCGCATTCATCCAGTCCATCAATGAGCAGCACTATGGGCCGGCGAGCAGAAGACTCGAGCGATGCAGAAATACCCCGTAACGGCGAAGAAAGGAGCTTGTTGAACTGGTCCTGAATGGAAGCACCGAACAGAAGCGGGCTGTCAGAAAGGACAGTCGCGATTGCCTGTCGTCTGGTGGGCGAAACCTGAACAATCTGGTATAGCAATGTTGCAACGAGAGGCTGAGCGGTACTCCTCGTGGGGTCTGCCCGGAAGAAAAAGAAGTTGGCAGCTAGCACACCCCTCTCCTCGCAACTTACTGCGATTGTTTGGACGATGGCAGACTTTCCGGCGCCTGCGGGTCCACTGAGTTACAGTATATTGGGTGTGCTGCCGCTCCCATCTGAGTCCATCCATCGTTCTATCAGGCCGATCACCTCCTCTCGTGTCCCTGGGTAGCACTTGACCTCGTCAGCACGTCCTCCCGCGTTCAGAATAGCATTTGTCGCCACTTGGTCATAGAGCGATTTAAGTGGGTCTGTGGCTTGGTACAAGTCAGTTGCAACGTATATTCGTCCGATACGATATGAGCACACCTTGGCCTTGGACATTGTTGACGATAAACGAGCTGTTCTCAAAGCGAGGGTTTGCAGCGTTCTTGAAGACAGATGCTTGGGAGGCGCGTTAACATGACCAAGTAGCTGGCACCTAGGATGCCCATTGCACGCACTTTTCATGCCACTGTCACGACGTCTGTATCTTGACGATGATGCGGTATGAACGTCACTAGAAGAGGTGGGGTGGATATGGTCACCAGGTGGCATGGAGGCAAAGGTTCGAGGGATATCAAAGTTCAGGTTCAACCGGTGTTCTGAGAGTTAGAGGCTATGTTTTGATGTTCGTGAGGCGCATGCTATAATTCGCTTCAAATTGGCGGTCTGTGGCTCTTTGTGTTCAGGGCATTCAGACAGAAGCTACTCATCGACGTGTAAAGCACAAGGAATATCCCATACGCAGGCGAAACATAAATCAGTAATATCCAGGCTACGATATGCAGCGGCGGGTACAAATTACATTGTCTTGACTCTTGATGTCTTGATGGCAAAGAGAAAGCATAACTACGGGCACTGGGATTTTTATAATTAAGAGGGTAATCTGGGTATCATGTCGATGTGGGGTGGGTACCGGTGAGCGTTTGAACGCTGGGTATTGGCAACTCTAGTAATCCACACACCGTCCCTCCGATGCTCATATCCACGAGGAGAATGTACCTGTTAATATGGACACAGACCTACCCCGTGGATATGGTATTGCTCCCCAACAATTTCTTTCACTGCAAGCATGAGTTTATCAAGCCGATTGATGATTCCATATGCGATGGAGATGCCGATGCAGAACATGCTGGCAGAGAAAAGAGAAACATGTTACAAGAGGTCACACTCTGAAGATGGTACAAAGCACTCACAGATACTGCTCATTCTCGAGCGTATCCATTGACAAATTCCGAGGTAGACCATAATCTTCCTCCGAGTCTTTATGTATCACGTCAAGGCCATGATACTTGTACGTGAAGCGATCCAGCAGCGGACAGGGGGTGATTTGTGGCAAGGGTGTTCCAGTACGGAGTGAATTCGATATCATGGCTGGTATAGAGTTATAGCCAAGTACATCACGCAAGAAAGAGAGAATTTGACGCACAGACCACAGCAAGGATGTCCCCTTGAAAGCCTGGATCCATGAACCTTGTCCGCCGCAGAAACGCGCGCGACCAGGACGGCTCGAGATGTTCTAGAACAGAAACCAGATGCGATAAAGAGTACGCCAAAGCCCTATCAAACAATTATGACGATCACACACTGATATGATATGAGCAGTACTCGTACATTTGGAGGTCTGCTACTGCCTGATACCGCTCTGACGGCCAGCGGCCTCTCAATGAAAACTATCACAACAATTATCTTTTAAAGCAGATCTTGCAGTTGATGGGGAACGTACGCACCTCATACCCAACATTCGTCCGCAGCGAGTATGATCGCGTTAGTTTACTCCTCAACGCGAGCAAGCTCACGATAATATCCTGGATCTCCTCCTTGTGCTTTGTGTTTGCAAAAGACAAAATCGCGCAATATATGGTTCCCATTTCGGCTGAAGTCGTCGCTAATAAGGTTCGCTCGTAACGACGGATGGTAGTGGCCGGTGGGAGGAAGGAGGCGATGCTGGTAGTGAGAGGGTTGAGTTTAGGGGCATAATAGCGGAGGGGTCGGAACTGACAAGGCGGCAAATACACCCGCCGAAACAAGAAGGGTACGTTTCTGTGCAAATTGGTTATCACATAGAAAGCTTCAATCTTCAAAATCACAAACGTGCCCAGAAAACCTGGTATCCAGTACCCGGGGAGCCAGGATTCACAACATGTTGGTCCTGGTAAGAGAAACCAACGACCAGAACAGCAGTGACAAAGAATACGATATTCATCAACTGAGGAACGGGCCAATACAGTCGTGCAAAGAAGAAGAAGGGGAAACACACGAAGCAAGTTGCAGCGAGACCGTATGGGCTCCCGTTACCACTTCCGGTGGAAATGTACCTACACAATATAGAGAGTGAGACGAGTTTGCAAGTTCAATGGAGATCATGTCAGATCCTACCACATTACCATCCCCGCTACCCCACCAAAGAACGTGGAGGTGATCCTAGCGACTAGGATGAAAGTCGTGTCGCCTCTGAAACGCGAGAGGGATAACTGTCCCATAAAACTGCAGAAGATATTAGAGATCTCGCAATGAAGATGAGCACCAACACCACTTGCATTCCCCAAGAAAACCGATTCACTATGCGCAAATCGAGTTGAGCAACCCCTCTCATGCGGAAATCGCCTCAAATTGAAATGCTCAAGTACTCACTAATCGCAAACGCCGCAGAATTTCTAATAAAATTCGGCAAGCAAAGTAACACCGTCAACACCCCCGCTTTCAATGCATACAACGAGTTGCCCCCGCCCAGGCCGATTACAAACCTGGAAATCTGGTTGAAAAACCACTCGAAGGCGTTGCGAGGCGGGAGCGAGTCTGGGTCGCGTTGTCGGGGAAGGCCGAGGTTCGTGGACTCGAGTTCCGGTTCGTACCACGTTGCAGAGTTCGTTTTGGAGTACGCCGTGGTGGTGTTGATACCGGCTGCACCTGGTCCAATACCGGTGGCTTGGTCGAGTTCCTTTTGGTAAAATCCCTGAATGACGTCTAACAAGGAACAAATTCAGTGCGTCAATCATTTACACAACACCAGGGAAAGCGACGAGAACTGACCTGGATCATCATCCTCGTCTATTATTTGCTCAGCGTTAGGGCTGTCGGCGACGCACCATGGCGTCCAAGTGAATAAATGGGCGACAGGTGTCCACAACTTTGGTTCAGGTCGTTCGGCTTCCAGACGCAGTATTTCATCGAGCTACATGCACGCCCATTGAAGTTAACTCATGTAAAGTGATTGGTTTTGGCACCCTTATAATTGGGCGAGAAGGAAGGAAAGAAAAAGAATAAGGACACACCATCTGGATGACGATACGCCCCATCTGTATCAAGTTGTATTGATACACATAACAATGGAAGAGATACCGATGAGGCGGCATCTCAGGCGAGTCTTTCAGCCCAGGCGTGCTGGGCTCCTGGGCACCGGGACTGTTGGTGCGTTCGTGCGTGCCACTCCCTTCACTGTGCTTGTAATCGTCAGCACCGTCCTTTCCAGCATTCTCCAGGTTAGGGTTTGCGAAGTGATTCGCGACAGAGCAAGGGGAGGACTCTCTCATCCTGGTCTCTGGGAATATGCCATCATGTGTAGCAGCAACAATGTCGTCCATCAGATACACGACGTCCTTGTTGGGTGTTGTCTCTCCCATATTATCACGATTACGGTTGCCAGACAGCGAGGGGGCACCCCTGTCAGCCATACTCATGCGTGGCAAGGACTCATCAGAGCGCAATGGGGTGCTAAGAGGTGAAGCGTGCGGGGTGACAGCAGGGGGCGGCACGACGCTGCGTTCGAATGCTCGTAGATATGGGCCCAGGACAAGATGTCTACAAAACGTTTAACATCAATTAACTAGATGCGTAGCGCAGAGAATAGAGAATGATGTACCTTTCCTCCTCCTTGAACACTCTTAACCCCTCCTGAAGCTTATCCCTCACCTCCTCAATCTCCTTCCGCCTTTCCTCCTTTCGCTTTTGTTCTTCTGCACGCTTGATACCGAAGAAATGCTTCAAGCGCCCGGACTGCACATCGTCGGTGAGCCAGCGCTTGGTGGTGTTGATACCAAGCGCACAGAGCCCAAGGAAAGGCGTGCAGCTGTAAGAAGGTATTCGAGACAAGTCAGCACCACGAATCAATAATTACTTACGACACACGGACCTCTCCCTCAGTAACCCAAATGTCAACCGTGTCCACTCATCTGCGCGGGGATCATGCAACCTCGTCGCTTCGAGATTCATATACCGCTGACTCTCGAATGTGCCCACCGCCCACTCGGCCTTCTTACTGGACAGACGCGGGACGTCTTCGTGGTTACCGCCGTGCTCGTGCTTGAGGCCAGGGACATGACTCAGCCCTCGCGTGAGGGGAAGCATCGCGTGGTGGAGATGGAGCGCATGTGCGCGATGCGAATAGGCCGTTGTATCTGATTCTGAATGTGACTGCGATGCTGCATGCGTATGATTTTGTTTGAGATGCGGTGGGCCTGTCCCAGCCATATTCGGTGTCGCGGTGCCACTCCGCCCACCTGCATGCACGCTTGCCACACGAATTCGTATCTCCGTCTCCGGCCTCAATCCCGGGAGACTTTGGCTATGGTTGAGCGTCGCAAAGTGCAATTGTGCATGTGCATTGTTCGACGCACGTCCGTGACGGTGATGGGGCTGCGCTGGGCTGCGCGTACCTGTAGCGCGCGACATCTCCCTCGCGTGAAGAGTTGCAGGAAGACTATCCACACGGCGGGGCGTGAATTTGTGGCCCTGCCCACGTTCCGCCCCCGCAATCATCCCGCCTCCGCCTGATCCTATGCCTCCTCCTTCTCCCACTACTGATATCGTATCCACGGACGTCATTGGTCTACTATCCGGGTTTACCCCAGCATGGGTACTCAAGCCTGCTTCGACCAACCCAAAATAAATCCCTAGCCCGTCCGCCCTCCCCGCCAACCTTCTACAGAGCTTATGAAAAGCATCAAAATCGCTCGGTGCGAAGCGTGAATAAATGAGGTCGCTGTGGAGGAGTCGGCCAACGGCCGCAAGATGTGCAAGGGCAGATTCAGCGGCGCGCGTCAGGGCGCGTGCGGACGCGAGGGTGCTAGCATAGGGTGCCACCGGAGATGAGTTTGTAGCTTGCGAGTCTGGGGTTTCCTTTTCGTTGGCGGCGCCACCGCTTTCCTTGTTATTAGGCCTGCTGTGGTCATGCTCTGGAGAGTTCTCATCATCTCCTTGCTCGGCACTTCGTCTAAGCGTGGCCGACATATCATCATATGGTCCTACGGCCAGCAATTCTATATTCTTGTCCAACATGCCCTCCAGCGGGGTCAACACCGCAACCAGCCGTGTCGTGAACAAGGTCGAGACCGTGCTAGGGAACACAATGAGGGAGACCACGATACATATCGCGGTATGCAGTGCGAGGGGAAGAACGACGCCGCGCCCGGAGTCGTAGAAGGGGTAGGGGAAGATGCAGGCTGTTGTAAAGGAGATGTCTGTTTCGGGATGGGTGGAATGAAGGGAGGAGTTAGAGATTAAGATTACAAGTATAAGCGTTAGATACCGACCGAGACAGATACAAGCAAGCACAGTCGGGACAAAATATGGCCCCGGGCCCTTCCGTGCGCGGATGAACAGAAAGGTGGCCGATCCCAAGAAGGCGAAAACGGCCATAATGATAGAGGGCTGCGTATGTCAAAATCAAAGGTTCAATATAGAAGATTCAAATTTGAAGATTCAATCATCAGGACAAATCTTGCGAGAAGATGAAGGTGGTGATACACACCGCAGCCTCAATGTACCGCCCGGTTGCAGCTTCAAGAAATGTTACGTTCGGATCGCGGTAGTTGCGCGACAGATTGGCGAGGAAGATACCCAAGGATGCCCACCTGGTAGATGGGTGTCAACAGAGTACGGGAAACGTGGTAGACGTAGACTTACGCCCACGCCAGACAGACAAAAAAGATGATGAGGATCTCGCGTTCCAGCATCATGAGGAAGGGGTCGCTCGGCGGAGAAAGAAACGCGACTGGAGGGCGTGGTTTCGTGAAACAAGAACGAGTATGATGCAAGGGAGCGTACCTGTAAGAATGAGGATGCTAGCCTATCTCTTCGCGTCAGTATCACTACAATTTACAAAATGCAGTAGCCAAGGAGGATAGCTTGACCGCATTTATTGGCAGACGCACCTGTCCCATCTCCCTCTCCACCGCTGGAATCACAAACAACACCAGCGAAATCCACGCCACGAGCGCACATCGTATCACTGGCTTCCACTTTGCGAATGTCCAGTTCGCTGGGACCCATTCGAGGCGTGATGTGAGGAACGTGAGCCATTTCGGTTTCGGTTTCGGTCTCGATTTTGTTTTCTTCTGTGCAGAGCAATTCTCCTTTGGCGAATTGTTCGCCGTAGCTTTTGCAGTTGAAGGAGTGAATTCGTTAGAAGATGGTGAGGGGGATGTTGATGATGATGATTGCCGAGAGAGGGGCGGGATAGATTTCTCGCGTAATGATGGCATTGTGGCTGTCTTGCCAGTCTTCACACTTGTATTCATGGTACCTTGTTTCTCTTCTGTGTTGAGCCTCGGTGGTCCATTCTGAGGGCGAAGATACGTTGGTGCTGCTAATGGGCGAAATGTCTTGGGTTTGTCAAACAGCTATATGTTGTCGTATGTTTTTTCGGATTTCGTTCGATCGTCTGAATCTGCAATCATCTACACCCCGCCCGGATAGCCGGGCCGTTCGACAGCCTTAGGCGCCCAGCGCCACCCATCAAACGCCCACCACGTCCAGGTCCTCCCAAGTCGAACGTAAGCTGTTCGTCGCCTCGACAGTCATATCGTGCGTTAGGTCGTATTGAGAGCCCTGTTTATTGCTGTTCGTCTTGGTGCTGGCCGTTCGAGATTTGTGAGTTGATCTCGACACTTATACTTATGGATGATGGGATATGTCATGATTGTCAGAGAACGCCTTTCACAGGCTGGATATAAGAAGAGCAGTTGTACAACAATGATAGTGCTCTGCTGGGTATAAATGCTTTAATAAATACTGTTGTCTGATCATGGCAACGTCCGGAGTGTGGTCCCACCAGCAGAAGGAAGTCCTGCGCCATTGGACCCGCGCTTGGAACCTTCATAGTCCGTGCCAGCATCCATGAGCACATACTTTCCTCCTTCCAATTTCACATCCAAATACAGCTCATGGCTGGTCGAGCCCACGCCCAACCAAAGCGGCGTCACCCCAAGCCACGCGCCAAACTTACTTGCCCATCGCCTACGCCAGCCACTCCCATGCGCATAATGCGCCTCGTGCTTCGCATTGAACATACCCTCCCACCTATATGCCGGGCGAACGCGAATGCCCGAGTAATTGTGGTCCGTTCCGGGTCCTGTACCCAGCGTCGACGTCTGCCCGCCCTGCGTGAGCACGTCGACATCCTCCATGGCGAGTTCGCGTCTGTCGTCGTCAACATGGAACATTATTGCTTTTCGTGAGTCGCGGAAGACAGCGTCGTTCAAACGGAGGTAGAGCTTATTGAGGAAGCCGGTGTGGAAGAAGTCTCCCCAGCGCGGTTTGGTATGCAGGAGACCACGCTGTTTGAGGAATGTCTCCAGAGCGGCCCGCGGGAGTGGGGTATATGCGATACATGTCCGGTAATGAGGGTTGAAGTCTGTGGGGTATTTCTCCAATCCTGAGACAGTATCGTGGTTGCGCCTCCATAGATCGTCCTACTCTTTATTCAGTGACTGGGTCTTCCATAATACCGCGAAAGAAGCTTACCCAGAAAATATACCACCACGTTGCAGCTTCGGACTTCGATACTGCAGAAAGCCTGAAATACGCAGAGCTGAAGACCCTTTCACTGTTGCTCATCAAGCGACAGACTCTTTGATCTTTCTCGAACTCGATTGAGCTCTGCGCAAGACCGTTGGGATCCCTTGGGCGGTCATACACGAACGTCAAGGACTTGTAACTTAGCACCTTCGCCTTCCACCGGAACTCCTTGCGATGGTGGCGTCGGTATCCAGCCAAAACCTCTTCAACAGCAAACAAGCGCTCGTCAATGAGCTGCTTGTTGATGGCCAGGAAGCGCGCCAATGTCGATGTCAAGTCGAAGTCGTCGTTCAGGCCAATGACGTCTCCCCCGGTTTGCACGCCTTTCGCGAATTTCAGCTGGATGTCGAACCCGCTTCCAAGCTGCATGCCCTGCCATGCTAGGTGTCCGCGTCTCTTGATACTTAGCACAGCATGCCCATAATGCTGCTGGCTGACGGCATGATACCGGCTCCCACAACACCAACTGCCCTGAGACCCGACAGGCTAGGAAAATGGAGATGTTGTGAGTGCGTCTTCCCTCAAACTAGTCATACAACCCACCTGGAAGTGATCGTACGGCCACTGTACAATTTGACCCTCCAATGCTCTAAGAGACATTCGAATCAAACACCGTTGCTGAACGGCTCGACTCGAGTTCTGTTCAATATATGCTCGCAATTCGGACGCCCCCTTAGCTACAGCATATTGGCCATCGTCATAGCGGATAACCTATGGTCATCGGGTAAATGTTGCTGCGTTCAGCAGTAGAGTAGGAAACGAGTTGTCGTCCGAAAGTGCTCACCAGTGTAGGAGGAAACGGGATCCACCATGCATTTCCGAAGAAGTTATGACAACCAGGTGCGCCTTTATCTTCCTCCTCATCTGCTTCCAGCGGTTTCCAATAACTATCCGGACCGATGAAGTTCTTCAGGATCACGTCCTCCAAGTGTTGGTACAAAGCGAAATCAGGCCCTGAGGACAGCTCGACCGCACGATTATATTCATATGAACCAACTTCCCTAAAAATCTGGGAAACAAAAGAAGGTCAGCGGCCTCAAGGTGAGTGGTAATAATCAAGGAAGGCACCTTGAGATTTTCAACATGTCGCTCTCCAGGAGTACCCATAAAATCGAGTAAATAAGGAGGAAAGCGCGAGTCACGAGACTGTGCAAAAGCCATCGGTTGTTTGGGGGGTATAGCACAATCCAGGTCAGTGAGCATCAGCGCCGTGATGGATTCCTGCCAGATGCGCCGTTTGGTGTGAATAGAAGTGGAGGACGTGTCCAATCTTGGCGAAAAAATATCGACGCCTGCAAAGTATGAACATGTAAATACTACATACGCTGCTTATAGCAGCATGTGCGCACTGAAATCGATTCTCCTAGTTAAGCCTGTATAGTGTGTAAGTTTCTACTGAAGATCGCGTTCAAGTTGAAATGCCTAACGTTTGACATTGCGCTGCATCCAAGCGAAACTGATAACTGAGAAATCTGCCAAACAGGTCAGCATACTAGCAAAGTATATAAAGTAGAGTACCGACAAAAGCCCAGGCCGTAAGTTATAACATAAATACTAGATTGTCAGAATTAGGTTAACTGCTCATGGTTCGACACAGAAGGCAAATGATGGACCCACCAATACAAGACATAAGAATCAATGATATTCCTCCCAGGTATATTCAGGGTAATGGCCAAAGCAGTAATAGACGTTGTCAAATAATTCAACCTCGACGTCCATTCGCTTGCATTGTTGATGGGATCCATGAATGGTGTGTAGATACACTGCGCTACGAAGAACCCTAGTGTAGATGTCAGCAGTAGGGATTGGCGAGCTATGGGTATAGAGGTGCGCGAAAAGGAGCGAAAGAAGCAGTTGTTGGGGTCCACAACGGCGATGATGACCAGCGTGCTTAGCTTGGCGAAGAGGTAGGTTGAAATGTAGGTTCCCCAGCCTCGGCGAAAGTCTGCACAAATCAAGGAATCAGTACCAGACACAAACAGTGAGACACGAATGAGAGTAAAGTTCAGACTTACTGCTGTACAAGAAGTTGAAAGGATTACGATCTCTGTCGAGCAAGAGGTGATACTCTCCATCCATATCCACGTGGCTTCTTGGTCGTCCAAGCTCGGTAAACTTATCGACTTTCGGCACAGAGCGCTGTATAACGCGACGAAGGGCAATGGGGAACCACACCGCAAACTAGTATTAGAGTAGACGCGTTAGAAGGACCAGGGCGGTGCCTCATCAAGTAAAACTCACGACAAGAAATACAACCGCCGACAATACAACCACGACTGGTGCCCAGTTCACCTCATTGCGCTTCATCGTGGTCGTCCAACAGAAGTCCAACGGGTCTCGAAACTCACTGGGAGAGCCCAGAGGAGGCAGGCTTGGAGGAAATTGCGTCGCGTTCAGATACGGGTTCGGTATGGGCCATAGCTCCTCAGACCACACGAGTACATGTACTGACATCGTGCTAAGTGGCAGGTACAGTACAGTGAGAAGAAAAGTCACGATAACTAGCATCCACTGTTTGCCTTGGGTCTCGGTCTGTTGAAGACCTTCTATGGAGGTGTATCGATCGCACTGAATGGTGGCGCGGTAGAAGTAGTAGAGCAGGCAGGATGCAATGGTCATGACAACCAGCAGGAAGATAAGCGATTGGAACAGGGCCGGCGCGAAGTTCAAGGCGAGTACATTTGGGCTAACGGAATTGTTCATGACGATTTTCAGTACATAGTAGTGAGCGCGACGCACATGGTTCCAAGAAAGAGTTTCCTCCACTTGTCTTTCAAATCATGGCCTCCTACAGGAACTAAAGCAAGAGTAAGCGATGATGAAAAGAATATGCAACAACACCATTAACCGATTGTGCTCAGGATCAAAGCGAATATTTGAACCGTATTGATGAGTCCTTGCAGGCTGTAGAAAGATGCGAGGGCACTCGATCCCTGTGTATATATGTCAAAGGCTTATATGAGAACCGAAACAAAGTCCGACAGACCAGAAATGCAATCAATATATTGATAGTACCCCCCAGGATCGTGGACCTGTTCCTCCATACAGGCGCCACGGTTGAATTCGTCTCCAGGTCATCCAATGAACGGACACTCTTCGCCAGCGCATCAAGTGGAGGAAACATAGGGCTGCTATCGTCGCAGCCGTCTCCCAGGATTGGTGCAGGAAGGGAGGAAAGGTAGCAGTCTAGATTGGGAAGGCTCAGCGGCAACGCGTTTCGGGAGAAGATGACGGGTGCAGGGATAGGTTGGTGAGCCTGCTGCGTGCTCCTACGGCGGGAATGCGTCATATGTTGATGAGGAAACCTCAAAGGTTCCTCGCAGTCATCCGACCAGACGCTCCGTGGTGGGTAGTCATGCTTCCCACTGTGCGGTTCTCCACTGTCGGCAGAAAGAGTTGGTATAGAGCTATCGGATCCAGAAGCGATGAGAGTGGGTTCCGACTGAATGAAGACCGATCGTTCTGCCGCCTTTAAGGACAGTTCTTGAGATTTCCGGTTAGCCGCAGGGGTACCATCAACAAGAGTAGATGCATATGGCGACGCGTGGGTGTCTGTCTGGTCTGGAGATGATCGTCTGTTTGGCCGTGTGGCATGATTGAGGAATCGAGCGCGTTGTGGCTGAAGTTCATGATCTACCGCGTCCCCCTCCACCTCGATAGGCACCGGTGTTCTTGCAGAATGATGACTCCTCTGCTGGGTGAGATGAGAAGATGTTCGAGACCCGGACCCAGGCGGTGACTGCGCCTGTTCATACTGCTGAACAAGATCTTTCACGGCCATTATGGTGACCGTTCGCGAGGCATGAATTTGGGTTATGAGGCGCTCATAGGCAGAAAAGAAGAGAAAGTGGAGAACAGAGTCGCCGCATGCTTGTTATGATTGTGTCATGACGTTCATGGATGGAAGGCATCTGCATATGGCAATTCTCTCCCGCACGCCCAGCTTTAAAGGTGCCCAACCTGTTAGGAGCATAAAGCAAAAACGTGCGACGCAAAAATGTGGCAGGGTATCAGAGTAAGCAAGTTTTCCGTAGCAGATTGCGAGGAGCTTTCCTGGGGTGGGTAGCTGCAAGGTTATCGGAGTCCTGAGTACTGTGATGACGTTGGTTGCGGGATAATAGCCTGACAATGGTATTCGGAGCATTTGAAGATGCCTGGTGTAGCTTAGTACGTAGTCACATCGAACGGTTTGTCAAGGCGAAAGATAGATGGGGTTTGAAATTTGAGCGCTGCAGCAAAGAAACATTGAAGAAACGCGAGCCAGGCTTCAACTTGGCGAGCCCGCGGATGGACGGCCCGGTATTTGGCACTGATCGCCGAAAGAAAACACCACCCAGAATCTTCTCCGGCCCTTGGTCAAGTACCCCCATTACTCTGTCCTTCTCATTTACAGTGATTGCTTAGTCTCGCAGTCGTCCCTGAAGAGACATATCTTTTTTACTCGTAACGCTAGGCAACTATTTGGATTCTCTGTGCCAACGACAACATTTCCAAAAAGTCACCGATTCCACTCTGGAAGATGCCTCGTCGCCCTAAACCTGTATCCCGAGGCGGACAACCCAGAATCAAAAAAGGGCCTGCGAACAATGCGCAAGCTTCCTCAATATCCGTTAAATCAAAATCCAATGTCAAAAACGCACCACCTGCACAACACAATTTGAAAAGGCCGGCTCAATCTGAGTCTGAGGAGGAAGATGAAGCAGAGGACCAATTCTTTGGCAGTAGCGGTGACGAGGACGAGGAAGATTCTGGAGACGAGGACAGAGGTGAAGGATCCAGTCGGCACGCTTTTGGTGGTCCAGACATGGATGGTGGAGATGAAGAAGAGGATGAAAACGACGACGATGCTGATGCGCCGCGAGTAGCTCTTTGGGAGCCGGATGATGACGATGCGTACCTTAAGGACGAGGAAGATGTTGAAGACGAAGCGGACGAGGAAGCTGAGGACGGTGTTCTAGAGCAACCGAAAGGGAAGGCAGTTGCTGCCGAGGTGCGTTTCTTTAATTTTTTTTCTTCTACCTTCGCAAAGGTACTGACATGTATCATCATTAAACTAGAAATCCCTCAAGGATTGTGAGTCTACTTAGTTAGCCATATCTCTACTACAAACTGACATCGTTCAGCCCTTCAAGATTTGCCTCTGGGCGCTCTGCGTCAAGCCCAGCGAATGCTTGCTCAGGCAGCACCCGAAAGTGACTCAGGTTCAGACTCAGAGGATGGGTCAGACGACGACGACGGGCCTCCAGAAGCGGAAGATTTGAAGGGGAAACGCCGAGAGAAGGTTGAAAAAGTGGAATGGAGTACTAAGCGCCGGACGGATATCGCGAAGCGCTCAAGCAAACATGCGTGCGTACTTTACAACCTTTTGTACTTGTCCACGTTTTGATGATTATCAATTCAGACCAACGGAAGTCACTTCGAAGAGGCCTGTTTCGCGGAAGCGTCAAGTAGTAGAAGTGCCCAAAATCGTAAGTTCATCTCCTGTAGTGGCCTCTCTATCGCTGACATCATGCATTTTTACATAGGTGCCTCGCGACCCACGCTTCATGACCACAACAGGCGAATTCGACCCTGATCGTTTCACCAAATCATACGCCTTCCTCGCCGAGAGCCACAAAACTGAGCTTTCAACACTAAAAGAGACTCTTGCCCGCGCACGCAAGCTGCTCTCCTCCTCCCCGCGCGACCTGCGCGCTGAGCGCGAGGCGGAGGTTCACAGGCTAGAACAGGCCGTAAAACGCACGGAGAGCTTGGTCAACCGCGACAAATCCCAGGCGGTGGAGCGCGAGGCGCTTAGCCGTGTGAAGAAGGCGGAGCGGGAGGGCCGCGCGCAGGGCAAGGGCGAGTGGCATCTCAAGCGCGGCGAGAAACAGAAGCTTGTTGTGCAGGCTCGGTACGAGGCGCTGGCAAAGGAGGGCGGCCAGCGCGCAGTAAAGAAGGCAATTGAGAAGAAGCAGAAGAAAGTCAGCCAGAAGGAGAAGCGCTCACGACCGTATGCCAAAGGCGAGTTTTCGGGAGGAGGAAGTGGTCAAGGAGGCGGAGAGCGACCACTCAAGCGGAGAAGAGTTTAGTTGTGATATGGTTGCTGCTATCGTACTACTATCTTGTACCCTCTTTTCCCCTTTACTCCTCCACATCAGATTCACTGTCATTTTGTGATCTTCCTCGTCATTTCTGCCGCCTTCGTCATGGTTCTCATCATCGGTGTTATAGCTAGTACCATATGTTGATTCCCCATGACCCCCTGCAAACGACCAATTGTCCCTATTTGATAGACCCCGCCAGTTTTGTAGTATAAGATATGTCCAGGGACTCCCGGGCCGATATTTGACAATGTTTACATAAGTAGTATTTAGGCGCGCGACCGCATTCAACCAAATCAGTTTTGAACCTCCTTGACTTCAAACTTCAAGTTGCTCGTCCCCAATGTCCACGACTTGTACAACATAGTCTCACAGGAGTCAGAAAAGATGAAGCCTCAATTTCAACACCTCTCAAGGCTTCCTAAAGCGAGGCGTTGGACCTCCATCAACGTCAGCGAAATGTTATGATACCTTCAGTTGCTCCAAACTTACTTGTCATGGACAGGGATCCGATCAACTTCCAGGCTTGGTGGCATCGCTCTTTGGACAGAATGTCAGGCCTCAGTACAGCGACATGCAGAAAGCCATGGGCTACGGGAATGCATTGGACACAACACATCCGGCTGCGAAACTACCCCTTCGCAAACTACCTTTCTTTCGCGCTCCGGCAATCGGTGTCAACATATATCCAAGTGCTCTATTGATGCGTTACGCGCGGCCTTATGGACAACTTCCCTTTCTGACTTGGAGTGACAGAGTAGAGAAGGCGCGGGAAGAAGGTTTCACTGTTGTCGTGCGACAAGGCCGCCCTGTTCTTGCTCAGAAAGTGGACGGTCGCCCCCCTTTAATTTATACCAGCACGGACCAGGTGTATCCAAAGAACCTCCCTGTCCCCATATCTGTGCGATATGCAACCCCGAAAGGCCCGTTTCTACACCACGCGCTCAAAGCGACAGCACGTCGCGTGCCTATGGCGCATGCGAACGCCACCAGTAAAAAACGCGTCGGTGCCCTCGCTTTCGTGCGTAGCAAGGTCGCAAAGCGTCTCATGGAAGCTCTTCACCTCATAACAACTCGCGGCGCGCAGGTTGTGGATGGCCCTGCGGATGGTCTCCCTAGGTGTCGGAGAAGTGGTCGGGGAAGATTGAATGATGTCAATACGGGATCTCGCATGATTGTGTTTAATGAAGAGGATGCGGGGATCAAGTGGTCTATGCAAGGCACGTTTCTTAGCTCCTCTCTTACTGTTACTGTGCTGATGGATTTGTACAGGATGGACGTACATCTTTTACCATACCTCGTCTATGTATAACATGCCTCTGACAGAGCTCATACCGCAAGTTCGACTCTGTCTGGAGAAGGTCAACGCACACGCGAAGAAGATGGACAACGCCTGGTTGGCAGAGGCACTGCTTCAAAACAAACTGCCACCCAAGTCAACCCCACAAATTCCTTTCCCTGGACCAATTACTCAAACTGTGGTCGGCATCAACCCAAATGCTCCTGAGCTATGCTATGAGAATGCCTCTCGAATGCATGAAGTCAATGAAGACAAGCGCCCAGCATCGACACTAGGACGAATACCCCCTTCCTCCACTGGGAAGAAACCTCAAGACGTCTGGGAAATGGAACTCGCTGCAGGTCTTGCCATTCTCAGGAAAAGTTCACAGTAGGGAAGGTATGCTCGACATCTTCACGAGAGGGTGTCGGTGTGTCTCATAGAACCTCGCAGACTCTAGGACACTATCTTGGAATACTGTGCCAAACATCGACAGAAACAGCACATGACTCCGCCGTCCTAAAATCGTCTGCGTTTATTTTTGTCCAGACAGTGCTTGCGCGGCGGCCTCTTCCCAAGGAGACTGTGAACAAGCTTCGAAGAGTCAGCTGCAGACTCTTTCCGGCCCTCTCATTCCCGTCTTATCTCTCGTGGGATGCATGACAAATACTTCAGACATCGTGGATGTATGGGTATTGACGAAGAAAAGGGCACATGTGGCGCGGAAGATAGTCAAACATCTGCCCCATTTCATTAGCCTAGATGGGATCCTCAGGCTCTTCATCCAACAAACCCAACGCTGACACCACTTCTCTACCCATTCACGACACCCCGATCAGTGACCTCATGGTACGCCCCAGAGTTGAATCGCCAGTCGAGTATGGTAATGCGCCCGACTTCTGGGTTGAATACCCTTCTGGCCTCTTGGATTTGTCCCGGAAAGACCACTTATCTCCTGACGCTTCTGCAAAGACGGCACCACCGCCATTGAAGTCTTCGCAGCTGGATATCGAAGTCGATGGAGAGAGAGTAGTCAGAGTCGATAAGGCGGCCACCGCCATTGTCATCATTGACATGCAAAAGTGTGTTCATCATCGCTAGAAACGTACCATCATACAAGCGTGTTCATGCGTGTCATAATATTATACAGCTTCTTCCTTCACCCTGATTTGAGAGCACATCCCTCGGGGCTGGGATGTGTTGATCCCCTGATGAAAGTAGTACCCGCCCTGAGATCTGCTGGGTCAAAGATCCTATGGGTGTATGTCCTCATCACCTGAATCAAATATGACCCCTCGATTGAACGACTTGCGCAGAAATTGGGGTCTTACGGAGCATGAGTTGAAAACTCTCCCCCCAGCGCTTGTCCGCTCGTTTGCTAGGCACACTGGAGGCGGCTTCGGCTCGCAACTTCCAGGGGATTTTGGCCGGATGCTCATGCGCGACGAGTATAATTCGGAGCTGTACGGCCCTCTCCAGGCTGAGTATTTGAAAGGCAAGGAAGCTGGTACCGATTTTTGGATTCACAAAAACAGGTACGTCAAATGAACCATCCTGGTTGAATCTCTTGTTCATTGTTATCCTAATCAAATTTTTGTCTTTTCGCAGGATGAGTGGCATCTGGGGCTATCAAACAGCCCTTGATCTCTTCCTTCGTGAAAATGGAATCACTACCTTGTTGTTCGCAGGTGTCAATGCCGACCAGGTAGGCACTGAGAAAACATCATAATTCTCCCATGCCTCTCGATTCATGAACCATATCCAAAATACAGTGCGTATTGGGTACCTTGGTGGATGCGTACTTCCGTGGGTACGACTGCATCGTTCTTGAGGACGGCATCGCGACCACGTCTCCCGAAGGTGGCTATGAGAATGTCATCCACAACGCCTCAAATGTAAGTCCAATTGCCGAACTCCACTTGACCACTAGCTGATATCTAGTTCCAGAGTTATGGCTTTGTGACCGACACTACGAGGGTGATCGCAGCCACCAAGGTATGATTGCGTGTGCTCGTGTAGCGCCTTCCAGGAGGGCTGGAATGATAAGATATAAATGTGTGCGAGTTCGGGCGGCTATCAAAAGCAAAAGTCAAATGTATTTTTAGTATTGTGTTGAATTCATGTTTATAAATACACGATGGACTATGGATAATGGGATACTGGTGTATGTGCATATGAGTATGGCCTACAATAGTAGAAAGTCTAATTCCCTCTACCAATGGTATGAGGGTGTAGGTAATAGGAATACAAAGTCGATTCGTCCCGTCTCACTAACGCATCGAGCCAAAGCAGCTTCAAAATCCATTAGGCCGCGGGCGAACCTGTAACATATCAATCATTCAGTCCGTCAGTCAATGAACGCCCTCGACAGTGGCGATCCCCTTACAGGGACTGCCAGAAGTTGGATAGATTAATATGTACTCACATCTAAAAGCGTCCTCCGGGTAAGAACATCTCGAGGATAAGACTCGGTAACAGGGGAGATAGGACTCGGCGGCTTTGATGATAGCGAATTCGACGCGACGGAATCAGGTGGAGTAAGTGGAGCGAACTCGACGTTCCTTGCACTTTCTCGGAGCTGGGAACGGGGTGGCCTCGGGGGAACAACAATTGTCGGCGCTACGTGAAGGTCACGCTTGCCGGGTGCTTGGGTTTGTTTTGGTTCATGATTGAAGCTGTTGAGATTATCCGCCTCATGGCCAGCCACTGCTACGTCGCTCTCTCCCGGCAAACTCGCGGGATAAATTGACGGTGTCGAAGGTGCATATGAACGTCCGAACGGCGAAGGGACGGGCAGCTGCAGATGCGCGTGTCCATGACCGAGATCGATGTCGTGCATCCCGTGCTGGGTCTGGGCGGCGCGTGGACGGATCATCATGTCAGGGTTGAACAGGGGATATGGATCAGGATAGAGCATGAAGTTGCCCTTCTCCCCCATGACATTGCTGTAGTCTTGCACTGACATGCGATGGGGTATGAGGGGCGCATGTCCGTCGGACCGCGTGCCGTCGTTCATAGACGCTATGGTTGGTGATTTTTGCTCATAGTTGTCCATGGGATCTTGGAATGGGTCTTCTTGAGGATAGGTCCTTTGAGGCTTCATACCAGCCAGCCAGCGCTTGCGCCGCTGGGAGCGACGCTTACGACGAATACAAAATATCAAAGTTGCCAAAACAGCAGCAGCAACGACGCCAACAGCTGTGAATACGCCAGCAACGACGCCAGAGTTATGGAAGAACCTTGAACAATGATGCCGCATTAGATATAATTCGTAAGGAAGGAAGTTTATATGCTCACCCATTATTCTCGACTGCGTTGACTCTGCCGAGGCCGTCGACGGGATTCGCCACAATTTGAGTAACCGTTGACATCTGGCCGTTGGAAAGAATGGATGTACTCATTATCGTCACCAGCGGCGGAGCGGTAAGGACAGGGTTGCCCAAGGAATTGAGTGCAGTAATCGAGACAGGCGAAGCAAAAGTGCTGTTCGGGTGCGCGGTCACTGTCGTCTGAAGAGCTCCATTGACAAAGGTAACTAATATCATGCAAATTAATATCAGTGGGCCGTATCTTATCACAGGATTTGGAATATTTTACCAGATGTTATGGTAGACGCTGGGCGAGACGGTTCAACAGATGAAGGGCGCGGAGAGGATGATGGCGTGCTAGCATTGTTTACTTTTGGCGCATTACCTGGAGGCGAAGGTGAAGGCGACGGGCGCGGGGTCGTCGGTTGGTGCTCGGTTGTCTGTGGATGGGCACTCGTTGGTGAAGGCTTCGACGACGACGTCCCTTTCTTCGTCGTTGCAGGGGGGGCCGGGTGAGTGGTTACAGCTTCTGTAGCAGGCATTCTTCCGTCCAATAAAATCAATATCCAATATAAGCCCAAAGTAGTTCCGACAAATAGACGCACTTGGCTCCTGACGACACTGCTGGGGGAGGTTTTGCTGGTCTTGAGGATGTGTGGCTGGCCGAAGCAGCTGACATGGAATGGGTGGGAGCCTCAGAGGCCTTTGTAATCCGACTACTAGCGAAAGTAGTAGGCGCTACTGCTCGAGTGCCAGTTTCAGTAGTCTGCAGCCCGCCTTGATTAGTGCTTTGTTTTAAGGACGAGACAAAGGAGGGTAGACTCTTACACTAGATAAATGGACTACGGGTGATGATTGCTGTGCGTTTGACTGGGATTCCGAGTTAGATCTTTGGGAACTCGCAGCAGTGACAAGGGAAACAAATGATAATGGACCGAACAGCAGCGATCTACGCTGCGAACGCGATGCTGCCCTCATCATGGGAGGGTCATTTAGAAAAGGAGGGAAACTCACCAGCTGCGCCTATGCGAAGTTCATAAGGCGTCCCCAGGAGGAGAAGAGACCAAGAGCTGGCATACGGATACTTCGCTGGTATTTCAGTAGCCCGCCTTCGGAGAAAGCGAAGAGCATCTATTTCGGGGTAGGGCAGCACTGGCAGTCGCCTCTACGTGTCAGTGCGACATGTGAGCCGGGAGATTCTCCATAGGTTCTATCTATCACTGAGAGCAAAAGAGGAGTGGGTGTCAATCTAATCACTTGATGCTACCCCGCGACGCACCCGCACTGGTAGCCCCGGCCCAGATGGGAACACGACAAGCATGACGAAAAGCGAAGCCCAGCATAGGCGTCTTATGGCGACGAAATGGGGCAGAAGCCCGAGAAATGCAAATAATAGCCTTTGCCCACACGACAGTTCATGGGCAAGGTTCGTCAGGCAACCATATCCGGCTACGCAAGACATATGGAACGGCCCGATCTGGGGATTCCTACGCCCCAGCCACGTACTGCCGTTAGTAGAAGCGTACCAATGCACGCTGGCAGTGCGCCAGGTGCGCAACAGAGAACTCAAGAATCACTTTGGATAAGCAAGTGCGCATGGACAGAGAACTGAAGTAAACATAGCAGTAAATCGAAAGGTCACTTGTACATATTATCCTAGTGTAGATGAGACAAAAGACTAATTAAAATGAGCATGTAGATGGTCTACAGAAATGAGAGAGATAAAATGCACTCCGATAGTATGATTGAAACAATGTGTGTGAGTCTGCCGCAGCGCGTATGAGAACAGATAGCAACGGGTGTTTCGAGTGGAATGTAACCACTCACGATTTGGAGCTTGTTGATGCGAGAGTCGAGCAAAATGTGTGAGTGGGTATGCGTAGATATGACTAGAGTCCAGCAGATAGAAAACAGTTACAAGTAAAGCCCTGCAACAATGGAGATCATAGAAAATAAGCACTTGAAGCATGATGATCATGAGAAAGAAGATATTTACAGGAACCCATGTGGAGCCGCAGAACCGGCGCTCAACAGCATTTGGATCCCGGAATCCAGTTTTTGACTTTGAGCTTAACGGTTGCCTTCCGTCGCGCGCCGCTTAGGCTTCCAAAGCTGAGCCGGCTAGAGCTATTAACTCTGCGCAGCGCCCTGTCCCCATAGCTCACTCCACTGCCAGCCTTTTCGGGGTCTAGCGTCCCTGATTCTATAGCCAGCAGTATTGCACGGGCCGCAAGAAGGAATGGCGCTTCGACATTTTCGCCTGTAAGGGAAGATGCCTCCAGAAAATGCACGTCTGTGCGCCATAATATGTAAGCTTATCCGAAGGGGAAGAACAGTCGAATGACAAGACCGCACCGTTCTCAGCGGCCCACCTGCTGGCTTCTGACCACTCAACCTCCCTGTCGTCTTCACGGTCAGACTTATTTCCGACCAGAACAACCACCAAATGGGGGCTTGCTAGCGTCCGTGCATCTGCCAGCCACCGTGACAGGTTGGCGAAGGAATCACGACTGGTGACAGATATAAGGATGAGACCTCAGGTTTGACTCAGGGCGAACAGATACACACTTTGTTATATCGTATACAAGAATTGCACCTGCAGCCCCACGGTAGTAGCTTCGTGTTACCGACCTGTAGATGACTGCATTAGCAATCAACCCAGGGTAGCGCGAAGGTATTATGCACTCACCGAAACCTCTCTTGCCCAGCCGTATCCCATAGCTACATGACGACATTGCGATGAGCACACGACGGATATGAGCACACTCGGTGTTTACGCACCTGCAGTTTTATCCTCTTCTCTCCCAACTTGACCGTCCTACTCGAGAACTCCACGCCGATGGTGTGTTGCGAATGGTCTTTGACTGCCTAGGAGTCAGATGTGGTTGAGGAGGATGGTCCGGCGGCACGAACATGAATTGTGGGTGAAGTGGTGCAACAAGCAAGATTTCCCTGTCCCTGCCTCTCCTGTTCCCGGATCCATATGAGCGCCTTTCGAAAGCTCGGGGCCAATGGGCCTCACCAATTACAATGTATTTCATCAGAAAGTCTATCGTCCCGAGTCAGACTTGCGGTTTTGGATGATAGGGCGAAGACAACTAGACAAACCATATGTTTCCAGCAGCTCAGTCGCGTCTATGTCGAACTCGCTCGAAGGCGACATGGGTAGATATAGATAAGAGGAGATATTATAAGGAGTATGTTGAATACGAGAGCACGACTCAGGATCCAAGACCTGAACGGCCTCATGGCATAGTCGCTTCGAGTAGTCTGTTTATGGCTCTCCATCAATCCACCCAGTCACATCATCCACGTGCCCGTCACTGCATCCGTCGCGTCTCTTCTCGTCCTCCTCTCGTCGCGCTCTGGAGATCAAAATATTGTCATTGACTGACAATTGTGGCCGAGCAAAGATACTCCGGGAGGTTCAAAGGCTTGATGTTGATAATGGTCATAAATTCAATAAAAACAATTGAACAGTATTGCAATTCTAGTAGCCTCCAAAGCACAGAACAGAAGAGCTTGAGAAGAGCAGAATTTTCTCTCAGCAACATGACGTCAGCTCTTACAATGTTCTAGCAAATGTTCCCAGCTGTATGCCTTAGTGACTCATGCGGCTACTGAGAGAGAACATGCAAGCCACTAGGGGGATCCGTTCTATTGATTTGTTTATTCTTCTCCTTCGCTGGAGGATAATGTATGGCCTAGCAGATACATATAACCAGCAGATAATTCATGTATAAAATACGAAGCCTGAGGGTGAAAGAATAGGTGCAATCGCTCCTCGGCTAACGCCAGTTGGAAAGCTTCGGCACTCCCCGGTGCATTTAGAGAGGACGCCACAACAAGATCGGAGGGCGCCCACAAGTACCCACAGGATTCTTACCACCATCGACCCCAGGCACACGGTAACGCTACTCGCGACGATCCTTTCTTTTCGAATTTACCACCCCTTCCACGGAACCCAGATATCAACCACTTTCTTTCCATCCTCGACGCCTGAATCGACAATGTAGTACCACGGATAGGCCTGGACGAGGCATTAGTGTCCCATCGTCAATTATTCTTAACGAAAAGGGCAATTTACATACCGCAGCAATCAAACACGCGTGCTGACCAATGATTTCAACAACTGTGCCTAGTTCCAATGGCTTGTTCGTGCCGGGCGCTTCATTGCATACCAAGACGCCGTGCTCCTGCGAGATGCGGGACAGGGTCCAAGGCCGCCCGATGACCTCGCCGAAGACTTTGAACGGCCCAGTGTCTTTGCTGAACGCAATCGCACCCGCATCAACCAGGGCCTCATCCCGGCCATCAGCGCCCCGCCCAGGGTAGTATGATACCACGGTGGCGCGCACGCGTTGCGCTATCCGCGCGTGGTCTATAAGGCTGGTATGTTGTTGCTGAAGATCCAGCATGGGATAGTTACCTGGGAAGTGCTTTAGTTCTATCTGCGAGATACGCGTCGAGTTCGTGTATAGTCACCTGCATGCAACTCTAGGGCCCCGTGCAGCACCTCCGACAGCAGCTTCTTCGCTTCTGCACTCGCAGCATGCGCAGTGGGAGTCGATCCAACGGAGAGAACAAACGGTTTGGACACGGATGCCTCAGGGAAGCCGGATTTCAGGAGGTCCAGGGCGGATTTAGCGGCGATATTCACACATTGGACTTCACCGGACAGGAAAGCGGAAGCTTCGGAGAGGGAGGTGGAAGCGTAGGAGTTCCCTGCATGACCATAGAAGCCGTGCAGCGTTACTGCTGGCGATGCAAGAATGACTTTGACAAGCTCTGTAAGCGCCGGAGAGTCAGGATAGACTCCAGCACGGCTGACCAGACTCTCAATATAGATCCATCACGCAAGAATGCTGTGGACTTACTTCTGTCCACCGTTGATCTTGACAAACGCCAACCACCTTTTCGGGGTTTCTCGACTGCTTTCGTATTTTTCGAGGAACTTGACTTGATCTGGATGATCGACGAGGAGCTTGACTGCTCCACCGTGTGCCTCAAGTTCACGGCGCAAGGACGCTAGGTCGTCAACTTTGTTCACAGCCACTGGCATGCCGTAAAGGATCTGTTGAATTGTCGCAAAATATAGCAAACAAAGAAATCAAAGATCCGTACATCGTTCACAGTTCCGTTAGCTACCAGACCCGCACGTACGACCTCCCAAGCCTCCATCATCGTAGAAACGACTACAGCGTGCGTCTGATTCTCCGTCGAGCGGAGCTGAAGCGTGGCCCCCTCTGCGGTTTTGTGCGTCTTCAAATGCGCGCGGAATGTCACTCCCCACTCCCGTGCTTTGCTGTGCATGTTGGCACAGTTCTGTGCGAACACATTACGGTCGATGATAAACGCTGGAGTTCGCAGCTCATCCAACGACTTCCCCTTGAATGCATCAAGGAGACGATCCTTGCTAGGGTTGGTCTGGAGATGGATGGGAGTGTGTGTTTGGTAAGCCATGGGGGGAGTAACGTTGATACAAGTCCAAGGAACCTCAAATGGCTTTTCATCAATGATATGCCCTTCCCCCTGAGCTTGTCCCTGTTTGCTGCCCAAGAAGGATGGTCATGCGAGCGGTCCCTTGCGCTCAAACGCATGAGTTGCAAGTATTTTTGCATCCTTTTGATTTGGAGTTTGGATTGGCGATCTTGTGGACATCGGATGGCGGGTATGTTCGAGAGGTCGTTAGGTCAAAGCAACATTGGTGCGGAATGCGTTCAACGACAATGATGCATCGTGATCGAGGTGCGGGACAACGAATACACTGCCACTTGAGAGGGGCCGTCGTCAGTGGTCACTGCGTCATCCGCGCATGGGGTTATGCGGCTTGGCAGCAAATGAATTTGCTGTCAAAGATTCGCGGTGATTGGCAGTCGACCACTCTTCCATTGGTTGTTTGACATGCCTACTGCCATGAATCTCATCCTCCACTCAAAGCTGGCAAATGAGGGTTATTTTGAGTGATCAATTGCGAATTTAGTTACGTGAGAGTGCATTAATGCAAGGGGACAAGGCAAGCCGAGCGGGAGCGGAGTGAAACTGTTGACATGATCTGACATGATCAGTATTACCCCACCAACTGGATAGCTGAACGTTCCTCCCTCGATCTTCACTCCATTACAATTTATAGATTGATAAAAAGCATGGACCACCTTCGTGCTATTTATCCAACACTGTTACCTCCGGTTCTTAACCTTGACCTCTTGTCTCTTCCCCAACCCCCACCACTGCACCAGTCAGCATATCTACCATCATGAGCGTTAGCGACCTGTCCCCTCTCAAGGCCGCTTCCCTGAAAAACACGCTCGAATACTCGTTCAGCCACGCCTCGCAGCCAGGGACAGATGATTCCTTAGAAAGGGACTACTTCGGCGGGAGCTCGCTGTTGTTCGAATCTCCGTCGAGCTCCCTAGGAGGCTCAGCTGCGGACTCGGGAGAATCAGATCCTGAGGAGCCAGAATACTACCACGATAACGAAGAGGACGACGACGAAGATTCCGCCAGTGTAGCCACCGACTCGACACTAGAGGACGTCGACGGTGATTTGGACTTTGGGCATCCACTGGAGCGGATGCCGCGCATGAACAGCGCTGACCATGGGCTGGACTATGAAATGAGCGAGAATGTCAAGGCACTGCTGCACGTCGCGATCTCCGGGTCCGCATATAGCTCTCGCTCGCACTCACCGTCGTCGATGGCATCGTCTGCTGCGTCACCGACATTCGATTCCGCGTACGTGTCTCGAATTGATAGGGTCACTCGTGGATAGCTAAACTCACGCAAAATAGCTCATACGAGCGTGTCGTCGACTACCTGATAGACCTGAGGCCAGATCCATTTGCGTCTGCGGGACATAGGAACTTGGTGCGTCTCTAGCGGACTCTTCCTTGCTCGTTCTCTGACCTGTTGGATGCTATTCCAGGTCATGTTTGACCCACCACTTCACTTCGACCCGGACTCCGTGCCTCCGTTAATGGTGAAGCGCCTCCATCGGACATCACCCGAACTCGTCCTCCTGCTCGAAATAAATCACCCGGAATCGCGAGAAGACCCATGGAATGCCGCCCCTCGCATCTTGCATGCCGTCGAACGAGACGAATTTGTTTTCTTGTGTATGCAGCGCTTCTCGGCATACGACAAACCTCCTCTCGTAACTGTCGCCCACTATATTGATTTTTTCCGTCAAGTACTCGAGGTAGGTCATTTGCCCCCGAGGCATTTTATCCGTTTTCATAATTTAATATTACGTTGTTTTACTTAGGGCCTGTCCTTCCTCCACGAGGAGCGCATAGTCGGACTGAATTGCGCCGACCCCTCTTCCTACATGGTCGATCTGAGCAGCGCGCCTCGTGTGCCAGCCCAAACGAACGCTCCTACTACAAACGGCTTCAGCGCACTAAATGGCAATGCCGGCCCCCACTTTGACCTCCCGCCAATACAATTTGATAGATTCAAATACCCAGTGCGGTACTACTTTGCGAACTTTGCGAACGCGACGCGGGTCCACGACCAGCCTAAATCAGCGGGATCGTCGCCTTCCACCACACGGGAAACGCAGGCGTCCCGTCCCGAATGCCCATATAGACACGATGTGAGGGATACTGGCGAGATGTTCAACAAGCTGCTTGAAGACGTGCGTAATTACATTTCATCATTTTATCTTATCGCGTCTGTTTCCTCGCATCCCCAGGCCAGAGTATGTCATTTGCTGACAATTATTGGTGACGCATTTAGGTTCCGCAAATCGCGACGAAATTCAAGGCATTGACGAAGGCCATGATCAATGGTGGTTTTAGCGCTGACGACTCGCGGCGCCTCTTCGACGCGCTGTGTCGCTCCGTTGACTCCAAGGTTTTTGACAGCGCGGCGCTTACGCACCTGCCAACACCGGAGGAAGACACAGCGGAGAAATAGACGGCGCCTATTTAATTCCAAACGCTGGGGCGTTCTTCATCTAGACATATCATCTCCCTCATTCCCTCTCATCCATACCCGCTTTATCATATCTCCGTTTCTGTGGATATCTCAAGGGATCTGAGGCATTGTAGACTCTCCCCGCCTTGCTTTCCTTGCTTTAATTTCTCTTTGTTTTACATATGTTGTCATTTAGATTGTACAGTTCAATGATGTACCACCACCATTGAGAGCCACATTGACACGACATTCAAGTTTTGGATTCATGCCCTATTCATGCTGCGGCGATAGCCTCAATCTCCACATCCACATCGTTGGGGAGCTTCGCGGCCTGGATGCACGTCCTTGCGGGCTTGGGAGTAGGTAGAAGCTGTGGGCAACAAATGGCGTCATATGCACGATCATGGATCAGTCCCTATCTCGGCGAAGGAGGAAGTCAAGGAAAGAAACACCGCACCTCCTGATACACCTCGTTCATGGCGGCGAAATCGTCCATGTTCTTGAGGTAGACATTGCACTTGACAACTTTCTCCCAAGAGGAGCCTGCAGCCTTCAGGACGTTGCCGAGGTTATGGATGCATTGCGCCTGGGTCGCCATTCCGATGCCAATAACATGATCAGTAGGAGTCCCGGGCTTAGATGCGGTGGAAGTACACACTGTATGTTCCTTGATTCCTCCGGGGACGATATTTCCATCCTTGTCTGCTGGGACCTGTCCGCTCAGGAAGATCAGGCCAGGGACCTTGACGGCGTGGGCTATTAAGAGCAGTATAGAGGGGACGAGGTGAGCACTCGATCAGATCGCCAGTGGCTTGATCGCATGTAATGGACGTACACAGAATGTGGCTGAAGTCCCTGTTGTCGGGAGAGTTGATCTTTTCGAGTGACATGGTTTGCTAATATGTGGCGTAGGTGGAAAGGTTATCAAGACTCTGGACGGTGAGTTCGTGGGTTATCTCAAGTTCTGGATCGCGATGATCAATTTGATTGATGTGGATCCGCTCGCCGAAGATGATGTCGGAAAATGACGGACCGCCTTTGACCTATGGGTGTGTCCCCCAGGGTCCCACATTCTATATTCCACATTCCACATTCCACATTGGCCCTTACATAGTTTATACAGTTATAATGCATAGATATGATGGAGTACATTAGCTGAATGATCAGACCCATCATCAACACGACCACATTTGGTTATGGGCGCTTAATGATCAGACATCGTTTATGAGGCCTGGGAATCTGTCGGTGGGTGGACGAAAAAGGCCTGCTAGAATATCATTAGGTACATCAACTCGAACTTGATTCATGCTCTCCGTCGACGTACCAGGTATTCAGGTTCGGTACTGAAATCGGATTCAGTGTCTGTGCTCTCTTCATCGGAACTACCGTGCACATCAGTGCTCTGATCCCCACTACTATGTTCTTCACTGCTTTCATCGTCCTCGCTGTTGTCATCGTCTTCAGTGTTGTCATCGTCTTCACTGCTGTCCATGTCCTCGCTGGAGTCCTCTTCCCCACTGCTATCCTCCTCCTCACTGGTGTCCACTTCATCCGAATCGCTATCATCCTCCTCGTCGTCCGACGAGGACTCCGGCCACTCACCATCCCACGAAACGTCCGGTACAACACCCATAAACGCACGCAGATGATCACTAGTCAGCGCAGTGCAGGACGTAAAGCCGAGCTTTTGAATCGGCAGGCCGCGCTCCAGGCGCCATTGGAGACAATTCACAAACCGCGTCGCTTCCACCACCTTCTTTGAGTCGTCGGTGTATGACGTTTCATGGCCGTAATCAAAGGAGACACCTTCTACGTAAATTTCCTGGAGACCTGCGAACGATAGCTCCTTTCGCGGCTCGTCCTTGACATTGCGCTGGCGTTGGCGCGCCTCGAGCCACAGCGCGTCGATAAGAGGTCTCGCACAAATCGCCCCGACACGGACGACGCGGATATCCCGAAGCCTGCCAAAGGTCGCGCGCAGCGTCTGTCCGAAGGTCGCCGACGAGAAATTGCAATCAAACTTGACCAAACGCAGCTCGCGTAGATTTGTCCATTCAAAGTGCTGAAAGATGTGGGAGAACATGCCGTGGAAAGTCTGGTGTCGGAGAGACAGCGGGAAATGCGATGGTGGTCGTTGTGCGAAGAAAATTGTGATGTCGCGGTAATCGTCCACTGAGAATCGCACAGATGGAGTGTTTTTGGGTGCGTATTGGCCTTTCAAGACGAGGGCTGGGATTGGAATATTTCCAGCCGTCCAGATGCTATTGTCCATCTCAAAGGCAAGACTGTGAGCAGTCGATATAGAATATCCAAGGGCTCCGGGGTGAGACATTAGGGCTAGCAGTTTGACAAGGTCCCCGTTAGGCTCGGGTGAGAGGCGGGTGACGATGCGTGTGTGTTTGAGTCGGGGGGTCAAAACAAAATTGTTGAAAAACCATATGAGTTCGGTGGGAAATTCGTCAAGGTCCAAGCTTGTCAAAGACGCCAAGGTCATCGGTGCATAGCTTGCCGGGATTAGATGTCGTGAAAGAGTGTTGTGTAGTAACAGGGACTCGAGGCATTCAATTCTCCTCATAGCAGGTTTGAAGTCTTGTATTCTTGGAAACGTGCAGTGAGACAGACGAAGGTGACGAAGAGAACTCCGGATGATGCTGGGCAGGAAATTTGGAGCCAAAATGACATGTATTCCGCAAAGCTCAAGGTAACGCAGGTTTTCACAGTCGGTGAACACGTTGGTGGGAAGATAAATGTTTTTGAGCGGGCCACCTGGATAGTGAGCCACGGATCTTCCGACGCTCAGCCTTTCAAGCTTCGGGGTTGAGGAGAGGTCGAAATTGCCGAATATATAGCCCAGCAACAGATCCCTGAGCTTCAATTGGGAGATACGATGGCTATGTTTGAGCACCAAGCTAAAGTATTTATCGGATTTTTGAGCAGCGGTAAGGTCAATCTTAAGCCCTGCGTTCCGCGACCGCTCGATAATTTCTGGGATCCATCGTGACCTAAGGTAGGGCACGATAGTCCACAGAGTGGGATCGTTAAGGGCAACGTTTCTCCAATGACGGCAGACCCAAGTGACGAAAACCCATTCTTCGGTCCTCTGCTTGAACGGAAACGTTTCAAATACAGCAGGGTTGGCAGTGGGGGGAGGCTGGCGCATGCAGTGGAAGATAAGAGACAGTATTTCCGCTGGGAGCTTCATAATTCGCCGATGCATGTTTCGTTCGTATGCAGAGTCTTGCAGTCGCCTAAAGTGTCGATCGCGTTGTAGCTCGAAGTCTTGCATCTGCTTAACATGTCGCCGGTATTCCAGCTCATAGTATAATGCATCTCCGTAAATGTTCCGCTACCGTATGGTGTCAGCATCGATGACCTGTCGACTGTGAAACAAGACTTGAAAATACTCACTTGAACGATTTCGGAGTCGTCAGCTGTCGGTCTCTTGTCAAGGTCCGTGGGCGTCGTCTCTGAATCAGGCACGAGGCCCCCCAGTAGGCCTTTGAAAAAAGAAGCGACCTTGCTCGCCATTCACGAACAAGAGGTGGAGATGAAGAGGCAACTGAAGAATCTGAAATCAATTTACGCAAATTGAGGCGTGATGTCATGTTTTGCAGTGTGCCGAAGATGCCGAATCTACAGGTGATGGACAGATTAGGCGCCTAAAGTCTAGAAGAACTTCGACGACAATTTCCTCCTGCTTTCTGAGTGGGCATTGAGCAGTTTTACGTAACGTTGCGCCCCTTTCCGGGATTCTCTCCTCCCTTTATAAGGTAGTATCGAACCGAATTTTTGACCCCCACTTTCTTTCTTCCTTTCCCTCACTATTCTCAGCGCTCTCACTATCTTCTCTCACCCCTCCCACTATCTTCTCCCACTCCTCCCCCTCCCTGGCCACTTTATTCTTCGTCCTCTCTCTTTTCTCCCTTTTGACATGTCCTGTATCTCTCTGAAGCCTCCTGTTTCCCTCACCATCCTGGACTCGTCAGCTCTTCACTCCGACTTCACAGTTCACCTATCATCCTATCACTCTGCCATCAGGTTATCTCTCGAGTCACCTCCATTATTGGCTCGACAGCTGCGCCATACCTCGACATGGCAGGATACAGTCTTTCAATAAGCGCCGCAGGAGCATTGATCAGTCCCGCTGTGCACATTATACGAACAAACCACGCCTATATGGTCTGATACTCTGAAATGGTGTACTATTTGTCGAGTGGTTCCTCAGGCGCAATTGCGAAGGAATGTTCTGTTTACTGGAATTCCGAAGTCCCCCAGACTTAGAGTAGGAAGGCATTTAAGCGATTAGTGGATCATCTGAGCGTGGGAGAGGGTTAAATTTGGAATACCTTGAGCAGCGGTTGGGCATGTTTTACAGCAACCCAAATGCTCATGTCAGTCTCTCACCTCCTTCTTCTCCCAGCGGCTCATGTCCGTCCACACTGAACGAAATGCGCACGATAGCGACATCTATCGTGGTGGCCACCCAACGGAGGATGCAGTCTCCCTTGCGTCGTCTGCGTCCGCATCCTCCTCCTCCTCATCGTCTTCATCCTCATCGCTGGGCGCAGCAGGTCGACTAGGAGCCATCGCAGCCAAGCTTGAGCTCGCAATATCAAGATGGGCCAAGAATGTCCGAGGCACCCAGAATGCATCCATCTCATCTGCGTCCTCGTCGACCTCTTCCTCCTCTTCTTCTTCGTCGTCCCTCTCATCCGTCGTCACCCTCACTCGGTCACAAGTCGCCCGGCGGCGCCGGCGGACGAATGCACGCACTCATACGGTGTCCTCCCTGCGATCTATGAGGTCCGAGCGGGATATTGCTGCACGCATCGAGCGCATGAAGGCATTGGAGCGCTCTCGGCTCATTCCCCGAGAGTTTAAGTTATATTTACCTCCCCGGATGATACCCTCAGCGGAGCTACCCCACGGAAATCAGCGTATAATTGAATCCCCCTCTCTCCCCACGGTATTGGCACAGCTGGATCTGGCGATGCGGACGAGGAATGGCAGACCAGGTAGACATCGGCGGGGCCGACAGCAGAGGGCAAACCAAAGGCAGCCGACCATACATGAGGAGGGTGATGAGAGCTCTGCGCCGCCTGCAGGTGGTGCACGCAGAAGTCGGAAAGGGAAGCGTCGTGCCGACGAAGACACTCCTGCAGCACGATCGGCATGGTTTCTGGATGTCGCAAATCCCACATGGGCAGACCTTAGGGCCATTGGAAAAGTCCTCCACATCCACCCTTTGACATTGGAAGATATTTTGCAGCAAGACCCTCGGGAAAAGTTGGAGATCTTTGCGAAGCTTGGTTACTACTTCATCTCGTTCCGTTCAGTGGAAAGCCGAGTGACGGCGGCCAAGGTCAAGACGCTGCAACGAGAAGCAGCCATTGCTGCCGGCTTTCCGGAGGAGAAAGAAAAGGATGACGATGGCGAGAATGATGGTCTCAGTGGAGTTGGAGAGGCGAATGTGTACCTGGCGGTGTTTAAGGACGGGATATGCTGCGTGAGTTTTGTCGTTTTGCTTTGAATGTCATGATGTACTGACAACAGGGCAGTTCCACTTCACTGATGTGTCAGGTGTGTTCAAAATATAAGCCAACACATATCTAAATTAACATGTATGTAAAGAGCATACGGATCGCGTACGGAATCGGATATCCATGCTGGAGAAGGTCGCTACCATGTCTGCCGGTCAGTCAAGTGCGCCAAATGAAAGGGATAATCTCTGACTTCGAATCAAATAGATTGGATTGCACACGATATCCTGGACTCCATAGTCGACTCTTTCTTCCCTTTCCTTGAAGAAATAGAAAAAGAAATCACCGCCATCGACCATATCGTTTATTCCACAGACCCCAATGCAGGCGCCGAGACTGGTCTCCAAACACAGGTGAAAGTCGACCATGATCTTGATCCGCCACCTAGGCGCCCATCCATATTCCCAATGAAGCGGTCCCCATCTCCCAGTCCACAGAGGTCCCCGACATCAAAGACATCGGGCAGATACCGGCCTAAAGCGCCGTACCTGAACGAGAAAGCAACACCAGCCGAGAAATTGCGCGATGCTTACCGGCACCCACACCCACAGTTCATCGCGCCGCACATGACGCCCGCGCTCCTCCTACGACGCGGGCGACGCGGTGTCTCTACACTCTTTGGTTACGTGTACCGGCGGTACTGGCCCTGGCGTGCGCACACCTCATCGTCGCACGAGAAAAAGCCGAACACGACGCAGATGAACCTGCGGCGGATGGCGCGCACGCGCAAGCTCGTGACAGTCCTTGGTCGGCTGTTGGGCACGAAGGTGGATGTGGTGACGCAGATCCGCAAGCGCCTTGAATACGCTGCGGCGGCGATGGCAGCAGCGAATGGGGGTGCGGGTACGAGTGGTGCTGCAGGGAAGGCGAGCGATGAGCTGGAGGTGGCGATATACATGGGTGATGTTGAAGACCATATCTTGACGTTGCAGCATTCGCTGGCGCATTATGAGCGGATGCTGAGCCAGTCGCATCCGACGTATCTGGCACAGCTAAGGTCGAACCTCGACCAGTCGAAGGGGAACGCTGATATGAACATCCTATACCTGTCTGTGGTATCCCTCTCTGTTCTGTGCATGCAGGTTGTTCTTGGTAGGCGTTTAACTTGCTATATTTGCGCCTCGGCTGACCATCCCTCCATGTACAGGAATATGCTCCATGAACGTTACCATACCGGCTAACAATCTGGACACAGGACCCTTTAACGTGTTTGGCATCGTCATCGCGCTTGCACTCCTCGTCCTAGCTACATTCCTCTCCGTCGTGCGGTACTGGTGGAACAGTGCAAAAAGGAAACGCGTGCCAATTCTGTAGCTCACCCTCCGGCTTCCCCTCTTTCACCCGCGTCAACCTCGTCGCATTGGATCTGCGTCCGACGGACTCCGACTTCACTTGCCTTCTGCGCCCATCTTGCATGCCCAGGATATGCTATATATTGGAATGATTTAATATCCCTCCGCTGCTTCATGCTTCAGCATCATCTATTCAAACTAAAAGTATCACAAAACCCTAAACGACACTTTCTTTAGCAAGGTTCATCCTTTCTTTCCTTCGTTCCATGACGGACACTCTAGATACATACCCGTGGACTCAACGTACTGTAAGTAATTCATAAATAAAGCGGAGCTGGATACAAGCTGTAACAGTAGATATAGGGAAATGCGTCCGAACTTCCGATGTATGAATCCGTAATTTCCGGTGGAGTAATGGCCAGGTCAAACAAGCTCTGAGAAGAAGAGCAACGGAAAGGTATTCTATACATACACACATGAATTGATAAGAAGGAAGCAGAGATGAGATGAGAGCAGTAACATCGCAGGCATTACACTGGCAAGAAGTCGTGAAGATGGTCGTTAAATTGAGCGTGCCGGTATTGTACACTGAGATCGTAAGGCGCATGCTTCATGAAGCTGACTGGTCGTGTTCGTGTTCGTGGATGGGCTCCAGGTCTCGCTTGAGGCCTTGGCGCGAGAGCGCGTCGGTTGCTTCCGTGAGTGCTTCTTGCACTGCGTCAAGAATATAACAAGTCAGAGGCACGATCACACAGTCCTGACAAACAACAAAGCGGCACCTTTCTCCCTAAACAAAGTCTGCTTCTGCTCAAAGTCCTGGAAGGTCGCATCGAGCGCGCTGCGCTGCTTGCGGATCGTCTCGTCGATACGTTGTAGATGATCGGTCTCGGAGCGCAGGTGCTCCAGCCCCTCTTTAACTTGCAGATGCAGGTTCTCAAGCCCTGCAATCTGGTCCAGGTAGAGCTGCCGGACTTCTTCGAATTTACCTGTATAGATAGACAGATTAGATTCAGATGATTGTACCGAGAAGTAAATGAACGCGGGGAAAGAGCTGGCTTCGCGATTGACGCTTGATCGCGGCATGATTGATGTCGAGCGAAGAGAAGAGAATAGAACAGAGGCCGACACTCACCTGACGCCTGTGCCTCGCGTGCCGCTGTAGCGTACTTCGAGAACTGCGCGTCCAGATCCACGTTGTTGTCTGCCCAGGAGACGGTCTTGACATCGACGCTGTTGCGCCTCAAGCCGAGACTCGACCGGCGCGAGAGGCTGGGGCGCAGTGTGTTGGGCGGCGACGCGGCAAGAGGTTCTGCGGGCGGGGGCGAAGCTGCGACGGGTTCCGGTGGTGGTATGGGCTCGGGAGACGGCGACAACGCGGTCTCATCGTTGTTATTCAGTAGGGATCCGGCGCTCCCGAATGTTGGTGGTAAATTGTAGCTCTCTCTTTGCGAGAGAAGTAGCACTGGCAACGGCGGTGGCGAGAAAAGGTCGCGAGGCGCTGCAGGGAGCGAGGCGGTACGTTCAGTTTGGAGTAGGCGTGTGCCGGGGATGGTTGGCAGCGGTTTGGCTTCAATCTCCTTCCGTCTCGGCGAGGGCTCGGGATTTGTGATAGATCTCTGCATGACCTTATTCGGAGTCGTACGCGTCTTGGAGGGGCCTGCTGGCACAACTTCGTATCCTGCAATGGCTTTGGGAGTGCGCGGGGCCGGCCCGCGCTTCTGCTGCTCGCGGAACCACTTCTCCATCTCCTTGCAGCGGAAGTCGGTAGGGGCAACGAATGTCTGGAACGAGAAGGTATCCGCGCGCGTGCTTGTCTTTGCAACAGGCATGGAGGTCTTCGCGAGCTTCTGGCACTTGCGTATCATGCGGTCCTTGAGATGGCGGATCTCCATGATGCGCTCCCAGGAGACGGTGGTCTTCTTCGCGAGCTCGTAATTCTCGAGCTTGAGCAGCTGCTCGTACATGGTTGCCGTTCCGGGCGGTAGCAGAACCTGCTCTGGGGTTAAAATGAGTTGATGGTTCATGTTTCCTGACAGACCTTGAGCTCATCAGGGGTGTCTGTGAGTTGGATATAGCGTGTTCCCTGGGGTGTTCGTGCATCTTGAGATTCTAGCTGGCCCCTGACTGGGCTAATGCGCCGCGCATCCATGGAAGATAAGAGCAAGAGGTAGCGCGAGCGAGCGCTCCCTTGCTCTACTATTACTAAAATGGTTGATGTCTGGGATGGCAGCCTTGTGAATGTGAGGGATGAGAAGTGATGACTCAGCATCTGTGGGGAAGCACTGCCCGGCTTCATTCACAGAATCAGCCGCCAGTCAATAACTTTGCAATAACTCTCAACATCTCCACCGTCGTTTCTGGCAATGAGCTCTTCCAAGGCGAAATACGAATCATTTCTCATCAACAATGTGTCCACTATCTCGACCCTGGAGTCGACGCTGAGGTCAATCACCTGGTTTCTCCCAGGTCGCTTCAAGGATGCAGAGCTTGCCTCGGAATCGCGTTCGTCCGACCTTGTTTGCTAATTGGCAGTCGTCTGAACTGGCTTATCTTGAACAGTAACGACTCTGCTTAATGTCATGAGCATGTATCATGATACGCTGTTGGACCGCGTTGTGAAGGCCAACCCTTCTTACCGCCCCCTTATCCCCTCGTCCCTACACTCCCGATTCACCAGGGCATGGACAGACAAAACGGCGGTCTACAAATGGTGTGCTAGGGTGCTAGAACTTATAAAGTTCACCGAATTGGTGGTTGAAATGGCCCTCCGAAGAAAGGTATCGGAGAAGGCCAAATGGCGGGCAGTCGTGCTTCTTGAGGTTATAAAGTGAGTGGATTAGTTCCATATGCTGTGTCAATGGTAAAGAATAACCTCCGGCAGAGCGTCCCTGAGACTTTTCTTGCTCAAGATTACGAAGAGGCCGCTAGTATCACCTCCAATCCCAGAACGAGATATTGATGTTACAACATTGCCAGACTCGAGCACCACGTCCTCACCTGAACCGGGTCCTTCTACTCTCCAACCATCTACTCCAGATCATCTACGAAACAACACCATTCCTTTTGAACCGCACCCGTTACTCACTAGCGAACAAGCCGACGTCACGGCTGAAGAGTTTTTACTCCCCAAGTCACTGACACCTTCTTCTGTCAAACCATCTCTATCTTTACTGCGAACCCTCTCTGGACCGAGAGATTGGCTTGCAGAGTGCCTGTACATCTTGCGTCCGCTTGTATATGGTATGCAAAGCATTGTTGATCTCATAGCAATACTAACAGACCGATTAGTTTGTCTCCTTATCCGTGATCGTAAACGCGAGGAGCGCACAAGTCGCGCACTTGTAGTAGCTCTTCTGATGGAGTTTGCATCCCGCAACCTTCGTCGTAATCCTCCGCCGTCTGCAACACTGGAAAGAGAGGAGTATGCAAGACGAGACAAAGATATGCTGTGGTACCTCCTTCGTGGCTCAATATGGGAAACATACACCAGGTACGTGTTCATTCCCGCCTTCTGTCATCCACGTTACTTATCTTCGGCCGCCAGACCTAAACTGGACTCTTTGGTCACTCGCACCGCCCACACACCGATTTTGGGGCTCTTTGGCTCGTTGTTGAAGGACTGGATTCCTCTCATTGATGACTACTATTATTGTGCGTCGTGTCCTATGCTCCACCTGTTCCCACTGATCTAACCAACTCAATACACAGATACCGCACCCTAGTCTAATATTGCTTTCAATTCTATGTCACTTTTTTGATCTATGCATGATAGTATATTACGCACTCGCGTCAACAGTGCCTCCTTCGAAGAAGACAGACGGCTGATCGTGTAAGGAAATACTGCATCCTAAATCACGGATCGACCATTGGCATGTTCGCATTTGCATTGCAGCGTCGGAAAATTGTTCTCAGCTGACCGTTGTCGCAATTGAGGGACTGCCAGTTGCAGGCACTTATATAGGTGGGTCGCCACTATTCTCTTTCAGTCACTCACTATGGCCTCTACACAGGCTTTTCTTCCCCCTTTACGTCGAGTTGTCACCGCTCACAATGATCAAGGCGTTGCTGTTGTAGAGAGCGATGCTATGTTACCTTCAGAAGTGATGCTTTTTCTTCTCCTTTTCAGGCTTAAATGGGATACATTCTTACGTACCACAAACTTTAGCCTATGACAATCGTCAAGAACGCAAGAGACGTTCCCCTTTGGGTCACGACTGAAATGCCATCAAAGGACAACAACAGTCGGTGAGTTGGGTTACTCTTCTCCCTATAGGCCTCCATGACTGAAGAATAATCAATTATTAGAGAAGACGGGCGCCTGCGCGTCATAGATGACTTGACAAATTTTGGACTTGTTCCCTCTAGTGGGACAAACCTCCGCAGCACTGAACTCGGCCCGGGAGCCATCACACCCATGGTAAATACGTACCACGGCCTCATCTCGATATTTGACTTATGTATCTGCTTTACTTACAGCACCGAACAAGCTCTGTTGACTTCAATATCCTCGGTAGGTTGTCACCGGCTCACAGTGACCAATGACAACACTAAACCCACTGCCCGCCTTGTAGTTACGGGTGAAATTGTTCTGATCACCGAAGATGGGAAAGAGACCCATTTGTCCAATGCAGGAGATACTGTCGTGCAGAAAGGCGGTATGCATGCCTGGCGTAATCCGTCATCGGACAAGTGGGCCCGATGGGTGACTGTGTTGATTGCGGCAGAGCCCGCTGTGGTCAATGGAAGCGTATTGAAGCCTGCATTTGTGCACGATTAGGATATGTTAATCACGTTCAAGGTGTGCAGGATTTGCTAGGATCTGATAACATGATTTCGGTCTTGTGCATATATTTCTCACAATCCGCGAGCTACTTCGTTCAGGCGGCCCGTGAAGCTTCTTCGGAGTGTGAAGATACCGTGCTCGTCTTCAAGAACTAATGCCCAGATGCTTAAATGGTGTGGGCAACACCTACTTGACAGCAAGATGAGCTGCAATGAAATTCTTATTGCTACTGCCTCCAGTCCGTCATCGAGTCGAAGGTTACTGGAAGTTGACGAAGAGCCCTCCGTCAACAATGAGTGACGACCCGGTCATATACCTCGCTAAATCACTCGCAAGGAACACTACAGGGCCAGCGACGTCATCCGGATCTATCCATCAAGTAAGTGAGTTAATCAACGCTTCAAGGTTATGATCAAAGTAAGTACGCACTTCCCAGTCTTCCAAGCAGTGTACGATTGACCATGTACTCTCGCTTTGCCTCGTTTTTCAGGTCCTCTTTGTTGATATCGGTCGCTATTGTGCCTGGCAGGACGGCGTTCGCCCTAATGCCATATTTTCCCAGTGCGACAGCGCAATTCTGCATGAGGTTGGTGATCGCTGCTTTTGTGGGCCCGTAGTGGCTGATGAGCAGGAGAAAGACGAAGACAATGCGCAGGTCAGCGCCAGGTCTCGTGCTTCCGATAAAAGCACAGTACGTACCACTGCTGTGCTCCTCCGAGCAAGCCTGATATTGACGATATGGCAATCAGCGATCCGCCCTGGGGCGTCTGGTTAGACATCTGCAGCGCCACCGCTAAAGACACAAAAGTAGCCGCCGGTCAAACTTCATGACTTATGCATCGAAAGTCAACTTGAGCGGAGAAGACATACCTTGGACGATATAGAATGTACCATCGAGGTTGACCTGCCGGGTGCGCTCCCAGGTTTCAAGTGGCATCGTCAAGAACTCCGAGAAGGGGCATATGCCGACGTTCGACACGAGCACATCGATGCGGCCGAATGTGGTCACGCCTGCACTGACTATCTGCAAAATACGGATCAGCGGATTGTTGGATACTGGGCGATGAGCGTCAATTCGAGTGCGGGACTCTGGAGACTTACCTTCTTCGCAGTCTCGATATCACCAATATCCCCGGGAATAGTCACTGCCCGCGCGCCAATACCTTCAATCTCAGCCTTCAGCACTTGTACTTCTTTCTCTGTTTCCTCGTCACCCAAGTAGTGCAGTATCAACCCTGCCGCTCCGTGCTTCGCGAACTGGACCGCGCTGATAATTCGTCAGAAAACCGCGACCGCCTGCTCCTTCTTGGAAGAAATCAGCTTGCCATGCTCGACCTATTCCCCTGGAGGCTCCAGTTATGCATATGATTTTGCCTGGTGTCAAGGACATGAGAAGATTGAAATAAGCTGGTACTTACGGCTCTCGCACTCATTTGCATATGATATAGGTACTGATATACCACTTCAAAGCCGTACTTTTCCGGTGAGGAGGACGGATAGGCAGAAAGCTCGGCCCGCGACTCATGAGATTCTTCGTGGGCGTTTTCCCCAGAGCGGACCGTCTGCTTGAGGTGGAAATACCTCTTTCACTGGGATGTCATGTCACCGGGCCCATTCTATTTTGGAACCATCAGTACTTCTCCTGGAGTCTCCCATACGGTGCAGAATATATGATTTAACCCTTGAAATCGATAACCTTGTAAGTGATTCTTGCCCCTCCTACCCACTATTCGCCGTTAAACTGTTGAGCGATGCCTTCCGCAAGAATGTAGGTTTCAATCTGTGTAACAAAAGGTGCCGAATGTGACAGTGATCAATTCTGTTCTGCAGCTACTATGACGCCGATGCCGACCCTTCATTGTTAAAGAGCAAGCAGATAGTCTTCCTTGGGTATGCTTGATAACATCTTCCTCGTTCATTGTTTCGAGTTGATGTATCAACTTTTCGTCTGCTCAGCTTTGGCAATCAAGGAGCAGCACAGGCACAAAATCTGCGCGACTCTGGAATCCCGAATGAATCTATTTTGATAGCCAACCGAGTCGATTCTTACGCTGAAGATGCAAAGGCTAAAGGCTTCGTTGTCGAGCACGACTTTGCAAAAGCTGCTGGTGTTGCCGACAGTGAGTGTAACGAATGTCACGAACATATTGCATACACTAATTCATTGCATCATTCTAGTACTGTTCTTGCTCATCCCCGATCAAGTTCAACCTGGAGTATTTAATGAGCACTTTGCGTCCAACTTAAAGCCAGACGCCACTGTGGTCATAGCGAGCGGATACAACGTCTTTTTCAAACTGCTCAAGTTCAAACCCGGACAAGACATTGTTATGGTCGCTCCTCGGTCTGTGTTCCGCTACATGGCACAAGCTGTTTACTCATCCTCTGATACCGCGTAGGATGATTGGAAGTTCTGTCCGCTCACTCTACCAGAAAGGGAAGGGATTCCCTTGCTTCGTTTCTGTAGAGCAAGACGGAACCGGCAAGGGCTTGGCTTCAGCTTTGGCTGTGTCCAGTGCTATCGGTGCCACCAAAGCTGGCGCGATCGCTTCCTCTGCCAGGGAAGAAACTATAATGGACTTACTTGCTGGTTTGTATTTCGTGTATGATCTTTCCCTATAAGACTGACGGCCTTTTAGAGCAAGGTCTATGGCCCAATATCATCATGCTCTTCAGGTAGGGCCGAATTATGAAAATATTTGGTGCCTCGAACGAAGTCCTAACTGAGGAACAGGGAATTGTTCAATGTCTTGAAAGCCGAAGGATGCTCTGATGAAGCCCTGTGTTACGAGATGTTCGTACAATCCTTTC
This sequence comes from Psilocybe cf. subviscida, assembly GCA_013368295.1. Classification (NCBI taxonomy): domain Eukaryota; kingdom Fungi; phylum Basidiomycota; class Agaricomycetes; order Agaricales; family Agrocybaceae; genus Psilocybe; species Psilocybe cf. subviscida. The sequence continues at coordinate 4,057,012 of JAACJJ010000056.1, read as the reverse complement.
CTTGAATGAATCCAACTGTAACTATATATCAGGTGGATGTCCAAAGAACCTGCCGAAATATTTGAACGCGCAGCCGAGGACGGATTCATTGCACAGGTGAGCCTATTCATTTGTCCAGTCTTTCTTCAATTCATGCACTGACGGACCAATAGTTGAAATACCATTCCATAGTTTCCCAATATGGCCAACTTAGTGGATCCCTTTCCTTGGACGGAAAAGATGCTCGTCAGCACTTCCAGAAGGTCTTGAACGAACAAGTCTGTCCTCCTTTTGTCATGCAGATATTTCATCGACAATGTCTGATATTCTTTCGCAGATCCTCAGCGGAAAATTCACGCGGCATCTATCCTCCATTGAAGCAGAACTCGAAGCCGATGGGCCTTCTAACCCGCTCAATGCATTGTATGAGCGAGCTGAGCAGTCGGAGATGGCTCAAGCTGAGAAGCGAGTCCGCCAAAGACTTGCTGATTTATTAGCCGCTTCCAATGCTGCTTAATATCTCAATCTCTTAGACTGTGTGATATGAATATAATCGATTGTACTTATAGATATGACATGTAACTGACCTATGGGCGTTGAAACAACATCGAAACATTGAGTATCATTATTGAGCGCAGCCAGAATATGCTGGCACAGCAACTGTCAACATGAGCAAACAAGAACACGGTTTTTCGGGTAGGAAGTGTGACTGTACTGACTTGACTTGCCCCCACATCTGACTATATACACTAGCAACGTTATGGCTTCACCAGGTGTTCGAATGGACATAGACAGGTCCCCTAACAGGCAATCGTACGTTGGATCATACTCTTGTAGTTTGAAAGCCAACTAACATGCTTCATGTTTCCCAGCTCTCGGGCTTTGTCCACTGATACTTTGAGAACCAGACGCTCACAGCGATCGACGTCCCGAGAACGCAGAGAGAAGAGAAAGGACAGGGATGGCGACAAGAGGAAGCGTAGTCGTAGCAAGGACCGTAGCGAGCGAGGATACCGTGACCGTTCGCGCGACAGGCGGGATCGTGACAGAGAAAGGGAGAGAGACAGGCGCCGTGATAGAGACGGCGACAGGCATCACAGCTCTAGACACGATAGTCACAGGGATAGGGACCGCGACAAGCCCAGGGATGACAGAGACAGGGACCGTGACCGTAGACGCAAAAGGGACGACTACGACGGACGAGACAATGATGACAGAGTCAAAAGAAGAAAATCCGAGGCTCTTGATGAGGCCCCTCCTGCCCCTGCTGGTCTTCCACCACCTCCGCCCCGTGACAGCCCTCGCTCGGTTCGCTCTGGCGATCGCCGCAGAGGCCCCGATTCCAGAGACAGAAGCAGGAATGGTCGTACAAGACCAGTTGATGATGACGACGAACCTTTGTCGGGCCGCAGTCCTCCTCCCCCAGGCGTTAGGTACGATTTTCTTCAAACTATGAAACTATGTAGATTGCTAACGAGGATTTAGACGTGCATCGCCTGCTTATGCTTCATATGAGGAGCCATATAACCCCGACGAACCGAAAGAAGATGACTCTGAAGCCAGATCAGTCTTTGTATCGCAACTTGCCGCTCGATTGACTGCTCGGGACCTAGGGTACTTCTTTGAAGACAAGCTCGGTGAAGGCACTGTCATGGATTCAAGAATTGTGACAGATAGGTTATCTCGTCGCTCGAAAGGGTGAGTTTATCGTCTTTGTTTGCCGTATATGCTCTAAATATTTTCTTCCAGCATTGGCTACGTTGAGTTCCGCACCATTGACCTTGTTGAGAAGGCTTTGTCTCTTTCAGGCACGGTGGTCATGGGCCTCCCTATCATGGTTCAACTTACTGAATCCGAAAGGAACAAGCTCCATCCCGGCGACGGGTATGTTTACAACGGTATATCTCACTTATTACTTACTGACGGTAACCTCAGAAGCTTGAACCTGCCTCCTGGCGTTACTGCTGCGCATGGATCTATGCAGTAAGCATCCGCAGTGAATGTATCTGCGAGCTCATATTGACATTTCTGTTTTCGTAGATTATATGTCGGATCGCTGCATTTCAACCTTACAGAATCAGATATCAAACAGGTCTTCGAGCCCTTTGGGGAACTTGAATTTGTTGACCTCCATAGAGACCCTATGACTGGACGCAGCAAAGGATATGCATTTGTACAGTGCGTCCCTTCCGTTTAACACCGTCTTACCCGATATTAATGTTCATTCAAGGTATAAACGTGCGGAGGACGCTCGTATGGCGTTGGAGCAAATGGAAGGGTTTGAGCTCGCTGGACGCACAGTGAGTCAATATGTTGGTTCTAATGGCCCATGTATTGATTGTTATTTTTATAGCTGCGAGTCAACACAGTCCATGAAAAGGGCACTACCAAGTATACTCAGCAAGATTCTTTGGACGAAGCCGGCGGTATGTATGTTGCTTGGTAGCTCGCTGCGTATCTCACTTCCTTCTTCACTAGGTGGTAACTTGAACGCTGCATCCCGACAAGCGCTAATGCAGAAACTTGCTAGGACTGAAACAGCACCTTCCCTTCCAGAGCCTGCGTAAGCCCTTCGGATCTTCGTCGTTGTTTTTTCTAAAACTAACTTTGTCATAGGCCTCGAGTCAATATTCCGACATCGATGACATCCAAATCGGTGTTGCTGAAGAATATGTTTGACCCTGAAGAGTGAGTCCCACCATTTTTTGTCAACTATTGACTAATCATCGTTTGTTGTATCCAGGGAAACTGAGCGAGACTGGGATAAAGACCTTGCTGAAGACGTCAAGGGCGAATGTGAGACTAAATATGGACCTGTTCAAGCCATCAAAGTGGAGAAAGACACCCAGGTGTGTGCTCATGCTCATCCTTCAACATGTATTTGCATCTCAGACATTTTGTTGTAGGGCGAGATTTATGTCAAATTCGACAGCGTTGAAAGCGCTAAGAAAGCCATTCAAGGTCTGAATAGCCGTTGGTTCGGTGGACGACAAATTTCCGCTGGCTTCATCTCCGACGCTATCATGCAGGCACACCAGTAGAATGGCATTTGCGAGCCGCAGGCCTACCAAGTATTGACTAAGGAAGTTGCAAGGGTCACTAAAACCTTCTTATAACAGATATCGATATCCCATTACCCAGTCGTTTGATAACTCCTCTTTTTTTTGATGTCTCTACATCTCAAATTTTTGTAACGTGCAGATAATACCCTCCTTGTCGACATCGTCCTGTTGGACTTTAAGGTGACAAGCAGGCTATACACAAACACTGATTGACAATCCATTGCGCCTTTTTATCTCAGATGCTTATTCACTAAGATATCTTCCCTCGCCGTCTGCGGTGCGCATCCACTCATCACGGTTTGAAGTTCGGTTTGAGGCTCTCCGGTGTCACAATGCTAATCCACGGGGTGCGAGACTAGATCATGCATTGTGTGAATCGCACCGCCGCATCCAGCACGATCACCCATTCAAGCACATATGAGCCACTCTCGCACGCAAGATGACGAACAAAGCGAAAGCTTCTTGTGAAGCAAGTGGAAACAACGAACCGCTCATTGTGTAATGTGGCTGCCTCAAGTTTATTCTGAATGCTCTTCCAATTCTACTTCGCAGCGCTATCAACTGCTTTATGCAGATAATACGACATGACCCTGGGATGCAGGCGCCCGCGAGGTGCGATAAGGAGTGGTGGCCAAGGCCCGAGGGGATTCATCTTCGTTTGACCTGACAGGCGCCCGTGGGAGGAGGGGTACTTTATCAGACCAAGAGCCTGCCTGGGTAATTATTGTCGGCATGTAATACATAGTTTTTCTGTGCTAAATTAAGCTTTCAACTCCCGACATGCGCTCATAAAAATGGTATACAAACCTATGAAATTTTCGACAATGGGAGCAATTGACAAGTTGATGGTCACTCTGTAACCATCTGAGGCGTCAAGACATCCACTGTTGGCTTTCAGGATGTGCTTATGAATTATAGGTATCGACATTGTCTCGCGAGGACCTCGCTTAGGAGATAGAGCAACCGACGCGGCAATCACCGCGATGACGACTATTCCAATCATGACTGGAATTTGCGAAGACCCACCTCCAACCACCAGCGTCTTCATCACTGACTGGAAGTACTCGCTAACGTGACCCGTAAAATCAGTAACCTACACTATAATCGGAGATGATGAAAGACGGAAAATCTCAGGACGATATCAGGAGCAGTAAAAGCCATCCAACGGATCAGAGTCGTGGAATCCATTTTTCGAGCAATATCCATAATGACATCCCAGTGAGTAACAGTCAATGCAGATGTCATTCTGCATATGTAGAGGATGCAACAACTGTCCTCATGTATTGCGTAACCTTCCGACAGGATATCTACCACGAAACGCGAGACCATGAATCAGTCTACCAGTAGGATGCTCAACTCGGATGTCAGCGACTTCGCAGGCGAATGCAAGGTTCTGCATACACAAGAAACGTGCACCTCCCCGTCTCGAAACTCCCAGCGAAGATAATGTCGCCGATTTTCCATTGCGCGCGGCTGCCTCCTCTCTCCGATGACATAGATGAGATGGAAACATTCCCCTCCGAACAAGAGACGTCAGATTGAGTGGTCGTCACTTGAGTTTGCCGACATTGGAGAACCACTGCACTTAACGATCCTTCTTTATGGACTGTCATTCCCCTGAAATTCTCGAAATGGACGCCAGAAATTCTGCAACGTTCACGCAAAGCGTCCCTCGGAGTCAACTTAGAAGGCAGCGGGAAAGTTCTCTGAAAACACCTCCCTCCTTCGCAAGTATACTCGACGCATGGTGGATCTAAGGATGAATGAAGACACACTCTTCCACGTACTCAACTGATTCGCCTTTGGATCAGCGGCAAAACTGGAAAGGCTGGCTGTCACTAGATCCGCCCTCCAATCATCGAAGGGAAATAAGCCCAGAAATTCTTTGATGCCCAACTATATGCTCCCAGACTGTAACAACCTGCGTTACCTGGCACTTTCGGAAATGCATATCGCCCAGAAAACGACTCAAGGTTATGCCTCTGCATCCTTCGAACCTCTGTTCAACATCTCCGACTTTCGCATTGTACGTTCGCATCAATGGCAGAGTTCAAGCCCTCCATCGAAGATATGCTGTCTTTACGAATTCTTGCTCTTACATCGCACACTTTCCAGACATAAACTCCCATCCAGCAGCTCGCCGATTACCCTGACATATTTAAACGGCCTTGATCTTGACGAAGATCCTGCGGGACTTCTATGGGTTTTCGACAACTTCACTCTTACTGAGCAACAAAAGTATGCCCGGGTTGTTACGCGTCTCTCGGGAATGTCGAGGGACGAGCACCTTGGGCTTTTTGCAGCACTTCGTCGGCCTCAAGCTATTGGACAATTTTTGCAGACTGCCCAAAGTCTCAGCATTGAGGTGACTGTTCTAACGTACGAACGTCATACTTGGCCTTCAAGGCCAAGAGCTCGCGGGGCAACAATCGAAAAAAGTCCTCTCTTGACGACCCTTCCGAGTTGGAAATACTGCTGGCACCAAATATAACGTATTCCAATTTTGGCAAAGTCAAACAGGAAACGACTACGCAGGCGATACTCACAGACATGTTTGAACGCTTCGAGTGGCCAAGTCTGTGCAACCTGAATTTGCTCAATCTTGATCACACTTCCTTATCCTCCGCATGCAGGGTAACCAAATGGTACATAAACTATGACCGCTCAAGCACTCACCACTGAGATCAGTGGCTGCTTCTCCTCCCTCATACTCATTTAGACGCTGAAACCAGAAAGCTGCAGAAAGATGAAGTCCCCCCAACGCAGTGCAAGCAATAGCCGGTTGAAACTTAACGAAGTTGTTCATGCCAGAAAGCTTATATTTACATAATTGAGCGGCTTTCGGTCAATAAGGGCAAATAACGCGTCAAGCTTCCAGAATCAAAATGTTGACCACATGTGTTGACACGTCCATTAACGCGTTGACAAATACTCAATTACTCTCTGTGCTTCAACTAGCCCCCCTTCAGTTTCTCCACGAGACCACCCAAACGTAGATTCAATAAGCAAGGAATAAGCACCATCGGTTTTAACCATGACCAAAGCACCCAAAAAATCGAGGTAAGTACGACGAATCTACCGCAAGTCTACCGTGGACTTGCGTCGCCTTGAGGCAGCATGAACCGTCACTGATATGATTTCAACTTACCAGGGCACTTGATACCACTTCTTCTAATGAAAACGACAATAGATTTTCCAGCGGGCCTCATCCAATCTCAAAGCTACCTATCGAAATTCTTTGCAAAATCTTCCGTTTCACGCGCTCAGCTCCTCCCAATTTTGGATCAAAACGATTCTTTACTCCCCGGGACTTCCGACTTGTGAAAATCGACTGGATTGCTGTCAGCCGGGTGTGTCAACACTGGAGACTCGCGGCGATTAACGAGCCCTCATTATGGACGGATTTGCCCACATTTTATCCAAAATGGACCATGGAGATGCTCCAGCGCTCAAAGAACGCTGGGCTTGTTGTCAATTTTTACGACACCCTGGACGATGCTCTTCTAACTGCAATCTTCGATCACATATTGCGTATTGCCGAGCTTACCGTGAAAGGCGAAAAAAGGTTGAAGAAGCTCATGGACAAGTTTTCTCTCTGTTCAACGCCAAGACTCGAGAAACTGTGTATCGAGAACGACAGCCACACATCGTCGGAAAACATCCCCCCTATGCGACTACCCAACTCCCTTTTTTCGAATGCCGTCGGCTTGAAACACCTGAAATTGATACGCATTGATATCGACTGGCAATCCCATCTCTTCTCGCGGCCACTCACCCTGCTCGAACTCGGCCAAATCTCGCCATCCGCAAAGCCAACGGTCAAGGAGCTTAGGTCCATCATGCAACGAATATCGACAACGCTACAAAAATTGACCATGCGTAACGCGTTTCCTATTGAAAACCATGCATCGTCCCGGGTCCAAAGCAACGATCCCATCCTATTACTGGCTTTGAAGCGTCTAACCCTCGGCGCGAAACCATCCGAAATCACGTCATTCTTTAACAATTTCATTTTATCGGACAATACACAATACGCCGACCTGTATATGTACCTCGAAAACGGGGCGGGTCAAGACTTCACTGGTATGCTAGCAGCAGCAGGTCGCCGTGAGGCACTGGGACGCTTTGTTTCGGACGCGCAAAGCGTGGTGATAAACGGAGACGTTGTCGGGACCAAAAAGGGCAACAAATGGCAGGACTTCGAACTCAAGCTGAGCACTGCCGAAGCTCCTCTCAGCGCGCTTCGGGAAGACGGTCCCAGAAATCATCCAGAGCGACAGTTGCCTGGGCTGGAGCTCAATATCCACGGCCCGTTCTCGGAAGACTTACCAATCACCCCTATGCCTTTCCGATGCGTGTTTACAGACCTGTTCAACGCGTTCAAATGGTCGAACGTCCGCGAACTCGCTTTGACTGGGTTGGATATTCGTGCTTATCCGGACTTTGGCCAGGTTCTAGTAACGACATTCGGAAGCCTTCCCACTGTGGAACTGGTCGCGGTCGGACCAAAATCCGTCAATCACTTCCTTGACGCCCTCAGCTTCTATTCTCCCGGCAGTCGCATTCCTATCGCATTTGAAGGTCTTACAAAAATCTCCATGGTTTCCGTCAACATCCAGTCACGTCTCGATGAAATAACCATGTCTCTCCTCAGGCGAGAAAAGCGTATTGCACCCATTCAGAAATTGTGCTTTAAAGATTGTCGCGGTAAGATCAACAAATATCTCAAAATGCTCACGGAACTTGTGGGCGAAGTTTACTGGGACGATGTTAAAATATGAAATGGTTGGAAAGCGATGAGCGTATAGATACCACCACTTTCTAGACAACTCGACTTTACAATATTATATATATTTCCAATACTGCTTATCTACTCTATCTTCATCGTTACTATAATCCGACCCTTCCATAGTGTACCATGTGCCTTGTCAGTACATGCCCGGAGACTACAGACACAAATTTGATCAGTACCTTCGTGATCTGCAAGTTGTAGGGGATAAGTGGTACTGGCAGGTTATGCTCGAATAAATATACGACTCGTGCATTTCCGTTTTAGGCAAATGTTCGCATTACACGGGGGCCTTTGGTCAGCACACGTAAATAACGCGAGGTGAAATGCCAAGTCTGGGTTGACGCGTTGACGAAGGCTGACGCACATTAGTTTCCTTTCAGCCCTCCGACCGAGAGTTCTGTAAGCCTTCGTGTACCATGCATGCGGTCATCTGCTGCAACCCTTGCGATACACGCGACTAATTAGAGAAATTACAGGCAGAACCAAGGCAGAACGGTTGCAAGTTCTCTATATTGAATGGCGAAGGCACCGAAAAAATCAAGGTGTGACGCTTCTATGGCATGTCTTCTTTGGAATCTAGACTAATATCCTACAGGGCAATCAATCCACTTGCATCTGATGACAACTCAACCAGCGCAGTTCCCAGCGTGCAATTAGCAATCTCAAAACTACCGGTCGAAGTGCTATGCAAAATATTCCATCATGCGCGCGCAGCTCCTCCGAGCCTCGACGAAAACAGATTCTACACACCTTCAGACCTACGACTAATGTCTATCGGCTGGGTTGCTGTTAGTTGGGTTTGTCAACACTGGAGGGCCGTGGCACTGAACGATGCCACTTTATGGACGGACCTACCTATGTTTTATCCAAGGTGGACGACAGAAATGCTTCAAAGGTCAAAAGGCGCTGGTCTTATGGTTAATCTGGGCCAAACTCTGGATGACAAGCTTATATCCGCAATCTTCAACCATACTGTACGGATTACGGAGCTTACCGTCAATGATGGGAAAAGGCTTCAGGCACTTATAGAGAAGGGTTTGCTGTCTTCAGCGCCGAAGCTCGAAAAACTGTGTCTCAAGAATGAATATTACGGGTTGGGCGAGAAACCTCCTAATCCTGTATTACTCGGGACAATGTTTCCCGACACTGTCGGCTTGCGTCATTTGGAATTGATAGGTGTCGACCCCGTGTGGAACTCCCCGCTGTTTTCGAGGCCCATCACTACGCTCGAGCTCGGCCAGATCTCGCCATCCAAAAAGCCGACAGTTCAAGAGCTCAAATCCGTCATGGGACAAATTTCAACTACGTTGGAGACGTTGACAATGCGTAACGCCTTTCCAGAAGATGCTACAGCATCACCGACTCAAAATGCCGCTTCCATCTCGTTGAATTCTTTGCGGCATTTGGCTCTCGGTGCAAAGCCCGTCAATGTCACTACATTCTTCAACAACTTTACTTTAACCGACAAGGCAAAATATGCAGGCATGTTGGTCTTTCTTGACAATGGACCTGGTCAAGACTTTACGCAGTTTTTGGAGGCAATCGGCCATAAAGAAGCTCTCGGACGGATAGCATCAGATGCTATAGGCGTCATGATAGATGGAGAAATCCACGGCACCAAAAAGGGCAAGAAGTGGCAGGACTTTGAGGTCTCCCTTGGCACTGCACAGGTCTCGTGGAGCACGGTGGCAGATGCTCCCCCCAGAGACGAAGATGATCTGGAGTCCAAATTACCCGGACTGGAGCTTTTCATTCGCAGTCCGCTGCCTGAATCGCCAAGCGTAGCCGCTCTTCCCTTTCGGTGTATCTTCACCGACCTTTTCAACACGTTTGAGTGGTCAAATCTCCGTGAATTAACGTTGGTTGGGTTGGATATTAAAGCGTTTCCAGATTTTGATCGAGCTTTGGCAACCACATTCGGAGCTCTGCCCTCCGTGGACTTTGTTGCGGTTGGACCGAAGTGCGCAAATCCCCTCTTCGATGCCTTGAACTACAGCTCAGCAACAAATCGGAGCAGCCGCTCCAAAGCAGCTATGTCGTTCGCCGGGCTCAAGAGAATCTCATTGGTTTCTGTCAACATTCAATCACGGGTTGATGATATGGCTGGATCTCTCTCGAAGCGGCACAAACGGGGTGCATCCATCAAGAACCTGAGTTTTGAAGGGTGTCGAGGAAAGACCAACAAGTCGCTTAAACTATTGAAGGAGTACGTGGGTAATGTTTTCTGGGATTATGTTAAGCTTTGAGATGACACTGAACGAGGTAATAATGAACTGTTACGGCGTAGCCATATTCTTAATTCCCTCTAATATTCTCCATCCTTCGTGTCGTTAGTTCGGATATCTTTCTCGGTATGGATTTACTTTATCACTTTGATAAATCGTGCATTGTGGCCACCAGTGACCTGTAATCAGAGACCTGGGATTCGATACTCTTATGCTCAACAGTTGGCCAACTTGATGGCTCATCGACAATCTAAAGCAAGTTACGGTTGACACCGAATTGACACTCAGTGCGCCCAAAATGACTTTATATTACCCCCTTAGGCAAGATCAACAGCGAAGTGCATTATAATTTACGGCCGATTGCGTTGTTTCCTCTTTTTCCCAATCTCTTGATGCATCGCCACTTCCAAAACGCAATTTTTTCTACATCCTTGTTGCCCTATTTGTTGACTCTAATCATTCAAACCAAACCTCAAAAAGATTTCTTCATATCCTATCCGTTCCACAGCAGATTGTTCTTCATAATGGCGAAAAATGGCAAGAAGTCCAGGTATGACGCATTTTTGAACATATAAGCGACATTAGGGCTAGCTGACGCGTCAATCCATGATAAGTAGGGCTCCCAAGAAGGCAGCGACCTCTTCCCGGACTGGATTTAAAGATTCAAAGCAACATTCCAAAATCAAAACCGACCGGCACTAGTGGACCATTCCGATGTATCTTCACGGATATTACATTTGATTGGTTCACGTCCATGAGCTGACCTTGGTTGGTTTGGACGTCAAATCATATCCTGACTTGGGTTGTGTTCTTGCAACGACCCTCGGTTCACTTCCTTCCATAATCACTGTTGGGATTCAACCCGGCATGGCGATTAGTCATCATATTCTTGGCTTAAGTACATCATTACAGAAAGATATTATTTTCTAGGTTATTCTACACGCTTTATCTACAAGTATATAGGGACTCGAGTAGTACGGTACAATGTTAAGCTTGTTACGAGCCCGATTCCAACAATCACCGTCGCCGTTGGGCCCAAGTGTCCAGATTGCTTATTCGACGCTTTGGATTATTGTGCCCCGAGCACGGACTCTCCTACAGCTAACACCTTCCCGGGGCTCACGGAAATAATGATGGTAGAAATCCCCCTCCAGTCGCGTCTTACTTTCATCATCGGTACGCTTTCGAGTCACAGAAGGCGAGGTGTGTCCAATTTGGTGCGCCGCTGCGTTTGAAGATTGTCAGAGGAAGCCTAAAAAGCATATTCAGCTTCTCAAAGAAATTGTGGATGAAGTCGAATGGGATGATGTACAGACATGAAAGCACCCAACCAAAATATAATCGTCCGACCTTAACTCCAGCTGGTATTCACGGAGAGTCTTGAAACATTCACTATTCATGTATTCGGGTTGTATTCGGGTCAAGCCACAGTACTTGTGCATGCACTTAGGCTCTAGGTATCCTTTTTTTTTAAATTGGTCCTGGACAGTCGCTATGAGAAGGAAAAACGTGGGCGCGATACGATTGTGGGGGAGGGCAAACGCGTAGTTTGCATACATACAGGGGCTCATCAAGGGCTCATTTACTGATATTTTTGAATGCTGTTGATCAATACAACCAAACACGACGATAGTTATCGAATCGCTCCCTGTGAGCTCCTTCATCTCTTGCCAACCTTTAATTTGTACTGAACTCCTGCACAAATCTTGCTGAGTCTTTCTGGTGGCGAATTCCTCACTCGCTTACATTTTGTCAGAGTCTGTCCCCCACTCAAGCGTGGACAAGCCTATACTGACGATATGATATCAAGAACATCAAAAGAAAATGCTCTGCCCGGTCTCAAAGCTTCCAGTCGAACTATTAACCAAGATTTTTCACTTAACGAGGCTCCTGGCCGTCTCCGTGGATTCATTTTCTCGTGAAGAAAAGTGGAAAGAAATAGACTGGGTTACGCTGAGCTGGGTTTGTCAGCAATGGAGGGACGTAGCACTGAACGATCCTCGTCTGTGGACCGAGCTCCCAACACACTTTCCCGGTTGGGCGGCGGCTATGCTCGAGAGGTCAGCACAGTCTGACATCATGGTCGACTTTCAGAGAACCACCTTTGGCGTTGGCGATCAAATTGCTCCTTTGCTCGTCAATCACGTCTCGCGCATTCAAAATATGGCGCTCTGGACCGAAACTTTTCATAGCCTACAGGACGAATTCCTCTTATTCAGCTCAACTCCAAGACTTACAGCGCTACGCATCAAGGCAGCTTTTGGAATGCCAGACATCGGGCTTGAAGCTCTTGGTTTCCGGTTACCCGATGCCGTCTTTCTCGACGCAGCCAACTTGCGTTCCCTTACTCTTGAAGGCGTCAATCTCAACTGGAACTCGCATCTCTTCTCTCGCCCCCTCCAGTTTCTCTCCTTGGCCGATATGTCACTGAAGCCTAAAATGGCAGAGCTCAGGGCTGCTATGACGAAACTGACCGGGATTAGGATGCTCTTATTGCGCAACGTGCTTCCTTTCGCGGAAAAGACAGGATTATTTGTCCCCTTTGCTGACCCAGTCTGCTTACACTCTTTATTACACGTTGGGGTTATAGATCAACCTACTTGTCTCGCGTCTTTCTTCAATGCCTTTTCTCTCGGTCAAGACACACAGGTTCATGCCGTCACGTATCTCAAAGACAACTACCGGGAATCACTTCGTCACCTGTTAATAGCAATGCGGAGGCCCAACGCCGCTGGCCGCTTCTTCTCAGACGCCTCAACTGTCGACCTCGAAGTCAAACTCCCGCGAGTGCGAAACTCGAGTCCACCAAGCTTGACGGTCACCATGTGCAGGTTTCTGATCAGCTCCCTCTCAGAAGGCTACTCTATCGTCGATCTTCCTCACCTGGAGTTTCGCGTCATGAAGCAATTTCAGGGAACATATTTGAATGAAGACGTTCTAGGCGATGTTCTCAAGGAAATCTTTGTTGCGTTTAACTGGGAAAATCTGCAAGAATTATCGCTGGCTGGATTAGATTGGTTTTTCGGTGACACACTGGCGGACACATTCGGGACCCTCGCCACCGTGCAGATGATCACAGTAGGACGCTCGAGTGTACAATCTCTCATGGACGCCCTGTTAGTTGGCTCCGACAATTGGGAATCTGGCAATAACTCCTCGACACCTGTTGCATTTGCTGGACTCAAAATAATCAGGATGGTGGGCGTGTCCTTTGACAATATCCACGACGATGAAGGTTGGGACGGTTCCGAATTGGATATATGTCTTTCCTTCCGGAAAAGACAAGGTGCTGCAATCCAAGAAGTCCATCTCGAAGCATGTTCGAACCTTTGTAGAGATGACATCATCGGGTTCACCTACGACGCGGATGTCATTATTTGGGACGGAAAGGAGTATCGAAAGGGCGTCCATAGAGAGGATGATTCGTCAGATGAAGACAGCGACGACGAAGATCGTCTCTCTGCTCAAGACGACGAATGTGAGGATAATCTCTGGGGGGAAGATGATAACAATGCCTAATGAGCGATGAACACAAATTCGGGGTGAAAGTTCGCCAAAAGGAAGGTCCTCATGTAATGCAGTACCTTTATTAGCACTATTCACTGTAATGCCTGTTCGAAAGTGGACAATTATCATTTGTGGTTTATCAGTCCATTTACATGGCCATGGCTTTGTGCAAGGATCTTCTATGCCAGAATAGTATGGGCAAGTCCCCATGAAAGCGGAGATAATCACGACAATGCCGCGCAGAGCCCAGGAGGGCCACTCACACCTGATAATTGCTGGCAACTGGCCATCTCTCAGAGGAATGATTATCAAAAGGATAACGATTAGGTGTAATGTCATACAATAGCGTACTAGATGTTCATATCAAGGTCGTTACAGAATCGGAGTGTTGAGAGGGCAGAACTGTAGCGGACATCAAGGGGCAACGACAACAGCCAGTTCCACAGTACGTATTCAAAACTGCAAATCGCCAACGGGAGCGGAGGACAGAAGAAAGCAAAGACAAATGACGACAACGAAGGCGAGGCAGTTACTAACAGATGGTGATAGTAAGGGGAAGAAAAATGAATCATGAAAACCAATGAGCGACGAGGGTGGAATGCAGGTATGATAGGGAATATGAAGGCGTTGAAAAAGAACGTCCTTGCCGGGTCATCATTAGTCGTGTTTGTCAGTCCTTATTCTGTAGTCCGTTAAGTTCTAGGAGGTCCATTTTCATGTCAGCGAAGAAAATGAACAGACATCCCGGTAGGGATGTATGCGTGGTGGGGGAACCATGATCATGACCATGAGTATAAATGTCGAATAGCCCCGTCGGTTGTTAGAAGTCCTTCTCATGCAGCGACGAGGTGTGATAGATTTCCAAATCTCCACAGTCGAAGCGCATAACTTTTGTCGCCTGAGGTATCGAGCAGCAAGATCGCACAGGCTGGATCGGTCCTCGACCGTCTTCCGTCTATCTTCAAAGTTGCGAGATCTGACTCGCATTGTCGGGGAGATTGCGCACCTATACATGTACCGAGGGGTGGCTTAACATCACTTTCTCGAAAGCCAAGAGAAAAAAAATTAACGCACCCCGAGCACCCGTTTTGAGTTCCCCTCGTCCTCCGCTCCCTCCTCTCCGTCGTCACCGTCCTTATCGCCGTCATCATCCCAGTAGCCGCTTCCTCTCAACTTCGGCGCGTCAGTATCAGACGCCACAGAGTAGACAGAAGATGCGGCGCTCTGCTCTGGCATGCCCAGCTCTCCCAACGTCCCTAGACCGGCACCCGCTACACCAAACCCAAGCAGATCAGCACCATGGCCATGAGACGACGAGCCTCCATGCCCATGCCCAGATGCAGACCCAGGTGCGGACGAGAGGCGGTACCCTGCATCATACGGCATATATCCAGGCGCGGTGGCGCTCGAGGACGAGGGTCGCCGCGGGCTGCGGGCCGGGACTGGCGGCGGTGCACTTGCCGCTGCTGCCGCCATCGACGACGTGACGACATTCACCAACGGCGGAGAGGGGAGCGCCGCCTCCGGAGGCGTGATTTTACCCACGTTCCCGTGCGAGTCGTCTGATTTCGACGAGCGGTAGTAGGCGCTCAGCAGTGGCTCGAAGCTGCCACTCGCGCTGTGGCTGTGCCCGTGTCCAACGCCCATCTCCGAGGGTCCAGCACCCATCCCGGTGCCGGAGGTGCGCTCCCGATCTACGCCACCGGCGGTGAACGCACTTGGCGGTACCGCCGGGTTGCCTGCTGCTGTCGGCGACGGCACGACGTAGTCCCTGTATGGATAGTTGGACCCAGCAGAGTCGCGGTTACCCTGTGTCGCCTGAGCGCCAGCAGCTCCATTTGCGTTGTCGGAGAATGGGTTAGGTCCGGCGGCATCCGTGTATGGGTTGAAGTATTCTTGCATCTCCGGACGCCCAGCACCACCCTCGTCCGAGTCTAGCAAGTTGACACCACTGTGCATGCGGTTATGACCGGGCCCCATGGTGCCCATCATGACGCCCGGGGCGAAAGGATCCAGAGCACTTGAGCCATAGCGCGACCGCGCCTGCGAGCCGCGTGTCGAGTTCGAGTGCGCCGGGTCGTCATCGTCATCCAGCATCGTGCGGTGGAAGCCTGCCGCGGCGAGACTCGCACTAACGGCCGTGTCATGTTCGATGCGCAGGGTCCGCCGCCGCCGCCGCACCGCAAAGAAGATGAACAGCAGGATGCTCACGAACGCCAGCCCAACGAGCACGAAGACACCAGCGACAGCCCCCGTGTTTCGGAAGAACCTATATGCAGAAACAGTGTGTGTCAGTGGTCGTGTTCGAGACGCATAATTAGACCTGTGACATGACAGCGACAGATGAAAAGAAGACTAAAAGCAATTATGTGTGATATGAAGTCGTGGGGCAGGGATCGCGACAGCGGCGGTGCAAGATGGTTTAGAAGCACCAGGATAATTGAATGAAGACGCGAGTAAAAAACAGGGGGCCTTGCCTGGTTTCCTCAACGCCCAGGTGCAAGTGCATCTTCACATTATCCAGACGAAACTACCCGTCACGACCTGTCCTGTCGAAATACTTGATGGATACGAAACAAACAAAAAAGGTGCTCACCCACTACCCTTCCTTGATTGATTGTCCGGGCTCAAGGTCGGATTTGCGACAATCTCCGTGAACGTTGTCACGCTGCCATCGGGCCGCGTTTGAGTGCTTGTCGTCGTGATGAACGGCGGCGCAGTCAAAGTCGGGTTTCCGTTGGCATCTGTCGTACTAAGAAACACAGTGCTGGGCAATGTTGATCTGAGCACACACAAAGTTAGTAAGGAGTTTCATCAAGGATAAGAAAGCGAGGTTCTAGGCCAACACGCCGAAGAAGGGGTCCCGTAGAATCATTCCCCAAGGTGATAGAAGCACACAAGCGTCTACAACGAGGCTGCGCCGAGCGCACTCCAACGAAGAAAAAAAGCGATAAACACGCTCGCGTAGCGCGGACGTCAGCCATGACGTCTGAATCGGCTCGGCAGCCTCGGTATGAAGCCGAGGAGATTTGCCTCGACGACGGCAACATTCCATCAACGTCGCATGTCCGCAGGGTCGCGTCATGCAAATTAGAGGCTTGGTGATGCTCGCTGTCGACGCAAGCACGACTCGTGGCCGGCTGCCGCAGCCCACTCGCGGACTCTTGGGACCGGACGACGGACGGGGCAATGAGAGGAAGAGAGAAGGAGAGGAAGACTCACGCTGCTGAGGGACCGGTATCCGTCACGATTCCTACAGGGGGCGGCGATCTGGACACGGTGTCTCCGCTGCTGGGTGATGGCGAGGGCGGTGGTTGTGATGACTGCGCTGGTGGTGGTGACGTGAGCGGCGGAGGGGGTGTCGTAACAGGGCTTGAACTACTCGACGGTCCAGATGGACTTCCGGTATCTGGAGGGGGACTCGATGGAGGTGGATTGCTGCTGCTGTCTGTGTCTGTTGGCGGTGGCGTTGCACTTGATGGAGTGGAGGATGGGGGAGGTGGGTCGTCAGTACTGGGGCTAGCGCTGGAGCCTGAGTCGGAGGGTGGAGGGGAGGTTGGGGTGGCAGATGGAGTGCTTGATGGGTCATCACTGGAAGGTGGGGGCGTTATTGTCGACGACATGTCCGTATTCGACGTCGGCGATGTAGGAGGCGGCGTCGTAGGATCCGTATTCGTAGGGGTGGTAGAGGGATCCAGGGTGGTAGTAGGATCTGAGGTAGGGGTCGCGGATGGTGTGGTAGTGGGATCCAGTGTAGGCGTGAGCGTGCTCGTCTCCTGCGTGCTCGCCGGAGTCGTGTTCTGCGGAGGGTTGGTCGGATCGCCTGAGTCCAGAGTGCCTGTTGGTGGATCGTCGGTGGTCACTGACCGTGTGGGAGAAGAGGCGTCTGTGGTGGCAGTGGAGGACATGGCATCAGTTGTAGGTGTGACAGAAGGAGTATTTGTGGTTTCAACGGGATCGGAGGGAGTGGTGGCCGGCGGCACGCCAGTCGTCGGATCGGACGTGACGGTGGTAGGAGAGCCAGTTGTCGTGGGGTCAGGCGGATCCGTGGTGGAAGGAGGAGGAGGAGGGCCAGTATTTGTTTGAGAGGGGTCACCAGTGGTGGTGAGAGGAGTGGTAACAGTTGGGGAGTCCGTGGCGAGAGTAGGTGGGGCGGTAGGTGTCGTAGATTCAGTCGTGACGGTCGTAGGTCCAAGCGAGTTTGCGACAGTATTGATAGATGAGAAAGATGAAGAGGTTGCAGGGGATGCCGTCGCAGTAGTCGAGCCAGTCGCAGTAGTAGGCGCGGTGGTTGTAGGTTCGACGAGGTTGGAGGTCGGGACAGCAGAAGAGACAGCGGTGGTGGGGCCCGCAGGAGTTTTGTTAGGATCAAATGTGATGGTGGCGATACCAGTGGAACGGCCAGGAAAACCCGAGGGCGTTGGAGTAGCACCGGTTTCGGTGGTGAAAGTAAAAACGGTGGTTCTGTACAATGGAAATCAAAAGTCAGTCCAAGGTCAGAGTGGAGCAAAGTAAGAATCGCACTGATCGAGAGTCGGCGTTGCGGATCCAGACATCAACACAAGCGCACAGTAAGGGTCATTCAGAGGTCGATACCAGCGACGAGAGCAGGGTGGGTGGTCGTGGTCGTGGTGGTAAGGAGGGGGGTCATAAGAATAATCAGCATGGTGTAGAGTGTTTGCACGGGGCTAATTCATGAAATTAGGGCTACCATGGCACCGGGGACGCTTACCTATAAGAATTACAGCAGGGTAAACTGCAGAAATGATCGACCGTCCTGGACAGAAAACGGAGAAGACCCAGGAGAGGTCGTTGGACGAGTTAAAGATGCATTAGCACTTCCTCCATTCGTCCCGTCCCCCATTTTAGAAATGCCCCCTTACGTCCTCCCCATCAACGCCACACTCACACAAACCCCGGTCTTCCTTTATCATCACAGATAGCATTATCAGGCTCAAACTTTCGCCTCTTCTGCTACTCTAACGACGCGTATACGTGCAAAGAACACTATATATCCTGGGTTTGCCACCAAAGAAACGAAGCACTGAACGCAGCATGTCCCCAACCCTGATTTTGTTAAATTCTGCTGTCCCCTCCCCCTGCCCTCTCGTTTGCAGTACACTACAGTGTGCGTCCATGACGAACCCACCACGAAAATATCGAATACATACGAATACATACGAATAGGAGGGAATAAAACCACGGTGGCACCTCTGACATCATGTATACCATCATTTGACGACCACTCGCACTCGCGCAATCCAGGCTCAGGCGCACGCAGCCGTCGCCGAGGCTTCTGTGCGCCTCTGTCATCCCTTTCATGCCATTTCAACTTGTGTTGACGCTGAATGTCACACGGAACGGATGCGGGCATCCTGTCGAAAAACTCGACAGACTGCCTTGGCTTTTTAGGACTAGCTCGCTCGACGTTGTGGGCTCTGGCAACGTGGCCTTGAGCATGACGAAGCTCAGATATTCGATATTAATAAATTGGAGTCGCCTCGATAAACAACTAGATACGTAGGTCATGATCGATTGCCTCCCAAGTTCTCACGTATTCATAATTTTCTTCTCGCTGCAGTCTTCCTATTCAGCTTCTATCTGCTCACGCTTTCTCTTATCGGAAAACACTTATATTGGGATGTATACAATCTGCGTAAGCGGTGGCATTACTTGCTAAGAATATACGAAACGCAGGCTGGGAGGAGTATCTATGCGACGGAGGTCAGAAGGAACACAACTTTGTCTATTTCGAGACTGTGGACCGCGGCTGTATACATAGATATGCATTTCTATGCGGCGTCGGTATGTACGTTCATCACCTCGAGCGCCTATTGTCTGGTACCCCGGCTTGCCGTCCTAATTCTAGCACAGCGCACACTCCTCGGTGTCTAATCGAAACTTGTCAAGCCTCGACACCCCACCGCGCCGGTGATTGGTTGGCTATTCTTCATATTCCAAGCTCTGCGAAATTGGAACTGGAATTATGATCGTATGACGATACATATTATCTCCACGTTACTCCAGTTGCAGGAGCATCCACTAGATCTCGGGGATCTCGGAGCCACGACTTCTTCCAGTGAGAGGATTCCCTCGTGGCTTTCTTAGGTTTTCGTTGGTTCCAATGCCTCTCGTGTGCCGGTTGGGTGTTCCCCATATTCGCATGAGATTGAATCTGTGTCAGCATTTTCAGTGTATGTACACTAACGTGCTCACCACCGTATCCTACCAGTGACAAATGAGCGCTGGTGCCTTTAGGAAGTCGTCAAAATGACTTGAATTCAACGAGCGCCTAATAAGCCATTTATCGCATACGCCAACAAGAGCAAGGGGCGGTAGATTTCTGACTCGTAGTTCAGTGCCCGCTCATGCACGTTTCATGCAAACGCAAGGGCTTGAGGGGTGTTCGCAGGGGAAATTCTACCGCTTGCCAATGGCTATTTCGCTGGTCTGGTTCCTGACCGCCATAGAGAAACCATGGAGCGGTCATTTGGCTAACGGCTTCTGATTTCAGCAATGCCATTCAATGCTTTTAGTCTAGTAATTCACGAGGTCAATTATCGACTTGTTTACTATTTCTGCTGCCTCGTTGTGCCTTGTCTTTAGTGTGAAGCGAGTGCTCCGCTCAAGCTCTCCTCTGATTGTCGGATTGCGAAATTGGTCGGAGTTTTTTTTTAAAAAAAAAGCCTGGATCCACGATAGTGCGGACCCACATATACCAGATAACGTTCGGCACACCTCTAGTAAAAGCGCGCTGTTTCGCTAGCCCGCCTTTTCTCAAGCTCTCATCTTATAAACTGCTCCTTGGCCTCTTGGATCTACTACGCAAACGCAGCCTGCAAGAACACCAACGGAGCAGTAACCGACGAGATGTCACCAGCTGTCCAAGAGGCAGTCCAACTCGTCGACGCGCGCAAATTCTTCATCACCTCGGTCGGGTTCACGACCTCAGATCACATCGAAACACGCTTATTCCTGTTTCCCGACTTGCCGCAGAGATCCTAGGTAGGATTTTTCGTGAAGTTACTGGGATCAAAGGCCATAGCGAAGACGATGCCAGCCTCTTCCAGCGAGCGCAGTCTCAAATGGATCTGTGTTAGCCACCTTAGCCGACTCTGGAGAAATGTGGCAATCAACGACGCGAGCCTATGGACGAACCCTCCGTCGCTCAAGAACCCCGAGTGGACGATGACAATGCTGGAACGCTCGCGTATGGTGACAATCCCGGCCCCTTCTCTGAAGGTTGATGAGCTTGACAATCGCGTTGCGGCCGCTCTTACGCCTCACATTACGCGCGTGGCAGTGCTTGTGATACCAAGAATGGCTCGAGAGACGCTAGAGCGGGTTTTGTCTGGCCTACCGTCAACTGCCCCCAATCTTGAAGCACTTTCGATCAACTCTCTCGCAAAAGTGACGTTTGGGACCGGTTCATGGTATAAGCAAATTAGCTACCCTCATGTTTATCTGGACGAAGCTATGGCTATTCCTGATGATGTTCTATGCCATACGCCAAAATTACAACGTCTGGAGCTGAACGACATTATCATCAAGTGCGATTCCCCCCTCCTCTCCAACCTCACCACTCTGTCAATGACTGGTATTCCTGACAAAAGCAAACCCACGCCACAGCAATTCAAAATGATGCTCAAACCCGCGCCTTACTTGAAGAGGTTGGCATTGAAGGGTGTTGGCCCATCAGCTGGGAGTAGTCAACAAGCGGGGTGGGCAACGCCGGTTCTAATGGAGCATCTGGAATATCTGGATATCGAAGAAACTGTTCCCCGAATTATGTGCTTTTTTCGGAATCTTCTCTGCGACACATCGTCTGAAGGGACTCAAAGTTGGCGCAGAAGGATACGCCTCGGAGCTTCTCTCCCTGTTAGTTGCGTTAGACCAGCCATATTTACGCTCCATCATTGGCTCAAGCACAGACGTTAGGAGGCTGGAATCGGCACCGACAACCTGGGACTCTTTATTCGGGCGTCAAAAATACCCATGTTGGAAAGGAACTTGGAACCCGGCAAGAGAAAAACACCTGGCGAACTTGAATCAATGACAATTCGGTTCGAGCTGGATATGGACGATATATACGATGAAGAGAGTGTGGAATTGGCAGGCATCTTTCTTTCAGAGCTTTTTAACAACTTCACTTGGACCGGTCTCTGTGAGCTTGATCTTTCCTCCCTGGAGTGTGCTTCTCCGCAAGTTTTAGCATCGACATTCGGCACCGTTCCTCACTTGCGAATAATCGTGGCCGATAGCGACATTGCGCCCTGGCTCATCAAAGCCCTAAATCACCGACCCGACGCACCATCCAACCCTCTAGGTTCATCGCCACTCCCATTTCCTGGCCTTCAACATATAGGCATGGGTGGCACAAAGCTCAGTCAAAGTGATAAAAAATTCAAAGTTTTACACAAGCATCTTCAGCAAAGGCATGAATCCGGAATACCTATCATATCCTTGAAGTTCGATCATGCTCTGTTGGTTGAAGGGGTTGTTCCACTGCTCAAGAAATATGTCGGACACATAGTTTTCAAGCCCTCAGGGAGTGAGCATGGAGTTTTAGATGATTGTTCCCCATACAATCACGATTGGTACATATAACGAATGGATATAAATCTAATTGCTTATGACATCCCAACTTCCTAGGCCACGTCGTACAGTGTCTGCACTGCCAGCAGCATGATGAGCCACCACGAAAATATGGAATACATACGGATATACATACGAACCGGGGGGAATAAAGCCATTGTGGTTCCTCTGATATCATGCATACCATTATTCGACGACTGACTGGCACAGTCCAGACACTCAGGCGCGCTCAGCCGTTGCTGAGGCTTCGCCGCGCCTCCTACATGCTTTTTTCTGCCAGTCCAATTTGTGTTGGTGCTGGATGTCATACGGAACCGATGTAGGTGTCTTATCGAAGACTCGACACACATGCTTGGCTTTTCAGGGCTAGCTCGCTCGATGCTGTGGGCTCTGGCGACGTGGCTTTGGGCATGACGAAGCTCAGATATTTGATATTAATATATTGGAGACTGGAGTCGACTCGATAAACGACTAGATACGTAGGCCATTATCAATTGTCTCCCAGTTTTCACATATTCATGACTTTCTCCTCCATGCAGTCTTCCTATTCAGCTTATATCTGCTCACGCTTTCTCTTATCGGAAAATAGTTATATTTGGATATATACATTGTGCGTAAGCGGCGATATTTCTTGCTAGGAATATACGAACGCAGGCCGAGAGGAGTACTGAGGAGTATCTATGCGACGGAGGACAGAAGGCACAAAACTTTGTCTATTTCGGGGCTGTGGACACCGGCAGTATTTCTGTGTGGCATACATCAACAAATTATCACCTCGAGCGCCTATGGTCTGGTACTCCGGCTAGCCGTCCATTCTAGTACAACGCACATTCCTCGCTGTCTGATAGAGACTTGTTAAGTTTCGACAACCCACGGTGCCGGTGATTGATTAGGGACTCCTTATATTCCAATCTCTTTGGAAATTGGAACCGGAAGATAGTATGACGATACATACTATCTCTATGTTGCTCCAGTTGCAGGAGCATCCACTGGATCTCCATATTACCGGCATGACATGTTTCTCCTCTCTTCTCCATTGACGATATTTTTGTTTGTCTTGGGAATTTTTTCCGGCGAGGGAATTCCTGCGTGGCTTTGTTTTCTCGCCTGACCCGGAAACATGATTTTTGTGGGTCCCAACACCGCTTGCGTGCCGGTTAAGTGTTGAGTCCATATTCGAAATCTGTTTACCCAGTGTATGTACACAATATCGCACTTGATTGCGCTCACAAAATTCTACGAGTGATGATTGAGGCGCTAGCGCCGTGTGAAGTCATCGAAGACAAATCGAAGATGGTCAAATGACTCTTGAGCTCAACGCGCGCTAATTCAAATTGGTCGGTCATCACATGTTCACATGTCACCTGCGTTGTGTCGGAGTTGAAAAAGCCTCTTCGCCACTTACTATCACGCACTTGTCGCCGCGACCAACACGATAACATCTGATTTCAACTCACGTTTTACGCTTTGTTCTCCACCTGCGCATCCACAGCCCAAAATACCCCGCGACTCCGCTTAGATTACCCAACGCAGAAGCAAGGCGCTTGAGCTTAAGATGCCTCTCCCACCCTCTATTGATGATGCAGTCCAACGCGTCGATGCCCAAATCTCCCATTATTTCGACCTGATCCGAGACCTAAGGTCGCAGCGGAACGCCCTCGTGCCCATCTCTCAGTTTCCTACGGAGGTTTTGTGCAGGATATTCATGGAAGTTCGTGGGGGCTGCGACTCTAGCAGATATACCAATCACTGGTTCTGGACGAAAACTTCTTATAGCGAACCTAGCCTTGAGTGGATTGCAGTCAGCCATGTCAGTCGACACTGGCGAGAAGCAGCAATCAGAGAGCCGCGCTTATGGACGGACCCTCCTCTCAACAACTCCAAATGGGCAACGATCATGCTGGAACGATCCTGTATGGCAACCCTACCAGCAATCACTATGAGGTTCCCAAAGTTTGGCGAGAGTGCTTTGTCTGCTCTCGGACCTCACCTACCACGTACATCGTCTCTCGTTATACCGGCGATTCTTCCACAGGCACTCCAGAAGATACTCTCTCACTCTTACCTCCCATTATCAGCTCCCGAACTCGAAACACTTTCGGTCAACTGTTGGACAAACTCGGCTCTCAGTAAACGTCAGAAGTTCTGGTATCACATTCCCTTCAAAACACATGAAGAGGCTGTGATCTTTCCCGACAACGTTCTTCACGACACCCCCAAACTAAAACGACTTGAGCTGCGGGGTATTGTCATCAATTGGAGGTCCACCCTCTTGTCACATCTGACTACTCTCGCCATAAGCAATATCCCCGACCATAGCAAACCGACGCCAACGCAACTTATCACAATGTTAGAATCTGCACCTGGCCTGACGCGATTGTACTTGGGAGATGTGTGTCCATCGATCGAAAGCAACTCATCCGACAACCTGCCGAGGCGATTTCCCATGCATAGTCTGGCATACGTCAATCTCCGCGGTCATATTCATCAACTCCTCTTGTTCTTTAGGATTGTCGCCGCGCCTGGCTTGCAAGGATGCAGCATTACTGTGACATACAGCGAAAATGTTGTAGTGCACCTTCCTCAGTTGTTCTTGTCAATGTCCCAATCATTCAACATATCGAACGTTATTGGATCAGACAAAGACGTTAGAAGACTGCAGTTAGCCCACTGTACTCAATCTGACCTGTATGTCCGAGCGTCTAAAGTCCTTCCATGCGACAGGAGCCTAGAACCTGATAAAGGAAGGCCGGATACTAATCATCTCAAATGGATTGGGCTTTGGGACAAAATTGACCATCGCTGTCTGATAATAGAGATTGCTGCACACTTGGTCCAGTCTTGGAACGATAATCTGGAGTGGGATAGTGCTAGACTTGCAAATATGCAGCAGTTGACCTCCGCTGTCATTTCCCATCTTTTCCGAAGTTTTGATTGGAACGGGCTTTCTGAGCTCGACACGTGGTCCCTGAAATACGGCCAGCAGCGAATGTTCGCTTCAACTTTTGGGACAATTCCCGACCTACGAGAGTCTCTGTCTGGCAGGTGGGACATCTAACGGTCAGCTCGACAGTTTGCCATAAATAGCTCCTTAGATAGACGTCTCACAAATCACTTTGCATGTGCGAAACTCCCATTTCCTGGCCTTGAATATATCTATGCTGTGCTGGAACCAAGGGTAAAAGATTTTGAAATTCTGTCTGAATACCACTGTCTGGACGCGCAGAAAGCTTTGCTTCCTAAGGAGTGTAGCTAGACCGCAGACTGGCAAAAAAAATTATGATAGGTACCACAGAAATTAGGTAGACTAAAATCTATGTACTTTAAATTGTAAGTACAGCTGCGCTGCTGCGGAGGCCATGGCATGCGTGTACCAGTCTACTGGAGTATTTTATAGATAGCCATAATGAAGTTTTGCACCCCAAGCGCATTCGCAACGTAGAAGGCCAAGAAGTTACCTATGGCCGACGCTAATTACGGGCGAATGGTCGAACGGGCGCTTAATGAACTTGAAATTGTCGGGGTTTAAATATTGTTTGATCCAATTTCACCTCAGTTCCCCAGACCTTGCGACTTGCGCGCCTTTCGTCTCTGCATGCTTTGTCTCGCACTGAGCTACTCTTCAACCCCAAAACAACGCTTTCTAACATACGCACACCAAAGCCTGCAAATCCGAACTACTACAGTCTATCTTTCCCGATGAACAACGACTCACTCAGTGTGCAGGATGCAATCCAAATGCTCGACCAGAAAATCTCCCGCGACCTTGCCTTGGTTCAAGACCTCAAAGCCCAACGGAACACACTACTCCCTATCTCCCGCCTTCCTCCAGAGATTCTCTGCCAAATATTCCGCGAAGTTCGTGGAAACCACGATTATGCGAACTACGAGGACGACCGGCTTTGGACGGGGACCTCTCACAGCGAGCCCTGTCTCAAGTGGATTTCTGTCAGCCATGTCAGCAGACAATGGAGATGTGTCGCAATAAACGACGCCCACCTGTGGACAGACCCCCCGCTCAAGAACCCTCAGTGGACGATGACAATGTTGGAACGTTCGCGTATGACAACGATGCCGGCCATCACTCTGAACATCGATGAACTCGACAAGCATGTTGTAAATGCTTTTACGCCTCATATACCCCGCGTTTCTCACCTTGTTCTGCCACAAATGGCACGAGACACACTACATCAATTTCTATCCGGCCTACCACAAGAAGCTCCAAGGCTCGAAGCACTGTCAATCAACTGTTTGGCAAGAACAGACAGCGAGGGTGCTACGCATTATATCATTGGCAACAGCTCGGTAGACCAAGCTCTGCCTTTTCCTAATCACAGGCTATGCTATACGCCGAAATTGCGACGTCTCCAACTGAATGGTATTGTCATCGACTGGAACTCCCACCTCCTCTCGCATCTCACCACTCTTTCGATGAGTCGCATCCCAAACGATAGCAAGCCAACGCCAAATCAATTCAGAATAATGCTACAGTCTGCACCTAACTTAAAGAGGTTGCACCTGACTGATGTCTGTCCATCGCTTGGGAGAAATGAAGGCAACGACCAAGCGATACCAATTCTAATGCAGCATTTGGAACACCTCAGCGTCGAAGGAACTATGATGCAGCTCTTATTCTTCTTTGGAAGTTTGGTCGCCCCTGCTTTGACGGGGGTTACCGTACATATGGACTTCGACGAGCATTTCGTGTCAGATTTTTCTGCTGTACTCTCGGCAATGAAGCAGCCCTACCTCACCCGTATTATTGGATCAGGAGCAGAT
Source organism: Psilocybe cf. subviscida (assembly GCA_013368295.1). Lineage (NCBI taxonomy): Eukaryota > Fungi > Basidiomycota > Agaricomycetes > Agaricales > Agrocybaceae > Psilocybe > Psilocybe cf. subviscida. Next base: position 4,030,073 of record JAACJJ010000056.1, on the reverse strand, counting down.
GTTCGGAGACTGGAATTAGGCGAATATGAGGGAAGCTTGTACGTCCGAGCATCTCAAATTCTCATATCAGAAAGGCACATTGAGCCGGACGAGAGAGCGCCGGACGACTACAGCGCTCACGCATTGACAATGTGGATTGACTCGGGCTTTGAAGACGATGAAGAATCTATGGACGAAATCAAGGATATAGTCATCCCCGCTCTTTTCAATAATTTTGATTGGACAGGCCTTTCGGAGCTTGATATTGCATATCTGGTCAGTGCTCGTCCGTCGATTTTGGCATCGACATTTGGGGCACTTCCCCAGTTACGGATTGTTATTGCAGACGACGATATCGCACCATGGCTTTTCGTTGCACTGAACCTCAGTCCCAACGGTCAAAGCAGAAACAACAACCCTTCCAAATCCAATTCGTTCTCGTTTCCCGGGCTTCGCCATCTGGCTATAGGTCGCACTGCGAGTATTCCAGTCGATAGAGACTTCCAAGCCCTTCGTAAGTCCCTCCAGGACAGGTATGAAAGCGGCATACCAATCATTTCTCTAAAGCTTGATTGGAATCCTTCGAGGGCATGGGCCTGTCTTCTACTCAAGCAGTGCGTCACCCATGTTGTCATAAAACCTTCCAGAAACGGCCAAGACGTTGTTGACAATTACAGCCCGTACAATCATGATTGGTATCTATAGCCAATATATTGACACTTGCAGTCCGGCGCCTCCGTTCATTCCAGTGACCGAACCCATTTTTCCGTAGTCGTTCCAAGTATTCCATTATATGAACACAACTCTGCCGCATCTTTGTTACAAGTCTTGCCAGGGCTTGAGACTCTGCCATATAGTTTGAATAATACGCCCTTGAATGGATTGTCAAGTCATTTTATCTAATACTGTACATTGTTTCCAGTACAACATATGAAGATAGCGTCGCCTAGCCCTTAATAGCCTCCTTATGAGCTTGTGTCACTGTAACAGTGTTGCTTACAGAAGCCCCAATAGATGTTGGGCTGGTAACAAGAAGCGCCGAGGAGCGCTGGACTACAGTATTGATATCGCCATTTGACCTCAAGATCGTAGTTTGCTTTGTGTGAGTTGTGTTGGTAATTTGAGTGAGCGCGGGATTCGTCTTCGCACTGCCCCTCGAAATGGACCGAACGAGTGACTGAAACCACGTAGGTTTGGTGACCACCAAAGTCGCTCCTACAACATCTTTTCCTTGCGCTGCCAGTTTCGCCGCATAGGCCTTTGCCTCGATAGTATCCGGGTCGTATGGCCAACTGGTTTTGACCTCTTGCTCCAGCTCACCAAGCGGGGCGATTAGCGCTGGGAACTTCTTCAGTGTTGCGAGAAGAGTCGGGTTGAGTTGGCTTTGCTCCAGGACTGACGAGTGGATTTGCTCGTGGGTCCTGGTGCTGACATCAGACGTTGGAAGAATCCTCCTCAGAGTGAAAGCAAGCATAAAAATTCCGGTTTGGGGGCTTTATCAGGCATAGCTGAGTACGGATCAACGTTGTGAAGATATATAAGACTTTGCTTACTCGTGATACTGTTGCGTACCCCACGGGGCAACAGGATGGATTGAGTGACCAATGTAATCCATATCCAGAGATATCAGGCCTTCGATTTGCGACTATCCATGAAACCTTTTAGTTGCAGTATCGGAGATCTCTGACGAATAGCGACTTACAGCCATCCAAACGAGAGTAAGATCCGATAAATCATGATCATCGTAGCCGCCCCCAATCTGTAGCTTTTGAGCGAAATTGATCACCGAAGGTGGGGCGAACCGCTTACATCTGAGTGAGCACCTGGGGAAGTGTCAAATATTTGATTAGCGTTGGAAACTTGACATTTCTCAACGCCTATACTTACCAGTAAACCAACACTGCATAAATAATGTTTAGCCGGTGTGGAGCCATCCGGAGGAGGAGGATTGCTTACCTGCTTCAAAACCTGTCCCTTATCCCTGCCTGCGTCCGATTGAATCCATTTATTACAATCCTGAAAATATGATTGAGGATAAGGTGCTCCGTGATATTGGAGAGAAAAATCATACAAAGTCAGCGCGCGTTTCATTTATCGCCAACGCCTGAAAAGCATGCTCGACGTGTTCTCCCAGCATGCGGTCCTGAAAGCCGAATAGATTCGACGTTTTGCCGGTGACATTGATTTCCGTCGGCAAACCAACGGAGCCAACAGTATCCCAGACGCCTACACATCTGTAGAAGAGGGAATAATGCTGGTATCGGTGTAACAATTTTAGATGCTGATTCTTTGACTCACTTGACAGAGAACTTGTTCTTGTCTTGCCACGCGCGCTGATGTCCCAGTGAGTCCTCGCTGCGCCACTTTGCAAGTTTCTCTTCGAGTGCCTTCTGTTTTTTCTCTTCTGGTTCATGAATCAGGAACAAAATCGATCCCTATGTCAATTGGCTGCTTACTTCCAGGCTTCCCTCGACACAACCCCAACTTCTGGAAGTTGATGAAGATATTCGCGAAATGATCCATGTCTCTGCGGTCGAGGATGCCAATTTCTCCCTGCGCCCAATAGTCAGAAGTCTGTATCATGAGTTGGAGCGTCGATGACTGACGATGAACATTGCCACCATGCGGGCCGTGTATGCTCCCTATACACAAGACCAATTAGCTGATTCATCTGGATAGACGGTGGAGTCGAAGTGGCATACTCGGGAGAAGCCAAAGAGGAAAATCTGAACCGGTGTCAGAGTTGACGTTTACGTATCATGTCGTAGGACTCACCTCATCGCCCGGGTAGAAATTACTGCACGCAGAAGCGACGAACATAATTAGCGCCCATTGACAGCATCGATCGGTTAGGAAATTGAATGGGACCCACTGAGCAATAAATGCATATGCTTCCTCAACTTTATCAGCTGACAAGCGGCGATCGCAAATTAAGTGTTTATTTGGCTCCGCCAGACGCCGGAATTACATACCGAGGGTATCACCTGTGGTCCCTGTAACGAAGGTCGATAGTCAGACCCACGCACGTTCTGCATCGATATCATCAATCCATGAACGTACCCTCGATGTACTGTGAGTAGAAGTTTTTATCAGACCCGACCCCGGCCTGATAGAACACTATTTGCGGAATTGGTGGTCGCTGTCTCTCGTCCTCGTGATAGAAAGATCGTGCGAGTCGCTGTGTGATTGTCAACGTCGCAGTTCGTTAGAGATGCGCACTCTCACAGGCACACGCCGCTACGAGAATTCGGACTCACCAGCACGTTCGTATACCGCGCCCTCTTGCTTTCCGCAACACCATCCTGCCATGTCCTAGAACGTCGCTGTTAGCCAAACGCCGCCTCCGCATCCAGCCCTCGATGTTTTGAACGTGTGGCACACTAAGCGGCCTCATTTGCAACGCGTGCTGGACGCGCACTCGGTTACTATTATTTTGTAGACCGAACGCCGCACCCAGTCGCAACCGCAACGTCCCCTCACACTGTCCACCGCGGTTACAACACTTTATCAATGCCACTCACCCATCACAGCAGACGACGATCCTCTTATGTGTCCTATGCCTCAGCTGCGGTGAACTGCTCAACAGGAGGGGATCGGTTTGGGCCTTCCGCGGGGAGCGCGAGATCGATGTTGAAGATGAAGCTGGCGACGGGGTGCTCTGCACCGTGGAATCTGTGGTGGAGGGAGCTGTACTAGTCTCCCGGCTGAAGAGGAGTGACTGGTCTGGAGTCGCAGTGGTCGATGTGTCGGTGACGGTGATGGTAGTGAGAGTGGTAGTGCTAGCGGTGGGTAGGGCGGCGGACTCGGACGACATGCTTTCTTTCCTTCCTGCAGTACTAGATAGAATTTGAGGTGGGGATGGATAGTGTCGCTAACGGATATGTGCGCTCGGGGGAGATATCAGGCTGGGCTGGTGCTCGGGAGTGGCGCTTTAATAAACTTCCTAGGGCGCTAAATCTGCAAGGAAGGGGAAGGCGTGGAGCGGAGAAGGCGGTATCAAAATCAGCATAGCTGCAGGTATATTTATATGTTCTGTGGTGTATGTACGACAGTTCTGAGGAATGTGCAGTGCCATCGATTCCAATTTGGTGTCCCGAACAGCATCACGATGCTGATGTGCACTTGTGACATATCAACGAAGACGCCCCTGCCGTTCTGCGTTGCTCGTCAACCTCAGGGTATACATCTTTAGCGTCCCTGTGATATCGAGTGGAGAACTGACAGAGCACAGGTATTATGCGACTCGTAGAATTAATTAACAATTAACCCTTGCCAGTGCGGCCACGCTCGGTCTCAGGAGGCAGTCAGGTTCGCCATTATCGAGGGCCCGGCAACGTATGATTAACGATCACCTGCTGGACATACCTACAATTGCTTTCAGCATACCACAAAGAGATCTAAATAGATCCGAGCACTGAAACATCAAACAAGCTTTTAATCAGCCGACACTACTTGTATTATATACGCGAGAGCCGACAGCGAAGGATTTTCGTCCGAGTTCGCGCCCCGGACGGTTAAGACGCAAGAAACAAGCGCCCGCGGAGTTCAGTGTGGATCGCCAGATTTAATTGGACATGAGGACACACGAGCTGAGTGCGTGCGTGTTGTGTTGCGGAGTCGGCGCATTTGAAGGACCGCGTCTTCATGATCCAGAAATGGGTTACTGGGGCCCACACTTATCATGCATATAAATTGAGCAGACATGACATGACAGCCCCCTGGGAGGTACCCCATGATCATGATATAGGTACTTAAGCGCCCGAACGCACAAGGCAGTTACCGTGCCTTCTCCTTCTATTCTCTTCATAGATGGTCTTTCATACTGACTGACGAAGCTGGTTGTCAATATATTATAGTATTAGTTGTATACAGTAGCGTAGGTGCGCCCTATATTGTCCACCTCTAGGCTGCTTCCTTTCCCTTGTCCTGTCGCCCTAATTACCCATTACCCATTCTAAATGCCCTGCTAAGACTCAAGTCCACCCCGCTCGATCGACAGTTGTGTACTGTACAAAATTACAGACGAAGCCAATGGTAATTCGTTTATTTGCCGAACCGCATCTCCGCTGTGGCGAATTCATCTAATGCGGCACGGAAGTGTAGTTCCTCAAGCGGTATAGGTACAAGACGGGACCTCGTCAAGGTCATATGCGAGAATAGGGAGGGTGCTTGTGAGGGAGCCTCGCGCGGGTAATTTTGGCTGCAAGACGGTGAACGAACAGACGAACGACCGGGTGGAGCAAGTAAAGAAGATCGACGGACAGACATAATGAATCAATGAACGTTTGGACGAAGATAGCGTGAGGAGGCGGCGCCGAAATAGAGCATGCATCGGAATAGAAAGTAAGGCGGTGACGTGTCGTTAGCATGCAGGCAAAATAAAAATAGACGCTCGTGAAAGAGAGACGCACAAGATTTCTGTTAGGCGGATATGCCATGGCGGGAAGCCGTGCAGCTCAGGTGGTGCTGGCGGTGAATATGAGCAGTCGATAGGGTGTACAATCATGAAATCCGGAGGCAAAAGCCCGCTTTCATCTTCATCATACGAAAAGCCGGATGAATATTTGAACAACCAACTAAGAGGAACTCGCGCGACGCACCTTCCAGGATCTGTTCTAGCTCCTTCACACTGAGCTCGTATCTGTACTCCTGCCTCTCTTTCTGCTGGCGCAACGCGGGGTCGCTTTGTAGCCTTCGACTCTCCTCACGGGCAAGCGCACGCGCGGTGGCCGCGATCGCTGGCTTCGAAGCCTCCCCGGAGATGAGACACAGTGCTAAGTCGCTTTTTGGTGCATAAGCTGTACCAATCGCGAATTGCGACTCTGTGCATGGGCGTAAGTATGTGAGTCTGACTTCACGAGAGTAAGAAGCAATGTGTAACCTACTTTGCTGCTGGTGATGCTGCCGCCGCTTCGTGGGCTTCTGCTGCATGTTCTGGGAGTCTTTGCGTGGACTAGGCCGCGGTGTTGAGATAAAGATTTTGGTGATAGGAATGAGGTCGCCCATGGATGCGTCGCTCGGCGACAGGGGCCGCGACAACGAGTGGTCGGATGGCGGCGGGGTTAGCGGGTAGTCTGTCTCGGACTCGCTAGACTCGACGTCGAGTATGGGTGCAGGGAGCTGCTCGCGGATGCTCTCAGTGCATTTCGAGAGCATGTCTATGTGACGTCGTAGATTAGTGGTGAATTCTCCATCTAGACGGAGGAGAAATGCGCAAGTGAACGCACCCTTTTGCTCATACACGGTCAACTTCTGGATCCCGAGCGTCCGACACCACTCTACAGCGTTGAGCACGCTTTCCGTCAGCGCATCCTGTGCTTCTCTCAATGTTACAGTGGGGTCGACGACAAAGACAAGGGCGAGATGCTTTGGTATGCGGTGTCGCGCTGCAGTGAGCGGCTGCGGGAGAGGGGCGCGACGGTGCGTGTAGTATGAGTGTACGCGTAGGAATATGGCGTAGAAGAAGTGAACGACGTGTAGAGCAACGGCGAACAGAACGCGCATGGTGGTGGGGCCAGCGAGATAGACGGAGGAGGGATGAAGGAGTGTGAGGGTAAGAGTGGCTGAGGATAAATAATGTCGACGTGTTTATGGTTGCCCAGGACCAGCTCAACGCATCTGCGTTCTACTCTACACCATCGTGGGAGTGTGATCAGTCGTCTATTCTCGTCTCCTCAGTTTCTGCCTCCACGTCAACGACGACTCATGCCTGTGTGCATAATTGAAAATCATCTCCTACCCGACATCTTCACCGCACCCTCTACATCTTAAAAGTCTGTCAGCTTGCTGTGAGATCGAATTCGAGGACCCTAGACTCCTTTGTCTTCCAGTCCATTGGCATTGTTACTACGTGATTATAGACCCACAGCCATACAATTTCAATTTGCTAAGTATGCTGGGAGACACACAACAGTCTCGAGGGCTTCTGCAAGGGTTGCTTCAAAGCCATTATGACCTGTGGTGGTGTGTATAAATGTTACGAAGATGTGCACAACACTGTGGTTGCGACAGCCTCCTCTCTATAACGGGTTTCTAGGAGGTGGGCGAGGTTTAAATTGAATGAGTAGAAATGCTGGGTTGGCTAATATAGAGCACTTGCTTCTTCAAGGTCTATGATTCGTATTTCTCGCGTCGACGATTCCGAGCAAGTGCCCTTTGACATTATAAACATAGCTTAATTCGTTCTGGCTCTGTACACAGATGCGGTATTGCAGTTCCAATAAGCATCCTCAAGGGCTTAAGATGCTGAATTTATCAAGGCATGCAACAAAGGTCAAGTAACTTTAATTGAGGTCCATTTTTAGGCAACGGACCCATAATTGCACAATATTACTCACGGAGCCGGAGGTCATGGTTGTTAGTTCCGCAGACTGGCAATGCGACTCTGAAAAACACCTTACATAGTCAGTTTCATCTTCCATCCACGTCCTCTGACCGTGGTTGAGTGTAATCAGATAGTCCGCTCATATTCTTGAGTAAAATCGAAGCTGCAAGGTTGATGTTGCAACTCAATCTCAGCGCTGTATAGTCCAGTAGCAAATCAGGCCAATCTTTAGACAGTTGCCGTCATTTCACTCATCTAGCGAGCCGCGAATCACATTCTACAGATTCTCCCATTCAAGTTTTCCCAAACGTAATAAATTCAACACCTCACCTCGAAATGCTATCCGCCAACGGTTTCACTAAGTCCACACCAGTGGACCTTCGTCCCCGCGAGTCCAACGTTCGTTATGACAAAATAATGTAATGGTGTTCGATTTCTCGGATAGCTTCGCATCCAGTGTCGCCGCATCCACAACACAGCCACGCTCAATGACCATGGCCAGTTTCAGTCTATCAACGCCAATTATACGTGGTTGTTTGAGGGCTGTGTAAGATTTTGGACTTCTCGAGGATCAGGCTTTACTTGCAGGGCGAATGGATCCACAATCAATAGTGTTCTTGAGGTATTACTTTCTCCTGGGGACACTGTCTTGGGAAGCAATGACTGGACCGTGACTCAGAACTAGGTGAGAAAATTTCTGTTCGTAGGCAGATGGCTTTGATGTTTCTGACTTTAAGCAGTGAGGCAATCAAGAAATAGGCGCTTGCGTCAACTATGAGAAGCTACGCTTTTGCCACATGGATTTTATTTATTTAAAGTAATACATGCATTCTCTCAGCGGCAAGAGGCAGAGTACTATCCGGAAAGTTTAGAAGTTTAACGGTATGTAGTGTTCCCAATACAATCGACACGAAGAACCAAGTCTTTCAACTCTTCGACATCATCAACGACGAGTTTTTTGCAATCCTCAAACACAAGTTTTGAAATTCCGACACCAAGCCCATTCCGGTTGATTAGGCATTTCTTCAGGTTGCCCATCTTGAGTTCGCCCTCGTCCCCAGGTGATCTGATGCCATATAATTTCAGATTCCTAAGGGCCGGGAAGGGAAGAAGCAAAGAAGGTCGCATCGGATTAGGCTCTACCCCTTTGTCGGAGTCCGCAGTCTCATCTGACCCGCCGGAAGAGGGAGTATCAGAGTTGTCGGCCATGTCACAATCGCCATGCTTATCTAGCCCAACGGAGAGTATGTCGACGAGGAGAGGGGCCGTCCTACGTCCGACGGTGATGCTATGAAGCATGGGGAGTGTCCCGAAGGTGGCTGCCAGGGTATCGCTGAATTTCCGTATTGGCCATGAGAAGGCGCACAGGGTCGACAGATCCAGTTCAAGAAGAGTCTGGAAATGTAATGCATGAAACATGCCCACAAATACATCGTTATAGAGCTTCTGGCGGTCCCCGGTGTACCGAATTCTCTTTTCCCAGATGGAGAACCTCAGCCCTGGGGGTTTGTTAACGATGAAGTCGACGATGTGATCCTGTGCGCTGGTATTCACGAGGCCATTTGCAGTAAGGAATGACAACTTGAGTGACTCCTCGTTGGATATCGCCCCGTCTATGATGAGACTTTGAGCGCTCGCACTTAGGCGTTTTCCCGAAGCAATCCGGTCAGCAGACGAAAGAAGGTCGTGTACCTCCAAAGCGGTTTCTTGACCCAGTACGAAGCCAGCCCTGCATTCGCACGTTTCAAGGCAGTCGGAAAGCGAAACGATATCCAAGAACGATTTGCACTTTACAGCTCCGTCGTCGATGTGCAGCATCTTGAGAAGCGGCAGGTGCACGGGCGAAGTGGTGGATGTTGCCTCTGGGGTTTTGGATGGGAGGGTATTCAGGATTGCCAGAGACTGAAGCTCGGGCATCCTCTGGAGCATCGACCGTAGCTGCGACCAAGTTGGCTTTCTTGATATTTTATTGAGGGCAAGCGTTGTGAGGGCATTGAGAAGATGCGAGTCCCAATTGATATCTATCTCCAGTAGCCCCAAGTGTCGAAGATTGACCGCCCCGCGAAACAGCCTTTCCGGCAGAAGAGGATATGTAGGATTACAATCTAGGTTGGCCAAGCAAAGATTTCGCAATCTCGGAACATGAAGCGTCCCCCATTGACTGAAATACTCCTCCCAAGTTGTGCTATAGTGAACCGACCTCGTGAGAGCGAGGTGCTCTAGACGGTGTGCTTGACCAAGAACTTCGGAGACGACTGTGGGCATGACAGTGGAAAGATCAAAATTGGCGACAAGGCCTGCTCCCTGAGCCCGCTGAAGCATCTCTGTGGTCCATTTTGGAATCTGAAGAGGCAATGCTGTCCATAGACTATGGTCGTTCAGAGCTACCTCTCTCCAATGCCGGCAAACTTGTGTGACCACAATCCACCTGATCTTGTCGGACAGTTTTGAGGAGTATCTGGCCCAGGCGTAGCAGTCGTCTCGCAGGAGGAGGAAGATCCGATTTAGTATCTCTGGTGGAAGAACCGAGATGGCCGCATCCCTAGACAAAACCGAGTTCCAGTCAGTGTAGTGAAGCGTTATAGTTACAGAATACCAGTGTTGCGTACATTCTATTTGGGCGATGGCGCAGCGAGTAGTCAAGTTTCTGGGCTGAGAGAAAGAGAGCGCGCGCGAGAAGGGGAGAGCGAGAGGGGGAGAGTGTGTGTGAGAGAGAGAGAGAGTGAGCGAGCGAGAGAGGGAGAGATTGTGTGAGAGAGAGAGAAACTCCGAGATCGAGGCTAGATGCTGAGCGCTGAGACTTGATTATTTGAAGTTCACACGCCTCTATGTTACAGTGTTTTCCTTTCGTCCCGACAATTTCTTTCAATGCTTGTATACTTCGCTCGGCGCAGCAACAATGTTCCCCTTACTCCAATCTGCCTCTCAGTCCGCCATTGAGGTAGTTGATATGCCGCTCCCACATTCTACAATTGGAGATAATTTCTCCCTGCGGCCTGATGGAGAACATCGACGATTTTCAACAATGGCATTAGTTTGTATGTTTATCAAAGCTGGAGGAAGACAGGATCTCTCATATTAAAATGACAGTAAGCCCCGAGATGACTTCGACATCTCCTAGTTAGCAACGAGCATAAGATATCCATGTGTAACCCAAGAGTCCGCATTTTGTACATAAATTCTACCACCCACGGGCAAGCATAGCAGCAGCGTCTGAATCAATCACATCAAGCTCACTTCGCCAATCGAGCGCTTGATCGTCAGCAGGATATTCGTCTTCCAGTTGTCCAGCTTCATGACCTGGTCAAACTCGAACACGGCCCCGGTGAACGCCTCGACATCGCCGGCCTCGACAGCCTCGATCAGCGCAACTATGAACTTGGCCTCCCGCGTCGAACCGAAGGTGACGTCTTGCGAGTTGTATTTCTGGAGGTTGCGCTGTGCTGATACGGCGTCCTGGATATTGAAGAAAGAGGGGCAGTGAGTCTCCGAAATCCCGCATGACTGGTAGGAGTATACGTACGCCCATCGCGAGTGAGCACAGGAGCGAGCGCAGCCAGTACTCCTTGACGCTGTACTTGGTAAGCGCCGAGCCTAGTGACGCATCCGCAACCTGCTGGTATCGCTCAATAGCCTGCGGGAACTCGTTCAGTTCCGCGTGCAGATCAGCCGCGTCCTTGAAGCACGCATTCGCGGTCCTATATTATTATATCCACAAACAGAGTCATCACGTCAGTCAAGGCGCCTGGGTCCTCGTGTTACTGCGGTCACTCACGCAGTCGCATCCTCCTGCGAGTACCACTCGCCCGCACGCACGTAGCTCTCGCATGCCTTGGCGAGGTTGTTGTGCTCTTGCAGGTAGATTTGGCCAATCTCCTTCTCCCTGTCCGCGGCCTGCCTGAACCGGCCTGATTTCGTCAGGAAGGTGATCGTTTGTGTCAAGGCCTGGATAGCGACTGCAAGTGTTCCAAAAAAAGTCGAGAAGCATCAAGGTAGGTGGTACACAGCATCAGCGCAAATTCCATATCTGAATGAGCCTCAGTCACTCACGATCAGGGTATCCCTTCTTATACGCCTTCGAGGCATTCCACCACGCATTCGCGGCCTCGTTATCCTCCTTGCAGCTCTCTCTGCACTCCGCCTCGCGCGCAAAGGCGTCCCCGGCCTCCTTGAACAGCTTCTCGAGCTTGAACGAGTTAGCCGCCTGCTGGTACAGATCGCCGGCCTCTTCCCACTTGGTCGACGCCGAGGAGAACCAGCCCCCGGATGAGTTGGCGCGCTTGTCGGCCTTCTCGAGCAACACCTGAGCGGGTGATTTGGACGGCATTGGGAGATTAGGTTGTGTTGGGTGGGAGATAGGGAATTAGGATGGGATAGGGAGTTGGAGGAGAGAGGTTGGATTGAAGAGGTGCTGTGGCGCAGTGCGCACAGGTTTGGGCCTGATCGGATTGATGCGGTCATCTGACTGTTCGCCCAGTAAGGCAGGTCCACGACGTCACAATCATATCTTGCGTGAATTCAAGAATCAATCCTATCTCTTCCTCTGTAGTCTACCACTGCCACCATGGTCGAGCTCAACACAGCCGCCCTCAAAGCCGCCTCCGATGCGCACCCCAAGCCCGCCGACATCCACTTCCAATACGGCACCGCAGGCTTCCGGACGCTGTAAGTGGCCCTTTCCGCCCCCTAATCTGCTCCATAATCTACGCGATCGCTGGCGGGCTCATTCATATCCTCCTCATCGTTCGTGTTTTTTGAACAGCGGGAGCACGCTCGACTCGGTGCTCTTCCGCGTGGGCGTGCTCGCCGCGCTGCGCAGCAAGAAGCTCGACAGCAGGACGATCGGCGTGATGGTCACCGCGTCGCACAATCCGGAGCAGGTTCGTGGTCTCGTTCTTCCTTTGAGCGACACCTAGTAGCTCTTGGCCATGGCGGAGGAGCAATATCTTACAGTTCTCGATGACAACAGGACAACGGTGTAAAACTTGTGGACCCCCGCGGCGAGATGCTAGAGGCGTCCTGGGAGGCCCACGCCACCGTGCTCGCCAACGCAGCCACCACAGACGACTTCATCACCGCCGTCGAGAACATCGTGCGCAACCTCAAAATCGATCTCTCCAAACCCGCGCGGGTAGTCTATGCGCGCGATACGCGTCCCTCGGGGGTGGCACTTATTGCTGCGCTCGAGGACGGCATGCAGGCGATGGGCGTCGAGGCGCGCGATGGCGGCGTCACTACCACGCCGATTCTTCATTACCTCGTCAAGGCGATCAATACGAAGGGGACGGCTGATAGCTATGGGGAGGACTCGGAGGAAGGATATTATACCAAGCTCAGCGAGGCGTTCAAGAAACTCATTGTATGTATCGGCTTCCTGTTGGCACATAGACTATCCGCTGAGGACTCTTGATTCATTTAACAGGGAGGAAAAGCCAAGCCAGATACCCTTGTCATCGACTGCGCCAACGGTGTAGGCGCGGCTGCTGCAGAGAAGCTTACGAAATACCTCGGATCTACCCTGCCTATCGTGTTGGAGAACACCGATACCACCACACGAGGAAAGCTCAACGATGCTTGCGGTGCAGACTACGTGAAGACCCAGCAGAAGTTGCCTCCCAACCTCGTCGATGACATGAAGGCAGGTCAGAGGGCGTGCAGTCTCGACGGTGACGCCGACCGCCTCATGTATTACTATCTCGACGAGAGGAGCCAGTTCCAGATGTTGGACGGAGACAAGATCGCTGCACTTGTTGCTGCGTTTATCGTTGAACAAGTCCAAGTCGCCGGATTGGAAACGGAGATCAAGGTCGGCGTGGTCCAGACGGCGTATGCGAACGGCGCATCCACGAAATATCTAGTAGAGGTACGTAACCAGTATCCATATTGACCATGACCAGCTGGATTGATGAGGCTCTCCGCATGAATAGCGCGTCCCCGTAAAGTGTGTCCCGACGGGCGTGAAGCACTTGCACCACGCTGCGGAGCACTACGACATCGGCGTCTATTTCGAGGCGAACGGACACGGCACCGTGCTCTTCTCGCCGCAGACGCAGCAAAAGCTGACCACCCACGAACCATCCACGCCCGCACAGTCGACCGCGCTCAACCACCTCAAGAACCTAACGCAGCTCATCAACCAGACCGTGGGTGACGCGCTCTCGGACATGCTCCTCGTCGAGGTTGTCCTCGCGCACAAGGCGTACACCGCCGTGGAGTGGAACTCGCTGTACCAGGACCTGCCGAACCGGCTTGTGAAGGTCGTGGTGGGCGACAGGAATGCGTTCAAGACGGAGAATGCGGAGCGCCGCCTTGTGAGCCCTGCAGGCTTGCAGGGCAAGATTGACGAACTCGTGAGGCGGTATGAAGGGGGTCGGTCGTTTGTCAGGCCTAGTGGAACTGAGGATGTCGTGCGTGTGTATGCCGAAGCGGGGGTGAGGGCTCAGGCAGACGGTATGTCAAAATCCTCTTTTTCCTTTCTCCATAGTAAGTATGTGTGCTGATAGAATATTCCGCTGCCAGAACTGGCGTTCCGTGTCGCGGGATTGGTGTACGACGAGGCGGGTGGTGATCCTGCGAAAAGGCCCAAAGAGTTTCTTTGAAGAGATAAACCAAGGTTGATTGAACTTTGATAAGGAGTGTTACGTCCACACTGTATATTAGCCTTGCAATCACATCGGATATATACCCGCTTTTGTCTTGTGCAATCTGCAGACAGCACTGCATGCACGCCTCTAATTTCGGTTCTCCTGCTTTCTCCATGCGCAATGTTGTCCGGTTTCTTCGTAGAGTGTGCGTCTTGGGTGGCTCTCTTGTGAGCGTTTATATGGGTCTCTATGTAGGCCGACCGGGCCCGATGTCTACGTATGATATGTGGCATTGCGGCATTGGTTGGGCTGTCGTCTGGTGGATTCTTCCGACGTTGACGATAGAGAGGAAAGAAGAGAGGTGTGAATGAAGGCTTGATCGGGGTTTTATGCAACGCGGCGGTTTGCGTTGCTCACGCGATCGCACGTAATCTCAGGGCACTGTGCTCGTGCTCCCTCTTTCATCATCGAGTCATGGATCCCGAATAATTATTTAACTTACTCTACAACTGCTACTGAAGTCTCTTATAATCAACCGTCTGTCCCTCCCCGCGACGCTTGCAAGTAGCTCAGGCACCACCATCATCATCACCACCCGACTATGTGCCGCTTTGTGATCTACAAGGGGACCTCGCCCGTGCAGCTCTCGCATGTATGTCGTCACCCGACTCGACTCTGAAAGACCTTGTTCAATGCTCACCGTCGCGCTTCTGTGCCGCTACCTTTAGCTGCTTACACGGCCATGCCACTCCATCATCAACCAGGCGTTCGACTCGCGCTTGCGGCTGGACCATAGGCGGCCGATGAACGGAGACGGATTCGGAGTCGGTGCGTTGTGTTGTGTTGCGCTCGTCGTTTAACGGCTGCTCGGTGCTAAAGAACTGACTTTGCTTTTCGGTGATGCAGGCTGGTACGACTCGGTATACGACGAGGAGCTGGGCAGCCAGCCGTGCATCTTCACCTCCGTCACCCCTGTCAGTATTCTATTCATTCTATTCATACGTGCATACACACCCACCCCACCTCTCACATCCATCACCTTTCAACTGTTGACTCTCACCGTCTCCACCTTGTCACCCCAATTTCCATCCCCCTGACACGTTCGCTGACTTGTCGCATTGCTTGCGCGAATAGGCATGGAATAACGTCAACCTCACGCGCCTCGCCGAGAAGATCAAGTCCCCGCTAGTCTTGTGCGTCCTGCATTTGCTTTGCCTATTGGAATTTCAGAGCGGCTGGCTGACAGGCTCGGTCTTCTTTTTTCCAATTCTCTTCTGCCTTTCATTTCGCGTCTCTTTGGCGGCACGTTCTTGTGTGTTCTTAGTGGTCACGTACGTGCGACGACGGCCGGGTCTTTATCGCTGGACAATTGCCACCCATTCGTGCACGGAAAGCTGATGGTGCGTCCGTGATCTACTATCTGGTGTATGCAAGTGAACTAACGTCCCTTTTTCACCTGTTTGGCCGATAACAGTTCATGCACAACGGAGGTATCGCCGAATTTGGCATGATCAAGCGGCGGCTACAGAAAGATCTGCCCGACTGTGCGTTCGACATGGTGCAGGGGAACACAGGTACGTGTCTACCATCTTTGATGACCCTTGAGCGCATGCGTTGCATCGCACCGTGTGCCTGCCTGGCTGCGCGCGAACCGTTGTGTTAATCTCCGCTCTGACATTATCTCTTGCCCACGCGTAGACTCGGAATGGGCTTTCGCTTTGTTCCTGTCAAAGGTGAGTCTTAGCTTGGTGACTGGCTACTGTAGGCTCTGTTCCGGTATCCAACATGACGCATTTCCCTTGTCATCTGCAGCTCCCTGATTGCAACGCTCGGTCATTTACCTCCTCAACCCTGCGCAAGGCGATGGAACAGACTATCGCGTCGCTGAATGGTTATGCCGAAGAGTTTAACATCACCGAGGTACATGATCACTTTGACTTTGATTTTGATTTTGATTCTGATTTTCACATTTGCTCTAAATTCATCTTGTCGTTGACATCCCATCTTGTCAATAATACTTCATGTCGTCATGTCTCAACACCATGCAGCCAAGCCTTATGAACTTCTGCGTTACGGATGGCGAGAGTGTCGTGGTAACACGCTACATCTCGTCAAAAGAAGACGAGGCCGCATCACTAGTGAGTAACTCGCTTTGGAATTAAGATAGCTTCTGTTACTGATTGTCGCTTCCTTTTTCTTGCGATCAGTGGTTCTCGTCAGGGACCGAGTTTAGCGAGTACGCACAAGGCGGCCACTACAAGATGTCAAAATCGGATAAGCGAGAAAACATCATCATGGTCAGTGCAACTTGTCTGCCAAGGGCTTTGATTTGAGTTCAGGATATGGGCGCTAACGTCTATCTTTTTCTTCGCGATAGATCGCAAGTGAACCTCTCACCTTCGAGCGAGGTAAGTTTCCAGCATTTGTACATCCACATAACACCTCGTTCTCATTCTCTACCCTACCCTACTCTACCCCCCAGCGGACTGGATGGAAATCAAGACCAACCACATGGTCGTCATCACGCCCAAGATGAACCTGCTCCAGATCCCCATCAAGGACAAATACTTCGTGCCGCTGTCGCACCCCGCAGCGCGGGCGCGGGCGACGGAGTTTGCGCAGGAGAAGGGCCTGCTGAACCCGCGCCAGGAGCTGTTGGCGAAGGCGGCATCGGCGTCGACGAAGGAGAAGGAGAAGGCGGCAGCAACGACGTCTGGTCAACAGCCCCAGCCCCAACCTCAATCCCAGCCTCAGAGCAGTAGTAGTCGACGGCCGCCGCAGTCGCAGACGCATTGAGGTGATGATCTATCGTCATGTTTTGAACCAGCTTTCTTATATAGAGAACCCTTTCTTTGGAATTTCTGAACCGCGCGCCGCCTTTTCTTCACGCATACTTTATCTTTGTCTGGTGTTTTCAGTGTTTTGTACTTGCTTCGCTTCATGTCTTGCTCTTAATCCCTTCTTATGTCTGGCCTCTTGACCCTTTCCTGGTCCGCAATACCCAGCATTGTATATTAAATATTCGTAGTTATTGCACCTAGCGCATCAATGGATTTACAATACATGTGTAAGCCGATACATGCTTTCTTTGGATTCTGTGACACACACT
This sequence comes from Psilocybe cf. subviscida, assembly GCA_013368295.1. Classification (NCBI taxonomy): domain Eukaryota; kingdom Fungi; phylum Basidiomycota; class Agaricomycetes; order Agaricales; family Agrocybaceae; genus Psilocybe; species Psilocybe cf. subviscida. Next base: position 4,013,077 of record JAACJJ010000056.1, on the reverse strand, counting down.
ATAACCTTGGCTGCTGACGTTGTCTACAAGTTCCGGTGAAACTGTATGCAGTACAGATATCTCCAGAAAGCCAATTTTGATTACATGTACCAAGTATGGTTGTAAGGGGAATAACTATCGACGACTGTGTCCGTGCACCGTGAGGGTGTCAGAACGACATGTTCGACATACTTCTTGAGTAGCAAAAAAACCTGCTGTTCCAAATAATCATGTCTGAACTTGAGCGATACCACGGGTCTCCCGTATTCATGCCTTTGTCGGAGACATTTACACAGCGCTTTGAAGTCTTCGTCGTCTTGGACAGGGATTGTGTGACCGAGGTCCATGTGCTGAAGGCCAGGGAATGGGAATGGCACAGATCCCGAACCGTTGGATTGAGACTTGGGACCGTGACGGCGGTTCATGGCTTTGATAACTGAGGGTGCAACGTCATCATCTGCCACAATAATTCGCAACGTAGGTATTGTTCCGAAAGTTGATGCTAAAACTCGCGGAGAAGCGCATTCCAGAGAAGAAAGATCAAGCTCACAGAGACCAGTCCAAGTGAAGTTCCTGAAAAGACCTGAAAGAATGGTGTTCGTCAATTCCATGTCGTCCTCTTCATCTATCTCGTCCGAGTCTACGTGGAACCAAATTGTCATTGATTCAGATTCTTCAGGCATTTCTCTCTCGTCGGGTTCTAGATTCCTTTCCGATAAGGAGATCCTCGATGCTTGGATATAGGGTTCCCCATCATCGGTGCCTACTACTAGCCTCCTGACGTCTGTGCTTGAGCCAACGATGGAGTGTAGGTATGGCTGATCCAACGCAGCAAACAGAAGAGGAAGGTCGACCGTGGATTCTTCCGTCAGATCGGTGTGGACAATGAGTCTCTTCAATAGATGCGTCGCAGAAAAAAATCTGAAAAAGAAAATGAGCCGGGGAATAGTTTCTTTGATATCCAGATATTCCAGGTGCTGCATCCGGAGAACTGCCGCCGTCCACTCTGTTTGTTGATTGTCAGTGGATGGGCATGCACCGCACAAAATCAACCTCCTGAGGCAAGGCGCGGATTCGAGCATGGTTTTGAATTGCGGGGGTGTGGGTTTCCTGTTTTCAGGAATGCCACTCATCGACAGAGTGGTGAGGTTAGATAAGAGGGGGGAATCGGGCTTGATGATAATGTCGTTCAATTGGAGATGTCGCAATTTTGGCGTACGGCATAGAATATCATCAGGGAAGGCCACAGGCCCGTCATATGAGGAGAAGGTAGCGCCGTAACACGCCGTACGAAAACTGTTCAAGAGGGTGACTTTTGTTAGAGAGCTAATCGATAGTGTTTCAAGCTCTGGGGCTGCGGACGGTAGGCCAGATAGAACCTCTTTGAGCATCTTCCGAGCCATGTTTGGTATCACAAGGGATGATACGCGCGGAATGTGAGGCATAAGAGCGGTCACGACGCGTTCGTCGAGCTCGTCAACCTTTAGAGTAATGGCCGGGATTATTGCCACACGCGAGCGTTCCAGCATCATCATCGTCCACTGGATGTTTTTGAGCGGAGGGTTCGTCCATAGATTTGGGTCATCGAGGGTCACCTTTCTCCAGCATCGGCTGACGTGGCTGACAGAGACCCATTCGAGACTGGGCTCGCTGTAAGATGCTTTTGTCCAAAAGCGGTTGTCATCTTGGCTATGACGGTTGTTTCCACGAACTTCATGGAAAATCCTGCCTAGGATCTCTGGGGGGAGTTGGGAAATAGGCATAAGTGCATTGCGCTGTGATTTCAGGTTGTGAACGGGACCGATATGATGAAGAATTTGCTTGTCGATGCGCTGGACTGCGTTCTGGACAGCCGGTGAGATGTTGTCTGTCATTAACGGACAATGCTCCGATGTTTTTGTAAGCTGATGCTGCTCTTACGCAGCGTATGCCAAGGACGAAAGTGCTGTTGATAAGAAGAGTGTTTATGGTGAAGGGCTGCGATAGTACTCGCTTTTGTTGAAGGTTTGTGAAGCATTCAATGACCAATGTTCAGCGATTCATCGACATCTCGGATTCATCACGCGTTGTTGCCAGATAACGCACAACGCCGAACATATATAAGCTCCGCCCACTTCAAGTACGCATTGAATTCGCAGGCCCACAACTCAAGATTGAACAGAATCAACCCTTGAATAAAAATTTTCAAATATTCGTGAAAGATAAACCGCGGCGACAGTAAATCAGAAGGGATATCGACATATTTGAGCTCGTGAATTACTTGACTGCAAGATCGATTTCCTGCTCTACGGCCAATTTATAACCTACAAGAGAGAGCGGTTTGAATCGATCCCATCACTGAGGATAAATTCTTCGTGTCGCCATTTCATCCAGCAGCATGGGCGCGTCCAACGGTGTTCGCACAGGAGAAGGGTCTTCTGAAATCCTGCCAGGAGCTATGGGCGAAAGCGGCGGCGGCGTCGGCATCAACATCGACGGAGGACAAGTCGGCAGCAACTGCAACTGGTTAGCAACAGCCCCAGACACAGAGCAGTTGTGGCAAAGGATTACCGCAGACGCATTGCAGTGGTGATACTTCCTCGTGTCTTGACCAACCGTTGTTTTATAGAGTGCTTCTTTTGAATTCTTCAGAATTTCCAAACCGCCTGCCGCCTTTTCGAATTCATCATGCATACCTCAAGGCTATACTTTATCTCTGTCTGAGATCAATAGTATTTTTTTTTTGTATTTGCTTCGTTTTATGTCTACGAGTTCTGGCCAAACTGTAAGCTGCAGTAATATCTTCAGAAGGCCAACTCTAATCACATGTACCAAGTATGGTTGTAAGGGGAATAATTATCGACGACTGTGTCCGTGCTTCGTGAGGGTGTCAGAACGACATGTTCGACATACTTCTTGAGCAGTAAAACGACCTTTTGTTCCAGATAATCGTGTTTGAACTTGAGTGATACCACGGGTCTCCCGTATTCATGCCTTTGCCGAAGACATTTACACAGCGCTTTGAAGTCTTTATCACCTTGGACCAGGATTGTGTGACCGAGGTCCATGTGCTGAAGGCCAGGGAATGGGAATGGCACAGATCCCGAACCGTTGGATTGAGACTTGGGACCGTGACGGCGGTTCATGGCTTTGATAACTGAGGGTGCAACGTCATCATCTGCCACAATAATTCGCAACGTAGGAACTGTTCCGAAAGTTGATGCTAAAACTCGCGGAGAAACGCATTCCAGAGAAGAAAGATCAAGCTCACAGAGACCAGTCCAAGTGAAGTTCCTGAAAAGACCTGAAAGAATGATGTTCGTCAATTCCATGTCGTCCTCTTCATCTATCTCGTCCGACTCTACGTGGAACCAAATTGTCATTGATTCAGACTCTTCGGGCATTTCTCTCTCGTCGGGTTCTAGATTCCTTTCTGATAAGGAGATCCTCGATGCTCGGATATAGGTTTCCCCATCATCGATGCCTACTACTAGCCTCCTGACATCTGTGCTTGAGCCAACGATGGAGTGTAGGTATGGGTGATCCAACGCAGCAAACAGAAGAGGAAGGTCGGCGGTGGATTCTTCCGTCTGATCGGCGTGGACAATGAGTCTCTTCAAGAGATGCGTCGCAGAAAAAAATCTGAAAAAGAAAATGAGCCGAGGAATAGTTTCTTTGATATCCAGATGTTCCAGATGCTGCATCCGAAGAACTGGCGCCGTCCACTCCGTTTGTTGATTGTCAGTGGATGGGCATGCACCGCACAAAATTAACCTCCTGAGGCAAGGCGCGGATTCGAGCATGGTTTTGAATTGCGGGGGTGTGGGTTTCCTCTTTTCAGGAATGCCACTCATCGACAGAGTGGTGAGGTTGGATAGGAGGGGGGAATCGGGCTTGATGATAATGTCGTTCAATTGGAGATGTCGCAGTTTTGGCGTATGACATAGAATATCATCAGGGAAGGTCACAGGCCCGTCATATGAGGAGAAGGTAGCGCCGTAACACGTCGTACGAACACTGTTCAAGAGGGTGACTTTTGTTAGAGAGCTAATCGATAGTGTTTCAAGCTCTGGGGCTGTGGGCGGTAGGCCAGATAGAACCTCTTTGGTCGTCTTCCGAGCCATGTTTGGTATCACAAGGGATGATACGCGCGGAATGTGAGGCATAAGAGCAGCCACGACATGTTTGTCGAGCTCGTCAACCTTCAGAGTAATGGCCGGGATTATTGCCACACGCGAGCGTTCCAGCATTGTCATCGTCCACTGGAGGTTCTTGAGCGGAGGGTTCGTCCATAGATTTGGGTCATCGATTGCCACCTTTCTCCAGCGTCGGCTGACATGGCTGACAGAAATCCATTCGAGACTGGGCTCGCTGTAAGATGCTTCTGTCCAAAAGCAGTCGTCATCTTGGCCACGGAGGTTGTTTCCACGAACTTCATGGAAAATCCTGCCTAAGATCTCTGGGGGGAGTTGGGAAACGGGCATAAGCGCATTGCGCTGTGATTTCAGATCGTGAACGGGACCAAGATGATGACGAATTTGCTCGTCGATGCCCTGGACTGCCTCTTGGACAGCTCGTGGGATGTTGTCTGTCATTAACGGACAATGTTCTGATGTTCCTGGAAGTTGTTGTTGCGTTTGCATGGTGTACGCTAGGCGCAAATAAGCCGTTGATAGGACAAGCGTTTGAGAAGACAAGGCTGGCGATACAATGTGCCCTTATTGAAGGTTGTCAAGCGTCATGCGCGTTGAGGTCGTTATCAGGCAATACTCCTGCAGAATGCCGAACGTATTGCAGCTCCGCTCGCTCGTGTAGCCCGACGATCACAAAAGGAATCATTACATGTTCAAGGGAGACAAACGATGGAAATGGTGTTGAATTCAATGATCTAAGCTCGTGAAATACTTGACTCCTTAGTATATTTTCTGCTCCATGTAGTACTAATTCATGACCCGGCAGAAGAAAAAAGGTCTGAACATTTGTCGAACATGTCACACTGGGAAGCCATAATCGCAATATTATTGTATAGGCTACATGTACCAATCGTGATTGTATGGAGAATAATCATCGACGACCTCATGCTGGTCCCCTGAGGGCCCCAAAATAATATGTTCGACATATGTCTTGAGCAGTGAAACAACCCCTTTAGCCAAACGACCGTGATCAAACTTGACTGATACGAAAGGTTTCCCACATTCATGCCTCTGCTGAAGATACTTGTGCAGAGCTTTCAAGTCTTGATCACCGTGAGTGAAGTTCGTGCGGCCCAGGTCTATATGCTGAAGACCAGAGAATGGTGCATCAGGAAATGATGCCAAGTCGTGAGAACCTTTGTACGATCTTGTTGACTCCTCAAAGACACTCAAAGATCTCAAAAGACAACAAGACAAAAAGATCTTCTAAGATCGTTCAAAGACAGGTTGTTTCAAATTTGTTGTCTTCAAAGCGTGCACAAGATCTTTGAATGAATTTTTAAGATCCTAAAACCAACCTAAAACAGATGATTACAGGTCGTCCAATGCCAATTGCTTGGTGCACATTCAGAACAGAAGCTTTACAAGTTCTTAAAACAATGATATTAATCAGAATGGTAATAAGTAAACTAATTGATATCCAACAGTCTACTAAGTATCTACCTAGACTAATTGTACAATAACCAGAGTGTAACAATGGGGGGAAGACAATATAGGAAGATATGGCATGCAGAGTGTAAGGATGGACGGCAGCAGGGGGACTTACACAAGTTGACAACAGTGACCAGTAGCGCACATACTCATACCTGGGCGTGGAGGGCAGTGGTGGTGGTGGCAAGTGCGCAATGGTCTGATTTTGTCCAAACAGCAGCTATGGGGAGCAGGGGGTTAGAGAGGGGGGTAATAACAAGGTGGGAGCACCACCTTGTTTGCTCCATGTGCTGATTCAGGTGTTACCAGGGACATCACATTGATGGGGAGGGAGGAGGTGATGGCAGGTGACAAAAATGGTTGATTGCGACCAAACGGGGGGATGACAGGAGGGTGGGGTGACAGCAACAGAAGGGGGATACAGTGGGGGACACACTGGTGTCCTCCATTTGCAGATTCGGGCATTACCGGAGGCTGGGTGTTGAGAATGACAGTGATGGCAGCAGGTGGAAAGAGTGATCAATTGTGATCAAGTGGCGCAATGAGGGGCAGTGCTGACAGCGATGGGAAGGGAGGGTGGAGGGGCACATCAGAAAAGCGTGATTGAGCTATATAGAGCTGTGTAGCTCTATATAGGTCCATAGCGCTCATAGCAAAGGGTACCCTATATATAGCATAGGCACACGGCTATATAGTGACCGGCTGTCACTATATAGTACTCCATAGCTCTCAGTAGCCAATTGACTCTGCTATATAGTGATACCTAGGGCATCCTAAAAAGGTAGGGAGGCAGGACCACTGGTCAATCATAGCACTGTCTAACACTGCAACAGGCGTAGCAAAAGATTTGAAACATATTATGATTGATTCAAAGTATTCTAATTAATACATGTAATGACTATAGAATGCGGTGGATATTGTACAAAATTCTAGTAAGGGAGATGGACTGGGTACAAGTATGAATCATGAGCGAGGACAGAAAAACAAGGATCTGTTGACACAAGAAATAGGGTTTGAGTGGCTTGCTTGAAAGAAAACACAAATGCTTACCATCAACAATGTGAATCGAGTGCGATTTGCTTCCGTCAGTGCCACAGTCATGACATGGCATGGTGATTTGTGACAGCAAGGGCAAGTTCCAAAGTCATCGGTCAAACATCGCTGGTTGGTTGTCCGAAGTCACGTTGGTGACATGGCGGCATAGAATGTTGGTATGTGCAACTGGAGTGAGCGACTGCCAGCAAGTAATAATAGAAGGTATGATGTACCTCAATGAACAACCCTCTCCACGTGTTGTGCTCCCCATCTCTTGACATGGCATCCCACAGCTGGTCCGTGCTCAAGTCATCGACAATTGCGTCCGTTATGAATCAAGCATGTGGAGGGTAATGGCGTCAATGATGTTGGCAAGCAAGAAATGGTGGTGACCACAACACTTGAGGATGTGTGACGTGGCAGAAAAGGAGGACGGCGACAAGCTGTGCTGGATGGTAAACGAAGGAAGAAAGAAGACTTAGAGTGTTTAACTTTAATGGTTGTGGCAGCTTTCACAAGTGCACGTGACCGCGACACCCAGCTGGGAGTTTGAAAAGTGCGTTGCGAACTTGACCATTCGTCACGTGTCGGTCAAGTTCGCGACGCACTTTTGACCCCTATCTATTTTTAGGCCACCAACTCCCATTGCCCCTTACACCACATGCATCGGTTGTGTGTTGGGTGTATATCTTTTCTCTACATACCTATATAAATGAGTGACAGACTATTACATAGCAGCCACTTGCTGCTAGCCAATGCTATAGAATACTATATAGCTTGTCATTGGTCTATAGAAGCTATGAGATGTTATAATACCTTACGTAGACACTATGCCGTACTATGTTGGAAATTGTATATGCTACGTGATACTATGACAAAAATCACGCTTTTCTGATGCAGCTGCTGACGGTGTTTGTGCACTGGTAGAGGGCGACAGGTGTTGTTGAGGGCGTAGACAGCAGCAGCAGCGGACATCAGCAACAACAACAACGACAGTGGTGGTGAGTGATGAAGTGGCAATGCAGGTGATTGTGCTGGCAAGTGAAGGGGGAAGGGGGAAGGTTGGAAGATACAAGTAGGAACATAGACGACTGTGAATGTCTGCTGTGGTTCGAGTTTGGAGTGTGATTATGTAATATTTGATGGGACTTCCTAATCAGTCATTGAGTGTGCCAGATTTTTGAAAACCTGGCGCACTCAACGACTGATTAGGAAGTCCCATCAAATACTGACCTCAATGTTATCTTAACTAGGGAAGGGCTGACTGCTGTTGGCAGAGACCTTGCTTCACCCTCTGGAGTGCACACCAATGGGAACATGAAAGAAATATTGTAAAATCCATCTGACAAGCCTACACTCACATTGGGGAGGAGCGAGCCCATGTGTGTTGAATGCTTGAATAATGCACAGAACATCTATTATGATCTTGCAAACTCTCTCAAGCAAGAGCTATATTTAAATTATCTTGGGAGATCTTTAGGCGTCTTAAGGGTGCCTAAAATAAATGCAACATCTCTCACGACATGGCATCATTTCCTGATGTGGCAACCGCAATCCTAAGGATTGAGCGTCGGGGCGGTCGTTCAGGGCACTGATGAGCCAAGGTTAGGGGTGCGCACCGTACCGTAACGGCTACGGGCCGTAGCTCTACGGTAGTCCTACGGCTACGGGTCAACCCGTACCCGTACCGTAGGTCGATTTCGACAGGTCTGACGATACGGACGGTATACGGTACGGCCCGTTACGGCCGTAGTTCGGCAGTATATACCATAAATGGAAATTGTCATGTGCATTCTAGGAAACAGTTGCAGAAACGTGTCTAAAAGCTATCCAGGTTGAATGGAAAAGCGATGAGACGGCAGGCGGCGCAAATAAAAAGTGTGCTTGAGGCATACACTGCCGCCTGTAGCTCTCAGCAGCCATAAGGTGAATTCAATATGTGGCACAAGCGGCAACCGTGTGTTGCTGTTTGTACATTGTGAGCACGGATTGGTTCCAAGAATCGTGTTTGTCGCAAGCGCCATTGCTCAGGTTTCCTGGGCAGAGGCACCGCTAGGTTGGTGCTTATTGAACATGTTGCTTCTCCACCTACCGTGGTGACGAACATTATTACATTATCATACTTAAGTAGTGCTTTGGCAAGTATTCCGGTGATGTGGTATATATTCTCTATATACAGACGAGCCACCTCAGTCACTTGTACGAACATCTGGCCGAGGTCGCAATCAGCCACTTCTCTTCATGCTCCTCAGGAACGTACTACTTACTGTACCTAATATTATTCTATCTATCTCTCATGTTTGGGGTAAGATCTCAACAGTGAGGTCGTTAGTATTGCTTCGGGTTGCTCATGCTTGGGCTCGAGTCTCAAGAGCGTGACGCTCGTTTCCTCTTCACGGCTGTGTTGTCACAATTTTGGCCTCACCACTCGTAGACACTTGTAAGTACAGCAATTGGCAATTGCAGCCATCTGCACGTGACGGGAACACCCCCTTGGATGATACTTGTTAGAGGTATTGTTCCCCGACTTGTACATGATTTAAGAGTCATTAATCAGTGAAAAGGTAGCAGATGGGATGAGTTCGAGATGAAATTTGGATGGGATTGGGGGCTTGCAGCCTTGGTTGTAGGATTTCTACATCATACCCGGGTAGTTACCTATGTGAGTTGTAAGATCACAGGCGGTAACTACCCAAGGTCCCGGGCAAATGATGCATCAGCCTATGTAGCTACACTAGAAACAGGACCTGGATACATCATTGCCTGTCTTCTCTACCAGCAACTTCGGCAGCCATCAAAATCAATAATAATTGATGCCAACACGTAGGCAGCCTATGCCGCTCCTCGGCATTAGCTGTGAATTACTCAGATATCCGATTTCGCACTAAAAATGGGGTTTCTTTCACAAAAACACGAATTCCTCTCGCGCTGGTCAGTTTCGTGGCATACAATCACAGGAATGTGTTTGCACAACATGTGCATCTAAGTTGGTGCCATTTTTTTAGGCCGTGGTACGCTGTCTTTGGATGGATGCAACACCCAACGTCTGGATGACATCTTCCAAAGGTGTAAGTGTTATTTTTAGACTGCGGTAAATTTGCCACGTAGACGCATATTCGTGCCATAGATATTCACGTAGAGAAACAGGAATATAGTTAACAGTAACTAAGGTTCCTAAGCCGGGGCCAGTGTGCCACGTCATCCACCAAATGTTGCACATCCGAAAGTCGACACGAAGTCGACACTACGGTTCACCTCCCTCTTCTCGTAGAGTTGTACCCGAAGAACCATGGAAAATTAGCCCACGGTCGCCTACGTGGGCGATGGCCGTTACCAAGGTTGGAAGGGTGGAGATGTGGATGGGATGATGAACGCAATGCGTTGTACATGCCCGAGATGCGTGAGGGGGAGCGCTCGTGTGCACAAGAACAGAGGTTACGCGAGACTGAGAGTACATGCGAAATGTGGAGTGTTGGCAGTGGAGCATACGGGTGCCGCAGGCGTCACGGTTTGGGGAACGGTCCTGGATGTGGACTGAAAGAGACTCTGTCGCAATGCAAATCAGCGCCAGGGTATGGAAGTATAAATCTACGCACCCGCGTAGACCCGATGAGACTATTTCTCGTGTTCGTCCGTTGTCGAAAAGACGGACGTGTTATCAAAAGTGCGCTGCAGACATGAGCACTAGGCTTGAGTTGAGGATGGGGATATGGTGCTGGCGGTCAGCAGACGTGAAGTGAGTGGGTGGTGGTTCAGAAGGCTGAAATTTCGGGGGATGATGACGGTAGTGGTTGAATAAGCACGGCCGATTCTACCACACTGCCTTGGGGATAGACAATGTAATTTAGTATCTACTGACGTGGCTACTGCGTAGTGTTGGTAGTGATCATAGAAAGCGTATCTACAGCAGGCGTACAGTACAATTTCGAGCTGATATGAGGTCTTCGAGCCCTCTCAGACATACCACGTCCTCGATGATAAGGCCCTTAACCGTACACTACATGACTTGACTACAAAGAAGGCAATATATACAGAATATCAGAAATAACGAAAGGACTTGGACCAGAGGAGTGGGCTTGCCCACCAGCGCCACGTTCAAATCGTGTTCATCCCATGGTGGTTGTGCTCGTCATTGGCCGTGCAATTTTGTTAGTTCTCGGTTACGGTCCTCTGTCAACACTCTGCCCAGCCACGTCGTTGATCCCGTCCACGCCATCGTCGTCATAGCCACCGTCCTCGGCGTTGCTGCCGCCCTTGTCCTCGTACTCAGCGCTGCTGTCGCCCTCGTCCTCGTCCTCGGCGTTACTGTCGCCCTCGCCCTCGTCCTCGTCATCGCCCTCAGCGTCGGCGTCGTCACTATCCTCAGCGTCGCTGTCGCCCTCGTCACCTTCACCATCCATGTTGGTTTCGACGCTGTGCTCTGTGGATGTATTCATATCGACGGTGCGCTCAATCTCGCGAAGGGGAATCTTCCACAGGAGGCGGAAGCTTTCGAGGAGACCCTGCTGGAGTAGGATCTGTTTATTAGCATAGGAGTGAAGACCCTCCATTAGAGCCGGGTCAACCGATGAGGCACGAAGAACAATCCTATCCCCCCACGTTTTCATGGAGTGTTCGAGAAAATCGAGCACGCGCCGCATTTCTTCAAGTAACAGCTCTACCTCCTCGCGTGCCCTGTATGTGCGTGCCCTGCTCTTCGCCCATTCGGCGCGAAGAATGTGGTCCGTGTCTCCTTCCGCGGAATCTGACGAAATTGCGGTGGTCCAAATCCATGAAAGCTCTTTGCGTGTCTCGCCGGTGCCCTTCTTGCGTCTCCTGAGCTCTTGTTGCTCCGTGAGTCGGGCAACATCCTCCTCCATCTCGAGGTCCGACTCGGATCCAGACATGTCGGAATCCAGACCATCATTGGATGAGGCAGGTGAGGCGGGACCTTCACCATCCTCCCAGATTCCGCGCCGTTGAGACTCGGCCTTCTTTTTTTTGACGGAGTAGCTTCGCACGTCCTCATTTTTGAGTTCCTGAAACGTCCGCTCCCAATCTCCGGGGCCCTGTAGCGCGAGCTTTGCGTGACGCGCAGCGCGGTATTTCTGAACCAAACGTACAGCGCGTTGATGAACGCGATCAATGACCGAGCGAGAGCGAGTGCCTTCGCGCTGGCCTCGGATGTTCTTATTTTTGAAATAGACCATCCGAGTCTTCAACCTAAGCACCTGCCGAAGCCCGTAGATGCTGCTGCTGCACTGCGCGGTCCGTAAGATGAGTTCCGCCTCAGGGAGGCCTTCAGTGCACGCGGCGCGTCGACGATTAGCGGGGATCGACGATGGTAGCCAGAGTTGGATGTCCTCAGGATGGGGGTCGGTATCCCATATACCGGACACATTTTCACCCCTCTCGGACAGGAGTTGAACGAGACCGGGAATGTAGACGGAGCGGATCTGCTCCCAACCCTGAATTTCCTGCTTAAGGATGGCACGTTGGTCTTCGAGCGTCGAGTTCAAGTTTGTCGGGGTGCCTGACAGCTCCAAAGCAAGAGCTTTTATTCGCCTCCTTACGGTTAATCGAGTTAGTCAGCTCAGAACATCATGATATCGGATGATTCATACGTACTGTGATTCTTCGAGCTCTAAACCCTTGAAAAGAAAACTTGAGGCAGCGGTTTCGTGAAGTGACGTTGCACCTGCAGATTGAGCGTCTCGTTCGAGCCGTTGTATCTCTTGTCGAGCCTTGGTTTCGGTGATCTCTGCATCAGCCAATTAGTCCTCCATATTCGAGTCTGTAGAGCAAGCAAGCTTACCGGCCTCAACAGTCATGAATGGGCTGGGCGCGGTTTTAGGAAACGTGTCAGCTGTCCATACACGACACATTTCTTCCCACTCCGCTATCTCAGCCTCTGGTAACGACACCGTAAACCCTCGGTGCGCTTCGACTTGCTTGTTTCTGTCCGAAACCGCGTCGTGGTACTTCTTGATAAGGGTTTTTCCTACAATCACAGAAGTAAGATCTGTCGTTGGAGAATGTAATGCAGACGCGTACCTATGGAAATATATTTGAGAAAGTTCCAATACCCAAAGTTGTCATCGAGAATATCCTGTCTTGTACCAGGACCTGCGACCTTCGTAGAGCCAGCCAGAGCATTGTGCGCACTCCAAACGCGTTCAATGGCTTCGCCGTCTGATAAGCCTGCTCCGTCAGCGAAATTGAAGGAATACTGTTCGTGTCCCTCTTCCTTGTGTGCCGGGTAATGAAACTTGGGAATAAATGGACGAAGGTGGAGCCCTGCGCGAAGGTGGAGATTCGAAGGCCATTCGACCATGCGTACAAATAGATTGATTAACCATTGACATACGATATCATAACTTATGCCGATAATGAGCAACTCGGTCGCCATGATCGCAGATGCAAATATGAAATCCATATTCGAATACCTGGAAGAAGGATAAGCGCAAGCCGGGCAGGGATGCCAAAAACAAACCATACCTTTCACCCTTCTGTAAATTACCAACGGCGTTCGGGAGGACCATCTCACTGCGACCACACACCACCATACCAACTCCCGAGTAACGCATTCCCTTCGTGATGCGGGTGGTCGCTTTCGCGAGCGCTTGGAAACCAACACATGTGCTGATCTGCAAGTGCCATCAGATACGGCTATTCATGGAGAGTGGAGGTACTTACGTCCTTTTCAGCCGCTTGAGAGAGCACATATTCCTCATATGTCTCTCGGGGAATCATGTACGCCATACCCAAGCCAAGCCCGGGATCACTGGAGTAGTTCGAAACCAAGTTGTTCCGAAGACGGAAGTTGGCGTCCATACACAGCAACAGCGCGTATAAAAATCTGCAAAATAAAATAAAATTCAATCGGATGAGTAACAATGAGCGAAGTACTTACTTTTGCTCAACTGGCGCCTTGTCCCAATCTTCCGGTAGATTGATCCCTGGATGAGGACATGAGGGGCAAAGGATCGCAAGTTCGCCCGCCTTCGTCCCGGTCGCTCGTGATGGATCGTGTCCACGACCTGCACGTTTGAGCATCTTGAGGTGCCGCCACTGAGTGAGAGAACGAATAAGAAGGCGGTAACGCATTTTTGGGGGCGTAAGAGAAGCACCGGGAGTCAGCGCCTCCAATCCCCGATAAAAATCGTACGTATTCAGTTTTGCTGTGAGCGACAGTATATGTAAAAGTCGGAGCAGCTCGAACGATATACAGGTTCTGACATTGTGTTGTGTCGCGGGATAAAGACCTCGACGAAGCAACTGAAGATGTCGTGGTATCTCCCGTGCGCATCCGCAGTAGCTCAGTGCTACCTCATGGATTCCGTTTGTGTGAAGAACTCGTAGTCGGGCGTCAACCGGTGTGGGCAAGGGGCAGCACATGCTTGAATGGTTCAAGTGTATCTCGAGGCCGAGTTCCTTGAGGGAAATCTTCAGAAAAGATGAACCTGTCCATTTCTAGGATAGTCAGGACAACCAAACATTCGACACCTGATTTCCCAAGCGCACCTCAACTCGATGAAAAGGAAGTCGCGAGTGACGACGAATGCAGCAGGACTCGCAGGTCAAGTCTGGCATGAAACAGTCCTGACATCGGATTTCTGGCACCAGGGGCGGTGACTTCCCTCGAGCAATGCAATCTGGACAACCCAAGGCCTTGATGTACTCTCCTCTACCGTCGGCTCGCAGTAACTCATCGAGATATTCGTCCCTGTAGTTGTTCTTCCAATAAACTTTCGGGCGGCTCTAGATGGTGTAAGAGATATGACGAATATGAATAAGCTATAACACTACTCACCGAAGCCTGACTGCGCGTTTTCGCTTTTCTCGTCTGCTCCTTTTTCTCCTTCTCGGTGAGCTTTTTCAGCACATCGCCAAGTTCCCTTTCTAGTTCTTCGTCATGTCGCTGAGAGTCCTTATCCAAGTTGAATTCGGTATCATCTTCGGGTGCCCATGCGCTCCCAACATCCCAGCTGGTGAAACCTTTGAGCTGGTCGCGAGCAGAGTCAACAGGAAAAGCAGTACTCCATCGCAGTGTGGATGTGCGAGCTGTCACAACTTCGTAGTCGTCATCGAGGGGAATCCGTTGGTGTTGGATGTTGGTAGCATGCCGAGTCGAAGTTTTTTGAGATCGGTCAGTCATCGAGGACGCTGCGGATAGCTCATCGACTCCCAGCTGGCAACAACAATGATGGTAACTCCAGTCCGCAGAAACAAATATGAACAAATGTTGCGTTTTTGGAACGACGGCCGCACCTGCGCCTACTGGCATACAACCTGCTCGTTGTGCGTGCTCAAAAAAATTGAATCTCTGTAGTTTAATGCCCCGACAGTCCCAGATATATATTTTAAGCAATGTTTCATTGAAACTCACAGTTATCAAGACCTTGATTATTTCTCCCGCACATCAAAGGTCTGTCGTCACAAATGATCTTGACTCGCGTAGATTGGAGGATGACATACGCACTGAGCAGTGCTGAAGAAAACGCGATTCCTGCTTCGCAAACACCTACCCGTATTAGCTACAGGTCTGCTGTGAATTATTACCAATACCATCACGCCTTTTTTTGTGATTCTTCATTCTAGATAAGCTTCCAGGCTGTGACCTTGAAGTCTCACAACACAACTGCGTGTCACTCGTTCAAAGGAGGAAGCAACTTCTTAAATTGCACCAAGAAATTCCAAGAGCATGAAGCGGGATTATGTCAGTTCCGGACAGACTGTAGCAAGGATAATTTTGATATATTAAAGAACCCGATTGAGCAAGGCCTCACCCTCATTCGACGAGGTGGCAGTTAGTAAATCTAATGTGTGCATCGTGCGTGTACCAGCCCGCAAATTTCTATCGCGCAAAATCTCATGCTGTTTCTCTGGTGACATCGCAGCACGCCTGCCTTGCTAGTTGCTTGCACTGTCCAATGCGCCACTTGGGATGGGACTCACCGATATGGCTCCAATGTAATTCTTTAGCCAATCATTAGTGGGCTAAGGTTAAGAAGTGCGAGCTTACAACGGAGTGCTCAATTTATTGACAAGGTAAGTTTCTTACCTCAAAAATACATCTCACCGAAGAGTGAACAAAGTTGAATGCCATTAACAAATTTTATTTTGGTTGGACTCCAGGAAATCCGTGCCATCAGCTTTGGATGTCAATCGAAGCTGGAAGGTGCTCAAGGACCTCTGGTACATCCAAACTTTCAATCAAGTTACAAGCTACATATCATTGACATCCTTAGATATCGAAGCTATATCTCAAATTAACAGACAATTCTTCTGAACATCTCATCTAGGTTGGGATCCTTTCGAGCCTGTTCCATCTTGTACTATGTGAGTTAGATTGGATAATCGGTTTTGGATCAGATTCTGTAAGAGCTCAACAATTTTTTCAACAACAATTTGTTGGTTGTAATTGCTCACTCCAGTATACAAATTAGGCTTGATGAGGCGCGCAGGTGCTTCACCAACATATGTGCAGCGGTTAGTTACAATTTGTGAGGTGCATGTTCAAGCCTTTGAGTAAGCTCTGAATTAATGGACTGTCAAAGAAGTAACAAATGTTTATCTAAAGAGAGTGCAGCCTTTGAGTTTTAATGTACTCCACACTGAAGGTGTATACCTCCTCAACTGGCAAGACACCACCGAGCATGCACAGTACATCAATGCATGTTTGAGTTCTGGTGTGCCCGCATATTTCGGCTCTATGATCAATTCAATGGGCGCCTAAATTATAAATTACGAAAGCGTGCTGTTTGTACCGCCTGTGATTGGGCATTGGGCTTGTCCACTTCCCACTAATGCCGGATACATATGTTTGAATGCAATATAAATTCATATTTCTAAGCAAGTTCATGCTGATCAATTTATGTCATAATATATATGGTGCAAAATTTATAGGGACAGTGGTCGAAAGGCAGTATTCAAGAGTATGTAAGGACAGTATAGAGTTGGTCTGGAGACAGGAATGAGTGACAGAAACAAGATTTGGTGACTGAAGTAAATAATTGGGTATCTAGATATCAGCAGATTGGGTGCATGCAAACTCAGTGCTGAGTGATGCTGGAGTGACCTGAAAATAAATTAAAGTTTCCTCGGTTTCTTCGGTCCCGAGGAGGTTTTACCTTTCCCTTTGACTGAGCTGACAGGTGGCAACTCATCATCGCCAGACGAGACATAATGAACTGAGCGCTTTCGAGAAATGGACTCGGAACACAGTCCGAAAAGGGTGGAAGGGACCTTACGAGATCCATGCTTGATGGGGCGGGCTGCGGAGGACGTAGAAACAGCAGGGCAAGCCGAGGAAGCCGAAAGAGGGGTGTACGTTGCAGCCACAGGCACGGTGGAGGAGGAGGCGTGAGTGCTAGCAGAGGCAGAAGCAATAGTCGAAGCTATGGTTCGCTCGCATGCACTAGGGAAAGAATGGGCTTCGAGGATTGGTGTGAGTGAAGGGAGGGCCATGATGTAACTGTGAAGTTCCTCACATTGCTTCATGAGATCGGTGGTTGCAGGGCTGAAAAAACTCGGAGAGCCGAAGTCATCTGCGCGCCCTTTCTTGGCCTTTTTCGCAACGGGTGTAGCCATAGATGCAGTGGGCGATGCGTCAACGGCCGTCGTAGCCGCGGGAGACTTGTTCATTGCATCAAACCAGTAATCTATGGTAGCTTGACGGCGCTGAGTTGGGTCCAAAGAAGCGCCGAGGGCTGGCGGAGGCGCGTTTGTGGCATCCATGATGGATCCAAAGAAAAGACTGGAGCCACGGGTGGAAGTAGGTTGCGTAGCGGGGACACTGGTATTGACGAGGGCAGGGGTGTTGGTAGCAGTGACGACCTCTTTGGCGTGGGGTACAGCAGCTACGACAGTGTCCGAAACGACCGGTGTGGTATCAGCGTTATTGACGTTGGAGTTGTTGACACGATTGAGTAGCGGGTTGAGCGTGCCATCCTTAGCGAAGAATTCGGTCCCTCCAGGGGTGGTTACACTGTCCACCGATACAGCGCGAGCAGGGGTGGTGACAGCACTAGCGTCGCTGTGAAAGTATGGATCGGCAACATCGGCACCTCCTTCGAGAGTGGATGACGGAGGGGTCGCTTTGAGGGCACTCGCCCACTGAGGCAGGTCCTCTGCGGTAACAGCGACCTTGTCGTAGACCTCCGTCAGGAACGTGCGAGTTTTGATGAATTCTTCTGTTAGCGTAGAGGGCGAATCAATATACTGGCATAGACATAACCCCAGAGAACTCACCGGATGGGATACCGGGCCCTTTGACGACTCTGGTGTACGAGACTTTTTCAGTCGTCAAATCATAGCCATTGTCTTTCGGCGTGTAGAATATCGCAAAAACGCCCTGAGAGCTCAAAAGGGTCTCAGGCGTAGCTTTTGCTGCTAGGAGTAAGTTTCATTACGAAGATAGTTGTCCACTGTTCAAACTCACTATGAAAAGCATCGGCACCAAAGACGGGCTCATGGGCGGCGGGAACAGGAGCTTCAGGGCCGGGAGCGTTGATAAGCGTGATAGTAGCCTCAACAGGAGCCTTAACGGAGGCAGGGGACGCCGCAGCGGGAGTATCGGGAGCGGTAGACGGGACCTGGGTGAGGACTGATGGCAGATCAGCAGCAGGGGCAGAGGGAGAGCGGTTGAGCTGCATAGTTAGGATGATGAATAAGGAGCGAGTATGCGAATGAATCAGCAATGGACTGCAAATGTGAGATGGTTGACATCGGATTGGAGCTGGGCTCTATATCCATGAACGGAAGCGTCAGGGTGAGGGTGGATTTGTGCAGTCGTGCGACCGTTATCGTCAGGATCGTTTGTTGACAGTTATTTGTGGCAGTCGGGGCAGCAATGAATGGCAGCGCTTGAAGACCGCGTAGCATCCCTCCACCTCAGTTGTGCCGTCAACCATCCCGCCCTGGCGTTTGAAAATTCTACCGCCCAGAAAAATGAGATCCCCGTTTTTCGATCTGGAAATCTCAATGAAAATTGCAAGAAAATCATTCGATTTTAGCCCCTCGAATTGAGAGGACCCAATTCCATGGCTCTTCTGAAACCTAGCATTCGGCGGCGTAGTCGACCCTTACCAGAATTCGGACCTTCACCCCCGGAGACTGGGTATTCTTCTCTCTTAGTCCTTCTGTTCTTGACATCCTCTCCCCTCACTTGCATATTTTCGAGCCACCAGCACTCCTTCAGCGTCAGTTCTCTGATCTCTTCGACATTCGACACAATATGCCCAACCCAGGATCCTTCCGCGGAGCTCGAGGCCAATTTTTAATTGCTCAGAAAGACCTCTACGCGAGCGCCGTCAGAGATGGTCACATCGCAGACACTGTAGCTGACATTCAACGTCGCTACCTACTCAGGTGGCCTATCACCTTGCCGCACAACCAAGAGCAGACGCAAGAGTGGTTAGACAATGTTGACGACGATGCCGTGCCAGATGAAATGACGGCCCCTGATGTCAGCAACATGAGCCCGGAAGAAGCGTCTGAGGCTCTGGCGGACTACAACAATCTGGTGAAGGAGTTGAAGGACCGCAAGGAGGTAAATTCGACTTGAATTTCCACTTGTTTCGCTTTTCTAACTCGTTTGTCTTTAGTCTATAAAACGCCGCATGGGTTACATGCTCTCTAGGTCCACTGGGGGCGACGCATCTACGAAAAAGAAGATAGACGAGCTTATCACCGCCATGGTGGCCAGACTCACCGGCGTCGATATGAAGGTACCGCGCATGAAGACTGCCTACAACATCTGGGGTCCGCGGCATCGCGACGTCGTTGACCCTGTCTTCAACGAACGAGTCGAAGAAACAAACGCACCCACCAGCCAGCACATCGCCATTCGCAGCGCTATATACAAGGAACTCTTTGATGAGCTCCCTCTCGACACGAAGGAAAGGTATCAAATGATTGCCGTCCAAGAACATGAAAAAGCGGAACGTCAAGCTCGAAAGATGAACAATAAACCCGCGTCTACAAACCCTGAGGACATCCAAATGTGAGTCATTGTTACTTCCATATATCTTTCGTATCTGACCCGGCACTTCTAGTGTTATAGCAAATCTAGCCAAGGTCGTGGAGCCAATGCTTGACCTCCTCGCGAAACACACTGGGTTCAAATTTTCGATGATAGGCGGTGGTCCTGAACCCGCCGATGGGGGCCGTTTAAACATGGTTTGGTTAGTCAGGTCCCCTCTGCGTGTTTATATGCAGCTAATTAACATCCTATTGACTTACAGTATCCACTCTGGTGTCTGCAACGGTTCCGTGAAGATGGATTTTGGCCGCGCGGAGAGAGTTGCATTCAAGGAAGTCATTACTCCTGCATTCGGCAGGTTTCTCAAAAAGAGCTACAGTAAGTTCTTGTATTATATCCTCCTGTTCAATTAAGTTCTGCACTAAAATGTTTACATAGCTATCGAAACGTGCCGATCGCGAGCCCTTCCGAAAGACCATGATCTGCAGTCCCTTGCCGACTCCCTCGAGAACAGGGACAAAGGCGATGAATCCATCAGCCTTCATCGCTTCTCCATCGACAAAGAGCACGTAGACTCTTCGCATGCAACGGAACGCGCCCAGGGGAAGCGCTTGTTCGAGAGCATCGTATCGAAGAGCGCAAAGACACCGAAGACGCCTTTGACTGGTACCCAGTCACCCACTGTTCGCTTCGGCCCACCCATCGGCAAAACAAAGAGGAGGGAACTGCCTTCTAAGGATAAACCGAAAACAACAACCGCACCCATCAAGCCATCCCCACTCGCCCAGGTCGCCACAGCACGATCGTCCCCATCCGCTGCGACAGCGAGTCATATTTCTGGGGTACAAGTTCCAGTCACGGGTCATGCTGCTGGCGTCGAGGTACCAGCTACGACGCCCGCAACAACCACGAGTTTAGCAACTGCCACTCCTGACCAAGTTCCTCCCCACCCACCGTCCTCAATTCCATCTCGACCATCATCCCCGGTTCCATCTCGACCATCGTCCCCTGCTCCATCTCAGCCAGCATCGCCCGTCCCATCTCGACCAGTGTCACCCGTTCCATCTCGACCAGCGTCGCCCGTTCCATCTCAACCAGCGTCACCAGCTCCCTCTCGCCCAGCGTCTCGACCAGCCTCTCCAAACCCGTCTCATACAGGGTCACCCGATCCATCCCGACCAGTATCACCCATTGTGTCACGTCATGTCTCCAAGTCCACGTCACTCGCTCATTCTGTCCATCCCGCAGCACCAGCTAATGATGCAGCCCCAGCATCCCACAAACGAGCTGCGTCGAGGAAGTCTGCCGTCGTTGTAGCACCGGCCATTCCGACACCAGCACCAATTCACCTCAGCCCTGCACCATCTACCCAGCCCGCAGGCACGGCAACTGTGCCCGACCTCTCGTTAATCACCAACGCCTCGTTAAACCTCAGGAAGCGCAAGTCTGCTGCTGACGTCCTCGAAAATTCCAAGGCCAAGAGTGTGAAGCGTACTCGGACATCGAATGCGGCTGGGAAGAGGAAATCAGACGGGGGTGACGCGTCTGCGACGAAGAGGCAACGCACAGCGAGTGACGACGCAGCGGACGCGCCAGCGCTCGCCATCGCCACGCCACCTGACGCGCCTGAGTGGCTTGCCAATTCCTTAGGGCTGCTGTCCCGCGAGAATCTCGGCCCTCAGTGGCAGTTGCTTGTGGCTTCCTGGCTTCAGAGGGAGCAGAAAGCCGGGTTCATCGAGCAGGAGAAGCTTTCGCCCAAAGGTCGCCTGACCTTCATCGGAGAATGGATCAGAAGACGCCGAAGCTCTACATACGATCCAGTAATCGGGGACCTCAACGACCTTAAGACTTCGTTCAACTCATGGTGGAAATCTCTGCAGCCCGAATCGAGGACAAAAGGTGACGAAAATCGTGTCGCCCGCGATTGGGACAATCTTCGCAAATGCAGCACTGGCGCGAATGGTCTCGTCAGCGTCTTAGCCACGCTCTTTTTCTGGGGATCGGCGGAGCTCACCCGCAAACAGCGCGAAGGATGGGATACCGCGGTCAACGACGTCCTGTACGTCGTTCAACAGTTGGCTTGAGTACATCTCGCCTTCGATGTTGCGTTGCACCTATAAACCGATACAGTACGTTCTTTCATACCACTTGCATGTCTTTAACTGACATTCTTCTAGTTATATAGCTTTAAATCATTTGCGATGCTCGAATAGTACACATTAAGCCCCCGCGTGTGTCAGATACCCCGGCCTCGCTTCGTCACGCTCCTTTTACCCTCCCCATGTGCGTCTGTCGCGCAAATTCATTGCTTTTCCCATTCTACTATATCCTATTCAACCACTGCTTATTTACGGACTCGTTCATGCTCGCTATTTGCACCATTTAATCGTCGCTCTTTTGTTCGATTTTCATATACATAAGTACCTCTTCTGATCTGTGTCCAAAAATAGCACGGCGCAGACACATCATCTGACCATAGTCCTTTATAACATCCCTTTTTGGGGTTAAAACCTCCCTTTTACCTACCTAATAGCAGCCCAGTGATATATCCACGATTTTGGAATAACACAATTCGTCAATAGTGAACAATTTGATAATTTCGGAGTGATATTTTCCAAATTGGTTTTTAGGCAGCAGTGCCGACGGTGCCGATAATTATGTAGTCGGAAAAGTCCGAAATTCACCTAAACGATCATGTTTTGATGGGCAAGGTAGTGTGCCGAAATGCCGTGAGGTAAATTGGGCATTGATACATCAATGAGGGTTATAAAGGCAGGCCCACATGATGATGTATCACTGCCCAAAGCCTTGGGTAGTTACCGTTCAGGATCTTACAACTCATATAGATAGTTACCTACTTTAATGTATAAAAACAGCGACATAAGGTGGGGCTTGACACAGTGATAGTGGCACGTGACAAATACGGCCGTCAATACGGCCGTAGCGGTCCGTATCTACGGGTACCCTACGGTTCAAAGCCGAACTGTACCCAAACCGTAGGTGTCTGCTCGAGACAGTTCACGGTACGGTTACGGGTACCCGTAACGGGCGGCCGTATACCCGTACATACAGCTACGGTGCGCATCCCTAGCCAAGGTGCAATGTAACTATCAGCCACAATGATTCGCAAGTGAGGCACTGTTCCGAATGTCAAGGCTAAAACTTGCGGAGAAGCATAAAACAGGGAGGCAAGGTCAAGCTCAGACAAACCAGTCCATGTCATGTTGTTGAACAAGATTGGGAGAAGGGTGTCCGTCCAATTGTTCGCATCCTCATCTTCTAGGTCGGGAGTCTCAATTGATATTGTCATTGATTGACAGTCACGGCGGTGGTCCCAGTGGTACCCTTCTCTCTTGTTGGGTTCCATCCTCCTTTCTGAGGTTGATATCTTTAAGGCCCGGATAATAAGTCCCGCGTCATCGTTGGCGACTTCCAGCCTCCTGACATCTGTGCTTGAACCAATGAGAAAGCGTAGATATGGCTGGTCTAACGCAGCAAAGAGAAGAGGAAGGTCCGAGGCGGAGCCTTCTTCGTAGGTGAGATCGATGTTGATTCGCTTCAGAACATGCGTCGCAGAAAGAAGTCCGAAAAAGCAGATGAGTTGAGGAATGGCGTCGTTAATATCTATATCTTCTAGATGCTGCATTAGAACTGGTGCAGTCCATTCCTTCTGTTGATTACTCCCGGCTGATGGGCATACACCCCGCAAAACCAACCTCTTGAGGTAGGGCGCCGATTTGAGCATTGTTTTGAGTTGCTGTGGCGTCGGCTTGCTTTTTTCAGGAATGCCACTCATTGACAGAGTGGTGAGGCGGGAAAGGAGAGGGGAATTGGGTCGGATGACAATGTCGTTCAGCTCGAGATGCTGCAATTTTGGCGTATGGCATAGAACGTTGTCGGGGAAGGCCACAGCTTTGGCATATGAAGACGAGCCAACAGCATAACACCATGTTTGGCCTCTAAAACTGTCTATTACTTTTTTGAGGCAGCTGATCGAAAGTGTTCTGAGTGTAGGGGCTGTCGATGGTAGGCCAAATAGAACCTGTTTGAGCATCTCCCGACCCATGTTTGGTATCACAAGAGATGACATGCGTGGAATGTGGGGCATAATAGCAGTCACGACGCGTTGGTCGAGCTCGTCAACCTTCAGAGTGATGGCAGGGATTGTTGCCACACGCGAGCGTTCCAACATTATCATCGTCCACTGGAGGTTCTTGAGCGGAGGGTTCGTCCATAGACTCGCATCATCGATTGCCACCTTTCTCCAATGTCGGCTGATGTGGCTGACAGAGACCCATTTGAGACTGGGCTCGCTGTAAGATGATATTGTCCAAAAGCGGGTGTCGTCATCTTGGCCATTGCGAAGATGTCCACGAACTTCATGAAATATTTTGCCTAGGATCTCTACGGGAAGTTGAGAGATAGGCATAAGCGCATTGCGCTGCGATTTGAGGTCTTGAATTAGATCAAGATACTGAAGAATTTGCGTGTCGACGCGTTGGGCTGCTTCTTCAACGGCTGGTGAGATTGTGTTGAGCATAAACGGACACTGGTCCAATGTTCTCGGAAATTGACCTCGCATTTCCGGTGATTATAGCAGAGTTACGAAATCAGTCAATATGATAAGAGTTTAAGAGACAAGGGCTAGTGGTACGACGCGCTTCTGTTGAAGTTCAAGGTTCATTCACAGTGATCAGATGATATTTGAACTCCGAACGATTTCACTGCCCGACAATCAATGGGAAGCATAGCGCTTCATTCATGCAAGCCAAGAGATGGCGATGCAAATCAAATGGACAATTCCTGGAAAATCAGACCTTGTGAATTACCCTACCGCAAGCATCTTTTCTAACCATAGCCTGTAAGAGAGAGGTTTTGATCAGGTTTTGATGGGATGATCAGACACACGGGTTCAGTCAATACAGTCAAACAAAGCCCATGAAGATCGGGTATTGGACCGCGACACTTCATAATCACTTGCCCTTTATCAAACCCTGCATAAATACTTGCCATGATCTGAACTGTGTATCCTATCGAGCATCTCTGTGCCGCACGTTTGAATCCTAAGGAAACCCAAACTGTTTTCAAACTTTTGTGGCAGCATGCAACTTGAAAAACATAGGTATGTAGTCAGGATTCTTCTTCATCCTTGTTTTTGGATATGCCTTCTCAAAGCTTTCTCTTGGACTTAATTTCTTACAATGAAAATCATACTCCCACTGTAGGATGTCTGAGTCCGTCCACGACAATATGTCGAGTGACTCCAGGAACTCGTGCAAAAATGGCCAGGACGCCAATTTTTGAACGAACATCTCTATACCAATTTCGAAGCTGCCAGTCGAGCTGCTGTGCAGAATCTTTCATATAAATCGCCCATACGGTCCAGTTGGCATTTTGGGAGGCTCTGGCATGTCAAACCAGGAGTACTTCTACAGCAAGTTGGGGTGGGTCGCTGTCACTTGGGTGTGCCGATCCTGGAGGAGCATAGCGCTGAATGATCCCACTCTCTGGAGTGACCTCCCTCTTACTTTCCCAAAATGGACCACAGTCATACTTGAAAGGTCCCAGAATACTGGATTCACTGTTGATCTGCATAGTTTCTCGTGCTCATCTAGGGGCAGGGAGATTGTTCTCCCAGCCATAATCGCCAACGCTTCACAAGTAGCTGAGCTCATGCTGATCTCAGAGGGAACCAACGATATGTTGAAGCTGATTGCACATTTTTCATCCACGCCCAAATTATCCATCCTCCGACTTTCTACACGCCTATGTGGCCCGCTTCCAGGCATCTATCTTCTGAAGAATATATTCCACAACATCGTCCACCTACGTTCTCTTGAGCTTGACAGCATCAACATTGATTGGGACTCACATTTGTTCTCCAATCCACTACACACCCTTGTTCTTGCTGGCGTCTCGAACTCTGCGCGACCAACAATCGCAAAGTTGAGGTCCATTTGCAAATACTTGATTTGTAGGCCATTGCTCTGCATGGCAGGACGATCTTTTACGTAGGATTACTTTTGTGAAGAATATGCCATCAGTACAGTGTTTTTAACACATTTTACTCTGCTTAGATGGATCATGACAGTTTCATGAAAGCAACATCTCTCAACCTGTGCTTAGATATCTTATTTTTGCAGCCTGCACCACTCCTTCCAGAATGTTAGCTGCTGGCCCAAATCCTGACTTTCCCAGTAGGTATACATGCATGGATTAACATAATGGCATATAATATGCATGAGTCCTGACACTTTATTTGGCAGGAATCGGCCTGTAAATAGGTCAGATAGAGTGGAAAGAGTGTGCAGAATGAGTTATTCATTAATTCCACCATATGCCTTACATTTTTTGGCAAATAGAAAGGGTTTATAGCATACTGACATGCATTTTAAATTAATCCCATTATTTTATTTGAAGAAATCAACTGAGAAATGGTCGAGAATGGCAAGGGCAAGCGGGCAATAGTCATTAAGCGCCCATTGATGTGCTTCTGGCATTTGCTGAACACGATCAATTCTAACATTCACCTTTGAGATTCTTCGAAAATTCTTGTTTTCTTGATTAACACTGGTTCATAGCATTTTGTAAAAAATCTGTTTCATTTTTATGTGCTCTACAACATTCAAAGACAATGATATATATATATATCATCATCTGTTGGGGTTGGTCGCGGCCTACGCACATGGCATGTGTTGCAGCATCAGGTGCATCGAGCTTTTCAAGGTCAAACTTGCGCATGCTTCTCTTAGGCGGTCGTGCCTACGCAATTTGTTGCCCCACATGCAGGTTATCGTGTCAGAACCACACCATTTTTTTTGGTAGTCTTCTCATTCTGTAGAGTACATTAAATGAAATACACTTTTTTGAACACTATAAAATATTGTTACT
This sequence comes from Psilocybe cf. subviscida, assembly GCA_013368295.1. Classification (NCBI taxonomy): domain Eukaryota; kingdom Fungi; phylum Basidiomycota; class Agaricomycetes; order Agaricales; family Agrocybaceae; genus Psilocybe; species Psilocybe cf. subviscida. The sequence goes on along the minus strand of JAACJJ010000056.1, from coordinate 3,986,605 downwards.
CAAGTAAAGCACGTCCCCACAAGCTGGTTCTTGAATCCCTGGGTCTGTGGTAGATGAAGAACCACTTGTAAAAGATGAAGTATATGGCCAATTCACATATAAGTTGCCATTAGAGCTACACGTTATGTCCAGATACAGTGAAATATAATTTATACAGTAGTATAGGCCATTTGCCAAAAGATTTTGAGCAAGACCTAAGCCCGAGGAAGGTTGGAGGAAGGAGGAGGGAAGAAAGTGATGGCATCAAAATAATATTCCCAGGGGACAAGGAATGGTGGACACTTTTGATGGCACTCCGTGGGCCCTAATGAACTCTTTTTACTTACGTAAAAGATCGTAACTTATCCCCGACTCTTAAGGTCTTGAGATTGCGCCGTGCACTCCCTATCCTGAGCTCTGCGAATCAAAATACGGACCAGGCCTTGTTGGGCAGCTCTCCCATCTCTTTACCGCTATTGGAGCACATTGAACTCCACGCAGGACCTGGTCAGCTTCTATCATTCTTCAACAATTTTTCCCCTGGGGACCAAATCAACAATATCCAAATTATAACTGCCTTTGAAATTTCAATACGACCTGCCTTTATTAGCTTTATGGATGCACTGTATCAACATCACCCCCTTGCTCAGTTTCTATCGACCGTTCCGAATCTCACGTTAAGCTCGCTCTTCGGAGGGCTCGACTTCTCACCCTACAATCTAGACCGGTCAATGTGTCGATCACCATCAGACTCAGGAACGTCACCCAACACTCTCATAAACAATTTCAGGCTTTATGTCTCTCTTCAGTCGATGCTGGGGTCACACAAGGCAGAAATGGCTCCTGCAGTCATCGAAGACGTCTTTCATGCCCTGCACTGGACGAATCTTTGCAAGTTACAGATTAACTTGGGATGGGGCGACGAGGCATCACCCCATCTGGACAGCGTACTTCGTAGTACCCCTGGAACTCTTACGACACTACAGTCCGTCAGGACTCAGGCTTGTTGGTGTCATGTCCACAAGACACGTCCTCGAAATATTACAAATGGACCCTGGTGCCACATCTGCCAACACAACCTCTGGAAGTGCGATACCATTCCCCGGTCTCAAAGAGATTATCATCCAAGACTCTATCTTCGGGGTTTCCGGTCGCCACATGGCAAAAGTAAATCAGCTTAGACGTGCTGTTAGAGGCCGACTCAGGCTCGGCATTCCGATCGTCAAGGTTTCTTTGATAGGTTCAAAGGGACTTGACGAGAAAGGGGTCGAAACTCTCCGGAAATACATTACGATCTTTTACATATGTAAAAAGAGTGTTGTAGACCGAGAAATGGTTGCCATCAAAATGTCCACAATTCTGCATCCCGTGGGAATAACATTCCATTTTTGATAATCTGCCATCAATCTCGTATTTCCCCTCTCTGTCTGATCTTTCCTGTACCCTCTCTCTCGTCAGTTTGATCTTTTCCACCACCGTGACCCCTACTGATATATAAATAAAAAAGGTATCTCATTATTATTTTTTGGCTACTTTATCCTGTCTAACGTGCTCTACTTATACAGGTTACCCTTTTGTTGGTGTGCTTAACCTCCAGCTACTAGCACGTCAAGGAAGGGAGACTGCGTGAAGCTCGAAGAACGAGCGCAAGGGGAGGCCAATGGCATGGGCGAACCATCAGATGAGTGACGAGTTGGTCATGACATCGATGCTGACTACAACTAATACAACCCCATGGGCCCATCCCTCTGTGATCCATCCGCGTTGCGCAGCAGCCCTTTCCGTTCCACATTGCGCACCACCGACGTCCCTCACTGTTGCCCTGAAACCAGAGCCTGCTTGCCACCAGATGGCTGCAGCCCATTGGGGCCGAACCAGGCACATCTATGATCGGCAGTGCTCGATGCAAGAAGGGACAGGTTGAGACAGCGCCTTGCGACCCAACAACACCCTTTTGCGACCACACCCACTTTGCGAGCACGGCCACCCTTGACCACAGGTACAAGAGCACGACGACCCAAGCCCTGCGTCTCTCACAACCGCAAGCACACACACATCCGCCAGCACGACTCACGAGCACGATGAACACGAGCACTCGCAAGTACGGCAAATAGTGACTGCCACAAGCATCACCACCACCCCGCGACCACGTCATTGCAGTCGTTTCCGCAGACCACCACACTTCGCCACCACCGCGCAACCATGAACACGAGCACGATCACCCTCTGTTACCACGTCATCATGATTGCGACCGCGACCGCGACCAACAGCGCTCACTCCTGAGCACCGCCCCTAGGTCGTTGTCGTCATGGCGCGAGAACCTGCGAGAAGCTCCATGTGTAATAGCATGCACATGACAAATCACGACTGCCTACGAGGAGCACCCGCAAGATCAACCTCTGTGAGTTTGACGAGGCCGACACTGCAACGCAAGCCATGTGTGCAGGCCACGACAACCCCACGGGTGACGAACCCAGTGGACGAACGGCGTCTGGCGACTACAACGACTTGCGAACATATCCTCGCCCGCCGCAAGCTTGCACAGCCACCAGCACGGCGACCCGCAAACTCGACAACGCGAACACAACGACACGAACACAACGACACGAACACAACGACACGAACACAACGACACAGACGCAATGATGTGAATGCGAATGCGGCGGCCAGCGAATCCGCAAACGCAATTGGATGGACGGGCGAACTCAGCAACCCAAACGCGGCGTCATGCACGACAACGCGAACACGGCGATCCGCGAGCTTGACGACTTGCAATCCGCTGACACAGGACAAGCACATGCAGGCACGACCATCCACAGGCGTGATGCTCAAGCGGCATCGGTGTACCCCAGGGGCGTTGATACGCAGGGCGGTCATTCGACCGACGACAGCTCCGCGACGTCGCCCCTCGATTGTCTTGCTGCGCTGACCTCCGTTTTCACTGGGAGGAAGGGTGTACACTTAGGCTATGAGTGTAAAAAGTTATTTCACAGCTTTTTTATGTTGTAGAGTACATCTAAATGAATTTTTTTTTTCAAAGATGAACTAGTAGTGTCAATCCAGTCGGAAAGTATTTTTCGAAGGTGTAAGAGCAAATTGATCGCGTTTGGCAATTGCCAGTAGCGGCCCAACGGGCGCTTAATGACCAATGCCCACTCGCCCTTCCCGTTCTCGACCGTTTCTCAGTCGATTTGCCTCAAATAAAATATTGGTGCTAATATTAAATACGTATCAGAGTGCTATGAGATTTTACGTGGCGAAAAACGGTGAGAATATGGCTTAATGACTGAATCTATCCTCCTGCACCCCCATTTATGCAATATCTCGACTGTTTACAGGCCGATTCTCACAGTTTAAAGTCTCGGAATACATGTAAGTGGTGAAAAAGAGTGTAGTTCCATTTTTTATATGGAGGGGAACGGTAAAATCATGGCAGAATGACAACATTATTATTTCTCCCTATCCATCTACCCTGCTTACAAACGGTTTTTGCCATGGAAAGCCTCCAATGCACATGTCTTGTGCCCGCTTGAGCATTTTTGAATGTTAATTTCATATATTCAAACTCCTCCAATTGAGTTTATTCTGGTATGTAATATATGGATTGCCTGTAATTAATATACCGTAGGTACAATGAATGAATGAGTACCATCTGAGAGAACCTACGTAAAAGATCGTTTTGCCATGCGAAGCAATGGCCCACTCAACAAGTTGATAATGTGACCTGGGATGGCTATGCGGAAACTGACTATGAAACCGACGATAATGATGGAACCGGCCACGATGGTGATAGCGAGGAATCTGATGAGGAAGAGGAAGGAGAGGGCGATGACGCAGATGAGTAGTGTCAAGTGTAGGCCGATGCAGGAGATCTTCCGAGACGTACAAATACCTGGGGATTTATGCCACTTTAATTAATCGTCCATACTTTCTGGTTATAGCTAGTAAAGCTTGCTAAAGCCTAAGTGGTTGGTACTACATAGTAGGCTCATTTCGAAAAATCCGAACAAAATTAGGAAGATTTCGCTCAATTTCATCAGAAAAAAAAGGATGATCCTCAACAGTTTTGAGTCATCTGTCCAGTCCATTCTGGCTTGAATTAATCAAGTCGCGTCAGGTCCCGTCGAAGGGAGTGGCACGCCTCGATTGCACGACATGTCATATCACTACTTTTGCGTGACTTCTGTTACATCCACTGTTCCAAGATTAGAGGCTGAGGCTTCCGGTTTTGAGATTGTTCATGACTTTCACTACGAGTCATCGCTGAATCTGCCCTTCCCTCTCCCTCAGGGCCTGACGAGCCACCAATCCCAAGATGCTCAACCCATGGTTCCTCTGGACCCAAAATCATGATAGCGAATTTGGATCCGCCGATGACGACGATATAGACGAATCCGACGAGGAAGAGGATGACGATGATGATGAGCATTGAATATGGAAAATTTGCCAGAAATACCGATGTCTCGGGATTTGGCCCACATATTGGAATAGCGAACCCAATCAAAATGTCATCTAAATCGCTTCTAAGCAAGATGTAGCAGTTCCTTCATAACTTATAAGCAGACACCACCAGGGTGGCGGCCTCTTAAGCTCTCATTTCGAAAAATCTGAACAAAAGTTGGACTATTTCGCTCAATTTCATCAGAAAAAAGGGTGATTCTCGACTCTTTTTGAGTCGTCTGTCCGGATCAATCTTGCTTGAATTGATTAACCAAGTCACGCAAACTCACGTTGGCCTGTAAGAGAAAGGTTTGATCAGGTTTTGATGGGATGACCAGACAGACAGGTTCAGTCAATACAGCCAAATACGTCCACGAAGACCGGTGGGGTTGCCAGTTGGACCGCGACGCCTCACATCACTTGCCCATTATTAACCCTGCCCAAATAATCTGAACTGGGTATCTCCTCGAGCCTTTCTCCTCCCTACGCTTATTTAAATCCTGAGGAAAACTGAACCATTTTCAAATCTTTGTGGCGGCACACGACTTGAAAACCATAGTACTAGTAGGTATGCAGTCGGGATTTTTCTTCTCCCTGCTCTCGGATGTGCTTTCATAAATCTTTCTCTTGGACTTCATATCTCACAATAAAAATTATACTTTCACTACAGCATGTCTGAGCTTGTCCATGATGGTGGGTCGAATGATCTTGGGGACTCGTCCGACAACAACCAGGACGCAGTTTTTCAAGTGAATAACTTCCAACCAATTTCGAAGCTCCCAGTCGAGCTACTCCGCAGAGTCTTCCATATGAATCGCTCATGTGATCAGGTTAGCATTTCGGAAAGTGCTGAGTTGTCCAACCACGAGGATTTTTACAAAACCCTGGGGTGGGTAGCAGTCAGTTGGGTGTGTCAATCTTGGAGGAGGGTTGCACTCAGTGATTCCGCCCTGTGGCGTGAACTCCCCCTTGATTTTCCGAAATGGACAACGGTGATGCTCGAAAGGTCCCAGAATGCTGGATTCATTGTGGAATTCGATCCGTTTTTTTGCTCACCGAGGGGCAAGGACATCATTCTTCCAGCCATTTTCGCCAATGCTTCACGAGTAGCTGAGCTCATGCTGAGCTCAGACGGTCCCAAGGACATGTTGAAGCTGCTCGCACATTTCTCATCCACGCCTAAATTATCCGCCCTCCGACTTTCTACAGGCATGTGGGGCCCTCTCCCATCAATTGATCTCCCGAATAACGCATTCCACAATACCGTCGGTCTACGTTCCCTCAACCTTGAAGGCTTGAACATCAGTTGGGACTCACATTTATTCTCAAATCCACTACACACTATCATAATCGCACTTGCAAGTGACTCAAATTCTGCGCAACCAACAATCGTAAAATTTAGGTCCATATTCAAAGCCCTCTCCTCCACACTCAAGGTCCTGAATCTGTGCCGTGCACTTCCCATTCCGAATCGCGTGAATCAAAATACAGACCCTGCTTTACTAGGCAGTGCCCCCATCCCTTTACCACTACTGGAGAGCGTTGAACTCGAAGCAGGACCACGTCAGCTGCTTTCATTTTTCAGCAACATTTCTCCTGGAGCCCAAATGCAAGTTCTTCGGATCACAACCGCTTGCGACCTTCTATCAAGACCTACCTTTCTTAGCTTCATCAAAGCACTATATGGTCATCCATTCCTTGCCCAGTTTCTTGCAACCGCCCAGTATCTCCGATTGGGGACTCTCTCCAGAGGTCTTAACTTTGTCGCCTCCAAACCAAGTTACTCTATGCATCAATCTTCGGCCTCAGGAGCATCAGCCAAGAATCCCATGTCCTATTTCACTCTTGATGTCAGTCCGCACCCAGCGACAGGCTCACAAGAGGCAGACATAGCTCCTTCAATTATTGAAGACGTCTTGCATGAATTCCGCTGGATGAATCTTCGTGAATTGGAGATCAACTTGGACTTCGGTAACATAACATCACCTCGTCTGGATAGTGTACTTCGTAGCACCTTAGCTACGCTCACTACAATGCAGACGCTCACGCTATCTAGTGCCATGACCACGAGACGTATCGTCAAAATATTATGGGCTGGCTCTGGTGCCACCCTAGCCAACACAACCTCTACTACTGCCATACCACTTCCCGGGCTTAAAGAGGTTATCGTAGAACACTCGCGTTTCGGCCATTCTGATCGCCGTGTGGCAAAGATAACCCATCTCCGACGCGCCGTTAGAGACCGATTCAGACTCGGCATTCCGATCGTGAAGGTTTCTTTGATAGGCTCAAAGGGACTTGACGAGAAGGGTGTTAGATCTCTGAGGAAATATGTCAACGATGTGCACTGGGATGAATATGAAGAAACCGACTTTGAAACCGACGACTATGAAGATACGGATGAATCCGAGGAGGAAGACGACAAGGTTGAGAATGAGTAGTCAATTAGACCGACGCAGGACAATTTCCGGGAAATACAGATACCTTGGGATTCATACCACAAATTGGAAGACTATTTAGATTTTAATCAATTGTCAACAGTTTCTGGTTATGATTGGTAGGGCTTCATGGTGCACGTTGATCGGACCTCGGTGGTAAGTGTATGAGGGATATCTGACTTGTGGACTTGATCCTGCCCGTACAAATTTTCAGAAGTCCGGAAAAATCTGCAGCTTTTACAGCTGCTCATTACTCGTGTAGAGCTCGGGATGCGGCCGCGCGGTATCAAGGTACTACTTCTGACTTCCGAATCCCAGGCAGTATTCATATTATAAAGGCAAAACCTAGAAAGCCATTGTTGTGTGGGGAAGGCATGGGCCTTGTGAATAGCTCAAACCAAGTGAGTTCAGTTCTCAAACTACCTCCGTACTATGTATCTCAGCCCAAGCTAGGTGGTAGGCCCATTTGTGCAACATTTGTGATTTCACAAATCCGAACAGGGCTCAGTGCAGTTCTTTGGCCTCAAGTTGGCTTGCAAGGTATCGCTCAATTTTATCAGAAAGAAAGAATAGTGCTCGAGCTATTTGCGAGCCGCCTATGGAACCTAATCTGGCTTAAATTGGCTAACTTATCAAGTCGCGTCAGGTTGCGTCAAAGGCAGTGGCACCTCGCGCCTCTCTTCCACGACATGTCACATCACAACTTTTGCGTGACTTCGGTCACATCCACTGTTCCAAGATTAGCGGCTGAGGCTTCCGGTTTTGAGCTTGTTCATGACTTTCACTACGAGTCATCGCTGAATCTTCCCCTTCCCCTCCCTCAGGGCCTGACGAGCCACTAATCCCAAGATGCTCAACCCATGGTTCCTCTGGACCGCTATCCAGAACACAGCTCGGTGTGTAGTAAACGTGTTTGCACGTTATGACCTCGTATTTGACTGACAACGGTTATCTCTGTTCCTAGGCTGTCAACTGCGCTTCAAATCCTCGTATTCCTCCCCCTGACGCTCGCAACGATATCCAACCAAGCCTTCCTCCTCCTCTCGCTCCTGCTGACGATCCACTCCCTTATTCATGGCACCATGATCCTGCTCTGGGGCTCACACGCGCTGTCCGTGCTGCAAGTGCCCATGCACCCTTTCCTTCTCCTCGTCTGCTTCAACGTCTTCTCGTCGGAGCCGAATGGGTGGCTTCTGACCGCCTCGGACTGGTGGGGCACCCTCCTGACGCTGTCGGGCCCGTTGTTTATCGCCATGGAGGGCCTGTCGAGTTTGTTGGTCGTGCAGAAGCTGGGCCAGGAGGGCAAGAGACTCGTCGTGCGCGGCGAGGCCTTCCAGCTTGGCATGCTCGTCGTCACTGCTACGGCATACGTTGCGTCGGCGTGGTGGATCGTTGATGTAAGTGACTCCGTCATCTTTGCATTCAATGGGCATTTGCATTCATTATGGGACCTCGTGTGCTAACTAAAGTGACGCCATTGACAGTCGTACCCCACCGCGGCGTCCTCCCCGCTATCCTCCACCCTCCTCGGAGTGGCCATAACCGCCTTCCTCTTCCTCAGTATCATCGGCCTCGTCGTGCGCCGCACGAACATTATCGAGTCCGCCGGCCTCGCCGTCTTCATCGCGTACAATGTCTGGCTCTGCGGCTTCGACCAAAAGTCCTTCACGGACCCGTCGTCCTCGTATGCGCCGCTTCTTCCGAACATCCTCCCCCATATACAGACGCTGCTCAACTTCATCATGAACACGCTGCCAAAGCCGGTGCTGATTGCGCTGTTGTATCGCCTGACGATTCTGCAGCTGGCGTCGAGGATTTTGCCGACGATTGGGGCGGACAGCTGGGAGTCGGAGGAGGGTGTGGATGGGACATGGGAGGATAGACCCGTGAGTGTTGACGACGTGTCCCACGTGAACATTGAGCTGACGCCTTTGTGTAGACGTCTATCTTAACCAAAGTATTACTCACATATCGGCAGTCGATATTCATCACGGTGTACTCGCACCTGCTATGTACGAGCTGGTTCCTGCTCCGGTTTACCCTTCTCTGACGTGTCTTCTCATTGACAGTACTGGATCATTCGTCACAAATCTGGTGGCGATGGATGAACATCTTTTTCACACTCATCATCTGGTCGATAGAGCTCATTGTCAGCGCTGACGACGATATCCCCGAAAAAGACTGGAAGATCGACTAAAACTTATTTGTATTTTCTGCTTGTTCTGCACCTCGAACCTTTCCATTCCGAATATCTTATGACCACGACCTACGATCACCACGCTATCTACACTTACATACTGGACGATACCATAGCACACCGCATCGGCATTATACCTCATCATCATCATCAGCCACGACATCGTCGTCGTCATCGACCTCATCATAATCAACATTTTCACAGGCCGACGAGGGCCATCTACATACATTCCCCCTCCAGTTTCGAAGATTCGATCTCGAAATACCACTACGAATGTATTTCTAGCCCTGTTCTTCCAGTCTCTCAATACATATACTCGGATGTGTACACACGCATCTTCACGCAGTGCCATGCGATAACACTGTCCATGCTCGTTCTATTCCATTCTATCCAAATGCCACCTATGCATTCGCCTTCCACTCTGCCGTCGCGTCATCCTCGCCCTCATAGTACTCCCGCTTCCAGATCTGTGCCTTGGCCTTCACCTGCTCAAGGATCTCTTCGCAGACGAGGAAGGCTTCTTTGCGGTGTGGGGAGGATACGGCGATCACTATGACAAGAAAATTGCGGGTTAGTTCTGCCCAGGTTTTGGTTAAGGGAGAGAAAGGAACATAAGGAGAAAGGAAGTTAAATCTCGAATCTCAAATGCGTGTACCCACCAATGGATGGTTGACCGACGGGTACGGTCCCAATCCTGTGCCATACAGCGCACTTGATGATCGAAGTCGCCGCGGACGCCCCGACTGTTGTTGTCACGGACGAAGTTTGGGAGGGCTGGTGCTCTGAACGCACGGCGGACTTCATAGAGGCGTGTGCGACGTTGGACATGGTTTTGACGGCCAGCTTGGAGTAGGCTTGGTACTCGAGCTTGGTGACGACTTTGCCTGGCAGGATGTGGATATGAGGGTGCGAGAGGTCGAACGTTCAATGTATGAGATTGTGTTGCGAGTTGATAGTGCAATTCAACGTTTAATATATGTTCCCGGGTTCTGTAATAAAGCGTACGCACCTTTAAATGAGTTTCGCGTCGTTCCTGTTTGCTGTTAAATACGTGATTCGAGGATGCAGAAAGGCAACTGGATACCTATGAACACCGCGGTTGCGCCTGCCCCATCGTCTTGTACTGAATTGACAATGGCTTGCACGTCCAGATCCTTGTCGGTAATGGCGCTGACGACTTGGGAGGTTTCTAAGAGTGCGGGGACGGAGGCATCTGGTGTCAAGGACATCATCTTATCGCCATCTTGAGAGTCGAGTGCAGAGCCTGACACAACGGCGTCTGACGGTGAGGATCATTCTCACGACGCGTCTAAATCAAATTACTATATTGGCGTCGCGTCGTCCCATCATTTCCTCCTCTTCCTCCTCCTCCTTGCGCTTCCTGTGATACCCATTCTCTCTCTGTTTTTTTACGAAGGCCGTCTGTGCAATGCAATGCCGCTGGAGACAGGTCTCGCTCGCGCCGCGTCTCTTCGTGCGCAACAATCATAGACATGTCCGACACCACAGCCACGGTTCTGCACAGACTTCCAGCTCTTTGCTAGCTCGCACACCCGCGCCAGTAACAGTGCCAGTGCCAACGGTGGCTCCAGCTCCAGTACCAGCCAACTCAATCACCCTCCGCCCTTATCAAGAAGCCTGCATCACCGCCTGCACCGACGCCCTCGCCGCCGGCTCAACGCGCATCGGCGTCTCCCTGCCCACCGGCGCGGGCAAAACCACCGTCTTCATCTCCCTGCTCTCGCGCCTCCAGCCCCCGGCGCACACCCCGCGTGCGCGAAATGCGCTGATCATTCTGAACACGATCGAGCTGGCGCGCCAGAGCGCGGAGCAGGTCAGGCGGATGTTCCCCGAGTGGGAGGTGGAGATTGAGCAGGGGGCGAAGTATCGCGCGAGTGGGGATGCGGATGTGTATGTGCTGAGTCTCTTTTTTGTCTGTTTTATTGTTGACGATGTTTTGGCCGTGTTTCAATGCCAATTAGGACGATTGCGACGTACCAGACGCTCATTCAAGAGAAGAGGCTGCAGAAGTTTGACCGAAGGTCGCTGAAAGCCATCATCGTCGACGAGGCGCATCACGCTGCGGCACCATCGTGCGTCCCTTCTTCCTGCATATGATATGATCAATTAAGGTACTAAATGAACTTTCTATTCAGATATCGGCGTCTTCTCTCTCAATTCAACTCTGGAATTAGCCACAAGTCGGCGCCAACACTGGAGCCACCGCACGACAAAATCCCTATCATTGGCTTTTCTGCTACGTTCAACAGACACGACGGGCTTGCATTGGGTTCTGTGTTTGAGATGATAGCGTACCACCGCGACTTTTTGGACATGATCAAGGAGGAATGGTGCGTTCCTGGCCCTTCACGCCCGCTCGGACATTCGCCTAACAAGTTCTTATTTTTCCCCTGTCCACAGGCTTTGTGACGTACGATTCACATCCGTGAAAGCCGAGCTGGACCTGAGCCAGGCCTCCACGAACGGCGCAAACGGCGACTTCGTCACCTCAAGTCTCGCAAAAATCGTCAATACGCCCGAGGTTAACACCCTCATCGTGCGCGCTTGGATGGACCGGGCAGGTGGGTGCAGTTTCTGTCTCCTTCTCTCCTTTCTCCCTGTAGCATTTCTGTGCTCATCTTGCGTTTTTCCGTTGTTGTTAATCTGCAGCGGACCGCAAATCTACGCTCGTCTTCTGCGTAGACGTCAACCATGTTATGGAGCTAACCAAGACCTATCGGGCATTCGGCGTCGATGCACGATACCTATACGCCGAGACGCCTCCGCTTGAGCGCAAAGAGCTTATCAGGGCGTTCAAGAATGGGGAGTTCCCTGTCCTGGTAAACTGCGGTAAGTCTGTGACACAGTTCTTATTCTTGACTATCGTTTTGGACCAAGATAGGATGCTGAACACGCGACTGGGGATTTTTCTAGCCATCCTAACGGAAGGAGCCGACATCCCAAATATCGACTGTGTGGTTCTTGCGCGTCCGACGCGCTCAAGGAATCTGTTCGCACAGATGGTGCGTTCAATCATCGTCTGATCTTCGCTAAAACTTATCCCTCCTGGCAGATTGGCCGCGGCATGCGAAACTCGCCAGAGACAGGCAAGACCGACTGCCGCATTATCGACTTCGTCGACAACCACGACCGTGTCGCTGGTGCGATCTGCGTCCCGACAATATTCGGCCTCGATCCGCGTTTGGCAGATGAAAAAGGGTCGAAATTACTGGATATTGAAGGTGATTGATAGTTCCCCGTTGTCTTTGCTTGTCCACGGTAGCTGAACAGGATGACCTTCAATAATGAAATTCAGACGAAACACCCCAAAGCCTCATCACTCGCATCGCCGAGATCAAAGAGGCAGCCGACACCAAGAAGCCCGCACAGAAACCCGTATCCGTCATATACGAGGACTTTGACAACGCAGCCGAGCTGGAGGAGAGCCGCCAGCTGGTGGATGCGGGAGCAATCGACAGCCCCTTCGTTTGGGTGAATTGTGGAGATAACATATACGTGCTGGATTGCCTTTATAGAGGGTACATCCGGGTGGAACCTGCAGGTACGTGTAGTATCATGTTGCTGTCGCGGTTGTGAGTTTTATAGTTCTCATTCACAACGCTAGTGGGGACCGGCAGAGGAAAAGACAAAGGCGATCTAGCGTTCCAAGCGTCTTACTACACCACATATCCAGGTTCCGGGAAGGCCATGGGACGGCCATTATTGGTCGTCGAGCCCAAGCTAAAAGCAACCTTGCAGCAGGCGTGCAAAGCGTCAGACGCCTACATCAAGTTGGTCGTTATGCGTTCGCATGAGTGGCAAGGAAAGTACGTACGAATGAACTTGTCAATCGTTTTCTCTGTTCTGCCTCAGAGTTCTCATTCTCATTTTTCAAATTGTTTGTTCGAACACGCAGGCTGATGCCTCATGCCAACTGGCGGAGGGGGGCTGCAACAGAGGCGCAGAAGAACTTCATCCGCAAGCGATGGCTCAAGAATGAGTACCTCGCGACAAAGGTGGACTCCATTGCAGGAATGACCAGAGGACACGCTCATATCGAATTAACTCGAATAAAACATGGTTACATTGTGAGTATCTACATAAACACTTTCCCAGAACCAACTAAGCGCCATTCCATCCATCCGGTAGGGCCGTGCAAAGGCAAAGGTCAAGAAACTGGAACAGGCGGCCAAAAAGGAGGCCAAGTACGCTGCAGCAGAGGCCCAATGGAAAGTGGAAGTGGGCCCGTTGCGAGCATGAGGAGGACGACACGAGGAGAAACCAGGTTATATCCTGGGTAATGTCATCTCTTGAAGGACAGGCGAAACCGCGTGGTGGCTCTGCAGCGTGAGGACGGCTGCCCTTTGCGAAGTCAACACGGCGTCCTCCAGAGATTTTGGGTGATGTAAGACGTGGGGATTCTGGGCTAGGGTGGCCAGCAGAGCGCCGACAAAGGAGTCTCCGGCGCCAGTGACATTGACGAGGGATTCAATAGGCAAGGCTGAGATGTGCTGAATAACTAATAGCTCCCCAGCCTGCCCTTCGAAAACAATCACCCTTGGATCAGAATTCACGAATTTTGCCCATCCCGACTGCCTCGCCAGCTGTGGCTCAATGCGCATAACGACGAGCACGCCACGGTCCCCGCACTTGATGACGAGGTTTTGGAAGAAAGGGAGTAGATTAACTGCTTTTTGTATAATCCCCTCTCGTAGAAGGAATTCCAGATTAATTTTGCCGTCCGAGTATCTTGCCATTCGTTCGATGCTGTTGCGGAAACCCGAGCCAAGGCCAAGGCTATCGATGACTGACCACCAGTAGGCATGGACAGGGTGATCCGAGACTTGGAATAGTTCCTGGTCGGCCGTCTCATACAGTTCTGCGAGTTCCAGAAGATTGGGAGTGGCGTATTTGACGGGCGCCTCGGATTTTTGCCTCAAAGCGGTCATGATGGCTGGCAGGATTCGAGTACACTTTACTGTCGAAGTTGGTTCACTGTGAACTGTCAGCTGACTTTCCAAGGATTAACCTGGATCGAGAAAAACGCACAAAAGCACTAGATGAACGTGTTAGCGGAAGGTAATACATTGAAACCGGTGACAAATACCTGGAATATTCTTCGCGTTGGCAAATGGCAAGATGGATTCCATAGCCACAGGCGGGAGATTACCATCAATCGCAATGATGCTAGGAGAATGTGTCTCGATTTCGCGCATATACTAAACCGAGTGGTAGCATCAACATATATACGGCAAGATGAGTATAAAGGCGCTCACATCCTCAGTTGGGGTCTGCTCCGTAATTTCCATTGCAGCGACACCTCCAACTAATGCACCCTGGCTATCGAGAACCATATTGCACACAGCCGTAGACTTCTCCTTTGACTTGATCAGACCATCGGTGCGCATCCCGAAGCTTTCCATTTCATCCACAAGGAGGTGCCCGAAAGAGTCCGCACCAATAGGCGCGATGAGCAGCGACGAGTGGCCAGATGCGTACGCCTGCATGACGCGATGCGTGGCTTCGGCGATGTTTCGCCCAACACCACCCAGTGTTAGACTGACTTTCCCTGGTGCGGTCGAGTGTACGGCCAGAGTAGGACTTTTATTGGGAGCTTCCTGGGCAGTTATGTCGACAGCGGCTGAGCCAACGACAACCACGTTTGCAGGTTTCTGTAAGGTGAAATGACGTGCGAAGGAAGCAAGGTATTAGGACGACTCTGCTCTACATCACTCAAAGTTGTTGCTGACCACTGAAACTCCAGATACATTCTGTCGCTTAAGGTGCGTCGTTGAATTCGAACTTTGAGGGTATGATGCAGGAATGAACGGTGTGCCACTGGAAGTCTGAGACGATGCATGCAGGATAGCAAATAGTTCCAATTGTAACGTCAAACAATCAATATATAACCTATTCATAAATCTTTGCCTACCGACTGGTCTGCCGTAAGCTTCTGGTATTCCACAGCAATCTGAGAACCTGATCCCAAAAACACTGTCAGCATCCCCATAACTTCATGAAGGATAATCACACATACCAACATGAGCAGTGCTCCTAAGCAGCGCAATATTCGACTGCAGAGACCTGCCCTGGCTCAACTCATAGACGCGGTTCAGCAACCATGGCGTGGCGTCGTTGCCCGTCTGGCTGATCCCATTCTGCTCCGACTCGCGCACGGCCTGGTTGACGAACCCCTGGATCTCCAAGCCTACGGCTTCGTGTTCTTCCGGGATAGGAACCGCGATCAAGGCGCCGGTTTGCATTCTAAGTTGGGCTTGGGCGTCTGTTGGGGCGTTTCCAGCTATGTCAGCGCCAGGTTCCGGAGTTGGAGAGGATGGACGTACACAGGAGTTTGGCAGCGGTGAGTGGGTCATTCATGTTCCATGGGGCCTATTGGACGAAATAAGAAAAAGCAACTAGTCCAGAGACGAGAAACATGGCGTACATTGCATCCACTATGGCGCGAAAAGAATGCTGGGAACTCTCGCGTTTTGTTGTAAGAAATGACAGGGACACCAGCCGTTTCCTAACCAAAAGTATCAGGAAGTGTTCTCAGGGGCCTAGAAGATAGACGACTGACGAGGTATTCTAGGGTCCTCCTGATATCCAGGATAGATTTAACACCGGACGAGACCAAGCCAACAGGGCATCGCGTCAGCTCCTGCAAGTCCGCAGAAATGTCGAGCGCTGGAAGAAGAAAAAACGCGCGTACGTCAGCTAAAGACGCAGATGCGGGTGGAAAATAAGCCTACTGCTTTCACCACCGCGATGGACACCGCCCAGTCTGTACGGTCAAAAGAGACATGAAGTTAGATGAAAATTCAACCCCTGAATACATCCCATGGACGTTGGGAATAAGGACGCTGCTTACCCGCCAGTCGCGAAGACCTGCAAGAAACGAAGACGCGGTCAGCATCACGTAGTATTCTCTCACAGGGCAGATAGCAAAGACAAACCTTGATACCAGCTAAAGCAGCAAAGACGAGCGTCGCAGCACAGGTAGTCCCTGTAGAACGCGTAAGGTTCAGCGGAGAACGGGCTCCCTCAATAAGAGAGCTACAAACCTCCATCAGCACCAGTCGCGATCGCAGCCCCGATATCCCGACGCGAAATCTTGCGCGCGTTCTTCCGCGTCTCGCCATCCGCGAGCCTCTCGAGTTCAGCCCGCGTCAAGCCAATTTTGACGCGTCCCTGGATGATGCCAATGGTGGCAGGGATGGCACCATTTTCGCGCACGATCTCCTCAAGACCTAGGGGGACGTCCAAGCTTTGCGGAAATGGGAGGCCGTGGCTCACAAGTGCCGTCTCGAGAGCAACGACGGGTTTCTGGTGAGCCAAAGCTTCCCCAACCTCCGGGTGAACGTCTAGGGGAGCATTTTTGCCTTTGAGAGACTGGAGTTGAGCGTATGAGACGTTGCGCCGACCGAGAGTCCTCAAGCTTCTTGAGAACAACATGGTTACTTGGAAAGAAGAGCAGTAGGGTTGGGGGAGAAACTCCGACCGGTGTATGTAAGTAAGTAAATAACAAATTTTGAATTTTGCCCATGTAAGTAAGTAAATCCGGTGTTAATTACAGTTTTTAACTCTGATCACGTGTTTGAGGTTGCTGGCCGGAGCTGAGCGGGTTGGCCAACTATCGTCGTCGTCGTCGCTCGTCCCGACCACAATCTACACTCGTTTACGCAGACCAGAGCGTCATGAGATTGCCTTTACATCTACATCCACCCGCCTAACTCGAAATCTCCTTCCTCGGCGTCCATCTCATCGGGGCCAGTTTCAATCTGACTCGACGTTTTAGATCCCTTGGCACCCTTCTGCTTGGGTCGAGTAGCGGCCAGGATCTCTTCAAGCTCGGAGGATGCCAAATCAATCTCACCATCGTCGTCCTCCAAAGGTAGCTTCTCTGCAGTCTCGAGAGAAGCAGGCTGGACTCCTCTGACGGCCCCAGGTGAGTCTCGAGCGTCTACACTGCCTTCATCGTCACTCTCGTCGTAGTTGGGATTCTCCTTGTCAGGACGTTCATCCTCTTCGTCGATACTTCGGACCAAGTGCTTCACGTCGAAGAACTTAAGGATAGGGAGGCGGTGTGTCGTCTTACGGATCTGATGAAGGCAACTTTGGTTCAGTATGTTGAGAGGCATTCTATCAATTTGAGTACGTGCCTTCGGTTTCTTCTGGCGGAGGTAGTAGCTTCGAATCTGGGCCAGCGCAAACACACTCTTGACTGACTGCCGGTTTCGCTGCGCAGAATTGATCATTGTTACTACGGACATGGTCCGTTCGTCTGCCATCGAGTGAGGAACTACAGAATAGAGTTTGATAGCGATTGCCTATGAGGAAGTAACTCATGTAAGTAACTTTACTCATTCAATCATTGTCGTTTAAACATACCGCTAATATTCCACCATTTGCTGTTCCTTCGAAGCCTCGCCACCATTCAAGTGGACTCTGGCCATCACCGAGGGGGGTGGTAAAAGGGTATGAACCTTGTGCATACGCCGTAAATTGTGCCTTGTATTGTTCGGAGAGGCTGACCGGCCTGTTCTTGAAGGTCTTCAAGTACTCGTTACGTCCGTGCTTGACTTCAGTGACAACAAGTGAGAAAAGATACTCTCCGATCTCCTTGAAGGTCCCAGGATTTTTGATACCAGGAGGCACGCTCGGTGACTTGGCAGGTAGAGTAATGTTGAATGATAATGGATTCGTGTTTCTGAAAATTGACGAGTGTACATAACCTGAAAACGATGAGTGTAAGTAGGAGACGTTAAGGAAAGTGAGTAGGACCGACTCGGATTCAGATAGAAGGCAGTTTTGTGAACGTTCGTGGGGCCGTTGACGAAGAACTGCTGCCAGCGGGTGATGATGATTTGGCGTATCTGCCCGCAAACATTGTTAGGTAGCTTGCTGGTCAATAGTGCCTGCTTCATATGTGAAACCACAGCCAGCCAGTAAAGGTAAACATCAGCAGGGTTTGTCGATGTTGCCTCGAGACACTCAATTGCACGCGCGATGCCTTCACCAACAGCAATAAACTGGGTTAGCGACATCTGAAAGGCCAACCGCTCCATTGAATTCTCTTCGAGGAAAAGATCATTATAGTCCTGTGTCGATGATGTTAGCAGCTGCTAATGCGATTCGAGTCACCTGCCAGAACAGTGAAGAGGAACATACCGGAATCGTGATCTCTCCTGACGTGCACAGGGCCTGAATTGCATCTAGGTTTCGCGCTAAGGAAATCGCAGACCAGGTCAGTGTTGAGAAGCGAGTCTTCCCGATGCTCTCAAGTCCAGCACCAAGACCCAACTCGGCCCTCTTCTTCTTGAGTAACCCCTTTGCATGATTTGAATGACGAAAAAATTTGATGACTCCTCGAACTTGCTTCACGGTGGTGTCAAAGACTTCTAGCCTGGCTATCTCCTTCCACGTATTGTTGAGATGATGCGCAGGATCAGGTAAGTTGAGGACTGTTGGAAGGCGCGCACATATGATTTCGCGCGACACAGAGGTATTTCCAGTTGAGTCTGCTGCCACTGCGTCAATTAGATGGAGACCAATTGGCTCAAGTGCCTGGAAAACAGACAGTCAGAACGGATATAAATGATATCAGAATCAACACACCTCGAAAATCATCTCAGCCAAAAAAGCGCCTGTATGCCGAACATCCGCACATTCTCGAAGCTCGAGAAGATATACCCGGCCATCTTGAGTTGTGAAATGGATAGAATAGAATGACTCGCCCGAACGCAGTGCCCCTCCGTCCCATGACACAGTCCCGCCATCGCTCTCTTTGATCTCAATGATCTGGAGTTCAGACACACGCGCCTGTTCAGACATGATATGAGTCTCCACCAACTTGTTGCGACCCGCAGGATGATAGGAAGGCGTTTGGAGACGGAAAACTTCCTTCCATTCTTCCGAATCAACAACAGCAGGCGGTATACGGGCAATAGCGACGAGCTTGACAACCGCAAGGTCAAGCTGCTCATGCAGTTGTCGTGTTGCAGCCTTGCCGAAATTGAATGCGATCTTTCCCTGACGGATGACAGGCATTGGTGTGGGTGTCGCTACAGTACTGGCAGGACTGCTGGAGATAGTGGAGGTGGGGGTGCTGGGTTGCATAGATTGTGCATCGACAAGTGCACTGGGTGCCGTGGCACGGCTATGCTTCGACGCAAGCTCTCGAAGCTCACGCGTCAACTTGAAGCATGTCTTGCAATGCCCCAGGATTCGAGCCTTGCTACGAGGGGCCCACTTGATGGCGCAACCTGTACCAGCACACTTGAACTTCCTTACCCCGCCGTCGGTCCATTCTTCCAGAGCAATAGTCAGCTCGTCCAGAACCTCAATGCGCGGTCGACCTGTAAGCTGCGGCGGCTCAGATGAAGCCTTTAGCGGCGGATCCTGAGGCTCCGACTTGGGTTTTACTGGCAGTACTGCTTCTTCAGAGCTATTCGTCCCAAAAAACTCGTTCGTGTTCTTCCCAAGTGCGCGAAATATCACCTAACAGGTTCGATAAGATTCAATGTGATGGATGTGTGTGAAGGTGAAGGCGGGCATACCTTATCAGCTGCTTTCTCGAGGTATTCCTTAGCCGCCGGCCCAAGTGGCTTCCTTTGAAAAATCGGTGTGATAACTGCATCTGATTTGAGGGAGTCGATTTTTCGCTTTTTGACAGGGGGCGGTTTCTGCGGGGAAACCGAAAGGCGCTGAAGGCCTACCGACAACACATCAGACACTTGCTTCGAGTCCTTTGGATTGGGCCGCTTTTTTGATGAGCTCGAAGTTTTAGATGCAGTAAGAGGTAAGCTAGTAGATGTTGTGAGAGTGTCTTCTGCTGATAGCAGTGGGTGGATAGGCTGGAAAACCTTTGAAGCAAGGGCAACATCATCGGGAAGCACCTAGAAGTCTTATTAAGTAATCGACAACTTCAAAATGTATAGATTATTACCTGATGATGACATTTAATCAACCGACATAATAGCTGAAGTCGAGCCACATCGTTGAATATCGGCTGGTCGGTGTGCTGAAGGAGAGGCCGTCCGGGGAGAAGCTCATGCTCTAAGGCATTGAAGCTGAATATACCGCAGCTCCAGGTATCGACAGCAAAATTTTGCCTGGGGGTCAAAAGTATGTCGAGGTCGAGATCATTGCTGGCAATTTCGGGCAGATGCTGATTAATCCACCATTGAAGAGCAGCTACCAGCTTCATATCCCACTGGGATCGATCATCACTAAATGGATCTGATGCATCCAGTGCCGGATCGCCATAAGACAATGTCTTTGTTTCAAGGTCAATGCAAATGGAAATCCAATGGTTAGTATGGACGTGGAAAATCCCGGCAATATGGCGACTTTTTGATGATAGACGTTGACCAAATTTAGCTAGGAAACTGGATCCGGTTGGCTCGTAGGTGTCCTTTTGCGCAAATGCTATGAAGAGATAGCGGGTAAGGACAGTACTGAAGATGTGGATGGTTTCCGCGGCGAACTTTGGGAGACAAAGGTTTATTTCTGTTTCCAGAAAAGAATGGAGCTGGTCGATGTGCCCATCATTCAGCCAACGACGCGATAGATAGAACACAAGCTCATCTTTCAAAAAGTGAGGTGGGGTGAATGAAGTTGAAAGGTTGCCGTCCCACGAAAGCATTGAAAGCTGTTCAAGGGTTTTGTTGACTTCCTCGCGAAAATTTTGACGAAGTTCTTTGCGGTCTAACCATGCGAGGGCTTTCTTCCATATTCCGATCTTGGGATAGACAATCGTGTGAAGGTCGGCCCACATTTTTGGCGCCCAGATGGGGAGATGTTGGACGGTTCCGGGTAAATGGACACTGTCGGCGCCGTCAAGCCATTGCTGGGAAGCTTGCGAATAGAGTTGATGAACGATTGATGCCGGTGGGATTTGAGTGGTGAGAAGGGCATCTATATCCGGTTTTTCGGCGGTGAAGAACTGGTATCCGGGCGGCGGGGTGGCGTCCCATACTCCAGGGAAATTTGTTGCGACGAGGTCGAGGATTGACAGCTCCTTATCCGGCATCAGCGTAGCTACTCCTGTAGGAACGGAGAGATGCTGGGATCGAATAAGGCCTCGAACATTCTCTGGTAATCCGAGGAATGTGTGTTGGCTACGTCGCCAGGTTTCGAGAGGCGTGGACATGAGAAGATATTACTGCGGCGGACTGGGGACAGCAACGACAAGTGCGGCGGAGGGCAGAGAGTCTCGAGATCAAAAAATTATCATATCTTAGTGAGCATACGGCCTACATACGACGGCCCAACACTGCCAGTGCCCCTTGAACATGTCTATGGTTCGAACCATGGCACAGGCACTTTATTGAAAGTTATTTACAATTACTTACAGGTCACTTCGGGGCCCGATGTATGTAAGGTGTTAATAACTGTTAATAACAGGTGTTACTTACAACTTGTTACAAACACCCCCCTTTCTCCCCCAACCCTAAAGAGCAGAAGGGAACCGAAGCCATCTCATTTGTTCGTGAGCCAGATCACAATCACTTGCGCCTATTTCGAATTAGAGAACTCAAATCACACAATGAAAGAGATCCCAGCGAAAGCATATTAAGTATTCCATCTGCTCTACTAGTATAGGGTATAGGGCAGCATTATACCCAATGCAAGAGAATGATAAATGAGAGAGTCTATGGGTAATAAATGTATATAGGTAGCCGTCTTCCATCTCCGCCGCCATATCATGGCGGCCAGAAAAGATCAGCCTTTTGTTTAGCCGGATCCTAAAATAAAAATGAGCGACAAAAATGAACGAAAAAAGTAAACAGAACGTACCACCGGAGTAGACCTTGCCGAACATGACCTCCTGGAGCTTGTCGTAGAGCGACAACACACCAGCACCAGCAACACCACGGAGAATGTTGGCACCAGCACCCTTGAAGAGCGACTTGACACCCTCCTTGGCAATGATCTGCGAGCCAGCATCGAACATGGACTTGTAGTTGACACCAGAGCCAGAAGTCATCATCATGCGACGACGGATAGTATCGAGAGGGTAGGAGGCGAGACCAGCACCAATGGTAACACCCCATCCAAGACCGAAGGAGGCGAGGAAAGAGCCCTCGAGGGCACCGACGAGGACGACGGGCTCTGCAACAAAGTTTAGTTCGCCACGTAGTCACATAAACTGGTAAATACGCACTGAGGGAGTCGTAGACACCGAAGTAGAGACCACGGTAAACAATGATACCAACGACCGAGGGGACGAATCCACGGTAGAGACCGGCAAGACCATCGGAGGCGAGAGTCTTGCGGTAGACATCGACGAGACCGTTGAACTGACGAGCTCCTCCACCCTTGGCGGATTTGGCGTCGTTCGCGAGACGGGTACGAGCGTAGTCGAGGGAGTAGACGAAAAGAAGGGAGGAGGCACCAGCAGCACCACCGGAAGCGACGTTGCCAGCAAACCACTTCCAGTAACCATCGTTCTTCTTGAAACCGAACAACGACTTGAAGTAGTCCTCTTCATAGAATGTTAGGGTGAAAACGGAGGAGAGAAAAGACGGCTAACGCACTGAAGGCGAAGTTGAGGGCCTGGGTAGGGAAGTAACGGATGACGTTGGCAGTGTTACCACGCCAGAGAGCGAGCATACCCTCCTCCCTGTAGGTACGGGAGAAGGCGTCGCCAATGCCCTTGTAGGGGGTGGCAAGACGACCCTGCTTGATCTGTTCGCGTGACGTGTCAGACGAGCTCGAGGACGGAGACGATAACGACTGACCATCTCATCCTGGTTCTGGACGAGAAGCTTGATACGCTCGATGGGGGCAGCTGAGGTCTTGGCGACAGCCTGGAGGGAAGATGTGAGCTAGCTGCTCGAGGCCGCGCGCGTCGAGGTCAATATGCTTACAGCGGAGACACCACCCATGAGGAAATCAACTGTAGCAGAGTAAGCATGGACAACGACAAGGACGACGAGCAGAGTACTGACTGGCGAACTCCTTGGGAGTCTTGCCCTTCTTAACGTCGGCCATTTTTTAGTGAGTGGAGGTGAAGGTGAAGGAAGAGGTGAGGAACTGAGCTGGCGAAAAACTTCGCGTCAAAAGGCTTTTCGGAAGACACCGGATCACTTCCAACTCCGCTCCCTCCCTGCTCGAGCCGGCACTCCGATCTCCTCGTGAAATTCATGTCCCACGAGAGACCCTGTCTTGACATAACCAGTGAATATTAGGTTCATTGCAATTATAGGAGTGTACATAAACGAATATACGATAGAATAGAACTAAGTTCGCCAGCGCGCGTCCTGCGTGGACGGACGGTAGGGTGGTGGCGGCGGGGGCGGGGGCAAGCCATTGATCCCATTAATCCCATTTGCATTACTCCGCGCAGCGTATGGGGGGTAGGTTTGCACCGGTTTCGGCAGGGTTCTGTTCACAAAAGATCCCAGCTGGGCAGACAAGCTGCTCGACGATGACGAGGCGCTCATTGGAGGCGGCGGGCCCCCATTGGGCAACGTTGCGATCGACGGCAAACGCGTTCCACCCTGAGGCAACGCCAGCCCACTGGTGGGCTCATCCGCCGCTTCCGTTCTGCCCCTCTTCCAACTTTGATCGCCGCTCGGGTATTCCAATCCCACCTCCGCTTCGCTTGCCTTCCGCTTCCCCTGGGCGTTAGACGGTTGATGCTGGGGTTCGGGACGCCGCGGAGGCGGAGGGGCCTCATCCTCAGAGTCACTCAACGTCAAGTCAATGACATTATTTGAGGACTCTGCTCGCTGTGGTGGGTGGGTCAACAGCGGCAGTGAGCCATCGTACGACTGGTTAGTGGACGAATACGATGGCGACAGCTCCCTCTTCACGCGGCCCTCTTCGTCCGACTCATCATCCGAGTCGAGTACTAGGATCTCGACATTGGGTTTCTGGTCAGGGTGCTTACCGCCATCAGTTGGGGGACACGAGGCAGCGGGGGTTGGCAGTTTCTTTGAAGGCGACTCGGATTTCACAGGCGGATAAGCCGCCATCCATTCCGCCGAGCCGTACTTGTTGTCGGTCGTGTGCCATTGGGCATCGGCTTCGACCATGACATCCTCGACACTATCCGGTGTCTGATGGAGAATTTCATCGAAATATCTAAATTGGTCACTCAAATTAGCAACATCCTTCGTGACAAAGAGCGGGAATCTCACCCGTCGACAATCAGGTCCTTGTGATCAAGCACTCGCTCGCAAACGGGGCAAAGGTAGGTCGTCGTTTGTTCCATCATCGTGAACCAAGACGTAGCATCGAAGCATTGTGGGTGGACACATTTAGAAGATCGAGCAGGCGTTGATATTCGAACGAAGGTGAGCTAAAGGTGCGATTATCAACAGCTTGTCGGGGTGCAGGTGTAAATTACCTACTGGACACTTTAACGACATTTTCTGAGGTCCAGCGACGATGTCGTCGTCCTCAGTCATGGCTTGGATCACTAGAATCGAACACATTGAGTCGTATTCACTTTGTCAACAATAAACTCCTTACTTCTTTGCTTGACATTTTCGGCATTCCAAGTTCGTTGGGACTTCAAGTTAGAAATGATAGTATCCATAGGTATGGCTTCCACGAGCATCACAACCATGAAATATTTCTGTAACGATAGTTGGTATCACAGAAGTTACTAAAAGAAAGAAACTTGCCTTTTGCTGTACAGGGACTTGACTGTTGACATACACCATATCGACCTTATTGTTGGTACTCAGTCGAGTATACTTGCTGATATCAGGGGGTGGTGCCGTTCCGGGTTTCTTTTTCAGGCCTTTTAGATTGGCCGTGATTTGAGTGTTGTTGACGCGAACTTCGCAGGTTGGAGGAAATTCGATGGGACATGGCAATGTATTAGAACGGAAAGAATTATTGCCGGCATAAAAAATGGATGAAGTGCAGAATAGGCGAAGTTGGAAGGGGGAACTACCAAAATGATAACGATAAGAATGGTGTTGAAGGGGAGTGGTACAGGGGAAACGCACCCAGGTGTTCTCATTTTTGATACAACGTCGTTGGTCAGTGTGAAGTTTAGGTGCTGTTGTCTTCGATCTTGAGCGCTGGTCGATTCTACATGTGCGCCGGATCATGTCAACTAGGTCGAACTCATCCACTAGAAAGTCAGCGCAACAGACCTGGGCATTCCACAACGTTCGTGATAACTTGGTCGATGGAAAAGTACGGCGAGTCTTTGAAACGGATCGCTAAAACATAGTAGTGATAAGGGCATTATCCAAAAATACCACAGATCATAAGGTACGAACCGGGCTTTGGCAGGGAAGGGGCTGGGGCAGAGACAGTGGGAGCCGGCCGGCGAGGTGCGTAGGGGTCATAGATGTGCTGCGAGGTGCTGCTGCTCGGCATGGTTGGGGGCGTATAAAATGTGGGCTTGGGCGCATCGTATACTGCGTGAGAGCTAGTGGCAGCAGGGGCTGTTGGGATACCGAAATTCGCAGTTCGCGACGCGGAGTATCTGCAAGGATAAATTGGAATAAGCACCCACAAGCTCGAACATAGGGGTACCTCGCAAGAAAAGACTCTTTTTCCACAATGAAAAGGCCTCCTAGAAGCGACGCTAAAGCAAAGAGGCGCACTCACACTCCTGTATTGCGGATTTGATAGATTATTCCCTTGGCTTTCATGAACAAGTCCTCCGAGTTCTGCACCCGCCATTGATCCAGAGTGGCTACAATTCGGTCGATAATGTCCTGCTTTTTGCCCGTCCTCGCAAAATGTGTGCCACACTGCTCGTTCAGGCCTGTTATGATCTGCTTCAACCTGTCGACCGTGTTATTCTTGATGTTATGGCGGATTTGCTGCAAAAAGGGGCGTGCTTGAGGTCAAGTTCGGGGAAGAAAAGAGTGCAGTGCGTACGTCGAAGTCCATCCATGTCCCTGTGGTAGCCATGCGTCCGAGAGGCGATTGTATGTGGCCCTGCTAGAGAGCAAGATGAGATGGGGGACCATGGACCGCTCAGGCACCTGAAAGGCAGGTAGGCCTTCGTTCCAAACACGACCAATCTACTTGCTTAGTCAGGCAATTAAGATGCCTCGCGTATACGGCTGATCTCTTGCTCAATCTACTTGCACCACCATGTCGACCGACAAGGAATACGATATGCTCTCTCCAGAGGATCGCGAAGCCTTCGATCGGGAGCAAAAGGCCCGCGAAGCAGAAGCGCAGGCTGGTATGCATCTGGCTTGACGAGGACCCCTTGATCTCATCCACCAACATATCATCCAGGGCTTCCGTACGCCTGGACGCAAGAACTAGGGGAGGTTGATATCACTGTTCCCGTGCCCCAAGGCACCCGCGCGCGCGATCTCGCTGTTGTTTTGCAGAAGAAGAAGCTGAGCGTTGGTCTGAAAGGCTCAGAACCCATCATGTCTGGCGAGCTCTGTAAGGAAATCAAGCTGGAAGATAGCACTTGGACCGTCCGTATGTGTTGTCTTTTTTCAAAAGATTTTTCGGCGACTAAATGTTGGACGACTTCCAGAGGATAGCAACACCGTTCTCGTTCATCTCGAGAAGCTGAACAACCAAACATGGTGGGAGAATGTCCTAACGCACCACCCGAAGGTCGACACCAGGAAAATCGAGCCGGAGAACAGCAAGCTCAGCGACCTTGACTTGGAGACTCGGTACGTTTCCTATCGCAATTGCACAACTCAGCTACTTATTCCTATGTCACATCAGCGGTATGGTTGAGAAGATGATGGTATGATTTCTTTTACATTCCATACACCATCCATCAGCTAAGCATATATCTTTTTTGTGCAGTTCGATAACCAACAAAAAGTATGATGACGCCACATGACTTTGTAAGGCGCGAGGGGATACTGACTTGTAATCTTTTAGCAACTCGGAAAACCTACGTCAGATGAGTTGAAGAAGATGGAGGTGAGTTACAAGCTGTATTGGTTTCTGACATGTAATACTGAATCTCTCTACAGGCTCTCAAGAAGTTCCAGGCGGCCCATCCTGAACTTGATTTCAGCAATGCGAAGATCTCATAAATTAATTCATGTTTGCTAAATAGCGGATCTCTGATATTCTGAATAACATTTTCAATTCGTGAGGACAAATCAGACAACCGAATTTTAGCATACTAGGATTGACCAGAGCCGGACGATTCATCATCCGAATCAAACCCAATTTCTTCCCCATCCCATGATAAAGACGACACTATGTCCGACAACTTGTCTACGTCGTCTTCGCATATCCCCTCACAGAGCATTATCATGACAAGTTCTATCGCCGCACCTCGTTCACACCGGCCCATAAGACAGTCTTGTAAGAGGTCTAATTCCAATGAATCCTTGTCTGCATCTTCTTTATCGAAGCTGAACTCCACTTGGAGAAACGAGATTGTCACCAAGCGCGGAAAAGTGAGTGAAACTGGCTGTATCTCCGGGTCAACGTCCCACCCTGAATGCAAGGCCTTGATGAACGGTACGGCGACCTTGCCGTGCAGGACTACCCCTGTGAGGTTCGGGAGAAATCCAATGGAAGACAGAAGTATCTCTGGTGTAAGGTGGTCGAACTTGATACTCAGCGTCTGGAGGTATGTCCAGTCAAGGCCGGTCATAACGCCCATGTACATGTGCTGGTGAGCTGTTGACTCCCGCGTTGATGAATAGTGTATCCAGCTGCTCTTGATCAGGATGCGAGCCGAGCTTTCGTCGTCGTCTTCGTCGTCTTCATCGTCGTCCAAGAGGTCCGTGTCCTTCGTCACCTCGAAAGCTATACCCCCCTGCGGGTGAGATATCCCCAAGCGTAGCCCGTCGACGCTTGATGTATCGAGCAGGTGAGTGCGCTTTGCGGTCGAAAACATATCGATGAAATTGATTTCTGGTCTGTAGAGAAGAAGTGTTTTGATCGACGCCAGTTCAGGTGGGGTGGCAACGAGGCTGTAGAATGCTGTTACTTGAGGTGCGTCCGTTCCAATTGAAAGGGTCCTCAAGTTTGGCAGATAAATCGGCTCCTGCGATCCTTCGCTTGATGGGCATGCATTTCCCAAAAGTAGCTCGGTCAACTGAGGCATCCTCGCTAGCATCGCCCTGAACTGTTCTGCACTGGGTCTTCGATCCAGTCCGATATCGTCCAAGCAAAGGCTTGTAAGGTGGTCGAAGAGCGGCGAGTTCCAATCTTGAATACCCAGCCCCTTCACTGTCAGAGCGCGCAAGCTCGTCACCTCGCGGAACAAGGACGTTGGGACCATTGACAAGACTCTGGCACGCGCCCCTTCGAAAAAACCGTATGGGTCTGCCTCGTATCGAATTATCAAGTCTTCCAGCATAGGCGCTGCTGAAGGCAGCTGGGAAAAGAGCTTTTTTAAACCAAGCGGGAACCCGTTCAAAATGTTGAACTTCTTTGTGTGCGGCATGTGTTGGAGGACGACATCCATCAAATCTGGCTCGATTTTCCTATGATCAATCTCTATGATCAAACCTGCCATACGAGACCGTTCTAGCATGAGCCTTCCAAGGTTGGGAAGGAACAACGCTGGACAGGTCCACAGGGCCGGCTCATTGAGAGCAACGGCGCGCCAGTGGCGACAGACATGTGTAGTAGCAAATATCCATAGATATGGGCTCGGGAGACCCTTGTGAGGGCTTGGCTTAGTGTCTCCTGTGCTCTCATATGCCCGTCGAGTCAGCAGGAAGATGTGGCAGAGTATTTCAGTTGGTAGTTGGCAGATGCGTGATTCTGCGTTCCTCTCGAATTTCCTTTGTTGTGTCAATGAAAGCTCGTGTTCTCTCTCTTCATCGATCCGTCGCATTGGAATTTCTGTTGGAGACTCGGATGGGGTTGCCCTGCAAAGAATGAAATTGTCCACGTCAGTTCCTGTCTATGTTGATCAGAGATATGGTCTCACTCGTCGGGTATGGTTCAACAGATTCGGCCCTTGAAAAAGCCTCCAAATTTTAGGACCTGGGTTAGAATGTGAATAGCCTCAGGAATTAAGCACGGATGTTGCGGAAAGGCGCCACAAGTGAGCGACGAGCGTTAGCCAGGTGTCAGTGGATGATAAGCTTATAAAAGATGGAAAGCACGAGACCAGCATGAGGCATATTGTATGGGAACTAGATGTTGGGAAGCTATATCAGGGGATTGATTAGGCACGTCAATGTAGTATATGGCCGTCAGTCAGGTACGGTATTCAACTTTATTGTATGTATTCAACTATATGGATTGGCTACCAGCGATGGCTAAATCCTATTTCTTTCCGATCCCATAAGATATTGGTGCCTTCGAAATCATTTGATTCTCGCATCTCCATCACCTCGTCCGCAGAGAGTCTTGTACATTCCTTGAACTGCAAGATTTTCACCTGAGCACCCCGCGCTTTCCGTTCAGTGAGACAGTTCTCCAGGTCCGAGCAAGAGATATCATCATCGTTGCCTTCCTTCTTGTACCGAAGCCCATACCCAAATGCGACGTGGTAGAGCTTTAGGTGTTTGACGCCTAAAAAGCAAATTACCTTTGATGATGATGCCATTCTTCGCTCCTTCGCAAGTCCGAGCCCGAATTCGAGAGCTTTCAACACAGTTCGTGCTGTTGTATTGTCGAATGTCATTTTGGGAAGGGATGAAATACTTCCAAAGGTGGTGGCCAATGCTTCCGGAGTTATTCACCTCGAGTGGAGATTAGAGATATCCAGTTCTTGAAGATTGGTCCAAGTGCCACAGCTGTGCAGCGCTACGAAAGACCTGCTATAGGCGTCCTTTAACAAATGCCGGTCTTCATAATATGGCAAATCCGACTTTGGGACGATAAAATTCCAGGTGATGAAAGGTGTCGAGACCACTTCGTTTTGCTTATCCTCGAAAAATTGTGAGACCTGGAATCTCAGCTCGGAATTATACAGAATGTCCATGACTTCCAAGCAAATTTCGGTCCCGTCGGCCGCCAAAAAAGCGTTGGCGCGAACCATTGCCGAGACCATGCGCTGGAACTTTGGAGGCGCGTCGCAAACCAAGTTGACCGTCAGCGACTGTATGCCTTTTGGCAGGAAGACATTGCTGAAGAATGCTTCAAGTTGTTCGATGGCAGAGCCTATTGTCAGCTTCTCCAGGTGCACCAGCGCGATAGGCAACAAATTTGCATCGTCCAAGGAAGGATCAAGGGCGGACGGACACGCGTTTTCGAGAACTAGCACCTTCAATTCGGGCATTTTTCCCAACGCATTTCTGAGTTGCGTCACAGTCGGATTCAAGGTCGACGGCATGCAAGTTGCATGCAAGTCAACGAAAGTCCATGGAGTGAGTTGAAGAGATGAGAATCCCAATCGAGTTGAATTCCCGATAATTCGAGATAACGCAAGTTGATAGCGTCGCGGAAGATAGTAGAGGGAAGGGAGGGAGGGTTACTCTGATGAGAATGAATCGAAAGTTTTTCCAAATTTGGGGCTCTGGTTGGTATTTTCGACAATCCTTCTTGGAAATTTCTGGCTGTAGCGTGCGTTATGTGCAACGCCTCCATACGCTCGACATGCTGTAAAACGGTTTGAAGGAAGTCGGACTTGGCGTCTGAGAAATCCAACTTTACGGAAATGGCGCTATTTTTCGATCTTTCGAGCAGCAAACCTGCCAACTTCGGCCGGAAAAGAGGAGGATTAAGCCAGAGGGTCGATATGCTGAGACCGATCGTTCGCCAGTGTTGATTGACATGCGTAACGAGAATCCACCGTAATTCATTGGGAAACCCAGAAAATGGACACGCCGAGTACGAACTTTGAGCCTCGTAAGCCATGCGGGTGAATATGAAAATTCTCTGTAGGATGCTGATTGGCAATTGGTTTATGCCAGCGCGTGTATTAAGTTGCGACCGCAGTTCCCTGACCTGGGAAAGATGGTGCCGTATCTCCTCATCAAATCGACACATTTCCTGCTCTAGTTGGAGTGACCGATGATTGGGCGGGTCGCCAAAAGCCCTACAGGTAGGTCAGAGTTTTGAGCGTTATGTCCTGCGAATAGAAACGAGGGGGGCAAGTAGGAGTCATACATTATAAAAAATCCGGTTAAGGGTCAAGCAGGGGTTGAGAAGACCTTCGGACAGGTGTCTATGATATATCAAAAGGATGGCAAAGGGTGTTTGGCGAATAGGGCTCTAAACTTGTACGATTTGGATTTGTGCCGACTCGAAGATGCCTTGATGAAGAAAGTTGAGGAGACAGAAGGAAATGAAGGAGGAGAAAGTTGGAAAGGTCATCACTGCGGCATCGGCAAGCTATAAGCATGGATAGAACGGACGGGGATATGACCACGAGGCGAACTTACCATGAAGGGCAAGAGTAGGACGGCGCTACTTCGACATCACCGCTCCAGATTTATACGAGTGGAGGTCCCAAAGAAATTCTGCAACAATCCATACAGGCCGTTGTCATTCACTACTCGCATTTATAGCATCCCTGGCAATATTGACCGTCGTCATCACTGTCGAAACCGTAGTGCCCAAACCCAATTTCTGCGTAATCCCAGATGATTTTCGTCTTCGAAAACTCTTTCGTATCCATCATGCCCTCGACTTGATCATCGTACAGTCTTTCGCAGGCTTTCATTTGTAGCAGTTTGATTTTCGCGCCTCGTTCTTTCCGTGCTATGAGACATGCTTGCATCTTGTCGAAGTCGAGGTCAATA
Source organism: Psilocybe cf. subviscida (assembly GCA_013368295.1). Classification (NCBI taxonomy): domain Eukaryota; kingdom Fungi; phylum Basidiomycota; class Agaricomycetes; order Agaricales; family Agrocybaceae; genus Psilocybe; species Psilocybe cf. subviscida. The sequence continues at coordinate 3,954,926 of JAACJJ010000056.1, read as the reverse complement.
TCCTCTCGGTCTCTTCTGTAACAGAACCCGAATGAAGCCCCAAAGAGCTTCAACACTTTGACGCCCAAGAAGCGCATTTTATCTGACGACTTTCCTGCTTCCGTATCCAGCCCCAATGCTAATGTCTCCATGCTCGGTCGTGCGGTATATTTTCCAATGACGAGAGTTTTCAGCAAAGGGAGCGTTCCAAAAGTGTTGGCCAGGGTCTCTGTTGATATCTGCTTTGCTCGCAGCTTCGAGATGTCGAGTGCTTGAAGGTTGTTCCAGCTAGAGGCTGCACATAAGGCAGTGAAGAGTTCATTGTATGCTTTGTCCAACGCAGTCTCTTCCTCATGAGTCGGTGACGATTTCACTTCGTGAAATGCAAAATCAAAGGAGAGGCAAGGAGATTCAGCCTCCCTCTGCTTCTTTGCGCCTGCAATCAGCTTAGATATTTCGAATTTTAATGAATCGAAGCGGATATCCGTAACGCTGATGGAGACGCTATTCGAGTCGTTTATCGCAAAAGCGTTTGCACGAGTCATTGAGGAAAACACGCCCTTGAACGTCGCGTTGGCGCTGCAAGCTAGTTTGACTGATGGAATCCATGTTCTCGGGAAGAGAAACGTTGTTGAAAAACGTTTCCAGTTGTCCAGGGGTCGAACCAATCGTCAGAGTTTTCAATTGGACCAATGGGATAGGTGGAAGTGTCGAATCCGCCATAGGGTCCGTGCGTTCGAACTCAGGACAAGCATTGTCAAGAGTTAATGTCGTCAAGCCGGGCATCCTTTCCAGTATCGTTCTCAATTCGGTTGCTGTGGGTTTAGGGCTGGATAAGAGGCATTCCAAGGAAACCTCCGTCAACCCATTGAACAGATGAGAGTTCTAATCGACTTCAACCCCCGACAGCCTGAGGTACCGTAGGTTGACAGCGTCGCGGAAGATGGCGCGCAGGTATATCGACACTTTCTTCTGCGGCGCGATAGTGTCTTCGAATGCCTAAGGAAAGCCTTTCGAGTTTGGGTGCTTCCGTTCGCATAGTCGCAGCGTGTTCTTCGAAACTCTCCGCCGCGTTCGTGATATCCAATTCTCGCATGTGTGTGATATGCTGAAGAATGTTGCAGAGCACCTCTGGTTTTCCTTGGAATTGCTCGAAGTCTAACTTGATGGAGATGTTGTGATTTTGAGACCTTTCAAGCATCAAAGGTACCAATTTCAGCCGGCAGAGGAACAGTTTGAGCCAAAGTGTCGGAGAGTCAAGAGCGACCGAACGCCAATGTTGATTAATGTGGGTGAGCTCCAACCATCGCAGTTCATTTGGGAATGCTGGAGGTGGGTATGTGTACGAAGGCATCTCACAAGCTATGCGAGTGGACATGAAGATTCTGTGGAGGATGCTGATTGGCAGTTGATTTATGCGGGCGCATTCATTCAGCTGTGATCGCAGCTGTCGAACTTGGGATAGATGACTGCAAATTGCCTCGTCTATGCGACGAACCGCCTGTTCAGGACAGAGTGCCATTGAATCAGGCGACTTATAATCATGTCGGAGACTCCTAAAGGAGAATCGTATCAGTTATTGGACATGAAGACACATGGACGAGGACTGGCTATAGTACATTGTGGTATTTCGCTGCAACAGTCGCGTCGTCGGAACTGATGCACGCTGGTAGTGATTTGTTGAAGGCACTATGGGATACTGTTGTTGTGAGGGTAGTCCAGCAGCAAGACAAGTGCATACAGTGTTTCGAGAAAGGAAATTTAAGGACGGTCGAGGGCGTACCGCCGAGGAAGGCTCAAAAAGTGAAACCATGATGGCTAGTCAGGCCGGCCCGAAAGAACCGCAACCTCAAGTTAGCCCCTATGTATCCGACGCCTTGGTTAAGTCGAGATGCATATGAAGCGTTGTGACCGTATCAATACTTGATAAAGCTTAAAGAGTGATTTAAAGAAATCGGCGTATTAAATTACCTCAGAAACACCAAAAAAATTTCATCGCATGTCAGCTCAAGCGCTCACGCGTACACGCTTCACTATGTCTTTGCTACTTCGACTGATTTAAACTTTACTACTTGTTCCAGGTTTGCATAGATACTTGAATTAAGATGCAAATTTTTATTAGCAACTGGCTGAAGAGAGTACTACCAAAATTGGTGTAAAATGTACGCAGGTGCCTCAGAGACAAGAGAATTATCATTGCGGTATATCAGGTAGCCTGTCTCCTCTATTCAGAACCCTCTTCACTTTCGTCATCGCCGTCCGTTCTGTACCAGCCAACGTCAGGGACTAAATCCCCCAAACGTCCAACATCGTCACCAAAGAGATTTTGGCAATCTTCTAATACGAGAACCAGAATTCCAACACCACGTCTACTTCGGTTGATAAGGCATTTCTCAATGTGATCCAGCTCGACAACAAATACGGAATTCTGCTCGTCCCTGTCGAACGTAACACGACGCAGTTTCAGATTCCTGAGAGCTGGAAAAGCAATAGGCGATGAGGACCGTATTGGGCTCAGGTCGAGCTCGTCGTCTGAGTCTTCAATCTCCTCAGATCCGTCCGAGCAGGACGACTGATCAGATTCATCGGTCATGTCCCAATCGCCCTGTTCATCTGACCCGATGGACAATATGTCGATGAGGGAGGATGCAGTGTTATTTCCAACAATGACATTACGCAGCATAGGGAGCGTCCCATAAGTAGCTGCCAGTGTGTCGCAGAACTTTGCCATTGGATTGGAGACATTGAGTCCTGATAAATCCAGTTCAAGAAGAGTCTGGAAACGCAATGCTTAAAGAATGCCTGTAAATATTCCGTAACAAGTATCACCCCCGCGCCACCGAGCAGTTCCCCCTTTCAAAATCTGGAACTTGAGCCCCGGAAGTTCGACAGCTTCACAATGCCGGTCGTCAGTCTCGATGCTGAGATCAATGAGCTCATCCACAGTCGTGATTGACATGTCACACAGCTGCGAATCGTGCAACCTCCCATCTATGAAAAGACTTTGTGCTCTTGCACTGAGGCAACTTCCCAAAGATGTTCGACTTGCAGATGATAGAAGGTTGCATATATCCGTCGCGGTTTGTTGGGCATCAACGCGAACTTTGCATTTGCTCGTTTCAAGGCGGTCAGAAAATGAAACGATTCGGAGGAATGACTGGCATTTTGTGGCGTCTTCGTCCAGGCATAGCATTTTAAGGAAAGGCAGATGTATGGGGGAAGCGATGAAAGCCGTTTCTGGGGTATCGGAAGGAAGGGTTTCCCGCAGTGTTAAAGATTGAAGCTCAGGCATCCTTTGTAGCACTGAGCATAACTGCAGCCAATCGGGTTTTTTCGATGACGACACCCCATCGATGACAAGCGTAGTGAGCGACTCGAGGAGGTGCGATTCCCAACTGATGTTTATCCCCAATAACTCCAAATGACGAAGTTTGGCCGTCCCATGAAACAGCCTGTCCGGCAGATGAATTGCAGGTCCAAAACCTGGCCTATTGAAGCACAGTTCAAGTTTCTCCAAGTTCGGCAGGTGAAGTGTTCCCCAACCAACGAAAAGCTTTTCCAGAGGTGGATCATGGAGTGACTTCCTGATAGTGACCTGGGTTAGACGATGTGCTTGACCAAAGACTTCGGATATGACGCTACTCTTGATGGTAGAAACGTCAAGATTGACAGAAAGGTAAGCTTCTCGTGACCGCTGAAGCATCTCCGTGGTCCATTTTGGAATCTGAAGAGGAGGTCTGGTCCATAACCTAGGCTCGTTGAGAGCTACGTCTCTCCAATTCCGGCAGATACGGGTCACAACGGTCCAATTGACCTCTTCGGATGGCTGCCAGAAGAAAATATTGCATGCATCCCGCGTAAAGTGGAAGATCCGGCATAAGATTTCAGGTGGAAGTCTTGAAATGGCCGCATACTGATTTATTTGATATCGCAAGTCGTATACCATTCGCAAGTGGTACTCAATTTGTTGTTGGAGTTTCAACACCTCCGCTTCATTTGAGAGCGATGCAGTCCGACGTGCAGGCAACACTGACCTATGTAAACCGAGTCATAGTGTTAGCAGCGAAACACCAGGGCTATCTGAAGACAATTGTCACGTACATGACCCTATGAGAGAAGTGGTGCAACGGGAACAAAGCAATAGAATGGTTGTGCTGAACAGCTGTGGAAATTTCTGGGAGGAGAAGAGCTGAAGCTGAGGAGAGGCATTCGACAATTATGGCGCGCCTGCAAGTTCACACGCCCCTGTCTGCATCCAGTCTGCATCGTCATACTTATTCAGTTTAGAATCAGGGAGGGAAGAATTTGAGTAGAAGAGTTTGGAGTCCCACGAGTACCAGCAAATCTTTGAAGTTACCCACAAAACCACAACCAAGGATTGTATTCGACACACAGAGTTGCCCATAGTCTTCCTTCACACTCATGTCCTCAAAATATTCGCCCCTCAGCCCTCAAAAAATTCTTCATCCCATACAACGTCTCCGAATTAAAAAAAAAAAAACTTTTGTACCTGGTCTTCACAAGATGCTGTCCAAATACCCTGTGCGCTTTTTTGGCAGTCGACAGAGGTGGTAAGTAATGGGTAAGTCATTGGTTGCAGGCAATTCGCAATCGAGGCAAGTTGATCGGGAAGGACTTGACTTGTGCTGTATAATTGAGTAACGCCAATGAGGTATGCCCGCTACCATCAGCGAGCCTCAGCACTCAGTCCCAGGCCTCATCAAAGAGGGTTTTAAAAAAAATAGGTCTGGCCCCTTTTGTAGATGGGCATTAATTCGCATGTCAGACGCAAAAACTTTGCCCAACGCCCAAACCAGAAAAAGATGTGGGCAAAATCAAGAAGCATGGGCGTCAAGCGCTCAGCGCTTGAGCGGATGGGCCCAACTCCAAAGAAAGTGGAGCTGATAACAAGATGCCCGGGTATTACCGAGTAGAGTGGCACACTCAGGCTCGTTGCATCAGGAAGCATGTGTAGCATAAATTATCAGACTTAAGCCATAGAATGTCGCGAAAAGCCTATGTTCCAACATGGTCTTCAAATTTACCTCATAGTTCTCCGGTTACTAGATACACTTGCCAAAAGCTTGTATTCTCGAGTATCTGGCATAGGACACAAATAAAGTAATCATGCACGCACACCTTGTGCCATGCAATTCAATCATCAAAACAATGGGCGCTCTGACGTCCAGGCATTGTCGATAATCTCAATGATAGCACAGAGGAGAAACGAGCAGGGTTATTATGATCAGATCCAGCTACCTCCGACACAAGAGAAACCATCACAATAACTCAGCTCAAGCCTATCACCTCTATTCAAGATCCTCTTCACTTTCCTCGTCCCGATTCTTGCGACGCAGATTAACGTAAGGTACCAAACCCTCCAATTCTGCGACATCCTGAGAGGAAATTTGGTCACAATACTCCAATACCAAGGTCAGAATTCCAACACCTTGGTTGCGCCGGTGGATAAGGCATTTCTTGAAGGGACCCAGCTCAATATCGGACTCGTCGTCGCTACCAAATGTGACGCAACATAGAGTCAGATTCCTGAGGGCTGGAAAGGGGATAGGTGAACAGAGATGTGTTGGCCCCGGCTCTAGCCCTTCGTCTGTGTCCTTGTTTTTCCCAGACCTGCCGGAAGAGGGAGCATCAGAGTTGTCGGCCATGTCACAATTGCCCTGCTCGTCTGACCCGATGGAGAGTATCTCAACAAGGAACAGTACAGTTTTCCATCCGACAAAGACGTTATGCAGCGTAGGGAGTGTCCCGAAGGTAGCTGCCAGGGCATCACGGAATTCCGGCATTGGACTTGAGAGGGACAGACATGACAAGTCCAATTCAAGGAGAGCCTGGAAACGGGATGCTTGAAGCACACCTGAAAATATTTTGTTATAAATATCATCATCCCCTTTGCGCCACCTTGTTGTCTGTTCCCAGATGAGGAACTTGAGTCCTGGGAGATCGTTTACCGTGGAACGGCACGTGTAATCTAATGTTGTGGGATTCCAAGAGCCATTCGAGGTTGTAAACGACAGCCTGAGCTCCGTGTCCCACAATGTCCCTTCTATGAAGAGACTTTGAGTACTGGCACTCAGGCTTTTTCCCGATGCACTGCGGTTGGCAGATAATAGAAGGTCGCATATTCCCACAGCAGTTTCTTGATCTCCAATGCTAACCGTGCATGTGCTGTTTTCGAGACAGTCGGAAAATGAGATAAGATGGAAGAATGACCTGCACTTTACAGCTTCGTCGTTGATGCACATAATCCTGAGGGACGGCAGATACACGGGCGAAGTGATGAATGTTGCATCTGGGGTTCCGGATGGGAGGGTACCTTCTATTGTTAGAGACTGAAGCTCGGGCATCTTCTGGAGGGTTGACCGTAACTGTGACCAACTTGGCTTTGTTGCGATGTCCTTGAGAAAAAGAGTGGTTAGGTCCTTGAAGAGATGTGAGTCCCAGCTGATGTCCATCCACGACAATCCCAAATGTCGAAGTTTGACCATCCCGTGAAACAGCATATCCGGCACAGGAGGACCAATAGGCCCGTAAGCTCGCCCATTCAACCATAGCGTCTGCAATTTTGGAACATAAAGCGGCCCCGATTCAACGAAAAACTTCTCCAGATGTTGATCAATGAGCGAGTTCTCGAGAGTGAGGTGCGCTAGACGATGCGCTTGACCAAGGACTTGGGATAAGACGCTGCTCTGGATGTCGGAAAGGTCGATACAAACGGAGAGGCCTGCTTCGTGGGACCGCTGAAGCATCTCTGTCGACCAGTGCGGAGTCCGAGGGATCAATGTCGCCCATAGGCTATGGTCGTTCAGAGCTACGTGCCTCCAGTGGCGGCAGACTTGCGATACCGCAACCCATTTGACCACGTCGGATGGGGGGTATTTGGCAATACAATCATCTCGCGCGATGAGAAAAATCCGGGATAACAATTCGGGGGGAAGCCTTGAGATGGTGGCGTATTGGTTTATTTGATATCGCAAGTTGGATACAATTTGCAAGTGGTGGTCGACTTGTTGATGGAGTTTCGACACATTGTCTTCGTTTGTGGGTGAAGTGGCAGTCCGACACGCTCCGGAGACTGACCTGATCAAAGACGATTGCTGTTAGTAGCCAGACATGAGGGTTCGCGCGAGGCCAGATCCACATACATGGTCATATGAGAAAGATGGCGCAATAGGTAACTCAGTCCTAGGAGGGTTTAGGAGGGGGTGAGGGCTTCGGTTAATGACACACATGCGCCGCCACTCCTTACCCAGCCTTCCTATTTTTGTACTTTTCCACCCCTATTTCTGTTGGTTGAGGGTGTCATAGTAGACAGTCGGCAGAGGATGTGCCTTTCTCGACACCAGTCACCAAACTATGCCCACTGCCATACGATACTTAGCGGAAATTTTCATCTGTGTATGCACGTCCCAGTCAAGCACCAATATTTCCGACCGATCCAAATTCCTGTTGTATTAAAATCCATCTCCCAACTCTCTACATCAAGCAGGGCCGACGAAAGCAATGTGCACGGAGGAGAAAGAAATTAAAGAAAGTAATGCCCACAGCTATCAAATGATATAAACCAAACTATCAAAGTATCACAAATGTACAGATGATGACGGTGACGCTCGACGCCAGTTCTACATGCAACATGTTGAAGGAAAGAAAACGCCGCAAACGCAAACACAAGGTGGGATGAAAGAAAGGGTAACTACTACTAAAACAAATTACTCCGCAAAGGAAGAGAAGAAAAGCAAGGAGTCATGTTCGTATGGGCGCCCGACCTAGACACGAAGCACAATGAAGAACCGGGATGGCGGGGAGTCAGGACTTAGGCCTTGCCGGTAGCGGTGTTCTTGTATGGCTCGATTGTACCCTGGGGCGCCATGACGGCCTCCTCAGCGGGGATCGTGTTGACTGCGCGGCGGGCCTTGCCAGTGGCGGTGTTCTTGTAGGGCTCGATTGTGCCCTGGGGCGCCATGACGGAATCCTCCTCGGGGATGGTGTTCACAGCGCGGCGGGCCTTGCCAGTAGCCGTGTTCTTGTACGGCTCAATCGTGCCCTGGGGCGCCATAACTGCCTCCTCAGCGGGGATCGTGTTGACTGCACGGCGGGCCTTGCCGGTAGCGGTGTTCTTGTACGGCTCGATCGTGCCCTGGGGTGCCATCACGGCCTCCTCAGCGGGGATCGTGTTCACGCTCTGGCGCTTGGTGTACTTTTCAATCGTGCCCTGGGGCGATGTGGTCGGCTGCTCCTCGGGGATGGTGTTGATGGCGCGACGAGCTTTACCAGTGGCGGTGTTCTTGTACGGCTCAATGGTGCCCTGAGGCGCCATCACGGCCTCCTCAGCGGGGATAGTGTTCACGCTCTGGCGCTTGGTGTACTTTTCGATCGTGCCCTGGGGCGATGTGGTGGGCTGCTCCTCAGGAATCGTGTTGATCGCACGGCGGGCCTTGCCAGTAGCAGTGTTCTTGTAGGGCTCAATCGTGCCCTGGGGTGCCATGACTGCCTCCTCAGCGGGGATGGTGTTGACGGCGCGGCGGGCCTTGCCGGTCGCGGTGTTCTTGTAAGGCTCAATGGTACCCTGAGGCGCCATGACGGCCTCCTCGGCAGGGATGGTGTTGACAGACTGGCGCTTAGTGTACTTCTCTATGGTACCCTGGGGCGATGTGGTGGGCTGCTCCTCAGGAATGGTGTTGATGGCGCGACGAGCCTTGCCAGTGGCAGTGTTCTTGTATGGCTCGATGGTGCCCTGAGGCGCCATGACGGCCTCCTCGGCGGGGATTGTGTTGACAGCCTGGCGCTTGACATAGGCAGGGATGGTCTCCAGTGGCTCGCGCTGGGCGATGGCCTCGGAGCGCATCATTGCGAGCTGTTACATGCCACGATATACACATGACAGATGGGACGGGAGGAAGGGAGGCAAGTCAGCGACTGGTAATGATGATCTTTTGTTCGGCGCCGTGTCGCAGGCAGTACACACGCTTTGATACGTGATACCACGCAACGCAACGAGCAAAAATAGGAAGGATGGGAGATGGAGACGTACCCGTCGTGGCATGGGCACGGCAGCGCCGAGCGCGGCTTGGCTGGCCAGAGCAAAGGTGAGGAAGGCGATGAGAGTGGCCCGGGCGAACATGATGCTTTCTTTGAAGGGAGTAAAAGTGGGGACAAAGTAGAAGTTGTGTGAATGCGAAAGGACGTTGCGTGCAGAAAAGGCTCAAGTGATAGAGGGCGCGCCGCCGGGGCTAAACGAAGAACTGGAGGATGGTCAGTGGCAGAAGGAGGAGGAGGAGGAGGAGAGCAGCACTCACAACAAGAAAAAGGGTGGAACGGAATGAAAGGAACAAGAGAAAAAGGGAGAGGGTCGGACGCAGTTATAAGTACAGACATGGCTTCGGGTATTGATGGTTGTGATGAGCGACCGATGATATTTCGAGACGTCGATGATGGCGACGCCATTAATAGCCTTCACGTGATCATCAGTTTTTCGAAGACGAGCATCAGAACCCATTACATTCAGCCAATACCCTTACCGCCATGTCGGATCCACGCTTTGCCCGTCTCAAGACAGATCCCCGTTTCCGCAGGCCAAAGACAAAGAGCAACAAGGTCGTAATTGACGAACGCTTCAAGAGCGTATTCGATACCAACAAGGAGAAATCAGGAAAAGGTATTTCTAGGTCCCATCATCTCTGATGCAGGTTACTGACCGTCTACTTGTCTGTTTCGCCCATCTGCCGTCTCCTGTTCTGCGTCGCTGTGTGTCCTGTTCCGTCTCGCCGTTCCTTCCACTCCACTGCCTTGGCTGGATCTGTATCAGCCTCCCGCAAAGTCGACAAATACGGCCGGCCCGTCTCAAAGACCCAGGACCAGGACAACCTCCGTCGTTACTACCGTCTCGAGAACGAGGATGATGATGATGACAAGTCAAATGAAGAAGAGGCACCGCGGAAACCTGATCTTGCCCGTGGTGAGGTCCTGCTCGAGTCTTCATCCGAGGAAGAAGACGACGACATCGATTCTGCGGACGACGGCGGCTTCGTGACCCTTGGCGCCGACAGCTCGCGCCCCATATCCGTCCCAGACGAAATCGACCTCGATGAGGACAGCGATGCATACGCCTACGCCGAGGCGCAGGCCGCGCAGTATGCGCGAGAGCACCAGGACGACGACGAAGATGAGGAGGCTGAGGGAAAGGGCGGAGAACGCACGCGCCGGCTGGCGATCGTGAACCTCGACTGGGAGCACGTCCGCGCCCACCACCTATTCAAGATCTGCGCGTCCCTCGTCTCCCCTACCGCGCCCATCGTTCCCGCATCCGCAACATCCTCGCGCGTGCTTCCAGACGACGGCGGGCGGAACAAGAAACGCAGCTCCCAGGGCGTCGGGGCCAGTGGCGTGAACGTCGCGCGGGGCAAGGTGCTCAGCGTGCGCGTGTACCCCAGCGACTTTGGCAGGGCCCGCATGGCCAAGGAGGAAGTGGAGGGCCCGCCCTCGTACATCTTCAAGAAGAAGAGCGTGGACTCGGCGGAGGACGTCAACGAGCGCACGGTGTATGAGGTTGGGGGCGAGGAGGACGAGGTGGATGAGGACGCGCTGAGGAAGTACCAGCTGGAGAGACTGAGATACTACTACGCGATCGTGGAATGCGACACCGTGGACGCGGCGTCGCATATCTTCAACGAGCTGGAGGGCACGGAGCTCGAGCGCTCCGCGAATTTGTTCGATCTAAGCTTCGTACCGGAAGACATGACATTCGAGAACGACCCTAGGGACGAGGCGACGGACGAGCTGAACACGACATACAAGCCCGTCGAGTATGTCACTGACGTGAGTACCCTTGTCTTCCCCCGCGAGCTTTCGGCTGACTTTGAATAGGCTCTACGACACTCAAAAGTAAAGCTGACCTGGGACGACGACGACCCGGAGCGCAACCAAGTGACACGGCGCGCGCTCACACGGAAGGAGATCGACGAGAACGACTTCCGCGCCTACATCGCCAACACCTCGTCCGAGTCTGAGGCCGACGGAGACGACGACAACGATTCACAGGTACAAGCGAAGAAAGCAGCAGCCGCGGACCCCAAGCAAAAGAAGAAGGACAAAAAAGCCGCACGGGAAAAGCTGCGCGCGCTGCTGCTCGGCGGGAACGAGGACGCGATGCCCGAGGGCTGGGGCGCGGACGGCGGCGGGGCGAGCGGGTGGGGCGAGGGCGCGGCGGACGACGTGGATATGGAGATCACGTTCACGCCGGGGCTGACGGGGAAGAAGGACGACCAGGACGAGACGACGCTGGAGAAGTACCAGCGCAAGATGCGCGAGAAGCGGAAGAAGCGGAAGGAGGAGGTGAAGATTGGGAAGGAGGAGAAGGAGGGTGAGGGTGATGAGGCGATGGAGGCGGAGCGCGATGAGTTCTTCGAGGCGGACAGTGAAGAGGAGCCGGCGCCGAAGAAAGTTACGGGGAAGAAGGACAAGAAAGATAAAAAGGGCAAGAAGTCATCGCGGCACGCAGACGCAGACGACGAACCGGCTCCCTCACGGAAGGAAGCAACGGCAGAAGAGCTCGCGCTGCTCGTCGCGTCGGACAACCCCAACGCAGAGCCGAAGCACTTCAACCTCAAGGCCGTCATCAAGTCCGAGAAGGCGAAGAAGCGCAAGGGGCGCAAGGGCTCGAAGAAGGGCGGCGCGGAGGACGAGGGCGAGGCGCAGGAGGACTTTGTCATGAACGTGAAGGACGATCGGTTCAAGGTGCTCTTTGAGGACCACCAATTTGCAATCGACCCGACGAATCCTCAGTACGTGTTTTTGTCTCATGAAATTCCTGAACGGACGCTTAATTATTTTTTTTCTTTACTCATTGCAACAGCTTCAAGAAGACAAAGGCGATGACTGCACTGCTCGACGAGCGGCAAAAGCGACAACGCGAGCTGCGCAGCGAGGACCGCCCCGACGCGCCTGTGTCGACGAAACGGAGAGCAGCGGACGAGCCAGAGCCGGGCACTGGTGCGAAGAGCCTGCAGAGTCTCGTGGAGAGCGTGAAGCGCAAGAGCGCGAATGTCGAGGCGCCGGGACAGGGGAAGCGGAGAAAACTATAGCGACGGGTGTGCTATATTTGCTTTCTATTTATGGTAGATCTGTCTGCCAAATATAGTACTTTTACACATGTGCTCAGTATAACCTTCGCGAGAATGTCCTGGCGGCTGGCGGGCACATTATCAATTGGCCAGTCGCAGGTGGTATGAGGGTATCTTGTCAACTTGAAAAGATTTGTCTCTTTAACTGACAAATTCAGTGCGAACATGAAGCCAATTAAAAGCCCAATTTTGAGTCTTGACGAACGTTATGCGCGAGCAGAGAAAGAAATTTGGTTTGCCAGTGGATTGGCGATGCGGCGTGGCCCGCACTAATGCAGCTCATAACTTCGAAACACGAACGAGAGGAGAGTCGGAACGTATGCATAAAGGCCTAATCTTACGCTTGGTGTAGATCTACGACTCTGCCATTAGTCTACATGCCAACAATCCCCCATTTCTCAGTTCATACGCTCATCTCAGATGGAAATACTCTGATAAGATGACCCTGTATACTTCTTTGCCGTATCGAGTCTGGCTGGGCAGCAACTCATGGGGGAGAAAAATGTGAGATTTGCCCACAAAAAACGGAGCATGTGAAGAGTTTCTCTCTGAGCTTTCTAGAGGAATAAAACGGATGACAGTCTTCCTGGTCCTTGGCTTCAACTGTGGTTTTGTATAATTTACTGCAGTTGCATTCATTTCATGTATGGCGAGAGTTCTCCAGGTGCTCTCAACAAGGAAACACTGCCACAGGGGCGTGTGAACTTTGCAATCAGGTGCTTGCGTGGTGCGGTTTGGGATGCCTCTCAGGCATCCGACCATGCGGCGTGATTTAGGGTTGGGGGAGAAAGGGGGGTGTTTGTAACAAGTTGTAAGTAACACCTGTTATTAACAGTTATTAACACCTTACATACATCGGGCCCCGAAGTGACCTGTAAGTAATTGTAAATAACTTTCAATAAAGTGCCTGTGCCATGGTTCGAACCATAGACATGTTCAAGGGGCACTGGCAGTGTTGGGCCGTCGTATGTAGGCCGTATGCTCACTAAGATATGATAATTTTTTGATCTCGAGACTCTCTGCCCTCCGCCGCACTTGTCGTTGCTGTCCCCAGTCCGCCGCAGTAATATCTTCTCATGTCCACGCCTCTCGAAACCTGGCGACGTAGCCAACACACATTCCTCGGATTACCAGAGAATGTTCGAGGCCTTATTCGATCCCAGCATCTCTCCGTTCCTACAGGAGTAGCTACGCTGATGCCGGATAAGGAGCTGTCAATCCTCGACCTCGTCGCAACAAATTTCCCTGGAGTATGGGACGCCACCCCGCCGCCCGGATACCAGTTCTTCACCGCCGAAAAACCGGATATAGATGCCCTTCTCACCACTCAAATCCCACCGGCATCAATCGTTCATCAACTCTATTCGCAAGCTTCCCAGCAATGGCTTGACGGCGCCGACAGTGTCCATTTACCCGGAACCGTCCAACATCTCCCCATCTGGGCGCCAAAAATGTGGGCCGACCTTCACACGATTGTCTATCCCAAGATCGGAATATGGAAGAAAGCCCTCGCATGGTTAGACCGCAAAGAACTTCGTCAAAATTTTCGCGAGGAAGTCAACAAAACCCTTGAACAGCTTTCAATGCTTTCGTGGGACGGCAACCTTTCAACTTCATTCACCCCACCTCACTTTTTGAAAGATGAGCTTGTGTTCTATCTATCGCGTCGTTGGCTGAATGATGGGCACATCGACCAGCTCCATTCTTTTCTGGAAACAGAAATAAACCTTTGTCTCCCAAAGTTCGCCGCGGAAACCATCCACATCTTCAGTACTGTCCTTACCCGCTATCTCTTCATAGCATTTGCGCAAAAGGACACCTACGAGCCAACCGGATCCAGTTTCCTAGCTAAATTTGGTCAACGTCTATCATCAAAAAGTCGCCATATTGCCGGGATTTTCCACGTCCATACTAACCATTGGATTTCCATTTGCATTGACCTTGAAACAAAGACATTGTCTTATGGCGATCCGGCACTGGATGCATCAGATCCATTTAGTGATGATCGATCCCAGTGGGATATGAAGCTGGTAGCTGCTCTTCAATGGTGGATTAATCAGCATCTGCCCGAAATTGCCAGCAATGATCTCGACCTCGACATACTTTTGACCCCCAGGCAAAATTTTGCTGTCGATACCTGGAGCTGCGGTATATTCAGCTTCAATGCCTTAGAGCATGAGCTTCTCCCCGGACGGCCTCTCCTTCAGCACACCGACCAGCCGATATTCAACGATGTGGCTCGACTTCAGCTATTATGTCGGTTGATTAAATGTCATCATCAGGTAATAATCTATACATTTTGAAGTTGTCGATTACTTAATAAGACTTCTAGGTGCTTCCCGATGATGTTGCCCTTGCTTCAAAGGTTTTCCAGCCTATCCACCCACTGCTATCAGCAGAAGACACTCTCACAACATCTACTAGCTTACCTCTTACTGCATCTAAAACTTCGAGCTCATCAAAAAAGCGGCCCAATCCAAAGGACTCGAAGCAAGTGTCTGATGTGTTGTCGGTAGGCCTTCAGCGCCTTTCGGTTTCCCCGCAGAAACCGCCCCCTGTCAAAAAGCGAAAAATCGACTCCCTCAAATCAGATGCAGTTATCACACCGATTTTTCAAAGGAAGCCACTTGGGCCGGCGGCTAAGGAATACCTCGAGAAAGCAGCTGATAAGGTATGCCCGCCTTCACCTTCACACACATCCATCACATTGAATCTTATCGAACCTGTTAGGTGATATTTCGCGCACTTGGGAAGAACACGAACGAGTTTTTTGGGACGAATAGCTCTGAAGAAGCAGTACTGCCAGTAAAACCCAAGTCGGAGCCTCAGGATCCGCCGCTAAAGGCTTCATCTGAGCCGCCGCAGCTTACAGGTCGACCGCGCATTGAGGTTCTGGACGAGCTGACTATTGCTCTGGAAGAATGGACCGACGGCGGGGTAAGGAAGTTCAAGTGTGCTGGTACAGGTTGCGCCATCAAGTGGGCCCCTCGTAGCAAGGCTCGAATCCTGGGGCATTGCAAGACATGCTTCAAGTTGACGCGTGAGCTTCGAGAGCTTGCGTCGAAGCATAGCCGTGCCACGGCACCCAGTGCACTTGTCGATGCACAATCTATGCAACCCAGCACCCCCACCTCCACTATCTCCAGCAGTCCTGCCAGTACTGTAGCGACACCCACACCAATGCCTGTCATCCGTCAGGGAAAGATCGCATTCAATTTCGGCAAGGCTGCAACACGACAACTGCATGAGCAGCTTGACCTTGCGGTTGTCAAGCTCGTCGCTATTGCCCGTATACCGCCTGCTGTTGTTGATTCGGAAGAATGGAAGGAAGTTTTCCGTCTCCAAACGCCTTCCTATCATCCTGCGGGTCGCAACAAGTTGGTGGAGACTCATATCATGTCTGAACAGGCGCGTGTGTCTGAACTCCAGATCATTGAGATCAAAGAGAGCGATGGCGGGACTGTGTCATGGGACGGAGGGGCACTGCGTTCGGGCGAGTCATTCTATTCTATCCATTTCACAACTCAAGATGGCCGGGTATATCTTCTCGAGCTTCGAGAATGTGCGGATGTTCGGCATACAGGCGCTTTTTTGGCTGAGATGATTTTCGAGGTGTGTTGATTCTGATATCATTTATATCCGTTCTGACTGTCTGTTTTCCAGGCACTTGAGCCAATTGGTCTCCATCTAATTGACGCAGTGGCAGCAGACTCAACTGGAAATACCTCTGTGTCGCGCGAAATCATATGTGCGCGCCTTCCAACAGTCCTCAACTTACCTGATCCTGCGCATCATCTCAACAATACGTGGAAGGAGATAGCCAGGCTAGAAGTCTTTGACACCACCGTGAAGCAAGTTCGAGGAGTCATCAAATTTTTTCGTCATTCAAATCATGCAAAGGGGTTACTCAAGAAGAAGAGGGCCGAGTTGGGTCTTGGTGCTGGACTTGAGAGCATCGGGAAGACTCGCTTCTCAACACTGACCTGGTCTGCGATTTCCTTAGCGCGAAACCTAGATGCAATTCAGGCCCTGTGCACGTCAGGAGAGATCACGATTCCGGTATGTTCCTCTTCACTGTTCTGGCAGGTGACTCGAATCGCATTAGCAGCTGCTAACATCATCGACACAGGACTATAATGATCTTTTCCTCGAAGAGAATTCAATGGAGCGGTTGGCCTTTCAGATGTCGCTAACCCAGTTTATTGCTGTTGGTGAAGGCATCGCGCGTGCAATTGAGTGTCTCGAGGCAACATCGACAAACCCTGCTGATGTTTACCTTTACTGGCTGGCTGTGGTTTCACATATGAAGCAGGCACTATTGACCAGCAAGCTACCTAACAATGTTTGCGGGCAGATACGCCAAATCATCATCACCCGCTGGCAGCAGTTCTTCGTCAACGGCCCCACGAACGTTCACAAAACTGCCTTCTATCTGAATCCGAGTCGGTCCTACTCACTTTCCTTAACGTCTCCTACTTACACTCATCGTTTTCAGGTTATGTACACTCGTCAATTTTCAGAAACACGAATCCATTATCATTCAACATTACTCTACCTGCCAAGTCACCGAGCGTGCCTCCTGGTATCAAAAATCCTGGGACCTTCAAGGAGATCGGAGAGTATCTTTTCTCACTTGTTGTCACTGAAGTCAAGCACGGACGTAACGAGTACTTGAAGACCTTCAAGAACAGGCCGGTCAGCCTCTCCGAACAATACAAGGCACAATTTACGGCGTATGCACAAGGTTCATACCCTTTTACCACCCCCCTCGGTGATGGCCAGAGTCCACTTGAATGGTGGCGAGGCTTCGAAGGAACAGCAAATGGTGGAATATTAGCGGTATGTTTAAACGACAATGATTGAATGAGTAAAGTTACTTACATGAGTTACTTCCTCATAGGCAATCGCTATCAAACTCTATTCTGTAGTTCCTCACTCGATGGCAGACGAACGGACCATGTCCGTAGTAACAATGATCAATTCTGCGCAGCGAAACCGGCAGTCAGTCAAGAGTGTGTTTGCGCTGGCCCAGATTCGAAGCTACTACCTCCGCCAGAAGAAACCGAAGGCACGTACTCAAATTGATAGAATGCCTCTCAACATACTGAACCAAAGTTGCCTTCATCAGATCCGTAAGACGACACACCGCCTCCCTATCCTTAAGTTCTTCGACGTGAAGCACTTGGTCCGAAGTATCGACGAAGAGGATGAACGTCCTGACAAGGAGAATCCCAACTACGACGAGAGTGACGATGAAGGCAGTGTAGACGCTCGAGACTCACCTGGGGCCGTCAGAGGAGTCCAGCCTGCTTCTCTCGAGACTGCAGAGAAGCTACCTTTGGAGGACGACGATGGTGAGATTGATTTGGCATCCTCCGAGCTTGAAGAGATCCTGGCCGCTACTCGACCCAAGCAGAAGGGTGCCAAGGGATCTAAAACGTCGAGTCAGATTGAAACTGGCCCCGATGAGATGGACGCCGAGGAAGGAGATTTCGAGTTAGGCGGGTGGATGTAGATGTAAAGGCAATCTCATGACGCTCTGGTCTGCGTAAACGAGTGTAGATTGTGGTCGGGACGAGCGACGACGACGACGATAGTTGGCCAACCCGCTCAGCTCCGGCCAGCAACCTCAAACACGTGATCAGAGTTAAAAACTGTAATTAACACCGGATTTACTTACTTACATGGGCAAAATTCAAAATTTGTTATTTACTTACTTACATACACCGGTCGGAGTTTCTCCCCCAACCCTAGCGTGATTTCCCCAACCTTGTCTTCTTCGAGCACTATTCAGCGCAGCCATTCTACTACCTCATTGCGCTATCTCTCTCATAGGTCAATGTATGTGGCAGCTTTCACGTAACTATCACTACCTAACTGTAACTCGGTTTTGTGTAGGTCAGTCTTGGAACCATATTTGAATCGGACTGCATCGCTCTCAAATGAAGATAACGTGTCGAAGCTCCAACAACAAATCGAGTACCACCTGCGGATGGTATACGACCTGCGATATCAAATAAATCAGCATGCGGCCATTTCGAGACTTCCTCCGGAAATGTTATCACGAATCTTCCACTTCGCACGAGATGAATGCAATGATCGTCCATCAACACCGGCCGGCATGGTTCGTTGGATTGTGGTAACGCATGTCTGCCGGCATTGGAGAGACGTTGCTATGAACGAGCATAGCCTATGGGCGGTGCTGCCCCTTCAGCTTCCGATATGGACCACAGAGATGCTTCGGCGGTCGCAAGAAGCAAGCCTTTCCGTCAGTATCGACCCTTCCATCATCAAGAGCGACATCGTATCAAAAGTCCTTGGTCAAGCACATCGTATGATGGACCTCACTCTCAGAAGTGGATGCAGTGATGCGCTTCTGGAGAAGCTTTTCGCTGATTGTGGGTCGCTCCATGTTCCGAAATTGCGCAAGCTCTGCTTGAGGAAAGATTATTTGCCTGCGACCCCTCTCCTTCTCCCGACAAGGCTGTTTCATGGAACCGTCAAACTTCGACATTTGGAACTTTCGCGGATGGACATCAGTTGGGAATCGGATCTCCTCAAGGACCTGACCACTCTTGCCCTCGAGGGCACATCAAGAAAGCCAAGTTGGTTGCAGTTCCAGTCAATGCTCCAGAGGATGCCCAGGCTCCAGTCTTTAACAATCCGACATACCCTCCCTTCCGAACCCCCAGAGAAAAAATACACCTCGCCCATACATCTGCCGTACCTCACGATGCTATGTGTCGACGACGAAGCTGTGAACTGCAGACCATTCTTCGACATGGTTTCACTTTCTGACCGCCTTGAAACGAGCAAGTACTGGCTTTGCACCGGTGATCAAGCGACCGCTGCCCATATATGCCACCTTTTATCATCTGCTGACCGCATTGCTACGGGCAAATGGCTCAGTGCAAGTGCTCAAAGTCTCTGCATAAACGGGGTCTGGAACGACTTGAACCCGCTCAACTTGTCGTTTAATATGGCGAATGGCCTCTTTGACCCAAGCACCCTAGGTGACATGCGTATTTCTTCAGCTTACGATCTCCCAGGGCTAAAGTTCAGAGTCACGGAGGGGAGGACAAGTCGACGTCTAGGCGATGTCTATAACGACATCACCATAGGCATGTTTCAGGCTTGTCATTTCCAGAATCTTCTTGAACTGGATTTATCTACCCTTTGGGTCTCAAAATTAATGCCGAGGTTCCGCGACACCCTAGCAGCTACCTACGCTACACTCCCTATGCTGCATACTGTCATAGTCGGTCATAACACAGCGTCATATCTCATCGACATACTCTCTTTCAGGTCAGACGAGCAGGGCAATGATGGCATGGCCGACGGCTCTGATGCTCCACCTTCCGGCGTATCTGACGAGGCAAGGGGCTCAGGCAATGTGCTAGAGCCGAGCCCACAGCGATCCTCTTCGCATATTTCTTTCCCTGCTCTCAGGAATCTGAAGATGTGTGAGGTAACATTCTCAGGGAGAGAGTGCGACCTCGAGTTGGATCACCTGAAGAAGTGCCTAATCACCCGCAGTAGATGTGGTGTCGCAATTCTTTTTTTGGTATTAGAGGACTGCGAAAAAATTTTCTCTAAAGATGTTGTAGAGTTGCGGAATTTGGTTCCTCGTGTCTATTGGAACGAGGAGGGAGATAATGAATTATGAGTCTGAAGAAAGTGAAGGGGATTCTGAGTAGGGGTGACATGCTCGAGTTGACTTGTGATGGTTTCCGATGTAGCTGAATACAATGACCTTGCTTATTGTGGATACAACCGACAATACCTGAACATTAGAGTGTTCTCAAAACTATGGTTGAGTCGCATGCGTGCATCATCAATCCTACTGGCTTGAAGGTGCCTTTGGTATACTGAAGAGCATATACTTTCGGTAAAAGGTTCTTCCAAATGCGGTAATTATGTGTCCAGGTGATACTAATCTCCCCTCAGTTACCACAGAACCATGCAGTAGATTCGATGATCAAAAATTTGTGAGTATCGCAAGACGCGGGTACCCATCTCGCGCGCGACGCAACTCTCAGAACACCTTTTGACCGTATCGCCATGAGTATCATCAAAGTTTCAATTCAATATCAACTCAATGCGAAGCAATTAATCTGAGCAACCGATCTGACTTGATCCAAAATTACAGACGTTCACAACGAAGGTCAATGAGTTCCTGGTGCATGTTTTTTTCACTGTCGAGAAGCAAAGTGCACATCCAAGGGATTGAACAGAATCTCCGCCAAGATCAGGGAAGAGTTGGAGGCCCAAATACTTGGCACGTCATTCACTGTGATTTTGTTGTCGTAGTGAAAGCAAGGCGGAAGTCACTAACTCGCGACTTGAATCGTCAGGTAGATACCCCGCAGGTCAATTGTAGGTGTTGTTTGGGTGTTGTGGCCATTTAGATAGTCGACGATTCTGAGATACTCTCTCTTTCTCTCTCTCTTTTTTTTTTTGTGTAGCGTTTAAGTAGTACTTATCCGCCGAATATACTCGCTCTCTTTCTTTGCTCTTTCTCTCTCGTTTCTTTAGATTTCTTGCACCCGGCCCTTTCCCGGCCCGAAATGTGACTAACATTGGCATGGTTCGTCTCAGATCACTCACGCAGCCTGCATCTTGCCTGCATCCAGACATTTCGCAGCTGTAGGTCTTGAAAGCGCATATTGACACCGAAGTTCTGTTCTCGGAAATCTATCATTCCAACTTTTTCGATCGAGATGCGCAGAACAAAGCAAGTGGCCAGAAAGTACGTCGAGACTTTGATTGACCGGGATAAGCATTTATAACGCGCTGACACAGCATAACACAGGAGCTATATACCTGCCTCGGAAGATGATGAACCAGCTGCTAAAATTCCGCCCCATTCGTTACATGCAATCAAACAGCTAGAAAAAGAGATCGAGCGCCATTCTCGCGCAATTGTCGACTTGAAGCGTCAGATTAACGCGCACCTCCCGATTTCCAGTCTTCCCGTCGAAATTTTGTGCCGGATCTTCCACTTCACCCACGAGAAATACATGAAACATCCTTTCGAGCTCATCAACATGCATGGAGGCTTTCAAGCGAGGGAGCTTGCCTGGGTTATCGTAACGCGCGTATGTCACCGTTGGAGAGATGCAGCTGTCAACGAACCATCTCTCTGGACGAATCCGACATTGAGGTACAAGGAATGGATGAACGCTATGCTCGAACGATCTCGTATGGCAAATATCGCAATAAGAGTGGACGACAAATACCTCAAAAACAAATCCGACGTAGTTTCTGCCATTGTCCGCCACATGCCCCACATTGCGGAACTCGTCGTCACCTCAAACACTCCCTCAACCTTCTTACAAAGTCTAGCCAGAGCTATGCCCTCCGTCGAAGCACCCCGGCTCGAGCACTTGTCTTTGCATTCTAGGAATTCAGAATTCTCGGACCCTATATTGGATCTTGAATATACAGAACCGCCCACGGGAGCAAAACCGAACAAGGATTCCCTTCCGAGCAAGGCCTTCACGGGAGCAGCCAAACTGCGACATCTGGAGCTATCCGCCATTAATATAGGCTGGAACTCGCATCTTTTTAGTGATCTGACAACACTTGTACTCGAATTCATCTCCTACAAGTCACGACCGTCAATATCACAATTTAGGACCATGCTGGAACGGATGCCCAACTTGAAGTCACTTACGCTACGGAAGGCCCTCCCAATGACACTCCGAAAACCCCAAGCCAGCTTGACGTGTCACAAACGCATTCCATTGCTATCCCTGGAAACGCTCGTCATTGAAGCCGAAGCTACAGAGCAAGAATTTTTCTTCAATAATATGGCGCTTTCAAAGGGCCTGAAGTCCATAGAAGGGATGGTAGTCTACGAAGCCAACTCAGGGCTCGCATTTTCAAACCTTGTCTCCGCCGCACAGCAGGCGTCTGCATTCGGGGATGTGGAGTTGACCACGCGGAGTGTGTACATTGGGGGTCAAATGACGGATACTCATCTCCCTATCCTCAACATCAAAACAACGAAGTCGTTCTCGGATTTCACGTACACCGGTGGACGTCCTGATATTACCCACTGGCGCCGAAACAATAATCCCCCGAGTCTGAAGCTGAAGGTGCACAAACCGCAGAGGGAGCGACTTAACAAGGCTGAGACCTCTGATGAACTTATATCCTCTATCTGTACCGGGATAAACTGGACGAATCTTTGCGAACTGGACTTATATGACCTGAGCGTCAACATGACACGCTTTCCCGAAACATTGGCGAGGACGTTCGGAACACTACCCAACATTTGTACTGTTATCGTTGGTTCCACGTCTGCGAACCCATTCCTTGAAGCCTTGTTACTGGGATTGGACGAAGACCTAATCAATTCACCGGCATCTATTGCTTTCCCTGGTCTTCGACATCTCAAAATGTGGGAGGTCACTTTTGATCGTTTGACATCAGGAAATCAGGGGAATTCTGATATAGCATTATATCATCTATGAACCCATCTAATATTATATTACCTTGACAACAGTTCAGAACTTGTTACATACACGCTGTAGGACTTTTAAGGTATCGTCTGGTGTTGTCGATTTAAGATGACATTGCATTAGTAGTGTGATAAAATTAAAATATGGTAAGGGGATTATAGTGCATTGTGAAGCTCCTCTGAAGTTCATAATAGAATTGTGAGAAAATTAACATACGGCAATCAGATTATAACACATTGTGAAGCAATTAAAATACGGCAACGAGATTATAACACATTGTGAAGCAATTAAAATATGGCAAAGAGATGATAACATATTGTAAGGTGCCTCCAAGGTTTATAGTGGCGTTGTGAGAAAATTAAAATGTGGCAAAGAGATTATAGCGCATTGTGAAGCACCTCCGAAGTTTATAGGTCATTCAAGTGCGGTGGCGTCGTCTTGAGAGCGTTTGAGCACGGTGGCATTGTCTTGGGTGCATTCGAAAATTTGATCCCTGCTTGGATGGTGCTGGAAAGTGTGGGTAGCGTTGAAGATAAACGCAATGTTGATCCATCCAGGAGGACTTGAAGCGCGACGCATTCAAAGTAAATCGGACTTGAACAAAATTTGGATGGCGCAGCCGCAATTACGCAAGCATTCCGCGGAATGCCAACGCGGTCACATGGTGCTTTGTACTTAATCACGTCCTCTGGATCCCCTTCCAAGTTCTAACTCCCATTCACATCCTTTCTTCCTTCTGTTCTCCGTGTTCCTTCCACCTGCGGTACGACCTCTCTACTTGACTTCTTGATAGCATGCACCAGTCAACGCTCTCTGCCAACTCATCCTCTTCCAAGTCATTCTGCGACCTCACTGCACCTCCCCTCATCTGAACTGTAACCTCGTGAGTCGTCACCATGGGGGCAAGGTAGTAGTTGCACTGGTGACGTGCATGGGTGGCGCTTTAGGTGAGCTCTCTGCATCTTGTTCCACACAAGACTCATTTTCCCGGCAGTGGAACGCACTCAAAATGCGCACTGCCAGCTTATCTATTCACTGTAAGTACGACCCTTTATCATTTTTGCATCTTCTATCTTCTTTTCATTGCATCATGTTGCATCAGTGAGTCCTAGTGATTGGCACGGGTAACCCCTATCCTGGGTGTACCTGTACCTGCACTACCCATACCCTCAGTGGCGGGTCTGGGGTTTGACGGGTTTTGCTATGGGTTGGGTGGGTTTCACGGATTTTCGCGGGTTCAGTACATTGCTGGCGGCGGCGTAGGTGTGGTTCAGCTCGCCAGCACTGTCCTCAGCATGTTCAAACTCACCCGCTCCCTGCCGTCATCGCAAACAATCCCGAGCTCGAACGTGCACCCCGACCACCGAAGTCGCAGCGCCCTCCGGCTCACCCACACCATCCGGAGCAGCCGCACGTAGCTCGACCGCCGTCGTCGCGCGCAATCGCGCCATTTCGAACCTGCACCCCGCCTTCGTCGCAAACAATGCCAAGCGCAAACGAGCGCCCCAACCACCAAATCGCACCGCCTCCCGGGTCTCTCGTCTCATTCACACTGTCTGCAGTTGCCGCAAGGAGCGCGCCCGCCGTCATCGCTCGTTCTTCTTCCCGGCCCTTGCTGACGTTGCGCACGTTGCCAACCACGAACGAGTGCCGCAACCATTAAAGTCGCAGCGCACCCCACCTCCCCTACGTACATCACACCACCCCCTCCTGCCATAACTTGGCCAGCAACCTGGCACGGCGCAGGGCAATGTCGGCAAGGGCCCGAACGCGCTCTGCTCCCCGCCCTCACACTTGAATGCCCAGGATTATATTGTAACAGTACGTTTATGATCTTGTCGTAAAGGCTTTACTGACCCTCATTGTACTAGAGAGTCCATGTTCAGAAATATCACTGATTCCAATTGTAGTTAGTACTTGCTACTGTGCATTGCCCCTCGGTAGACCTGTATGCCATAGATAGTACCCGTGTTGAATAATATATTTTGCATTCATAAATTCTGTCTTTGCGCTGTATGATTTCTCAAATAAGAAGATCTGATATAGTATCATTCTATTAATATGACAAGTTGATAATATCACATCTGGGTTGTGAACTAGACCTACCGCTATCTAGCAATATCTGGTAGTATCGGATTATATCCGTTGATAACCCATGACCATGCCGCAGCCGCTCTGTCATCGCGCACAGGGACGACATCAACTCCACAGCAACACGGCATTCTTACGACAGAATTGTGATATCATTACCTGATTATGCCACAGACCTACCACTGTCTAGCGTTATAGAGCACTGTAATCTGGGTTATAATATTTTTCCGCTTTATAACACCGACAACCAACTCATAACGCATTTTAGGTGTTCATACCGCCAGATCGGGTTTTCCACGATTTCCTGATGACTTCTATTCATTCGAGGCATTTCAAGCGGGAAGCCATGCAGTCGACATTGGTAGGCTTCAGGATTGTCTCATGAATAGGTATGAGCGAGGCGTGGAGATAAGTGAGCTGACATTGCTGCTCTGCCGTCGACTCAAAGCAGATCAAGTCCGGAAGCTCAGCGAGATTGTTGTCAATGTTGACTGGGATGAAGAGACATTTGGGTATTCGGACGACCCAAATGACGACTCTGATGATGACGATTTTGTCGATGATCCCTTTTACTGAAATACTTATGTCTCGCCTCTTGTCCTCAACTTAGCCGCATTTTGGTCTCTTGCAACTTCTGATTTCTGCCATTGTAAAATTCTTGCTCTAAAAGTAGTACACATGAATGGGATATGATTGTTCGATCTCTTCACTAAGGACAGAAATACTTGATGATGCGAGCGGATGATTGCCAGGCCTATAGATTGTGATGCCGCGGTTCGGTTTGGTCCGGTTTTTCTGGACAAAATCAGAACGATGGACTGGACTTCTGGTCCAGTTCAGCTAAAGTCCTGAACGTTGGACTGAACTATTGGTTCTGGTTCTATCTCGTTCAGTCCAAGTTCAGAACAGGTTCAAACTTGAACGTAATGTGAACACACAAAAACCTATGAAGTTGGATCAATTTGATATATGACAAACAATGACAGCATCTAGTATCGAGAATCACGGTCCTCAGAGTCAGAAATATCTAGCTGTAACTCACGATGATGCTGCTCTGCCCCTATAGCAGCATCAATGTGGCCATTTCGACAGGCAGACTTGAGTATTTGAAGATTTATGAAACAATCGCGCCCAAGGCGGCTGCGAAAAGAAGTACCTGTAAGCCCACCACTAGAAAATGCTCGCTCAGATGGTGTAGCCGATGCTTGAATAGGGAGGTAGTCCCGAGCAATACGAGCAAGTGTTGGATACTGAATAGAATGTTGCTATGGTGAAATATCAGTATTTAATTATCAGTAATAATAATTGTCCTTGAACTCACCCCCACCAGGCAACGACATCCTTGACCTGCTCCAAAGGGGCTGCGAGATACGAAGTAAGCCCCTGACGAGGATCAGAGGCCGTTATACTCTGCTGTTTGTGAGAGCTGACAGCAGAGTACATCCAAGAATGGCCATAGCCCCAATGGACATCAGACTGGGAGCGAGACGACAAATCCGGTGTGGGACTGCAAGACACGTTGGCCTTAGGTGATGACCCATGGTACTCGTCAAACTATTGGACAATCAGAGTCATATTTGTACTAGTGAATAAAGGCTCCACATACAACACTCTCGAGCCGGGATAAACCTTCAGAGTAGTAGTGCTCATCCCACTTAGTGCGTATACCAACTTTATTCCAGGGTGAGCCCTAGACGTTTGGGGTCAGTGAGGAAAGCATTAAAGTATGCAGGACATACCCAGACAAATAAAGTAAACATCTGTGTCATCGACCTTGCGGTAACACTTGCGCAGATTGTCTAATCCTTTCTCAATAGGGGCTTGCAGATCAGTAAACTTTGACGCTTCGGTCATATTCTCCCAGGATTCTTGGAGGAACTCAAGGGAGGGGATTATTCGAAAAACAGCAGGCTCTCGCGACTTGGAGAAAGACTGCTGTGCCGTGGCAGGCTCCTGTCGAGAAGCGTAAACAGAAATGATAACTAAAATGCACAAAAGAAACGTACACGGATAACAACTCCAAGTTGGTCCAGTCTTTGCGCGATAAGCGAAAGACGGAATACTCGCGACCCTTTGGTAGATCAGGGACCTCGTCACTGTCGTCTGCAAGACGCACAAACTGGTCGACGGCCTGAGATAATATATCACTGGCAGGCCCAGGCAAATTGGGAATGAAATGAGAATACCTTTCGGAGAGAGATAAATCGGTCAAGGAATTGATATAAAGAAGCCCAGCGCGTTCTGATCCAGAGGATAAGGCCAAGCGGAGTAATCCCCACCTGCTCACAGGTGGATTCAAAGAATGCTCGAGCCTGAGGCGACATGCGTATCTGAGAACGAATTAATTCTCTGCGCATCACGTTGAGAGCAAAAAAACTAACCTGCTTCGTCAATCCCAGTGCTTTGCTGAGTGAACGAGCCATGTCATCGGATTGCTCATCAGGGGCTGAATCCACCTCAACGCCATTCTCATCAGTGGAGTCGTGAGAGGCCTTAGTCCAATCTCCTTGACGAGATGGCCAACAGAGAGATGAAGAGCGTGCTCCATGCATCTGAGATAGCAAAATTAGCAACTGTGGTATGAGTAAACAAGGGAGCTACTGATTGACATACCGAACACGGTGTTGAATGGGATCCCATTTGAGGCCGGAAGGGTCAAGGTCTTCGGCGACTGCTTTAAAGGCAGTATCGTTGTTAGAAGCATTATCAGCCGTAAACCAGCCAACCTATTTATCCACATCAGTACAGACATTTCCAATATAAGAAATGTACAGTGCTACACACCTTGGATCATAAACAGTATTGGTCAATGACACGAACAATGACCTTTGCCATATTGGCGCCCGAATGATTGCCTTCGATGGGTTCAAAGGCAAGCTGTTCTTCCTTCAACTTCCAAGCAAGTGGATCGTCAGAGGGCGTGTCAATATAGTGACCTGTGATAGACAGGTGAGGGTCGCCTGGGTCAGAGGTCCAGGCGTCGAATGTGAAGGAGATTTTTCCCGAAACATTCTAGATGAATGTAAGCCATCATCAACGTCTAAAATATATCAAATTCACGCACCTTCAGTTTCTCCTTGACACGTTCAACTGCGAGGGATGCACGTTCCAGAATTTCCTTCTGCAACTTTGTCCGATGCGGTGTGTCCTTATCGGACAGGCTTGGCCCTAAGAACCGAAGCATGCGACGGAAGGGGCCTTTCTCGATTAGCTGAAATGCCTACGGAAGAGTTAGACTCGGAAGGAATGCATAAAATTTTATATCTACCTCATCCTCGGTAACTATTAGTTGTATTAGATAGTCCAACAGACCCTCTGACGAGAAGGGAGGGACTCGTGCATCCTGAGTGATTCCGTGGTCTTCCAGCGTACTTTGTCTGCAAATGGCTGGACCACAACAGAGCCTGGATGATTTATAGAGAAGGTAATGGCCGTAGCATGGTCGTCTCTAAACAAAGTCAGCTTTGACCTTTCGTTGATCCACAACATAAGACGTTCCGCACCTCTTCCATTCGCCGCAAATGTGCTGGCCGCATCGATTCCGTTCATAAGAGGAGGATGTGCGAAGACCCTTCTTAGGAGTGGAAAGGCGATAATGTCGATACAAGAGACCGGGTATTGGTAAGGCTTGCAGGAGCCTGTGTACGCGGTGGTGGTCAAGCCGATGCTACCGGAAACCGGCCCTGGCCACTCCCCCAAGTCGCTCTGTGCCGTTGCTATGCGGGCAGTATTTTAAGATTGAACCAAAACCTACCTCTATCTAAACAAGGCACACTGTCGGTGTGCTGATCAGATTATAGTTGAGTTTTCTACTCCCAAGGTGGGGTGCTATCCCATCCATAGTCAGACCCATCAAAGTCGTCGTCTTCGTCGGCGCTCTCTAGATCGTCATCAAGAGAGTCCAGGAAGTCAGATGTCTGGAGAGAGTCCCATTCTGGAATGATCCACGGCTCTCCTTCGTAGAGACCTATTGTCCGAATGTTTCCACCTAACAATTCTTCAACTGCAGCTGGCAGCTGCTTCACGTCCGCGTCTAGGCCCCGCAGATAGAGCGGGGACCCAATCTAGGGTTGGTCGGTCTCAATAATCTCGCAAAAGAAATCCTTGTCGCCAAACACACAGTTTGACGCCCGGACCATTCCACTGGGAGCGACTTGAGGCTGGATGTAGAGTGTAATCGAGTTGAAGTTACTCAGTTCCAGCAGCGCAACGAGTATATGAGCAGCGTAGTTCGTATAACGCTCGACTTGTGGCAGTTCAAGGTCCGTGACGGAAGGGAGAGTAGCGAGGAACGGTATATCCTCGAGAGTTATATCTGCAACAGCGAGTCGAACCTTCCGCAAATATCTGGTATTTTCTGGACGCAGAATTGTCGAGAGGTGGCCATCGTGGAGGACGGAGGAAGTGCACCAGAGCTCCGGTAGTTGAAGGTTCGGCGCAGCGATGCAGCCCATCGCGCATATGCATTTTCCATCATGCTCTCCACCACTTCCTAGAGCGAGCCTGCGCAGAGAGGGCATGTAGATGGCATCGGGCTCATACCCGTCCTCCCTCTTCCGGTTGTACCATGGATAAACCCTGTCGAGGGCCAGGCTTTCTAACGCCGGAAACTGCTGCACGATGTCCCGAATACCCTTCGTTGTCAACTTCATGCTTGAGATATAAGGAGGGTTAGGTGCTACAATAATTTGGGTGATGCAAAGGCATTGTTTTGATAAGCAGGTCTACTGCACAGATGTCGCAGGATGTCGCTTGTGGTCGACTTCGCCAGTGAGGTTGAAACTTGACAAGGAGAAGGATCTTATTGAAGAGCAGGCTGGACAGACATCTCTGGTTCGTGGATCCGCAATGTGGCCATGTCTGAAAGAAGGAGAATTACAATGTTTGAGAGCGGAATGGGGCTCATTGGTTGCTCAGCAAGAGACAAGTGATGTCGACTGATTGAGCTGACCCAGTCGCGCGTGATGGCTTGTTGGTCACTGGCTCCACGCGCTGCGTCACAACATTCCTGCCGAAGTGCTCGTTGTCGCAACTAAACGCCTTGCTCATCTCACAGGCTTATCCTCTCGCCCTTAAAACCGCTGTGTCTCGTATTCTACTGCTTTCAGCGCTCTGTCTCTGAACACAAGGCCACCCTGTCATTCATCCGCATCATGGCGTCAAGGATGAACAAATTGAAGCGATCACATTCTCTCTCCCCGCCGCTCGCCGAATACTCCGAGGATAAGCCTTCACTAGTACAACCCGAGTCGCCGCAGAAAGCAAAGAAACAGAAGCTCCAGTCCGAGTTCGCTGCTGAATCTCCATTTCCAGCCTTCCCACAACCAACACCAGACACCGCCAAAGAGGTGTTTCAACTGCTGTCGAAAGAACACCCGGGGAAAGGGAGACGCCAAGATCCTCCAGAGGAGAGCAACCCATCTGTTGAGACCGGTGACAAGGTGCCAAACGTGATAAGCTCGCTCATTGGCACGATATTGTCCCAGAACACGTCCAACATAAACTCCTCCCGCGCTAAAGCATCTCTCGACAAGGCGTTCGGGAAGAACAATTTCTCCGTCATCGTAAACGCACCACACGCGGACGTTGTCGAAGCGATACGGTCAGGAGGGCTGGCAAACAAGAAGGCAAAGACGATACAGAACGTGCTGCGCTCTATCAAGGCGCGCCACGGAGATTACTCTCTGCAGCATCTCGCCAGCTCGGAGGACGGGAAGCGGATGACAGATGACGACATCATGCAGGAGCTCGTTTCCTACGACGGCGTCGGTCCCAAGACCGCTTCGTGTGTGTTGCTATTCTGCCTCGAGCGCGATAGTTTTGCTGTCGATACGCACATTTTCCGTCTCAGTAAGCTCCTGGGATGGGTTCCCCAGAAAGCGGACCGGATTCTAACGCAGGCGCATCTGGATCATCGGATACCGAATGATTTGAAGTACGGCCTGCACGTTCTGATGATCACACATGGCCGGGCTTGCAAAGGCTGCAAGCAGACAGGCGCCAGAGCACCGTGCATTCTCAAGACATATCTCAAGGAACGTAAATCAGAAAACGATACAGAAATTGAAGCCAAGGTGGAGAGTATGGAAGCAGAGGAGTAAGGCGTTTCATTTTTAAAGATCATTTATCCTGATTCCGAATTTACCACCATTTTACATTATGCTCCCAAACTTTCTCGGCTTCGAGTCACTAGTCACTACTAATACTGCTGCATACAACACCAGATTACCAAATTCTCGACTTCTGGGAATTCTTGAACGATATTAATAATCCATTTTGAGACGCTCTGAATGCTCAACAGGGTCACAGGCTCGCCAGTGTGCACAGGGGTTACCGCGGATTCAGACCCACAAACTGAATTTGGAAGTATGATGGTTCCCACACTCGCTTTTACAGACTTGAAGATGCGTACATGGTTATGCATGTCGCCCATTATCGCTGATATTCATATATATTCTTGACACGTACGAAAATTAGGGTGGGCATCACTAAACAGAAAAATGAAGCTGTCACGATGGGTACTCACTGATCAAATCCTAAATAATGGATCAACTTCTGTCTGATGATCACAGTCGAGTTTCTGTCTTATGTCTTCAAGAACCTTGAGAATAGATGGCTATTCCTCTCCCGTCGCGTATCGTAGGTCAGCTTGACGTAGCGCGCGATATCTTGATCGAGTTGTTGTATTAGATCGTTTGATTGCGAACTATCCGTGTGGAGTCTGGTGCTGCTGATTAGAACACACTAGACGGTCGCTCCCCAGGGTGAGAGTCGTCAAAACTTGAACACCGTACCTAGCATGATTCAAGTTTGTGCGCTTCAAAGACTTAGACTTCCGAAATCCAGACCTCAAGAGCATCAGAGAGAAGAGAATTTTCAGTCAGATATTTTGAAGTGGAGAGGGATCTTCGGCTATCTGATGACAAGGAGTTTGAACAAGTATCGAGCAAGCGGCGGAGGTTCAATATTCAATTCCCGATGGGAGTTGCCGCCCCATCGTCTGGAATGCCACTTCACCTTCTGGCATCATTGGCGCTTACCCATTTCCGGACTGAAAGGTCAACAGCAGAGGAGATGATGTTGTAGACAGTGTGCACTAATTTAGCCGAAAAGAAAGGCTGCAGGCAGACCAGTTCAAGACGCGTATCCCTATGATAGGGAGATGGTTGCAGTCCAAGGTCTTCCACATCTTCATCGGCGCTTGCCGGTTACCACTTAGCCAAGGGATTTAGAGGTCCTGAAGGTGAAGAATATCGATGAAGTTTGAAGCAGAAACTGAAAGTTGTGGGATAAGAGAGATTTATCACATGAAATTCTAAATTGACTGGAAATTGACAAAGCAAATAAGATACATACTTCATAAACTACACTATACACAAATCAAAATTTGATGACATGTTGATAACGATGACGCCGCCTGCGACACGCAACAAACTGTGGACATTGATATCCACTAATGAAGCCCATGTGTTGAAAAAGGACCCAGACGATACGTATAGTCCTCGTCCTGACTCCAGCAAGAACGCCGAACTGACAAGGGATGATCCTCCGACTTGAACTTGACCACGGCGTCATGTAAAGCCTCTTTATCCTCGTTCGGGGCCATACAGGCTCAGTCAGCATATAGGAGCACTCCTAGTCGCAAGGCACTCAAGAAAATCGTTGATGTCCACTGGGTCGTCCTTGTCATCTTCCTCGTCAGGGAAGTAGTCCGAATCACCTTCAGCGGCTTCGACGGTTTCCTCCGTGGCGTTAAGAGAGTCTTGAACGTAGTGAAATCCCGCGTCGTCGTTGCCCGTGTTAAAGGCGTCAGAACGATGTTGAAGCCCTCCTCGTCCGAGCTTCCGCCATCTCCTTCAGCGATTTCGCTTTGCAAGCCAAGTTGGAGCCACTCAAGCTATCGCCCGCATAAGTCTCGCTCAACGCCTTGGCACCTCCGCGGGCACTTGAGTAGAAGGTGACGTGAATTGACTGGATTTTCAGGAGCCCGGGGAACGGAATTGAGGTACAATGACAGGTGGTGTCCTTACTCCCAGAATCAGAGGCAAAACCCGAATGCGATTCATCCAAGCTGCGTGTGGCTCTGTGGATATGCAGTGCGAGGTCGAACTCCTGCGAGAGGCTCTCCATGACGTGTACCGTCGTCAAGCTCACTACCACCTTCTCCACACTGGGCAGAGAGCCAAACGTCATAGCCAGCACGCGGCCGAAGGGCAACGCGTCGCTCGGAAGCCAGTTCATCTTGAACTCGACAAGATCAGCCCACGAAAGCTCTCAACAAGCGGCGCGTATATCTGCTCATAATCCCGCTTCCTATATCTAAAGCGATCGTGGCCCGGGGGCCTGTTGTTGGTGTTGACCCAGACCCCCAGACGCTCCGTGCGTTCGCCGGTTCAGGAGGGATGATAGGTCGGCACGTCCGGATGAAAGATGAGGGACTCCTTCGGAGGAAAAGCGCTCAAGCGTGACGTGAAGGAGGAAGTAGTAGTCGCAGTATGCGTCCGTTAGATCGGCGAGGAGGAGACCCAGTCTAAGTTTGCCTTTATGTCCGATGGTGATGTTAATGGAGGCAATGTTGGCAGAGAGCGCGACCATGTCCGAGAATCTCTTCAGCTGAGTTCCGTCGAGTGTGAGCATTTCGAGATACAGCGCCATTGGTTCGAGATAGTCGGTATTGGATCCTGGCAGGTCGTTTTCTTTCTTGCACGGGGGAAGCGCGTCGCACAAGGTAATTGACTTGAGGTTAGGCATTCTTTCCAGCATCGCTCTGAGCTGCACCATAGAAGGTTTACGGGTTGAGGAAGAAGGTTCGCCCAGAGAGATGCTTCGCCATCTGTGGCAGACGTGAACAACGAGAACTCAAACTCCTATGCGTCTGTTTAGGTCGTGCCGTGTGTCATCCCGCACAAAGAAAAAAGGTTCGACACACCATCTCGACAGGAAGTCGGGAGATGGGCAGGCAATTCATCCTCTGGCGTCGGATGTTCACCGAGAATCGCGCCAGGTCTTCTTCTAGCTTCTTGATTTCGCCGCTGAACCAGTTGTAAGTGCGAAAGCTAGATATTCATCCATGAGCATAAGCGATAGCACATACAGCTCAGACGAGATGTGAAGACTTACATGGCGCTGATGTCTTTCATGGTCCCTACCGGGGAGCTTTTTTGGGAAGGGCGAGATTTGCGCGGATGCCTGGACATGTTTGGCCTGTGTTGTGAAGGGCGTCGCGAGGTGAAAAGCAAAGCATTCACGCTTTCATGACGTCGCTGACTGCGACGGAGCTTGCCAGCAACCACCTGACCGGTTACTTCCCCAGCGATCGTATAGGTTCAACGCAGTAGTCCTACGAAATTGTCCACCATTTGTACCTAAGGTAGAGGAAGTGGTTGGCGCAGCTCATTCTTCACCATGAACGTCACTATGACCACTGTGGATATTCTTAGATTAAGGGCCAGCACTGCTCTGCAAGAGAATGAATACCTACAAACAATGCTGGTCCGATCGATCAGGAGAGATCTGCTTTCGTCCATAGGCAGAGGAAGAAGGAAAGAATGCATGCAACTCGTCTCAGAGGGGGCTTGACTTGGCCGATGACATGTGTGCTACGGGTCGTCACGCTAAACGTTATTGTGCCTTGCCGGATGGAACGGTTCTGGAATATAGCCATGAAAGGCTCATAGGAGAACAATGAAGAACGGCATCCTGCGTGAAAGTCTCAATGAGAGCAAATGCGAGGATAATGAACGGAACGGGACGCACACCGAAAATGCCTCGGACGCAGCGCCACCGATGCGCCGTGTGCACAGCATTCCGTTACTGCACCCTACGTTCAACGTTGACGCCGCACGCTGGGTGCATGAGCCGACGCTATGTAGCTATGTCATTGCTCAGTTGTCGACGCTTGTGCTTGGATGATCCAGAGAGCAAAGCGGTAGTCCGTGCAGCCTCATGTTGATGAATTCCAGGAGCGGCAGGCGATTGGGGTGAGGCGCCTGTGAGAAATCATGCATCGTGGAGATACCGCTGCTAGCATTTCCATTCGAGCTTGTAACAATGTAACGGATTAATTGGCAATATAATGAGTGGTTTGTATGGGGATAGAAGAGTAGTGCTCGAACATTCGACTTGTGGGAGTTGAGTGAAAAGAAGGGTGGGACCATAGACGTCAGTCAATGAGGACATGACTGGAGCACAGCCTCCTTCAGGACCTTTCTCCGGACGCCACCACTTCCATGACCTCAGCCACGTCCTCGAGGCAGACAACAAACTCGTGTGTGCGGCTGTCAACGATGGGAACCCGTAACTCGCTGCAGGACTGGAGTCTGACTACGCCAATTTTACAATAGCTGTCTCCATGTTCCGGGTATAAATATGCTTGCCCTGTCTTCAATTCGGCCATTCCCCGTCTCGTCAGCTTCCTGGATTCCCCTCTCGTCCAACCCCGGTCGCTGGTCACTTATATACCTCTTTGAACTTCTAGAACAACTTTACTCTCCTCTCCTCGTCCCAAAATGACGGAATACGACTACTCCCCAGAGGCCTACGACCGCTTCCTTGCCACTCAGGACCGCATCGCAAAGTGGGTAGATACCACTGAGCGCCATCGCCCCGAATTCCAAGCACCCTTTGGTCCTAATGGTCGTCAGCAAGAGCAACCCCCTGCAGAGTCGTCGAGCAGTGGAGCTTACCCAATCCCCACGAGACATCGCGACGAAAAGGAGCACCGCTCCAGGAGACATCACGGCGACCATGAGTCCCTCGAGACCGGCAGCCTCAACAGCCGCGAGCATGGATCTGGTCATGGCCATGCGTCGCGCAGTCTCCCGCACGCTACGGGATACCCTCACCACCAGTATCAACAATACCCGCCAGTGCAGCTACAGCAGCAATACGCATCCCCGCATGTCCAGATCTACGGAGCGCCAGGCGCTGTGCATTACCCACAGCAGCCAATGCACGCATCCCACTCCTACGCAGGCGCGAACAGCCCCCCTTCTTACGGCTATCATTCACCCCCACTCCCTTCTGCTGGCCACTTGTCGCCTAAAG
The DNA here is from genome assembly GCA_013368295.1 of Psilocybe cf. subviscida. Taxonomy (NCBI): domain Eukaryota; kingdom Fungi; phylum Basidiomycota; class Agaricomycetes; order Agaricales; family Agrocybaceae; genus Psilocybe; species Psilocybe cf. subviscida. The sequence goes on along the minus strand of JAACJJ010000056.1, from coordinate 3,919,207 downwards.
ACAGCAAGTCGAAGAAGTCGAAGCGCTCGCACTCGCACCAGCCGGCGTCCGCCGTCGCAGCTGCACTTGCGGCGTATTACAGCGGCGCTGGGTATATCCCTCCACCTGGCGCTCACGGGTACCACCAGCATGCGTATCCTAGCCCTGTTCCTGTGACCGGTGGGCGACACGGGAAGGGTGGGTATGTCGTGGTTGACCATCCGTATCAACAATCTGGCGTACCACAAGCCCAATATCCACCTGTGGTCCCAATGATGGTGCGTTCTTTTTTCTCTTTGACCCGAGAAAGCGAACAATAGTGACTAATTTGTCTTGTCTTGTTTTCAGTACCGCACTCGATAATACGCGAATAATGCAGGCCCTTGGAGATCTTTCCCCACCATCCTCCACTACTCCCGGTCTCGCATTGATCCTGTCAAAAGCTTCAAAACATCCAACACCAGCGAATGGATCGTATGCACCAGCATATTCCCTACACACCGTCAAAACAATACTGCGCCGCAGCCTTGCATTCCATATGTCTAAAGCAACGCCTGCCTCTCTTCTATTCGCATCTGCTCAGACAGCAGCGACATCGAAGTAGTAGCCACACCTTCCAATCCACCACCACAATGGCCCCACGTCAACTGGAAGCCTCGAAGGTAGCAAACAACGCCCGTGGTGTCTTGCACCACTGCGCGCACGCTCGTGATCCAGGTGTAAACCCTTCGCCGGATGCAGAAGGAGCAAACTGCAAGCTTATCCCGCGAACGTGTGCCTGGTCGATGGATATGGAGATAGAGATGAGGAGCATCATACATGCTTGTGCTTTCTCACTCCGTTTCTAAATCGGATTGTGTTTTTTTTCTCTCTCTCTCTCGGTGAACTTTTCTTTTTTTGGGTCTTGGGTTATCTTTGGGTTGTCTATTCTGGTCACCTTTCTTTTTGGGATTCTTGTCATCATCATATACCCATATACCTTCACTGTACAATATTTTTCTCAATCTCGGATTTGTTACATTACATTCAGTATAGTTGTCTTCGGTTATTCAATGCCTAATAGAGTCGAATCCAACTCCTTGGAACAACGCATTTTCTTTTGTTCCACAAAAAAGGCTTTGTTCTTGGATTGTATCGAGTAACCGGTAAGAGGTGTATTATCAAGCTTGTGCAACAGTGCAACTCGATGTGAGCTTTTGTATTCTAAAAAGCCCACAGCGACCACCCCTCAACAAAAGCCTCTTTCATCCTTGACCACAACAATTAAAAACTACTTTTTTTTCACCCCAGCTCTCCGATTCCAAAACCTGGTTATATCAACGCTCACGGGGAAAAAACTGCGGGAGTCCCCATGCCGAAACCGTGTCAATGCGACGACTTAGTAGTTGAAATCCTCAAGCATGAACATGGGATCGCCCGTCATGCACAAGACATGTTGACTTGAAAGTCAGGCAAAATAGGTGTTAAAGCTCCTGTGGCGATTTTATATAGAATTTTCCCGTTTATTGTACTTAGTATGCTTACCCGCCCGCGTTTCTACGCACGATCGTAGCTCCGGTGGTGCAAGGCTGGCTGGACATAGACGGGACTTGTTATTTTGAAGCTTCGCCAGATGAAGTGTGGTACGAGAATTAGAGTCCCCGCCGCCTTAGAAATACATTTCTTGGCTGTTTCTGGGGTCTACGAAACCTCGCTATTTAGGATATTGATATTGACTGGAGCTCACACCTCCTGTCCTCACTCGCAAGTCTTTCAATACAAAACTTCGAGAGACGCGACACCCGCTCCTGCTGAGTTTTTTGACATACTCGCAACATACTCGATGGGATGCGGCCAGAATTGAAACCCTTGTCTCTCGATTACGCCCTCTTTATATACTTATCACACCACGAATGAATACATCATACTTTAAAAACGAGAAGTACTTTTGGAAATATTTGGTGATACTGAGCAGAATAAAGCAACCTTGCATGCAACATGAACCGGTGCACTTGTAGCCCGCGGTGTAAGTGACATCAATGCATGGGTCATTGACAAACAAATACAATAACATCACGTATGACTGAAGCACTTCCTTCAACCCAGCTTACTGCATCTTCACCTGCAACCATTTTCTTCTACAGGTTCCGCTCGGGACCTCGCATGCCGTTGTATCAGACTTTATATCCTCATGAACTCTACCTCTGCCACTCCCGTAGACGATGACATCTTCAAGATTGAGCAAGAGATTGAGCGGCATGCGCAGATCATCGTCGACCTGAAAATCAAGCGCAACAGCCGACTTCCTATTTTCAAGCTCCCTGTCGAGATTTTGTGCAGGATCTTCCGGTACACACAGGACGAATGGATGACCCCTGGACCGTATGCATATTTCGTCCCGCAACCCGACCTTCCGAGTGAACTCGCGTGGATAGCGGTAACTCGTGTCTGTCAGCACTGGAGGAACGCGGCCTTGAACGAACCCTCTCTTTGGACACGACCTTCGCTTCACTACGGGAATTGGGCGTCCGAGATGCTACGACGGTCGCGGATGGCAGGCATCACTATATCGTTCGATGACCGGTCCTCCGTGCGAGAAGATCTGCTCACCACCATTGTTTCCCACATTCCCCATACTACTACACTTACTGTCCAGCGTGTAAAAAAGCAAAAGGTGGAGAAGCTGTTAACGGACCTACGGTCAGCTGCGGCGCCTATGCTGGAGACACTGGCCATCGACGCGACGAACGCACCGCCCTATCTTCTTCTTGCCACGCTTGACACCAATAGTAATGATGGTGTCCCCACTCGTTTGCCTGAAACCGCTTTTGTTGGAGCCACGAAACTTTGTCGCTTGTCACTGAAGGCTGTCGACATCGATTGGAAATCACACCTCTTATCATCACTCACCGATCTCACCCTGGAGAAGATTTCGCCCAGTGGAAGACCCTCACGCACGGAATTTCTAGCAGTACTCGAAAGGAATCCCGGACTGCGGAAGTTGACCCTGCGAGATGCCCTCCCCACATCTGACCACCTCACAAACTCCTTCGGTGACAATCGCCCGCGTATACCATTGCTCTTCTTGGAGAACCTCAACATAGCCTCCGAAGGAGTTGGATGTGAATTTTTCTGCCAAAATATTGTTGTCTCGAATAAAATCAAGACAATTGAAGGGTCAGTCAAATACGACCACGAAAACAACCGACAAGTTCACAAGCTTCTGTCAGCCCTCGATGAAGCGAATCCATCCGAACGTCTGGGGTCAAGGTCTCGCCACGTCACGATAATTGGAACATGGGCCATGTCAAGTATTCTGAGCTTTTCCGCCAGCGGAAGAGTCAGCAACTCCTTCGGCTACAGTACCGACATTCCGAACTACTGTGAACCCGACGATTCTTCTCTTGACCTAATCCTCAATTTGCAAAGCCCGTCAGGTCTAGCGGGGGTTGATTCAGGCGAGACATGTAATAGAATCTTCTCTGAGTTCTTCCACGGCCTTCATTGGGAAAGTCTTGTTCGACTTACAATATCTGACCTCCGTGTGTATGGGACGGACTTCAGTGCTACTCTTGCGAAGACTTTCGGCACGCTTCCCCAACTGCGCGATGTGATTGTCGGGGATCCATGCGCAAAGTATCTGATCGATGCGTTACTCATTAATTCAGACAAGGATCCAGTACTGGTCCCCGACTCCATCACCTTCCCCGGCCTTTGCCACCTTGGCTTCGATGAAGTAACCTTCGATCAGGAGTATGAGGATGGCGTATTGGCGATGGACCGACTACTGGACTGTCTCATGAACCGATACGAAAGGGGGGTCGAAATTTACTCGGTCTCAGTAGAGACCTGTCGCTTTTTCGGCGAGACGGAGGCTGAATTGTTGGAGGAAATTGTGGTAAATGTTACTTGGGATGGCGAGGAACATGGACATTCGGACGAGGACGAGGATGAGGATGAGGATGAATATGAGAGAGAGCAATTTTATGACGAAGAAGCATCGGACTACGATGAAGATGATGATGTGTATGGCTTATGGAACGCGCCGTTCTATTGACGCTTTTAGTCAGGTACATATCATATAGCCTTGCGTAAATATAATGGAGACAAGCGTGCCTGCTACAATCCTCAAGAAGGTTCTGGAGACAAGCCGCGCCTACCACTTTCTTTCAGGACAGTGGCAAGAACTTGCCTACAGTATAGAAAATCTGTAGAGATAGGTTTCTGCCTGTAGGGTCAAATTTAAGGATCGCGATCAACAGTATGGTTTCCGCCGCCTCAATGGGTAATTTCGTAATGACTGTGGGTGCATAGGACGTGAGAAAGCGGTCGCTTTGTTTGACTAGCAGGACATGTGCATGATGATTTGGTCCGTTGACAATGTCCGTCATGATGATATTCCCTCTTCTCGCACACTGGAAGTATCTTCCTCGATAATAAAGCGTTTTCCAGGGGTACAACTTAACTCCTTGAGAGACATAGTCGCCAACGTAGAATGGAATGGAAAGGGATTGGAACCTGGCATGGAAATGTATCTTTGAAATTCGACGTTAGCGTACCTCTTTGTATAATTTTTCTATGGGATATATGGAATGGCTGCGTTACAGAGCAAGAAATTGTCAAGAAAGCCAATGAGTCAAAATTTCAGTTGTCGCATCTCCACACCCAAATACTCCCCTGCGTCCCAACGCCAACAATCATCCGCCCACCACCAGTAACAGCAACGTTCATCAGTCTGCGCCTCTCACTCTCGCTGCCAGCCTGCTGGTTTGAGTTGTCTTCCCGCAGCTCAACGCGCCAACCCTCAATGGGAGGCGGCGTCGCCCCGACACGGCGCCGAATGGGTTCAGAAATTACCTCTGGCTTGTCGCCATCATGTGGGACAAACTTCGCGCTGTAGTCTGAGTTCCATGGAACCGTTTCTTTTTCTTTCCCTTTCCCTTTGTCCAGGCGCGGATTTGGAGGCGCGTCGTCGCCGTCGTCTTCTTCTTCTGGTTCTTGGTCTCTTTCTTCCTCCCCTTCACCGTCACCTCCCCCGCCCTCCGTAGGACCATCCGCAGGATACCTGTTCAGCTCCGGATACGGAAAGTCCGGCACCTGGCGTGGCTTCATGTGCACAGGATTGAGCATCGTAAAGTGCGGCGCGTTGGGGTACACGAAGGTGATAAGGGGGTCGTGCGTTGGGGAATGGAACACGCCGAGCGTGGGTGCGATGATGTGGTTATGCTGGGGAGGGAATGCGTGTGTGGATATTAGTTTGAATGAGGCTAGAGAGATGAGGGTTAGACTGATATCGACGAGAGGTAGCGGGGGTTGATACGTACAGCTTTCTTGATAGTCCTGAATAAAAGCAATCCGTTGGTCAAAAAGTGTGTGATTGATTGAAGAATGAGACAGACACACCGAAGAGATAGGCCTGGCGGTATCAAGCCCTCTGCCCTCGAACTCAGGTGGAAAAAACCGGTCGAGGCTAAGCCAAGTCCAAATAGTAAGTTCGCCAGCTTCGAGGTAGATTGCTTTGTTTTCGGGGTCTTTGGGAGTTATGCGGTTCATGGCAGTAGCGCTGTGTGTTATTAACACATCACTGGATAACCTGTTTCGTGCCATTTTGATGAGCCGAGGAGTCGAGGGACATATGGTCAAAGGTGAAGCATGCATACCAGTTGACAGAGAGAACACGGGCTTTGTGGATTTTGGAACTCGAGAAGAAGGGCTTATCTTCTCGCTTGATTCGCTCCGGGTCGTCTGGTCGGAAAGGCCAAATTTTAACCGCTCGGTCCATCTGAAAAAGGTATATTAGCCAAAGCGCAAGAAGGAAATCGAGTTCCTTACTCCGCAGGTTGCGATGAGCGGAAACGAAGGATGGAAGGCCTGGATGCCATTCAGCTCATTATTCAAAAATGATCGAGGGGTCGTTCGACTCACCGCGTGTAGAACCGCCGCATTATGCCCACCAGACCGTCCACCCATAAGCACGGCGACGCAGCGTCCAGGGCCAAATCCCTCAATCTCGTTCGGATGCAGGCGCAGACCATGTGCGGCTCCTGCCAGACTCGGGTTTTTGCCAGGGGGCCAATGCGGGTTTGGGTTGTACTCTTTCCTGCCTCGCGCATTTCTGGTATGTGGATGAACTGGAAGTACTGCTGGTAGTCGCAGGTCATATATCCGAGTTGTATGATCGCGTGAGGTTGTTGCAAAGTAGTCTGGAGTTGCAGGATGTACTGCGATGGACGTGATGGCCTGTGTTGTATTTTTCAGCAATACCAATGGCTGAAGAACCAGGGAAACGCACGCCTCCATGGGCTCGTTGGTAGCCTTCAAAACCTTTCTTAGCAACGTTGAAGATATGGAGAATGCTCCCATATGAATAGAGAACCAGAGGTTCAAATGGAATAGACATTTTCATTGTCCAACTAACACATGGTTTATCTGCATCTATGAGAGTCTGATTGGCCTAATGATCTAGTTAGTCAGATCGTTGGATAGATAGTAGAGATGGTGGTACTCACTGATATAATCTTGAACGTGATCGGTGGTCTGGCTGACTGTGTAAATACGATATGAAGGTACTCGTTCGAGCCCACAGCGACAGCATCCCAGTATGCAGACACATAGCGCAGCCAGTCTCTCTGGTTGTCGTCAGAGTAAAACGAGCCCTTCCAGAGAGTGCTCAGAGAATCCTTGTCCCATGGAAATGGCGAGAGTCCCCTGAAGTCCTGTGGCTTTGACTAGCCGTGAAAGCTTGCATGAATCGCCTCATTCGACAGAAACAGAGTTAGCCAACCTTGATCGTCCTGTGTAGGGTATAAGGGTGGGCATTAGCAGGGTCAGAGTACCAGGGCTGATATTCGGCGGGATTGTTCATGAGGAGGACGGTGAGAAGAGACGGTGTCCGAATATGGAAGTCAGTCACCTGTGGTTCCTGTCGTCCAATCCGCTCACCGCCGTTCAGAAAAACCAAATACCCATCACCATGGCTGAGGCTCCCCAGGAGGTCTACACTCCCAAACCTACCCTCCAGATCGCCTCCAAGGTCGCCCTCACCGGCGCCGGCGTCGGTCTCGTCTACAGCGCTCTCCAAAACGCGCTCGGCACGCACACCCATGGTGCGATGGGTGTCCTAACAAGGACTGGAGGCACCATCGGTTTCTTCGGTACGTCCGCGATTTGCTACCCTAGAGGTGTAGGGAGGACGTGTGACTAACGATGACCGCTACTATCTGCTTACAGCCGCCATGGGAGGAGCCTTTGCCTTCACCGACGCATTTGTTGCCAACGAACGACGGACGGAGGACCACTTGAACAAGGCTGCAGGTGGATGTGCTGCTGGATTCCTGGCCGGCATGAAACGTACGCATGCCTTTCGCATCTGAGCGGGTACTGTCTACTAATCTCACTCTCCAGACCGTTCGTTACCTGCTGCCATTACCGGGTGTGCGCTTCTGGGAGGCACAATGGGTGTGATTGACTACGCAGGCTCAATAACTGGCGACAGGTCGATTTCGAAGGAAGAGAAGCGTAATAGGTTCTTCAAACACACACCACCTCCTCTCATAGACAGCTCATCGAGCGATTAATCCTTCCTCGCAATTCAAATCATTCATTCACGTTCAAACCTTCCGTTCCGTCGTCCACCCGGGTTCTTTAATCCCCACCATGTCATTCAATTTGTGCATCAACAGCGCGAACAATTCCATGGTTCTGCTTTGCAGTTCACAACGTCTGTGCAACATGAATATTACTGGCCACTATCTCTTTCTCAGGTGAACAAGAAGTATGCACGGAGTCAAGAAACAGTAACTCGTCGAAGCGTCTATCATCTCTTAATTTCCTGCTTCTCTCGCGTCTAGCAATGCCTGGTATCGCCTCTGCACCTCGTCAGAGTTTGTCTGATAAAAGTCATCCCATCTCGGCTTCGTCTTGCATGGAGCCTGTGCCGAAAAACTTGAGTATCTGACAACAAGCACCGATTTCTACGACGGAACTCACTTGGTTGGTTAGCCGGGCCCAAATCACATCCTCTTCCTCAGTCTGGTCATCGTTACCGTCAGCAAAGAACTTTGCAATAATATTGAGATCGTCCTCCAAGTCATCATGAGCCAACGGCGTGGGCGAAGGAGAGACAGGAGGCTCCTCTTCTTGCTGATTGAACTGAACCATGGGCGTAGCAGGTTCCGGTTCCTCCACGGGCTCCTCCGCGGGCATAGGTGCCTGAGGCTGCTGGTTTTGTTTCGCATTTTGCGCCTTCCTATACGCGATCCCAGCGCGTTTCCTCAACTCATCAAACTGAGGCGCGAACGAGGGGTTGCCTAAGTGTGTTCTCCACGAAGCCAGGGTATGATGCGGCAGCTACACAATATCTTTTGGTCAGAAAAAAGAAAGGATATACGGGAACCAAAAACAAAAAGGAATACAAGGCACCTTTTTATGAATAACGGATGTGATTTCGTTCACAGATACAAGGTAGTTCCTCTCGAACATGACTTTCGCAGTTTCGAGCGCAAAGTCGATTTCTTCCTTGGAATATTTGAACCCTTTCCCGTGCGGTATTCTATTGCTTTCAGGAGGAGGTGTAGGTGACGGCAGATCCCCTGATCTTGCGGCCTTGGTATCAGCAGATGACCCGTTGGTCTTCTTTTCGCGGTGTTCAGAGCTAGAAGTCTTCGTTGGACTTTTACCCAGCTGAGAGTCTCTCGCGGCTATGAGGATTGCCTGGGTGCTCGAATGCGAGCTAATCCTTCGCTTTTTCTCACTATCCGGTTTCTCTGCTCTTTTCTTCTCGGTATCGTATGTAACGGGCTTCGGTTTAGGCTTTGTACTTGTGGTAGCAGGTGCAGAGATCGTGACCTTCGGTTTTGGCTTCATAGTGGCTGGAGGAGGGGCAGGCGGACTCGCCGTGTCTTCGTCGTCATCCTCAGATTCCGGTTCAATAGGGGATCGGTTACGAGCCTCCATAGCAGCATCCGACAAAGTACGTTTGCGAATCTTCTTAACAGGCTCGAATAGATATTCTTCCGCATCCAAGACTATGCCCTCTTCGATACACTCATTGACGAACTTGGGCGTAACGACAGGGATACCAGCGGCTGAAGCCTGTCGGCAGTATACTTCGTGGGCCTTGTCCGTCTTCACACCGGGGAATAGCACGACGTAGTTGGCGTCTTCGACGCTGTTAACGATGACACCTCCGTTTGTCTGCAACATTAACATGTTAACAATCTGTCTCTTGGGAACATGAGGCTGCTTTCGGACATACCTTTATCGATCTGACGAGATTAAATCGATTGTGTCCACCAATCTGGACGTAGAACTTAATGGCCCTGCCTGAGCGCAGGGCGAAGAGTTTCCTCGTCCCGTCAGTGTCAGGGAGAGGGGCCGAAATTGAAGAGCTTTGGGCAGGCCGCGAGGAGCTGCCTTGTTCGAATGTAGATCCGGAGGTCTTTCTCCGTTTTGGAGGAGGCGAAATAGCCTTTTGTTTGAGCTTCTTCTTCCCTTTGTCAGCCCGGCTCCTAGAAAGCGGCGGGGGCGAAGGGGACGGCTCGTCAGAATCCTGATCCATGTCAATGGAAGAGCGTGACTTCTTGGTACGCGGGACGGCAGGGAAAGGGAGTGCCTGTTCCTCCACAGGCGAGGCAGCCACCACCTGTTGCTGCTGCTGTTGGAAATGCGGAAACGCAGCATTCTGCTGCAGCTGAGCCAGCTGCTGGCTCTGCATCATCGTCCTGAACATGTTGTCCTGCATGGAGAGCCACAGCGGGTCTGTCATGCCAAGCGGCTGCTGGGGGTTGAATTGCTGTCCTGACTGGGCCATTTGCTGTAAGAGAAGCTGCTGAGTCAAGAGATACTGTGTCATCTGCTGCTGCGGTGTCATAGTTGGCAGGACAGGTGTTCCTGTGGGCGGGCCCACACCCAGCAGTGGGTTGATCCCCCCTGGAAATACACCACCGCCTTGCATATTGGGGCCGATGGGAAAAGTGGATGTGGGCGGGGGTGCACTTCCCCTGTTGGGGTCTGCTTCAAAGGCACTAGAGGCTCTGGACTCGCTGCGTCGCGCACTCTGCGATGGAGCCTGTTGCTGCTTTGCAAAATGGTTCTTCGTGGCTGGCTCAATGGGTGTGGGGCGGGGCGTTGGCAGTGGGCTTCTTGAGTAACATGGTGTAAGCTCGCTTAAAGCACCCTTTGTTGAAAGAGAATACTGACTTTGAATTCTTTGGAGGGGGCCCACTCTCCGCGTCATCGTCTTGGTCACCGATCGGAAGGCCATCGTCGTGCGTCAAGCACCCACCGTAGTCGTCGTCGAGCAGTGCAGTCTCGGCCTTGATACACTTGTTCGCCCAAGTGTGGTCCAACACGACTTTGTCCGACTCAGTGCCCCAATTGCGAATGGACATTCTCCCTTGAGTAGATTCCGAATCTACGAGCAATATCTCTGCCGTTTTAGGCTCATGGCAGATGATGGCTCCATATTTCTGCGGGAGCTTATGAGAAAGACTTTTGTGTGCAGAAAGGCCTGAAAAAAGCACACCTTGAGTGATCTAACAACCTGAGGGCGCCCCTGAATATTGGTTGCCTCAACATAGATTCGCAATGGCGAGCCGTCCGCGTTCAAAAAGATCGGAGACACATTCGAGACTGGCTGGGATGCGGGTGGCTCATCCATTTTGAGTGGCGGAACAGAACCAAAGTGGCCAAGAGACTCATGCTCAACACATTTTGTATTCAAGCTGCCAATTTAGGCACCAACAAATGCCAATCACGTGTATTTATATCCGCCCCAACTAAGTACTTCAAGTTCAAGTGCAAAGCGGGTATGATACTCTCAAAGCTCTTTCATATTGACGTCAGACGATAGGGAGATGAAGCAATATCACTACACGTCGACGGCGAAAGATAGCTCTTACGGCAAGCACTCCCAGGTCTATCTCATGTCAATCACTGTGATTGGTTCCATATCTCAGGATGGGCAAGCATCACAATGTTGCATAGGGCGCATGGACGGAGAAAGTGGAAAACATGATAATGCAGTGTATAGAATACAAGAGACAGCCGCTTAACGGTAACTGGAAGAATGGGAAGACTATCGTCAGAAACAATAAAGGAGGGGATCTGACAGCTACGCACCTCTTCTGTCTGCGGGCACGGGCACCATGACCACCGAACTTCTTGGGCTCGCACCGCCTGGGGTCTGCGATCAGGAGGGTACGGTCGTAGGCCACAAGCTTCTTCTTCAACTCCATTGCGCTGTAAGCGTCGATGTACTTGGCGTAGTACGCAACGATAGCCTTAGCGATGGCCTGGCGGATGGCGTAAACCTGCGAGGTGTGTCCTCCACCCTTGACGCGGACACGAATATCGAGGGGAGCAAAGGAGTCCTCTCCAGCGACGAGGACGGGCTCGTAGACCTTGAGGCGGAGGATCTCAGGCTGGACGAGGTTGATGGGGGAACCATTGACGCGGATGAGGCCACGTCCCTCCCGGGCGTGAGCGACAGCGGTCGCGGTCTACACCAGCAGATGAGTTTGATTTGGCGCCCTTGCTCCCATAAACGCACGAGCCCACCTTCTTTTTGCCGAAAGTTTGGACGGCCTTGACTGACGATGCCATTTTGAAGAAAGTGCCGAGAGGGGACGGCGGGGGTTCTGAAAGGCGACTAGGATGAGATTCGGATGGTCGGCGATACTAGCAGCGTTCCCACCTTGTTCTTGAGGTCGTTCAGGCCAGCGCCGGGAATACTATCGAGAGGAGCCTGAGTTGTGGCTTGATGAGCTGCCCAGTTTCATCCGGAATTTGCCGGACAGATGCTGACTAAGCGAGCCTGTTCCCGAACCGCCATCTTATGCCCGGCGGACGGCCCCGGCCCTGAAAACGCTGGTTGTTGTCGACGTGGTTCATCATGTTCCCCCGCGCTGCTTCCCGAGTACGCTGCCTTCCCTGCTTGCAATTATCTCATTCTTATTCGTTTTGCAGGTCAACCGCTTCTCTCTCCCAAAAAGCCGCCATGCAAAAGGTGTAATAAAGCCTCTTGTAAACGCGAAGACGCGTGAGCCAGTCGCGGGGCAGGGTGCGTCAAATTGTCTCGTTTATATGCTAGTACTAACAGTATCACAGCCCAGTCCATCGTTGAACCCGTATACCTCACTCTCACTCCTTCTCTCAGACGCGGGCGTTGGGACCCTCCGGCCGACAAGACCGTCGCCATTCTTGAGCCGACAGTCTTCAGACAACCCATCCGTCGCGACATTCTCCAGCTATGCGTCGTTCACCACCTCGACTCACTTCGTCAGGGCTCTGCCAACACCAAGACGCGTGGAGAGGTGGCAGGTTCAGGCGCGAAAATTAGACGGCAGAAGGGCAGCGGAAAGGCGCGTCTGGGTGACGCGCAGAGTCCCATGCTGCGTGGTGGAGGTGTTGCTTTCGGTCCCAAGCCCCGAGACTTCAGTACGAAGCTGCCCAAGAAGGTCATCGACCAGGGCATGCGCATCGCTCTCAGCGCGAAGCTTAGGGAACAGCACCTCGGAGTCATGACGCGGTTGTACTGGCCCAACGCCAAAACGAAGCACCTTTGCCACAGGATCGACGCTCTCGGCTTGCGCAAGACCCTATTTGTGAGCGGTGAACCCGTCATTCACGATGGTTTGGAGCGCGCAATACGTAACATCCCCCTCGTCAAGTTGACGACTGTCCAGGACATCAACGTCTACGAAATTATGAAGTGGGAACGGATCGTCCTCGACGTCAAGGCGGTGGAATACCTGGAGCAGCTCCTGAAGAAGGACAATGTCCCCGTTCTGCCAGCACCTCTGGTCGATGCATCCGAGTTACCTGCTGCTCTGCTCGAAGCGTCCGAATCGTCTGAGTTGGTTTCTGAAGCGCCAGCAGCCGTCGCAGCATAGAGGCTCTTGATCCCGTTCTATTCCACAACCCACTCCGCACAGTTCTGATACCATGTACCATACTTATTCGCTATGCTTTCACACTATGTCTCCGGTAATATAATTTCTCGTCGTTCGGCGGCGGCGTCCCTGCCTCAATTGGCCTTTCTTCCAAGTTCCCTACGAGATTCTAACTTTTGTCGAACACCCCCAAGAATACTAGAACCATCTTTTGACGGTCCCGACACGGAGCCACCCCTGGCAAGACCATTCCACTCGTGCATCATGAACTAACCACCACATCTGGGTTCTTACCTCGACAACCAGCTCCAGCATTGCTCGATACCACCTCCGATACTATCAACCCATAACTTATTACACGTACGATGCAGGTGTGTTGCTGACTCGCTTTACTAAGCGCTCGTGCGGATATGTCGCTGTGGTCAGGCCTAATTCTACGAAGAATACGGACAACCGCTTCATCGTCAAAAATCATGTCGAAACTTTTACTCAAAACCCTGAGCAAACGCATCAGGAAACACGCCAGTAAAATGCCCTTCGTCCAATTAACCAGCTCCCTATCGAAATGTTCTCCAACATCTTTGTTCACACGAAGAACGCTTGCTTCACCAAGGAGTGGAACTCCAGTTTTGATCCTCCACTCCACCCACTATTTTATGGGTCACACAAAGACTTCAAAAAGCAGCTCAGTTGGATCGACCTCACACACGTCTGTATATACTGGAGATATGTAGCCCCTCTTCAGCATGTGTCCCGTTTGGAGACATTCGCTGTGAAACTGAATGAGGCTACAAATTTACCCCTCCTGCAACAGATCTTCGACGACGTAACATAGGCTCCTGCTCCTATCTTGTAAAGGTTTCGCATATATTTGGGCCCCATATTCCATACCTCCAGACGCCGATGTGGGCCTTCTGCTCTCATCTCTCGACAGCCTCTCCCTGCGCATCAAATGCGAGGAAGTTAACAGGCGGCCAATCCAGGTCAATGAGCAGTGAAATCCAGACCTATGAGCTGACGCTTGTAAACGCACCCTCTTCGTCACATGCTCTTGTTGGGCCCACGATTGATCCAGAACGCACACTCTTATCCCGCTTGATGCGCGTCAAATTGGTATTGATGCTCTCGGAGCTCAAGCTTGTTACCGTTTGAGGTTCTTGGTCGATATTTGTCTCACCCTCTGGAAACACTTTGTAGTGGTCTTCAGTAGTATTGCACTTCTGTTTATTATATTTCAAGTTTTCCCGCCACTAGGGTTACTGAAATTTTAGAGAATAATGATCATAAAAAGATCGTCGGTCACTAGATCACCTAGGCTTGCAGTACTTGTCTTCAGGTTCCCAATCCTCAAAAATTCTCTCATATTTTCTCCTTGAGTTGGCTTAATCGCCCACAAGTTATTCGCACTCAGTCGGCGCAACTAACTCGAAGATTTCTTCGACCTCGCAAAAACCTCCGAAGTTGTAAAGCTGCGGTTTTGATTACACAGAAAAGCCGGTCTAATTTCTGCCGTTACGTATGGCTGTAGCATACAAATTAAATGCGGAGACTGACTAACTTAATGGATAAAACCGTAGTTCAGTATGGTTCATTTAGTGTTCGTATCCCTTCGAGCGATAAGTGGATCGAAACCGTGAGAAACAAGAGGTGAAGTTATCTCGCGAGTCAACGAGGCAACTCCCGTGGGAAGTGCTTTCCTCTCTTGGAAGTCACACCGCGCCAGCCTGCCATTACTTGTCATTTGGCAGCAAGCCAGTTCTGTCCCCACTCGAGTTTCCATTGGGATTGCCATTTTGCGCAATTTTGCCCCAGTTCTGATCATTACTACGCTGATTCGCCCTGCTTTCTCACCATGTCTCAATTAGCCTTTTCTTCGGATTGTCCATGACAATCTAGCTCTGGTTGAAACAAGGTTGAAAAGCTAGCAAGAATGCTGAAATTACCCTTCGACTGTCCAGATTCAGGCTCGGGGTCACTCTTGACAGGTCTATTTCACTCGTCCATTACGCACTTACCCCCCACCTCGTCTCACCTCTTGTGACTTGTCTCTCTGCACGAATTGGCCCCAGCACTATTTTTCGAAATCAGGATAAATCCTGCGTCGTCAGCTCAGGAGTGATAGCACACACAATGTACGGGTATTTCTGAATCGTTTTACCGATTGTTCTCATACTGATATATTGTCGCGGTCAGGTCATATTCCGCAAGGAATACGCACAACGCATCTCACCGCCTCATCGTCGAAAATCATGCCGACATTCTTACTGCAGGCCCTAAGCAAGCCTATGAAGAATTGAGCCAGCAAAACACCCTCTGTCCAATCAACCAGCTTCCCACTGAAGTA
This sequence comes from Psilocybe cf. subviscida, assembly GCA_013368295.1. NCBI lineage: Eukaryota > Fungi > Basidiomycota > Agaricomycetes > Agaricales > Agrocybaceae > Psilocybe > Psilocybe cf. subviscida. Next base: position 3,904,012 of record JAACJJ010000056.1, on the reverse strand, counting down.
CTCTGCAAAATCTTTGTTCATACCAAAAACGCCCGCTCTACCGACATGACACCACGGTATGGCAACCCAGACATTCTGCTCAGCCCATTTCTTTCGTCGCGCTTCGACTTCAAACAGCAACTCATGTGGATCAACCTCACATATGTTTGCATGCACTGGCGAAATGTAGCACTTCACGATCCAGCTCTCTGGACGACCCCGCCATTAATTTTTTCCCAATGGGCATCTTGCATGCTACAACGCTCGCAGAGGACGGCATTGACCGCGTTTGTGGACACGTCTAACATATCTCCGGAAACCATATCGGCTCTCCTCCAGCATGTGTTCCGCTTGGAGACGCTGGTTGTAAACCAGATTGACGAAACAAGACTACCCCTCCTGCAACAGATCTTCGACAGCGTAAGACTCGTTCCTGCGCCAATCCTGCGATGCCTTCGCATCTACCGCTTTACGCACACCAACCGCTCTTCCCGAGACGTCAATGTCATTCTTCCCAAGGACGCCTTTATTGGCGCAGTGCGTCTGCGCGAGCTCCACCTGTCATTCGTCGATGTAGACTGGGACTGCTACCTGCTCTCATATCTCACAAGCCTCTCCCTGCGTAACATCTCAAATGCTAGGCGGCCGACAACTACCCAGTTCAGGTCAATGATGGAGCGAAACCCCGATCTTCAGGAGCTTACGCTGGAAAATGCGCTCCCTTCTTCTCGGGTTCTTATTACAATCACAAAGTTTACCTCAGAACGCATACTCCTGGCCCATTTGAAAGTTGTCACATTAGAATTGACGCTCCCACAACTCAAGTTCTTCTCAGCCACCGTCGCCTTCCCTCCTAGCATCAACAGGATCTCAATCTCTCTCATACACACGGATGGATATGATCTTGCTTCCCTCCTATCCGGTATGATGCATCAATATCCATGGAGTCAAATCCGCAGCCTGGCAGTTGAGGTCCAGAAAAAACGCGGTGAGACGTTCATGAGGTTTATCATGTCGCCTACATTGGCCTCAGACCGTTGGAGGGCACTATACGCTCCCGCCGAGATTGAAGATACACAGCTGGACATCGGCATCAGTTCAATACGAGTGGTTTCGACGGCCACCCTCGACGTCGACGACACTGGTCGCAGACGTGATCCCACCGGCACAACCATGGAGCAACTCTTCAAAGCCCTTCAGTCGGCGCATCTAGTTGAACTAGTGTGCTCTCGCGTACCAAAATACTTGATGCCATTGGACATAACATGGGCAACAACGTTTGGAACCCTCCCTGGACTACGCACCGTCATTGTCAACATTGACGCAGCGGACACGTTGATCTCGGCCTTCCGGATAGGGCTGGGCCCTAGCATGTCTCCTGCGTTTCCCAACCTTAGCCACCTGGAAATCAGAGACTATGGGGAAGGGATGAGTTTGGACGTTGCTGAACTTCGGAACTGTCTCTTGGTCCGGAAAGAACATGGATTGGAGTTGACTTCCTTGAAGCTGATAAATTGCAAGGGCTCGTGGGTCCAAGATGTTGACGAGCTGAAGGAGCTTGTCCTGAATATCGACCACCTTGAAAGGAAATTCGCAGAAGGAGAAAAACTAGAAAGACGTTGGCCGCAGTGGGCATGCCGTGGTGGTTATCGAGGTCGGCAACGAGTCAGCCTTCGATCATATACGTAGTGCGTAGTAATTAGGGCAGGGACCTCTCTTTTTTGCGTGCCGGGAGTGCTTACCTCTCTTTTGTGCGAGTACATCCTTAAGTGTGTTTTTTTGTCCATAAATTCCTCCGAGTCTCTCTCAGCTACATTTTTGAGGACCAAAATAACGTGAATAAATTCAATCATTGTACTTGTCCGATCCATTATCTTCCTGGTTTTCTCGCCGCTACACTAACGCATGGTAGGGTGACATGAAAAGCCATGCGCGTCTGCATTTCAGCTGAGTTTTTTGAGAATAGTGAGTGTAATGAGGCACATATGTCCCATCGCCTCCATCGTCACGGTCCTCGTCTTCAGGCTCGTCTTTGAATTCGTACATATCTTCGCTTTCTGAGTCGGAATCATCCACAAGCCAGTCCTGTTCAGGTGCGTCCTCCTGATTGGTAAAAAGTCCATATTCGTCTGAATCGCATCGCAGGGTGCCCAAATTTGGGAGATTGTAAAGCGCCTGGATTTTGTCTTTACGCGTTGGCAGGTCAGGAATGATGAGATCGACATGATTGGGGATGCTGCCGATGAGGTTGATGTCTTCTAGAGTGAGCTCTCCTTTGGTATGCCACGGGAATGCAATGTAAAGCTCCCTGAGGTTCTTCATGGCTCTGAAATGCCTGAGAAGAGGGACATCGCCGGAGCAAACAGTTATGTGCAACCGGCAAAGATTAGGAATCGAAATCGAATCAAGCACATTGTCCACAAACTCCGAACTAGGCCAGAAAGCCAGTGCGCGAAGCGACGTCATCTCCACCACAGTTGATGTGTCGTCGTTGCCTCTTGACACCATCCCATCGATGACCAAAGTTTCCAACAAGGGATAGTTGTCTTGAAGATACTTGAAAGTCGCCAAACCTTCATTAATCTCGTTCAAACGGAGAAATTTGATGTTCGGCGCAACAGGAAAGTTTTCGATGTAATATCCAGAAAGCTTTAGAGTGGTGAGAGACTCGACTGAGATATTGGACCATGAAAATGGTGGTGGCAGTTCGCTTTCCATTTGCCAGGCACGCGGCGCGATGTCGTGCAGATTGATAGTCAGTGATTTCAGGTTGGGGGTGCTCCACCACGACGCCCAGAGCTGGAAGAAATCAGCGAGGTCGGAAACCATCTCGAAGCGTACAGCGAGCGAGCGCAGGCGCCACGCGTGCGGTGTGATGATTTCTTTGAACGTGAACCACCTAATCTCTGCGAGCTCGCTCACAAAGCGGATGTCCAGGGGGCACCGTTGGGATAGTGCCAAATGCGCCGCGAGACGATACGCGGAGAAATACTTCTGGCGCATCAAGACGCGTCCCCAGAGTGTCGGGCAGTGCATTATGAGAGCCCTCCATCGAGCGCAGACCGCCGTCAGATGGCTGGGACAAAATTCGGGAAACAGCGCCTCTCTGAAAATCCTGAGGAGGAGCTCGTCTGGGATGTTGGAGGTGTATTGCGGTTTCTTTTTGTTGCGTGGCTTTTCTCTGGCTGTTCTCTGGGTTTAAGACCGTCAGAATCGAGCTCAGGGTGGCAAATGAACCACCAGGCCCAGGTTTGCTCACCTGGCATGCACATTTTGTCCGGTTTCGAAAATTTGCAGGGAACATTTCAGGCTTGGACGCCCTGGGATATGTCTCTCCAAAGCTACTGGACTTTGGTTTTGTATGAGATGGCATCAGCACTACCGGTATGGGTACTCATAGATGTGACTCACTGTTGTGGAGCGAATGTTATATAGCTCTAGATAGACTCTGATGAAGGCAAAAAGATGGAAGAGGTGCAAGAGGGTTAAATAGGGGTACTGTTGCACGTGCACAGTGTCACCCGATGACGGCCTTGAAGTGATCTCGGTCAATCCCAAGAGAGGTCAGACAGTTTCATGACCATTACCGTGGTACAGTACGACAGACTCGGAGAGTTAGAAACCCACCCGAATGGGATACTTGTCATCTGGGAGGCAATACGGAGTGGTTTACTGGAATTGGGAGCTCTTTCAAGACGTTGTCTCTGAAACCTAAATATTAGTTGGAGGATCTATCAAATTTGGCCGAAACTGCGTGGTGCCATCATGAATATGGATTATCTAGGCCTGTAGGGTATGGGTATGGTGTAGGATCTCTACGTATCTAATCTAAAAACATTGGTCAGCCCTCGAAAAGGATCGGACGAGCGCCGGCGAGAGATTCAAAACGTACAGAAAATAATGCATCTATGAATGTCGAGCAAGTTAGGTATATCCCTCGCTATGAGGTTTTTGCGCGGCCATTAGCATGTCCGTTCGCGTGTCCATTCGTATGTCCATTGGCATAGCCATTCTGTGCGTGCCCATTCTCCTTCAAAGTCACTTTCACCTTCCCCTCCCCATCCACGGTCCACCCATTCCGCTTCTCCACCGCCTCGCGCACTTCCTCCCGCGCCACCTCGCCCATAATCCGCACCTGGTCCGCGACGGCCTTCAACGTCCCCAGCACATCCCGATTCCCCTGCACGAACCCAAACTCCGCGTACGTGAGCCCCTGCTCACGCGCGAATTCTTTAACGAGGGCGCTGGCGCGGCGGAGGTTGTGCCGCGGGAGGCGCGGGAAGAGGTGGTGCGTGACTTGCAGGTGGAGGCCGCCGTGCAGGAACTCGATGGACGGCGAGCAGACGACGTCGGATGTTGTGCGCATTTGGCGGTGCGGGAAGCATTCGGTGGGGCCCAGGTCGCCGGTGGACATGGAGAAGTGGGATAGGACGATCTAAAGAGACGTTCAGAATATGCGGAGGATGGTGTAAAGAAAATCACTGACCTGGACATGCAACGGGCTCGTCACCGCATGGCTCACAAACAGATACGCCAGCGCCGTCTTCCAGTCCCCACACCCGACCAACACTCTCCCAAACCAGCACCAAAAGAACACGATCCCGGTCACCTCAAGCCCCCACGACCACCCCGCGCCCCTCGCGCGCCGCGTGTCGAACGCCTTCTGCCACAGATACACGTAGCTGTTGACGTACAGGTTGAAGCGGGCGAAGGCCATGACGACGTAGAAGAGCTTGTGCTGGAGGCGCAGGAAGACGCGGGCGAAAGCGTCGAAGGGCATGGTGCGTTTGTAGTAGGAGGACCAGAGGCTGTTGAGGAAGACGGGCGAGATGGCGAAGAAGGGGATGTGCTCGATGTCGGGGTCGTGCGAGGGGTGGTTGGTGACGACTAGGAAAGAGGAAGTCCGTTAGAGTTGATAGTACAAGGTTTTGCAGAGACGAGCAACGTACGGTGATGGACGTTGTGGTTCTATTGCCGGGCGAAGTGAAATGTGAGCGACGAGCGAATTCAATGGAGAAAAGCACAGAAACACACCTGGACCCACCACCCAATGCTCAGGCCACCAATCCAGTCCGCAATAATGGTCGAGATAATACGGTCCTTCGTCCAGCTATGCGTGACGCCCATATGGCCCAGATCATGCGCAGCGAACACAATCTGGTGCCAGAACAAGCCCAGAAACACTGAGCTGGTGATGAACCACTGGTGTCTATAGCAGAACACGGACATTGCGACCAGCGCGCTGTAGCGTAGTAGTTCAGGGCCATAGCCTGTGATGTAGCGGCACTGGTACAGCCCAGCTTTGATGATACGCTTGTGTAGCTCCCGGTATGCTTTCGACTGCTGCGCTTGCTCTTTTAGGGATAAGGTAGATGGTGGGGGTTGAAGGTTTGCGAGGGTGGGTCCGCTAGCTGTTGACGAGCCATCGTAGTGGTTCTCCTTGAGGAGGATACTCGAGACAGGCTCGAACTCGTTCACGGTCGTCGGACGAAGGTCGACCGCTTCCTGGTACCACTCCCTCGTCCCGTCGGCGCGTTTCCTGCGCACCCAGCCCGTGAATATCGGCGGCAAGAAGGGCTCCCAGTAGCCATCCTCCGTAAGCTCGACGCGGCCAATAGAGTACTTGGGTATCAGCGACAGCGTCTGGTCCTGGTGGTTGGCGTCGATTTCGTCCGTCGCGTCACGACCGATGAAATGCAGCAGCGCGAGGGTGCCGCCGGGGTGGGCGTCGAGCCAGCCCTGGGAGATGTTGAGGAGGTGGCCATTGTAGATGATGAGGGTGTCGCCTGCGAGGATGCGCCGCGCGACCTCTTCTCTGGACCAAATGGTGTCCTGCTGCGGCATGGCGAACAGGGGACTACCGAGAGAAGGATTTTTGGCACGGTTATTTGGAGCATAGCCGACCGACCGACGGCCATCACCAGCCATCACCGCCCCGCCCAGCATTCTTCCTGGATGAACCTCCTTGTTGGGAGGGTGATTGCACCACCAGTATATGACTTGTGGTGCTGGCAAATTCTTAGCAGGAAAGAAACAATTTCTATCCTACTGGACAGTTCAAATTTGGACTCGGATATGAGAATGTTAAATGTCCTGGCTGTTACTGTACCTGTAAATGAGACCCGGATCTCAGCCTAGCCTCGAGCTCCAGATTAACGGCGAATTTATAGTCTCTGCCATATCCTCAGCATTGAGGTCGTATGTGTTGTAATCTCGCAGTATGTGCAAGGCCCAAAGAATTCGTTACCGTCCTTGTTCATAGACCGTTGCGGTTGCGGAAGCGGGATGTCCTTTTGTGGGATTGTGCCTGGTGTTGACATGTCTATATTTTATGTTCATCACAGATGGGTGGAAGAAACCTTGCTAGTCAGATACTCTCTCAGTATGATAGAGACGGGCGAGGAGTTCTGAAGATCCAGCAGCGGCAGTCTGGCCAACAAGAGCATGTCTCAAGGAGAGAGCGTTGTTGGTTTCAAAGCGAGATGAGCCGCGAAGATAATAAGACGGGCAAGGCGGGCCGTAAAGGCTTGGCGTGGGATCTGTGGATGTATGGTGAACAGTCATCAGGGCTTGTGCTCCTGTCGCCCCTCCACCCTCATCCACAACCACCATGGCCGCCGTCAAGCAGCATTCCCGTATGCGCTCCGCCTCAGACCCCTTCTCTGATCCTGCAAATCAGGTCAGAACCACCGCCTCCTCCAAGCGCCAGGCCCCGCCGCCCCCGCCGAAACAGGCCCAGCAGCCAACCAAGGTCTCCGCATCAAGGAACTCAAGCAGTAACGATATCACAGAGGCCGTCCGCGACACTGTTGTCTTGCGCACGGACCAATCCAGGCCGAGCAAGTCCTCCAGACCGCCGTAAGTCAACAGCAGACCCCCAAGATGTCTCCTAATCGCTCCTCAATCAGTCCCAGCTCAGCCCCAGTCGCATCGCGTCCCTCAGGCAAACGCTCACAGTCAGAAGATGTCACCGAAAAACCCCGCTCAGGCAAAGCCCGCCCTCCTAACGCCAAGAAGGGCTCCCAGCACGCAGATGTCATCGACAGACTCGATTTTACTGGCGTTGGGCCCAGTCAGTACTTCTCGTTCTCTTGATGAACCCAACTCACCCGTATCACAGTGTTTCACCACGATGGCCCTTTTGACGCATGTGCCCCATCACGTAATAAAAATCGCACCAAGGCACCTATGCATTCATGGGGCACCAATCCAGCAGATTTGACTGCTCCACAGCAACGCGACGGCGCCTACCCATCGGCATACGCCTACTCGGCTTTCTCGAACGACTACCCAGAACCACCGAAGAAAAAGGTCGATGCCATAGCTGAGGCCTGGGGCATCCACGAGCCCGAACCGTTCGAGGAGTTCTTCGCGGGCGGAGGCACCGCAAGGCACGATTCTCCAGCCAGTTCCATCTACAACGGAAATTCTTCGCACAAGGGTACAGGCTCAAGGCGTAAAGATCCCGTACCCCCTGTCCCTGCTCGCACGACCACGACCGGTCGCCGACCCCTTGTGCCCCCACCGCAGCCCATCTTCGTGGGCGAGTCCTCCGAGTTGGACTCCTCAGCAGGCTCACCACCCGCGGGCTCGACGGAGTTTCCGAAACGCTCCAAATCCATTATGCAGCGCATCCGCAAAATGCGGGATGCGCCCAACGTACCCGCGACGCCCGACTATGTGCCCCCGTCGCCCGTGTCGCCGACGGATCCATCGTACGGCGAGCGCCCGACGCACAAGTCGCAGGGCTCGTTTTTAGGATTTGGCCGCAGCGGCGCGCCGACGACGCCCAGAGAGACCACCTTCCAGCACCAGCAACAGGCATCGGAACCCTTCGTCCTGATTGAACCGCAGACGCACCACGACAAGGACCTCCCGCGGCCGCCTGCTATGGACGAGTACAGCAACACCAGTCGGAGCGGAGACTATCTTGATAATGGCAGCAACGGCGCCGTTCCAACGAGCCCTGGCGGCGGGGGCCTGGGTCGCAAAACCAGCTTGATGAAGAAGGTCGGCAGGGTAGTGCGCGGAACGAAATAAGAAGCCCACGACGAGAGTTCCCCACAGTGCGATATGAAGTGACATGTCGTGCTCGTTTTGCTTCTGTTCTTCTCCCAGGTTCCGCCACCCCCAACCCCATCGTCTATCGTTTCGACCGTGCCCATAACCAATACACAACAGGCAAATTATCCCCCCTCTGCCCGCCCACGCACACGCACACACGACATCTGCTATCTCCCGCCGTGGCCTGATTATCTCTAGCCCGGTCCCCTGCCAACAACGCTATTTCCGGCGTCTCATGTGCCGCCTCCTCGCGAGACGCCATCAATCACCCCCGCACCTCCATTCGGAATTCCCCGCGCCCTACGAATCAATTAGTCTGCTTCCGCTTCTGTTCGTGCCGTGCGGGGAAACTCCTTCTCGATATCCCCATGACACGCGTTCTGTCCTCCGTCCTCGTTTGGCTCTCGTTTGACCCTACCCGAGTTGTACAAGACCCATTGCAAACCCGAACATATCTTTAACAGCTATCCTCGCCTTGTCCAAGCGCGCTACCACGTGATGCAGCATACTGTCGACCCTCTAGCCAATCCAATTGTCGTCTATATAGCGCTCAGACTACTACCGATCATGGATTTCATCAGGCTCAAGCATGAATTTAATGATCAAGTTCCAGGTTCATATGGACCGCAGGACGAGAGATGAGACGTCATTGCCATGTCATCGTCGAGACTCGACCAACACATGGGGTGTGGGTTGTGGGTTCTTGCGAGGTTCGAACGAGATTGAGGACAATACCAATGGGTGACAGTGCCTTTTTGAAATTGATGACCCCATCTACGACTCTGAACTTTTAATATCATTTACGACCTTTCTCTCCTTTTGTCTACCTCTCGTCCTTCATTCTTTTTCTCGTCTCCGTCTCCATTTTTTTTGTTGTAATTTCCTTTCCTTTATCGTCGACCTGTCTCCCTCTCCTTCTGTCTCCGCCCTTCCCTTATCGCGTTATTCCTGTCTCTATCTCTGGATTCCGAATCACACCAAATAGTACCCCGTACCTTCCTCAATGAATCTTGTCTGCTCCCTCTGTTGCCTGTCGGACGCTCCCAAATCAATTATTGGCTCGCTCTCAACCCAGTCCGCCGCAACGCCGTACCCAATACCCTCTTCCGCTATCTATTCCTTCCAATTGCCGCTTCGCCATCGAACACTCGTTCCCGTCTCTCTTTCTTCTCGTTCTTCTCATTCGTTGTGTTTTGTCATGCTCTGTGCCGCGTGTATTTTATTACTATTACGAGTACATATTTCCTACCATACAAGTCGCTGAACTGTAGTACTTCAAGTGGGCGAAAGTGTATTGTAAATACTGTAGCTAGCACTCCATTGACGGACTTTTGTTTCTTGTCTGCTTGCAAGTTTCAATTTACTGACCTTGGGTCTTGTCGGCCGCTCAACCGATTCAAATTGTCAGAACCCCTCAGGAGTCAGAACCTCAGGAGCATGTTGGCTCATGTTGGTAAGCGGTGATAACAGGGTAACGATATGTCGAGCTGTTGCACGTTTTGACAAGCATCGCGCTACAGCATCTTCTGGCGTCACCTATAAAGTATTCAACCTTCCCTTTCTGCTCTTTCGTTCCTAGCTGTGGCACGATGTCGTCTTATCACCAAATACATTATGTTCTCGAGGCTCCCAGGGTTTCCAGCACGCGAGACGACTGGTTCTTTTTGATTACAGTTGATCAGCTTCTTTCACCTTGCCGTTGAATCGGCGTGTAGCACCGTGTGTCTTTCCGAAGGCGTAGGAGCCGTGCCTCGAGTCGGCCACGTCGCGCTTGCTTCTGTTCGTGCGTCATACTCAAAAGGCCTTTCCAAGGCTTGTCTTCTTTTCGTCCGTCCTTGCTCCCAACCGTCACCATGCACCCGGTATGTCCCACCTCTTTTCTCTGGCATACAAGACGAGACAATCAGAATCGCTACGAAGCCCACGGGCTAGTGAAATTCATTAAGAAATATTTTCTGAGCCTTTTGCGTGTTCAAGCACCCTTTGCACATTGTGCTGATCCACTTTTTGTCCTCAGATCCACAGGCGGTCCGCTGGGGTAGTGCTCACTCTTTTGTCTCGCATTGTACTTGGTGAGAGGATCTAGTAGGATATGGAGGACAGAAGAGCGTCGGGAAGTGTGAAATCATTTGGGTTTGGCCTCCTTTCTGCTGTACGATTGTAGTCTAGTAGGCCCAGAAATGTGTTCGATTTTCAAGCTGGTGAGAGGAGTGAAAAAATAGAACTATACTCCAGTTGATGTTGATCCAGGATAGTTCCATGTCACAGTGGAATGCTGCATGTAGAAAGTCGTTTTTGGGAAGAAAACCAGGTCATATGGTTGGGACGAATGCCAATATTCGGAAACGTAGCAAGTACCGTCCCAAGAGGGATCAAAGCCTTTATCGTACGCATACCCTAATAATGTGGATGGATGAGCAACGTGCTAAGTACAAGGAATATATAATCAGAAAAATTCAAGGTTGAACTGGTTCAGAGGCTCGATTATTGGTCAAATTAGAATTGCGGCAATTGGCAATCGGTAATTGGTCGTCTACATGGCAGTTTGCTGTCCTGTTTTCATAGTTTCTCTGAGCTCAATAAATCGAATTCATATTGTCTGTTTAAACGAAGTAATAGAGGAATAACTGCGATTATACATTCGGTAAAACGCAGCGTATAGTCAATCCGAATCCCTCTCTTCTCGTTCACCCTAGTGTGGATGAGTCCAACATGTGCCAGTAACTCTATGTTACAATGTACCGCACCAGCCCCCAGGTTTATAGTCGCTACACTCTACACCATCCCAATGGACGTCCACCACAATCTCCTCCAATGTTTCAAGTTCTATCCCGGAGAAATAGGGACACATCTCAATTGAGACCGAATAGATTGGAACACCCCTCTCATACCGGCTCATGAGACAGTCCTGAAGGCGGTCCGTCTCCACTGCGTGTTCGTGATATCGTTCATTGAAAACGACATGATGAAATTGGATGTGACGAAGGCCGGGGAGGACAATGCTATTGATTGACACTGCCGGATCCTCGTTCGAGTCCATGAGCAATGAATCGACCAACGGCCTTGCGGTCCAACGCCCAACCATTACAGTATGCAGCTCAGGCAGTGTACCGAATGTTCTTGAGAAAGTTTGGGAGAAGCCAGCCGCGCAATCGAACACTCTGAGATCAGTTAAATTGAGCTCAGAAAGCCTGCTCCAACGGATCCCATTGAGGGGTTCGCTCAAGATAAAATGACCGGACTGATTTCCGTCTATCGGAAATGCTGAGGCGTCCCGAATGTCAACATTCAATGTAAAGCCAGAACCATGGGATCCGCCATGGGGAATTATGGTATGGCCCACATCGAGAGAGCTGGAGAGGTGGTTATTTGTGCGCATTACCAATTCTGATGCAATTCCGCTGATAACCGTCCCAAAGATCACGGCGCTGCGAGAGTTCGCCTCAAAATATTCGGAAGAATCGGGATTATAGATGGCCGCAAGAAGTTTAGGAATTGAGGTATCCGAGCCTGGTTTGTATATCGCCAGAATATTGATATAGTTCAGGTTGACAGAAGTGGTGATATTGCTCCAGAAGAACTCGCATTCTGTCACGTCAGATTTTATACTGAGGCTCTCCAAATATAGCAGGGGTACGCGCCGCCGCTTTATGTTTGTAAATTTTACCAGATTGTCGCGTGTAGGGAGGGTGTCGTGGAGGGTTAGGGATTTCAATCCCGGCATCCTTTCGAGTATGTCGAGGAATTTAGTAGGGGTGGGCCTCGTGCCATCCGAGACGTTTTGTATTGAAAGAGTTGTGAGCGGGGACAGGAGGTGTGAGCTCCAGTCAATATCGACACTCGCCAAAGATAGATGGCGAAGTTTTGTAGCTCCAGGAAAGGTGTTTGCATGGATGCGTGGATGAGGATCGTGCACACCCCAAAGCAAAGACGTCGCATCAATATACAACCTTTGCAGCATCGGACCCACCGTCGTACGTAGATCTGTGAACAGTTTATCCAACACTGGGGCCTCTGCGCATCGGATGGTGAGCTCAATTGTGCGCGGGATGTGGGAGATGACAGAAGAGCGAGTATGTTCCGGCATGCGTGATAGGTCATAGACAGAGGAGGACATATGCAGGCCAGCCATCCGCGAGCGTTCCAGCATGACGGCCGTCCACTTTGGATGTTGGATGGGAGGTCGCGTCCAGAGGGAGGGGTCATTAAGAGCTACGCCCCTCCAATTTCGGCATACGTGCGTGACTGCAATCCATGCAAGGTCCATTTTGCTAATGAAAGTGGTCCCGCAATTCGTCCAGTCCATCAGGTTGATGTAATCATCCTGAGTAAACTGGAAGATCTTCGATAAGATCTCCACGGGAAGCTTGAAGATTGGGGGGTCACTATTTCGCCTGGCCTTCAAGTCCACAATAATCTGCGGATGGCGCTGAGGCTCTTCAATCATGAGGATTTTATCTGCTGAAGACAAGTCATCAATCAAATTCGGCAGGCAGGCTGCCACAGTTTCGTTCTTGTGAGTTGTCGACATACACTTCGTTAGAGTAATGGGCTTGTGGAATCGGAGAGACGGAGGTGCTGTCGAAGCAATGTAGTTGTGGTCAAAGATCGATTCGTGTTACACCCTATTAAGTATTATGCCTGAAGCCTGAGGCCTTGAGGTTCGTTGCAAGCCCTGCACGTGCTGCAGGGCAAGACTTCCTTTCTTGTCAACACTTTCACTTGGACATTGTCACATCAATCCACCAGCAATATGATGACCAGAGAAGAGAATGCTGAGTGAAAAAGAGCCATCACAGAGTATATCTTGCATAGAGCTTGTAGAGTCACGCAAAGCGTCGGGTCTGAGGGAGGGAGAATCGAGGCTCAATTGGGAGAGAAAAAAACCCTTGAGTATCAAGTATTCCCACGGGTAGGCCCCCACAAAGCGAATGTTTTGAACCTGCTTCGAACGTCTCCCTTATCCGAACAGCGTTCGCCGATGGATTGTTTAATACCTTTCTCCTTCCTTTGTGTCTACAATAGAAGCGCGTATCTACGCTGCTCACTCCGCATCTGACCTGAACAGGGCTGCCTGTTACCCCTCACAGTTCCAGTGTTAAGTGCAACTTCCAGTACAGTATTGTCCGTGATTCAGATCCTCTGCAACGCCCGCCAAAAAATTGCCAGTAGGGCTCGGGACAGTTTGGAAAGCGCAGAAACTCGGCGTCAGGGCTATTCACACTCAAAACTTGCTGCCTTTCATCAATCTCAAGGCGTTTGCGTGGAATGAGATGGTCGGAATTTCCAACAGCGCAATGCCAGCTTGGTGAAATCGATGGAATGATGTCGCTCGTGGTGGACTATTTCAGTGAACTTGCAAGAATACCAATGCTAGAACCTGCGATTCCCCTCTTTTTCGTATCTTCTGCAAGCAGCTGTCATTGATTCACCATCGCGTACCTGTGTGATATGTCCAGCTAAGTAACGTTAGAAATGCTTCTGGCATCACACGAACTCTGATACTTGTCTGTTATTGTTGTGTGGACGAACAGAATCGTGACTGTCCACAGCAATATGATCATAAAATGGTCTTAGCATCCATACGCTTCGCAAATTCGGATAGACCATGCATATTACACTTTGTGAATCCTATCCGCTATCATAATCTGCTTCCTTCTACTACTGACTTCGAGCTTCTCGGCGCAGACGTGTCAAGACAACTTGGCTGGATCGAATCTTCCTCAGGGCTATCACGTTGACTAGGGGAATGGGACCTCCAAGCAGACTTCAAACCTTCCGGGCACATCCAAGCTATCTGATAATCTTGTTGCCGTCTTTTCAGATACACTTACCGAGCTCGAGTGGCGCTGAGATTCGCAAACGGCCTGTGCAAGGCGTTCAGGGGTTCTCATGGCTCTCTCTCACTCCTGGGATTAACCCTGCGCGCCCACTTGGTATTTTGCTCATTCGCACGGTGAGTTCCATCATCATATGAGTAATGTGAACTTTCGAGTCGGAGGTGTCGGCATTCTACTTTATGCATTAGACCCATGCAAATCTCTTTCATCTCGTTGAATAGTTCATAGTACACAACCACCGCCATCACCTCTGGGCAATGCACAACTGGTCCAGCGACGAGAGCATGACGGGCCAGACGGTTCCATAGTCACTTCAATCTATTATGATTATCTGAGTGGTTGACCTCATGATCATATCACAGCAAGTATGCCCATAGACTGACTCTGCCACGATTTTCTGGTAAGATGTCTTGTCTTCGACGAAAATCATGACGAGATGGCCAGAGAAGCCACGTCAGGTTATCAAAAGAATAAAATGAAGAGGGTACGGGGCAGTACTAAATACTCCTAGCGGGGTTGCTAATACGCCTGAAAAATTGAGGCTTCGCCTGAGAAATTAGGGATACGCCTGAGAAATTAGACATACGCCTGAAAAATTAGAGATTCGTCTTGAAACTTTAGAAAACGTCTTATGACGCAACAAATACGTTGTGGGCCTGAAAAAGGGGCTTTCATGATGACGCAATGAGGATAGGGGGACTGCCACGGGCGCGTCTCCGGAGCGCATACGTTGCCTTTGCCTTCGTGGACATTTCTAGCAACTCCAGCCTCGCAACTTCCTATGAATTGCTGCTGGCTTATATATATTGGATGCAAATTGGATGAATAGATGAACGGAGTTTCAGAAAAATACGAGCATGTAGATATAACACTCCACCCGCCATGCGAAGCGCGTAAAGCTTTCTCTCTGGCAATACTTACGGTAAATTAATCTACTTATACGAGACTCAATTCTGAGGTTCCCTTTCTGGTAGATCCACGAATTAAAGTCATTGGATAAGTCAATGATTGAAGATTGAAATTTCTAAGAAATATGCACGCAGCAGATGTCAAACACCACTCGCCGTATGGAGCGCGGGTGCGCTCACTGTGCCGCTGATTAACTCGATGCGCTGACAGCGTCATGGGTCTGAAAATAGAGTTTATAATGCATACGCAAAGTCGATAGGAGGACTGCCACGGACGCGTCTCCGAAGCGCATAAAGATACGGGCGGGAGTAAGGAGGAGTTGAGGAAGAGCAAGGAGCAGCCGCAAGGCTGCGACGCGCACAAGTTTCTTTATGAGGCTCCTTACTGTTGTGTTTCCGGCTGGTGACAAGTGTTGTGCCTTTATTTGATCTGGCGACGCGAAGACGGGAGCGCGGACAAATAAGCGCCAGCGCGTTGAAATTCCAGTAAAATTGATTGCAGAGTTTCACACCGCAGGAGCAGAGCAGCTGCGAGGCGTCGAACCGCATAAGGCTGCAATTTTTTTTGTGGAGTTCCTGGGCGGCGTGTACCTGTACTCTACAGTATGAGATCTCTTTCTTTCCAGCTGGTGATTGCAAGCGTAAGGGCTATCGGATAAATTGAAATGTCCATGAAACAGAACGTTAGAGGTGTAAAAATTGAATTGAGATTAAATGGAGACATTGGAGGGGTAAAACCCCCACCACCGTGCGGAGCACGGGTACCCTGCTAGTATCAACTAAAAATAGGCGTGAACATCACAGTTGTCCAAATAGACGCCCACAGCTAACAATAGACCGGAGGCAAAAGCCAGCTCATGATACCACTGATACCTGGCCATTCTATACCGCTTGAAACTGCTGGCAGTCCAATAACTCTGCTCTTTCGCATCAAAATTTCTCTATAACCCACGTCACCATACCTCACTCATTCACTTCTCCAACAATATCCGTCAATTCAGTAAAACTGCGGAAACAACATTGTATTCAATATACAAAAGCCCAGTTGAGTGGACAGTCAGAGCAAGCACGAGTAACAAATCTAAGTATGTAGTAGTACATGTCCGACACGTGGATAAAGAGAAGGAAGTGCGGGAGGAACCGTCCGTATTCGGCCTTTTTGAAGTGATAGATACAACCGAGTACAGGGGCTTTTCTGAGGGCGAGGCGCCGTGAGTAGATGGAGATGAAAGTGGAAGATAAGAACGGGTAATAAGAATCAGTATTGTACATTGCCTGGTACTACATTATTTTGGGATCTGAATAACTTTCCTCTTTTCGTGTTTAGGCCAGGAAACGGGTGATGATATTGGCCTCGGTGCTGCTGATGCGGTCCTTGAGGCGAGGAAGATCGGAGGCGCCAACGTCCGTGATATCTGCTAGCAGATACGCGACCTCGCCCTTGGAGTCCGAGTACTGCTTCTCGACGTTGTAGGGCGACAGCGCCTCGTTGACCTGCTTGAGCACACCGGGCTGGTTCTTGTGGACGTGGCAGATACGGATGGTGTTGGTCGCGTCGGCGGGGATGGCGCGCAGGTCGACTTCGGGGAAGTTCACAGAGGCGATCGTCGAGCCGGAGAGGAGGTAGCGCGTCAGCGCGGCGGAGACCTCTTCACCGATCATCTTTTGTGCCTCCTCCGTCGAGCCACCGATGTGGGGAGTGAGGATGACGTTGGGGAGCGCGCGAAGTACGGACGCCCAAGAGTTAACGGTGTCGTCGAAGGCGGCGCCGTTTGAACCGGGCTCAGTGGGGAATACATCGATCGCAGCGCCAGCCAGGTGCTTGCTCTGGAGAGAAGAAATGAGGGCGGGGATGTCGACCACGCGACCACGCGCGTTATTGATGAGGTATGAGCCCTGCTTCATCTTGGAGAGCTGCTCGGCGCCGATCATGTTGATGGTCTCCTCAAGCTCAGGGACGTGCAGCGTCACAAAATCGGATTCGGCAAGCAAGGTGTCGAGGCTGTCGACCTGGCGTGCACTTCCAAGAGGCATGATGTTCACGACATCATAGAAGATGACGCGGATACCAAAGGCCTCTGCGAGGACAGAGAGTTGGGCGCCAATGTGGCCGTAGCCAACGATGCCGAGGGTCTTGCCCCTGACCTCCCAGCAGCCCTTGGACTGTTTGTTCCAGACACCAGTCCGCAGCTCCCAGGAGCGCTCGAAGAGCTGGCGGGAGAGGGCAATGACCTCGGCCATCACCAGCTCAGCTACTGAGCGCGAGTTGGAGAAGGGGGAGTTGAAGACGGGGATACCAGCACGAGCAGCGGCCTTGAGATCGACTTGATTGGTGCCGATACAGAAGCAGCCGATGACGAGCAACTAGCGATGAGATTAGATGTGAGTGAGTCATAAGCGAGATTTCGACTCCTAACCTTGGACGCGGCCTGCAGTACGCGCTTGGTGATCTTTGTCTTGCTGCGAATGCCAATGGCGTGGTATGTGCCGATGCGCGCGACGAGCTCGTCCTCATTGAGAGCCTTGGTGAGGTGGTCTACATGCCAGCCCTGGCCGCGGAACTGGGCGACGGCATCCTGGCTGATGTTCTCGAGGATGAGGAAACGGAGGCCCTCATTCTCTAGGGGGTGGAGGACGCGGGGTCTGCGGATGTCGTCGAGATGGGTGTTGCGGAGACGGTCGTGGATGGTGATGCCCGACGGGGAGGTGGAGGCGGCGACAGTGGCGTGGTTGTAGGACATGTTGGAATGATTTCTGGGGTAGTAAGTAGATGGCAGAGGGGTATTTAAATAAATCAATGTCTGCAAATCGCATAAGCAGCACGCCACATCAAATTTCACAAATATTTCCAGATCTCGGCCCGTAGATCCGCCTGACTCACCTCCTCCTCCTTTACCACCATGGCCCTCTATCTCCTCGACTATGGTGCAGGCAACGTCCAGTCGTTGGCCAACTCACTGACCTCCCTCGGACACTCCTTCCAATGGATCAGGGATCCCGCTGACTTTGACAAGGCAGACAGCCTCATCTTCCCTGGTGTCGGTGCATTCGAAACCGCAATAGCCCATCTCACATCGCGCGGCCTCCTAGAGCCCCTACGCGCCTACGTCCGGTCAGGCAAACCGTATTTCGGAATATGCATCGGAATGCAAGTCCTATTTGAATCCTCAGCGGAGGCTACGTCTCGCGGACTCGGCATTGTGCCCTGTCCTATTGAACGCTTCGACGACGCCGATAAAGCCGTACCGCACATGGGATGGAACGCCGCAGACCTTACCCCCAATCACGACCCAGAAGGCATCTCCCAATCGTCATATTACTACTTCGTCCACTCTTATTGCGCGAAATACAGCCCTACCACCACCAACCCCGCCGTCATTCCATGGATCCATAGCACGACGCAGTACGGACAGGAACTCTTCATCTCCTCTGTCCGCCAAGGAAACGTATTCGCGACCCAATTCCACCCCGAAAAGTCTGGAAAGGCCGGCCTGGCCCTTCTCGACGCGTGGATACGCAAACCACTGTCAGAACACACCCACGCACCCGGCGCGCTGCCGTTCGTGCGCACACCGGCGCCTAAACACAAGCTCACCAAACGCGTGATCGCATGCATGGATGTGCGCGCCAACGACCAGGGAGATCTCGTCGTCACCAAAGGCGACCAATACGACGTGCGGGAGAAGGCCGTCGCGCCCTCGTCGAGTACCACCGTCGAGACCGCCGGCGCAGTGCGCAACCTCGGGAAACCTGTCGCGCTTGCCGCGCGCTACTTCCAGGCCGGCGCAGACGAGATCTGCTTGCTAAACATCACCTCCTTCCGCCAGTCGCCGCTGCAAGATCAGCCCATGCTCGCCGTCGTGCGCACGGCTGCTGAGAGCATATTCGTCCCGCTGACTATTGGCGGCGGGATCAAGGACACGGTCGATCCTGACGGCACGCCCCGCAGCGCGCTCGAGGTCGCGTCCGCGTACTTCCGCGCAGGCGCTGATAAAGTCAGTATTGGCAGCGAAGCCGTGTACGCGGCGGAGCGCCTGCGCGCGGACGTTGCCGCGGGCAAGGCGCACGACGCGAGCAAGACGGCGATCGGCAGCATCGCTGCTGTGTATGGCAAGCAGGCTGTTGTCGTGTCCATTGACCCTCGTCGCGCATATGTGGATCCTGCTACTTACGATGGCCCTCGCAAGTCGGAGCTGGTGTACGGCGCGGCGGATAGCCCCGTGGAGAGTGAGCGCGGGCGCGCGTGGTGGTACCAGTGCACCGTATCCGGCGGAAGGGAGAACCGGGACCTGAGTGTGATTGAACTAGCGAAGGGCGTCGAGACGCTTGGTGCTGGTGAGATCCTCGTGAACAGCATCGACCGGGATGGTACCGGTCTGGGTTTCGACGCTGCGCTAGTGGGCATGATCAAGAAGTCGGTCAAGATCCCGGTGGTGGCGAGCAGTGGTGCTGGCACAGCGGGACACTTTGTGGATGTGTTTAGGGATACAGATGTTGAGGCTGCGCTGGCGGCTGGTATCTTCCACCGTGGAGAGGTTGAGATCCCGGATCTGAAGAGGACGTTACGGGAAGCAGATATCAATGTCCGTGCTGACTGACCCCTCGCTGCAAGTTGAAATAGCTTCTATCTATATACCTAAACACTCTGGATATCGTTCTTGATTTGTGGCGTCCAGAGCCCCTTTTTTTTGTTTTTTGTTTTGATTCAATGTTTATACCCTACTGTGGCGAGCCATATGGTGGGGTATTCTACTCAAGATCGGACTGGGTGTGTATGTAAACGCGTAGGTAGTGAATGTGCAACATGGGTGAACCTGCATCTGCAGGTTCGGAGTATTTGAGTTGTCCAGAGCCCCTATTTGTGGCATCGTCGGCTAAATAAGTTTGTGATCGGCAGACTTTGAATTCGGCAACTTACGATTCAGTCTATGTCACTGATCTTCCACCTGTGATGAATCCACGAATCGATTGCGAATCGACAGTTTTGAGCCAGTCAAGTCAGACGGCTGTGCACTTTAGGTAAAGACGAATGCATTGAACTCCAATCAAATAGGAGCTGAGTAATTTCGCCATCCAGCTGATAACAAGACAGAAGGAGTATGGTTTTCACAGACGAAGAGGAGTACAGCGACTCCGACGAGGTACGTGAGATACAGGTTGTTACCCAATGATCGACAAAGTCTTACGGGCTCCAATTCTGCGTGATATAGGACATCATCACATACAGACCGCCAGAAGGGAACGCATGCTATATCAATTTGCTCCCAGACGACGTTCTTGTGGAGATCTTCAAGCTAGTGTACGAGTCCTGGCCAACCAAAGAGCACAGACAGCGGACTGAAATACGGGTCTGCCAGCGTTGGCGTGAACTCATTATCAACACTCCGCTGTTGTGGACGAGAATCTACCTTCCAAATGTGTTCACCGGACCATCGTACGACAACGCGCATAGCTTCGAGCGCTCGAGGGGCGCTCTCTTGGACATCATTGTTAGGCAAATTGGCGAAGAGACGGATGAAGAGGGCGAGATGATTGACCGTGTCCTTGTCGAACATCAATCCCGCATCCGACGCCTCACTTTCCTGTCCGGATCCGAGAATTCCGTCGCATATGTACTCGCACACTGGAAAAGCGAGGACACGCCACATCTCACTGCAATGCATCTAAACGTATCGCACTACAGGTTTGCCCGTAGGAATCTGGACTATGAAAACTTTTGGGCGCAGCAGTTGGAAAAGTTGGGGATAGGGTTTGTCCGTGCATGGCCGGGTCTTTCGAATCTCAGGACCCTCATTCTGGACGATATTGATGTCCGTCGCTTCCCTGCGTCTGCCAATTTGCGTGTGCTGCAACTTGGCGCCATCGAGCTGACGGTGAAGGAGCTTCAGGGAATTTTTGAGCGCTTTCCTTCGCTGGAGACGTTGACTATCCAGCAGCTGTCGCCCTTGACTGGCACACGAGCGCGACTCGTTGTTCCTGATGATACAGTTTTGCGCGCACCATCGCTTCGTAACCTGGGAATCGGGTCGTTCCGTCGACATAGCACAGATTGCAAATGCGGTTTGGTTTACTTGGCCGCGCCAAACCTGGAATATCTCGAACTTCAATGCGACCCCGCCCTCCTGGCGCAACGGCATTTCGCTGTCCTTTTAAACCCAGATAAGGCGCAAAATCCGCGCAAAATCCGACTAGCTATGGGCTATAGAACCGCGCTGGTCACTGACGAAGTGGCCGAGTTCTTAAATAACCTTCCCAGAAAGGACGAGATAGACCTGGAAGCGACATGGTCTGTTGGCCCTCCGGGATACCATGACCGCGTCAATGCGCTGCTTGAATCAACAATGGGCGTGCGGTCTCTCACTATCGACTTTGCGTTCATGCGGGAGTACGGGGGGATGCGGCCAAAGAGACCACACACCAACGACTTCATACAACTCTTACACGAAGGGAAGAAGTGCTCGCCTACCTATGTGCGCGGCCTCACTGACGGAGCAGACGAGATGTCGTATCAGGAGGTGGATGACGCTCTGGATGGATCGGGAGTCGAGCTACTGCGCTCGCCTGTACCTGATTGGCTCGTTCCCAAATGGAACTCGTTTTCCGTGGACACATATGACGATCATAACCAGGATGAAGATAATGAGAGTGACTGATACTTGGAGAGAATCATCTTGCGTATGCGTCTTTGACGAAAACTGTGGAGTAGCGAGTCAGTTAAATTGCGATGTATCTGTGTCTTGTTCAATATTTCACTAGACTAAGATGGTCGCTTATTGATCTTGATTGAGCTGAAATTGGACAGGGAATGTATGAGAAGTTGTGCCTTATGGGCGCCTATCAACGCAAATCAGCCGACTTGATCTAATGGTGAATTGTTTGTTTATTGCCACGAAGCAGCACGTCAACCAGACGTCAACTTGAACATGCGGTTAGCTCGGTCGACTTCGTTCCACCTTAGCTGAACATCCACTTCATTATCATCATGTCATACAGCTATCCCAAGCCGGTTGGGGCTCAGTTTATAGATTTTGGAGTAAAAGTAAGCACTTTAACGCAAGCCAGACTTTTATTGCTCTTCTTCGGTCTCTTCCTGACCAGTGACGATCTCTCATCCTTTTGGCTCAGGCACCATCCAGCTTGTCCTTTCTGTTCGACAGCCCGCGCGACACCCAGTCAATCCTCTCAACCGAGGAAGAAGAATGCCATATCAACATCCTCACCGAGGACATTCTCCTCGAGATTATCTTCATGCTGCTATCCAACTATCCTAAAAGTCATCATGCCCACCGGACAATAATGGCCGTGAGCTCGAGGTGGCGGGAGCTGGTCATCAAGAACCCTCTATGCTGGACGCACGTCAATATTGGCAGCAACATATATCCCACTGTCATGTCGTCTTTTACGCGCTCTGGCCCGGCACAGCTGGTCGATGTCACGATGGACTTCCACACTATGACAGCCAATGATGTGTCCGTCCAGGAGGCGTGCTCTGTGACAATGAAGCACCACAACCAAATTCGTTCCTTAGAGGTTCTCAATCTCCCCCATTGGATGACGTTCGCCTATTTCCTGGAAATCTGGAAAAGAAATGGAACTACAACACCCAATCTCAAGATCATTTCCATAGCGGCAGCACATCGCCACTCCAACCTGGAAGACATCACTCTTCGTGTCTTCCCCAAGGACGATAACAAGTGGTTGGGTGCTATTTCCGTCGAATGTTTGACCCTAATGTTCTTCAATCCGTTTGTCCTCCCTCGCATGAAAAACCTCAAATTCCTAGAGATGAGCACAGTAGGTGTGCCCAATAATGTTCTGGGGCATATCTTCGACGCGTCTCCTCTACTGGAAACTCTGGTGATTCATCAATATGAAGCCCATGGCCACCAGAACCATTCTACCAACCATCCAATCATAGCACCATCACTTCGCTACCTTGCTATCGGCAATAGCAAGAAATGCCTCTCGGTCGAACACACCCGCGATGATTTCTCCCGTCTATCTATTCCGAATCTGGAAGGACTGGAGGTCTTACATTGCAAGTGGTGCACACGAAGGTTTCAACATCTTGGGAATCTCCCGAAACTCCGGCGCATACGAATGCGCGAGTTTGACTACCGGGATATCGAATTTCTTGCCTCTTTACCGCCAACAGTGACTCTGGAAATTGTCCGAATGCCAACGACATCGTTTGATGTGCCGGAGGTTCTCAATCTTTCCAACTTAGCATGCATTATCTGGAACTTTGAAGACAGAACTTACGGATTTGAAGCTCGGACTAGCTTCAGGGGGATCTGGGATATTGTACGAGGGACTAGGCAGCGGGCAAACGCCCCTACGATTATGGTCATTCCACCAGGGAGAGAACCACCCAATGATGTATTGGCCATTCTTGGAAGTAATTTTGTGATGCGGACCTCAAGCAAATGGGAGCCGTGGCTACTTAAAAATGGAGGCCTTGATTATGACTTGCATTGAAACGGTCAGCCTTTTAACAGCGATTCGTCGTGACCAAGATAGTTATTAGTCATTCTTCGAGATCAAACCCATGGATCTGAATACTGGTGGGCGCTTGTTGTAGTGATCAGTACATGCAATCAAATGATGGCTTGATGGGCGGCAATGGCCTATTTGACGAGTAAGAGCGGGTTAATAGCGCCATTAAGTTGCGCCCTCGTGCATGACGTGGTGTAGTTTAAAATTGCAAAGTACCATAAAGGTATTGTTTAACGACCACGCCCGAGCCCCGACCCTAAGGAAGAGTATCGGCCAGCAAGTGTCTACACAGGAGAACTCAGGAGCACGTGTCAGCGCTCGTCGTTTAACTCTAGTTGATCTCAGGAGCTCTAGTCACTTCCTCTGTTTTTCAAGTTGTCACAGTGCTTTAGCTATCCCGAACTGGAGGTAATGGATTTCGGGGTACTTGTGAGTTGTCATTACAGTGTCTATAGACCCTTACTCTTGCTGAATACTTCAGGGCCCAGGATTCGTCCTCGGACCCAACCTTTCCTCTCGTAGGCGGTGACCATGGCGAAACCGACTCAACTACCACAGACGTGGGGCCAAAATGTTACATCGATGTCCTCACAGAAGACATTATCCTTGAAATTGTCTTCATATTATTACACGAATACCCCAATAGCCATCGCGCTCGTTGGACAATAATGGCAGTGAGCCGCAAGTTGCGAGAACTTGTTATCAGGAACCCTTTGTGCTGGACGCACGTCGATATTGGAAGCAATATCTACGAAACCACCATGTCGTCCTTCCTGCGTTCCGGCCCCACACAACTGGTCGACGTAACGATGGATTTCCGCGCCATGCTAGTCAATAGTGTGTCCATAGAGGACGCGGGCGCGGTGACCATGAAGTATCATGCGCAGATTCGTTCCCTTGAAATTCTCAATCTTCCTGACTGGAAGCAGATAGCCTATTTTCTAGGAATCTGGAAAAGAAATCAAATCACCACTCCCAATCTCAAAACCATCTGCATTTCTTCAGAATCTCGCGACTTTAAACCAGAAAGCATCACTTTGGATGTCTTTCCCCACTATGATAATCATTGGCCCGGTGCTGCCACTGCGGAATCACTGACTCTATCATTCCTCAACCCATTCGTGCTTCCGACTATGAAGAATCTCACGTTCCTGGAGATGAGCACGGCAGGTCCACCAACCAACATTCTTGGGCACATTTTTATCGCCTCACCTCTGATAGAAACCTTGGTACTTCATCAATACGAGACGGACGATCATGAGGACGGTTCTTCCCTGTACCCAATTATCGCACAATCTCTGCGGTACCTCGGCGTCGGTAGTAACAGGATATCCCTGTTTGACGAGCCGCCCCGCGATGACTTCTCCCGTCTATCTGCCCCAAAATTGGAAGGTATGGACATCCTCCACTGTCGTTGGGGTACAACAAGGTTTCAGCACCTGGAGATTTTCTCAAAGCTCTGTCGCTTTCGCATACACGAGTTCGATTACGCCGACATAGACTTTCTCGCCTCTTTGCCACCAACAGTGACCCTGGAAATTGTACAGATGCCACAAGCAATTTATTATGTGCAACACATATTCGATCTGGCCAATTTGGAATGCATTGTCTGGTCCTTTGAAGACCAGATGTACGGATTTAAAGTGCGGATCGACTTTGAGGAAATCTGGGATATGGTACGGGTGATACAGAAGGAGGTCAAAAGTCCTACTATAATGTACATTCATCCAGGAGAAGAGCCACCCAGTGATGTACTAGCTACTCTTGGAGGCAAGTTCACAGTGCGCACGTCGGGCAAATGGGAGCCGTGGCTAATTAGGCATGGGAGCCTTAACTATGGTTTGGATAGAAATAGTGAGTCTTTTAGTAGTAGCTAGTGTCAATTACATGAGGGTCGGTCCCTTTTTCTAGCTCGGCACCTCGCGCCTGAATATGGATGGGCGCTTGTTGGAGTGATTGGTCGTATGATCAAATGATCATGATGGTTTGATGGCTGAATTCGCTTCGCGGCGAACCATTGCAGTCTGTCCTCTTGCCTCCGACTTTTCAAGCCTGCCACACACAGGGATACTCGTGGACTAAGTATCTTTCACTTTTTATGTCATTCAACTACCCCAAGCCTGTCAGGACTGAGATACCAGACCAAGGAACGGTACATAGTGAGCATCAACTAAGCTATTTTCGTTTCCCGTCTCCTCAGCAATGTTTGCTCACCAGCAGCCTTATCGAATGTGGTCAATCCAGAAAGTCTTTCGAAAAGCAACTCCAATCAGGCCTCCCCAGATATCGCGAACAACATACCGAAATGCTTCATCAACAACCTCACTGAGGACATCTTCCTCCAAATATTCCTCATTCTGTTTTCTGATGACCCCAAGAGTCACTCTGCTCACCGTTCGATGATGGCAGTATGTCGCGGCTGGCAGGAAATTATAATAAAAAATCCTCTATGCTGGACGCACGTCGAGATTGGCAGTAATTTGCACCCAGTCGCATCGCCCTTCCTCCGCTCAGGCTCTACCCAGCTGGTGAGCACGACGATGGACTTCCGCACGTTGGCCCACTGGGCGCAAATCTCTTACTTCCTTGAAATTTGGAAACGAAATCAAATCGCAACGCCCCACTTGAAGTCCATTTCTGTGACAGGGATCGACCCCGATTTCCAACCTAGGAGCTTCACCCCCACCGCGGCGTGGCCCAAGTATGATAATGACTGGCCAGGGGCTGCCCGCGTTGAGTCTCTAACACTATTCTCCTTCAATCTTTTCGCTCTCCCCGCGTTCAAGAACCTCAGGTTCCTCGAAATCAGCATCACAGGCGTGCCCACGGACATTCTCCAACACATCTTCGAAGCGTCTCCTCTAATAGAGACATTGATCGTTCGCCAGTACTACATCCTCAGCAACCAGGACTCCTCTACACAAACCGAAATCAGAGCGCCGGCGCTGCGCTTCCTCGGGATCGGTCTCTCCGAAAAGTTACTCTGGGCAGCAGAGTTTGACGATTTTTTTGACATGATCGCACCCAATCTGGAAGGCCTAGACGTTCAACTCTGTCAGTGGTGTAATACCGGCGTGAATAGCCGCCTCACCAACAGCCCAAAGTTCCGACGCCTCCGCGTCCGGGAGGAGTTAAAACACCGCAATTTGGAATTCCTTAAGACCTTGCCATCCACATTGAGCCTGGAGATTGTTCGAATGCCCACTTCCCCAGCCACTATAGAGGGAATCTTTCGCCTTTCCAATCTCGAACAAATTATTTGGAGTCTCGCAGAGGGAATATACGAGGACGAAGTAGAGCAGTGGAAAAACTTTTGGCAGATTGTACGCATGAGGAAGCTCAGCGCGAGGAGTCCTATGATCATAGATGTTCCTGTTGGAGCGAATCCACCTGTCGACGTATTTCACATGCTTGGGAGCACGGTGACGCTGCGACTAAAGGCAAAGAAATGGGATACTTGGCTCCTTGGACATGAGGGCATCGAGTACGACTTTCGCTATCTCGATGGAGGTAGACTACTTATTTGAGCTGGACTTTGTTGGCAATATTCACTCCCAGTAGTTGACTATTTTGCTCATGGCCAAAATCCTACCAGCTTGTCATTCACTTTAGTCACACTTCTTCCATAGGCGAGATAGTTAAACCTAGACCGTTGGTAGTAGGTTCGGGTCGTTGCTTCCTGCAGTGCAGTCAGGTATACATGCACCGTAGGGAAATATATAGATATTCACTTCATCATTGTGTAATGTACTCATTAATTGTGCAGGAGTTGGATACAATTGTAAATGGAAGTAATAGTCCTATTGCGAGGAAAAACGGTGAGTTGACAAATCCAGATTGAACGTAGAAGCAATGAAGTGGTAATGCATCATATTATAAAGCATACAGCTGCAGAAGTCAAACAAGTAGAAGAGGTGACAAAAACCCATGTGAAGGATAGAAGCAAGGCTGTTGAGGGTTGGGTTTTATTGATATATACAATGAGACCTGGAAGTGTTAGACAATGATATACACTGGGAAGGTTTACAAGGCTCCACTGGGCGCCGAAGTCCCAGCAAACGGAAAAGAAGATAGTTTAAACCTCCTCTTCTGGATCGCCAATACCACTCGAGAGAATCGCGAAGTGCGTCTCAGACTCTGGCAGGCACGGCGAGTCATAGATCTTACAAGATCTCGTGTTACCGCGTGCTTTCTTAAGCTGCAAGCTATTGAAAAGGGAATGATCAGCCAGGTACCGCGAAGCCAACGGTTCAGAGTACGCACCGCGTGGTAGAGGCGTGTGCCATGATGTTACCACCAATAGGTTTCTTCTCGTTACCAGCGTAGGGTCCTGCGGCAGCATCAGGACTGGACATGACTTGGTTGGTCACCACGACGGCGATACCAAACTAAGTCGAAGAGCAGTGATATCAGTATCGGGTATACAGAAAGCATTGACCAGGAGGTATGAAAGGTTACCTCGTCGGCAAGTCGCTGTAGGGTACGCAAGAATTTACCCAGATGATTCTGACGTGACGAGAGCTCGCCACGTCCAGAGAAGTCTGTGCGGTATAGCGCCGTACAAGAATCAACAATTAGGAGACAGAATCTAAGAACACCCTCAGTATATGCGCCCTTAGAGTCTTCTGGAGACTTTCGTACCTCGATTCCGACATCAAGGCGCTCGCGCTTGTCAAGAGCGCGTTCTGATGATCGGCATTATATGCTCTTGCGTATGCCACATTGTCTAGCACCTCCTCGCCATTGAGACCGTATCGCTCTGCGACGGCGAGTAGACGGACAGGACGGAATGTGCCTTCGGTATCGATGTATAAGCACTTTCCTTCTCCTCCACCCATATTGACAGGCAGCTGGCAGGTCACTGCAAGAGTGTGGCAAAGTTGTGATTTCCCCGTCCTGAACTCGCCAAATAGCTCGGTGATAGCGCCAGTTTCGATTCCACCTATGAATGAAGACAACCTTGAGGATCCGTATCAGCCATATGTATGGCCAAGGTTCTGACCTCCTAGCAAAGCATCCAGCTGCTTTGACCCAGTAGTGATATGAACGAGCTCGGATCGGCGAGCATGTACCTCGGTGGCACTTTGAAATCCGAGAGGTACAATCTTGTGGGCTAGGGGGTCCAGTATTACGATTAGCCCCTGGCAATACAGGCCAAAAAGACTTCGAAACGCACCTTCCGCCAGAATCTTGTCAGCCTTTTGCTCCGAGATGCCCTTTATCGTCAGCAGTGTCTTCTTGGGCGTAAAAGCGACTGCTTCAACGGTGTTCAACCCAAACTCAGCAAGCTTCTTGATATCGTTGGCGTGAATTCCTGCCTCCTGGAGCTTGTTGACGAGCAGAGGTCCAGCCATCTGGAAATCTTCCTCTTCTTCCTGGGGTTCATTCTGTGATTGGGATGGCTGCGACATTGCGGATGTGTTTGCGGTGTGGAAGCAGACGGATGAGTCAGACTTATGGCACAAGGCGGCGAGGGTGTGGTCAACATTTGTTCCCACGGGAATAAAACGCGTGCGCGTCTTGGTCACGTGTCCGCGTTCTCACCGTGATGGTATGAGAGAGTCTGGACTCTGCACTGTGCAGCGCCTCGCACATATCGTTGAAACTTGCTCTTGACTACAACTTGACCATATTCATCTCCAAACTCTGGGTCTGGCGCGCATAATTATACACGTGCAATGAATTGCTGATTATTCAAACCAGCGTGTCAATAACACATCAGGAAGTTGACCAAAAATTTTCCGTGGGTTATATGGCCCAGAAAACGGCTGAAACAAGCAAGAAACCGGCCATAACAGTGGAAACCTGGAAACTTCTTTAACCCAAGTCATTTTCCACTGGAAACCTGATCCGAAATTGGGGCAAATTTAGTGGGGAAATCACAGGTTTCCACGTTACGGAAACTCACGAAATGTGTGAAACCCAGTAACTTTTTGGTCAAGTTGCTGATGGCCACAGCGGTCTTTGTAAGGTGTCTGGGGAACAAGTTCAAAATGTTTACGTCGGACACATGCTACACTGCGAGTCTTTCTGACGACGTCCTGCTGAAAATTTGTCTAGATTTTTACGAGCAGTGGCAACCCGCGATACGTTTATCAATAAGCTTCATAGCAGGATTTTCACCCACTTGACCCCAGGAGTGACTCCCCAGTTCCGTGTGTGCACCCAGGACGGAACTACGAAGAAGGCAGTGTGCTTCTTTGCCACCCTGCCAAGTAACGTCGACTTGGAACTGTGGGACCTTCCAGGACAAAGTGCCGCGTTCATCACGGATCTATCAAAATCCCTTGGGAACATACGCTCGCTCGTGCTACCCCTTATTCCGCTGGAGTTTCACAGTTGTGATAGGAAGCATGATCCCGAACTGACATGCAAATATGACTTCTACAAGACCATCCCAAATTTTATGACATTTCCTGATATTGTCCGTCAGTATAGACATACCTGGCCTACCCAACCTACATCCGGGTTCTTCACGAAAAATGCGTCCCATTCGATGTGCAGAAAATAAGCTTACAGCCATCATCTGCCATCGCGAACAACAGATATATCATTGTTGACATATCCATTAAGGCGACCCTGATGAATGAACTTATTCAGCCAGACTGGAAGGCAATCATTCAGAGGGCCAGGTGCAAAGCGACGAAGGCAGCAGTGGTTATTCTGAGAACGACAGGGACTTGCACCCTTAGAACATGGAATCTGATGACGATACAGACTCTGACCTCGATTATGTACACATCGACGATGACTTGGAAACGGACGATAATGACATCAGCACAATTGTTCGCTTTAAGACGATGGACAGCTTTTGGCTGACATTCGACGAAAGGAGTCTTTGGTTTATATTACATCTCAGTAAGTATTCATGTGTGGTAATCGCTGTTAACTGCAATCCCACTCCCTTCCTGGGGGAACAGCTGGTCTTGTATCGACCTCATATCGTTTCCTCACCTCTAGACACCTGTGCCTACGGCAAGCTTCTGCATCGTGCGAACCAGATTGTGCCGAATATTACTCCTGCGTACTTCCTTATAAATCTATGTATTGGCTATTAGATGATATCGAGTTGTGCAAAAGTTACCTGGAAGCGTGTGAACATATCTATATATGGTCATTGAGGCGTCCACCGCACAGTGATCGGATAATGCAAACACAGCATAAACATTCCGTACATAAAATTTATATCACCTATTTGATATCGCCAGTTGAAATGAGAGTTCCAACTCTTTCCATGTCCTAGCCAAGTTGTTGATTGAAGGACATTGTTACTTCTTGCTATCTGCTTTCTATCTCAGGTCCATATAACTCGAACACGTTTATAGCGACCATATCCTGCTTACGCACTGACTCTGCGTTCGAGATAGCGCAGCCATATGAATGGCATGTGAGTGTCACACACCAAGTTCTTTGAGCGCATCCCAGGCCCAGGATCGGGATCGTCACTTTCCTCCAAAATTCAAGCAAGAAATAGCATTTTTGCTGCTTTCTGCTCCTTGAGCTCAACACCTGCCGTATACCTACTCCTCAATGATGATATTATGCGCGAGAATTTTTTTCTACCTATTGCTGGTGCGAACTACTTATTAGGATAACGAGACCGCCCGGCTTTCTTGACTCGCCTTTTCTCTATGATATGGAAGACTTGACATATGCATTAGTTAAGAGGCATGTCTTACCGGAACGAGACGAATGAGGACGCTGAAAGCCTCTCATGAGTCATGATCAAGTAGCCGGATTTCGCGCTTGAAGTCGACGCCGCCCATCCTTCGACAGCTATCATTGGTAACGTATCATGTGCCCGTGGACTCCTTTTTCTGCATCGCTGAAGTGGATCGCATTCGTCGCCTAGCCATCCGTTCTTGGTGTACTATCCAGTATTGAGTCATGCATAATCATACCACCTTCTTGGCGTCTCCAATCCCCGTTTCTCCAATGCTTGAGTTCATGTATTTAGAGTTGCAAACCTGGATTATGCCACTTCTGATTATGTGCTCGTCGGTCTGTCATGTTTTCCACGCATGTGGGGCTACTTTGGAATTCCTATTAAATGAACCTAAAAGACAGGGATATGCTTTTGTGATATTCTGACATCCGATCTTGAAACTGAGTACGAATAACCGCGAGACGCTGGCGAGACGTGGTTGTTGACAAAGGAATCGGGTCATTGCGTTCGACAAACAAATTGTCTGAGCTTTAAAACCCCCAAATCCCTTTCAAAGGTATATCACGGGTCACATCCCTACCCGCATCTCGTCCTTGCCTGCATCTCATCCTCTACTCCTTCTCCGCATTTTTCACTGTTAGTATTCATCTACACTCTTGAATAATCTGACTGATTTGTTGCCCTTTGTTTATGATCAGCCTCTTTCTCCGTTAACCAAGCAGTCGAGTTTTCGCGAATATGGCCTCGATAACCCTTGACACAGATCCTAAGGAGGTACGCTGTGACGCGATGCCGTTGTATTGTTCAATGAGAGTTAAATTCTACCTCTAGAATAGAGGGGATGGCATCCCTAGAATTCGTGGGCCAGCTCTTGTACGGGTTTACACGAAGACTAAATCCATCAGCGATTTGCCAGACGATGTCCTGACCGAGATATTTCTGATCTTGTATGCTTATTGGCCATCGGAGCACAAAAAGAGGTCGGAATTAGGAGTATGTCGCCGGTGGTACAACGTTATGATCAGCATGCCACTGCTTTGGACGTGTATTCATGTTCCACGAAATGACGCTGCAGATGGAGAACCTCAACACCGTCTCAACATTATATCCTTCAGTCGGTCCCGGAGTGCTCTCCTCGATGTGCAATTCTCCCGTACGCGCAACCTAGAGGAACGCGATTGTTCCTTGGTTTTCCGGAACGCTTCTCGCATTCGGAGGCTTGAGGCGTGCTTCGTAACCAGGAAAGCCTTCCACGATATTTTCAACGGGGACTGGGAAAAGCTTCAGATGCCAAACCTCCAGTCGCTCATTATCTATCATTGTGCCCTTCCGTACGGTTTCGAGTATGAAGACGAAAGCGACGACTTACGCCCTCTCATTATTCGACCTTGGCAAGGTATGGAGGCTCTGCGTAACCTTCAACTCGACAATTTCTACTTTGCAAAATTTCCTCCAGGGACAGGAGTGCGCTCTCTATCAATAAATTCAAATCGAGTGGGCTCCTTCATGCTGAAGAAAATCTTCGAACACTTTCCATATCTAGAAACCCTCAGCATCTACGACTTCGAAATTCCAAACGCTGATGAGGGTGAACATCTTGGGCCTCCTATTAGCGCACCTCACCTGCGCAACCTAGCGATCGGTAGCTTCTGTCCGCACAATAAAAAATGCAATTGCGGCCTCGAGCTATTGGTTGCTCCAAATATCGAGATTGTGGAGTACCACGGGACGCGCCGCTCCCTTCTCAACAAAGCCCATACCGCGATACTAGTCAAGTCCGGGGGGGAGAAGGCACGAAGACTGCGAGTATGCAATCAACAGCGGTCAAACGAGAGGGACCTACTCTTTTACTCGACCCTCTCCAGTCATATCGATGTGGAGTTTGCGGAGCTCCCTGGCGACAATGCAGGCTTTATCGTTGAGCTTCTGAGCTCTTTGGGCAACCTGCACTCCCTCACGCTTGCACTATATCCATGTGTCGACAACTTCGATCGCGAGCAGGTTTACCAAGATAATATGCTAAATCCCACCAATTTCTCGGAAATTATACGCCAGTTCAAGCCCGTGTTAGCTTGTCCAACATATATCCGAGTCTTCGATGCCAGTTTGATTGCGGAGGACGTCAAAGACATCCTCGGGCAGAATCTGACTATCCTGGTGTCGCCTCCCGTGAATAGAGATTGGTTTTGCTATTGTGGCCACATCATCTATACTCTTCATGACTGGGATGAGCACGACCGATATTGGCGAGACCTGGGCCCCTTCTCCGGTGATGACGACGATTTTGAAGACGAATACTGGGACGAAGACGGAGACGAGTATTTTGGGGAAGATGACGACGAAATTGAGAATTTCGACAATCAGATATAGGAGAAGGTAGCTAGATTTCCAACCAGTCAACCAGTGTTGTACTAAATGTTATAACAAATGGCCGAACTAGTGATGACTAAAGAACGCCCTGACCGCTCGACGCGGTGATATTGAACACAAAGAAATCATTTTAGTAATTGCACCAGTTGAGTACATCGTCAACGCAAGGTTCGTCGTAATACGACACAGATAAACAGTCCGGCAGTTTGCTTTACCCGATGAAGCGCTTCTGGTTGTTCGACGCGGAACGACAACGGGAGGAGAGTTTCCACGAAGCCCTAGGCCCGCAGCGAGATCTGTATAGGTAGCCTACGCGTATTTCCATCGTTTTATGGCTCTGCGTCATGTTCATCCAGTTGTAGAACGATTTTGACGAAAATGGAATTAGACGCCTGTGATACCAACAGAAGTTTTTGCATATAATGGGGGAGGACCGCCTCTATCGAACATAGATTCGCCATCTTCGAGAGAGTAAACTGACATTAGGACGAAGATGTGCACGCATATGCTCCATACTGATATCGGTCTGGTTGGAGGGATCCTAGGACTGCACTTGCCTCCTTCATCAGGAAAACTCCAGCCGTCTGGCACGTCTGGCGCCAGACCCACCAGACCCCGCCAGACCGGCTGGAGTTTTCCTGATGTTAGCATATTAAGAAAGTTTGAGGAGTGAAGATGTGGGGTTGAGTTTGTATCTCCAAATTAAGAAAGGACGGTAAATTCACGGGTTGCTGTACGTGACTGATAGGCTCAAAGATAGGTAGAAAGCACAAGGTGTACTGCCGTTGAGCGAGACGAGATACACAAACGACTTCTGAGGAGCTGCAAACACACATTGTCACCCCTCAAACTCAGACTTTATTGATTTTTCTTTGCTTCTTCTTGACAACAGGGGCCTCCTCCTCCTCGTCGTCGTCGAAAATGGTCGGCTGCTTCGGCAGAGCTTTCGTCTTACCCGTCCGATTACTACTTGGTGCTCCTTTCTGGACCTGGGGCGAGGCCAGCTTTTTCTGAGCTTTCCCTGCAATAGCCAGTCCATCGAGATCCTCCGCCAGCTTCGACACGCGCGACTTCGCAGGTGGGGCTGCCGCCTTTGTGGCTGGAGGCGTCGGCTTGCCTTTTGAAGGTGCAGCAGCAGCGCGTTTGCCCTTGGGAGTCTTCGCGTCGTACGGGTCGTCGTAGACGTCGTCGTCCCCATCCTCCTCGCCGCTGTTTCCCGTGGCATACCCGTCACTGTCATCGTCTTCTTCGACGTAATCTTCCTCATCCTCGTCGTTTTCGTCATCATCCAAGGCGCTCGCCGTGGCGGCAGACGGCCCCGCGCTACTCTCATCGTCCATTTCCGTCTCCGTCAACTCCGCGTCCTCCGTGTCGGACGGCAGCATCGGCGGGTCTGGCACGAAGGCGCGTTTCTCGATAATAGGCTGCGGCGCGACGCTGGATTTTCTCTTTGGCTGCGCCTTAGAGAAGATCTGCGGTCCTTTTCCCTTCTTTGAGGCTAAAGGGGAAGGAGATAGGGACATCGATCGGTCGTGTTCGTCGTCGTCGTCATCCTCTTCTGCGCCTGCGTTTTCGTCTTCTTCGCCATAGTCCATCTGGAGTGTACATGCATCAGTCTCTAAATCGCAGTGGCATGCGCGCCGGCGACAATTCCCTGCTTACCAGGCTCATCTCGATGTCCTCCTCTTCCTCTGAAAAGCTTTCCTGAACGACTGGCCGCCGGCCACCCTTGACAGGACTCCCAAACAAGCCCGACTGGTGGAGCATGTCGATCTTTGCGTCTGTCTTGGACTCGCTCTGCTCCAGCTGCACATCGACGAGCCGTGAGATCAGACAATAGGTGATTTTGTAGTGCAACCAACCTCGCGCATAAGCCGCCTCGCGTATACAGCCTCCATGTGCTGCATGCGCTCTTCCATCTCCTTGATGACCTCTTCCCGTGTCTCGGCTTCGACCATGGCGCAGCGCATCTCGGACTCGAAGAGCTATGAATTATTACGGTCAGTGAAACAGTCAATAATATCAAGGGGAAAAAAACGGACTTGGTACCGTAGATGCTCTATCTCGTCAAACAGGGCATCCACGAGAGGGTTGATGGGGTCATCGTCATCGTCCCCCTCGTCATCCTTGCTAGGTTCCTGCGGCTCATCCTCTGTACGCAGACGGTTAGCACCACGGAAATAAAAACAAACAACGAAGACAACACGCAGCACTCACCTTCACAAACCTCCAGAATCGCATCAACCTGCTTCCTCCCGGACTCGTGCCCGCCCATCGAGATCGTGACCTTGCGCGTGTACGGGCGCGGGCGGATGTCCGGGTCCTTCAGCGTCAACGGGCCCAGCTGCTTGATCTTCTTGCCCTGGGAGCTCCCGGGGCCGACGGCGGGCACGCGGTGCACAGGCGCGGGCGCGGGCGTGACGTACACCTCCCGCGCGAGCGACGCGAATTTCATGACGTGCGAGTTCTCGTCGTAGCCTGTGTCGTACGGGTTGACATTGACGATCATGACCTAGATAGGTGGGCGTAGGCATACATAGTTAGCCGTTATGCGAGAATGCTTGTACTTTGTTGGTGACTTACAGTCCTGCCGTC
Source organism: Psilocybe cf. subviscida (assembly GCA_013368295.1). Taxonomy (NCBI): domain Eukaryota; kingdom Fungi; phylum Basidiomycota; class Agaricomycetes; order Agaricales; family Agrocybaceae; genus Psilocybe; species Psilocybe cf. subviscida. The sequence goes on along the minus strand of JAACJJ010000056.1, from coordinate 3,868,094 downwards.
TCCTACAAAGTAATCCATGAGCGCCTCCGTGAGCTTGCTGTGCCGGAAGGGAACGACGGCGAGCACCTTCTTTACGTCGCGCGTGTCTACACGGCCGTCTCTCGCTGCCTCTTGCGAGAGGCTCATGGCGAGCTTGCGCTGGTTTGAGCGCATCACTTCCATGCACTGGCCAAGGACCATGAGCGACTTGTTGATGCTGCCGGCCTCTTTCAGCCTGTCGCCAGTAGTCTGTGTGTGCTTTGTCCGCTCGGAGCCGGCGAGATCAACAAGTGTCAGACGAGATATTTGCAACGAAGTCGGGTCCTACTTGACCGTCAACCGCGTTCTTTTTCATCCGATTCATAAATCAGGACGTACATTTTTCTCTCCTCGATGGCCTCGAACGACTTTGATGATGACCAGACCATGGCTACGACTGCTCTCTTTGTTCGCCAGGGTACCGAAAACACGGCGGTGCAACTGCCCGAGCTTGATGATCGCTTTTGCCTGCGCAGCCGTGCGGACACGGAATTGACGCAAGCCTGAAATGTATTTGCCCGTCACATCCGAATCGGTGCTGTCCGTAGATGGCGAGACACGCAGTGGCAAGGCCTGCCTCGTCAGCAGCAGCGGTTTACTGCGCACAGCCGCCCCGCTCGGTTCGTCCGTGACAGAGGCAAGGAGGTCGTACACCTTCTCGTTGTATACTTCCGCGTACGAGATCCAGATGGTGTATTCATAGTTGCGGTCCAGTTTGATGATGGTCGGGTCGATGTCAAAGTCTGTGTCCATGTCGTTCTCGAAGCCTAGCACGTCGGCAAGCGCAGGTTCTGGAATGGTCGGCGGTGCTTGCATGTCTTGCTCATCTGAGAGCTCGACCCCGTGTAGACGCACAGGGCGGTACTGGTGATTATATTAGTTTCGTTCACAGAGATGATTTTGGTACTGACCCTTCCGTCTCCATGGAGTCCGTCGATGCTGTTGAATATAACATCCAGTGATCGAGGTAAGATGCCTGCAGTTCCCGGCCCCGTTCCACCTTGAACCGTATATGTCTTGCCAGAGTTGGTGACACCATACGTGAACAGAAGTCCATTCTGGCCCGTCAGCACATCCTGTACGAGGGGTAGAGTAGTCTTGGTAAAGAAGTCCTGTTGCTTCGTGTTTGCAGGGAACACATGAGAAAAGGTGTACAAAGAAGATGGCGGCACTGTTGAGAATCGGTACTTGTTCCGCGCATTTGTGGGATCCTGAGGATCGGTCATGTTGACAGTCGTGTCCGAGAGAGGGGTGAGATACGGCGCGGACGTCGATTCGTCATCTTCTCCAAGACGTGGTCGGATTCGCAGATATGCCTGAATAACTTAATCGCGCCTGCTCTCCATGAAAGCAATACCGACACTCACCATGATAGGCTCCCGTGTGGCTTCTACGGCATTATTTGCTTTTACCGTCTTCTTCGCAGCAGGAGCTTTTGGCTTTACCTGCGCTACTGCAGATGGCTCGATTGAGTTGTCCTTGCTCACAAGCGGCTTTCGCGCCGTGGCTTTCTTGACTGGTGCGGGTGGCACAACCTCTGCTACATTCTTGACAGCTGCAGCGCGTGTCCTCGTAGTCCTGGGCACTGTAGTCTGGGCTGCCGGTGCAGCCTTCGCTCTGGATGAAGCTCTCGTGCCCGACATGGGATGCTAGGTCCTAGGAAGATGAAAGGGCTAATTAAGAAAGTCGACACTCGAACACGCCTCGTGATGGGCGCGTTGTGGTCACATGATGGCGAAGTCTATTGATCGTTGATGCAATCAAATCATCGTCTACTCAGGGGCTTACGATAGCAATGAGCACCTCATCTCTTGCAAGCGTCTTAAAACTACATACCACGGCAAATCGATGATCTCAGGCTCTTCTATGAGCTCGTAGCCCACGAGTAGTATGATAAGACCTGAATATATCTGCTTCTGTCTTGAGTCCTTGTTGGTCAATTGGAATACGTCAGCGATAAGGCGCAGCCTCTCAAATCTATTTCAAGTGTCAGCGAAGTGAGAAAAATCATTTGCAACAATACGCCTCTCAGGCGCCATAAAGGTTTCTCTACTTGCAAAACCTATATGCATTCTCTCTGCCTCCCCATATAATATTCGAATCCGAGTACAAATTGCGCGAGACAAGACAAGGGGTGCGCATGGGCCAGCGTTGTGGACGAAGTGGAAATGATGTAGCGAAGCACCGCGTTTGTTTGCGCCTAACTGTCGCAATCTTGTGGCCCGATGGCGAATCAAGGCTCTTACCCTATGTTCTGCAGCATGTTCAAATGCTACCTCGACATGTATTATTGCTCGTTCTTTGCCTACTTCGCCTGGGATGCTCGCTCTCAAAAGCGAGGTTAAAGAGGACCTCGTTTCTCTCACTGAATCTGCCCCAGCGGCTCAGCAGGAACTATCCAACTGGGAACGTCTAGTATTTGCATTCGACATGGACCATGAAAAGGCGCCGAACCCCCGGAGTGCCCAGAGATCTCGGTCCATGAACGCTGCTGGCTCGTCTAATTCTACCCAGCAGCGCCAACGCGGACACACTACCACCGGGGTAAGTGAGTACGATGGCAATGCCCTGCTCGCTGCATCCAGAGCCTCAATGCTGTCAAATGTGCAGGATGCTGCCCTGCTCGCTCAATTCGCCGCCGCTGCCACAGGAGGCGCGCCCGACGTGCAGCATGCCTACGCCAACATGATGGCCGCACAAAACTCTTCTTACCCTTCCATGGGCCCTGCGCCCGGGTTTTATAACAACTTCCTGCACCATAACCCGATGCCTGTCCCGCAGCTCCCGCCCCTATCCTCGCTCGACTTTCATTGGGACCCTACACCCCCTCAGCACCAGCTCCCATCACACCACTTCGGCACGCGGCCACATGCCGACCCAAGCACGGGCCTCGGAGCGAGCAATTTCCTGCAGCCCCAAACGCCCCAAACGCATCCACAGCCGTCGTCGTCGTCGTCTTCCGAGGCGCCCCGAGCCACAGGCCGACGAGGAGCGGCGACCCGATCCCAAACGGGCGAAATGCCGCCACCAGCGAGCACCTCTGGAAGCTCCGAGCAAGGCGAGGTCGACGTAGGCGTACTAACCGAAGAAAAACGTCGCCGGAATACCGCAGCCTCCGGTGAGTTAATTTGGCCGCTGCTATTTTTGAGCTTAGGCGCCCTGACGCAGGACATTCGCAGCACGGTTCCGGGTGAAGAAGAAGCACAAGACGTTGTCGCTTGAGCGATCCGTGACGGAGCTCACAGGTAGGGCGGAGGAGCTGGAGAGGGAGGCCTCGGATCTGCGCCGGGAGAACGGCTGGCTGAAGGAGATTGTTATGCTCAAGGGCACGCGGTTCGCAGCGAACAACCAGGTGCATCGTCAGGCATTGTCCCAGGCGGCCCCAATAACTCTAGCAGGAGGTGCCCCGCCAGCAGGTGGGCCGAGCAATACTGCCATCCAAGAAGAGCCAGAGGAGGAGTCTGATGAGTCGGATTCAGACGGTCAAGATCCTAAGGGGAAAGGCAAAGCTTGAGGCAAGGGTGGAGATTGCCAGGAGATTACCTATATATTTTTTGCTTGTATGTTTGTATGTACTATAAGGGAGCAGCTTTGCGGGTTCATATCAATGAGGACAGAGAAAGTGGGAGCCAAGACTAGTCAAGAATATAAACGCATCATGAAAAGACTTGTCGGACGAAAGCACCGTTCCCACGGCCTCCCACCGATATCGGGACTCTTCCGCTGTTCTCTGACCAACTCTGACTTGTTCCATCCGCCCGACTTTCGCAGTGGCTTTGTTCATTCAGAACTAATAATGTCTTTCGGACGTCCTCCTTCAATCAATATGGGGTTCAAGGTCAGCGCGCCCGACCGTGGATCCTTCCCTTTGGACCACTACGGTTCGTGCCACAGAAAACCTCATCATTTGTAGGTCCATCGAGTTGACTGTGTCAATGCTACGGCAATCCATCAGGAGAATGCCGCGACAAGATGCTGGTCTACATGGAGTGTCTGAAGAAGAACGGGAGCACCTCCAGCCCATGCAGGGCCATGAGCAAGGAGTACCTGGACTGTCGTATGAACAAGTGAGTCGAGTCGCAGTAGTGCCGCTGCAATGTATGTGTGTCGGAGGAAGAGCGCTGGCTGACCCTTGCCCGTTTTCCTTCGTGACAACAGAGGTCTGATGGAGAGAGACGAATGGAAGAATCTGGGACTGTCCAACGTGGACGGTGCCGATGCGGGTGCCAAAGCCAAGGCGGCCAACGTTCCTCAAGATTCCTCCACGACGAGCGCTGGCACAACTCCAGCCAAGAAATAACGCGTGAACGCGTTCGCGAGTCCCCTCCCTACCGCCTACCGCCTAGATATGCTCGGCGTCCGTTCTGTTGGCGCCTATTCAACGAACCGAACGCATCGCTGTCGTTCTGATATACCTCTGATATCACAAGGGACAACACCGTACGGTCGCATGAGGCTACACCTCGTTCCCTCTACTCATTATTTGCTGTATATGCCCGTACCTCATTTGCGTTGCTGTCCTGGCAAAGCCGTCAAACGCCACTTCACACATGCGGTTCTGGACTCGCTATGTAGGGGCCTTCGATGGAGTATGTTCTGGAGGCGATAGTGACCTACATAGACGCTTTATGGCGTGTAGAAATAGGGAAGTGATATCAACAGATCTGCATGCTATATACCTACCCTGTTTTATACTTCTTCGAGGACACCTCACAAATTATTTTGCTTCCACCAACAAATTGCAACAATGGACACAAACAGCCTGCATTTGGCAAGGGAACACAACTATTTTGGGCATGAATTGACTTCGGGCACGTTCGTTGCATCTTCACCTTGACGAGATGACATCAAGTGGACCACTCTAATCGCTACGTCCCGGGTCCGGAGTTCACGCATTAACATAGATACATAGGTACCCAAAATTTGGTTGTGTGCTTGGAGTGGCCAACTCCTTCCGTCGTCGATCGCGATCGCGCAATGAACGTTCCTCAGCGCGAACACCAGAAACCCCCCAACATAAGCCACAACACACTCCTTCGCTCACCAACGGACCACACAGCGCGCTGAAACGTGTGTATTTGCGTGCACATTCGTGCATACGCGTCCGGATCTGACCCACCGCAAATGGTCGTCGGACGGGACTCGGCAAGCGCGCGTGTGCACAGCGCAAATGCACATTATCCATAATCACATCCGAGTCATGGCTGCTGATTCAGTCCGTCGCGGCGAGCAAGGATGCTGAGATGGCCCGACTGCTTAAATGAGCAGACGTGCAGAACATGGTCCTTTGGACTCCGGTGACTTCTTTTCTCTGAATTCCTGCAGCAGTTCCGGGTTGCTGAAATAGCGGCGTATCTCTCCCCCCGCATACCGTTTTCCCCTGCTCCCTTCTGCAATGCTCGCTGTCGCCAGGCTCGTGTGTGCGCTGTCTGTCGCGCTCCCTGCGCTCGCGTATAAAAAAGCCCCAGTGTTTGATGTCCAGGTAAGCTGTGTGGCGTATGGTGGAAGGTGTTAAATTGGTGGGGCTAAGTGTGCCAATCCTTATAGGGACATCGCGGAAGCCGTGGTGAGACTGTTGAGAGCACACTGCCCGCCTTTGCCGCGTACGTCTACCCCGAGATGACATGACAATGATGCGGCGCGTCCTCATAACGAAACATTTATTTCCAGTGCTCTCATCGATGGAGTCACCACTTTGGAAATGGATAACGGCATCACTAAAGTGAGTGGTTTCTGCAGCTGGTACGCAATGGGATAGGTTCACCTGAAGTTCTGAATTTTTTGCTCTAGGATGGCGTTGTGATTGTGTGGCACGATGAAGTTATCACGGGGGACAAGTGCACCGACACCAAGCCTGCAGTACGTCCATTCTGCGAAAAATGTTGTGTACGCGCCTCACAGAAAATAATAGTTCAAGAACGATCCCCTGTTCCCGTACGTTGGCAAGAACCTCGCCAACCTCACCCTCGCGCAGGTGAAGACCCTTGATTGTGGTTCGAAACGTCTCTACAACTTCCGTGAGCAAGCCCGTTTCTCTTTGACCTGCATATGAGCACTTACTGTTTTGCTTGCCGTTGCTACAGCACTCCAAAACACATACCCCGGAGTGAAGCTGTCGACGATGGACGAGCTGTTCAAATTCGTGCAGTGCGCCGACCCTGGGCGCACCATGGAGTTCAACATCGAGTCCAAGATCAATCCTGTTGAGGTGAACCAGACGCGCGGTGTCGATACCTTCGTTTCGCTCCAGCGCAAGGCATTCAGGGCCAGCGGATACAAGCTTTCCCAGATCACTGTAAGCTAGCCCATGGCTCGTTAGCGACCTCGCCTGATGGTAATTTTTGACAGTATCAATCCTTCGACTGGAGGACTCTGATCGCGATGAAGGCTGTCGAACCCGCGCTTCCCACTGCAGCCTTGATTGAGTCAGTAGTGCATAAGAATTCAACGCGGCAGACGCGTGCTGACGTACCAATTTTGCAGCCCAACGACCACCTCCGGCGAGAACAACTCGACGTCACTGTGGCTTGGTGGCCTCCGTCTGGAGGACTTCGCTGGCGCCACTCTGGGCGAGCAAATTGCGTATGCCGCCAAGTCGATCAAAGCAAATGTCGTCTCCAGCGCTGCGATTGAGACAGGAGCGGATCCCACCGACGCCAACTACGTGCCCTTCACCACCGCGGCCATGATCAAGAAGGCGCATCAGCTCGGACTCGCAGTCAAGCCATGGACGGTAGGGGTTTCCTGATAAATTTCTAAATGTCAGTGTATTGACAGCCGTTTGTTTCTGTAGGTCAACCGTCTGAACGTCGCTGAGCAGCTGATGGACTGGGGCGTCGATGGAATCATCACTGACTACCCCCTCCAGGTGCGCAGGCTGGCTATTGGTCGTGGAGAGACTGTTAGCCCCAGCTTCTCCCAGAGCAAGGTGCTCTCGTGCTTGGCCAAGCACATCCAGAAAGTTTAGAGAACAGATTATCATTATTACATGTAACTTAAGATACCTATACTTATACCCACAAGGACAATTGTAATGGAATGTAGACCGTTGACAGTGAGGCTTTGGAGCCCAAAGACATACGACCTGAATCGGGGCAGACAACCAGAGATGTGGCCTTGTCACGAAAAGAACGACCGTTCTACGAAGAGCAGATTTGATTGCGGTCAAGCCAGAGAGTGTTATGTGCAAGGTTGTGGTCTGAAATATAAAATGTTGACAACGAAGCGCGAAGATGAAGACCAAAACTGCAAAGACCAGATGATTCAGTTTTCACGACAAAAGAGTTTGCTTTATCAATACAAGGGTGTTCCCTTCATCGAAAGCAAGAATTTCCATTTATCAGAGCAGAGAGATGAAGGTTTGTGGGAAGGTGAAATGGAACAGCGGTGATTGGCGTTACCGGGACGGAACGGGAAAAGTGTTGTGCGCGCGGCAAACTCCGGTTGAGGCAAGAGAGCGAGGTCGTCGAGGATTTTGCACTGTACTCAACGCCCTCCACCATAATGGCTACCATCCACGCCGTCAAAAAGGCGGTTTCTCTCCCTCCTACCGTCCGCACCCTCGCCAGTGGCGTTCCCTCCACCCCCCTCCTCAACCTCTCCGCCAGGGCCCCCCATGACCCCCACAGCCATGCCCATGGTGCTCATGCCCCTCGCTCAGACGTAGCCCCTGCCTGGGCTGGCGGTGCCTCCCTCTCCTCGTCTGGGTTCGTCTCCAGGACCCGCACCTCAGGTCAGTATCACGCTTTGCGCGCAGAAAAAAGCGTGGACTCATACCGACATTTTGCACCGCACAGTGCCCCCCTCTGGCGCCTTCCAGCAACGCTTCATGCACACCTCTGTCGCCCGCAAGGACGCCAACCAGGTCCCCGACTTCTCCGCCTACCGCACAAATCCCGAGTCCAACCGCGCGCTGTCCTACTTCATGGTGGGCGGTCTCGGTGTCATCTCCGCATCCGCCGCCAAGTCGAGCGTGTCAGAGTTCCTCCAGAGCATGGCTGCCTCTGCCGACGTTCTCGCCCTCGCCAAGGTCGAGGTCGACCTCACCACCATCCCCGAGGGAAAGAACGTTATCATCAAATGGCGCGGAAAGCCCGTGTTCATCAGGCACAGGACCCAGAGTGAGATTGACGAGGCCCGCTCCATGGACTGGAAGGCTTTCCGTGATCCCCAGCCCGATGAGGACCGTGTCAAGAAGCCCGAGTGGCTTGTTATGTTGGGCGTCTGCACCCACTTGGGATGTGTGCCCATTGGTGAGGCTGGTGATTATGGAGGATGGTGCGTTGTGCTAGTTTCTCCATCTACGACTCCTTCTGAGCAAACTCTTTTCTGTTTCTAGGTTCTGCCCGTGCCACGGTTCTCACTACGATATCTCTGGACGCGCTAGGAAGGGACCTGCTCCTGTGAGTTCGAACAAAAAACAATTTTTATCATCGTTCATACTCACATTTTCCCCATTAGCTGAACCTCGAGGTTCCTCAGTATGAATTCAGCGAGGGCGATGAGAAGCTCGTCATCGGTTAATTGCGCATATATACTAGAGGTCCTATATTATTAGAAGGGATCAATGGAGTTTCGTTGCAGTCCTTTGTGAAGTTTGAAGGCTCGGGGAGTGCAAGTCAAGTGTTGAATGTTGATGGAGTCTTGCGCATCTCCGCCTGGCTTGAGAACGCGCCCAGAGCCAACCTAGAGCGCGCCTTATTGACCGCCTTCCACCGGCGTCTCCAGACGTTAACGTGGTCATAGCCACTTTTGTATGTTCTACTCACGGTAGTCAGTGTCTTAAATATGCGCCTGTGTAAACATTTCCCTCCTTGTTCCTCTTCTTATCACACCTCGAAGACCAAAGTCTCTAAAGCTACTGTCTAATCGCAAACGATTTCAACCATGGCAAAAGTCCACACTCTAGACCTGACCGCACTGGTCAACCTCAATGGCCTCTACATGCTGGGATACAGCTTTCTCTTTGGGATGTGTGAGTATCTGCTGGGAAATATCTCGCAGCCCTCGAGTCTAACAAACAGATGGTGTCGTCTCAACCTTAACAGCTGTATGGGTATCGTTCTTCGGAGGCAAGCCAGATATCTATCTGCCAATACCGCAAAGCAGGATTACTGATTTGGGCTGCAACTGACGCCACAGGTGTAATCGCGTACAAATCTCTTCGTGCGTCGTTGCCTCTACTCGTGTGAGACCTCCACGTTGACGGCGCCCTTTTCTTGCTCTCCTCCACGTATTGATTAGCACGACACCAATTCGGCGCCCTCCAGCACAAGACCTTCCCCATCTACTTCCTCGTGTCCATCTCGCTCTCCAGCGCGCTCCTCGGCACATGGGTCTTCAGGCACCCTGACGTCCTCGACTACCTCGCGAAGCCCTGGGTCGCTGATGTCTCGCAGGTGTACGCCCTCGCGACGGTGTGGCTGTCCCAGGCCAGCAATTACTTTGTCGTTGGGCCTATGACGAGCAAGTATGTTTATGATCTTCTTATGATGCTCGTGTAAATGTGTATGTTGATGAGGTACAATTCGTGATTTTAGGGTCATGTTCCGCAGGCAAAACCAGGAGAAGGAAGAAGGCAAGAACTACAACGATGCTGGGGTAAAGTCATCCCTTTCAACGGTGCCATATAGACGATCCTTATTTGCATACAGGTCTCTGCCGAGATGAAAGCGCTGAATCGCCAATTCGGTTCTCTGCACGGAATCAGCTCCCTCGCAAACCTCTTCGCCGTCATTGCTCTTGGTTTCCACGGTTTATACATTGGTAGTGCTGGAGTCAAGGGTTACTAGTTCCAATCGTCCCATTCGTAGCACCTCTAGCGGCCGTTTCAGCACAATGAGCGAGCAAGAAAGGGCCACGAACATTTTGGGCACTGACATATTTTCGTGATATAATGAAAGCAGTTTGAAAAGTACAACATCTGAGCAACGCAATAACACACCGTCCCGTCGTCCTATCGTAATCATGCCCCGACTGAGTCCAATTCGGGCACGTATCCCTCTCTGAGGCTCCGTTCTAGCCTCCTGACTTCCTCGATGGAAGTCGCCTTTGCGATGGCTGCCTTGACCTTCTCTTGGTCCTCTTTTGACATCAGACGACCCGCTTTGCCGGCGGTAGGCGCGGCCTTGGGCTCGTCGATCGTCAGGGCCGTCTTCGTCGAGTGCGTCGACACAGTGGTCGAAATAGTCGTCGCCAGCGCGGTGGGGAGACCCTCCGGCGTAACGAACAGCGCCTTTGCCTGCGCACGCTCCTGGAATGATGCAACTCAAGATTTCAGCCCTGGGCGACTCGCAGCAACAGCGGGAGGACAAAGGTGCAGGTGAGCGCACCTTATCGCGGATTCTCTGGAAATCTATGACTCTTAGCCCAGGAATTCTCCAAGCAAGCCACTCGCGATACCATTTTTTTTCCGTAACGGGATTGCCCAGCAGTGTGAGGAACTGGAGGTGTCGTAGCTCGCGGAGCGGCTCGAGGTCGCCGAGCTCGACGATGGTGTTGTTCGTCAGCACGAGCGTCTGCAGGTTGGGCACGGAGAGGTGGATGGAGGCGGAGATGGTGTTTATCCGGTTGTTCGCCAGGAGGAGGGTATGTAGGCGCTTCAGCAGGGGCAGATTTCCGAGCGTTACGATAGCATTATCGGTGAAATCTATAGCGTCATGTTGATCCTAGAGCGAGATCCTCGTCAGACGGCACGCATCGGGGGCAGAGAACGCGTACGGACCCTTGTTACACCCAGATTTTCGATGGCCGGGATTTTGTAGCCTGGTGGGGATGTGTGAGTTGGTCATGGGAGAGTGCGCTGGAGGTCTAACCTCTGAGGTCGAGCTGGCGCTCTTTTAGCGGGTTGAGCTGGGAGGGGACCTGGGCGAGGAGCTCCGGGGTGAGCTTCATGGCGGCGAGGCGTGAATATGTAGTTGACGGTCGTGCACCGAAGAGCCCTGCCAAGCAAGCACGCCAGTTTCAGACTCAGATCAACGCGCCAACTCTTCGCCATCAAACTCCTCCTCGTCTTCTCCAGCCATAGACATGCGATCCCTTCACCAGCGCTACACTCTGTATGTTCTCATATACCAGCCATATACCTATGTCTGACTTCGTTTCTGTTCAGGTACACTGAGCGCAATGACACGTATACGTTCGTCCCAGAGGGCGAGGCGCAGTCTTTGACCATCCACCGCACATCTGGCGACATTGTCCTTAATCGTTCGTACGCTTCCCTGGTGTGCGCGAAAAAGTCCTGAATATGCTACACAGCGCCTACGTACACTGTTCCCTTTGCGTCCCAGAGGTCGGAAAAGACGATATATGGAATTTTGGGTCTGATATCCCTGACCTTGTGTGCGTGTTTTGCCTCATGACTGGATGCCTTCATGTTCACCAGGACTGTCCACATCCAGCGGAATATGTAATTATTGTGACAGGAAGGACTCACATTGGCCAAATTATGGGCCACGACGTCTACCGGGCGACGGAATTCGATATCCTACCCCTCGGCGCCGTCTCTACATATGTCCCTCCGCACCCCGTCGAGGCACACCTGCTCAATCTCGTTCGCTCTCACTTCAACAGCGGCAACTTCCTCTTTTCGTACACTTGGGACCTGACGCGTCGTCTGCAAGTCCAGTACGACACAATCGAGAATGACGCTGGAAAGTCTATGTGGCAAGTGGTGAGTTACCGTAACTTTGTTTTCTGTCCCTATTTGATTATTGACACTTTCTTTCTTTCGAGGTTGATGATCGTTTCTTCTGGAACAAGTATGCAACTGTTCAAGTCATGCCAATTCTTTGTCTAACGCTACACTAGGTTTTTACAAACGAAATTCATCGAGGTCGCCACTCAGAACCCAAATGCTGCAGTATGTCTTTTATCTTTCCACCACAGTGCACTGACTGAGTCCTTCTACTTCAGTATGGCTCGTTTATCTTGCCCATTATGTACGGAAGTGGGTAATCTCTCTCATGCCGCACATTCGCATCTCATTCCATATTCGTCCTTCTCAGCATTCGACGCACGGCCAACTTTCCTCCATGGCCGACACATGAACATAATTCTTATAAGCCGTCGCTCGCGTATGCGCGCTGGGACTCGCTATTTCCGCCGCGGAATTGATCACAACGGTCAGGTCGCCAACTTCAACGAGACGGAACAGATTCTCCTTGTCGAGGGACCCACAACGCCTGGCTCGCCAAGGATGAGCGATGATAGCTACGCCAGCAAGCTCTCCTTTGTCCAAATTCGCGGCAGTGTTCCTGTTTTCTGGACGGAGATCAGCACACTGCGCTACAAGCCCGATGTACAGGTCATGGACCTCCCGGAGACGGTGAGTTTCAGCTTTTGGGCGGTGCCTTGGGCAAGATTTTGATTGTTGCTGGCAAGACCCGCGCCATGGAGACCCATTTGAACAGTCTGCGGAAGACGTATGGACACCAGTCTTTGGTCAGCCTTGTGAACCAAAAGGGACGCGAAAAGCCCGTGAAAGAGGCATATGAGCGCTACGTGGCTGAGGTGCGAGCTGGAGTCACTCGATGCTGAAGAAATTTTGGCACTGACATGTGTCGGCGGATAGCTTGACCTGCCTGATGTTCGATATGAATACTTCGACTTCCATCACGAATGCCGCAAGATGCGCTGGGACCGCATTAGCGTGCTTATTGACAGGGTGAAAGATCAACTGGAGCAGAATGGGTGCGTATTGTGTTGTCCCGACGCAATCAACAGTCTAATTATATCTTGTATCGTGGTCTACACAGCTATTTTCAGGTGAACAACGGCGATGCAGCACCCAGGAATGCGCAGATCGGCACGGTGCGGACGAACTGCATGGACAACCTCGACCGCACCAATGTCGTCCAAGCTGCGCTTGCCAAATATACCCTCCAGGTACAGCTGCGGAGTCTAGGCATCCTGGGTCCTAATGATGGTGTCGATGATTTTGAGTCATTTTCGAAAGAGTTCAGAGAGAGTGAGTGCAGCCAGTTGTTCAGCGCAGAGATTTCTTGCTTACGCGTTCAATTTAACTTCAGTGTGGGCTAACCATGCCGATGCCATTGCAATGGCGTATGGTGGTTCTGGTGCCCTCAAGTCGGACTTCACGCGCACAAACAAGCGCACTCGCAAAGGTTTACTGGAAGACGGGTACAAGTCCGTCACGAGGTATCTGAAGAACACTTTCTTCGATGGCGCAAGACAGGTGAGCTTGAGACCCATACAGAACTATACGCGTGATCCCGACTGCTTGACTGCGACTGACATCTTTTGTTCTGTTCTCTCTCCTCGCTTTTTAGGATGGCTTCGACTTGGTGACTGGTGCATGGGTCCCTAGGAAGAATCCGTCGGCATCCTTGTTCCTCGTCACTGACCCTCGACCACTCATCACACGTTCGGTACGTTGCCGACATGCCCAAAGACTCCTGCATAGTGCTTTGCTTACTTTCCCCAACTAGATGCCATCTATTGCGTCGTTCTCGCTCTTCATGATCTGCGCTGGCCTGACCCTCCCCCGTTCGTCTGGTACGTCTGCAATCAAACTCGAGTTCTGCAGCTGTGAGCTCACGTGTAACCGTCAAATTCAGACTACTCGCTCTTCTACTACTTCCTACTATGGTTCATCCTCCTTGCGGCTGCGGTGGCCTTCATGTTCATCCACGGCATCGAATATGTGTCCTGGCCTCGCCTCAATCCTCTTACGGACTTGATCTACTACAACGGTCCTGGGTTCCGTTCGGCACACAACGGAATGGGTCTGAACTACAAAGTCATTCCTAGCTGGAGGCAGCCGAAGTTCTTTGCCAATGCGAAGCGCAAGGCTGCTATGATTGAGAACATTGAGCTCGGAGAGAAGAAGAGGGGATAGTGGTTTCTGCTTGAGTAGAGCGATTGGTTACATAATTTTTATTACTGGTTACGATGTTAGCGCCCGCGATTATACCAATGGGGTTAGATACCACTTACTCTCCTTATACAAGATGTTGTTTAATTACTGTGTGCCACTACCAGTGTCCCTGTAGTTTCGAATCCACATAGACCTGTACTTGGATAAGGGGTGACGCGTGAGAACAAGTCGCGTTCTGAATCATGTGCCAGCCTTTTTTTCTTTGTGCCTGTGGCGGGAAGATAAAATACCCAGGCTGTGTATAGCACATCCATATCACCCTTCAGAGACATACCCACTTGTACACTTATACCACCCTCAAAAACGATATTGTCATGGCCCCCAAAAGAGGATCTCCCGGCGCAGAGGACGAGAAAAACCTCATCAACAACGCTTCGCTCAGCGACGACGACGCTAACAAGCTCACTGTGCTCCAACGCGATCTTGCACGCGTTGAGCTCCTTCTCGGTTCGTTCTCTGTTCTTTTCGGCCCATTGATGGTTAGGCCTGTTTCTGATCTATTTATTTCCTGTCTATAGAGCGTCATGCGCAGAAAGCACTGAAGCCAGTGTACGAGACTCGCCGCGAAGTGGCGAAGACGATCCCCAACTTCTGGCCCGTCGCCCTGCTCCACCACAGCCTATTCGGCTACCACGCGCAGCACAACGCCGACCAGACCGCCTTGGGCTTCCTCGAGGATGTCTGGGTCGAGAAAGATCCCAATGAGCACCGATGCTTCACGATTGAGTTCGTAAGTAGATAGCTTTTCATTGCCACTCGATGACAACGTACTGATCCTATCCGCCTATGTAGTATTTCAAGGAGAACCAGTTCTTCACCAACTCTGTGCTCAAGAAGGAGTACAAGTACATTGCCCCTCCCGCAGCGGCCACAGAGATTCCGGATGCGGAGGGCATTACCCCGTCGATGCTCGACTTCTCATGGGACCGAGATGTCGAAATCTCCGTAAGATATAATGTTTTGGATCCATGAACGGGCTATAACTGATGCACTGCGCACACCAATACAGACCATGAAGATTGACTGGAAGGAGCCCGCGAAGGCCCTGACCAAGCTCTACCCCCGCGAGACCAGCGAGGATGAGGACGAGATTGCCGACCCCGGCAGCTTCTTTAATTTCTTTGAACACCAGTCTGATCCCTCTGAGGTATGTTTCGGCGTGCTGTCTGTCTTGACAACGCCAACTTAATGTGATGGAACCCGTAGATCGGCATCGTGATTGCAAATGAAATTTTCCCCGAGGCGATTGAGTATTTCTTGGGCAACGTCGACGGCGATATCACCGACTCTGAGGACGAGGAGGATGACGACGACGACGATGCTGAGGAGATTGACCTTGAAAAGCCCCGCTCGAAGAAGCGCAAAGTTTAATTAGCTAGCGGTATTTCGTATGGAATTTTTTGTATCTTTGTTCTTGATCTATCAGAATGTTAATGGCCGCTGCGGCATGTTGCAAGAGATGTATTTTAGGCTCAAGAAGAGATATTAATAGCTCTCGTGACAAAGTTAAGAATTCTAATTTCTCACTCCATATCATCCTTCAACCTCCTTTCCTCCCTCCCACCACCACGACCATGAAGTTCGCCAGTCCTGGTCTCCTTGTCGCCCTCCCGGCCCTTGTCGCTGCCCATGGCGTAGGTATGCACGCTAACCATGCCCGCCAGGCTAACACGGCGGTCAGTAGCCCCCCAACCGGTCCTGCTCCTACAGCGTCCATCCCAGGCGTTGCGACTGGGACTGGGGCAGGGGTTGGTCCAGGCCAACCGCCTGCGACTGGTCCAGCAACCGGTGCCGCTGCTCCTCCTGCAACAGCTACCCCTTCTTTCTCTCTGTTGGCTACAAATCCGACTGCCGTGCCCCTGTCTGTTATTGTTTCCGACCAGGCCAGCTCTCCAACCCTGCCGTTGGCGTCTACAGCGACTCCAGGCGCCACGCCCACATTCCTGCCCAACGGGCCTGCACTTCCAAACGGTACGCCCAACAGTTTTTGCTGTCCTGATCAATTTTTTGAATTCGATGTCATTTTAGCTGCGCTTCTCTTGCCTTCCAACTACCCCGCTTTGGATAAGGTTCCGCCCATCGATTCGCCCGAAGTGCAGCAGTGGATTATGGAGGTCGCCGCGACAGGCATCCAAATCCCCAGCTTTTCACCAACCAACCCAGGTATGTTCTCAAATCGCGTCGCCTGATGAGATATTTTTAGTAACGCCGCCTTTTCTGTTTACCCATCAGGTGGATGCCCGAACAATACAGAGGCTCTTGCAGATCCTACGCGATGCTGGTGGACCTGCACTGGATGCGTGGGAAAGACTGATATTACGACATGCCCTACCAAGATGGACTGGGGCTTGACCTATGATGATGGCCCGTCATTCTACACTTCAAACCTGTTGAACTATCTTGATCAAGAAAGCCTCAAATCAACCTTCTTCGTTGTCGGATCTCGTGTCATCTCGTTCCCTGCCACCCTCCAAACTCAGTTCATGGCCGGACATCACATTGCTGTGCACACCTGGAGCCACCCGTCTCTCACTGGCTTGTCGAATGAGCAGATCATCGCTGAACTCGGGTGGTCCAAGAAGGTCATCAAGGACGTTCTCGGAGTCACGCCCAACATGATGAGGCCGCCCTTCGGAGACATCGAGTACGTTTTCGACTGCTTCGTATGACATCATAGCTCATAATCATGCTTCTAAACTTGCAGTGCGCGTGTCCGTGCTATCTCCCTGGCCATGGGTCTCACACCCGTCATTTGGACCCGTATCAGCCCTGAGGCCACCTTTGACACTGATGGTTTGTGTTTATGACAATTCTATAACCTCACTATGATTGACTGAAGTCACCCCCCTATTTTTAGACTTCAACATTCACGGAGGCACAACAACCGTCCAACAAGTCCTTCAGAACTGGGAGTTCATCTTGGGCAACTCATCCACCATCAACACCGGGTTCATCGTTCTTGAGCATGATCTTTTCGAACAGACCGTCGAAGTCGCCACGGGATATATTCTGCCGGACGCCCTCGCACACACCCCCAAGTTCACCATCCAGCCTGTCTCCCAGTGCCTTGGCCTTTCGCTTGCAGATGCATACATTGAGACCAACAACAACCAAACCAACCCGCCAGCGCTGTCTGCTGCACTCGCATGTAAGTAACAAGTGTCATAGACATCTTCGCAGATATTGATATGTTCGTCTTTAGCTGGGGTAATTACCGCGACTGGAACGCCAGCAGCTACTGGAACATCTGGCGGCGCCGGTGGCTCTAGTGGTTCTAGTGGTTCCAGCGGCTCCAAGAGCGGTGTTCTCTCCTTCAAGGCGTCTAGCTGGTCTGCCATTGCCTCCACTCTCTTGGGCCTCGCGTTCGGCGCTATGCTTCTCTAATCGCGTATACGCATTTGACACGCAATGCTGCTAGCATGATAAAAATGGCTGTGCCACTAAGGCAGCCCCAACGTTGACTCCCTTCTTCTCTAATCCCCTAATTTCTGCAAGCTGGACTCTTATATATCATACTGATATCCTTCGGATTTTAAGCTCTTGCACTCGCTTTGTCGTTTCGATACGCATATACCTAAACCTCCATATATTCCCCGCTGCTGATTGAATCTCTATGCAGCTCTATGCGATGGAACTCTGCCATGGACTTGACTCGTACCTTACGCATACCAATCCCCCGCAAGCCGTAGTACCCTGTCCTTACACTCATGTCCCGTTCGTAGCCAGCTACAAATCCACTCGCTTCCAAGACGACGATGTTATTTGTGACTCTCACTCAATCTTCACGATCGTTGAGTGGATCTGTTGGTGAAGGTGAGGTGAGCTTTCGATTGACATGTCAACGTCTTCATATTTTTATTCCTGGTCTACATCATCCCCAGTTCCAAACAACAACTCTCTTGATCGAAAGCGATGACTCGACAACAGCTCAGTTGAACCCTGGTACGTATTGTACGACGGCCAACATCGCGACGATGTCTCGCCTATCCCTCGAGCCATCACGATGGCGGTACCCCATTCCACCTGGCATTAAGCAGGGCAACTTCTTCAAAGTAATAAAAAAAACAAGCGACGTGTCATTCATGGGTAAGTATATGGGGTTATCAACTCCGAGATGAGGTCCCTTCCCGCTCCCTGTACTTCTTGATGCGGCCCGGCAGAACGTTGAGCTTCAGGCCATCTGGGGCATTCGCGCGCATGCCTTCGCCGTCCCGGCTGTTCGTTTATTTTTTTTGACGGCGTTACAATGCGAAGCCGATTTTGATAATAGCGGACTCGATAGGCTCTCATATACGCCTGCGCGTGGTCAACACTCCAACAGCAATATGCCAAGCCTTTTCTTGACATCATGGGCGCCTAATTCTATTCTCGTTCAATAACTGGGCAAATAGCACGACGCTGAGCCAAATGCGCGTTAACTGCCCGTAAATATCTCACTGTAAGCCCGGGCTTTTGTAAAAATCCTCTTCCCGCGGTCGTTCAGAGGCCCATGCGCTTCAAAACCGCGTCGAAGAAGCGGAAGCGCTTCGCCGAGTATAAAAGGTGGTCGAGACAGATATTACTACTCTTGTCGCCTACGAATGGATTGAGGTGTAGCTTTTTAGGCAAGCGTGCATTTTCCGTATGGGGAAAGATATAGGAGTGCTTGGGGGGAGACAAGGCGTCAATTGATCCTGGGCTGTTCATCCATGTCTCCTACAACAATGAACGAGGTATTCCGACAAAACCAGCGGTGATGGTGGGCGCGTTATTTGCTAGAGAATCATTTTACGGATATCCAAACTACAATTACAAAGGTGCTCTAGCCCCCCGCGAAGTGCCCGACAAATACCTTCGTGGTACAGGGATCATTTGTTCATGCCTTGTTAGATTATTTGTTGTGGTCATCAATCGTTTTCGTCCGAATATTCGTCTTCTGAGATACTCGATACTATGCCCTGCAGGTACAGATTTCGCAAATACTTGTCAAACTGATCCCAGTCATGATTGGGGTATCGGATGTGGTCACAGTCGGCAACCCAATCCTCTTTCACCATAGGCGACACGAGGATTGTTAGATTATGTCCGAGGATATGTCTGACATCCTCTGGAATTAAACTAGTATCGAAGACCCGGATATATGTTGGACAAGCTAACACGGGCTTGAATTGGCGAACAATCTGCGAGAAATTGGTGGGATTCAGGTTATTAGCTTGATACCGCGCTTTGCGATGGAGAATGTTGTCGACGGGTGGGTATAGTGCTAGAGTGATTGAGTGCAGGTTGCTCAATGAGCTCAGAAGCTCGATGATGAAACATGCATCATCACCAGGGAGCTCCGCGAACTCTAGGTCAATATGGCTAGGTAGCCTCGAATAAAGGAATAGCTCCTTCTCTTTTGACCGCTGTTGGTTGCATACCCGCAGCCTTCGTGTCTTCTCTCCCCCGGACTTGAACAGTATGGTGGTATGGGCGTCATTGAGGAGGGAGCGGCGCATTCCATGATACTCCACAGTTTCGATATTCGGAGCGACCAATAACGCGAGGCCGCAATTGCACTCTGCTTCATGCAAGAAGATGCCACCAATCGCTAGATTACGCAGATTGGGTGCACGTATAGGACGTCCAAGGTGAACACCTCCATCAAGACTCGGGCTTATAAAATCGCGGATGCTGAGAGTTTCGAGGCATGGAAAGTGTTGGAAGATTTCCTTTAGAATGAAGGAACTCACACGAGCTGATTTTAGTGACAGTGAGCGCACCCTTGTCCCGGCAGGGAAGTCCGTGAAGGGGAAGTTATTGAGTTCAAGCTTATGCAGAGCTTCCATGCCTTGCCACGGTCGAATGCTCAGAGGTAGTGAATTCGTGCTTTCGTCTTGAAAGTAACCTCTGGGCCCGTCAGAGACAATCAGAGACTGGAGATTTGGCATTTCAAGCCTTTCCCAGTCTTGACTGAAAATGTTGTGGAAGGCTCCCCTGGTTATGAATTGCGCCTCGAGCTTTCGAATGCGGAGAGCGTTCTGGAAAACCAAAGAACAATCGCGTTCTTCTAGGTTACGCGTAGGGACAAATCGCACATCAAGGAGAGCATTCCGTGACCGAGTAAGGTGCATGGAAATGAGACGACGTTGAGGTTCTCCATCGGCTGCGTCACCTCGTGGAAGATGAACACTCCTCCAGAGCAGTGGCATGTTGATCATAACGTTGTACCATCGACGACATGCTCCTAATTCCGACCTCCTTTTGTGCTGACGCGAGGGCCAATAAGCATATAAGATTAGAAATATCTCGGTGAGGACATCGTCTGGCAGATCGCCGATGGATTTGATCTTCGTGTAAACCCGTACAAGACCTGACCCACGAATCCTAGGAATGCCGCCCGCAGAATCCTTGTCCTAAAGACAGAAGATAATTCTTATCAAGAACTAAGCAAGGACGTTGTTTAGCTTACCTGGTTAGAATCGATATCAGGGGTTGTTGGGGCCATATCCGCGAAAACTCGTCTGTTTCTTTTGTGACAATTTGTTGATTGAGCAAGAGACTGGACAATGTCGGAAGTTCCAGCTCTGACGCTCTACGGGCACGGCATACAGCTGATGAGATCCTACAAAAGATTCGTCATCTCATACTTATTCAACTGACAGTAGGTATGAACCTGTATGAACTTGAAGTTGGTACGGATGTTCACATTCAATCTCATCCAATTTCATCCAATGTTGATGAACGCCAATCCAGCATGAAGCCCTTGGCAAACAACACGTCAACAACCCATTTTGGTTCATCAGGAGCACGGACCACTTCCGCGTACCACTCATTTAAGCAACATTTGACACTCACCCACCACTGCCGCTTTCTTGATTCCAAGTTCATTCCTTCGCCAACTTCACCAATTTCCTTGAGAGCCAATCTCTACTATGCCAAAGGATACTTCGAAGGAGGAAACAGACGAAATGCTGGCAACTACTGTTGCCACCGTGACGCGGAAGTCTTCGACAGTTGGAGCTGGAACGTTGAGCGAAATGTGGTCAAAGAAGACGACAGTAAAATCTGCCTCAACAAAGGCATCGACCTCCACGTAAGAACTTCCTGTTCGCCATGCAATATGCTCCAAAAATCTCACATTAGCCTTGAAGGGCTGTCGCGGACACCGAACCTGAAGCATCCATCAGCTCTGAGGCAGAACCGTCCACAGTTGCTTCGCTTCCCAAAACCAAAACCAAAACCAAGGGAACGGGATCGAGTACTGCCAAAGCCGTTGTCCAGGCTTTTCTTGATACCTTGGAAGAAGACACTATGGACGAATCCTGGCGCACAGCTCTTGCATCCGAATTCCAAAAGCCTTATTTTCTGCAGGTATGTGGCGCTTCGCTCTATACCCCGCATTCCATGCTAAAAGAAAACACCAGCTCAAACAATTCCTCGTGAATGAGTGCTCAACGCACACTGTATACCCGTCAAGTATGGCATCGTATCTCAATGCGTTCTCAGTGATACTGAATTACTGGTGCAGTCGAAAATATTTACTCATGGTCTCGATTCACCCCACTCGATCAAGTGAAAGTTGTTATCCTTGGTCAGGTAAGGTATCCGTCGACATATCTGTTGAACTTCAGCTGATAGGTATCACGTACACAGGACCCCTACCACGATGTCGGGCAAGCCCACGGTAATGGTGATGTTTGCTACGCAGTCATGTAATCCTGACAAAATCTTCAGGACTCTCATTTTCGGTTCTCCCACCCACTAAGCCTCCCGGGTCATTGAGAAATATTTACAAGCAACTGGCGACCGACTTTCCGGGATTCGTCGCACCGACTACTGGGTACACAATCTGATTTATCCTATCCTCCGGAGAGCTAACAGACAGTGGCTTTCTAGAGACCTCTCGCCCATCGCCAAACAGGGCGTTTTGTGGCTTAATACAAGCTTGACAGTTCAAGCTCATAAGGCTGGGTCTCATTCCAAAAAGGGTTGGGAGACCCTGACGGCTCAAGCAATACGGGCAGTGCTCGCTCGTAAAGGGAACGATCAACCTGGTGTGGTCTTCATGGCTTGGGGCCTCCCAGCTCAAAAGACATTCAGTGCCATTGGTATAGACAAGGTAAGTCTCTAGTTTTGCTTCGACGGTTTTCAAAGACTCTAAAACACCTTGGCTTCAGAAAAAGCACCTCCTTCTAACGTGCGTAACTTTCAAGCCATGTATTGGAAAGTTTACTGATATTTCTGATACAGGTCTGCGCACCCGTCTCCTCTATCAGCTCACAAAGGCTTCTTAGGGAACGGGCATTTCAAGAAAGCCAATGAATGGCTCGGTGAGAGATATGGCAAAGATGCCCGAATCGACTGGAAAGTCCTGAGCCCAAAACAATGATACAAGTGACTATCTCACTTTGCCAACGTTACCCATCGCCACTATTTCCATCTTCCAGTTATATCCTGCTGCATACGCTATGATAATTTAATGAACTCTATATACACAAGGACTTGTCGTGTTCTACAGTGTAGGCTTGCGATACACTGGTTTATGAGGCATCTGAAGTGGCATCCACTGAGCGCTTAGTTGAACCGAACCCTGCTGGCAACCACTCAGAGGCCACCAACAAGCGCCATGTCCTCCTTCACTCTGTTCATCCTTTGCACTTAACAGCGCATCCAGCGACACCGATAGATGTGCATACACCGTGTTCTTCCTGTGTATCCCAAAACATGACGTCGTGCAATCCGCAATTTTGATGACCACCGTCGTCGTATCCCTGCTGTAGCAAATGAAATCAAACCCAGAATCCCAACTGGCGCTGGCTAAATTGGCTTCAGCTGGGATTTCAGGTGAATCTGAATCCGAAGTCCTGTGAGTCTGCTGTTGCGCAGCAGCGCCGGGGGTATATGGGGCAGTCCTGTGGATGGGTTCCTCGGACCAGCCTAGGTGTACCGTAGCGAGCAACGTGGTAGGCCGAGTAAGGGCATCTGTATCCCACTCCAGGTCTCTGGCTTGCACAATGCGCAGTGTGACTATGCCTGCATCTATTTTAGAAATAAGCGTAGACAAAAATAGTAGGCTGTTTTTAGCTGTCGCGTGCGAGAAAGAGAGAAGAAAACGGCTATTTACTTGAGGGAAATGAACCTGAAGGCATTCTCGACTCTGCGTCTGATTTCAATCCCACAGCGCCATCAACGGGGTCCCGTTTTCTGTCGATGTCCCAGGATGTTGGTCTGTTATTGGTGCTAGGTGCCCGAACGACCGGGTAATAAAAAACGTCAAACAAAAGGGTGCCTTCTTCACCCATGATATATCTGGAGCTGCCTTTCGACGGATGGATAACACGCTCCTCGCCGATGTGGCTCGGCTCGCATGCCAGTACTCCAAGATCAAATAATGCTGTACCAACATTGGTAGACTTCCGTATTCGATGCCGCTCCATAACGTCGAACTGGAGCATATTGGACAATGAGTATAGGACAATATCCTGGCTTTCGGCGAACCAATTGGGCTGAGTTCTATTGCAGCCTCGGCCAGATTTGTCAGGAAAGCCACTGAGAAGGTAAATTTTGACTCACGTTCGTGTTTTCCAGGTCGTTTCGCACAGAACGTCGTCATGGCCTTGCAAACGCAAGCGCACGAAGGGTCGAGGGGAGATCCCTATCATCCGCTGGCGCAAGCTTACTTCTTGGACATTTGCGGACTGAATGACTATGCGAAGGGCACCGACTGGCACTTGAACATCCCCATATCCATGGTTGTGCTCGGAAACGCCGCCGTTATCAACAATGGTACTGGTTATTGATGAGCTGCTCCCTCCTTTCTGTTGCATTCGGAGTGCTCTTTCAACTTGGTTCATGATGTCTCCAAGCATGTCTTCGCCGCCTAGTTTTGGGAGCTCTAAACCATGGATTGATTCTAATGAGAGGCAACGTAAGACACACAAGTCAAGGCATGTTACTTACCACCGATTTGAGGGGGCATACTGCTGAGCTTACTCGGCTTTTGAAGGATGGCGGTAGACCCGTGGTGAGGACGAAGCTGCAACTTCATCTGTGCTACATAAAAGTAAGTTCCAGGACGTCCAGCGTTAAATCGACTGATTCATGAGGCAAGGTGCAGCTGTTGACTGATGCGTGCTGTACACGAGGCTGCTGTGCGCAGGCGCACCATAACATGTGTCCTGGATGAACATAGACAAGTTTCAGAGAGAAGAGAAAAATATATCTTTCTTGGATACTTTTTGAGGTGTCAGTGAAATATATAAGAGGACTAATATCGCGAAAAAGAAAGTTGAATCTGTGGCATAAAGATTCAAGAAGAACCTTGATACACCCGTGATGCCACACGGCAGTGACCGAGGGCGTGTGAATTGATGTTAGGCGCCCATATATATTGTTAACTCTAACATGTTATCTGCACGCAGCATGAAACCCATGCCTGTTCCTAGCAGAAATTTTTGCTGACTTAAACTCAGTGAAGGCAGATCTCTGCCTGTCTCCAACCTAATCAATGTGAGGCAATTGTTGGGCACGTTTGATAAACATGCAAGGAACCGCATAACAGTGCTCAAATGACTTCCACCTTCATGAACTCGATAAATTGCTGTGTTGATCAGAAGTACCATAGCTCAAAGGAATACAATGGAGGTTCACAGAGACTCCGATTGATTTAAATGAATTCAAACGATAGTATGTGACTATGTCAAGGGTATTAGTGAGAAGACACGAAGTAGGTATAATATGCATGAAACACCAATGGTGTTCAAAATCGGTGTAAGGATGTCCACAGCTCATGACAATGTTTCAAGAAAAGCAGAAAACTAATCTCTCTTCCGATCAGAAAGTAAAGGCGGCACCAGCAAGAGTGCTGAGAACGACAGTGGCAGCACCAACAACAAGCGGCATGGGGACATGAAGAGACGACATGGCGCTGTTGTGAGCTGCTGAGGATGCAGCAGAGGCGATTGCGGCAGTGGCGACCGTATACAATGAGCCGAATTTGGAGGTGGCGACACCAGCACCACTTGCTGCGAGAGTGAGAGCGTCGCCGCCAGCGCTGGTGACAATAGTGACTGCTTGACCGCCGACAGCTATTTACGGGGTAACTCATTTAGTTAGTCTGGTGTTTCATTGATCACACTTAGAGTAAACGCACAAGTAACTTTGGTAACGATTGGCGCAACAGCACTGGTAATGTCACTTCCTACACTTGCGGCACCAGCAGTTATGTCGCTTCCTACGCTCGCGGCGCCACCCGTGATCTGGGTAAAGACAGAGGCAGCTGGGGGAGTGAAACGAGAAGACGTCAGAACGATTTGCGTGAGGCCATGTATCAACAACAGCACGTACCACCACCGGTGACCTGGTTGATAATACTGTCAACTAGCAAAGCAAACAAAGTCGTCAGTCTTGATAATCCTCAAATGTCATGAAACCAGCGCGGGAAATTTGATTGGGTATGCTTACCTTGCCTGCCTTCCAAATCGACCTCTGCATATCGCGCAACGGGAGCTGCAGTGATCTCAGCATTGGGTGCAGCATTGGCAGCAACTGCAAGAGTAGCGATAGTGAGGGTGAAGACTTTGGAGAACATGGTTAAGCTGTGGAGGTGGTAGTGTTGGTTTGAGTATTTTTGCTGGGGTCGTTAGGGGCGAGCTCTGAGGTGTTCGTGAATTTATTGATGAATTGCCGTGGAGAAGATGTCAGGTCAAGATGGCAATGTGGGAGCTGCTATGAAACTAAAGCTGCTAGAATTGTGGAGTGGGGCAGTCGTTGTGAAGGAAGGGGCCCCAGTTAGGAAAGTCGCATGCGCCTTTTAAGCGACTTGAGGCAGTGCGCGCGGCGCGACGTAACAGGCATGCGGACAGCATGCCGCAGCCCGTCATGATCTCCACTGTCCAGTTCGGTCCTCTGCGGTTGTAAGGTGTGCCTGCCCATATGTTCGCCGAAGGTCCCACTCATTTTTCTCAGTCTGGAAGCTCCAGTACTCAAGGGTCAAGGCTAAAGAATTGCTACTTGATGTAAGTAATACTCTACCAATGAGTGCAAACAGATGACGATCATCATGATCATCAAGGCGGCATCGGAGAGAGACAGAACAGTAAGATGATCGATATAGTGTATTTTAGTAGGATCAGATTCATTATTAAAGCCGGAGACTGCAGAGTACAGCATTCAATGATTGTAGGCAGTCGGCTTTATCATGGACAGCATTGTAATTTTTAGAGTTGAACGGCGCCATAGGAAGGCGCAATAAAGCGGACAACAGATACTACACAGAGACTGCTACTGAGGAGGTGCATAATAATGGATGGAAGCTGCCACGGAAATGGACACAAATCGATTGGGATGGTTCGACGTTCATTCCAAGCCTGGATTGTCCTTCTGCACGGCGGTGCTTGGCGCCGCTTGAAACCTAGGCAAATACGCGCCCATAGCAAGATATAATGGAAGCTTGGAAGCTTCACCTTCAGGACATATCCCATGGCTCTACATATTTTTGAGTAATGCTGTGGCGGAGTAGACCGACGTTGTATAGCACCGGGTTGGCACGGAGGCAGTGGCCGAAACACTGCGGATGAGCCATCGTACATTGCGGAAACAACGAAAGAGACCGATCATCACTGCGGGGCCCTCGACTTCCATTATATTTGCGTGCAATGACTGGGCGATATAGAAAGTAATGTGCACACTTAAGAAGCTGGTATATGTAACTATTACGGTCTTTGTGGCACCGTGCCACTTACGTTGCGCTCATTCTAGAATATTGCAACAGTAGTTGGTTCCGACTGTTTGGCACAGCGGCGGGTTAAAGTTGCGGAGGGACGCCCCCGTAAGTTATCCACATTTGGGCTCAGTATGGATAATCAATGACCTCTGGGAGTGAATGACGACGCTGGAATCAATAGGCAATAGGCTTCAAGTAGTGCTGGGTGTTAAACCCGGATGTTTTAAACACTGATATATAACATGTGTTTTTAACACGTTGAAAACGTTTATAACATAGAGGGTCTGGAAACGGCCCGTTATTTTCTGTGATAAACTCCATGTGATAATGAAATTTGTTGAGGGGGTTCCTCTCCATTTTGAGTGCCTCTCCAAGAAGCTTGGTGATATCGTGAGAACTTTCGCTTGCGGGGTATTGCGGTAAATAAGCGCCCACTGCAATCGCCGCATGTCCCTACGTAGGCACAAGAGTGCGGATATGACTCCGTGTTTCTGGTAAGAGCTCGTACTACGTAGGAGACACATTCTTGCTACATGAAAGGACGACGGAGTCGGGCTCAGGTGAGCTGAATCTTGGATTTCTGCTGGAAAATGAATTGAGAGGTAATCCGGCGAGTAGCGTCTCAACGATGAACAGTATTCGATCATGCTACACACGGCTGAGTTCCAGGCCCATGCAGCTATTGAAAATTCGCGCACAACAGTTCACAATTACCGGACATGCAATGAATCATGTCAACGGCGAAAGACCCATGCATTCCTTGAGGGGACAAGTCTTGGAGAGTAAGAGAAGAGGCGTTCTCAACCTTCTAGAAATAGCTCTCAAAGACCGTCTGGTCACAAGGAATTTGTAATTGTCAATAATTTGTAGAAGTTAGAATTTCAGAAGTCGAGGCACCAAGTGTGTGTTCACAAGGTGAGACCGTCGCAACATTTCCTTACCCGCATACAGATGGGAAGCATCCCCAAGTGAGACGTGAACAAGCTGAGGCGGAGATAAACGTATAAATTCGTGTGCAAGTACCGTGAACTGTCAGAAATATTAATGAAAAAGTCCCTATTGATCATGATGATAATGGCAAGTGCGTGAAAATTTTCAGAGTGATGAGTGTGTGTGATTGTACCAATTCAGAATAGCTGTCAGCAGATTATGTCAAGAGAGATAAAAGACGCATTGAAGTCCGGTCCTCCTTCTGTCTCGATATGTTGAGCAGAGGGACACAATAATCTGTACCTAATCATCGTCGTGGGGACGGCGACCTCGCAGACTGAAGCGCGAAGGAGACAGGGAAAGCGACTGAAGCCTATCACCAGAGTGAATTGAGGCGCCGCTGCCGCCGTTAGCAAAGTTGGGGTTCATTGTCGAATCAAACTCCAGTCGAACACGGACGAGCCCGCCCTGTCGAAGTTCGGCAAAAACTTCAGCGGAAGAAATTCCCTGCGGTTTGACATGGCGCCAAATCTGTTCGACCACATCGTCAGGATCAAGTTTTCGAGGAAGAACAATCACACATACGTCAATTTCGCCCTCTGCAATTTCCTTATCCTTCCCGAGTGTCTTATGGTCATGTATCCACAAGAAGCATTTAGGTGTCAGCGCCGATGCCGCACATGTGAAGCTCTCGTTCCTGCAAGTACATCAGTCACGCGTAGACATCTTGATATCCACACGGAAACATACCACTCTGGAGCGTTTGTCTTGCCAGTGTGCTTCGTTTTGAACTCCTTGTCGCCAACCCGAATGGTAGCATACGGCTTGATATCTTGATGAGCCAGGTCCTTTGCGCTCAAGACTGTGATCCTCAACGTCCCGGGTCCGTTGTCAGCACCGTTCAGGTTCTCGGTCGAAGCTGGGAAGGTAGTGGCGGCCATCTGCAAATTTGGAGAGACACCGACAGGTTGGGATGCTTGTCCGGTCGGCAACGACGGTGGGAGCGCTTCATCCTCGGCATCATCATCTTTACCGCTCTTGTCTCTCTTGAACAGACCATGAACACCATGCGCTGCGCCGTGGACACCGTGGAAAACACCTTTTCCGGCTTGACCAGGCAAACCACCAATGACCGTCATTGCCCGACCTGCAGTTGAAAATGTTGAAGTGTTCTTTCGCTCCTTGGCAATGATCTCTGGGGTGAAAACTACGCGCAGGCGGATTACACCCTTTTCACCATGTTTGGTGCTGACAAGGTTGACCAGTATCTCCTTCGCCTCGAAAGGCTCCAAATTGACAACGTCAATTGTGCCCTCCCCTAGACTTTTCGCTTGTTCAATCTGGTTCCAATCAAAGATTTCTACAGAGAAATCTGCCTTGACACGAGATGGCTGCGAGGTTCGGTTGTTAGTTAAAGACTGCGAAATTACGGAGACGAGACGCACGATAGAGGCCGTGAAGCTTTCATTCCATTCAGGACGTAGCGTCTTTTTCTTCGTTTGCGATTTGTAAACCTTTTGGCCGTTGAGAATGAAGACAGCGAACGGATCGGACTTTCCTCCTCGGTCGACACCACGAATTTCGTCGCCGTCCAAAAGATCAACACGAAGAACTCCTTGATCTACAGCCCGTTGAGTAAGAGCGCATTGTGCATTAGAAAACAAACTGACTGCTGACACTTTCCCTAGCTTCCAGCTTCACGGGGACAGGGATGTACCGCGCTTCAACAGTCACTGTTGACGGATTCCTTTCGTCCTTATCATAAAGAGTGTATGTTTGAGGTCCGTTCTAATGGTCTGTTAGTAGTCATTACCACTGGAGCAGCAACGTTAAGTCACATACCAAGCATGCTTGGAGGAATGCCTTTGCATCGCCCTTCCATTCACCAATGATGTCATCTTTCTCGTTCTCGTCACTCTCGTTGAGACGCAGCCAGACGCGACCGAAATCCACCTCCTTCATGAAGCCTTCGCCAACATAACCCCATTGAGCTTGAGTCGACCGAGCTCTGACCGTGCTGAAGCAGGGCCAGTACCCATCATCGACAAGGACCTCAACACGGGCTTTCTTCGAAATATGGCCGGAAATGACATGGACGACAATGATTCCAGATTCTGGAGTGTGAAAGTGGCATCAATAGACAGAAACCGGATAATAATTTCCGAGCTTACGGTTCGTCAGGAGCTCCTCGTGGCTCATCAAAATGCGGTTATCAGGAGGCTGTGTCTTCTTAGAACCACCAGTTTCCGCCGTCTTGTTGCTCTTCGTGCTCTTCACACTAGTGCTGTAACCTTTGGCCTTCGACGATCCGTTCACGGAAGATTCAACCGACTTCCTCTTTTCAGAGGCAATGGTGACAACACCATGAGGAATGTCTTCCTCGTCCGAGTCTGACCCCGTATCACTGTCGGAGACGACGCCTCCATCTCTGTGCCTGTGCGCCTCTTGTGCGAGACGGTGTGCATCACTGTCGAGTGCTTCGAAGGGCTCCCATTTGACATTGAGGGAAGGAATAAACTCTGCACTGTAGTGCAGAATACCCTTAGTGCCTTGACCTTTATTTAGGTGAAGAGGTTCCTCGGCGTTCTTGACACCCTTGGACTTGAATGGATAGCGCGCATCCTCGGGGGATTCCTCCGCGATGTCGGAAACTTGCAATTCAATAGACCCGAGAGAACGATCCTGAATAATAGGTATTTAGTTTTTGAAGGCTGCATGGACGGTGGTAATACCTTGGTAAGGTGCTGGTAGTCCATGCACTCGAGTAACATCGAGTCCTTCAACGAGTGGACTAGATAAAGATCGTTAGTCCCAAAAGCAAAATCCTAAATAATCAACATGAATCATACTAGGAATATAGACGATCTCTTCCCAAACAGGGTTCAAGTCTGTAGGTGATCAATGAGTTATCGACAAAGCATGATGATACAGCAGATACACTTACTGTTGTTGATGACCTCCGTTCTGCCTTTGATGACATTTTGGACAAGTACTCGGACGTAAGGGTCGCTCTATGAATGTACATTAGGAAGGAAATAAACTGAATTTCAGAGCAACCGACCTTGCCACCAAGCGTAGCCTCTACATTCTTCACATCAACAGCCTTGTCAAGGCATAGTCTGACAACACCAATGGGGGTCTTGTACTGATCCAAGCCGTGGAGAGAGCCAGCCATGTCCAGAGGTTTCCACTCAGCCGACACACGAATCCTGCCAGTCTTGCATCCACTGAGAGGGAACCAATCTCGTCCGGCTTCTTGTTTCGCATCGAGCAAGTCCGTGAGCTTCATAGTCATATATCCAACGACAGGGTCCTTGAGGAAATCTCGGTCATCAATCACTTTGACACCAACGGTCGCTGTCTCCTTGTCTGTGCAGAGGAATTCATACGGTGCTTCCCAGACGGGGTTGTTGGTGTGCTTGAAGCAGGGGGAGGAGAAGGACGCGGACTTGGAGCTGTTGAGGTAGACACGTGCAAGGGGGTTGAGATCACCGGAAAGGGATTTGGAGTGGTCGAGCTCTTTTGCTTGGTGGATAACAAGGCGCACGATTCCAACGGCTGCAGGGAGAGGGTAACCAGATGTATCAGCGCGTGTAACGAGAAGGTTAAAGAAGCATGCCACGCACCAGAGTTGATCATATCCTCTTTCCCTGCCTCGGGCTCAACAATGGGGAAGTAGTTGACATCATACCTAAGTTCACCGCGTTCTTTACCGTCTTTCAGGAGTTGGCTGACGACACCTTCTTGCGTAGCATCCTCGAGCAGTTTGGAGAAAGGAAAAGACACCGTACTCAGAAGGCTGTTCTTGCGGTGGTCGTTGTAGTCGTAGAGATTCAAGTCTAAAACATCTTGAAGAGAGTGCACCAGCAGGTATTTAGTCTCTCCCCATGTTGGGTTATATCTAAAGAAAGTAAAATCAGGCAAAGTACCCCTGAGAAATAATGTGGCTTGAAAAAGTGAACATACGTGTTATTCTTGTACGACGTCTTCGCAAGCTCTCCGCGGCCACTGATAGAGAGACTAACGAAAGGATCTGGCGTCCCACCACCAATCTTCGAGCCTTTGATACCGCGGGCAGAATTAATGTTGACCTGAACAACACCGATGGCAGCGTCGAGAGGCTTGCCCGAGAGCAATTGCTCAAGATTGAGGGTAAACACGTTCGGGTCGTACATCATTGGTCCAAGCGTCCCATGGATCATTTCCCGAATGAACGACGACAATCCCGGTACCTGTAAAACGTCATGGGATCATTAGAAATAAGCTCTTGGGAACAGGAATAACCATCGCCGCGTTCCATGCTTCGCGTGCGTCGTGGAGCACATAACAACGTCATGGAAATGACGGTGACAGAAAAAGATCATGAGACAGAACGCGTCTGGAGAAGACAGAAGAAACGCGAAGGAGTACGTACATTGGCAATATCGAATCCGAACATGTCTCCTCCAATTGGCTTCAGAACATAATCCAATACGGGTTTCTCCAGGAAGCAGAGATCAACGACTTGCACGTGGGGGAAGTTGGACATGAGCTTCATCCTGATGCGCATGAGACCCCTGAGAGAAACATCTTCAACGAGGATAGGGAGTGCTGCTGTCGCAAGGCCTTTGCCAACGCGCACTGAGAGTTCGATTTTCGGGTTCACTTTGTCCTTTTTCTGCCTTTCCGTCATGTCCGTAGTGTCTTTGGGCGTAAACGAGATGCCCCAATCCATCATAACCACATCGTCCTCAGTTTTTGGGAACGTCCGCACTTTATCGATCCTAGGAGCTTTGTTACCGAGTGTGAAAGTCGACAAACGGAGAGAATCCAGGAATGCGGGGGTGTTTGTGCTGAGAATTTGGTCTACCGATGCTACAACGGTAGCAGAGAGAATGGGCTCATAGATGGGCCAGAATCGGTCCAGGAAATTGTTGATCCAGTCCGCAGATTCGTGTTCAGAAGCGAGGCGCGTCTTGACTAGTTCCCGCTGGATGTCATCGCGTGCATAGCGCCTCAGGCGTTCCATAGACGTGCTATAATATGTATTACAGAAAGCGAGCAGCACGAACAGCCATCCAAAGCCGCCGCCAAAGCGCGTGATGAAATGAGATGCCAACACAGCCTAAGTTCAATGTGAGTAATAGGAGGGGAAGAAGCGGTAAAATCGCGCTCTGAAAAGGCAAAAGCTAAATACTCACGAAGACGATAACGGCCGCGTTATGGTACCAGGCGCCATAGAATTGCTCCGAAAGGAACATATCCAAGACGGCTTTGTCCCGCTCTTCGCCCTCAGGAAGTGGCTCTACATCAATCCCACTGACTTGGCGCCAGCCGACCTTGTACCAATCGGGAATGGCTTCCGCAGCCTTCGTCGGGAGTGCCCCAGGAGCCTTTGCAGCCTCATCCTGAACATCTTCAGCGACCTGGTCAGTGCCTGACGCCACAACAGTCGGCTTGGAGCCATCCTCGTGCTGCTCAATGACGATTGTCGGAATTGCAGGGGCCGACGTCGTATCAGCCATTTGCAGCTCTAGATAAACCGAACGCAGCAAGAGTCATGAGCACGGAATTGTAAGAGGTTGAGACAGCTGTGCAGCGTGATGGGCACAGGTTCAACGGCAGGGAAATGGTCCTTAAGCGACATCATACCCAGGCATGCGCCCAGAAATTGCGTCTACACTGTATGCCCACAACACCCACATTCGGTGGAACGAGCCAGGAGAGACAGAGAGCAATGGATGTAGATAGAATAGAAATTAACATACCCCGACTTTCTTCCTCCTTGGGTCTGACGCTGTCTAGCTTCTCGCGACCCTTCCCCGCCTGCGCTGCTTTCTCTTGGGGACTTG
Organism: Psilocybe cf. subviscida; assembly: GCA_013368295.1. NCBI lineage: Eukaryota > Fungi > Basidiomycota > Agaricomycetes > Agaricales > Agrocybaceae > Psilocybe > Psilocybe cf. subviscida. Next base: position 3,834,733 of record JAACJJ010000056.1, on the reverse strand, counting down.
CGTCGGGATCGAAGCGGTGAGTGGGGACACCCTTATCCTCAGCAAAAGCAGACTTGGCTTCGACCTCGGCGCGATTAACGCCGTTGCTGTGTCCATTGGACTGCGAATTGACGACAGGGCCCAAGGCGCCCAGTGGAATAGACATACGGGCCTGCTGCTCTTGTGGCGTAGAGGGTGTTGGAAGGTGATGTGCAAAAGAGGAAAGGAAGGAGGAGGAGGTGATAGGGTGATGATGGGGGGATGGACTAAGAAGGGGTGTGGACGAGTGACAGGAATAATAATTCAAGGGGGCGAGGACACGCTGATGTCACTTTCATGGCCCAGCCTTCATCGTCATCAGCTCGCGTGTATTACATCCTTGTCTCGTCCTCTTCACTCTTGGCCGCTCCTCCACCTTTCCACCTGTCTCTGACCAGCCCAACGATTACCACAGCTTGTTACCCATTCGCATAACCGCAACCCATCGTACCACGCTTGTCGCTCCAAGAATACGCTCGGAAATATGTGACGAAAATAGTACTACGCCAAACTCTCCTCATGATGATTGAATATGAGATTATAGACTCGCTTCGTGGTGTTAAGCATTAGGCAATCTTTTTGACACACAACTTTACAATGCACCTTGCACTCCAGTCTACCTTTGTCGCGAGCCTGGTATGTATTCCAGCGTAGTCTGTCGCATGCCACAAGCGTTCTATCCTTGTTCGCGTCACTGTTCCGCCGACTAATAGCCATAACTAAATCTGTTGCACATACATGATCCTGTTGACATTCATCCCGTCTTCAGTGTTTCGGGAGATGTACAAGACCTCGCGTTCAGCGGCGCTACAGATCATCGGTCACCATATCCGTCCATGCTGCGCACCGCGCCATCCGAGCTGCTGCGCCGCTTGTCTTCATCATCGAGGATACAGCGAATCGACGGCTACCAAAATGTCGGACCGGCGGTCGCCGTTCAAAACCAAGCTAGATGTCCAAACCAAATTTTCAGGTCTATAAAGGTTGACATGCCAAATGAAAGGAGAGCCCCCGAACGATAATGAGAGACCCGTGCGGGAATTGTCAGTGTCAACGGACCCAAAATTGAACTGTCGAACAAGTGAAAGGGGTAGAGGATGCAAGGTCACCCGACGCATTTCGGACCTAGCGGGCTTCGGTGCAATCCAGAGTTCCGTCAAACCATTCCTGCTGCAATTCACCTTCGGAGACTTGGGGGATCGTAGGACGATGGCCATGCACTAGAACACGTCTGTATTCGCATTCAGGCTGAGTCGAATAAGGTCATTTATACGGACACAAAGTAAATTGATATCACCAGGCAACTTAGGCGTCCTCATAAAAAATCCAGTCCTCAACCACTATGCGGTATCTGCTGCCTTGTTCCTCGTAAATCGAAGAATAAAGAGATGCTCCCGACCAGCTCGACGCTGCAAGACAATCTACAAGGCGTCTGTTCAATCAGGCTTTTACCGCAGAGAGATGACCGACATACCTCCCCATGTAGACTGTGTTTTTCTGACATAGTTGCGAAAATATGTGGAATGTTGTTCTGCTTCAGTGCGACGAGATAGAAGCGGCCATTTGGGGACAGTATTGCCTATTAGATGATCCAGGTCAGCGAAAAAAAGCTTTGCGTAAGAACTAAAACACGGAGATACGCTGACCTCGACGCGTTCCAACAACACATTTGTCACTTGCATCCCATCCGACCCTCCGGCCCATGCCCCGCCGATGTCTCGCATCGCCTGCGCATCCAGGGCTTCTTCGCCCGAAGTTGGCACATATGGTGGGTTGAAGAGTACAATATCGACCTTTTCTTTTAGCCGGTGCTCAAAGGGCGATAGCAGGGACCCATTTATGGGGTTAATGTCGACCTATCGCATTCTCAATACACTTGAAGTATGGACGCAATCTGCAATCCTGAGTAACGCACATGATTTTTGACGCCCGTTAAGTATGTAGACCGACACGCGTGTGGATTGATATCTGTCGTGAGATACACTGGCGGCGAGAGATGAGCTTCTAAAGACCTTCATTCGAGGCCGTATGAACGCACGCACGGATGGGCCCAAGATCTTCCCAGCGAAACTAGTCACGCAGCCTGACCCAGACCTGTATACAATACGAAACGCGTAAGGGGTTTGGCTTCAGTGAGGCGAGCCCTTCACGTACCCAACTTCGAGGCAGATGGACGCTTTCATTGATCTGAGAGCGGCTGCATCTTCTTCGAGCGCGTCAAGCAGCAGAAAGGTGTCCTCTTGCCAAGAAACGCATGAGCCACATGAAACATTGATGGTAATAGGATTAATGTACCTGCGGGCTCGTATACTTGGTCAAAGTCAGCTCGAGTCAAGTGCGAAGTGTCCGGCGTCGGTATCATGGCATAGAGTTGAAAGTCTGAACACTTCAAGTTTGGAGAACGCGGCTCGGGATCGCATCAGCCAACACATTGCCGACGGCAGTTGCCGAGGCATTAATTAACCCCCGAATTCCGCGTTCTGGGCTGGACAACTCATAAGTAACTTATTGTAAAGAAGTTCCAAGACATCGCGCCTAGAATTTGCTGGATTTCACTCAAGTTCACCTTTCTCGAAGTCACATTTTTGCGATTACTTTATCCAGTCCTCAATCTGACCGCTTGGCGATGTGGAAACATGAGAAGATAAGACAGTGTAAGCACCCCATCATGACCTAATCGCAGGTGAATAGCAGGAAGACGGAAATTTTTGCGACGAATTTGATTTTGTGGGCTTCGAGCCATTCTTTCGACATATAAACATTTATTCTAGAACTGTGGCGGCTTTTTTCAATTTGGAAATGCCTGTCTTTACTAAAGACGGGACTCGCCGAACACTCACCAAGCTCACTTCTGAAGTCAACTTGTCATATGTTCCCCATCGAAAGCTTTCCAAAAATTGCGAAAGTGCTGTAGCAATGGACGGATAAACATCCGGCCAAAATACAGTCCGCCCGAGCTCCAAGTGTAACCCTGCAGCTAATAATGCTACACCAAGTACCATAGCATGCCTACCTCTGTACCTAATGACCTCTTGCGTGAGCACGACATTATAATTAGCCTCTGCATAGTCAGCACAGCATGCGCACTCATGCGCAATATGGGCTCCAATTCCCTCACTGTGTAGAGCGATTGCGTATTCCGAAGCCCGTATGGCGATATCGTGACCTCTCTTAAATGCCTCTTAATAAAGCAGCTAGATTTGCACACATCATACACATACCTCCGTCGTTCCTGACACCTATTCCGAATTATCTATTCCGAATTCGCCAAAACCAACATGTCGACGACCACCGTTACCGAGGCTGCACAGGCAGTCGCCGCGAAGCTGACCTTGCGCCCAACGGAGGAGGAGTCCAAGAAGCAGGAAGCGCAGGCGAATGGGAAGAAGGAGGAGTACAAATACGCACACCTCATGCCCGTGTTCTCGCAGGACCGCTACCCGCCTCTGACGCCCTTCGAGCATGTCGATCCAGGACACCGTGCACTGTCGCACCTGAACCCCCGGGCGTTCTTGGATGGCGCGACCAATATTGATGAGCTCACCCCGCATTTGGGCACAGAAGTCACCGGCGTCAATCTTGCCGAGCTTGACAGCACAGGACGCGATCAGTTGGCATTGGAGGTGAGCCACACATTGTTAGCGCTTCTGGACGAGCGCGCAAGTTAACGAGAATCCCAAATTGTAGGTCGCCCGTAGGGGATTAATGGTCTTCCGCGATCAGGAGGACTTCATTGACCGTGGTCTGGAATTTTACAAGCAGTGGGGAAGCCACTTTGGGCGGTACGCGATCTTCGACAGCAAAGCGGGCCACTTATGCTTATCGAGTGAGATTCCAGCCTCCACATTCACCCGACGTCTGGCCATCCTGAGGGATACCCCGAGGTTCACTTGGTCTATAGGTACGCTCATTCAATTTCCCATTTTTGCTCAGCCCTCACAATATTTTCACAGGGATCTGAACTCGACCTTTAACTACGAACTCGACGACGCCGTCACGCCCACCGTCTGGCACTCCGACGTCTCCTACGAGCTCCAGCCACCCGGCCTCACCACCTTCTTCCTCCTCGCACAGCCCAAGACCGGGGGCGACACGCTCTTCACCTCGCAAGTGTCCACGCTTCAGCACCTCTCGCCCACTTTCGTTGCTTTCCTGCGTACGCTCAAGGCGGTGCACTCGGGTGTCGAGCAGGCGGACTTCTCGCGCTCGGGAAAGCGCGGTGGCATTGTGCGCCGTGAGCCCGTCGAGCATGTCCACCCCCTGGTGAGGAGACACCCTGTCACTGGCGAGGAGGCGTTATATGTGAACAGGCAGTTCACGCGGAGAATCGTGGGTCTCAAGCGGGAGGAGTCTGGTATGTCGGCCCTAGTTGACACGACCATTTATACACGGACTGATATCGGTGTACAGAAACCATCCTGAGATTCCTGTACGACCACATCGACCGCAGCGTCGATAACCAGGCACGTATCAGGTGGCGTCCCAACACGGTCGTGCTGTGGGACAACCGAATCACTGCTCATGTACGTATGCGTATCCTCGATTCATTTTTCCTCCGATTCTTTTTGCCGAACGAGTTGGAGTTTTTGCATTGTTCCCCTTTTCCAGTCTGAGAGTGTAATGCTAATCATACTTTCCTTTTTGTTGCGTTAATTATAGAGTGCTATCATTGACTTCAAGGAGTCCGGCGCAGCACGCCATGGAGCTCGTATTACACCTCAAGCCGAGCGTCCGATCCCTGCGCTTGATGGATTAGAGCTCTAATGGGAGGTTTCATGGTTGTTGCACAATAGCTACACTACGATACCGAGCCTCGAAGGCAAGAACACAATTGGAAAAAGGCACAGTGTTGCTGCGCATGTCCCATGTAATTTTATTGAATGAACCTTTACACACCCATATTTCTTCAAACCACTTCCGATAATTGAGACCCTCGCAAGCAACTTTGACAAAGCCCTACCGATAGTCTTCGATAAATCCTTCTGAGGACAGTGGCTGATAGTAGAAATTTGTAGCGTTGAACGCAGTTACGCGCAAGATTTACTATTTGAGCAACATTGGTCCTTGGATGCATCGTAAGGCAAGCAGAGCATCGTATGCCTCTGCACTCAGGGGTCCTACGTCAGGACAACATGGGCGCCTATCATACGTCATGTTCCAAAAATAGCAACCGACGATCACAACTGCTCTTGAACCATCAGTTCTGGGCAACAGGACCCACAAGTCGGATTTGAGGGTACACAGGAGATGCTTAGGCGGGTACACAAGGGCATGCATTATGGTCGCGCGCACTCATTATCGAGAAAATGGTTGTAACAGAATCCCATGCGACATCTCAAACTTCTATCGGCCGTCTGCACACAATCTGGTCCGTATCAAGACGGTGTGGGGACTTCTGGGGGGAGTAAAGTGCAAATCTACGATCAATGCAGTGCCCTTCGAGGTTCTGCTTAGCTTCAACCAACTTCTCCGTGTGTAAGTCAAGAATTACGAGTTGCCGTTCTGAAGTCCATGTTTCGTGCAATCTTCCTGGACGCAAGCGCGCAAGGCATCAACGTAAATGAAAGTTGTAGCAGGTGTCTTCATGAAAATGCCAGTCGATTCAGTGCACCATATACTGTGAGGTGATCCATGACCGTAGATCAATCTTTGGTACTGGAGCGCCAGCATTGCTCAAGTTATCGAACAAAGAAAGTAAGCATCCGTCGAGAGGGGTGAGATAGGGTGCGATACATTTTCTGCGGGTACGTATTGATCGAGCTGCTATAAGCACATCGCATCACAGCTTGGCCTCGTTTTGCGTAGAATTTCAATGGCAGAGGTACGCAATTCAGAGAGCCAATGAATTCGAGCTGTTGAGAATAGAGTATATGACAAGCTGATGCTCAGCCGATGAGCGAAGGCAATTGGATAGTATTCAATTGTTATTCATTCGTGTGCGCTCAGTGTAGAATATGAATGTGGGGTATCTCATCATTGATGTATTTCATATCGCTAACCTACACAATGAGTCGCTATCGGTGCATTTCAGCAGTTAGAGGCTAAGTAGATGCGTCTTCGCAGAATCATGATACTCGCAATTGTTCGTCAATGATGGCACGGACAATGAGCTCGCCCTGGTGTGGCGATGACCGGAGGCGGTAAGAAAGAAGTAGAGGGATAATTGTGTATAGGCGAAGCGAAATGGGAATCTTAAAAGGCGGCGTTACGGCAGAGGGTGCTTAGTCAGCTGAGGAGAACAAAAAGAAAGGGGCGGCATGTGATGCGCTCGTCCTAAAATGGATGTGCCCTGAGCGCTAACACAATAGACGGATGAGTTCCTCCCATCCCTGTCGATATCCCCGGGTCCTGGTTTCTGTTTCCGTCGAAGACTATCCCTCTGTCTGGTCCTGTATCTGTGCTCTGATTCTGCCATGCTGCAGAGGGGACAAGTCCGCTGTTTCTCCAGCAAAAAACGGAGAGAAACGGTGGAGGTCCGAGTCAGAGGGCCCATGGGAAATTGCTGGCAATCCATATCTGACCGCATCGCTCAGAAATGCGCCGTGGAAGCACTTGTCATGGGCCTCTATTGTCTAATTGTCTCGAGAGGCCAAGCGTCTGTCTTCCATCCTGCCCAACTCGGAAACGATCGCCTTCTCTAGGTCCGCTACCATCTCCGTGAGATGTCCGTTATGCATTCAAAAGGACCAGGCTTGCGATTACATTCGCTATTCCGCCGTCCCCACTTTGCGGTCCACCTTTATACACCCCTCCTCCCCCCATCCTATTCCGCCCCTTCCTGCCTTCGTCGACATGTCTACCCCTGATCTTCACTACGAAGAGTCACATGAATTCAAAGAATTCAAAGTGGCCGACCGGCTTTCGGGACTCGAGGCCGGCGAGCGCCATGTTCCCGACGTCCCAGAGGATGTCGACTTCATCAAGGACCATTTCAATGATCCCAACTACGACCTCCGACGCCGTCCTTCTTCGTTCGCCTCTATGGATAAGAAGAGCGATAGGAAATGGCGCTCCTCTGAATTCGACACTGTGACCGACAAGGATTCCCAATTTGAGTCCGACCGCTACTCTACCTCACGCGCAGAGTCAAGGAACTCAACGTCCATCGATTTCGACGAGTATGTTATCTTGTATGGTGACATGCGTTGAATTTCTCTGATCAATTGCTCATCTAGTGATTCACCGTACCCCGAAGTTCGCGCTGCAGTCGCGAGCGTCGATGACCCTCTCATGCCCGTCAACACATTCCGCATGTGGTTTATCGGCATCATCTTCGTCCTCCTGATCTCAGGCCTGAACCAGGTGTTCTCCATGAGATGTACGTCCGTTCGAGTGTTATTCAACGATGTGTTCTGACTTTCGCTCCTTAGATCCTTCTATCTGGATCACCGGTATTGTTGCCCAGCTGCTTTCTCTCCCCATTGGTCGCGGATTCGCGGCTGTCTTGCCCACTAGACGCTTCAAGACCTTCGGATATGTTTGGTCGCTGAACCCCGGACCTTTCTCCATCAAGGAGCACGTCTGCATCACGGTCATGGCCAACGTGACCCTCGGCGGCGCCTACTCCACTGAAGTCGTTCTCACCAGCCGCGTCTTCTACGGCATCGAGACTCCCATGAGCTTCCAGATCTTGCTCGCGCTCGGCTCGCAGATCCTCGGCTTCTCCCTCGGTGGACTCCTCCGTCAATTCGTCGTCTGGCCCGCAAGCATGATCTGGCCTGGTGCCTTAGTCAACTCGGCGCTATTCAACACTCTCCACAGCAACTACGGCAAGAAGGACCGCGGCCACATGACTCGCGAGCGCTTCTTCTGCCTCGCGATGCTCTGCAGCTTCATCTGGTACTGGGTCCCCGGTTATCTCTTCACGGCATTGAGCATGTTCAACTGGGTGTGCTGGATCGCTCCCAACAACCTTGTTGTCAATGCCTTGTTCGGAACGAACACTGGCTTGGGAATGAGCGTCCTCACTTTCGACTGGTCAATGATCGCATTCATTGGATCTCCTCTCGTTACTCCTGTAAGTCATATCTGGCTTCCAACAAACGCGAGTATCATTCTGATTTTTTATACAGTGGTGGTCGCAAATGAACACTGGTGCCGCATTCATCCTGATCTTCTGGATCATTGCGCCCATCATCTACTTCACCAACACCTGGAATACCGCTTTCTTCCCCATGTCAACCACCTTCGCTTTCGACAACACGGGTGGAATGTACCAGCCCGCGAACATCATCACCGACGGTATTTTCGACAGCGTCAAGTATGCCGCATACTCTCCGGTCTTCCTCACCGCCACTCAGCTCCTTAGCTGCGGTGTTGCCTTCGCTGCGTTCCCATCCGTCTTCGTCCACACATTCGTTTGGTTCCGCAAGGATATCATGCGCCGCTTCCGCCACTCCCTCAAGGACGAGCAAGATGTGCACTCTCGCCTCATGCAATACTACCCTGAGGTCCCTGCTTGGTGGTACGGCCTGGTCGGTGCCATCTCGTTCGCCTTCTTCTGCACGGCCATCGAGATCGTCCCTACCCAGCTTCCCATCTGGGCTGCAGTCGTCGGCATTCTTATTTCATTCACTCTCTCCATCCCTCTTTCCATGCTGCAGGCCATGACGAACCAGCAGGTGCCCACGCAGGTCATGATGGAACTCATCGCTGGCTACATGCTCCCTGGCAAGCCCATCGCCAACGTCCTGTTCAAGACCATCGGCTTTATCACAGCCAACCAAGCAATCAGCTTTGCGGGCGACCTCAAGCTCGGTCACTACATGAAGGTGCCCCCGAGACTGATGTTTTCTGTGCAAGTTGTCGGCGCTATCATCGCTGCCATCTGGGTCACGCTCATCCAGGACTGGATGCTCAACAACATCGAGGACATCTGCACACCCGGACAGGCACAGGGCTTCCGCTGCCCCGGCTCAACCTCGTTCGCCACCGCCTCCATCATTTGGGGTGCTATTGGCCCGCGGCGCCTCTTCAGCCCCGGTGCGCCCTACTCTGCCCTCCTCTGGTTCTTCCCCATTGGTATCCTCGCGCCCATTCCCTTCTACCTCGCCGCACGCAAGTGGCCTCTGTCGTTCTGGCGCTACATTAACGTGCCCGTCTTCTTCGCCGGTCTCGGTGCTATGCCCCCCGCAAGTGGCATTAACTATATCTCCTGGGTCCTTTGGGGCTTTGTGTTCAACTACGTTGTCCGCCGCTTCCACTTCCGCTGGTGGATGCGCTACAACTACATCCTGTCTGCGGCGCTCGACGCTGGTGTGGCGATTGCGATGGTCGTCGTGTTCTTCTCGCTTGGTCTCCCCAAGACAGGCGGTATCGAGCTGAACTGGTGGGGCAATACGTGAGTTTTCTCTCCTCGATCTATCTTTTTGCGATTTACTGATAGGTTTTCTTCTCTTCCAGTGTCTGGCTAAACACTGCCGACGCCAATGGCATGCCTTTCAAGGCGCTACCAGCGTCAGGAATCGTTGGCCCCGCCACCTGGTCATAAGCAAACGACCATCCAAAACATGCATACGACGACCGGACACGAACACCATAACCCACCAGATACCCACATCACGCATTCATTCATCAATCCATCCATACCATCATCAATATTACTTTCGCATCGCATATACTCGTATTTCGAGCCTGGGCGCTTGATTAACACCACATCACCACCATCCATACCCCTGTAAAACTTAGTACTCATGCCTTTCACGTACCCCCTCCTCTGTTGTACTATTCCCATCATCCCTTCGCGGTCTGCTGAATCCCTTGTGGTGTCTCAAGACTTTGTTGTTTAAGTATAACTATTATTGCCTTCATCTTCTCCGTGCACTCCTTCATTCATCCTTGTTCACACACATACCTCACCAGTCTCGATTGCATAGTCATGCCCTTACCATTGTACTCTAGTCTTACACGACTGCAATGAAATAAACGATTGAAACCCCAAATACTAGTGTGATGTAGCTTGGTAATGTTTTTTTCTATGAGGGAAGAACATAGACTCAAACACACCCAACTTCAACAAACCTCGTCCTCAGAACCTGGGACTTAAGAGGCATCTGGGTTGAATTGACAAGAAGACCAATGCATTCGCATTTACAAAAAGGTGGTTTATAAAACTTATCAAGCACGACTTGAGGGCAAAAAAAATTACAGCGAAGCAAGGGAATACATTAGGCAGCAGGAGGCAGACTCCAGATCCTTACTTCGCGACCCGTCGCGCCCCATATCTCCTTGCCAAGATGACCGAATGCAAAGTCAGCCATTTCGCCGCCCTGCTCGCAGCGCAGGAGTTCCTCCCACGTCTTGTGCGCAAAGATACGCGCGCCCTGACTGCCAGACACGCCGAGGAACTGCGCGCTCGTGTCGAAGGCCACACGGCTGATGTGGAAGTCATCACCCAGCGTGATCTCATGCGTCGCCTTCTGCTTGCGCAAATCCCAAATCGCCACGGTGCTCTGTCCGCTGGGTGCGAGAAGGTGGTAGCCGTTCTCGGAGAACGCGAGCGTGTGCACGGTGAAGGGTGACGCGTCTGGCGGGCTCAGCGACGCGGCGATGGCGCCCGAGCGGACGTCGTAGATTTGGATCGTCGACGTGGGCGTGCCGAGTCCGAGCAGCGTGCCGTCGGGGTGGATGGCGAGCGAGGTGAAGGCCTCGTCGGACGGCGCGGAACGGAAGATTTGCGTGAAGGTGGTCAAGTCATGCAGCGAATAGGTCTTGTCGGTGGATGCCAGTGCGAAGAGAGTGTTCGTGGGGTGTACGGACAAGCCAGTAAGCTCGCCCTTGTGGGTGCGCGAGGTGTACTTGGGCAAGTACTCATCCGAGGCGCTGTCGTGCGCCCATACTTTGGCAATTTTGTCCGCACTGGCAGAAAGGATGAGGTTGGGTTCGCCAACAGCTTCGCGGAGAGCGACATGGTTGATCTTCTTGGTGTGACCCTTCAATGACGCGAGGACCTTGTCGGTGGCCTTGTCGTAAAGTTGAACTACTTTGTCGTTGCCGCCAGTGAGGAATTGCGAGGGGTTGAGCCGAGAAATGGCCAGAGAGGTGATACCAGCGGGTGATGCGGAGTGGAGCGAAGGAATGGTGTGAGTGGCAGTGAAGGTCTTCACCTCGGCACCAGTGACATAGTCAGGAGCAGGCTTTCGCTTCTTGCGAGTCGAGCTGAGCGCCTGGTGGGTCTCGTCAATCTGAGCAGTGATATTGGCAGGCAAACCGCCTTCGGCAGCAGTGTCCATTGCAACATCTTCGTCCGCAGCCGGTGCTGATGGTGCAATACCCATGGAGGCCTGCACGTTGGCAAGAGCTCTGGTGGAGACGTCAGAAACGCGTACGAATGGACGGGGGCAAACACGTACTCTCTTGCCGCGTCGCGCTCCTTAATGAGACGCGCAACAACCCTCGAAGCGGCGTCCTGGTGGTAGAGGGAATAGCTGAGCTCCTGACGCGCGGCATTCAACTTCTGCTCGGTGGTGTGCACGGCCAAAACCATAGCATCCCATTCGTTTTGTAAGAGGTGAAGGAGGGCAGGAACAGAGGTATGCGTAGGAGGACGGGGCGCGGCAGTTGCAGGGGCTGAGAGTGTGGGTCAATAGCGATTCCGAGACTAGAGACAGAATACATACAAGCTTTTATGGCAATGAGGTCTGCCTCTTCAAGTTTTTCGCCAGTGATGGGGTCTGTGCCATTCTCATTGATATATTTGACAATGAGACGGCGTTCGTAGACATTGCCAGACTTTTGTGAGACGACGGGCTCCTGGGGAGGTTCGCCAGAGATTGCGCAGAAGAAGGACATGGCTGGGTGTAACAAAAAGGCAACGACAGCGCTGGGCGAGTCCTGTTTGGTTCTTGTTTACCCGCGCAAGCTCAGCCCCTTTGATCACGATCACCATGTCCGAGAAACAGCAGCGTCTCGTTTTTGCCATTATCGACTTCCTCAATCAGTCCATCGAGAACGGCACCGTCAAGGCTGACGACCAAGAGGGTCTCGAGGTCGCCAGTGCGTTTTTCCCGTCGATCTGCACCCTTTAACGCCCGAGATCGCTCATATACCCCTCCCACCAGTCCAGTGCATTGGCGAGGCCTTTGGTGTCGATCCATCCGATGAAGAGCAGGCAAAAAAACTTTCCGTGAAGCCTGCTACCCTCCAGAGTATATTCGATGTCTTCACGAAAACCCGCGAGAAGGTCGCCACTCCCGCTGGTGGCGCATCGTCTGCCACCACGGCCTCGTCTCCTGCAACGCCCAGTGCGAGCGATAAGGCCCAGGCAGAAAAATTGAAACAGGAGGGAAACTCCCAGATGTCCATCAAGAATTACGACGCCGCCATTGAGGCCTACGACAAGGCTGTTGCTCTCGACGCGACCAACCCTGTTTTCTACTCCAATCGCGCTGCTGCATACTCGAGCAAGGGCGATCACCTCTCCGCCGTAGGCGATGCGGAGAAGGCCATCTCCGTAGACTCCAAGTTTGTCAAGGCATACCACAGGCTAGGGTAAGCCCATGGTCACCTTGATGAAAAAGATTCGGAACTAACTTGACTCTGCTTTATCTTGCCTCTATAATTATGATCTTGTTGATCTGGCACCCCCGACTATCCCATCTGCAACTACTTTATCTGCCTTTTATCCCTCAAAATTATGACATAACATCAAAAGCCACGCACAATACTCACTAGGTGACTACAAGGCTGCCGCGAGCGCCTTTGAGCGCGGCCTCAAGCTCGAGCCCACCAACGCAAACCTCAAATCCGGGCTGCAAAACGCCAAGGCACGCATCGAAGCCGAGAGCAAGGCCAGCGCGAGCTCGAGCCCTAGCACCACCCCCGCGCGCTCAACGTCGCCTGATGCAGGTGCAGCGGCGGGTCTTGGAGGCATGGCCGGTATGGCTGATATGCTGCGCGGCATGGGTGGCGGCGGCGGTGCCGGGGGCATGCCCGACATTGCGAGTATGATGAACAACCCACAGATGATGGCCATGGCGCAGCAGATGATGGCAAACGGCGGTCTTGCGAATCTCATGTCCAACCCCGCCGTAAGCGGCATGGTGCGTAGTCTTTTCTTAGTTCGGTGTGGATTGTCGATATGCTGCTAACACTGTGCCATCTCTCAACTCCTCTGCGCGCGCTTTTCTTTTTGTAGATGAATCGCATGCAACAAGGCGACATGCCCTCGATGTCTGAGCTCATGTCAGATCCTAGCATACGTTCATTGTACGTCCCCTAATTCTCTTTGACATCTGCATGTGCTTCATGACTGACTGACATCTCACCTCATGACACGCCGACAGAGCTGAACAGTTTGGTGCTGGCGGACCACCTGGCAGCGCATGATCTGCCAGTCTCAAGACACATTAACTGACAGTAACTTGATACACCTTACATACATGCAACACTATCAACACTCTCCTACATGAATCCAACTGTCAATATATCTAGTTACAATCAAGTGTGAGGTATTTATGTTCTTGTTCGGGATTGCAAGTTCGGGAAAGATTCAAGTATGCATACTTTGTGTCCATGAGCCCTTGAATCCTTAACAAGCCATCGGGCAAAGGAACCATCGATACATTGTTGCGCCTGATTGTGATGGGCAATTATCAGGGTTGTACATGATAAATAGGTATGTCGATGCAGAGCAACATTGGTAGACAGCAAATTCAATTGAGTAGGGAAAAATCCTTATTAGTTTCAATGGGCCCAATTATGAGACTTCCACCGGAATTGAAGAGGGATGTAAGAGAAAATGGAAGTCAGAAGTCACCAAACAAATTGTCCGTACTAGATAAAGCGAAAAATAATCCATGCGCTAGAAGGATTAAATGAAGAGCATATGGACAGCTGTTGAAAGCAGGGTACATGCATACACAGCTAGATTGTCTGTTACGTGGATAGAGTAGGGTGTTGTGGATCCTGTGGAATAGGGAGCGATAAGGAAGAAAAAGAAGAGAAATTTCGAGATGCACGTGTTAGCTGTATCAAACAGACATGCAACAAATTGTGGTTGCACATGAGTGAGCACATGAGAGAAAAAGAGGAAAGTTGAAAAGTTGGAATAACTTGCGACTCGGACGGCGAAAACACCATCGCATTTATCACCGTCCAGTGACATACCACCTGCCGTTGACCTGCACCAGGGCACGGCATTCAATGTAAGTTAGGTATGGCGAGAGCAGTAACAATCAATGACGACTGTGATGTGGTGCCGGTGAGTGTTTTGCATCAGCCCCCGACAGTTGCACTAGCTCCTTCCTCCAACGGTTTGGCACGAAGTTTCTTGGCTTTCTTCGGCATCTGTTTCTCCAGCGCAGGAGGGACGATAGACAGTTGCGCAGGCATATCAGCCGGATGACCCTGTGACCAGACGTGTATATGAGCACGGAACATAGAAAGAAGGCGCAAGTAAAAACGGAACGACATATATAAAGCAAGACGAGGTAGGAGTTAACCGGGGAGTAAAAAAATAAGCCACGCGGAATAGTCATCGTATCCCGAGTGACCGGAAATTTCGATGACGAACAGGGCGGTTGAAAGAAGGATGGAACAATAATGTATCATGAGCGTAAAGGTGGGACTGACGAATTTAACGTGGTACCGCAACCCACTAGGCTGGCGGTACGCCTTGAAGCAGCCTGGACGGGGACAGGTGAACTTGCGCTCCGGCTCGGAGCCCTCGATCTCAGCTTCAGTGCTGAGTAGAGGCGACGTTGTCTGCTCTGGCGTGCTTGGCGGTTGCTGAGCAGAGAACCTGGAATACAGCTCATTCGTGAAATGCACGGTGGATCTGTGCAAGAGAAGACGCATCGCGTGGGAGTCCCGTTAGTGCCGCAGCAGAGGAGATCCCATTGGGATTCTGGGACAGACGCACATTTGTAAATGATATTGCAAGCCGTTGATTGACTGTAATGGAATGTAATTGATCAGCAATGATGCACTTTGTGACGGTAAGGACAAGTATTTCACCTTCCATGTCCTTCCGCATCCAGGTAAAGCGCACCGGTACGGCTTGTCAGAAGGTGCCTCGTCACCAGGATGCTCTTCTTTGCAGTGTTCGAGCAGTTCGCCGGAAGTGCTGAAGCAGCTAGAGCCTATTGCATCCCCTACTGGCCAGCACTGAGGCCATCCGCAGGCATACGGTCGGAGGTTCGGACTGTAGGACAGATTAACATATCAGCGGGGTAGCGACAAGAATATAGACTTACTCGTTTCCCAGTGGTAGTAGAGAAGAAAGCCGGGCTGCCGAAAACGCCTTGATAATTGGCTGTTTGGTTTTTCGAGCCATCGCCTTCCTCGCTCGTCGGGCGACATCATTGACAGTGTCATTACTAGCTGTAGAGTCGGAGATAATCCCGGTTGTAGGGGTTCCCGGTTGAGAGAAGAGCAGTGAGTTGAGAGATGCATCGGTGTTGGGTAAGTCGACGATAGTCTCGGGATTTGGACTTGATACAGGAGACAGTTGTGCCTCGTGTGTGTAAGGCGAAATTTGGGGCGTTGTTATCGTGCATGGAGAGAAATGTAATGTTGACGTCAGCGGAGAAAATTGCAAAGGCATCATCGTAGTAAATGGTGTTGAAGACGCGGACGAGAACTCGTCGTTCAACTGGCTGATGGTGCTGAGAGGCGAATCTTCGAAGTCGGGGATGACCCCGCCGCGCGGTTCCCAAGAGCCCATGATAAAATCTGGTATAGAAAAATTGCTGAAATCCAAGGGGGGGTAGGAGTCCGGACGATGTATAGAATTGTGAGATTGATTGACAAACATGTCGAAGGGGTTCAGGGATATGCCCTGGAAATCCTGACCGTAGAGTGGAGGGGGTAATAGAGAAGTTTTCCCGTCAGAGTCTGGCTGCAAGGAATTGCTTGAACTGAGTGCTGGCGTGCTTAGTGCGCTTGCTTGTTGTAATGGCTGCGGAGGCTGCGAAGGGGGCGAAAATTGTAAAGGGTTCGCCGACGGATCCAGAGCACCGTGCAACGTTGAAGAATTATTCTGAAAAGGAGCAACGGATGGATCATATCGAGCGGGCACTGGGGTGTACCCTCGAAAGTCTTGATGAGAGCGTTCAGAAGGTGCTTCGGTGGGATGAACATAAACATCCGGGTACTGGTCTTGGTGGAACATATTCATAGTGTTGTTTTGGTCGTAGGATTCCCATTGGTCTTGTACTGGCATAAGATCGCTGCTGTGGCGGCGTTTCTTCTTTGGTGAGGTGGTCATGCTCCGCCATCTAGCAGGGCAAAGATCAATAGGCTGCTGTGATCAAAAGGAGTGTGAGAACCCACTTGTTCCTGCAATCCAACGAGGCACGGCCCAGCTCAGCGCTGACCTGCGCCCATCTGGACCCAAAACGAGAATGAGCATCAACCAGGCGGGTTACTTCTGCGTCCGTCCAGGCGCCTTTTCTGAATTTGGGGTCGAGAGCCTGCTGATATCGCTTTGAACAAGCGTCATCTGTTCTTCCAGGGATTTGACGAGCAATAACGGACCACTTCGGACCATGAGTATTATACAAATTCTTCAGAAGTTCGTCCTCGGCGCTGGTCCAGGGAACTTTGCGAACTGAGGGATCTAATGAATGCTTCCAACGCTAGTTGTCATAGGTGAATGAGATATATTGCATATATACGGGCGCTCTGTAAGCACTCGAACCTTTCTGCATGCTTTATTATCGCGGTTTGGTACCATAGTGGCCACGGATTTCCAGTCTTCCTTGCATCCAAGTCCGACTGTTGCGACAGCGACCCTTAGCAGATTATCTGTGTAGATTAAGTACTAAGTAAAGCACCAGGAAATGGAGAGAAAGGCAGCTGTAGCTACCTTCATATTCCGTCCATGGACGGCTAACGTTTCTTTCAGACATAGTTTGTGGTCATGAACTCATAACAATGCGTAGTTGGGGTGCTGTGTCAGTACAATGGGTGAACGTTCTAATAGGGAGGGAAAGTCACAGCCACGGTGGTGTAACGCGGTGACTCATTGTCACCGAATCCTGCGTCTCTAATTTAGACCACTCGCTTCACCAACTCGCACAGCACATCCATGTCCCTTCCGATAGCATATTCCTCCGATGAAGAGGACACCGCGATGACCGATGTGTTTGGTTTGTCCGCTCTACCAATAGCCAAGAAACCCCGCGTTGACGATGTCCAACCCGTCAGCGCTGATGCCGCACCACATGTTCTTGCAGAGGTTTGTTCTTCAACCAACTTCTGACTCCGTGCTGATACCCTCAAAGGATCCCTTGAATATGACATCTCTCGTAACTCGGCCGAGTGATACCCAGATGAACGTCAACATCCCATACAAAGACATGACCCTACCCATACAGGGACCTGAGAACCCTTTTGGTGATAGAGGCCGTTTTCAGAATCAAAATGCATTGGCAGGACATGTTGAGGAGCAATCCATGTCTGAACATACTTTCCGTGCACAACACCTCACTCATTCAATTTTGGGTTATTCCGCAAATCCATCAGTTGATCCAAATGCGCCGGCCATCCTTGGGTCGTTCGACAAAGCACAGGCCAACAAGTTCGCGACCATTGACACGCTCCGCGCGTCAAGAAGCCAGAAAAAAGAGCTGAAGCGGAAAAGAAAACAGGGCGGCGATCTCTCAGTCGTTGACGGTGACGGTGCATATGTGGGTCCATGGGCAACCTGGGAAGGCGAAGAGCCTCAGCAACATTTCCTGGCCGGTTTGGAAGGCACCGGTGGCGACGATGAAGACGAAGAGGAGGAGGACGGGCCTGAACCGACGGCAGTGGTCAAAAAGGGGAAATCTAAACGCCCCATTGAGACTCAAGAACATTCCGTCTTCCATGGCAAGTCTATGACGGATTACCAGGGACGCACATACATGTCGCCGCCCATCGCCGAATTCCCAAATCTCCTTCAAGAAGCTGGGTCTCAAGAGTGTTTTATTCCCAAAGCCTGCATCCATACCTGGACTGGCCATACACAGGGAGTTTCTGTTATTCGCACATTCCCAGAAACAGGCCATCTTTTCCTCAGTGGATCTATGGATACCAAAATTAAAGTGCGCAACTTGCCAAATCCCTTTTGTCCTCATCTTACCTGCCTACTTATAGCTATGGGATATATATACGCACGGCAATTGTTTGAGAACCTTCCACGGACATACGAAAGCCGTCAAGGACGTTTCGTTCTCCAACGATGGCCGCCAGTTCCTGTCCTGCGGTTATGACCGGCAAATGAAGTTATGGGATACAGAAACGGGACAATGTTTGAAACGTTTTAGCAACGGGAAGATCCCCTTTGTTATTCGTTTCCACCCTGATGAGGATAAACAAAACATCTTCCTTGCTGGCATGTCGGACAAGAAGATCATACAGGTCGATTTCTCGAGGTTATTGTGGCGTCCATGATGCTGACTTCCTCTATCTAGTACGACATGAACTCAGGCGAGATCACCCAAGAGTATGATCAACATCTTGGACCTGTCAATACTATCACTTTCGTTGACGAAAACCGACGATTTGTCACCACATCCGATGATAAGACCATTCGCGCATGGGATTTCGATATCCCTGTAGTGATCAAGTATATTGCTGAGCCTCATATGCACTCCATGCCTGCTGTAACGCTCCATCCGTCCAGTAAGCTCTCCTGTCATTTTCAAGCTTAGAAAATAGAATGGCTAATCACAACGCGCACGTGCAGAAAAATATTTCGCCGCTCAGTCGCTCGATAATCAAATCCTCATTTATAGCACGGATAACTTCCGGCAGAACCGCAAGAAGCGATTTGCTGGACATTCAGTCGCTGGTTATGCATGCCAGGTCGGATTCTCTCCGGACGGAAAATGGATCAGTAGCGGCGACGGCGAGGGCAACGTAGTCTTTTGGGACTGGAAGACGGGACGCATCAAGTCGCGGCTGAAGGCTCATTCAAAGGTGGTCATCACTCACGAATGGTTACCTCATGATACCGTGAGTGAAGAGAATAATCTTTTTATACCCGCTCCTTGCTCAAGTTCTTGCTTTATCTTTAAAGTCCAAGGTTATTACGGCATCCTGGGACGGCCTAATCAAACTTTGGGTACGCTGACCTAGTTTTCCATCCCCCTTCTTTGCACTGCTGATCACATCTTACAGGATTGATTTTTGCAGAAACACTGTATCGTTACATGTAGAACCAAGCACGATTATCATGATCCGGTTGCGCGCTATGCTTATTTCAATCTGACCGGTCGGTCGGAGGCGGTTTGACGACCTTGTTCTTTATATTCCCGATATATGATGCAATCAAGAGCTCAACCAACGAAGACGCATTGTTCAAGAATCATACTGCACTAATGACCGCTGCGACCTGACTTTCGTGAATCACTCTCGTTCTTGTTCACTTATTTACATCTATCAAATAGGCGCTTCTAGTGCCGGATGCGACATGCGTCTCAAAGGCTCTCATCGTAAATCGGTACGGTAATATCTTGCATCATTTGTGTTGCTCTCATCATGACCTTGATCCCGTAGGCTTGGTTTGGATGTGCTTGAGACAATTATCATCTCCGTGTGAGACGCGAAGGTCATTTTCAACCTGGATTCGCTGCGTATTTTATTATAGATGTATCGAAGGTGAACTCGTATTTTTGGCTTGCCAGCTGGTGACTGCCTCTTTCTGATAATCCAAGCTTTCAATAGTCTTCCAGGGCGCAGTTATTTTTGTTCTGCACCATGCCGTGATAAAATCCCGCGAAATATACCCGAATCTAGGCACACTTTCATGAGGACGACTGTTTGAATTGAGACGTATCAAGGAGTAAAGATGCTGTTCTTAATCGTGGTACGCTCCGATCTCGTGCCGAACGTTATTGATGCCTTCTGCGCGGAGTAGTTTTCTCCGTGGGCACTGCGCTGCGGGCGCGACAGATTTTATTGCGAAGTAGGCAAGAAGTAGGTGCTGAGCTACTTGCGTACTTACCTTGTTTGTCAAGCTTTATGAATCTTACGTGTAGCCTGCCCGTGATTTCAAGATGGACCGAACCGTCAAACTCGCAACGTCATCAATCCGCGAAAACAGATACCGGCTAAATCAGCTGACGGAGTGGTGTCAAGGTGCCCATGATCCCAAAAGTAAGGAAAGGTGTATGGTACTGACCTCTATGATGGCATGTAGCCGTGCGGCGAAGCTACTTCGAAGGAAGATGAAGGCACCCTTCAGAGTCTATGGAGGTGGCTTATCAAACAGAAGCAGGAGGCGATTGATTCAAGGAGATTGTGTGAGTGGGAATATTTCAAGCGATTTCAAGGCACCATTCATTGATCTGGGATTTGCTTAGCTATTCGCTTGGTATTCAAGGATCACGCTCAAAGATCCGGGATTCGATATACAATAGGTCCGCAGCCTTTTATGAGCTCATAGCACGTTGTTATTTTTGATGAGGTCTAGCCAGGATTGGGTGTGTGTAAATGAGCCATGCATACAGAGACTGAGAGCACACGGGGCATCCATTTTCGGGACGGGAGACTGGCACCGACACCTGTCAATAATTGGTGGGTTAGAGAGACCACTTTGCCTGGGAACTCATGACAGGGTGCTCAAACCTCGACATTCCCGATGCGGAAAGTCGGCCAAATTGGGTCTCCCCCGAGTCCCAGAGCACGGGAACCATCGGATTCCAATCTTGCCAACGACCCATATAAAGCATCGCTAAGGGTCCATTCCATTACTAACTCCACATCCCCTCTTTTCACAATGCTGTTGTCTGCTCGCTATTTTGCTGCTATCGCACTATTCCTCCTCACGTCTACGGCGGCAGCTGCGCCTGTGCGTCTTCTCTCCGTTCCTCTCTACCATTCAGCACTCCTGACAGTGCGCTTTCGTTTACAGGTCCCCGAGAGCAACAATGTCGCAAGGTCAACAGAATTGAATGAGGTGGCTCGCGGGCCTCCAGGGAGACCATGGAGGCGTGAAGAAATCGAGGCGCGCGCTTCTGGCAATAACAGGGACTGGAAGAGAGGAGAGGTCGAGGCACGCGCTTCTGGCAATAACAGGGACTGGAAGAGAGAAGGAGAGGTCGAGGCGCGCGCTTCTGGCAATAACAGGGATTGGAAGAGAGGAGAGGTCGAGGCACGCGCTTCCGCTGAGCAAGACTGGAGACGGGCGTCTGGCGGTGGTGAGGGCCCGGACTGGAAGAGGGAAGGAGAGGTCGAGGCACGCGCTTCCGCTGAGCAAGACTGGAGACGGGCGTCCGGCGGTGACGAGGGCCCGGACTGGTGAAGGGAGAAGAAATGAGGTCTGAAGTCGTCGAAGGTCGCGCTGGCGTTGCCGGCGAGGACTGGTGATCGGAATAACTCCCCTTGTCTACCCCCCGGCCTGCCGTCAAGAATCAGCTATCATTCGCGCTACACTCACCACAACCCTTACCCAAAATCAGCAATCCACACCCGACACCATCCATTCATTCTCATACTCCCTTCGATTTCCCTGGCAATCCCTTGCACACAACGCTCTTTTACTCATTCACCCCGTTACTCTTTCTTTGCCCGATTTAATGGCAAGCCACGATCTTTTCTCAACAGACACTTCAGTTAGGATATTCCATCTCATACTATGCTTATTTCTCCTTGGTTTTACTCTTTTTCTGCGATGCACACCTACTTACCAAGTATCCTAAAGTTGTCACTTGATTCTGCGCACAATTGTCAAGATAATATGTAAGAACTTAAAGCCGATACTTTGGCTCTCACACAAGAGAATAGAAATTTTCAATTGCGGGATAACCCTGGACAAAATTCGACATATTCGTCACGAAGCCGAATTGGTATCCCAGGTGCCTGCCTCGGCTTTGCGTGGTAACAACATCACCACCTCCATTAAGTTGCAAGGTATCTATAGTGCCCAATTCTCAACGCGATAAAACTAAGCCATTAATTTGGTTCAGCCCAGGCCGTCAAAGGGAGTCATCAAGATTTGGGGTGGAATTTTGAGGTCATTTATGGATCCACAGTGCGACAGAGTTTCCCGGAGGACTTGCCTGCTCGCCGTCCGGTGAGAATGGAGAGTAATGGCGGTGACTACTAAGCCCAGATGAATGTCAAAGGATGGGGGGGGCGTGAAACTGTGTGTGAAACCAGTGCATCCTGAGGCGAGTAACATTTCCTTGACTGTCAAAGGGCGCGTAAAAATGCCCAGCATATGTCATGGATCAAAATGCACGGAAGTGTCAGCCTTCAGCTTTATGTTCGCTATGGTTGTTGGCCAAGCTGAATATGACAGACTCTTGACATACCGGAAGAACGAAGACTTTCTACCAGACCAAAGTGCGGTTCCGCATCCAGGGCCCCCAATCTTGAGGCTGAAGGAGGATATTTAGGATCTTTTGATGACCGATAAAGTTGACAGGTACGAGTTAAGGTTAAGTTTATGGTTTGTTTAGAGGACCGATAGAGACGCAAAGGAGCAGAGAGAATGACATCATGTGCACTCCGGTCAGAGGACCACCATCTGAGCTTAGGACTACAGGAGCTAGCAGGACGGGCGGATAATTTTGCACACGTAGACAAGTAACTCGGATTTCACTACCATTGGCAGCAAGTGCGTCATCTTGGAGACTGATATGCCATGACATAGGAAAGTGGACAAGACGGAGAAACGACAGAGAGGACTTGAGAGACCATCAAGACATTGATAGTTGACCACGATCCGAAGATGCGAAGTCAATTGAAATGAGAGAAATTGGCAAGAAATTGGAGTGGGGTCTTATCGCTTTGAAGGCATTTGTTTGTGCAAGCTTGACAGTGCTTGCAGGAGTTGACGCGTTTTGACGCGTTTTGCAATTAGCACTTGCTTTCTTCTTTCACATCCACGATGGCGACTTTGTTCGACGACACCCTCCCTCAAGATGATCAACTGCGCGACAGAACGCGCATCTTTGAAAGATTTCTCGAATCTGACTCCAATGTATACAACTACAAGGACGACATCCATCGCATGCTTCGAACCGACCAGTCGCGTCTTCTCGTGAACATCGACGATCTACGCGATTTTGACCGTGATTCAGCAAATGGTCTCCTCAAAAACCCCACAGATTTCCTGCCAGCCTTTGACGCCGCCCTCACCCAGGTCGTTCAACACGTGTATGAGCCAGATAAGCACGATATCACGTCCAAGAACTACCATGTCGGCTTCACTGGTTCATTCGGAGATCATCACGTTAGCCCGCGAACCCTTCATGCTGCCCACCTAGGAAAGATGATCTCTCTGGAGGGCATCATTACCAGATGCTCTTTGGTGCGGCCCAAGATGGCCAAGTCAGTACATTACTGCCCCGAGACTGGTGTGTTCCACGCACGCGAATACCGTGACGCAACCTCTTCCTCTTCCCATCTACCCCCAACTACCGCGCTTCTCCCTCAAACGGACGATGAAGGTCACGCCCTACAGATGGAGTTCGGCATGAGCAGCTTCCAGGATCATCAACGAATCAGCATTCAAGAAATGCCGGAACGTGCGCCCGCTGGACAGCTACCCCGGAGCACAGACATCATCCTTGACGATGATCTTGTCGACAAATGCAAGCCAGGAGACCGTATTCAGCTTGTCGGCGTCTATCGTAGTGTGGGTGGAGGGGCAAACGGTGCTTTCAAGTGAGTTTTATCTCCAAAGGGAGGCCTCTGACATTGAGCTCGAAATGTTACAGATCCCTCATCCTGGCAAATAACATCAACTTACTTTCCTCCAAAATTGGTGGTGGTATTGCGCAAACACCTCTGACCGACACCGACATTCGTAATATCAACAAGCTCTCCAAGCAAAAGGACATCTTCAGCTTGCTATCAGAATCATTAGCGCCTTCAATTTACGGTCATGAGCACATCAAGCGCGCTATTCTTCTCTTACTTCTCGGAGGCGCAGAGAAAAACCTACCTAATGGTACACATATCCGTGGAGACATCAACCTTCTAATGGTTGGAGATCCATCAACTGCGAAATCCCAGCTCCTGCGATTTGTATTGGGTACTGCACCCCTTGCTATTGCCACGACAGGTCGTGGAAGTTCCGGCGTTGGTCTAACAGCGGCTGTGACCAGCGACAGGGAAACAGGCGAGCGAAGGCTGGAAGCTGGAGCCATGGTCCTCGCTGATCGAGGAGTTGTGTGTATCGATGAATTCGACAAGATGTCTGATGTTGATCGGGTTGCAATCCACGAAGTCATGGAACAGCAGACTGTCACAATTGCGAAGGCTGGCATACACACCAGTTTGAACGCCCGCTGCAGCGTAATTGCGGCTGCGAACCCGATTTATGGACAGGTGAGTCCACTTGTTCCCAGAAATTTGGTGAGCGTTTTCTGATGACTTCTTCTCAGTACGACATTCACAAAGACCCACATAAAAATATCGCCTTGCCTGACTCTTTGCTCTCGCGTTTCGATTTGCTTTTCATTGTCACGGATGACGTCGAGGAAAAACGCGATCGAATTATCGCAGACCATGTCCTTCGCATGCATCGATACTTACCACCTGGTGTCGAGGAAGGAACCCCCTGTCATGATAACCTTTCCCAGCCGCTATCGGTCGATGGCCCAGGAACCAACCTGGATACCGACGCCATCGATACGAACCCCTACGAAAAGTTTGACCCTCTTCTGCATATGGGTATCAATTCGTCTGGTCTTCAGACTAGGAGCAGAAAGAAGCAGAAGCAGATTCTGAGCATCGCGTTTGTCAAAAAGTATATCCAATACGCGAAGAGTAAGCCGGCTCCTGTTTTGACTCAAGGCGCAGCGAACCACATCATCGACGTCTACGCTAGCTTGCGGAACGAGGGAATGGAAGGAAATAAGAAAAAGGTACAACGCCACCGAACTCCTTCTCCTTCCTCTCGAATATTGATACTTATTACTACCAAACTTTTTTCCTTTCCACGTAGACTTCGCCGCTGACGGCTCGTACTCTCGAGACGCTTATTCGTCTCGCTACCGCACATGCTAAAGCCCGCCTTTCGACCAAGGTGGAAGTAGCCGATGCGAAGCAGGCGGAAGAGATCATGCGCTTCGCGCTCTTCAGAGAAGTGCCCAAGCGGGCCCCCAGGAAGAAGCGCAGGCTCAACAACGGGGGCGCTGTGCGCAAGGGCTCTGATGATGGAAGTGACGCCGGCGAGTCGGATGAGGAGGACGGCAGCGAGGACGATGAGCCGCAAGCCCCGGAGCGCATGACCTCTCCCAATGCCCCTGGATCACGATCCGCCGCTGCGGCGTCTGCTGCTGCACACCAGCAAAGGCAGCAGCCTCCCGCAGACCCCATCTGGGGCGACGATAGCCAGGATGTGACGATGGACAGCCAAGATGCGCCTGACTTCTCTGGCGGTCCGCCTCCTCCTACTGGCGATGGCAATGTCCGACCGGAGAGGTGTGTACTTATCGCCGCGTCGATTGTCGCGTATTTAATGACTTACCCTGCTTTTCTTTCCTAGGTTGCAGCTCTTCCGTGCACGCGTGTCCAAGATCTTTGCCACTCGTTTGCAGGACGAAGAGACTGTATTTTTGTCCGACTTGCTCGAGGCCGTTAATGAGGGATTGTCGACTGAGTCGCTTTATGGAACTACCGAGGCGACCCAGATATGCGAGATCATGGGAGAGGCAGATGAGCTGATGATTAGTGAAGGAATTGTGTACAAGGTCTGAAGAGTTTATTTATTATCATCCGGTATCCTGGATCATATCCCCTGTATCTGTTTTCTGTTGTAACTAATGGTATTGCTTTGTGTTGCTGTTGACTCTCTACCAACTTTCCGAAAGATAAAGCAACAAAAAGGGACACAGGTGTAGATGACACTTGATTACACTGATTGTTCACCGCGTACTAAAGATGTCGAACAGTTCCTTGACCTTTTCATGGAACTCTCCATTCCTCTGACGCCATTATCACCTTCCCCCTGACGCCATGTACGTCTACTGTGTACATACGTATCAGATGTCGAGGAGCTTACTCGACAAGAGGCCCAAGTTCCTACCGGATGACCGTTGAAATACTAGCCCATCCAATCATGGCGGGCTCAGTAACTCGCCTAGTGGCTGAGCTCGAATGTGTCCTGATCCTCCTACGTATGAGCGACATTGACATCTTGTGAAAGCCCGCCACAAACTCGCACCATATCGCCTATTCTCTGCTGAAGTGCTGGTGCTTTAGCCGGCGAGAACGTTACGACTATTGTCAATCTCGCGTCACACCTTGGCTGGTTCATAAGACAGACGCCCAGGAAGCGTTTCACAGAGACGGTGGGAGTTGTCCTGCTCTCGTTTTCGATTTCATGTCAAAGTAAAGAACAATTGACCTATCGTTGTTATCTTCATCATCATTGAGGCAGAGATGCTATGTACAGGAGATGCGGCTAGCGGATAGTCTAGTTCCGAGTCGAGGCGAGTCGAGATACAGACCTGTCGAGTTATCTTCGTCTTCTCCAGGCTGTCCTGAGTCTTGAGTCCTCGGTGATCATGATCATTCTGCTGCTTTGGCGAGCAACAACCTGGAAAATGGAATCAGTCCCGAGTCCGTGATTCGTGACAGAGGTTGGCGGTAGCAGCTTTCCGAGCCAAGGAAGCATTAAGCAGGAGTAGCGAACGAGCCTGCACAAGCCACAAATGTGTCGCCGTTCGACAGGATTGCCGTTGTGCGTTGACAGAGACGAGGCAGTTCGAGCTACAGTTTTCACTTGGCCATAAAAGGTGCTGTTATCCGCGTAAGATTATGCCCATGAACCCCAGGTTTCCTGCGCTTATGAACAGTCGTTATGCGATACGCCAGATTCTCTTCTGGGATTCGGATTTCTAGGGCTTGAAGATATACCCCTGATGGACATTGAGCCCGTTCCGCCTAGCGTCGACTCTGGACTGGTATGTTGAGCTTTGATGAGCCGTCTCGGAGAAAATTTGATGACATCCAGCATAAAGTCAAGGCCCAATAGGGCAGGCTTTGAGCAACTCGCAGACTCTGGCAGGCAGCGCAGGACGGCGGCGTCGCCACTTTGCTCAGGAGATATGATGCAATGCGTCATGAGTGTGAAGAGCAAGCGCGATCGTCGTGCAGGAGATACAAAGCTGGATATACACCTGACATATATGGATAGAAGTTCCCAGCTGAAAGTCGAAACGCGTGGAGCCAACACCAAAGCACATATGGGCTCAGGGGGAACAAGTCTTGCGCAGCGCGCTTGTTCCTACTGTGGGTGCCGCATAAAATATGAATATTTGTGCTGGGGAAGGCTCTGCTGAGAAGACCGGCGGAGAAAGCATTGGGGCCGAGCGGCCGATGGCCTTGCTGCCGAATAATCATCGGAGCGCGCGGCAGGCGCGCAACACCGCACAACGCGCTCTTGCACTGTCTCCGTCATCGCCCTCGATGTCGCGCACACGGATACGCTCATGTCGGAGCGCGTCTAAAGCTGTCCAAGGTGCCCCCAAATATGGCACACTCGTAAAATCCGGTAATGGCGCGTATTGCCGCGTGGAACGATGATAAAAGATGATAGTAGTGACGGAAATAAGAACTGAGTACTGCGGCTTTAAAGTACTGTGAACGTTGGTGTATGTACGAGTCTCAGATAGAGTTGTGAGGGTTTTATACAAGACAATCTAGGACGTAATGGAGAGAAACGGCCGAGAATAAAAAGAGTTTCAAACGTGCCATCTTATCGATTGCAGATTACCGTTCTGGCTCAAAAGTTTGTTGCTCTTTGCCATCCCCTCTACCTCCGATAGCCAGCCCCATCTTAAGTCATTCTTCCCCTCCTCATCTCCACAGCCTCTTCCTCTCAAACCATCACCAAAAATGTATCCTTCCGACGGTATCCGTTCTCAGCTCGAGTGGAACTCCACCCTGACCACCACCGATGCGCCCACTGCCAATGAGAACAACAAGCATAAGCGCAAGGTATGGGTTTTTTTCGCCATCGGAACATATGTTATATATCACTAACGGGGACCATGCGATAGACTGCCATTATCGCTACTATCGGTACGTCGGGACGCCGGTTCCATGGCTCGTGTTTTCTGAGCAATATCATCTTCATTCAGGCCCCAAGGTGAACACGGTCGAGAAGTTGGGTGAACTGAGGCGCGCTGGCGTGAACATCGGTACGATTATGGTCCTTGTCCGATGCAGCGTTACTGAGTGTCCATAGTTCGCATGAACTTCTCCCATGGCTCCTATGAGTACCACCAGAGCGTCATTGATAACACCAGGAAGATGGTCGCCGGTATGTCTGTGGGCCTCTAATCTCTTGATCGCGTATTGATTCCTGTTCAGAGGACCCAAATGGCCGCCCAGTTGCGATTGCTCTGGATACCGTAAGTGCCCACGCGTCCTTTCCTTCTGCTTAATTAAATCTCATGCAAATTTACAGAAAGGACCCGAAATCCGTACTGGTGTGACCAAGGACAGCAAAGACGTATGTTTTCCTGTCAATCCGTGCTCGCCTTATCTAATCGCATGTTTTGACAGTTCCCGATTCCTGCTGGCCACGAATTCATCATCTCCACCGATCCCAAGTACAGCGAGCTTTGCGATGACCAGGTTATGTGGGTTGACTATGTACGCTTTCTGAGGTGTTTTTTTTTTTCGTCAAAGACCGTGCTGATTTGCGAGAATTTTCTCAGACCAACCTGCCCAAGGTCACTGCTCCCGGAAAACTCATCTACGTCGACGATGGTATTCTTTCCCTCCTTGTCCTTTCCATCGATGGACCCTCAGTCCGCGTCCGTGCCCTGAACTCCGGAAACATCTCCTCTCGCAAGGGTGTCAACTTGCCTAAGACTGAGGTCGATCTCCCTGCTCTCTCCGAGAAGGATAAGAAGGATCTCCAGTTTGGTGTTAAGAACGGCGTCGACATGGTCTTTGCCTCGTTTATTCGTCGCGGTCAGGACGTCAAGGACATCCGTGCTGTCCTTGGTCCTGACGGTGCCGACATCAAGATCATCGTCAAGATTGAGAACGAACAGGGTGTCGCCAACTTTGACGAGATCTTGAAGGAGACTGATGGTGTCATGGTCGCTCGTGGTGATCTCGGTATCGAAATTCCTGCCAGCCAGGTCTTCCTTGCCCAGAAGATGATGATTGCGAAGTGCAACATTGTTGGCAAGCCCGTCATTGTCGCCACTCAAATGCTTGAGGTACGTCCTCTTGGTCAAATCAATGAACTTGGACTAATTTTATGTATCCTGTAGTCCATGACAGTGAGGATTATCCCTAAGCATCGCTTTTTGCATAGCTAACATTTGACTAGTACAACCCCCGTCCTACCCGGGCTGAAGTCAGCGATGTTGCTAACGCTGTTCTCGACGGTGCTGATTGTGTCATGTTGTCTGGAGAGACCGCTAAGGGCAACTACCCCATCCAGTCCGGTAAGATTTCGCAGTTGCTATTATGTACATGGTAATCATCTAACCGCAATACACAGTCCTCATGATGGCTGAGACTTGCTTGTTGGCTGAGGCCGCCATCTGCTATCCTCCTCTCTTCGACGACATCAAGTCGATCCAGGCCCGCCCTACCGCGACCCCCGAGACCATCGCTATTGCCGCCGTCTCTGCTGCGTCTGAGCAGGGTGCCAGCGCCATTCTCGTCCTCTCCACGAGTGGAAGCACTGCTCGTTTGATCTCCAAATACCGTCCTGCCGTGCCCATCATCACTGGTTCGTTCCTAAACTTGTCAAATCTGTTCAACATGTATTGATGAACCATGCCAGTCACCCGCAACCAGGCCACGTCAAGGATGATCCACCTGCACCGTGGATGCTATCCCTTCTGGTACCCTGAACCCAGAGGCATTGAGGGTCACCAATGGCAGACTGATGTATGTTCTATTATTCAACGTGAAACATACTTGCAAGATGACTGACCGTTCTTACTCTTGCATGTAGGTTGATAACCGTATCCGCTTTGGTCTTCGCAACGCGCTCAAACTTGGAGTCATCACTCCTGGATCAACAATCATTGCTGTCCAGGGCTGGAAGGGCGGACTGGGCCACACCAACACCCTCCGTGTCCTCACTGTGCCCACAGAGAGCGCTGACCTCGAGTTGCAACCTCTGGGATCTGTTTAAACAGGATGGTGATAAAATACGAAAGTTAGAACCCCTCGAACGCATATTTCCTGTTGTACCAACCATGAATAGACAAATCCGAGATATGAAAAAGAGATGAGACATATTAGCGGGATGGGACTCAGAGATATCAGCAGGATGAGAGTGAATAACGGGATGAGAGTTGAGGAGAGCGGTGCCATTGGCTCGGGCGGATTTTTCTGTCCAAACGGAGATAAATTTACAGTTCCATCACAGGCCAGCAACTGAATTTCTGACAACGCTCATACCTTAGTTTAATTCTCCCTTCATCAACTTCTGCAGTCCACCCCTCCGCTATCTCGGTGGCGGTCGACCACACCCCGTCTGCTGCATGGCATCGTCTTCGTATTTCCCCAAATCACAGCGTCAAAATGGCCACCATCGCGCTCGTCTCTCGATCAGCAACGCCTTGCCTATCTACTCATCCTCAACCCCGTCCGCCGTTCAAGAAAAGTACGCGAGCCGGGCACAGCAGAACCCTTGGTTCGTCTACGTCTCGCTGCGCATGCCTTTCCTCCGGATGCGGCGGCTGCGCGTTTACTTCATCAACCCGCGGAGGTTGCACCACTTCACCACGACGCGTTTCGGACGCAAGAGGGGCTCGCTGGTGCTCTGCGTCTCGATATTCTTCCTCACGTTCTTCGTGTTTGCGCTCACGAAGCGTTTTGGGTCGCATACGAAGCAGTGGCCGACACCGTTTCCGCGAGAACCGCCAACGCTCGTCTATAAGCGGGAAGACCTACAACGGATATGGCAGTGGGAGGTAGCGAGTGGGCATTATCCTAGCAGGCAAAGAGGTGCGTCTACAGGTCCTGACATGTCGGTCTGCTGGCTCAACCCAGCAATCACCTGCTCGTGTAGTGCCTGAACAGCTCAGACTCAAGTCCATCCCCGATAACCCGGCTTTACCTCCCCGGAGAACGTCATTACCCTCGCAGGGACAATATGCGACTGAGACGCGAGGGACGGGAGCGAAACGGATCTACCTTGACATTCAGAGCGCGCCGGAGAACATTGCATACCCTCCGCGACCGGTCCCGGGCAGCGTGGCGGACTTCGACGTTATTATGGACCATTGTGATTTTTCAGAGAAAAAGGTGCGTTGGCGACGTTCACCATGTGGCGAAATTATTAATAGTATTTCTCAGTACGTTCGTGATTGTCTAGAGGTACTACGGGTGGGTGCAGGGCTTGACAATGGAAAGCGTGTGCGGCGAGGAAAGATGGATGATTGGAAGTACATCTACATTGAAGAGCCCGCCGAAGAGACGAGACACGTTGCCCGTAGCCTGCAAGAGGACGAGCCCGTCTATAGGGACGGAATCACTACAGCCGTGGACGATGGGTCAGACCCTGACATCGGACTGACCAAGAAATGGGGCGTTGATTGGGAGGAGGCTCCTATCCACCTTCCAAACCCAATCGAGTACGAACCTGCATCTCTATCACCTTCGCACTGCGATCCGGAGCACCCGCGCATCTTCCATATGTTCTGGACAGGCCCATTCACGGACAAGCCGTATCTCGCTATCCTGTCGTTCCTCTTTACCCAGAACACGGGCCTCCATCTGAGCGAGTACCCCGCGGACGGCGTTTGCAGGCCTCAGTTCTGGCTGTGGAT
The DNA here is from genome assembly GCA_013368295.1 of Psilocybe cf. subviscida. Lineage (NCBI taxonomy): Eukaryota > Fungi > Basidiomycota > Agaricomycetes > Agaricales > Agrocybaceae > Psilocybe > Psilocybe cf. subviscida. The sequence continues at coordinate 3,803,021 of JAACJJ010000056.1, read as the reverse complement.
CAATCCTGGCCCCGCAGCATCGGTTCCCAACCCCACCGCCAGGAGGGACATGTTTACGCAACTGCGCTCCAACCCATGGGCATCGCCTTTCCTCCACCCGCGTTTCAAGGATATCATCCATTTTAAGATGTGGAACACCACAGAACAGTTGGACGGCGTTCCGGAACTGAAAGATGAATGGCGAAGCCGAGATCTTTTCAATTCTGGAGGCAATGTCATTACTGTTCCTTCAAAGCTGAAGGAAGCATCTTTCACGACGACCAATGCCACCAGCACCGCTTCCTCGAAAGAAGATGATATGGTTAACCGCACAGGCTCCAAATCATCGTCGACTTACGACCGTCTGTCCGTCATTCTATCTGACATGGCGCGGTTTATTCTTTGCCATCGTTTCGGAGGAATCTACCTCGACGCGGATACGATATTTTTACGCGACTGGGAGGAGATATGGGGCTGGAAAGGCGCGTTTGCGTACCGTTGGTCGCGTATGGAAAAGTACAACACCGCCGTGCTGCATCTCAACAAAAACACGGCTCTTGGGAAGTTCCTCTTCCGCACAGCGCTCAAGAACAACATGGATTTCCATCCAATGACCGTGTCGAAGTACACTCATGAAGCTCATCTTGAAGGCCTTTTAATGCGACTGCCAGACGCGCTGTTTGACCCCGCCTGGTTGAACACCGAAGACCATCAGCATATGCGCCCTCCTCAACCATTCTTCACGAGGTCAGTCATTGCCACACTGTCTTCGCGTGTTTTCCTTATCATTGTATGCGGTACTCACGGCATACTTCAATTACAGTTTCGAACAGTTCTTCGACACGCCATCCGTTGATAGTGCTGCGCCTCAAGCACTTGGCTTCGAAGGGTTCTTCAGAGGGGCGTTTTCATATCATTTCCACAACTACTGGTGATTATGGTTCAATATTCTTGCAACGGGAGCATCATATACTGATATGCATGTCCATATCAGGTGGAAGCCTTTCGATCCTGCCCGAAACTGGCCAGACTTGGGGAGTCGGTTCGCAGAGGGAGAGAAGATTGCGCGTGGTGCTTTGCGCAAGTCTCAGGCAAAGACCAAAACAAACAATGAGATCCGGTATGCGGATGAAGACGAGGACGACTCTGTTGATCAGGACCGCCGCGACCTAGATTGGGCTACCGTGCTCAAGCGCATATTTGAGTCATACATACGGGGCGAACGCCCGAATATGTATGGTCAGATGCTGAAGTGGTAAATCGGTCTGAATCCAATCCATCGAACCTATACTTGGAATCGAAGATCGCGGAAAAGGAGCCACCCGAAAAAGATAAACAACACCGGAAATCAATGAAGCAGACATTGCATTATGCACCTTTCAGAAGGGCATGTGCAATATGATGGTCACGACTTAAACCTCACGCCAACAACACTTAACGCCACGACACGTACACTCGCTTTATACCACCACCAACCTACTTACTCGCACCTTTATTTCGTTTGCGTTACCGCAATGGACTGCGCGATATGCCTTTCCACCCCCCCACCGCACACGGGCCGCTTCAATACTCTTCTCTCTACCATCAATAATGCGCCCAACCTGCTATCTGACCGGAGCGTTGAACTCTTGCGAGGAATCTCAATTGACATTGTACTAATACTATCTCCATTTAGATCCTACGAACCCAATTTCTTCACCTTACACTACACTTGCAGCAACATTGAGCAGTATCTTTATTTCAACCTCACCATCATACTTTTCTTCTCCCTTGAACCATCGCCGCTCTTTGTTGTTGGTATACCCCACCATACTAGTTGCTAATGGCCTTCACTCCTCAAAAATGATTTCAGCCCGCTTTTGCATTTTCAATGAGCGACATTGGTTCGTTGTTAACCGTTACAATTGGTAAGTACTTGATATCTACAAAGAGGGTGGCGTCCATACAGGAAACGTCCTCTGCACAACTTATACATAGATAGATGCTTTAAATGTGTGCTCCTCCACCTTCCTTCACCTTGAATCCATGACCAGCAAGCATATTTCCTCTCCCCAGCATCCACATCCACATTCCACACCTACCTCATCCTAATTAATTCCTCCATGTCCAGAGACGCGAGTGAAGCCAGTATTCGTTTTTTAGAAGTCCGCTGACCGAGAAGCCGTGATTCTGGCTTGGGCGGTATTAACTTTGTCTTTGAGCTCCTGAATCACAGCTGGCGGATTCTCGGCGCCAAAGATGGCGGTGCCTGCAACAATAACGTTGCTCCCTGTGTCAAGAATAAAAAATCGGCGGTATCAATTAGCAGCTGGCGGGAGTGACGGGATAGGTGTGCGGAACGGAGAGATTGGGACATTTGTGGGGAGAGAGAAGAGAGAAGAGAAGAGGGAACGCACCAGCATCTGCGCATACGCCAATAGTCTTGGGGCCAACACCTCCATCGACCTCAATATCCTTCTCCGGGAAACGGGCACGTAGCTCTGCTACTTTGGGGACGCATCTATCAATAAATTTCTGTCCACCGCGTCCTGGAGTTGGGACAAGAAAATGTGAGACCGGTGCGGCAGTACACAATTTGAAGCTCGCTGGAGCGAGATACGCACCTGGATATACGGTCATGACGAGGAGCATGTCGGCCGCGTTCCCGACTTCGTCTGTGATGGCAGTCGAGGGAGTATCTGGCGAGATGGCGACGCCAGCCTTCATCCCACGACCATGAATCTTGCTAATCAGCGCCAAAGGGTTCTCTGATAATCAAATTCAGACAGCGAGCGCCGAGTAATTCGTGTGAGACGCACGAGTGGCTTCGTGGTGGAAACAGTACATTGCGCCGCCCGCGTCCGCAATGTCGTCAACCCACTAGTTCCAGTGGTTAATAGGAGGTCAGTGAGGCATGGTGTAAATGTGAAACACCTTTTCTGGCTCGGCCACCATCATGTGGCAGTCCATGAAGATTCCGGGGACGCCCTTGTGCACACAGGCGAGAATGGGTGCGCCTGGGAGAGTTTGAGTCTAGCAGACGGAAGACACGATGGAAAGGAACACACCCATAGTGATGTTAGGCACGAAATGGCTGTCCGGAGGGGTGTAAGCAAACCATTGGGAGTGTCGATGACATAGTTCGTAGTAGAAGAGTATTCACCCGTCCATTACATCTGCGAAGCGAAGGTTGATAAGATAAACTTCGGATTTGTTGATTCAGACGGAAACGAGGGCGCACCCATGTGAAGCCATTCTGCGCCATCAATTATCATGCGCTTGCACTCTGCTGTGAGCTGGCCAAAGTCGGAGGCGAGGACGGAGGGGGAGATGATAGCGCGCGGCATAGAGGTTGAATAGTCTGTGGTACGGAGAAAGTCAAGACTGATCCCGCTGATCCATTGACATCACTCATCACATAAGCACTACACACGCTCTAGGTCTATTACCCGTAAGGGCGCCTAACTCTGACCCTTGTGCTTTATTTACATAAATACTTCTCTTTCACCAGAGAGCCAATCTTGCCTCCCGCTCTCTTCCTACCCGCGCTAGCTCTCTATCTAACATGATTGCATCCGCTCTCCGAAACTTTTCCCCCGTCATACTCGAATCATACTACAATGACCTTAACTTCTGCAGGCTAGCCAGCTAGAAACTATCTAGCTGTGTCGAATCACCAGTCTCTCAAGCTATTCGTAACCTGATTAAATATTTCATCAACCTCTCCTCCTCTGAGGATGGTAACAAAGGATAAGTATGGTGTTGATTACGTAACTCATACGGACAGCCAAATTGAGTATAAGGGCAAGCCTGCGAGCCGACGAAGAGCCCCTGTTCATGACAACCACGACGCATAGCGTCCCCACGAAGTTTGCTTTGTACTTGAAACTACATATAAGCTGTTCTTACAATGCACGGCCCCGAATTCCTCTCAATACAACCCCCGAACGACTGTCACCTCTTTCACCTCGCGATCTCTAAAAAGCATTCGTCACGAGTCGCAGCCTGATCTCCGACAGCTCTCAACACAAAATGTCAAGTTCAATGACAACACAACTCGTATTACTCTTCTGCGTTCTCGCCATATTCGCATCATGTACTTGCGCTATGAAAACAACACCGTCGTTCGCCTTTCTCTCAGACGGTGCTGCAATGCAATTGCTGAAAGAACCTCTGTTCTTGACTGTTTCATGGCCTATATCGGCAGCCCACCTAAGGCCCGTCGGTATGTCAGTTATTTTCGAGTTTGAGTATAAGAATCTCATTTCATGTCAAGCCAGTTCAAATAGAATGTATCTACACTACCTCAACCATCTCAATCTAAGCTTCGGTAATATATATCATAATACATGTCTGTTGTGCATGACTGACACCTGAGATGTCACTGCAGAATTATCGAAAGACCTGACTCTTAAATTGGGCAGCTATACAGCACAGCTTGCGAAGGCGGCGACTCCTGGGGTCATAAGTGATGGTGCGCACATTCTTTTCATTCTTCAGTCTACGAAATACTAACTAATTTTTTGTCACCTCAACCAGCCCCGGCCGCCGTATACATCTACGCCAGATATTCAATAGACAGGTCCCGCAAAGCTCCTTCACCCGAGTTCCTTCGCGGCGTGACCACTCTTTGTCTTATCACCATTGCTTTCTTTGCCATGGGCGATGCCGCGCTTGGAAAATTGGACTTCGCGCGGCCTGCACAATGGAAAACGCTTCTTCACGCGTTGGAGAGGACATACTATGCATGCATGGTTATGCAGTATACCTGTGTCTAATTCTTTCCTATCTTTGAGACCATAGACACGAAAAAATTGAGCAGCAGGGCAGACTCTCGATGATGATTATGACTTTTGACGACTGCATGTAATCCTGATGACATATTCTACCCCTATTCGATTCGATAATTATGTTTTATGTATCAAGTATGTCAATTTGTATTAGATACGCCACCGCATTGATCTTGTATCTGTATGTGCCTTGCAAATGTACGCAGACTTAACAAAGACACAGAAGTTTTTGAGCATCGACTTCCCCGAGAGGGACGCTGGCCAAAATGCATAAAGTGCAGTGCTCAACGCCAATAGTGGCTTTCATGGCATGCTATATTGTCTGTGCAACCAACTGATTCCGCGTTGAGACGCCTAATCTAGTTGCAGGCCTCGTGCGGATGGGCTCAGTATGCATTGCCATTTTTAGGGAACTTTCGCACGCTCAAGGCAGCAATGGTCAGCGAGCGCTTGCACATTGGACCGCGGACGCTATCACGACTAATAAAGCCAAAAATCAGAGAAACTGGCGTTCGTCAATCGCTTGAGGCGAGTGACAGACAGATATCACTTGCGACCACCACAACGAAAGCTGCTAAATCGTTCTACGCATCACCAGCGCATTTCTGGAACACCAGCCATTTAATATGGGCATGGGGTGACAATACCAGTAAACAGCCTGTATCTAACACAGATTATTTCCCTTGTATGGCTCGCTTACCCGGTTCAAGGATATCGAGCGTCTTTATGTTGTGGGTGATAACGCCGTGATTGGCGCAGGCGGCGACATGCTCAACTTCCAATACCTCAAGGGCCAGCTCAAGAGCTTGTCATTGACAAGGTCCCCGCCCAAATGGCCACAGCTCTGAGCCAGTTGTTTTCGGTGTACACACCAAATGCGCTGGTAATTGATTTTGGATGTAAGACGACTATCAGCATGACGTCGGGCAGCTGGGATATTTGCGCTGATGGTCAGGTCATTGAAATTTTAGATTGCTACATGGGGGTCTGTTCGGCGATAGCTTCCATGGCAGATGACTTCAACAGATGACACAACACAGGGTAAGCAGAGTGAGGTACGAGTGAGTAGAAAGCAACGGTAGTCTGACGCTAAGGAGGCAGTGATACTGGATGGGACAATGAAGTATGATCTTTGGGGAGGATGATGTAGACCTAATGTAAATAAGAGAGTAGAAAGCATTGTTTGAAATGTGGCTTGCGCATTGCGAAGTATATAAGATGAAGCAAGTCATGGTAAGTCATGGTATGAGTGGTAATAGTAGGACAATTATATGGGTTCTTGTTAGAGCGCGTGGGTATGTGTGGAATGCGATGGATGAAAATGCGACAGTGAAAAGACGAGAAAAAAAGAAGAGGTAAACGTCGTGAATCTTGGTGTACAGGGAAAACCGGGGTGACCAATTGGGGTTAGTGAATGAAGTTATTATGTGAATCCGGAGAACGTCCACTCAGGAGGGAGGATGAGATATGGATGTTTTCGAAGCTCAGCCGCGCTAGGCCGCTCCTCGGGATTACTATTATGAAGTAAGCATTGAAGCCGGTGTCAGAAAGCGAAAATGATCTCACATAGCGAAGCACTTTCGTCTGAAGTCATCTGCTTCTTCAGATAAAATTACATCATCGGGCACTGGTGGTGGTTGCTTGGCCTGATAAAGCTGTACCACAAATTTACAGGCGGTTAGTATTCATTCAAAAATGATTTGGTCGGAGGAACTTACCTTAAACATGACTGCAACCATTTCCTCACCGGTCCATGGCCGCCCGCCTTGCCACATTTCCAAGACGACACATCCGACACTCCAGATATCGATCTTGAAGTTGTAGCCTTTCTTCTGGCTCTTGATGACCTCCGGGGCCATCCAAAAGACTGTGCCCTGCATGGCTGTAAACGCATCCAGATCCTCTGTGCGCTTTGAGATACCGAAGTCTGATATTTTACAGATCCCGGACATTTCCACGAGAATGTTATCCGCTTTCAGATCCTAAAATCATAGATTAACAACGGATGGAAAACTGCGGAAATCAAACTCACTCGGTGGAGGATACCCTTGGAGTGAAGATACTCCAACCCACTCAAGATCTGAGCGGTGAACGAACGCGTTACACTGTCCGCAAACTTTCCATGCTTGTGGAGACAGCTACCAACCGACCCGCCGGGAACGTATTCTAGGAAGCTATGGAAATTGACGGACTGAAGTGAGATGAAGTGATGTCCAGTAGTAGAGTTTCACGTACATGCTCAGGTTCGCTGGTGTTTCCTCAAACCCGAGGTACTGCACAATATGCGGATGGTCAAGGTCCCGTAGCGTCTCGCTTTCACTCTTCAGGGCCTGAACGACCGTATGTTGTCGCGAATCCTGCTTGTCACTGGCCGACTGGGGCAGTTCGACCTGCTTAACGGCAATCATCTCGCCCGTCGTCGCGTTCAGCGCGAGATAAACTTTGCCATAAGTGCCACGGCCGATGATCTCGCCGCGCATCCACTTGAAAGTAGCTAAAAATCAAGAAATCAGCACAGTTTCATCATTCATCAGCAAATCAAGAAGAAAGTCTACACTGATCGAAGCAGGGGCATCAATCAACCTGCCACCCCAGTCCGATGACGGTACCGGAAAGAAGAGAAGCAGCCAAGACTTTCTCCGAAGGAGGCAAAAGAAGCAAGGATAAAAGAATATGCCCATACGGCAATTGCCAGAACAGGGGAAACAGGGACAAGAGAAAACACATACTTGGGCCGCCTGTCGACGACGGGCTCTCTGGAATCGTCGACCCAATAGTCCCCGCACGCAGGCTTCCAGGAGTAACCTCCTCTATGCGGCTTCCCCACAGTTTTGTACTCCTCTTGCGCATCATGTCGCTACCTCTCAGACCATTATTGCCCACACGAGCCATCGTGTCCGCCGCCCGCGACATCCTGTCGATCTTCTTCTTATGCTCCTGTGCGACGATCCTGATACTCTTCTTCGCGCGAATGTGGTTGCGCGAGATTTGCGTCAGTCCGTGTCCCAGTATAGTATCACCTTCGTCGTCTTGTCCGTCGGAGTTGCTGCTCATGCTCGTACTGTTGCTTATTGGCAGTGGTGGTGGAACGGGTTCGGTGACGACAGGCGACGTGTCGCCTGAGGATGCCTCAATGACAGGTCGGTCGAGGTCATGCTCAGAGAAGAACTTCTCGAGATGTTCATAGATATTCTCCGGGGGCGGACGTGCCCAATTATCACCCTCAGGATCGATGAACGTACTTTCGGGACGCTTGTTGGGAATACGTAATGGAGCTGTCGTGCCTACAGTCAACATACCACGACTCGATACCGGATTATCCAAGGGCGACATATTATCTGCATCTGAGGTCTCAGGAGGTGGTATTACTGTGACACCCACATTGGCATCTACAAGCGTCGCAGTCCCAGTCGACGTCGAGTTCGTGGTCTTGGAATCTTCGTGAGGGCTACGGTCCGTAGGTCGAGCATCCCCGTTGCCAGTTCCCTTCCCATTAGGTTCGATATCTGCTGTGCGCACTTCGAGTCTCGGACGCGCCTTGTTCTGCAATGGCACAATCCACGTGCCGCCTCCTCCTCCTTCAGACGATGAGTCGCTGTCGTACTCCCTATCACGCGAGTTTTGGTAACCATAGCTGGCAGTATAGTCGTAGAACGAACCCTGCCGTGCTTTGTCCCCTGACTGCTGCTGGGAAGCGACTCCATTCATAGTCGAGTTCATGGGCGGAGAAGTTTTGGACACCCCGTCCACGCCCTTCAACATACCCTGGAAGGACTTTTGTTCGTCTGGCCGGAGCGTCGTCCCCTCGCCTGGGCTCGTCGGTGGAGATTCTTCGTCCTTCTGCCGTAGCGTGCGCACGTCTCTCACATCGCGGATGTCCCGTGCGCTTTCCTCTAGATACAATGGGCTGTTTGGCGTCCGAGGTGGCGAAGCTGTCGATGTTTCCGGCCCACTGTGGGACAGGTCCGACTGCCCGCCGCTCGTCTGCTGGCGATGCCTGCGTTGGAACGACTGCTGCGAGTCCTGGCGCAGCTGCTGGGATGAATACTGCCTTTGCGACGATGACGCGGAAGACTGCTGTCCAGGTAACAAAGGTAGCGAAGGCTTTGGCCGCGGTCCTGGTATTGTGCCTGGCGAGTGGTGCGTACGACTGTGCGGACTCACTGCACGCGGTGATCGACTGGTCTCTCCTGGTTCGAGGTACGTCGTCGGCGATGTCAATCGCCCTGAGCTCGACGAGTGCGCATGTCCTTGGCCATAATCTTGCGACTGACTCGCGTATGGATGAGACTGTACATGGAAACCGCGGGAACCAGGTGTCTGATAGCTACGGGTCGGCGAAGCTGGTGACGTCCCTGCAGCACTCTGGGGACGTGGAAATGGTTCACGGTCCCGTTCAGAACTGGGCGATGTAGCCAGAGGAAGATTCGACGATGAATACCCTCGATTGGAATATGACGGCCCTGCCCCAATGCTCAGCAGTTCCGCTTGACTTGGGCCTGTATAAGTGCCAGTGCCAGTATAAGTTCCAGTGCCAGTATAAGTGCCGGCGCCAGTATATGTACCAGTGCCATTGTACATGGCCGAACTTGAGTTCGAGCTGAGTATTCCGCCCTTGGCAGGTAGGGGCCTGACATTTCTCGTCGCTGTGGGAGGTTCATAGGACTTTGGAGTGCCAGAAAATGCCAGGGAAGGACTAGGTGAGTAACCACCTGTGCTGGACGTTGACGTGATGTTTGGCATCGCAGGCCGGAGAGGCAGTTGAGGATGAGGTTGGCGGCGCGATGGCGACGAGAGTTTGAGATTGTCCATGCTCTTCGTCGCAGTCTTGGAAAGCCGACTTGCGGTCTGCCATCCATTGGCATTGGCGTTGGACGACGACGCAGATGGCGGTAGCTTGCTACCTGGACGAGACTCCTCGCCCTTCCAGCTGACAAGAGGGTTCCCAGAGAGTGGTAGATTGGCAGCGGCCCGCTTGGTACTTCGTACTGGTGGTTGAGTAAGCGTTTCTTGTGGCTGAGACTGTGATGGTGATAGAGATTGCGAAGGCCCAAGAGGCTGTGATGACGAGGATGGAGGGGGAGGGGGAGGTTGCCGAGGCGGGTTGGCGAGAATTTGTTGGCTTCGAGTGACGTAAGGCGACAATGGTTTGTAGTTGGATGTGGCCCCTGGACGGCGCCGGATTAAGGTTGGGGATGTGCGTTCACCCTCGTCAAGCATGCGCCCGCCAGGCAAGATGACCTCTTGACCAACATCGTCCGTGAAGTCGTTTGAAGAATACCCTTTTAGATTATCCCTGGAAATCCCTGGTCGAAGATTGTGCAGGGAGGGATGGTGGGGTGGCCGCAACGGCCGTGCCATTTTGTCTGTCCACTTTTCGGATGAAGTCTCCCTCTCAGCAGCGGCATCTGATCCTGACCTATAGTGGCGCTCCCGCGGTACGGAAAGAGAGGGGCCAGAGGGCTCATCATATGACGGGAATGTAGGACGATGTGGAGATAGCGGCGGCGCGCCATTGACATTATTTGTAGGTATTGGCGGCAAGGCATGGCTGTACTTGTCGTCCTTACGTAGAGCCGTTGCAAACCGTTGGTCTGGTAGTTGTGGCAGCGGTGAAGGTGGCGGGTGATGAGGAACGCCAGGCGAAGAACTGCTCATTGGTATGTTTGGTCGGCGGCGAGGCGATGGTGGCAAAGGAGGCTGCGAGGATGTGGGCATATTCGGCTGACTGGCAGCAGAACGTGCTGCAGGACGGGTAGAGTCATAGTCGACATCGGCTTCATAGCCCGCACCTGTTTCTGGAAGGAAAACCTCACTCTGTGAAGATACACTTCCAGTCCTCGATCGTGAGTGGCGCTTTGTGGTGCGAAGGGGGTTGATGGGGGGGAATTGTGGCACGCGATAATCAGTTGGCGGTGGTGCAGGTGCAGGGGGGGCTCGTGTCCTACGGAATAGGTTTGTGTGACCAAAAACTTAAGCGAACCCCTGGAGTCTCCATGATCACGACAAAGATTAAGCAAGCGTTCGTTGGTCAATGCCTCGCCCATGGCATACGAGCCTATCTCAGTCTGAAATATTTTGGTCTCATCGTCGGTGACAATGTGCAACTAGATTCGCGAACCGAGATGAGGTGAAATCATGAAGGCAAAGATTGTTCGTGCGCACCTTGCTGAAAATGAGGTCCCTAATCTGCACAGCAGTCTGCGCAGACGAAATATCGACCGTGACATATCTCTCTGAATCTGAAGTGACAAAAATGATCTTTTCAGAGACGATGGGAGGCGACAGGGGCTGATATGGGTCGCTGGGGACGGCTGGGGACTTGTTGAGGGAAGCAGTCGTGAGAGGTTTGTGGGCGTGGCGGGGGATAATATGACGAGGGTAACTCACGGTACGGGGTCGACGGTTGTAGTCCGACTTACTAGGAGGCGGACGGCCGCCAAATGGGGCCTTGGTGCCCTTGAGAATGTTAGAACCGGGGTGGAAGCGACGGGCGAAAGAGTCGTAAATACTGCGATCGGAGTGGTGATTCGGCTCGCGTGGTCTGGAGGTAGACGATGGTGATTCGAGCTTGGAGAGATCGAGGGAAGAGGAGGGTCCATGGAGACTGGGGGGCGTGGGGGGCGTGGTCGGTGAGCCAGTGCTAACTGGTGAGGTGGGTTGGCGTGGCTGCGAGGGAGGAGAGAGGTCGGGATTGGGCTGCGTGACAGAGAGCGATGATCCGCTGCTTTCGACGCCATTCGTCGTTGGTGGTGGTATTGTCGGCGGGGGCGGGGGCGGTGCAGGTCGTGAAGAGAATGGGACGTTGGCAGGTTGCTTGTGGTTGCTCGAGCCGTCGTCGGAGTGGTCTGAGGTTGGGTTGACGACGATGAGGTTGCGCTTCCTTGCCTTGAACATGCGCGTGTCCTCGGACATCGTGCTGCACAGCGAGGGAGGGAGGGAGGGGGCCGGGGTCGACGGTGAGGACAAGGGAGATTGAGAGCGAAGACAGCAGCGACCAAGTCCACTCGCATGGAATGCCTCCGTGCTGACAAATCATCAGGCACTGCACGTTGTTCATACTTCCATAATTATTATTATTACAATTTACACATTACAACGAAAACAAATTCACAAATAATCTATCGCTCGACCAGCGAGCCTTCGAGGACATTCAGCCGAGGGAAGTCCGCGCGTTCCTCCAGCAGAGTCTCGCCCCATGACATCAACTTGAGCAGACCAACGAGTTTAACCTCCTTTCCTTGGCTCAGACTTTCCAAAATGGCTGCATTCACCTCGCCCGCGGTCTTGAGACGCTGCGCAGGCGATAGCAGTTCTGCAATTCCAGGAGGCGCGTTCGGCGCGTTCTCAAACGCGAGAAGTGCCATCGTACGCTCCAGCTCGGACAGGAATTCGGGCGACTCCTCTCCCCGAGGAGCCAGTTCCGCCTGCGCAAACTCAAGCGCCTCTGCAATTCTCCCCTGTCGGATATATTCTATCAACTTCTGCTGTTGCAGCTTGAAGTACAGGCCTGGGTTGGTATCAAGTATCTGAATAAATGTCATTTGGTCAGCGTATGTTTTGCAGTAAACACTGTAGCGATGGCAGGACACAGATCATATTGAAGACTGAAGTTTTGGTTTTTTTGCATCATCACCAGCCCGAAGGCCTAAGAGTGGTGCATGAAACGTTTTAATCCTGTGCGTCCTGCCACAGGCGCTGAAGGAAATCTATCACATACCTCGGGGTTTAGGTCGTTGACTCGGGTGATCGCGTCCTCTACATCGCCCCTTTGAAGGGCCTCGCGGATATCCATACGACTCTCGATGCTGTCAAAGTCCACAGGTGGCTCCAGCCCCGCTTCTGCGCTGAACTCCTCCGCAGCAGACTTGTATCCCTCAATTACGAGGTAATCCATGATCAGACGGTTGAGATCCCTGATGCGAAGCAAAGTGGTAAGCGGCGATTCAGACAAGAATAAGTAGAAAGATGAAACAAAAAGATCAGATAGTTAATACAATGATTACTCTCCACATAGACTTTTTGGTCTTTCAGAGAGATTCCCAATTGTTAAATCATCATGTCACTCGGTTGAAACAAGAACACAAAGTGAAATGGAAATGAAAGAAGAAACTCACATCTTGCTAACCTTGACTCCCTGTAAACGTCGTTCCCATTCGTCCTTGCGTATGACCGGTTTCGGAGCCTGTGGGATAAGAAAAAACACACGTACGCCGACAGCGCATTGCGAAACGATTAGTAGAGTCTCGTAGTTGAGGCAGCATGAGCACGGACCATTGGAGTACGAACGAGGCGGTCGCACGCATTTTATGGCCGCGCGCCTTTTTTGCTCTAGGGCAGGTTAGATGTGACACTGGGGTCACGTCTCAAGGGTCACGCCACGTGCAGGGCGTTATGGACGCCACATCAATGCTCTTTTGTGGTTGTCGGTATGTCGTCCTGGCCGATGAAGATTTGCTCCACTGAGCGCCCAATCCTTGCTCAATCCTTCATAATTCCTTCTTGATTTAGCAACCGACATTATTCTTGCGACATGTGGGTGTATGTGTACCACATCGCTTCAGCCAAGGAGAAAGCCTACAATTCAGATCCCACTTCGAATTCCAGCTTTTCTTTCCCCGAACACCCGCCGCAGCAGCAGTTCCGGAAACGAGCCGCCGTCTAGCAATTAAGCTAAGAAGATATCCTCCATATGTATCCAGGCCTCTGAATGGACTTAGCATTATGCTATCCCTCATTGGGTTAACAGTTTTGGGGGTGACCTCAAGGCACACTTTGCCATCACAACTTTCTACGCAGAACTTCTCGTCCACGCCGATGCCTCAAATTCTATGGCGGAGAATTGCGTCGGAGGAGACCGGCCGACCCCTTGGGGAATGATAACCTTTTGAGGATATATTCTGATACTCAGTACGGAATGGTCCAGCGTCCACGACTTCCAGGATGCGATTACCGATTGGAACAAGTAAAGCGCACAATGAACTGTGTCCACTACTCATCATCAAGTAAGCCATGATTCTATTTGATTATTCTTACCAGGATAAGTACTTACATGGAAACCTAGTAGAGCACGGATTATTCTAATGGGACGCCCATAACATAAAACACAAGTCCCAAGACCCCAAAGAAGTGCGTCTCGGACCACCCATGTCCTTCATTCCTGCCGGCATCACGGTGACACTCGCTGTCCTGGTGCCAGGTGATACCTAACATGTGCATGGTCATCTGGGATACTTCGTTTGGTCGTTCGACTCGTCTACATTTTAATCTTGGTGAGCGGGATCCCACCTTCATTCATATCCACCCCGCTGCAATCACCCCAAATTCACCCTGCCAAAGTGCTCACACCCAGGCCGCCTGAGAGTTCAGCGTGCACCGTCCGGCGCTCATGAGCGCTCTTGTCGTTCCCCTTATTCAAAAATAACCGTGACGGAATGTCTGTAAGTACCTAGCACGGCCGACGGTCGTGGCTGTCAGATTGACTTGGACTGTGGGCCTGTACGAACAGATACAGATGTTGCTGGCACACGAGACATGTTGATCATGTTTCCAGTTTAGGTACGTGCGACCCGGCGGTATGAAGTTGAGGCGTCTAGCTACTGAAAGTATCTCTATATCCCGCAGATCCCTTGACTTGAAGGACGCTTTTGAGACTCTATTTTTTCTCTTTGTGGCCAGAGCTCTTATTCAAGCGTATTCCTCCACAAGAGCGCTGCGCGCAAAGATAGACATGCCTTCTCGTCTCATGCTCTTAACCTCGCGTCTCTGGATTGAATTCGCCTCTATCACTTCGCCTACTTGTGTATGACGTCTGCAATTCCCACATCTCAACCCCAATTCCACGTCTCAGCTCCGCGGTGTATCCTACACGAAGTGTCATACTTGGATCTGTGCATGTTATATTTTCTTGGGGCTCGTGTTCAGCACAAAATCTGGGTGTGGGGACATTGGTTGCGTTGTTCTATCATTGGGTCTTCTCAACAATGATATCCTATGGACCCCTTGTTGCTACCCATTGTCCATCTATAATCTGCGAACCTTCTACCTTCCGACTATGCTTGCCCTTTTGGTTGATCTGATATGCTTGCTCTGGCGCCTTTTTCTTGGCAGACGCAGTGTACTTTCCAGGGATTTCTCTCTGTGGCTATCGCAGGTTTAGAGTACTCATTGCGTATTCTTACTCGTGCCCACACACTTAACGCCAGTTATACTGTTAAGTGCCTTCAGGTGCATTTGGGATTGGTATACTTCTCTGTGTACATTATCGTTGCAGTGTATGGCGAGTAAGTGAACAATTCATCAACCCATGATTGGCGGTATGCCCTGTAACTTTCACCTCACCGACATCAATGGTGCCTGGACAGTATGGAGTAGATAGCTGCTATGTTTGTACAAGTGTCCAAGTTAATGGCAGACCAGACTCCTGAATAATCCTTCGAGTGAAGGCGACTTAGCAATAGAATATGATACTTTGTTAAATCATAACTTTCTCGCAAGGCTCTCTCTGCGACCAAGGTCGGACCGGCGCTCAAGCACAAAATTTCCCAGTCTCTTAAATTTCCCATTGACTTAATTGAAGTTCGAAACACCATCAAGCATAAGTAGGTACAGTCTTATTTCTGTCTGCCGCCAAACCCGCCTCAGCGCTCCTCTTTTGGAGATTGATGCGAATCTAGCCTTCCATTTGCTGCTATCTAATCTAAGTAAAGGGAACCAATGGTTATACTTAAGTGAAACCAGAAACAAGACTCTCTCCTAAGTTTCAGTTGGTTCTTCCTTCTGCTAACTCTAGAGAAACGATGATGTGGTGGGTACCTGACAAGGTCATAGATGCCGGATTCTGCTTTCTTGCAAGCGCTATCTTATCGAACTCGAAGGTGCAGGGTGAAGTTGTGAGCATCACAAGGCAGAGTAATGTCTGATTTTTGCAGGCGTCTAAATGAGGGTCGACGTCGGTGCAGGACCCAGGGTAAGGCAATCTAATCTTCCCGCGTTGGCGCCACCGTATCTATCAGTTAGAGGGGGTGTCACATGCTTCCTGTAAAAAAAAGTACGCCTGTGCAGATCCACGCTCTAGCCTTTGTGCATGCGTTCTACCGCGGACAGTTCTGCTAAGTATTCAAAGACAGCATACCGGTTAACCTCGAGCCGTAGATGATATCGATAGCTAGGTCTACATATTATGATTGACACATAGATAAATCTTCTGTGGGCATGAAAGTTAAGATACAAAAAGCAAGTAGGTAGCATATGTGACATGGCGGCAGGGGGTGCCGGAGGGTAATCAGCCAGCGAGATCCATGTCCCACATGAATGGGATACCGTTTTCGTCTTCCCAACGTTTTTGCCACTCGTTGACGCGTCGCATGAGGGCCGCCCATTGCGCTTCGTTCCTGACCCCGGCCGTCCATGCCTCTCCCTCGCCGAGCGACTCGATGCGTTTCCATCCGCGTTTGAGGTATGGATAAGTGAAGATGTCCCGGCGCCAACCCTCGACAAACTTCTTACCGGTATCCGGAATTGCACCCTGGGCATAAAATGAAGCTATTAGAAAACTAACCAATAAAAAGCAAGGTACACTCAGAACACACCTGTTCGCGTAGAAAGTCCACCAGTTCGTCCTGGTAGTCACTCGATTTACCGTCGAGCATCTTGTGACCATTTATATACGGGTCAAGGCCCTGTGCGCGCACTGTATCTTCATATTCTGCAAGTTCTTGCAAAAGCTGTGCACGTGGTGGCAGGATGTCTACACTCGCGATTACGTGCGCGGCGAAAAGGCTTTGAGCGATATCAGATGGGCAATTCGCAATTGCGGTTGGTAGCCCGATGAACGCAAGCGCATTAAGCGGGTAGCGGGGGTCGAGCGAGAGGATGTGCCGGTGCAGCGGGAATATGTACTTTGTGTTTGTCACGAGCGCGTCAAGTACTGACGCGTTGGTGCGCGCGCTTGGATCCACGCGCAGGAAACCAGGGTCTTCCAGGAATGGTTTCTTCTGGAGATAACCTGTGCCCAACAGCACAACGTCTGGGTCTGCGATAGTGCCGTCGACAAAGACGATGCCTTCTGCTGTGAAGTGCGATATTTCGGGCTTGATGATGGCACCAGGTTGATCTTCGCCTGAGTGCCTGATCGACATGAATATCTAAATGATTGCTGGGGTAAGCGCATCATTCAAGAAAAGTCAGACAAGCTTTCCAGTGGCTCACCTCTCTTGCAAAAGGTACTATCTGTGAGGCTGCGTCGCGTCCACTTGCACCATTCCCTACAACGACTACGCTTTGGTTTTTGTACACATCCGGTTCGCGATAGTAAACAGAGTGCAAGATGCGCCTCTTGAACACGCGTTCTGGCGCGCTAGAAGCAAGCCACTCGTCTTGTCCCTGCCAGACTGGAATACTGGGCAAATGATTGTTCCCCGACGCGACAACAAGATGGTCGAAATGTTTGGAGAACGTCCGACGCGCACGACTGTCCGTGATATCTAGTTTCCAACTCCCTTTCTGTGAGCTTCCAACCCACTCAGCCTTCTCGATATTGTGATTGAACTGAATAAAGTCTAGGAGATTGTGTTCCCGGGCATAGCGTGCATGATACGCGTATACGTGCCCATGACTTGGATATAGTGGCGTTTGTGGTGGGAAAGGAAAGCCAGGATATGACATGGATGGTACAGGTGTGTTCGTATGAAGCAATGGATAAAGTGGCGTTTTTGGAATGTTCGGAGGAGAGACGTCATGGTGGTCTGGCAGCCTGTTTTTTTCGTAAGCTGGTAAATGTCGGAAAAATTGAAAAAGGATTTGACTTGCCATACACCCCCGACACTTTCTCTATCTTCATATAAAACGACTTCCCACTTTTCTGCAGAGTGTGCAGGTAGATCCAGTACGGTTTTTAGCATAGCCAACCCGGCGCTTCCAGCACCAATAATCGCAATAGACTTGGGTGGCGTAGAAAGATCTCCTAGAGTCATGGAGGTCGGCGTTTGGTACCAGAAGTGTAGCGAGAGGATGCGCAGTAGCGCGTGCGAGATGCTAACCATGGTGATCAAAGCTGTTAAGCAAGGGCTGAGCCTGGAGGAAAGAGCCTGAGACGGTTCCCATGTCTGTTATAAGGGGTATCCTGTGTCTTAGAGAAGGATAGACGCGTGCATGAATGTGAGTTTGTCAATGGCAATTACAGTCCCAGATGGCGTGATCACCATTCCCAAGAAAGGCACAGAAATAGCTCTCGCATCGCGCCTATTTGCGCCAAATTGCTCTTTCTATGGCTTTGAGATAACCTCTAACTGATCCGCGAAGGATGTGGAGGTTGACACGGCATGACGCGGAGTATCACAGTGTCATTCCTAGTGGAGTAGAGAAATCATTAGGCAGCAAGGAGCTGAACAATCAATCGATTCGTACAACCATGAATACAAGTTACGCCATTATTACGCCTTCGAAACAACTCCTCCGGACTTGATCATGTTGAAGAAATCATCTTTGTCAACAGTACCTGCAATATCGACGTTAAAAAAAGCCACAGCATCACCAGCAAGTACTCACTCTCTTTTCCGCGACCAATGATATTGTCCTTGCTCTTTCCCTTATTTTTGCCTTTCGTCGGTTCTATTACCGGTGCTGGTAATGAAGGCTTTCCTGTCCCGCGATTGGCTTTTGCTTCTTCTGTTGCGGTAGCAGCAGATGCTTGAGATTGCTGAATAACATTGAACAATCGGACAACTGTTGATAAAGTGAAAAGTAAGGATCGACCCGAGAAGAAAAAAACCTGCGGGACGTACCTCCTCGTTGTGCAACCTTCCGTAGAGCTCTCTCACTTTCTCCACCCCATCCTCCAATGACATCCTTGATCCTTGCTTTGTCTTCTTTCTCTTTCTTTTCTATCTGCAAGACCTTCCTCGCCCGCGATTCAAGTTTTTCGTCGTTGCGTTTCCGTGCAATTGATGGTTTTAGTGATAGAGGGAGTGCGGAAGGGGTTTCTGTTTTCAGCAGGAATTCTAGAGTGGCACCGAATTTCGAGCCAGCAGTTGCCCTTATTTTTCGTTTTGAGGTCTGTTTTGACTTTTGAGGCTTCAGGTTCTCGATTTCTTCGTCCTCATCGACTTCATTGTCGCTCCCTGTGTCCATGCCATCGTCGTCTACTTCGTCTTCAGAACCTGAGGCGTCAAACGGCGTCGAATCGTCGTCGCCGCTTTCGCTGTGATGTTGCTCTGCAGCAGCGAGCTTTTGACGTTTGTGAGGGGGCATTTTAGTAGCGGGTGGTGGTTGCGTGAGGACAAAAATATTGATGGACTGAATGCGCCTGGTCTCGATCAGGATTCGGCTGAATGCGCTTGTCAAAATTAGACCAGGCGTCGTCACTACACCCTCAGTTACCAACCCCTCTTTTCTTGTTTTGAAGTCGTTTTTGTTGTCAAAGGTCCTGGAATCTCTGTCTACTCACTCAACCACTATATCCCTCCCATAATTTTAGTCGTCTAGCACGCGACTGATCATTCCACGCGTTGTCATCGCATGTGTCTTGTCGCCGCGACGTAGAAGGATAAGACATCGGGCAGCACTGAACGCAGACCTTCTTCAAGACTACAGCTTATACCAACCCTCGATTGCGCGACGTATCTCGGGGAATGACCTCCATACCGACAGTCCAGCTAGATTTGTCCCCAGGACCAGACCTCCATCCTCTATACCCAACACTCACCCAACTATCCCTACAACTTGGCTCGGACTCTGGCCTTAATCCCTCCCAGAAGAAGGAACTCGTTGCTCATTGCCTGGCGCGCTCCTGTGTCTTCGGGGATCTGACAGTCGTCCAACATCTCCTAACCGATCCGCAGGCGCAGTCGCATGTCGATCTCAGTTTCAAAGATGAAGACGGTGTAGGGCTCGTCAGCCTCACCATCCACGGTTTTGGAGGCGACCCCGACCGTGATATTGAGAGAGAGGAATGTGTCAGGCTACTAGTCTCACAGGGGGCAGACCTATCGGCAGATAAAGGTGAGAAGCTTGAGTTGTGTCTGGGATGGCAGATTCAAACGTTGTGGTAGCTGGCTGGACTCCATTACACTATGCCGCCATATTCGCACCGCCTACTCTTATCTCGTACTTAATGACCCACGGTTGTTCTCTCTTCTCGACAACGGAGCGGAATTTGACGCCTCTTGACATCGTCACGGCGCACTCGATACTCCCGGGGAAAGAGGATGTTGTTTTGTTGCTCGAGGAATCGATGCGAAGTCAAGGTTGGACTGGCGGGATCATCGAAGAAAAGCGTCGGCGATTAGAGCTACTTTCGAAGAGGAAAAGTCGCCGGAAACAATTGCGAGAGGACATTAGTCGCATTCTCGATATTGATCCATCCTGGTGGAAAAGGGGTACAGATTTAGCGGAGGACACAGACGAAGACTCTGATGTTGAAGATGAGGCCGATGATAGCGTGTTTGTGAGTACCTTGCTCACCGTCCACACCTATACATCTCACTTCTTATCAGACACCACTTCCAGATTATTCCTCGATGCTTGTTTTCTCGCCACCTCAACTCACGCAAATATTTGACTCTCTCATTACAAACTACAAACCCAAATTTCGAGATGCTACTCCAGCTAACACGCTTTATATGCTTGCTCGCTTTGCTGCTCTGACATGCGATCACACTTGGCTAGAAGATCTTATAATTGGCGCCACTGATGCTATCGAAGAAACCTTCTTCGTGAGTATTATGATCACTCTTTTGGCTTCTTGATTTAATTAAATGCCACCTGGCAGAGCCGGGCAGAGGACCTGACGTGCCTGGTTTTCTGGCTCTACAACACTACAATATGGTTGCATCTACTTGAATGCGATACCTCCGTAAGTGAGGCTTGCGAGATGCTGGGGTCATTCGAAATAATCGAAGAAGTTATCAATTCTGTCTTTGGTACCGGCACCTTACTTCTCATCGTATCAAGATACTAACACATTTCGTAATGTAGTCTTCATCATCCGGTTGGCAGAGCGCCGTATTGACCAATTAATGGACTCGACTATACTCTCCTACACGCCTATGGGATCCTACACCGACTCCGTTCAGTTTGAATCCGAATGGTCTTTTCTGCGGCCATTTTCTGGAAAGAAGAAGACGATATCTGCCTCTCAGAGTGTCCGGAATGCGGTTCCGTCGACTCCTCCCAGCCCCAGCCCCTATCGACCCAGCTCACCAACGGGAAGCCCGTCAATAGGTGCAACATCAACATCGAGAAGCTTCAACTCGTTGCGGCAAACGATTACTCGTGCCCGAGCCCCCAGCGCGACTACTCCGCTATCCTCTCTTTTTCAAGAATCAACGCCAGCTATTCCCTCGCCTTCGGATCTACTTGCTTTTTTAACATCGTTACACACTCTTTTTGTTTTGTCGGATGTCAACCCTGCCCTCACAACACAGCTTTGGTCGCAAGTAATGTATTGGACATCATGTCAGTTCAGGGCGCTACTTCTCCATCTAATATCTGACACTTTCAAAATAGGTGAGATATTTAATCGCGTCATAACTCGGAAAAAGTACATTTGTCGGTGAGTGATTCATGACTTCGCCTTTCAATCTAGTCTGGCCTGACCCTTGGTTGAAGGTCTCGCGCTGTGCAAATCGGCATGAACTTGACGATTTTGGAAGATTGGATTGAGGAAATGGGTATACCCCCAGGAATACATATGCACTTTGCGCCGGTGAAGGATCTGCTGAGTTGGCTACAGGTGCGTAGGACGAGACAAGCCTTGTACACAATTCTGACTTTTCTTAGTCATTGTCATCCATTTCCGAGTTTCCCGACCTTGTTGCCAAGATTCAGACTATGAAAAACATAAACCCTCTTCAGGTAGAGACTTCTGCTGGCTTCATTGAACTTCATATTGACCAAAGCGCAGATGCGTCGCGCTGTTCGTGACTACAAATACGAGGTCAATGAAGGGAGGATGACCGACGAGTGTGTTCAGTACCTAACCCAGTTGCAAAAGGACTGGGAGAGGCATCGAGTCAAGCTGGGGGTGGAGGCCATGCGGAAAGAGGTGATCTCCATAACTCATTCATGCTACCTGACGAACCTGACAATGGTGCCCCCAAGATTGTAGACCGAGGTCATGACCGAGAAGGAAGTATTTCCTCGCTCGTCAATAGGGACGATTCTAGCAGCATCGAACAAAGCCCCTCCATCGCTTCATCAGATTTGTCGTCTCGACCACAGCAAAGCATAGATGCTCTATTTGATAGGCATAACGACATTTCAATATGGGAACCCGCACGACCACCGCAGGCACTCGGCGAACTGCTTGACTCAAGATACATGCTTCCGCTACTTTTTCCGTCGGACCCTCGACTTCTGGCTGCTGTAAACGGGAAGAAGGAGCTTCTGGACGAGGACAAGAGAGTATCATTGCAGAATTCATCCTCCTCCTCCGACAAGAGCTCTGACAAAATCAGCATCCTTCGAGGTCCATTACCTTGGGCGACAAAAAGTCGGAGACTGAGAGAAGTCGGTGTTGGGACTTTGAAATGGGTTGATGGCATCCGGTCAGCATCTCGGTGGGGTCAGCCTGTGGCACAGGACTACGAGCCGCCAGCAGCCGGAGACTCTAGCCCGGATCCTGAAACCGAAGAAGGGGAGGGGGACTTGGACCTGCGGGTGAACACCCACACTACGCACCTGACGCGAAAACCTTCTGGTCGGGTCAAGGGCAGGCTGAGCGACATGGGAGAAACGACTCCAATTAACACGTCTTTCGGTGATACACGACCGCTGAAGGTTACGGAGGAATAGGTATGGATAGAGGCGATGCTGCAAGCATATCATCTGGTACTATCTTCATTGTACATTATTACAATCACGAACATTATCTCTGGCCCATTGATTCCAACCATGCCATCTTTTCTCACATTATCGAGCCTGGACAATCTGTCTTCATTCAACCGAGAGTGCAGTTGACCGCAAATATTCTGGCTCAAAGGCATAAAGTGCCCGTCCCAACTTCATTGTTGTGTTGCAACTGCTGCGCGCGATCAGCACGCGTTGGGGCCTGCAGTACGGCCAAGCCAAAGGGACTGGCAACTTCTATTTTAGACTCCAACAGAGCACAGCCGGCTCACCACCTCTTTCTTCACGACCACTACTTTCCACTAACCTCTGCTCTCTGTGCATGTCTGAGACATCATGAGTTCCAACGCACCCCCTTATGAGAGTGTTTACAATCCAGCATACAGCCTGGACGATACCACGAAGACCGCTCGGTTGACTACACCAAACCCTCATGCGTCCAAAGACGTCACCGGATCAGAGAAGCGAGCTTCAACTTCAGTCTACGAAGACTCCTACGAGGATCTACAAGAGGGCTCACATTCGAAACTCGGACATCATGATTCGCCGCCGTACAACGAGGCAAGCTCATATCACAACCCTCTGGAAGGGTCACATTACAAGGATGACAAGGACATGGCGACCGCTGGCTATAATGATGGGGACTATTATGATGCACCATCGCGTTCCAGGACCCCACCGGCTCTAGGGGCGCCCTCGAAGAGCGGACAGACGTCAGCCTACTCTGAGGATGACTTGAACAAATATCCAGGGCAGGAAGAGCACGTAGAGGAGTCCCTAGAGACTCCACTAGTTCGCGGGGCTAACCAGGGGAAGGCCGTCCAATTCCAAGACCTCGGTATGCGTCGGCGCTCTGCTACTCTGTTATAAAGTGTTTGACCACAACTTCTGCTTGCAGAATATGCGGAACCTTTGAACGCCCAAGGACAGCCACCTCAGGAGAAAGGACTGAAAGCGTTCTTCTCCGAAGCCAAGACCCCTCTGGAGCAGCGGATAGAGAACAAGAAGAGGGGCATTGGACGCCAGAGATATCCGGTAGTTGGTGCGTATTTTGCGATGTCTATCTCTTATATAGCGTTCCGACTTAATCTCTGCAAAGTGTATGCTCTCACCGCCGTCATGCTGGGGGTTCTAATTTATGAATTGGTATTGAATAATCGCGAGCAAGGGTCCCCAATATCTTTGAAGGTGCGTTCATGTCTATGAAGCATGTACAATGTTTCGGTTCCCTGAACACTATTGCTCGTTCTTTGATTGCTCTCCACAGCCAGCAATCAATCCAATGCTAGGACCCTCATCAAGCGCATTGGTATTTCTGGGAGCGCGATTCCCTCCGTGTATGAAACTGGTGGATTCCATCGCTCCTTCTGACCTGCTCGGATGTGAGTCTTCATTTTGAACTTAATCTATCCGAAGTACTGACAAAAATTTATATAGGCATGAATAATATAGATAACCCTGTTACGGAGTCATGTAGTGTGGAAAACATTTGTGGCTTTGGTGGTTTCCATAACAAGGACCCAAATCAGTGGTTCAGGTGAGTTAAAGAATTGCCGCACGGTTGTTTGTACTGACGGTGTGGTATCGTAGATTTATCACACCGATTTTCTTGCATGCTGGAATCATTCACTATGCGTTGAACATGCTCGCACAGTTGACTCTGTCCGCTCAAGTCAGTTCTTTCCCCTGAGTGATTACCTTTTCGAATGCTGACGCTACTCGCTTCGCAGATTGAGCGAGAAATGGGCTCGACTGGGTTCCTTATCACTTACATTGCTGCAGGAACTTTTGGGTATAAAGAATCGCACTTCAAGGATGTCAGAATGTTACTGATACATTATTCAGAAACGTTCTTGGTGGTAATTTTGCATTAGTGGGTGTGCCCTCCGTGGGTGCTAGCGGTGCTATCTTCGGTACTGTGGCTGTATGTTTCCATCCATCTTCCTTTCCAGCGAAAGATATTAATTTGTTACAGGTTACCTGGGTTGATTTGTTCGCTCACTGGAAGTATCAATACCGACCCGTTAAAAAGGTTCGTACTTCGAAGACTTGAGACTATGATCAACATTTAGTCTCACACCATCAACAGCTCATGTTCATGATTATTGAACTTATTATTGGTGTGGCTGTCGGGTATATTCCTTGTAAGTCGCGGTATTCCTCTAAGTTCCGCGTGTTCTTATCCCGCCTTCCTTGCGCAGATGTCGACAATTTTGGTATGTTTTGACCTTTTTTTACAAAAATCTTTCAGCGTTTAATACCTTTTCCTATCAGCCCACATCGGTGGATTTGTTATGGGTCTGCTGGTCGGAACCGTTTTCTATCCTGTCATCAGTGTTAGCAAACGCCATGCCCTCGTTATGTGGTGCTTCCGCATTGCCGCGATCCCTGTCGCAGTCATTCTTTTCATTGTTCTCATTCGTAATTTCTATACGTCTGATCCTTATGCTGGTGCGCAGTCATTCTCTTATAAAGTTTCTTTGATATCTGGCTAATTCATATACCCAGCATGTTCTGGTTGTCGATACCTCTCGTGCATTCCTACGGCCTCTAATAACCACTGCAAAGGGTACGTTGTTCACTTGACGGAATGTTTCCAACCGAACTCATAATACCTGGCGTGGCTTTAGGACCGGCCTTACTGCTTAAACATGCTTGTACTTATGTGTTGGCTAGCTCTGCTTCTTTGCCATTTAGTAATACCGAAGGACTTTTTACATACAACTTGCATACCTCACAGCTACTTGCCCCAATGGACAGACATCATGAACCACCACACCCGACCTAACATTAGACCTACAGCGCTCTCTGTTGACACAGATATAATTAATCCTTGTATTTTATCCGTGGGCTTGTTGGAATGATCGCTGAAGATCGCTGATCAATAACATAACGTCAATAACATAACAGACGCTAGTGTTTGCCGTGACCAAGGGGTATAGAGCCCGTGCTTGCTTGAACCTCCAAAAAGTTTTGACACCTAGCCCTCTTCTTTCTCGGACGCTGGGGCTGAGTTATGCATGGTACACGATAATTATCTCCCTATTCCTCCCATCACTCCTTCACCACTGGCTTCCATCTGCTTCACACGATGCAACCTCCCCCCAAGTCCACGCTGAATCCTGCGTGGCCGCATTTCTTAGGGGTTTTTGCCCTAATTTTAGCGTGTTTTATAGGCCTCACTCGCGAGCTGTTTTCAGGTGAGTATACGAGCCTTGACGATATTGGTGCGCGCTCGACCTCAGCTCAATAGGATGGTCCGACCCACTACACTGTGACGCACTACTGAATGAGGGGAGTTGGCTGGATTCAAACCACCGCAACTGGCAGCCTGATGGTATGTCCCACTGTTCACTCAATTCTCTGGGCTATGGCGGCTTTATAGCTGACTTGACTCGCCATTAGGGTGTATGCTGCACCAATACACAGAGAAAGACGCCTCGCTATGTTTACAGTCGAAAGACATTCTGTTCATTGGCGACTCGGTCACTCGAAGGATCTTTTTCCAAGTCGCGCAGAGTTTGGACGCGTCGCTGACGGGGCAGGAGCCCAAAGATGAGACGAAGAAGCACGCGGATCACACTTTCCTCACCTCCATGGGCACCAACATCACCTTCATCTGGGACCCTTTTTTGAATTCATCATATGCACATGAAGCCATCACTGGAGCCAGGGCAAACACTCTTGCATCACACTCGCATCACCGCCCTGGGCCTCCCCAAGCACCGGCTATGCTGGTGCTGGGGTCTGGCCTGTGGTATCTGCGCTACGCCGACACGTCGGGAGGGATCTCTGCTTGGGAGCAGCGGATGGAGGAGGTGTTCAAGACCCTGGGGTCTGTTGGTATGCCTGCAGATGAGGTCGTCATCCTGCCAGTAAGCCAGGTCGTGCCCTCGAAGCTGATTCCAGAACGCGAACAAACGATGCGTCCGTCCGACATCGACGCCATGAATTCCGACCTCTACCACCGCATCAATCCTCCGACCGAGACATCGAGATACTTCCTCCCACCGCACGTGGACCCGCTTCCCGTCGCTTTCCCCTTGGTGTTCAATTCAATGCTGCATGAATCGTTGACTCAAGACGGAGTGCATTACAGCAACCCCCTTGTCAAATTGCAAGCGCGTATTCTTCTGAACCTTCGCTGCAATGATTACCTACCCAAGGTCTTCCCTTTGAACAAAACATGCTGCAGTCGATATCCAATGCCTTCATTATTGCACCTCATCTTCCTCGGATTTGCATTCACCTTGGGTCCTTTTCTTTGCTACAGAGTCTTCACATCAGGTACGCTGCTTTACAAATATTTCTTCCTTCTTCCTGGCACCAATTCTGACATTTATCCTCTCAGGTTTTGGCGGCCTGTATGGTGCGATTCTTGGGAAACAAACCCTGCCGCCCTTCATCATTAGCATTGCCCTTGTCTTGATCTTCACGGCAGACCGGACAGGCGTGTGGCTGAAGGAACATAAACAGTACGACGTGCCGACCTTCGCCCTCTTGCTGCTTGTCAGTTTGGGCGTTGGACTGGCTACCACCAAGCGTGCTGACAGTGACATGGGCTTTTTGAATCGCGATCAAACGGATGAGTGGAAGGGTTGGATGCAAAGTCCGTCTGTTTTACTATTTTTCCTTCATCCTTATACTGAATGCGTCTGTATAGTTGTGATCCTTGTGTATCACTACGTTGGGGCCTCGAAAATCTCCGGAATTTACAATCCAGTGCGAGTTTTGGTGGCATCGTACCTTTTCATGACAGGATACGGTCACACAACTTTCTACATTCGAAAAGCAGATTACGGCTTCCTCAGGATTGCTCAGGTAGATTTTTCTCCATACGGACCCACGCTTGTGTCGCTAAAGATTTGCGACATAGGTCCTGATTCGACTGAACTTATTCACAATCCTTTTGGCATATACGATGAACACAACGTATATCTCCTATTATTTCACTCCCCTCGTTTCAATGTGGTATCTCGTCATCTATGGCACGATGGTTGCTGGAGCCAGATTCAACGACCGGGCGCCAGTTGTTATCGCCAAAATACTGACCTCTGCAGCGTTCATGACATGGTTCATGAACGAAAGCTGGCTGCTGGAAACTGTCTTTGACATTCTCCATACGGTCTTCCACATCCATTGGTCATCAAAAGAATGGGCGTTCCGCGTCAACCTGGATATCTGGATGGTCTATGTCGGCATGCTTGCCTCGATTCTGGTCATCAAGCTGCGCGAACGCCACATCCCAGATCACCCAAGCTGGTCTGTCATGGTGAAAGCCGCCACAAGCGTCTCAGCGCTCACCATGTTGTGGTTCTTCGCCTTCGAACTCTACCAACCTTCCAAATTCGCGTATAACGCCTGGCACCCGTACGTCTCCTTCCTGCCCGTCCTCGCATTTGTCGTCCTGCGCAACTGCACCGCGACCCTGCGCTCGGCATCCTCGCGCGCCTTTGCGTTTGTCGGCAAGTGCTCCCTGGAGACGTTTGTGGTGCAGTACCACTTTTGGTTGGCGGCGGACAGCAAGGGTGTGCTGCTCGTCATCCCTGGGACGCGCTGGCGCCCAGTCAACTTTGTGCTGACGAGCATCATGTTCATATACCTCTGCGATCGCATCTCCTATGCGACAGGCGAGCTTACGAACACGATTTGCGGAAAACGGCCAAGAGAGACGCCGCTACCCGTTGCGAACGCACCACCACACCCACCGCCATCACAGGAGAATGGGAATGGCAGAAGCTCGGAGGCGCAGGAGGTGGTGATCTCGATGACGTCCTTACGGGCGGAGGACGTCGTCAAAGATGAGTTGGGGCAGCCGCTGCTGGAGCCTGATACACCCATCCGTCCAGGTCCGGGGAGATGGGCTGACCAGCTGGCAAATGGTCACGGTCAAGGGTCCAAGACCGTGTCAGGGAAGTGGGCGCAAAAAATGTTGGGCAATCTGTCGGCGAAAATTGGCGCGTTCCTTGTCCTCCTGTGGATCCTCAACATGCTCTGGCAGTATCCTCCAGGCTCCGGCTACTGATTCTTGCCTCATGCGCGCCTGCATACATGCGACTCAAAAGCACCTTATTTACGGTTGTACTAATTCCGAGTGGACGATTGACGACTGCGCTCCTTCATACATGGACTCAATGGGACACACTACATACTTACCACTTACACGTTCTGCTGCTACCTACAATTCTTTATAATCTCATCGAGAGCGTCGTCTCATACCTGGTCATTTTCCGGCTCAGAGAGCCCAACGAGGATGCGCGATGGCTTTTTCAAAGTTGAGTCGATTAACTTGCTAGGGCAGATCCCTCAAACAGAAAGCGAGTGTTTAAAAACATAAATTATGTTGAAATATGTACATGCTACAAATACAGAAGGGTACATGAGGACCTGGAGGAGTTTTGAATTAGTAAATGGTTGATAAAACACAACAACAGACACGAAGAATCAGTATTAGCATGGAAAATCAACATTCCTGGTCCTTTAGACTAGGTTCAGGGCTTGACTTCTAGAATTATCGATCATCTGTATCGAATGAGAAATGAGACTCACGTTATACATGATTGCTGGAGGGCACGACGCGAGACAAAAGAGGAAAAGACACGATCATCTGAGAACAAAAAGTAGATGAGCATGTTGTGGAAGGTTGTGATGCGCGAGAAGAATCAGAAATTTGGGTATATGAATGAAATTCATTAGCCCATAGGCTTCGAAGTAGCGATTCGTGTTTTCTCGTCTTCGTGTGCCAGAGAGAGGAAGAGAGACATACCAGGTGCATGGTCGAGAGCAAGAAAATTGAGGGCCCTTTTACGTGGGACATGCTGCTTTAGGGCA
Organism: Psilocybe cf. subviscida; assembly: GCA_013368295.1. Lineage (NCBI taxonomy): Eukaryota > Fungi > Basidiomycota > Agaricomycetes > Agaricales > Agrocybaceae > Psilocybe > Psilocybe cf. subviscida. The sequence continues at coordinate 3,773,595 of JAACJJ010000056.1, read as the reverse complement.
GGTGAGCACGTGATGAAGCGTACGCGTGCAGAGTGGTGGCGGTGCCACTGAAAGGCTCTCTTGGCTTGGCAATTGAAGGACCGTGACTGGGATTATTTCATCCTCTCTCTGTCTCTTACCACACCCAACACCCTTCCACGATCATGGCCAATGTCCTCCACCCCACCTTGGACTTCCACCCGAGACCAGTTCCCCACGCACCGTCCCCCTTCGGCTTCGGATTTGGCCTAAGACCCGCCCCCTCCTCCTCCGGTGCATCCTCTTCCATGAACCCGTCCTGGGGAAGTGCATCTCCTACAACACCAGGCCACACCAACCCCGCAGCCTTCCAGCAACTCGCATCGTCCGTGGCACAAGCCGCAGCGCGGCCAGGCAAACGGAGCCGCGACCCGGACGACGACCCAAGGCACCATGCGGCCAGCAACCACAACCACCCGGGCACACCAGGAGCCTTGCGGGACGACGCCATGGACAGATCCCCTACCCCCGAGCGCCCGAGGCGTGCTGCTCCCAAGCGAGCGAGGGTAGTCAACCCGCAGGACCCCTCAGCGGCTCCGAAGGAAGCCTCCTCCTCCTCCAAGGCCGACAAGGATGCCGCAGGCGGCGAGGATGATGTAGATATCGGTGTCTTGCTAGGTACGTGATTTATCTCGCTTCGTTCTGTGGTCTCGCACTGTCGTGTGTTTCGGTGTCTGGTGTGTTAATAATAGACTCATGACTTGTGTTTCTGCAGCGAGCCTGCCACCCCAATCTCTCCTGCCCATCCTCACGGCCCTGATCGAGTCCCAGCCATCGCTAAAGACGACAATCCTTCCCTTGATACCTCGCCCTACATTGGAGACGGCACTACAAGCTCTGGCACAGGCGGCTAAGAGCTTACGTGATGCCTATCCTTATTCACAAGCCCCGACATACACCCCAGTCTCTGCCTTCGATTCGCCTGCAAGACCAGCTGCCTTTGATAACCAATCCACCATGCGAGACGACTACGTTATCTCTAGACTGCGCCCTTTCATTCACGAATTTGTCTCTACATTCATGACCTACCTTCCTTACTTCTCCTGCACCACACAAGGCCAACAACAACAATCCAACCCCTCATCTTCCCCTTCCGATTCTACAACACCAGCCCCAGCATCCAACCGCGCAACAACACTGCACTCGCTGCACAAGGACAAATTCCACCCGTCGGAGTCGTTCGCGTTCCTCCATGCAGTCTCAAACCACATCGCCGCGCAGCCGGCGCTTACACTCAACGCGCTCGGCCCACTCGTCCTCCCGCGACTCGCGCAGGAGTGGCGCATGTGGGTGGAACGCATCGACGATCATGTCAATAGACATGGGGGCATGTTCGGGAGCGAGATGGTGCGCGGGTGGGAAAGGGGCTTGGACGAGCTTGCGAATTCGAAGGCGCTTCAGGTTGCGGAGGTTATGAAGGAGGTGCGGAACCTGTGGCTCCAGCGCGTTGGATGGCTGTCGGGCGGTAGCAGGAGCTTCCAGATGATGGACGAGCAGTGAAGATGCTCAGCTTTCCTTGCTTTCAAGGGAGAAGGCCCTGGAAGGACGTCGGGGCTCTATTGTAACGACCACATTCTTTCTATTTTCTTTCCAGTTGTTTACACCCATTGTTTGCTATCACTGACTTTGCCTGGAGCTCAACTCAATACAAGTAATTTTCCTTCTGTCAATGTATGATCTCGGTCTTTCGCGTCCGCGTAGAAGAACGCTATGGAATTAATAAATCCACCGACCTCTTCGCTCAATTGGTACGATATCATGCAGACTTATGCACGGAATCGTTGACCAGAACAAGCATACAATGATTTTGAGTATACAACAGCGACCTTGAGCCAATTAGCATGTGGCGTCCGCGATTGTAAGTGACCATCGGACCCGGCTCGTACGCCAATCGCTCCGTTTAAATGGCTTTTCCCGTTGAGAGGGCGACTATCGACTTTGCAGAGAAACTCTGACATATCTGGGTGCCGCTGTCGATGTCAAATAGAGAACACGATTGGCGGCCAACTGCTGAAGAATCGACATGGACAGAGTCGATAACAGGCGAAGTGATGGATGATGCGCTTAGTCATCAGGACCCCAACAGAGACAAGCAAAAGAAGTCGGTGTGGCAGAAAAATATGACAGCGCTCGACGGACGGCGCACTCAACCTCGACACGGAAACCCTCCCACCTCCCCTTCCACACCCCCTCGACGACGGCTGCGACGATATCGGGCTCACCCTCGCGCCGCACCCGACGTCCCATGCATGCCCCTTCGCGCGCTTCGCCTGCTTCACCTCCCGACCACTGCCGAAGCGGCCAGTGCCCTCTCGTTCAGCTCTACGCTCCAACTCGCAGCGGGACGCGCCTGGACGCGTCGTGCCGTCGTACATCATCATGAAAACGCTGCTGTACACGGTGCAAAGCGCGCTATGCACACGACGGTTCCGCGCCGCCACGAGTCTCCGAGTAGGCGCCCGGTGACGCAGACCCCTGCTGCTGCTGCTGCTGGCCCGTCTTCGTGCGTGTTTTGCGTGTTTTGATACGCGGTGCTTTGGCTTTACTGACTTGACGAATGTAGGCTAAAGCCTACGAAGAGCTCGGCGCCTAACCTGACCGCGAAAGGGCCCAGTCTTCCGCCGACGAAAGCCTTTTCTGTCAAAAGCCAAGTCACTGCCGCTGGTGACAGTGCAGGCACAGGGACACACGACAGGAACGAACAACCCCATGAGAGCTCGCGCGTGCGCCAAAAATCTCCTCTCAATAAGGCCGAACGCGCCAGAAGACCAAAGAAGCGCAAGGAGGCCGCCGCAAGAAGCAGGGACCAGACGGAGGGGGAACAAGAGCCTGGTTTCCCGTCTGAAAACTCGCCCCCTGCGTCTACAGAGAGCCGGGTCACTGCAGACAACAGCGAAAGGGTTGTCGAGAATGAGCAATCACAGACTCCCCGCGCGTCGCACCGTCCTGCGCAAGACGAGCCTCCCAAGAAACGGCCTCCGCGCGAACAGTCCGCGACAAGGGATAGGAATAAAGCCAAGAAGGGACCCACTTCACCGTTTACAAATGAAAGAGTCGGTGCAGGAACAAGGGAGGATAAGCGAATACAGAGGTCGCGCGTGTCGCAGCCTCCAAGTTCGGACAAGGTTCCCAAGAAGCGGCCTCCACAGTCTATCTATTGGTCGACACAACCCCCGCCTGCAGATAGCGAGGCCGTCAGGCAACAACCTCCGCACATGGATCTTGACCAGCCCGAAGTGACTCAACTCGACAATGCATTGAAGACATCTTCACCTCTTCCACCCCCCAGCTCGTCGCAATCTCTACATTGGAACCTTTTATACATCATCACGCACAGGAAACCCATACCACCACTGCCCATGCTAATTGAATATCACGAATGCTATCCCGAATGCCACTCCACTGCGTCATACAATCTTCTGCTTACACTTGCCATCCGCCATCATACTTATGGCACTTTTGAGTCTTTGCTTCTCGCGCTAGAAAATGCAAGGATTCCGAAGGACACTGACACCTTCACTCTCGTCGTTCGTTCCCTCGTTCAGCGGGGCAAGTGGAAGGCTGCCTGGGACTATGCACAGCAGTTAAAGGACACCCGCATCTTCCCTAGGAACGCCGCAAATAAGGTTGAAATCCCCTTTGCTATCTGGATCGAGCTCTGCACAGCTCCTCGAGCGCGGCATGTATACCCACGCAGAGTCCAAGGACGTAAAGTCCATGATTTCGGCGAGCAAGTCCCGCAATATGTCACAGAAATTCTTGAGGCAGAAACCCCCGAGGAGCTTCGCCTCAGACAGCGCCTGCTCAATGACGAAAAGCCGCTTGACGTACCGCCGCTCGCGTACACAGCCCCGTACGGGATTCTCTGTCTCGTTCGACTTCTTATTCGGTCGCAGGACCATGAAGGCGCCTTACGGCTGACAAAAGCGTACCTCGGTGCACTGGCGAAGCGCCGAGCCACGCTCAGTCGCGCACAAAACGACGCGTGCCTGCGCATCCTGCACGCGCTCATGGCCAGCGTCAGCCAAAAGAATGCATCGTCCAAGCCCGCGGACCGATTCAAAGCCGGACAGGACCTCCTTTTCGAGCTGGTCAAACTGCACCCTGGCCTCAGACCGACCGCGCGCACGGTGTTCGTCATGCTATTCCCGCTGAAGCGCGCGTTGTGGTGTGCCAAGATCGCGTTCAAGCATGTGACCAGAGCGAAGGAGAGGTGGGGTGCCCACGTCGTGGACGCCACTGTCCTGCGTCGTTGCGCAGCGCTCGCACTCAAGGAAAGGAATCAGCCCGTCTTGGACTGGGCCGTCGAGGCACAGAACGAGCTGCGTCGACAGAGGCGGCGAAAGCAGCGTGTGTCCGGGCCGAAATTTCAGTCTGACCACATAAGGGCAGGTGGAAACATAGTGCCCGGGCAACGGGGTCCAAATGAGCGGGAGAAGAAGGCTGCGTGGACGGACCAGGCGATATTTGAGGCTATCGTGGGTAGAGTTTCTTCTGTGAAGCTGCCTTTGGAGCATCTTTATGCTCGTCAAGGACGGGAACGGCGTCTCTGGCTCAGGCTTATGTCCCGCGTTAGGTTTACGAAGCAAAAGGTCGCAATGCGGCAGAAGATCACCCCCACCACTAACAATACCGCTGGCAGTAGTGGTGACCCTCAAAGGGGTGGGTCAGCACCAAACCCCGGAAGCCCAGATACCAATACCCCCACCCCTAATCACAGTCAATCTAATTGAAAGCGGAGCAAAAGTCGTCCTCGTAGTACTCGTAGTAATAATTCGGGGAGATCGCGGAAATGATACATTATCAATCTTAGAATCTCGCTTTTGCAATGCAAACCCAAGTAACGTTGTCAGGAACCCCATTCTCAACATGATGGAGTATGGAGCGTTTTGAATTTGAGACATTCTTGAAAGTGGGGCCAAAACCCTATCAGGATGAGTGTGACGGTGTGTATAATGCGAACAAACACCGGTGACCGATAGTGCGTTATCACATCCGCGTTAGAGAAACTGGAATCTTGGTGGGTACGGTGCCGAATGCACACGTCCCTTGTCCTTACGAACTCATATACATTATTGCTCTCTAGTCATGACACCACACTATCGACTATCTGTGCGTAACTTCAGTCACGAAAAGTACGTGATTTCATTTTATATCTGCACCGCTTGGTCGTATCATCATGTCAATGACCTACACATGACTGAACGCATAAGGAGCAAACTCTAAGTGACGAAGAGGAGAAAGGTCGCTTCTGACAACCAGCGTGAATGTCCTGAAGACAGGAATGCAAGGTGTTCATGAGATTCTAATCATATAACGATCACGATCTCCATAACGGGCATTTGTATTGCCCGTTTTGGCCACCTTGATCGGAAACGGTTCGTCAAGACTTTCAGCCGGCACTCACCATTCAATTCTCACCCTTGCTGGGGTCCCCTATTTTAAATAGCTTCAACCAATGTAAAAGCGTGGTGCGGCGTCAACGTCCGCGTGGGATCGCATTTTCTCAAACCAAGTACCTCAATACTTGTCCGAACACTCAATGTCAACGCACTCACGTACATAAATGCACGCGATGCGGCTCTAGCCGCGTATATGTAACGTTGTATGGCTCCTAATGGACATCCTGTATAGACCCCGTTATGTTGCGTCATTGATCAGCCTGAAATATCCTGAGTGGCACATCCACTCTTTCCGTGGTTCAAGGCGGCATTTCCCGCCATGGCTCCATGACGGTATTGGTTCATTTACTTCGCGCTCAATTCTAGTTTTTCGTAGGCACCAGATTATTCGGATTTAAAACGAATATACAATGACGTGCACACAGAGTAGCACATGGCGCTGCTGATTGAGCAACGGCCGCCGGTAGCGGACATACCTTCATGCCGCCGGATTGGGCTTGTATTCTATACATTAATGCCCTTTGGGACGATCGAAGAAGCAGAAAAAAGAGGATTTCATCAGCGCTACAAATGAAAGCCGTTCAACCTGCATAATCTCTGCACAACCCTCATGGGGATGAAAATAATGCAAGTCGACTGAACGGACAAGCGGAGCCGAGTTTCGAGGGACTATACGCACGTCATTCGGTTTGATTGGATATTCCACGAGCACGGATAAATCACAAAGACTCGCGCCGACGTCTGGCTTGACTCGGCTGCTGGGCGCCCACTACATACCGCAATGCGTGTATTTAAATAACTGGCAGGCACCATGTCACGCAAACTTTAAGCCTTAGGCATTGAAAGCTCGGTTCATGTAGGTGGATATAGACAAAAACAGCCCATATTGACAGATATGTGCGCGTGATGGCGCGTGGGCGCCACTGAACCGTTGGAACTCAGAAGAGATGGTGATGATCGTCGGTTTATCTGAGAAGTATGCTGGCCGATAGGGTTAGGATCGGTATGCACTGAGCGCCTCCCAGAGTGGACCGGAGACGGACATGACGGTGTCACAGAACGAGCGCTTATCACTTCTGCCCAAAAAATCACCCCCGAAATTGGGGTCTCTTTTGCCATCGACCCTGCGACGCGTTCAAAATCGTAGTTTATTTTTCACAAGGCGTCCGGGGCCGCCGTGAGGTTTTTTGCTTTCCCTGGCCGTGTACTGTGAAATGCTGAAGGTCAACCGCAGCACAAAAAGGTGGGTCGAGTGTTCTATCCGTTCAAGTTTCAGTACACAGTCAGCCGGTATTTACAGCTTCACCTAGAGCGTTTTTTTTACTTGAAAAAGGAAGAACCAGCATCTGAGCGAGACAAGAACGAAAGCCTGATGTCGGGATGCCTGAGCGCTAGTCTGAGGCAGGCTACTGAATTAAGTTTTCCGCGTGACTGTGGATGTCGGGATGCAGCCATTTGAACATGTTGTCTTTGCGCCACCACAATCACCCACTCAGTTCTCACCCTTCACTTGCTTGTTCGCATTCCCATTAAAATATTCTATCGACGCCCCTCCCATGCATGGACCCTGAGCAGACAGGCTGGATTAATTTACTCTACAACCTCGTGCCATGGAGGCTCACCGAGATTGCCTATGACGTTCGATTAACAGATCAGATTGACTCTCACAGACTTGTACTCAGGAGCATCAACTGCAGCTCGTCCACTTCCCCATCGGCCTTCTTCTGGAGTCCTGACCCTCTATCTTGGAAAGAAAGTTCGCTGTCAACTTAAGCTGCTTCCCTCCAAACCCCAATGGTATCTCGATGACGAATGCTTACTGTCTTCTTGGGCCGCACTTGAGCTGTCCTTGTCTTCTCCGTTGTTCGACATTGGAACGTATTCGACTCCCCTCCATGTGACTTTTCGCTTGGTAGGACACTGCCATTCTGTCACAGTTTGCACTTGGGTGGTGATGTTATATTGATATTTTTTAATTTGCACTCGCCCATGGCCGGTTCCACTACCCTCCGCCCCAGCTTAAAGGGTATCCAAACTGCCTGGCTAGCAGTGGCTGTCGCTTAATTAGATCCAATAATCACGATGACATCTGAATGAAGCTTTGACGCTTCCGGATGATTCAATTAGGGACTCGAAGCCACGAACAGCATCTGCTCCCTGACTGACACGCGGCAACTACTTACTTCCTGCGTCTTCGCTGCCACGGCCACTAATTGCGGCATCACTGATTGGATTACTGCATTGACATGGGCCCGACAAACGTCCTTGTCGTCCGTCTACCTTCAAAGGAACGCTGAAGGTGAAGTCGGGATGGGCTCTACCAAGGAAACCCGCGCAATTCGTGATCCGAGCCCGAGACTACTCTGGGAAGAGGGAATAAGCGTTCTGCGCCTATACCTTGGTGTACATGCGTGGACCACCGATGTTGAGCGACTCCACTTTCGATGCTCGACTGAGCTATTTTGAAAGAAAAAAAAATCTGGGGAGCTAGTCAAGCGATTGGCATGGGCGGCATTCACTCAGCAGCGCCGGTACGACCGTCCGCAGGGCTTCCAGTTCTTTGGCGCCTATATTTCAACGCGAACGTTTAATCAACTATGGTCCTTGTGGTGTATACTACCAACTTTGGACAAGCCACAGGAGCTTCTTCACGTACGCACGATTGCACCGGACGGCGATCGCATCTGGGACGTTCGAACTGACGATAATTTGGCATTAATCTGGCGAAAATGTCCGGGTGCTGCTTATACTTTCCACTCAATTCGCCTACCTAGTTTAAGTCATGACTTCGAGATTCGTCAAGGGGGAAGTCGGAATACCAATGCCTGCCAGTCGATGGCCCTGCATCTTGCAAAATATGATTTCAATTGATATACTCTTGCTGTTCGGCTGGTCCCAACTGCGAGTGTCATGATCCCGCTGCCGCATCCTCGTGCTTGGATAGTTATTACTCTTGGCTACGGAGTAGTCAGTAAAAACGGACTCGTCAACCCGTGTCAGGTCCTCGCATCACACTGGTACCGTGTGCAACTCCTAATGTCGACAGCGATCAGTGGCAGGGTCCACGAGATCTTTCTCTGACTCTACAAAGCATCTCGATTTGCAAGTGCTGCGAAGGCGAAAAAGGGATTGTCGCTTGCGCTTCTTCACATCTGCCTTTCTGCCTTTCCATCTGGCTCGATCGAGAGCAAGCCGACCATTCCGTGCTTCCCCTAAGAATTTCTCAACACCGTGTCACCCCCAATCCTGTATGTCGACAGTGGACTACGTCCTACCCTGTCTGTCTGCTGCATAAATTTATTTCCAGTCACACTGGCCCCTCATCACTATTGCTTTTGTAAATCGAGCATTCATGCGAACCAGCATGCAACCTAATTCAGCGCACGCCACTCATGAATACACTGAGCCGGGGAATGGATAAAAGTCAGCTGTATGGAGAGGCGTCAACATTACCAACAGCCCCTTCGACCCTCTCCGAAACCCGCGTCCTCCCTCGGCATATACCTAACTTTATTGTCACCCCTCTAAACCCTCCGTCTTGTCCAATTGCTTTTCATGGCCCCCGCCCCTCAGCTCTACCTCGCTCTGTCTTGCACTAATGTCGGAGTTGGTCCAGGTGGTACCACAAACCTCGTCGCGTCAGTTGTTGGGTCTCCTTTGTCATCGGGTTATTTGCGTGCGGTCACTAATATTTGCTCCATTTTAGCCGCATCGCCCTAGTCGACTGGCAGGGTACTACGGTATTCGACAAATTTGTTGTGCCAACCAGCCCCGTGAGTGTAACCTTACAATTTTAGCCTCGCGTTTCTAGCCAGATTGGCGAAGGGGTTCTTCGTCTCCTTTGAAGCTGAGGGAAGGGATTCATACTTATCCTTGTATTATTTGTGTCCTCGAGAGTGCAAGAGCTCCGCCATGCATAGTGCTAGCATACCTCTTTGCTAACATATTTGACGAGGACATGCCTGCGTCAAGAAAATTCATGTTGAATGCACGCTCATCTTTATGTTTCTAGGTCACTGATTACCGCACTGCGACCACTGGCATTACAGCGGCCCACCTTAACTCCTGTATGTTAGATCTGCTTTCTCCACCTCTTTCAATGCATCCAATGATAATAACGACGTCGTCACAGCGGATGCCTGGCAATTCTCTGCTATTCAGCAACATGTCTCCACCTTGCTTCGCGGCAAGATACTAGTTGGTCATAGTCTATGGAATGACCTCGCTGGTGGGGCATCTCTAATTCATTTTGTGTTTGTGTTTGTGACCATAAAACATTCCGCAGTTCTCGGACTGCCTCATCGTGCTATTGACACGCGAGACGTTGCACTATATCAGGTACGTTATGTTTTTTTTGATCAATAGACAACCTGCTAATGTTTCACCGTCGCAGCCTTTCCGCAATGCTCTCCAATCTAACAACCCGCAACAGGTCATTGGCCTGCAAACCCTTGCTTGGCAGCTGATGTCGCGTCGTTGTCAGGAGGGGCAAATACATCCTGTACGCTACCTCATGCAACATTATGTACCCGATCCTGATATACGTTATACCTTGATCTTTAGCTGGAAAACGCTCGTGTCGCACTCGACCTGTACCGCTCAGTCGCTCAGAAATGGGAGGACGCAATCGCACGGGGAAACTGGCCTTGCGCCCTCCCGCCTAGCACGTTCTCACGCTGTTATCTCTAGTTTCTCCTTGATTATATCCGGTGGCATTGCGGTCTTTGTATCTTTGCATCGTTTTTTCCTCCCTACTTTACTGATTACTGTCTACGCTTTGATGGTTCACAAAGCTACACATAATGTCAATGCAATCTGACGCCTTATTGATTGCGACCTTTTGTGAAGCCATATACACCTATTCCCGGCCGCAATTCGTGGGTTTGATCTCTTTTAGGTAGGTAGCGTCCCGACAATCAAAATATTCTAAATTCTAGTGTCATTTGTTTACGACATGTCCCTGTTTGGTATCTAATTCCCCAAAAGGAGACATCGGCAAGCGTGAGATAGTTGGCATGTGGCTGAATTGGTGACGAAATCTACAAAGATAGGCAGTCTCTTCAAAGTCAGATGGTGTCGCTCGGGGCGCATGACTGTCGAAGCCTAAATGTGAATGAATAGTGATGGGAATTTTGAGCGCTAAAGTGTGGCATTGAATCAATTTCAATGGCGAGTCTATTTGGAGCATATCAGCTAGGGTCGCATTTTTCGTAACCATGAAAATAGGAATGCAGACCTTTTCTGCCCCAAGCGCGCGCATAGTGCCCTCATAGACAAAAAGGGCAGATGCGTTGACCGGGAAGGCCCGCAAGAAGCATGGTGTCAGGCCACGGAAAAACCCAGCAAACCCATCTCGCACGAATATATGGCGCACAGTTAGCATGAAGGACGGTTGCTTCATAAGCGACTCTGTCATATGCGCTGCGCTTGAGGGGTATGGCATGGGATAAGGGTATGCCATCATGCGACTGCAAAAATAAGGTGCATTATCAGCACGTGTAGGAAACGAAGGGTGGCCATGATCGTTACTGACTTTTTGACGTTATCGAAGGGAATAGCCATTGCCCAATAGACAAATGAACCGAGACCACCGGAAAGGAAATTGGCCGCTCCCGTGCTTATCTGCGAGCAACCGAGTAGGTGGAGCACGTCTCGAGACTAGCTTTCCATACATACCTCATAACGTGTCCCTGACAGTCCAGAAAATGCGCGCATAAGCGCCTGAGAGTCAGGAATAAGCGAACAAAGTTGAGAAGAGATCTACAAATACAAAAGACGCACCTCAAAGGACAGAAACATCCAGAAAAAGTTACTTCGGAAGGCCAGGCTCCCGGTAAACCCTGACCAGAAACCGGTTACACCCTGAACACGCATGATTGTTCTGGCGCAATCAATAGGGCCTTTGAAACGACGGTCGGCGACAGACTTTTGTGCCTGAAGCTGAAGTTTGACTGCGGAATGAGCTTTAGACATGCCGTAAAAAACCGAAGGCAGTGAGTAATACCTTTGAGCAGTTCCACAGGCGTGGCTATTACAGCACTGAGAGCAAGAGGTCAGTAAAACGCGCGTCTATTTCGAACCCAGGAGTGCAGCAAGTGCATATCACCGGAGATTTGTCCACCCGGCAAGGTCGTCTGTAAGCGAGTCCTGAAAATTCACCTTGTCCACCCTGCAAACAATCCCGCAACTCCATGGGCGAACAGGGTGAGTCGAGGGGCGCCGCTTGGTGATAACTCTGTCATCCCATTCTGGAGGAGTAAGAGTCGATAGTTGTGCAGAGATCCAAGCAATACGGAATCTATTGCTGCCCATCCTACAGCTGGCGGCGTCGCGCCTTTGTACAAGGCAAATACACCCTACATACACTTTGAGAACATGTTCATTTTGACAGGGTACATCACAATGGCACCTCGTTTCTGACGACTTTGGCAAGGACGTCCAAAGCACCACGATATGTACCTGGTGGTGCGCATTGCATACGAGTCTTCACTGTGTCGAATCTTCGTGCAGCAAATTTCATTCAGACGGCCCTGCCAGGAATGAGACCACGGTCATTATCCGGTGCTGAGTGCAAAATACAGAAACCCAGCTCATACCTCGGGAAAGTCAGATAAATGCTTACCCGTGTCCCACAGCGACCTGAAAATAAGCCATTTTCAACGTTTTGAGCCAGAAAACGTTGTAGTAAGAATAACTTTTGTAAGACCTGGAAAAATGACAAGTCAGTAATTTTAGCGCCCTTGGCCGAATGGTAAGACATTGATAACTCACCACTGCCCATGCCAGCTGCGATACCAGCTAGCCTCAAGCCTGTTTTCGGGGAATCATCGTGGCCCATTCGTGAACAAGGTGGTCGAAGAGGCAGAAGTGGTTTGGATCGTCCGAGTCGGTTGTCGCCATCGACCGTGAGGTAGCTGTTCACGTTAAAGCCATGTGATGTCGTTCTCGCCATCGAGGACGTGGCTGCGGCGCTGCGGCACGTTCCACGCATAACTTGGCCTCAGGCCACAACCATCATCACTTCGCAGTCAACCTATGCCCGAGGAGGAAGAGCGACAGTGCAGAATATGCTTCGAGGGCGTCGAGGCTGAGCGGGAACTTGGCCGCCTGATTCGCCCCTGTCTCTGCCGCGGTTCGATCAGCGTATGTCACCAACATTTAATTACCTCTGCGGCTTCATGGTTAAATGACTCATCGATTCTTCTCCAGTATGTACATATTGGCTGCTTGCGAACGTGGAGGAATGCAGCTGCGTCAGAGAGCGCGTTCTTTCAATGTCCACAGTGTCGCTACCAGTATCGGTTTGCACGAACTCGCATCGTTGGGCTGGCCACGAACCCTAGTGCGACATCCCGCGTCTCTTTGTACTCATTGCAATGTCTAATCAGCTAATGACCAGTCATCATTGGAGTAATATCTGCCCTCTTGTTTACCGCAATAGTCATGGCGGCATCCTTCGTGACGACCTACTTCATGTCCTCATTCGAAGAGCCAGGCAACGACTACTACTACAGCTTCTTCTACATCTCACCATTCCAAGTGGCCCAAGATCTTATTACTGCTGCATTCCGTATTCTGAAAGACGGCAACGTGGACATATTTGACGAGGCCGTGTCGTACACTACCTCCAAGGGCACAACGAGATCTCCTATAGCACGACAACCACCGGGTCTTTTGCGACGCTTTGTCCGGCGCTTCTTGTTGGGGTTACCACTGGTCGGCGCAGGCTCCATCGTCCAGCTACTGTTGTCTGTGGGAGGTCTTGCCCCTGTGCGGTGGGTAGCGCGTTTCAGAGGGAGCCGCAACCGTCGCAACGACAACTCTCGCGACATCGCAGCTCTCATCATCATCACGCTCGTCGTACTGGGCGCTGCTAGGTCAGGACTATTTTTAAATAGCACCGAGAATCTACTGACTTGTGTGTTCAAAAAGAGCATTGTACAAGGTTTACGTCTATATGGAAACCCTCACCAAGAAGGCTCTGTCACGAGCAGAGGACGCCATCCTCGAAGTCAATGTTTGAGGCAGAATATTCAGAATGGAGCGCGGTCTAGCGCGGTGTATATACTATCTAAATTCGACGTAAACCTGTATCTGTAACGCAACTTAACGGACGACAACCATTGAGTTTTACTTCACATGCAAAGGAGGATAATATCGTGAATGAAATAAATGGGAATTACACATACAACATATGCAAGGTGTAGATTACACTGCATACTATTATGGGTGCATGCATGTATGAGCAAAGACTACGTATGGCCCCTACCACCATCTCCGGAGCTCTCGTTTTGCGTTCTCGTACTGTGTTCTTGTCTCCGTCCTGTTAGGCTCCAGCTCGGACAAGTACTGGTCAATGGCACCGTCAACTCGGCCAACGGGGAACTCAGCGCGAAGCACGGAGGCTTGGGGGCGAGTAGCTTCCGTCAGCCAGTCAGTAATGAGGGTAGCAATCTCCGACGACACTGCCTGGACATTTGCTTGCGCGTTGAAAGGAGGCACCTGTGTGGTTTACGTTGAGGATTAGAAGACGCGTCATGACCAAGATAAGGCGAAAATAGAGCGGAAAGCTCCGGAGAGAGGTTGAAGAGTGAATGGTTGGAGAAACTGACCTGGGATTCATACATCTCATGGAAAATATCCCAGATCTCGGCAAAGCGCACGCCACATTGCACCAAGATCCTGGCTGCCCACCCAGAGGGGAGACTCTCCTTGTTATTTAGCATAAATCGAACGAGAAGGGTCGCGATAAACCCTAAATGCAGTCAAAAATATCGTCAGTTATCACCGGAAGGAAGAGCGAAGAGAAAACTCACGTATAGGGAAAGCACATTCAGACGGGTAGAACCTTTGGCCAAGAGGAACGACACGAGCGCGAATGATGTCAGCCCTTTCCTGAGGATCGTTGGTTTCTTCCATGACTGGATAAATATTAGCCTTCAGTCTTGAGCGCCATTAACATGTTCGAAAGAACGCACTCTCTTCGAATATCTGGTTCCATATCGGTCTCACAATGCTGTCTTCACGTACTTCAGAGACATGCAGGCAGAGCAGCTTTATTGCTGGAAGGTCGAAGGGAACAGCAAATTCCTTGTAAAGCTACATAAAAAGAAAGATCAGTCAGACAGATTCACTTTGGCATAATGAATGAACAAGAACAGAGCGCCTTACGTAGTCCATTTCATAGAGCCTCGTTGACAGGAGGTTTATCCGGTCTCCCACTTCCTTGTGGTCATTGACGTGCGGCAGCAGCGTATTGTAAATTTCTAATTGCACTTGGGCGACCTCCAACTTCTCCTCCAGATCTGTGAGGAATGCTATTGCAGTCTCATGACGCCCGCCAGCAGATATAGGATGTGACTTGGCGTTGGCCACGGCTAGTGTCAGGTATTCAATGCGAGTACCCAAGTCGAGGTCAAACCTAGAAATTGCGCCGTCAGATGCCGTTTGAAAGGTTGTGAAGGGTAAGTGCTTACTTGGTTGACTCAGCTAATATTGAAAGCACCTCTGCCGCGCGCAATGGCTGCTCGCTTTTAACGTAGAACTGCCACAGGAGCTCGTACTTCTGTACAGTCACAGGTTCGCGCTTGAGGAATGCCTCGAGGAACGCCGGTCTCATCTGCAAATATCGCATCAAGCCCCAAATCAGCACACGATGAAGTGGAATAGGAAGGAATACGCACCGCCAGCAGATCATCCGCCAACCCGCGGCTGATAATCCAATCATAGAGGGTCGTCGCAAACATCTCATCCTCGCTCTCAAATGCAAGCTCGTAAGCCTTGACCCGCACAGCTTCAGCAGTATCAACAGCCACGCTCGTGGTGCCTGATTGCCCCAGAGCTGCTTTGGCGTTCGCGGATTTCTCCTCAAACACATTGAGCGAGTCCAGCACGAGCTCGTAGCAGTGGCCCCTCTGTTCAGCGGCTGGGGTTCGGGGGTCGCCGGCGACCATGCCAGAGCGCCAGCAGTCGACGCCATTGTCGTCGGTATCTTGGACTTGTGCACATGTCAAGGGAAGGGCCACGGCGCCCGTAGCATAGTCTAGTTGCTGGAAGTCACCTATGATTTCTCGTAGCTTTTCGAACTCGATGATTCTGGCGCCTTTCGTGAACAACCTAGTGAAATTGTATTAGACATATGATTGCTTGATAAAGTAAAAATCGTACCGTAGTGCCTCACCCAGACACCTCTGCTTTTCAACGGCATCATGAGTCTCCGCAGCCTTCCGGATGTTCTCTTTGGCCTTGTAGAGCATGACATCGTCAGTGCTGCAGAATGACCCACATCTGCTCTGTAGAACATCGCTGATGGTATCCACCTATTTAACATTAGCCAGTCAGTCCATGTCGTCTGAAACAATAATACAAGACGTACACTGATCTGTTGACCAATTTGTTGGTCAATAACAACATTGACAAGGGCTCTTGATATTGTCATTCCGTGCTGGGTTGTGATCAGCTCTTCGAATGACTGCTCGCTAATGAGCTTCTGGGTCTCAGCATCGCATCTATAAGGGTGAGAGGTGAGATCAGCGACGGTATTGTCAAATAAAAGAGAACAGACTAACTTAGCAACAAGTCCTCCGAGGTTGTAGTCACTTAGTAGGAGAACAAAGGACAGCGCCTCAATCGACCGTGTCAGCAAGCTCTGGAGCTCAGCAACAGAGTTTTGTTCCGCCTGGAAAAGACGGTGTTGATTAGTTCCACTGAATGACAAAATAGGGTGATGAAGAAACACACCTTCCACGCTTCCTGTTCAGTGATGACCGCACGACCAGTAGCTGGTTCCGTCGGCGAGGAATGGAATAGGTGAGGGTTGCCATTGAGGAAGGCCCGCAACGCGAACAGATCCTTCTGCACGTTGAGCAATAGTCTCTCATCGGCGTTGAGGATATGGGCACCAGTGGGACTACAATGATGCGTTAGTAAGTTGAGAAAGGAAGAAAAGACGCCAGAGAACAACCGCACACACCTGATTTTGGTCAGCTTGGCTTTCCAGAACGGACGGACGAGTTTGGCAAAGAACAGCGCGAAACCTTCTCTGCGACCGCTGAACACTGCAGTGCCCGTGTTTTCCGCTGCAAACAGATGAACAAATGAGTTGCCTGCTAGATAATTTCTCGAGACTAAGATACGTACTCGTGCCATATGTATGCCTCTCGGTCCATATTGGCCTCTCACCAAAGTCATAGAACGCCTGCTTGGCTACGGCAGCGATATCGGGGGTGACAACATGCACCTTTCCTGCCGCTGGAGTCTCGCTGGGGTCTATTTGTGTGTTTCCGCTGGCCAGAGCGAGAAGCATCGCGCATGTCTGGTCCCGTCCGAAACTAAGTAATACACATCAACACGATTCGATACAATATAAATTGACGAGTGAATAACAAACGCACCTGTCGCGGAACTCAATGATGGGCTGGACATTGCCCTCAGTCTGGAGCTCTTCCAGAACCGCCCTCAGGTAGTCCATGGCGCGGCGTTTGATCAGGAACGTCAGGCCCACATTCGTGAGGAGCAAAAACTGGTGAGGCGGCTCCGTGAACTGCGTCACCAGCTCATTGATGGGCGACGGCCCCGGTGTCCCTGCAGGCGTCGGGGACGTCTTACTAGGAAGCGCCGCCATAGCCCACGTCCGTCCAGGCACCGTCAGCAGGGTCGCATACTCCGTATACGGCGGGCGGTTCGTCGCCACCGCATTCACATACGTCCCCGACGCGGCGTCGAACTGCGGGTTCTGCGTCGCCGCCGCCGGCCGTGGCGGGAGGTTGAGCTGCCCGAGGTTGCCGATGCGCGTGAGGTCGGGCGAGAGGCAGAAGACGTAGTCCGACTCGCTTGCGTCGCCCGGCTGCGCGGCGATGACGAGGCCGTCGATGTAGCTGGAGGAGTCGAGCGCGGTGAGGATGTAGGGGCGGGCGTTGGGCTTGGGCTGGGTGGGGTAGGTCATGGTCGAGGCGGAGCGGGCCGTGGGCCGTGTTTGCTCGTCGGGGTGGATCAGGTTGACGGGTGGGAGGCGGACGTGGAGCAGGGCGAGGGGCCGCCGTGCGTTGGCGCCTGCGCTCATGGTGTAGCCGTAGCTCATGGCAGGGCCGAAGAAGAGTCGGGCCCCGGTGGTGGTGATTGCTACGAGCTGGATACCCATGCGAGATTCGGCGGGGTCGAGGACATGTAAGTTGATGATTTCGAATGGTTGCATGGTCAATGCAGGCGACCCGGGCGCCTTTTCTTGGGCACTTTTGTGGATAGTGGTCAGTGTTTGCAGATGTTGGATGGCTTTGTCGCCGCCTGCGGTATAAACGGATATGTTGTTGCGCTTCGTCAAAGTGTAGAAGCAATTTCTTTTGAGATCAGCAAAAAGGCCAGTAATGCGGTCCCCTGGATAGGGCAAGGCAAGTTAGAATAATGGTCAAGTGGGCATGATCTGAAGAAATCCGACCTTCAGAGCCAGCACTCGAGGCGAAGCGAGGCAGCAAACTCGACACGCCGCCGACAGAGTGGTTAATGAGCTGAACGCGCTTTCCAAACCAGGACTCATTGGCTTGATAGTGCAGCTCATACAGATTTCCATCTTGGATGCCACACATGAATATTCTGCCATCCGGAGTACCAATAACTGAGGTCATCTCAATATCCGTCGACACAGTGAGGTCAGTGGCATAGAGGCTAAGGTCTTTCCGGGGACGACCATCTTTTCCGGTTGCAGGAGTGAGGGCGACACCAATGAGTAGAACAGACACATTTGTGCAGATGACAAGCAATTCCGAGATATCGTCAATAAATAGACCCGGTTTAGGCTTAACAAGAGCGACATGGGTGATGTTTTCTGGTTGGTCCATGAACGAGGCAAAGGTGCTGTGGAATATGTGGGTAAGCGCTCGTGCGCGATACGAGTGGCCACGTACCCGTCATTGTAGTCCCACAAGAAAAGCTTGTAATCGATTGTTATCCAAGCACGCTCTATGCTGGGCATGAGACCCATATGCGAAGTAACGGATGTTGCTGGAGACGTATAAGTAATGCACATAAGCACAAGACGCGCGCACAACTTACTGTCGTAGAATTGGAACAAGGCATCGGGGATATTCACGAATCTGCGCTTCTGAAAGGGTACCCTGAGGTCGTCCGGAAACACGCTGTATGCGCCGGAGGCCTGACTTCCTGCTAATAATGAAAACCACGAAATGTAAGCTCGGACTTGAACAGCAGATCAATGACGTCTACATACAGGCAGTCAATGCATCTCCGAGATCTGGAATGGCCTGCACATCTTTGGTTATCTGCTCGCCAAGGGCTCTGCTAGCGCTTTGGAGAGCTGGGAGGTCGACTGGAGGTGGCTTTGGAGCCGATGGTTGGCGCGCAGGAGCGGTATTGTTCTGGAAGGTAGAGGAAGAGGGGGCAAAGTAGCGAGACTGAGCGAAGGAGGAAGCCATAGTCGCGGAGTATTAGCCGGCCCGTATGCGTCAGAGAGGGAGAAGGGGTCTAATGGGGAGCATACAACGCTCAGCGCAGCGGCAGGACGAGTTGGCCAACAACGCTCGTCTTTCGATCGCGTTCAAAACCAGCAACACGTGTTCAACAAGGGCCTCGGCTTCTCCCGAACTCGTCCCGTGACACTTTAGATTCCCTTGATGGCACAGCCACCCGTGGCAACCTTGGGTGTTCAAGTCAGGTTCGATGGCCAACCCACAACTTGGTCGGCAACCACCACAACGTATCCTGCACCTCTCTGACCGTCTGTCTCATCATCATGGGCATCTCAAATCCATTCTACAAAGACCCTCTTTTGAACGAAATGCACCGCTCTGTTATCGATGTCATTCATAGATCCTCTTTCTCGTTCGCTCTGCCCACGCTGGACGCTGAGGCCTGGAAGATAATATGCACCGATCCCCACGCGAGAGAACGCCTTGAGTTTCTTGGAGACTCCCTCATTGGCACGCAGGTCTCCGAGGGACTCATACAGCACTGGCCCTCCGAAACCCCGGGCTTCTACACTGTCTGTTTCTTCATCATCATCAACGGCGACCTCCCCTGCGCCAAAAAAGAGCTTCGTGAACTGATGCCTTCGTCTTTGTCTTTCTTTCTTTAGAAATGCCGTACGATTCTTGTCGCCAATTCTACGTTTGCGTATCTCATGTGGAAGGCTGGCATCTGTAAACTGGCTAAAAATGTAAAGCCGGCTGGTGATGCCTTCGAGGCCATCCTGGCCTTGTATCACGACAAGCATGGGCTCGAAAACTTTAAGAGGTATATCCATGAGTCTTTTCGACCGCTCTTCAAGGCGGTTGGCCAATCTTACCACGACAACGTCGATAAGTGTGTTTATCTCATTTTCTTTGATCATCTCAGCCACTCAGCGCGATAAATGTGCCTCAGATTGCGTAAGAAAAAGCATCAAGCACAACTACAGGACCGGAGACTCAGTGAGGCTGCCAAGTCAGCAAGAGAACTGGCTTCTTCTGTCTACCGCCATCATGATGCCCCAAGAAGCATAAAATGTATACAGACCTTTTACTAATCATCTCCAAGACCTTCTATTAACTCAAGATTATCAGCCACTCTGGTGAACAAGAAACAGCGGATATACGAAAATCAGAGTCCTCGAAAGACACCCAGGAAGCCTTCGACCTTCCGTGCAGATTCATTAAACCAAACCCGACCTCGACCGGAAATTCGTCACCGCGATGTCGTCGATTTGACTCAAGAACCCTATGATGTCCGTGGCCCCGACAAGGGACCGGTCGAAGGCTTAGATTCTCGCAGTAACGAGGATGCCCCTGCCAGACGAACGACGCCTACTGGCCCTTCCTCGTTTACAATAAAGCCAGAGGTGAACAGCTTTCAATTGTTGACCGCAAAGTCGACGTGTGTTGACTTTCAATAGCCGTTCGAACCGAGTGTCAACAACTTGAAAGCACCAATGCCGCCATCCCAAACGAAAGAACTAGCGCACGTAGGTGACCTTCCTTCCTTGACAAGAACAACGCATGACCAATGTCTTCACGTTGCTCATCAGGCCCCCGTCGAGCCACTCAACCCATTCCAATACCCCGCCTTCCCATCCATGCAAGCTATGAACAATCAAACACAGGTCATACTTCTCTCCGCTTCAGAGTCCCAAAAAGAACTGCAACAACCGCCGCCACCGCCAGTGGCATTGCAGGCGTTATCATCACACCCTGGTACGAATCCCAACCGCAACGACGCGGGTCCTGGCACTCACCCTCCGACAATGACGACGACGAAGCACAGACGCCTGGCATCAGGGACGGCTGACGACCTCGCGGACATGTTTGCGTCCCGGGCCACGCTGGCTCAGATCGTCGTCCTGGTGAAGGCCCCGGCCCCGGCCCCAGGGCATGGAACGAAGGAGGACCCGATAACAATTCTTGATGATGATGATTGATGATAGAAGGAGAACAAGGTAATTTCTGGACGTTCTTTTTTTTTCTTGCGCTTGCCGGCCTTGGTTGCCCTGCAACAATGTACATGTGTACCGTCCATCATCATCTAAGTATTATCCTTTCTAGTTTCCATATCTTCTATGATACCTCCTATTTTGCCATTCACCCAGACATTCTAGATCTCTTTTGTTCCAAACCTACTACAGTACTGCAATGTAAATAGCACACTCTAATTTATTGATTTATGCGCGAAATATGAGTGAATATGCCCAGTCATCAGCTGTAGAGCAGAATGACCCGAGTCCTTTGGACTTTGAAACCTAAAGCTCAGTTGGAGCCAGTAATTTTTGAGGTGGCTGTGTGATGACGCCATGGCGGATGCATCTTGGCGGCATCAGCGTTCAACATTCAATGTTCATTCTCAACTCAGGTCTCCCATCTCTGCACAAACCAAGTATCTACAAAAGGAAGCTTCCAGCTATACCAGCGAAACGTGCTGCGGGCGCTCATATGTAACATTCCTGGGATGTGGAAGACGCTGCGCAGAATTCTGGCCCCCGGAATGAGAACGCCCGTCTTATTGGACAAGCCTTGGGATCCCCGAGAGGTCGGGGATCACGGTGTGCAAGGCTATCTTAGTATCTATACGGTTGCCCCGCACGGGGTTATTCATAGATCATGGAAGGCTGCTGTCGTGTGCTGACACTGTTGTCTGCCAAAGGCATCAATGTGACCAACGCTCAGCGCTGAGAGATGACCCACCCACTATTCTGGTCTGTAAGGTGCGTCTGATTTCATCGGTCACAGTATTTCTGAACTGAAAAGATATAAGACCGTATAGGCGTCTCTTCAGTCGCTTCATGTCATGAGCAATGGTAAATCCAGAACAGATACTAGGAGCATCAGATTAGAAAAATCAAAACATAGATGGTTGATGAAGATCATGTCGGAGAGAAGGAGCTAAAAAGAGAGAAATCCAGAGAGACCGCAGTATCCCACTGGCTCTGTACCCCACCTTGAACCCTGTACCACCGAAACGCAGTCTTCACCGTGGCTAACCATTCGTCGCGCGATATAATGGTGCCGAGAGGACCTGTGGCTGGCGCCAGCTCATTACTGCAGAGACAATATGATGAGGAATCATCACCGACTCTCGTTGACGAGCCGATGTCCAGTCCTGTACCAGGTATGAAAGAGCTCACAGGCAAATTTCCGTCGGGTTACTGTTACTTACTAGCTGTTGGTGTTGTCATCCAGGATGTTTCCTATGGATGAGGGGCGAGATGATTGGCAAAGGGTCATACGGCAAAGTCTACAGTGCATTCAATGCAAGGACGAGTGAAATCATAGCCGTTAAGCAGGTAGAACTGCCCTTGACACCAAGCGATCGTATGAACAAACAACTCCGTGCCTCCGTGGATGCCTTCCGAAGAGAAAAACAGACTTTAAGTCAGCTTGTCCACGAAAATATTGTGGAATACCTGGGATTTGAAGAGACCCCAGCGATACTCAGTTTGTGCGTACATTTCCGTGCTTTCCGAATTATGCTGACATTTCTGTCATCAAGGTTTATTGAGTATGTCTCTGGCGGAACTATAGGCAGATGCTACCGCAAATGTGGCAGACTCCGTGAAGACGTCACTAAAAGTTTCACAACGCAGATATTGCGAGGCTTAGCCTATATTCACTCAATGGGCATAATACACCAAGCAAGTCCAGTTTCTTTTTTGCTATGTTTCTCAAAGACTAACAAAGGCACATAGGACATAAAAGCGGACAGCATTTTGGTGCAAGAGAAAGGCGTTTGCAAGATTGCCGGCTTTGGATTGTCCACAAAATTGGAATCAATAGATCGAGCGCACTCCACAATGAAAGGAACCATTCACTGGATGGCTCCGGAGGTCGTGACTACTGGACCTGAAGGATATAACTCGAAGGTCGATATCTGGAGCCTAGGTTGTGTTGTCTTGGAAATGTGGACCGCCAAAAGGCCTTGGGCTGATGAAAGAGAATTAATGCCTATACTCTTCAAGGCGAGTAATGAAAGCAAAGCTATCGCGCAAGCAACTGAAGCAAGGAGACATCTAGTTGAAGGTGCCAGGTGCCGCCCCTCCACTTCCTGACGATTTAGTTCTGTCCAGAACTGCAGAACATTTCCGACAAGAATGCTTTGAATAGTAAGCACTTCTTTTCACTTCATTGATGTGTTACTAAACTGCTTTCTTCGAAAAGCGATCAAAGAAGACGCCCTACGGCAGATACATTACTTGGACATCCTTACCTTGAACTAGATGACCATTGGGTTTTCCCAGGGATTCAAAACCTAGGTGAAAAGACTTCCATAGTTGACCGGCAAGTCAATGTATATTCACTTTCAATAGGCGAGTTCGAACCAACTCTCGACAAATAGCGCCATCTGTGAAGCAGGAACCCGTACGCGTAAGTCATTTCTTCGTCATTAAGAGCATTAATATTGAGGTCTTCTCACCAGGTTGCTGTCGTCCCACACAACCCATTGTAATACCCAGCCTTCACATTGAAACAAATCATCGACAGCCAAACACCGCACATACTCTTCTCAACATCAAATATCGCCTCCGAGTCGCAAAACCAGATGTAACCACCACCTCCGGTGGCATCGCTAGAGTGTACACTTCATCCACTTCCCTCTCCCCTCCTCTTAAATACAACAACACGGGTTGAAGTCCCTTCAACATGGGACGGCAAACGACATGTTTGCATTGCGAGCCACACTAGCTCAGGCTGTTCCGTTGACAAACCCGGGCCTTTGATCAGTTTATGCTTCCTTCGTTACACACACCAAGCCTTGATTGGGATATTCCCAGATCTAGTGGTCGAAGGAATTAGAACAAACGTACTTAGGATATTTGTTCATCTTGTTTTATCTTGCTCGCGTAGGCCCTATCTACATTGCCAATCACTGAGGTAATCCTGATGATATGATATCGGGCTGAAACCCCACTCCGTTCAAATACCACTACGATGTACATAGGACAACCCAGTTCATTGAAAATATGAGTAGACACGTTCAGCCATCAGGTGTATGCAGAATAATGATGAATCATTCAAAGTTACCTGAAATATGACCTTGTTCTATTTTTGGGGTGGCTGTGTGATAGAGCTGTCAGTGGAAGCATCTCGGCGGCATCAACCATTCTTAACTCAAGTCTCCCACCACTGCTCAAAACCAAGTATCTACAAAAGGCACAAAACTGGTCAAAAATTCGAGTCAAACCAGCGGAAATGTAGTACCAGCACTCATTGACAACGTTTCTGGAATTCGCGAAGAATTACACTGATTGCGGTGCCCGCACCTGCCCGATATTGCAACTTTCTCAGCTTTTCATACCGTCCTCTCAACACGTTCGTATTGGACAAGCGTTGGAGTTTTCCTCCGAGACTTGGGACATCACGGTATGCAAAGTTACCTACGCGATAGATCCGCGCGCACTTGCAATGTAGATCATGGAAGGCCGCTGTCGTCTCTGAGAGCATCGATGTCACCGGCGCGCAGAGGTGACATATACGCCCCGGAGCTCCGAACCATCGTTGTCGGTGCCTTATATTGCATGTCGGCGGGGTATCTAGCCTATCCAGTGTTTCGGTCCACCAGGTCCGTGTGCTTCTATCAGTCACAATATTTCTAAACTGAACAGACATGTATACTTTTTAAATTACTTACTTAGGTCATGAGTAGGGGCAATTTCAAGAACAGATGCCATGCGTGGCAGATTTGAAGAAGCACAACAGATGATTGATTCTGAAGATCATGTATCCCCATTACCGTTACCGTGTCGCGGCCCCAACAACTGCGTAGGGACAGAGCTGAGAGAGCGAGACACTTAGAGAGTCCTGCATCCCATTGGTGCTGTCCCCACCCTCGGCCCCGTCAGGTCTTCCTCTGCTTCCTCGGCCACGTTTGGGCGGACGATTTTAGCGCCCTGTACCGCTGAAGTGGAATCATTACGATGGCACCGCGCGATGGCACCTCACTTCGCAGAGGCCACCAGAATCCAGAAGCACGCACCCCTCGCGTCCTAGTTTCTCGTCTACCAGATAAGCCGAGCGCAAGTGACTATTTCAGGGGGGCTACATTGGCGGGTCCCAGTTCATTACCGCGGAGGCCACACAATGGGGAATCATCGCCGACACGCGTCAACAGGCGGATACCCAATTCACCCTTGGTGGCGTCTGAAGGTACGAGGCAGCCTATAGGCACATGTCGACTGGGTTGTTGTTACTTAGTGGTTGTTGACACTTTTATACAGGGACTTTCCAATGGATGAAGGGCGAAATGATTGGAAAAGGGACATATGGCAAAGTCTACCTTGCTTTGAACGTGACAACTGGCGAAACCATGGCCGTCAAGCAGGTAGAACTGCCCTCGACACCAGCCGATCGTATGAAAAGGAATCTCAAAGAAATCGTGGACGCTCTCCGGAGCGAGCGCGAGACTTTAAGGCAGCTTGAACATGAGAACATTGTGCAATATCTAGGCTTTGAAGAGAACACAGAGACGGTTAATGTGTGCGTACATCTCCGGTACCGCTATCTTTTCTGATATTTACACCATCTAGGTTTCTTGAGTATGTCTCTGGTGGGACTGTAGGCGGGTGCTACCGGAAATGTGGCAGACTCCGAGAAGATGTCACTAAAAACTTCACAACTCAGATATTGCGGGGCTTGGCATATCTTCATTCAATGGGCATCATACATCGAGTGAGTCCTTTTGCTTGCGCTATCTTTTTGGAAACTCAAACGAGAGATAGGATATGAAGTCGGACAACATTTTGGTGCAAGAGACAGGCATATGCAAGATTACCGACTTTGGGATATCCAAAAAATTGGAATTGATGGACCGAGCGCACTCCAAACTGAAAGGAACCAGTTACTGGATGGCTCCGGAGATCGTGACTACTGGATCTGAAGGATATGACTCGAAGGTCGATATTTGGAGTCTGGGTTGTGTTGTCTTGGAAATGTGGACAGCCCAAAGGCCTTGGGCCGATGAAAGAGAACTACTGCCTATAATTTTCAAAGCAAGTCATGAAAGCAAAGCTACCCTACAAGCCGCTGACGAAAGAAGATATCTAGTTGATTGAGCCCGGTGTCGCCCCTCCACTTCCTGACGATTTAGTTCTGTCCAAGACCGCAGAACACTTCCGACGTGAATGCTTTGAATAGTACGGTTTTCCGGTTTTTCCTGTTCTTCTCCTGTTGATATCCTACCGAACATGTGTTCAATAGCGAATCAAAACGACGCCCTACTGCAGCTCAACTACTCGGACATCCCTATCTTGAACTCGATGATGATTGGGTCTTCCCAGGAATGCAAAACTTAGGTGAACCTCCTAGTGCAATAGCAACAGAAGGACCCGAATTTGCTGCGACTCACAGCCAGAGCGATGGCATGCACTCTACCAATTCAACAGTAAGACCCAGGTCTCCGGCATTGACGATGCACTCCGGGACACCGGGCCCATCGGAATCGCGTGAGCACAACAGTTTCTTTGCTCCCCGCCCAAAGTCGCCTCCATTAGTGACTATCGCCCCGCCCCCGCCCCG
This sequence comes from Psilocybe cf. subviscida, assembly GCA_013368295.1. Lineage (NCBI taxonomy): Eukaryota > Fungi > Basidiomycota > Agaricomycetes > Agaricales > Agrocybaceae > Psilocybe > Psilocybe cf. subviscida. The sequence goes on along the minus strand of JAACJJ010000056.1, from coordinate 3,747,188 downwards.
TAAACCTGTGACTCAAGGCACGGGGAACTCGTTTGACTGGACACAGAGGAGCCGGAGCTCTTCGGGAACAGGCTCAGAATCCTCTGCTAGTCAAAGATCAAGCCAGCAGTCGGCGACTACTCGCTCAAGAAAACTAGTCGTGCACAATCCTGATCATGCCCCCGACCCTACAAAAGGAAAGGGTAAAGAGAAAATATCCTCTCTAAAACCTTTCGTTTACACACCCCCTCCCCTCCCCTCGGTGAATGGATCCGTATATTCCAATTCGCTGGCGCCATTACCTGCTGCGCGATTTGGATCGACGCCAAATCTTACTGCAAACCGCTATATAGGAGGGTCTTTCGGAAGGCATCATTCGGCTTCACCTTCGCAGTTGCAAGCCCCGGCAAGATATAGTAAAGCGGAACCGGCGAATATGAAAGTCATCATGGCACATCATTTCCAATCCGTTGACGACACTGCCAACGACTCCAGCGATAGTGACTCCAACAAGACAACTTCGACGTGGCAGGTTCGCCCGCGCGATAGTATCGTTTCATCCATGCGTCGCCTCCCGCTGTCACCCGTACCATCGCGGCAGCGTGGCCGCTATCGGATCTCTCGCATCCCTGCAGATTCGCGGCCAGATGGCCACCAGGTCCTGGCTGACCTTCCCACATATTTCCCCAATCACAATCTGGACGTAGAAGTGGCGACCCCTGTTGAACCTGAATTCCAGCCCAATCGGTCAGGTTCGGTTGCTAGGCATAGAATCCTGAAGAGCATCAAAACCATTGCCGCTGAGAAAATCTCCCAAGATATGGCGTCCCCTGTGCGTAGACGGCAAACGCGGCTTTGGGACAAACCCACAGAGGAGATAAAGCCTCCCCAACCTATATAATAGCGAGACATTGGGATACATCACCGCCTCATACGGGATAATGTACATTGCTGTGAATTATACCAGTCATTTAATCAGACCCGTAGCCTATAATAATATTCCTTTCCGAGACCTACTATTCTACTCTCATTAACATTCTTGAAGGTTGCAAGAGCACGCAGCGAAATGCGTGAGCAGTGATGATGAAGTTGCTCGGGAAGGAGAGGGCCTGCCTGGTTCCTCGAGGACTAAGTATGACGACATCGGTCGGCGGTGCTTATAAGAAATGATAGGCGCCCAGGCTTGAGTCGGACACCGATGTTTCGTGACTGCCTTTGTTAATTATGTATAGTCAGGATCTCTGGAAGAAGCATCCTACACATAACCGTGTAAGCCGGTTGGATATCATATAAGTAGGACAAGACTTAAACCGAGGTTCACGTTCTGCCTGCTGGCGTGATGTGATGGCTACTTTGACGCCAGAGTCGCTCAGAGCTTGCGATCTGGGGAGAGAAACACTGAGGCCACCGGAATTATTTGCTGGGACGGCTTTGTGAATGTTGCCTGCCATTACTAAAAAGGTCAGAGAAGGTGGCAATTTTTTGGAGGAGTTCTTACAGCTTCGGGAAAGAGGAGCGTCGGGAAATGGATGTCGTATTGTGAGTCGCTCTGCCTCCGTAAACAAACGGGGTGCGATGACTGAAAGCCGCATTCGCCGTCAGACAGACGGATGCAATATTGAAAGCAAATAACTTACTGGCAGTACATCGACAGGCGTCCTCAAGTGTGCACCGGAGGGTATTAGAAAAGGAAATGAAATAAGGAGGAGAAAAAGGTTCGAAAATGATAGAGAAATAGAAATAATGAACAAACAAAAAATGATACAACAGAATGGTTGGAGAGAACACAGGTCGGACTGAGGGGTTGATGGTGGATTAGGTGGAAGATGTGGCAAGGAGGAGGATGGAGTGGGTGATGGGGACGTGTCGAAGCAAACAAAAAATGAGGTGGCAGAGTATGGCCTTGACTCGTGGGTGATAGGCATGCGAAGTAAATGGATCCTCGATGTCGACGTTATGATAGTGGGTCGTGGTGAACACATAGTGACGGGCATAGTTTGATGACCAGTGGGCCGCAATGGGCAGTGGCCACAACGCAATACTGGAAAGGGGGGCGCATGCTGGAGCGCGTTGGAAGTGCTTTGGAAGACCTCCAATACGTATGAAAGGGGGTGAAAGGAATAATGCGACGTAGATGCGCGCCCTTCAAGCGATGAGGGACAGGGGACATGTAGTTGCGTAGGTGTATACGCGGCTGTGGACAGTATTGTACCCCTATCACGTCGAATAAATGCAAGGCATCCTGCTGCAGCGTTATATACTGCGATTATTAGGTAAGGTGCTGCAGCGTCATATAACCGACGACTACTGAAAATACTTGAGAAAAGAGGCAAGGAACAGAACCGAGTATCACTCACAGCCATGTCATGGGTCAGCGCTGATATGCAGCACTGATGAACATCTGTGAAGGCAAGGAGCTGGGTTAGTGCAGATGATGCGCGTATAGTTGCCACAAAGGCCGCAGAAACTCAGATGTTCGCGCCCAGAGGATATATTACAGTGGTAATGCAGAGAGTGTGCATACGTACTGTGAGGGCATGTCATCAATCAACGGCAAAGATGAGGCATAGCACGTACCTAAAACCCCTCCAGATGACGAGAGACAGAGAGGGTGGTATCACGGAAAGGTATGTGCGATAATGTTGGATGGCCTCGCCGTGTCCCTGTCCCACGAAAGAAAAGGCGAGGCACCCCACCGCAATTACACATCAGCTGCGACAGGCTGACGGGGTGTCATAACCTCCTCTGACTGACAAACAGAGAAACTAAGAGATATATGTGTAGCTCACAGACAGCGATAGGGAGCATGTTGAGTAAGTGCCGATTATACACATATAGTTACCGGTTGTTGCAGAGACTCATATGCTCACGCGCAGAGAGTAAATTACGAAAGAAGATACAGGGAGTGTAGTTATGTACTAGAGAACGTTGTCAACAATCAATGGCGAGTGGGAAAATGGGGTGAGCGACATACCTAGACTCGTTCCCCAACCTATACCAACCATTTCCTACTCGTTACTTCCACAAGGCGGGAATTGTATGAGGAACGGGAAGAGATCTGTGCCGTCACCTGATTGGAAGTGCGAAGTTTACTCACCCCAAGAGAGTGTCTGGCCGGTGTTTGGCTTATCCGATCGAGAGGAGCGCGAATGTCAGCCGCGGTGAGCCTCAGTCAGCAGGCTCTTAGTCTGGTTTCGACGCTTTCCACTCCCTCATGTCTATCAGCTGCCTCAAACAGTCCAATAATGGGACTGAAACCCAGTTGTAGACTGCATGCTAATAATGAGAGATATTCCGTCAAATTAATACCAGCAGCTGGAGTGTGTGGTCGGTTGGATGGTCTCTATATCCTCTCTGCCTTGCGGTATCTGCTCCTCTCTATCCATATCAGAGTACAGCTTATTTAACTGATTTACATGGGTGTATAAGAGGCCTCTCGTTGAGTACTTTGAGCAAATGACCTTGCAAGCCGATCCGTAATTTGATTGTAGCGTGTGAAACTGTCTGCATATGGCAATCGAGGCACCCACATGAACCCGGTGATCGGGCGAACACATCCTCAGGCTGCATATACGAGCATAGAAGCCCTTCATCCCAAATATTACAGAGTGTACTTGCTAAGACTATCTGGACTTGAGGCAAAGACCCTGCTCCTACGACGGTTTAGTGGCCTCTCACACAAGGTGATAGCGCATTGCAGGAAGCCAGACACACCACATATCATGTACTTGAGCCCAGGAAAGAAGTATGTTTTTCAATGAGCGAAATGCGCATATAGCCTTCAAAAATGGGATTCAGCAAAAACTTGAAAAAGGAAGTGTAGTAGCCCACCGCGAGGGTCGAACTCGCAGCCTTCAGATCACGTGTGACCAGATCACCCGGACTTCGTAAAAGTCTGACGCTCTATCCGATTGAGCTAGGCGGGCGATACATAAGGAGTGTCTATAGCATACAGGACTAGACAAATGTCTCACAATGAAATGAAGAAATTCAAGCCTGCTCCCATTGACCTTTCTTGAACGTTTGAACCTTCACAGTTGGGAAGCAAATATTACACTAGGTTATATTAGATACACTACGATACAGATAGCAAAAACTACAAAACGAAATCGCACGATTTTCAAACACCAATCCTAGAAAGAAAAGCAAACACATCATCAGCAACTTGTTCCTCCTCATGCAGACCACGAAAGAAAACCGCGACTCACCTGTGAATAATCTTCTTCTGTCCCGAAAACCTAATCACTTCCCTCTTCTCCAGAATGAAAAGCGTCCTCTCCAGCGCATGGCTCGAGAAGCCTTGCTGCGTCACGAACTCCCGCATAAGACTCTGATAGCTCGTCGACCACCCAATCGGCAGCCGTCTCCGCAGCTCCCGCTCGATGCGTGTCATCTCGTCGTTGAGCTCGCCGCGGGACAGGCCGTCGGCGGAGCCCGCGGACACGGCGTCCATGGTGGAGTATTTGAAGAGGCGGATGGCCTCTTCGACGTGGTGGTGCTGCACGACGGGCGTGAGCGTCATTTTGGCGAGGGACTCGGAGATGCGGATGATGGCTTCCAGTTGTCTGAAAAAGAAATATTGGGACGGTGGTACAACAGAAGAAAGAGATTTTGACTAACCGAATGGTAATGGGGATCGAGCTCCTCTCATTACTGTCCTGCTCGACCTGCTGCACCTCCTTCCGCAAGCTGACGAAGTGACTGCTCAGCATTTCCTGCGCTTCAGCAGACAACCGTGGTGCGCATTTGCTGGAGAACCGATCAAAAATTAGTACATTAGTTGCATGCACATGGGCCACTAAGACGCCATTACTCACCTTTTCGCATACGCGATATACGATTTCATCTTATCGAGATCAATTTCGCCACTCGCATCGCCGTTCTCATTCGCATTCGGTCGGTTCATGTGGATGTTCATAACGTGTTTCGCGATGGCCTTGGATCATGAGTGTTAGAACAACAGCCCATGCTTGAAGCACGGAAGGAGGCTCACCTTATCCCGAGCCTCGTTATGTTCATCTCGAACGATGAAAATCATATCGAAACGCGACAAAATGGTCGTTTGGAAGTCAATGTTCTACACAACACAAAGACCGTGTTAGAGTTATCCATATTACCCATCGAAGGAACGCCACATACCTCGCCAGGACTCCTCGCCTCATCATACCGTCCGAATATAGGGTTCGCAGCCGCAAGCACACTCGTCCTCGAGTTCAGAACGGTCGTGATTCCGGCTTTGGCAATGGAGATCGTCTGCTGTTCCATGGCCTCGTGGATGGCGACGCGGTCTTCATCCCGCATCTTGTCAAACTCGTCGATACAGACGACACCGGTATCGGCCAGGACCATGGCGCCTCCTTCGAGGTAGAACTCGCGCTGAGTACAGGGTCAGAGATATGAGTAGAATGATAGCTAGTAAGCTGGAGGACTTACAGATACAGGGTCGCGTTGTACGGACGCTGTCAGACCAGCTGCACTGGATCCTTTACCGGATGTGTACACAGCAATGGGAGCAACCTACGCAAAGTGAGCATATGAAACAGCGGACTAGATGATTGCACAAACCTTTTCGACGAATTTGAGAAGCTGGGATTTTGCGGTACCAGGGTCACCCAAAAGCAGAACATTGATGTCTCCACGCAGCCTCATTCCATCGGGTAACACTTTCTTTGAGCCGCCGAAGAGCAGACATGCGATGGCTTTTTTGATATCTAAGTAATACGAAAAATGTCAGTTTTGAATATTGAGAATTTGTAAAAAGTCAGGAACGCACCGAGACTGCCAAAGATACTGGGAGCAACACTCTTGGCGAAGCGCTCGTAGAAGTTCTCGCTTCTTGACATCTCTCCAAACTCTTCCTCTTGTTGAGGCGTGAATTGGGCACCGAAAGGGTTTGAACCACCCGCTCCAGCAGGCGACATGAGCTCCAGGTGGACGAGGCGCAGATAAGGTTGTCGTAGGGCAGCTGCTCCTGCGTTTTTCTGAGCGACGACGTCAGTCCGCATTATAGGCTTGATGTAGATGTTGGGCTTACGTTCTTTGCGGACTGGAATTGAGAGTAAATGCCAGATGCAATTATGCGCGATCCGGGCACAACTTTGCCAGCCAGGTGTCGATCCGCACTTAGCAACATATGCCTCGGAAGTTCTCCAACGGGCACCATGTCGGGCGCCTCCTGCAGCTTCAGTGTCTGCTGGTCTGAGAATGTCGACTTGGAATGGATGATAAGGTAGGGGTCCATCGGACAATCCTTCTTCTGCCCCTCCGGCTCAGGCGCGTCGCAAACACGAGGCAGCCCACGATCCGACCCACTTCCCAGGCCACCCAAACCACCTTGGGGATACACGATCCTGGTGGACCGGCACGCGCGACACTGGAGGTGCAGCTTGGTCGCGCGCGACGTGAGCACGGACGCGGAGATGATGATGCCGGGTATCCGCACGAGCTTGCTCATGGTGTCCGCGGCGAGCTCGCGCACTTGGAGGAGGTTGAGCCCGGATTTGACGGTTACGTGCACTTTGGGGATGGCTTCTGCGGCTGCTTCGGTCCTGTCTTCGGAGTTGTTGGCGAGGGGGAAGAGGATGTTGCGGGCGACTTTGGTCGCGGCGTTTTCAAACTATAGGAATGTCAGATTGGGCGCTGAGTGAGAGGATAATTTGGCGTACCATCGGTAGGACATCGGCGGGGGTATCTTGGATAGCATGGGCAAGTTCATCGTTGAAAAGACTGATGTGCCTGAGGTCTACTTCGAGGAGATGTTGCTTCAAGAGAATGTTTCCGCGGAGGGTATCTCTGCATTGAGTTCAGCAAAAAAAGATCTATAATCCAGAGGCAGAGGCAGAAGCACGCACCGGTAGATGTATTCGCCTCCAACGCGGAAAGAGAGGATGAACTCTGCGAGCAGCTTCTCGATCTCAGAGGGCAAGTTGGGGGCAGTGGGGGCGGGGACATCGTGAACGGCAACAGAGTACACGCGGTTGGCATCGAATCCAGACATGGCGGAGGAGGAGGAGAGTGAGAGAATCAAAATGGCAGCGTGCCCTTGTCACATAACGAGCTTTAGGGCCGGTCATAACGCGTTGCCTCCGCTGATCCTGTCTTTGGTCAGACTCGAATGGACCACTACGTTCTACCTTGTCACCCTGCTCAAACCTGCCTGGATCCTCTGGGTCTCTGCGATGATGAGAATCCCTTTGTTTGGGCAGTCGTCACTGCTTGTCTGCAAGGCTGCTCCGACATTTCTCAACTTCCGCGGGTCGTTGAAGATCTCTCTTATTCGATCCACATGCAAGGTGACCAGGACACACGCTTTCTCCGCCAGTTTCTCCTAGAAAGATACCCCGATCCTCAATCCCCTGCGGCTAAACTGGATCTACAGAATATTCTCAGCTCAGCATTGCAACTTCCCTCGTTGTTTCCTGCACATGTCATTCCATATCTCAGCCCATCCAGTGACCCAGTTCTACACCTCTCACATGCTCAAATCAGGTCTTTACTATCTCACCAAATTCTCAACACACTTTCTCCGCCTCCAGGAAATACATGGGGATGTACCTTCACCTGCTGGTACTCAGAGCCTCAACCCCTGAAAACTGCCATCATGGGCTACCTTTCCGCTCTATTCGACTACTTTGAACTACCTTTGGATGAGGATGATACCACAAAAATCGAATACAGATACATCACTACCCCAGCTCCGTCACTGGGCTGCATGCCAGTGTACGACATAGAAACATGGAAGCGTCTCCCCACGAGCGACGTCCTCAGCCATCTGCGCATCGAACCCACGACATCAGCAACGGTGCCCTTTCTCAACGCTCACGACATCCCATGCACGCTGATCGCATCCAACAAGGAACCGGGCTTCGGACCCTCGTGTACCCAAGAAGAACTCGTAACAGCTGCATGCCCACCCCTACTAATCCTTGGGGCCCTCCTGGTGTCACCTCCAATACCCCCAGACGCCGCCTTGCTGGTATCCGGGATCGTACCGCTATCGCACTGGCGGGGCCAAGGACGGGAGGCGCGCTTGGTTGGAAAGACTACTTTGGAGCAGCACACCTTTCTGCTCCTGGATGCATCAGAGTTGGACGCCGTTGACATTGATAACCCTACGACTCCCTCACCCATCGACCTGCACCCGCCATACCTCCTCCGCGACCTCGTCAAATGCCAACTGGGCTTCTCCGCTCTGCGCCAGCGGGGCGTCAAGGAGATTTCGGCGCCGCTCTGGGGCGCAGGCGCCTTCGGAGGCGACCCCGTTGTCAAATGCCTTGTCCTGGCTATGGCTGCGTGCCGAGAGGATGTTGTGGTTACTCTGTCCGTTGATCAGGACAGGGTGTATTCTACCGCCAAACTTGGAGAAACTCTGGATGTAGCGCATGGTAATAATCATTTGGGCACCGTAGTTTCTGTTCTAGAGGGACTTCAGACGAAATACCGTGGTTCGAGCGACGTCAATATGGGCGAGCTTTTTGCTACATTGTATCCACAAGGGAAATGATCAAAGCTGCCCAATATCATGAGTCTGGAGGACAAAATCAAAGACACGTTCCAAGATTTGTGAAGTCACAGGTAGTGTTAATTGACACCATGCTTGTGGTGATATCTACAAAACGATACACCCCTGACTTCGCCGCCGTTGGAGTTTGGCCCTACTCCCTCGGTTAGTGTCTTTTCTCGGAATATCACTTTCGTCGTCATAGTATATATTAATCATCTCGTTCGCGTTGGCTGTCAGCTGATCGCCTGCCCATGCTTGTACGCTGTTTCGCCTATCGGGCAGGCCTCCAATAAAGCTATTGTGCGTGCCATTACCGCTGGAGACCGGAGCAACATTGGCTTTCACTGCCTTACTGTAGCGCACTTCCCCCGTATTCCCTGTGACCAACTGCAGAGGCCCTGTGAACGAGCGAGGAATATAAATGTCCGCTTTCTTGGAGGCAGTAATCGTTAAGCTAATGGGCCCACGAATGCACGAGACATCCTGGGGGTCGGCATCGTGCTAGCACATCGTTATCACAAATAAATGCCCGTGCGGTGAGTTTGATATACATTGCGACGTACCACTCGGACACAGGCTGACCCCTGTTGGGACCTCAATGTCATATAGACTGCGTTCTGCTCGCCAGATGAGGGGAGCACGAAGATGTCGACGTGGACGCCCCCGTTCTGTGATTCAACAAGAACATTCTGCCGGTCTTGATAGCCGCCATAATTTGTGGCTGGCATGAGTAGAGACGCAGGCGGCGTCAGTTGTGGGTTGATAGTATAAACTCCTCATACCGAATCCATTGTAGAAATTTGGATACAATTGGTTGGCTGAATGCCTGCGGGAATGGGGTATCGCTTGGGTGGCGGAGGTGATGAACCATCTTGAACGCCGGGGTCATTTGGAGTGGATGGAAGGGCGCGGTTCCGTCTTTCTGCCATTGAGAGAGTGGATAAACGTCCAAGCTAAAAGAGCTCCTCCTGGAATATTTATGTGTAGAAGCACAAGTACGTGCGCTCCACCAGTGGTTGCACGTGAGGACAAACTGTAAAGCCCTTGACTAGTGATCAGGACCACTTGAACCACTTAGGCTGGGAGAACCGTGTAGGGAGTTGGATAGGCACTCTCCTCGTAAGCAGAATTTATGCAAAGCACATCGTAGTTGGCAGTTACATGATGGGTCACAATGACCTGCATAGGGCAATGGATTACTCGAACTTTGCTAGATGTGGTGTGGTCTAGGCTCCTAATAGAACCAGCCTCATGTCGAGAGAACATCATAAAAGTTGCATCCTATGATATTTGTACGATATCTAATCTATTTATAATACAATAACAAACTTGTACAATTCAAACTTAGGAAGGATTCTTCCACCAGGGAGGGCTCCTAATCTCACCATCGGACTGATCCGAGCCCTCGTGAGAACAACGTCTATTTTAGGGCATGTATTATTTAACCCATAGACAACATTGCCGCAATATTTGAATGGAAGCGCATCACCGCCCCTCAAGCTCGGACTCCGCACCAGTATACAACGTAGAAACATGGAGGCGCCTCCTCACGAGCGACGTTCTCACTCGCCTCCGCATCGAATGTGCCACATCAATAAAAGTTCCTTTCCCTGCCACCCGTGATATCCCATACACACTGATCGCATGCAACAAGGAGTCAGTGATCGAAGCATTGTCGAGGGTTGTGTTCCCAAGAAGAACAGGCATGCCCGCCGTGACTGATCTATGGTGCTCTCTTGGCCATATCACCAATATCAGCAGCCGCTTCCTTGTTGGTATCCGGAATCTCATTACTATTGCGCTGGAAAAGCTGGAGCCATGACTGGTGGGAAAATCAATATGGGGCAGCACACCTTTCGTGTTCTTTCAAGCGACTTAAATGTCAGCGAATATGTAACTACACTGTATCAATGTATTCACAGGTCTCCACGCTCAAGATTGACCTTGTTATTCGACATTTTAGCAGTAAGTATTCTATAGCCTCATTGGCGCGCTTATATGATCGTTCCATTGCACTCTCAACCTTTCGTGTGCCTCGATCTTCTCTCTACAGGAAGTTCGGACAATATGCTCGAGTATCATGCATGTTCGAGCAACGTCGATGTCAAGAAATATTTCGCCATGCCGTACCCAAATAACCTCTCCCACATGGTAAAACACCCAAATGGCGCACCTCCACACGTGTGTACAATCGTGACAACGTCCCTCCGATGGACTCCTCACAGATCTGTACATTGCACAACTTCCGCAGCTGGCGCTCCAACCTCCTCATACTCGTAGCAAACGTAGATTCGCCCATGACAATCTACTTCCAAACTGTCTTTAGCGCCCTTGATCGGAGACCCAATGAACCCTCGATGCTCGTTGTCGGCCGCAGTGGTAATGGCTAGCTGTTCTCTAATGGCGGCAGAGTACTCGAAGACGGATTGGCGCGTTTTTTCCCCAATGAGGCATACAGACCCCCGAAACGAGCGAGGCAATGCGACCGTCACATTCCCGAATTTAACATTACACCTGATGTCGAGTGCCGGGCAACTGCGCCGAAACGTGCTTGTAAATCTTCCAGGGACTAGGTTCTGCGCATTCAACTTCAAATTTCAACGGAACCGTCAGCGGCGGAGGACAGCACAGAAGCAAGGAAAGAAGATTGCTCGCTTACCACTATAAGCCTGGCATCTCCAGGGTTTTCATACCAGTGGGCAGCCCTCAGCCTGATGGTGACCGTCTTCTTGTTCAAAAACGAGAAGCAGGGCAGAATATATATTTTGGCTACAATACCGCCTGATTCTGAACGCAAGTCGACATTCGCTCGAGGCTGCCCCGCTGTAATGTAGTTGTTTTGTAGTAGCAAAGCGTTGCTGGGGATCTTCATCCTAGAGTCGATGGCCCATGTTCCCTCTATCTGGCCTGCGTACCTCAATTTGACCATGTTGGTCGGCGGTATGTTTGAGATGTGGTACAGCATCGGCCTAGATAGCGATGGTGGCAATGGGGTAGTAGAATCGGGGGCAGGAGTGCTGGCAGAACGACTTGGAGTGAGGGTTGTGCCATTCAGACTCGTTTGGTTGTCCATGGTCAAGGAGCGAGCGGTTCGCAAACTTGCGAGCGAAAAGTCATCATGATAGACTTTTATACCTTTGAGGTTGCTCTAAGGTGGCTGATAATGCCTCACCTTACATGCGTCGAGCGTTATCCGAATTATTACGTGCGAGTGGTTCGAAGCCGATGATAGATAGTCAATGGACCTTCCTTGTTCCGTCTGAACACCCCCATGCGCCTCGATACGCGCAGTCTTGCGGTCTTCTCTTACATGTATATGCTTTGCTGTAGGAGTGTGCGACGCGCATCTCTTTACGGATATCCTTTCAGCATTGTCAACAGCCGTATTCGGAGGTAGACGCGAGGTTATTTCAAGCGCCTAAAGGCTTCCATCGAAGAAGGCGAAGAGATGCATTCATGCTATGGCCGAACGAGACACACGTTCAGTACAAGTTTGTCTCGATAACCTGGGAGCAATTAGGCCAGCTTTTTCGTTGGTCGAGAATAATGTTAGAGTTGTGACAGCTAAAGTGGAAATATACAAATACAAGGGCTGTATGTTTGGGAAGGTGCGGTGATGTGTCTAGAAAGCCATTATTCAGTGTCTTGCTTGCGGTGTGAGTCACATTACAATACACCCTCCTTCACTGGTGTCTTTCGTTGGAATGTCGCCTTCGTCGTCGTAGTAAATATTGATCGACTCTTTGGCGTCGACTTGTAGCTCATCGCCCGGCCAGGACTTTCCTTCGTCCTTCCAGTCGGAGAGCCTATACTCTCCAATAAAGCATCTGTGTGTACCGTTCACCGCGGAGATGGGTGTAATTTGGGCTTTGACCGCCTTGCTGTACCATACTTTCCCCATTTTTCCCGTGACCAACTGCAGAGGCCCCTTGAACGAGCGAGGAATATAGACATCGGCCTTCTTCATAGATGCTTTAACGAATATATCCATGGGTCTGCGAGTGTACGAGACGTTCTGTGGCTCGGCATCGTGCTGGAGATGGTTATCGCAAATAAGCGCCCGTGCGATGAACATATGAAACTCCGCGACGTACTACTCTGATGCAGGCTGAGCCACTCCAGGAGTTCAGTTTCAGTGAAACTTTGCTCTGCTCTAGATTAGGGGAGGGAAGCACGAAGAGGTCGACGTTGATATTGCCGTCCTGCGATTCTATGAGTACGTTTTTTCGGTCCTCCTTGCCTTGAGGGGGCGACATGAGGGACGCAGGTGGTGTCAGTCCTGGGTCAATTGTCCATACGCCGCGTACCGCGTCGACGGTGAGTATTTGGATATAGTTGCTGGGTTTTATGTCTGCGGGGATGGGGTATTGTTTGGGTGCTGGGGATGATGCACCGTCTTGGGTGGTGTATGGAGGAGGTGAAGTTGTGGATCTCTGCGTTTCTCCCATTTTAGAGAGATAGATATTCAATCTGACAGGATTCCGCTGGGAAGATGTATGTGCGAAAACAAGAATATATGCGCTGGACTGGTGCTTGTGTGCGAGGACGAACTGCATTGAAGCCCCTGACCAATTGAACCGCCTGGGACGTGGGAATTTTGAGGTAAGCGAATCATCTAGGTAACACTATTTTAATCCTTCACCACGACTGTCAACCATGTACGCGCTCACTCTGACTTCTCGTCCTGATCTCATCTCTGAAAAGTGGATATCAGCCTCATGGCTTTGGGATTGCGGTGACCCTACTTCCATGGACCCTTTGCTTCTAGCTGGTCTAACTCGCACAGTACTCAGAACTATTATTTCAACGAGAGCTATCGAACTGGACGACACACACTCATCTCTATCGCAGAGTCCTTCACTGTCATCTTTCTGTTCTTGGTAGTTGGAGACAACATTGGCATATAGCGCAAACTTTGATTTACAACGACATGTATGAAATACCTACTAAGCACAGACCATTTCTTTTCCTATCGCTCGCCCAAGCAAATATAGCGAAACAGCCCCTTCTGGATACTGTTACAACGTGGGCTCTGGGTACTCGATGGTTGGACCTTGGCGAGGATTTTCCGGGAGACTTTCGCCAGGGGGTAGTGGTGCGTGGTCTCCTCCTTTCCCGGGGACTTTGGGCTGTTTAGACAACCACTCAGTGAAGTGTTGATAACCAACGAGGAGCTGGAGCGAATAATCCGCAGAAACTGAGGTCGGAGTGATTGGGGTGCCCGAGGGGATGTTTTGGAACCTGCATATGGTTGGTGCGATTAGTACTGTCACTCAACTGCTCTTTAAGATTTCAGCCCACCATGTCATTGTCTTGGAGTCGTTCACTGGTATCCATTTACCATCTGGTTTGTGGATGGGATTAGGCTGAGTCATTTTGACCTTGGGGGGCCATTCAGCGGTGGAATGACAGGAAGCACAGGCTGAAATGAAGTTGTCTGCAGGACTACGCGGGGTGCAAGTTGGTGAGAGTCACATTTTATTCGTTTTTTTGTAACCAAACTCACCCATTGAGACGACCGTTCCAACCAAAGGATGGCCGGCCACCATGCAAAGAAACGCGGACATCGTCGGCCTTGATGTTGATCCAAGACTGTTTAACCGTTTGACCGGCTTCGAATGCTGCCTGAGTCAGCTCGGCATCGTTGCCCCATTGCAGACCGACGGGGATCAATCCATCCCAGCCCTGTGGACAATGGTCAATTCCTCCCATAAAATAGCGTAAAGGTGTACTCACAGTTTTTCCAGATGTGTTGGTGTACATGAATGTACCAAACACCCAGCCGGTGGCTGCACGGTCGTCCCTCGTCGCAATATCCACCTGGAGAAGGCGGATGCTCTGCGGCTTCTTGAGATCTCTGTCAGCGGGCTTAGGGTGGTCCTTGGGATTGGCGGGCTGACTGGCGATGAGCTGCGAACAAAAGCAGATCAGGACAGTCTTTTCGGGCAATAAAGTGCATTAAGCATACTCCTTCCCATGTAGGCGCGCCCACCAGGATTGGCAACTCATCGTTGTTTGCATTGGTAAACAATAACTTGAAGACTATAGTCCCGATGGGGAAGTGTTTATCCTCGGTCCAGTCTGGGTCGTTGGGATCCGCCCACATGCCACCGAAGACAGATGCGCCTGCTCGAACGGTCAGTAACCTAACATGTTACATTTTTTGAAATCAGACTCACCAATACTGTTGTAAAAGCCTACGGCCCATGTCTGGGTCACACGTTTCTGAGTTGCTGACAACTCAAAAGCGGGGGTGAAACGCTCCGCGGTCAGTCCGTGAAGTGGCTCACGACCTGAAGCGCCGTAATGCATCCAAGGCGCGTGGTACCACTGTCTGACCTAGTCATCGAAGCATCTGCCATCAGCCCAAAGCATGCAGCCGTGATAACAGGCGGCTCACCCTATTCTTCTGGGGAACGAAGTCGACAGCAATCATGCCATCGAAGCAGTGTTCCTTGGCGATTTCTAGGTACCGTTCGGGGTGCGTGATGGGGTCTACGTCCAACCAAGGCGCATCAAGGGTGCCAGCTGGCGGGCCCTCAGGTACCAAATCGGCTGGCTTGGGCGGGGGGTAGTCGTTGCGAATTCGCCATGGGGTATAGCCAGGAGGAACCTTGTCGGTAAACTTCGATGAGGTGTCGAACTGAACCTCAGCCGGGGTTAGCACTGGGCCCGGGCCGTCAGGCTTTGCGGAGGACATATTGGAAGAGGCAAATCGGGTGCAAGTCTCAAAAGAGGATCGAAGGTTTAATGAACTCGACGACCCAAGGCGCCTTGGTATTTATAGGTTTTCCTTGACCCGATGGAGCCACCCAAACCATCTACTCCAGGGACAATACAAGCTGATTTTGTTCTGGCAACGCCGAATAGAGAAATCGGGACAATCTTGCAATCTGGTCTTACTCAAAGCATTGTCTCTCGCCCAAGGCACCGAATGCCAGCACCTCATTTCATTTCAAGAAGTCATGTGCAACAGAGGTCCAGGAACGATTGTTCAAGGCAGCAATACGTGAACTGAAGTTGAAGGTGAACTCGGTCAGAATTGATTTGATAACAGAAGGGGGAAACGACGACCACTGTTTGTCTTCATAATTCCATGCACATACTATTTGAAATACCCTCCTACCACCAATTGCTCTAGGAGTATGTTTGTCCCATTCAATAGACGAGTCGTAGTCGTGCCAGTGCTGGTGGTGAACAGAGTATACTGAATACGCGGTGGCAGCCCCTGACGCTTACAGTTAATTTTGTCCCTTATGTCCGGGACAGGAAGAGCACCGACATGATTCAAAACAAATCGTGTCACATGTGGCACATTGTGTAGCCTCAACTGATGTGTAAAAACGAGCTTCTTTGAGGGCCTTTCCGTATCTTCTCCACAAAATTACGGCTTGCATTACCCTGGACGCAAGTGCCTTTCGAAGTTGCCGTGACTGGGACAATGGAAGTTGAGGGCATGTGGCAGAGTCGAAATTCAATTGAACGCATCGCCTTATCTTTCTATCCGAGCCTCGTTTATACGCATCGCACAGAATCGATGGTGGTTATCAGGGTGTAATCTCTGGAATTCATATTTGTGGCGATCCATGGTAAGTAGTACTGGCTGTTGCTTGGGTGTTAGTACTAGAGGTAATGTACCGTCGTAAAGCTGCGGATGTCTGCATTTCTATCGTTTTAACGGGGTATAAACTCAAACGATTAAGGGCTTTCTCTTGGAGATATATATACAGAAAGACGAGTACAACTTGTTAAGTACAAGCACTACAAGCCCTTGACCAATAGCGACTTGAGACGTGGGAACTTCAAGAGTGCACACAGTGACAGGGTCACGCCGTTGATCATGATCCAGAACCACCATCTCCAGGCTTCTTCCATGGACGTGTCTACATACACAGACTTGAGGGAACCACTTTGACTAGAGCAAGTAATCTTGACGACACGGGTACATCCATCAGTCCTCTTCATTCCAATTCCAACACAGCCCGCTCCTGCAGCTTCCACTGGATGGCGATATATTCAAGATGAACTACATTGACGCACTTTGATTTACTATCTGCTACTTATACAATGCCAACTAAACATGGCAGATTTCTGTTCTTAAGACTCGCCGAACCACCACAACGATTGTGAAATGCCACCCCCTGATTGCGACTGCGGTGTTCAGTACTTGATGATTGGGCCCTGGCGCGGGTTGTCGGGAATGCGATGAGCAGGAGGGACCGGCGCGTGGTCTCCTTTCCTTCCCGGGACTTTGGGCTGGGTGGCCAACCAATCGGTGAAGTTCTGGTAACCAATAAGGAGCTGGAGCGAATAATCTCCAGAAACAGAGGTCGGAGTGATTGGAGTACCACAGGGGATATCTTGGAACCTGGTAGGTGGGCATCTTGGTTAAGCCAATGTTGGCACTGTTCTTCAGGATTGTACTCACCATTGCATTGTCTTAGAGTCGTCCTTTGGCACAAATTGGCCCTGGGCATTCCTGACGGGCGCTGGGGGTACCATCCCGAAGGCGGGGGGCCACTCAGCAGTTGAATGACAAGAGACACAGGCCGAAATGAAGTTGTCTGCAGGCCTACATGGGGTGCAAGTTGGTGAGAGTCACATTTTATTCGTTTTTTGTAACCAAACTCACCCATTGAGACGACCGTTCCAACCAAAGGTTGGACGGCCTCCATGCAGAGAAATGCGGACAGCGTCGGCCTCAGGGTTGATCCAAGTCTGCTGAACTTTCTGACCAGCTTCGAATGCAGCCTGGGTCAGCTTGGCATCGTTGCCCCATTGCAGACCGACGGGAATTAACCCGTCCCAACCCTGCAGACGATGAGCAACTTGTCTAAAGTAACGGCGAATCGTGAATAGACTCACACTCTTTCCGCAGGTGTTGCTGTACATGAAAGTACCAAACATCCAGCCACTGACCGCACGGTCGTCCCTGGTCGCGATATCCATTTGGAGCAGGCGAAGGCACTGCGGGTTGTCGAGATCTCTGACATCTGGGGTGGGAGCCTTTTTGGGATCTGCGGGCTGAACAGCGATGAGCTGTAGGTAAAAACAAATCAGGACGACTATGCCAGGCAAGAGCGTCCATGAACCATACCCCCTCCCAGGTCGGAGCGCCGTCCAACATGGGCAATTCATCGTTGGTCGCATTGGTAAGCAGGAACTTGTAGACCATAGTCCCGACAGGGAACTTGATATCTTGGGTCCAGTCTGGGTCGTTGGGATCCGCCCACACACCACCGAAGACGGACGCGCCTAATCACATTGTCAGCGGACCTCAGAGTGTAGGGACAAACCAGACTGACCAATGGTGTTGTAGAATCCTACAGCCCATGTCTGGGTTGTGCGGTGCTGGGTCGCGGACAGCTCGAGGGGAGGGCAGAAGCGCTCCGCGGTCAATCCGTGGAGTGGCTCGCGGCCTGAGTTGCCGTAATGCATCCAAGGTGCGTGGTACCATTGTCTAGCCTGTATACCCGATTTATCAATACGACGCTTGAGACGTGTTAACAGGAATCTCACCGTGTTTTTCTGCGGAACGAAGTCGACAGCAACCATGCCGTCGAAGCAGTACTCCCTGATAATTTCCATGTACAGCGCGGGATCTTTGATAGGGTCTATATTCAACCAAGGCGCATCGGGGACGCCAGCTGGCGGGCCCTCAGGAGCCAAGTCGGCTGGCTTGGGCGGAGGGTAGTCGTTGCGGATTCGCCATGGGGTATAACCAGGAGGGACCTTGTCAGTATACATCGACGAGGTGTCGAACTGTACTTCAGCCGGGGTCGGCGCCGGGATATCATCAGGCTTTCCGTAGGACATATTGAAAGAGATCGAGCGCGCGCAAGCTGAAAGAACTTTATCGGAGGGTCGATGGACCTTACGACTCAAGGCACTTCGGTATATATGCGTTTTCTTCGACTTGATGGAGCCAACTTACAAGTCCGTTCCCCAGAAATGACATAACCCGAATTCTTCGAGCTACTCCAAATGCAGAAGTGGGGACAATTGTATCTTGGCGCTGTTCAATAGCAGAAGTCGGACATGGCCTGGCTCCCAAGGCACATGATGCGAGTTCCCCGTTTCATGTCAAGAAGTCAATGGAATGGGGGCGCATTCACAAAGGCAAGAGCACAATCAAGAACAGCAGTGTGATACAACAATACGAGAAGAACGGCGGCGAAAGAGGTAAGTTTTATCAGAATTGAATCCCAGACTTCGTACTTGTACATACTCACTCATTTCTGTACCTATAAAAATCGTCGCTACTGCATGTACTCATTCAGGCCAACATAGCGAGTTCAAAATTGGTGGTATTCAACGCAATAATTAACATACTTACCGCTGATTTCTCTGAACGAACGTTGATCAGTTTCCAGGTTCATGCCTACCTGATTCATCATTCGATATATCTCAATCTTGCCGACGGCTGGTGTATCATGATCACGCGCTAACGGCCCCTGGCGCTTACGTCCATGAGGTCCCACCTGTCCGGGACAGGTAGAGTACCGATATGTTTTGAAAACAAATCGCGACAATGTGATTGGTTATCTGACCCGTTGTGTATTCTCAAATGATGCATGGATATGAGCTTCTCAAGAGCTTCTTTGAAGCACTTTCTATGTTTTCCTCCTTAACTTGGAATCTGATTACGGCTTGTCTTACCAGAGCGAAAGCGCCCTTCGACGTTGCCGTGACTGGGTCAATGGAAGGAGAGGGCACATGCCAGAGTCTGGATTCATTTAATGACTCCACCTTATCTTTCTACCGTTCGGTTTCTGATTCCAGAAGATTTAGGAGGGGAAGTGTCAGATCAAGTTGAATGCCAGGAACATTTACGAAGGTCCCTGGAATGCATACCGACTTTGTTCTTTCTCCATTGGATGTATTCGCTCCTAAATCACTCCCCGAGATTAAGTTTGGCCAACCTCTGGGGCGCGTTATATATCAAAACATGACGGGAAGGAATGGCGATTTCATACCCCAGTTCACCACTATTCTGCGAAGATGGCGTCTCCCACGTTCGATAGCAGCGCCCTCCCTCAATGCCCCATGCGCAAAGCGTCGGGGCCTGCGCAGTGTCCTATAAACCCAAAGAACAACATGCCCGATCTCCCTCAGACGCGGGTACCCAACCAGTCGAAGTACCTCCCAACTGATCGAACAGTTTCAACAATACCACGAGCGCTTGACGCGACATACAACGGCAAGCCAGCAGACACGTCTGCCAACAACGGTTCGTCAAGGCTACAACTTTGATCTATCTTTCATTTCGCTTGCTTTGCTAACGAATGGTGTGTTCTGCTTCGCGTACTGTAGATGGCGAGGCCGCGAAGTGGGAATACCCTTCGCCGCAACAGTTCTACAACGCGCTTATGCGCAAGGGCTGGAACACACCCGAGGAGCACGTCGAGGCCATGGTACTCATCCACAATCGTCTAAACGAGGACGCCTGGGCCGAACTTTTGAAGTGGGAGACGCGCTTTGGCGGAGGGTCAGTAACTATTCTGATGCCGATCATTGATGAGCACACAACCAATGATCGATGATGTTGTAGGTCCGCGGAAGCATCGAAGGTCGAGTTGGCCGAATTCGCAGGGGTTCACGGCCACATCTCCCACAAAGCATGGCTCTATCAACTTGCGAGGAAGTGGTTCCCGACGAAATTCAGGTAATCCTCCATAAATCCAGGATTCAGAGAACATTCGCTTACAATGCCATTCCATCAGTTACACCCCTCCATTCGACCGCCACGACTGGATTATTCGCAGACCCCAAACCGGAAAGCGTTTGCGCTACGTAATTGACTATTACAGCTCTCGAAAGACGCTCTTGCATGAGCCAGATTTCCTCCTTGACGTACGTCCAGCATCGGACAGCGTGGAGGGAATGTGGATGAAGTTGCAATTCCCTCTGGAAAGATTCGTGACTCAGGCACTGTCATCCGGGCGAGCCAAAGCATCCCCTCTGACTTCATTCAGTTACCGGCAATACATGATGTGGGCATTGTTGCCATTCATTCTGATTCTGGCATTCCCTGTAGTATCAAATTTCAACTTCTAGAGATTCCAATCAAATTGAATTCGAAATGACAGTGGGTTATTGGCGCATCTGGATATGAGGTAGAACAGACTGAGAAGGCAATGCGACGGCAAACCACACCTTCCAAATGGCTAGAAGCAATGAACAACAGTGCTTCCAATTGACTCAAGTTATGAAAGGCGATTACTTATCGCTGAATCAACGCTTTTGCTCCCGCTCAAACCGCCATTAGCACGACTGACTGACCCAACACGGGCGAGTGCCACAACTTGTAAGAAGAATAGCACGCAATTTGGAAGCCTGAGATGTCCTTTGGGGGAAAAGAAATATCGATGCCCAGAATGATCGTCGTTCGTAGATAAACAGTGATCTTCGGGATAGGACTACTTATGATGCTGCTGGCGCGATCATAATATTTGCAGTCAAGCGCGATCATATTGATGACAGCATATGGCATAGTGTGCAGTGACAGAGGAGATGCACCTGCCGCCAGTATTTTGTGGGCCCTCAGTGGAATGTGAATATGAACAAGAAGAAATGGGATAGCAGGTACGACGACAAAGGGAAACGCTTTACTTCTTCTTTGCGGCTTCCTCCTCATCTTTCTATGGAGAGAGGATTGGTTGTGAGACTCGTTAAGTCAATAGTTAATGTATTGAACACACCTTGGCAGCACGGGCCTTGCGAGCACCCTCGTGCCTGAGATTAGCACGGGCGTCACGGAGAGCGCGGTAGGCCTTGAACTTCTTCTCCTCAGCGGTGATTTTACGGGGAGCCTCAGCGGGGTAGGCCTCAGGGAGGGAGATGGGGGCACGGGTGGTGGTGGCCTTGAGATCCTCAGCCTGGAAATTGATGGATAAATTAACAGCCAATTACGATCTAATCTGAAAACACGCACCGAAGAGTCACCCTTTTTGGGCTTGCCAGCCTTGCGGGGGAAGACAATCAGGCGAGCCTTGTATGCCTGGAGGCGCTCGACGTTGACTTTCTTGCCCTCCTCACTCAAGTTCCTCCTCCTGTGGTCAACAACAATTCCAACACCACGGGCCTCCTTGCGGCCGATACCGGCCTCCTTCAACTCGGCGAGGGTGAATCCACGGCCCTCACGAACTTTGCGGTTGTAGCGGACGGTTTGAGCGCGAACGGCGGGACGGAGGAGATTCAAGGGGCGGACACCAAGGGTCGCAGCCTTGGTCTTGCGAGCGGTTCTTCTGCGGAGCTTGCGTCCGGGCTGGTCGAACCAGGTGCGAACACGGCGCTGCCAGTCCTTGCGGAAATGGTTCGCGTGGAGAACTGAGTTTTCGAGTTTAGAGATTGGATTTTGTACGGGCAGCAAGACGGCATAGCTCACCGTTGTTGTGGGCGAAACCCATTTCTTAGTCTGGTGAATGAGAATAACAATGAGCTGGATATCTGATCGCTGTGCGCAGCAGCATACCTTGCTTCTTGAGGTCGTCGGGGAGGCCGATGCCAATAATTCTAGTAGGCTCAGCGTAAGCAGGCGGTGGCTTGCTCAAACTGCACAGGACCACCGGCAATCACCGAGCTCGCAGCCACGCATCACTCATATGCGCGCTCGCTTTCCCACGGCTTCTGGCGAGCAACGCTCACATCGCGTCCTGATAATGACATGCTCTGCTCTCCGCGGCGCTGGCAATGCTTGACGACGACGACGACGTGACAATGTTTCATCCCACCTCGACCCGACTTCGCCAGAGGCGGCCGCAGCGTCACATGTTATCTTCACCTCGTAAACCCTTACTCAAGTAGTAGACCCTTACCAAACCTGCATGCATTTATCCTAATCGATCCTTCGCTGTCAGCAAGCGCCTCAACCTACGCGCCGACACGCTGCGTTTTTCAGCACCCGTCTCCCCAGAGAATCTGTACTACCGCTATGGATAGGGCCCCCTAATTCGAAGGATTTTACCTCCTTCGCGTCTTCTCTTGTCCCGCTTCGAAAAAACCTTCGATGAAATCGACCTACTGCCTGCTATGACCGCTCGGATCGTGTTCCCCTCTCTTCTTCCTGCAATTGTAGCTCCCGCCATTGCTCTGCTGCTGGAGATAGCAACAGATCCACTCGCTTCTCCATCTCCACATTGACACAATCTTGTCAAGTTGACGATCTAATAACATCTCCTTCAAGCATACTTCAGGCTCTCCCGTGATTACACCAGAGTAGCGAATCTAGAGCCGTACGTGGATCGTTGACTTCGGAAAACGTTGATGCACACATTGTATTACCCGACCTGACGGGGTGCGTCAACCCTGCAAAAGAATTCGTACACAAACCATATTACGTCTTGGCGAGTTGTTTTCGAATATAAGAAGCTTTGATTCCTGGCGTCGTCCCAACACTGATTTCAACCCTCCTGAACTCCCATTTTTTCTTGGATAACCAACCCCTCCATGTCCTCCATTCACGTTAAACCCCCTTTCCGTGCAGACCACGTCGGCTCGCTCATTCGGCCGAAGGCCCTTTACGAGAAGCGACAAGCATACCAGTCCAATCAGTGCTCTTACAGCACCTTGAAGCCTGCAGAGGATGATGCTATCAAGTATATCCTCAAACTACAGCAAGAGACAGGTATCAAGAGCTTGACCGATGGCGAACTACGACGGTTAGCCATTCTTTTCCATTCCTTTCTACAATCCCCTCAGATGAGTTGGTTTTCAGGAAGAACTTCTATGATGGAGTATTCGACAAACTTGATGGCATGACGCTCTTGCGGAAGCGTAAGTTGTTGTTTCATGAACAATCTCAGCTGTTCTCATGCATCATCTAGGTCCAATCTATACTTTCAAGGTGAACGCTTTGTCGCGCTCTGCAGGTCAAGTGACTCTGAGCTGACATACCGTTCACAGCAATATATTCCACATATACCCATTTTGATAGCAGCTGGGCTCAAAGAGAGCGATACGTTCTATTGCACGGTGAGCCCATTCAATCAAGAGGTGGTATAATGATGCGTATCTGACGTGGTAAATGCATTTCAAGGGGAAAATAAAGAGGGCTCGGCCATTTTACGTGGAGGAGTTCAAGTATTTGAAATCATTAGTATCTCCAGAAGTAAGCGCGCGCCACAAACCCTCCTCGTCTCCGACTGATAGGTTCCTAAAGGAGGTGAAAAACATCAAAGTCACCATGTGCTCTCCTTCCTGGTTCCATCAACGCCATGGGTCTGATGAGACATACGACTTGTCCGTTTACCAGAACGACGGTACGTACCGCATTTTGTCTGCACATTTCAGGGGCAGAAGTTGAAAGCCGCTTCCGTCGCAAATTCATAGACGAATACTTCGATGACCTGGGGAAAGCCTATCGTGAAGAAGTTCGCGAATTGTACGACCTAGGATGCCGTAAGTTAATTCGCTCAACTTCGGCCTCCAATTCTTAGCGTCGATTTTTCAGGGCATATTCAAATCGACGACCCTACCTTCTGTTATTTCTGCCACGAAAGTATGATTACCGGGATGGAACAGGCAGGAGTCGACCACGAAGCCCTCCTGGATACCTACATTCGCGCCATCAATGTCGTCACCCAGGAGCGTCCTGATGATTTAACATTCAGCGTGCATATGTGTCGAGGAAACTATAAGGCGAGTCGTTTTGCATGGCATCGGGAAGTTTCTTTGTCTGACTTTAGGCGTCAAGGGAATACACTTTTCGGAGGGTGGGTACGAGCGAATAGCCATCAAGCTCTTCAACACCCTTGATGTGGATGCATTTTATGTATGCCGTTCTTGCTTAGCTCCGCGCACGTCACACTAATCGAACTATACCCTTTTTGACAGTTGGAATATGATACCTTTCGCTCAGGAGACTTCTCGCCTCTAAAGTACCTTCCCCTCAACAAGGTGGCTGTTCTCGGTCTTGTGACTACTAAGAACCCGAAGGTAAAGACCTTTCACATTCGATGCGCAAACAGCCAGATATTGACTGCATCGACGCGTTAGCTCGAGTCTATCGAGGAGCTCAAAAACCGAGTGTATGAGGCAGCAGAGGTCATGACACAAGGCATCCCGAAACGTTCAAAAGAAGTGGCCCTTAACCAGTAAGTAACGAAACGGCCCTTTCATGAAGCAAGACTGAAAGTATTATTTAGGCTGTGCATCAGCACGCAATGTGGTTTTGCCTCAGTCTGGGAAGGCAATCCGCTCACGGAAGAGGTAAGCTCTATCATTCATCTACGATTAATGCTTTATAACACCCTTCTCCTTATTCCTAGGACGAAAGAAAGAAGCTGACTCTTCTCGTCGAGACTGCCAAACAGATTTGGCCCGACAAGTCCGCCTAATGGACTTCTTGTACTTTTCATGCTTTCTTGGACTTTGCTCATCGTGCTATTCTTGTTGTTTACTTCCGGATATCGCTCTTGATTTATAGCACATTGATAATATTCATCTTGCTTGTATGTATTATTTACACCTAATCAATTCCATCTATGTGTGCATCTCCAGGTTGAACTGACGTCGAGAGCTGGTTTGTGCGATAATTGACATGTGTGCGGGAGTTGCCGAATGATATAGATCCAGGTACACTGACCCTCGGCTAAGTCAATATCCATCTTTCTTCAGAACCACGTCGTATTTCTTCACCTCCTGGCAGCCATGGTCAAGGTAGGCCCAAGGCTTCCCGGTCCCTCAAGGCGAGAGATCGAAAAGAGAGAGAAAGAGCAAAGGCGGGCCGCTCAAATCGAGAATGGGGAGCACTTTCAGTCGCCCGAAACTGAGGTAGTTGAGCTTCTCGAGCCCGCCGCGCAACGCAAGAGAGCGCGTCACAGAAACATCGCCGACGCAGACCTGGAGAACTCCAAAAGGAAGCGCGAAAAAACACTGAAGCGTCGCGAGGCTAGAAGATTAGCAAGGCAAGCTGAACGCGAACGCGCCCGGCGCGAAGGGTAGTCAATTCCTCTCAGCAGCTGTGCCATCAGCTTCGCCCTTCATCACTGACGACTATTCATTCAACACTTTATGCGCTTTTAGATCTCAGGGGTGCGTAGAAGACTCACTCGAGTTTCTTCTCGCGGAAATAGACCGCTGCTATAATGATTCTGGACATCTGGCTTCGCAGACGCCCATAACGCGAAGCGAGCCACAACAAAATGATGCGGGTGATAGTTTTGTACTTCCATCAACTGACGAGGCTATGGAAGGCGTTACTGCTTCTCTACACTTCTCGACCACCACGGACTCTGACATTCACTTGCCTTTGGTTAACCCCAGCTACTCGATGATGACTATCGACACCATTGCTACGGCAGAGGATCCTTTCCAGATGCTAGTGCCAGAGGCTCTAGAGGAACTTAATTCAATATCTCTCAATACCTCCGCTGCTGTTTCTTTGGAGGAACCCAAGCCGATGTTGGTCACTTCAGACTTTCAGCTCCCTATGTCCTTCCATCATCCCCACGATGATGTCGTCGCATCAGAAGTGGCTACTACAACTTATCAACCTCACCAGGATATCACAGATTGGGTGCGTTCATGACCTCCGTGATGATCAAATGATATTTGTATTCATGGCGCATATATGTAGCTGCCTGTTCTCCAACTTCCCGGAAGTCTGTCTCAAACCTTTGCTTCAACTCCCGCGACCATGCCTGAAACCGCTGTCCCGAGCCCTGGTTCTTCTGGTGCAACTAGGCTCCT
The DNA here is from genome assembly GCA_013368295.1 of Psilocybe cf. subviscida. Classification (NCBI taxonomy): domain Eukaryota; kingdom Fungi; phylum Basidiomycota; class Agaricomycetes; order Agaricales; family Agrocybaceae; genus Psilocybe; species Psilocybe cf. subviscida. The sequence goes on along the minus strand of JAACJJ010000056.1, from coordinate 3,721,015 downwards.
AGAGGTTCCTTCCTTGCGATCATCCCTCCCTAGCGTCGACTCCTCAGCGAACCCTTCTATCTCCAGCGAACCCCTTAATGCCAGCGATTTCTCGTCTTCCAATTCTGGCCCTTCTTCCGCTAGCCTGAACTTGCCGGAAACCCCTCGGGCGTCTGTGCGCGGAGCTGTGCGGGTAGTGCCAAATGATAGTCTTGCTCTCAATCCTCTGGCATCTTTGACTTCTCAGGCCTTGCCTTCGTCCATGCTCCCCTCTGATTCTGGTTCTAGCCCTACTCGTGCCTCTGACATGGATTTGGGTTCCACAGCGTCTTCTACTTCGGCTGTGTATTCTCTCTCAACCTTCACCACTGAAATGTCTGTACCAGGGTCCTTGGGGATGCGGGCTAGTGCCGAAGAGCCACCCAGTTCTCAATACGGTGGGACGCTAGCTCCTGGGCCAAGTTCTGGGTCGTTGGCTCCAGGAGTGGTCAATCATTCTCAGGCAACAACTTGCGCACCAATAGATACACACCTGATGTCTTCGGAGCGTACTACGGTACCAAGGGCTGCGGTGGCCCCTCCCTCGACTGCATCTCTCCCAACTCGCGCAATAGCCGATACTCTTCTGAATTTGCGCCAGGGCTCATCAGGCAGCAACTCTAGTAGCGCGACCAACTCTGCGGCACACCTTGAGGTGGGGACACGTTCGGCTGTGCCTAACCAATCTATCAATGCAACAGCTTCGACTCGTACGCAATCGACAGCCTCCTTGACCTCGGTCACTTCTGGTACAGCTCAGGCGCCTCTGGCAATTGTATCCTCTCGTCCTAGATCGAACGTCCCAGCAGTCACGAGGGCACAGTCCCGCACTGTTGGTGTCGTCGGAACAACTCCAGGAACTCTCACTGCGGTCAATCAGATGGCGCCGATGCTGCCAAATTTTGAGATCGTCAACATTCCTCCTCTGGTCGCGGGGAACTCTAGACCACTCGTCAACAGAACTGCGGCGGCTTCGAGAAACGTCGTACCAAGTCCTGCACCTCGTCTCTTCCCTCCGACTTTTGCCGCTTTCAGAGAACTCGTGGATGCTGGAAGGCGGCCTACTCTAGGAAACGTGCTCGCTAGGCTTCCACCGGTTGCCAACCCCGCTGGAAACACTGCGAACACTGCCATGTCGCCTGTGCGCAACCGTGGTGTATTCACTGAGATCACCGCTGCTCTGAATGTCGGACTGCCAACTGAAGCTGGGGTTGTATCCCCCCGAGACGGACAACTCGAAGGGGGCACAGTCGAGAACTCTGCAGGGACCGTTGCTGATCGTGTGGCGGACGAGAACCAACCGCCGACCCCTGCAGTTAGCGTGCCTGCAAGCAGTGAAGGGGGAGAAACCCAACCAAAGGTCCCTGAAGTTGGTTCTCCAGTAGGTCTCTCTGGGATGTCTGTGACTAAAGAAGGGGAAGAAAACGAACCACCAGCTCCTCAAGTTGATGCGCCAGTAGATCCTTCTGGGGCAAGCATCCCAGAGGTCAACCTTCCGGACGACGAAGACCCGGCAGTCGTTGGGCCGGCGTTAACCCGTCAGCGAGTTCGAAGTGACACCTTTTCCTCTAACATATCGGATTCTACGAATGCCGAGACGACAGAGTTGAGTGGACGCGTTCCTGCTGCGGACGGTGTAACCCGCGGAACAGATTTGTTTCCATGCCTTGCGGGATCCAACGAGGAGGAAACATCCACCACATTACTGGCGCCTGCTGCACCAATCGTAGAGGATCTCAAGCGTCGACCAGTACCAGAATCTGCCAACGATATGGCCTCCGAGCAGCCCAGGACTGCTTGTGTGGAAGTGGAGCCGACAGACATTCTCCGGACAGCGACCATTGCCAGTGTCGTCTCTAGGCCCAACACTCCATTTTCAGAGCCAACCTATCCGGATACCCCTCAGCCCAGGTCGGGTATTATTCCTCCATACAGCACTCCAACATCACAAAGCCCCCGCATCTTCACGCTCGAACTGCCTAGCCCGAGAAAGGCGGGTAAGGCGGCGCCTGTCTTGCCGATTCACGACCCGCATGTCTGCAGGGCAGAAGAAAAGAGAGGAATTAGCATTGTCAACGCGCTGAAGTGGGTGTTGAGAAAGACATTTGGGTATCTTTTGCAGCGGCGCGGTTAGATAGCAGAGATTTGATGGAAAACATGTGCCAAGCAGGTACCATTACGTAAGAATTAATTGATGAATTCGCCCCACGCGCCTGTTGTCGGTCGTCAATGCTCTCTTGAAGTCGTCCACATTCCCTTCCCTTCCCATTCCACCTCGTCTCTCTTTCTTTTCCGTCCAATGTCACTCTTTTATGGCCTCTGTGCCATTTTACTCTCCTTTTTCTCTTTTGTTGCGAACGTCGAGGCGTTCACGTACACGTTTGGCACACCGTCGCAATGCGACAGCGTACCACTGACCTGGACAGGTACACATCGTCATTTTTCGGGTCTGACTACTTTTCACGATCTCACCATGCAATTTCAGGTGGCACTGCGCCGTTTTCTCTGACAATCGTCCCTGTGCGTGCAAATCCTCCAAGACGCGCCCATAAAGAAACGCAGAATCGATCAACTCATCACGTTTCATTTAACTATATTGCAGGTCTTTGGGACACCGCGAAATATCTCAATACCTGACAGCGCGTTCAGCAATGGACAGGGATCTTTTTCTTTCCAGCTTCCTATAGCGAAAGGCTCCCAGTTTGTTATGGTCATGTCGGATGCTACGGGCTTCAATGCGGGAGGGACGACGCGGGTTTTGACGGCGAAGGACTCGACAAGCGGGACACCATGTGCCACTGCAAATCCAAGTGAGCTCGAACTGCTTCATTTCTTGTTTTATCTCTAAGTGTGATCTTGCAGATGTCGCATTCAGTTTCCAGCTGAACACTGCACTACAGCAGTGCAGGTATGCTCCTGAACTTGCGAGCAATGTGCTATGCTTACCATAATCTAGGCCATTCACTTTTAGCGGTTTCGGAGGTGCAGCTCAGCCGGTCACAATCACTGTAAGGGTTCATATTGTTCTCTCAATTTCCTAGTGTTAAATGTTGGACAGGCACTGATTCCTGGAGGCACTGCGACGGTCTTATTTCCGCCTGCGGGCACATCGTCCTTCGATTGGAATGCAGCTGTTGCTCAGGGGACATCTATAATTTTCATGATGACAGATGCTCAAGGACGCACCGGAGGAAGCTCAGACGCCAGGCTCGTGGCAGCATCTGACGACTCAACTTGCTTGAACTCTAATTCACCTGCGACGACGACAAACCCTCCGTCCGTCAGCGCCACGAAGACTTCAGCTACCTCGGCAACACCGACCCCGTCACATACAGATACCACAAGTCCAAGCCCGTCTGCTCCTCCTTCCCAAGGGTTCACAATTGCAGCCATAGCCGGCACTGTCATTGGTTGTCTACTTTTCCTGGCGGTGGCTATCACGCTAGGTCTGTTTTTCCTGCGCAAAAAACGCGAAAATGCGCCAGGGCATCTACCACCTAGCGGACCTCCGCCCGGCGGCCATGGGCGCAGATTTGGGTCTGGTGCGCTGGAGTTGAATAACGCATCCCCGTACGGCGCATATCCATCATACGACCAGAGTGGCGCATACGTTCCACCACATGCGGGATCGACGAACGCGTTTGCAGCCTCAAATCCTTTCCTGGACAATCCCTCGCAAGCGACCCTGCCGTATGGTAGCCAGTATGACGGCCGCTCCACGTATGGCGGAAGCCGGTATGAGCCCTCTGAAGCGGGCACATATCAGCCACAGGAACATCAGTTTAACAACGTCCCCCCTCCAGTCGATTCATTATACCAACCTTCCAACTATCCTCCCTATCCCGTAACGCCTGCAGATCCGTTCAATACATCCAGTGCACCTATGCTGCCTGAAATGCATCACTCCCCGCCCCAATTATATCCACCTCCTCAACTGCCTTCACACAGTGCTGCTGCTGCTGGAGATCCATTCCGCCCACATAGCACAGCTGCATCATCGAGCGGAGGAGACATGCTGCCATATTTGCAGTCCTCCGGGGGGTCAACCGCAGAGTCGACGACTGTGTCAAGCGCCCAACGTAATAAGGCAGCGATGGCTGGTGTCAATGCATACAAGCCATCGCGCTTCATTCTACATACGGACGTAGAGGACGAGCTGCCACCCGTCGATGACGACGAGGTCATCGAGCTGCCTCCTCAGTACTCAGAAAGGCGCGGGCCGCCACCAAGGCCAGCTGAATCTTCCAGCTCGCCGCCACTGACCACAGTTGTTCCAGGGTCGAGTGCATATCAAAATTCATACGCTTCTGACCCTTTCGGTCGGGCCCCATAACATGTTTCTCTTCTTTCTTTGTAGGCTGTATATATCTCTATCCATCTATCCTTTATCCGTTTCGTGCCCTCATCCTTCCCTTGCCGCATCATACGTACTCGGTCGCTTCAGGTTCACCAGACTTTGAGACCGCTATGCCGAGGTGCATGCCCCACATTCCTTGTCGCTGGCCATCGATCCTTTATTATATCATTATCTGTTATTGTGAACAGGGCCACGCCTTATACCTCTTTATTACATCTGTACATTGTACAATTGAAGCTGATCATGGTGATCTGCTTGTCGAGTTTCCCGCATCGACGGTGACAACGATCACTCGCTTATTGCACCCGTAGCCGGTCGTGTTCTGCATCTGAGTGGATCGTGCATCCTCAGAGCTTCTCACTTCAGATTTCTAACGCTTAATCGCCTCTTGTGGGACAGTACAGAGGTATGGATGTGTTGCAGAGACACCTTGGGCTGTGCAAATATGACAGTGGTCCCGACATGCCGTCGCCGCGGTGACGAGCAGATCTACAGGACTACTTGGAAGCGAAAGGCCGAGCGCTGAGGTCACTCCACAGTGCTAATGATGGCCAGTAAAAATAGTGGGAAGCCGCCGTGAGTAACCAAGCTAGTATTTGGTTTTCCTTCTCCCCACACCATCTGCTCGTCTGGACCACAGGAAACGCGGTGTATACCCCTCCTCTTTGCCCAGGTGGCCGTCGGGTTTCTTAATTGCTGTGCACCCAGCCCGGGATGATGGTCTTTGGACAACATTCAGTATCTTTGCCATGGCTTGCCCTCATCTGGCCAGCCCTGTCTGCTTTAGCATTCAATTTCACGAACAGTAATCCAACACAATGTGACCCATTGACAGTTAAATGGCAAGGTACGCATGCGCTGGGTCTGTCGGGAGCACACAACGGGCATCTAATAATCGTGCACATTTTCGCCGTCATTTTCTGAAGGCGGACAACCGCCATTCCAGTTGTTAGTGATCGCAGTGCGTAAACCTCTATCTTTCGTGGCTACCATGCCATCTGCATCCCAGAGGGCGTTATTGACGCATCTTACTACTTCATGTGTCGTCTGCAGCCCAACCGCCCACTGTACAACTTCACTATTCCATCCAGCTCGTTTAACAACAATGCGGGGAGCTTCACAATTCCGCAGCTCATGCTGCCTCAGTTCCAGCGCGTCATGTTCACCATGTCCGACGCGACGGGTGTTTCTAGCGGGGGGATAACGAGCCTGCTGACGGTGGGCGACTCTGTCGGCAACGTGTTCTGCAATACCACGAGCGCAAGTGCGTTGTTATTCTCAGCCGGGCAACGCGGACGGCGACACTGCTCTGTTTGATGATGAACTGACAACTATTTAATTTCATTACGTAGATCCGGATTTCTTTTATTCGCTGGACACAGATCTCGAGGAGTGCCAGTAAGCACTATCAGTGACAACCCTTATACAAAGTCGAAAGAACTCACAATGGCCTATCCAGACCGTACACGTTCAGTCTATACCCAAACGCTAGCCAGCCAGTGACTATCTTTGTACGCGATGCTTATCATTTTCCTCTCCAAGGCTGCTCATTCGCTGACCTCTGCTTCTCGAACGTCATGACAGGGCTTCATTCCCAGCGGACCGTCATTGGCACTCTTCCCACCCTTGGGGGACCATTTCGACTTCAAAGTCAATCTGACTGCGGGCACAACTGTCGTCTTCTACATGGAAGACTCGCTCGGGCGGGATGGGGGAATCTCAGGTGTCGGTGTCGTCAGTCTCTCGGACGACTCCTCGTGTGTATCGTTGACTGGAAACTCGACAACCACTGCTTCAAACTTGCCACCGACGGGCACCAGCACCAGTACCGGATCCTCCACTCCCTCTAAATCGAGTAATGTAGCTGTTATAGCGGGCGCTGCAGCAGGAGGTGGCGCCGCTGTCCTTCTGCTCGGCCTTCTTGTCGGATGTTGTATCTGGCGGCGGCGGCAGCCCAGTAAATCGCGCCTTCGCTTACCCATGGTGCGGAAAGGCACATCGAAGGAGACCGTTGACCTTCTGGAGGGCGCTGAAGGGCGCAATCCGCCTGACGTCCCACTTTCGCACTATGTCGTCGAACCCTTTGTCGTGGACGCCTCCTCATCGACGCCGAGCCTTACAGCGACTGGGACCGGGATGGGGATGGGGACAGGCGGTCCGCCGACGCACCTCAGCCCGCTCTCGCAAAAGGAGCAGATGCGCATGGCCATCATGAACGAGGCGTCTGGCGCGTCGGTATCCGGGCACACGTACGCGCACGCGCACAGTCGGGCACCCAGCGGCGTGCAGTATTCCGAGTTTGGCGCTGGCTCGGAGTATCTGGCAGCAGGTGGTGGCTCGTCGCGGTATTCCACCGCGCAGACAAGCACAGGTACGAGCATGGCCCTGGGCGGGTCTGGGTACGGTCCCAGCTTCTACGCGTCGACACGTCCGAGCCGCGAAGGTCTGCTCTCGCCAGGGGTACACTCCTCGTCAGGCGACCGGAGTCCGAACGGGCAGTCGTCGTTCTCCGGTAGCGCACCGAGAGTGATTGTGCACACGGATATAGCGGAGGCGGAAATGATGGACGATGAGCAGCCATTGGAGCTACCACCCATGTACTCCGAGGGGCGGAGGCCTATTCCTGGACTGCTCTCATCCGACATTCCCGCTACCAATCCATCATCAACCGCATCACGCTCACGAAAAGGACCATAGCTGACATTTGCATACTACTACCATTGGGACTCTTATTTGTAATTTAGCTGCATCTCTCGTCTAATTTCTATTGCTCTCTTGTACTGGAATTATAATGTTCATTTCATGACGCATAAAAAGCAGGCTACGGAGTCAAGTGAAAGGAAAAGATTACAGCTCAGGGGACGGAGCTGAGGGAGATGGGAGAAGGAAGGAGGACAAAAATATGTAACAGATACTACACAGCACGCCTCCAAGGTGAGATAGCTTTAATTATACAGGATGGAGAGGAGGAACTGAAACAACTACAGGACTTTCCCAATTCAGCGATGCGGGACAAAAAAGCAAAATGACACGATGGGCGAGGAACGAGGGCCGCAAGAGAACACTACTGCGCACTGCGCACTAAGCAGTCAATGCGGTTTCGTTGGGCGTCTGTGAGGGTTGGTCCGCCGTGCTCAGATTTTGCTTCGCGAATGCGTCAATCATGGCTTCTTGGTCCTTGCGGCGCCTATGCCTCTTGCGGCGGTCGTCCTTGATGAGGCGTTCGATCTTTCGTCGACTTTTGCTTTGCGAGCGGGGGTCGCTGATGGACTTGCATTTATAGCACGCCAATTCGATGCTTGCTAAGAGGCGGATAGTCTCCGCATTATTCAGCGCCTGGTGGGTGAGTAGATTGTGAGCACTGGAAGTGGCATTGGAGCGATTAACACACATTGAGCGACCACGATATGACGCGCCCGTGCTCGACACAGCCGATAACCACAAAGTTGCCTCTCTTCTCCGCTTGCAGATCAGAGGCCTGAGAAGGCAGCAGCATTGTCAGTCTGGGCCACAGGGCATCAGTCGAGAGCCAGGGCTTACATCAGAGAACACCGTCAGAGGCTTGCCGCCGTTCAAAGGTCGGACGACTACACGTGGAAAGCAGGCGTCATTTGTACAGCGCTTTCGCAGGGCGGAGTGAGTTGAATAGGACGCACCGACGCGAGACGAGTGTCCCAAGATTTCCTGCTGCACCACTGCGCGGCCCTGGTACGACCACGAGTCCTTCCCTGGGGTGCGCAGATGCACTTTGACTTGGATGTCGCGGAAATTATCTCTGAGCACGGGTGTTGGGGCTTGCGGAGGCGCTGGTGGGGTGAGCACTTGAGCAGAGCTGGGGACAGTTTCTGGTACGCCACTCACGTTGGGAGGGGGATGGTGCTGCCTGCGGCAGAGCCTGTGCTTCCGGAAGCGCTGGGCTGTGCACCATGTCGATGTCCATGGTTTCTTCAGGCATCTATGCCACAACGCCAGAGAAACAATTAGCATCCGCTCCAACGGTTGCAGACATGCAAAGGCACAAGAATTCGATAGAGTGAGAGACATACCATCTTGTCCAGTGTCGCAAATGCAGACGAGCGAAGGGATCTCAGGAAGGTGGTGGGTGGAGGAAGTCGAATTGAGTTTCAAGCCACGGTTCACATCGCGAGCCCAATTAGCCATCACGTGCGTCATGGCCCCCAATCCAATCCTTCTTTCATCCCTCTCTCTAGCCCTTTGTTAAGGGGTTCTTGAATTATATTCATAGTATTATAGCGTTTACTGACCCTTCGATCGCACATAATCAGAATACGGGAAGACAAGCCTGCTTAATTTCTACGACATCCGCCAGACTCAGCCCAAACTGGGCCGGTGACCGCCCTGTGATTAGGTCACCGTGCCACTCGAATGCCACTCAACAATCTCAATTCCGAGTACCTGTTTACTCGTCGTAGCTGCACGAATACGCCCAAAGAAGTTTTTTCTTCTTGCCAAGGGACCACGGTCGCCATCTATTTTGGTGATGTTGAGCGTTCTTTGTGGTATCTATCTGGACAGAGGACCATCAAAGCTTCCTTCCTTTGTCCCATGTTCAGGTCACTATTGTTAGCCACAGAGCGAGTGGCTCTTTGGTCAAGTCGTCGGGATGCACAGAGGGGTACAAAACTAGCAAGGGGGAAGGCCCAACCAGTGACAACCAGAACCCCCCTTCCTGCCCACAGACCATCCAGACTCGACGCCACACGCAAATGTCAGCGCTCGTGAACCTCAACACCAAGCCGTCATCGCGCGAAGAGAGAAAGAACAGCATCCCCCGCACTCAGCAGGCCTTGAAGGACAACTACGGTGCAGATGTGACGGCGCGCGAGGACGAACAAGACGCACAGGCAGCCGAAATAGAGGGAGACGACCTTAAAATCAAGGACGCGGAAGACGCGGTATGCATTACATTCCTCGACATCTCCTTCCACAACTTTGCTGAATGCTGGGCCATCTACCCGTCGTGTGTGTACAGAGAAGCGACCATGACTCCAATTATCAAGACTCGCAGGACTCGCAATCCACTGATCAAGACTCGCAAGGATCGCAATCGTCCTTCACATCCTTCTCCAGCGACGCCTCCTATCCGCCATTCAAGCCAAAGACGCACAAGGTGATGACCCTCGACGACGAGGACGAAGATGCGGCGCGCTTTGAACCAGTCGACAAGCCAGAGTCCGAGTCGACACCGCGCAAGAAGAATAATAGCAGCGAGCCGACCACTCCAAAGCAGCAAGCGCGCATCGCCTCAGCCCCAAGCGGCAGCACTACGCCGACAACCAGCAACGCGGTGGCGGAAGGGCTCCCTCTGTTCTTGCCTGCATCCCCGTCCCCAGAGCCGCCTTCGCCTGTTCCTACTTGTCGTTGGGTGGAAGAAGAAACAGATGAGGCGCAGGCGCAATTTATCTTGCCTTCGTCCCAGGAATTGGCGGCGGGAGATGATGGAAACCAGGACCAGGGCAAGGTCAAGAAGGTGAACCGGTGGAGGTCGCTTTTCGGGTTCTCGTCCCTAGACTCTTTAGCAAGTGATGGCAAGCAGGAGGAGCCAAAGGAGGGCAAGAGCGGAGGAACCGCGCCACTCGCACGCGCTCAACCTATCGCCCAACGCCGTCCAAATCGCGCGCCCGTTTTACAGCCCCTAGACGCAAACCGCGCCATTGGCAGCACCATCGACAACGCCGCCCAAGACAGCGCGACAGCCGGCAAGAACAAGACTAGAGACACGGGCATTGACAAAGACAAAGACGCATCGTCGTCGGCCGCCCCCAACCGTGATGACGGCAGCACAACTCCTCTGCCGCGTATGCCGACCCAACGCATCTCCAACGAAACGGCGCGCGGGTGGCAGCTTCGTTACCCTAACAGTGGCGCGCGCCGCATTCCCCCTGAGCGAGCTCCTAACTCGAAGGCTCAGGGGAAGGACAAGGATAAAGGGAAGGGAAAGGCCGACGGCAACAGCAACAGAGGGGATAAGGGCAAGGCCGGAGCGACATCGCCTGGAGCAAAGCCTAGGAGCAACAAACGGCCTGCTGAGGACCCTCCTTCTCCGCGTCGGTCTTCGAAGGCGGAGAACAGGTCTCCGGACGTGGAAGAGAAGAAGCGTAAGGTGATGAGGAGGGTTTAAAATTCCTCGTCTGTGTCGTGTCCGACGTTGGCGCTGGCGTCTTCGTGAAGCAACTGTGTTTCTCGTTCCTTAGTATGCTCGTTTCTTGGTATGGTTTCTCGTTAGACTTTGCTTTCCGATTTGCACCTATGTTAAATACCGTTGCATCTAATAACTGTCAATGTATTTCTTGGCTTTGCGTTGTTTTCTCTGGCAGTGGCCGCGCTCACATCGCACACATCCATTTCGGGGGAGCAATTTCCTATGATACACAAGTGATATAATAAATCGAAAGCATGATGATAACGTACAACATTCCACAGCAAAATATACCCCATCTGACCACGGCGCTTTCCAACCGTCTTACACAACCGTCTGCTACACCCTCGACCACACATGCACCCAGCTGGGCTACCGAGCGTCAGGGTTCTGATACACACCGCTAACGAGACACAGATTGCGCGGCGTGAACTGCACATTCGTGATTGGTGTCCTTTTCGTTGGGAATGTTGCCAGGAGGTCAGACCTGTTTGTTGATGGGATGCGGTCGATATGATGCGGTAGGATAGGATATGATAGGAGGGGAGAGATCGAGAAGTCAGTAGGCAGTACCAGGCAACAACCGGCCAAGCAACCAATCAGCCAATCAGGATATGGTAGGCCAGCAGCCAATGGCGACAGGGATAGCAGGTTGCTATGAGGCCAGCCAGCCAGCCAACCAGAGGCGGCAACCAATGAGAAGAAAAGAAAGAAAGATAGAAACGACACAATGTCGAGGAAGAAAGATCGGAAGAAACAGGAAACAAGAAACAAAAGCGGACGTACGTTTCCAAGCTCTCCTCCTCCGGCGGCCCACGGCCCGCTCCACCGCCACCATTCCCATTGACCGCAACACCATTCTTCTGCTGCTGCCCCTGCGCCTTGGCCTTCTGCCCCCCCGCCGCCCTGACGTCCCACGTCCGCACCGTCCAGTCCGCCGCGCCGCTGACGAGCAGCGTCGACTCGGCGCTAAAGGCGAGCGAGTATATGGAGGACGTGTGCCCCGTCATCTTCTTGATGCGCTTGCCGGAGCCGATGTCCCAGAGGTTGATGGCGAGGTCTTCGCCTGGAGAGAATGAATGAATGAAAGAAAAGGAGGCCAGTCAGTCAGTCGTCGTTGGGATCAATCGGAACGCCAGATAGAACAGATAGAATAGCGTGATGGGTGGATAGATAGAAACACACCTGCGGTTGCCAAGTACCGGCCATCTGGGCTGAGAGCCAATGACGAAACAGCACCCTGGTGGCCAATGAACACGCGGAGACACGAGCCGCGCTGCACGTCCCATAGGCGCGCGGTCCAATCACTGCTGCCCGTTGCGAGGTACAGCGAGTTCGGGTGGAATTGGAGACACTATAACAACGAGGAACGGACATCAGTTTACTCTCGAGAAGCCCCTGTGCTCGATAGATGGGCGGGCCAAAAATAACCGCAATACAAAGACGTACATCGACATCGCTCAAATGCCCTGCATACACCCTCAGACACGACGTGCGCTCCGCGCTCCAGAGGCGTGCCGTGCGGTCGCGGCTCGCGGTGGCAAAGTACACGCCCATGGGGCTCCATTTGACGTCCCAGATGGGGTTCTCGTGGCCGCGGAACGCGACGACGTTCGTCAGCGTGTCCATGGACCACAGGCGCACCGTCGCGTCCGCCGACGCGGAGAGGAGGTACTTGGGCGGCGCGGCGGAGCCGTTGACGGGGTCGAAGGAGAGCGAGTAGACGGGCCCGCTGTGCCCGATGAGCTTGCGGCTGGTGCTGCCTTTCTTTTCGCGGATTTTGCCCAAGGATGATGCTGCATTTGATTCGGAGACAATGTCAGTAGTGAATTGATGTAAAAAAAATTAGATATTGATATTGGCCAATAAATGGACACTACTGACCATCTTTGATTGCGCTTGAGGAGAAATCGCTTCGCAAGCCGCGCAGTTTCTCGCCCTTGAGACTCCAGAGCCGGATGTAGCTCTCTGCGAAACCTGCGGCCATCAAGGACGTATCTGGAGAGAAAGTGCAGCACGGAGCGCTACAGTAACGCGATGCAATGCGAAAGGATATGGTACATCAGAACGCCTGCATCCATACGATCAAGTCAAGCATAAGGAGACACACACCCTTCCGCGACGTCATGCATTGTATACGCGCATATACTCGGCAGCGCACGCGCCCTCAGCGAAGCCGCCTGCGGCGAAGCGGCGTCCACACCCGCCAGCACGGACGGTTCCAGCCGTATCCGCTTCCTCGCGTCCCTTACCGCACTCACCTCCCGCTCCACATCCGCCATCCTAAACGACGGCGGGTGCGGGAGCAGCTCCGCCTCCGTGGGCGCGGTCAGTCCTTGCGCCGTCAGCGGCCGCACCGAAGACATGAGGTTCACGTCGAACTGGGCGTTCATGTCGCGGTCCATCATGGCCTGCTCGCGCAGGACGCGCTCGGTCTCAGCGCGCAGGTCTTCTGGGATCGGTGCGGGCCCGAGTTTGACCAGGCCGCGGCTGCTGTTGAAGGCCTGCGGGTTGGCGATGGTGGTTTTGCTCCCGCTGGCCTGGGGGATGAGCGAGGAGAGGTGGCCGGTGGATTCTTCCCATGCGGACGGGGAGACGGCGGTGGGGTTGGTGGAGGTGACTGTAACGTAGATGTGTCAGATAAAGGTTCAATTCTCGACTCTACGCGGCACAGGAGAGCGAAAGAGCAGCGAGACTGACCATCAAACCGGAGGTGATTGTTCACGACGCGCATGACGGACGCCCGACCGCGTTTTCCCTTCTCGCCCGTGAAGCCATCTCCAGCGCCCAGCGCCTCGCCGCCAGCACCCTCTGTCAACCAGCCGATGAGCAGCCCGAATCCGGACCTGCTCATCCTGATGGCGTATTTTTCGTTCATGAATCGCTGGGCGATCTCGTCGTTGAGGACATGAGACGGGAGAAGAAGTGTCGCGAGATGGCGGAGTGTGTCTTTGTGACTCGGGGCTAAGGATTCTGAAAAGGTGGTGAAGAAGGTTTGGGCTGCCAATAGTGGCTCAGCTTTTGGATTCTTAAGAAAATGAGAGATACATACCTGCATCTTTGAATCCTTGTTGGATGAGATCAAGGTAGAAGTGGCAGAATATGGGAAAGAGAATGGGCCGAAATTCGGGCTGCACTCTAGTAATCAGCAACGAGAATCGGTTGCAAACGCATGGCACATACCCTGTACATGTCTAGAGAGCCCTCTACCCAGGCCTCCAGTTCACGGAATCCACCCTGCTTGTCCGTAGGGTCGAGCGACAAGAGCTCTTCCGCACCGACACCGCTGACATTGGCAATGATATTCTGGATGGACGGTGTGTTCCCCACAGCTTTGAGCTCCTGAGTAACCGTAGACGAGTCTTTGAGCGCGTTTTCGCCAGGACGCGCAGTCGATGGTGTAAATGCAGTGACAGATGCCACAAGATCTTCCTTGGCCACTGTCTCTGGCTTTTTCGACGCCCCATCTGTGGGCGTTGATGCCTGGAGCTCATCGAGAAGCGAGTTGGCTACGGCGGTGTGACCGCGGCCCTTGAGATATTCGTAGACGATGCGATCGTCGTCATTCAAGACACCAAGATTGGGAGCAGGAGAGGCAGCGACGGACATGGCAGACCCAGAGGGAGTTGCGACAGACATGGCAGATAGGTCCAAGAGTCCAAGTCAGCGGCGGCGTCTGCTAATGGAGCGGCAATTTTGGTCACGTGGGGACGTGTTCATTGTCGCGTCCGCCTCGCTTGCCTCTTTCACCTCCTCCTCTCCAATGGCCTCCAAGCAGAAAGCCCGCCAGGCCATCACCCTCAAGGGCTCCACCCAGCTCGTCACAGAGTTCTTCAAATATGCAGTCAACACGTGAGTAATGCAACTTCTAACAATGTGCTCCTCCTCACCCGTGCCACTACAGCATCCTCTTCCAACGCGAAGTCTACCCGTCAGACGACTTCCACATGGTCAAGAAATACGGCCAGACCGTCCTGGTCACCCAAGATCTCGCGTTGGAGAATTATCTCGACAGGTAACCTTTGTCGGGATCCGATCCGTATACTCATCTCTGACTGGTCGCTACAGAATCCTCAAGCAGGTCCAACGTATGTTCAGAAGCTCATGGCAGATTGCGTTCCTCTGACGCTCCAATTAGAATGGCTGCTCAGTGGGTCTGTAACCCAACTCGTCCTCGCCATCATTTCGAAAGATACCCGGACGCCACTCGAGCGATGGGTCTTTGATATCATGTTGGTTGACCCCCCAGCAGAGGGCGAGGAATCAAGGTGAGACCGATGCCTATTTTTACCACTGATCTTGACATTCAATTGGGTGTTACTAGTCGACAGCCCAAACCCGAGAGCGAAATCCAATCAGAAATTCGCGCCATTCTCAAGCAAATTATCTCAATGGTGACATATCTGCCCGTCATCCAGGAGCCGACCGTGTTCAACATCCTCGCCTACACCTCCGAGTCTGCAGATGTCCCTGCCGGCGAGTGGGTCGACACCGACCCGTTGGCCATTGAGGCAAGCAAGAGCCAGCAGGTGAAAATGCGGAGCTTCAGCACCGACGTGCATCGCATTGAGGCCATGGTGGCATATCGGTATGAAGAGTAGGGATGTAGCATTATACCGGACAGTTGTTGATGATGATGTATGATATACCTTATTTCTGGGTCGATGTATGGCGACCGACTTGACCGATGGGATCATGAGGATGACATTGCCATGGAAGCGATGCTGTTTCCCAAAGGATTTCCCAGAGTCCCGGGCCACTCATAATAGGCTCGCAAACAAGGACCCAACGCAGGTTGGCTTCGTTCTCTTTTCTCCTCCTCCCTCCCTTTGGTCTCGTCCTCTCGTTTCTTCTCTTCCAGTCCCTCTTTTTCATCTGGCCGGCCCCAGACAAGCTTTATTAAAGAAGTATATATCACGGTATCACAACAATGGGTGAAAGTTGGTTCCACCGCGAGTTTGGCGTACCACGCAGGCTCGCCTTCAATGTCCTGTTCTACGGCGCCCATATCGCTACCTTTGCATACGGCTGGTACAGTCAGGTATGCGCTGCATCCAGAGTCCCGCATCCTAGTAGAGCCCCTGACTAACGAGGCTATTACCATCAAAGGCAACTAACACTCGCCTGGCTGGCTTGAACACTCTCGGATTCTCGGTGTGGACATCTCGTGGTGCTGGTCTCGTTTTGGCGCTCGATGGCGGCCTTATCCTCGTCCCCATGCTCCGCAACATCATCCGTGTCGTCCGCCCCAAGCTCACCTGGCTCTTCCCCGCCGATGAGAACATCTGGTTCCACAGACAAGTCGCCTACTCGATGGCCTTCTGGGCCATGGTCCACACCACCGCTCACTACGTCAACTTTATCAACGTCGAGCGCACTCGTGAGTAGCTGCCAGCTTGTTTCACCTATCCAAACTTTTTATTCACCCACTCCCGTATGACAGAAATCCGCAAGCAGACTGCTCAAGAGATCCACTACACCCAGCCCGGAGGCATCACCGGCCACTTCATGCTCTTCATCATGATGGTCATGTACACCACCGCGCACGCCAAGATCAGAAAGCAGGCCTTCGAGGTGTTCTGGTACTCGCACCACCTCGCCTTCTTCTTCATGCTCGGCCTCTACACGCACGCGACCGGCTGCTTCGTGCGCGACTCCCCGGCCCCCGCCTTCCAGAAGATGTTCCCCTTCTACAACACCGACCACTGCATCGGCTACCTCAGCTGGCGCTTCACGATCTGGCCGGGCATCATCTACTTTGGCGAGCGCATGTGGCGTGAAATCCGCGCGCGCAGGGCGACCCGTCTGTCCAAGGTTCTCGTCCACCCCAGTGGTATGTTTCGCAGTTTAGCTCGCTATTGTTTTTTTTGGTCTAGGTTGTCTGACGCCTCCCAGGTGCTATGGAACTCCGCATTGTCAAGCCCAGCTTCAAGTACACCGCCGGCCAATGGCTCTTCATCCAGATCCCCGAGCTGTCTAGCTTCCAATGGCATCCTGTGCGTTACCATCTTTCAGACTTCACACACCATTCCCCCTGGCTGTTTTTTCATCATTATGCTCCCATGACACCCGGGACTGACTGGCATCCTTGTTTCCTTTGTGTCTTTTTTTAGTTCACCATCACGTCTGCGCCTGAAGACCCATACGTTTCCATCCATATCCGTCAGGTTGGCGACTGGACGCAGAACCTCGGTGAGCGCCTCGGTGTCGGCCCGTCCGTTGTCGCCGCCATGACCTCTGCGGCCATGAAGGGCGCCGAGAAGGACTCGAAGCAGACTGGCATGACGCGCGGCGACTTTGTTGAGATCGACCCCTCTGTTACCTCCATCACCCTCCCCAGCGTGCGCATCGACGGTCCCTACGGTGCCCCGGCGGAAGATGTCTTCGGTAGTCAGGTTGCCATCCTCGTCGGAGCTGGTATTGGTGCGTAGACAGTCTGCCTGCTGATGCCCGT
This sequence comes from Psilocybe cf. subviscida, assembly GCA_013368295.1. Lineage (NCBI taxonomy): Eukaryota > Fungi > Basidiomycota > Agaricomycetes > Agaricales > Agrocybaceae > Psilocybe > Psilocybe cf. subviscida. Next base: position 3,704,026 of record JAACJJ010000056.1, on the reverse strand, counting down.
ATGATAGGAACTAAACAGGCTATTTATAGGTGTTACCCCTTTCGCGTCTATCCTGAAGAACATCTGGTACAGGCAGAAGAAGGGAAAGCTGGGCTCGCTCCGCCGTGTCGAGTTCTTCTGGGTCTGCCGTGACGCGCCCTCCTTCGGATGGTTCCAGAGCCTGCTCCAGGAAGTCGAGGCTGCTCAGGCTGATCGTACGTCGCCTCTCCCACCTCATTATCATGACAACAACACCTGCTAACCTCCAAAAATAGCCAACTTCCTCCGCATCAACATCTACCTCACGCAAAAGATCAACGAGGACATGCTGTGGAACATCGCCGTCAACGACGCGGGCTCGGACTACGACCCGCTCACGCTCCTCCGCTCGCGCACCATGTTTGGCCGCCCCGACTGGGCCAACATCTACGGCAAGCTCAAGCAGACGATTGAGTCCGGGCAGTACCTCCCCGGCAGCAACTCGCAGCTCAAGACCAAGGTCGCGACCTACTTCTGCGGCCCCGGCGCCATCGCCAAGTCTCTCAAGCAGGCATGCGTTGATAACACCAGCGCCTCGGTTGACTTCTCCTTTGCAAAGGAGCACTTCTAATTGTCGTCGCCGCTTAATGAGCCTGCGTGCGGGCGTGATACGCTGTTCTTCCTGTATGTATGTAGATGGCTTTCGCGCAATTCCCCCTCGATATCCCCCCCATTGCTTTATTAATATCAGCTTCCATGTCACAACGTATAACTGGTAGTAGATGTACAATACGAGAATTGTCTGAGACAAGAACTAGTTGGGAGTGTCCATGGAGTTTAGTTTTGAGCTTGCCACAAGTGCACGTCGCTGGGGAATCCACGACGGAGATGATTTCCCACCGTGAATGAATTGGATGATCCAAATATAGCATCACATCGGATGCTTAACATCATGATGAAGGCCCTGTAGCTCGACGGGCACATGTAAATCACAGGCAAGAGGAGGTTGCAGCAAGTTACGGCTATAAAGTCCGAACGCCAACTCAAAAGCCACGGTACCATTAATTCGGGAAGGACAAGGAAGGACAGCGTCATTCCAGAGACTGAATACATGAATGCATCCGCGCTGATTATCATCTCGAAGTTATCCTCTCGAAGAGACCCAACGCTGCTACCAGGGATGACGCTGACCCTGGGCAACTCTGGGCGCCAAATAGAGCTTATCCAGATTCAGATCTACACGAACAATTGTAGCTACCAATAAGGCGCCGACGATGACGAGGCAGTATCATCATGACATTGTAGGACTTTCAACTGGAACTCTGAGGCTTTGGCCTTTTATCTCCAATGCATCATGGACAGCTGAGTGACATCGGATTACGTGCAATCGCAATTAGGTGTTAGTGCGACTTGCGTGCGCCGTTGAAGTGCCAACACGAATAGCCGCACGGACCAAAGCATAGCAGCTATAGTGGTATGTCGGGCTTGCTGGATACTCTGCGCAAGTGGCTGAGATTGCGGTAAGATGCCTGGTTCGGTTGCATGTCCTGTGTATGGGCGTATGGATTTCCGTTTTCAGAAAAATTCCCACGGTTCCGAAAAGCATGATGGTGATGCAATGGATTGCGGACGCCGTCGTGAGCCTCGGAGAGACCCATGCGCCCCACTCATTGATTTAATAGCTCAAGTTATAAAGGGAGTCATTGCTCATAGCGACGCACGCATGATATCCTAGGACACACTGCTGGTTCAAAAGAAAAGAAGTGGACCAACCTCCTGTTGCGTGATGCCAGACAGTGATCATCCGACAGGCAGACATCTAGGCGGAATTCGTTGAGAAACGGACTGAGAGACTGGCTGTGGCCGACTGAGACTGACCGAGGCTGACTGCTGCTGACATCCGCGCCCCTACGATCGGATAAGTCAAACAAAGCACAAACACTCGCTCGGGGTACATAAACCTCGCACCGCCAGTCAGATATCGTCGCAGGTTTCTTCCCGCCTTTTATTGCATACCCGCCTTTGGGGTAATACGAGTGGAAACACGGCTCGTGAGGGTTGGCGGACGAGTCTGGGTGCGTCGCTTCACGCTATCTTCAACACCATTGGTTGCTGACATACTTTTGCAGTATGCACCCGCACTCACTGTATCGCCCCCATAATATATTCTCTGCGCGTGAACATATGAGTCTCTGCATCATTTTTGGTAACTATATTCGTGCAATTTCCAATTGCCCAACTGGCTCCCTGACGCGGATTGTTGGCTGATATGACTGTGAGTCGTGCTTATCTCTCATGGTCCTTCTCCTGACTGAAGTTCTTGTAGCAGCTGTCGGTCAGAGGAGGCCGTGGCACCTTGTCAACTCACCGAAGCTGATATCTCACTGCGGCAGGGTGCCCCGCCTTTTCTTTCATGGGACAGGGGTATGGCGAGGCCATCCACTACCACATACAATGTCGTCCTCCCTGTCCTTCGTCGTCTGGAAGGGGGTTTAGGTATGCACTATGACTTATCTTTGCCATCAGTTACTGACACCTCTCAATAGTAAATATGCACACTCGCTGTATTGTCGTTATAATATATCCTCTGCGCGTGAACACCTGAGTTTCTGTGGATCTTGGTGGTAACTATATGCGCGCACTTTTTACTGACCCAGTTTGTTGCTTTCGCAGATCTCTGGCCGACATGTCTGTGAGCTATACCTGTCTCTCAGTCTCTCGTTGACTGACGCCTTTGTAGCTGTTGTCGGTCAGAGGAGGTTGTGACACCCTGTCTGCTCATGGCAGCTGATCCGCCTCTGCGGCAGGGTGCCCCGTCTTTTCCTTCGAGGGCCAGGGAGACGATCATGCATCCATCAACGCACACATCTCTGCGTAGCCCCGTCCTCCCTGGCCTTCGTGATTTGGAGGGGTTTAGGTACGTGTTATACCCCATTTGTATCATTGATTGTTGACAACTCCCACAGTACATAGGCACACTCGCTGTATTACCGTTGTAATATATCCTATGCGCGTGAACATCTGAGTTTCTCCAACATCTGCGGTAAGTATAAGCGCGCCATCTGCACTGACCCAATGCATTTACCTTCGCAGGTGTTCATAAATACTCTATCTCAGCACTGGCTGGCGACATGGCTGTGAGTGATACTTGATTCTATTTCTTTCCTCTTTTCTGAAGTATCTATAGGAGTCGTCGGTCATGAGACGCTGTGGCACCCTCCCAAAACATCTCAGTATTCATCGCTGCAGAAGGGTGCCTCGCATTTCATCCATGGGACAGGGACACGATACTATCCACAACCGCGTGTACACCCACCCAATGACATCTTCCCTGCCCCTCATACTTGGAGGGCGCGTCGATTTCCTTCACTATCTTGACGCCACTTTTCGTCTGAGATCTGCTTGCATTGTTCGCGTCCCTCTCTCATACCCACCGACGAGCCCTCTAAAGCACTTCCAACGCCTTCCAACATCACCATACGCCCTCCCGTATCGCGTCTCAATCACATTCTCTATTGTGGTCAACTCGCCGCCAACCCATGCGCCTGTCACTATACGCTAATTACGACCCGCTATCAGGACATCGACATCGGGGTCTCAGCCACTTCGCATGTCGATAATTCATGATCCCACACCATACCCTCCCGCCATATTATCTGTTTGTATCGCCACATCCCCTTCTCCTTCCGCTCCTCCTCCACCTACTCTTCTCCACTCATCCCCACCTAATTCACCATCATCCTCCCACCCGACTCTTACTCCTGCCAAGAACAAATCCGTAGTATCTCTTTTCTTTTATCCATTATTTCTGTTTCTTCTTTTTCTTCGGCCTTTTCTGTCATTTATTCCTTGATTCGTTTCTAATCTCTGGTACACGCTTGAGGATCACTGGGCTTGTCGCTGTATTGACAGTAAGTTATGCGCTCTCTCTATGTCGTATCAGTCGATCTAACGGCGAATGTATCAGCTAGTCATTGGATCTCGCTCGTTTTTAGACGCGGACCGGCTCGCAAAAGACCATCCATTTCGCAGCACTCCGCTTTTCCAAAGCTGTAAGAAGCTCCTCCGATATTGTGCCGACCTTTACTGACCACGTTTTTAACAGATAGCATTCAAAAAGCCATCGCAACAAATATTCTCGACGCTTTCAAGGTCTCTCTCCCGTGTCGCGAGATCTGCACGACTCTGGCAGTCACAGCCACCATCACTCTAAACCTTTGGCGGGGTATGATCGATAGTCACAGTTCGTGTCTCCTTCTGTTATATTAACCAAGCCGCTAATACGGGTTGCGTGTAGGATGCTTCTTCTCTAAACCGAAATCCCCATACATCTACCAGCGACGAACTCTTCAAGTCATTGTGGGCTTCACAGTTGACAAAGACTGTTTATCGTCATTCACCAAACCTTAGCGCCGCATCAATCTTCGGGCGCCTATCATTTCTTGGCATCACTAACCGACATTGTCATTGAGCAAGCACCTGGCAGACCCACTCCTTTTCGAGCAACCCAACGGCCGCCCTCGTTCTGTGCGCCTACGAACGTCTTCATTACCACCGTTCATACGTTCAAGCTCGATGCCGCACGACACCCCTCAGAGCCCTCATTCCTCACTTCTGTGCACCTTTTCCATTATTCATCCTCAACTTCTTTACCCCTTCCCGCGTTACCTTTTCCAGATTTCTCTATTCAAATTTCGTGTTACCACTTCCCTCATACTTATCATCCGAATTGTTGTCGAACACCCGCAGATACATCGTGCAATGATGATTTGGCTATTCAAACATTCTCCTTTGAAAATGCACATGCCCAGTGGGTTGAAATCATGGTGGTCCATGCAACGTTCATGGGTGAAAGTGATGAGCAGGTACGTTCGTTTGTGCTATGACGTCGACCTGATCTTCTGTGTACTATTATTAGTTCTATTGGACGTGACGTCATAGACAATACTCACCTTCTCGCGCTCAGCGGAACGGCAGATCAACAATCATGCACCTGCACCACAACAACGAAGAGAACAGCGAAGCAGCACGAGACGCCGCTGCAATTCTTATTCAGCGGCTTTGGCGTAACAACAGGAAGAACATCGCCAGAGAAGAGCATCTGGATGCAGAGGTCCGCTGGCGGGATACCACAACCCACGCCAGGCTCAAGGTTCGTCATATCCTTTGGCAAGCCCCAAGGCACCAGTTACATTCAGTTATTATGTATAGGCTAACGTGTTCTCTTTGCTTCTTCATGGCGCTTCATTTGTCTTCGCTAGGTGAGCCGAGACGCAGCTCTCAATGGCGAGAACACTCCAAAGCAGCGCTGGCAACGCGCGGCTCTCTTCGCGGCACAGTTGCAGGACAAGAATGTCATGCTCAAGGAGGAGGGGGTGGATACAGATGCAGAGGAGAAGTATCTGGAGACGCAGCATTGGCTGGAGCTTATTGACGGGTACGTTAAAGTGTAGCCCCTGTCTGGTGTTGATGCATTGTACTGATGGAAGGATTGACAGAAAACATCGATATGGCTCAAACTGTTGAGTGTTCCCATTGCATATGGTGGGATATTGACGCTAATTACTTGACATGCTATCAGTGAAGGTACGGAGAGCGCTCGAGGCCGTGTGGATGCTGCAACTGACTGGAAGATCTTCAGTACTACCACAAGCGGTGGCAAGAGGAAGATACGACGGACAATTTTTTCAAGTGGTGAGTCTCGTCCCTGTTGTTTGCTCTGGGTCTCACACCAGTTTTTGTGCATCCATCGCATGTTCAGGCTGGATTATGGCGCAGGAAAGGATCTATCGTTGGATGACTGTCCGCGGGAGACTTTAGAGAAAGAGGTTCGGTGCATGCTTGTGCTCCGCTCTGAGATCGTGCTGCTAACACCCCTTGAAATAGCGAATAATGTGAGAATGATTGCTTAATGTCTGTCAAGCTTCGCCAATCTCTGAATCATCTGTTCCACGTAAAGATATCTATCTGCAGAGCAACGTAAGCCCTTACCACAAAATAGTCGCCCAATTCATGCCCCCCCCCTCTAACATGTGTGCTTCCACCACTCAAGGATTGAATTACCTTGTCAAAATCAACAAGGAAGGGAAGCTCTATTGGGCCAAGAATAACCAGCTTGTTGATACCTCTGCGGGTGACTGGAAAGACGCTGGCGACGGCGGTGGCATTGTCCCTGAGTCTATTCCAAGTCATGAGCCCATCCGCCTCAAGAAGGACACCACGTCGACGAACGCTAAAGCAGAAGTTCCTTTTGAAGGTCGACGCCCTCGGTCGGGATCCGGAGCCTCATCGGTCAGTTCCATTCTTTCGGCGATGCAGGAGAACGAGGCAACGCATTATGCTGGGCCACCGAAGGGCAAATACCGGTGGTCGAGGTATTTGAGGCGCCATTTTACGCCCCGTGGCGTTATGCAGCGGCTATTGAGGAAGACGGTGCAGAGGAATACATGGATTTATGTGTCGGTGAGTGCGATACTTAATTCTCCTTGCATGACGCAGATGATTAAATCTCTGTCAGGATAAAAATTGTGAGCTTTTCACATTGGCTTAATAGATCATGAACTAAGGATTTGTATCTAGTCAACATATTCGTCGGAATAAAGGAGACTGGAGCATTTCAACACTCCTCGTTCACCGCAGGCGGTATTGTCACCTCCGCTGGGTTGATTTCAGTGAAGCAAGGTACCATCTATACCCTCTCGCCGCTCTCTGGTCATTACAGAACGTCCACCAATGTATGTTCTTCGGTATCTATATTGAGTATACAATGCCATTGACAGTTTTTGTCCCTCAAACAGCACTTCCACAAGTTCATCGACGTCATGACTGAGCGCGGCGTAGACATGCACAAAGTCAGGATAAGCAAAGCGGAGGCGGCATTGTGGGGGTGAGTACCTCTCTTCTGTGTGTCCAGAATCACCATTCTGACAGTCTTTCTGCAAAAGCATCGAGCACATCGGGAAGTTCAAGAAAGCACAAGCAAACGTCGTCTCGAAGGGCAAAGAGAAGATTGCGGAGGTTCCGCACCAAATCAAAGAGGCGTTCTCCTCATCCAAGGAACCAGGAGGGAGTCAGAATGACGAAGAGACCAAGCGGTGGAAGGCGGAAGTTCTACATGGCCGACAGAAGAAGAGTGAACCGTCGCCGTCAGGGTCGCGAGAAACCGCATCAGAGCAGGGATCGGAAAAACTAGCCCAGTCCGAGGGGAAAGTCGATAACGGCCTAACACAACCTCCAACCCACTCGTCTGGTGCAATCTCCGATGGGCAGAAAAGTAATGGGGCATCATGTACCGTTGACGAGAGCGCAGATGCTGGACAAGACAGTGATCCAGTTGTTCCGCCGCCAGTTAGGGAGGGGTCGACAAGTAAAGCAATCGATAAAGTGGGTACTTGATTTTTCACTCCGCCGTGCGCTAGGGGGCAGTGACCTGGGTCGTCGTTCTCGCTTTTTCTTGTGTTGGTTTTTCTTCGTATCTTGATGATTATACATCCTGGACTCCTGTTCCTTCTCGTCATTTCTTCTTGATCTTCCTCTTTCGTATCTTTCGTGGCTGGCATCCTGTATGATACCCGTTGGTTATATTCCTTATACCGTGGTCATTGTGGAAAGGGAGACGCGAACACATTTGTCTAATATTATACCCTTTACGGTGCCCGATCCCAGCGACTGTCGAAGTCGGAGATGCCCACTGGCAACGCTGCCTATGGCAACAATAATTCAGATAAGCGCCGAAGATTAGTGTTGTGTTTATGAAACGTACCTTCTCGTCGTAGTCGTTCCATTCCTTGTCAACGAGGTCAACTTCGTCGAATTTGGTGCCAGTGGAACCTTCGCACTTCCAGATTCCCTATTTAGTTTATAGAAGTCGTCAGATCACTGTGGGTAGATGTAACAGATTGTTGAACGCACTCTGGGATCGAAACCGACAAACTCCAGACCACGGCATTCAATGATGAGCAGTGGCGCGAACTGGGCATTCTCAGCGGCATAGGGTGTGATGGCGGTGCTTTCAAATTTGGCCGAGCTCTCGCGTTTACCTGGGCGAGGAAATGGTCAGTCAATGTGAAAAGGGAAGAAGAGATGCGGCCACTGGAAGTAAAGGAGAGAATGTAACGTACACAAACCGCAGCGCCAGACAAAATGGGCAGTGCTTCCCTTGCCACCTTTGACCTCCTTCTCCTCCTACCGTTGAATTTGTTGAGCGCGTTTCTCGTGGTGCGGTACTTTGTGGCTTACGATGCGATTCAGGCTAACGAATTTGGGATGAACCTCATTGCAGCTGTTGCATTTGACCTTGAAATTGCGTGAAAATCATCAGATTGGCCGGGGAAAAGGCAAAGAAACACAAACCTCGAAGAAGAACTCGAATTCTTTGCCGGCGGGCTCGAGGTTGGTGATGTTCTCGAGCTCGGCTTTTATTGACAGTTGAAGGCGCTGAGCTAGTTTTGAGTTGACAGAAGGCACGATGAGGGGTGTATGAAACGTACGACCATGGTGCTGCGATGGTTGGGAACAAGAGAAGAGATTAATTAGACCGGGCCGGAGGGGCGGAGGGTGTTTGGTGGTGTCTGGCAGAGGCCTCAGAAAGTCGAGTTCGCGTCGGGACAGCACCCAAAATATTTGACAAGTCCAGTTCTCTGCTAGTAGCTATGCCGCCCTCCTCCCTTGCCCGATGTCTGCGTGTTGCCAGTACCATCCAACCTTCTGCCCTCCTCCGTGCGGCGCCTAGCGCCACTACTAGGCCCTTCTCCACCACGCCCTCCGTTCACCGCCGTGTCCGCATCGCAGAAGACATGAGTCGGAGGACCCGCCCCGTTCTTGAGGACGACATGGACGAGCTCTGGGAGCAGCTCGAAGAATCCCCGGAAGTTGATGACGCGCCCTCTTCTGGACACTTGATTCTCCAACAGCAGCGCTTGCTGCTAGACTACCTCCGCTTGATTGAGCACGAGATGCCCAAACTCGTTGGTATGTCTCTTCGCCTTTAAGTATATCTGGCGCGCACGCAATGCTAATACGCGGCATTTTGAAGCGTTCCGCAAGGAGTTTGTCCCTCCAACTCCCGAGACGCCGTTAATTGTGCGCTCCGTGCACTACCAAGGAGAGAATCACCCCGTCACGAGGAAGCGCGTCATGACCGTGGCTGTCGACCACCTCCCGCTCAAGGGTGAGGCTGCTGTACACAAATTCAAGCTACTGGCAGGGCCACGCTGGACTCCCGAGCCGCCCAAGGACGCTGGTGTCAGCAGGATGGAGGAGTGGGGGAATGGATACATTAAGATTTCGATGGAGGACTTCCCAGAGGCAGAGAAGAACTTGAAGTGGGCTAGCGACACGCTTGACAAGCTCGTCGCAGAGGCAAATGTGCGTAGTGGGAATTGTGTTATGCCGTTCCTAACTGACTTGTCTTCCTTCGCCAGAATACGCCTGAGGAGTACTCCGCTGTTCCCGTTGACTTGCGCCACGTTATTAGGAAGGCACAAAAGAAGAAGAAAGGAGATCATCTTGGCAGTCGTGTATTCCTCCGGCCCTCGATTAGGGACTTCCCAGAGGAATGGCTACCAAAAAAGCCATCTCCTCCTGCGGCTACTGTATGACTGTCCAATTAATCTTATAATTATCAGGCCTTCCCCAGACCCCGAAATATAGTTCTGAGAGCAAGCGATTGTTTCCAGTGGCGAGCTTGGAGCCAACATCATGTTCACGCTTATGTCACTTTTGGTGAGTGGCCTCATTGAGAAGTGATCAATGTTACATAGTCACCTTTGCCACCTTCACCACGACCCCACTTTGTCAAGCCCTGTATGGCCCCATCACTATTGAAAGCTCAAGCGTTGCTTGCATGAACTGACATATCTTTCTTTGTCTACTAATCACACCGGGCCGCTTCAAAATTTAATCATGAAGGGGTGGGCCACTTTGTTCGGCGCCTTCTGCGCTTGACAAAGCGACGCTTTTGCATATAGAAAGCCCAACATGATTAGGGCAATCCTCAAGCGTTCGCTCTCTACACCTTGACGGCGTAGTCCCAGTCTCTTATATTCAGGATTTTCTTTTCGTTCCAACCTCACAGTCCTTCCCCTGGCCCGGCTCTTCCACACCTTGCAATGCCATCAATCATGCACTCCCCGACCTCCGTCAGTCATCACCGCCAATCAACTTCCTCGCCGACTTCCCTGGAGGAATCGACTGAGGTCGCCCACGCTCTTTACCATCACCCCAATGATGCCCAGTCCCAACCAGCGAATCCTCCTTTTGATGTTGTTAACCTCCTTCAGCCCCGCGACGAAGCCCAGAGGGTCCTTTGGGAGGACGAAGCAAATAAACGGGCCACCGGACGACATGAACTGCAGCCTCGGAGCGACCATTGGGCAACCAAAGGATGGACAATCTACAACGCTCACGGCCGGCAAGGTTCGTCATGGAGGAAGAGGGAGGAGGAGCCAAAAACCCCTGTCCAAAAGTCAAAGCAGCCCGCTTTACCTTCGGCGCGCGCCGATGTCCGCCCGTACAGGACATTCTTCACTATACCCGACCAGGCAGAGGCAGACACCGGAAAGAGTTTGCACGTTGGTGTATCCGAAGCTCTCGTCGAGGCCATGCAGACAAGGTATTCGTCGCCAAGCTCTGCCGTCGACCTTGCAGTTAGCCCATGTCCCTCAAGAACGCCGTCGCTCACCTACTCGGATGGGTCCGACTCCGGCGAAGAGGACATGCCGTCAATCGACCTCGACCACTTGCATGGCTCGCCATTGAGTGGCAATGACGATTGCCTCATCATGGACTATGAAAGCTCGTCCAGCGCCTACTACTACGGGGAAGTCAATCAGTACCCACCGCAACCCATCCAGACTATCGAAGCAGAGATTGCGAACCTCAACGCAGTGTTTCGAGCCAAGCAAGAAGATATGGACGTCGTGCAAAAGGCGGACCTGCTCTTCATGGAGTTTATCAACATCGACAGCTGTACGGACGTACCAATGGACTATTAGACTAATTTGTTTCGGGATCAAGGAGATCACATTATTCATTACACTTTCATTTGCCTTTGCCTACTAGACGCACATCACCTAGTTGTACTTATACCTAATTCGTAATTCTGCATGTTGTATAGATTTCCTATTCTTGCTTGGAACACGCGGCGCGATGCCTGCTACACTGCGCCTGCATGCTGGGGAGGAACATCCCTCTCCATGGAACGACGTTCTTCATTTCACTGGGTAGGTGGCTCAAGTGAGTCGGGACTCGGTAGTCATGGCTGATGGGACTCATCAGGGCCTGTTGTTGCCTAAACCCAAATTGGAGAAGAAAGCCAAACAAAGGCAACATCGACCGACTTCTTTCCTCCCAGACTCCCCCGTTCAAGTCAACTTAAAAGTAATTTTCTCTATTCTCTCCTCTATACCCTCCCTCACCTCCTCCTTTTTCCGTAGATGGCTGACTCCTACACCTCCTCCCGCAACGGCGACGTAAGCCCCAATGGCGGTCCCACCAATGCCTCCAGCCCCTCGCTCGTGCCAACAACGCAGACTGGCGCCCTTTCTTCCGTCATTCGCAAAAAGCTCATGGGCTACGTCGGTTTTGCCAACCTCCCCAACCAGGTGCACAGGAAGAGCGTGAGGAAGGGCTTCCAGTTCACCGCTATGGTCGTCGGTCAGTCCCTGTTTGCTCGCTCACGACGTGCGACGTGTCTCTTACCCCGCAGTTGCACACAGGCGAGTCTGGCCTCGGAAAGTCCACGCTCATCAATACTCTTTTCAACACCTCTCTGTACCCACCCAAGGAGCCGATTTCCCCCGCGGCAGAGCGGTCGAAGACCGTCGCCATTGAGAGCATCGGCGCAGGTTACTATTTTTATCCCCTATTTGCCTCCACCTCTCGCTGATTCGCTTCCTTTACGTGTAGATATCGAGGAGAACGGAGTCCGCCTTCACTTAACCGTCGTTGATACGCCTGGTTTCGGTGATTTTGTAAACAACGATGATAGGTAAGCTTCCATGCGTGGCGTTCCTTCTACGCGTCTTTTCCTGACGCAACCATCAAAATTCAGCTGGAAGCCCATTGTTGAGAACATTGAGTCTCGTTTCGACTCGTATCTCGAGCAGGAGAACCGCGTCAACAGGATGAAAATCGTTGACAACCGCGTTCATGCTTGCCTGTATTTCATCCAGCCCACTGGACACTCGTGAGACTTTTTTCCGGACTTGAGTCTATACCTTTAATGGTTCTAAATGATACCCTTAGCCTCAAGCAACTCGATATTGAGTTTATGCGCAGGCTTCATACCAAAGTCAATCTCATCCCAATTATTGCGAAATCCGACACCATGACCGACGAGGAGGTGATGGAGTTCAAGCAACGCGTGCGTTCAATACGCCCCTGTCTGTCTATCGGCTAATATTTTACTAACTTGCGTGTGTAGATTCTTGCCGACATTGAGCACCACAACATTCACATCTTCCAAGCTCCCACCTATGACAACGAAGATGAGGAGACTATTGCTGAGGCGGAGGAAATTGCTAGCAAGATTCCTTTCGCTGTTGTTGGTTCCGACACAGTCGTCGTCACTCCTGATGGTCGCCAGGTCCGCGGACGTGCGTACCCCTGGGGTGTTGTAGAGGTTGACAACGAGGAGCATTGCGACTTTGTTAAGCTTCGCCAGATGCTTGTCCGCACATACATGGAGGAGCTGCGCGAATACACCAACGACTACCTCTATGAGAACTGGCGAACAGAGAAGCTTCTCAGCATGGGTGTCGCTCAGGACTCTTCGGTGTTCAAGGAGATCAAGTATGCCTCGAGTTCACCTTATTGTTATCATCTCACTGATGATCATCGTTTCACAGCCCTGCTGCCAGGCTACAGGAGGAACGCGTGCTTCACGAAGCCAAGCTTGCGAAGATGGAGGCTGAGATGAAGATGGTCTTCCAGCAAAAGGTTCAGGAGAAGGAAGCTAAGCTCAAGCAGTCAGAAGAGGAGCTGTACGCCCGCCATAAGGAGATGAAGGATGCGTTGGAGAAGCAGCGTCTTGATCTCGAGGACAAGAAGAGGAAGATCGAGAGCGGTCGCCCATTGACGCCCGAGAAGAGTTCCGTGCGTACCATCTTGCGTCAGTCAACGCGTAATAGGTCCTGACGTGACTCGCTCCTCTAGACCACCAGGAAGAAGGGCTTCTTGCGCAACACATAAATATGAGCGTCCGTCTGAGCATGAGGGGGGGAGGATATTCAGCGCCGCTAATTCTCGTGTGATCTTTTAATATGACTCTCCCTGTCGTCATCGATTTATATCCCTTCGACCTTTTTCTGTACACCGGCTCCTTAGGTTACTTCCCACCTACTCATCATCTTGATTCTTGCGAACACTTGTCACACTCCTTTTACTGGATATCCCCTACTGCTCCATCACGTTTAGTACATTCCCTCTGTTTCTTCTCATTCTCTATGCGGAATTATTCGTCTGTAGCGGTCCTCTTTGACGATTTGACAATATACCATGGTCCCGCTTTCATGTAATATCTGAGCAGGTCTTTGAGTAACCTTTGAGGCGGATTTCCGGGTGATATGCCGCTTGTCAACAAAGACAAACGAGATTACATTTCATCATTATCTCTTGGACGTGCGATTTCAACATCTGCTTCCACCTCCTCCTCCACATTCCCGATCTGAATACTAATCTGGCATGGCCAACATAGCCGGTGTACTAGCAGCTCTCGAAGTATTCAGCGGTGCGCCAGACAAGGCATCATTGGAAGGAGCAAATACCTGGCTCCAGGACTTCCAGCATTCTGTAAATTGTCTTTCGCCTGTGGCCAATCTCCCGACCAACAACTCTGACCGTGCCCAACGCTCCTTGTCCTAGCCTGAAGCATGGTCGGCATGCAACGTCCTCCTTCTTACACCTGAAGCACCGCTTCCAGCAAAGCTTTTCGCTGCACAGACGTTCCGCACAAAGGTGTGTGGCATTTTAGCGCTCTTGTTTGCAATCGGCTACAACACTGATTATCTTGATCAAACGACCAGGTAATATACGACCTCCACCAAGTCGACCCACAGAACCTCCTCCCGTTGCGGGACACGCTCCTGGCGGCCCTTCAGGCGTACACTACTACCGGTCCTCGTAACATCATCAGGCAGTTATGCCTTGCGGTTTCCGGGTTTATGCTTCAAGTACCTTCGTGGGATAAGCCGGTGCAGACGATGATTGACACTTTTGGGAGGAGTGCAGCGACAGTACCTACGTTACTGGAGTTCTTGACACTTCTTCCTGAAGAGATCGCGGGCAACACCAGGATACCTGTCACTGTGAGCTCCATGTCTGTGCCTTCTCCTCCTCCATCTTAAACCCCCTCTAGGATCAAGAGTTCCGAGAAAGATCTACAGACATCCTCACCAACAATGCTACGAAAGTTTTGGAGCTTCTGACGATGTACATCAATGCCTCTGGTGAGTACATGATATCACTGGCTCTCCCTTGGCAAATCTGACATTTGCAAAGGTGTTACGCCGGCAGTTCAAGCCCAGGTCTTCGAATGCTTGTATAGCTGGCTTGTTGCTGGCGAAATAGCTGTCTCCGACTTCGCCGAAACCCCTCTGTTCACATATGCCTTTGAGGCTCTTGCATCGGAAACCCTTTTCGATGCAGCAGTCGACGTGATTTGCCAGATGATCCACGAGACACAAGAGATCGAGGACAACATGGTGTCTATCCAACTGATCGTTCCTCGAGTCATCGCACTCCGAAGTGCCATTGCAAAAGAGCGGGAGGATCCCGAGAAGATCAAGGGCTATGCCCGCATTTTTTCAGAAGCCGGAGAAACCTACCGCTCGTTGGTGATTCAGCATACAGAGTCATTCTTCCCTCTCGTCGAGGCCATTGGCGAATGTTCTGCGTACCCCGACCTGGACATCGTACCCATCACTTTCCCCTTCTGGATGCGCCTCGCTCAGATCCTCGGAAAGAAAGCAGAGGTGCCGCCACTGTTTGTGGATGCGTACAAGGCGCTCATGAGTGTCATCATCACCCACTTGCATTTCCCTGCGGACTTGTCTACGCTCACAGGACAGGAAGCGGACAACTTCCGGTCGTTCAGGCATGTAATGGGAGACACTCTCAAAGATTGCTGCTTTGTTCTGCGAACAGAAACGTGCCTGATGGCTGCACACCAGTTGATCAGCAACGCCCTGGCTCATGGTACGGAGGTGTCATGGCAAGAAATTGAAGCGCCTCTTTTCGCGATGAGGTCAATGGGCGCAGAGGTTGACCCTGAAGACAATGTCGTTGTTCCTAAAATCATCGCCCTCATTCCGGCCTTGCCTAATCATCCTCGTGTGCGCTACGCTGCACTACTAATCATCGCTCGTTACTCCGAATGGGTCGCCAATCATCCCTCGTACATCCAGCCGCAACTTGCGTATATTGCTGCTGGCTTCGAAGACACTGATGGAGAAGTTTCTGCTGCGGCTGGTCAAGCTCTCAAATATGTCTGCCAGGATTGTAGACAGGTATTTATTACACGATTCCTCACCTTTTCATTCAGCTTATCTTCTTTCTATCAGCATCTGACGGATTTCTTGCCAACCCTCCACAGCTTCCTGACAACTACTGGGACCAAGCTGATCCAAGACGATAAGCGCCAGGTGTATGAAGCCATCGGACATGTCATCTCAGCAATGCCTATGAACGCCGCCGCGGACGCTCTCAAAACCTTTTCCTTAGACATTCTCGCGCAAGTGCACACACTGGCATCTAAATCAGTCCCACCGACGAAAACTGAGATTGAAACTGTTGGAGGTAAGTCCCTACAAGTCAGAGAGATCGTCAGCATTCTCAAATTCGTCGATTAGATGGTCTTGAAAACCTGGAAGTCATGTTGACTGTCGTCCAGTCATGGGGTGAAGAGCTTCCTCCCTCCTGCCAAAGTACTTGCCAGGAGACATGGGCCATCTTCGATGCTCTCCTTGCGAATTATGGTCTAAACTACGACCTGTCGGAGCGAGCAACGCGCGTTTTGCGCCGTGGCCTCGACATATTCAGCAATTCAGCCTTGACGGTGGCACCGTCAGTGGTTCATAGGATGTCCCTGGCTTTCGAGGCGACAGGATTTCCTAGCTTCCTGTGGGTCACTGGCAAGGTCATGAGCCGGTTCTCAAATGAGACCGATCCCGCTTTGAAAAGTGCTATCAAAGAAATCTTGGAACGCAGCACAGCCAAAGTCGCTTCGTTGTTGCACGTTAAGAGCCCTGGCGAAATTCCAGACGGTACGTCATCCTTGTTCCCATATTTATCATCAAACTTAGGGGTTGACCACGATCCAGTTCTGGAGGACTATATCCAGGTGTTGCTCCTATACTTCAACCTATTCCCAGAAATTCTATTTGGATCTTCCGCATTCTCGTTGGCTTTCCGCTGTGCTATGATGGGTCTTACTGTTATACACTCGGACATCGTCTTCGCAACTCTGGACCTGTTCAGGGGAATCCTCACCCACGATTGCCTGGAAAGTAGGACTACCACTACACCGGCGAAATATGCTCCATGGGCTGCAGCGATCCATGATGCAATGAACAAGGAAGGTCAACAGTTTGTAGCTTACATTCTCAATGGTTTTGTTAGCGATTTCCCCGAGGATGGTGCATCCACTGTCGTTTCAATTTTCAGGGCGCTCGGTTCGGGATGGTCTCAACAGCTGTTGGTGTGGCTTCCTCCTATCCTGGAGCGGCTCCCTGCTGCAAGCATTCCTAACGAATCAAAGGCAAAGTTCTTGCAAGATGTTACTACGTAAGTCTAGCTATAATATTACTTGTGGAATGTAATTGACCCTTCTGCAGTACCATCAACTCGCGACAATTCGACAGGATCAAGTCGGCTGTTCTTGCGTTCGACCGTGCTTCGCGGAAGGCTCGCGACAGGAGAAGGACTCAGATATAGTTTGGGGCATCAGTGGATTTGTTCATGTAGCAGGCATCCTGGTCGTCTATTCATGATGATATCCCTTGAAGTTGTTGTGCTGTAATGGAAAAGTAGATAGTAAGTACTTATATTGCATTTCATTTCCTATCGATACGGGCCATGAAGTGGGTAGCAAGAGCATTCTACCTCAGGCTGCCTATGTGCGTCAAAGAATGTGACTTGTTGCTGCCTGCCGGTTATCAATGAGCCCAAAGTAACTTTAAGCGCTCGTCTATTGAGAGCTGAGCAGCTCCGGGAGCCGGTAATACCGAGGTCCGGCACATGTAGACCTCTGAAAGTAACAAGCGACAACAACATCTGCTCGGTGTCCAGCAACATCTTTGGGCCGTCCTAGCCCGTCACGTACAATATACCGCCCGTTAGAGCTTGACCACCATGTTTCGCAATGCCGGCCAATCGTTAGTTGGAACCGGTGAGCCCCTCACCGCGCACCTCTGTGAATTTCGCTGACCCGCACCTACCCAGTCGGACGCAGGACGTTCTCGCAATCCGCTGCACGCCAGAGCTATGACGATACCATTCGCAACCTCCTCATCCACAAGGATACCAGAGTTCTATGTCAGGGGCTTACTGGAAAGACGGTGCGGGGCGCCACTGCGATCCATGTCTCTATCCGTGCTGACGGGCCATTTTTTCTCTGCATTTAGGGAACATTCCATGTAAGGGAAGCTCTGGCATACGGCACGAACATGGTCGGAGGCGTCCACCCCAAGAAGGCTGGCCAGACACATCTCGGACTACCCATTTTCGGCAGCGTGCGCGAGGTGCGTTTTGTGCCCTGACGTGTTGGTGGCGAAGGTTGAACCCGTTGATAGGCAGTTGCTGCCACGAAACCAGACGCTACCATCCTCTACGTGCCCCCACCGACAGCCGCTGACGCCATCATTGAAGCTATCGAGAACGAGATTGGCCTCATTGTTTGCGTTACTGAAGGCATCCCCCAGTCCGATGAGATTCGCGTGCGTATTCATGGGTTTTTCATGCGCGGATAATGGTCGTGATCAAATTTTTCGTCTACAGGTCATGAACGCTCTCAAGAGTCAGTCAAAATCGCGCCTTGTTGGGCCCAATTGCCCCGGAGGTGAGCATTACCTCTTATTTGGATGTTGAAAGGATCTGATAAAGTATTTGGACCTCAGTAATCAACCCCCTCGGATGCAAAATGGGTATCATGCCTGGCCACATCCATAAGCCCGGAAAGATTGGTGCGTGTTTTCGCATCGAGTGTAGCCGAAGTTTTGATTGACAAGGTAATCTTTAGGTATCGTTTCGCGCTCCGGAACCCTGACCTACGAAGCCGTCGCGCAGACCACTGGTGTTGGTCTCGGACAGTCGGTTTGCGTCGGAATCGGAGGAGACCCATTCCCCGGCACTCAGCACATCGACGTCATCAAAATGTTCCTTGAAGACCCTAACACAGAAGGTTGGTTGTGACTATATATAGCAATTGGGAGGCTTTGTTCTGATGTTTTTTCTCTCGATAGGTATCGTCCTCATTGGTGAGATTGGTGGCTCAATGGAGGAAGAGGCCGCCGCGTACCTCGAGCAGTATAACAAGACCCGGGCTAACCCCAAGCCCGTTATTGGCTTCATTGCTGGACGTACTGCGCCTCCTGGCCGTCGTATGGGACATGCTGGTGCCATTATTTCTGGAGGCAAAGGTAAAAATATGGCGTCTATTCCGGTTAATTGCCACATTCTGACCGTAGTTCCAGGTGCTGCTTCTGACAAGGTTGCTGCTCTTGAGAAGGCCGGTGTTATTGTCACCAACAGTCCCGCTAAGATTGGCGCAGAAATGTTGAAGGTGAATATATCTTCTTGCATTCTGAATGGATCGTTCGCTCATGAAATTCCCAGGCAATGGTCGCTGCTGGATTGGCTTGAAGGGACGATGTGTAGATATTTTTAGTCGATGGTTATAGCTTACATAATACCTAGCCTGGAGGCTCGATTTATCTTTTGAACTACTCACTGCGAGTGCAAACCTCACCACAGCCAGACAAGACGGCTCCTTGGCTCCTGTGCAATGTCGAACCCGCAGCCGTCCTCTGACTTTCACAATGCTGCCAACTATCTCTCATCCGCATCTTCTCTTGCCAAAGTATCCACCACGATCAAGCTCGAGGTCTATCATCTCTCGTCTGCTGTACACCTTTCCCATCCCTGATACATCGAACAGCTGTATGGCCTGTTCAAATACCTGACCTCATCTCGGGCACCATCAACGTCACGGCCGTCCATCTTCGACATGACGGGGCGTGCCAAATGGGACGCGTGGGCCGGGGCTGGGAAGAAGTACGAGAGCGCATATGATGTCGAGCAAAGATACCTAGAGATTGCGAAGAGCTTAGGCTGGACAGGGGAGACTGTGATTCAGGACGTCGCACAACCACCACCGAAACCTCAAGCAGCATCGGGGTCGTCGACTGCTGATGAGGATGGGATATGGGATTCGGATAGCCAGGGCAGCAGCAGCAGCTCCGGCGGTGGAGCCGGGATGGGCGTTCATGTTAGCAGCATGGAGGCGCCAACTGACACGCATGATTTGACTTTACATGGGCTTGCGCTGGCGAATGATACCACCGGAATATCCACGCTGCTTCGCGAACACCCAGAGACTGATTTGAACGCGCGGGACGAGTTTGTGCGTCATTGTGATCTTGTGCGGTTACTGAGGAGCGTGCTAAATGCAGGTAACTTGTTCATGCAGGGCTACGCGCCAATACACCTCGCGTGCGATAGAGGGAATGCTCAAGTTGTGAAGTTGTTGTTGGAGCGTGGCGCAGACTCAAGTATCAAGGTGCGCAGAGATTGTAGGCACTAGAATTCTGTGAAACTTACAAATGGGATGTTGTAGGATCCCGACGACCTATCTCCGCTGGAATTGTCCAAGGAAGCGGGTCATGTAGAGATTGTAAAGCTTCTTGAATCTAGTTCATGATTATCACCATCTGTAGTGGATATACTGGAGCGAAAAGGGGAGAATAATAAATTGAAGTTAGGCAACAATAACCGAGGAAGGCGCGCGGAGATGGTGATTGGACGCGCCATGCGAGGTTGTACAGGGACGCAGTATCGACAGCAAAAGACGTTGATATTTGCGGTAGTGGTGAGCGTAGTAAGGGAGCATTGGCGGGTCATACAAAGCGGAAGGTTGGTCGAGATGCGCTGACGTTCCGTTATGACGACGATTTGGCTGTGGGTTGGGCTGTGGATTTGCTTTTGGTGTTGACTTTGGCTTTGGCATGCGCAGCAATAGCATCAGCCACTGGAGTCTTGGTCTCGGGCGTTGATACCTCCACTGTCGGGTGCTTCGGTACAGTAGCCTTGGAGGCGTATGGTGAGCCAGGAGTCAATATGCCACCCTATTGAGTGTATCGTTTAGTGAGAACGAGTGGACAAAGTTCAGGTAACTCACGCGTTCCAACATCTTCACAACCCTCTCGCTGGGCTCAGCGCCTACGCTCAGCCAGTAACGTATCCTGTCCACACTCCACCGCACCATTCGCACCCCGTTCATGTCGCGGTCGTGGGGGTCGTAGATGCCCAACAGCTCCTTGGGTTTGGCGTTCCGTCGCTGGGTGTTGTTGATAGCGACAATGTGGAAGATCTTTCTGTGTTTTGGGCCATGCATGGCCAGGCGTAGACGGACGGGCATGGTGACGGAGGATGGGAGGAGGAGACCGCTGCCGACGCTGTTGGCTTCCCCGAAAATTAGGGACACGTGACAGCAGCGCGCTTATGGACGCCGTTCCAGCTTAGCAAGGCGCTCGTATCTCTTCCTTGTACCACCACCTGCTGACCTGCTGCAGAGCAGAAGAACACTTTCATTCCACTAGTTCACGCCTCACTGGAAATGGCCACAACAGCAAACCCTCTCGCTGGCCCTGGCCCGTTGCGGGATGTCATTAATCCCCTCTTTCACCAGAACAACTTTCCGGCAGAGAACTATATCAAAACAGATCTGAATTTGAAGCTGGACAAAGGTGCGTAGTTGCGATAAAGTTGTACAACCCGTGTATTGAGTATCCTTCTCGTTTTCAGATGACCAGATATGCCGGTTAGCTCTAACACCGGCAGGCTGCCCACTCGGTCCAACACATTGTCCTTTGCGACACACAACGCCTTCCTCGCAGAACTTCCAAGCACCGCGAGTGCTTCCAACGCATCCGCGTGAACGAGAACGTCTCTCTACTGTCTGCAAGCACTGGCTGAGAGGCCTATGTAAGAAGGGGGATGCCTGCGAGTTCCTGCACGAGTACAACCTGCGGCGGATGCCTGAGTGCTGGTGGTTCGCCAAGTACGGGTATTGCTCAGCTGGCGACGAGTGTCTGTATGCACACCCGAAGGAGCGCAAGGTGGAATGTCCCGACTATAATCGCGGATTCTGCAAGCTGGGTGAGTCATTTTGGTTGTATAATACCGACTGCTTTTGCTGACAAAACGCTATAGGACCTACGTGCCCACGGAAACACATCCGCAAAGTTGCCTGCCAGTCGTATCTGACAGGCTTTTGTCCACTAGGACCCGACTGCCCGCGTGGACAGTGAGTGTTTCGTCTGCCTTTCACTATTTCTGACGGACTAATGTGGTGTATAGCCCCAAACCAAATATTCCTCCACCGAAAGCCTACGAACCCCCAGAACCTCCCTCTGCAAAAGATTTGGGCCCGCCCCCACCAGGATACGGTCGGTATGCGGACTTTGAGCGCACCGGAGGAGGAGGTCCTGTTGGCCCCGGACCTGGTGCTGCTATGCTCAATGGACCGCCACGGCGAAACCTGGATGAAGTCCTTTGTTTCAAGGTACGTGTTTCCCGCCCATAAGTGTGATCAATTGTCACTGATTTTTCTTAATCCAGTGCGGAGAGAAGGGCCATTATGCAAATCATTGTCGAAACCGCAATGTGCCAGGCAACAGAGGTGGCAGCGAGAGGATTAAGCGGTTTGGGGAGTGATTTTATTTTACGTTTGGTTGTGATAGGCTTTTACTTGCTTCTTTTGTATTTCTTCTGCTTGTAATTCATATTTTGGTAGTCTTGCGAGACCAACTGTTCAGTGCTTAGTATCGATCTGTCTTCCAAGAAGTAGCAGGCGATCAAGTTTATTATACGTATCCAGTAGACGTTACCAGAAACATCGTAAAGCGTCGTTATTATCAATCGTAACTCGTGATGGATATACAACATATGGATGAGTATAGGACAGATGTTAAGTGTGACCAGATAGAGATGTGGTAAATTACTAGCCCTGGGTGAGTTTAGCGAAGACGAAGGGCGAACTGTGTTGATAAAACTAGAGGTACATAGCGAAGGAGGATGCTCCGTTCCAAAATCAATATCAAAGAATGACAAAACAATAAAGGTCGAAATCATAGTGCTGAAACTAGCTGGTTAAGCTGGTTCATGAACAGAGTGAGCATTGCCCGGTCGTTTTGTACATCGTCAAGTTCCACCTGACAGGCGTCGCGTACCGAATCCCAACGAGCAGCCGCCACGGTCCTGGACGAGGCTACCTCCTGTGTAAGCTTGAGAGCCTCCATCTGCTGCGCAAATTCCTTGTCGTTGTCCTCAGCGAACTGCGTGAGGGCCTCGTCAACGGCATGCTCGCGCTCCAGCTGTAGCTGCTCGAGCTGCTCTTCCAGCTCCGCCGTGGCCCGCGCCGTCTGCTTCTCGTGGTGCGCGTGAAGCTGTGTTTGCTGTTCCTGCATCAGGCGCTCCATGTACGCCATCTGCGCCGCATGTTCCTCCGCCGCCCGCGCGGACGCATGCTTCAGCTGGTGCACCTCCTCCTCCAGCGCGAATTTCTGTTGCATCAGCGCGCGCTCCACGCCCTGTGCTGCAGTGAGCTGCAGCTTCATGAACGCGGCGCTGCCCGCGTCGGACACCTCCGGCGACACGCTGAATCGGCTCACGCTGAGCAAGCTGCGGTTCACCGCGGGCGACGGCGTCACGTCGGGCAGCAGCACCTGCGAGATGGAGCCGTACCCGCCGCCGGGCGAGTCAAGCGCGGGGCTGTCAGGCGGGGAGAAGCTCGCTTCGGAGCGTATGCTCGGTGTCGCGATGCCTGAGGTAAACGGCGCGGCGGTGTCTGCGATCTTGCGTCCGAACTCGTCATTAGGGAGTTTTGCGTTCCCGCTCGAGATCATCCGCTCGAAAGACATCAATGAACCGGCCCCGGTTTGCACTGGAGGCCGCAACAGTTTGTTGTTCTTGTCTGCCGTTTGTTGATTTCCATTCCGCCGTGTCGGTGTCTGAGGTGCGACTCGTCGACGAGGATGTTGGATTCGGGGCATGGCAGGTGTGGGTGCGCCGAGTTGAGCAACAGGCGCCAGAAGCAGTGCAACATCATCATCGTCTTCGTCGTCCTCATCTTCCATGATGTTGGACATATTGCCATAGCCACCACTACTTGACGCTACAGACGTCGATGACGGTGTCGCGACGGCTGGTTTCTGCTCCTTGCGCCGGGCAAGGGGCGATGGCGAGTTCCTCGCGTCGGGTAGGTGCGCGGGCATGTTCGAGGGCGTGATCGACGCGCTTTTCCCTGACTTTCCAAGAGTAAGTTTTGCTCTGAAGCCGGTGGCCTTGGGGGTCGCGTCTTTAGGGGTAGACACCTTTGGCTGCAACGTCAAAGACACAGCACTCGACGACGCCACACGGGGTACCACCGAGCTCGCGCCAGGTATTGTTTTCACAATTTTTGCTGGGCGCGAAGGTGATGCATTGTTGGTAGGAAGAGAGCCTCCAGTTTTCGAAGGCGTGGAAGGTGTCGGGGGAGACACATTCGTCAGGTTCACGCGGAGCGCAGCGCGCTGCGGGAGGGGGCTGATAGGTCGCGACATCTTGCCTGGAGAGGCAGAGTCAGCACCTGCCGGTCGTGTCTGTTCCTTCTTCTCGTCGTCGCTGCTGCTGAGGCGCCTGCGGGTCCCGGCCCGCACTGGCGCGGACGCGGATGCGGGCGACGGTGGCTTTGCGGTATCCGCTGCTGAAGACTTGGGGCGGTACTTTGGCAGCGCGGAGGTGGCATTGTTCGTGCGAGCTCGGAGGGTTGGGCCCTTTGCAGACAGCACGAGGGGCTGCGGCGAGGCTGAGGTAGGTGCAGAGTCCACGGGCAACTTGGAGGCAGCGGTTGGTGTTTGCTCCTCCGACCCAGAACGTTGGGAAGCAGCCGTTGCTGCTCGTTTCCTGGTGCTGATAGCTTTGGAATCTGGGGTGCCCGTTCTCTTGAAAGAGATCTGTGAAGACGGCCTGCCGACGTCCATTGATGCACCACGAGAGACGACAACTGGGCCTGGTTGAAGCGAGGAAACACTGGCAACACTCGAACGGCGAGACTCCTTCACCTTCTTCGCGTTTTTGCTAGATTCCCTTCCATCCTTGCTGCTTATGGCTTCGGCAAAGGCCTTGCCCACTGACGCGAGGTTGAGCGATTGCCTCAAGGAACTCCTCGTAATCGGCTTGGAAGGTTTGGGGCTTGCATCCGTCTTTGAAACCGCGGGCATTTGAATAGTCTGTGGAGAAGGGGGAAAGGGGGAAACGTATAATCTCCGTCGTAAAGTTGGGTCGTTAGGCTTTGACTAGCAAAGCGGATGGATGGAAGGCACGGGCAAGTGGCAGTCTTATTTCAGATTCAACTTCAACCGACATCAACGCCCGCCAATCTTTGCATTTATTTGGTGATACACATGGAGGGAAATATCCGCCACATAAAACGATCAACGCTTCTCAAGAAAGAGCTACAATACAGGAATATCCTCGATGAAATGAGGTTTTTTATAGCGTGCCATGATCACCCCAGAGCCACTCTCCGTGTGGGAAAGTCAGTGGGTTGCTGAGCTCGCAGTGAAACATATGGAATTAGGAGGATCATCACCTACCGCAGCAGTGACGAGTCTACAGAAGGATGTATCTCTTGTGTGCGTTGCAATTTGAACCCCCTCTGGGTAAACCAGACGGTCCAACTTGTGACGATAGACCTGTGAAGCTCTGGGTCCTTTTGTTGATACTGGAAGGTGAAAATGTCATATATCTGCAAAAAGCAACTTAGAGGCGTGTACATACCAACTCATCTGCCTTGTCAAGGAATAAGGAAGACAATCTTGATAAACCCCAATAGAATGAGCTTGTTCTGGCATAAACTGGCACAGGAAGCAATTCCGCATTCCGCAAGGCGTCATTGACGGCGCAGCTCGGCTCACTGACGGTTTGAACAAAGATCCCCAAGATGAGCGACAGGGTGCCTACAAATTTAACTGCATTAAAAACGGTACGCCTGGATATCTATGGATGCGCACATACCATATGTGAGGTTGGGTGTCTTCCCGAGATATGCTGCCACGAGATTGCAAGCAACAGCATTCAGGTCGACGTAGTACTCTCCCGCCCGGGTTTTATCATAGAGAAAGTCTTCCAGAGATGCATGATGAAAGTGCAGCGCCAACACGTCGGAGCCGGCATCAAGTTGAATTATAGACGTCAAGTCAGATAGGCAAGATTCGACGTCGGTTCGAAGATATCCTAGATAAGATAGAGCACTTTCTAGATATGTGGTACCTTGCCCGCTATTGGAACGGGGAAAGTCGAAATTTAATTGCAGGATTTTATGTGCTGCCAGAACGTCTCGCACGGCATCCCAATCTTCGACTTGAGATAATATATATGCATATATGGCGTCAATATCTGCAAACGGCGAGACCTTCTTTATTGGCCGAAGACCCAGCACGGTCTGCATGCTGACTGCAGGGCTAGCTGACGAGTTCTTGATAAAACGAGCCACTGTTGCGGCGTATACAAACTGTCCTGACGACTTGTCGACAATCGAAGTAATCATTGCTGCAGTTGGCCAGTCTTTGCTCAGCAAATGGCCAAGGTGGTGCGCCTTTTTGATACTGGCCAGTTCACCAACGATAAAGCGACGCACATCCTCCGACGGACGGTAGTTCTTGTCCAGAAAAATGGAAGCATGAAACGTTCCGAGGTGGTTGAATGACATCATAAGATGCGGCTCGACTCGACTTGCGACTAGCGCAATGAACGGCGAGTTGGGGGCCGTAACGCAGTTGTGGAGGAGATTCAGGATTGATCTCTGGTCATCCTTCGCAGACTGCGACGCGCATTCGTCGAGGCCATCAACGAGGAGGACAATTGGAGGCTGAATTGGGAACTCCTGGCGAACGGAGGTTACTGGTTCATGGATGAGTGTCCGGAACTGCGTATGGATTGACTGGCGGAGGATAACAGGATCGTTTTTAATGATGAAGTTGACGTGGGCCTTCAGCTCGGGATAGACTTTAAGGATCTGGTATAAGAGAGTTGCAATT
Source organism: Psilocybe cf. subviscida (assembly GCA_013368295.1). Taxonomy (NCBI): domain Eukaryota; kingdom Fungi; phylum Basidiomycota; class Agaricomycetes; order Agaricales; family Agrocybaceae; genus Psilocybe; species Psilocybe cf. subviscida. Next base: position 3,677,774 of record JAACJJ010000056.1, on the reverse strand, counting down.
ATTGGACGAGTGCCATTGCGCGAGGGGTCGGGACGAAAGAAGAAGAAGTTGGCGACCGGAACGTCGCGTTCAATCCAACATTCAGCAATGGTTTGACTGATTGCAGATTTTCCAGCCCCCGCTGGTCCGCTGAGCCAAAATATCCGACGGTCAGACAAGTAGCCAGACATCATCCAGGTATCTAATCTCCCTATCACCTCCTCTCGCGTTCCTGGATAGCACTTTACGGGATCGACTCGGCCGCCAGAGTTGAGAATTGCGTTTGGCGCGACTTCGCGGTAGAATAGCGCCAGATGGCCTTCAGTGTGCCAGACATGTGCGATCGCATCAATCACTCTTGGTACTTAGATTTGAAGAACTGCTACGTACTGTTAGGATCATCCGACCCTCCGACATCGTTATGTGTGAAGCTGCCTCCAAAAATTGCCACATGGGATGATGATGCAAATAAACCTGAAGGCGTGATAGGTCCAGTTGCGTTTCTGGGCATTGTAGCTGTGAGATAATGAGCGGAATGATGTCGTGGAGGTGAATTGGAGAGCCGACACGGTAAGGTGCGAGCCCTTCCACGGAGCAACTGGTTGAAACAACGTGCGAACCATCGTGTTCATTGCCATGGACACTCGGCCAAAGCACTGAAGCAGTCAACACTGCCTTGCTGTGAATGATTACAGTACTTTACATAATTATCTAAAGTAGCGACAGAATTGTTCGAGCGGGAAGCCTACCACATAAAGCGGCCAACCCCTTCTCGAGGGAGATACAGGAATACTCCTAATGTAATGGCGTTTATAATAGCATACCACGACCCCTCCAGAGCAACCCCCCATGTAGGAACATCCGTCACTTGAGCGCGCAGTAAGACATATGGAATCAAGAAGTAGCGCGGTTCCAACAGAGGTGTTGGAAGCAAGGTCGGAACTACAAACACTGGAACCAATAAGCTTTGAAGGAGTGTCTGGTCTTTGCCTGTGAATGTGATCAGTGATCAGTAGCTTCTTACACCGTTTCAAGATGGATAGACTTACCGATTCGCAAGAACCACGCCCATGCACAAGCCAGATACACGGGAACCAGGAGATACGGAACGGATGGATGGAACATGTATATTCTTCTCCAAACATAGAATGTGTAGTGTCGGTTGTCAGACAGCAGGAAGGGGTGATGTATCCTGCTGGGCATGAGCCAGACAATCTACTGGAAAGATGAGAACAACGTACGTGAAGAGATATACACTCAACCCCATTAAGCCGCTGATCAGAATAGTCACTGAAGTGCGTCTACCCCACATGTTGTAATTGTAAGTTAACCTCTTGGAGCTTTAGGTGCAAATACGTACAGCTTATTACCGATCATGCGATGCTTAATGTCGCGTAGCAAGCCAGTAATCCCTTGAGGACCCGACACGAGGACTGGCCAGCCAAAGAAAGTCGTGGCTGCGATGAAATAGTACAGTTGAGGTATATGAAATGAGGGTATATGATTCGATTTGTCGCCTGTTGGTGGTTGTCAGTTCGTTTATCACATGGAATAGCGTTAGCCTCCCATACCTAAGACGATTCCTCCGTTCCAGAATACAAAAGATCCAAACCCAGCCAGCACCAACACGTATGGAATGAATGCAGGGAGGATCGAAGGCAGGACTTTGATTGAGGTTATCGCCGTCTGCACCATGTCGTCTGGGAATATGATCAACGATTGGCCCAAACATGCAATGAGAAAGGATCTTACTAGGACTTGCTGTAAGTGCTGGCGGATCATGCAATTTGGTTGGTTCAGGTTGACCAGGAAGCGCACGCCTGAACCTCAAATACATGAGCTGGCTAGATGCGTAGGCGTATAACACCCAGACAATATTCGTTTGCCGAAATGTGCAGCTCACAGCACCAAGCTAAAGTTCTTCCACGTTTGAGAATTTGTCTTATCTTCAAACGCGGTCAACTCGACGCACCAATGCCGCGAGCCAATGGTTATTCTGTGAGGCTGCTACTACCGTTAACACCACAAACAGGAGGCTGGGCACCTCAGTGTAATACAGGAACCCAAAAAAGAATGATACTGGGAATGCCGCAAGGACGAGAGCCTCCCCAAGCGGAGCGAGGATAGATGATGGTGGCAATTCCCGTTTGTGGTAGGATATTAGACGAGTCAAGGCCAAAGGCAGGACCATGAGAGTGAGTGTGGGTGTAAGCCGCAGCATTGCGAGATTACATTTGACCAGGAACATGCGCTTCAAAAGGACGGAGATCATGTACCTGTGAAGAAGGTCACTATAATCCGAGTAAAGGATATGGGATAACACGTACAACCCCGGTGGTGTGGTGATCTTTGGGTCCCAAACATCGTATTCTCCACGACAGTACGCCTGCGCCTGTGGGATATGGAATGGCTCATCCTTGAGTTTTGAAAAGCATCGTCATGAGTTGGGGCTGCCTTGCACTTTCAAGATTAATTGGACCAGAGGCTATACCATGTACGGCTCGTAGACAATGGTGTTGAGCTCCTTCAGCACCACAATACATATCGTGCAGAAGAAAGGATAGAGTGTCTCGGACATAGCTGGCTGACCGTCGTTGCACTGCGAACGGCGCTGATGATGATGAGAGTATGTCGCTAAGCGCTACATCAATGTTGTGGTTGCGCGGTCACGTGTACGCTTAATGACGCGTCATGGTCTGCCATGGTCAAGTCACGGTATGGTCTGGTATGGTCTTCTGCCCTTGTTTTGAGACTCTCGCACAAATGGCAAGCCCATAGACCATATAAAACAAGTTTCAGAAGAATAAATGAACATTTACACCTCAAGACTGTTGCTTCAACCCACACCTTCCACCGATGGACCCGAACCATTTCAATTCAAATAAGCGCCCGTCGCTGCCAAGTCGCTGCCGCACATGATGATCATGCGATCAGTCAGAGCGTCATAGCATTATTATTGCTTCATACTGAGAGTTGACTTATGAGGTATTCTTCACAGTAGAGACTCTGAGTTGCTGAAACAAGTGCGCGATCAGATCCCCTGCTTGGCACACCGACGCATCTTCTCTCTTGGATTTCCCTATCGCAACAAGTGCTGCGGATAATTATACAGCGTATTTTCGTCATAGACGATGAGTGTGTACAGCGGCTAATGCACCAACAATAGTTAACTTCCCTCGATGCGTTTTGGTCAGCTTCAGATGAAAGAGACAAACGTAAGAACGGTCCTTGACGAGTTTGCATCGACACTTCCCGATTTACAACGACAGTCGAAAACAATCAGACTTTTAGGACTTGTAGCAGGCCCACGCGCGGAGGCACTAGATAATTAGGCTAGGCGAAGAGCATAGCCACTGACTGGTATCCCCGAGATCAGAGCAACGGCTAGCAACAGTTGTCTGGCTGTTGGATGCTGTTGCTGATGAGCTCAGTGACAACAGGCCCGAAGCCATGGGGCTGGTACAGTGGACTGCGAACACGCTTTGACGAACATCACCAGTACCATCCCGCTGGTCATGTCCTTGATCGTTCACGAGATTCCCTAAAGTTGTCTTCAACCTCCCACCACCTTCGTTTCATTTTGACTTTACGCACTCACTTAATCAACAGCGTCGGCAGGTACCGCGTCTTTCAGCAACGTCGTTCAGCATCTTTGTGTACTGTTTCTGAATCGTGGACCAGCCTCTTCCTGTTTTTCGCGATCTGGTGGCCGTTGCTTCATTTCTTGCCCCTCGTTTCTTGCCTGTGACTCCGACATTTACTCGGACTCCCTGTTGACCAGGATCTCAGTTTCCTTCACCCCACTTTTACCCAGGCGATTCAACCGTCAAAGAGCGCGATCCAATCATGAAATCTACGTTTGGAACTACCAAAACTCAACACCATTGGTGGTCAATCTTTATCGTGTTTTCGGTCATTAGACTCGTAGTTGGCACCCCGCTGCAACGCATTCATCGTCTCGAGGTTAATGTCCGCCGGGAACTCCAATCGGTGACGCCTGGTGCTGAGATACCTCGTAAGTGCAGTGAAGGTTCCAAAAATATGGGTGATGCTGATTCCAATTTCCTAAATAGCATCTCTAGTGGACCTACAGGATCAATTGGAGAACCTTTCGGGACAGTTGGCAGCTGGTGCCTATACTTAACTCACAATGATCGCACAGAGTAACTGATCGCATATTATTTTTGAAGCTACGCCTGGTACGGCCGACTTTGACGAGTTGACGATTGATGTGGACGACGTGCAAAGCAAACGTGAGTGCTTTTTTTCGTTGTTGTCATTTTGTGCACAAGGAGTAATGGGCTTCACTGCAGTGGCCAACGAGATGAATGGGGTCGCAATCTTCGTGACCTCCCCACAAGAGGACGACACGATTTCGGCCACCATCGAAGATGTGCCGTTACCAACGGACACACCAACACTGCCGACCGATGTTCCTTCACCACCACTCCCCGGAGTTCCTGAGGATCTGCCGCTGTCCTTGCCAGCGACCACAAATACGCCTCCATCCTCTCCGCAAGTCACTGTCATAGGTGAGAGAACTGGATGAGAGTACACATGTGTTTCTCATACATCCCTTTTTTCTGCCAATAGCTAGCACAGTCGCAACCCAAGAGGTCACGACTGTAATCGTCACTACCTCGCTCGGGGCGACAAACACAATTACACTGGCTACACAAACAGTACTTCCGACGCTGGTCACGACAGTGATTCGAGAGCCCAGTCCAACTGATGTCAACAATGGAGGGGCTTCGCCCAAACCAGCAACTAATGTGCCAAGTCAAGGAACTACAACGACGCTTGTTCCAACAGCACAAAGGACAGCATACGGTGCAAGTGCTGCTGAAGTGTGAGTGCTCTCTACAATTTATGGTAATAGCCTGCTCATACTGACGAATCCCACTTCCACAGTGGTAATGGCGCGTTATCCCAGGCCCCGTCCGCCTTCATGCTTGTCGCCGCGGTAATGACTTTGTTGGGCGTTTTGTAGGATCTTAGAGTTGGTTATAGGGATACCACAAGGACAATATTCATAGGATATTTCATAACGACCGAACAAACTTGGTGGCGAAATGTATCGAGCGCGAATGAGGTCGAAATAGTCCCAGAAAAGTGCTCGAAGAGTTATGTATTTCCAACTGACATCTAAGGGTAGTAGTCATCTATGCCTCGGACATGTCCTTGTTGGCCTACGGAAAGGGGCGTTAGTTGGACGAATCTGGACAGGTCTGGACGTAGCCCTTACATGGGGGTTGAAGAACAGGGAGTTGGGTCCCCAGGGGTAAGGCCTGGCTCTCCTGTTCATGTAGTCGAAGGCGGGGGTCTCGGGCAGCTCTCCGCCGTTCTCATGCTTGATGTGCTCGATGTGAGCGGCGTGTTCAGTTTCAGTGTTGTAGACCCAGGCAGTGCAGACAGCGACTGGTATATTCTTTTGAGACTGCGATCATGAAACGAGTTGTTTACTCGACGTACTGGCAGGGATGGCAACATAGAAGCTAAGAGAAAGGTTAGCCACATGAACAAATGCAAGAGCAGTTCCCATACGCACCTAATTTTCCTCCAGAGATCAGAGGCATCTATAAATCGTTGAATCACAAACATATTCGTATGAATATCAAACGAAGCGAGCGAGTGAATTAGACGCACCAGCGGCGTGATGCTGGAGAGCCTTGTGCTCAGCGACGTATTTCTCATAGCCAGCACCGGAATCTACGGTGAGGATGAGGTTGCGACGCCCGCGGGCGGTGCGAGCGACGTTCCTGAAGGAGTTGCGGGCTGCGAAAGACATTTGTGGTTGGAGGACGTTGAGGACGACCTCAAGGGTTATTTCGGAGAGCAGTGATGTGTTTGTGCGTGTATCGGGCAGAGGGCTCCGCGTGCAAGGACGCGTCACCTAGACTTGCAATTGAGCCCATTACTCTCCTCTTCTCATCTCTCCATGGTTCGCCCCCAGTCCTCCGCCGCCGGCGTCCTCGCGCTGCTCCAGGAACCAGACCCCGTGTTCAAACAGCATGCTCTCAAAGCTCTCAACCCCCTCGTACCGCAGTTCTGGGCAGAGATCTCAGAACATATCGCTTTAATGTGCGCTTCACGCTGATAAATGTGGATTTAGCGCTTGATCTGACTTGAATTACGTAGTGAAGCACTGTATGAAAGTGACGAGCTCCCCCGACCGGCGCGCGATGCTGCTGCACTCGTTGCAAGCAAGGTCTACTACTTCCTCGGTGAATACGACGAAGCGCTCTCCTTTGCACTTGGTGCGGGAAGCGCGTTCCAGGCGGAAGCACGCACGTACGGGTCAGAGGAATATGTGGAGACTATAGTTTGTGCGTTATTCACTGTATATCACGCTTTGCTAGCCTCATTCACCGTTTCATCATTCAGCAAAGGCGATTGATCGCTACATTCAGACGCGTAGTGCTGAACAATCAGGCAGCAAGGAGAAGATGGATGTCCGTTTGTCACATACTATTGAGAACATCTTTGGTCGCTGCATTGCTGAAAAGGAATACAAACAAGTGCGTAATCCGGTGACGCGTCGTGATGATCCCCTAATTATATCTATAAATTAGGCTATCGGTATTGCTCTCGAGGCGCGTCGTCTGGACGTGATCGCTGCTGTGTATCACACAACGGAGGATGTCAATCTCCTATCCTACGCCATGGACGGTGTTCTTGACACTGGCTTCAGTCTTTCATACCGTGACGAAGTGCTGCGTTTCCTGTTCCCCCTCTTCCCTCGGCCCACCGTCGGCGATGTTTCCCCCCACATCCATTCCTTGACCCGTCTCCTCATCGCCCTAAGCGACATTGAACTGACCATGCCTCTCCTTACTTCCTTGGTTAAAAGTGAACATTTGTTGGCGTATCAGCTAGCGTTTGATCTTGTGGAAGGTGGATCACAGGATTATCTTGAGAGTGTGAAGAGGGATTTGCCATATGGTGATCAGGTACGTCCATAGGAATATGCAGCATATCCAAGTGGCCAATCCTCTCCATTTGTAGGCCACAAAACCCATTTACGACAACCTCCGAACAATCCTCACTGGGAAGGAGTCCGTCAAGCTGTACCGCGAGTTCCTCAAGCGCAACAACCAGACTGATCTTCTCATCCTCAAAACAACCAAGGTGCGCACCCTTAAATGCCTAGTCATTGCATCTCAACTAAGCCTCAATCCAGGAAGCTTTGGAGCCCAGATCCTCTATCTATCATACTGCACTCACCCTCCAGAACGCTTTCATGCACGCTGGAACAACCTCCGATGTCTTCTTGAGGGAGAACCTGGAGTGGCTTGGGTTGGCGTCAAATTGGTCAAAGTTCTCCGCCACTGCTGGTCTCGGTGTTATTCACAAAGGCTACTTTGAACAAGGCCAAACCATATTGGGACCCTACCTGCCTCAAGCCGCTGGCGAGAGCAATATCCCTGGAGCCAACTACTCAGAGGGAGGTGCCCTATACGCTCTAGGCCTTATCAATGCCGGCTGCGGTAGTGATGTAACAAACTACTTGCGCGACGCTCTCAGAGCAGCCCAAGGAGAGGTTGTTCAGCACGGTGCTGCGCTGGGCCTGGGCGTTGCCGGTATGGGATCCAAGAGCCTGGAAGCGTTTGAGGATCTCAAGAACGTTCTCTTCACTGACTCTGCTGTTGCTGGTGAGGCTGCTGGATTTGCCATGGGTCTCGTCATGTTGGGCACTGCGGCCGCTGAGCCTGCGCGCGAGATGCTGCAGTACGCACGCGAGACGCAACACGAGAAGATCATTCGCGGTCTTGCTATGGGAACCGCTTTTATCTACTATGGACGCCAGGAGGAGGCCGATGAGACCGTCAAGCTTTTGCTCGCGGAGAAGGATCCCATTTTGCGCTACGGAGGAGTATACACTCTAGCATTGGCGTATGCAGGAACCGCCGACAACGACGCCGTCCGCAAGCTGCTTCACATTGCCGTCTCTGATACATCGGACGATGTTCGCCGTGCTGCAGTCACCTCGCTCGCCTTCCTCTTGTTCAAGAACCCGGCCCAAGTCCCGCGTATTGTCCAGCTGCTCAGTGAAAGCTACAACCCCCATGTTCGCTGTGGAGCCACCCTCGCCCTTGGCATTGCTTGTGCTGGAACTGGTCTTCAGGTATGTTTTATAGTAATAACAATGTTGAATATTTTCTGACTTGCTGCATATGCATAGGATGCTGTCGAGATTTTGGAACCCATGACTAAAGACAGCGTCGACTTCGTCCGACAGGGAGCTTTCATTGCTCTAGGCATGATACTTGTTGAACAGTCGGAAGCTTCCTCGCCATCGCTAGCACCCACACGTGCTAAGTATCATAAGGTCATCACCGACAAGCATGAGGACCCTATGGCGCGCTTCGGTGCGGCCATTGGTCAAGGTTTCATTGACGCTGGTGGTCGTAATGTTGCAATCAGCTTGCAGAGCCGTGCAGGCAGTGCCAACACTAGCGCAATTGTTGGTATGGCACTTTTCTGTCAGTTCTGGTACTGGTACCCTTTGGCGCATTGCGCGTGTCTAGCTTTCTCTCCCACTGGTATCATTGGATTGAACGGTGACCTCAAGGTGTGTTTTGTTCATCCATTGACGAAGACATGCCCGCTAATCGCCACTTGTAGGCCCCTGTCTTCAACTATGTTTCAAACGCCAAACCTAGCCTCTTCGCTTACCCTTCGTCGACGAAGCCACCCAAGAAGGAAACCGTGACCAAGGTAGCCACCGCTGTCCTGTCGACAACTGCCAAGGTCAAGGCAAGAGAAAAGAAGAAGGCTGCTGCTGAGGGAGAGGGAATGGATTTGGTTTGTTTGACTCCATCTTACTTGCAAGAAGTGCTCTAATTTTTTTTTAAAAAAAAGGACGATAAAGCTGATGCTGATGTCGAGATGAAGGCCGATGACACGCAAAAGGATGGTGATGTATCGCCAATCACGCAATCAGTAGCCAACCTTGCCGACGATGGCAAAGCTTCAACTTCGGCCGCCAAAGCCAAGAAGACGGAGCCCAGTTTTGAGCAGAAACCTAACTTCTCGAGAGTCACTCCCGCGCAGCTGGCATTCATCTCCTTCCCTGCCGATGGCCGATACCAACCGGTACGCGCCGTCTCAGCGAAGTCACCGTCGTCCAAGTCTGGCAAAGTTGGCGCGGCATCCACTGCATTGGTTTTGGGTTCTGAGAAATACGCCGGAGGTGGTGGCATTCTTCTTTTGACCGATTCACGGCCAGAGGAAGAAGCGTCCTACATCGAGATCCAGACCGCCGCTATTGCTGCACCTCAGGCTCAGCGGCAACCTTCTCCTGTGCCCATTCAACCTATCGTGCGCACCGGAAATCAGCCACCTCCGGCAGGGCTGCATATTTCATTAGATGAGAACGCCCCGGAATCAGAGCCACCGGAAGCATTTGAGGTATGTCGATCTATCTTTGCTTTGATGAGCCTATATTTACTCATTCTCCACAGTACCCATTCGATAACGATACCTAGAAATCCTGTACCTGTACACGCATATCCACACGAATCATATCTTTCTAATCACGTTTGATGTTCCTCTGTGCTTCTTTAAAGAGCTTTGTCAGCTCGATGATGGATAATAAAGCTTTCAGTTCTCTTTCCTCCCCGCCTGTCCTCACCTCTACTGTCTCTAACAAGCTATGTCCCCTCGCGTGGCAATTCTCGATGATTATCAAGGTGTTGCACTGACTAGTGCAGATTGGTCTCCTTTGAAAGACAAAGTATCCCTCGACGTCTTTCGGGATACCCTCTTGGACGAAGATGCTCTTGTTGAGCGACTGTACCCCTACGAAATCATCTGTGCCATGCGGGAGCGCACGAAGTTCTTCAAGCCTCTCCTCGACCGGCTTCCCAATCTGAAGTTGAATCCACTTTTGAGCAAAATCAAATGTATGACTAACATTCTGTCAGATTGATCGCAACCACTGGCCCTCACAACCTGGGGATAGATATTGCTTACGCCAAAAGCAAGGGCATCGTGGTGTCCGGGACAGGAGGCGCAGGAAATGCCACATTAGAGCACATCTGGGCGCTTATCCTCGCGACAGTGCGATACATCACCGTGGAAGATGCAAACGTAAAAGCTGCAAATCCACAATGGCAGAGCACGATGCCCATGGGCCTCGCTGGCAAGACACTGGGCCTCGTGGGAGTCGGGCGACTAGGAACACAGACCGCAACTGTGAGTGACGACGACAGGCATTTTCCAACCCATTATGATTCACCATAGTACCGATTGATGACGCCATTAATTTTTCAGATTGCGAAGGCCTTCGGAATGAAGGTTGTCGGCTGGTCGCCGAACCTGACCCCGGAGCGGGCAGCCAGATCAGGCGTCGATTTTGTCAGCACGAAAGAGCATCTCTTCAAGGAAAGCGACGTGGTTTCCATCCATCTCATCCTTTCGGAGAAGACGAAAGGTATAATCACCAAACAGGACTTGCTGCTGATGAAGCCGACTGCGTTTTTTATCAACACCTCGAGAGGCCCTCTTGTGGATGAGGCGAGTTTATTGCAGGTGCTTAACGAGGAGCGTATTGCAGGAGCTGGTCTTGATGTCTTCGACATTGAACCTTTACCGCTCGACCATCCCTTGCGACGCGCAAAAAGGGTAACATTGAGTCCACATACAGGATACTTGTCTGATTCAAATTATGCGGTATGTCCGACATACATACACTGCAAATCTGGACAAGACTAAGCTATTATATTGTGTACAGGTATTCTGGGGTCATACGGTGGACAACATTGTCTCTTTCTTGCAGGGCAAACCAACGAATGTATTACAGTGAACATGGGGTAGTCTAAGCAGCAGTTAATTCGGCTGTCGCAATCAAATTTGGTACCTCGTCAAAACGAGGGCTGTATTGAATCTTATAGGGCTCCGGGTGACTGTCAACAATGGATGTTTATGAGCTTGTCTACAAAGGCAAATTGTCGTGTTCATTCGCACCTGACAAGTCCTCCCTTGAATTCAATCTTCGGCTCGACGATGTTTCCTTCGCTATCTGTGGCCTTCTCCAGATTATAAGCTGCTAGAATGTTTGCGATGGCTATCCATGCGGTGTTCATGGCAAGATAGCGGCCTGGGCAGATGCTATTGTTACGAACCTCTCAACTTCCTGAAAAGTATAGCTCAAATTTGAGCTCTTACCGTCGGCCATATCCGAATGTTCCAGTGATAGCTGGATCTGGTTGTTGCTCGAAAGAAATGTTTTCCTGTAGTTCATCAAGAAATCGCTCGGGCATGAATCTGTAGGGGCTGGGATATAGCTCAGGATCATGCAAAATAGCCCTAAATGATCCGGATGAGATGAATTGGCCAGTGCGACTAGGATTGACAAAAACTTACCAGGCATTGGGTGTCACAGTTGCACCTTGGATCACTTGAGTCTGTGCACAATATACGTATATAGCTTTACACATACCAGCCGGGATGTGGTATCCATTGTATTCATCATCGTGAATAACACGATGGGGAAGACCTGGTCCAGATATCGTTACCGGTCTGAGTGAAATGTCTTTAAATATGCGTCCGATACTCACTCAGAGGAACAATGGCGTGCCATCGCATTGTCTCTAACAGCACAGCCTCCACATAGGGCATGAGTGGCCTATCATCAAAATCTGGTAGCCTGGAGCCCCCACAGAGCTTGTCCACTTCCATCTGCGCGCGTTTCTGTACCTCAGGGTGGTGGAGCATGGCAAGCTGCCAGGCAAGCAGAAGTGACACAGTCTGTGTGGTATAAATCAGTCGATCTCTCTCGGTATCTATAGGAGAATACGTTACGGTATCAGAGCCAGCTGGAAACTTGATCAGAGGTGGTATGAAACAAGCAAAACAATCACGAACCGAGGTACATTATACCCGCACAGTTCTTCACGGTCTCTTCTTCGTCTGCGGCATCCGGCGAATTGTCGTCTAGAATTCTTTGTAGACTGTCAGCCACAAATGACTGTTGTGCCGTTCCATCTTGCTGCATACAGTAATTGCTAATAACGTCAATAAGATAGAAGTCTATTGGAGCGTACACGCACTATTTGCTTTTTCACATCGTTGAAGGGAACGTTAGCAACATCCGTTGCGTACTGGAATGATGCTACGGCCTTCCTCTTGAAACCAGCACCTGGGAGCCAGGCTGATAATTTGGTGAGTACGAGCATGGACTGATCTAGAGACAGGCGGAGTACCAGGGACGTGTTTCAACATGGGTAAATATTCCACAATGTAGGTCCCTGCATGCACAACTTCCAAAAGGGGTAAGATGGCCTTGTGTACCAGATTGATGTAGTAATCGTTCTCGGCTTTGACTTCGTAGCCATAGGCTGTACGCAAGACAACGGACCCAACCATCCTGATACCGAAAAGTATTAGTGAATTTATCCTACCGTTTGATACACTAGCCTCACTGTCTAATGTGTTGATCAAATTTCTCTGGCGAAGTGCTTAATTGCTCTAGAAGGTTGATCGCCACCTTCACTTGGACTGGGTAATAGGAAGTCAAGTTACGAGGTTGGAAATACTGATGAAACGCGCGTCGATGGCGTCTATGTGTACCCAAAGGTCAGTTTATAGCGCCAATATGGTATGATCTTGCAACTCACCTCCACTTGTCACTATAAGGCATGTGAGCGAAGTCCCAATGCCAGCCCATGAATTCGTCGGCCATTATCTAAAGGTAATTCAATTTATTAGTTGAGTGAAAAGAGAACTACAGGACGCACCATGCGAGGCCTATCAGAATAATCAGCTGAGCGTTTGTCCAACAAATCTGCTACCGCCTTGAAAGAATTGAGGACAATGGTAGTTCTGCCGAATGAGTTGTACGAGACTATATCCGAGCCATACTCTCTGGTCCAGTCTGCGAACAAAAGCCACGGGTGCTTGTCAGAGGACCCAATTATGCTTCCGATAATCGGGTAGCCCTTGGGACCAGGAGGAAGCCTCCTGTTTTGTCGCTTCAGCAACACACAGAGCCCGTAACAAGCGAGGGTCAAAGTGAGAATCGTTGACAAGGTTGAGGAGGAAGACATATTCAAGTTGTTAGTGCCCCTCCATGGTTTCTTCTATTCTTTTATACAAATATCCTCGAGACGAGCGCTCAAGGTAGTATGTCCTACGTCAGAGTTAGAAGTTCACCATTTGTCAGTCAGCGCTATTTTTGGCAAGAATACCGGTAATCCTGGTGCGATGGCAGCGCAAGTCGGATTGAGAAGTGGTTATTGCCTATAGCGACAGCAGACGTCAGCCAGAAAGGCGCGAAGAAGTGCGAGGACGTCTCCTAAATTCAAAGTGATGGTGTAGTGGAGGTAGACAGTGTAAATGGGCTACCTGCCTGTCTCGTTGTTCAACCACTCTCATTCAACTCACTATTTCATGGGTCCTAATACAAACACCGAGCCGGGGACAGGCTCGCATAAAATTGCACGGAGTCTTCGTCAATCCAGTTTGTCTCTGGGTGCTGTGTTACCTTGATACAAAGCGGCTCAGAGGTACTTTTAGAATCCTTGGGGCCACGGATAAGGTGCGATTCACCAGGGCTCCTTGAACGAAAATAGCCACCAAGAGGATCAAAGTCGTGGCCTTGTAACGCAAGAATCACTTGGTTTGAAAATCCTTGTATATTTAACACTAGACGGTCTACTGAACACGAACGAACAGAACGAATATGCTCCCTGCTCCGAACCCGATGCAAGCCCCTTTACTCGTTTACAGCGCTCCTTGTCCATATGCCGACTTCGCGGACTGGATCAGCCTCAATATCTCGTCGGATCGAGGTGTGTACTGCAACACGTATGGCTCGGGATGACTGACGGATGAAGAGGCTCAGCACGCAACACTTGCAAAGGGTTAATGTCACGCCATACCTGACCACCCCGTCTTTAAATTCAATCTTTGGCTCAACGGTATTGCCGCTCTTGTCTTTCGCTTTGGACAGGTCATATGTGGCTAAGATGTTTGCCATTGCTATCCAGCCAGTACTCAAAGCAAGATGTCGACCCGGACAGACCCTGACCATTGAACATATTAAGCTGTCCTGAATACAAAGAGTGGGATGGAATTCACCTTCGACCAAAGCCAAATGTACCCGCAATGGTCGGGTCTGGTTGCTGAGCGAATGTGACATGTTCGTGACGATCGTCGAGGAATCGCTCTGGTTTAAACTCGAACGGGTCAGGATAAAGCTCAGGGTCGTGTAGAATAGCCCTAAGATCCAGTTCATCCATTAAAGTGGTAACGGATGGTGTAAGCTGTGGCTTACCATGTGTTGGGCGTGACCGTAGCACCTGTAATCGTCAGATTCGTTACAAGAGAATGCAACGAAGAACAACCTACCAGCTGGTATACGATACCCATTATATTCGTCATCGCCTATGGCTCGATGAGGAACAGCTCAAAGCCGGAGGCTCTGTCAGGAGCTGGCTTCTATAGAATAGAGGAAGATGCCCTTACCAAGCGGTGTTATGGCATGCCATCGTAGGGTTTCATAGAGCACGGCTTCCAAGTATGGCAGAAGAGGGCGATCGTGAAACTCAGGCAACCGAGACTTGCCTATGACTTTGTCAAGTTCCGTTTGTGCGCGCCGCTGCACATCCGGAAAGTGGAGCATGGCAAGTTGCCAGCCGAGTATGAAGGACACAGTCTACCGGTGAAGGTTTGAACCTCCGGGGGACATATGGCACAAAAGAAAACGTGACGTACAGTGTCTGAACCAGCTATTGGACGCAAAAAGCGTGAGATTGAACTAACCCAACCACATTTTCAATTGCTCACCAAGGTACATTATTGCAGCGCAGTTTTTCACTATTTCTTGTTCAGTTAGGACATCGGTTCTGTTTCCGAGCTTGATTCTCTGCAGATGATCGGCAACAAATGACTGTCGAGCAATGCCTTGGTCCTTATCACCTCAATCAGTTCCTGAACTACGATGCCAAGACTGGCGTAGAGTACTCACCATCTCCTTTTGCACATTCTCAAAGGGAATCTCCAATACTTCATTGGCGCGAGCCGACCCTTCCGCGGCTTTCTTTTTGAAAGCAGCTCCAGGAAACCAAACTGAATTTTTTGAGAAAGATCATTGAGTGTTTCTATGTAATACTGAAATAAATCACACTCACTTGGAACATATCTTAAGAATGGTAGAAATTCTACCAGATAAATTCCTGCGTGTACCACTTCCAGGAGGGGCGCAATCGCTCTGTGTACAAGGCCAACATAGAAATCGTTCTCTTCCTTGACGTCATAGCCGTAGGCAAGGCGCAGGACGACAGAGGCGACGAGCCTATCAAGCGTTGAGCAAATCGTGACAACTAGGAGAGTAATCGGGACTCACTGCCTGACATGGAGTGTAAACTTGTCCGGAGAATGAGACAGTTGTTCCAAGAGATTGATCGTGGCTTTCAATTGAAGGGGATGATAGGACGCCAATGTGCGTGGCTGGAAGTATTGATGAAATACTCGACGATGACGCCTAGGGAAGAAAGTGAGTACTATTTGTAGCTTCAAGTGTATGGGATATATATTTCTTAGATGGGCTGCTCACCGCCATGTGTCACCATAGCGCATACGAACAAAATCCCAATCCCATCCCATAAGCTCGTTCGCCATGATCTGGGTAAGTATTTAGATGTAATGTGATTAACCTGAAATTGGGGATCACACCATTCTGGGTCTGTCAGAGTAATTGGCGGAACGCTTGTCCAGAAGCTCGGTCGCAGACTTCAAGGAGTTCAGGATGATAGTTGTGTGCCCGAAACTTTGGTACGAAATCACGTCTCCGTATTGTTTTGCCCAGTCCGCGTAGGTAGACCATGCATGGTGATGAGGTATCCCAAATGCGTTACCGACGAAAGGATAGCCCGTTGGCCCTGGTGGCACAGGATTTAGACGTCGTTTCCGGAAAAACAGTTTCAAAATGTATGATACCGCGAAGATACTGAGGAGAAGATAGAAAGAAGGATAGGTATTCATGAGTGCCAGGATTCGTCTGGATTGTCATTGGGAGCATATTTATAGTGGAATATTGGCCCCGTGATTACGCCTTTGATAGCTTTGTCTTCCTAAAGTCAAAAAAGACGAGCAGTACGGAGTGAACGTGAGTTGAGTTATTTTCATACAGAGATTGATAGTCTTAATGCGACCTAGTTCCGAGCAGATAATGCACCAAGATAAAACTGAGTCCGAGAATCCAGGCGCAATAAGTAGTTCCGGGCAGCTTCATGCATACAGTACTTGAGAAATGCATGGGGAGTTTTGGCGCTAGGGTCCGCCATGCTCTGTGATCAGCGTCGGCCCTCGTTCGGGGGCATGCCCATGCTATAATGAATCAATAGCAGTCGACAGAGAGGAGTGCCCGAAAGTGACAGACAGGCCATTGCTTTTGACGCGCTGAACGAACCAGTTCAAGGTTGAAACGTTGAAGCTTCGAATACTAAGATCACGTGGTACTCTCTTTCGCTTGTTCGCTTGGCAATGACAATTAAGGACTGGCACGGATATATCCGAATTTTTGACACGCCTTCGTGCATCTCGTCTCCCTCTCGCATTTTTGAAGCTACAGACTGGAGGCTTTACATGGGTGTAGACAAGATGCTGGAGTATTGGTTTGTGCAAAAACTCAAGGGGTAAACAGTGCACAGGGTCCGGAATTATTAAACGGATCAAAAGTATCCAATGGATACGATTTTTAAATGGATATTGGATAAGTTGTACCCGTTTGCGTTTTTAGGCCGTAGTTCTGTAGTAATCCGAAGGAATCTTTTATAGTCCTGTTCACTGAGCATCAGTTCACATTCTCCGGTACTTTGCTTCAAGTTTGGATGCGATCTGCTTGCACAATGTCAAAATTTGTGAATTGTCTAATTTTATCCGTGCCAGTCCTTAATGACAATCATGAAAGGGTAAAATTTGCCTTCGCAGTGGGTATTCTTGGGGCGGGTGAGGAGCTCAATGGACCAGTTTTATTTGCGCTTGCACTAGGCGTCCTCTTTCAAATCCAATCCAGTAAGTTCAGTTTGTGGACGATTCTGTACTGAACAAACCCAATATACTGTCCTATCGGCCCGAGCTCCTACGTACAGGTATAATACAGTTTCAGGTAGCCAATTTCGCGCTTTCAATCCAACTTTGGACATCCTTCGAGCGCGTATCGTATTGAATTTTGTATAGTTCAGGGTGGCTATTAGAAAATAAGCAAATTCTTCAACGACTGGAGTCAAATAGCGAATTGAAGTATCCCTACCTGACAAGACCATCTTTGAATCGAATCTGTGGTTCAATGACACGACCTTGGGCATCCCTCGCCTTCGACAGGTTATATGTTGCCAAAATGTTAGCAATGGCTATCCAACCTGTGGCCATGGCAAGGTGTCGGCCAGGACAGATTCTGTGAACACGAGCTAAGTCCCTGCCTGGCATTGTATGAAAGTGCTGGTCCTCACCGTCTTCCATAACCAAAGCCTCCAATTAAAGTCGGATCGGGTTGTTTCTTGAAGGTCACCTTTTCTTGTCTTTCATCCAGAAATCGCTCAGGTAAGAATTTGAAGGGTTCGGGGTACAGTTCTGGATCATGCAATATAGCCCTAGAGACAGGTAAGGGCAGCATATAATAATAATTTTGAGGAGATCATACCATGCATTGGGTGAAATGGTTGCGCCTTGCCGACAAGTCAGGTTTCAAAACTTGCTTAACCAATTCGTCCGATACATACCGGCAGGAATGCGATACCCATTATACTCGTCTTCGTTGATGGCGCGATGTGGAAGACCTGCCATGAATATCGCTCAGTAGTTCTAGTATTTTAAACAATAGCCAAGGCTCACTTAGAGGTGTAATTGAATGCCACCTCATGGTCTCCAGCAGTATAGCTTCCACGTAAGGTAGCAATGGTCGGTCGCTGAAGTCCGGCAATCGAGACTGTCCACAGACTTTGTCAATCACCATTTGCGCACGCTTTTGCACGTCTGGGTAGTGCAGCATAGCCAGCTGCCAGGCAAGAAGCACTGCAACGGTCTGGAATAAATAGCGAACTGGGTCAAATGGAACTGCGCTCATTAGATGGGACTACTTTACAGTGTCTGAACCGGCTAGAATTGATAATCAGTGATGCAAGGAATGACTCTGGAAAATGAGGCGAACCAAAGTATACAACGCCAGCGCAGTTTTTTATGATTTCTTCTTCGTCTACAGGAATGGACGCTTCGCCTGCCATGATGTGGTGCAAGCTGTCAGATACAAATGACGGCTGAGCCGTACCGTTCGCCTACAGAGCGATATTTAGGCCATATTTCGACGTTCCTACCCCAAAACGTACCATCTGCTCCTTTACCTTGCGGAAAGGTAATTCCGGAAGAAGCGATGCATTCTTATATGAAGCAGCAGCATATCGTTTGAACCCGGCCCCTGGAAGCCACTCTGGGATTTGATGACCATGTGAACTGCCAGATTAATCAATAGGTCAGTCCTAATACTGACCTGGGACGTGTCTCAAAACCGGAAGATAGTCCACCAGGAAAGTCTTGTGAACCACTTCTAAAAAGGGCGGAGTGGCTTTGTTTACCAGCTTGACGAAATAGTCATCCTCGCCATGTGCGTCATAGCCGTAAGCTGTATGCAAGACAACCGACGAGACCATGCTGTTTAGATAGTAGATAGTAGATGTATCTCTTCAGTAAGCACAAAAAGGGATATATCAGTTGACCTACTGTCGTATGTGCTCATGAAAACTATCTGGAGCGGTGCCCAGTTGTTCCAAAAGTCTGAGCGCCATTTTTATTTGAATAGGGTAGGAGGAAGGCAAATTTCGAGGTTGAAAATATTGATGGAATGCCCTCCGATGGCGTCTGGGATAGGATTTGAGGGAAACATGTGTATCATCTTTAGAAAAGGCTCTCACCTCCACCTGTCTCCGTATCGGAAATGGGCGAAATCCCAGTGCCATCCCATTAGTTCGTCAGCCATAACCTGGGTATGGTTTTTTCAACACAACACACCGAGCTGCATTGGACGACGAACCTGGCGCGGTCTATCGGAGTAGTTGTACGAGCGTTTTTCCAGCAGCTCTGCTACTGCTTTGTAAGAATTGAGAACAACTGTGGTGCGTCCGTAGGTCTCATAGGAGAGCACATCGGACCCGTAGCTGTTAGACCAGTTGGCATACTTAAGCCAGAGATGGTGGTCCGCGCCGCCGATGATATTTCCAATGATTGGGTAGCCTGAAGGACCTGGCGGAAGTGGATTTCTGCTCTGCCTCTTGAGAAAAACGCGAAGTGCATATGTCGCAACAGCGGTGGCAACAAGGAAAGCAGCTATGAAAGTGTTCATGTCGGATGACACTGGACTCAAATGCTACGTTGGCTTTTATACCACGATTATGGTTCTTGAAACCCTGTGTCCATCTAAAAGGGGGTTCCAAACTAGCAGAATACCCAAGGATATAGAAAATGTCCGCTTCTTTGTCTGGCTTATGGATAAGAGATAATTCTGGTCACACTGTATCAAAAAATACCCCGGATTAAATCCGCTGTAAGAGCAATTCAGCAAGCTCGCCACTCCAGGAGTTCTCTCAAAGGTTAACTGTCACTGAGGCTGCCTTATTGCATTAGCCGTCTTCTCACTGTGGTCGTGTAGGAACTTATTGTACCGTACTTGAACCCATAGTGACGGGGAGATTGGATCCCCACTACTGCTTTCATCAGATCCATGGAATAGTGTTGTGGCCGTTGGAGATGAAGTCATTTGGAGAGACGGACCTATTATATAACATCCCTGGATTCGTTGGACAAATCAAACTGCACATAAATTCCGATTCTTCGAATTTGGTTACAAATACACTGACGCAGTCCTTGAAGGGGCATTCCTGATAGGACTGAAAATACGATAGTTCGATATCAACTGAATCGCGCTGTGTACATAATAAATATTTGTCAGCGCTCTCATCGCACTGGAGAAGAACAATCGACCGCTCACCGATGTATTTTTGAAATGCCTTCGAAAGATGGTCCGCTCGATCGATTCCTGAAAGAATGATTTTTTTCAGCGGTGGGGATGGCATCGTGTACAAGTCTAACACAGGAGTTGTTGTAATCCTCAAAATAATCCTCGGTCTGACATGGCAATAGGCCCATATTCCATCTTTAACTTGGCCTGGCATTTCAAGTGTCAGAAATAGCTCAAGATGACTGGTATAGACCTCTCCAGTGTGACCCTGATGCAGTCTACTGCACTTGAAATTTCTTCAAACCTGATTCTATATATGAGTACTAATCGAGAGACAGTTGATAATTTGAGCACATACATGAATTTCTGGCAGTCTGGCCTCCACGGGTTGAGGTGGGATTGCCGATTTCGTCTTCGTAAATCACCTCCGAGATAGAAGCAGAAGTGAGTCCGAGGAGTCAGCCACAGTCAGGCATATGTAGTGTTTGGCAGAATGCACGCATAGAGGAAGATTGAGGTAGCATGAGTTGTGATTTTCGTCCGTCTCGTCAGTCTCGTTTGACTCCTTCATCAGCACTTGAAAGTCCCTTTGTACCGAGCGGCTGCAGAGAGTATCATTGAAAAGTAAAAGATGAGCCGTTGCATTGCTTTTCGACGCGGTACCAGCGCGCGTCGTGGTGGTTTGAGGGAACCTGGAAGAGCATGACGAGAATAATAAGGAGGGCACGCGTGACTTGGAAAAGATCACGAGGCAGGGAGGGGTGATCTACGGTTCGATGCAATATGTCACAGGGGGTTGCTACTGCTGGGGAACGGCCTTTCATACGTCAATACTATTATAAGCTCACAGCGTATGTGTTGTCCTCGACACGGGCGCTCAAGGTATTATGCGCTATGTCAGAGTTAGAAGTTCACCATTTGTCAAACCTTCTGGCAAGAATACCGCACTGGCACTAGGCGTCCTCTTTCAAATCCAATCCGATTCAGTTTATGAGTGTTTTTGTTCTGAACAAACCCAGTATGCTGTCACATCGGTCTGAACTCCTACGTACAGGTATAATATGGTTTCAGGTAGCCAATTTGGCGCTTTCAATCCACTTTTGGACATCCTTCGAGCGCATATCGTATTGAATTTTGTACGGCTCGGGGTGGCTATAGAAAAAAACAAAGCAAAATCTTCAACGGCTGGAATCAGGAGGTAAATAGGGTATGTCCACCTGACGAGGCCATCTTTGAATCGAATCTGTGGTTCAATGACACTACCTTGCGCATCCCTCGCCTTTGACAGATCATATGTTGCCAAAATGTTAGCAACGGCTATCCAACTGGTGTTCATGGCGAAATGTCGGCCAGGACAGATCCTGTACACATGAATTTAAGCTCCTGCCCAAAAATATACGAAACCCCCGGTCCTCACCTCCGTCCATAACCAAAACCTCCGGCTAGAGTCGGATCGGGTTGTTTTTTGAAGGTCACTTTTTCCTGCCTCTCGTCCAGAAATCGCTCAGGTGAAAACCTGAAGGGCTCAGGATACAGGTCTGAGTCATGTAGTATAGCCCTGGAGGCAAGTATCAGCGCAGGACATGATCATGAATTATGGAGGTCATACCATGCGTTGGGTGTAATGGTTGCCCCTTGAGGACAGGTCAGCTCCCAAAACTTTCAGAATAAGTTTGCCCTCTACATACCAGCAGGGATTCGGTACCCGTCATACTGATCCTCATTGATGGCGCGATGCGGAAGACCTGTAAAAGATATCGGTCACTAATCACTTATATCCTTAAACGACGGCCAGGGCTCACTCAGAGGAAAGACGGCATGCCACCTCGTGGTTTCCAGCACTGTAGCCTCCACGTAAGGTAATAATGGTCGGTCGCTGAAATCCGGCAGTCGAGATTGTCCGCAAACTTTGTTAATTTCCATCTGCGCGCGCTTTTGGACGTCAGGGTTGTGGAGCATAGCTAGCTGCCAGGCAAGAAGCAGTGAAGCGGTCTGAAGGAAATGGCAAGTTACGTCAACCGGGTGTGCGCTCATTGGATACGAATGATTTACCGTGTCTGAACCAGCTGTGCATACACGTTGATTAGTGATCTCAAGTAAGCACTCAGGGGAATGAGACCGGAAAATGGGACAAACCGAGGTACATGATGCCAGCGCTGTTTTTGATAATTTCTTCTTCGTCTGAAGAAACGGATGTATTTCCCGCCATGACGCGGTGCAAGCTGTCAGATACAAATGACGGCTGAGGAGTACCCGTCACCTACAGAGTGATAATTAGGTCGAGGTTTGACGTTTGCCCCACAAACGTACCATTTGCTCCTTTACTTTGTGGAATGGTAATTCGGGGACAGCCATTACATCCTTATATGACGCAGCAGCTTTCCTTTTGAATCCAGCTCCTGGAAACCAATCTGGAATTTTATTAGCGTTTAAGATGCTGAACTAATCAACGGGTCAATCCTAGTGCTGACCTGGGACGTGTTTCAAAAGTGGAAAGTAATCTACAATGAAGGTCTTATGGACCACCTCTAGAAGGGGTGGGATGGCTTTGTTGACCAGTTTGATATAATAGTCATTCTCGGCCTGTGCTTCATAGCCATAAGTTGTATGCAAGACAACAGATGAAACCATCCTTGATCAAATAGTAGATAGATCTCCTCAGTAACTTTGAGTCCAAAAGGGGTATATTGGTCGACCTACTGTCGTATGTGCTCATGAAAGTTATCTGGAGCGGTGCCCAGTTTTTCCAAAAGTCTGAGAGTCATTTTTATCTGAATAGGATAGTAGGAAGGCAAATTTCGAGGTTGAAAATATTGATGGAATGCCTTCCGATGGCGTCTGGAATAGGATGTCAGGGTTAAGAATATCATCAACGTCGTGAAAAAAAGAAATGCTCTCGCCTCCACCAGTCCCCGTATCGCATATGGGCGAAGTCCCAGCCCCATCCCATGAGTTCGTCAGTCATGATCTAGATAATGTTGCTTCAACACGACATATTGAACCAAATTAAACAACGAACCAGGCGCGGTCTATCCGAGTAGTTGTACGAGCGTTTTTCCAACAGCTCTGTAGCTGCCTTGTGAGAATTGAGAACAACAGTTGTGCATCCGTAAGTCTCGTAGGAGACTATATCGGACCCGTAGGTTTTAGACCAGTCAGCATACATCAACCAGAGATGGTGGTTTGCGACGCCAAAAACATTTCCGATGACTGGATAGCCTGCAGGCCCCGGTGGAAGTGGACTTCTGCTCTGCCTCTTGAGCAAAATGCGAAGGGCATATGAAGCAACAGCGGTGACGACAAGGAGGGCAGCGAGGAAAGAATTCATGTTGTATGACACTGATCCCAAATGCTTGCATTAGCTTTTATATCACGGTTACGGCTCTTGAGACACAGCTTCCGTCTAAAGGAGACTCCAAACGCCCAATGATGCAGACAATGGTCGCTTCTTTTCCTGGCTTATGGATAAGAGAAGTTTCGTCAAAAATACCCCGGATTAAGTCTGTTGCAAGAAGAATTCAATGAGTTTGCCACTCCAGGAGTTCTCTCAAAGGGTAACTGTTGCGGAGGCTATATCATCGCATTAGCCATGTTCTCACTGTGGTCGTGTCGAAACTTACCGTATAACCCAGCTCGAACTCATAATCATGAGAACAAACCATGCTATTCCCCGCTACTGCTTTCATCAGATCCATTGAATATACTTGGAGCCGTTGGAGCTTCACGCAATAGCGGAGGTAGACCATGAAGTCATTTGGAGAAAGGAACTTGATAATATACCTGGATTCATGGGTAAGTACAACCGCGCACGAATTCCGATTCTTTAAAGTTAGCTACAATTACATCGGTGGAGTCCTTCAAGGAGTATTCGTGATAGGACTTAGAATACGAAGGGTTCACTGTTCGATATCAAGACAACTACGCTGTGTATGTAATGAATCTTCTCATCGCACTGGAAAAGAACACTTAACAACTCACCGATGTATTTTTGGAATCCCTTTCCATGACGGTCGGCTAAATAGGTTCTGAATAAACGATTTTTTAGCAATCATATCATTGTGTACCTTAACTCAACCTGGCACGTCAGGCGTCAGAAATGGCGCAAAGTTGATGGACACGGATTGCTCAGTGCGACATCGATACAGTCTACTGCACTTGAAGCTTCTTCAGACCTAAATACACATGAGAACTAATCGACAGACGGTTGATAAATCGAGCACATACCTGAGAATCAGTGCACTGACTTCCGCAACTCAGGGCGAATGGAAAGGGAATTATGATATCATGTTCGCAAATCACCCCCGTAATACGAACAGAAAGCGAGTACAATAATCCAGAGCCAGAGCTGTACCGCCATAATCGGGAATATGTAGTGTTTGAGAGAATGCACGCGTGTGGAGGATGGGGAGTTGGGATAGCCGTAGCATGATTTCCAAGTGATTTCCACCCATCTGGAAGGCTCCTTCATCAGTGACCCAATTCATGATGGCTTCAGAGTTCCTTTGTAGCGAGACGCTGCAGGAAGTTCCATGAGAGGTTTATATAAAGAGGGCCATTACATTGCTTTTCGACGCGTTATATGGCGCGTCGTAGTGGTTTCAATTTAGGGAGAAAGTGTGACGAGGGCCTGTGTGACCTGGGTTGGATAAGATCACGAGGCGATCTAGTCACGTCTTGGAAGAATTGAAGGTGGTTGATTCCTGTTTCTTTCTTTTCATCTTCATCTTTCATTCGTGCCACTATCATAAAACAACATGGACGGCGGAGAATCTCGTACCATGAAGGCTCGTAGGGATGGTATGTCGCCTTCAATCATCGCATCGATCTCTTTTTTGACGCGTATCTTCACCAGCCTACAAGGCCAAAGGACCTCTCAAGCAGGACGATCTTAGACGTCGTCGCGAGGAGCAGCAGGTTGAGATCAGAAGGCAGAAGAGGGAGGAGAATATCTCGAAAAGGCGTAACTTCCTTCCCTCTGCAGGTGCTGACTCTGATGAAGAGATTGGTGGACCTAACTGGGAGGCTCCTGTACGCTCATTGTTCCATATCTTGCTACGAATTGTTACTTATCGCCTGTGCCACCTTTCAGCTTGCCGATGAAATGATTTCTGGCGTTTTTTCTGACGATCCTGAGCGCCAGCTTGACGCGACTACCAAATTCCGCAAACTTCTTTCAAAAGAGAAGAATCCTCCCATTGAACGCGTGATCGAGTGTGGTGTCGTTCCTCGTTTTGTTGAGTTCCTCAAGCATGGACATGCTATGCTCCAGGTATGTAATTAACGCGCTTGATTAATGCCACGAACATTCATTGATCTTATCTTGAACGCAGTTCGAAGCTGCATGGGCACTAACCAACATCGCCTCGGGAACCGCTGAGCACACCCAAGTCGTTATCAACGCCCAAGCCGTCCCTGAGTTCATCAATCTTCTTTCATCACCTGTCTTGGATGTGAGGGAGCAAGCTGTTTGGGCTCTTGGAAACATTGCCGGAGACAGCCCCCAGTGCCGTGATTACGTCCTCCAACAGGGGGCATTGAGGCCCTTGCTCACTCTCCTCAGCGAGAACCACAAGCTGAGCATGCTCAGAAATGCGACCTGGACTCTGAGCAACTTCTGCCGTGGAAAGTCTCCTCAGCCTGATTGGGATCTCGTGAGTACCTCTGCATACATGGTCACCCCAATATACTGAATAAAGTCCGTTAGATCTCTCCCGCCTTGACTGTGTTGACCAAGCTCATCTACTCTCTGGATGACGAAATTCTCATTGATGCGTGCTGGGCCATCTCATACCTCTCCGATGGCTCCAACGACAAGATTCAGGCCGTCATCGAGTCCGGCGTGTGCCGGCGTCTTGTTGACTTGCTTTTGCATCAGTCGACCTCCGTGCAGACCCCTGCCTTGCGTTCAGTTGGAAACATTGTCACCGGTGATGACCTCCAAACACAGGTTGTGATTGCTTCAGGTGCTCTCCCCGCGCTTCTTTCCCTTCTCTCGTCTCCCAAGGATGGTATTCGCAAGGAAGCTTGCTGGACCATTTCCAACATCACCGCCGGATCACCGCCTCAGATCCAAGCAGTCATTGATGCCAACATCATTCCTCCTCTCATCAACATCCTCGGTAATGCTGATTTCAAGACGAGAAAGGAGGCCTGCTGGGCTATTTCAAATGCCACATCAGGTGGTCTCCAAGAGCCCGCGCAGATCCGCTATCTCGTCTCTCAAGGCTGCATCAAGCCTCTGTGTGACTTGCTGACTATGATGGACAACAAGATCATCCAGGTCGCTCTTGATGGTTTGGACAACATCCTCAAGATTGGTGAACAGGACAAGATTGCTGCTGGCCCTGGAGCCGTGAACCAATATGCTCTGTACGTCGAAGAGGCTGGCGGCATGATCACCATCCACAATCTCCAGCAACACGACAATCTCGAGATCTACAAGAAGGCCTTCAACATCATGGACAAGTACTTCCCTGATGAGGAGGAAGTTGACACCGCCATCAGTGCGCCTACTGTGGACGCTTCTGGCGCGTTTGCTGTGAGTTTTTCTGTCCTTGTTACTGGTTTCTCCTCTGATTGGTTGTCCGTAGTTCCACTCCGATATGAGCGCTCCTCAGGGTGGTTTCAGCTTCGGCCAGTAGTTTTCTCTCTGCTTATTGCAATGTGTTTTCTTCATATCACCACCGATCACGATTCTCACCAGTCTCTCTGTATATACGCTCTGCCATGTACATATCCGCATCATGGCAATGCCCACTCTTTCCAATTTGTGTTATTTCTATCAAACCAAATTCTCACCTGAATAATACTTCCTCTCTTGTATCTGGGTTTCTCAGCTTTGCAATGCCTTCAACAGTGCGATATTAACGGTTATCATCTTGTATCCTACCTTTCATGTCAACGGTAAATCTGCGAGCTTGCGCAAAGTACGCGACGAAAACGTGACTTGATTGGCACAAGCGCGTCGGATTTGGCCCATCAAGAACCTTGAACCTGTCCAGGCGTGGCCGATCCGCGTCTTTGTGTTGCGAAACTTCGTTCCCATCTCTCAATTCCTCATCCTCGACATACGATCGTGACCAGAACGTTCAGAGTCCTTCCATCCACCCAGAGACAAGACATGGCGTCCCAAATTCTTCCGCTAGGTTCTGCCATTCGCCTGTAGCGAGATCTCTAAACTCTCGCTGACACAGTCCGAAAAGAACTCATCGATAGATGTATTGGCTCGAGAATATGGGTGGTCATGAAGAGCGAACGCGAGTTCACCGGTACGCTGCTTGGATTCGACGACTACGTTAGTGAGTAGTACCACAGTTTACCACATTCAGGGCACTGTGCCATTTCCTTCTCCTCGTTCGGATTCTGGCGTTGACCTCTCTCTCTATTTTGTTCCAGATGTTGTGCTAGAGGACGTTACTGAGTAGTACGTGGACTTCTTATAATATGCAGAGATCTTGCAGGATTCATGGCGCCAATAGCGAGACAACACCACAAGGCGTGAAGAAGACCCAGCTTGCGCAGACTTTGTTGAATGGGAGTAATATTGCTATGGTGCGTGTCCAGTACTTGAGGGATGAGGAGGGCACTCATTGCTATTATTCCAGCTAATTCCTGGGAGCAACGGGCCAGATAGTTAAAAGATTGCGGAGATAGATCTCGAGTCAAATTTGAACTCCCCGCCAGACTGTCGGCGTGCGCCGTGCACCTCATGTATAACAGCAAATGTATAACAACGAGAAAACATATTATCTTCAACATCGGGCGCTATGAAGCAGGGTGTGAATTAAAGATATTCGAATGACGATCAGCGAGATGTCAGTTGAATGAATTCCCTCCGAGTGAAAGCAAAAAAACCAAGTACAGTACATTACATAAAATTTACAGATTAACACGACGATGAGGACGGGCAAACAGATCCTGGAATAAGTAAAATATAAGTAATCCTCCGATTAGCTCAATGGTAAATATCCTGTGCCAAGATGCAGGCATCGAGGAGGCACGCAAAGTTTTCGAATGCCGATGCCTGGCTGGTACGCTCGACGACGGCTTTCAAGATGGTGTCGCGGTCAAGAGCTCCATACGCGACCTCAACATCGCAGTCCAATGTATTGATGGCTATCGGCCACTGCGAAAAGGTGTCGAAGGAGAATACGAAGGATATCCGTGCTTTGCCCATAACTTTCGGGAACATGACCATGGCCTGTGCCTTGAAGGTGGGCTGCGTGGGGGTATCCTTGGTCATGGTGGGTAGAATGATCTCAACAGGGTACTTGACGCTGAGGATGGTTAATTGGGTGCGGAGTTGTGCGCAGGACGACCAGTAAGCCGACAGGCGATGCACGATTGCGCGCACTGTGGTGTCTTCGTCTTCAGATAGGACCTGCGGCGCCATGGAGAGGAGGAAGTTACTGAGGCGAGGGAAGTCGTCCTTGTGCCGGGTATTCCGCTTCCCGTGTCGAGCTATCTTGATTTTTGCGACGTGCGGGATGAAATTTGAACATGGAATAGAGACCTGGAAGAGCGAGTTGTAGATGAATTCAAAGAGGTCGGGGCTGACGCGGGTAATGCGGAACATGTTCAGGTCTTCCAAAGCCTCAAGCTCGGCTTTGAGCCTGAAGACCTCAGAGCGCGTTGACGTCTGCTTGGTGCGAAGAACGCGTTCGGCCGTGCTGATTGTGTTCTTCGCCTCGCGTTTCTGTATTTCGATCTCGCTCAGGCGATCGGCAAGCCAGCGAACTTGATCATCGCCTTCTTTCAGTTCAGCTTTCAGTGCTTCAATCTCAATGCTTTTAGGAAATTGACATTAGTAAAATGCTGAGCTTCAACAATGAATGGGCTCACTTCTGTTCGGCAATTGTGGCTTTCAGTTCATTGAGATAATCCTGATCGCTGCTCTCAATTTCAGCAACCTCGGCTTGTTCCTGTTCCAACTCTCGCATAAGCTCCTCGTACTCCTTTTCCAGCTCCGGAATGAGCTCGAGAGCAGTTTTCTTGGGCTCCTCCAACGCACGAGCATCCTAGTCGTAACAAGTCAGTGAATGTACCAATGGCAATTTTTAAAAATGGCTAACCTTCTCCAATGAGGCAAATGCTTCTTCAGCCGTAACCCTCAGACCTTCTACCCACTGCAGTTTCCAGTCATACCAATCCGAGCGCGCCATGTAGCGTGTATGTGTTCTGATGAGATTGAGTTGATGCTACAAGTCCGTTTAGTAAACCCCGTTCCGAGAATTACTTGCTGTTAAAAGACGCACCAGGAGCTCAGATTGACCCTCCTCGTCCGCCCGCGCATACTCAACGAACAGCTCCGGGGTCACTATCGCAGCCTCCTCCTCCGCCTGCGCAAACACGACCTTGCTCTTTGCCATCCACGCCTCAAGATCCTTGGCCACTCGTGAATACAAATCCAGCTGGGGAATGTCGATGGCCATTGCGATGACATATTCTGATAGGGGGATGTCTGCTGGATTTCGTGGTTGGCGCATTGGCGCTTGCCCGGGGTGTATTGACCGCCGCGGGGCAGTCAGCTCGTCCATGAACTTGATGCCTGTGATCGAGAAGAATTGTGCAACAGATATTGAAGGCTAAAGTAAAGAGATGTGAGATACTAGACCAATAAAGCGCAGATAGGCGAGATGCGAGACATACCACTTCCTCCTGCTCTTCATATTCTTGTTCCACCCCCTGCCGCCACTGTTGCGTCGCCGCATTGTCAAGGTCCATGTCCCCAGAGAGCTCGGGATCGGCCTCATTGTCCTCCTCGAGAGGCGCTCCAGCTTCAGGCGATGGCTCGCGAATCTCAGGTATCACGGCGCGTTCATCTGCTTCTTCTATGTCCATCGGTGCCGGCGATGCCCTGGGCGACGCGGATGTCTGGTGCATGGGTTCAGGTTCAGCCTCAGCAAGGTCCTCTGTGTCATCTTCCTCCTCCACTACCACCTCGACCTCCTTCCCTTTAAACGACGGCGCCACTGATGCTGCAGTCGGGGTGGGTGCAGACTTGTCAAAGCGTTTCCAAGCATCCGTCGATGCGCTGCCCATGCTTGCACGCCCCTTGCCGATCCCAAATGTCTTCTTGGGCGGGTTGGCTGCCGCTGATGATGATGCCGGAGCAGCGGTGTTGTCAGACTCGACATTGAAGCTCACAGCAAGACTCTTCCGCTTGGCAAAGTATCCAGACGGGCGGCGGAGGGAAGAAGAGCGTGCGGCTGGCTCCGCCTGCGCCTGCACCGTCGCTGTTGCTATCGACGCTCGAGGCTGGAACCCCAGCTTCTTCGCCGGGGAGGGTCTCGCCACCGCGTCGGATGCATCGCTGGTATTCCCGGTTGACGCGAGTGCTTGACGTTTGGCGGGACTGGGCTGGTCGATGTACGATGCGTCGAATTCCTCGACAGCGGAAGCGCGAGGGCGTTTCGCCGGTGGGAGTTCAGAGTCTGCGGCAGCGGAAGGTTTCTTGGGAGAAGGCTTGGAGACTGGTGGGGCGAATGCTGCGGAGAATGACGGTTTCGGCTTTTGCTTGGAGGGTGTTGAAGTCGAGGGATTTGAGGTCTTCGATGGAGATGGTGGGTTGAAGGCAACAGACTTCCTGGGTGGGGCAGCTGCAGCGGGTGTCGAAGCATTGGCGGGTGGTGGCTGGAAGACCAGGGAAGGGCGAGGTTTCGGGGCAGTCGCTGGCGCGGCTTCTGTCGCCTCTACAGGGGCAGACGCACGAGAGGGTTGGAAATTAGGGGCCAACGACAGTCGAGAAGCCACAATGTTGCCGTATACTTCAGATTCATCCATATTAGACTCGTAGCCCATGCTCATCCGACTTGCACCACCAACACTAGGGCGTCCTAGCATAGTGCTCAAGTTGAGTGTCTTGTCTCCGGCATCAATGTCGTCATCCATGTCCAGACTATCTTCTTCGCTCGTAAAGGAGTCGTCTTGCGGTTCGTCCTGCTGGGCAGTTGCAGTGGCGCCTAATGACAAAGAGTCCCGAGCCCGTCTAAGCCGAGCCATGGCGTCATCCAACTGCATGTCGCCGTCGTCCGCTCTGGATGTGTCTTCTTCGTAAGATGTTTCATCTTCTGCGGGTTCGCCACCGGAGTGTGTCATTTGCTTCAGGGCCAACCAGGCGTCGTCTTTCTGGGCGGGTCGTAGGGATTGGCCGAGAGGCACCGTGAACTCCATTGGCTGAGATAGCTCAGAATTCCCTTCCGACTGAACAGACTGCATTGACTCATTCCCGATGTCAGAACGCGACTGATCGCCCTCTTCGGTATCGTTTGGAATCTGGGATTGACGACGTCCTGCCATAGACAGCGAGCGCTTACGTGCAAAACCACCCTGAATGGCCTGCGTCACATCCATATCCATGTCTTCTCCGTCGTCAAAGTCCTCCTCCTCGTCTTCATAGTCAAATTCTTCCTCCAGAATAGCTGATCCGGGTATTTGGAATGGGGCGGCCATGACT
This sequence comes from Psilocybe cf. subviscida, assembly GCA_013368295.1. Classification (NCBI taxonomy): domain Eukaryota; kingdom Fungi; phylum Basidiomycota; class Agaricomycetes; order Agaricales; family Agrocybaceae; genus Psilocybe; species Psilocybe cf. subviscida. The sequence continues at coordinate 3,646,386 of JAACJJ010000056.1, read as the reverse complement.
GTGGTGATATCCATATCCTCGCTTCCGGCGATAGAATAGCGCATAGAACTCCGTCGGCGGCTGTTCTGACGCGGGTAGTCATTCTCGTTGGGTTGCTGAGGGGGTGGTGGTTGATCGGGGGATGCGCCGGGAGATGATACCGTACTGGCGTCGCTGGGCCTTGCTCTGGGAAACAAACGCACGGAGGAGTGTTCCGCAAAGCTCACCCGTCGCCCGAAGGACTTGCGCGTCTGGTTGTCTCGGACGAGCTCCCTGTAATCTTGTGTCATCTCCATTGAGGTCGTGGCATCGTCGTTGACTGTACTCTGCGAGGACTGCTGGGATGATTGATGGACATTGAGGGAGTTGACAGATGCCTTTAGAATGGACTTTCTAGGGGCCTACGTCGGGAAGTCAGTGGTCGTCCGGACACGATCTCGGCGGATAAACACAAACCAAAGCGCGTCGGGCCTTTGCGAGGGGACTCAGTTTGGCACCTGGCACAATGCTGTGGGCCCTCCGGCGTCCTCTGGGGACAATGGAGGGTTGATTCTGATTAGGGACCGCGATGGAACTCCGGCGCTTGGGTGATCTGTTGTTGTCGGTGACCATGGTATGATTAAGTGGGTGAGTTTATGCAGAGCAGCGGAGAGAAAGCAAGGCAATGCAAGGGAAGGAAATATACAAGAAAGAGAAAGAAAGAGAGATGTATGGCAGAGTCAACGCGGTTCGGAGGGAAAGTGCCAAAATAAACAGACGCGTTGATTCCAAGAATCTTGCTCCTCGTGCAGCCAATATCTCCTCACGTGCCCATAAACGGCCCAGTCACGTTCTGGCACCCGGGCCGCTCTGTATTAGTCATCCAATTACGCGTCAATACGCGTTCTCCTGATTGTGCGCTTACATCTCCACACTTGCCTTGCACTCGTCCATCATGGTGTGTTGTCTTTCTACCCCTTCTTTTACTGCTCTAACACTCTCCAGTTAATTCGCCTCAGATCCAAGGATGGAAACTTTCGCTTTGAATTTACACCAGAGGACGATATCTCTAAATTAGTCGACAAGGTATTGGCATACTTTTGCGTTACAAGGCCTCCACTGACTTGTCTGTCCAGATTATCAGCACATCCACAAATCCTGAAGTCGACTCAATAACTATCTCCAACCAGCCCCGCGGAAACGAGGTCAAAGTGTCCACCCTGAAGGGCCAGACACTAAAGAGACTAGGGCTCAAGTACGTATCTTGATATTAACCCCCGCGGAATGTTCTTATGGTTTGCCCTAGTCATGGCGATCTAATCTTTGTCGGTTACACACCCAAGGCTGATGCACCAGAACCTGAGGCCCCCGCAGCCTCTTCAAGTACGGCTCGGCCAGATGCCCCGAAACGTCCTTGGGAGCTGGTGAAAGAAGATCCTGTCGATGTCTACTGGAGGACACACTCTGGAAAGATCCCCAGAGAACGTGATTCTCGTTTCTGCAAGCACGCTATGAACGGGATGTGCGATTACTGCATGCCTCTGGAACCCTACGACGCGGCATACCACAAGGAACACGCGATCAAGCACCTCTCGTATCACGCTCACTTGCAGAAAATTACGCCCAAACAAACAGAATCTGCCGCCTCCATCTTACCTCCTCTGAACCCCTTGTCGTACAAAGTCAAGGTCCCCTGTCCGACTGCATCTCACCCGCCATGGCCTGCCGGTATCTGTACAGCTTGCCAGCCGTCCACCATTACGTTGCAGTCGCAGCAGTTCCGGATGGTGGACCATTTGGAGATCGCGTCAACGGAAATCATCGAACGATTCCTCCAAGCCTGGCGAAAGACAGGAATGCAGCGATTCGGCTGGCTCGTAGGCCATTACGAGCCATACGACAAGGTGCCAATGGGTGTCAAGGCAGTAGTGGAAGCCATCTACGAGCCACCTCAGGCCGGCGAGCTCGATGGGCTGACGCTGGGATGGCCTTGGGAAGAGGAGGAGCGCATACGCGCGCTTTCCGCGTCAACGGCCACTCCCCAGACCATTGTCGGCTACGTGTTCACCGATTTGGACCCGACGCCGGAGGACCGGACAAAGAATGTATACAAACGCCATCCCCAGTCGTTCTTCCTGTCTTCGCTGGAGGCCATCTTTGCTGCAACACTGCAGAGGGCGAATCCGACCGCGTCCAAGTCGTCGCCCACTGGCCAGTATGCGTCGCGTCTTGTCACGGCCGTGCTGACGGCGACAGAAGATGGCCAGGTCGACGTGTCGGCGTATCAAATGTCTGAGCAGGCTGTAGCGATGGTCGAGGCCGACATGATCGAGGCGAGTGTGGATCCTGGCATCGTCCGTGTCAAGGAGGAAGACAGGACGAATGATTCCGCGCGCTACGTTCCCGATGTATTCTATTCGTACAGGAATGAGTACAACTTGGAGGTGAAGAAGTCAGCAAAGCCTTGCTTCCCCGTAGAGTACCTCCTCGTCAATGTAAGTAAGCTCGTTTCAAGGTCCGGACGTATTTTAATTGCTTCGACATTTTCAGGTCACTCATGGTTTCCCGCAAAACCCGTCTCCAGCGTTCCGGTCGACCAAATTCGCCATCGAGAACCGTCCCGGTCTTGAGAACCAAAGTTTAGAGAGGGCAATGTCGGATCTGCGCACGCTGGAGGCGCCCTCGCTACATCCAGGCGGCGAGAGCTACAAGAAGATCGAGCTGGCCAAGTGGCTCAGCGATTGGCATCTTGTGGCGTTTTTGGGAACCACGGGACTGTTCTCGCCGGTGCGTGTACTTCAGCTTGTGAAATTGGAAAGTCTGAGTAGCTGATTCGTTTCTGCCGGGATGGTTAGGAGGATATCAAGATTATCATGCGCACAGTCTCGTCGCCGGACTTGCTGGAAGATGCGAAGAACATCGATCCTGTGTTGTCGACAGAGAGCTGGCAGACGTTGATGACCTTCACCCGGGAGAGTGCTCGTAAGTGTTTCCATCATCTTATAGCCATATCATTTCATTGACATTTTTGTCTTCCTCTTTTGCAGCTGCCAGACCAAGTACATCCGCACCATCAGGGTCTAGCGGAGACGCGATGGACGACGATATCCCCCCAGAGGTGTTTGACCAAATCGCAGCAGAACAGGCCGCTGCATCGGCTGCTGGGGGCTCGTCGGGCGGCATCAGGATGTGCCCTCATTGTACGTTCGAGAATGCACATGGAGGCACCGACTGTGAAGTTTGTGGACTGCCGTTGGCATGATCAGATGTGTCTACTGTAGGGTCTGGAGTTGGTATCAGTCTCGGTTATTGGACTGGGGAATGATGCATGTGCTATCTGTAGAGCGTTAAGCTATCAATGCAAGTAATGTTGGATAAATTCTTGCTGCGTGTAGAGGCCCTTGACACGAGCGTGATAGATCTAAGGTATCATGCAGCCGCTGTACGCGCTTCTCTTTCTGGTGCTTAACTGGCATGTTGGGCAGGCGCCTTGCTATCGTCTGCCTTCAACGGCGAAAGCGGCACATCGCCCGCCGCATGCGTTCCCTCCTGAGCTTGCTTCGCGTCTTCGCCACTGACATCCGAATCCGCGCCCTTCTTCAAACCTCCTCCTTTCCCTCCCGACTTGCCCAACTTCGGCAGTGTCCACCCGCTTTCATATGTCGGGGACGCCGGCCGCCCCACCGCCGTGCGCGTGCCGTCGTTGCGCTGCACGTAGAAGAAGAGCCCGCGCAGGAAGACGACGAGGAGCGCGCCGCCGATGATGCCGCCTGCGATCTCGCCGATGCGCACGGCCGTCTTGGAGCTTGTGCCGCTGTCGGTGGGGTCCGTGTTGGTGGTGCCGTTGTTTGCGCTCGTGGGTGTTGCTGATGGCGCTGTTGATGATGCGCTTGAGGATGATGGAGCTTGGCGCGCGGCGAGGTTCAATCGGGTTGTGGCATATGAGAAACCGTCAATCCAGATCTGGCGGTTTTTGCTATCGCTAGATTCGCTCATGGATCCTTGTTCCGCGCCAATATTCGTGAGGTTGAATGTTAATACGTGAGGGCCTTCAGCCAGGCCAGTGATATGGCACAGAGGAGTGCTATTCGCGGCAGCGAACGCATCGCCTGTGCTACCCATAGGCACTGTAGCGCCGTCGATCGTGCAGAACGCAAAGTCCGTTGTTGGTGTGAAGGACATGCCACCGATAAGTGAAGCTTCGTAGCCTACATTACCGTATAAGCAGCATAGTGAACGTATGTGTATTCATGTGCGTGGATGCAATGATTCGGATAGTGAGTATGAGGTTGCAGCAGATTCCATCAATGGGCGCTTACCGGAAAAGTCCACTGACAAGCTCCCATTGCTGTCTATCCATCGTGCAGACGAGCCTGTATTGGCCCCGGGCACCTCCATTGCAGACCTCCGACTGTTGGCGTCTCTCCTACTATCTGCTACGCTCCATGGCCCAGTGTACCGTATGACCGCGCTGGCAGAATCGTCGCCGAGGATCCAGCGGCCAGCACTAGCGGAAGAGATCACGGCTGGCATACTCTATACTGAGAATACCCAGCGAAAGGCTAGGTATGCAGCTGTAGATATGGGCGTCGGGGACACGGAGACCATGCTCGACGCATCCTCGTTCTTATGTGGCCCTCGAATGTGGAAATGTCCATCAAGGCATTGGAGGGTATCATGAGGTAGAGTTCTTAAAATAGCGCACAGGTCATGCGAGAAGGAAGGCGATAATAGATTCGGAGGATGCTCGTGGGAGGGCGTGAGCTGCAGATGGAGCACAATACACGGTTTTCTCTTGAAGGGGATGAGGAGGGCCTCGCGTGTTGATGCCGGTGTATTGTGTGCTATTTCAAGTCCATTCAGAGGTAGTGGACATTGTTATTTTATGCAGGTGAGGGGCCAGTGATCAATGTTCAGCTGCAACAGCATACCTGGTTTTTCTTGTGCGAGCCGGGCTGTTTCTCCAAAACAATTTACTCAAACTTAACGCATGAACCTGAGCCACTCAAACTTACGGTGAACGGATTCAAGGTGATAGCCACTTATGTCTTGCTTAATGAATTTCGGCTCTACTCAGAATACAGGTGGCCTATCTCTCAATAGTGATATATTTAGCTTCTGAACATGTTTAGGAGGCTGAGTACACCGTTGCTCGTCCTGACCATGAGCGCCTAATCGCTGTGACGGGCTGACATAAGCCGAACAGGATGCCGCAGCTTGCCGGGACGCACTCGCCCTGCGTCGTTCGTCGGCGTGATCGTTCCATTCCGGTCCAGAGCCATCATATCGTTGGGGACGAGTGCTGCGACTCCACTCTTTGCTCCTGACTGCCATCTGCCTGCATCTTTGTCTGTTCAGCGCAAGCGCTCTGCAGACACCAAATAACAAGCTCCGCTTACGGATAGAATCCTTCAAAGAGCTGCGCGTCACACACACACACAGACACACGTTCTCGGTTGGAACATCCACCTTGAATTGCACTTCGAGGCTCCGCCGACAGACAAAGGCCCATCTTAACTTGCGACTTGAAGCTTGAAGTCTCAAGGACATATTAACAGACGATTGGGATACTTTTCGACACATATCGTTTTTATTTTCGACATTGGATGCCATGAATCCACCACCAGCTTCGCTTCGAGACTTGTACATCGACCCCAACCAGGCATGGGCATTTGTGCCTCCAACCATCAACAGCACCGCCGGGGCAGCAGCATCGTCTTCCTCTGCAGCCGCTGACCTCGCTCCGCCACCACACTCGTTCCAATTCTCCACGCGGCCGTCGCACAACTCCATCTACGACCTGTCGCCCAGTTTAGCCGACATGGAGCCCTCAGGTGCGAACGCGGCGCAGCTGTTCAAGGCCTTCGTTGCGAGTGCGGTGCTGCAGTATACGAGCACGGCGTTGGTGATGCCTTGGGAGGTCGGCAAGACGCTGCTGCAGGTGCAATGGGTCCCGCGCGATGCTGGAGAAGTAGAAGATGAGGAAGAAGAGGCACAAGAGGTGGCGCAGGGGGTTGTGGAAGAGGATGCAGTGAGTCTTTTGTTTCGTCTTTTTGACGCGAAGTCGTCGCTTCCATTATCTCAAGTTTCTGATGTCTGTGACTTCTGCTCAATAGCTAAGTGATGATTCGGAACACGATTCGTATTTTGCGGATCCACATGCTACACCGACCATCCGAAAACCACCTGCACCTCGAGCGCGAACGGATGAGCAGGGATACGTGATTCGGAAGTCTGTACTCGAGGAGGGCACACGGCCAGAATACATCATACCCGTTGGCAGTGCGGATGGCGTATGGGGTATGATGAAGCGCGCAGGTCGTTTCAGAGCTGAAGGATGGCTTGCGTTGTGGAAAGGTTCGTCAATTCGGGGTTGTGCTGTGAAGCCTGCTGATCGGTTCTCCTAGGTCTACTAACAGCATGTGTCAAAGAAGTTCTAACAGACACACTCCAGCCGATGCTCAGCGGATTTCTACAATCGCTTTTCTTCCCATCAATGTCCCCCTTCCACCAACCGCCTCTTATTTTTCCAGTTGTATCCCACCTGATAACTGGTTTCGTCCTCTCGCCGCTTGACCTCATACAGACGCGGCTTATCATTCAGTCGTTTACCGCTCGGTATAAGCGGTACGCAGGGCCGATTGACGCCTTCAAACAAATCCACCGAGACGAGGGAGGCCTGCGCGGCATGTACTTGCACCCGCATTTGCTTATCCCAACACTAATGGAGAGCGCCCTACGACCATTAGTCTCTCTGGCGCTCCCGGGAATCGTGACGTCGTACTTCGGATACGGCCACATCTCGGAAGACACACACCCCATCTCTTGGGGCGTCGCAGAGTTGGCGAGCAGCTGTATAGGCCTGCTGGTGACGTTGCCGGTGGAGACTATCAGACGGCGACTGCAAGCGCAGACGCGGGGCACAGCAGAGCCGTTGAAAGCGTGCGTGGAACTGCGGCCGGCGCCGTACAATGGAGTTGTGGACGCGTTCTGGCATATCCTGACGGAGGAACGGTCAGATCTGCCAATCATTCAAAGGCGGAGAAAAAGACGGCTGTCAACGAAGGGCAAGGAAGATGACAAGGAGGAGGCGAAGAGCGACGAATATGAGAGCTGGATGAGGAATACGGGTATTGGGCAGCTGTACAGGGGCCTTGGTATGCGTCTCGGTGCAAGCGCGATTGTGTTTGGATTAGCACTGGTTGTTGGTGGTCGCGCTGAGGCAGACGGTGGCTGGGCTGAAATTTGATTAGTACATTTTATTTTAATGGAAAGGAAAGGTCGAAATGCTGAGAGCTATCACAAGACTGATAATAAAAGAGCGATCCCCAGACGATTTTGGAGACGAGTATGTCTGAATGCCGGAACCGGAGATAGGAGGCGGCAGATGCCGCGGAGCGAGCGTCAGTGAAAATATTGTTTGGGGAAACATGAACACCTCTTCACGACTATCATGACCAACGGTCAGTCCCCTGTCTACTCTTCTGCTCATCGTTTCTGACCGTCCCCTAGAAGCCTCCTCATCCACCGTGCCCCTCCTCGCACGCGCACTCAACCGCATCCACTCGACACCACCACGCATCATTGCCTCCCCTGCAACCCGTATGTCCTGTTCTTGTCCTCCCCCGCATTCTCTTAGGTGCTTACTCGGGCCTTAGAACCGCGCAGGGCAGCAGTCTCTCTTATTATACGCGTTGTGCCCAACCCCGCTGCCCCCTTTCCCCAAACACCCGACCGTGTGCCCACCCTCTCCGAGTTCTTCGAGCAGAGTTGGGTGAAGGACCCGAGCGCCCGCCCTGAGATTCTCTTTCTGCACCGCGAAGACACGACACGGAATGACTTGAACCAGGACAGGACACGGCATAACACCAATGAGGCGCATGTAGCGTTCCCTGGAGGCCGTCAGGAGCCTGAAGACGAGGGTGGACTGTACACAGGCATGTTTACACCTTGTCTCGCCTTGTTCGATCTTCATGTATTCTGACTGTCGTTTTTTATACAGCAATGCGCCAGACATGGGAGGAGATTGGTATCGACCTCGCGGAGCCTTGCTATGCTACTATCGGCCAGCTCGACGATCGCGAAATAACAACGTCTCTCGGAAAACGCCTCCTCATGATCCTCTCTCCCTTTGTATTCCTCCAACTCACCCCTTCCGCACCACTACCCGATCCCATCACAACCACGACATTACACTGGACGCCTCTTGAATCCCTTGTCTCAGCCTCATCTCCACCGACATGGTCCACGGTTACTGTGGACGCGGCGTCGCGGCTGACGCCAAAGCGTTCCGCAGTACTGCGCGTTCTCGTTCGTATTTTCCTCGGAAGTATGCAGTTCCCCGCCATTATCGTCAAGCCCTCCCAACTACCACCGCTCTTCGATGACGAGAAGAGGGGACTAGACAGCAAGACGTCATCGGGTCTCGCTGAGAAAGGCATCTCCAACTACAGGCAGCTCAAACTGTGGGGATTGTCACTCGGCATGACGCTCGACCTCATGTCTTACATGATTTTGCGGCCCCCAACTGCTCTCAATGGCTCGAGCACGCCTTCATCTCCATTGTCCGAGGTCATGCAATTGCCGTACCAGGAAGTCGCGCAGGACTTCAGGGTGGAATACGTCGCGCCCAGTCTGGCGAGCGTATTTCCGCGCTTCTCGTATCCAGATGTGAACTTCTGGATTTGGTACGTCTTATCGCCCGTTATTGTTTCCACCATTGTGTCCTAATTTTATCGCTTGGGATTAGGGTGTTTGGGAAGAGATACAGGGAAGTTATCCGGGGCTGGGAAGCCAGTGTACGCGATGGTGGTGACAATGACAGGCGGATCAACTGGTCCGGCAGCGCGCTCAACACGTTCTACGCGGCGATTCGGAAGGCGCTCGTTGTCGTCATTGTTGCGCGCGCACTTGGTGTTCTGTTTGGTGTCTCATTCGCCCTATGGTGGATCCTCAGCTAGGCGCTAGGCGACTGACTCCGCATACATTTTCTTCTTTCTTCCTTTGGGCAAATGGTTCTGTTCGAGGGCCTGCATTTGTGTTTATATTCACACATTATTTGGATATTTTATATACTGTCTCCATTGTTGCATGCACGGATATATGACCGCTTTTTATGACTTTGGTGCTGGTTTGTTGTTGCATTCTACCGCTCGTGTCCTTGGAAATGTCGGGATTTCTTTTTTTGGATACCTTCCTTCTTCGCAGGAACACTTCCGTCCCAGGTTGGGTGACCTATGTTGCCTGTATTCTTTGCTTGCCCTCGACAACACTCATTTGTTACCTATCCCTCCTTTCCTTGAAGCCTTAGAACTAGATGTCGTACAGTACTCCTAGACAGCATTCTGTAAGTAGTGAAAGAATAGAAAGGACGCATTGCAATATCGGAGAAAAGAATATGTATTCGCAGACCTGCTTTCCCCTAGAACTGAGCTCTGCGACTGGGTGAGGGGAAAGGTGAGGAGGAGCATTGCAAGTCTCTAAGTTCAAATAACTCCAAGTGGGACAGGGAATAGTGGTTTGTCTTGCTGGCCAATCATAAGCCCGCCTAGCTCAATCGGATAGAGCGTCAGACTCTTAGGCGGGTTAGATCCCTTGGATCATCTGAAGGCTGCGAGTTCGACCCTCGCGGTGGGCTAGTCCATCTTTTTTCTCTCTCTCTTTCGAGATAAGAATGACTAACGTTTGTTACGGTTGTTTTCTTACCAGAATCAGCTGTGGGTGTTTATTTAGCTGAGGGCCTAGTCAGCCTCTCAAACCCTCTACTGAGCGAAAGGGGTTGTGTTGCATAAAGCTCGTCGTTGGATGGACTTACTCGAACATATCATTCGCCAATCAAGCAATCGTATTGCGTGCATAATAACCAAGACAGATGACATAGAATATAGTAAATCAATAGATTCAGGGCAGCGACGCTGAAGTCAGAAGCGCGCACGGCTGCACTGGCTCGGACCTCCGCGAGGTACCCCGAAAGGCGCTAGATTTGCGCTAGATCGTTCCCTGTACTCTGGATGAGAAGAGCTGAAAGCAAATTGTGGTGTAATGGGCGACTCACATTTCGGAGTGCGATCGAACAGGGAGGCCACCATCATTTCGATTAGTGTTACGGGATGAATGCGCGGGTTTTCGTTGGCTGATAATGATAATAGAATTAGTTCATGTCGAACTGCATAGCAGAAAATCCTAACCTCTCTGCCGCTTATTCGAGTCAATGGGTGATTCTATGACAAAAATTGAATCATGTTCGACACCAGCCGGCCTGTGAGACTTCGTGTTAGTAAATGACAATGCAGAAAACCAAACGATGTCCAAACAGTTTTATGCAGGTGATTCCTCCTTTTGAAATAGCCTGAAGTGTGCGCATGTCAGCCACTGCAGCCGAACGAACGAAGCTCAACTCACTTAGGTGCATTGGTGGGATACCACACGAGCACTGGATAAACACGTTGAGATCATGGTTGACGACCGGATAGAAAACAGTCGACTCACCCAGTCCTCGAGCACTGCTTGCCCGACGAGGCTGATTCAGTGTCGCTATCACCCCCCAGGATCTCTTGATGAGCACGGCAAGGCGTGCAAGAGAATCCTTACAGTGGTTCTCTAGTGAAGCCCCTGGATCACATCGATCACAGGAGCGCACTGATACTGCGCACTACAAGGGGTGCTTCATCCGGTCCTGGTGAGTGCGCAGCTCTGCCAGGCCCAGGCCGCTGAGGCCGTACCAAAGCTGCAGAGTCCGACGTTGCGTACTAGGCATGCCCGGCGGAATGCGTTCATGATCGCTAGGGTGTACCCAGGATGAGACGCGGAGCGGGTTGTCATAGGTTGACCACTATCAGGTGACGTCTGCATTGGCGATGTGCTGTATGGTTGCTGGGAGGGCGCGAGCGGCAAAAGGCGGGATCCATAGAGAGGCTTGGTGGTCGGTTTTGTGGCTGCAGTTATGTCGTTGACATAAGCAATAATAGGTGATGAGTGCAAGAGCTGGTCGTGTTGCGATGATTGCAAGCCTGAGATGGTGGTGGATGAGGAGCAAGCGCGAATGAAGATGAGAGGCGAGAACAGCAGGACTTATGTACCCCCAGGTTTCCAGGTGGCTGGCACTCGTGGGCGATGGAGGATGACTATCAGAACCGATCGCTCCGTCAGCCTCCGTCAGCCGCCACGCCCATAACCATATCGGGATGTACACTTTCCGCATTTGGAGTAGATACCAGGCACGCACAACATGTAAACAAAAGCTCATGAAAGATGGGATCTCTACATGCTCTGCGACTCAAAAGGCATCATAGGTTGAGTGTAACTCTCTTTTTTACGTGGTGAGTCATGAAATTGATTTAGGATTTCAGAAGAATATATCGGTGCCTCAGGGGTAAGAAGATGTGACGGGGAACTGCTACCTATCTGCGCGTAAACGTCAATGGAACGCGATTCGGCCTAAAGTGAGATGTATCAATACATGAGAGGTGGCTTGACATAGATACGGTCGAGAACATACGTGAGAGTTATCCCGTCATGGGCACTCAGCACCCTGGCTTTTCTCTGTTCGAATGATTCATGCGCGAACTTGGGCTCCTCGGCGACGGTGATTTTGAAGTGTGACACAATCATCGTGAGGATAGCAATACCTTCAGATTCGAAGAATCTACGAGAGATGACATATGTTTAGTTGCACGACGACGACGAGCCCCCAAAGTGCTTACTTTCTGCCGATACACGCCCGCGCCCCTGTATAATTAAAACATGGTTAGAAAGAGAATCACCAATATCTGGATCAAATCCACAAACCAGCGCTGAATGGTATAAACGCGTCACGAGGCCAGTCTTCAAGGAATCGGGACGGGTTGAAGCGTTCAGGCTCCTTCCAATAACGAGCTAAGAAACCAAGATCAGCCTGGGGACCTTCAGAAATAATTACCAGAACTAACGGTTATAGTGCAGTCCAACAATGTTCAGTTCAAAGTCTGTACCCTCGGGAATGGGTATCGTACGGGTTTCTCCGCTAATATGAGTTGCTGTAATTGTGGTATCCTCCGATGTAGTTTTAGGAACTGCCACGGCCTTCAGAATGCAAAATAAAATAAAACCAGTTAGAGACGGGTGTAGACATCCGCATTGACTAATTTCCCCACCGGAGGGAACAAGCGCAGAGTCTCGTAAAACACCCTGTCAATGAACTGTCAGTTGACTGTACATTGGGTCTGGGCACCGAAGACTAGACTCACGCCAATGAATAAGTCAGTAAGGGCATTTGTTCGTATGTCTAGAAACAGTGTCAGATCTGAAGACGGCAAGTTGGTTTGGGGTGCGTACTGGGTTGTTGCCATCGGGGATCACGGATTTGATATGCTCGAATAATTTCTCCTGCTCGTCTTGGTATAAGGCCAGCAAGCCGAATGTAAATGCGAGCGTATGAGCCGTAGTCTGGTGATACGGTGTCTCAGCCTCGATTTCTTTGTATTGACAGTCGCCGATCTCCTAGCTTACCTCATGCCCAGCCAGAAGGAAGATATAGACATTTCCTGAACATGCAAGGGGAGAGTTTTGGTTTGTAACATGATACTATATGCACTAACGCACCTAGAAGCTCTTCGTCCGTCAACTTTGTCATGTCGAAGGCGTCACCGTTGGCATCCATGAGGCCGCTAAGAAGGTCATAGCGTTGGACTTTGTCTGTAGTACTTCGTTCTTGGATGATGTCCATCATATGTCTCTATGATCGATGGCGTGAATAGTCAAAAAACTGCCCGCAATATTTAGACTTTTCTAGAGAAAAAAAAAACACACCCTGAGCTCAGTCATTGCCTGTCTTAGTTTCCTCGTCAATGCAGTGGTTCCCATAAGCATGTCAGGGACGATAAGTTTTATTATGGTGCCCTCCGAGACGATACTCAATGCTTGTTTGAATGTCATGGTGTAGCCTTCTGGTGTGAGATCATCGTGCAGCCAGGATATTTCACGTCCAAAGCCTAGTCAAGAAATCAGCGGGAGAAGGGTGATGCATTGCGTGAGCAAGCGTACCTGCTGAGCCTATAACGAACAGCGCTATCTGCAACAGATTTAGTGAGAACCAGATTGCTATCGTTTATCATGGACATACTGGCAAAGTAATATCAACGCAATTGTTCACGGTTGTAACATCTGCATTCTTCCAATGGTCCTTGAACATGGCTTCGACAGTCTTTACGCTCTCACTCCAGACCAATGCATTATTTCTCTGCGGTAGTCATCAGTTAACCTTGATCCAAGAAAGATTATACCTTCCACTGACATCATTGAACGCGGGGGCGCATATTTTCCTATATTTCTTCCATTCCTCGCCTTCAGTCGAAATGATGTTGCGACCGTAGAAATTTAGTGCCTCATATACTTGTGTCGCTTTGGGAAAGCGGGCACGAGAATTAGTTATATCCTGAGTGCCAGAAGGTAAGTCGCAAAACTTTCAAACCATTTGCATACTCTCCACCTTAATAATATGGGGATCTGCGACGGTCATAACAATTTTGATGTTAGGAATCAGGTATCGCTAAAAACTGCATTAGACATAAAGAGAGGGATGCGAGAGGTTGGTGCAATCTCACATGAGAGTTTACATCCCATCCCAGTTTAGCGTACGCTATGCAAATGCAAATCTTTTTTCAAAAGCTGACAATAGGGGTCCGTCTCGTTCTCACTCACGCTTGTGTTTTTCAACAAAAAATATGTTGTCGCCGGTGACGATGTATTTGATCTTGCGGGTCAGGTTGGCTATGACCAGAGCGCGAGACAACAGGTATGTATCTCCAGGAAAATGACTAGTTTTGGCAAATAGTTAGGCATTGTTTCAATAGAGCGAGGTTGTGGGGCGTCGTACTCGATACCTTCGACGGCGCGTCGATACGACAGAAACTTCCTTGTGGCATAGAGTATAACGAGGGTGAACGCGACAAGAGTGGCCGTGGACATGGCTGGCGCCTGAGAGATTGTGCTTCGAAAGGCGTTGAAACTCCACTTTATATAGGGACATCTTGTCACTTCTGGCGAAGGTGTCCATTTCGCTTGAGCATACTATCCGACGTCAAATGTTAGGTCCATGCCAGATGACTATCAGTTATCTATTAATGAACCCTTTTAGTAGCTTCAAGGTTGATACGACGGCAAATGGTCCTACAAGCCTGCCAGGTCCCAGAACAGATAACGGCATCGTCGTCCTCATGATGGCTTCAGTTTCCTTGATGACCGATGTGCTCTCATTTCAACATTTCAGCCTGGATACCTATGACTGGGTAATCGCTGCTATTTTTTTTTTGGAGGCTTCCTCTTTATTGCACGTTGTTTAGAATAATCGACATCGATGTCGGTGCGAACTTTTGCTTGGTGGTTGGGTGGCGTGAAGGAAATTGCTGCAAGAGAGCGCTCTTTGTTTCACTAGGATCCGTGACTACATGAGGCCCAGAAAGCGGATGACACAGGAAAATAACAGCATGTACGACGAGTTCGCAGAAATGGGCGAGGTGAAAGTACGAAGCCCAGCAATGTGGCGTTCGTGTTACTGCTTGACGTCCACGTGAGCGCGATAATGAGTTCCTGAGGTCATCGACAGCTTTGAGTTTGAATCTTGTTCAATCTTCCAATCCGACGTTCACAATCTTCGACCGCTCGCAACGCTTGGAGGCCCAATTACGACCCCATTGACTTCGAAGTTGCTGAGAGTTTGTGAGGGATATTTGCCGGACACCTGGTTGGAACCTTAGCACTGCGAAGCAACGACCCCTCTTTCCAATATCTACGCGCACGGTTGACCAGCACTAGTTCTCCTCCTTTTATTTGAAGCTCCCTACAAAGATGATTCATGCTGTTCTTATATGTGAGTATTGACACTCCTCGCTAGCTTCACGGTATTGACTGCGGAGACCTCCCCAGTCAACACCTCGGGTGTTTCTCGACTCGCCAAATTCTACACACCACTACACCAGTCGACAACGACGGTAGTGCAGAAGATCTTCTCCCTTGTTAGCACACGGCCGGCAGGGCTATGCAACTTTCTCGACGCACCTGAACTAGAAGAGTTCCTTGGCTTCAAGGGCGACGCGGATGAGCGGTGGCGGGTGGTCTACCGCAACTATGCGACCCTCTTCTTCGTCTTTGTCGTGGACGGCGCGGAAAGCGAGCTGGGAATTTTGGATCTGATCCAAGTGCGTCAATGACTAGAAATACACACACTAGATGACCGGACTGAATGTTATACAGGTGTTTGTTGAGTCTCTCGACCGGGCATTTGAGAACGTCTGTGAACTCGACCTTGTATTCCACTTCGATGAGGTCTGTGCATCACAGGGATTCAGTGACGAGAAGTGTAATATTGAACATTTCTATTAGGTGCACCATATACTCGCGGAGATTATTCAAGGCGGGCTGGTGCTGGAAACCAATGTTGAGGAGATCGATGCCTCGGGTACGCATTCTTCTTTCTACGCCGACCCAGACCAAGGGGGAGATCATACTGATGTATGTATTTGACAGTGCAAGAAGCTGCGCGAGTAAGAAAGGAATCGTTTGCTTCAGCAAACCCACTATCACTGGGGGGCGGGGGATTAGGCGCGAGGACGGCAAACATGAAGACGCCATTGGGCTGGCTCACTGGCAAACTCACGGGGGTAGGTGCAAGATAATAGGACTTTCGTTGATTATTACGACTGCATGGAGTGGGATGGGACGCCGCGAACGGTGGACGAACTGCATGCAGATTGGAGCAGAGCAATACAAATGTACAACAACAATAATATCTAAAGCAAAGGGATATATATAATACAGGGTCAGCAAGTTGGAGACGACAGCCATCTCTGCTGGAAAACATTTTGAACTAAGAGCTTCTAAACCCCATTAACTCGCTTCATTTGCGCGCAGGATGAGCATAATGATAGCATACACGTTTGCCACCAACACGACAGACCAAACGATATAAGCCACCAGATTGACCAGGCGCCCATTGCTGTAATCGAGCCACGACGCTGCGGGTGGGGATGGTACCACTTGCACGCACCGTGGCGATTGCTCGCCCGCTCCTTCCGACTGATCGTCTTCGAAAACGACAACGTCGAAGCCCGCATCCGATATGTTCGTGGGGTCATCTTCCGTAGGCTGAGCACCATCGCGATCATCGTGGTTGGCGTTACTGTCGCCGTCACCATCACCATCGCGAGTGCCAGATGTGCTCGAGCAGTTGCAAGGAACTGCAATTGCGTCGCCACTTGGCTTCACTGCTGTATCCATGTCTTCTATGTCGTCTCGACAAGCATTATCGCAGGTCGGTGGCGCACGCACTCGCATGACTTTCTCGCTTGATGTCAGGTATATGAGCGGGAAGGCGACAAATGGCAGCACAACGCTGAGGACGACTTGCGACGCCACGAGAAGCGTCGTGATTCCTCCACGCCCGACAGAGGCAGCGACGATGACACTGGGGACAAGACTGATGCAGCGTGTAATGAGGCGTCGGAGGAAAGGCTACAATAATTAGATCAAGGAAATAGTGACAGATTAGTTTAGGAACATCGGTGAACATGTATTGAGAATAGCACGTACCGACACCTTCCACTCGATGAACCCTTCGGACACTATTTGCCCGGCTAACGTTACGGTTATGCTCGAGGTCTGACCGGCACACACTAAAGCCAATGCAAATACCACAGCGGCACCTAAAGGTTATTTTAGTACCGGGGCTTGAGTGTTGGAGATATTCCGGCAACTTTAGAAAGCGACAGAAAAAATAGATTGCACTAACCTTGGCCGAGGGAATGTTTGATTTGGTCGTATGCCTCGAATAGGCCAACAGTTGGTTCTGAACTTGCACCTGGCTTGAAAAACACAGCGCCAGCTAGGATGAGAATTCTGTGGTGTATGTTAGTGGGTTATATTTGTCAAGATCAGGGGCTCAGACTGACGCTGAGTTTATTGGCACAGCCAGGGCGAGAAGACTGGTGACCACATCTGCGATACCGTGTGAGAGATGTTGTTGAATGAATGTGATCGAGTTGTTCTCTCTTTCTCCGTGTTTGGTACGATAGTCCTTGTCTGTCGATGTTGCTCGGTCCGCGCGGCTTATCCGGAATAGAGAGATGAAAAATTGTCTCAGTCGGGACGTGCGTGATGTAGGAGTGGATGAGGGGCTGGGAAGCGTGTCGTTCTCTGACTTTGGTGGCGGAGGGGCGTTGGAGATGCGGTTCTGAGTGGCGAGAGAGGAGCCCAAGAACAATGCGTGAGGCATGACTGTTGCACCAAGTATACCGACAGCTGCAAACAATCGGGGGTCAGTTGTCAATCAGTGGCTTCACCTTGCGGAGATACGCACCGGCATAGACAGCATCTGGCTCTGATTGAAATAGTCTTTTATCCGGAAGGAAGCCCAGAAAGACGGCAGGCCAGTGAGGCTTTGCCTTGACTAGCAACGCAATGAAACATGAAAATACGGCGAAGACCTAAGTTTGTGCAGAATGGTTAGACAAAAATCTCCGATTGATGATGCTAAACTTACCAATCCGATGACGGTGTACTCAAATACCTTCACCGGGCGACCATGGCCGCGCGAAGGGTCGCTGAACATCAAAAATATCAACACATCGGCGGCAGTCAGAACGACACCTGCCCAGAGCGGAAGCTTTGGAAATAGGAGACAAAGACCAATGGCTGATCCCAGAAGCTCTGCCAGGTCGGTTGATATGATTGCAATTTCCGCGAAGACATAAAGAGGATACAAGACGCATCGTCGCACGAGTTTTGGATGGCGCGGGTGGTCGTGCAGAAGGAGCCTACAGTGGGTAGCAAGGTCTGGAAAACGTCTGAGTGTTAAGCGCCCAAAGTAAAAGATGCGGCTAAGTACCAAGCCCCGTAACACATCCAAGCTTTGCCGACAGCGTCTACAGAATATATGAGCATGACCTCCCGCCTAGTAACTCATTGGACTGGACATACCTGGAGCACAATGGCGCCTATGCCGGCCATAAGGATGACGAAGAGCATAGGCCGATAGCCAAAGCTGGCGCCAGCTTGGAGGTCAACGCTCCAGTTTCCTCTAGCGTGCTCGATCAGCCAGGGAATACGCAAGCCGCATACATAATGACATACGGGTCGAAGTATGCGACGGAGCAGATAATTCCGACGCCGACGTGTTTCTTGACATGATGCGCTACGGTGCGCCACGACTTAGCAGCCTTTTGGCCTATTCTTGAGGAGTATGTTTGAGGAGAGCCATCTTGGGCAGAGGAACTAGGGGACATGCCGCCGAAAGAAAGGGATGAAGAGCCTCACAGAGGTAGCGAGGGGTCATAATGAAACGCGTCAAACCAGTATAGCGGATTAAGATTGTGGTGTGAAAAGGCCGACAGCTTCCCGTGCGACCGTGGAGGGGCAGGTAGGGATGATATGAGTTACGGTAAAAGGCGCAATCCAGTGTTGTGGTTGAGACACATAGAAGGACACGGTCCCATTGATCGCATTGGCGCTCCGTTCCTCTGGCTACAACCACCACCGCTACTAATGGACATAAATGATCTCCACCCACCCGACGACTATAGTCATCGTTTTTTCATTTGGCACGAATGGATACAGGTGTGTCGTTGTGCTACCAATACAAGCACGCGACGCGTTAACGGAATCCCTGTGGCGCTTACAGGCAAATGGGCCTCTGACTTCGGAGAATGTGTTTGACTACTTCGCCACATCTATGTTCTACGACAAGCAGAGCAATAACCAGGTGCTGCGCATGCAGACGATGCATACTGGCGTCCCGGTGAATGACGAAGCTGCTGAACTTAGGTTGGTGCATATTGCGCCCTCTTGCTCTCAGGCATTTACGGACCGTCGACGTCTTTAGACGGTTTACTGGTATCGAGTTTGCTGTGGTCCATGCTCAGCCTCCGACATTCTTTGTCATTCAAAAGCGTGAACGTATCGATCCCGATAACGGTACATCCACATGCCCTGGGCAATAACCTCAATCTCACACTATGATTGCTCCAGTCCGACCGTTGGCTGCCTATTTCATCATGAACAATCGTATCTACCAATCCCCTGACGTATATACTGTCATCTCCAATCGCCTGGTGAGTTTCTTTCCATATCAGTCCTTTGGATTTACTTGGCTTACCTGGCTTCAGCTCACGTCGCTGTCCGCTCTTCAATCGTCACTTGATGTCCTGCGGAAACACCGCCCCGACTATACCCCAAGGACTGGGTTCGTTTGGCCTATTACAGACCCCACGCTCACTGCAGAAGCAAGTAAAAAGCCGGAAGCAGAGTCAAATCTCCCGGAAACACCAGCTGATGCGGAAGACGAACAAGACAAGGCCAATGAAACCCCTAAAAGGCAGCAAAATAATTTCCTCTTGCTGAACGCTATGCGCGCAACGGCCATGCATTCTAACATGTCGTTCTCGGAGTCTTCTTTGACGCAGCCTGCTGATATACCAGAGCCTGAAACTCCTGGGACAATGACCATGCGCTCGTCCGCGACCCCTGCGCCAACACCTCAAGAACCAAAGGCATCAACTTCACAGGAACCGCCCGTAAAGGGACAACCAGGAGCTGGGAAGAAGAAAAGAAAGAGTGGGTTCATTTGAACTTCTAATTCAATTTTGAATTGCTGATCTTTTCTCATGAAGGGACATCACTGGCTGCGCCTTTAGCTTCGGCACCGCCTTGAACTTCTCGCAATATTTCGTCTATCCTGAGATGTCGTCGACATTGACCAACTTCAGATTCTACGACCTTCACACTTTGTTTATCACGATGGTAAGATTTCAGATTCACTTGTTGTAGATTTCAGAGCAAGTCGAGAAGTAAATGAAAAGGACAAAAGATAGTAAGGGAAGATACGAGAGAGATTTAAACAAGGAGAGATATAAGTAGTCCGAAACATACATGACAAACACCGCCGCCTGTATTGGCGAATGTAAAACAACGCGGCAAAGCAAAAACAATAATGTGTACGGTAGGTGTAAGTGAGGAAAACAGGAACTCATCTTGCGATCAAGTCCGTCGCTGGGTCGAGCCACAAAGTCAAAGGAAACTTCAACCTGTGGCTAGACGGTACGGAACATGACACACAAATGAGGCGTGGCGGGCAGCGAGCTAATAACTTACTAGCATATGAATGGGCGGGTTGGACGGCACCAATCAAGCTAGCGTATAAGTCATACATAAAAAAGGATCACTGACACAGGCCAGGCCGAGGGATGAGTGAGTGGGGATGGCAAGCGAGTGCACAAAGAGTTGAAAGAGGAGGGAATAGGTGAAAGGACTACTTGTCGCAAGCGCATTTGACTTCGCCGTTGAGTGAGCTCAAGCCGCAGGTGTTGCACCACTCGCGGACGCCCCTCTCAACGCCGATGGCGCTCTTGCCTTGGGCCATGAGGCTGGCGCCGACGGACTCATCGCGATGAATGCTGATGAGATGACGACCGAGGTCGTGCTTGCGGCTGAATGAGCGGCCGCAAGAGCGTTGTGGGCAGACGTGGGGCTTGAGCCTGTTGGGGTCATGAGTGCCCATGTGTGTCTTCAGGTTGTAAGCACGAGCGAAAGCTGAGTAGGAACAGTCGAATTAGCATTACATGGAAACGTGTCATGGTACCAAAAATAGACTCACCCCTTGGGCAACGGTCGCAGCGGTACTTCTTGCGGGGATCACCCTTGAACTCATCAAATGGTTGGGGAGCAACCGATGCAACAGTAGGCATCGTCGGGCTCTGGTGCATGGGAGAGATGGAGGAGTGTGCGTGAGCGTAGCTGGGGTGGGTGTAGTATTCTGAAGAGGCTGTGGAGCTACGGCGTGGGGCCGCGGGCGTGTAATCAGAGTATGCCCGGGGTGCGAAATTGGCCTTTGCACTATGCCTGGGGACTGGAGGGCTGCGCGGTGGAGTGGGCGGCAATGCGCCAAAGGAAGCGGGGTCCGAAGTCTCGTCCAAGAGCACAGCACTGTATTCGGAGCCAACGTGCACGCGCGAGAAATCCATGCCGTTGAGGTCGAGGTCAAACAACTGGTTGGGATCCAGAGGGATGTTGGCGAATTGAGTGTCAATCTGCTCGTTATAGAACGATTCCGAGTGGGAAGAGAGGGAATCGTAAGACTCTGAGGAGACAGTGATTGTTGAGAGTGGCCCCTGGTATTGATTCGCAGTCCTGAAGTAGGTGTACGCTTCGTTGGCGTCTACGATATTGAGCTGCAAATCGGGGAAAGCAGCCAAATTGGAGTCGATATCGGACTCGAAGAGATCTGGATGAGGCGCAACGACGTCTGAGGGGGAGTGGAAGGAGAAGAAATCGAGGGACTGCTGTTTAACGAACTCGTTTGCAGAGAACGAGTCAAATGCATGTTGGTTGAAATGTGCGTCAGACATGGTGCTGCGGGATGCGTAGGCGCAGGGTGCGAGGGGGAAGATGGAAGTAGGAAACAAGCAGCGTCAGAGCAAGTCCCTCTCCATATACACTGCTGCGCACTTACGTAAGCTGTCATCCCTGTCATCCCACGCGGCTATTCCTCGCCATCTCCTCCCCGGCTTGAAACAGTCCTTTCGATCCCAAGCCAAGTGCTTTTCATGAGAAGGCATGCCTCACGATCGTGGTAGCCTCCACAATGTTATGTTGTATTGCAATTCTACCTCTGCTTCACCCCCTTCATGTCGATGAATTTCTGCTTCACGATCGTTTGCAAATCGTTTGAAACTGCGGATATACGTCTCCGGCAAGAGATCCTTTACTCGTCACCTTGTGTTCGTCAGCATGCGGCATGACGGCTAACAACAATACAATGGCAACACAGCTTTGCACAGTTGTCATGCAGAACTCCGTGCTTGCTGGAACACATGCGCAGCAACATTGATGTCTATCTCTTGATATGGGAGCGGTTAGCGCTGTGGGTGCCAGATTGCAATCAATGCCACGGCCCGCCTAGCTCAATCGGATAGAGCGTCAGACTCTTAGGCGGGTTAGATCCCTTGGATCATCTGAAGGCTGCGAGTTCGACCCTCGCGGTGGGCTAGTTGCTTTTTCACATTTTTTGCCGTCTTTATAGCTCCAAAGCTTTCCAAGATACAGCATGATGATTGAACCTGTGTTGATGAGGAGACGACGAGATGTACGCAATCATGCAATTGTACCTCCAGCACTTATAAGAGTCTTGTTGTCATCCTGTATGGAATGTTCATGGGATTTACATGCAAGATCTTAAGAGGGATCAATAGAAGTAATGCTAATTTCTGAGCGAATGATAACGTGAGTGACTTTCTTAGCGAACAGGCTATATAACTTGGGGTGGCCCAATCCCTGGTAATTGCCGTGGTTCAGTCACGTGACGCGTGCGCGTCAAATCTGTCACAAATCTTGAGACATGCTATCTACGCGAGTTCTTGACCGTTTGCCTCCGATTTTTCTGTAGAATATGGCTATTTTATAGCGTAATTACGTGTCTATCAAGTTTTATAAGTAAATATACTTGCCTCTGCTTTTAAAATGCAAGATTACACACTTTTGCCTGCCAAATTCAGTACCTGAGAGTAACTGCCTCATAGATCTGCGAATTTTACAGGCTATGGTTTTTCTGTCAAAATTGCTTGTATTTGACCGAAGAATACTTCTTATTGATCAGAATTTTAATTCATGGTCATTAACAGGGAAATCTTGGTGAAATCAGGTCCATATCTCACCTTTCTGGCCACTAAATTAGAATTATAATCAATGAGAACTGTTGAGAGTCTATATATAATCATTTTCTTCCACTACGGCGTCTTCAGAAACTCAGTGGTTGAAGTGTAGTTAGCTGCACAATGAAAGGCGGCCCAAATTGGCACGGAGGAGCGGTGCACAGCCACATTGATGGCATCCAAAACGGGTACTGGCACCCAACTTCGGCCTCATGCAGGCCTCAATGGAGGTGAATGGGGTACATTAGGCTGTTTTTGAGCACTTTACATCGTTAGAAAGGTTCGGGTTCACTCTGCATTCATTCTAATCACCGTTATGCACTCAAAAATCCCCATTTCCATCGCATTTTCGCATTTTTGACCTAATTTCCAGTGTCTGAACACCATTTCCAGGCAAGGATCATATGAATAGCTAGTATACATCTCCAACAACAGCCTTATATAGCCCATACACCTCCATTGAGGCCTGCATGAGGCCGAAGTTGGGTGCCAGTACCCGTTTTGGATGCCATCAATGTGGCTGTGTACCGCTCCTCCGTGCCAATTTGGGCCGCCTTTCATTGTGCAGCTAACTACACTTCAACCACTGAGTTTCTGAAGACGCCGTAGTGGAAGGAAATGATTATATATAGACTCTCAACAGTTCTCATTGATTAGAATTTTAATTTAATGACTGGAAGCATCACATATTGCCAAAATCTTGCCTTATTTTAACGAGATTTCACCATTAATGACCCTAAATTAAAATTCTATTCAATGAGAAGTATTCTTCAGTGAATTCTAAGCAACCTTGTCTGCAAAACCGTAGCCTCACGTGTAGATTTTGCAGCTCTATTAGGCTTGGAATCTCAGGCATTGAATTTGGCAGGCAAAAGTGTGTAATCTTGCATTTTAAGAGCAGTGGTGAGGATATTTATTTGGAAAATGCTATAGACATGTAAATACACTATCAATCTAAATATTCCATGTGCAAAAATCTATGTAGATAGGTGGAGAAGCACACAATCTCCATGTCTCACTCAAAACCGTCGTGTGACCGCTTGTCACGCATGTGATGCGGTCCGGATTTGTGACGGTTAGTGACGGGCGTTGGGCCACCCCAGTTATAATATAACTAGTCGCGCGGTTCAAAATTGTGAAGGTGATAAGCACTTCACTGCCAACCGGTAGACAAAATCTAATGCTTCGCAACGAAGAATTTAATATATCCCTCTTAGCTCAGTGGTAGAGCGCGTCACTAGTACTTACGTAAGTAAATGACGAGGTCAGTCGTTCAAGTCGGCTAGAGGGAATAAACTTTTTTTGGCGGATGAGCAGCAAGTTTAGATTTCTTTCGTCAAGCACGGAGCAGTGCCGATCCCGCTCAACTGTGACTGACCAATCACTCGTAAACATATCTGAATTAGGAAGTGCGAGACCAAAGTCCGACGGCTATCTCGCATCCGCGCTTCAGCCACCAACTCCTGTCGTCGATTCTTCAGCCTGTAGGCTCCTGTACGTAGTACTACTAGCCTTTGTGACAGAATTAGGGGATTCTATTACCCCCACCCGATAAGTTTTTCCGCCTTTTGCGCAATCAGTGGACAATTGATGCGCAACTTGAAGCGCTGTTAGCTTGCACTCCTCAATTGTTGGTACTCAATTATTGCTCGCCTTCGACGAAGAGCTGCTAGACGATTGCTAATGGCAAGGAGATATGTAGAAACATGTAGATTAGCGGAGAATAAAGCTTTACTTGTGGGCGATGTGCGCTTCTGGCTGATATGCTGCTGCCCTAATACTGGTGCGATGGTTACTTGCTGGGACAGATGGCTCGACACGTTTGCGCACATCAACTCCTGCACGTAACTTACATCTAGATATATACCGTGATGAAGACAATATCTCGCTCGCATGACATATAAAAATACAGACATACTGTGCGATTATGAGACGCCACGAAGAGGTGTGCCGTGTGTGAGGTACTCAAATCGGACCAAGTTGCCCTCTGAACGCAATGAAGATCTACTTGGACATGCTCTCGCTCGTGCACTTGATCACTTCCCAAGAGATTTTTGGGATAGTAA
Organism: Psilocybe cf. subviscida; assembly: GCA_013368295.1. NCBI lineage: Eukaryota > Fungi > Basidiomycota > Agaricomycetes > Agaricales > Agrocybaceae > Psilocybe > Psilocybe cf. subviscida. The sequence continues at coordinate 3,621,689 of JAACJJ010000056.1, read as the reverse complement.
GATTTCTGATCACACAATTGGCACAGAACAGTTTGCATATCTTATATTGGCAGGGAACTCTTTACTTACAATGACTAAGTGGTACTCGTACAATCTAGTTATGAGAGGGATCAAGGTATAAGACACAACAGCAAGGGAAGGTAGCGATGTCAAGGCAGAGGAATGTGTCGCGAACGGGGGAGAAGGTTGGGGCAAAACAACAAGAGTTCCAAGTTGAATTGAATAGGCACCGTTGCCATTTGGGACTGAGATATCATAAGACCCGAGGGACTGCGTAGAGAAAGAGTAAAAACCTAGACGCAAAAGCCAATGAAAAGGGGGGAAGGGGGAGGATCAAAGGATTAGGCGGGACAGATAGGAAGGGGAAGGGAGTATTGAATGCAAGTTCTGTCCGAGCGGTGGTATGTAAAGTATGAGACGCTGCATGATGATATATGTGCGTGAAAGACCAATTATGAATGACTGTCTGCGAGTGAATCTGCGCGCGTCGACAAATGAAAGTAAGAAAGAGAAGAAAAACAAGGACATCTATGGGTATGAGTAATAGGATACAGTCGACGCGCGCTGAATCAATAATTATCGCAGAGAAAAGCTGAAAAACTAAGAAAGCCTAGTGACAGAAAAACATAAGGAAAGAAATAATGTACGAAACGCGTGTAAAGGCCCAGGATGGAGGCATGGTACAAGGCCTGGCTGGGATGGGGAGGCGATTGTGAATGCGCGTTGATGCGGGCACATACCATGCGGTATTGAAAAATTGGGGGATGCGGGATGGAGTACAAGGGAAGAGTGGACGATGAAAGAGAGATAACGAGGAGGCCGACAGAGCATAAAGTGGAATGCAAGGAGCCCTTGGAAGAGAAGAAGCACACATCTATGGTGATGAATGTCTAGAGGGTCGGGGTAACAGAGCATGAACAAGGTCGTGAGCGTGGCAGAGAGAGAAAAAAGGTCATGAAGAGCCGTCGTAAGGCGAATGATATGTGGAGGAAGGGAAGAGCCATGGTGTTGGTTTCGGTCAGCGCGCCGTCTACCACTCCAGAACGACGCCATCTTCCTTAGTGACTTGTAGCCATGGGTGATCCTTGAGGTCGCGCGCACGAGCACGCGATCTCATGTCGGGTTGAAGCATTGGTTCGAGGAAGGCGCCCAGTGCTACAGCATCCGCCTCGGGGTACAAGTACTTCTCCATCATGACACGCTTCAGAGGCCATGGCTTCAGAGTCTTGATGTATCGTAGGGCGCCTGTCAAGTCATCGAAATCAGTTAATCTATCCAAAAACGACAACACTATGATTGAAAAGAATGAAGTCCGGTAACAGATGGAGCGGAAATAGAAATAGGGGTGACGAGTTAAAATAACTGAAGCAAAAGATACGAACCTGTTTGGTCAAACAACTCGCGACTGAACTTGCCATCCATCTTGACCGACAGAGGGAAGTCGCCCATCAGCTCGATAATCTGTGCCATATGATCGTCGTCCTTGTTGAAGATTTCTCCCTGGCCTTGAGGGTCAAAGAGGTACTCCGCTGTCAGCAGCTCGAAGACCTACAGAATAGGAAGAGATAGGACACGTCAGTAACAGTAAGCTATTTAAACGCACACAACTCTAAACATAACCAAAGGCAGGCGATTTGGAAGATCAATGCCAAGACCGCCTGCAAGTGAAGAGAGATAAGACAGTAAAAAAAGGTCAACACTTACAACACATGCCACACTCCATATGTCCGCTCGGGCGTCCCAATCACTGCGCCCAAGAATAGCCTCTGGGGCCCGGTATTGGCGCGTCTGGATGTCTTCCGTGAAGTGCTTCTGTGAAGGAGTGGCGTTACCAAGATCAGCGATCTTGACAGATATCGCAGGTGGGAGGGGTTTATCGACTTCCGTTCTCAGTGGCGGCGCCTGGTCACCCTCGGCAACCGCCGGCGGAGTGCCTGCTTCCGCGGAACGTTCAGGTATTTGGCTGGCTATGGGTGATTCGTCAGCGGGAGAGGGTGGCGGTGCCAAAGGCGTATTGACAGTAGGGGAAGCAGGAGTAGGGGTAATTGATGTTGACGATGTGACGGTGGGGCCGACACTGACGGGAGGGTGCTCAACGAGCCGCGACGTCCGCGACTTGGTCTTAGTGCGTACGTCTGGTTGTGAGGGCTTGTGTGCGTGCATGTGTGCGGAGAGTTGGGAAACATGTCGGGGCGGAGAAACTCGGGTGTCAGTGCGCTTAGATGGGGAAGTGGTATTGGAGATTTTGATGGGAGCGGTGCGTGTGAGGAGAGATAGATGAGGAGTAGTCATATCGGTCTTGGTGGTGGCCAAACTATCACATATGGGGCTGGATCCATGTATACTCGATGCATCATCGGGAAGAATATCCCTCGATGGCCCGAGTTTGCTTTGCCCATTCAGTAGCGGGGTCGCTTTGGGCATCGCACCATGAGGTGCACCGATAGGTGACGGCCGAGTAGCAAGGATGGCAGAAGCTGCGGTGGACATTGGGCCGATGGCGTCAACAGTAGAGTCCTTCGTGAAGTCGGTTTGTTGTCTGTCAGCGTTGACAACGGCAGACACAACAATGGCAGGTGCGGGCCCACCAGCTCCCGGGTAGAAGCCGTGCGCCGAAATTCCAGAATGAGAGCGCTCATGACTAGGCGGGACGGCCTTCTTCGTCATGCTTGGACTTGAACTGGACTTCGCAAAAGCTGAAACTTTCTCCTTCAGTGATCCTACTATTTCCGTCGTGGCTTTCCATGAGGATGAAAGAACGCCAAGTTCTGACTCGTTCTTCGACTCTTGAGTCACCTTGACCTCGACAGGGATGGCTTTCGGTAGAGTCCTTCCGAGTCCCAGGAACTCCGTGACTGTGGTACCCAATGAATGAGGCAACGATGTTGGGGGTGTGCTAACGAGGCTTCCAGAGCTAGTCAAATCAATCGCCGATGATGATATCGAAGACGATGACGACGATGATGACGGACAATTTGTAGAAGAGGCAGCCGCGGCGATGGATTTCGTGGTGGTTAGCTCATCGCGCTTCTTGTCGAAAACGGATTCGTTCTGAGCGACCGAAAGATTGTTGACCAATCGCGCCGCATTTGAGCTGAGCGCTCCGACAGTTCCAGACTGTCCGAGATATCCAATTGTCCTCGATTGTGTACTGGCCGTGAGGCTAGAACTCTCCTTGGCACTCTCAGCAGCCCCAGTTTCTTGCTTTACCTTCATACTCATTGAAGCAAGAGGATTGAAACTTTTGCCAAGACTTCTTCCAGGACTTGACAGCGGTTGTGAGTGGATGATTGTGACCTGCTTCTGTTGGTGCTTCTGGGGTATCGAGACGCCTGCAGTGCGCTTCATTGGCAATGCCACACGAGTCGATACGGGTGACGGTGATCTTGAAAGTTCATTGTGGATGTGGTCCTCAATGTCTGGAATAGAAATTACTAAATGGAGATCAGTCTTTATTCGGCACATGAATACGAAGTAAACAAAGTGAAGTTGGAAGATAAGGGATAAGGACAAAAATAACGCCGCCAGCGGAGTCATACGTAGCGCGGAGACCATTGTAGACAGCAAATGAAAGAAGGTGTGGGAGTAGTTGGATGAAAGGGAGCGAGTGCGTGGTTCGATGAAAGCGGCGTCGAGAAAAAGGGCGTGGAGAAAAGGGAGAGGGAAAGTACTCACAGACGTTCTCCGGCTTGATATCGGTATGAACGAGGTCACACTCGTCATGAAGGTATTCAAGACCGAGTAGAATTTGTCGTGCTATTGCTTTAACCAGCGGCCGAGGAACACCCTTCTTCTTGTGACGTTCAATCAAAGCCAAAAGGTTTTCACCTAGCGGCTCGAAAACGATGCACACATGGGACGCCTCAGGTCCTTGGTGACAAAAGGAATCGAGGAAAGAGACGATGTGCTGTCTGCCTGGGTGTGAGGGGGAGAAGGAGAGGGCACGGGACAAGAGCTTGATTTCATCCTTTGCAGTCTCGGCGTATCGGCCTGCGGACTTGACGACCTTGAGCGCTGAATGACGCTTTGTCCTGTGCTGTGTTAGCATGATGTGTGGTGTGCGGCGCACGCGGGACGCACTTAGAGTCCTTGACAAGCCAAACGGTTGAAAAGTGGCCCCAGCTGGGCATGACAGCGCACAGTGAGCAACGCAGCAATAGAAGATAGCGACTGTATTCATGACACACCCTAGTTTCCTTACGACCTTGTAGCGCCTGTCTCGGAAAGTGTCGCCGACCTGGATGGGGAGATAGCCGCCGGCGTTGTAGTCTGCTACGTTCTCCTCCGTCTTGGGGCCTTGTGGGGTGATGAGTCTATCGTGTGGGGTGGATACGGTGACGCCGCCTGCTACAAATTTATATGTGATGCATGGCTGTTTCGGGGCCATGAAGACGGGATGTAGGATGGGAGGGCGGAGGGGAGGAGGGGCAGGGATGCGTTCGGTCGCCGGGTTCTCCTTCACACACTCTTCTTCAATCTACGGTGCACTGTCACAGTCACATCCGTCACATAAATTGCAGCCGGTGCCTTGCTTCTCATTCCGGCCAATCGTCGCTTTATCCTTCTGCACATAAAAATGCCACTCGGATCAGTCTATCACCTCCGCTCCTGCCGTCTTTCTGTCTTATCACCTGAAAGCATGATGGAAAAAACCTTCAGGCCATCTGCCTGCCCATGCTGGCTGGTAAGAGTCAATGAAGCTGTATCCAGCTCTTGTTCGGCAACTCCAACTAAACTCCAACGTAACCCCAAAAGCGCCTTGAAAGCGGCCCCAGTAAACTGTTCTCCCAGCGACGGAATGAACGCACTACTCCACGTCCTTCGAAGGAGTTGCATCATATACGCTCCTTGTATCTTTACAGCCTATACCCCAGCGCCTCATGTTCAATAAAGACCGGAGTTCCTGCCAAACGCAGTCGATTCTGCCAGGGCACCGTCAGTATAGTCAAACTCATACTCAAACTGACGATACCTGACAAGACACACGTTATCTGCCCATATACAAATAAATACGTCTAAATTTACCAGTAGGCGCCATTACGACACCCGCATCAGCTCCTACCTTGTCTATTAAACTATTCCACCCACGATAGTAGCACAGGACGAGAGCCACATTTCGCCGGTTCTCCAAACTTCCAATTACAAACACCGCAGCCCACAAGCGCCCGTCTATAAATAGGCAATTGTTATCTTTTACTCCACATTCAGCGCCCCGTCCCCGCGCAAGGCGCGACCCTCATACTCATCAAAGTCAACACACCCCAGAACCTACAAGGAGCAGCTTCTGGTGTCTCTCGCTCGCCGAAGCCTTTGTAAATATGCACAGACGCAGCCCAGATTCATTATCAGATAACCACCAAGCATGAAAGGCAACAATCAGCCATTGAACTGTATGCAAATAAACAAAGGGCGACTTTAACTAATCTATGGCCATACCATTGCCACGGATAGTGGACGAATTCATGCGCCATTGATTGTCGCTGTTAGATACCTGAAAAGCGAAGGCATTTTGAGAAGTCGAAAACACGTCAAACGAAGGTAAATACGCACCAGATAGGGGACGGGGATATGCCCTTGTCATGGTATCTCAGGAACTCATGCTACCGTCGGCGGCCTAGTTCTGGCAGCCCGGAGCAGGAGTGAGCAGGTCAGCTTCTTTGGGAACGATTTTGACATATTTTGACATATTGCAATGAGCAAAAGGCCTGGCCGACTCTTCTTTGGTTGTTGCAGGTTATTGCACTAACGACCGCTTCGGAAGCTGAATGAGAATCTTTTGTTCTGTTATCTAGAATATAATTTGAAGATATTAGCCGATGTTAATCGTCTCTCGCCACTTCAAATTGTAGAAGTTCTTCTATATCACAAGAGAGTACAACCGCTCGCCGCGCGTTTGCCAACAGTAAAGCGCAATCAGTAACCACAAACGGCAGCCGGCGCCCACATATTTCTACAGGTGTAGCCGCGCCACAAAGTGCACCCATTCCGGTGTGCCATGTGGCTTCATGGGGGTGGCACACTGTGGCGTACCCGCCGGTAACGGCACACCCCGCCGTGCGGTGCCACTCTGTATCAACTCGTTGGGTGCGCATCAATCCAGAGTCCAGACATAAAAGCCTCCAAGATCTCTGGACGTTTGCAATGGACAATACCTACGCACACAATGTATACCTGTTCCTTCATGTTGTTCAGCACACTCCAAGAAATTACCGCAACTTTATCCTAACGCACCAAACGTGACATTCCAGAAGATGCGCGGGGGAAAGCAGGATCGAATACGCGCCGAAAGGTCATCCGTTGGTTATGCAGGCGCCACTCATTTGTCTTCAAAATATGACAAAATGATATAGTTATTTGTATTGGGCCTAGCACACTACTGCAGTCTGTTACGTGTAGTCCAGGCGTCGGAACTCGGGCGGGGCGCACGTTCTGTGTTGTTGCTCTATCTGTTGAATGGGTATTGACAGGGACTGTAACATCAAACAGGGCGCTTCAAATTAGAGGCATCTATTGTATTCTAAGGAAGGCACCATTCAATCCAGTAAAAGTTTGCAGGAGTTTGCCCAAATAAAATCAGGAGCGACAAACCAGCAATGGAGAACCCTGTGCAGATCATCCCCATTAGCGCGCATCATGACGCGTAGTGTCGCGCGTCGCCCTACATTCTGGTAAAGTATGAATGCTCAGCCTCTCAGGGTCCCCAAATGGACGCGAATGATCCTGATAAGTCTGTCAATGCCATATATATGGTCAAATGTAACGCAAATCCAAAAGAAAGAATGGCAGAAGGACAACACCAATTGTCATCAAACCCTTCATAGCTTCAATGAGCACCAATGAGCAGATTCAACTTCGGGGGAGCTTGTATCGTGTCCGCTGCTCCGGCTATGTTCGCAAATCGGATGATCTACGAGTGAGTACTGAGCTAATGACGCATTATATCAACATGAAGAAACCTATAGACGCGTCGAAAGGTGACATGCCGCATACCGCAGGTATGTTGTAACATTGAAGTACGTCTGGACAGACACGATGGCAACATTTTGTCGGTATGATTACAATTTACGACGCTCTGTCACGGCGGGTCCTTGAAGGGCCCGAGTGGGGATTTTGCACGCTACAAGATCCGACGAAGCGTTGCGGTATGAAGCCCAAGAGCAGCAGTATCGTCAGAGTATCGTGACTGGAAATGCCTGAATATTCTGGGCGCCTCTGGTGGCACGCTGCATGCTAACAGAGCGGCGGTCCTCAAGTGACGGGTAGCACTTACGGTTCTATTTTTAGACGCCTCTGCCATTCGACTACATCGAATGGTATTGAGCCTATTTGAGAGTAATCGCTTCGACCACATCTGCCCGGGTTTCTACGCGTTCATGACTGCGAGCAAGACGACCAAAGGGTTTAATTTGAGGTGAGCACACGTTCGAGTGTTGAGTGTATAGAAGTAGATGCCTTATCTTCGGGATTGCACAGGTTTCATGCTAAGTTTATACACCTCTGTAAGCACTCTGGGGTAATGAAGTAACGCACTGCGCTGGGCCCGGAGCGCCGTCTGATCATCCGCTATTATAGAACTGTTAAGTTTAGGTCAATCATAGTCGACTAGAGAAAGAAATTGGCTAACAGTCTTGCGCGAGACGTCGTACGACTGCGTTGCCGCCTCAACCGGAAATAAAATTAGGATTCCGAGACTCCGGGCTGCGCAGCTTGATTGCGCGGTGGTGTTTTCATTGCTTGTGTTTAGTATAGGCAATCAAGCGTATCAAGGTGATCCTTGTGCAGAGATACGCCCATACGCTTCATAACCGATTTATTATTGTCATCTAGTCGCCAGTTGATTTCGTTCGCATTCGATAAGAGGTTCTACGACGCCATCGGGCGTTCCCTTGGCCAGCAGGGAGAGTCTAGTAGGCTCTTATAGAGATTTGGGGGAGGGCGCATGGGTCTTGTGCGCCTTACTGTAGCAAGTGAATTCAATCGTGAGTATATATATCGCCGATATGTTGCGTCGAGGCGGACCGCGACTGCGTGACAATACCTTCTCGCCCGGAACTTTCCAGCGGCACCGTTCGTTGCGGCAGTTTGCGAATTGAAAACCTGGCACCCTCATACCTTATCACCCGACAAATTATGACGACAATGGGGCAAGAAAGGGCAAGAAGCATCTGTCCCACACGGAGGCAATCTGGGGAGATACATGCGCCCAGTGCCGACATCTTCACCATATAGGAGTGTAGACTGTGTGGTGGTTTGTCGACAAGGAGGTTGCAATACAAAATGATCGACAAGTGGCGCAGCGTGAATGGCATTCGAAGGGAGTCAACCTGAAGGAGAAACAAGAAATCATCTGTGATAGAATCACATGTCCTTGAGAGCTTCCAAAAGCGTAACTTGGACACACAGAATCAGAGTAGCGAAGACAGATAAGGCAAACACGAGGGTGAGATGATAGGAAAGATAGGTATAGTATTGACTCTGGAGAGTTCCAGACTCGATTTGAAAGCACAGACAGAACTTGAGATAGCACTCAAGAGGCGTCTAAAGGCTATACACCAAGATAACTAGTACAATCCTAAGGATGTCGGATATGAAATGTCAGCGGCATATACACTCGCGGAGACGATAGATAAGCATAGATATAGCGCACCACAAGACTTATGGCAATTATGAGATAGCAACATCGCGTTCAAAACTCCAAGGAGAACCTAGGGAACGGCGTAGTTGCTGCCGTTAGCCAAAGACGCCATTTCCGCCAAGTACGTGTCATAGTGCGAGATAAGCCAAAAACAAACAGCCGCTCCTCTAGGATAGCCATGCTACTACTTGAGGGAGCATAGGCAGGTTTCTCGTAGAGTTGTAAACCAAGGAGCACATGCATCAACTAGTGGGAACTGGCGGGGATGAAAGGCGCACGCAGATTGTCATCGAATTGCGATTTGCAACTTCTGTGAGACCAGAGAGCCGACGAGTTGCAACTTGCCAGTGCATTGATGCATACATGGGTTCAGAACGGGGGAAGGGAGTGCCTTTCCTGGACCGCTCGACTGCCGTTTGCATGAGATGCTTAGATCAGCTCTGGACGACTCACCACAGAGCACAGGCCATTGAACCATTCCTCAGTCTTCTTGCAATCACCCACCTTCCGTTCCTTACCCACTGACTCTATATTGCCGTCGGGATCCACCTGGGAGTCTGTATATTCGTCGCTGACGCTATGGGATCGCCACGCTTGAGCCATTTTTGAAGAAAAGCCCACGCCAGGGGATAAGAAAGCGCTTGGAGTATCATCGAAGACGGATGGTTTTCTTGGTCCAGGTGGCTTTTGGGGTGAAGAATATCTGCCGAAGGTTCGTACGAATAAATTACGGAAGGGATCATGCGACTGGAGTGTCGCCGAAAGGAAGGGAAGTTGGGGCGTCTGTGGCTTGTCAAGCTTTTAGAAATTAGCAGTGGCTGGTGCCGCAGAGTTGAGATGGGGAATGGAGACGGAAGGTACATATTTTCAGGGTCGCATACAAACTGACCCAGGGGTCGGTGGCACATACATAACAACCCGAACTGCAGCATGACCAGCCTTCTGTCTCAAACAGTTCTTCGGTCTCAACTGGAACCATTGGTCGTTCCTCGAATTGCCCACAATCATCGCGGCATTATACCCCACCCTGGAACGGGTCTGCGAACCAGGCTTATATCTCTCGCATCATTTCCAGGAGACACGCCGGTCGCGTCGCTTCGACCTTTGTCATCGACTTATATCAGACGGTGATAGAATCACCACCCGTTCGTTTGCTCCGGCGCCCTACAATAACAAGCTCAACCTTTACTATTACTTAACATAAGCTCCAGGTCGAAGCATTCTTCCTTTCTCCGATCTTTCTACCTCAGGGATATACTGCTCCATATCAACCCACTTGCTCGACTTAACTCCAGTCCTTCTCTTGGTGCTAGTCGCTGAACGTCCATCAATACACCACCTCATTACTTTTGGTATTCAAGCAGCCCTCGACAGACGTTGTTCCTCGATTAAACGTAACCAGTCCATTCCTGACGATGGCGCAGCTACAGCCCAGCAAGCCCACTCCACTCGCGGCCCAAGTGCAGGATAGCGTGCTCGGAGGCGCGAAGAGGTTCATTGGCGCGGTGGAGGATGAATGGCAGCTATACAGGTGCGTCATTGCAATAATGTCGGACAAGAGCAGAGGAGGATATTTATATCATTGCGTCTCGTGCACAGTGACCGTGCAGAGGACTACACAATCGGCAGCCCCATAGGTTTTGGAGCCTCTTCAATCGTCTATGCCGCGACATACTACCCAGCCTCGGCGACGGGTGAGCCAGCCGATAGGACCAAGTCAAAGGGCATACCATGCGCGCTCAAGGTGCTTGACCTCGACTCTTTGCCGCCGCGGTCACTGCAGTTGCTCCAGAGAGAAACTACTCTGATGTCCCTCTCGAAACACCCTAATGTGCTGCGCGTCCGAGGATCCTGGATGGACGGACATAAGCTTTACATTGCGCTGCGTTTGATGAATAAGGGGAGTGCTGCGGATGTTATGCGCTATGGCTGGCCTGCCGGTATGGAAGAGGATGTCGTGAAGTGTATTTTGAGACAGGCTCTTAAGGGTCTAAAGTACGTTGTTTCCCTGCTTATCGCGCTTCGATTTCTTATATCTCAACAGCTATTTGCACATCAATGGATTCATTCATCGAGACGTGAAGGCTGCCAACCTACTCATCGATGATGACGGCACAGTCCTGTTGGGTGACCTTGGGGTTGCGGCTGATCTCAGTGAAGACAGCTCGCACTTACACTCTTCATCAAGCACATCCCATGTTACGGGATACTCTATTACCGCCAAGGCCGCGTTAACCCAGTCCCAGTCAGCACCGATGTTGTCCGCAAAGCGAGGCGTAGCATTTGATGGTGGAACAGGGCCACCTGGGGGACCTGTTATACGCAAGCGCAAGTCATTCGTCGGCACAGTAAGCACTTTTCGCGAGTGACAGCAATCTTGTCCGCTCATGCCCGTACCTAGCCATGTTGGATGTCTCCAGAGCTTATTCAAGGCAAACAATATGATTCTTCGGCGGACATATGGAGCTTTGGAATCACGGCGCTAGAACTGACCCAGGGCCGTCCACCGAGGTCGAGAGAGTCACCACAAAGAGTTTTACTCAGAACGTAGGCACAGCCTTCAATTACTTATCGAATTTTATTGATACACTTTTGAAATAGGATACAGGAAGAGCCACCTTCGCTAGACCGGGAAGGCGGGGCATTCAAGTATTCGCGTGCTTTCAAGGAAGTCGTAGATAGCTGTTTGGTTAAGGATCCTTCAAAGAGGTAGAGCAATATTTTGGAGCTCTCAAACCATCAATTAATCTCTGTTCGATAGACCAACTGCGGAACAGCTCCTACAAACACCTTTCTTCAAGTCCGCAAAGAACAAATCATCTCTTATAAACACAATCCTCAGTAAGTCTTCCCAAACCCTGTCCATATTTTTTGCGCTGATTCACCTCTTTTCAGAGGATCTCCCCCCTTTGACACAGCGGCAGGAGCGCCGTGTCATGCCCCCTCTTTTATCTGCGAACTCCATGGATTCTTGGGATTTCGCAACTACAGTCCACTCACCAACAACCAGTATCTACAGACGCGGGGTGCTTGAGGAATTCGTACGTGAGGAAGATATTCGACTGCATTCGGAAGGAATTTTCGATATGGACCACCCGAAGTCGAATAGCTCTGCTGCGCACCATCTGTCACACCTGGCAGATCTTGAATCAGAGGACGAGGACGTTGAGACTGGACGCGAAGCAGCAATGTCTGACGGCCACCCGCCATCATCCTCTCCCTCATCCGCGTCTGCGTCGCATTCGAGCATTCTGTCTTCTGACGCAGCGCCGAGCCAGTCGTCGTCGTCGCCTCCGAATACATCCGCTGCTTCGTCGTACACTTCACCCTCTGATCTCGCCCGCCGCTTGAGTGCTGCCGACGCGGCAGGCCAGAAGGAACCTCTGAGTCCAGTAAACGAGAAGACCCTCATTGGATTTCATTCAGTTCTTCCTCTGGCGCTTCCAAATTCAAAGTCATCTACCACGCCTAAGAGGCAAGGTGCAGGCTCTGACAATACGCCCCAAGCGTCAAGGTTATGGAGCAAGCTCAAGTCGAACGTGAGGCCACGATCGTCAACTCCGAACGAAGAGACGCCCAAAAAGGAGAAGGTATCGATGACTGGCAAGCTTTCGAGTGCGAGTAAAAACCTACTGTCAAGGGCACCCAGCCGCGGCGTTCCTTCCACAACTCGTGAGTCGTGCTGGACTTCTGATACAAAGCTATCACTGACCCCATTGTAGCGACTAATAACAAGAAGTAATTGTCAACGAACCCAAACCCTCAAGCATCACTCACCCATTTACGATATTTAACGACGTACTGATCTATCTACAAGTAATTGTATCTGTACCATCTTGCTGCATTTCTCATGTGCCTTTTACTACTTGTTCACACCCACCTCCCCGGACTGTGCTCAAATTTCATTTGTACCATATTCATGACTGACAGTGCTCCATCGCTTTGTTTTTACATGTACACATTTGTGACCCTATCATGGATACTTCCTGCAAACCTAATTGACAATTTGGCTCTAGCCGTGTATTTCACAGTAGTCATACAATCGAGGGATTTTGAGGTAAAGATTACAATATAAGCAACAGCAGGTGATGGAAATTAATGGAAGCGGTCAAAATCTGAAGGCATGCCCTGTCGTGGTCCCATGCGTCTACGTATTCCTGGCCCTCCTCGGTCGTCCTTCCCAGAAGTAAGAATGACATGCTTGTCGACGAGCTACAAAAGAACGCTGGTAAGACATGATTCCAAAAGCATTGAAGGAAGGACTTACATCGTTTAGGATATTGGTCGATTTTGTCAAGGAAGCCAGGAAAGCAGTAAGCTGAACGTCTTCGTATTCCTGAAAGATGTCATCAGTCGATATGAGCAAAACGTCTCGCAGAGATGAACATTACCGTGTCAAACTCTTCGCGGAAATGCGTATTCTCTGTTGCTGGCAAGGAAGCGAGAAGCGCGACCAACGAGCGCAAAACAGTATGATCTGGACGCGTAGTACCTATATTTGCAGGTTGGGACCCGTTGATAAACAAAAGCATTGATTGGACTCGCCTGCTATTACATCGGTAACATATTTAATGAGCAATACGATACGTTCATGCAACATCTTGACCGCTGATCTTTGCGTCTGCAGATGGGATTCCACTGGACAGGATCATTATGAGTAACCATGATGCATGGCGAGCTAACTGTGGGGTACTCACAGCTTGTACCGCTTCCTCCACCTCTTGCCGTCCAGTCAACTGCAATGCGCTCTGCTTCGCCCGTCTCCACATTGTAAGGGACCTCGATATAGACTGAACGCGATTTTCGCTCCCTGAGTTCCATGGTGGGCTCATAGGCTTTAAACGGAAGTGATTCCTTGGACACTAGGGCTAAACTTGGCTGCAAGATTAGCAAAAGAGGTGTCGAGGAATATGTGGTGAACTGTGGTTCCAGAAGTCAAACTCGAACAGTAAGTCGAATTGGTAGTGATAAGACGCACTTGTTCATGAAGAGCAATATGCTTTGACGTTGGCCGCATAGTGACAGTGTACCATCCGATGAATTCGAGTGAGGGGAAGACTTGCTTGTCTGGGGTTAGACGTTAGCAAAGGATCGCGCAACTGAGGCCCACGACGATAAACGCACATTGGTCGCGTCGCGAAACGAGGAATGCATGGTCCACGAGATCGCCCTGATCTCCTTCAACTGCAAGCTCGAAGGTGTTGACGATTTCTACTTCACGACCATTCTGCGTTCCAAGAAGGGCACCTAGAACTGGGACATTGTCAAAACAAAGACCTCAATCGATTTGGGCGGTCGTACCAAAAGGGTCGGTGGTGTTCTGCTGCAACTTCGATCTCGTCCAGTGGTCAGAGATATTCAGGATCGGGAGAGGATGGCTGATCTAGAGACTGAGCACTCGAAACGTGTGTTGACTGTGATATGCTCACAGTGATAGTGCCAGACCGGATGTTGTCGTAGGAGGCAGAACGACGGAGACTTCGTCGGTATCCATTGCACTCATGTCTACTGAACGCTAAAGGCGGGGTCTTGCTATGGTGCTATTGCAAGGGTTGTTGATGAGAGAAGGTAATGGAGCAGGAGGAATACGATCAAAGTGAATATGAGCCCAAATGATGCGCGGCAGCGCGCCCTACGCGTGATCTTGTCTTTGACCCTCTCGCACGTCGTCGCTCAGCGCTCAACTGTCAGCTTCTGCTCTATCTTTTATCTGGTTTCTCTCTCCACCTAGGTGTCTTTATCTTCCTGGGTTGAAGGGGTCACTATCTATGGAAAACCCTCGCGGCAAGCATCCCGCTGGGAGTCGATTTCAGGCCCTCGTTGACCATATTTACGGCCCTTATCCCGACCATGTTTTCCTCGAGGAGGAACTGAAGCCCAAACCCGCTGCGGATAACTTGATAGACCTGCATTGCGTAACTATATATGCGGGTAAAAAGCCCATTGGGTGAATGCCACAATTCTGTGGTTATAACCTCTCTTCTGACGTTATTGCCATTGTACGTTATCCAGCCTCGACCAGTCCGAATATATCATCAAGCCCCCAGAAACATCATTCGTGCACGAAGATCACCCGAAGCACGTCCCAATATCATTCTGCGGGACGCTAGAAATTCGAGACCTTTCTTGGCTTTCGAAGAAAGGGCGCTTGTTCTTGGAGCGGGATGTCCGTAATCACGACAAAGCCATTGTCCCCAACAACAAGGAGCGCCGAGAGATTTCCTTGGAACAGGTTCTGAACAGCACCAGACGAGGACAATCCTTCAAAGTCTACCTTTTGTGTCGGAAAAGCCTTCTGGCTCACTACCTCACTGCCAAATCACGGCCGCATGAGCTATTGATCTATTCAAGCTCAGCTGATGGACTTGTGTAAGTACAGCTTGATTTTTGCCTTCTCTGGCTTCCAATCCCTCATTGACATCTCTATCTACTATTCAGGAACCGTAAATTTGCAGTGAAAAGTCTTCACGTGGAAAGCTTTGTCGCAAGCAAGACATTTCTTGCTCGTTATCGCCTACGGGCGCTTTTGGCCGAGCTCAGCGAGATTGACAACAACCAAACACCCGTTCACCTCAAGGATTACAGCTGGGTCGTCAATAGCTATCTCACTCACATTCTCCCTAGAGATATGGACGCTGAGCGACGACGAAAACTACGCCCGATTGCTGAATTATCACCATATGCTGATGATTTGCGCCATCCTAGGCATATCCCTCTGTCCCAGCTCCACAGTGAGCTTGCTGAGCACTCGGAATGGATTTTGGCAAACCATATAGGAAAGCAGGGTAGCGTCAGGGATGTTCCGAAAAGCTTGATCTATGTCCCCTCCTGGATCAACTGGTGCGCTGAGGCTTACTCTGCCTCAGTTGAGGCCAAGAGGAATGGTGTTGTATGGGGCTTGTCTGAATCAGTGGACCTGAAGAAGCAGAAGCGCAACAGCATGTCACAACGTCTAGCAGAATTTGGCGAATCTGAGACATTCTGGAAACTCCGCCTTCAGGCGTGGGTGAAGTGCTCGAAGAGATATGTCGATGTATGTTATAAATTTCTCAAGTTTTGTTTGTCGTTTCAATTCATCGAACAATCTCAATAGGAAAACCGAGATAAGCCAGTGCTTCCCGCTCGAGCCATTCAACCTGGGCCCCCTGCTGCCTACGGTGGACTCGAATATGACTCGGATTTTTCGCCTGACTACACGAGCTCAGAGTGGTCAGACTCTGATAATATTGAAACTTCTGAGATCAGTGGTGCATTGAAAGAAGTCTGGTTCTGTGCCCAGCCCCCTCAAATCCCTCTGGGCCATTTTGTGTGGCACTGCCCTGGTCAGGGCTGTCAAAAAGCAATTAATCTGCTTGACCCTTCACGTGAAGACATCGCGCTTCTTCCTCAAGATCTAGCCCGCAAATTGCAGACCAAGCGGTGGAGGACACAGGATATTTCCGTACAGCAGGCTCTAGCAGCAATGGTATCACACCACTATCAGCACGAGCATCTAGCTATGGCCGGGTTCCATCAGGGGTCGACGAAGATTGGGCCGCGATTTCAGCTTTCTGAAGCTCTACGGAAACCTAACCCACGCAAGAGAGCCATGTTGATGGAGATCAAGGACGAGGATTCAAGCTAGCTGGCAAAAAGACACATTGGCAACTAATTTTGTGTACATACTCATGTAATTTATCCGTATTTTGTTGTTATAATAATGTACTAAATGCATCAAATATTTTCTTACACTACAAAATACAGACAGGACGGGGACTAAAAGTCATCTCGAGGCAACTTGAAGCCGGGTTGGAGCCGTCCAGCTAGATTGCTGACAGGTCCAGAAAGACCAGCTTGGCTTTTGTAACTTTCCAAGAAGTTCTTGATCATGTTGTAATCCAGTGGTTCTTCTCCGTCGTGGTCAAACCCTTCCAGCGCCTCTTTCAACTCTGCCTGCATTGCAGCTTCAATATCAAAGTCATCGTCATCACCCATCTTTTCATCTTCATCAGCTTCGTCGACGAAAGGCATACTGATCTTCTCTTTGCCCTTTGCCTTTCCTTTGCCCTTACTGCTGCTCGCTGGGGGCTTTTGGGGTTGCGTCGGTTGCGTGGATGCTTTTTTGGGAGATTTCTTCGACTGTAGTGCTTCGTCCAGCGCCTTCATTACTGTTTCAAAGGAGTCGAGGTCGGGGTTGACGTTCGGCCGTGGACCTGGCTCCGGAACACGGGGCTTGTGCGTTCTGGGCTTGAGCTGTTCTTCAGGTTCGGCGGCAGGTTTCTTCCCAATGGGCGACGGCTTAGTGGCACTCGAAGGCAAAAACGCTATGATATGTCCTCAGCAAAAGGACGCCAGAGGGTATGACGAAGAAAACTGACCTCCTCGATCTTGGCGATCCTTCACAATTTCCGCCCATTGAGAGTCACTAATGCCCAACGCCTGTCTCGAGAATTCGAGAAACTCTTCTTCCTCCTCGTCCATATCGATATCAATGTCCCCAACAACCTGTGGACGGTCCTCCTCCGACTCGTCCTCTTCGTCGACCTCGCCTTCTTCATCCGTTTCGTCGTCCGAGTCAACACCATCGTATTTGTCTCTCGGAATGATGGGCGGTCGCATCGTTGGCCTTGTCTTCGGGGCGTCTGCACTACTTGAGTTGGGTTCCACAGAAGCTGTAATGGCGCCATCCTGGGTCATAGCGCTATCGTGTGCGTCTGATTCCATGTTTGTAGGCGCGACCCGCTGCGAGTTGCTGTGGTATGACGCTGGCATTTTCCCGTATTCCGTTTCAGCGAGGGCGGGGACGAGATTTGCCATTGTGATTTGCCGTTTCGTCGCTTTCTCCTCCTCGGATTCGGAAGACTCTGACTCCGACTCTGAATCGGATCCAGATGATTCCTCGTCGTCACTGAAGGTTTCGTCCTCGTCCTCGTCTTCGCTGTAAACATAGAAATTAGTGCTGTCATTCAGATAGAGTAAAAATACAAACACGAACTCTTCGAATGTGGCCCCTTCGAGCTCGCCTTCGCCCTCCAGGAAATCTTCAACCTTGGACGCTAGATTCTTCAGTTGTGCAGCTTGTTCCTCGGCGAGTCGGTCCTCTGGAGAAATGGCGTCGTCCGTGTTCATCGCGTTAGGATCTTTTGGTTTGGTCGTCTTTGACTTCATCGTGGACTCGAGCATTTCTTCGAACTCCTGCGCGTCCACGTTGAGCCAATCGTCGGAGCCCTCTTCCTGAGTGACGAAGGTGCCGACTTCACCTGCTTTAGAGATTGCGGCATTGGCCTGGGTCGCAAAGGATTGACGAGACGCATCGCTAAACGAATATGATGGAAGAGATTAGCTTCAAAATATAAGATGATTCCAGAAATTTAGATTCACTCAGTGCGTCGAACCTCCACGAAGGTAGCCGCAGCTTTGTTTTCAAGATCATTCCACAAAGCTGATCCTTTTAGCTCGCCCTTGAAGTATTCTGTACTTTGCAAGTTCTCGATATATTTCTTGTAGTCAGGATTGCGCTGCAGGGCCTCCTTCGTCGCCTCGACCTGATAAAAGGCGTCAATGAGTATCTCAGCATAACGACTGGAAAAACTTACAGCCGCATTGTTCTGCTCAGATGACGGTCTCGGTGCATGTCCTCGACCTTTGCTTTCCTGATACAACATCTCAAATCCGACCGCCTATATATGATGTCAATCAAAGTACCCATCCTGCAGCTTGCGAAGACGTACTATTTTCATTCCCACATCTCGCCATTTCCACTCTTTGCTACCTTCTGGTTCCTTCCAGGATCCGAAGATTTTGGGCGGGAAGAACTTTTGGCCAACTAGTTGCGCATACGCAGTTCTGGTCATATTCACAGTGCTTAGGACGGCGGTATGAGGCGGAAAACGGGTCATCCGATGGGCGGCCTAAGATTTCGGGCAACTTTTCAATGGCATTATCGCGAAAAGTTGTATGTCTGGACACTTACCCGCAACTGAATGGCGTCTCTCGTGTAGAACGTTTCGACGGCCCTCTGGACTAATGACGGATTTGTCTTCAGAGCCTTAGCGATATCCTCAGGAACATACGCCTTCGTAACGTGGACATGTTCCTTCATAGCATCTGGATAACTTCGTTCAAGAATTAGTGTCCAATGAATCAAGCGGCCAAATATTCTAACCCAGCTATGCGTTGCCAGACAAGTCTCTCGACCGCAGGTGGGGCGAGGGTGTCCTCCACCATTGAATCACGGACGAGTTTGATCGCATCCTCAGGAACGATGAACGTGTCTTCGTCTCCATCATTGGGACCCTCGTCGTCGCTATCCGCCTGCCCAGGAAGTTTTCGATGGCGGCGTTTTCTAGAGCTTGGGGATGCGTGTGAGAGGGGTACGAGATGCAGGTGTGAGCGGTAGATCCAGACCTATGGAATGCGCATATGTAAATCATCAAGAGGCCTTTCCCAAGAAAGCAGGGAAACGGCGCACTCTGTTTTCAGAATTGGTGGGCTTCACCCAGGAAGGCAGCGCTTCTGCCGCTTCAATCAGCAGGAATTCGCCGTCGGAGTCGTACACACTGCATGAAGTCACAGTCAGAGATATTAAGGCAAGAGACCAACAGCGACGTCGTTTGCGCACCTGATGGCGACATCCCACTTGGCGCTGATTTGCTTCAGCAGCCAGACGGTAAACCACTCGTCGTCCACACAGTCTCCGACGCGCATGCGGCCTTCCAGGATCCAAGCCTTCGCGTTGTCTTGGTCGGACACGACTTTGACTTCGAAGGAATCGCGGTGCCATACAAAGTCGCGGCACAGGGATTGAACGTAGTCAGCTATGCAGGCCGCGAAGCTCGTGGTAGAGGTCTGGTCGGATAGATTGGACGGCGGATAGATCGTGTAGTGGAGAGTGTCTTCCGCAATCGAATGCGGTCGATTGAAGATGTCCATCGTTTGGTTTGTCGCGCAGAGGGAGTTCTACGAGAGAGATCCGAGGCAGCCTAAGGATGTAGGAGGTCTTGCGTTCAGACACCGACGGCGCGCTCAAACGAGTGATAAGAGCAAAAGTTATCGAAGTGACGTCTATAATGAGCGGAACAACTCCGAGAGAGTGCTCACCAAATACAGCCATACCGCGCAGTCTCTCTCCCTTTCAGTGGCGGGCGCCTGTCATCCAATTCCAATCAACGATGTCTGCATCGTACAAGGACCGCAATCTAATCGCCGTCATTGGCGACGAGGTACGTGCACTCATTATTGTATGAGGGAATAAACTTACAATTATCTGCTCGACAGGATTCCATCACTGGTCTATTGCTCGCTGGAGTTGGTCATGTAAACGAGCAACAGAAGAAGAACTTCCTCGTTGTAGACTCGAGTATGCAATCGCGAATACCTCTCGGATTAGGAACCAAGTCTAATAGCGAGACATTCCAGAGACGCAAGTGCAGGCCATCGAAGCCGCTTTCCAGGAGTTCACGGAGCGTAAAGACATTGCGATCTTGCTCATTAACCAACATGTGCGTTAAGGGTTCCATCTTGCAGCACGGCACTGCACACTGACTCTGGCATTGTAGATTGCGGAGAAGATCAGGCCCACAGTGGACAGATACCAACAGGCGTTCCCCGCATTGCTTGAGATCCCATCCAAGGATCATCCGTATGGTATGTGAGTTCCCCCTTTCCATTGACCCACACACTAACAATTTCTCGCATAGACCCGTCGAAAGACTCTGTGCTCAAGCGTGTGCAAAAGCTTTTCGGAGAGTAGAGGTATTCTACTCGTTGGTCGATATTTCACTGCATTGGGACTATCACTCTGTAAATTACAATAATATCACTCTGATTCGATGGCGTGCACGAAGCTCCAAGCAGACCAGACGAAACCTTCACGACATTATGGGAGTTGGGTGCAATTAAATAGATTGAATGCATTGGTAAAACTACAAGGTTAGATTATGATGACCTCCATCGCATAACGGGCTCGTTTTCTCTCACTCCAGGTTGGCGCTCTACGAATACTCGCGTCGGGTAGTAGTCCCGCGAGCTAGGCAGGTCTACCAGAAGATACCTGAACGCAAAGTAGCCATCCTGGTCCTAAATCACGAAGTGTTAGTCATGTATTACAACGGATAGCCAATGGGGATACTTACCTTCACAAAGTCGGCGTGAACCTCGCCTTCTGTGAAGGACCTTCCACTCCGTCGAGGTGCCGACTCTGTGCTGGATGACCGGGGGCTTCTCAGCGAGGAGAACATCCCAGTCAACCCCCATCCACTCTTCTTCTCCTTCTTCGCAACTTCCTCTGCTTCCAAAGGCGTCATAGCAGGCAATTCCTTCGGCGGCAGCGGGGACCCCGACAAGTACTTGAACAAGCGCAACGACTTGTCCCAGAGCGCATTGCCCGTCTCCTTCGACCACTCCACGGTCTCGTCGAACGATACGTCCGTCAGAACGGAGCCCTTCTCTTGCACCCACGCCGACACTCTGTCGAGGTAAGACTCGTCCGATACCGGTGTGACTTCGCCATCGGGCACACCCTGAACATAGAAAGTCATGATCATATGTTCCTGCCCATATTGGTCGATCATGACCCGAGAGGTTACATGTCGATTACGGTGTCGAGGCCGTGTTGACGATGGAGGGTTGTTGTGGAATGTCAGAGGGCCGTTCAGAAATTTTGCGAGCTGGGGGATTCATACTCAGCAACATTTCGCGCTTGGTAAAAGTGAGAAGGGGTGACACGAACCTTGGCCGACTGCTTTAACCGGTCGCATGCGTCTCCATACAGCACCGTCGGAGAATTTTTGGAGAAGAGCTCGGAGGTGAGAGAGTAGAGGAGGAGAGCAGAAAGGCCTGCTCCGAGGAGGATGACACCGAGGTTGGATGTACGAGCAGCACCACGCACAACTGGACATCAACAGGTTTAGAACTGCGTCATGCTTTGCAGTGCACGTACACACCTTTGCCTCCAGTGCTCAGTTCCGACCACTTTTTCGGCGGTTTCTCCTTGCGCAATGCCTGTTGGGACAGTCCGAGCTGGAAGGGACCGACATTGTCGTGTTTGGGGCCGGAAGTCCGTTTTTGTTGCCCGTCCAAGGTTTCGCTGAGCAACTGGGATTTCTGCCCGAAGTCCATGCTGTTATGGGTGACATAGCCACGACTACGACGAGAGAGGGAAGCAAGGGAGCGTTTCGATGAGTTGAGCAAGAAACGTGAGGTGCATTGGGACTGCGTCCATATCCGCAGACTGTGGATCGACATGGTGAACAGTATGGTAGCGGAAGCGCTGACTCTCGCAAGTTTGACGCGCGGGAAGCAGTCGCGGATCAAACACAAGCAAATAGCGCGTCTGTGCCGAACACAAGTTCGACGGCGTCCTCGACGTCGAGAACCACCTTGACTCGACGATGACAACGACAAGAGAGCGATTTTTTAAAGCGCGTATATAGTCTCAGTCTCAGTCCTGCAGAATCCTCATGAGGGATAATAATTATAGGTACAGTACAAATACAACCAGATGGTTCTGATGACCAGTACACAAAGCAATAAAAGTAGATCGACAGCAGCCAAGAAGTGAATTTGTTTACGACCTCTCGCCTCTGAGCCTCCTTGCCAATGCAAGATCCTTGGGCTGGATGGTGACACGCTTAGCGTGGATGGCAGCCAAGTTGGTGTCCTCGAAGAGCGAGACGAGGTAGGCCTCAGCAGCCTCCTGGAGGGCCATGACGGCGGAGGATTGGAAGCGGAGATCGGTCTGCACGAGGAGAAAGTCAGCATCGAGCCAGGACTACCGCAACCCAGCGGTAGACTTTGCAGAAGGCAGCTACATACCTTGAAGTCCTGGGCGATTTCACGGACGAGACGTTGGAAGGGGAGCTTGCGGATGAGGAGCTCGGTGGACTTCTGGTAGCGCCTGATCTCACGGAGAGCGACGGTACCGGGCCTGAAGCGATGGGGCTTCTTGACACCACCAGCGGCGTTCTGGAGATGGAGTCGTCATTAGTATACGCGTTGAAGATCGTGCAGGGAGTGTGTACGGACGGATGCGGTTTTGCGAGCGGCAGACTTGGCAGCGAGCTGCTTACGGGGAGCCTTTCCTATGGGTAGGCATTGTGGTCAGAAGGTTGTCGACGATGAGAAGTGTAAGACATGAACATACCTCCAGTAGACTTGCGGGCGGTTTGCTTGGTACGGGCCATTGCTGATGATGATGTGCCGGTGTCTTGAGGTGATGGGTGGTGGTGGTAAGAGGATAAGGAAAAAAATCGGAGTGTCAATTGATGCTTCCTTTTAAGCTTTACAGACGCCGCCAATTCAAGAAATCTAATCAACAAACTTGGCCGCGACGCGTCAGTCACGTGACATACGCGTCTGCACTTGGCGCGTTGCCGGGCGCTTAATGTTGTTTTGGACCAATTTGTTTGTTGTTCTTGCTCTCTAGAGTCATCTCATGCGTAATGATTCTGTGTTCATAGTCCCGCGGATAATTTACAAGGGCATGCGTCATTCTTAAAGTACATATAAACAAACTCAGTTGGCTGGGCTTCCATCCGGCGTCAGGCTTGCAGTGCAAATATCTCTGCGTGAGTCTAAGCACTCTTCAATCCTTCTAGCCTTCTCTTCTCCTCTTCCTCCTTCATCTTCTGCTGCAACAAAACTCTCGCAGGCACAATGCGGCGGCGTTCCGTCGCAATCTTGTACGGGAACCTATCAACTCCAAGCGCTTTCAACGTCTTCCTCTCCACCAAGCTATACTCCTTCGGGTCGTCCCTATCGAAATTGAATGGCTCCTTCAGCGATACCGGCGGGTTGGTGATGATCCTCGGAATACGCGTGTAGTTCTTCGTCGCAGAGTGCATCATCAACGGGTGCATGAGGACAACGTCCCCGATCTCGCCTGTTACCTCCACGAAGTTCTTGCAGCGTTTAATCTCTTCGAGGTGGGACCAGTACCCTGGGTGATCTTGGTGCTTGGCGAAGGTGCTGGTAGACGGCGTGAAGGAGTGGCCAGTAGGCAGTACGCCTTCAGGGTGGATGGCGAGATAATTGGCGATGAGGTCGATACCGTCTGGGCAGATCATGGTTCCTCCTCCTCTGGGCTTGATTTCGGAGTAGACTGGGATGACGAGAAGGGCTTGCTCAGGAGAATCCAGAAAATGGACCTATGACAAAGGCTGATTCAAAATATACTCGTACAGCAGATGCAAAGGAGCGCACAAAGAAATCACCGTCGACGTGCCAGTTGTCCAGCTCCGTCGGGTGGAGGTCGCGCTCTGCTTTCTCCCATTTCTCTGCTCCTAGATTGACGATGAACGAGTCGCCCCAGCAAGACGCTTCTTCTTCGACTCTTTCTTCTCCGCCAACGAGATCTTTGATGGCAGCCCATGCCTACCATACCTCAGTATCTCAGCGATGCTTAAACCAGGACACGAGCAGAACAAGTTACCTTTGGAGCGAACTCTGCGACCTTGAAGCGGTTGTTCCACGGCATATGAATGCGCTCGCGGTCCCAAGTGCTTTTGTCATTTGGGTCGAGGTTCAGACGAAACCAGATATCATTCGTTTTCTCTGCCGCTTGTTCTTTGGTGAATGCATTCTTGATAACGATAAATCCGCGCTCCAGGAACTCGTCGACTTGTTCCTCTGCTCACAGTGCTTCAGTATTCTGTTACCCAGAGCAAGAGGCGAGGGATGAACACACGGGAGAGATATTCGAGTTCTCTGGCCATCCCTTCAGTACTTGGTCGCAATTGGTTGGAAGTAGCAGACGAGAAAGGGTTGCTCAAGACTCCTATTGAGCCAAAGCAGGCTTATATATACCATGGGATGTCCCACGTGGGGAGGAGCTCCGCACCGAAAGACCGCAAGTTTTGGAATGCGCGGCATAGGAGGTTGAACTGCTTATAGAACGATCCCACAGGTTGCCGACTTTCAGGTCAAATGATCCACTGGCATGGGCACTATAATTGCGATTGGCAGCATCCATCTGCCGAGAAATATAAGGGTACATCATACTGTTCTAGGATTTATTTGGGAAGTCTGCAAGTCTCTCGAAGACGCTCTTCTTCAGCTAAGGAACGATGTCAGCGAAGGTGTGAAAGTAATGTATAACGGGCGCTTACCGCAGGGCTAGGGCTGGCTGCTGAATCAAAGTAGTTGAGTACAAACTCCGCCGTCAGCCAGTCGTCTTCTATCGAGCCCAAATCCCTAAACACAAGAGGACGCTGCTTATCGGGGAGGGGTGCCGAGAGGAAGACGTCGAGTGGAGTCTCCTTCTTCAACGGAGAATTGGGGAACAGGCTTTTAAGTAGGCGCATAGACGCGGACACTTTGATTGCAGTTTGTTCCGAAAGAGCCTCTTCCTTGCTAGCAACAGCAATTCGGGCTGAGAGAGCACGAACCCAGGCATCCCGGAGATGTGTATATGATGTGTTGCGAGTAGGAACTGTGTGCATCGCAGTTAGTCGCCATCCAATAATCCAATGGGGACGACTACGCACCGATGCGTATCACACATGAAGTGTTGCGGACAATTTCCTGGATCTTCTCCTCCGGCGACATACCTTCGGTGATCTATAATTGTGTCATTGAAGCCTGCAACAGACACTTTTGAAGGAAAACGCACTTTGATGTTGGGGTTGTTCAAATCAGCATAAAAGCCTACGGAGTAGACTTTGACGCCCAAGAACGACACAGTTCTGACACCAAGTCCAACAAGTTCCATAGGAGGAATTTTGATGGTGGCAGGAATGCGCATTACTTTCGGGAATGCGATTGAAGTAGCGGGATCCACTAATATTACCGTCAGCAAGACTTTGAGGCGACCATAGTTCAAAACTCACCAACAGTCTCCTCTGCAACCTCTGCAACCACTGGAACGTCACAGTATATCGTTTGGGTAGTTGTGGCGACGAGGGCAGCAGCAGCGCCAAACGCGGCAGTTCCCCATGCTGCTGTGCGATAGGACCTTCTTGGGGTATATGGGGCAAAGCCAGACGCAAAACGACGCGCGAATGCTGGCCTGACTGCGCGCGCAGCCCGTGCGATGGCGAGGAAAGACATTGAGAGCGGGAGCAAGGAGTGTATAATTGGCCGGACCGGCGACTAAAGGGGTGAGAGCTTATGCCGGACCCGGCAAAGAGAAGACAACTGAAAGGACACGCGTCTTTATTAGATTCCAAATACACTTCAGAGTGGCTTGCGCGTCTCTTCATTCTGACCTATTCGCACCTTGGGTCATACGCAACCATATCGACGCGTAATCCTTTGAGAACTAATACTTAATCCCCCCCTATACGGACGTGAGTCTCCAGCACCCCACTTACCCCTGCATAATCTGAGATACCGCCCTCATGGAATCATTTGCTTCTCTTGTTGGATTTGACCCTCCTGACTCTCTAGGCTCGCATCCAGGACATCCCATTGACATGGAGGAAGACGAACTGTCCGCCGTCGAGTCCGTCGGTGAAGCTGCCGAGCTGTCGGCGTATGATAGGCAACGCGCCTCGCTACAGACCTACCTCGATTCGCTTCCATACGAAGGCGAATCTATCGAGGAAATGCAGGCCCGCCTGGAATACATCGTCGAGAAGATCTATATATGCGGAAAGACGCAAAACTGGCTTGTTCTCAGTACCTGGGACGGCATGTTGCAATGGTATGTGTTTTGTCTGACTTGCGCGTCTATTCTAAATGTGCCACTCATCTGCGACATCACTTGCTCGTAGCTGGCTCTTGATGCGTTACCCAATGCAGAAGACCACTAGGGCTAAACTCGTGCGCATGTACTACGAGCTGTGTCTTATCCCTGGCGTTGAACCACGAATCCTCCGCGGGTGGGCGGATATGCTCTCGCGACTTCTGTCCAATAAACCTGGCGTTAAGCGAAAGTTGGACCCTGCCGATCTTGAACTGCCGTGGCAAGCTATGTGGCGTGGTCTTCGCAAGGAACTATGGCCGAAGGATAGCATCGTTGAATCCTCGTACGTTTCCTGTTTCCTGTGTTACTCACGAACAGCTTTCATTTATTGGTGCTTAGCCGTAATATGGTTAACATTCTGCTCTATGTGGCGGAGCAATGCAAGACGTACTACCCTCCTACCGAAATTTCTCTGATGCTGGAGACATTCCTCCCTCTCCTCACCAAAGAAGTACGTTAGCATACAACGTCTTGACTTTTGCAACTGTTCACTAAATCTCATGCTAGACGATACTCACTATGATTCCCGTTTTGACATCCTTCCTCCCTTCGACACACACGCATTTATATCTCCCAACCTTATTCAAGATTTGGGAGGCGTTCAACTCAGGTGTTATTGACGATAGAATGATGCAGCTGTGCGGTGATTTATCGGAAGAGCATGTTGCTGGTACGATGGGAGAGGCTGGCGAAGAAGGCGGCGCCCCGTGGAAGGACGTCGGTATATGGACACAGACCGAGTGGAACATTTTGGTTGGGAAGGGTCTTGGGTCCATGAGTGCGTATTAGTATATCCCAGAAACTTGATAGATGACTGATTATCCTCTCTAGACGTTCCCGTTGGGGCCATGAGGGGTGCTTCAAACACTTCATCGCATGCAGATATGCTCGATAGGAGCGGGCAGAAGATTAAGAAGACTATCAGCAGGCTCCGTATGTCATATAATCGCACTTCTTCTGTCAAGTGGTCTCACTTGTTCCTGTTTAGATGCTCTTTCGAAGATTCTCGTATACTCGATGGCCTTGGACGGAGAAGTTCGTGAACCGGTTCCCACTAATGTGCGCGTCAAGCCTGGCACCCTCCCAAGGCAGAAGGGATATATCGCAGGCTCCAAGGCTATGGATTCCCTAGATCGTATGATTACCAGTATAGAGTCCTACTTTCATCCCTCGAACACGGGCCTATGGTCCTTGTCTGTACGTGTTGAATTGACGAACATGGAGAAGAATTTCGAGGACTTATTTATCTTTCTTGTAGTTGACTACCTTCCTTCAAAAACTTGGCGCAGAATTTACAAAGCGCTGGATGGAGGAGCAGCAAGAATCTTGCAACACGCCAGTTGTAAGCTCGAAAAACTTGGCCTATATTGACTTACGCTTACTTTCTTTTACGGTTATCTTAGACATCCCGACTGACCCCCGCGATGCGACGCGCATTCGTTGGCATCCTCAAGACACCTGCGCTACTTGCGATGTTCTCGAAGGATCCCTTGTGTATGAGTCTTGCGCAGGGAGCTTTGCGCTCATTTGCCATGCTTGAACCTTCGCTAGTTATGCCTGACCTTCTGGAACGCGCTTACGGAGGTCTTGAAGTGGTCAACGAAACCCATCGGACGACGGCTGTTCTTAGCATGCTGTCTGGAATTGCTCGGCCCCTTGTCAACGAGCGCGTATGGCTTGGAGGACAGAAGCATATTGTTCCCCTCTTGGAGTTGTGCATTCCCGGCATTGATCTAGTGAGTCTGCCACCTC
Organism: Psilocybe cf. subviscida; assembly: GCA_013368295.1. Classification (NCBI taxonomy): domain Eukaryota; kingdom Fungi; phylum Basidiomycota; class Agaricomycetes; order Agaricales; family Agrocybaceae; genus Psilocybe; species Psilocybe cf. subviscida. Next base: position 3,593,640 of record JAACJJ010000056.1, on the reverse strand, counting down.
TATATAGTACGTCCTTGTCGCGGGATAACTCACACTTATAATCTCTGCAGAATGACCCTGTCAAGACAATCTGCTCTACCATGTTCATTGTTTCCATCGTGCAGAACATCAAGATCGGAGATCTTTCTCAGGCTGGAATGACATTGGCCGGAGATGGCCCAGGTGACGAAGATATGGACATCGACGATGTGGATCACCTCCCCCAGGGAACAGAAGTCGGTGACGTAGTCCGCCTGAGCCGGTCGGAGGAGAGGTCTCTTGTTCGTGATAGTACAGCCGGATTCGCGGGTAAGCCGTGTGCTTATTTTGAGTGTCCAAACGCTAAACATCAACACAGATTGGATCGTATCCCTCTTCCGTCGTGTACTCTCCCTGTTTGAGAATCTGCCGGAGGAAGGCGGCAAGAAGAATACGACCGGAGGTAAACAGGAAGAGAGCATCCTCAAGGCTATCAAGAATATGATGGATGTGATTTGCCTGCACCTCTCCGATTCGCTATTCGACCTTGTCTTGAATCTGATGTACGACTATGGGACTACAAACGCGAAATCTAATGCTGTTCGCGCCTTCGGCCAATTAGTAGCTTGTCTCGCGCGAGTGCGTCCCGAGAAGACGATGGCGAAGTTCCTGCCACACTGTATCGCTCAGATTGAGGAAGAACTGAAGCATGGTGCCTCAAGTGTTCGAACAACGTCTACACATGCCGCCGTGCCTTCCGACACGACTTTGCATTGGAGTACGTGTTTAGTCTTGAATTCTTTTGCTGTTGCATAACTGGTTTGCTAGATATGAGCATCATGCGAGGCTGCTTAGGTTATGGTGGCGCTGCTGTGGGTCTTTCAATATTGTGTTGCTCCAACAAATTGGCTGACAAAATATGATCGTGCAGCTATTGAAACATAAGGGCCAGATTATTGGTCTTTTGAAGTTACTCGTCGAAAAGACCAAGAGCGAGCGAGGGTATACTGGCACAGGTCGTATGATTTCAAGGATCGTTAATACTTTGGCCGGAACCTACCCTATCAACACTCGTTTGGTCAACACAGACGAATGGGAGGATCCAGGTGCGCATATTTTCATCATTGTCGGGCTGCTCTTCCTGATCCTGTGTAGATTTTGACAAGGCTCATAATCTTTCCTGGGGAAAGACTTACGAGCCCAAAGACGTGGAAGTAGAGTGGCATGGTGAGTTTGACTTCCGTCACGACCATGGAGGCTAATCAATCGTGACACCGCCGCAGTACCGAGCGAGCAAGAAATAGTGTTCATTCTGGAGATCATTGAAAATATTGCAAAGCCCCTCATTGGCGTTGTTGACTCGCTCATTGACAGCAATGGCACCTGGGACAACGTCGCTAGAAATGATTTCTGCCGGTAGGTTTTGACTTTATATATTGCAACCAGTGGTTTTCTGACATATGTCTGGAAGCTATCTCCATGCCTGTCGAGCGATCTGGGCCAGCCTTCCAGCATTTGTCAAAGATCAGCCGAAGGTGGTCTCTAATCCATGTATCGTTGATGAAACGGAACTTCCGGAGCTCCTTGTGACCACTCTGGACGTCGCAGCTGGCTTTACACTGACGGACCCAAATGATCCACGATATCAACTAGTTGTATCTCGTCGACAACAATTTGGTCAAGTCATTCTGCGCGCCGCTCAGGCACTCAGCAACTCAAGCAGCGGTGAAGACCATATCGATGCTGTGGTTATTGTAATCAGGGCCATAGATACGTACCTATTGACATATGGCCTGAGTCGAAGCGACTTCGACAACATGCAGAAAAGCTATGCACAAACTCGAGAGTAAGGCCTCTTTATTTATTATTGATATTTTTTGCTTACATCACGTTCAGTTTGAATCGTTCTTGGATTCGACAGAAGGACAACTCTCGCTTGGTGTTTGTCAAGCGTGCACATGTATACCACAGCGGACGCCTTTACATGCATGCCTTGTATCGTCGGCGGTCTGGGTTCGACGACCAGTTGCTGGATCAGTTGATTGAGCTGTCTCTATCCCAATACACCCGCATAAGAAGGTGAATCCGTTTGTGCTATCGTCAGCTTTCTGTACTGAAACTATATAACAGACAAGCCCAGTCTGTCTTGCTCAACGTTACCGGCGTGAGTCTGCTGGGGATATCATTTGAATGGATGGAGTTCTTATATCTGCGTCCTAGTATTACGTCCGCTCAACACGATATATGCTCCCTGCTCTCTTCAAGGCTCTACAGAAAGGGAACGACCCCGACCGTATGAAAGGCGCTCTGTATGTGCTGTGGAATAAGGGTATTGGTGAGTCATTCATCGAGCGTACTTCGAAGTAAGCTAATTCGACCTTCTTGCAGCTTCATATGCACTATCGGGTGAGAACCTTCAGCACGGCATCTATAGCAAGGTATCAAGGACTGAATCATTCACAGATCAAGGCTTCCATCAGCAATACTTGATGTCGCTCCTGGAGTGCCAACATGAAGAAAAGGCAAGCTAATGTCAACGAGAATAGTCCGTCCATCTAAACAACATCTCTCCTCCTTTAGCCATCTATTCAGAAACTGGTCAGCAAGCTTTCGCAGGACTGCCTCCCATACATCAACGAAGAGGCTGTGCACACCGACGCATATTCACTACAGTCTCCTAGACTTGACAATGCTCTCAAAGCCCTCGAGTCAGAATTTTCTGAATCGTTTATCACTCCGAGGTTGTTAGATTCTGCTGTCACAAAGCGTGCCGTTCGTGTCACAAAACGAGAAGCTATCTACCAAACAACGGTGTGTCACTCTCATCATCCAATCATTATATAAACTCGATTTATCATTCATTTCCAGGTTTCATCGGTATTGGAGCTTGCTTTAAGGCCAACAACCCATGTACGCATGTATGTCAGTTCTTGGACAAATAGCTTACTAAACAAATTCGGCATAGTGGAGATACTTGCAAACGGCTGCCCGTTTCCTGTACGGATTGCTAAGGAGGGATGTAGCGATATCACCAGAACTTGCTAAGTTTTTCATTGATCAATCCACAAGCCCTCAGCCAACAATCCGTGCGATTGTTCAAAGGTAACACGGCAGCGCACCGTGTCTGAATTGTGTTGATGCTTTTCTCACCAGGGCCACTGTGAGGATCTTGACCTTTGTCAAGATCAGAAGTTATTCCCGTTCGCAGGAAGAACTCTGGTCGGATGAATGGACCAACCCACTGGTTCAACAAGTCAACGTCGGCGACCCTAATGAATTCCTTCAAAGTCTGCAAGGGCCTGTAGATCGCGATGGGTATGGATATGCGTTTTTCTCTTGCATTTTTGCTTACTTTCTAAAGGTTTTACTTTGACAAAATCCGCACTGGGTTCCTGACTTGGAGCAAGACTGTGAAAGGTTATAAGCCTGTCGCAGATGGACAGAATCCGTTCATCTGGAGGCAAGATTCTTTGCCATGTCTCAACGCCATCCGAGAGGCCATCACGAAGGAGGATTATCTCACTCATTTAACGACTCTGTGGGGCCAAGAATCGGGCAAGACAGGAGCTAATCTTGATATTCGCTCAGATAACATCTTGTTCTTCAAATACTTAGGTATTTTCTTGTATGTGCTTTTCATTAGTTCCGCAATTCACCCCTCACGCTCTAGCTAAAACCTTCATGGATGCTGGGCTCGATGAAATTTTGACGCGGGTCGACAGTCTTCTCTTTGACGTAGATAAATACAAGCAACGTGCAGGGGCTGAGATTCTCGTTGGCATTCTGCGAGGTATGCTACGAGTCCTCCGAGTTACCCAATTTCTTATTGTCTCCAGGCTCTAAGCATTGGACTCCAAGTGCCTCGAACAAACTATGGACTTGGACGACAAGCAGACTCAACCGGATTGTTGGTCAAATTACGCCTGAAACACTCACTTTCTGGGAGAACATCTTCCAGGTGACTTTTTTCGATGTTGTTGTCATGCAATGCGTAATGACACCATTATTAGATACAACTGCAGAAACGCGACCCGCGTAGGAACAAAGCACTGGTCGATTGGATCGTCTCTCTTCCCCTTGACTTTACTGGGGACTCGGCATTTGAAAGTAGGTATACCCCAGTCATACATTATCTGTCCCGCGTATACTGACTCTGTGGTCCCAAGTGACTAAGCCACTCTGCCTGGTTGGAATCCTGGTAGATGCGCTCGGGATTTATTTCAACCCCCGGGCAAAGGCCTATGTTGAGCTCCTCTTCGCCAACATGAACTCAGGTTATGCCGAAGTCAGTACATAATAATATCCTGTTATTTGTCATCCTTGGATTCATTACTTACCCATTCGATTAGATGCGACAACACGTTTGTCAGGGACTATTCGTCGTTTCTGGGAACCAGTGGCAACCATGGCGGCCTTCAACTCAGGCCTTTTTGGATGCTTGCCAGTCCGAACCTGACCCTTTAAAAATCAGGTACGAAGGTTGTCTCCGTTCGGGATATGTCATTGACTTCGGATGATGCAGAAATGCACCTTTCATGGACTACCTATCAGATATACTAGCAAAGCTTCCTCAATGGAAGGAACAACGACTCCCTCCTCCACGCGTCAGCCAGTCGGAGGTATGAGTATCTTTGTACCTTCAAGGGAGTAAAGTAGCTGAATGTCCCCAAAAAAATATTTAGTACGACAAAGTGGGACTCACTCGTAAGGCTGCTTCTCTCCCCTCTCTGTATCATAGTTAATTCCGGTGCCCCTAGTTCTCCAATGGCTATGGATATCGGCACACGGGCCTACCGCGTGCCTTGTGCTCCCATATGCTAGACTTCTCCTGTCAGTAGCTTAACATTCATTCCAGAGATGCAACCACTGACCATCCGCAGGCCTGAGATATTTCGCATGTCAGAACTCAACGATAGCTCCGATTTGCAGACATACAGTTCGGCGGTACTCTACATTCTGTCTGCGGTCACTCCGCCGGCGGACTTCATTGAATCCATCTTGGACAACTTTGTTGTAGCTGTCAAATCATCCACAGTACGTTTCTTCATTTGATGATGAAGACTACATTGGTTGATATCAATAGTAGTCGTGGAAAATACGCCTTCATTCGCTCCCAGCTCTAGTGGTCTTCTTTTATAGGAATCTTCTATCTATCTCGCAGGATGGAGTGGCAAAAGTGGTGGACGTATTGCTTGATTGCCTCTCCGATGAGAATGTGGAAGTCCGAGAAATGGCATCAAAAGTTTTTTCAGGAGTCGTCAGGTGTTCACAGCGACAAAGTATCATCCCCCTGAAAGTAAGTCTAATTTTACTCTGTATACAATATCCCGCAGTATTGATATGTGCTTTTAGAACCGCTTTGTAGCTTTGGCAAAGAAGACACCCCTTCCCCCACGACGGGACTCATCCTATGCCGAGTCCTTGAGAATACTCCACTCCGCCATTCTGGGCATCTGCGCTTTAATCGAAAGTTTGCCGTACTCAGTTGAACCTTGGATGCCTTCCCTCACAGAAGGTTCGATATTTTTTTTTACATGACGAGACCTCTATTTCTGAAAATAATCCAGTTTTGGCACCGCACGCCACTGACCCACCCCCGATCTCGACAACAATTCGTAATTGCGCATCTGAATTCAAAAAGGTAAGCAAGTATTCCACTGCTAATCGGATTACAGGATATCCTGACCTCCCCTGTCTCTTCCAGACGCACCAGGTAAACACAGAGAAATAATATGCTCTTTGATCGATCATACTGACCCATCTTTAGGATACGTGGCACAAAGATCAACTTCTGTTTGACGAAGACCAGTTACAAAGTCTTTCCACCATGCTTGTCGGCACATCATACTGTGAGCAATTGAACATCCATACATGGAGGGCGTTCACTGATTTTACCCTTCAGATGCTTAAATCTTGTACTACATATAATCGCATAAATCGATATCTTTCTCACTCCATGCTGTTGGATAAGCGATTTAACTTCCAGTCTATTGGAAGCGCCAACTGATACGAGACACTATATTTCTGATGCAAGGGTGCCAGATAGGCGTAATGGGGTATAATGGGGTGCTTTCCGCGTCATTAGCTAATACCAAAAAAAAACACGTGCCCAGTCGGCATGTGTCTAACAAGCATTAACTATCCGTGGTTGTTGAGTCTTGACAGATCACTTGATGCATAGAAACTGCAAAACTTCCCGGGACGATTAGGAAGAAATGGTGTTATCTTCGCGGCCTTGATAGTCCATGGTGATACGTCATGTTGAACCTATAGGCGGGTACGTTGCCTCTTCAAGAACCAGACACTACATGGCAGCTCGTGAGTACATATGCACACAAGGTACATAGCCAAATTCAGGGTCGAAACTTTTAGATGAAGGTGCTCGTCAGGAAGACCCTGACAAATGCTCGCATATTTCATGACATCCTCCCAAGAATCAGCTCATGAGAGCAGGTCCAGACTATTGTAGTATTTTGCGTTATTGAATAGATGCACCTTTCGCGCTCGACTCCTTGCAGGTAACCTAACAGATGCATCAGCATATGATGCACATGTCGTGGAAGCTCCAGAAGGCATGAAGGCGAAAATACAAATGAAAACGCCATGTCCCCTACACTATCTCCGCATAAGTTCTCTGCGCGGGACGAACAGTCGGCCGCAATATGAGAAGGTCTATGATTGCCTCAAGGGCTTTAAATGGGGTCAAAGATGTTTGTCTGGCAAGTCTACGCGATTATTCTGGAATAACACAGTGTTCTGCGGGACGTCCGTTACTCCGTTGACGAGATGCTTAGAGAGTTTGATTTCTTCTTCCTCTTGCTCTTGCCCGTCTGCGGTACTCCGATATCGTCGTTGATATAGGTGTCTTGTTCCCGAGTTGTGTATCAGCATTTCCCAAACTATAGATGTGGCATGCCATGGTGGTGGCTTCATGACTTGATCCTTACGCAGCATGTCCACAGAGCCTCACACAGCCCAACTACTATTTACGCAGGCCTGCCAGGCTTTCTCGCATAGATTGCGGATACTAGTGGATATAGATAATCTCAACTGTTACGACATCAGGCAAAGCATTTGTAACTCGCCAGGGCCTTAATATCAGCTTAATATAAGCTACAGAACTACGGGAGACAGGCGTTCTAGCCGCTGCCGGGTGCAGTCGTCTTCTGTGTTTCGTAGTGCTTTAATTTCCCTGCGACGAGTGGAAACTGTATCGCTTCCGATGATTGACCTTCGTCAGACGCGAGAAGGAGAGACGGTGGGTTGGTAGCCGCGAGCGCTGTACCCAGATTTAGCCGCATGTATGCTAGTTTGTATAGGATAGATCTGCAGACGCGATGTTCGTATTGGCGCTGGATTTTGTTTTCCAGGCTGCTATGGAGCACTTACAATAGACTTCTAGAAATTCGGTCTCATCGACAAGGAGCCCTTCCGTTTATGCTTCGGCTGTCTGCTAATCCAGAGCACTTACAATGCCTAGTTAAAATACTTATCTCCTGTTCCTAATTCTGTGCAGGCTGATGCCGAGGAGGGCATTTGCCTTAACCTGCTAAGGTACTAAATCGATCAATGCACAAAGAAGTCACCAATCGAGAATATTACTAGTTTTTTGACTTTCTTTTGTGGACTATTGAGTAGAGGGTAGCTTTGTCCTATCTTTGGGCTTCATTTTTGTCACCCTTATACTAATTTGTGCCTGCTTCACTTGCTCGCCAGGCTATGAAGCGCCAAGAGGGTGGTCTAAGCGATCTGATCGCGAATGCAATCATTGATCGACCACGAGGTTGATGTGTTGATTGTCGATTGTGATCGAGTGATGCGCCACGGTCCATTTATGGGTGTAGGCCGACAAACCCCTGTCTTGAGCGGCCTGATCGTGAACGCAGAGCAAGTCTACACTCAATACGAGTCAAGGAGGTGCAGAGGGTGCGGTCATCATCCCGAGTGATCAGTCAGAGTGACATGCTGTACCTCGATGGACGGTTTCAGGTAGTAGTTTACCTCCACACCCGGAGAATTCAGGGCATTGAAGGGAGCAATAGCGAGGCTTTCCAGATGCTCCAAGCCATTGAAAACCCGCGCCCTTGTGGTCTACATCAGCACCTTTTGATTGATCTATATGTCCCAAATTTTGGACCTGAAAGGCACTGCAGCGGGTATTCATTCTTTACTGATGCTCTAACGAGGGTACTCCATTTAACAAAGCACTTATTCGTGCCTGAACCGCAGCCTGGGGAATGCGCTGCGTAGTAGCACTGGAGCATGGATGGGATAAACTCCAGCACACGATGCTTGGGTACTGGTATTGCGAATCATGATCCATGTATTTGCAACGCCGTCTTCAAGATGAAACCTGACACCGTAGTCGAGCGTGGATACATGAACGCGTCGATACATAAGATCGAACAGTCGCCTCTAGAGCCCAAGGTCATTAGGATCATAAGTCGTTTTACATTAGTGACACCTAAAAACTGAACACACAACACCACGCAGCATCCACGGGGTCGTCAAATAGATTTGATCGATATCGCATTCAAATGTAATTGATTAAGCAGAAACTTCGAGCCCCAAGGGCTTCTTTCCTTTCCTTGTCCGGACACACATGTTCGCGCAAACGCACCCTCAAATGCTTTTCATATTCGACAAGAAAATCCGAGCGCTGCATTTCTACTCGTCATAGCGCCGACTTGGCATTGCCAAAGCCTGACAGGGCTGTGTGCCATGATACTCGAGCCAACCTCGCTCCACCGAAGAGAATCGGTGTTGATCTTAGGCAACCGTCAGCACTCCCCAGAAACCAAATGCGATACAAGCGGGAAAGACCACTTGACGGAGGTCATAATCATATATAGACAAAGTGGACACGTGTTGGTGCATGCCGGTGTACGTGTGGGCGCCTATTTGTGATACACATTAGTTAGGTAAGGATCAACCGAACAGCGATCTCGTTTTTGGTGCCAGGCTGAGGTTCGCGGTTTGTCCATCCCTGCCACTCCGTCTCGTACCATTGCGTGCAATAACTCCGAAAGTTTCGTCCGACGACGGGAATTTGAGGGAGCATCTGCATGCCTCGTGAGCGAATAAGGACGTTATGGTAAACGTATAGCCATGATGAAACTGCCACGAGCTTGAGCGCTAAATTCATACTTTGAGCTCATTTGTAGGTATGTTGAGCACCCGTATCGCTGCATCCGACGTGTTTCTACTCATATATCCCACACGACTCGGGTCGCATGTAGCGTACCTATCCACATCAATCGTAGGATATCTATGACACCGGCCTTGTATTTATCGTCTACTTACTTCTCCCTTCTCTCTTTCTATCCATACACCGCATGACTTATGCTGATTATCGTCTATGATTATTCACTCATTGCGATTTGCAACGCGGTCTACTGCTGATGGATCCGCGCTTCAATTCTGGGCCCGCATGACCGTGACTGCAAGGCCACGGTAAGCTTTCGACTCACCTGCGAGGTGAGGCGAGGTGCGCTGTCATTCTGTCATGTCAGTGAACGCAAGAAGTTTCATCAACACGGTGACATTGTGGGGTGTGCATGTACCTTAGAATGTATCCATTGAATTCTGTCACAGTCACGTCGACATTGAACTCGAATATAATTGAGGATGAGCTATTTGATTCGAGATGAGTAGAGAGGTGATAGAATTTGCGATAATCGTCTCGATTTTTTCGTAGTCACGAGATGTCACGGGCTCGTTCACTCTGAGTCTTTGTTTTCGGACGAGCGCTTATTCGGAGGTCCTTGTTCAGGAATATCTTTATTTGGCATCAGCGCCGTCAAAAGATTGCCGTTAATTGAGGGGCCGTCCAGACAAGACGCGGAACAAGAGGCATAGCAACACATCCGCATCAAGTCGATGCTGAAGAGCCTTGAAGAACTGATACTGTAGTGGAAATTCTTTGAATCATCTTTATCATCCCCCGTATCATGATCATCCGTTCGCTAATCATGGTACAAGGTTCAGTTGAATTTTAATATCAGTGACTGATCAGAAGGCAGAACTATAACGGTGAACGTGTCAAGTACAGAAGTGGACAGTGGAAGACACCTCGCCGTCAGTCAGTCAGGAATACGGTCATTCACTTCTTCGGCGACCTTCGAATTCGACCAAGTGTTGTAGTGATTGTGCCAGCGTCGGACTATCGATTGAGTCGATATGTACATTGCAATCGCATGAGATGGCTTCGCGATGGGATCAATCGCGTCCCATCTTTGAAATGTTGTCTTACTGTAATTATCACTGCGCTATTTCCACCCGGGTTGTTCGACGCACATCGCTGACGTGTGGAGTGCACAGCAATTTGCGCTTTGATCGACACCCAGGAGGCCGAGGCGCGTTGGAGGCGCGCCTTGAGGGGCTCGTTACTGGCGTCGACGCGTTTTGTGTTGTCAGTCGCTCAAATACCGGTCGTTAACTTGAGAGCGCCGCATACAATGGAACCGACAGAAGTCAGGTCCTCAATATTGAATCATGGTGTCGGCCGGGCTCCTAGACGCAAATAGACACAGTTCAGCCACTGATGCAACGCCGATGAAGATGATTGTCACAGAGGATCATCAATTACTTGTCCTGATGTGAGCCTGACAGACAGACATAGCACTTGAGATGGAGACCCTTAGGGTTTCATTGATCGATAATGTCGCCTGTGTAATTTGTTAGAGTCACGAAGTTTGTGGGTCTCCAGCCCATTGGCCAGACTAGTGTCAATGTATCGCGCGTGAGGGACATCTTTTCGCGTCCATTGGTGAGAGTTTGGGGCAGGACGCGTGCCGGAAATTGCTGGTGCCGGGCTAACTCGGGGTGCATGGCGGGCAGTGCATTGGAGAGACCGAGGGTGGGAGATGTGACTGATAGGCGCTCGCGGGCTATAGCGGCGACCTCATTTTCACTGAATTTTTGTTTTCGTTGTTGTTGGAGGTGCTGTGCCCCGATGGCGAATCTGAAGCGGTTTCTGATTTATCAAAGGAGGATGGATAGTAGAAGAAAGTGGTTGTTTTAGAAGAGATGGAACGGATACACGTGTGGCACACGTGTGGGTGCGAAGTGATGAATGGTCGGAGCCTGAAGGATTGGAGATGGTGCTACTCGGACTTGTTCTCGTACAAGTCACTCTGAGGGGCACGTTGCCTGTGATCAAAAAGGTATGTCGTCTGCAAAAATGAGGCTGCCTCCCACTCACTTCTTGTCCACAGACTTACTCCTTCTCCTCATCGTCCGTCTGTCAGGATACGACTATCACGACCTTGCTCACGTTGTCTCCTTTTTATACATACATATCGCCCAGTCCCCGCCCCTCGTCTATCTAACCAACTTATACAGTACTTTTATCATCGCATCGGATTCCTCCATCTTTAATTTCCTGGTCAGTTTCCAGCCCCGTAGTCCTTCTGTAGCATCCCCCTCAACTGTCGTGTTCCCCGCTCTGACCCACAGTAAATGCACGATACAGTCACGACCACAGCTTCTCCTACATCCATCTACCCCACTTCGCCCAGCTCCAAACTATCACGGCCCCTCGCCCTCCAGCCCCGTCCTCTTGTTGCTATTAAAGATTCCTTTGGTTGGTTCTACCCGAACGACTCCCCTGTTGAACCCAGTTTCGAGGTATGCAACCATCCCGGCCACGTGTTGACCCCCAATTTCTCATCCTCTCACCTTCCATAGCACTGGAATCTGTCATCCCCAGATACCCTCATCTCCTCCCAACGTGCCATCTCGCCAGAGTTCCGCAAATTCTCCCCTCTGACCGTTATGCCTACTCGTACGACCGAGAACACCAAACCCGCTTCACAGGGTACCAACCAGCGCTGGCAATACAACCACGCCGGCCAGTTCGTCGATATGGGCGCTGAGACCGCCACCTGGGAGCTCGCGGACGAAATAGGCCGCCTTAACATGGGTGATGTCACCGCCGACAATAGCGACGAAGCCCGTTTTACTGCCATTCGCACCCCTCCCAAATCTAAGCTTGTCTCCGCGACCGTCGCGCAAGCTGCCGAGAATAGTCCTCTCGACACCGCGTCCAACAGCAGCGCCTCTCCGCACGTGTCCGATCACCCCATTTCTCATTCTAGAGGTTCATCGGCTGATACTACGCTCAGTTCCCGCGACTCTGTGCCCGGAAACAACTTGCTCACACATGCTCCCGTGTTGACCCAAAAGACTTCTCCAACGGAAGCAAAGGGAAGACCCCATTCATTCAGTGGCGGACTCTCCACCGCCGATCTGCGTCGTTTGCAGCAAGTAGATGACTCCGATCATGATCGGCAGGTTCAACAGCAGCAACAGCAACAGCAAAGGTATCGTGAGCAAGCTGCCGAACAGCAGACATCATACCCCTCGCTGTCCAATCAAGTGCACCGCCCCGCACAGCAGCCACAGCAACAACAGCCTATCTTTACCTACCCCTCTAACGCCCCAGTCTCGGCTGATCGTGATCGTGAGGATTCTCAGTTTGAGTACAATCCTCAACATCAGCAGCGCAATTTCGCGCCCCCTCCTCCCCATATGGTGATCAACACAGGAGCTCCTCAATATGTTCAAAGCCGTCCTAATAATAACGCGAACTATCGCCAAGTACAGCGCTCTTTCGCCCCGCAGACCTATGGCGGAGGTCACCATACCTCTCATCTCTCGCTAGGCAACACTCAACAGCTCTATGAGATGATGATCCCCAACCAAGGTCAGCAGCCACACCAGGAAGGGCACCACCCTGCTGTGGCTCGTCTACAGCAACAACACAACGTCTTCCGCCAGACCCATCATCACTCTGCATCGGACCCCTCCGCAACCATGCGCGACGTCAACGCACTCACCATGGGCCCTCTCAGCAACCAAATGCCCCCTGCTATGACTGGCTTCACTCCTCCGGGTATGTTTGCCACCCAAGGTCTCATGCCGCCGCCTCCTCCTCAGCAGGCGATGCAGGCTATGTACGCCGCTGCTGGCCAGCCGGCGCCATACTACTCGCAGGCTGAAATGGCACTCCAGCAGGCCCAGATGGCGGCGCGCGTCCAGGCACAGTACACTGGTGCTTACGGGACACCCATTCCCGCTCTAGGCAGTCTGGAGCATGACATTGGTAGCCCAACAAGCTCGAGTGGCCAGACTGGACCCAGCGCAAATAACAGGAAGCTTGGCTTGTACAAGACGGAGCTGTGCCGTAGTTGGGAAGAGAAAGGCTCCTGTAGATATGGCACTAAGTGTCAGTTCGCTCATGGAGAGGAGGAGCTCCGCAAGGTGTCGAGACATCCCAAGGTATGTTTGTGTCTATCAGCTTCTTTGACAGGTACTAACGAACATTCCTTCTGTCAGTACAAGACCGAGATATGCAAAACCTTCTGGGTCTCTGGCTCGTGCCCTTACGGCAAACGGTGTTGCTTCATTCACACCGAGACTTCTGCAGGCCCCGGAAGCGAGGGTACCCCGCCACCACCGCACACAGATGGGCAGCGCGACCGCTCTAACAGTGACCCCGACGGTGCACAGGTCTCGCTCCTTGCCCGCATCTCTCGAGGCAACCAGCAGTTGCAACACCAGCAAGAGGTTTCTACTCCGACGTCATCGACGACACCTGGGGATAGTACTCCGAATGGGACCTTCCAGTTCACGCGTCCCCCAACTGGTTCGCTCCGCGTCGACACCTCGGCCCTGGACTCAGGTGTGTCGTCACTCAAGCAGAACAAGTCTGCGTACCCGTCGTTCGCGGGCAAGGGAATCATCCTGCCGGCCCCTGAGCAGAGGACGGTCAAGTCTCCTGCACCCGTCACTGCGGGCCCCGACCTTGGTCGCCACAACGTTTCCCGCATGGAAATCGTAGGCTACCCCAACGTACGTCGACTTCCATACCGGTCCAAACTATCGCCCCTGATTTAACCATGCTGACTCTTTCTTCTATTTCTGATCCCTTTCATCCGTTCATCCGCCCCTCCTGTCGTCTCTAGCATCAGAAAAAGAACAGCACCTCGTCCAACCCCCGTCACTCCTTTACTGGTTCCGAAGATATTACTTACAATCAGTCGCCCCCCGCGACGGGCGACAGCAATAACACCAACAGCGTCTCGCAGCCCGGACTGGCGTCGGGCCCTGGTCGCGTTAACGGGCATGTGCGCTCTGGAAGCGCTGGCAACTGGGGTGGCTTTGGCCGCAGCAGCAACCTCGCCACGTCGGCGTACCCGCACGCCGCGAGCCCCGCTGGCGAGATAATGGGCGGCCCGTCACCATGGTCGAGCACCGAACTTGCGGTTGGCACCTCCCGTCTCCACGAAAAGGCTTGGGCTTAGACGCATCACCCCTCGCTCGCCTGCGTGATCTAACGAATATAAAGACGAAGAAGATGTGATGCTAATCATCGATCGCCCTCGATGACCACAGAAAAAACCACATTAGTGGACGAGCATTGACTGGTTGATATCTCATTATTCTTTTTTCAATTCTGTTTCCGTCGTCTCCCAATTGCGGCTGCTATATGATTCCCCTCAAATCCTTCTTCTTCTTGTCTTGCTTAGTCTCGGTGCCCATGTCTGTCTGCTTCCTCTTGACAATCTTTTTTCTTGCTGCTGCCCGCGAGGTCGGACATTTCTTACATCATCGATTCTCAAAATGTGCTATAGTGTTCTTTGTCCTTATCAGGTTGGAATTTCATCTACGTACAGACATATACATGGATCCTGGTGTCCTTTCCTCCTTCCTCGGCTGGTAAAACGCCTGCTCCAAGTTTCTTGACACTTTTCATCTTCCCACCAATGCTCCTCGTCCGCTGCTTCTGTCTGTCTCAAAAATGACCTCTCACGACCCCATCCCACAACGTTGGCACGTACAATTTCACCACCCAGTACAACTAGCCTACTTTATTCTTTCTTACATATCGCAATCGTCGTCGTCTCTCTCATAACACGTGTTTTTTATTCCATCTCAATTCAATTATGGTTCTCTACCCGATTACTGCGAACTGTAGACAGGATATACGAAAGGACTATAAGTACGTAGCAAAATAGAAAGCTGGACTAGATAAAACAACATGGTAGAACATGACAAGGGCGGTAAGCGGTCTATTGAGATCAGACGCTGGCTGTTGAAGCAAAAGGGTATGTAAGACGAATGCAGAGCAGGGAAGCTCCTGGCATTGTCATTGAAATATCATCCAAATACAAGAGAGAGAAAATGTAGAAAGAGAATTACAGGTTGAAGGATCGCATAACAGAGCGGAATGAGGCCATTCGACCAATGGCGTAACCGATGTAGTCGAACTCGGGCTCGGTGTGACCAGCCTCGACGTCTTCCCTTGCCTGCACGAGGCCCCAGATAGCCCACTGCGCATGAGATGCCGCGCCCCAGGTAAGCACGTCCTTGTCCAGCTCAGCGGCCATGGCGTTCAGTGCCTTGTCATCCAAGTCAGGGTCGTCTGCCAGGACATAAGAATGACGGATGTAAGTGAGGTAGAAATTCTTGCGCTCTTCCCAAGAAGGGTATCGTGTCGCCTCGAGCAGCTGCGGTGTTGAGCCATGGTAGTTTGCGCACCATTCAAAGAAATGGTTTGCAATATCAAAGGCGGCAGGGTTGGGGCCGGCGTATTCGAAATCGACGACGATGATCTAGATAGAGATGAAACGCGAAGGAACGTCAGAGCCAGTGCAAGGAATGTATAGACACTACGAACCTGGCGATGTTCTTCAATACCTCCCTGGGTACCATCCTTGAGTCTCAGCAGATTGCCGTACTGGGCATCGTTGTGCGCGAACACCCGCCGTGTTCCAAAGGTACGTGAGCGAGTGACAACCCATGAACTAAACTTGGCCCATTCTTCCTTGAACCTCTTGATATTAAGTTCTTGCCGAGTAGCGTTTGATATACCTGGAAGCGCCAGGACTTCTTCGGCAGGCGCAAGCCATGAAGAAACGTTGGCAAGAGAGTCGTAGCCCTGCGGGTCCGCAGATCCGCCGACGGCTTCGATATCGACGCAGTGCAGCTCCGCCATACGGGCAGCAATCCACCGGCTGACTTGCGGGTCTCGGATGTCGGACGAGGTGAGGGTCACCGAGTCAAAGAACTCTTCGATTCTTCCGTTATCGAATGTCCCATAGACGCGGGGGCCAATCTTGTATTTCGAAGAGAGGACATGGAGGATGTGAAGTTCGCGCGGGCGAGAGATCAGGCTTCCTGATGACGAGCCGTACACCCTAAGCAAAAGGGTTTTCGCTGTTGGTATAGAAGGCAAAGAGACGAAGAAGACGGCATTGGTCAAAGCGCCGGAAACTTTGCGAATATCGACGTCTTCTGGCGAAATTGGAGCAGTTGACCATAAGGGGACTTTCAGCTTCCGCAGAATTTCGAGCAATTGAACCTTTAGCTGGGGCTTCTTGTACTGTCTGTAGCGAATTGTGAGTGTCAGGTGTGTTATGCGGATGGAGTAAGGTTGCACACCAGACCATGATTCGTGTGATTCATGCTCTTGAGAGTACACTGTGTGTATTCAACCCAAAGGTACAGGGGAAAAGGATCTCACCTGGCATCTAATTTAATTTTTGCATGACGAAGACCTTCTTCGCGCACTACTTCAATGTGGCTATCGGAAAGACGAGAAGAAGATGCTACAAGAAGCTCGGCAATGCTATGTACAGAACTTGAGGACATTTGTTGGGATAACGGTGGCTGTGAAACAAGAGAGGTTGAGGAAGAGGAGAATCCGGGTGATAAGACGGGGACCATGATGAGGAAGTTTAGGTGCTAGGGGATGGTCGTGGTAGAGAGATAAGAGTGACTGGGGCGGCAAGCCATCATTTTATGACCTATGCTCCGACCCCACTCGCAGCGGTCTAACTCGCTTGGCTCGCACAGGCTTGCGCCTCTAGCTAAAATCAGCCCTCCATCCATTTTTCTCAACAATTATGACCGGATCTTATGCTGCACACGAGCATAATCGCCCTTGCTTGACTTATCTAATCTCCTCAATGACGACGTTGTTCTCATAGAGTCAGGCTCCACTGGAACTCTTGTGCTTAGACTGACCTGTCTGTAAAATCGTTTTGAGACCCGCTGCTACCTAACTACTTGCGTCGGGGCATGGCACATCGCTCACGGCACCGACCTCAATCAGATTCAAATGAAGGGATTTAGTCAGGATGCTATACCCGGACCAATGTTGCCCGATGCCGCAGGGACCAGACTGGTCCACGTCTTGCTCAACTCAACCCTTCTCGTGGACCTATCTCAACCATGAAGCCTCCCGTATTGGTTTGCCTGGGGCTGTTGAAGAAACTACTTCCGAAGTTCTCTACAAAAACTTGCAAATAGCTATGCAAGATTTTTGCAAGTTGCCTGCTACTATTTACCCGTTTCTGCTGGGATTAATGATTAACTACGTTCATACTTCTTGGCAGCGTACAACTTCAAAAATTCGTCTACGTTCCTTAGGAACTCAATCTTGACATTTCGGTACGTCCTATGGTCATATGTTTAATTATCCACATGAACTAACGCGCCACATGACTTACTATAGAACACCAATGCCTTGAAAAAGTGTTTTTGAACCTTGTTGCTCTGGAAGATACATTAAATCTTGACACCCAGAGCTTCTAACCGCCAGAATGCTTGGAATATGAGCAGCTTGAAGGATATATGTAAAAGGCCATTTTGAATACCACTGTCCAAGCCCAGGCCACGCCCCTTCGCCACATCGCTTCGGTCTCCGGTTCGATGACCCTGACGCACGGGGTACAATTCATGCACCATAGAAGATGTTGTCATAGGCGAAGCTGCAGTCCCATGTCCTGCTGAACGATTTGACTCCTTTGGTTTTGTCAGCACGCACAGGGTAGATCTATCTGGGACCAATCAGATAAAACAGGCAGCTGCTAGACTGATCGAATGAAGATCCTATAGACTAGGAGATCATTGAATGAAATAGCCTCGCGCAATTCAGTCCCACTTAATTTATTCCCTTTGAAGGCTCAGAAACCCGATTTATTATCAAGAACTTACGCGGTGGTTATCAGAGATTGATGTCCTTCACAATTAGCCAGAAAGACACTGTTCTGTCAAGAATTCTTGAAGCAATGTGAGAAGTTAGAAGTTTGTCGAAGTTCCTTGTACTTACTTGCATCTGGATTTGACATGCTACGCGTTCATAGACCGTCATGCGTTTTTCTTGGAAGCCAGCCGAAGCTACATGCCTCACCTAACTTTCAGGCCATTCTGCTTATTCGCATTGTGCTATATTGATGTTTTCTGGGGTACTTTTGTTGTGTAAATGCAACCGCAACTTAGCATTGGATCTGTGTTTAATGCAATCAATAGATCCCCGTGAACCCTCTCATTGCGTCATGGCGATTTCTATATTCTGAAACGGCTAAGAGGGTGAGTAAATGCGCTTGACCATACCGACCTTATCTTATCCTGAACCTGTGTCCAGCCCTTAATTTAAAGGTTAAACTCACTCTATTAAACACCGATCTGTATGTAGTCCGGAGTACCTCAACCACGCAGACTCACGCCCGTGAGCCTTGCTTATTAGCGGTGAGAGACGCCTCATCATGTGAATGGCGGCGAGCATACAACTCTTCACTCATCCGAGATTTTCTGAGTTCGAAATTCTGATTGGCTTGTCTGTGTTCCAATCAGGGAAGTAAGTAGGTATTGGAGACTGGAGTGTGACATCCGATGACCGCCTTTTCTACTGGAATAAAGGAGCTTGGATAATCGGCGAAATCTACTGCCAAATATTTATCAGAGGTTGTGCCTCACCAGTCGGCTCCCAGCGGACAACAATGATGAGCCACCGTCTTCAGTTATGCAAAGTGATGACGATAATAATACGGCGTCCGGCTCTGTAGACTTCTGTCACGCTATTCTGCAAGCGCTCGGGAAAGTTGCCCCTGATGGAAGGTCTAAGTTCTTCGAATACGTATCTTTGTTTGGCCTTCATAACAAGAACCTGCACATATTTGCTGTCTTCATTATAAACTGTTCGGTCAACCTCATCCCGGAGATTCAATCTGGCTAGAAAATATGCTTCTTCAAAGGCATCGATGGAGCCATGCCTTGGCTACCTTCAGGCGCTTATTCAGATCAACGGCGCTTAAGTCACGTGTTTTGGATTTCGGTCAGTGGAGAATCGGATGAGGAAGTCAGTACTGGTGTCCTCGACAATCTTCGACTCTGTCCCACAGTTTCCGGGAGATTTTATTTGAGGACAGTATGCTTGGTTTGACTGTCTCACGTGGTGCATCAACGCCTCAAAGCATTGACATTTCATCATTTTTGAGCGTTTGATGATAACTGTAGGTTGACTGTTCAAGGCAAATTGCTGGTGACTTTTGGTCTACGCGTATATACAAGTGGTCTAGATCTATCATCTCTTTCTAATCCATATTTTGCCAACATACACACGTGTGATCACTAGACTATATGGAAAGAAGTAAACTTGAACTACGCATAAGTCTACTGGTCGAAATTCCCCGTAGAAATCTGGGAAGCGCTTAAATGGAATGAAAGACATCGATTGTCCTTTCAATATAATCATGCTGGGTTTCATCCTGGTTACTGTATGTATAGTCTGTCCTTGAGAATATTTTATTAAAATACAAGAGTTCGACCGATTGCCTGGTGTAGATATAGAAGATAGTAGATAAAATACATATGACCTTTTTAAGAAGGAAGTGTCAAGACAGAACAGCAAAGCTATGTATATGTATGTCATAATAGAAGCGGAAGGATAGCTTACTTAGTCGGTCTGTTACTCGACTTTTATTTTGGGCTCGCGAAGCTGAGGTGCAAGGCCAGGTGGGGTGTGTTCAGACTTTGTCGATTTCCGAGGATGTCAAAGATTGAGTTTTTGAAGTCGTGAGATTCGTAGCAATTTCGGCATCATCGTAACTGGACATAACTCGCATAGCGAGGGATATCTGATAACGATGTCATCAATATTGCGGCTAAGTACATCCAAAGCGAAGTACGACTCACAAGGAAAGCGACACCCAGTATAGGAGCACATGTCGTCCAAATCAGCTGCGTCCACCATATGTCAGAGTGCGGCGACAGGACGTTAGAATCAAATGGCGTACTCTGATGGACGCCGACAGGATATGAAGAACTTCTTGTTTCTGCTCGGTAGGCAAGTGTCTGATCGCTGTGTAGTTGATAGATGAGGATCCATTGGTGGACTGCAAGTCAGCTGGCAGGCGAGTGGCAGCATGCGAGTAGAAAATGGTCCCCGCTACAGCCTGAATTATAAATTTAGCAACAAATATTTGTGGGGCAGTGCAGAAGCTCACAAGTCCCACTGTTGCTCCAGTAAACCGCACAAGGAAAAATGCACTAGTTCCGGTGGCAATCTCACTCTTCTTGAGAGCCCGAGTGAACACTTGGTAAGGCGCATGGAACAGCATTCCAATGCCAATACCGGCGATCAAGGGATAAATGATTTCAGTAGCAATGCTAGAGTTTTCGTTGAGGAGGTTCAACAATGCTATGAACAATTCATCAGATGATTTCAGTGGCAAAACATTAGACGGCTTACCGAACCCCAAAGTTGAAACAAGAAGGCCCATGGAAATCGCCTTATTCTGACCGCTAGTATTGTGGGTGCGTCTTTCCCAATACGCGATAAACCATGCCGTTGGCATCGACGCAAGGGAGGATCCCAGAGAATATGGAAGGAGTTTCATCCCTGATGCTAGTGGTGTATCCCCGTTTGCTGCCTGATCATGAATTTAACACCGCGCTGATAACAAAAGAGAGCACCGTGCGTTTCACACCTGATAGAACAGAGCAAGGTAGAACGTTCCCGCAGTGAATGCGAAGTTGTGGAAGAATGAGATGACGAGAATAGAAACTATAGGGCTAGTTAGAGGCATTGATGTCAAGATGGCAGCGTTTACGAACTCGTGGTAATATCGCGAAATGCGGTCGCGGGGAACAGGGAGTCGCGCGTGGTGTGTCTTTCATAGAATCCTCCGCAGATGAGAATGCAGGTGCCGATTATAATTAATGCCAGCGTAGAGGGTGCACCCCCTGCGACCCGGTCAGACCTGAACGGAAAGAATAGAAGAACCATGAACTCACATCCTGAGTCGGTAGCGAAACTGAATCCAATGATGATGCAACTTGTGCCACTCATGAAAAGCGCTCTGTCGTTCAGTTGATCAGATTAACAACCTCAATGACACTGCTTTGGCAGTACTCACAGTCCAAAGAAATCAAATCTCTCTCGGAGCGTCTTCCATGACGCATTCGAAGGTTTGTTAAGCTCGATGCCACGCAGGGACCAAAAAAGAACGGCAAAAGAGAATAAACATATGGGGAGGTTGATGTAAACTGTATGGCTGTGAGACTTCTATCGATGAGGCCTGTAAGAGGCACTCACATCCCCAGCGCCATCCGGTACGGCTTGCGTTTTTCCCTTGAAACGCCGTATGTCAGCATTCTCAGATCATTTGCAAAGATCGAAGCAGGCAATCATACCGCTGAATATTCCTCCAATTATTGGACCAGCAATAGCCGAAGCACTCCAGGTAATGCTCAAAGCCTGAGACCAAATTGCCCGCTTGCGAACTTCCACAATTTCGGCGGTAATGACCCAGACGGCACTGACTATTCCCCCGCCGCCTATCCCACCTGATAGAGCAAGTTCAGCAATGCGAACATGTCAAGCAAGACCAAAGAATCATCTTACCAAGTGCCCGAGCTGCGATGAGCCAGTTAATTGACTGGAGCGATCACAAACAAAATATCAAAGGAAGAATTCAACAATTTAGGCAGATAGAGTTTTAAAGTCCACGACAGACCTGTGCCGCACCACACAAGGCTGATCCCAACGCAAATATGAACATGCTAAGGTAGAGAACGTTCTATAGATATGTCAATGGCGTGTATGCGTCTACATTGAGGATCCCTGGACGGACCTTACGGCCTACAAGGTCTGATACTCTCCCGTATAGGGGTTGAAAAGCAGTTTGGGTAAGCATGTATGCCACGCCGACCCATGTATACTGGTTTGGAGAAGCTCGTAGATCACTGGTAATAGTAGGCAAGCTCGTGGATACTATAGTCTAGAAGACAGAACTTGTCAGACCAGGCCCTAAACTGGATGAGTATTTGACATACCGCGTCGGTTGTAGCCAAAAACAGAGTCAGGGCGGCGCTAGTAAAGGCAAATCAACTTCACTTGAATGGGCACGGATGCATTAAGAGATCGACGAACCCAATGTGCACCACAAGAAGCTGCAAGGTCGACAGATTGTGATGGATAGTCTCATCCTTGTCCAGTGATGAGGTCGCCGTTTCCGCGGTTGACGAACCACAGTCTTCGGACGCGACGTGCCCACTGGACAATGATGTCCTGGACTCTTTTTCGCGTAGATCGTGACGCGACGCGTCCACAAGGTGACCAGAGATGACAGCGGGCGGAGTTTTGTTGAACATGAGTAGAGAAGTAGATGTGAGCCCTTTTGCGCTGCCTGAAAAGCTGTCTGAAATACATATTTCCTGGCTGTCTTTATAGCAGAAGGAGTGGCTTTCAAGTCGCGGTGTTGAGGATCGAGATCCAGAATCTGAAGGATTGGATATAGAGAGAGATCATAGCAGGCTAAGGGCACGATTCAATAGACTTGACACTAGGATGCCTCTTCTCGATCTCGATTAGAAGGTCAAGATTGGCGGGGATGCCACCCAAGACTTTTCAGAGTCGAGGACTTGAAAGAAGGAATTATGATGCGTAGTGAACCGCCTAGAGAGTCTTACAAGGCGAGCATCGCGTCATTAGCATTAGTTGAGAACGGACATTCCTTGCCAGTAGTCTGGCCGCAAGCAAGATGCAATCGTAAAATTTAAAAAACAATCCCTTTTCGCACGAGAGTTATTTTACTAAATACCAGTAATAGTGAATTATGCGATTTATATCTAACCATTATATTCCTCTCCACAAATCTAGTATTTCTAAGTATCAGCCTGTTGCCCTCTTCGCCACAGGTTCCTCATCCTTTTTTCCATCGTCCTCCGTCGGTGCAGCCTCAGGTTCATGTTCTGTTTGCAAAGAAAATGGTCAGCATGCAGCTCGATTATGTACCGCATCGGAAAACATGCCGTAGGTTGGTCACCCGTTAGTAACCCAAACCTTTGAGAAAGCCTTTCCAGCCTTCACGAAGCCGGGCCCCCAACGGCGGTGACGACGAGTTCATAAAGTAAACCTCACCGTTATCAACAGACAATGGCTCCTTCTTTCCATTTTGTGTTTCTGTTTCCTTCGCCTTATCGGAAGCAGCTGCTTTAGGCTTCGTTACACCATCGACATCATCGGCATACTCTTGCAGAAGTTGCCTCTGACGTGCGCTCAAAGACCTGTAGCTAGTGTTCAGTAACCCGACCTGATAGGTACCGACGTGAACTTACCGGGGGAGTAAAAGAATGAACTTCACGATGAGGTCACCGATTTTGCCCGACGCTACGGAAGGCACGCCGCGACCTTTGAGTACCATTTCCTCGCCGTATTGGGTTCCTCCCGGTATCCGCACATCAACGTCACCGTCCAGCGTTTGAACGCGAACAATTCCGCCCAACAGGGCCTTGTGGAATGGAATTTTGGATTGATAATACAAGTTGGACCCCTGCCGAGAGAATACCGGTGATGACGCGACTTTCACTCGTATTAGCAGGTCACCATTGATGCCCTTGCCTGAGAGGGGCGCGTCTCCAGCTTGTGATTGACGAATAACCATACCATCCTCAGCGCCTGAATGGAGTTGTCAATATTTGACAACGCACAGACCAGTGGGTGTGATGTACTCACCTGCGGGGACTTTGATAGTTTGGGGACTTGTGGAACGTACTTTTCCGACGCCTCCGCAACCAGTACACTCGCCACCGTTAGGGACGTTTGAACCCTCGCCTTGACAGGTCTGACAGGTACTGGCCATTTGGAAACCACCATCGACAACGAATGTTCTGGTACCGCTGCCACCGCAGGAATTGCATGTTTTCCGCTGTACACCCTTCTTCAGTCCAGAAGAATCACATGTTACACAGTCCACGATACGAGTAACATTGACAGTTTTCGTTGTTCCTTTGCAGCCTTCCAGGAATGTGAGGCTGATATTGGCCTGCACATCGGTACCCCGCACGGTTTGACGTGCCCTGCCCCTGCCTGCCCCTCCCATGCCGCCCATACCTCCCATGCCGCCGCCAAATAATTGCTCGAACAAATCAGCTTGAGACCCGAAGCCGCCGAACGAGCCAGAGAATCCGCCTGCCCGTCCTCCGAAGCCTCCAAAGCCTCCTCCAAAAGCATTTGGATCAAAGCCTTGAGATTGAGATGCAGAGCCGTACTGATCGTACTCTGCCCTCTTCTTCTCGTCTTTGAGTATCTGACAATAGGCATTCTAAGAAAGCTGTCAAGAGGAAATGAGTAAGGGACACGTACATCATATGCGTCCTGAATCTCTACAAACTTGTCCCGCGCGCTCTTGTCTGGATTCGTGTCTGGATGGTATTTCCGCGCAAGCTTCAAACCATTTAAGCATAAGTCCAAAGTGACGTGGAGATTATACGTACTGAAAAGTATGTTTTCTTGATTTCAGCTGCCGATGCGTCGCGCTTCACTCCTAGCACATCGTATGGATTCTTAGGTGCAGCACCACGGGGTGCGGTGGCGTGTATGCCCCGCTGTTGGCGCGTTAGTAGGTTTACATTTTTAGATAGGAAGAGGGTGGACGTGCCTTGTCGCCGTATCGCGGTGGAGGTAGACATCTCGGTGTTGAACGGAGACATTTGAGCCTGGGGCTGGCTGCTACGCGCGAGTTGACGGAGGATAAGTTTCTAACACAGGAGTTGAAGGAGACAAAGGCCGAGAAGCCCTTGTAGGACAATCTGAGAGACATGGGGAAGAGGGGTTGCCTGAGGGGCGGAAGGTAAAACGTGCTCCGGAACGGCGTTGACGGCTCAAGAAATTTGGGATGTTTGCATCTATTTACTCCCATATCCATCTCATAATTCCCTCCTATGGCAATTCACGCCATGGATTCATCTAGAAACTTGCTAGAAACGACTCGTGCTTTCGTCCACCACCAAGTAATCTCCGTCTGATGCTATTCGGCGTTCGCGCTCACCACGGGAACCCAATTAAGCTACATTAGCTATCATGCAAACTACACCTCAACTACTGGACCGGCATGAAAGGGACCGCGAACAGAAAGGAAGTGGTTCGTACTTTAGCGTAGCTGTCAGAGCACTCTTCATGATAGTGTTCATTAAACTGTGAGACTTCGTTGGCCGCTCGATGCCATTGTGCATGGCCATCACGCGACTGCGGTCCCTAATATCCCGACGTCCAAATTAGAGTGAGCACGCGCTCAGCGCTTAATTGATCATTCAGGTCACCGTCTACTATCCCAGTGTCCAGCTCTATCAGTGGAGGAACACTCCGAATGGCACCGAACCCGACCTATAGTATTGCGCTGACATACTTTCTACCCTGGTTCTTCGGCTCGAGACTTCCACCATGATTTGCCATATGATACCAGAATTTCTTCGCCCTTCTGAATCTGCTCGCCGGAGCTCCAAATACCCATTACTAGTTCACCTGACGAGGTGCGCTCGTCAACGAAGATTGCATTAGGCTTCTTTGCAATGCCCCTGAAATCATTGACAAAACGGGCTTCATTGCCCATGCTGGTGGCGTCGATACCGACACTTGTACCTTCTGGGAGCCTGCATAAGGAGAGATCATAATTCGAGTCTTCCCTATCTTCGCAGTGTATTTCGCCTGGAAGCTCGGGGGTTGAATGACGTCACGAAATTATGCGTTGGAGCTTTGTTGACGCACCGATGTAGTACAGAATACGGGTCTTGGCGGGTATACGTTGTGCAGCAAAGAGTCCAAATTGGCCATTTGCTGGATGTGCCGGATCTGATATTGGCCGGATAGAAAATTTAGGGCCTTTCAAATTTGACGTAGCTCGCGGCGCTAGCTGCACATGCTGCTGTACCGTAGGAGTAACGGAAGAGTGATAAGTGCACGAAGTAAGGTATCTCAGATGTTGAGGCCAATGAGAAGGCTTGCGGTCTGGACCGTCCGGCGTTTGCTTGTTGGAATTGAGAGAATTGATCCTGGGCATTTAGAAGAGCAGTGAAGAGGCACCGTTTGATTGAAGTTCGACTGTGTTCGACCGTAGAAACCGGGTATTTGGTCCTTAGAATTAGAGTACCAGTGCCACAGCAGAAGGATTTGAAAAGTTTCAGCGGCGAGATAGGCCCAGGTATCTTGAAATTAGAAAGGTAGATAGCAAGAAGCAGAGAGTAGCGATATGAACCTCTGAGGCATGTAATAGCAATGTAATAAAGTTGTTGTCAGGAACCGTTGAAGATAAAAGGGAATCAGCGTGGGAATACAAGAGGTAATCGGCCCTCTCCTCGTCCTCGTTGTCGACGACGCCCTTTTCTGAATCACTCCAACCAGTATCTCCGATGGGAAGGTCAGCGACAAAATCTGTCGCGCGGGTGTACGCCGACGTAAATGCCCGTCAAGGCTCATCATGGTACGAGTATGGTACGATCGCAGTCCTATCATGTTACTGTTAGGCCACTTTTTGAATGGCAACAACTTTACAGACATTCTTCAAGTTCAGTGGGGATCTCAAGATCATTATGAAATTGTGCGGAAGGTCGGGCGCGGAAAGTACTCAGAGGTGCGCACCTATCAGCTTGTGAAATGACGACTCATGTTGAAAGACGCCCAGGTGTTCGAAGGCATCAATGTTGTTACTGAAGAAAAGTGCATCATTAAGGTGCTGAAGCCCGTGAAGAAGAAGAAAATCAAGCGCGAAATCAAAATTCTTCAAAATCTGGCGGGAGGGCCAAATATTGTTGCCTTGCTAGACGTTGTTCGCGACCCTACATCCAAGATTCCAAGTCTAATCACCGAATACGTGCACAATGTGGATTTCAAAGTCCTGTACCCCCGATTCACCGACCTCGATGTCCGATTCTACATGCTGGAGCTGTTGAAGGTCCGTTGAAGTGGCCGGTAATGATTGCAGAGAGCGCTTTCTGACTGTCAACGCATCAACAGGCCCTTGACTACTGCCACTCGAAGGGTATTATGCACAGAGACGTCAAACCACACAATGTCATGATTGATCATGAACATCGCAAAGTAAGCACCTTCAAAGCTACGTATGCCTCACACTTTAGCTTATGTACAAATTAGTTGCGCCTCATCGATTGGGGTCTTGCAGAATTCTACCATCCTAAGACTGAGTACAATGTTCGTGTCGCTTCGCGGTATTTCAAAGGGCCAGAACTCCTGGTAGACTTCCAGGAGTATGACTACAGTCTCGATATGTGGAGTTACGGTTGTATGTTTGCATCGATGGTATGCTTTTTACTATCTACACAACGTATCATTTTTGCTCATATCGTTTAGATCTTCCGCAAGGAACCGTTCTTCCATGGACACGATAATTATGACCAACTGGTCAAAATCACCAAAGTTCTTGGCACTGACGAACTGTACGCGTACATTGACAAATATCACATTCGGCTGGACCCGCAATACGACGAGCTGCTCGGAAGGTATGTTGCCAGGTGGATGGAAGGGCTGATTATTCTCAACATTTTATAACTGTATCTTTATTTCAGATATCCAAGGAAGCCATGGACAAGGTTCATCACATCAGACAACCAGCGTTACATCTCCAATGAAGCGATTGATTTCTTGGACAAACTTCTTCGCTACGACCACCAAGAACGTCTCACTGCACGTGAAGCCCAACAGCACTCTTACTTCGGTAAGTCCGCGCATTCTCAGATCAATTCACCGCAAATATAATCTGACCATGCGTACAGATCCTGTAAGGGTTGAAACACCAGCTGCAGCACCTGGCGGAGAAAGTGACTCTGCATCATCGGGTTAATGCTTGTGATGTTCTGCATACACCTTTCCTATTTCTTCACCGTTCACCTTGTGCGTATACACTATATATAGAACTGTTATATTTAACTTCACCATTTTGCGTTAATCGGGCCTGGTACTGCGAGAGGTAAGCTGCTTGAATAGCTCCTATGAAGCGTACTGATGACGTCCGAAGCCGATCAATGCAACTATCGGGTCTTGGGACAATAATCCACAGCCATGAAACCTCGGTTAAAGAAGTCTGATGAACGCCAGTAAACCTCAATCCGCCAGCCACGTATGCGGGCCACACGTGGTATGGGTGTTGATGTCCCATTCCTCAGCCTTATCATGGTCGTTTAGGACGTGACAATGCACTGCAGAGGTACTCTGGTTCTTTTCGGAAATGTGTAAGATGGTATCGTGTGCCACATGTTAGCTTCTTGACTCTCCGAGGTCGCCAGACTTTGTTCAGAAACTTAACGAACTGCGCCGAAAACGTTCTCTTGTGAACATGAAGCAGCCATGCTTGCCTCAGCGAAGTTAAGGAGCTTATGGTCATCGTATGAAACCTACTCATGTGCCGCATGATGCTCATGTACTCAGAAGAACGCTACACGCTAACCATCCTTACTGTGGCGATTATCTTACAGCTATAAAACAGGGATTCATGTATAACTCTGATCAGGCGCTTGGCGATCTCGCAACCTTGAACAAAGATGTTCCTCCCTATCGTCTCTTTGCTCGCTGCAGTCTTTTCACTCAAAGTTTCTGCCTTTGACAACTCCCGATATGACAATGTTAGTTGTATGTTATGACGGCGCAGTATATCCGTTCTGACAGTTGTTGCAGGTTGCTGTGTACGATTGACATGTTGTGCACAAAGCCTATCTACGTTGCTAAAGTACAATTGCAGATACTGGGGTCAGAACTCTTATGGTGCTGCGAACCCTGGCGACACCGCCCACTACCAGCAAAGGCTGTCGTTCTATTGCAATGTAGGACCCTTGGTGCACCAAGAATGATTTATCAACTAATGAATAACAGGACAACGCCATTGACGTGTTCCCGCTGGCATTTTTGAACGTGTTTTTCGGCCCTGGAGGTTTACCGTCTTTGAACCTTGCTAATGTAAGTTCATTGGTCTTCAATACGACAAATGAGTATAGTCTAATCGCAAACAACAGGCTTGCAACCCCACAGACAATTCTTCCTTCTCGGGCTCCACCCTCCCTAACTGCGCCTCAATTGCAAATGATATTCAGACATGCCAGGCCAAGGGTAAAATTGTTACACTCAGCCTTGGAGGTGCAACCGGCGCAGTAGGTTTCAGCTCAGACGATCAGGCGTCCTCCTTCGGCCAACAAATCTGGGATCTCTTCCTTGGAGGATCATCTTCTACTCGTCCTTTTGGAAACGCAGTGCTGGATGGGTAACCCAATTTAAATCTGTAGCAAGACGTCTATTAACAACGATTTAGCATCGACCTCGACATTGAGGGTGGAGGCTCAGCTCATTATGACGTTTTCGTCAACAAGATTCGCTCCCTTGCTTCTGGTGCATCGAAGAAGTCAGCGAAGACTCAATCGAAACCGTAGATCATGCTCAATTCTGCCATTTTGACAGATACTATGTGACCGCTGCGCCTCAATGCGTCTTCCCAGACGCTGCCTTGGGTGGCGTGCTCAACGCTGTTGGATTTGACGCCATATATGGTAAGCCTCTTGATGCGCCTACTACATGTCACTAATAAAAACATTTGCACACAGTCCAGTAATGCATCCGTAGCTCTTGAGATATGACACCGGTTAACCATGCCCAAAAACAGATTCTACAACAACTATTGTGGCCTTCAGAACTTCGGACAAGCTTCTGTGATTATCTTCTTTTTTTCATACATACTCCCTCTGACATTCATTCCGCATAGAACTGGGACTTCGGCATTTGGTACGTTCTTTCTCTCAATCTTTGAAACCGTGTTAATACGAAATGCAGGGATATCTGGGCGCGCACCACGAGCCCCAACAAGAACATCAAGGTTTACATTGGAGCTCCAGCTTCTTCCTCCGCTGCAGGGTCAGGTTATGTGCCTATCAGCACCCTCACCAGCATCGCCGTTCAAATGCGAAAGAGCTTCCCTTCCTTTGGAGGTGTCATGATGTGGGATGCATCTCAAGCATATGGTGCGCAATTTGCGCCCACTTTTGTTAGGTCTTCCACGCTTACCGGATCGAACACAGCCAACAACCGCTACGACCTAGCCACGAAGAACGCTCTCTCAGCCGCTGGTGGAACAGGCTTCACGTTCCCTGCATGCTCGGCACCCGCCTTCTCTGCTGGTACTACATATTCAGGAGGTGCCCAAGTATCTTATGGAGGGTAAGTGAAGAACGATTTTTGCGGGATGTCAGGTCTCATACTCAGTCCCGTTGTTCAGGTATATTTGGCAGGTTAGAATATATCCAAAGGTCACTGTAATGTATCTGACAAGTTTTGTAGGCAAAATGGTCGGCGTCAGTAACACCAGCTGGCAACGTAAATAACGACTGGAGTGCAAGTAAGTGAATGTTATCTTTGCACTTCGTTTCACTCAGCTAATATTCCATCTAGTTAGTGCTTGTGGAGGCGCTGCAGTCCCGACATCGTCATCGCCAACCAGCACCACAAAACCAACGAGTTCATCTTCTTCGACCACAAAGCCTGTGACAACTTCCACCCCCACCGCCACTCCGACGTCCAGCGGAAGCTGCGCTGGCATTGCTTCATGGTCAAGCTCGGTTGCTTATGTAGGAGGTTCCCAAGTTGTCTACAAGTAAGTGCAATTTTTGTAATATATGAGCAATGACCTGACGTTTGGTTCAAGTGGTCACCTTTGGACAGCCAAGTGGTGGTCACAGGCGGATGTTCCAGGAGGTTCGCAACCTAAAGATATCTTAGTAGCCACGCGCTAACCTATTTATACAGGTGCCGCCGCTGACTGGACCGACAACGGACCGTGTTCTTCCTCCTCGCAAGCGCCGAAGACTGTTTCGGCCAAAGCTCAAGCAGCTTCTTCTTCCAAACCTGTGGCCAAAGTACTATCTTCAGCTAAAGAATCTGCGGCAACGGCGCCTGCTGCGGACAAAGTCGCCCCGTCAGCTTTGAACTCCCGCTTCTTCCGGCTCTAACATATCTAACATGGTCCCTTACTTATGACTGTATCTATCCTGTTTACGCACCACTCAAAGTAACAAATGTACTGGAACCTGAAGAGAATATTAATGTACTTTTGTAGAGTAAGATTGGAAGATGGTTCATTCGCGCCTCACAGTCAATCTGAGCTCTCATAAGTGCTCACGAAAGCCGTGTACTGAAAAACCCAGAGTGTGAGCCTGTCTCTTATTCAACTACAGATGTCCCACGCGGCGTGGACTGACCCAGTGTCACATATGGCCATGCTCCATGGAATTCCTTGCGGGTTCGACTCGCAGCAAGAAGATAGCACGAAGAACTTTGCAAATATGCTCTTCTTTCCAAAATCTCTCTGTATGAGCGCGGCATACCGCTGGCACTACGTAAAGTAGAGTCACATTGCGATCACATGCAGAATCGAAGTCGGGCAGTCTTGTGGTTGTGAGCGGACTGTGATCCCTACACTGCTCTAATGACGGTGACTATTTTTAGGCTGGTCCCTTTTGGCTGTCCACCGAATTGATATCTGTCCTTCTTTCTGCGTTCTAAACACTGATCACCCATGTCGACGTGTCAATCCTCGGTAAGTTCGGTGTGAGCCTGTATTAAAGAAAGACATCGAGCGCATCTGCGATGTTGGTTGCTTTCGTGTCCCCAGTTTTCCAATGGCCCTAGGCAGCATTTTGTGCTCAGGATGGCTCTCGGTCTTGTTCGCTGTCTGTTTGGTGATTTCTCAAGGACAGTTGGTCTTGTCCTTCTCCAGTAACAGGAACGACAACGTGAGTGTCGAATCCCCCTAGTTTGACGACATCTCTGACTCGAATCAATATCTACAGCTTGCAGTGTCAGCACCGTTCCGCCTCAATATGTTGATGTTGCTCAAACACACATTCTCTTAGATATTGGGGTCAGGATGGAGCAAATCGCCAACAAAAGTGAGCATACACTGCACGAAAATTATATATTTTCTCACTTCGTCCTCAATCGTTGATAGTCTGGGTTTCTATTGCGAAGATGATACAATTGACGCGATTCCCCTGGCGTTTCTGTACATATTCTTTGGCAAAGGTGGACAACCAGTCATAGACTTCGCAAATGTACGCGACGGATTCCCTTTCAGACGCGTTTTACTGAATCATCTCCCTGTAGATTTGCAGCTCAGGAGGAGGAAACTTTCCAGGAACAGATCTAGCCGATTGCTCGTTCATGGCTGGAGACATTCAGAAGTGTCAAGCGAAAGGCAAAATTCTCACCATAAGCCTCGGTGGGGCCGACGCGAAAGTCGGCTTCGACAGCGATGGTCAAGCTGCAGACTTTGCGCACACTATCTGGAATATGTTCCTCGGTACGTGGCAACATTTGATATATCACTGGTGGAGTGCTAACACAAGATGCTCCTTACAGGTGGCAGTATGTCGTCAAACACCGTTCATCAACCAACATTTGTCCGTTCTGACTAGTTCTATAAATAGAAGGCCCGATGCGTCCTTTCGGCGATGCTGTCCTTGATGGGTGAGCTATGCCTCGGGCGCTTCATCATGCATAGGTTCTGATACTGCTATAGCGTTGACCTTGATATTGAAAATGGGTCGTCTGCTCACTACAACACCTTCGTCAACACCATTCGGTCCCTTGCTCAAAATAGCAGAAAAAGGTACGATTGGGAACTGTTGATCAACGTGCTATTTGGATATCTGATGAAACATACTGCAGGTACTACGTGACGGCTGCCCCTCAATGCCCTTTCCCGGATGCAGAGCTTGGAACCGCACTCAATACTGCCTTCTTCGATGCTGTTTACGTACAATTCTGTGGGTTGCATTTGCGACGAGTACTCGCCAATATGCACTGACAGCGTCACATAACATAGACAATAACTTTTGCGAAACTTCGGTGCCAAATGTGAGTGGTTCATATTCATTTTAAGCTTGAAAGATCTTTCTAAAAATGACTTTACCTTGACTCACCAGGAATTCAATATGGGAACTTGGTATGATTATTTAATTCCTCAAGGAATATCTTATTGTCGTCGAACAATCCTCACCTTCTTGCCTTGCATAGGGATCACTGGGCCAAAACGCAATCAGCTAATAAAAACATCAGAGTTTATCTCGGCGCGCCAGGCTCCCCGGCTGCTGCTGGTGATGGCTACGTGTCTAGTGACAGACTTGTTGATGTCGTTCGTGATGCTCAAAGTAAATACTCCTCGTTCGGAGGGGTTATGCTCTGGGATGCAGACTCTGCGCAAAGTATGCATTATATGTTTAGTGACAATCTCGTGTGGAGCAACCATTCTAACGTCCAAATAATCCATGCATAGACAACGGCAGGTTCCATGTTGCAGTAAAGGATGGAATCAGCAACAGATCCGGAGGCGGGCCACCCGACACACATAATCCGGCCCCTTCTCCTGATCCCGCGACCACTGCAAGGCCCGGACCGGGGAACCCTGCCCATACGACAACCGAGCAGGGACCTCATCGTCCGATTCCGACAACTCCTACTGATCCTGCACCTACATCTGTTAGTCCGACCCCATCTGCTCTTTCAGACCCACGGAAAGGTGGCCGCGTCCGACCACAGAAAAGACAAGACCTAGACGCCTCATTGGCTCTAGCCTCCCGGCGACAAAACTCACGACTATTTAGGTTCTAACGACGATTTTTGACTCAGACAAACTAGCTATTGAGAGCCAGGCGTTTCTCATACATTTGTATTTATACTCAGTCCCACGTCTGGCATTGTACTCTTCACCCTTCACCCATCTGGCGGTGGTTTTTTGCTAATCGCTAATTCCTTCACCTGAGATTGTATACAACCATTTGGCAGGCTTTTTGGATGTATTCGCATACATAGTATGTTGTTGTGTACTTGCGCTGGTCCCTGGGGGTTCATTTCAACTATTGAGGCGCTTTTTATCTTATCATTGTGACCCAATCATCCTGTATATAACATTATCATGCCTTCCCATTGCTAGAAACAGAATTGAAACATCATGTCTATGTTCTTGTATGATATCAGTGTCATCTACTTACATCGGCTTCATTATTAACGAATTTCATTACTGGGATCATTGTTTAGGTAGTTGTGGTATCATATTTCGAGTCCCATATCAATATCCATAGTAAATGTTGAACGTTGATTCATAATTCGATTCCATCATTTGTCGTTGGTATAATTGAGTCGAACGGGCTTTTGAAACTGGACGTTAGGTACCCCACCTCACTGATCAATAAATTCAGCGGTTCACTGCAAATTTCGGTTTCCCCTCCCGCGTAATACCTTTCATTAGCTCCATACTGGTTCCATACTGTAACACCACGGGCTCGATGGTGTGTCAGGATAATTGGTATGAAGGACGCCTTAAGCGCTCGTAACGGTTAGCCTGTGACAGGCGTTCTGAGCAAATAACATTCCTTTTAGTTCGTGATCACATCTATGGCAGGTGCACAATGTCTCTTCTTGAACGCCTACCGTACAGGTTCGGTGCCTCGTCAAATCATTGAGATGCGGCAGCAGATTTCGACCATTTAAGATAGCTCATCGACGGTATCAACATCACCTTTTCCAAACGCAACAAAATGGACATGGTAAAGATAAAGGAATGTATCAGTAATCAGTCGGAAGGCATTGGGCTACCAGCCTTACTACGTGTGCATTACGCCTGCGCCATTGACTAACAGCCAGCAGGATTAACTGCCCAGGATGGACTAGTACTATTATTAGCGCCCGTGGTGTCTGCTGATGTACTCAAGCCGGTAAAGCGCGTATTTCGGAACCATAAATATGTAAGATAGATAGACATACGGCTGTTATGATCCATAGATAGATCTGTCGTCCGGAGACCACATCTAAAATATTACAGAGTGGGATACATCGTGTCGATGTCCTATCTTGAGCAAGACGCCTGAGAGTTCTTCATCCTTTCATGGAATGGCTTCACAATTTTATATAGCTTGTGCTTAATATGCATCTCTGAAAGCAACTAATTTATCCATCGATCTGTTATTCGCCGTAAATAATATGATAATCATGCACACCAAAACAGCTTGACTGTTGGAGTTTTATAAACCGCTCTCATTGCGTTTCAGGCCGGCTGCGGCACTCGACCGATGCCTGTAGCCTTTCCTATTCTTAAACCATTGGTCGCAGCTCGAGATTCTGAATGGGTGCTTAGGAACCTTCGCGATATAATTACATTATCCATCCGGGTTTGTGGGTGTCTTGCGCGATCCGCTTGAGCCCGACGTACACAGATTAGCCAGTGGCACGGAGGAGAAGGGCGCGCATTCGGTTCGCAAAGTCCTATACATAGTAGCACGATGCGAAATTCACGCGTCGCACTAATGCATCCACAAGGCGGCCGACAGTGAAAGTAAGAAGGGGATGGACCTGAGCCTGACTTTGAAGCATTCCCGCCAAGCCCAATATCTTTAGCACTCTGCGAATGTGCGTCCTAAGAATATCTAGGTTGTACGCGCTGTGGACGGGGTGTGACAGAACCCAAGTTTAGCTGCGTATAGTTACTATCGCATGTATCAGATGTATATGTATGTCTGGCTATGTATATGTATGTCTGGGTGCTCCAGAGAGTCACCCTTAGGGGCATAGGGGTGCTAATGTCGAACATTGAACAGGCGCTGGAGCTCGGGCACGGTGGCATATGCACCCACAACTAGTCCCCGTGCGAATACCACTTGAGTTTCCTTGAAGCCAGATGTAACGCCATGTAACACAACGTCGACGTCTAAGCACGACAGGCCAAGGAAACCAAGTGCCTTCACCTATTTGCCGGTGACATGAACGCGCAGATGCTTGAGAGGCGATGCCACTCAGAACTGATACAGTACATTTCTATTGATTCCCCTTAAAGGTGCCTTACACTAGGTTTACGCCGAGTATCGACTGCAGTTTAAGACCATTAAATCTATTCTTCTCTTGCACCGGTACCGATTTTGAAGATCATCACTTGCTCTTTACTCTGCTACAGAGTAGATAACCTTGAATCTAGAGGTTATAATGTAACGACATTCTAAGTCATAAGCCGCCAAGCACCGTTACTTTAGCGGGTTGCATGGGTCCACGGCGCGGCGGTCTATTAATAGAACGTATTCTTGTGGCGCTCGCATTGGCAAAATTAGATATGGACTCCACCAACTTCTTGGTTTCCCGGCTCGGGTTGTCGAGTGTTGCCCAGAGATGAGTCGGCTTCACCGGATCTTATATTTTGTCTTGTTCAGTGTCCAGGCAATTCTCACCGTATTGCAAGACAACATGAGGGCAGAAATACAGAAATAACATCCAAGGCAGATGTTTTTTGTGACACTGCGAGTAGATATTTTTGGACCACATCGTCTTCGTCCGATAATGCAGCGTAGTGAGGCCAGGCGCTTCGAGAGCTTACTGTGCTCCGAGTCCCGACATGTGGCAGATGATAAGTAGCCTGTATGTAGAGTCGTAGATACAAGTTTCTGCCAAGACGAGCTTGTGTCACGTCAACAAGAAGGATGTAATCCAAATTTGGCCAGCATTGAAGTAGAAAGAAGGCCTATAGACACGGTCACAGTGGACGCCAAGGAGGTAGACATACCAAACTTCTGGGTTATCCTCATAGTTAGAAGCGGGGGGTACAACATTCTTTCGAAAGAGGCGGCATGAGCAGACGGCCTGAATAACTATGATTGCTTTTGAAAAAAAGTAGCAGTATGAATCACCGACAAAGCACTATAGTACAGAAACAGTAGTGATTCAGATGTAGTACAAAGCAAGAAGAATAGCAAGGACATGGTACAAATTGGAGATACTTTTGTTCAGCATTTATACAGGCGCGGGCCTGAAGAGTCTAGCCAGAATCGTGCTACAGGGCGCAATTACCAGTCGTCTCTTCCGTTATCGTGCGACCAGTCCCAATCATCATCTCGTTGAGCCATTCCCCCATAGCTGTAGCTCTGGTTTCTTCTTACATAGCCAGAGCCAAGTTCAAAGGGTATGGCAAGTTCATATCCGTCTCCTGTCATCGCCTGATGGTGTGCATCGTAATCACCATACCATTCACTTTCCCCCGTGCGCCGTGAGCCCCAGTGAACTCCGCCACCACCACTGCCACCACCTCGACCTCGTCCCCGACCTTGTCCTCCTCCTTGTCCGCCACCGCCTCTACCGCCTCCCCCACCACCAGGGCCTCCCCCACCACCAGGGCCTCCCCCACCGCCAGGGCCTCCCCCACCACCAGGGCCTCCCCCACCACCATTTCCACCACCGCGTCCACCCCTACCACCACCTCCTGCACCGCCACGACCACCTCGTCCAGGTCCACCACCACTGCTATGACCTCCTCGCCAGGGGCCGCCACCACCGCCACGACCTCCACGACCTAATGGTCCACCCGCCGCACCTCTGTTACCTCTTCTTCTTTCAGAGTGTCCGCTCGCGGAATTTCCCCTGCTATGACCGCTACGACCAGCCACCCTATGGCCCTGTTGCCCATCCGCAAGCTCATTCTGAGAGCCACTTGCCTTCCGCTGATGTTGTTTAGCGCCCGTCGGCTGATCAACGGGCCGGGCTGCCGGACCGCTGTTCACACTTGCAGTTGGTTGTGAATGGTCAACGGCATCGCCGTCCACAACTGCAGCCGCCTCCCTAGCAGCCGCCTTTGCAGCCTTTTTCTCCTCGTATCGTTTTTGCTTGATTTCCTTACTAGTCAAGCCTTCCTCACCGGGACGCACGACGCGCGGCATGGGTGGCGGGCCGGGGTCGTAATTCGGGTTCGATGCTCTCCAGGGAAAGTCGTTCGCATCGACGTAGCGTCCGTCAACGAGGCTAAACGTGAACCACTCCTCGTTTAGCGGAAGCGGTTGCAGGTGCTCGTCCTCCGGCGGGGGCCATACGGGCGGTGCCTCTGGCTGGCACTGCGGAAGTAGAGGCAGGTACGACGCGAGGTGCGTGTACAGGGCGTACCCTGCATGAGCATCGTTGGCTGCGTCTAAAATGAACGCGAAAAAAATAGGTGCGTGTCAGTATTAAATCTATTAATCATAATGCAGATGAATTTTGGGGCTATGGGTAAGAGCCAGGATAAGATGTGAGTCGAATATCCTGAAATACGCGGACTGCGCGTTTTTCATGAGCGGTGCAAGAAAAAGCATGGGAGTCGCGAGCCCCGAAAAGGATGGGCAGGAAATAGGGTTTGCAGCTGGAGTGGAGCCGGGAAGCAAAATTAGGCATTGCGGAGGATATGAAATAATTGGATAAATTTGAACAAGAATAGTAGAAGGAGGGAGGGTGATCGGGTTGCATAGTACGCGCGCAAAAATAGAAAAAGGGTGACGGCGACTGCACGCAATGTAAAAAGGAAGGGTAAAAGGATCAAATAAAAGTATAAAAGACTGAGGACGCCCGTAGATGGAACGCAACGAGGCTGCGGGACAACGGGGCATGACTCACATTCGATTTGGTAGTCTTGGAGGTTGGCCTCCCAGTTGCTTCTTGTGACTTTGCCTTTTTCGAGGAGGCGGTAGAGGTAAACCTCGACGAGGCGCGCAAGGCCGATGGGGGAGTTGTATTTTCCGCGCCAACGTTTGTCAGGGTCAGCGGTGCGCGCGAGGAGCGATAGATCCACACAGTGGCGCACATCCTGTCCATAGTCACGGTTGAGCTTCTGCACATCCTCTGCGCGAGGGGGGATATAAATAAGATAAAAACACGCCTCCAACACGAGGATAATTGGAGAGACTAACCTTGTATACCCACTCCGCTCTTGATTATGGATGGGTCGGCCAGGATTTGGGCGAGTTTCTGAGGGAACTCTATTGATGTGCGCAGTCAATTTCATGTGCAACGACGCGATTAGACATCGCGCAGCGCGTTGCATGATAACCTATGAATTAATTACTGTACTTGCCTTGCATCGCGGTTATTTGCAGCAGGAGAACGACATTATGGTTCGCGAGCTGGATGAGGGCGACGCGGTTTTCTGGCGCGCCCTTGACGTAGATGGGTTTCCACTCGATATCAAAGCCAAGGACATGCGGCCCTGGGCCAAGGAGATTGAGCTGTTTGTTGGCTTCACGATGGTCCCTGATGTATAGAACGCGCAGAGCGGGGTTGTTCTCGTAGCAGGAGTATGC
This sequence comes from Psilocybe cf. subviscida, assembly GCA_013368295.1. Classification (NCBI taxonomy): domain Eukaryota; kingdom Fungi; phylum Basidiomycota; class Agaricomycetes; order Agaricales; family Agrocybaceae; genus Psilocybe; species Psilocybe cf. subviscida. The sequence continues at coordinate 3,554,481 of JAACJJ010000056.1, read as the reverse complement.
AGCAGTGGGTGCAGGGCGAGGAGGGGCGCTGTCGAGGATGGGGGGCGGCGGACGAGTGTCGTCCATGTGAGTAATAGGCAAGGCGTAATCAGGAAAATGCCCAAAATAATGAGTGAGAAAGACCGGTTTGCGGGGGCTTGGCAGGCTCGCCTGCAATATTAGCGTTGGCGACATTGGCTGCTATTCTTTCCTCAGTCACACTTGGTCACATCAACCAGCCAAGGCTTGTTCTATTCTTGGCTCCGAGCATTTTCCCGATTCGAAAATAGCTGCAGCAGCTCTTGGCCTTGGCATTGCCCTTGGCGTCCTGCAAAAATAGGCCTCCGCTCAAGACTTAAGAGCAGCCCGTCGTCTCTCTTTTGGCCCCACCTCATTCCCCCCCAACACACTATGGACGACCTCAAACGCATGATCTCCGCCTCCCAAGTCGTTCTCGACCAGGTATGTGCCCTCTGGCATACACAACCACCTACCGCTCATCCCCTCCCGTAGACTCCCCCACCCAGCCTCAGGGAAATCCTCACCGCATACAGAACAAAAGGCGATGGCGACAGGGACATGCTTTTGTCAATGCTCAACGCAAAGACTGCTGAAGACCAGGTATGTTTTTTACAGCACCCTTACACTGCTCATGCCACTCACACATGTTTCCTACAGCGTCTCTCGGCTGGCATAAATCTTCAGCGTACCATCTTGGAAATATTCCAAACAACCCAGCTGTCACCCGCTGCACTTGCAGAGGCTGCAGCAGCATCGCATCACCAGCAACCCAACCACAGCAGTCACTCTTCATATGCACGCTCGGCACCCGCACCTCATGCCACCAACGGGTACCACTACCCCTCCCCAGGCTTCGCTCCCTCACCCCGTGAGCGAGAGATGCGCGACGTCCGCGACTCTGGCCGCGATCGTCGAAGCAGCGCAGGCGTCCCACATAGGCACTACCACCACCGTGCCTCTTCGCGCAGCCGTTCCCCGCCCCCGCGCGGGAGCATCCACTCGTCGTCTTCCTCTTCTGTGCCCAACGGGTACATGCATGCTGACGGCCCTCGAAAACGTCGTCGCCCGTCGCCTTCTCCCCACCCACATGCCCAGTACGATTCGTCACATATGGCCTCGTCCGAGCAGTTCCCCCCTTCCCCATATTCATCGTCATCACGAAGCGTTGACTCTGCTGAGTACTCACCCCGCTCGCGCGCATCGATGACCATTGGCTCACTAGTCAATGGCGACGGCCCATCACAAGAACGGGAACGAGATTGATCTGTCTGTTGGCTGTTTTCTTGTTCACCTTTTCCCTTTGGGTTGTCGGAAGTCATTTTTTTTTTTACTCCAGTCTCTCGTCGTCACTTTTGCATGCAACCAACACGTACTTACTCGCTCTGCAAAATTTTTTTGTTCAACTTTCTGCTTCTCAAGTTCTTTTCGCCTCCCCGCTGCCATGCTGCTCCGTATTTGCTCCTTCCCCCGACGAAACTTCTTCCTCAATATCTTATTATCGCTCCGCACCTGTCCATCACTCCATCCGTGCTATTATATTACCTATACGTGTAGTCTATGTAATAGCCAATTGTATATATAGCCCACGCACCATTCCGCTCCTCATTATCATCATCATTTCTCTCATATGAGTTATAACGCTAGCATGTGTATCTGGGCAATCAAGTTGGAGAGAATGCGACTTCGATGTGAATTGGAGCCGATATTTTTGTCCTCCGAAAGTCTGTTACCCTCGATTTGAGCGTATGCATGCAACTTGAAGAGACCCTGGCAGTGTACAAGCCTTGCTCCGCACTTGAAATAATCTTAGGCTTGAGTTGGAAATTTAGGGATTGGCACCGTCTTCAATAAATGTCCGGGACAGGTTTATGCCCAGTCTTCCGGGTCATTTGACATTCAAGTGTTCAAACCACAAGTTTGAAGCCACATTAAGCAAAGCCCAAGGCGCTTGTTATATTGGTGTCATCATACGCAATAATTCGATGCATGACGAACGCATTGGAGTGTCTTCGTGAATCCATATCTCCAAACATTTGTGGTGTTGTATCAGGCAAGAAGCGCCTCTCACAGCACGCTCCTCATTTCTTGGCGCGCGCTAGTTTATACGTAGAATTACGACCTATGTTAACGACAAAACCTGATAATTATCGGTCTGACACCCACCCCAACGGGTCCATGACAATCGAATGACAACTGCGAAGGCTTGGAAGTCAGGGCCTATGTCACCGGTTGGTGCCCAAGAACCCACAAGAACCGGACAAGAATACGAACCCATTGAATCCATAGCGAAAGCGACATGAAAAGCCTTGGAAGGACTATTTTTGGCGCACCCGACGCGCTGGGTCTCCTGCAACGGCGAGAAAACCGCGACGCCAGCCCCTGGCGAAGGCTTGCGTGGTGGCCAGGTGGTGTGTCGCCTGTCCTGAAACTTGCTGGTATCTGGTGCGGCGAAAAGTCCGCCCGCGAAGGGGCGGCAGTGAATGCGATAATGAATTCCCCAAGGCTGTTGCGTTTGAGCATCCGCGCGTGCGGCTGTGGCTTGGCTCGCGGTGCACTCGTGCCACTCATGGTACCAGCGGGTCACAGCCAGATGACCGTAAGGTTCATTTCTCGCAACTAGAAAGGTCAGTGAATGGCCCTGGGCTATTAACTGCCCAGTTCAAATTTATGCACATCCCAGGAACCCTCTATTTGATTGAATATTGAATCATCTGTCCGCATAAAAGTCTAACAGTACATTTCAATAACTGTCTACATAGGACGCCGATAGTTAGGGCTGCGTGTGCAAGGCATACAGTTATGTACACATCCGCATAAGTGAGGCGCTCATCAGGTCGGTATGAAGTTCAAAAATTGAGGGTCCCCAGGATGTTCAGGGCGTGACCTATAATTAAATCATCTGTCACGCCCGCATCACACGCAACCATCCGCATTTGTACATGTGTACATAACGGAGGGAAGGGCAGGGCGCCTGCAAGGGCTGCCGTCAGGCTGAAGTGCTGCACCTATCGCACCGATATCACGCGTCCTCGCGTATCTCCATTCCCTTCATTACCTCAAGGCTTGGTTTGCTTGAGCTACTCAGGCCTTCACCCGCGTTTCTTGGCGGTGGCTAGGTGCACTGACGGACAAATTCTGTGATCATCTTTCAGTCGTATAGAGTTTGTTCATTCCCCTTGGAGAGAGTTTATATTTACAGTCTGCATAATTCGAAGATAGATAGATAACCTAGGTCTGTTTAAATATTATATGCCCAAGTACCCTATTGACCGGAACGAGTCGAGATGACTTACGAGAGCGTGACACTGAAGAGAATCTATTTTTGGCACACATGCTGGGCATTTGATCGTTGTAAATGAGTCCGTTCAATTGACTTTGTGCCTTTATACGTCGTCTGTTCAAGTTCAAACATATCATATGTTTGATGTGGATGGCAAATGATAGTAAAAATACACATGTTCTCGAGCTACCTGAGCTTTGCAGATGGGTAACCGTCGCGGTGCGCCTTACAGTTGATTAAGCCGAGGTCTGCAAGGAGTTGGTGCTGAGGTTGGTGTAACTGTTGGGGAAGGAGGATCATTGTTCAACTGGGCGAATGGGTCTGCGTGAAAGTCCTATTATCGCGGATGGGGTGGATCATGGGGGGTCGAGAGCTGCTAAGAATACCTCTGACATTAATCAGCTTGTCCTAAGGCTTCACTCTAATAAAATCGCGTATTTGTTACATGGGATGGCGTTGCTGCGTCCGCAGGGACATGAGAGTGAGGCGCTATATTTGTTCAACCACCAGTGTAAATACGCAAGCCAAAGACAATCCGAAATACAAGGAGGGACAGAAAACGCTGGTTAATTGTCGACGCAGTGTGTAGCAAGAAAAAAAAGCGCAGCGACCGCAGTCAATAATTAGCAAGTCCGAAAGTGTGCTAGACTCATGACCCCTCATTGTACACCGCAGCTTCAATAGAGCTAACTCGTATCGACTGACGCGAATGCAACACTCTAATGGCTATTCGACACCGGGGTCACCTTGGAGGCGCGTAGAAACCTCGAGGGTCGAACGAATGCGAAGGCGAGCCAAGAATTTGTTGTGTTCTTCCGTGGATGGAGCGCAAGGCTTGGTAGGAGCAGGGACACACAGGCGTCTGAACTATTTATACCACCGTTAATGGCGGGCCGTGAAGGATCTACTTCAAGCCTACACTGCCTGCAGTCGTCGTTACAAGTGCAAAGGTGACGTGAAAAAGATTCATTGACCCAATACTTTATCGGTGCTGCGAGCGTCGCGGAATGCATACATCCGTACGATGAAGCTTTTCAAGAACCTCATCCGGAAAACACTGTACAAATTATTTACTTATTCGTGGACTCGCATGCAAGCAACCATTGCGGTGAGTTGGGGGTGTGCATGTGCCCTCGATAGCAAGCAAAAACATACTTTCCACCGGGGACCAAGACAAAGAGCCTCCCGGTTTTCCGGGTTGATTCAAAAAAATCCCAAAATCTGATGTTGCAAGCATGCAACACTGTAGACGACATGTCAGTATCAGAGCAACCTCAAGCAGCTAAAGCCTTGGCTGTCTGCGTGATGAAAATGGCTGTGCACATTAATGGTCAGTTGGTCAATAGACTTGAACATGCCCAGAACGCCTGCCATGTCTTTCACCTTCTTCCACCGAAGATAGAGAATACCAAGTCGATGTGACTCGCCTATAAATAGATTAGTGTCACGGTCGAATGCCTATGTAAGATACAGCCTCACGTGATCATGCGCGTACACCGTGTCGCCTTTTCACGGAACCACTATCTGGTTGCCTTTTTGGATCAATCAATTCCGTCACTTGAACCGCATTTACCATCATCACTTGTATCTGTCTTCACTGACTCGAGGTTTTTGCGACACAGATTTTTCATTGTTTCATACTGGATGCTACTCAATGTCTGACGATGAATACATCCTCCGGGACGACATAGCAGATCTCAACAATGTGGATTGGTGTGCACTTCTGGATGCGACCCCCGCTGCTGCACCACGATCAACTGCGCAACCACACCAGGTGCAACCGCCGCCGCCGCAACCGCAACCCACTCGTCCACAAGCCTCTGCATTTCGTCCTACCGTATCACAGCTTAGCCGGATGCAACAATCACAACAGTATCAGCACCAGTCCAACCCATCTACCTCTACCGCCGCTCCAGCCGTGCAACATCAAATCCGTGCCCAACCACAAGGTCAGGTCCAAAACAACCGCCCACAGACTTCGAATTTCCGCCCCGCTGTGTTCCAGCCGAACCGTATTCAAGCACAATCACCGCAGCAACTACAACAGCCAGTCAGACATGCCCATCAAGGCGCCGTGCAAACCGTGCATATACCCCCTCCTGCCCCACGTACGATACCCCAGGCTGAAGAAGTGATACCCAACCGCGGCGCTAGCCCGGCATCATCGAACTATTTTGACGACGATGAAGAAGATATGGATTCCTCTTTTCTTGCTGAACTCGATCGCGTTGAACAAAACGCTCTAGCAAGCTCACTAGACAGAAATGCCAATGCAACGACTGCTACTACATCCCGCGCAAGTATGTATTTGCATCAAACCGATGGCCCTGCAAACACCCTTGCATTCACTGATGCTTGTTTTCTGTTTCAGTGGGACAATCTTATACCCGACTCAATCAACCTGCTCCTTCTGTTGTAAATGCTCAGCGTGTTTCTGGTAACACCGGGCCAACGTCAGGTAAGTCTCGTGCAGTACGTGGCCGTTTACGTTTAAGTAATACCCACTTTGTAGCTACTAGCCATGGCACTCATGGTGGGTCGCCACCATTGGTGCAGTGTTTGTCAGGTGTCAGCTAATCTGAATCCGTTCAAGCAGCACCGCACCCTCAGCTTCAGCGAACAGACTCTGAATACGCATTATGTGCGCCCCTTTTCATCCTATGAAAGCGTGACCTCGTGAACTTATTCATAACGTACATCAGATGGTACGCAACATGAGGGTATCTATTGTACACCTTCACTATTATGGCGTTGAGACTCAAGAATGTTATCTGCCCTCCCAGGCAATACGCAGGCTCCTCATTTGGAGGCAAGGAACGCCAAGAGACCACGTTCTGAGGAGTCGATACCGAGTGTTTTCTCCCCAAGGAAGAAAGGCAAAATGAAAGCTGACGATAGTGAGCTTGCTCGAGTTATTGCTGGCTATGAAGACGAATTAAGTTGTCCTATGTGAGTACACTCAACCGGTATTGGCCTCTGAAGCTACATGGGCAATGGACTAATTCGATCTCTTCGGGACTACAGCTGCTGCGATTTACTGTAAGCTCGTTGCCTGTGTCAAAGATAGTCAGACCTCTCAGTCAGATTGAATGTATCACAGCGTGGCGGCGCACAGCGCAAACCCATGTGGCCACTCCTTCTGTGGCGAGTGTGAATGGCAATGGCAATCCAGCATCCAAAACGTACGTTCAGCAATCTAGTTTCAAGCAGCGTCTATGGTGGACTTCATCTCCGTCTACCATTGCTTGAAATGATTCGCTCATACCCATGAATCCTCCTAGCCGAAGAGAAGTTGCCCTGTCTGTCGTCAAAAACTAGAGAAGAAGACACCCATGATCCCAAATATCGCGATTGATAATATCGTGGAGAAACATGTCCAGGCGTTGGCCATGACTAACAAACAGGATTGGACACCTGGTGGAGTCAAACATGAGGAATGGATGAAACGAAAGCAGTATGTATTTGCGGTCCTATCTCTATCGATTCTCGTCGACAACAGCTTTTTTCTAGAACATGGCGGGACGGCGCTGCGATGCGCGCCAAGAAACACCAACCAGCGACGAAGAGTACCGCTCGGGCAGCGTCACCTCTTGAACCTAATGTCGTCGGCGCTGACATCTTCTTTGTGGACAACGAGGAAGAAGACTCGACTTACGAAGACACTGATGTCGAACTCATCCCACGACCCATCCTGAGGGCACGTAGAACGAACCCTCGCACTCGCCTTCCTTGAGGCTTTTATGGTTACTGCTTCGAATTCACATCAGTCAAGTTGTGAGAAAGTGTTGTTGAATAATACAAGTCCAGAATATCATAGGTTCTGTCTAGATATTGCTTTTGTATAGTATAGCTTGGTGAAAGCAGCTTGTTACGCTTTTTATGAGGAATAGGTCGTAGATGAGGCGTCAAGTCAGTTAGATACTTGATTGACGTCAGGAATGTGTCGGAAACGCCTTGAGGCTGGTTTCAGGAGACAACGTTCTCCTAATCGGCACATTGCCTGGTGCCTTCGTCGAACTGTGCACTGGGGTATTCTGTTATCTTCTTTCCTTCCTTTCGTCCACCGTCGTTCCCTCAAACCCTGTCGTCGTAGTTGTCCCAGCAGCTAGCCTGTTAACAGCTGTTAACCATGACGTCGATCATCACATTCGACCCTCCGCTTGGCGCCGTCGAACACATTCATGGCGGATCACAGTCACATATACAGCTCTTACAAGGACCATCATCCATCGATTTCCTCTTCACAGCCCGATTATCTGCTTATGACTACGAGAACCTCGTCGTACGTGATGGCGCCCGCCTGCAAATCTGGACAGACATCCCGTGTCTCGGAGATGAGGTTGGAAACCAACAGGCTTGGAGGGAGATAGAATTTGTGGATCCCGAGGCTCTGAACAGAGAGATGAGCGCATACAGGAAGGTCTCTCTACAGGTCTCTAATGACCCGGAGCGACCACAGCGGACAGAGAAATCAATCCTTGATACCCACACCCTGTACCTTGCAATAGCCATCCCCTCAGCGCGGGCACGCGAGTTCTCCTTCACGTACCGAGTCGTCTACCCATCTGGACGCACAACATGGCTGGGGTTCTACGAGCGGAATGGTTCAGTAATCGTTCATGCAGACCAGGAGTTTAGTGGCCCATTCAGTTCCAGGACCATTGATTACGCCGAACAATTATCGCTGAAGGGTGACTGGTCTCCGTACTCATCTCCACCTCACGCTGGCTTCATTACCAACGCAGGACATGTGGATGGCCTGCAAATTGCCAAAGTCAATGCCATGGCCGCTACTCGTATATGGGCGCTTGGAAAGGATAGGTGTGTTCTTGTGCATATATGCGCGTCGAAATGCGCGTCCTGACCTGTTATTCAACTACAGGCTCTTGCGACATGCTTCCATGCTCGTCCTCGTTCCTGCTCCAAGAAACCAATCTATCCAGGAGAAAATCACGCATAGACCAAGTTACATTTTTTCAGCCTCACCTGGAGCAACACTTTCCATCTCTTCTATCGGCGGCGTTACAGCTTCAGGATCCGGCACTGTGCAGATGACAATCATCAATTGCCTTCAGCAACACAGTCCTGGCACCATTATAGAAGCAGCTCTCAAACACAGCGACTTGACTGGGAATTGGACCCTCTTTGCAAATGATATCCCCTCACAGACAGTAGTCCTAGCCTGTATAGGCAATAGACTTCCAATCCATGCTGTAGTTATGTCGTTTGGCACTTTATGGTCGAACTTCGCCCCATATCCAACGTCAGTTTCGGTCGAAACATCGAAGCTGGTCACACTCCTCAATAACACTGGTGTCACAGGAAATGACATCAAGGAGTTTGCTATCTTCCCGTCTTCCAGAAGCGCGATGTATGTATTCAATGTCGAAGAGGAGAGAGCACAACCTGGACATTTTGTTCTGGAGGTGGAGTCATCTCATCCCAATTTTACGGAAGCGCATACATTCAGCGCGGCGCCTTTATACCGGTTGCATACTCAAAAGCGCCTTGGGAGCGCTTCCAGAACTTTTGGGAGAAACTGGGCCACAGCGATCCTGACGTCTTACCGATTTGTTGCCCCACTGAAGGCAGATCACGCCAACGGTAACTCTCGTTCCACTGTACCCGCCAATCCAGAAACGATCACGGATGCTCGCGGGCTTCTGACCCCTCCACCTTCCCCGCCGCTTCCCCTAGGATATGGCGTGGCAGCGCAGAATCTTTCGTCTACACTCTTCCGCGCATCCAGGACATCGTCGACGCTCGGTAGTACAGCCGAAGCCTTTGATGATACCATACCAGTCAATTATGCGGTTCGACGGCGTCTAGTCGCGAGCAATGCTAAAACCAAACCGGCGACTACTACACCGCGTACAGAGCTCAAACATGTAGATGTTGATGCCGTTGTACGTGCTACATTCCAGAAGGCACCTTCTAGGAGGCACTCCCATGTGGATAAACCAGCTGAAGCCCCTTACAAACGAGCTGTGCCAAAAGCCCAACGGTCTTCCTGCCTAATGTGGATCTTCCGCATCGTATTCAAGTGCCTTTTTGCCTCAGTTCGCGTGTTCCTCAAAGTCGCATTCAATATTCGCATTGCTCTTTCCTGGGGTGTCGGCATCGTCATTCGAGGACCTGGGTTTGCTTGGGGTCTGTTATGGGGAGCAGGGGCGAGGCCTGGGCGGTTGTCTACACTCCCATCATTGAACTCTATAATCTCAATGAATCAATTCGCGAAAGGAAGCCCGCACCGCCAACGCAGGCTACCTTCACCAGAACGGCCTTCATCACAGAGTGGTATTCAAATATCGCCAACGAGGAACGACAGTCAAGTGAATACAAATCCAATCTTGGACAGCCGACAACATTACAGAGATGAAAACACATACGGTGCCGACCTCTCTCACCCGACCTATCGGGGGACTGAGATCAATCTGGATGCACATCAGCGGTTGAAGGAGCCGGTATCAAGCAGGGGTTCAGAAAATTCAATCTATCCTAATGAGGTTGAGACTTCTAGTGCCATTGGATTCAGCGATTCAGAAGAAACGTCTGTCATTCGCGCACATGAGACTACGGTGGCGGGTCCCGTTATTCGTGAGTCCGTTTCTGAGTTGGGCGCTAGCAACCTTGTGTTCAAAGCATTGACTTAATTCTCCAGAAGACTCTGGTCCTATAGACACCGCCTCGAATTCTATCATCTCGTGTTCAAAAACACCCGTTCATCAATCTCGACCAGAACATTGTCATGAATACGACGGTGGCTTCTATGCAGAGGTCACTCCGCTATGTTCAAATGAACCCGAGACAGTCGAACTAGTACTGTTGAGCATGGCTTCCGCAGAGGCAAGGACTTCTGAAAAGGATTCGCAACCCGCTTATGACGCCACGAACGCACAGACTTCAGGCTTTAGTGCTACACCGTTCGAGAGGGTGGTAAATTTCTTCCCTAGCCGTCAGCTGCATACTGGAACATCAGGACCATCTGTCGCTTTGGAGAAGGATATCCATGCACCTGTAAACGTTCGCCCCGTGGGTGTACACGATATGCATCCTTCAGGCCCTTTAGGTTCTATAACTCCGAACGTGTCGCCTTCGTCGTGCCCTTCTATTCTTGATTTGTCCACCGTCACGGACGCCGTTATAGCCCACAAGCCGTACAATGCGGATTCGCCGCGGCAGGAGACCCTCAACACCCAGTACGCTGCTTCCGGCTTCGTCATACGCTATCAGCTGCCACCAGAAGCTCTAGATCATGAGGCAGGAACAGTGGTGGTCTCCGTGAATTCCCCTGAACCTTTGCTCAAACAAACATGACAAGCTTGAACGAGCGCGCGACAGCTGGCTCACGGCGATCTGTAGGCGGTTATTTGGCCAATTTCGGGTCTCGGAACCACAGCTTCGATTGCGGCATTGACATGTACGCGGACGTTTTACGAGGGACAACCTTGTGTCTTCGAAGACAAATGTCATGGGTTATACCACCTCTCCTTGCTCATCAGTCGCAAGACCGTCCTTCTGATCCCGATTGTGAGCGTGCCCGCTCGTTTCTCCTTTGCGTTGATATCGGCATACATTCCTTTCTGTTCTTTTTCTCCCTGATCCTTCCCTTACCCTTTCTTTAAGTTCATTTACCAACTTACATTACACAATCTCGCCTACTCTATGTCCATTCACGCCATCGACGTGCTTCTTTCCTAACACAACTTGAGTCTGCAAACTATCTGTAAATCGTGTTTTCTGTATTCACCTTTCAGGGATTGTATCTTCTCCTCGGACAATGATACTTTACCATGCATGTAGGAATTACCTACCCGACACCAGACGCCTGACTAGACATCAGCGATCGCTGAAAACGGAGTCCGTGATTTTGAAGCGGACTCTGTGCCTTGTATGCGCATTCTTAATGAAAAATCGGAGACACTTGCTGAATCTAAGGATCTTCGCTCCCTTCTTACCACTGACACCAGATAAGACTAGATACTCTGAAAATGGGTGATTTCGGATTTTCGACTGTTTACCGGTTATTTGAACGTCGCTTGCACCAAAATCCAACGCCGATATCTCGGTCGTCGTTATCTATTCTGGATTATAGAATCGTATCAGTAGATTCGCCTTGAACACGTTCTGATACGTAAATGTAAAAGTTAAAACGCGTCCCGAAACACAAACGACCGAATTGCTTGGAACAACCTTGGACTCCTTCGCGAAATGGCACCCTAAAATTCAAGGCACTTTATTCGCTCACTCTTAGATGAAAGACATCAGTATGAAGAATCTGCAAGGGAAAAGAAGGCCCAGCAGCGACGGAACTTGTTATATGTCATTGAATCAAAGACCACGGCTGACGTATGTCCTGTTGGCGGACCATACTGTGTTTTCTCACTTCACGCTGTTGTACAAAGAGCGAAGTCATGCCAGACCCGCGGACCCTTGTTTCCGGTCCATGGGCCTTCTCATCAACAGCAAGCATGCTCATGAGCCATGAAACAGAGGAAAGAATTAGAGGAAAAGAACTTGTCGAAAAGAGAAGGAACCCTCATTTCCCGGATGATGATCTCAGGTAGAATTTACCTAAGGTATCTACCCCCACTCATGATTCAGATGTTCAAAGATGGGAGTGTCGGGAAATCGGATACAATGTTGAGATATCAGATAAAAGGAGCCGGCCTAATATCTCAGCCTATAAGTTTAGTACATGTGTATCATTGAATTTGAATTTTGTCGCAACCACCACTGGTGTATGTCGTCTATTATGGCTGTCAGCATCAGATCGCGACACGCTGCGTCTGCGAATCCCTACCATTCACCAGAGAGCCCACCGCCCACATCCAGACCATACTAGTAGACCCCTAGGTTCATAGAGTAGAACACACCCTCCAGAACACCGTGCTGCTTCTTTACGACAAAAAGGGTCAATTAAAGCAAAATTAATGCCTGCAGCCAAGTCGTCCTCACCCCATTCTAGATCTGCATTGAATGGGTCCAGGTATACATATTTGGCCGGAACTCCAATACAAACACCAATTAGTCGTACAACATACCATCGTGTGTGCAATGACTCTTTCGTGTCTGTCGAATGTGTCATACGAGGAGCTATAGATATCGTCTTGTTTTCGTTGCTGCCTGCGGCCCTCATGGCCTCGTATTGTATGTTAATCTATCTGCCTTGGCATGGCACCCGTCAAGTTCTTCCCTGGGTTCTAATTCTGAATCCTCCAAACCAAACGTAGACCACGCTGCCTCGTGCGGGTTCGATGGTTCGACAGTTGAATTTTATGGGGCAGGATGAGAATGAGGTCCAGGGAAGTGCCCGGTTTTACGAAAGTAGCTATGAATGGGAGAAAGTGGAGAAAATGTGAACCCTCTTGACCATGGGTTTAGAAACCTACAGCAGGAAGCGGTGTGATGTCATGGATTCCCGTACAACAAAAATCTACACAATCGACTGGTATGTAGAAACTTGAAATCATTATGAGGTACGCTCGCCTCATGGAATGTTACGAGTCTCATAGAGTTGCAAAAACCAAGCACATACATAGGAATACACTTTAAACGGACCGGAGCGTCTTTGTTTTGGCTCGTGCTTCTTCACGAATTACGTATCAAGTGTCGTCCTCCCCGCCACTACCATATCCACCATCTCCACCACCTCCAGTGCCCCTGCTTCTTGAGCCTCCATGGCTAACGTTCGAGTATGCCGAAAGCGACTGCGCGACGATGTCGTCCAGCATCTCGGGGGATAGATCGTACTCCGAGGTACGTAGAACGACCGCATATGCCGCTGTAGTATGCGGTAATTTAGTATGTCATAGATGAAGGTCGAGAAAGGAAAAATTAGATTAGCATTCACTTGAGTCGAGATGCAGAGAAGAGAACGAGGAGAAAGAAGGTGACAGAAAATAGAAACCACGAAGACAGGATTAAAGAATGGAAAGAAGAAGAAGAGAACGAAGAGAAAAGCCGAAGCGCAACGCGAAATGAACAAGGAACATGTATCGGTCGGAGCAGCAAATGAGAAGAATTCGGAGGAAGTGCAAGGCTTCCGAACATATAAACACATATACCTGTGTGCATACATCATGATGGGGTGAAGAATAGAGACGAGAAATTAGATAGAAAGGTAGGTGTTTAGACAGACATTGACGTGGCATGGCATGGGCAGTCAGAGTCTGGAGACCTCGTATCAATGTATGGTTGCCTGGCCGCCGAGCCTGTGAAGCACTAGACACTGGCAAGGAAGAGAAACGAGTTGATCGAAGACGAAAAAATTAAGGGGAAAGATTCTCAGGGTGCACTGTCGTGTCAGTGCTTCGTGGAGGATAGAAGGGCTGTGTATGATGAGGTGTGAAGCGGACAACGAGACGATCCAAAAGGGGGGAAGAGCAACGAGCATTGCACATTTGAGTAGTAGTCTTGAGGGTGCTATGCACAAAGATGGAAAAAAAGGAAGAGCAGGGACGATCATTAAAATCGTGGTCATCAACGCGATCGGGGGTGTTCATTTTGCGAGCGTGCATGGTATGCGCACGCGCGTGCTTGCCAATGGCGGGATGAAGCCAGAAGCCAGAAGCCAAATGTAAGATGCAGATGCAAATGCCGTGTAGATGTCTTCGCGCAATGTTTTGGCAATGGCAGATGCGATTCGGCAGGTGCAGATACGATATGTCGATGGGATAAATGAGGTAGATCACGGAGACTTACCATCTTCGATTTTCTCGAGCGATTGGACGGTCACGGCCTGCTTTTTGCCAAGTTCGCGGATGTAGGGCGTCATGCGTTCGAAATCTAGAGGATAAGGGGTTAGTTTCTCGGCAAGATTCAGGAATAAGGATATGGGATAAGATAAGGATAACCACCCACCAGATAAGATACCCTTAGCAAAGATCGCAAAGGTATCTTATCCTGCGGGTTAGCAAGACCGGGCGCCTAGTGGCGACTCACCAGATCTACAGCCTCGCACGAACGCGCATACTTCACTGGCCTTCTGGCGCCCTCCCCGCCGAGCAAAGCCAGAAATCGCAAAGCGCATGAGTTCGCCAGTAAGATCAGCGAGCCCCAAGATGTAGTCGGACGTTGGCAGCGGGAAATACTGCGCATAAGCAACTCAACGACGCGTACGGGTAGAGGCAGAGTGCACGCTAAACGGGGACCGTACCTCGACGCCATCGTCGCCCCTCAGCGTGTTTTCCACCTCATCGAATGTGATAAGGTTGCCGTTGTCGAGGTAGTGCGCGAGACTGAGGGCCTCAATGTACTCTTGCAGGCCAGGCGACACTTGACGCTGGTGCCTCCAGAAGTTGTCGCCGACCAGTTCGTGCTTCAGGCCGGCATAGATCCGCTGCACCTCACGGAGTTTCTCAAAGCCTTGCTTAGCCGCGCGTTTGTACAGAGCCTTGTCGTCTTGCTCTTTCTCTTGCTTGGTGTCGAGCACGGTGCGGTGCAGCAGGAATATGACTTTCTTGGAGAGATTGGTGATGTCACGACTTGCCTAGGATCCGTACAGCGGAAGAATTGGAGCTCAGGAGAACGCTTTTGAGAGCAGAAAGCGCACTTTTATTAGCCTCTCTCTCCTGTCATGGTAGTCGTCCAGCTGTTCCCTGAAGGCGTCAAAGGCAGGGTGAAAGTCGTAGGAGGAAGTGGAGGTCGCCATTAGAAAGGGTCACGTGCTTTTGTTAATGAGTGTGGCGCTTATTGAGCCCAACTTAAGGCGCTTCATCTGGACCCGACCATCATGTCCCCCTGCGCTTTCCGACCCTTCCAACTCATCATCTGAAGCCATCTCAAGCCCGAACTAGAACATTTTAAGAGCCTCAAGAATCATTTCAGAATACAAGTAATTACTATATCACTACTACAAGCAAACTATGAGCACCTGTCGCAATGCAAATTCTCAGCATGGCTGAGCATTGACGGTGCATGGTATACCAAATCTGCGTCACAGTTTTCGGCCCCTTCACACCCTTCACGGTGTACCGTCTTGGAATAGGTGTGGGGAAATACAGAGGCGCAGTCCGCACAGGCGATTGTAGCTGTGATGCACACCGTGCGTGTGCTGGAAGGACAAGGCCCGGGCGAGCCTTCCTCGAGGAAGGAGCGAATGAGCTGGCGCATCGAAACATCCTCGACCAGATACATGTTGGGCTGAAATCCAGCCATGACGATGTCATCGATATCGTGGAAGGGAAAGGCTGCGCTGTCAACGGCGGAAGCCGCGATCTCCCAGAGGGTGATGCCAGCCGCGTACAAGTCGCCCCCTTTGGATAGGGGACACTGCGACATAGGTTCCCGGGCGCGTGCGGGCGTGGAATATTGAGGCGTCAAGGACATCGCCCTGCCCTTCGAGGTCGAAAGGTGGGCGGATCCAAAGTCGCAGAAAAGCAAGCCGCCAGTCTGGTGAAAATAGAGGAGGTTTGAGCACTTGATGTCTCCATGGAGGACGCCCCTATCGTGTAGTCTCCGGACGAGTGACGCAAGGTCTTCAACGAGTACTTTGGTTGGTGGAAGGGCGAATGAAGGGTCGTCGAGACGCGTCTCCCTTTGTGCAGAATAGTCGGGTATATGCTTGCAAGGTGGTAGACACGCCCAGATGTGTGATATAACCCACAACGACTCTGCTGAGAAGGGCCTTGCCAAGCGGTTGGAACGCACAATCCTCGCCTGCAGTTTCCATCATGCGTATTTCGTGTTCCATGGCCCGAATCTGGGCATCTTCTGGCATTATTGTGTGGTCGTTTCCACCCTCCACACCTTGACAAAGTAGTTGGCCTCGAAGATAACATAGGACATGATGTTTGTGCCCAGGATTGGCTTACAGTGCTGGAATATCTCTAGCTTGTCGATGTTACCAAGTGGAATGGGTCGGGTGGACATGGTGGTAGGGATGGCCGGGATGGAGCGGCTGATCAGCAAGGTCCAAACAGTTGGTCCAAACATTCTGTTAGTCAGATATCGTGTGAAAAGATTCCAAAGAAGACTTGAAGTCTGCGGCGAAAAGGGGCATATAATTCAGATAATCAGTAAGCCTGCTGTGCGTATGCGTCTGTATGTGTTGTGTGTTCTATGGAGATACTGTACATCAGCGTGGGATTTTGAGATGATATGTGTGCGCCTTCCAAATTAAGACTTAAGCTTAAACCCGGACTACCTCCATGGTGCCTTGTTGCCCCACACTCATTACCAAACGATACACCCTGAAGATTGTAAAAGGGCAAAAAAAACTGCAGCGCAGACTCAATATACCATCTGCTACTATGAGTGCGGCTCAATCATTGTGGTGGGAACTTGCATTGCAAGAGGTGCAGCTATAATTTGCTAGTAGTGTGGTAATTGGGCTCAGAAGGACGGATCTGCGAGCGTAAATTGCACTTTTATTGGCCTGTTTTTCCTGTCCGTGTGCTGTTCAGTGTTCAGTGGTTCTCTCAGCTCTGACGGTGTCGCCATGAGAAAGTGCCACGTGATGGTGTTAATGAATGATGGCAGATGATGGCATGGCTGCGGTGGTGAACACCTGCCAAGCCCAGGACAACGGAGAGCCCGACATCAACAACGCCCATCCCAGCCTACTCATCCTCCACCACAATGGCCTCGTTTGCACCCAAAGCAGGATGCCCGATGTGTGGCATCGTCGCCACCGCCTCCCACACGACACCATACTCCCCGCGTTCCCCGTCCTTCCCTCCAGGCTCGACACAGGCCGAGGTGCTCTGGCGGGACGACAACTTCACCGCGTACCGGGAAAAGGCCAACCCCATCTCCTCCAAGGGCCATATCATCATAGCTTTCAAGTGCGTATATGCATACGTGCAGCACATGTGCAATACCTAGCTGCGCATGCGTGAGTGAATACTGAGACTAACACACACTATCCACTCCCTCCGCAGCCTGCATGTACCATCAATATACACCCTCGTATGTATTCTCCTGCTTCTCAATTCAAAAGCCCCAAAGAAGCGCCAGCGCCAATCCTGACATGTACAATTGCCCACATCACTCATCCTCATCCATTGACAGTCATCCTCCGATGTGCCTCTGCTCTCCAGCATCCGCAACCTCGCCACCCGCCTGCTCGCCTCGCTCCTCCCCGCCGCAACGCCCGTCACGCCCTCCGTCGCCGCCCCGCCCGCCCCGCTGCAGAACCCCAACAACCAGTTCCGCATTGGCTTCATCACACCGCCGTTCAAGGATAACAAGATCCCTGTCACGGACCATCTGCACGCGCATGCGTTCATTGGCCCTGCCGATCTCGCGGGCTGGTGGCGCGGCGTCGCGTACAGCCCGCTGGCGTGGTACGCTATCGAGGACCTGATTGCGGAGATCCGGTGCGTGTCTGTCTTGAGTCTTTCACTCATTACTCCTCTATGACCGCGCGAACGGCGAACTGAAACCTCTCCTTCCCGCGCGTATTTACAGAGAGTCGACCAGCAATAATCGCATCAAATCAGGCTACGACAACCGCACCCAAGCACCCATCGACATGGTCCCCTCCGCCGGCGCACGCGAAGGGCACGCAGACGGCAACGAAATAACAGCGCCGGGCATCGCTAATGTCGAATCCGAGCTCGAGAACGGGCAAACGGGGCCTGCGTCAAGCTCAAGAACGTCGGAATCCTCAAACTCGGGCCAGTACCTCTCGCCTACCAGTCAAATACCCCATCTTCGAGTATAATTTGTGGCACCGACGCGAATCCGATAGTAAAAGCAATGCGCCCTCATCGACATCGACATCAAGCACCCGTTACAGTCTCATACATTTCATTCATTGCTAGCCATTGACATATAATGGACCATTCCCTGCCTCACAATGCGGACGTCCTTCAGACTTCAGAGAACTCTATTATACCCGCCATTATATCTCTATCTGTACAAATTTAGTGTAGTCCATGACAATGCAGTTTTCTCGCCGTTACTCTGCCTCTCTTCTGTTCGTTCATTAGTCCTTTCTTAGATGTCCAGTGTTTCTGTCGCGATAACTCTATATATAATGTCGTATCAATATCGCAAGTGCGTGTGCTCTGGTCGCAAGTTTAGGCATCTACAAAAGATGGTTGTTTGGGAGGAACCGTTAATTATAGCTGGAAATTTTCTAGTGGCTCAGGAAAGGGACGCACAGTATGATGATCCACTAAGCAAGGTCGATAACGACGCTAGCTGAGACTCGTTGAAGCGAGTGGCGTCCTCGTGCCACGTATCCTGGTGGGTCCTCTTGAAGTTTCCAGCGCACTTCCTGACAGCGGTAGAAATAGGAATCTGCACAACACAACGAAACACAACAGGAAGGCAAGAACGTCAATGAGCGCCTCTTCTTCGGAAATCGTCAGATAATGATAATCCAACTCACCGGGTCGTAGGTGTGTTCCGCAAGAATGTTCGTGAGCAGCTCTGGCATCCATTTCTCCACCGTGTACGGATAGCTATCCACAAGGGCACATATTCCTAGGATAGACGCATGCCGCTGTCGGATCGCCTTGGAATAGTTGGGATCCTGGCGGTCGGGGATATAGCTGCTCTTGAGAAGGCGCACGAAACGGTCCTGAGTCGTATAGATAGTTCAGCAAACATCTCAAGAATAAGAATGAACGTTTCTCACTTTGAGTGCCATAACGCTGCGTCTTGGGGATAAACGCAAGATTCCTGATAAGGTTCTGCACGACGATGAGCATAGTTGGCGAACCTCCCACCACACCAAGACTTACGTCGCTGCCATTTCCCGAACCTCGACAATTTCATCATCGAGACATCTGCATAGGACCTTTTGCACCAAAGTAAGCGTCTGCTGGATAGTTAAATTTGCACAAACAGCTAACCTCTAACATTTCCACAATTTTAACTTCAGTGATGAGGGGGACTTGACGGAAGTAGAAGACTGTATAACAATCTTGAATATACGGCTTGTGTTAGGTAAATCATGAAATTAAATACCTTGGACGAGTGGAAGCGCCTTCAGACGGACTTTCCAAGACTGTACAATTATGAGCATATAATAGCTTCAAGCTCAAAGAAGTCACGGACCGGTGAAGTTTGGATGGCTTCGAAAATCGCATCCAGCATAGGGTTGATGAGCCCAACTGGAGGTGTTACGCCGCACATCCGGACTAACAAGCTACTTGCCCGAACCGCGAGATTGTTATTGTCATTCACTGGTACGCTCATCAATAATTATAGGTAACCTCGAGGAAACAGCCCTGCTCACCTTCGGTGAATCGGAATAATTCAGGCTAGAGAAAGGTGATCAGAGAAGAACTCCGTTGGCTAGAAGGCTAATTACCATCAGTGGCAAGATGTAGTCAAAGTTCGATATGGCATGAATGTCATGGATCGATTGGTAAAGCCATTTGCATGTCATGACACCAACCCTGGCGGATTCGAGATGTTAGTACACCGGACGTGTTGGTGAACCGCATTGATATCTTACCTATCGTATTTCGATTGGAAGGCACGGGGGCCTGGTATCCGCTCTGTTCGCCAGACCTTGAAGTTTTCGACGAGTTCCGCAATCCTTGCTTTGTGGTAGGTCCCCCTCATGCTCATAATATCGGCTTCGAGAGGCAGCTTTGCGCATTCACGTACAAAGGCTTCTGCTGTTGGGGCCGATGGCTTGGGGTTCCACTGCATATCAAAAAATAAAATAGACGTGGTGAGTCGAAGAAAAACGCGATCAGACAACAGATTCTTCACCTTCATATTTTCAGCGAAAGACATGATCTCGCTGATATAACTTCGGACCTGGGAGCATCAGTAAGCCGTGTGAATAAAAAGGTGGGTAGGGGAAACATGCATCATCGTGTTCGCAGTTAATCTCTGCCCAAACTCGGTCCACAGTTTCGTCGGTCCATGCCACGAACTTCCGAGAAAGTTCTTCGAATGTCGCCCTGAACAAAGAAATAACCTTGACCGCGTCAAATGAAAGCTCAGCATTGAAATCCAGTTTCTGGAAAGCTGCAAAGATATGGTCGAACAAGGGCTGGATTCTCCGCGGATCTTTGTGATAGAACATGTACTATTTTATGTTCAGACAAAAATTTTGAGCCAAGGAAAGGGTTCACATACTTCTAAGAATGATGTCCATATTGGCAAGGTATCGGACTTGATGTTTTGGCCAAAGATCGTGGATATGTGTGGGATGAACCACTGCCACAGAGCGTCCTGTTTGCTCATCGGCCAATGCTTTGATCCTTGTTCACATGTAATCAGCCTTCAAGTGCACAAAGGAAAATAATGTGCCATTCACCTCCAAGTATCCCTGCCAGGAACTCCGCAGCAGCTCTCTGTTTATTCTGATCTTTGTCAGCTATTAAGCGTTCCAGTATTGGCCTTAAAGCTTCGAAAGGCGCGTCTTCCAGGAGCTGGACTAAGTATGATATGAGCACTGAGGTCTGCTGTAAGCCATATTCAAAGGATGGAAGCTCACAGATGGATTTAACACATGAAATATCGTCTTGGATGACAGTGGTTTCATGGTTTTCTTCGGCGTAGTAGACTGCAAGATCTTCCCAGTATTTGCCATGAGTCACGATTTCTCGGATTGCATCAATCGCATCGGCACTCCCTGCTTCCCAAGGTTGAAAGGTAGACTCGGTGGAATGCGGCAGCTTGTACAGGGATATCGAATCATTCCAGATGATCCATCCTGGTGGGTTCTTGTCGAATAGAACCCTGTGGACGACGTCAGATATACCGAAACCGCTGGAGAGACCGTGCACCTACGGAAGCTTCTTGAGGTCGTGAAGGTCAATATGGTCTTTGTATGACTGTAAGAATGTCTGTGTTGTCGTCGGAGTCGCGCGAACGGGCAAGGTGACCTTCAAAGGGTTATGGTTTCTTCCTAGAGCTAGATCGACAGGACTCTTGCGGAATGTCCGGAACTTGATGAGCTGAACGGATTTCATGATCGCCCTTTGAGCATACTGTAAGGAGTGTAAGTGGAAAGGCCAAGTAAATTCAATAGTCCAGGCGTTCTTACATATCGCTGCATGAAGAAACTTTGATGAGAAAGAAGTTATGCGTGAATGAAAAGACCACGTACGATACTGGGATTATCATCATGAGTTTTCTCCAAAAAGTATACAATTTGCTCCCGAGTTAAGGAAGCATCGCGACGGATCAATGTTCGAAGACATCGGACGGCATATATGCCATACTTCCAGTGCGTATTGGGGGAGTTTCCTATCTCCAGAATGATGTGTATCTAGAAAAATTGTAGAGATTGAGCTTCAGGCTCTTGTGAGGAACGGTGTTACCTACAGCCTCTTTGACCACAGCATTGAAAGTATTTGTACGCTCGGTACGCTTCTCGCTTGCTCTTCGAGTGATTGCATGCTCTTTAGGGCTGATGTTCCACGAGCTTTGCAGATCCTTAACCGCTTTCTCGATATTTGGTGTATCAAGGCCGTAGATAACGGTGTTTGGCTCGACAAAATTGCTGAGACCTATACGACAATGTGAGTTTCTACATGATAACCTCATGAGATCAAAAAGTCAACGCACAATTCTCGATGACAGTGGCCACACAATCTTGCAGAGATGGCTGTAATTCCGTAGAATAAGACATCAATGTTTCAAAGTCAACAGTTATCACACCTTCTCATGAGACTGACATGCAAATAATTGCGAAATTAGCCCATTTGCCAAAGTAGGTTCTGGATTGCAAAATTTGTTAGTGTATTGCTCAGTTTTCGCTGCGGATGATACTCACCTGATATTGCGTATTTGCCAAAGGATGGCTGATTGATCGTCCACAATGCACCTTTAATCCGGTCAACGTCGTTTCCTGGCTTCAAGGATTTCAGAAGCAGGGGAATGACTCGGCGGCGAACACCGTCGTACACCTAGTTTGAAACATTAACACTTTTGAGGGCAGTTTGTCAACCACGACTTACTGCAGCCAAAGATTCTAGCTGCGACTGACTGGCCCTATGTATGATGTGTAGGGAATCAACATATACAGAATGAGTTGATGGAAATACGCACTGTCTAATCACGGGGTAATGCCACATAGACCACTCCACGAGATCGTCTATGAGTAAATCTTCGATTGGGCCTCTCTTGCGTTCAACCGAGTTCCACCGCAGGCGAGCTGAGTTATAGTAGCTGGTCGACCATTAACATGTAATCCGGAACAGATAGTCGTAAACATACCGAGCTCGCCGTACGTAGACGGCCCTGGGCCAGCGCTTTTGCTTCGCGTGCTGCCGAGCCACGTTCTTCTCGTTCGTATATTGCTCGTTATTGACGAAATAACTTGGGGGCATGTCAGTCTGAATTCAAGAAGAGAGACAAGCCAGCACACCTGTCTCTACTGTCGCCATATTCCAGCATATATGTGCGGATTGATCTCACCTGGTACGGTCTTTAGCAGACGAATGGCGAGTAAAGAAACAAGCATACTAGAATTTGTACGGCATCTACAGTATTTTCTTCGCCTTGCTGACGGAGTGACACTGATGCATTGTGCAAGAATTCACCGAACCTTGCCTTCACACGACCCAGATATTGGTATCTCGGATCTGCGGGATCCGTGAATTGGAATCCACAGTTCATGGCCTTGATGGAGGCAAGCATCTCAGGAATTTCTCCCCTACGAGCTCGTCAAGCAAACTATCCGGAAAGGTGCAATTCATACTTACAAAATGTCGCTTGTGAAAGTTGAATCAATGAGATCTTGGGCGCTCATGTACTCCTTCCGGAGTGTTGGCGTGCCCGCAAATGTGTTGCGCACGATAGTAAGATGCCTACGACAAGTCAGTCATAGATAACAGTTTAAGTAGACATTGAAGGCTGACCTGCAGAAATCACTGCGCCAGACAGCATCCCGACTGACGCCTACGATATATCAGAGTCGATTTGTGTCAACGGAGGTCGGAGACCATAGCGAAGACGCACCAGGCTCCAAAAGCGCTTCGAGAGCATCCAATGACGGTTCAGCTAATTCTTTGAATATCCGCAACGCGAAATTCAACTCTGTGTCATTTGGAGCATGCCACGATACCTACACCACGTAAGATAGCGAAACTGGCGAAAAATGGTCGCTTACAGTGATCTCGTTGGGACTAAATAGTTTGCCCCAGTACTTGTGGTGGTTTCGCCGGAAGTCTGTTGTCACAGTGTGGATTAGGTGCTGTTAACAGTAGGGGGGAGTGGGCTACCTTCACTAGACCATTCCTTCGGGTTGATGAACTTATTTTCCAGAGGATATGTATGCGTCAGAGTAAGCATTAAGCTAGAGAGTAGTTTGCCGGTCCAAGAAAAGCCACGTTTTGACAGGGCTTTTGAATGTAGCAGGTGCAGCAGGGACATCAACTCATCCTCATATTTGAGAATCTATGAAGAGACATTGATGGTTGCATTCAGATCCGTTCAGCACAATTACGCACCGCTTTTCCGTCGCTTGAAAGACAAATGAGTTTAAATCGAACCTAACATGTTTCTTGACGGCAACACTCACTTATACACTGCTCCTCTCAGAATGGCGAGGTCTAGATTCCAAGGAGGTCAGTGTGATTGCATTCTGTAATAAAAGTTCTTACTCCAATGCAAGGTTGCGTCCGAAGGGATTGGGCTTGATGATGAGGTTGTCCTGACTGAACTAGCTCCATTTTCGAGCTCCGTCCGGATATTTCTGCTGCAGAAACCAAAGAACTTTGCGAGAGTCTTCTCCGGGTTCGCGTTCGCAACAGACTCAACCAGCTGGTGAATGGCTCGGACAGCATTGGATCGAACATTTGTGCTGGCATAGTCAAAAACCATGTTAAGCACCATGTCGTATAGTGGTTCGGAAAGATGGATGAAGATCTGGCTACATGCTCCCGTCACCGCGTCTATTAGTTGCACTGAGAAAAAGTATCAGCATGCATGCATTTTCCCAGGAGTCAAGGCAAGAGGTACCTTCACTGGAACCTCCTGCTGTGCCGTTGGGCCCTTCTTCAGGTAGGTTCTCAAAGAGAGAAATGACGCGGCGGATGAAATTCGCGACCCAATCAGGAAAGTCCCCAGTGGTGTCCTAGAAATTTGCTTAGTTCACCTCAAGTATGAGTCAGCGGAAAGAACGGACTTTGAGAAGTGCATCCTCCTCGTCATTTGTGAGCCTTGCAACCTCGCTGTAGGCATCATCTAGTTCTGCGAGGTTGAAAGATGGGAGAGACTTGGCAGTACTGGGAGGGGGGAGTGTTGGGTCCGATGGAGGTGAGCCTTGTCGAGATTCTACATATCCGGTAAGGTCTCCGATCTCAATATATTGAGCCATTTCGACCAAGAAGGAAGTAGTGCATAGCTAATCAGCCGAATAAATTAACAGATGTTTGACGGTGCAAGGTTTGTTACGAGCGTACCGTTTTGGCTGGATCATTCTGCGACGCAGTAACGGTGAGGCAATGGGCAGGAACGATAACTAACTCCAGGGACTCACAAGGTCGATGCCAGGAATTAATAGCTGCAAAATAGGCACCAAATGCTTCGCCCCAGGATAATACACGTCACGCGAGACAATCGCGGGCGCAACAGCTCCAAGCGCCTTAATGACGGCGAGAGTTCGTTGGGTCTTCAGACACTCCCTTATTTTAATTCGAACAAGAGAATTGAGGTAATGTTCCGCACCTCCACCAATGCTTCAAGCGACGGGACTGCGCGTTCCAAGACGGGATGAAGAATTAGATCTGGCTCCATAACACTCATTGACTTAAGCGTGCTCTGTATGTTCGACACAGTCGTAGCATCCTGCGAAAACATCGCTAGAAGTACAACAGTTCTCAAGGATTTGACGAGTTCACGTCTCATGAGCTTGGTCAAGCGCCGGTGCTACAAACCAAAATCAGTCCGGAGAAATGTGTCGAGAGAGTTGAAGATATACTTTGGGAGTCTTGCAGTCGGGTTGTTGTTCCTCGTGCCATCCTATATGCGGCGGTTAGTGGCGTCCGATAGCAGAACAAGCCATACCCACTCTTGTTGAAGTTGTAGACGATGTATTTGATGAAAGCGCTGAGCTGTATGACATTCCACAATGAGCCCAATCTATAATGAAGATATAAGGCGTATATACTCACATCATTTGTCCAAGACCCCGAATTCGACGGATGGAAGAAGCTTTCCGTCGAAGCAATCATCCTGGCAAGCGAGTCCAGCGCCCTGGAGCCACCTATATAGGTTTTCGACAGCAGTCTTCCTGTTGCTTTCTTTCCGAGAGCTGCCGACAGATAATCGCCAACGCCACCCTTCCCATTTAAGTGAGGCGTCAGCGTCTCTGAGGGGAGAGGTGAAAACATTGGTGTCGGGAGGTTTGACGCAGGCGCTGCAACCCCATCTGGCATCATTGAATACACGATGATATTGGCCAATGACGCTATGGTTTGTTGTTAGCCCATTACGCCTCAACCGATTGAGAAACACGCACGGATGCGCCATTGCGGCTTAGGCAACCTGCTAATCTCAAAGCCCACCTGACTATCAGCAGAGGGCCCAGTCGTCAGCGATCCACCGTCCGCTAAGGGAATCTCTGAATACACGTGTCATTAACATTGTCTGCGGAAGTTGCTCGTTTGTGCCTACCCATAGAAGCGAGGCATTTACACATCAAGAAATTCCACTCGTGTTCGGTGAAGATACCAATGTCCTTATAGAGGCCTTGCCATTGACCGTGGCTGGGACCAGGGCCATTCTCTGTCCATTGTGGGCGGTGCTCTCCTTCAGAGATCTCGTCGTCAGAAAGTTGCGAGATTATCTTTGGGTCGCTGGCTGTGGGGTCGACATGCATTTCTGTTAACTTGGAGATCATGTGCAGCATCCGTTCGTCGTACTGATAGGAGTTTATGGACTCCCACACGCGAAACATCATAGGCAGATAGTACTGGGGATGTGAGAGGGGTAGAAATGTGGTCAGATAATACTGAGATGAAAGCATAGCCTATTGGACGCGTTAATTAGCATATAGACGCGGTGTAAGTCTGAAAACCCCTAACATCAAGACTTGTCCCATCTAATTTGGGCAGGAATGCCGATAGCATGTCGTTGATAGCCGCTGGATGGAAGAATTTCCGCGAGTTCTCTGCTATGTAGCCCATGCACCAAGATAGTTGTCTAGACGCGTGTCCGTCAATATTTGTCCGCACAAATGAACACAATAGCCGCACGTGTATTCGAATTGACGCCTTGTCAAGAACAGGTCCTGACTGAGGATATCATAGATAGGCTTCCAGGGCAGACGCATATCTTCGATTGAGATTTTTCTCTTCGACCTTGTGAGTGCCTTGAAGCCATCCGCGCAAGTAGCAATCATTTGAGTGGGCATCGAGGGTGTAACGCTGATCTGGTAGTATAGTTTCGCGAGTTTGATTCGCCTGTCCTTAGGAATAGGATATTTTAGCATACACCAGCTATGAAAGCGATGTAAGTAAGCCTGTATCCGAGACAGCAATTTCAAGTACGCACTATGTTAGCATGCTGTCCCACTGCTGGAAGCCAACGTCGTAATCCTTCGCCTCCACACTCTGCGTGATACGCATAAGGATGAAGTCAAGCAACTCAAGCATCTCAGAGTACGGCTCGATTGAATAAGGCAGGGATATCGCATAGTTCTTGAGCTTCTCCATGTAATAGTCACCCTGTGTGTTGTCGATATCTTCTGGTATTGGCATTCCGGCGGCATTGGTCGATCGGCGCCGTCCTCCGTTGATGTTGAGCCCAGACACGTCGGGAAGCATGTTGCCACCAGTAGTAGACGTGGTCGGAAGTATGAGGGAAAGGTTAGGAGCTGTAACGTGTTGTACTGGTGGTTAAAAGTTAAGATAGATGGAAATAGGTGGCGCACACGCCGCTCGAGGTGAGACGTCGGAGTCTAATACTTGCCATACCTCCATTTACCGATCAGTGACGCATCTTTGCTATCCGGACAATCGCTTCGCGGGCACCACCACAGTGACAAAACCTATCTAGCGCCTCCAAGCAAACATCTAATGTTGTAAATGTGGCACTCTGCACCATATACCCAACTAAATCACCATTTGCATTCCACAAACCTCCCTGATCGTATGCCTTCGACCCCTTCATAAAAGTGATCAAATCATCCCTGGGCTATGACTTGCCACAGCGCTGGCGGCGTTGGGCGCATGTATGATGTACATTTCAGTCCGGAAGTCAAGTACATACAAAAGAGAGACGGTCAACAATACATCATGGCGCTGTCACGCCCGTTGCTGCTGCCTGTGCCGCCTCATGGAGTTCCGCCACTGCTCGCTCGCGTACCATTCTCCAAATAACATTCCTCTGAGCGCGCGCATCGCCCAGGCTCTCCCTGATCTCCTCCAACCGCTCTACGTATTCGCGGCCATCATCTTGCAGCTCACGGAGTGTCGCCAGATTCTTTTCCAAGTTGACCATTTCCGTCTGCAGGAAATGCGCAATGTCATGCTCGTTTTCCGGTGTATCGAGGAAGATTTTGTGGGCTGTCGGAATGAGATCAGGAGCACGGGCCACTCTGCGGGCTTGGTCGTCAAGTTCCTCTGGTTCGTCGTCTTCGTCCTCTCGTTTAGGCACCATAGACGCGTCGTTGGACTGCGTGTCGGGATCTTCGCTCATCACTTGCCATAGCCTGCCCAGCGCTCGTTTCATTACAGCCTCCCCTTCAATGAGCCCATTGGTGGCGTGTTCGAGTTCGTCCAACAGACTCGAGCGGAATGTGTGGGTTATCGACTTGTCCATAACGAAGGACGTATAGCTCCCATGATAAGAGCTTGGTGCAGGGTAAGGCGAAACTAGCGGTGGTGAGGGCGTTCGTGCCAGGTGTGGGAGGGTTGGTGGTGACGGCGACCGCCGCTCTTGGGGCAGAAGCAGTCTGATTCGTTTCCGCGCGCGTTCTTCTGCCTGTGCACACAGCTTGAGAAGCAGTGCAGGGAATTTCCGGTAGGACTACATACCTCCCAATCCTCCATCTCTGGTCCCCAAGCAGTAATCTTGCCTTTGCGCACCCAACGAGCACCTTTGGTATTTTTGTGGCCCCAGTTCCCTTCAGGTAGACCAACGCGCAGCTCTTCCTCGTCGGAGTCGTGTCCAAGAGAGGGATAGTACCAGGCATTCCTGTCACTCAGAGGAAGAAGGTCCCCACTACAAGCAGCTGCCTATCAGCTACAGACCGTCAACTAAGAAAGAAGCACCGACTTTTGGAACTCGAGAGTGTGCCGCCTCTTATGGCCATTCAACTGAGGAGTAAGAAGATTGCTGGTCGACGCAACCTGTCGATTGGGGTTGTTCTGATTGAGGTAGTCGTAGGTCGCCATATGACGTGTTGGCTGAGCTCTGAATCTGGAGTGAGGAGGAATTGGTTTACTCATTATCGGTAAACGCCGGCAATCGAGTGATGGCATCATGGACTCAACAGTTCGACTGTTCGAGGCTAGCGGCCCCTCCCACCGCATGTTGATTGTCTGGATTCTATTTTGCGACACAAATGCCTCTTTCAAATTTACCCATATCTATCTGTCGACTACAGTACATCGCGATTGTGCATTGATCCACATTCTCAGGTCGCCGACTTTAACAGATTCATCTACCATCACGTATAATGATTCGCGTATGACTCTGGAGGCAGATCGCATGGCCAGGCCCCACCGGCTATGGCGCTCTCAAAGACACCCTCGCACGAGCGAAATAGGTCCATGGCGGCACGCGAAAATTCGAGCTTGACATTAAAAACAACTTGAGCTCGACTCTTCTGACAAAAAATGACCTACACATACCGAATCTTCTCCCTGGAACCCAAGTGCTCTCCCCATGAAGACTTCCACAAGCACTGCCAACTCCAACACGAAATCACTCTTCAGCCGTTTCCGCATCGGCCTAAACAACGCCAAGTCTCTGGTGTCTAGCGCGGAATGCCTGATGCCCAGGACCTGGACATGACATTCCTCTGGATTTAATATATCAGCTGCGGCAAGATGCAATATGTTGCGTACCGACAGAAAATTCCAAATTCGATGGCCCACGAGAATCTTGCCTTGAATCAACGTCGCTACTTGTCGCTGGATGTCAACGAATAGAGACGCTGTGGCGTAGCCAGTTTTTAGTGCGGCTATATCTCCGTGATCCCTCCTTCTTGCGCTCACCATTGGACAGAGTAGTGTATGTGATATTAGTCTCTGAAGACCGATAATCCGAGACTGGATACCTGCTTCGTGATTGAGTGTAAGTCTTCAAACATCATAAACCACAGTGAATATTAACGTTGGCCGAACGTAGGTGTCTAGTAGAATTTGTCCGCGATAGTCGATTAAGGAGACACGCCTGTCCTCTTCAGTGTTGGTGTATATGAGCTCCGGAAATAAAAGCGACGTACGCGACCATGGGCACCGGAACAGCCCTCCCATCCACTTCCATGGAGCCGCTATAAACGTTGACAACCCCGACACCCACATACCTAATGCCAGCCAGAGCCGCACAACCGTTCAGCGCAATCCCCTCATAGTATCTGACAGACGCGGAGGATCAGACTTACCGTTGAGGTGGAACGTATCGCTGCTGCTGCTGCCCCAGTGGCGGCGGTGGCGGAGTCTCTAGTTGTTGGACAGGTTGTGTCGAGGAGCTGGACGTTTGCATGACATGAACAAGTCAGAGCAAATCTTTCAGGTTCATGAGGCGAGCGTACCTGCTTTGCAGCCCCGGATTTATAATGTCATTGACAGTGAATCCGGCTGGGTATCGATCCATCAGGCACAACGATGTCGGGCTCTCCGGGTGTGTGTTTTTTTTTTGAACTGGCTGGCAGAAGTCAAGAGGGGGACAGAAAAAGGGGGCAGTAGAACCCCTATAGACCAAGGTTCTTTTAAGGCCAGAACTTTTGGCTAGAAAGTGGTTGTTGTAACCCTTGTACCACAACAATACTCAATACGAACCTGCCATATTGCAGGTACAACGGCAATCTGTTTAACCTGTGAAAGGTGGCACACCGCTGTCTTCGCGTCGTATATACAGTAAAGGTTTCGCCAGTGAAAGGGACAACAACAACGGAAGAATAATATAGCCTTCCTGGACGACGCAGAAAGGGTTCTTTTCCTTCATCAGACCCATGGAGATCTGCGAGTTCATTAGTGTCAATGGCGAATTGAGAGGCTGGCAATCGATGGCCTACCGAAGTCTGTTTTTGACAATGACAGCGCCACTCGTCGTTATCTCTTCTTAGCACTTCTTACTAGTCGGTGATCGCAAATTTGAACCCTGCACAGGGTTCCCGTTCGGGTACGATTGGACAAATCTTTCACTGCTCTTTTACTTTCCGTTAGCTTTGTACATTCTCTCCATTGACAGCCACTGGAAGGAAATGCAGACGGAAGCAATCATTGTAAGTTTCCGACGAGCACACACTCTCTCCGAAGCCGAAAAGACCGACAGTAGAGCGACAAAGCAGAAATGAAAAAACATTCAATAGTCGCCTCTACTTGTTCTACATTTTGGTTTCTTACAATATAGCACTATCTATAAATTCGGTCAGGAATGCCCATTGAATATGCTTCGGAAAGATGAACTGTTACCTCGTTTATATATTCTATTGTAAGTGCGTTAGACAATTATGCCGATAAGGGTGACGCTGCGCTGGAATCGGCGGCTTGCCCGACAGGTCGCTCAACCTGTAGCCTATCGCCCTCTTTCGCGGCGACACTGACCTGCTCGAAGCTACGCATACCATCAAGACCCCACCGTGCCATCATTGCCTTGTCCTGGATGACATAAATTAAATGAGTCCAAAAATGTGTAAATGCAAACAAAAGCCTCACTTCATCCCATGGCGAGCCTGCGGCAGTTCAGTCAATTAGCATTGAGTTGTGTTGCGATATGATGAAAGCGCACATGGTGTAGTCAACATTTGTTCGCCTGTAAACACCGCGTTGGCACCTGCCATGAAGCACATCGCTTGCTCAACTTCTGACAATGTTTGCCTGCCAGCAGCCAATCGGATAATGGTTTTGGGCATAGCAATGCGGGCAGTAGCAATAGTGCGGATAAGCGCATGTGCTGATACGGGCTGCGGATATATATATGAGCTAAATCAGGAACAGGAGAGTAGAAAGCTGTAAATTACATCGTTTTTCTCCAGAGGAGTCCCTGGAATGGGTACCAAAGCATTGACAGGGAATGATTCCGGGTGCTCAGGCATGCTGTAGGATGTAGGGCGTGCTATTAGTACTATACTGGACAGTGCGCCTCTTGCTCGGTGCTTACTTTGAAACTTCATAGATCAATCCAACTCTATCGATGTCAGATTCTCCAAGGCCAAGAATGCCCCCTGAGCAGACGCTAATGCCAGCATCGCGCACAGCAGAGATGGTATCAAGTCGCTCATCGAATGAGCGCGTTGTGATGACCTTATAAGAAACGTGAGCGATGATGGTCCTAGTATCTATCATTTTATCGACATACCTGAGGGTAAAACTCTCGAGAAGTGTCGAGATTGTGGTTATAAGCGGTCAATCCTCTGTTTTTGGCATCAATACGTTGAGTGACTGGGGCGAATAAAGGCCGCCTTACGCTTCTTTCAATTGGCGTGCTTGGTCTGGCGAAAGCATTCCCAGAGTTGTGCAGACCTCCATGCCCATTCCACGGACTTCCCGAACCATCGTAAGAATTCTCTCGAATCCCCTCTTGCGGCCTGCAAGATCGCGCCATGCGGCACCCATGCAGAACCGTGTGCTACCATTTTCTTTCGCTTTGCGAGCTGCTGCAAGGACTGGCTCAATATCGACAAGCTTCGATGCCTTGGTATCCGTGGTATATTTGGATGACTGGGAGCAATAAGAGCCTGAACATACAAGGTCAATAATGTTCGCGTCTTTGCCTGCCGGAATACTGACAATCTTCACTGCATCCTCCAGCTGTGGTGTGTCCATGAGCTTTAGTATCGTAAAGAATTCTGGAGTTAAGGCGGGCATAACGCACTCTTGATGTTCATCAGGGTACATAGCTGAACTTTGGTAGCATCGTTGTGCTCTCTGTGGACAGACGCAGCACGGAAGACAAGCTCAAGAAGAGGGGTATCATAGATCTTTTGAATTTCCTCCTTTTTCCAGTCCTGTCTCAAAGCCGATGTCGCTGGTCGAGATGAAGGAGTTGCATGGGTCGCGAGCGCCCTAGCGAGTGGAATGCGACGAGCGGGGAGAGATCGGAACATCGGGAAGATATGAAAGATGGGAGAGAAGAACAAGACGGTGCAATGGATCCCGGGCGAGGGGTGGTGGTAAGAGAAAGAAAGACGTCGATATCCCTTTCTTCAATCCCTTGGGGTCATTAAATTGAGCAGGGGACTTTGTCGCCAAGAATAGGCGCGTGGCCTCACGTGTAAGGCCCTAGTCTCCGCATCCGCCGCCGCATTCGTCGCCCGAATAGTACAATGCGGGCCTATCACCATCCTACAATTTGTACCTCTCATCGCTCAATCTCCCTCTTCGTGATATATAGTCGATAAACCACCCATGAACTGCTTTGCCAGGCATTTACCGAGACCAATCTTCTAATCCCACCAGATTGACGAGAGTGGCATCCAAACGCTCAGTCTTTTGCATCCACTCGTGATTCTCTCAAGCTACTCGGGATTCGTCTATTTATCTTCCCCAGCTGGCTCTCGAATTCAAATCTAGCCCGCGGAAACCTGCTGCTCTTCTTTAAACAGTCTTCTGGGCAACATCCCTCAGAGTTCAGCGTCTACTCAAGCTTGGGCATCTGGTGGGTAGTTGTGGCATCCTCATCGCTCTCAAAATCGAAAATTCAAACCCAAGAAAAAGAAATATATGTTGCAAAGTATGTTAATACAAGACGCCTTGTGGGGCAGAGCTATTAGCGGTCCCAGATCGGTCGTACAGATAAAGGTGAAGTAAGTACGCATTAGACATCGGATCAGTTGGAGGTATGATGTCGACAACCCAAAAAGTAGATTTCATGAACTGAAATAGGGGCGTATAGGTGGGCAATTAGCCTTCAAGAACATATCGAAGAAAAAAGAACTTACAAGAAAGCAATCATACCAGGCTCACTCGCTGCATCTGTTTTGTTACCTCTCTCACTCCTTCGTCGGAGTTGCGTTTCTTGATGAGTGACGAGACGCGAAATCCACGACCTGAATTGCTTGAAACAAGCGAGGGGGAGAACCGTCAATCACGAGTCTACGGGGGCGGTTTATGACGATGGAAACGCACCTCTCCGCCCAGTGTTGTCTCTTCTACCGCCTGGTGTTGTCTGACCGTCACCCTGCCTCTCTCCGCGCTCTGGAGACTGTGCGTCGCGGTTCTCTTGCTCCTCGGTGTCTTGCCTGAGTTTAGACTGTCTGTGTTTTTTCTTCCTCTCGGGGCTTGGGCTGGCGCGAACGGCGTTCCATTGACGAAGGGTATAGGCGGCCAACTCCTGCGAGTATTGCATCTTTTTCTCTTCAATGGATGCTGCCATGTTGTGTGATGAGGACGTGCTAAAGGGGGTAGTGATGGGGAGGGGAGGTTTATTTGACTGCAGTGAGTGGCTTTATTTCCTGTAAAACATAGTGCGGTCTACCTTATATACTGTTCTATGTAGGGCGAAGATAGATGTAGTGTCGGGCTCCACTGAATTCCGTCGTCACAGTGCGGACCTGTTATCCAATGACGTCTGCCGTAGGCGCGGAGTCTCACTTGCACGTGCGGAGACGCGTCTCCTCTCCACGTCACGCCACCGCCAATATTCCCCAGATCTTCACCACCAAACTCCCCGAATTCTTTCAGGAAAGGCAGTATATGTATATACTATCGCAAGGGCGATGCTGACACCAAGGTAGGTCGAATAACGAAAACAGTAATGACACTCAGCCAAGTTACAAACCCAGACCTATCTACAATCCCCACAGAAATTTATTAGGGTTCAAAGGAAGGTCGCCTCACTTTTGGATATGTACGTCAATTGAAATAATCCTCCATCGAAATGCCTACGACATCGCTTAATGGCTTGGCGTGAAACGAACAGCTCCTTAAAAAAGAAGTGTTTGGTTCCTACGCAGCGCCAATCGAGGAAATCAGTGCGGGTGATACTGGCGTGTTTCCTCGATCAATTACCGCCTATGCACCAGCCGTTGACATCAGTCCTACCAGGCCGGACATGCATACCATAACTGAACTCCACCGTGAGCGACTCAACTCTGTTGCTGGAATCTCTGCCGTTTGTCACCGTACTTCGCATCTTCGACAGTTCCTGCTAGGCTCAATTGGGCGCAATGATATCGTTCATGGAGTGTGGAGGTCCTGACGTCTGCGGTCTTTCTAGAACGTGAGGTGCATGCCTCTCCTCCAAAATGTAAATTGTGCCCCTAATATTTGCTTTTTTCCACCACGACTCTGAAGGGTTGCCCTATGACAGAATGTCACCTCAGCATGCTTCAGCTGAGCAATCTGTCGACTGGCACTAATGTATACTTGAAGAAAGCTTGTCATCTCGGTAGCTCGACTCCAAGATCTCAAATATGCAAATTTGTGATCCTTTCGTCCGCCCCGACGTCGTAATGATAATGGTTTTTATGCTCCATGATCTCATTGGTCCCCCAGCACCAACGAAAAGCAAAGCGTGCGGCGTGCGCTGAGAGCGGACGTTTTCTTTAACTATGCATTTACAAAGATTTTCGGTCACAAATTAAATTGGCATCAAGTTCTTTTGCAGAGTCTTGCGTCGAACGGATTTTGGGGAACCCCACTAGCAGTTAGCCGCGTCGAGGAAGACAGTGGGGCCTGCAATTTCTATAAATAGAAGGTATGGAGTAATTTGCCTTAGCGCCATCAATGATCAGGGTCAAATCTGGGGCGCCATCAATCCACGCGCGCTTATGGTTCAAACATGTGGGAAAAAGTCTTGTCTCTGTTGGTGGACGTACACTTTGAAGGAAAGCAGATAAGGGACGAAGCAACATGGAGTGGCCAGGGAAGAGATGATTGTCATGATTTCCAGATCATGTTGTGCTACAAGAGAACATGCGTATGTATAGTACATACGACCGTCACTGGGGCGGTCGCTGCGTCATCGTGCGACATGGAATGTCGAGAAGGCGTAAGAACGAACAAAACATGGAAAAGCAGGACCACGGGTAAAAGAGTACAACTCGGGAATGTGGGTATGAAGGTGGAAAGATAGATATTAGTGCCATCGTAAGGACGGTAGAGATAATAAAGCTATTAAATACAAGACCGATATAATATGCCCGTGAGTCGTCAGGATAAAGGATAAAAAGGGGTGAGGTGGAGGGTAGATGGTGTGGTGTGCTACACATATTCGTGGATGGATGGGGAAAGATGTTGCGGTGATAGTGCAGAGCAGATGAATTGTCGAGATAGAAAAAGAAAGAGTCACGAGGAACAAAGGATGCAAAGGGATAATGTAGATACAAGCAGATGAAATGCAAAAAAGAGAAATAATTGTCCAGGGTCAGGGTGTCGTTGCATGGGTATTTGCCGGAAAATGGGTTGAGAGAACAAAAGAGGAGGAAAATAAGCATGCGTGGGTCGGGTCGATTCGTAGCAATGGCGTTGATGTGATGAGGAGCTGTGCGACATAGCAAGGAAGAGATAGATATCTTTCGGTCGTATAATGTCAAAGCGTCGGGGGCGAGATCGTAGATGTCATCGTCGTTTTCATGCACTCAAGCGCGGACGGAGCGCCAGCTGGTCGAGTTGCTCATGGCAGCCGAAACTGTCAGGTTGCGCTGCTTGGGAGTGGCCTTGGGGCCTCCGCCGAGCATAACACCGCCGGTGAGGACGGTGGTCTTTCCGCCATCGTATGGGGTTACCTCGGTCTTGGTCGTATCGATGAAGACGCGAGCCTGGCGGGCACGCTCCCTACGAGACTGCTTCACCTCGCCGTTTGAGCTTGAGCCGCTCGTCGCAGATCCAGCGGACGTGCGGGAGGAGGTGGTGTCAGCAGAGACGAAGGAAAACGCGGAGGAGCTCGAGTTGGACGAGCGCGAGCTGCAGCGGGACTGCTCGGAGATGCTCGACATGGGCGAAGACGAGCGGTGCGAAGAGGGGAAGTGGGTGACAATAGGAGTGGTCCATGTGGGTGCGCTAATTTCGTCGGCGAGCATGATGAAGATTTTCTCCTCTTCGTCCTTATCCTCTTCAAGAACCTTCTGAGCGAAAGTCTTGCGGGGCATGGCTACACTCAAGGTAGACTGGCTGAAGGCCGGTGTTGTGGACTTGGGGGCGGCCACAAGCGCGGGCGCTTGTTCATCCACCCAAACGTTGACGATCTGGTCATGGCACCGGATGGCAACGCAGCCGGGATCGACAAAGAGATCGAACTCCTTGTTTCCGAGGCAAGCGATCCAGTCGAACCACTGAACATTGGCTGCAGAGCACGCAGACCAAATGGGGCGTGGAGGAAGACAGGAGGGGGAGAGAGTGATGCAGCGCCGGCCCGAACCCCGGACAGGCTCCTGAGGCGACCAAGAAGTGGCGTAGTGCGCAATGAGGTTGGCCTCCAACACAACCCGGAGCTTTACAAGGGTGTTGGTAGAGTAGGCGGTCTCGAGCTTGGCGGTGAGGAAGGAGATGGCATGAGCGACGGCGATGGAAAGGGAGAGATCTGCAGAAGAGGCCATTGCGTGATAGTTATGTGAAGCAAAGGAATATCGTCCGGCGATAAAAAGAGAGGAAAGTTTTGGCAACGAAGGACGAGTAGTGGCGGGGATATACGAATATGATGCAGCACAAGGGAGTGTGGTCTAGGAGGGAAAATAAAATTGAGCGGATGGGCGTTTATATTTGTCGCGGTGATCACGCACAAGCAATCGACTGTAATGCAATAAAATAGGGGCGTAAGCGGGAGTGCTGAGCGGGTCTGAGAGGAGAGCACGGACCTAGACTGACTGAGAATTAGGGGAAATGAAAAGGAAACCTGGTCCTGAGGATTACTCGTTCCATCGAGGAGCTTATAAGAGGCGGCGTAGTACAAGGACAATTAGCTATCCACGTGCAGACAAGACAATAACCGTCTCTCACACTCAAGTCCTTGTATTCCTGCCTCTGCCCCGCCTCCCGCCACCCCTTGTTTTATTGTCTCCTGCACGCTTCTTTTTCCCATCCAGATCCGTTCCCAATTCGACATCTTTGACCCAGCAATGCAGACCAGTCATACCGACATGAACACCGGTCCCGGAGTCGGGATCCGAATCAACTCAAACTCCGACTCCGATCCTCAAACCTTGTTTACAGTATCCACAGAACTTGCCGCCGTCTCGTAGCTCGCAGCGTCAAGCCAACCAAAAAAAGAGGTCCTTCCCTTGCAAAATCACTCAATATGGTGTGTAGCACTCGATCCCCGCTCCTTGGGGCGTCCTGCTAACCCTGCCCCAGACTCTCGCCATCGATCTCCTCCACCCTTCCGCTGAACACGAGGCCAAGCAGTACAAGCTCAAGCGCTTGGTACAGAGCCCCAACTCCTACTTCATGGACGTCAAGTGCCCTGGTGAGTGTCGATTTCTACGCCAGGGTTATGTTTCGACGGTGCCAGGGCTTCGTGCGATCGAAATACTCATGTTTTCCTCGTTTTTCTTCAGGTTGCTTCGCCATTACCACCGTCTTCTCGCACGCGCAGACTGTTGTTGTCTGCCCTTCGTGCACGAGTGTGTTGTGCCAACCCACTGGTGGTAAGGCAAGGTTGACCGAGGGTACGTTCATTTTCCTACCATTTCTCTTGTTTCATGGTCTCAATATCCTCCTTGTCCAGGATGCTCTTTCCGTAAGAAGAACTAAGCCAGGCAGACCACCATCTTGTCCTAGTTACTCTATACATCTCTTGCACTCTCAACCGGACCCAACTACAGCCGCGAGGCGCAGCCCCACACACATCCACCCAGCTGTTAGCGTCATCTCTCTATTGCTTTCTATCAAGTTCTTGATATTCGATATCCTCTGACACGGATTGTATTTCTCGGGACGAATGATACTTGTGTATCATTCCTGTAATAACCAAAAGCTCAAGATATTAGGTTATCAAAGCTTCCATGTCGTTGTGAACTTGAATTTACGCTATGTGTCATCAAATTTCCTGCTCGGGGCCGTAAGCCTCAGTGTGAGTCGTGTGACGAGCCAGTGGATCTGCCCGCACAGACCAGCTCCATGGAGCTCCTGTGCCCCAAATGCCGAATGGTTGATCTTTCGGAGTTCATTCGAGTCTCTGCAAATGCCACTCCCATCTCTGTCGCATCGATGGTAAATCGGAAACGCACTCGCATGCCGTTAGTATGGTGCAATTCTGACAGACCTCGATTGGGACAACAACCGATTATGGGAAAGTGGAATCATCGAGGCGCAACAGAAAAGCAGCGAGGAAGCATGCTTCCCATATCCGACGATTGCCACTTTCTGAACAACAATAAAGAAAAGATGATCTGCTTCTGTACTTTGTATTTTCAGGTCCAGGTCCCAGGAAGCTGAAGTTCCTAAGAATAGCCGGCTTTCGAGCGCTCCCTAGCGCGCGCTGGTGGCTCGACGTTGATGGCTATTTCTCTTCCAACGTACAAGCATCATTAGCTTCTCGGACACCGCCTGAAAGCCATACATTCGTTCCCTAGTCTCTCACATACCGCCGCGTAACATTCACTTCTTGTATTATTGACTGCGTTGATGTTTTTATTAAAGATGTCATGTCTCGATCTCCTCGAGAATACAATCGCCCTGCATCCGCGCGGATATTGGACGCTTTTTGTGGCCTTGTCTACGCTTTCTCGGTCAAGACAATTACTTGGAACGGATAATTCAAGAATACTTTGAATGCGTTGTTGTGCGCGCGACGTGTCACTTATGCTTATACCCAAGCCCAAGTCACAACGTCAATGCGACTGCTGTTGCTTCACAGCGTCAATCATGCATGCTAATAGAGGGATACCCCGCTCTTTGATCATGACCGTCGCTATGGCCTCAGTCCCATTTGTCTTTCTCTTTGTGTGTTTTCTATACTTAGCCTGCGCGTCTAACGCGTCGTGATGTGCCAACGACGCGACGCTCTGTACGGCTACTGCTTACCAGCTCTGCTATCTGGATGAAGGGTACCATGCTGGATGTCCTTGTCTTGTTCAAGACTCTTCAATGTTCCTTGTTTTCCTCATTCACCGTACTTTTGACCGGACGCAGA
This sequence comes from Psilocybe cf. subviscida, assembly GCA_013368295.1. Taxonomy (NCBI): domain Eukaryota; kingdom Fungi; phylum Basidiomycota; class Agaricomycetes; order Agaricales; family Agrocybaceae; genus Psilocybe; species Psilocybe cf. subviscida. Next base: position 3,515,093 of record JAACJJ010000056.1, on the reverse strand, counting down.
GGAAGGCGTTGTCCACATGTTGTTTAATGTCGTCCCCGGACAATTTCTGTGCCTCAAAGGAGTCTGGAGTAGTAGGCCGATGTGTACACGTAAAAGTACAGCTCTTCATCTGGATGCTATTTCTGCGATCTTCCAACGATTTTCCGACGGAAACTCTTCAGACAACGTCTTGCGATGGGGGGTCCAAGCCCAGAAGCCGCATACGGTTCAAGTACACGAGGTGACATCTATTTCTCTATTCTGCATTAACTTCCTGCCACGCAATTAACGGAGTGAACCAACTATACCCAACCATACCTGTATGCGGGTTTCGACATCTTCTATCATTAATAATTTCCATAGTTTCGTCATCGCCATCGCATTACACGGTCTTATTGTTTTCTTCAATTGTCTGCCCGTGCAGAAGAGTAGAGGAAGCAATCTTCGTGGAGTGCCAGGAAGTGACAGTTATTGACAGCTCTCGTCTGGGGTTGGCGTGGTAGCCGAAGTGCATTGCAGCGTCGTAATCGCAGCACATATCAGCATCTAGGCGCTCACTCCAGGGCACATGAGTGGCTTCGTGGTCATTTATAGCGGCTTGGCATTGCTACGGTCTTTTTCTTCGAAGTACCATGATTTAAACCATCGCGAGTGCAACGCCGAGGTTTCAAGGCAGCAACGACGATGGTACAAAGCGGAAAGCGTTCCCTATTCTAGCGTGCTCTTGTTGTGCAGGATATCTTCACATCTAGGCGGCAATGACGCCGATAGCCATGTACAGCTGCTGCGCAGTGATCCAATATGACAGCACACTCGGAGATACTGGAAGAATTTTGGAAGATGTATGCACGCCGCACGGCATGCAGATCCTTGCTCAAGCCGCCCTGCAAATGTAGCACCTCTTGAAAGCTTAGCGTCGAGGTGGCCGGGGTCCACTCTTGCCATCAGACACGAGGCTACCAATCGCCAGAACGGAAGTCACTTTTGGTGTTTCCGATGTGTCGCTTACCATCATCTTTGCCCTTTAGTATGGAAGGGCCCGGCCAGCGTGAGTGTAGAATTTTATGATGAACGTGCAGCGGTAGAAGCCCTTTGTTTTGAGTCAACAGTATGCAAAACCTAGAGTCATAGATGTCACTGTGCATTGTGAATACATTTTGCGATCCCACTAGGTTGCATTCCTTCAGAGTTCAATCGCCACAAACCTACTCCGACGACGTATTTGGGCCGCGTTTATTGTATTGCATGCTCATTGGGGGTGGCTGCACCAGCTGCAGCAATGAAGCGAGATGAAGTTCACGCGAACCACACCCCACAGAAAATGCAGGTGGATGACGCTGTTGGATCCGGCGCCCTCGATATTACCAATGGTGGCACGGTGCAGTCAGAGCTCATCATGCTCCGCCCTTCCATCCTTCACTGTTTTGAATAGGAATGCCTTGAAATTGGAGTGCCCCATGCTTCAGACGAAAAGCCTATGGACGAAATTCAAACGATCAATTTACATTATGAACACAAAGCACAATGAAGATGGAAGCAACTCTAGATATAATTAGTTGGTGCATGGAGTATTAAGAGATTGCACGAGCATGTCCTTGTTTCCCTTTCGCCGTGAAAGGTCCTAGTCAGGGTAATAGTGGTGCAGGAAAGCTACAGCTTGGACTCCGCAGGTTTGGCCTCGGAGGGGTCTCTGATATTGGCACGCACTACGCCTTCTTGCGTAGTGACGGCGATGAGAACACCATCTCGCGTGAACATCTTCAGAGCTCTATGAGATTTCTGTGTCGTATTGAATGCGAGTATGATACTCACCCGTCCATGCACAATGCCACGCCCTGAACCAGCGCGAGGACAATCGATCTATGGTGGATGGTGAGTCAGCACATCATGTTGCTCGGAATGCCACTAAAGACGGACGTCGTATAGAATCCAGTCGCCAGCATTGAAGTCGTTGCTGGTAGGTGATGCTGTTAGTGCATGAACATGGAAATAGAATTGTATGATCTTACTTGTAGAACCAGATTGCATGATCAAGACTGGACTATAAGGAGAGATCAGTAAAGTCATCATTCAAGTTGAATCTCATGCCGGAAACGCACATTCATACTCAGTGAATCGGGTCCCTTTCCACCTCTCTTCAAGCCCATGATGCGCCCTGCCGAGGAAACGCTGCAATAGATGATCATTTAGTCCCCAATATGAGACACTTGATATTCAGTAAGGGCGTACAAGTGTAAATCTGAGATGTAACCCAGGATACACTAAAAGGAGAGCATAAGTCGAAGATCCTCAACATTTAAAGTATAACTTGCCTTTTGAAATGGCGCTTCATATCTCGGAATATCCCTCGCTTTCATCCAGTACATATATCTCACTGTACCATCCGCGGTGACGTGATGCGCTTTCGCCAGCTTAATAGCAACTGGGCTGCGTGTTCGTTCCTGTATAGATTTGGAGGTTATAAATGCCTAGCTGTACAAAGCTTTATGTCACATACGTTCAGCCTCTCCTGGAAGAACTTCACAATCGTCGGACTTGAGTTAGGGTCCTGAATAACGCGGGCATAGTTGACCTCTTCGTCGACACATTCTTCCGGGGTGGGTACTTGTGGTATTGTCCATTGGTGGTTGGGTTGCCAGGGCTCCGGCTTCTGGAAGGAACAAAGCATTATGAAGATAATTTGGCCATTCTGGACGGCCTTGACAGAGCGCGTCACGTAGGATTTGCCTTCGCGTAGTCGCTCAACGCTGTAGATAATGGGTGTCGAGGGGGAGGCGCTCGTAAGGAAGTAACACTTTAGCGCCGACGGACCCGGGTTTAGTGTTCATGCCGCAGAGCATAGTATTTGGAACATTCACATACGTGTAGAGACTGTTGAGGATAGGCTCAATCATATATCGACACCAGGAGTAATAAAACACTAACATGCAATGCAAACGCGGAATCTACGCAATTCGTCGCGGAAACAAGCGCCTGACTGATGACCTGCCTGTAATGGGCCAATGGAGCACCTAGGATGAGACTCAAACTTGCAAAGGATGAGCACAGACTTGCCCTCCAAATACTCCTCGGGCAAGAAGCGGCAACCACAACGACTTTGACCGGAAGAGGTTCACTTCGATTTGTTCTACCTCAAGAGAGGTTGATATTTGCTCGTGCTCGGCATGGTTCAGTCCGACTTTCGACATGATAAAGCAGCGTTTTTGGGGCTCTGTAGAGTCGAAGGGGAATAGAAAGAAGAATACGAGCGAGTCGGTGCGACTGTAGCGGTGCGACTTGAGTATAAATTTACGAGTTCAAGTGATCCCACTCATATACAGTCGACGCTACTGGCAACTGACAACCGATCTGCAGGCGCATCATCTATGGATGTCGGACCGGCAAAATACAGTCGCCGGTGATGAATTGGCATAAACAGGGGCTTTCCTCCCTTAGTCTGCAACCTTTAGTCAGTTCATTGCACATACTACAACTACTCAAATCTGCAGCTACAGAGTACATGATTATAGATATTAAGCCATAGAATTACCAAGTTGCTACTGAACTCTATGTTGCCACATGGTGCAGGCGATTCGCATATGATATTGTATCGAGGTCTTTGCGCCAGGAGAAACTCCCAAATGCGACATGGTATTTGCGTTGAAAAACCCTATTGCCAGTCCATTATGAGTGCATCACACATGAATTAACAACAGTCAGACGTGCTGGAGGGGACGCTTATCAAAACTCCTCAACTTCAATTGTAAAGCCACATTCATGGCAAACTTGTTGCCCCATCCCATTTGCACCTGTCTCCACTTGGCTGAAAACATGTTTATGTTCAGCATCCCTACGCCGTTGCCACACGCTTTCCTTTGTGCGTTTGCGAAGGTCCTTTAGGCTCTGCTCAAACTTCTTGTTCTTCTTCTTTTTCTTCTCTGTCGTCCGTCTCTCGAATTCTGCATCCAAGGCTTCCGGAGATCCCCATTTCTTCCAGGCAAAGTCTTCCACTTGATATCGGAGGTAGAGCATCATGTTCGCATAGGTCGATGCATGTGGGTTGGCTTTCAGAAGATGGGGCATTTCTTCTTCGTCCCGGAGTTCGGCTGAGAGCATTCCGGTCAGTGCGAGTCCGCATCAAGTCTTCGCAGCATTTCAAACTTACGATCTGTCAAGAGGTAATCCTACGGACAAATCAGCGACATGAACGGACAGTGTCTAGTAACTGACATACATCTTTGCACTCAGTTTTTGTTAGTAAGCTGTATTTCTCGGGGCGGTCATTCTGACAGCCTTTACACACTAGGCATTTGAACACTTTCATGTACACTGGTTCAATATCCATGGAATCACACTCTCGACACTTAGGGTTGAGTGCAGGATCGAGAAACATGGCTAACACGAATAGGGTTAGGACGCTTGGACAACTTCAAAATCAGGGGGTGCGCACGCATATCCAAATTATGGACGTTTCTCTGCTTCTCTCGCTCAAGCTCTTTTCTCCTCAACTCCTCGTCCTCCTTCTTGCCGTCGTCCATTAGGAAACCACCCTTCGTGTTGACCATCTTCGACAAATCATATTCAAAGTATGTGCCCAGTCGGGAATCGCGTTTCAAAGCTTGCGAGCCAGACGCGGCACTACTTTGTGCTCCATTAAGCGGGCGCTTGTTGTTGGCGTTGACGAGAGCTGAAGATGACGCTTGTTGTTCCTTCTCCCTCTGCTTGGCCTTGGCTATCAGAAAAGGGGGAGGTGAGACATATTTGCATTCATCGCAACGAGTGCTCGCACCTTTTAAGCGATTGATTTCTATCTGCTTGATATGCTCTGGTGTGGCTTGGAGCACATTCACATTGACACTCGAGGGCGGAGGTGTTGAGGGTCTTGCCGCTGTATTTGACATAGTGGTATACGAGAGTTGGTACTTGGAGTGTCAGTGCACAATAATCAGGATAGTGTTTGGTCCTAGGAGGTGTTGAGGAGGTGGAGGAGAGTAATAGAGTTGGGTTGAAGAGTTAATTAGCGTGACTCCATTCGCGTAGCCGTCCCGTGATCACTAATGAGATTTCTCATCGACGCGCCTCGGGACTATCACCCAGAACCATTTCCTCCTCATCATTTGCCTCTTACATTTTCCAAACAAGAGGTAAATGAAAGCCAACAAAATATTTTGGCAGGGCCTTGTAATGCTTTTCTACATCCAATGAAGGCAATTTGTGCCATGTGCACTTCAAGCCCATGTGAATTCACAAACAGTGGAAGAGCAAGCTGTCTAGCTTGAACATACATATTAAGACCTACAATGGATACAGCAATTTACAAAGCGACCAAGACAAATGAAAGTAGAACTAAGAGGCTGGTGTGGCTGGTGTCGAATCAACCGCCATCTTCTCTTCCGCGCTGTTCGCTGCAGGCGCATCTGATTTTGGAGGATCCTCTGCGGAACTCTTCTTTGCAGCGTCCGTGTCCATGGCTTCAGGAGTGGACCTTGCATTTGTGGGGTCCACAGTCTCCGAAGGAGCTGCGCTGGGAGATACAGGTCCACTGTCCGTTGACATTTCTGGGCTGTCAATATCCATTGTATCAGGGTTGTTGGATTTCAAGATGCGGACAGCCGTGGTATGACCACTTGGCCCAGCACCATGAGTGGCCATTGATGTGGTGTTCAAGATACCGCCGCCCAAGCCAAACTTGTGGGTGCCATTGGGCTCATCATCTTGATCACGGTAGTGGCCATGATCTCTACGTCCTCCTTCGCCCTCGTCGTCGGAGTCGGACAGCTCTCCATCCGCCTGCCGCCTTGAATCAAGTAGGCGCATGGGTCTGCGCTCATTAGGGTTTTCGAAGTCTTCGTTCATTCCTGGGTCATCGAGCTCCTCGTCGATAGGCAGTGAAGGTATATCTGAAACTAATTTAGCAAGGTTGTCACAGCTAGCGTTATTGGAACTTGTATACCTGACATCTGAACACTGGGTGGACCACCAGCGTGCCTCAGGTTTTCCAAAACAATGCGCTTGACTCGATCCAAGTAGGCACGACTGTTGAGGTCCTCCGTGTTCGAAGATTTGACGTCCAGCTCATAATCAGGTCCGAAGTACTCGTAATATTCGTTAACAGGTATTTCTGCGCATATCCTGGGTTAGTATATGCATTTTTATAGAGGACGTTCTAAACTCTTACCGGGTCCCAGTTCCACACCAGCAGCCAATCCCGTCTCGTATGCCCATGCACGACTAACGTTACGCATTGTGTAACCTCCACCACCTAGAAGCAGCAGTGGTTTGTTGAACGACTTGACAAATTTCACACAATTGGCGTGTCCTCGCATCGACAAATTCAAACAGCCCAGCTTGTCGCCAGACAGAGAGTCGGTACCGCATTGAAGCACAATAGCAGACGGATCGTAAGACTCCATGACCTGTTGGATAACCTAGCGAGCAGGTTAGATATGGCGAGAACTGGTAAAGGGTACTACGTACTGGTTCAAAGACCGACTTGTAATTCTCGTCCGATATACCATCTCTGAGCGGGAAGTTGAGGGCATAGTATTTGCCCTTCATGACGCCGACATCCTACATGTTTGGATATCGTAAATAGCGGTAGCGTAATCACGAGCTTTCTCGGACGCACTCGAAGTTCACCAGTCCCAGGGAAGTATTCGCCGTACTTGTGGAAGCTGACGGTCATAACTCTATCCGTGGTATAGAAAGCCTCCTCGACTCCATCACCGTGATGGACATCGATATCAATGTACAGTACTCGATTGTGGTATCTATAATTATAGCCATATCTTGTTAGTTATCGATTTGGAGGTACTGAAGCTGTACTCGCCGTAATAGTTCCAAAATCCCAAGGACGATATCTGGGGAAGAGCATGTTATAAAATACCAGCCTGAGCCTGGAGAACAAACCTACCGTTGACATAGCAAAAGCCACTGGCCTCGCTCTTCTTGGCGTGATGAAGGCCTCCTGCCCAGTTGACTGCAATATCGCATTTGTCACGACTAAGCCTTGCAGCACCCTCTATCAAGAGAAGAGAGTTAGATAGCATTCAGTGCAAGCTTACACGATGAAGCCGTACCCATAGAACCACCAGCGGATATAGAGCAATATTCGAACAGACCGTCGAAGACGGGACAATCGTCTCCAACATTATCTGCACGTCCGTCATCCGTGAGTGGATCAGGGAGAGGCATATAAGAGAGAGACACCTACACTTGTGCTGCTCTTTGACGTGCGAGTTCATGTTGCTTGGGGTGATACGGCTCAGAAATTCGACGTATTCGTCAGAGTGAAATTGGGTCATTTCACGCTTAGTGGCGGGTTTGGCACGCTGTAGACGTTTCAAAAATGTCAGTGTATGTTGAGAAGCTCATCCGCCTAGCTGGACGTACGAATATCTCCATCTTCTTGTAGAGACCGTAGTTCATGACAAGTGAATGACACATCCTTATACGGGTTGGCTTCATCCTGTTGTCCAGAGAAATAAATAAATAGCGCCACATAGAGCAGGCATAAACCGCGTACGGATGACCAGGACCATAGTGGAAGCCACCAATATCCGAGTCGAAAAAGTAACACTGACGCGCAGGTAGCCATCAGTCAATTTGTATGCACGAACATGGAGGAAGGAGCGTGAAAAGGCTCCGCACATACGACGCGTTTCTTCTGGCTTTCGCCTTCCAGGGGGATCATCTTGTCTGACATGTTGAAGGCCGAACAAAGGGACTATCGCATTACTTTCGGAGGGAGAACAGTGAGCAAAGCTGGCGATTGTCAACAAGCCACGAATGGTATAAATGTGGCACAAGCAAGATCAAAGTGTGGGCACGCGGTTCACCTGTTTGGCTGCGTCGCCCATCTCAAGCAGGGTTACATCAAAATACCCATTATCATTATCGAAGTCAAATTAGAAGAGTGTAGCAATAGTATAGTACAGATATTGATCCTGAAGAACTCTAGAGGTACTGATCTACTGCTGGCGGAGAGCGTATGGTACCAATCTGAGAGCCCAAAAGCGAGAAAGAGAGGTGGGAGACAGAAACTCAGAGTTTGCCTTTTCCAAGCGGTGCGCCGCGGTCTGCCCAACTCATCAGCGAGGTATCTTGAGTTTATGAGTGTTTCGAATCACCCTGATAGACAAGGGTTGAAGGCGCGAACCCGAAGTCTTTGTTCAACTCGATTCCCTGAGGAAAAGTAAGTCTCAGCTAAGATATAACATCGGCTGCACGCACAAGTTCTCCAGCAATGACGCGGACCTGAGCAATAGCATCAGTAATGAGTCCAAGATCCCAAGTTTGAGGAGGGCGCACCATAGACCAATGATGTACGCAGTGCAGACTCGCAAACCAAAGCTAGAAATGGGAGTCAGAGGAGGGATCGCCAAGCTTTGACAGACTCTCTCACTTCTCGGCCAAAGGTTGACTTGAAAGTATGCATGTACGGCGTTATGGCCTGCAATGAAACTTCCTCGTCGAAGGCAACAGAAGGAACGACGTCTTCCAGCTGCTGGATAGTCTCCGTTAGGCTTTGGCGAGCCGCCTGAACGCTGGTTTCCATTGGCGTATTTCGTAGCCTTGTGTCGTAACAGAGAATATGAGGTGGAGGGGTACGGGCACACTCCGCTAACAGCACAAAGTGATCTCTTGCATGGCGAAGATGCTTGCCTACAAGAGACAGTAAGCACGGAGATCACAATATGAGGGCATTATACAACACCGATTGTAGATCCTGGGAGATGTTTGGAATGGACAATCAACTGCTCGTCAGACGTTATGTGGTTATCGAGCAGGGCAATTGCCTGGTTTAGAACGGTTTTGGCGACTGCGAGCTGTTGGTGCACAATTTCAGGACCTGACCCGCACTCGTCAGGTCCATGCTCAGCGTTCAACGGTGGAGGCATTTGAGAGGGTGTCGAAGGTGTCTCAAGTATCGGATTAGCCATTGAAGAATTTAGGGGGCTAAGAGACCAATGATGATCGGAAAGGAGCCGCGTCGAGATATATATACGTCAGTGAGCTTGCACAAATGTTCCACGGTCAAAAAATCGGAGCTCAAGGTCTACAAGCCTCGTTGGCTCCTTGCGGTCTACTCGGGTCGCAGTGATATGATGAGATGATGGTCATTGATCTTTAAAAACACTAAGATGACAGGGTAGGGGTACATGTGGCTGCAGGGAGGATGTTTGGTGGATGTTCCTCTGCCTAATTTCGGGCGACCCAAGGGATAGATAAGCCGTCCGAACTCAAGGCGAGGATTGAGATACCATCTGGCAGAGTTCGTCCCGAGATGTCCGAAGACAGCTGGGTGAGAGACAGAAGGATTATCGAGAGTCGTCAAACGTCGTCGTCACTCTGGCTGAAGAACAAAAAAAGCTGGCAACAGCGCTTTATGAGGAGACAGGCCGTTGCTGACTCAGCTCCTGCCGTTTTTGGCGGGCTTACCCGGATAGCCGGATGGTGCTCCTCCGGAGCCAGGTCAACGACCACTTCTTCTTTGTCTACTTATACCTCAGATTCTCGGCCTTTGTATCCAAATGTTCACGTCAATAAGGAAGGCGGGCTCTTTGGCGCGTGTACGTGCAATTTTTGTCACTATAGGGTGCTCTTCTGACTTTTTTTTTTCAGGCGGTATCTGCGGGTCAGAAACGCTTCCTGTCAATACATGAATACCAGTCTATGAAACTGCTCAACGACGTGTGTACTTGCCAAAACCTGCAGCCATACGCTTCTGATCTTTCTCTGGACAGTATGGAATCGCTACACCGAAGAGCATTGCTGCCAAAACCCCTCAGGAGGCCTATGACGTCGCGAAGAACTTTGGTAGGATCTGCGTCTGCTGCCCTGTATCCCTCCTAACGTCTTTGTCAAGGTCAAGATAAGCTAGTGATCAAGGCGCAGGTTCTTGCTGGAGGAAGAGGAAAGGGCAAGTTTGACAATGGCTTCCAGGGAGGAGTGCATATGGTTGAAAGGTGCACTTTTTTCCTTCATGTCCAAGAATTTTGCACTGACTGCCTCAACACTTCGCAGCCCCCAGCAGGCCAAGGAGCTCGCCGAGAAGATGATCGGCTCTAGCCTCATCACCAAGCAGACTGGTGCTGCAGGACGCGTCTGCAATGCTGTGAGTGTCGCCTTTGCTTACTTCGGGTAGTTCAATTCCGAATCCGAGCGGCGCGTAGGTCATGTTGGCAGAGCGCAGACAGCCTGAACACGAGTATTACGTCGCCGTTCTCAACGATCGTACCTCGCAAGGTGTTGTCCTCGTTGCGTCGGCACAGGGAGGCATGAACATCGAGGAGGTTGCCGCCAAAGACCCCAGCGCCATCATCACTACGCCCATCAATTTCGAGAATGGCCTGTCGAAGGAGGAGGCTCTCGCCGTCGCTAAGAAGCTGGGTTTCAAGACTGAGGAAACACAGAACGCTGCCGCTGAGACTTTCATCAACCTGTACCGTATCTTCAAAGATAAGGATGCCACCCAGATTGAGATCAACCCTATGGCTTTGACCACGGACGGTGCTGTCCTCTGGTGCGTGTCTTTTGCAAATAAAGATGTTAGGATTGCTCAAATTATGTTTTTAGCATGGACGCTAAGTTCGGATTCGACGACAACGCCGAGTTCCGTCAGAAGGAAGTCTTCGACCTCCGCGACATTTCGCAAGAGGAGCCCTCCGAGGTTGAGGCCCAAAAAGCCAACCTCAACTTCATCAAGCTTGACGGAAGCATTGGATGCCTTGTCAATGGTGCCGGTCTTGCCATGGCCACTATGGACGTCCTGTCCCTCCACGGCGGCAACCCCGCCAACTTCCTGGATGTCGGAGGGTGCGCTCCTGTTACAATGTGTTACGTCGTTGCTTTGGGCTCACTTATGTCTGTAGAGGAGCCACTCCTGAGACTGTCAAGAAGGCTTTCGAAATCATCGTGTCCGACCCCAAGGTCAAGAGCATCTTCATCAACATTTTCGGAGGTACGCGTCTCTGTCTGTTACCACAATAACAAAGCAATTTCTCATCTTCCCTATAGGTATCATGAGATGCGACTACATTGCCGAGGGTGTCATCAAGGCTGCTAAGGAGCTGAAACTGACCATCCCTCTGGTTGTCAGGCTTAAGGGCACCAAGGAGGCTGAGGCCAAGCAGTACGTGAATTCTTTTTTGAAGAATATTCGTATACTCAATATATCTGCACTTCCAGGATGATCAAGGATTCTGGGCTCACCATCATTCCCTTCGACAGCCTCGATGATGCAGCTGAAGAGGCGGTTAAGCTCGCAGTTTAAGTCTCTGGACTCTTCCTTTACTATCACTTACCGTACATACACCCGGCTGAAACGCCTAAGTATATTTATAATTTCTTAGAGGAATCTGAAGGCATGACGTATCGACATGAGTGATATAACATATGCGACAGCAACATATACCATAAGACAACAAAGGACAAAAAACTAAGTGAGCCGTACAAGTAATCGTAGGGGGTAATGAGTCAGTGTTTCACCAGGATGGCCTGGCGAATGGGGGTGTAGATCCTGGATTGAAGCCGTTGGGTTGAGGATGCAAAGTGTGTTGAGGCGATTGTTGTGGGAGAGATGCCGGTGGTGGCATTTGCCCGTTCTGCGGTTGTCCACGACCAGCTCCGGGCATTGGCATGTAGCCATGATTTTGAGGAACTGGTACGGCATGAATCACGACAGGGCTTCCGCCATACATGGGTTGCACGGATTGCGGATGTGCATGCGACATGTTGGGGCTCATAACGGGCATGCCGCGTCCTCGGCCGCCATTCTGACCTTGAGGTGTTCCAGGCATCATGTTTGGAAGCGGTTGCGGCATATGTGGATATCCAGGAGAAGGATATGCCATAATCTGGGCAGGGTATGGGGAAGGGACTGGCCTCATGCCCTGTGGAGTGCCAGGCATGGTCATCCACATCGGCTGACTATAAAGTGGGGTGTGCCCAGCATTGACTTGCATCCGTCGTTGAACGGGACTGGAATTCATTGGATGTCCATACACAATAGACCCTGGAAGATGGCCCATCATCGGGGAGGGATATGCCACATATGGCTGGCGCATGTTAGCAGGGGAAGCAGGAGGGTACTGATAGGGAGGCGATGCCGCTGTTGTTACCGTGGCAGGACGCGCGACAGGAGCTTGGGTTGAAGGCGGGGAGAAATTCGGACGATTTGACGGTTGGTTAGTTGATGTAGAAGACGTGGGTACCTGCTGGAAAGCCCGTGAGACCTCAAAAGGCAATATGCGGGAAGGGACATTTGGCAAGTTTGGAGGCGGTGTTGAGCCATCCTCAGACTTGACGTCTTGGATGGTAAAGGGCAACCCGGTCAGATCGTCCGCAATACCCTTGAGAGAATTGACAGGATGCAATCCAGCTTGATTAGAAGGTTGCGACCAGACGGCTTTGAGATGTTCAGGATCAGGCGCGCGAGCAGGTGAATCCTTGAGAGAAAGATTGATGGATGACCTCGCCCAAGATGCAGAATGATGAGAGGGCGGAGTTATCAGAATCGAGTCCGTCTGCTTGTAAGGTATTAATTAGAACGATTCAAACGCTAAACCAATGAGGGATACTTACCATGTCATCAGAGCTCTTACTTTCTGATTTGATTGAGGCAAAAATCGGCACATCGTCATCAAGTTGCACAGACGCCGCGTTGCTGAGCGCTTTTGACACTGAGCCCTCCGACGTGGTACTCTTCGCTTCGTCAAGTTGGCTGCCAACAATGAAGTTGACAAGAGGTCGAGGGTCTGCCTGAACCACGTCAATTCGAGAGTCACGAACAAAAGCTACTGCAGATCCTTGTGGCATCTTCGGCTGCGACCTGGCCACAGTTCTAATCGCAGGGCTGATATCCGATGCCTTTGGCGTTGAACTATCGCTCGACTTAGGTATTGATGCTACCGTGACAAGTGGAGGGGTGGTTTCAGGTGGAGGAGAACGACTGACAGTATCCAGGGTCTGCGCTTCCTCCGCTGCTTCAACTTTCAAAGTAGATGCTTTACGCCAGGTGCTCGCGCCGTCTGCGATAGTTGGACGCAGAAACGATTTCGCTACAGCACCGTTTACACCCACACGTGGTCCTCTGTTCCTGGGGAGCCAGACGCGGTATTTCCATTTCCCTTTGAAGCCTGGTGGTGGCTGTTTACGGAAGAGCACGTCGTTCAGGGACCAGTCTCGTCGCATATCGTATACAGGGGGGTCAAAGGTCATAACATCTTGAAGGCGTGCTGGGAATGGTGGCCTCGAAAACGCGAGAAGTTGCTTCCTTGGAATAGGACCCGCAACGTTGGAGATGGTAGGGAACTTGACAAACAGTTGCTCAGGGCGCGGTGATGAAGGAGGCTGCGACATTGTAACCAAGAATACTTCACGGGGCTCGTCGCGGTCGTGATCATGTTCAATAGTCCTACTGAGGTCGTTAGGATGACGCGGCCTGAGCGCGGGGGGTACCCAGCGATTGTTTGCTGCTGGTATTCGTGAAGTGCCCTGCTGATGAACAGTATATCCGATGTGCATGGCTGGAGCCTCAGGTCCAGCATTCGGGTCCGCACCATCTTGGGAAGGATCATGCGCATGCAAGAGAGCACCCTTGATGCGCGACATAGTGTCGTTCAGTGCGGACATGGCAGCTTCTTTGAAGGGTGGCCCTCTTGGAGTCCTCTGCGCATTTGTCGGAGATACGTGCACAACGTGTTGTCCTGGAGACTGATCAATATGCGAAAGCGGTTCTTTTGTCAAGACCATTGAACTATCAATGCTCAAGGCAGGTTGTAATTGTTGAGGCTGATCCCTGACTGTAGGTAAAGATTCTGGAGCCTTCTTGGATTCTGGAATTTGAACTGTTGGTGGTTCAATCACCTCCTGTGATACTCTCCTCCTCCAAGCTCCAAAGTCGGCCTTCTTTGATGCTGGGACTTCATCAGGCAGAGTTATTGGCGCGTCGAAGAAATCAGCGGCCACTGGTCGTGATTGTTTACTGGATAGAGTAGGCACGACAGCCGCTTCAGTTGGCTGAACCTGTGTGGGCTCAGCGACCTCCGAAACGCCTGCAAATGTGCCCAAGTCGGAGAAATCAACGACTTCGAGATCATCCTGAGAGTTGGCAATTGTTTCAACTTGCTCAGCAGCTGACGGCCCTGCAGCAACAAAGTTTGTAGTTGTTGTAGAAGAGCGCGCTTGAATCTGGCGTGGTGTAGGCGGAACGGGAGCCGTCCTCGCTCTCCATGATTCTGTTTCGGAAGCTAGAGTTGGGGCGGCGACAGACACGGGTGGTGGCCGAGACAAGGTGGAGCCTGCGCGCTGAAGACCAGGCTTGCGCTCAAAAGGCTGCGCGAAGGGTGCCTGTGGAGAACTACCTACGGGGGCAACAACCTTCGGACCTGTACGCAGAGGAACAGGCTCCGATGGCTTCTGTTCAGGAGATTTGGGCAGAGTTTCGGCGCGCTTTACAGCATTTTCAATGACTGCAATGGCTTCCTTCTCTTTTGCTTTTTCCTTCTCCTACGTCAAGGTCAGTCTTATGAATATGTGGACATGTGCCATGAACTCACCTGGAGTATTTGCGCAGCCTCTGCAGCAGCCTCTTTCTCCTTCTGTCGCTCCTTCTCTTTCTCGGCCTCAATCGCATTCATCTTTTCCTCAAGTTCCGCGGCTTTCTTCCGAGCGCGCTCTTTCTGGGCCTCTCGTTCCGCCTCCTCTTGAAGTCGACGCTGCTTAGCCCTCTCGGCGGCGCTATGCATGACATCCTTACGGGCGACATCCAAGTCCGGTACGACCAGAGGGGGTAGAACCTTTTCAGGGACTGCAGGAGATACCAGTGATTTGTGAGAAACAGCTGGCGATTGGGCAGGAATAGTATGTGTGGATGCTGGAGAAGTGGCGGATAGTGGCGGTTCTGGCTGTACACGTCGCGAGTCACGCGAGGGTAATCGCGGACTGACAACAGCAGTCGGAGATTGGGAAAGATGAGGAGGTAGCTGTCGCCCACCCTGGCTTACATGAGGCGGCAATGGTGGAGGGCCCATCGCATTAGGACCTCTCCGACCTCTGTCCTGGTCTCTACTATCTTGAACGTGAGGAGGTAAATCACGAGGCAATCTGGGGCTGGGTGGAGGTCCGTCGCGTCGGGGTGGCTCGCGGTTTCTGTCTCCTGTGTAACCATTTACAGGACCGCCAGTGTAATTCCCCCCACCATTGCTGACATTACTAAAACGTCTGGAACGTGATATATCCGCGCCTGTGGGTTTCTGCAAAACCTGAATGTTCTGAGCGCCACCTTTGAAGTCGGAGTGCGGCACATCGGGGAAACCAGGTCTTTTCACACCAAAAGGGGCAGTGTTTGGTCGGTGAGACTGGCTATAGGGTTCTAGACGGTTGGAGCGTTCGTTGAACAGGACTCGAGACGAATCCTGCGGCGAATGTGCAGCGTGAGGAACGACAGGAGAGACATTGACCGGGGCAGCAGAATGAGAGGCAGAAGTGGCTGGGCCCACATCCTTCGATACAGACGCTGGAGATGTCCTGGACTTTGGCCAACTACGGTCAAAGTCGTCTACAAAGCGCTCTTCCTTTGCAACAGGTACGTTAGCTGTTGCGTCGCTAGAGTTTGAAGGAACTTCTGTGGAAAGTCCGCTCTGTTGAGATTCGCTTGATTCGATTTTGTATTGACGACCATCTCCGAATTCGATGACACCATCCAAGAAGTTATCATCGTCCTCTTCCATCTGCAGTAGATATGAGTATCAAAGACTTTAAAAACAAAAGTTTAGTTGTCGCACTTCGTCCCAGTGGTGTGCATTGGGATCCAAATGAATGCCCCTGAATGCATCAGCTTCCTCCAGTCGCAGCTGCTTTGCCGCTGTTTCCGATGTCACCTTGGCTTCATCTGCTTTAGCTTGCTTCAGCATGGCCGAGTTTGCTACGATAGTGTATAAGTCAATAGATCAGTCGATTTGGAGACGGACATACTGCTATGCGCCACTTCTGCAGCCGTCGGGAAGTCGCTGGATGCAATGTCTGGTCGTACGCTTATTGGAGGCTTGACGTTGCCCCAGACTGGCTTCGCCGGGGCGGATTCCTTGGGCGTTGGCTGTGACTGGACCAGC
This sequence comes from Psilocybe cf. subviscida, assembly GCA_013368295.1. NCBI lineage: Eukaryota > Fungi > Basidiomycota > Agaricomycetes > Agaricales > Agrocybaceae > Psilocybe > Psilocybe cf. subviscida. The sequence continues at coordinate 3,499,020 of JAACJJ010000056.1, read as the reverse complement.
TGTGCTCTTGGTTGGGGTTGAATGACTTTTCCAGCATGGGGCAATTGCGGTGCAGAACTCGCAGGATGTGCCACAACGGCGGAGGGCAGGGGTGATGTACTAATCGGTGAAGCTGTGGTAGTACCAGGAGATGGTGCCACGGAAGAGGGTCTTGACCAGCCTCCAGGAGAAGATGATACTACCGGATTTGCAGTAAGTTTCGCTGCCACCAACCGCGAGTGAGAGGATGTTGATTGGATGGGGGGTCGTGCTAACATTAGAACACGTCGATATGAGCAACAGAGAAAGTTCAATATGAGGTCTCTTTAGTCCTTACCTGCCGCGCTACCCGCTTTCGCCGCAGATGAAGTGGAAGCATTTGAGGATGAGGCGGAAGCAGTATTCTTCTCCAGAAATTTCTTATTGATGTTTACGGCACTGAAGCGCTTTGGATGTGGAGCAACTGGGGTAAGGGAGGTGGTTGAAGAGGTTGTTGAGTTGAGAGCGACAAGGGAGGGGCGAGCTGGGGTGATACTGGACTGAGCGTCGGTTGAACTTGCAGTCGAGGAAGCCTTGGCCACATGTGGACCGGCTTCTGCCACGGGAGGAGTTGTCGATGCAGTTGCGTCAGACTGTCCCGCTTTCACCACCCCTTCCGACCCTCCCTTCTCCTCCACCGCCTGTTCCTTCACCTCCTTGCCAGCTGATTCCAGTAGCGATGAATTATCTTGAGTAGGTTGAGCCATAGACGCGTCGCAACACGCCTGTCTCTGCTTTTCTCGGCTTCCCGTAAGTGGTCTGAGGCGAAGAGAAGCAAATAGACACAGAGAACATCGTAAGTCCATGCATTTTTGGTAGTTTAAGCGAAATTTGACACTACTTACCTGGGGTGTAATACCGCCAGTGAGGGTGGAGAATATGAATTGTCAGTCCTCTCTGTCGTTGCAACCTCACCATCGGTCCCCGGCCATCAAATATCCATATATAGCACAGCAGCCGGTCCAGGCCGGCCACTTCTCGAGAGCACTTCAAATTCATATCTTTAAACCTCGAAGGCGATGGGACGTATTTTCAGTTCACCAAGATCTTATCGGTGATTATGGTCATAATACAAGCTACACTGTACACTATATGCAGAGTTTCCACGAGCACTCAAAGAGCGGCCAATTCAGCTTCCTTGCTGTTCAACTGGTTGATTTGAGCATCTAAAGCAACATTCGCCATTTCAATCTGGAGAACGCTCGAGATCAACTCAGTCCAGCGATTTTCTAGGGCTGTCAGCTGCTTTCCAATCCGGTCCTACATGCAAAAAGAGTTGAGCATAAATCGTGACAGTCGGTACATGGCTTGACAAACCTGGGCGTTCTTTCGCTCGCGGTTGACCTCAACAGTCATCTCCTTTAATTGCTCCAATGTCTTCTCCGTCTGCTTAGCCGTTGACTCTAGGAGGTAATTTTGTATCCGGTATGCATTAGGGCCGTATGTTTGCAACAACGCCAGATTTTGCTGCCTGTCGCTTCGTGAATAACTAACCCATTATAATAGTATCATGCCCGCTTGCCTTATTCTTTGATGCTGCAGCTGAGCATAGGCATTATCTAATGCGGCCTTCCATTCCTCGTCAGTCCCAGGCGTAGAGGAGGGTGATGGTAGCGAATATCGGAGAGTGTCTAGGGCAGGGAATGGTTGATTTGTTGCGACGCGTTCAAGCTCTGCTTTGAGCAATGGGTTATCCTACGCCAGAAAGTATTAGAAATGTGCAGGTGCCTCAAAAACCGCAACACGCTCACGAACAGCGAAGAGTTCAACCGTTGGTGGTACGCGCGGATGTAATGTTTGAGGAGGTACTTTGAGTTCACGAGATATCTCCCTGTCCACCTTTTCTTTTAGCTGGGGATACTTTTGCAGGTCGTCGTCGTAATAAGGGAGAGAGTCGAAGATTTCGGTGGTTGATGAGTCCATGGTGAAGGTGGAGGTTAGTGTCAAGAATGTGCTGTAAATCGGCGCAAGAATACTGGACAAGCAATGGCAGCGGCAAATCCCGAGAGAGAGCAGGACTGGTTCACACTCTCAAACCCGGCGTCCTCTCCATCCAAAATGTCCTTCCGCGCTGGCGTCCGAGCGACCAGAGCTCTCAGAGCCGTCTCCTTAAGGGCCCCCGTCTCCTCAACTGCCCAGGTCGCTCGTGCCATTCACTCCAGCTCGGCTTCGAAAGGTAAATAACGACCTCGAAAGATCGCATTGCTGCTAAATCCACTTTCTAGCGTCCGCATCCCCCTTCGCCGAGGCTACATCCCCCAACCCCACCGTAACACAATACGCAGAGACAACCGAGAAGCTGCACACCTACGGCTCCTATCTCACCCAATGCCTGCCCAAATTCATCCAGCAGTTTTCCGTGCTCAAGGACGAGTTGACCCTATACATCGCACCCAGCGCGGTTGTTCCCGTGTTGACTTTCCTACGCGACCACCAACAATGCCAGTTCAAGCAGGTCATGGATATCAGTGGCGTTGACTTTCCAGAACGCGAGAAGCGCTTTGAAGTCGTGTACCACCTCCTCAGTGTCAAATACGCTGGCAGAATCAGAGTTAAGACATATGCTGGAGAGGCCGATGCTGTTCCGAGCGCCGTGGAAGTCTTCCGGGGAGCTGATTGGTGCGTACCCTCAACTCGTGAATTGAGAACTCAAATTTCTGAAACGAGCGTGAAGGTACGAGCGTGAAGCTTGGGACTTGTTCGGCATTTTCTTCGAGAACCACCCTGATCTGTATGTCTGCCCATCCCTGCATTATTCCACGTGCTAACAAATCGTAACAGCCGTCGTATTTTGACCGATTATGGTGCGCGCTTTTCAAGAACTCTGTTGCCAATCAACCGTTGACATTTTATAGGTTTCGAGGGCCACCCATTGCGCAAGGACTTCCCATTGACTGGTTATACGGAAGTGCGTTATGACGAGGAACGCAAACGCGTCGTCTATGAACCCTTGCAGCTTACCCAAGCCTTCCGGTAAGCTCAGAAATGCAAATTCTTCGAACAGTGGCTGATGCCAATGACAGTAACTTCGAATCACTGTCACCCTGGGAGCAGGTGGGTGACGGAACGAAGGGTAAGAGGCCTGATGAGCTCAAGCGCGTGCCCCCGCCCAAACCAGAGGAGGTTAAGAAATAGATCTGCCCCGCATGTCCATGAAACCCTCGGTATTGTAGAATAAATGCCTTGCAATATCTCTGGATCTATTTGTGAAGCGCTTAGACAACACCTCCAAGAAATTCCATTAGACTGAGCCTGATTTGTGAATTGAGATCAAATAATCCACCGCATATACTAAATATTTCCTCGGCGCGCAACAGTAAATTAGGGGCCTTCTGCTTTGTCCTCCTTGTCGCCCGGATCAACACTTGTGGACGTTTCGTTGGATGTGTCTCCACCCTTTGATCCCCAGCCCATACGCTGGACGACATACTCCTGACCAAGAACTTCGACGCCGACTCTCAGCGAGTCTGCGATCAGGTCTTCCACCCAGTAATATTCGTCCCACATGGGCAACCACTTGCTCGGGACAGGCTGTGTAACCGTGGTGTGAGTGAGTTTATGCTCTGGGTCGAACATATAGAGGAGGAATTGGAGCTGCTGCGGTGTTTCCGTCGAGGAAGATGAGTCCAATGGCGGAGGCTGCGCAGCAGTGGAGAAGTAAGGCTGGATGCGCAAGAAGACATGCGAATAGGTCGCCGCTGTGTTCGAGTTTGTGGTAGTCATGGTTGCTTCGCTGTTCTTCTTGCGAACATCCTCGATATTAACCTGAGTTACAATGATCAAATAAAATTCCAAAACACCAATTGTGCAACCCCCACCTGTGCGACTTTGAGCGCAGTCTCATAGCTGTCAACAATGTTGAGGTTGCGGCCTTGACCTTCCGACTTTGGACGAAATTCATTTCCTCTATTCAGAATGAGATCTCCACCCTCGACTTGTTCAAGAACCTGTAGTATGGATGATAAGATGAAAAAGTAACAGAAGATATGACACGGAACGCACTCGAGTCAATGAACGATAAGCAAGTGTCTCAATGCCTTCATAGCCCTCCATATCGTGGCTAAGCCACACATGAATTACTTCATGCTCAGAAATGGGGGGCGCGACGACGTTCAAGATATCCGTGAGCGTGGACAATCCTACGCGTTTGAAGTCCTGACCTGAACAATGATTTAGTATGTGACATGTGGAATAATAGTCAAATTAAACGCACTCAGCTTGTCTAGCTGCGCCTGCTTCGCGTATTCAATGACTCCTTCACCCCATTTACGGGCTTGCTCGTTTTTGGGCAAATGCTTGACCTGCTCATCTACCACAGATTTGGCCTGCTGCATCGCTGCCGAAGCGGTTGACCATACTGATCCCCAGCCCCATCCTCCTCCTTGGCTTTGTGAAGCAGTAGGCTGCGTAGATGGCTGATCCCTCGTCCGAGTATTGTCGCTGCTTGTGCTCTTGTTCAGGGAAGTAGACGAGCTGGATGCGGAATGGGCTAGGGATGAACCTCCTCCAAGGCGCACTCGTTCTGTGCTCTTCCGCATGGTGGGTGTCCCAGAACGGGAGATGACAGCAGCCTGCCTGACTGGTTCGGCGCTCTTCTGCGTAATCTCGTCCAGAAAAGCGAGGACCTCCGCTGCTTCTCCTTCATTCGCTGTTCCTGTAGCAGAACTTGGGGTTGCTTTGGTAGCGGCGCTGGAAGCCCCTGTGTCCGCATCGGCGGGCGGTGCCATTGAATCCAGGTCATCCAGGAATTTGAGTGCCTCTTCTTGCTTGGATTTCTTGGAAGCCATTATGTCGATAACTGGGTCGTAGTTGGTTTGGATTTGACCTGGTTGAGGTTTGACGACGACCACAATGATTTGACAATGATGGACAAAGCCTTCCCATCCAAAGGGTGTCCTGATATGGCAATAATATCTTCAAGCATCAACAAGCTGAACTCTTTCCCCTGTTCATTCTTCCTTTACTCCAACAAACACAAGTGAACACTGTATGCTTATTTATTTTCTCGCAACAATCACCCAATTCATATGGCCCTACGTTTCTCTTTCACTGACTGGGTGGGCCGGCGTGGTCCCGTCTTGTGCGCATTCCTCACGGCCTCTCCGCAAATCAGGACACTATGACGCACACAAGACAGTACACCTTCTAATGAGGTCTGCCCTTATGGCGCTATATACTTCCAATGCCACAATTCACTCATGAAGTAGATCTATGTGCTCTGAATTCGGAGTTTGTAGTCTATTTCTCGTCAAAGCTCACTTCGTGCACCATCATCCACCCCTCCGCAAGATTTACCCCCCAAAGCAGCGCTCGTCTGTGCTTCTGGAACTCGTGACTATGCTCATACCCGAGATTAGCCACCGCCTCCGTTTCAAAAAAAGCTTTGGCGGCAAAATCTATAGCAAGCCTGAGCAACTCTAGCAACATTTTCGCTGTCATTTATGGTCGATGACTCCTGAAGGCCTGATGACTCTAAAATGAACGACTCGGACTAAACCGGTGTAACTCTCAAAATGTGTTTACTTACCCTCCCACTCCACTCAAGAATTTGCAAATTCTGCCACTCAGTGTCACTTTGCGACTCTCAGGGATGACCCCGTGCTGCTTGTTTTCAAGTGTCCTTGGCGAGCCTGTAATCTGACTGGATAGATAACCACCCCGTGGTACAGGCATGTCCTTTCAGATTTCCTCCTTTGTCAACTCCTTCTGTTGAGAGTAATTATACCATTGACATTTAGATATTCGAATCGAAACAACCTTTTCCTTTTCCGTTCGCATCATTAAAGCGCTGTCAATAGTCGACATCATCTGCAAAAACCCCGTTCAAATCGTTTCTGAAGGTAATCACGTCGCGATACAGAAGGATTCGAAGACAACACGCAAAACCTTGAAAACAACACATCAAGAAATATCTGGCTTCATATAAATAAATTGTTTCGGTCTGTGTAAATGCTTGCCGCACGGCTGGTAGTCAAACTGGAGAAACCCAGTACTCAAATGCTGTATACCGTTCCACCTTCGCTGACGAGGGTGACTCCGAGCCAAGGCGCGAGCGAATGGATCAGGAGTAGTTGTTGGCAGCCTCAGACCGAGTACTGTATCTGTGACATGTGATTGTAATGTAATTGATGCGGAGACGGCAACAGTTGACACCCCGGACTCACCTTGCTCCCGCTTCTAACACCTTCAACTTGTTCTTCATCGCTCCCTACCACTGCTCACCCCCTCAGGGCCCTAACCAACGATGTCAGACACCCTCGCAATTATCAATGATATTGTCTCCAATCCGGCGTATCATGATTACCTAGCGATCCTGAAGGGTGCTCGGAACGGTTTCGTGTACGGTGTCAAAGTCAGATTCCCGCATGCACTTGTGATGTCGATACTCTTCGGTCGAGGAGAGTGAGTAAATGTCTCTCCACCTGTCCCTATATCTTGAATAACCCGTCGCTCCCTCAGTTGGCAGTCAAGGCTCCGAACGATCTATCGTGCAACGAAACAGCATGCGCTAAACCTTGCCAAATTCGTATCCCTCTACAAGACGATCCTGCTGTTTCAGAGGAAACTCAATGGTGGAAAAGAGCGCAGTGCTGATACCTTTGTCGCCGGCCTTATTGGAGGATACTTCATCTTTAGTGACAGGAACGCGGTGAATGAGCAGGTATGTCCTCATTTGTCACTCTTGGGCGTCTCGTCATCAGTTTATAAACTATCTATTTTCAGATTGTCCTCTACGTCGTCTCACGCGTGGTAGCATCGTTCATTCCCCGAGCCAGCTCGCCTTACAACGCATCCGCTCAATCAGTACTCTCTGGGCCCGGGACCAAGCCCCTGCCGCCTGATTCACGGTACTTCACCGTTTTTGCTGCCCTGTCATGGGGTGCAGTGATGTGGCTATTCCGACATAGAGGCGAAACCATCCAACCCGGAATGTTCAACTCTATGAAATACCTCTATCGCGATTCAGATACATGGAACAATTTGAAAACTCTCCTATGGCATAATACTTGAGGACCGTTATAGATGTACGTTATGATATACCACCAGCATTAATCGCTTACACGGATCTCTGTAATAACCCTCACCGTCTCCTATACATCGGAATCAATAGATGTTTGGGAGTTGATCTAATCTTCTGGGCAATCTTTTGCATTTATACTGAAGCGTGCAAGAGATTGTATGAGCTTGGACTCTTCAAGACGGTAATGAGGATGTATGTACTTACAGCAAGCATATCCACAGCTGCGGTACATGCTTTCAAACAGGTTTTGCAGTCCCGAAAGGTTTCGGTAAGGGCGTCCATTTCGCCTGCAATATCGGTAACTAAACGTGGAGGGTCAACATAAGGTGCACAATTAATTACATGCATATAGGTCAGACTCTCACCACTCTCGATTCTTCCCATCAATGCTTTGCGCTGCCTGTCCCAACTTGCAGTGGTCTTCTCCCGATGGGATGTACATTCACCGTATCCTATAATCGAATACATATTAGCGGGCTCAATAGAGGGCAATTATCCCAGACGAACCGTGCGGGAAGATATCTTCTCCCAAGAGGAGCTCTCGGAGGGCCTTCACGCGAAAATCTTGCAATCGGACGAGTTTATGATAGGCCACGACCCCGGGGATGATCTTGATTTCTTCAAACCGGTAGCTGGCCATTGGAAGCACATACTGGCTCGCAGCATTGGCCTCCCAGTCCATGTCATGCCGGCTTGCGAAGCTATACACCTCCAGGCCATTCGCAGGCGCATTGGCCACGAGATGAAGACGCAGTACAGACGCTATACTTTCAACCACAGCGTACTTATCCGCAAGTCGAAAGAACACAGATAGAAGCAACGGAAAAGGCAAGATTGTCGCAGGGTCGTAGCGGACGATATGGAACTTGTCTTCTGGTGGAAGCTCAACAGGTGGTGCTGGAGGGTTATGTAGCAACCGCAAGAGCGTCGCGAGTTCGCCAGATGATTCATGCAGTGCTAAGTCCTCTCCTGCGTCACCGCCAGAGGCTTCGGGATCACAGGAGGCGAACATGTCCCCTGTGTGTCTTCTGCATGAGATCAGCAGCTTCAGGTCGAACTCCAGAGCACAGAAGTGGAGACGTCTTACTGAAGACCTCGCTATTCATTAGTGCCGTCCGGCTGACGGGAAAGACAGTGTCATCAGGAATAGACCGCAATTCGAAGTCTGGGTTGCTGCACTGGAATATGGGCGAGTTCAAAAAAGAGGAAGACATGTGTAGGATTGTCATGGGTCAAGAAACAGTTGGTTGTTCTCAATCCGAATTTAAATTGGTTGAGCAGAGGCGCCGCAGCACATCAATCTATAAAACTGACGTGGTCGCGGATATGGTTGCGGGACGTGGTCAACGACGTGTTTGTCACTGTGCTGGGGTAACGACAGAGTCAGTATGGCTCAGTATATTTTATCTGACAGTGAATTCGGCCAACAATCGAACCCTCCACTTTCATGTCTTCAACAGTCAATCATAACTAGTCAGATAGACAAGTAAAATCTCTACAGTTCAGACCCGCAAGGGCTCTTCAGGTAATTGATACATCATGTCAGAAAAGATATGTGATGAAGACTCGTATATCTTCCTGCGAATGAGACACGTACACTGAGCATCTTTATCAAACAAAAATTCATGTACGAAAATGCAATGAGGGAGGGAGGGAGAGGGGAATGAGTTAGTCATGATAAGCAGGTGTGCAAGTCAATGAATCATGGTGTGCAAAGGCAATGCTTCTGCAAGCAAAGTGTAAATGCGAAAAGAGGAAAGAAGAAAGAAATGGTATCATAAAAGCTGGTAAAAGAGAATCTAAAGCCCGGTACATAAATCCCAGAGAATGTCCCTACATCACGACACATTTCGATTTCTTCTCCTTTTTGACGGGTGCTGCTGAAGGTACACCCTGGTCTACACTGCCACGCGTTTGTCGTAACGACCGGACGAGGTTCATGAATAGACGCTCAACGTTTTGAGCGGTCTTCGCGGATGTCTCGATAAACTCGCAGCCAAAGTGGCGAGCCAGGGCTGCGCCTTCCTCCTTCGAGACTTCGCGTTCATAGGTTTTGTCGCATTTGTTGCCAACGAGCATGAAAATGGGATCGCCGCGCTTGACCCTCCTCATTGACTGACGAAATATCTCCAGACGTTCAAACGTCGATCGGGATGCAATCGAGTACACCAGGATAAAGCCCTGGCCCTCTCTGTATGAATAGATAGCCGTGAATATCTCAGAGGAATCATAAAGACGTAGGATTGCACGTACCGCACCCACTGATCTCGCAGGGTTGCGTATTCCTCTATTGTGTGTATAAATGAATATGGGCATCTAATGAACGTGGGTTTAAGACTTACCCTGGCCAGCAGTGTCAATAACCTCCACAAAGCACATCCTATTATCGACTACTAGTTGCTTTCGGTAAGCATCTTCGATAGTGGGGTCATAAGTCTGTGGTGAAAGGATAATCCGTCAGTATATGGAATGCCGCTCGTGGTATTGCCTGCGAGAAACTTACTTCTAACAACGTGACAGGTAGGACCAAAGAATATTGACGGTTAGCGCAAGGTGACAGATAGCTTCATGCACAATAACTAACCAACGAAGCAATTTAGTGTAAACTGAGGGTAGTCAGAATGTCAGTTCACATGCTAGCAGAGATCAGAGGACATACCTGGACCGCAAGAGCGGTTTTCCCAACTCCACCGTCTCCAAGCACAGCTACACGCCAGTTATCCATGATTCTACAGTAAATGCCCTGTTAGTCGATGATCAGAATAGGTAAAACGAGACTGCTACCTCAGAACTAGGTAGGTGGCGTTGACAAAAGAAAGAGGGAGGATCTTAGAAAGCAAGTAGTGTTGTGGGGATGGTGATGAGATAGCAAGATAGAATGATTCTGAAGGGGAAGAAAGAAAAAACCAGAATCGTCGTCGTCGAGGTTCGTGGGGGGTCGTAAAAGAGGCGCGGGACGGCCTTGTCGAGGGGAGCAGCGCGGGCGGAGAGACTTGGCTCAGTTAACGAATCCGTCCTATTTCTAGCTTTCCTTAATAGTCACATGGACTATCCTTTATTTACTTATTTATTTATTTCCTAAATCGATGTCTGCACCCTCCCACGCGCCTGCCGTCCTATTATTCTCCTGCTGTGTCCCACCAGCCTCCATGCCCACACCTGCCCTCTGAGGCCGTCCATCTTCTCCCCGCTAAGCTCGGCGCATTCCTCCAACCCAAGCCAACTCCCCGCACACAAATGTACGCCCATCTTTGCATACCCACGGCCATTAAGGACAGCCTCAGCACTTAGCAAGAACTACCCAGAACAAATCAAGGAACTCTGCGAAGCTTCCACGGGTGAGCGCACGATTGCAAACCTTAAACCAACCCCCCCAAACGAGATCTATCCTCATCAATCTCGCGGTGCCGAATGTTTGATCGTACAGTGAGAACTAATCCATCCATGATAAAGGAGCCGAGATTTCGCAAGGGTCTCTACCATCCCCACCCATAAAGTAGTCGTCTCTCAGATGTTCGCCAGTATCCCTCACTGCAGTCTCGTTCGGCAACCCACATGACGGACATAGGTCGACCCACTTTCTTGCTATTAATTCTTACTGACTACGAAATTACCCCGCCCCTATACCCGCCCGTCGATTTGCCCGTCAAAGAGATATCACAATAATGCCTGGTAAGTGATGCCTGGATGCACTACGTCTCCTTTTCTTGTCTTGCGGGCACATCAGGCGACGCTTCATTTTTATACGCACACCCAAGCCTGTATACGTATCTTACAATGCAGACGACTGTTACATTTCCTGCAAAATATGCAACGGCAGATGCGCACACGCAATGTTCTCGCCGTTCAAGGCTAGTGACCCACATCCGCTCGGAAACATACAAAGTTGCAATGAATTGTATCACGAGACCGCCATTTATGTGCTCATCCTGCCCGATATAGCCCTAGCGCTGGCTTGCTTCCGTGGCTTAAGAGTAAGAACTGGTTCAGATTGAAAATCACGCTGTACTAGGGATCGGAAAGAAACCTTCCAGATTACAGAAGATAGAAAAGGCACCCTCTTTGCGGGGTGCGTGTGGAGGCGGAAGGTTTATCCATACGAAGGAAAGTCTTTTGAGAAGGACATGGTCATTGGTCACACCGATTTGAACTGGATTTGTCAGGTGCTAAGCACACAACCAAATCTATCACGATTTTTTTTCTTGCGCAATTTGGCAAAGACATATATTATGGGGCCAAGCTATGAAAGGCTCTTCCCATTTCGAGCCTGGATGTTGGTCAGTTTGTATTTTAGTGCATCCCCCAACGTGTAATAAAACACATTTGTGCTCTATAAAATGTTTGTCTTATCTTCATATGAGTGGCACTATGAAACGACGCATACACGTAACACTAGCTGAGGGGAGTTGGTAGCTGCCGCTATAATCACACATTGAGTTATAATAACAAAGGCTGTTTGTGTTCTCATCTATTGTCAAAGGGCTATATCTCTGGATTTCGCGTAAGTTCTCCGTTCACCACCGACGCAGCAAAGCGTAGCAGCAACATCTTTACTATGACATGAAGCAGAGACGCGTAAAGAGTACGCGTCCTCTAATTAACCATGTCATACGAATCGGATCCGGAGATAATTGTGTCCGCGATCCGTCATCAACTCATATTCCAACATGCCTTGAAAAGTGGATTGAGCTTTGATCCTTGACTCTCATGGAATGTGGTTTTCTGCGTACATTCGAGAGTGTCGACAAAGCCCTTTCTGTTTGGTCCACAGTCGGATGCCCGACTTTCTTGAAAGTTGCATAATTACGCACGGCTATTTATAGCTCTGCGCGCTTCATTACATGCTGATCTGAGGATCAACCCCGGCACCCTCACACACATCTCACTGTCCGTTAGTAATCTAGAAAGAGCATCGAAGGAACCTGCTGTCACAGAAGCTTCCGTCTGTTGTTTGTATAGTCGTTGCGGAATGTCAGTAGTTCCGGCCACTGCGCAACTATCAACATTGAGAAGTCATAATTAACTCGCTGTTCTTGTCTACTTTGCGTCGCATAAAAATGTCTTTGGCCCTCTATACTATTAATCTGCGCACCAACGCTGAATACTTCCTCTCTCACACATTTTATCTGCTATGGTCGAGTTCTCTCGAGATCCGCATCCAAAGCGACGCGACTTGGCACATCCTCACCCTTTAAAACCTCCCACTCCTCTGTCTAAGCGCATTTACTTCCGACCACACTGAACAATATACACGGCCCGTCAATTTGTTGCACTAGGAGCGATAGGTGCTTAAGACTTTGTCTGTCCGGGACTGGGTTATCGATATGCTAACCGTCCTTTGCCCGTGTGGAATGGATCAGCTTGCTTGCCAGGGGTCAGAGAAGTAGAGGAGTGGAAACTTGTGCAATGATACAGATACTATCCATATGGTTTGTATCGAGGATTATGACACAGTACGAGACCAATGTACCCCTGCCGTATGATGAGTGGCACGCTGTCAGAGAGTCTGCTTTCATATACGATAATGCATCTTTGAGTTGACCGACAAGGGAATGGTTTTATGGTGAACTGAGACGATTATTTTCATTGAGACTAGCTCACATTTAGCTTGCTTTACCCAAAGGCTGACTGTTCAATACCTTTCCCTATCTCTCCTGAGTGATAAATGGAAATCATCAATGACTGGATTACTCGATTAATTAGGTCACTGTCAACTGATTAGTGGAGGTGAGGTAAATCATCCTGAGACCAAATCTGCCTAGTTCTATCGTAGATATTATGAGAGAATTAAACCATCATGTGTGACTAGGGTCTAATAATGGAACTCTGAGCCTTGAACTTTCCCTCATTTTATTGAGTAACCGAGGATTTCAATGCCTTCAGATCTTCGAGAGAACAATGCCTCACACCACATTGGTATAATGGGGTGCGTTGGATAGGCTATCACCGGAGAAGCTGACTGCAGAAGCACAATTCAACACTTCATAAAATAAGCGCTGGCGTTGGGAATTTGTAGAAAATTCGCGACCGTTGGTAGCAAGATTACATTACTTACCTGGTAATTTAGATGTATCTATGCACAGTTTCGTTGCGAGAAATTATAATTATTTCCTGCCTTGAGATAGTGCATGCCACTTGCTCTGTGTCAAGGACACTAGTATATACTGAGACAAAAACTGATATATGATTCGACAGCGGCGTTATCTTCACCTTGAGGCCACTCAGAACTTACCTCGTCTCACCGGACGGATCTTCGCTGATTCAAGATGCGTCGCGTTAATCAAAGTGACTCGTTGAATGTCGTCTTACCGTGCAGCCTCCATGCCTGCGACCCGGGGTCCACTGCAAAAAACCCACAGTCGGATTCGTACATAGCTTCGGAGGAATTCGCCCCGAACGACCCTAGCCGCGACTTCGCGTGTATTGGCATGATGAGGCGCAACCCCAAGCGGTGTTTAGCGCGTTTTCCGGTTATAATTTTTTTTGAATGGAATACTGGTTATGGTCAAAACTTGAGCTCTCACAACGCCAAATGCCGAATTAACTTAACATGTAAGTAATGCTCTGCAGAACGAGATTGAGGTGATGAAAAGTCTATATAAAGTCAATCTATGTGTATTATTCGGAGGAATTTATCGCCCTGACCAGGAGTTCTCGAATACTCCAGTCTTTACCCAAGCATGGCCAACGTGCCTGGAAAATGGATACTTATCTGATAATACATTATGTATCTGTGGACATCTCAACTTGATATCGTGGTGCCTGGAAATCAAGCCAAGTCATGCACTTCGTTTAAGGGGGGAAGCGGTCGTCAGAGAACTGGCGATAACCTTGCGCATATGCACCGCACCAGAAGTTATTATAAGCGGTACACTCTGCTGGTTTGTATGGATGGATGCCGCGCTCATGTCCGACATACAAATGCACAATAACGAGGCTTTTTCATAAGGGCTAGTGGGGAACATGAGCGTCATATAATCTGAATGTGTGTTCAGAATCCAATCGTTGTAGTGACTATATTGGGTATCCGTGAAGACATAGGCATCTTTGTAGATCAAAGATGTAGCGGATGCGACGCCAGCGGCCATTTGCCGTTATTAAATGGGGAAAGTTCCAGAGGAATTAGCCCCATTAGGTTGCTAGGTACATAGGGACCTCTACATTTCTCATTTGGGCGCGTGTACATAGATTTATGTTCAGATTGGAGCTCTCCTTATATTGTAGAGTGTCCAGAGACCTTAAATCGCCTTGATGTACAGCAACAGAGCCCCAGTTTTGCGATCTTTACCTACATATATCTTGACACGGCATCCACTATCGCCCTGAGATCTTCTGAGATGTTGATTCCTTTACTGTGAGGCCAATATTGTTTTGTGTGCCACACGTTTGTTGCAAGCTGAAAACAAGCGCCGGCATTGCATGGCATGACGGTTCCGGGCCGTCGGCATTGCGGCTAGTAATTCCGAGACCGCACATCGCTTGCAGGATTGAATTCAGACTTGTACATGTACTATATAGAAATATAGGATGCACACGCCCCTACATATGCAGCAATTAGTACTACATAGCCCTTGCGCAGATCCAACTCTTCTTGTGGCGTTTTTTTTGTCGAAGTCCGAGGGGTTTCGTCGCGTCCTTTCCCGGGGCGACTTGCGACGTCCAATTGCATCGTTGCACACAACGAATGGACTTCTCCATCTACGCGTGTCTTGAGAAGTGACACTGATTGGGCGACAATATGCGCTCAGGCTGCACTAGACCCCTGCCCTCATACTGACTTTGCATCAGCTTCGATGAGCGCTCAAATTGTACCCTTGAACAGCTCCGGATATATATGATGACGCCAGGAGAGGCGCATAATGGTCATGGCATACCCAGGGTTTTTTTAGAATACTTATTTGTGCGGAAATTTAAAGTCAACCACAGCTTCCTTATCTGGCTGCCGCCCACGAAGCTGTAAATCCAACGAACCGCCATTCCGGTTTATACCAGTTCACTTCCAAAATATCTGATGCTCAGTGACTTGGTTCAGAAAATTGCTTCACACTTCAAAGATCTCGGTCTCGTGAGCATATCATAGCCAGCCCTTTGTTGCCGGCGACCTCAGTGTTCGCATGAGTGGATGAGGAATCTGAGGTGAGGCCCACCATGATTAGCAGCACATGCGTACCCATTCAAAGGCCTGCGTAAAGTTCCTCCAGTCTGGGCCTCAGCAGGGATATAAGTAGTATGGCGCATGGCTCAGACGAACAAGTCGAACGATATAATCTTTGTACATGCGGCCAGCCTAGGCCATAGCAGTGAGGCGTTGTTGACTGCCCGCTTCCAGCGAAGCAGCTTGATATAGCACAACTGAACCGCATGGCCGCCCAGGAAGCAAGCCCTAGCAAGCCGACTCTACCTGTTGTCGGTTAACCGGGTGCTGAACGGTCAGAAGCCTTCAAAACCATCAGTCCATCTTATCCTAAACCAGGCACTGATTAACCAAACTGGCAACCGAGTTCTGAGGTCCTCGATCCCGGCGGGAGCACGGTTATCCTGACTGGTCTTGATTCATATGTATACTCGAGTTACGTAGTGTTACTGCGCAACCAGAATTTCGGGTATCTGTGAGTGATCTATGGTGATCGGGGGGCACGGGCGCTTATTTTCATGCCAGTCCAAGACCACTATACTCAATGACAGAAATCGACTGGGTCCCAAAACGCGGTGTCGCTTGCTATGCTTACCATTCCTGATGATTACATTCCCCTTCTCGTTGATTGTGATATACAATTTCTCTCATAATTGCATCACTCAACTTGTTTGGCTGGTCAGAATGGCTGAGGAGCTGGTAACCACTTTTCAGATTCAAAAAATCATGTGAATACACGAACGCAATATGTCTTTTCACTGGAGGGTCACAATTGTCAAGTAAAAACGCTATCGAACGAAATATTTGTGGGTTACATGCTGTACGCACAGTATGGCACCGGTTATCATGTTGCCTATGCCGAAAATTGTACACGAACAAAACTGATGGACGAGTCCAAGGCGCGGTGCAGTGGTGCATTCCGATTCGTACCTTGTTTTCCATGTCTTGTGGGGTGAGTGCATAGGCTCGAGTCGGACCATTCTCATGCGTCTTGCTTCACGAGTACCCTCGTGTTCCCCAACAGGCCAGTCGAGCGTCGGACTATGAATAGCTTAGCAATAACAGACATGAAGTATTCATGTTGAGCTTATGCGAAATGGCATACCTACAGTGTCATTTTCCATCAGCACTGGCCACACCAGGAGGAGGACCAAGACGATAAGTACTAACATCGTTTATTACATTGCGTCCTGCAGCAGAGCTGCGTCCTTGTGGTGAGTTCATGAAAGTCTAAGCGCAGCCGTTATAGCGCGTTTATTATGGCGAAGTTCGGCTGAGCTCATGGCAAGCAAGTTCTTCCGCAGCGGCATGAAGGGAAGACAGGGGCTTTCCGGATCTCGGGGTCGTCCGCGCCACAACTGACGCCACGATGGTGGTTTCGTATGTGGGTGCATCCCTCTGACGCAGTTCAAGCCCTGCGTTATGAATGGAACCCCAAAGATATGAAGCTATTGGCACTGAGGCTTGCGGCTTGCCTAGGCTTGCTGGGGACTCCAAGAGGGTCCAATTAGAGATGACAGGAATGGAGTTGAAATGAAGCGCCTGGCGTAGCCTTGTAGGTCATCATGGCGCTGACGTTCAATCTGAGTGTAATTGGCTACATCCGCGCGCCGCGCAAGGGAAGCGCCCGAGAGCGGACGGATAGACATCATGCTTTGGGTTCATAACTTTATGTACCTATCCTTGACGTACCTCGCCGTGTACACAGCAGCGTCCTGGATGTCAGTATTCAGGTCAACGTTTGCACGCCTCACACATTGCGATACGATCCTGCAACGACTCGGTTGTCCGGCCCGCTGGCATGGAACAAACATTCTCAGTTTCTCAGGTAGAAGCGCCTGGAAGAATCTTCAAATAAGACAGGAGGGAGTCCCGCTTCTGTGCATTGGTATCATATGTATGAGATGGAAAGCAAGTGTAGTCATAGTGTGCAAAATGTAATAAGAGGCAGGACATGGGATGGTTCAACAGTATAGTACAAGGATCAAATTGGGACAGAACAAGAGCTAAAGATGCATGATCAATGAAGTAAAAGTAATAAGTAAAGTGAAATGATGACGGCGTGAAGATTGGACGCGAGATGAAGAGTTTTATCGCAAGAAGCGGTATCGGTGTGGTGGTGCGGGGTGGGTGGGGTAGCTTTTTGTGGGTGGTTGGTGGTCATAACGAGGCTAGGCTCGGGGCGAGAGTGTCGTTCATAGTGTGCGGATATGGTGCGCCAAACGTGGAGTACTGTTAATGGCGAAAGGGGTATGGTATGGGGTGTATGAATCATACGTCACGGCGGCAGAACTCTGCCTGAGTGAGGTCGAGGACAAATGTGGCCTTGAAGTTCTTCGGCGGCTCGATGAGCTTCACTGGCTTTGATGATCTGGTGGACGTCTTTGACGCGGCCTGGGGTTGCATAAGATGCGAGATAGTGGGGAATGGTCTCAAAGCGCGCGACGAGGGGAATGACGGGTTGCGTTTAGCAACAATGCGCTGCGCAGCGGGGACTTTGCCCGACTGTGAGTCTGCGAGGGGCGATGAGACGACGGGGCGGGAGTATGCGGTGTACATTTCAGCTGTGACGCGCGGTTAGCTGGTTGGAGGCTGAGGAAGAGAAATGAGACGTACGCATTATATAGGCGAGGAGGCGTTGAGTTTTGAAGGAAACTAAGGGGGTATTTATACGTGACGCATAATTTGCTGGGGAACAGATGCTTTGGGGTGCTTCGGCAGAGACCGCGGCATCCTAATTGGGAAACGACACTCCTATTGGCTCTGGACCCCTGGCCGACATCTCTACTGACCGATTCCGTCGTCTCCTCCGCCTTGCAGCCACGCCCCAATTGATGTAGGCGCCCTCTCCTATTCTTGGCCAGAAGAGAAGCTACTCGGCCTCGCCGTGGGACTCCCCCAAGTTGCCCCAAGTTGCCCCAAGTCCCTCCTCTTCTCACGCTTCCGCCCATCTTCACAGGCCATCCATGCATCGTGCTTCGTTCTCAGACATTCATTGTCGTCAAGGGTTGATCCAGGACACGTTGTTAGTGCCTCAGCCCCACAAAAAATTCATGTCTGACCTCTGCCTGAACAACAACACCGAACGACGTGGCAATACGATCTATCCAACATTTTTCTGGAATATCAACAATGATTTTACTGGGCTATCTGTCCACCTATTTTGATCTTGCTTCCCGTCTGTCGGGGGGTTTGCTGCTTCTGCATCATCGGAATGCCTATCTTCAGAGTCTTGGCAAATACTGTTCAACGGTTGACTCTCAAGCACCAACGTCGACCTGGACGCGGAACGGTGACGGGATCCTACGAATCGCTCCGACTTGCTGTTGCATACTCCTCTCTCAAGCTACGGGATCCCACCGTTTTTCTTCTCCACACGCCACACCCAATACGAAAGCGTCTCCATTCACTGTCTTCTCTGTTCCTGACCCCCGCTCCCGTTTTTCGCCGTCGCTAGAGATGTTCTGCTGCGGGTTAGGCAACCTAGAAAAGCACATTCCATTGAAAAATCAGCTTATCTTTGGATGTGAGCTGAATACAACATGGCTTTAATGGCTATCCTCCCACTGTTTGGTCCCTGTCTCTTCAGCCATGCGGAACGACTGCCAATCTTGTGTTTTTGGTTGCCGAGGAACGCCTGTTACTGCAAGAAGATCATTTCCAGTGTCCCGTAGATGCACGATATGCTGCATACTGTCAGTATCAAGCAAGCCTCACAGAACACAATACGATTGAGTATCAAAAAAATTATTCTCCACTATAAACGCGAGCCTACAGCCTTCTGATCACCAGGTTCCGCGCATCTCCTTTCCTCCTTTGTTCATCCACGCATGGGCAACCTCGAAATCCCCAAAATTCCCGCCATACGGACACGCGTTTGCTGCTCCGTGCTTGGGTGGACCCAACACAATCTGCCTGGAGCCTGAAGTCGGCAACTAAGATAACTCAGATCTTCTCCTTAGCAGACGCGAGATAATTTACTCTGCGCCTCTCATCAAGAATCTTATCGCTGCCACTTTTAAGGCTATCTATCATTGTCTATCCATGTTTATTGGTCAATATCTCTCCATGCCCGTACCGTTCTCGACTGTTTCGCCGTGGATACAGGTGGATTCTCGCGGCCGTCCCAGGATCCCATGTGTGAGTGATAAGACTGTAGATATTATTGGATATTCTGTGGATTTTGGGTTGTCAGCATCAGCGAAAGGAGTGCGATCCCGAATCCGATGCCCGTGCTTGACGAAGGACGAGATGAATGACTAATGCCTTTCGGAGCGCAATTGGAGCCTTAAGCTTGATCTCGTTCATGTACGCGTTCCTCTCCGAGGCAGGCGAAGTATGTATGTACTACGTTCTAGGGGAGCTATATTTGCTCGCCGTAGGGCGTATAGAGGCATAACTCGCGCTTGATGCTCGGAGACAAGCTGGCACGTTTGTAAAATTTGGGCTGGTTAATCTAATCAATGAGTGCATTGCGCAATCTCCAGTCTTTTAGCTATCAGCCGTGAAACACGTATTGCCGTTCTAGCGCCTACAAGGCACCCCGTCTCCCGTTTTTAAGTTCACTATCGATGCAGATATTTAGCAATACGACAGTATTGGTGCGTCTTGATCCCCAAAGACACGATTAATGTATTTGACCTTGATAGATATATAGTTTTTGGGTGATCCTCGCTACTCGACGGAGGAATTGCTTGCCTGCCAGCATCACTGGCGCAGTGGTCATTGGACCCACATCAAGCGCTGATGGTCCCAAGGCACTTGATTAGCCGCCGCGTAGATCACTGAAGGACCGCGCCAGCCGCGGCGTTGTATGGTTCAGCGACCCAGCGTCTCGCTACATGTGGTATGGCTTATGCACATCTGACTAGAGTATTCTATGGCTCAGAGTACTTTGAATACTTACCTGCGTTAACCACGAATTCAGTATCCGCCGTCGTTCGCGGAGGAACGAGGAGTATAATCCCAGCATTTGTAATTCGTGCGAGCAAGGAGTGGGCTACTCAGACACCCGCTTGAATATCTCTGAGGTGGTTTTCCGGAGGTATATGAAGTGTTGTTTCGTATTACCATGCAATACATCGTCTACTTGAGCGCATTTTCTCTCCTTGCTCCTTGTGGTATGGCATAGTGAGCTTGATTCTCAGAGTTGCAGCTTATGGTGACCGACTTAAAGGAGAAATCAGGTCCAGATCCAGGCTGTGGTGACCCTCAGTCTGCGCACCTGGGTGTTGCGCACTACTGTGTCGAGAAGAAGGACAAAAAGGACAATCATCCATGCACGTAAATAAGATGTACCGCTCATAGCACACAGAGTGCAAAACTTTGGGGATCGCTGCGCAAATGAAGAGTTGTCGTGCTTCATTGTGTGTCGTTAGTTGCGTAAGTACTTCGGCGATGAGCTATACTTTGCTTTGAACTTACTGTATTTTCGGAATGATGCGCTGTTCTGTTTAAAGATGTAGAATATCTCGGCGCTCTAAAAATACCATGATCCTTAGCACATCACTTTATGTTTAGAACCAGCAGTAAGTATCCCAGGGCATGAATTCCCTCAATACTTTCAAAGATGGCGTGGCAGCCCGACTTCACTTATAGACTAGACCTACGTCTTCGGTGACCGCAGGACATCTTAAATGGATAGCCGTCGCCCTGGATTGACCTTACCGGACGTCCAGGCCACCGATGTGGGACGCGGCCTGACATTCTGTGTCGCCATCGACTGTAATCGGTGTCGTCACTCGATGCCTCTGTGCGCATTATAAAACCATGAAGCTACCGGCAGTCGTCGTAATATAGTGCATTAGCCAGTATTCTGTAACGAATGGCTTGACGTGGCGCGCTACGTCGCCTTCAGTGATGATGGATGGAAAGGATCAGCATAACCGATTGCTTGACTCTCGATGGCAATGTCCTTTAATATTAGAGTGCTGCTTTGTGTCTCTGCATAGACAATTGCTCCTGTACCCTTTTTATTTACATGAGGCAAATCCGGATTCGAATCCTCCGTATTGCAACGACTATCTGTATTGCTTGGGTGACTACGCTGACTTAATTAATCACCGGACGCACACGGAGACGTCGAAAAAATATTTCTCTATAGAAATCCATACTGTATTCCGAGTACACTCGATGAAAGTTATTACCATGATGCAGCGTTACGTGAAAACTATGACAAAATAAAACCCAACTCCCCATGCGAAGCACGGTGCTAGTAATCAGTAAGGGTCTGTACAGCAACCATAATCCAGCTGGATTATTCGGCTGATGGGATTATTGATGGCGCGGCTGATTATTGATACCGGTCACGGACGTCATGTGACGTCATCCTTCTGATTCCTCCCTCGTCCGCGCAATGTTTGCATTGATTCTAGCAGGGATTTGTCATTTAAGGCCAAGGGATCGGGATAAAAAGCTGCGACAGTATTTAAATGTGTATAATTTGGCGAGAAACTCTCTAGGCACCCCGCAAAAAGTATGCCTATGACACACAACAACCCCTAATAAAACTGGCTCGTCCTGGGCTCATCGCCGTGCAACGGCGGGCTTACAGCTGGAGAAGGTCGAGTTTGGCAAGCACTTTATACCCCTATTTTGTATTCCTCTTGACCTCTTCCGGGCTTTGTCTCCTCATGTTTTCTTACATTCTCTCATGATTCATTTCTTTCGTCGTATTTGAGACCCCAGCTGCACGCGATGCGATTGTCCTAGAATTAAGGGCATATTATTTGGAACATGCATTCCTTTGATTGGTTTCTCCGATAAACCCGACAGTAATCCATAAATGACTGGTGTAAAGCAGTAAAAGGTGTCGGGGAGGTTGTGTGGAGTGTCACACTTGGCCGTGGGATACTATCAATAATCCCATCAGCCGAATAATCCAGCTGGATTATGGTTGCTGTACAGACCCTAAAAGGTCAGGTAACCGATTTATTCTGATATTTAAGCAGGGCTAACGAAAGACGAGGCAAATGGTGTAAACCAGTACGTGTAGCGGTAAGGTTTCACTAAGGTCTGTTGGTCCAGTAATATGTTGGAAGAGGAATAAGAATACAAGGTAAAGTGATGAAGCAGCAGACGGCAGCGCGTCGTTTGCAGAGCAAAAATGTAGGCTACTGCATGTCGAAAGATTAAATTGAACAGAGATAGGGAATTTGTACGTTGCAGGTTGCATCATACAGCTTGGGGGCGGCCGTTTGACGCCACCTAAGGCTGTGGTTCGAAGCGTGCCACGTACATATAAATACAGTTCCTCTATGATGCTTGAAGCTATGCAATGAATGAGATGCAGAAATAGTAAGAGAAGTGACAATGGAAATAGAAAGAGAAGAGGAGAAGGAAAGACATGCACGAAAGGCGAGACCGGTCACATGGGAGGATGAGGTTTGACACCTAGCCCATGATGCAGGTAAATCGCGCAAACCGTATATGTGAGTCTTGGGCGCGACTGGCATGGATCATCGGTGACTACGGATCCAGGGTGCGCAAGTTGATCGCCGCAAAGGGCGGATGTGATGCCTTGAAGTATTAGTGGGGATGCGGTTGAGAGACGGGAGACTGGCCGTGAGGATGAAGTGGTTGGAAAGAGGAGAGGGGAGGAGCATCGGCGGCAGAAGTGGTAGTACGCAGGTCGGATGAATGCCAAGGGCACTAGGGAAGAGGCGTACGAATGCGACATCCGTCTTCGACACGCTCCGTGCACTTGGCGTGGCGTCCCATGACGTCCTGCTACGGGAAGTCCTCCCCCTTCTTTCCTATTGTACAAGTGATTCTTCTTCAAGTGCAAGTGCAAAAAAGTTGGCTGGTGTGCTGTGTGTTGCTGATGAAAAGTCCGAAAAGATGTTGAAAGGTCCGGAAAGGCGGGTCCCAAGTCAAGTGGGGAAACCTAGAAGGATACGATCAAAACGGCCTGCGGGGATGAAGATGAAGAATTGTGGGCGGTGTTGAGGATGATTAATGGGTTGTGTGCGAGTTGCGGCGCGCGGCGTCCAGTTCATAGAGCACAGATGCAAGGGTATGAAGCGAGATGGCAGACAGAGCCGCAGATGCTTACTGCACGTCGACAAGCAGATTGCGTTCGAGGATGTACTTGCCCTCCTTATATTTCTGCGACGGCTCATAGGCTTTGTCCTGTAATAGAGATTGGAAACGCTTAGCGGACATGTGGGAAAGGAGCTGCTTTGGAGAAAGGTTATTTACGTATTTCCAGCCAAGAGTCGTGCCGCACTTGACGCAATAGATGTCGCGCACGGTATGATTGCCTGTGGTCATGGGCCTGTCGTCGGGCTCGCCTTCGATGACATTGACACTGGAAGGGCACGATATCAGTCGCGGAACATCTTGAGGGGCTTAGACATGACTCACACTCCGTCAAAGAGGTAAGCGCGTCCATGCTGACCATTGAATGCCTGTGAGGGATCTTGTGAGGAATTGTCGGACGACAGATGGGGTGATACTTACCCTAGACATCATGGTGTGTATGGTGGCGAGATGGGTCTTGCAGGTCGAGCATCCATAGATGCGTTCGCCAGAGAGGTATCTGCGGTAGCTCATGCCCATGGTTGCTGTGGATGTTGGCGACGATGAGGAAAGTGGGTTTGGGTGGGAGAGGGTGGTTGACATGGAAAGAGGTGATAACAAAAGGGTTATATAGGAATCCGGAGTCAGGAGGATGGATTGGGCCTACCGGGAAATTGCCATTTACGAGCGTCAGATCAGTCACACACGCCTTCTCCTCTCCATTTCCATCCTCCTCCCTTTCAGTACTGCTCTCTTATCATCCCCATCTATCATATCCGACACTCAGGCAAGTCAGAGACGCGTGTAAGGATGTAAAGACATGCTGCCTGGGTGTCGTTCAGCGGCTGAAACCTGAGTGACCCTCTTGAAACCATCGATTGTCACCGGTGCCAACAGGCGTGATCCTGGTCTGAAAATCCCTCGAGCCGTAATCCCGGAGGAATGTTGCTGACAGTGTTGATGTTGGCTTTCTTATTCTATCCCTGATCCATGCATCTCTGGAGCAATAGTGTGAAATGGTCATCCTCTGTCGCTTCCGGGACGGTCTTTTCTAGGCTTTTTCGCAAGCCACCCACCAACTTCTGGCAATCTTTGCTCTGTCCGTTCCGTTTACGCGCTCTATCTCCGTTTTCCACCACTTCTAACACCACTTGGGGTGTGTACCGACTCCCAAGAGTGGCGGGTCTTAGTCATGGAGTTACTCTGATAACACTCTAGGTATCTTGTCTGCGATTTCTAGCCCTCGGAGCGACCCTCATTGCTCAAGTATCTTGGCTATACTAGTGCCCGCGTCGGATGACTGTGGTTGTATGCTAGACTTTGCTCGGATGATTGTCAGACTGGTGCTCCCGCGCTTTGAATTCTGACCTTCTCTTCCCATTCACCTCGACTTGTTCGACCTCCGGTCCGTCCAGACAGTTCGCGTGGCCTGGATCCGCATCATGGTCTCGGAAGAACCTGCTAAAGTTCACACTGATATGTGTGGGTGGTTTTGTAAAGATGAATACAATTATGGCACGGCGATCCCAATCCATTACTTAACGTCCTTACAGGACGCCACATTTGGTTCATGTATGCCTCGCACAAGCAAGGAGGCCCTGTATAGCCAGATGTCAAGCTCTGCCGATTTTCCTTTGTAAGAGTATCGAATACAAGAGATGTATGCATGTTCAGTCGTTACAGACCTGTGGACCATCTGCCTCGGATTGATTCGATCCTATCTTCTCCTTTCTCTTCCCCTCACTTTTTGATCTTCCTCCCTCTAAGGAGGGGACGCCAAAGACGTTGAGCAAAAACACGCACCAGCGGATGCGCCTCAAAAAGAAGTGTCCCCTGAGAGACTCGAACTCTCGACCTCAGGATTTCTGTAGCACTTTTGCTACTCATATATGGAATATGAGACCTGCGCTCTAACCAACTGAGCCAAGGAGACCTGATGAAGGTAATAGTAAAAGGTTTATCAGTTACAGGTGGCCAATTACCAGGGCCTGTCACGGGTAGTGACAAACAGTTAACAAAGATGTGACATGCTGCTCACAACTAACCACGACGTGCCCGCATACGCTCACCGCTGCCGAGAGCCCCACTCCTCTGTCGCGCTATTTCTGCACACTAGCATCCCCTCCCCACTTTCCTCTCGACGTCAACGCGACCATTTCTTGACGACAAATACAATCCCCGGTTTTCTTATCTTCTTCCCTAATGAATGCTCGTAAACGCCAAGGGCAGCCCTTACTACCGACGTGCAGTCCGAAGCAACCTCGTCGAACACTCGTTGACCACGACGGCAACGCTCCCAGCCCTTCGCAGCCTAACCTGGTGGAAAGGTGGTGCAGTATTGCTGCAGACTTCAAGAACTTGGTCAAGGACACCGTCCTATCAAGTGAGCAGCGATTCTAATCCCGCCATCCATTTTTTATCCTAACATAGATCCTCAGTGCCCCCCATAAGACCTACAGAACTTCCTACCGAAACATCAGACTCATCTGATGGTCTTACGTTCTCTCCACAAACACATACCTCCCAGCTTTCTCAATCAAGTTCCACCTCAGTTGCATACGAGAATGACTGTCGGCGATCAAGTGATTCTGGCTCTATCCGGTCAGCAGTCGACAAGGCTTTCATACGGCCTGAGGAAGTCCCTCTACCACCCTCCCCTCATAAGCCGACATTCCAAGGGGCATCGTCGCCACCACGCTCGCAAAACACATCCTACAACTTCATATCCAAGAACATGTCCAGTCAGTCAACCTCAAGGCGTGATAGTGGCTCATCTACACCAGTCATCTTCCTTGAATCCTCACAAAATTCATCACCTACGGGGCGGGTTTTAAAGGAAAATATCACCCCTTCATTACGGAACCTCAACTTGGACGGTTTGTCAACGAGTCGAGAAGACTGGGGATCTATTACCCCGTCAAGTGTCGCGTCCAAAAGCGCCACCGTCTCAACCAGTAATACGCCCCGCCGGACGGCGCAGTCATTGAGGCTAGATCCATCAAGGCGCAAACCTAGAAGAAGAGACCACATCTATATGAGTGTGGTACGTGGTGTTGAGATGCACTTTCTTTCTCAGTGCTCATGTTGTTCCGTAGCACAAAGCTAAACTGAAGCGAGAGAAACAAGAATTGAGAGAGAAATTAACAAATCAGATCTTCCAAGAGAAGCGGAAGCAAGGTACCCTACTCGTCCACAGTCCGGAAACGACTCATACTGACTGATTTTCTAGGGTTTTCTTCCAATCTTTCAGATTTGAAAAGTGAGTGGAACGCAGTGTCTTCGAAGTGGCGCTCATGAAGTCACATGTAGGTTTTCTGGTATTCAAAAGCCAATTGGAGAGCATTGACCTGGAGAATAAAATTGGAGCACATCGTACGTGATCATTGCTTTGGACATGTACAGTGCATGTCCTCATGGTCCACAAATATATTCAGATGTCGCTGGAACTTTATCGGTCAAATCAACATCCTCCACTCGAACCTTACTTGATGAGGATGATGATCGGGATTCTGTTCGTGAATTCTTGGATATGCCCATGATTAATTTGCTCACTCTATCAAGCAGGATGCTCAGAACCAGTTCCTGCGACGTGTTTTAGATAATATTCACGCAACGGTGAACAGGTACGAGCGTAATTGTTCTCCGCTGAATTTTCTTAATAGGAGTATTTAGTCCTGCGCCACCGAAACCATTCACTCCAACTCTTGAACAACTGCAAACAAAAGAGCGGCTAAAGGACGATGCTATTGAGCAACGATTGCGCCCTTCCAGAAAAGCCTTACCTCCGAACCTCCCTCCTGCCGATAGTCAGCTAGTCGACACCGTGCTCAACAACCGCGGATTTACCTCGAAATATGCTCGCGAGCAAGTCAGCTACACCGATATCACACGTTTGATGCCGAAACAATGGCTAAACGATGAAATCATCAACTTCTACGGGGCCATGATTCTTGGACGTTCAGAAGCCGCTGCGAGTTCATCCGGCAAGAAGACTCTTTTGAACATTCATTACTTCAACTCGTTCTTTTGGACGAAACTCACGAAGGAAGGATACGAAAAGGGCCGGCTTGCGAAATGGACGAAAAAGATCGACATTTTCTCGAAAGACGTCATTTTGCTGCCAGTAAACCACAACAATGCACACTGGACTGCAGCTGCAATCAATTTCCGGAATAAAAGGTTTGAATCCTACGACAGCATGGGCATGGCGGCGGAGGTTGTCTTCAAGGTAAGCCAGCTTTTTCGCGTACGCCTTTTTTGTCCTTCATATCAAGCCATCTCTCTAGGCTCTACGGTCTTATGTGACTTTGGAACACCACAATAAAATGAAGAAACCCTTTGACTTTACTGGTTGGACCAACTGGGCACCAGAGGTGCGTTTTCTTGCCACGAGGATGATTGAACACAATTCTGATTGGGGTTGCGCGATGCAGACTACACCACAACAGGAAAATGGATACGACTGCGGGGTGTTTACATGCCAATTCATGGAGGCACTTTCTCGGGGAGAGGAATCATTCAATTTCTCGCAGCAGGATATGCCTTACTTGCGCCGGCTAATGATATGGGAAATCTGGAAAGCAAAGCTTCAAGATGACCGGTAATAGCCTGTCAATGGTGCCTGCGCCGCCGCTTTTGTCTTTCGACTGTATTTTGGAGCATTTCTTCGTTCATTCATCACCCATCCTATTTCATCTGTCTCATAGTGCTGTATTTTACTTGTCTTTTACGGATGGTTATTCTTATTGGACTCTTTATACTTGTTTTTTCTTTGCTTTGCTGGGCCAATTGATTTGTGGAGGAGTACAGGTGGTCGACCATTGAGTGCAACCGACAAAAAGAAGCAAGCAAATGTATAGATAGGTATATGGAGGGGGACGACAAAGCCAACATGGGGTCATCTTCGAAACCACCATGTTACCATGAAAAACCAGAAGACGATAATCAGAAAGACAATATACCAACGCCACCGACAACCCTGCCGTGCAGCCATGTTGTTCATACGTCGAAAGGTACCTGAGAGGATACCGCCTGTCTCTGCGAATGCATCGTTCTAAGAACAGACGTTTTGTTAGATCCAGTGCTGCAGAGCATAGATGCACAGTATCGCACCATCTGACTTAGTTGAATCGTTGAATCCCGCACTTCGTTCCCAATCCCAATTGTGAGCTATTCCAGAAACAGCGCGTCAGCAACTCAGAAGCTCCAGCCAGCAATCGCGCACACGCAAGAAAACTCACTACTCACATCCTTCAGCTGCTTCACTTTGCCCAGCAGGCCGTCAATGGCCTCGTCATTCTGTCCCTCCAGGTCGTCGGCATAGCGGTGCTGCCAGTTGGTTGGCAGATGGGAGCTGCTGCCGTTCGCGCTTGGTGCGTATATGCTGCCGCCGAAGGGCGTCGAGCGGCCGGACAGCGAGGGTGGACTCGAGCCATTGTTCCCTAGGAGTGCGGAGCGGTCGCGGAGAGAAGGTGCTGTGCGAACTCTGTGTTTGTTCCAGGGCGTATGGCAGAGGCGTTGAGTACGATTATAAAGTCATGTTGTGGATACCCCTAAGACGGGGAGGGCACGGGGCGAAAGGCGTACCGTTGCGACATGGTTTTTCAGAATATCGACGGAGTAGTAAATGATAGTTGGGTGAGTAGGAGAGAGGACCACAGAAGTCTAATTTTGCATAGCTGGTGGACTTGGTGGTTCAGTGACACGTCAATAAACGCACTCTGTTCTCTGTGATTGGAGCACTTGCCAAATGTGGATGGATGGTTGTCACTGAACAGGCAGTGTGTTCAAGTTCTTTAGACTTTGGATACGGTGGAATTTGGGATAAAATGCATGCTTTACTCGAAGCAAGTGGACAACGTGAGGTACAGCTGAATCTACAGAATACCATGACTAGGTACGATGCGAAATATTGAATAATAAGATATGGCCGGCGATGTTATGTGTATCATGAATGAAGGTATGCTACGCAAGCTGGAAAATAGAGGTCGGCTGTGTGAATATGCAAGGTGAAAGGAACAGAGATGATCGGTATATATGTAGTCCTTTGATTGAGGCGTCGTGATATCAAGGATGTAACGGTAGAGCTATCAGTACAATGTGATTCGGGGTCTTCCATGTAAGTCGTGCGTGGAGCATCAGTTTATACTCATGCGATTGAGAGTCTTGCTAGCAGCCCGTCCATGAACAGGGTTACCGAAGCCTTGTGCTTTTCGTGTCACTGAAATTGTGATTAATATGGCATAATCCAAGTCAGAGAGTTTCAACGTACATGCTTGCTTTAGTCCTCGGTTGAAATTTCGGAGGACGATTATTGACCATATGAAAGTCAGGAAGAGTAGGCCGATGGCGATGACAGCTAAATGTGGTATAAGTTGTCAAGACGTGGATGGATTTAAGGATGTTAACTCACAAAAGACAGTCAAAGATTTCCAAATCAGTTTGTACTGCTCTGATGACTTGAAAAGCAGCACTTTTATGAGCTTTGTGAAAGTACGTCAAAGTTGGTTCATTGATAAAAGAGACCCAAGATACGACTTACCTTGTAGATAAAATAGACCATGGCCCCTACACAACCGGACATAAACGTCGCCATCATCCATTTATTTTCATGCCGAGCCGCCAAGTGACCCTCGACTAGCAGTACGATCGAAAGAGGAAGTGCTGCACACGTCACATAGTATTCCCAGTCCGTGTCTTGAAGGACAAGCCAGATGAATTGCACCGAGAACCCAGCCCAGAAGAAGACATCAAACTTGACCAGGCATTCGTAGATCTGGTAGTCGGCGTACATCTTCTTTATTCGCCGATCTGCACCGAGAAACTTGTACACTTTCCAACCGAATTCGTGGTAGATTTTCCAACCCAGACCGATGTATGCGACTTCGGCGACGGAGATGACAATTGGGATTATTGTGGTGAGGACATTGATTGGGATGTTGGAAATCCCGGATGCATCACTGTCGACCAAGGCTTCCTGCACTTCCTTAATCTGGATGATGGCATAGAGCAAGAAAAGCGCATTGAACATTCTACAATGGCGCCAATGGAGTTAGTTGGAGCGAATACTTAGTACCAGTACCAAACTTACGTGAGGCACAGGAATTGCAGAGTGTTCCGAGCATATACCGCATCCACAGCCATGACAAATTGGAAAACACTGTGACACGATAGTTAGCAAAATAGACCTTAATGGTGGCGGATTGTACTTACTGGGCAAGTGCGAAAATGCTCAGGTACACTGGCATTCGATTCGTTGAGATCGTTGATTGCGCTGAACCAACTAGCTTGTTCTTCTCCCGAACCCTCAGAAAGAGTTCTCCTTCAATTACGAGGTCGATTGTTGTCTGCACGAGAACAGTACCAACATAGAGACGACATGCTAATGATTCAGGAAGGATCTAGCAGAACAATAATTAACACAGTCAGCATCAGAACTGAGGCTGGAACTCACCTTCTGCCAAAATGTCCGTGTGTCCACCTCCTTGCTTGGTACTGGGGGGTATGCGTAGCTCGAAGAAGTTTCGTGTGTGTCATCGGATTTTGAAGAGAATGCGGCTGCTTTGGAGAGAGGTATTGAATTGGACCGATGATGAGTAGTGGTCCCAACACCTATGTTGTAGGTATTGTGGGTGGCAGTGGTGGAGTAGGGAGCTGCGTAGCCGTCAATAAGGTCATCGAACGAAGCCTTAAAGTCTTCTTCTGTGCGGGCTGGGTGCGGCTGAAGATATGGCTGGTTTGTGGCTTCCCTGGAATATGTTGTAGGAGCCGCCATTACGGCAGAGAAGGAGTATCGACCTGCGAGACTCTAATGTGGGGGTCGATAGGGAATAAAGGAGAGTGTGGAGAAAGAGAGTGGGACGTTCAGACGACGTTGATGGTAGCGGAAGAGCAAGTTTCCCAGAGCTCATGTTGGGGCGGTTTGCCTTCGCCGTGTTTGGCGGTGATTTCAAACGGCCTAATTTAGTGCCTGTTGTCAAGCGTCAGGCTGACCACAAAGTGATTCTGCTTGCGCCGTGCGGCTTGCAACCTTCGTCAGACAGACAGCAGCTCTAAATTTATTACAATTACTTGCTCTTAGGTCAAAATACTCCCAGCCAGCATTTGTCTTTGGTGAATGCTTCCACTCAACTTTCACTTCGATTCACCGCAGTAACGTGGACGATGTTTGAGTGACCAAGGAGTAACCGTAACCTAGTGGACAAGGGCCAATTCTTGCTCTTCGCAAAGAAGGTAATAATTAAATACCCCAAGTTTAAACCCCAAGCTACACATAAGTAATACAGTGCATGGGTTCCAGGGAGAGTCGATTGAGGGCACCGTGAACCATTCATCTCCACCCAAAGGACAGTGATGCAACCTCACAGGAGGCGAAGTTTGCCCGTAATTTGATTAACGAGTCGCGCGGGACCTAAGGAGTGTGTTCAGTCTCTTCCGCTCGGCCAAAGAGTTTTGAAACTTAAAGCCTGCAAACTCACCGGTAATACCAAGCACAGTTCTCGAGCCTGCCGCAATCTGTGTCCGGCCGCTGTTCAAAGTATCAGAGGATACATGTATTTCAGCACACGAACTGGTATACGCACGCATCTTGAATAGAGCGGGCGCAAAGGTTCAAGCTTTGAGCCTGCGCCTGCATCACAAGCATTTCTTCTTCATTATCGCATTTCAAAGCCACTTTTGTCTGCCTGGAGCATAGTTCAGGGCCATTGGCATATTTTACAATTTTTGGACCGACCCGTCGCGCTCCCATCGTCGCAGCATCTGAGGATGAAATATGATATCCAGCGAGTCAGCAGTAGAAAGGATGATACGTACTGCAGGATTTTTAGCCTGTAGCGTCTTGTAGCATGCTAATGCCGCATGTCTACGTTTCTTTCAGAGAGCGATGGGACATCTTGTAGAGGAGGATACGCACGAGCATCTGCAGTCATGGTGGCATTAGTAATTGAATTGGACGTGTAGAATCCAAGGAGCGTACTGGGCTGCAATTTTTCCGGAGGTCATTCCGAGATCTGTTCGGACAACGAGAACCTATCTCATCTCTGGATGAATTCGTAAACTCGCGGTTCAGAAAGGAAACAAGAGCGCACCATCTTGCAATTGTCATCATCCTCCACCCTGAGTGCAGCGATATCCCCGTCGGCATCGCTTGAGGCATCGCTATCGTCACTTTCATTTCCGCCTTCATCTGAGAAACCGTCGGGTTCGACAACAGAATTCTCTGGCTGAGTAGCTTTTGCCGCCGGAGCTACACTAGATGTAGTGGGGATGGTTACTTTCCTGTTTTTCACCCCTGCAAGGTATCCTAGAGAAAGAGACGCCACAACGAGGGTAGCATAGGTTACTGCTAGGGACAGATGATATCAATTCGATTAGTCTTGCACAAAGAGGAAGACAGGAAGATTACAAACCAGCCTTCGCATTCATCATGACGTGGATAAGTGGAGGAAAGAAAGCAGCCAAAGCGCGTCAAAACATTATTCGCGTCCTGAATCAGACGCGCTTATACTGTCATGTAGGTTTGCTTTTGACCACATCATCCACATCTTATGACATCGCCCGCCCTGGTCCTGCTATTGTCTTTCCACTCCGAAAGCTCTTGTACTCCTCATGGTTCTTCAGAATTCCCTGGCGAATAGGCTGATCTCTGGATTCTGGTCGGTTCCATCCCGTCTCCCACATCTTCTGTCAATCTCCTGCCTTGGTTCTATCGACATTTGAATGTCACTGCTTGAATCCTTACATACCCTTTTCTATATGTTCCTGCTCACTTTCTCAGCGCTTTTCGCAGTGTCGGACCGTGGCGGGATCCCGACGGAAACAGATAGCGTGTGCGCATGTCCGGAGCATACTTTAGAAGCATCGACAAATTCCTAGCGCGTGTCGAACCTGCATCCCGACGATTATGAAGCATTTCAGGGCTCTTTCCCCCGCGATCGAAACGACCAATTTTGACAATCCATTGTGCTTTTGCCTTTCCGCTTTGACCACGTTACGGATGTGTCCCTTAAACGCTCTGGTTGGTGTCGAGTTCTCACTCCCATTGGTCGGCCGACGCACTTAAGTTCGAGACACAAAATTTCCAAGATAGGTACCGATTGGAATTTGTACAGAAAAACGTACCTGCTGATGCCATTGTAGGCGCGAATTTGAGTATGTTAGCCATCTTTGACGCCAAGTCTGATCGCACTGTTCCCTAATTGAGCCAAAGACTGTCTCCAAGTTTCTCTGGCAAGATGGTTAGGGACCGAGACTCCTGTTCTTCTTCTGCGACCTTTACCGACATTAAACGTTCTTCCACCAGCAGATTTGTCGGATACGTTTTACCATATGTGAAAGACGAGCATATGCCATTTAAAAGCAAGGATGAAGATGTGGATTTTCAATATCACTGCCTCCGATGTCCTCTCTGCTTCAACCCACCATACTCCTAGATTCTTGCCACTCTGGCCTCCGAGAGCGACGAAGAAGCTCCATTAACACGCTTAGTGCCCTTCCGCGTCTTTTTACAACCTCTACCGTCGAAGGGAGCGCCATTTGCGACGAGAAGGACTTGCCGAGCCGCGAGCAACCTATCACATTATCGGGCGTAAAACCGGCACATCTTCCTGACCATGCCTCCAAGATTTTCATTGCGACAGACCTTCGCCCACTGTCGACACCCAAAACACCAGATGTCGAAACACCGTTTTCAACTGCGCCTTCTACTGCTGTCCACAGTCGGAAAGCCTCATTGATATCTCTGTCAGAAGACATACCTCGTCTAGACAGTCTTGAGCCGAAGTCGGAACGACTGAATTGGCGTCTTGCCAGCGGATTTTTCGCATATTTTATGTGCGGTTGGGGAGATGGAGGTAAACTCGTTCTATTCTTCGATTTTGGCAAGAGCTCAAGTTTTCTCTTGTACAGTCACAGGAACGGTACTCCCTTGTAAGTTCTTTATAATAGATCTGATGCATAGATTTGACAAATTTTCAGACTTCATGAAGGAATACAATATCTCGTTCATGACCTCGTCACTCGTATATGCTGGTGCAACAATCGGGTAAGAGGCAAACCCCATTTTGCGTCAACATCATTGCTCATAGACCGTCTAGTTTTATAATAGGCACAGTGCTTGTGGAGTCTATAATTGCAAGACTTGGCCGCTTCGATCCACAGAAATCAACCCCGACGTGGATTCCTGGATTCATGTCGAGCAGTCAAGGCTCAAGTAGCACCCCTAAAACAGGGTTTTCTCCTTCACAGGCCCATCTGCTTTCGATCTTGGTGTCCAGTGTCCTCCATGGCATGTTCTTCTTGATGATGGGTTTCAAAGGTGGCTTTCCGGTCCTTTTTTGTGCCTACGCATTGGCAGCATTCGCGAGATCTATCCTAACAGCGTCTTTGTGAGTGTGATGTCATCTATTCGCATGTCTTTCACTTTCTGAAGGGTCAAATGGATTTGCCTATTCAGGAACGCCTACTTTGCCGCTGGACCTCGACAGTCAATAAGTTTTGCTTTCGCATTGTGGAGTAAGGAATTCACATTCAATACAACCTTTATTTCTGACAACCATTGGCATTAAGGCTTAGGCGGGGTGGCGTCTCCTTTGCTTTGCCAGTCTCTGATTGCAGCTGGCGTCCCATGGTTCAAGTTTTACTTTGGATCACTCGTCATGTCTGCATTCAACACCACTTTTCTGGTCCTGACCCATCGGCCCACTCCAAACGAGTTTCATCGGGATCGTCAAGCAGCCCTCGCTGCCTCGGAACCTGCTCACGAGAATGAGAAATATAGCCAGTGCGCATCTCCCATCGAGGAAAGGGTGAAGGAACAGGAATCCGGCTCACAGAAGAGTAAGTGTTCGCTTGTCTTCGACTCGATTACCAGACTCAAACATGTGTTTCTGGTCAATTTGTTAGCCCTTCAAATCGCTATCTGTCAACCTTACCTGTGGGCTATTGCGATCTTTGCATTCCTATATTGCGGATGGTAGATTGCCTCTATTATTTTGCTTAAAAAATTTAAACTGAATTCTTGGCAGCGAAACGTCTACTCAAGCACTGGTAAGGACAAGACTATCTATTTTGACGGAGTTGCTAATTTTCTCGAGAATTTCTCGACGATTAGATGGTTTCGTATCTCCTCGGGGTCAGAGTGTGTGACATCCTTCATATGCTATTTTTTGTTCTCTAAACTCTATATAATCATCACAGAATGCCAACCCCAAGACTGCAGGCTATGTAACCTCTGGCTTCTGGGGTGGCATTACAATCGGGAGAGTCGTTTGGGGCCACTTTACTCCAAGGTAAACACTTTGTCTTGAAACATTCGACCCATTGAGCTGATTTTCCTGCAGGCTTTCCTTCACCCAAAGAAAATTTGTGATCTTAGCGTGCATGTAAGTGCGTTCCTCACTTGATCCGATTCCTATTTTGACCTTGCGTCCTGACAGATGTAGGCAATTTGATTCCGAGTCTTGCTGCTGCAAAGTTATTGAAAGCTGTTTCGCGTAAAGGTACCGGCTTGGCGATGCAAATAACGATCTGGCTCGTGAATTCCGAAGTCGAAAATGGTGTGGCGACCGCAATCGTTGGTGTCGCATATGGCCCCGTTTTCCCAGCATGCATGACCTTGTCCAACGATCTTCTGTCTACCGAAATCAGGCTCGTGAGTATGGGCATCATGTAAGTAATCCTGTTTCTCAGTTTTTGATTTTACTGACCTCTGAACTTGTCAGATCTGCCACCGCCAGCTCAGGAGCAGGTGAGTTGATCGTCAATGACCACCAGGGTTGCAAGTTTACTGATGGTTTTTGGCAGCGTTTTTCCCCTTCCTTGCTGGTGTTGTTTCCAGCAAGAAGGGTATTCATACGCTCATGTACATGCTAGTACCTCTTGCCACCGTTATTGCTGCGTTATGGATTTTGTTTCCCTCAAGGCAGCCCTTGCGGAAGTGAAGGCTGTGCAAAAATCGCTGACATGACTAGTACAGCCTTACTTACCTCTTAACTTGCCTATTCAGACACGCTCTAAACCTTTTTATCGATGTATATAGTTACCTTTCCTTATGATTAGACTTGTATAGATCCTTACTTAGAAAGAGAAATCAAGTGGGGACATTAGATCCGTGGTGTATCTCAATATCTCAATTTGAAAGTTTGAACGCACTTGCAGCGTCACAGGACTTGCTCGGGTATGACTGAATCGCGGGAACAAATAGTCGCAAAGGGGTTGGACGTTTTTTGGATCGCGCACTTCGGCTTGAATTGGAGAACACAGTCAATCAACTGTACGAGACTACCAGTCGTGTTGAATGTCCCGTATACCCGTTCCTACTCAACACGGACGACCGCACTCTCCTGCTCCGTTCCCTTCTTCCAGCTCGGACACGAACGACTCATCCCCTTTCCTAACCCAACGCGCGACCACCACAACTCGTTCCAGCACATTTTCGAGCAACGCAGCCATGTCTACCGTGTCTGGATATCCGAGCAACATCTCTGTCTCCGAAACGAGAAAGAAGCAGAGCAAGCGCGACGAGGTATGAGGCACCTGTCCACGCTTCACCGAGGGGCACTAACATCACTCGAACACTCAGGCTATCCGCAAGAAGATTGAGTCAGAGCTTTCCAGGAAACGCACTATCTCGACAGCTCAACCCAATCGTTCGTCGAAGCGCCCCGGAAAGAATGTCCCTGCGAAGGGCACCGTTGCTGCTCTCAAGCCTAGTCCAGCATTGACCGTGCCGGAAAACATCAGTGTTTCCGAGGCCAGCCAGCTGTGCGCTGCCAAACGCACAGACTGCGTACTTGTTGTTGATGATGAGGAGGGACTGAGCGGTATCTTCACCGCGAAGGATCTGGCGTATCGTGTATGTCGTGAAGTTATATTTACAGCGCTCAACACGCTCATGTCGTGGACAGGTCACCGCGGAGGGCCTTGACCCTCATACCACCCATGTCAGCACTATCATGACGCGCAACCCCATGGTCACTCGCGACACGACGAGTGCCACGGAGGCCCTAGAACTCATGGTGTCCAAGCACTTTAGGCATCTTGTATGTTTCCACCCATATTCAACGTCAAGTCGCACTCAACCAATTCACCCATGCAGCCTGTATGCAACGAAGACGGAAATGTTGTTGGGCTGTTGGATATCACCAAGGTTTTCCATGAAGCCCTTGGCAAGGTTGAGCGCAGCTCCGTCGCATCTGAACAATTGTTCAACGCCATGGCTGGTGTCCAGTCTGAGCTCGGTGGCGCGGTCGGCAGTAATCCCCAGGCCGCTGCTATGCTCGCCTGGGCAGAGAAACTCCGGGAGAAAACCGCTCTTCCCGACCTGACTACCGTCATGGACTCCCGCACACAGCCCGCTACTGTCAGCCCGAAGACTACTGTCCGTGAGGTTGCCAAGTTGATGAAGGAGCGCAGGACAACTGCTGTCTGTGTGATGGAACAGGGGAAGATTGCCGGTATCTTTACGAGCAAGGATGTTGTCCTGCGTGTTATCGCTGCTGGATTGGACGCTGGCAGGTGCAGTGTCGTTCGCGTAATGACGCCTCATCCGGATACTGCACCACCAACCATGAGCGTGCACGACGCACTGAAGAAGATGCACAGTAAGCTCATCTATAATGTTTTGTTACCATTGAGACTAATCCTCATAATAGATGGCCACTACCTCAATCTTCCTGTTGTTGAGGCTGATGGGCATCTTGTAGCCATTGTTGATGTATTGAAATTGACATATGCGACGTTGGAACAGGTGACTGTCATTGTACTCCGCCAAATAAATCAATCTTAATTTACTACCAGATGAATGCCATGGCTTCCTCCAACGGCCAGAATGACAATGAAGGCGGCCCAATGTGGGGTCGTTTCTTCGATTCCATTGGACACGACGACGATGGATCCGTGATTTCTGGATCGCTCAATCACACAGACGTTCGTTCATTCCCTTCCATGGATATGCACATGCAATCTCCTATGTCAGAAGTCCATCCCAACGACTCTGCCTCTGTCATGGATGACGATCAAGTGTCCGCTCTCGATAGCTACGCTCATCGCAAGGGCATTCCATCTGCTCCGGTACCCATTCCGGCGGACGATGGCACGTATGTCTTCAAGTTCCGTACACCCAGTGGACGCACTCATCGTTTCCAATCCCGCCATGATGACTTTGAGCATCTGCGAGAAATCGTCACCGGAAAGCTGGCTACCGACCCCTTCTTCGTCGACTTCGAGCCGGTTGAGGGAGCAACAACGAAGCCAGACTCCACTGACTTCCATTTGTCGTACACTGATGCCGATGGCGACTCCGTTCTCATCACCTCCGACCATGATGTTTCTGAAGCGGTGAAGATTGCTCGCGGCACTGGTGCAGACAGGGTTGTTCTGCTCCTTCAAGGGGGCAAAGGATGGGCTGAAGCTCTTGCTCTCCATACTGCGGCTAAGGAAGCTGCCGCCGCACTTGCTGCCCTGGAGTCCCGGGAGGCTGAGAAGCCCTCAGAGAAGGTTGCTGCGAGTCCCGAGCCCAGCGTCGTTACCTCGCCTACTCCCTTCAAGGAGACCGTTCCTGATGATATCAGGAAACACGCTGCTCATGGCGACGAGGTTTTCGGTATTCCCAAGGATCTGTTGCTGCCTGCAAGCATTGGAGCTTTGGCAGTTGTTATCATTGGAGTTTTCACCATCTCGAGGCTGACGGCGAACAACTACTAGTCATATATGTTCAGAGAATTTTTATTACCCCTGGGATTTGTTCTTTCCAAGGCAGTGTCCATACTATTTACATCTAAATCTTAATGACCCTCAGTTGAGGCCTTTCGCTCTTTTTCACCGGATTTGATGTTAATGCACAAATAGATAGAGATGTTGACAGAGAATGTTTATGAATACCACGTTATGACTTATGACTGCTCATGCTCATCTATTCGAGAAAATGCGCCATGAATCAAACTGCAATTTGACTGACGTAGCTGCTTCCACAGTTATGGTGGGCAAGATGGTGGGATGTCGACATATTGACGCCAAGGATAACGTGTGACTTCGTCCGGTTCAATGCGTGCGTGACCTTGTATGCTCTAAGTATCACAACTACCGTCGCGCCTATTCGTCGTCTTAACAGATCTATCCTCCCTACCCGCCTGTCGAGGACACAAACTACACAGGACTACCATAATCACGCCTCGTTTGAATCCCCAAGTCAACAAATATCAACGGCTGGCACTGGTGGCGTTAAACCCAACCACTGGTCTATACCATTGAATACAGCGAGGAGAAAGAGGCAATCTAGAAACCACATACTTCATCGAGCCACCGAAAGAGACGAAGAAACATATTATGCCCAAGTCAGAAAAGGAGGAAGTGCTGCAGGCTTTGGTGAGCAACATTTCGTTGTGATCCTTGTATCGCACTGACATTTTGCTTCCGTGGATATCTTTTGGGACGCTAATAGACCGCACGCGTATTCGCGTCAATGCTGGAGGAATTGGTTATGGATGCTACTTTGCAGTCGCACCAGGAGGTTCTGCGTAGCAAGAGTCTATGTCCTGTGTGTAATACCCGGTATGTCTTCAGTCATCCAGATGCATTCGGCATGTCATCATAGCCATGGCTGACTTCATGGCTCGTTTCCTTTATATATCTCGACTTGTAGATGTAACGCCAGTAAGACACTCTTACTGTATGCTGAACAGACGCGGTTCTAATTACCGGTCTTCGTCTAGTACATACACCAGGTGCAGCAGGAGGCAGCAACGAAGCCTCGGCCTCCGGCCATCATACTGCATCTCGTGCAAATACGCCTATGTCCACTACAAGCAGCGAATTTGCTTCCAAAGGGCAATTTGGTGGAACTGGAACCAGCACACCAAATGGCACAAAGAACGACAGCGGGACGATATATTTTGAGTGTGTCTCCTGCACACGACAGGTAAAAGCGCGATTTTGTTGATTATCTGCTTTGCTATGTGCCTTATATTCTCCATCCAGATTGCATCCAATAGATACGCGCCCCATCTGAGCTCATGCATGGGCCTTGGGAACGCTCGTCGAGGTGCTATGCGGGGGAGTGCAAAAGTCAAGTTAGTCATTCTTATCAAACCAATGATGTCTATTCACTCATCTCGTGGGCATGCAGGCAACCCTCTGACGCTGGACGGTCAATATCACCAGGATCTGATGGACATCAGTCTGACGACAAGGGCAAAGGAAAGAGTAAAGGAAAGAAGAAAGCTGGTATGTGTCTCTATTGGTCATTTGATCTCGAGAATAATGTTGAGTTTCGTCATGTCTCCAGCAGATGAAAGCGATTTCTCCTTAAAACGTAAACGGGTGGGTATAGTCCATTCAGTTTTCTGTGTATACAATATTTACGACTCCGTGACTCTTAGTTAGGTTCTCCTCAAATTTCACCTAATAAGAAACCCAAGAAAGGGAAGGTATCAGGTACGCTAGAATTCTCGGGGAAGGTCGCTTCCTGTAATTTACGCTTCCTCTAGCATCGCCAGTATCCCGCGTCAGAGCCGATCCAGATATATTAGGGCTGTCATCCAATGTAAGGCAGTCACTCTTCAACGACATTCAGCGCAACAGTCGACTCACTCCTAACCTTGACAGTCTCACTACTCACCTTTGGCCAGCTCACAATCAAAGATCCCATCCAAGCTCCGAGACTCCTCCACGGCTTCGTTCATGGACAGGTCATCGACCTCGTCAAGGGAGTCTTCGCCGGAGCAGGCCTACGCCGAAGCTACTCCAAATTCGTCGTTCTCCTCGCAGCAGAGCCCCGTTCGACCGCTTGCCGCCAGTGCTAAGGCTGCAGCGTCTATACGAGGGAGACCGCATGTTACGGGGACTGGTCCTCCGAAACGGCCAAGTCCTCCCAGGCCGCCGCAAATACAAGTTCCTGATTACATGGGTTGGTTTTTTTTCTTGAGATTTTCTCGTTGACACGATACTCATGTCAATCATCTAATAGAAATTGACCATGCTAACGAGACCGGTTCGTCGACTGACACGGACAGCGAATAGAAACTCCAACGCGCCCATTGTTCACCCCTCATGCCTCATCTCCTCATATCAGGGGATAATCTTCGTATTGCTTTCCGCTTTGACTTTCTTGTACCTTGTATAATAGCATCACCCAGAACATGTTGAACACTTCATTGCTCTCATCCCTTCCCAGTTGTGCATATGCACTGCGCTTTCTGATTCTCGAACAAACTGTATCTACGGTCGCGGAATACATATCAAGTATAACAAGTATATATAACAATGAAATGTAGACGGCCTACTGTCGAATTCTAAAGGGAGGATATGGCATGTGTCTCTTCAAAATCGCTGGGGCGGGGATTGAAACGAGCATTGCACTGCTTGATTCTTCTGTATGCAGTATAACATAAAACATTTGACAAAGTATGCTGTCATAAAAGCAAGTGGAAGAACCTGTGGCACGCATGGGGAAACCTTGGGGAAATCTGAGCCCACATCGCCACTGACGCATGGCGCTGGTTAGCGCTGGTTGCCAGTAACAAATGGGGCTATCAACTTTGTGTCTCTCTCGCTTCCACGAGTGGGCGCAGCGGGGTTCCCCCACTAGTTGAGTAACCACTTACTCTTTGGTACGCGCAGATGAACAATGTCCGTACCCCCTTTGAAGTTGGATCGCATTCAGTCATTACTGGTGGCGTCTTCACACAAGTCAACAATAATGCCCAGCGGCAGACTCGATGTGCGTCGTCTCTGGTTGATTCATGTTCACTCTGAATGAATCTATCGCCTAGAGTCCGCTGTGGCGCCTACTGCCTTTCATAATTCAGCCGAACGTTTTGCTTCTCCTCGACGCGAGCCCAGTGCACCAGAGGAAGTGATGGACAAGCTACGCAACTTGGCCCTCGGGAGGCGCAAGGCGCGAATTCTCTGGTTGAGCGGTCCAGATGGCAGTTGGGAGTCGGCTATTGCGCAGACTTTTTGCGATGAGTGCTTTTCAACCAACTCACTACTCGCCAGCTTCTTCTTCAACCGGTCTGACCCCTCTCGCAACACTGCCAAATCCCTCGTCGCAACGTTGACTTACCAGATTTATGGCCAGGTCCCCGCATGTCAGCAATCCCTCATTCTGGGTGCCATCGAGAATGACCCACTTGTCTTCCACCGAGCCGTCGATGCACAACTCAAGGCTCTCATCATAAACCCCCTGCAAGATCTCTTTGGAGCTGGATTTTTTGACAATACCGCGGCAGCACGACTCATTGTCATAGACGGCCTCGACCAATGCTCGAGCGCGCCAACTCAGGTCAGCATTCTGAGTGCACTGGAGGCCATATGCATGCGATTGGATTCACCCTTCGTATTTATCGTCGCCAGCCGCCGAGAGCGTGATATTCAGATGTTCTTTGGATCCTCCAGCCTAGGGGATTTGCTTGATGAACTCTGGATAGATCAGTTTTATCAGTCTGATGGGGACATTGAAAACCTTGTGAGGCAAAGGATAAGGGTGATATGCGAAGATCACCCACTCAAGAACCGCATTTCCCGAGCATGGCCCTCAAGTGAAGCCATTCGAACTCTTGTTTGGAGATCATCTGGTCGAGATTTGTATGCAAAAGTTGCAGTCCGTCATCTCGCTTCCGATGACCATTTCCCACCCGAACGACTCGTCGAAGTCCTCCAGCTTCGTCCTGCGAGGCGCAATCTCCCTTTTGCAGAGCTGGATGCGTTGTACTCGCACATCATATCGTGTGTGAGATACACCCAGATTCTTCGCACTCTTTGCGTTGCTCTTCTTTTTGACAAAAGCAATATTGCCCTTGAACTCTTCGAAGTCAAGCAACTATGCGACTTATCTTGGACCGAGTATCGCACCCTATCATGCGACTTGAGGGCCCTGCTTGAAAAAGATCCGGCGCAGATTCGTCCTCATCAATTTACTCCTTTTGTGCCGAAGTCCCTTTCGGACTACTTACAAGATCCTGCAAGGTCGCACGATTTTCACATTGATGCCACCCCAAGGAAAACCATTCCAATTATCACTCGATGCCTTGAGCTTGTTTCCGGTGAGTATGCTATCCCCCGTCCAGCTCCTAGCATTATACTAATGTAGCTCAGATCCAAAGCTTCATTATAACAGCCGATACTCAAGCTTCATCTTGAACCATCTAGCTCTACTAGTCAGCAATATCGAGGTGTGCCACGAGGAACTCATGTCCTTCTCACTGCTAAACCGTCTGTCAACACTCAATGGACCTGAACCACAAAACTGGACGGATGAAGCCTTGCTTGGAGGTGACTTACTGTGGTTTACATTGGTGCTCTTAGAAGAACTATGCGCTTTGGCAAGTGGATCTCCTGCCTTGTTGCATACTAAATCCAACGTTGAAGGTATTTACTATCACTATCATAGGAGGGCACAGATTACGAATTTGTTTATCACCATCACTTGCGTCAATTCCCAAAGCTGGCCAACCATGTTTGTGGGCCCAGTCTGCCCCCTGACAATCGACTATTCGATTCAATCTCCCTCGTGTTCATCATCTTCAAGTTCTCGGGAAATTTAGCTGACGCTCAACCAAATGTTGATACATTCATACAGCGACTACCTTTCCAACAGTTCAGCCACGTTCCATGGAGTAGCATGTCAAGGTTGAAAAACCTTTGTCACTCAACTGCGCAGTGCTGTGTCAACTCGTGGATGTACAACAACAGTCCCGAGTTCGTAGAATTTGCACTTGAGTGCCTAATCCTAATTTTTCCTTTCGCCAGGCTTTCCTCTGAGCTCAATAAGGCATGTCGACCACTAGATTTTGATAATGTTGCTCAGTGGAATCAAGAACCGCCTAAACTCACATATAGAGCGTTTTTCGCCATGTCGGAATACACCAGGCGCTACCACAGGGCACAACCTCTTGTGATGGAATAACTGGGTGATATGTGGGCGCACGATACAAAATATGCTTTCCGCTTTGACTTT
This sequence comes from Psilocybe cf. subviscida, assembly GCA_013368295.1. Lineage (NCBI taxonomy): Eukaryota > Fungi > Basidiomycota > Agaricomycetes > Agaricales > Agrocybaceae > Psilocybe > Psilocybe cf. subviscida. Next base: position 3,454,872 of record JAACJJ010000056.1, on the reverse strand, counting down.
CTTGTAAACTTGTATGATAGCATCATTAAGTACATTTACATCGTTGTCATCTTATTTGTTGCCCAGCTCGATTGTACTGATTATTTGCTTCTAGAAGGCACTGTATTTACCATTAAAGAATGTATACAAAATATACGGTATCTCTGAAAAGCAATAAATCATGGTTGGCGTCTAATTCTAAGGTCTACAGTTTATCCCAACAGGGTGTCTATGGTATCAATCTATCTAGCATCTATGGGTATGATAATCAGGTCCTGCATCTATGTTTATTCCACTTATACCGAAAAAGGTCAATTCAAGCATCAATCTAAGCTCTAGGCAGTAGAGCTATGCTGTCGTCTATGTGTGTCCCGTTAAGGCATCACACGTACTGGGTGGTTCAGATCTTAGGCGAAAGTTGGTTTGGAAGCAGGCAGACGAGAAGGGAAAAGAGTCCAGATGCACGCCATGGCAGCTGCCAGTGGGACAGTGAGATACGTCAAGGTTTTGATCCCTCTCGTGTCGAGCATCGCACCGGCTGCGAGCGGGAATATCGCTAGAAAAGATGCAGTCAAGACACGACATAAGTGTGAATGAGAGGTGCACATACCTCCTCCAAGACTTGCGAAGGACGATCTGGAAACGAAGAACATCGAGAACTCAGCCGTTGAGATGTTAGGTAGGCGCGACAGACTCACATTAACGCCATGGATACCATATGAACGTGTGGGGGCAAAATGTCGTTGGCCATGCTAAGGCACGCGGGGAATATAGGTCCGTAAAGAGCGCCTATCATGCTGGCTGCGACCGCATTTCCGACCGAAGACTTCACAATCCAGATTGTAATGTGCATGAGCACCGCGATGAGTCTTTAAGGACGTTCAACCTGTTAGAAAGAATGATTGGATGGGAAATAAAAATTAAGTTACATGCAAGCGTGAACTGCGAGTTTCCTCTGGTTGAAGTTGAGTCTGCTCATGGTAAGCTATCGTTAGCGATGCGAGAAACAATGCTAGGGTAGAGAACAAACCGAGGAGTGTAATAGCCCCATATGAATCTTCCAACGCTGATACCACCCCAGAAGCCTGACGTGACATATCCAACGGTTTTCGGATTGGCATGCTAGTTGATAACGCCATTAGGGATTAGAGGAAATACGAGCGCTTAAAGAACAGTACCCTCATTGACAACAGGAAGGTAACCATCTATATGCGTTGGCGTGGAATGTAAGGCGCAACAGCACAGAAAGATTTTTTTGAACACTCACAAATCCCTGTGTGGTTGTTTCGCTGCCACAGTAGATAAAAATAAAGAATGAAAAGGCCCATTGATACGGCATGACGAGGGCAGATCGGAGGGCTGAGCAAATATTTGAGCCAATGGCTATCTTATTAGAGAGGGGCTGATGCTCACCACTCTTTGTATTTGGCTCGAGCTCTACGTTGATAGTTGAAGCAGTAATGTCGCCTTTGGCCATAGACACCATGGACGAATGTCCAGAACGTAAGTGGGCGCTCTTTCGGCGACGGCCGTCGCTTAAGAGTTGTTGACGCTCGCTTGATTTCTCACGGACTGTCGGTTGGAAAGTCGACGCCAGTAAGACGACGTTCAAGACCGATAGCACCAGCGAGCCGTAGTAGAAGCGATACCAAGGCACACCAGCGGCGATGACTGATTGGCAGACCAGTGGGGAGATCACACTGCCCAAGCTGGCAAGACCAAGGCCATAGCCGAGCGCCTGTTTGGGACCTTGCGCGAAGTATGCGTTCCTGTATGACTAGTGATAAGCTGTGGAAGATCTTGAGAGTCATAAAGCTCTCTTACAAGGGAGCTATATCATGTTACTCTTTAGAAACTGTCGAACGAATGGATCAAAGGGAGTACCCACCAGTTAGAAGAGCGCGAGAAAAGGCAGAGAAAACATATGCTAAAAACATAACCGGAAAGCCACTGCGCGAGCCCATCATAACAAAATACATCGCGTGGATGATGCTCGCGATTATTAATACCAGATGCCTTGCTTGCGTCTTGGAGTGACCTACTTCGTCCTCAAACGCTGAACGGCGACGGAATGTTGGGAAGGCAAAACGAGAGCTTTCGCTCCGATGGACTTTGAAGGATCCGAGAAAATTCATAATGAACTCGACCAGGAAGGTTCCTGCGAAGAAGCTGATGCATGCAATTAGCGCCAACGCTAGAGACATGGCTATCTCATGAGTAACTCACCCGCACGTGGTTCCAGCAAAAAGCGATGACGACAACGTAGAGGTCATATTGAACTCAGAAGAGAGGTCTGGCAGAATTTTCAGCGAGTGCGCATAAGATTACGACGGGTATGGGGCTTACAAGGCATAACTGTCCCAGTGACTGAAAGTGGGGTGTATCGTCAATATAGACTATACATTGACAGCCGATCGGATGTTACCTCCGTCGGCCCAGCCACCCAGAAAGCAGGCAAAAAATCCGCTTGTTAGGCGCCAGTTCAGGCGGTCATCCTTGGTCGGCTCGTCAGCGTCATCCTCATAGTTGAGCTCCTTTGTTGGCGAGGGTGCTCGACTGTTAACAGCGGTTGACGGTGAGCTTGAGTAAGGTGAATAGTCGGAGTAAGGCTGGAATATTGCGGAAGGAGTAGGGCTATAAATCCCAGGTCGTCCGCGGGCAAGAGTAACGGTTGTTTCCTGGTCTGAGATGCGCACGGTGGAAAGGCGGGAAATCGACGGCACTGGCACGTTGGAAGTCAATCTCTGCGTGCCCAGCGTAGACGATATGATGTCGGCGAGTCTCTGGCGCTCTACGTCGTCGGTGCTGAAGCGTTCCTCGGTCGTAACATGCTCGCCGAGTGGCGCCATTAGTTGGAATTGTGCCCCGGGCTGTTCGTCGTTTTTTGTCGTTGCGCTCATGAGAAAATGAGAAAGGGGGGTACAGAAAAGAGAAGAAGCAGAAAGTCAAAAAAAAATACAAACCGCAGGCAAGAAACTGGATGGCAGCTACCCTCTCTACTCAACATCTTATAACCATCGAAATTTTGACGAATCTTCATTGTGGACAGATTGAGGGTTGGTTTCCAATTAAGGAAAGACAATAGGCGCCTTTCATTTCCGTAGCTCGAAGTGCAGCGCTTTGTTAATCGAAACAATTTTTGACGCGTTTCGATGGCCCATTTCACAGCGACCGACGCACCCTTCTTTCTGTCAGAATTTTTGGCACGTTTCTGATATGTAGAGATATGATATGCACAAGGCGTGTATCCCGTCGGTGCGTATAGCTGGAGGTCCAAGGGCCACGAGAGTAATGACGGCATTCTCGTGCGTCGGCAGTGTTGATGTAGTAAAGATAGAGACTGATAGAGACGTTCGCATAGTGCTCCCGCCGCCCCGAAATTAACTGCGTGAATGACGATCGCCTAGAATGCCCTCATTGTAGTCCACGCTAGCGAGATGGAGGTCGGGCGGCGACCTGATATGGTTGAACAAGTAAAATTTTTGGCGCCCAGAGTAGCCCAGCGTGCGGAAATAACGAAGACACTGCAGACGATTGGTCGATACCAATGGAATTCCGAGGCAGTGGCCCGAAATATGTGCGGCGTAGATACGCCATGACTGCGCCATGATGCATGAGCAGTTACGGAGCTGTGTCATATTCCAACCCCCCGAAAATTTCGAGGGCGGTCAAGGCACACATACTTGGGCTCACAAAGATAAATCAGCATAGCACTGCTTGATCCAGGAAGTGTGAGGGTTGAAAAGATAGAGGAATAGTCCCGAGAGCGCGTCCGTTCCGCGAATAGCTGCATTGCTGACCAAAATAGCAATGCTTCTTCAGATAACAAAGCGCACAGCTTTTTGTCGTGACTCCCAGATATGAATAACGAGTTCTGAGATCTAAAGCAACCTTGGCTGAAATTTTTGACAGCGGGTACGAGAAATACCGGATAGACATTGCCCGGCCAATGAGACCCAGGAATTGTTGGCGTAATAGCTATGTTATCGCAGACGCGTTATCGCGTCCAGTCAGGCTCAGTCGTCGAAGTGAAGGCGTCGGGACGATGGCGTGATAGTTAATCGTCAAGGGTTTTGTATTAGCAGGCTGTCTGATTTCATCTTTTTGACTGAAACAACGACGACGCGTTCGGGTGCTGGCATGGAAGCAACCTCGAAAACGCGCCTGGGCGCGTCGAGGAGTACTCAGAAGTGCGGCGGCATATGAGGTAATATTGAGACCCTGGTTATCAGGACATCATTTACCTTAGATATTATGGCCTCGACCATTTTTCAAGTCGAAGTGGCGCATATAGAAGATAGTTTACTTGGCCGACACAGTTGGAGGAGGAACGGAACGGTCGAAACATTTCGGTTATTGAGTCACCGTGGGATATATTAGGTAAGTACATAGGTCACTAGTATTATAGCGGTCCGAAGGACCGATTGCATTATGTCGTCAATGGTCGTGAACAGGCTGGATTTAGGCTTTCAGAGATTTATTGGTTGAACCATGGATAGTGCTCCTGTTCCTGGCAAGATACTGCTGGTACGCGAAGAAGCCGCCAACGACAACAAGGATTGCGACGAAGTTTCCTAAGAAATGTGGCCATAAGCGAACTTTTCAGGGAGTCGTTGAAACTTTGAGACACAAAACATACCTGCGATGAAGCCAACAGCGCCAGAGAACAACTCCGTGAACATCGATAAGACATGTGTCACGAGCTTGAAGGCCCCAGTAATTCCGTCTTCAACCAACGCGAATACTGCGTGGAAAACGGCAAAGAGGGATTGTCCCAAGGAGAGGAAGATGTTGAAGATGGACGCGACGAATTCAGAGGCGGCGGATACGACGGAAGGCATTTTATTATATGGTACAGTGGGTTGGCTGGGTATTATTATGCTTTGAAGTGGGTGGTTGGTGTATTGGTCGTTCTGATTGTTTTTCTGAGGAAAGGACAGGGCGAGTCCGCGTTTATATAGGGAGGAGTGGCACAACTGACGTCATTGCATAGTAGGCACCTACACTCCTCTCTCGTCATGCCTCCGACTCCTTGCTATTCAAAGATAAATATTAGCTGTATGAGTGGAACTAAATACCCCAAGACTGACATACGCTCTCAGAAACCCAGCAACAATGACTCAATTGGCGAGGTCATAGAAAGAAGCACCATAAGCGCCCAAAGTTTTGAATTTAGCCTCAGCGCCAATCGCCCAACTAAAAACCCGAAAGCGTGACAGTTGGTACGATTAGAGATAGTTACGAGGTGAATATTCTTGCGAACAAGACGATGATGGGCTAGGGGCTCTTAAGTCTCCTTGTACTGCCTTATTTTGAAACATTCATGCACTCATGCAATGAGCGGCGAACTCCACAGATCATCATCGTAGCGCGTGTATAACTACAACAAAATTCGAAGTCAAAGGAAAAAATTCAATGTTGCCTGCTAGCCAATGATATATACTAAATAGTGCTATTTCCAGCTACATTATCTTCTTCCAGGAATTACTACTGTCCTCTGGGGCACAGTCATTAAGTCCATTTGTTCCAACAGACAGAAAGCAGCACGAAAGAAGGCTCCTGAAACCACCCGACCGCTGGAAGAATTGAAACGTATTCATCACCTCCTCTCAGCGCCTGCAGCAGGCTGCAGGACAACGCCAGCCCACCGTTGCACAAGCATCTGCGCCTTCTCCCACACGTTCACCAACACGGGAGGGTTGCCTGGCTTCCTGATCAGGGAGTCGACACGGGCACTGCTGACGGACAGGGCCTCGCGGGTGAATGCGGACTGGAAGTATCTCTGGCGAAGGAAGTGCGCGTAGATGATGGGAGCGATGAGCGAGGTCTGGAGGGTGAGGGCACCAAGGACGACGCGAATGAAGATGAAGAGCTCGATGTACGCGACAGCCTTCATGGCGGTGTCATAGTTGGCTGTAGGCAGAGGGTATACGGTTAGATGGCTGTATTTGGTACCATCTGACAAGGTGGCGTAAGCGAACCTTTGACCCAGGCCTGGAGCCTCTTCGCGAGGGCATGGGGTTGGGGAGGTCCACCGGCAGTAGCGGGAGGCGCTTGGGGGAGGAACTGGGGCATGAGGGTGGTGCGCGTGAACGTCAAGGCATGGAATAGCGAGAAGATCATGTAAGGCAGCAATGCGACTGGAGATCATAGAGGAACATTAGAGATGTCATTCCCTACACGGGTTGCATACGCACGAGCAATGGGCTTGGACGTCCACCAGAAGAAAGCCAGAAGGAAGTACTGCACGTTCTAGAGGAGTACACATGTTCAGCCCTGCACGGTCGCGTGTGGGACAAGCAGCATATGCATACCTCATCAAGGAGCGCACGCCTGATGAACGCGAGGTTGGGTTGAGGGGCCTGGACAGGGCAAGGTTAGGATCAATGGTATAGTCGGACCGCTTTTGAGCGTAAGAACGCACTCCTAGGGATTTGCTGTAATGATGGTAGTCAGCACGCGTTCAGCGGTATGCACTACAGCACAGAACAAGCAGCGGTGGCAAACAGGGCGGATACGTACTATACAACAATGGCATAGCTGATCAGGGCGCCAGTCAGACCAGCTATTCATCCCATGGTCCAGTTGAGGTGCACAAATGGAGCGGCGAGAAGACGTCATCGGGATGGGAGAACAACATGAACAAGAAATATGAGCGGGCGACGTTAGGCGCTTGACACTAGAGGCGGGCCAGCCACGAACCTTTATACCAGAAGGCAGAGATGGTTTTGAAGGTAGCCCATGCGAGGAGATAGCGAATGGAGGCTGTAAGGAGAATGAAGTGGCCAGATGCCCAGATATAGTGCTGGTGCCACGGGAACATACGGTGAGCATATCACATTGCGAGGCCGCTGCGCGAGGAGAAATACACGGCGCGACTGGAGTGAGAGAGCTCACCTGAGGGGTCGCCATTCACGCGAAGTTATGTGGTGGAAGTGGGAGAAGGACAAGTTATAACGAGATCAACCTGCAAGTCAGAAAAAAGGCGAGGTGACGACGAGCAAATCCGAACTGAACCAACGTGGCGTGAGCCAGTCGCCCTGAGTCACGTGGATCGCATTCACGACGTCAGCATGCGGCGTCATACAAAATTACATTGTCAATCTATCTACTCCAGTTGGCGCCCAGCTTCTTCATCTCCTTGCCCTTGCGGAATTTTTCCTTTTCCACCGCTTTTGAACCAAGTGTTTCCATCCGTCTTGCCTTGTCCTTGCCCCGCATCGGCCCCTTTACACTGCCATCTCCAGTCTGCCCGCTTGAGTTTGTCTTCACCTTCTTCACCTCCACCACATTCGCCTCGACCTCATCGCCCTCCGACTCTGAGATGGTATCTTCATCCCGTCTGCGCTTGTTACCTGCGCGTGCCGACTCGCCCTTTCCAGGGCCAATGGCCAGGTTGACTCTCGGCGGCACCTTGAACCCGAAAGCCTTTGCAATCTTTGTCAGGTCTAGCGCGTTGACATTGAAGATCTTCTTCAGCGAATACGAGGCATACGACTGCAGGTAGGCGCGGTATCCAGCGGTTGCTGACCGGTACAGGTTATAGTTCTTTGCGAGGAGGTTTTCGAGCTGTGGGAAATTTGAGCATTCAAAGCAAATATAGCTCTCCAATCGGTACGTACCTGTGCTTGGACATTTTCAATCCTGTCAGCAGGGAAGACAAACTCGTTCAGAGGCACCTTGGCCTCCTTGAGATACCGTAAGAAGCCGAGCTCGCTCTCCAACAAGAACAGTAAACTCTTTCCAACCTTGCCAGCACGCGCCGTACGACCCACACGATGGATGTAATCACGAGGGTCATCCGGAGGATCGTACTGCACAATGTAATCTACTCGAGGAATATCGAGACCACGAGCAGCAACATCGGTGCACAGCAGAATTCCGTTTTCGGCATTGATGAATTCGAAGAAAGTATTGGTGCGTTTTTGCTGCTTTTGTTTGCCCTGGAATCTGGTATGTCAGTATCGAAGAAATCCTCTGAAATGTAAAAGATACGAACATGGAGGTCCAGAACGGGCACATCAATGTAATTTAGCAGCTCAGAGTGGTATTTGACCGAGTTACAACTTGAGAAGAAAACGATAACTTTCTTCTTAAGGTTTTTCTTCAAGAAAGTGAACAAGAGAAGGAATCGACGCTCCGATGGGCAAACGACATATCCTTGTGACAAAGTGGCCACTGTGCTTGTTGACTCTTCCTTGTCAACGTCAATATGGACGGGTCCAGGTCGTAGTGAAATGCGAGCAAGATCAGTGACTTTGGTAGTCTGGGTGGCGGAGAAGAGCATCGTTTGGCGTTCGTCTGAAATACTGGATGAGTAAAAAAAAGATGAACAGGAGAAAGAGTGCCTCATACCTTTGGGAAGCATGGCAATAATATCTTTCATCTGCTGCTCGAAACCGATTTCCAATATCCGGTCGGCTTCATCAATAACAAGAGCCTTCAAATTCCTTCGCACGAAGCCTTTGGTATCCTACGATTCAAAACGAGGAAAGATGTTATCTCTGGTATTCGGCTATAGTAAACGGTGACACTCACCCTCAAATGATCCCAAAGACGTCCAGGAGTTGCAACCAGCAGATTCACACCCTTCACCAGCTTCTCCTCCTCCGCCCTCCTGTTCGCACCTCCGATACAGATCCCAAACGTCTGCGAATGGTACTTCATCAAGTCCCTGGCGACACCAAAGATCTGCAGCGCCAGCTCGCGCGTGGGGGTGATTATAATAATACCCGTGCCGTTCATGGGCTTGAACTTGAGGCGATGGAGGAGTTCGACGGCAGGGATGAGGAATGCGAGCGTCTTGCCGGAGCCTGTGCGGGCGGCGCCGAGGACATCTTTGCCTGCAAGGAGCACGGGGATGGACTTGGCTTGCACGGAGGTCATGTGTGTCATGCCCATCTCTGCCAGGGCGCGGGTTGTTTGCGAGGAGAGATCGAGTGTGGAGAAGGGCAGACGCTCGCCCTTGGCCTGGGCAGCGGAAGTTGTGGTTTTTGCTGCTGGTGTTGATGATGGTACAGGAGTGGCCTCGGAGGAGGGGGTAGGTTCTGGTGCAGGAGAGGACGAAGAGGCAGCCTTTCCAGGGGCGGCAGCAGCAGCAGAGGTGGATGCTTCTGCATCCTTGGTGGTAGGCGCTGATGCCTCGCTTTGCGCCTTGGGTTTTCTGTTCCTTGTGCGCTTTTTGCCCGTCGACGAGCTAGTAGTTGCGGGTGCTGACATAGTGTATGTCTTTTGGGGTTTCAGCCGTGCTCTGGGTGGAGGAGCCAACGGAGGAGGGTATCTATAGATGCAGATAAAAGTGTTCACAGACGTTTTGGAGAAGACCAGGGAAGACAGAAAAATCCGTTCGGCAATTGCCGCAATGTCAATCACGATCACCCACTCGCGCATTCCAACTCAAGCGCACATCTTGCCTGCACCCTCCCGCCAACTGTTAATTGCTTTCATGTCTTCAGACTCTCTGTCGTCCCACAGTACGTTAACTGTCTACCTCAATCTCCAAGAGCCCTCTCTCAGATGACGATCTAGTTGCCCTGGGCCTTGTCCTGTCTCTGACCTCCATAGGCGTCGGCTACAAATTCGCTACTGTAGCATCGTCCTCCTCGCAAGCAACACCGCCTTCGACAGGCGTTACAAACATCCCACAAACCCAAGTTCAACCTGCTTTGTCTGAACCGGAAGTCCAAACACCTGAAGTCGCCGCCGAGGATGATGCTGAGGACATCCCTGATGGAGACCTCGACGCGGTGTCTGCTGGATGGACGGAGCAGTGCAAAATGGTTCGGGCACTTTCTGTCAGACACTGAAGATGAATCTGACCTGCATGTGTGTGATTAGGTCTTGATTGTGAGGACGGACCTGAAGATGGCGCCAGGAACAATAGCAACACAGTTGAGTGTTCGTTTAGACTATGAGCAATAGGCTTCTAACCTTTTGACATGATCAAGGTGCGCGTGAGTGTCTGCAAAATCATCACTGTTGACTGGCATAAGTGTTGAGGGAACCTTCGGCGCGTAGAGACGCGACATTGAAGTGCTATAAGGCCCTGACAGCGAAGAATCCCAAGGTGCGTTGGGGCATTTTGCTTTCTCCAAATGACAACTCAACTGAAGTTCTGTTCTTCGCGCAGCTCTTAAGACACTGGGAGTTTACAGGGTGCGATGTCTTCCTCCCTGTTACTGCCAACCCTAGACCGACGTACCCATCTCTACCTTGATAGCCAAGCAAAAATTGCACTCAAAGGCAAATCAGAAGACCAGCTGCTGGAATTACAAGCAATAGCCAAGAGCTTGAACCTTTGCGCTCGTGTCGCGACTAGCCGGTGCGTTCAAAGTTCCTTTGCGTAACTTTATGGACGCTGATTGAAACGATTGCAGGGAACTTGGGGACAACGTGCGGACAGTCTTAGCTATAGGACCAGCACCAGTCAATCTGGTAAATGAGGTCACTGGGAAGCTGCGTCTGCTGTAAACGGTTTCGGGACACGTACGTCTTCGGTTATGACCACCACATTCTTTGTTTTGATATTATATGTGTATTATATAGGTGTAGATCTATGAATCGATATACAGTTGGTATCTTGTCCTCCTCGCCTTTGCATATACTAAAAATACAAATAGTGCTTTGCGTGACAATGTGCGCCGCTACATCCTACCTGCGTCGACCGACTCTGTCCAGCGATAGTCGCGGGAACACGAGTAAGAGTGGTTAATCCATATCCATCCTTGCACGGATGATGTGCAGGAGCGGCAGGGGTGATATGGGTGATTTAGGCGCTACGCCGGCTTTAGCTTGAGCGACTGGGACTGGGATGAAGTTGCTACCAACGCCTCCGCTCGTGGCGTGACCTCCGTTGCCGGCGTTTCCTGCATAAAACGACAAAGGCGTTAAGTCGACTCTTGCTACGGGCATTGACGTGCTTATTGAATTGTGCTCACCATCGAAAATATTAACCAGCCCGCCAGACTCGCTGCCAATCACGCTCCCGCCCTTGGAGGATCCTCCGGCTCCCGTATACCCGTTGCCTAGGACGTTCGTGCCTCCCGGTGAGGACTCCAAGTTGTTGAGCGCGTTGCTGGTGGCGGTGGAATTCACCGGCCCTGTAAGGGCGGCTCCTGAATCTGCATTTCCGCCTGCGCCAGCCTCATCTGTGTGCAATGAGCAAGATACTTTGTGTGAGCATCTGTAAAGCGATGAATAAAGATGGAAGTCGTACGGGAGAAGGCGTTGAGTACTGTGAGCCCGCTTAGGAGGCCTTTATTGCTTGAACTGGGCATGTCCATCACGTCCCCGCCGTCCGCATTTCCACCTACCCCAGAGTAGGCATTGTCTGTCTCGGTGAACTGAGGTAAAGGCGTTGGTGCGCAGGACGCGACATGGGTGTAGGCGACAATTGCAAGGACCGACGCGATTTGAGAGAGTGAAGGCATCGTGCGGTATTGATGCAGAAGGAAAGTGAAGATAGGAAGTGGTATCAGTGAATGGTCAATAGCGAGCTGGCGCTTGTGATAGTAGTAATGAGATGTCGAAGTCGTCTGGACGGTGGTGCAGCGTAGTGTAGTGTGTGTGATGAGGAAATAGGCTGTTGGGATAGTTTGATATCGGGCTGGAGAAAGAATGGTGGTGCTGTAAAAGCTGTTTTTTGTAGAGTGAGCCTGGAGGCTGACGTTTGGAAGTGGACTGGGTGCTGACAAGATGAGTGGCTGACCACCAATTTGCGATAGGCGCCGGCGAGGAAGCACAAGCCGAGGCCAAGCCATGACGTATCGCGTAGATCATGTGATCGCTTAACAGATGGACATGGAAAAGGATCGAAACTGGGTGGAGTCAACGCCAACAAAGTCGCGCCTCCATTTCTCCAAACTCCAAGTGCTATCACATACATGACCCCAAAATCCACTCCAGTGCGTTCTGAATATCTATAAACTTGCTCCCCATTTACTTTTCCTCCTTCACACAACCCTTCTTCCTCTCAAACCTTCCTAGACATCCCCCAAAGACCAGTTATCAACGAAACGACACCGTCTGCAGGCTTTGAACTCCTTCCATACCACCGGCACGACCACTACGACACGAAATCTATCTTACACCGCTGTCACCTAGGACTGAATCATAGACATGGCAGCTATCACCCTTTTGCGCGCGTACCAGCATTCCTTCGACACTCGACCCAATTTGACGCTTTCGCTCACTGGCGGCACCTTGAACGCGGTCGGAGATGCAGTTGCGCAGGTAACCCAAGGAGTGGTACGTGCTGACTTGCCTCTTATCGCCGTTAATGACTGTGACGCTGATATCTGCACTGTTTTTCCAGATGCAGAAAGACCAGAAGGATCAAAACCGCCCGAAATTCGACGTACAGAGGAATATGAGGTTCTTCTGCTATGGAATGGCCATCAGTGCGTCTCAACCCCTATTTTGTACCCAAATATATGATATACTCATGGTGACATGCTGTTAAGGTCCACTAATGGGTCGGTGGAACGTGTTTCTCGAGAGGCGGTTCCCTCTGCGCGCTATCGGCGGTTCAGGCAAGGTGTCATTCAAGGCGCTGTCCAAGCGTGTGGCTGCGGACCAGCTTATCATGTATGTTCCCTTTCTATCCTTATCCGCTGCATAATAGCATTCCTTCACACTAGCAATGCTGGATAATGCATCCCATTTTTACGCGATGCTAATCAACGTTTTGTGTGTTTCTAGGGCCCCTATTGGTGTATGTCTTGGCTTTCCCATCACTACGCAACTCCCGTTCTTACCTTTTGTTTCTAGTTATGCCTCTTTATCGGCGGTATGGGCATGATGGAAGCACGCAGCCCATCACAGATCGCAGACAGGTTTAGAGACATCTACCGCACCGCACTCATCGCCAACTGGCGTGTGTGGCCTCTCGCTCAGGTAAGCTCTCGGCGTCAAACTCCCTTCCATCATTTTATTCGTCAGCAATATCGTTATTGACTTGGGGCGCTTAATCTCCTCCAGCTCGTCAACTTCAGATTCATGCCTTTGCCGTACCGTGTACCCTTCTCGCAGGCGTGTGGTGTGTTCTGGACGCTGTATTTGTCGATCCTCAACTCGGAGTGCGTAGCCTTTGTCATCGGTTCATTGTTCCTTTGCTGACGGTGTGTTTTCTTCAGGGAGGACAAGCGTCAGGATAAAGGCATGCAAAAAATGCGCGAGATCCACGCCGAATACGAAGATATGAAAGAAAGCGAACGAGCTTGATTTCCTTTCCCCTCTTCCATCTAATCCACAATCCGCACTTCCCAAAATTCCTTTCGTCCATTCTATCAGATCTCTTATACAGATTCTAGACGAGTGTTTCCTTTTTTCATCGTCGTACATTATACATGACCTTAACATATTGTAGCATTAGCATTTGGTTTCTTTTTGGTCTCTTATCGCAGTACCATCATCTACGTGTATTTCTAGTCGGCTTGTGTTTACTCGTTCGTTCTTCCTAGCTTACTACTGTCTGTCATTCTTACATCCGCATTGATATGCTAGGTTCTATCATATCTTCTGGTCTCATTATAGATTTAATCTCGCAATGAACTTTTGTCCTATTCAAACCTTCAATGTAGGCGCCAAAACTGGATCTCGAAATCGCCCTATCTGAGTACAAGCACACTCGCTCAAGGCAATGATTTTAATAGAAAGGTACTGTATGTTGTACACCTCTAGCAAACACATCATGAAGCACCATACTTGTGCTTGTAGAACGCTGGCGGCAGAGTCTGCAAGATGTCTATAAGCGGGCGCTCAACGACGACCAGCTCCTTCTTGTTCAAAAAGTCGCAGCACACAATCGGGCGGTAGGTCGTAATCATCTTGTAGTCGCGCCACGGCCTGTCCTCCTCCGTATTATGCGGGCCAGGCGTTGGGGGAATGAAGTCTCGTCGCCTCTTGCGCCCACCAACGAACGCGCGCGTGTCGAGCGTGGCTTTGAACAGCCACGTCGCGCCCCAGAAGAGAATGAAGCGCGTCTTGCCCTTGTCGCTGCCTGCGGCGAACGAGCTCGCCGGCGGGTCGAAGGTGACGCCGAGGACGGGGTCGTGTGCGTATCTGAACCGCTTGGGCAGAGTGTTGGAGATGTCTTTGCCCCATGCGGGGAATTGCCGCGTCTCGACGTCAAAGAATTGGACGGAATTGTCCGGGAAGGCGAGCAAGAGTACAGAGGGATGCATAGGGTCGAATGCGAGAGCCTGTGCGGCGCGGTGGAAGGAGGGGAGAACGCAATGGTGCTGCGCGGAGACTGGGTAAGATGGCTTTGCATGACCAGGGCAAAGAGAATAGACGTACCGAGACGAGATCAAGATTGAATATATGTGTCCGTGCACGATTGTCAGATGTCGCAGCCCATTGACCATCTGAGCTTATTGCTATCCGGTCGATGCTAACAACTGCTGGTGTTGAAGAAGCCTCTTCATCATCCGACTCTTCCTCAGACTCGTCTGCTGCCTTCTCTGCTGCAGGCGGTGATTCGACATCCTCCATCTCGACGTCCCCGTCGCCGTTTACAGGAGCATGGCCATTCGCTTTCGTAGACGTCGTTCTCCCAGCAGTTACCCTGTCTCCCACAATGGCATCTTGCATCCGGTGCTGGTCAAACCTGCGCAGCACCCGTGGTTTGTCGCCAGACAGGTCGATGATAAGAACGTATGAAGATAAAGCTGTGGTCATGATCAGCCTTGAAGAATCGGGGGTGAATCGGAGAGCAGCGGCGCCTGTGGAGGATACATGTGCTGATGATGTAGGTATTGATGCCTGCAGGGTGGCAGAGAAATCTTTTGACCGCCTGATGTGCATTTCACCTTCAGCCTAAGTGAGTTTATAATATCAGTCAACGGTTATACAGGTTGAAAGGTTACAAAACATACGTCTGTGCGAAGGGAGAAAAGCTTGGTTTCGTAAAGGTCAGACACCGCAAGCCAGTGCCCATCGTCAGAAATTTCGTGGTTGGTGATATTTGAATGAACGTTTAGGTCCATTTCCAAGACCTTATCCCATCCGCCCGCATATTTCACTGGAGCTAACTCCGGTTCAGGCTCCTCTACAGGTTCGGGCTTCTTCTCAATCCGCCATACCGTCAAGGCAGATTCACGGACACATGAAACAAGCCTCGAGCTTCTCGACACACGCATAGCATTAGGCTGCACGTACGCGAGCTTGCGGTGATACGAGTCTTCGAATGTTGATTCTGTGCTGGTGTTGAGAGGGTTGGTGATTCTAACGACGGTGCTGGTAGGGAGAGCCGCAGGTGTCAGCACAACGAACATGTCGAGGCCGCCAGAGGCGAGGACGGGTGCAACGTCGACAGCGTATTGACGCTTGTAGGCGTTGGGAAGGGGCGTGTATGGTGGCCAGATGGCTAGAGCGCGCACATCATGCGAATGCATGCGACGCGTGCATGTCTGCGTCCATCGGCTTGAGGATGCGCTCCTTTCATTTGTGGATGTCTTGACAAGTGAGAACTGAACTGTTTTTTGGTCTACGCCCGCGGTATATACAGCTCTGCCTTCCTTTAGGGTGGATATTAGACCAATGAAGACCAAGAAGAGCAGCTGCTTCACATACTGGACTAATGGTCATGCAAAGAACATCTGCGCTATGCGCCTGAAAGCTGTGTAATTGAGTGCATGTTCTCGAGTCCCAGAATTTCACCATGCCCAGCGAGTCGCCGGACACAATTGTTCCGTCCCTATGTGATTTCGACTGTTAGTATGCCTACATGGTGCATACGAAAGACATACCCGAGGACACCAACTGTCCACACCAGCGTACGCTCTCCGCGAACCTTGTCAACACCCATGCGCTCTATCGGCCGTCCAGTTGCGATATCCCATTTGCGTAAACTGCTATCCGATCCTCCAGTGACAAGCCATGAATCCTCCCATTCGTCCTCATCGTCGTCGTCGTCACTCGAATCCGTGGAGGTTGACGTTTTTTGAGGGCGCTGGCGAGGGGCTGGCGGGCCCCATGCGATACTGAGCATGCGGCATTTTACTCTGTCGAACCGACGCGAGTGGGTCAAGGTATCGTTCGCCACGGAGAGGATGTGAACTGTGCCGTCCTCGCAACCGAGGGCTAGCGATGAAGACGACGGGTTGGCGGCGAGGGACCATATTGAGCCTCCTTGAGAGCTAATAGTCCGCTGCAAAAGCAATGTTACTTTTTTACAGTCAATGCGTGAATATGTTAGACCGTACTCGGATGCAGCCTCTCTGTAGATCCCATTCAATGAGTTCGCTTCCGCCGCCTGAGCTGAAGAGACGCAAATCGGACTGGCCAGGGATGTCATCTGGTCCCAAGTCATCTGGATGGCGTATAACAAAGGCCAAAGAGTCTACTTTTGAAGGATATGGGCCAGGCAATGTCTTTGCGGACGGTTAATTGAATGGCATACCTCGTTAATATTAATCTCACACACCTTGCGCACAACCCATGCCTGCGAGCATTGCGTCTCCCTCTCTGATCCCATCCATTCGCAAATATCGATATTCCCGTTGGCATGTCCGACCGCGAGGAGACCAAATTTGAGGGGCTGTTTTCTGGCTGTCGTTTTTTGCTTGCCTTTCACTGATGGAAGAGGCATGGGTGGATACGCGAGTGCAGTGACGGCCGACGGCGCATAGTCAACGAATCTGCACCGATGGACGGCGACGGCACTATTCCTCTCCATTATTACAACTGATAACAAGAGTGTTCTGGAGCGCGTCAAGCTGTTGTGAGCGCTATCCAAAACTTTTTTCGGCTAGCCGGGACGGGTAACGTGACCTCGGAATTGGATTCTCCAGTCTGGCGTTTCACTGTCAGTGTTCGCGACAACCTCTTCCTCCTCCAAACACCCCCATTTTTATTCGCAATGTCTTTCCTACGCGGCGGCGCCCAACCTTCAGGAGGTGTGAACATGGACAAGATTGACATGGCTGTCACAGAGTGAGCGGAGCGCACAGTTGCTCACCGTCACGACAACTCATTTGGCTTTGCAGACTCGACACCGTCACTGATTTCTTCAACCGCATGGTCTCGTCAGTAGACGTGGATTCGGACTACCCCAACTCTCGCTGACATTGTTTACATAGCTCATGCCACGCGAAGTGCATCAGCAGTCGTTACGCCGAACCCGACCTCAACAAGGGCGAAAGTGTCTGCATCGACCGATGCGTTGCAAAGTTCACCGAAACGCAGAAGAAGGTCGGCGAGAAGCTTCAGGCTCGCGGTGCCGCAAACGCAGCGGCTGGCGTTGGAGGAGGATACACACCCCTATAGACTTGCACTTGCGCCGCCGACTCAAATGCACTATTTACACCCGACATTGTCATACGCCCCAGGCAGCCCTCTATAATTGATTCCACGGACAAAAGTACGCGCAGCCGCTGCACACAGCGTAGTGGATATATGACACATACACATATGTCTCCTGCAGAATCCCGACCACCAACCCCTTCTCTATATAATACAACCCATTTAAGCCGAGAAAGTAGGGAAGCACTCTGCGATGGTTTTCGAGTGCTTGTTTTGAGAATGTTCCTGGAGGCTGAATGGTACCAAATCAAATCGAGACCCGATTTTCCGTCAGCGAGCCGTTCCAAATGTACCATGAATGAACTTACGCAGGTGCGCGAGTCGTCAGCAGCTGCAGAAGGGTTGTGAGAATGAGTTGCTGTGGTTCTGACATGGCGAGGCACTCACGAAGGTTTGCTTGCAGACGGTGCATATAATGTTTAGTGCAGCGACATTGGCCTTTGCCTGGCTCTTGCTACCCGCAGGACCCTTCTTGTCATTGCGCTCACGCTTTTGTTGAGCTTTGGCGCCCTAAGGGGAGGAAATGGTGATCAGGACCTTGTGTGGCGGATATCGGAGGAGATCAGCGTACGTTTCCCATGATTAAAAAAGATGAAAGGGTATTGAGATGAAAAAGAAAGATATCAGACAGCAAGAGAGCGATGGAAAGGACACAATGAATCGAAGAAATAGTCGGTGGTCAACTTGCCTGCTTCCTGCATTGAGCTTCAAATATTTGCACCTTGTGTGATGCCATCAACGTGATCGCCTCCCTGATCAGGATGCCCCGATTGGTTCTCAGCTCTCGAGGACGTCGCTCAGTGCGAGCATTTTGCAACGAGAGAGCCTCTTAATCTACAATCGAGCTCTATGATGCACACGACTATATAAGCCTCCTTAGATGAGATAAGCTACACAGAAAAGGCGCTGTATAAAGCTAAGATGCCGTTTCTCTCGCTCACTGACTGTAAAAAGTTGGGCGCTTAATTAATGCACGGCAAATCCCTAGACTCGCGAAACGGATTTCTGGCTCCATTGTATAATATGTGCACGCGGAAACATATTCTAAATTACTCAGGACTCTATCGCTAGCCTTGCTGGCAGGTTTGTCTTTGATCGATGAGGCTCCAGCCCAAAAAATTTGTGTTAAACTGTCGATGTAGCATGACTTGCAGAAAAAAGATGAGCGCAAGGTCCGAGATTAAATGACCAGGTGCTCTATCATACCGTAACTTTGAGACTTCGAAGTGTACGAAGGGAACGCGAATGCTGAGATTCATGCGTGCATGAGAGAAATAGGGTGCAATCGATTAAAGCCATTGACGCGCAAGGATAGAAAATCCACTTCGACGGGTATTGCCGCACGTACCTCCCGGATCTCAATTTGACACCATTACGCTTTCTTACCCCTGCTTGACTCTCTCAGCTTGTCTCTGCCTTTGACAACTGTCCACATTCAATGTCCAACGGGAAGTGAACCGACATGATGGCATCACAGGCGCAATGTTGTGGTGCCTATTTTGGCATTTCTCTTCCCCCCGGAGTTCCACTGAATTCCGCAATTTCGAGGGTGCACATTTTTCTCCAGCATGAGTCATGGTCCAGATGACTGATACGAAGCTATCTTTGAGAAAGGCCACACACCCACATGATCCGCCCTCTTCTTTCCATTCCCTATATCATCTCGAAGTTATCTCGACCCACTAGATATCCATTCCGATTACAACAACGCAACATGGCCAACTTTGCTGCTATCGCGGACGAGCTCAAGTTCGACATTGTGTCAAAGACCCATGCACTCGAGAATGCGGCGAAGCGGAAAGAGATCGAGAGAACGTTCATCTGTATGTGGTCACATCTCTTTGGGGATGCACATTATCTTATCTATGCGTCTGGGCAGCCGACACTGTAACAGGTCAATTTCAGGCGCTTCTTGTTGTTAGAAATCCCTTTTCTGAGGCGCAATGCAGTGCCTACTGAGGAGATGTACTCCTATGCCACGCTGGCGACTCTTGGTGACGATGTGTACTTTGAGCCGTCGACTGCGTTTGTGACATTTTCTGTACCACGGCACCAAGAGCCTAACATTCTTTTGCTTTTGAAGAGCTTTCGAGGCGCATGTGGCCAAAGTAACAGGGAAGGAGGCCGGACTTTTCTTATCTTCTGGGACTATGTCAAACCAGATTGCCCTGAGGACTCACTTGCAGCAGCCTCCTTACTCCGTTCTGTGCGATCACAGAGCTCACATCCACAAGTAAGTTGCATGACTTTCGACAGAGCAATTAGATTTAACACTTCGCCAGATATGAGGCAGGCGGTGCTGCATTCCACTCTGGCGCAGCTGTAATTGCGGTCGTTCCTACAAATAGTGAGTTACAGGGCACAGAATCTCGAAAAGATGGCTGAGTGTGGTTGCCCAGAGCATCATATCACCTTGCAGGATGTCAAGGATAACATCATAATTAGCGACGACAGCCACTTGTAAAAGTCTTAGCACCTTTCGCAGAAGCACGAGTGTCTAAATCTAATTTTTACAGTGCCTCCACTGAAATTGTCGCGCTTGAGAATACCCTCAATGGAACTATCTTCCCCCAGGAAGAAATCATCGCCATCTCCGAATACGTGCATTCCCTCGGCCTCAAGCTGCACCTCGATGGCGCCAGGATTTGGCACGTCGCAGCAGAGACGCAAACACCTCTCAAAGAGCTCCTGGCCCCCTTCGACTCCGTCAGCTTGTGCTTCAGCAAAGGCCTCGGCGCGCCCGTCGGTTCGGTGCTCGTTGGTCCCAAAGCCTACATTGCAAAAGCCAGGCGCTTCCGAAAGCTCTTTGGCGGTGGCATGCGCCAGACGGGCATCCTCGCGGCGTGTTGTGCGTATTCCTTGACGCATAACTTCCCTAAGCTACCCCAGGTACATGCGCTCGCGAAGAAGCTCGAGGCTGGCCTTGAAGAGATTGGATGCACTATCTTGAGTCGGGCGGAGACGTGTATGGTATGGATTATCCTGCTTTCTCTTGTTTGGGCATTTCATTGATTTATTTCGCCCTATAGATTTTCTACGATCCTACTCCCATCGGTGTTACATTTGACGAAATCGGCGACAGAGGATCAGCTCTTCCTGAGCCTTTGTACCTCGGCGGCTCTCGCCTGGTTGTCCACATACAAACCTCGGAGGCTGCAATTGTCGATTTCTTGAAGATCGTCGCTGACCTCGCTGCTGAGAAGAAGGCCGCCGGGTTCGTCAAGCCAGAAGGTCAGAATGGCAGCAGCTTCAAAGATGTCTATGTTCGTAGGATTCCAAAGAACGAGCAGTGATTACGTTGCCATTTTTACACTCCTAGTCTATGTATCTGAACTTTCTTTTTGGATTCAAATGCTATAGAAGTACACAATAACGATGATTAAAGGGTTGTGCAAATAAAGTAAAAGTCCCATGTAAGTACTCAAAGCTCGTATGATATCTCAGCATCATCGTCGACTACGAAACTCCCGCCGACCTCATACGAGTCTAACTCATCGTCTGGTGGCGGAGGCGAGCTTGACGGAAGGTATCGATTCTGATTCTTAGGTACCGTCCTTCCGAACGGTTTTGGTCGCAGAGGGTGATTCGCAAATGCTGGACCCTGAGTCGGACCCTGCGTTAGCAGGCTCCGTCGATATACCATACTCTGATTATACGACTGAGGCGCCTGGGTGACCGGAGAGTCCTTGATGAACATGCGATCATACTCATTTTCCTCCTCCTCTTCGGAATACCCCTCGCTCTCCTCGTCACCCGAGTGTGCGGCCTCGCCGTCGAATACAAGGTTGACGTTGGGGTCAAGCAGCGAAGGTTTTTCTCGCCTTCTTTTCTCCTTAGTTGGTTTAGTGCGCATGGGCGTGGTTTCCGCGTGCCGTAGACGCCGTTGGGGCTGCGGTGGGAGATCCGTTGAGGGGGACTCCATCTCGTCGAACACTACGCGGCGTCTCTTTGCTTGGTGACCTACTGGGCGTATAGGGTGCGAAGGTTCAGGCATATCAAGGGGGCCATCGTCCTGTAGGGACAAGAGCCTGCGAGGCAACGCTGGAGGAAGCATTGCATTTCGGCTTTTGACAACGTCGACCGTAGGGTAAAGTGGGCTGCTTGATGGCAGCGAAGTAGGAGACGACGGCATAGATCTAGGAGCCTTGCCCTTAGCGTTTGTCTTCCGGAAAGGAGACCATGGACCAAGCTGTGCAGCACCACTCCGGGGAGAGTCAACTGTAACCGCCTTTCTTTTCCCCTTCGCAATCAGTGACTGAGTGAGACGCACTGGCTCGGGGAAAGCTGCTTCTTCAAGAGGATCGGACGCTGGGATCACATCGTCGTCTAGAACAGGCGCTGATATCTCGAAAGACTCTCCCTCTTCTGTGACTCGCTCCAGAGGCCTCTTTTGCTTCGGAGCAATTGGGGATGAGTCCACAATTTCGAACGGTCGTTCTTCGTCGTCATCATCGTCAATTAACCAGCTCATGTTTTGATCCTGCTCTTCCCAATTCTTCAGTTTGTCCTGGGGTTCCTCGGGATGCTTGACTCGAGGGGCACCTGGTGATTTAAGTGCCGTCTCTTTAGGCGCTCGGCTGTCAACCCAATCATCTCCTTCAGAATCTGACAATTCGAGTATCGACCGCTCAATCTGCTGCTTGAGTGAAGAAGAACCTGCTCGGGGTTCATCGTCTTCAAAGTCGGAGACAATATGTGTTGTCTTTGAGTACTGCCTCTTCGGTGATGACGACCAATGGATTGGCTGTTCATCCGCCTCATCCACTTCATCCTCATCCGACAGCTCCAATACCGCTAGTGCAGGCGAGCGCTTGGGTGAGCGTTTCGACGAGCGGGAAGGGCCAGGCGATGCAGACTTCGACGCAGACTTCGACATAGCCGTAGATGTCGACGATATGCGGTTCAGTATGCCTTCTACGCCAGCTTCGATGGCTGCATCATCCGAGTCGCTTTCCTCTGCCAGCAGTTGACTCAGGGTCTTCTCCTCAGTCTTCTTCTTTGTCGTCTTCTTTGCCCGGGCCTTCTTCGGCTTGTCACCATCAACAGCAGCAGTCGCTGCTTTCTTAACCCTCGGCTTTGGTTTTGGTTTCGGTTTAGCAGCAGTCTCTTCCTCAACGGGCCTCGCGGTGCCGTTCCGGAGCGCAAGGATGTCGCCCTGCTCAATATCCCTATCGTCGTCATCCGTGTCCATCTGGTGCTCAAAATCCTCGGGCAGCGTCAAAGCCTTCTTGGGCTTTTTGGTACCTTTGACCACTAAGTCGCGCACAGAAACAAATCCTGTAGATGCTCCCGTTGGGATATTACGTGCAATATCGTCGTTACGTTTCCTTTTCGATCCAGCCTTCTTTATCGACTCCTTTTTCTTCGGCTCGTCGCGAACATAGTGCTGAATCTCAACGACCTTCTCAACACATTGCGGCTTGATGTGGTCGGGGATGAGGCGTTTGACGTCGCCGTAAAGCTCGTAGTTGATGCCTTTGTTGACGACGTTTTGCACTTCCTTGTATGTTGCTTCGGCCTTTTCAATGTTGGTCTCTTCGCGACCTTCGAATAGAAGTGCGTGAATGATACCCTCACGGGCGCGTCCAGTACGACCAAAGCGTTGTATCTGGGAAATAAGGTGCAGAAATCAGACTTTTATTATTTTTACTCGAGTATAACATCTTCACGCACCATCCTTGTCGGAGCTTTATCCGCATCGTAGCAGACCGTCATGTCAATTTCGCCAATATCAAGACCCTCCTCTCCGATGGAGGTGCAGACCAGCACATTGAATTCTCCGGCCTTGAATCTCTTGATAATCTGCGTAATAGACATGAACGTCAGAACTTCCATGAGCTGGTCTATGGAGACACAACTCACGTCATTCTGCTCTTTCTGAGCGAGTCCTTTCTTGCCCTGCTTATCCGTACCCTGGCCAATGAACCGCGTTGCGCGGATAAGCGGCTGCTCCTTGTTTAACTCCTCCGTGATCTCGTCCACCACTCCTCGGTAATTCGAGAACACCATGACTTTGGTGTCCTCAGCAGTGCCGTCTTCCTCTGGAAGCTTCGAGCCAAAGTGCTGAATCAGAATGGATTTCAGTTTCTCTACTTTGGGATGGACGCTGAAGCCGTGCGCCCGTTGGCGTTCAAACTCATTCATCAGAGCGCGGAAGTTTGGATCTTCCTTCAGTTTCTTGCTTGATGCGTTCTTCTTGCCGCCCCCCTCTGCGTCTTCGCCGTCGTTGCTTATCTCGCTGAGATATATGTAGCATGCGGTGAATGAACCAGTGAGCTGCAACAATGGGTTAGCTTATGGATCTGTGATTCGATTATAATGCTCACCAGATAAAGCATGGCGCGTGCAAGCTTGCCCAAGGTGGACAGGGATCCAAAAAGGCCCTTGTTCGGTAATCGTTGCATAGAAGCTTGTGCACGATAGGGATGTAGCTTTACTGCGGTTTCACCTGGGTGAAAAACACCGGCAGCAAACATCTTCTTCATATGTGGCTGAAAAGATAGTGAGCCATACATATCGAACCCATAGATCCACACCCACATCCATGACTTTCACCAGGAGGTCCCGGACTTTCGCAAGTCCCTCGTTGGCTGTAATAATATGCGCTTTGAAGACCTGCGATATGTGTTAAGCTGCTGTGTTTCCGGGCCACTCATGTCGAAGGCTTGCCTTCTTGTGAATATATGCGCGTAGGTCGACACTCTGTTCGTCTCTGATTTCGATCCGACTGATATGAAGACCGTCAACGAGCAACTGGACGGCTTCTGGATTGTTTCCTGGCGTGGCTGTCAGAGCCAGCACCCTGAAGTGTGGGTTCTTTGCCATCAGAAAACGTATGGCTTGGTTGTATGCGTATTCTCCTGTTGCCCTGTGCGCTTCGTCTGGGGAAAGGGAGTGAGAATTGCTCTACCCTTAGACAAGTATAACTTACCGACAACCAGGAGGACAATATCTTTGGCGTCGCAGTTCTCCTTAACAAGGTCATTTACAAGGGTCTGAGGCGTCATGAAGAAGACTCGTTTGTTTTCCCACTATGAAGGGATATTAGTCGTTCGCGATGTCCCAAAATGCTATACAGGATGCTCACATATCGCGCCCGCACGGAAGCAGCGACTTCTCCTGTCATTTCAATGCTATCTCCACCCGGGATACCGCATGTCTCATGGCACGCAATCACTTGTTGTGCGACAAGCGGTTTTGTGGGTGCCACGAAAACGACTTTGCCCTCAGGAAACCATCGGTAATCTGTGGAAAAGATAAGTCCCAAGCACAGAAGAACCAGAATAGCCTTACAATTCAGCATAACAACTCCTGCGATAAATGTCTTGCCCAATCCTGTAGGCAAAGCAACCAATGTGTTCTCGAAAAGGGAGTTCTTGACTATATTGAACTGGTAGTCACGCTTTGGACGGTTGATTGGAAAGATCCAATGCTTCGCTTCTAGCAAGTCTGCCTCCACTTTCATAGGTGGAGGCTGATGTCTGTTTCAGCTGAAAGGAGGTTTCAAATTAACGACTGGACGTACCGGCCTACAGACCACAGAATCGTGCTGACTGTGAGCACCGACATTGCTTACCCAGTAGCATGAAGGGGACAACTCACCCAACTACAAGATAGTGATCAGTCGGCAGTATAGAAGGATTGAGATGTCAATGGTACATACGAGACACGAAAGGAGCGGGGAACTGCTCAAATTCAATATCTTCTTCCTCGTCCTCATCGTCATCATTCGCCTTTCCCTTTCCCTTCCCTTTGGCAGATTTAGACTTCCTGACACCAGTCTTTGCGAACTGAGTGTGGTCCCACTCTTTCGTTTTCTGAGCTTGCTGACCGAAGGGATTGCGAGGTGTGGACTTTGTCCGTTCCATTTGTTGTGATTTGGGTTTACCGCTACTCGTGGACGGTGTGGGTTGCAGGATATCACCAAATAACGTCGTCTGTAGCTTGTTATTCGAAGTCGACCTAGCCATGTCGACAGGGCGAGTCACAGGCTTCGCCTTGCCCTGGTAGGTGTCTTCGATGAAAGTATCGAGCTTGGCGAGATCTGCAGCGTCCAGATTGAAGGACGAGTCAAAATAAGAGTCGTCTGTATCGAGAGCATTGACAGCTTTTGGAGGAGGGGCGGCAGCTGGAGTCGCGGGCTGTCGGATAGGAGGTTTCACTGGGACTGTTTCCTTGCGTGGTGAAAAATGGGCAGCTTCAATGGCGTCGAGCTGCATCAAAGCAGATTCGTCGAACTCATCATCATCAAAGTACCCATCGGAGCTCATTTACTAGACTGCTGGGGACTGAGAGATCAGAAAGGGAAAGGTCTTAGTCGAAAGGCAAGTTGACGTGCGTTCAATTTAGCGTTGACCATATTAACGCGTCGTGGTCACGTGCTCGTTTTGGGCCATCAACAAGTCGTCATCATCTCAGTGCTGTCGCCAGGCCACCCTGCAACTAACCACACCGCTCCGCATTCTCAAGCTAGCCCTAGAGCACGACACCATCTATCGGCATGTCCGAACAATCTATAGCAAGATGGAACGCGATACCTATCGACCGTTCACGTTCTCCTGAATCCTCTCTGAAGGTACTCACTCCAACTTCGCATCCTTGATGGACCCCATACTTCCCTCGTTCCTTCATAACCTGTGCAGCGTCAAAGGCAAGATGACATGGATGACGACGAGGATGACAACGTGTCTCTAGTCTCCCGGTCGCCCTCGCCAGTCCGACAAAATGATGCCATGGACATTGACAAATACGACGAGTATGTGCGGGGTGCACCCCGTGAGGTCATCACCGTTGATACAAAGATCAAGCCGACAAACAAGGGCTTTGCACTCCTTGCAAAACTAGGCTGGGTCGAAGGTCGTGGAGTGGGGGCTTCCGGCGAAGGTAAGCAAATACCAACAGAGCGCAGATGACTTGACTGATATGCTGCTACAGGCCGCGTTGATCCCATTCCATTCCAAGTCAAGTCGGACTTGACTGGTCTCGGGAAAACCACCCAAGATGTGCGCATGATAGAGACGACAGTAGCGCAGCGGCGCGAGCTTGATTCAGAACGCCAGCAAAAAGAAAGCGAGGAACAGCGTAAACTCCGCGAGGTCAGTACGTTCCATCGCTGATAACCGCATGCTTTCTTGATTCCGCGTCTTTAGGACACCGTTGCCCGCAAAACTGCTTTGGAATCGGAGATATCGTCCACACTGCAGGCGTTCTACTGCCAGCTGTGCGAGAAGCAGTTCAAGACCGTCGCGCAGTACGACGAACACACTAATTCATATGCGCACCATCACAAGGCCCGCTTCAAGGACATGCAGGCCAACGCGCGGCTGAAGCCCAAGGAAGAGGTGGATAAACGTAAAGAAAAGGAACGCAAGCGCGAAGAGAAGGAGTTGCGTAAAATCGCCGCGGCGCAGGGCATCAAGATGGCTAAGCCAAGTTCCGTCGTAACTTCGCTCCCGATTCCCGGTGCTTCCACCAGCACGGACATGGACATAGATGGTGCGCCTGTGGTCTCCAAAAAATCAGGCTGGGCTACTGTATCTTCGGGAAGCACTGCGAGCTCCAACCTGGGATCAGGCTTCAACAAGTCGTCATGGGCATCCGTTGGGTCATCGAGCACCTTACCCCCGCCTCCGTCTTCCTCTGCCACCTCACATCACCCCGCTTCCGCGCAAAGCCGCTTCGGTCAAACTGATACTAACGCGGCTTCTAATGCCCCTGTAGAGTCGCAAGGGCAGCGGAGCAGCGCGGGGCACAACCCGACCTTCCGGAACGCGGGTTGGACGTCATTGGACACGGGAAGCTCGCAGACGCAGCCTCTTCCCCCTGCGTCTACCGGATGGTCATCCGGCGCCGCGGACCCACAGCCGTCCAAACGAACAGGTGGCTGGCTCCCGGCGGGTAATGGGCTCAACGCTACAACGTCTTCAGCGGGTACAGCCCCTCCGCCGCCCCGGCAGCAGTGGCAGAGCTCGTTCGCCCCTGCGGCAGCCCCGCCGCCGCCTCCTCCGGTCAGCGCACCGCCACCACCGCCGCCCGCGGCATCAGCGCTTCCACCACCTCAGCAGACGCCTGCTCCTCCTCCACCTGCACCTGTGGAAGCCAAACCAGCACGATCAAACTGGCAGCAGTTCCAGAAGGGCGTAGGGAGGCGGAAATGAGTTGCCACGGCCGTTGCTTCATTTGTTTCATCTTTCAGTGTTTCATAGTATCTACCTACTAACCTCCAGGTTCTGCACACTGCATCGCCTTCCTCCCTGCCTCCAGCACAACGCTTCGCCGCAGACACTTTGCCATCACATAATACGGGTTCCCTGTCAATTTTGCAAAGTGCATCAAAAGCCACCTGTGTAATTTATGCAAGGCAAAGAGGTTCTTTGATCAATACTAAATAGCTACAGAGTTGGGGGGGAAGCTTAAATTTTGGCTGCATGTATGTAAAAGTTTTAACTATGGCTGATGCCGACGAGTCGACAAGCGCGATGTAAACGTAGTAAAAAAAGGCGAATAATGACTTTAAGACATAACAATGGTAGCAAGAGAAAAAGGATTAGAGGAGCGCAGCTTCACTGTCTGTGCGCGAAGCCGATGAACAGGCAAAAAAAAAAAGACGGTCACTATGGCTGAGTTCAAAGGGATATATATGGTTGAGAGCAAGAACGTATGTAGGTAGGATACAAAGCGACGACAACGCCATGGGGGGTCGAACGGATCCCGTGAAATGCGTAGTCGAACAATAACAACAGCGCGCCGCCGGACAGGACAAGACGAAGAAATAGCGCGAAAAAGGTGAACGGCGGACACGCAGTGATTTAGTCCGAGTCACTGCCTGAGCTTTCCGAGTCGCTCGAGTCCGACGAGTGGTCGCTGTCGTCGGCTCGTCTTGCTGAGGCCGCTGCTGGGGCCTGACCATTGCGCGGCTCGAACAGCGCCATGCGCTCCTCCAGCTGCCGGATCTTCTCCGCTTCTTTCTCCTCGTCCATACTCTTGCGCTTGAGGCCGCCCGTGCCCGTGCCCTTCCCGGTACGATTGCGTTTGGGCTGGGGAGGTTGGCGAATAGGCCGCAGAACGAAGTTGTAGAGCTTGGTGAGGACCGCCGCTGGTAGTTGGTCGATTTCGAGCTCGATTTCCTCGGTGCTCTGTGTATGTGTGATGATGTTAGGGCGGGTGTG
This sequence comes from Psilocybe cf. subviscida, assembly GCA_013368295.1. Taxonomy (NCBI): domain Eukaryota; kingdom Fungi; phylum Basidiomycota; class Agaricomycetes; order Agaricales; family Agrocybaceae; genus Psilocybe; species Psilocybe cf. subviscida. The sequence continues at coordinate 3,426,421 of JAACJJ010000056.1, read as the reverse complement.
TAGGGGCATAACGTGTATATATAAAGACGGGAATGAGGGAACTCACGTCTCTGATCTCAGGAACACCTTCATGGATGATGGCAATAACCCTCTCCAGCTTAGCACCATCCAGCTTCCCAATAGACTCGCTGAGGTCCTTTTTCTGCTCAAACGAAAGGACATCCTCGTCCGAGATAGAGGCCTTGGACGTCGATGACTTTTTCTTCGTCTTTGGTGGGGGCGCAGGTTTCGACTGTTTTGGAGGGGGCTTTGAGGTGGACGCGACAGGAATCTTTTCCTCCTTCTTCTTCTTAATCTTCTTCTGAGGCTTCCTTACTTCCTTCAGCGACTCGATGTTGTTCTTCATCCGCTCAATCTCTTTCTCCATTATAGCAATTTGAGCGCCTGCTTGAAAGAATGAGAGGTGTAGTGTAGCAGGATAAACAAAGTGACATACGACGACGCTCAGCATCAGAGTCCTCTTCATCCTCATCCTCTTCATCTTCGCTAACTTCCTCGCTACGAGCAAGAGGCGGAAGCCCTTTCCATTTCTCGTCGAAAAGGCGCTGGAGTTCCTGTCCGGCAAGGTTGACTGGAGTTCCCGATGGGTTGAAATTGAAGCAATTACGAATCATCAGCTTGAAGTCGTCGTAGAAATACTGAGCAGTCTCATATTCTCCACCATCCAGCTTCTTTCGGATAGTCGAAAGGTCCATGGGTTTCTTGACGATCTTCGGATACGCAGGGATTTCAAGCTTTTGCCAATCTGCATCCATCGTTAGACAAGTCGGACGGATACAAAGTAGAATATATGCGCACCAACTGGTTCATAAAATGGGTAGGCAAAGTTGTAGTATTGCTTTTTATTCAACTCATGCAGAATTTTGCTGCAGTATCTCAATTGCTCTGAATGCACATCCTGCTTGCTCCTCTTCACCTTCCGGCTTTTGGGAACGTCGGTGTAGGGAAGATCCTTTGGAGGAGGAGGGTGAATTTCGCGCTTAGGACGACCGATGGGTTCAGCTTCTGAGCGCCGAATGGTGGGGACGGATGTGGAAGGGCGGCGCTGCGTTTGCGTCTTTTTGGGAGCAGCCACTGGGGCAGACACGACAGGGGGAGTGGCGAGCTTCTTCACAACTGGGGGCTTGGGCTTCTAAACGAAGATTCGTTTGATACAAATTGTAAGACAAAAGGAGAAAAGAGTGACAAACCTCGACAATGGCTGGTGGCAGATGCTTCAATTGCTTATCAAAGGTTTCCTCCATCCGCTTCCCCATCTGAGCCACGACATGGTCAGGGCCGTTGAAAGTAACGGCATTTGAAACCATAAGACGGACGTCCGCAATGACTTCTTCTGCGTTGTAATAGCGAGGATTGTCGGGATTGGGGTCGGGCTTTGTAGGGTTGGAGGAATTGAGTTTGCGCTCAATGGTGGAGAAATCCATAGGATGTTTCACAATCGATGGATAGTGCGGGATGTTGAGCGCGATGGGATCCACGGGAAGCAAAAAGGGCATCGCGTCTTTCAGCTTCTTCAGCGTTCTAACAGTGGACGCAAGGAAGCGCAGTTGCTGGAGAGTGAGACGAGACTCGCCGTGGCCATTCGAGGACGCGGTGTTCGGAGGAGGCTGAGCTGAAGTGGGTGGCGGGGCAGGTGTAGAAGGCGCGTACGACATGGCGGACGCTGGGGGTGGAGTGGCGGACTTTCCATAAGAACGGCGCGAGATTAGCACGCCTGGAACGGCGCACAGGAAGAAATACAAATAAACTCACGTGGGGAGTAGCAGAGTCAAAATTAGTCCTCATCCTCTTCGCAGGTGGCTCCTGGTCCTCGTCGTCGTTAGGGTACGATCGCGTGTTGGAGCCACTGTCAATGCTGGCCATGGAAAAGTCTTGGGAGATGCCAGGCGTGCCAGCGGGGGTTTGAGAGGAATCGCGCATGTCGATGTCGTATCCGTGGCCGTTCGGGCGGCCATTCATAGTGGGCTCCTCTGCCATCTTGACGTCTTCGAGGAGCTCGCCGGTGGGTGGAGGAGGCGTTCCGTGAGGAGGATGGATGGGGATAGAGTCTGAAAGGAGAAGTGGTGAGTCAGCAGGCGAGGCGGGAGAAGGAATAGGCGGACTAGGATCGCAGGGGGTGGTGACCTGTGGAACGGTGGACGCGTCGTCGATGTGTTGTTTGTTGATGTGGTCGATGTCCTTGATGGGGAGGGGCTCGTGACGGACATCGCTCTCCTGCTCCTGATAGTCCATGTCGATCTTGACATCGGGAGCGGCGGCGGTGTCAACGGGGGTCTCGGGGTCGTCCGTCGTTGGCGAGTGGGGGTTAGCGCCGTTGTCGGCGTTCGTGACGGGGAACTGCGCGTGGTCCATGCTGCGCGTGACTGTCACAGCGTGACGTGGAGGGGCAAGGGAAGAATTTTGGGGAGTTAGGGGGATCTCATGCTGGCTAGGTCTTTATAGCTTCTGGAAATTAAGGTTCAGATCTCCCGCGCAGGGGCCATCATCCATTTTCGCCATCCCCGCCCCCCTCCCGCCCCCTTTCCCCCTCTATTCTACTGCTACTCTACTTGTCCTCCTCCTTCTCCCCTTCCTCCTCCGCAGCTGCGAACACAGGCTTGGGCTGGTTGGTCCTCCAGGCTGCACAGAAAGAGAGTCGGACAAAACCGCCACGTCAGTTTATCGCTTACAAACAGATGCAAACATGAAAATTGTCTCGGCACGTGCATGCGCGCCGGCGTCGTCATCGTTGTGGTCTAATGAAACGAAGGGCTCACCTGAAGTCCACTGCGGATCCTTGTCGTCTGCATACCTGAGCAATGCTTCCCGGGGCTGGTCAAAGGGAACAGAAACCGTTTGTTAGTGTCTCCGTTCTTGTCTTTCACTATCGCCAGCAGCGTGGGATGAATCAGTGGGATAATCAGTAGCGAGGGGCCGCCCTGATAATCCCATTTGCCCATCCCTGACATCAGCCGCCAATCCAAGGGCCTAAGACTCACATCAACGTCCCGCGTCGTGTCTCGGACCAGGTTCTGCACAACGTGCTGCGTCGCACTTGCCCCCACCCGCCCTCCCTTTCCAGGCCCAGTCACAGGCATTTCAGGCCGGTGGCTCTTCTTGGGATCCATACGGTCCTTCTCCCTCTTCCTCTTCGTCCCCCGTCCTGGGTCCAGGTCTCGGAACATCGGTAGGGCGTGAGGGGTAAGAATGGTCGGAGCTGCCATGGCGTCCGACACATCCTCGATCGTCCTCTTTCTCGGTGGCCCTTTGTTCAGTAGCAACTTGGCACCATTCAGCGATGTAACGGGCGAGTATAGTACTACCACCTCTCCGTTCGAGAGCCCTGTCACGATCTATCAATGCACAGTACCGCCATACACGGATGAGCATTCAACACAGACTTGACCCGAATACTCCTTACCTGATTAATTTTAGAGTGCCATGCAACCTTGACTGGCGTTGCATCCACCGCCAGCGACTTCACCTCCTCAAGCCCATCTTTCTTCAAAATCACTAACCGACCTTGACCTCCTTTCGTTGTTGCAGCCGCCCCTGTAATCACATACTTGTCATCGGGGCTGAACACGGCATTCGTATTCGGGTACAACGTTCCCAGTCCAGAATGAACTGCAACAGGCTTCTTGAACGAACGAAGATCCCACACTACAATTTTCCTGTTCGTTAGTCCTGTGCTCACGAATAGATGTCATGAATGCACACACATTTAACTGTATCATCGCCTCCGCGCGTTAGCACGGTCTGCTTATCCACAGAGAATACAATAGAGCCTGTTTCCGTCCCCTTTACGTGCGCATTCTCAATGGTCATACTAGGCCTCACAAAGTTCGAGCTAGTCTGCCACATGTGCAGCGCTCCATCAAGGCAAGCTATTACGCCCATGTGAGTGAAACGAGATATTTCTGACACGATAACGGCGCACCTCCCCCGATGAGGTTGCCATCCGGCGAGTAATTGCACGCCGTGACTTTTGTGCGAGCGCCACGTTCTTTCGACTTGACGACGATAACTGTCTTCTGCTTTCGTTTGTTCTCCACATCCCATATCCTTGTTCCCGTCGTCAGCCATGCCCGAATTCATGGAGCCCCACAAATACACACACCTGATAGTTGAATCAGCGGAACTTGTGATGAAGAGCTTGGGATCCTTGGGATGCCAGGCACAAGACGTCAGTTCGCCTACATGCCCGCTAGAGGACCGCGAAATTGCGAAGATATGATATCAGTGTGAAATGCGCTGACAAATGGGCGCTGATACCCAGAAACGGCCTGGTACTTACGAGGTGTTTTTCATGTCGCGGATATAAGGGTCGCCCTTGACAAACGTAGCTCTGATAGTCAGGGATTGGCACCATGCTCTTCAGACATACAGAGTATACGCACTGTTCTTCTCCATCGCGGTCGAATATCTTTGCTTGCGTCGTACCCGAGAGGCAGAGGAATTTGGAGCCGTCGTTTGAGAACTTGAGGTCGTGAATCTGTCATGGTCAATCAGAATCCGATGTCAGCGCTTCGAATGGAAGACGAAGCTCAGTTCGTCGTTAAACGTGAAACGGGGGGTGCGCACATAATACGTCCCAGCAGGCTCCCAGCTCTTGAACGGCTTGCAGCGCATGTCCATCCCACCAAAGTCCCAGAGTTTGCAATCATAGTCATGCGAACCAGAAACAACACGCGCGCCGGACGGATCGAGCGCAAGCGCCGAGACCACTTTGGTGTGGTCCTTGAGGTTGATTTCGTGCGTTATTGGGAACTCGGGCGTATCGTCCTCGTCTTCTTCGGGTTCCCATTCTGGCTCCTCCTGCCCTTTTGCAGCCTCGTCGGTGGTTGCTTTTGGAGGAGGTGCAGGGCCCTCGTCGTCGTCGCTATCCTGTTCCATAGACGGTTCCCTTCCTGAGGACGGTCCAGGAGCGGGACCCACCGCGACCCTCTTCTCAGTAGAGACCTTCGTAAATAACAGATGACATCGAGGAAGGGCTAACCCTCGGGATACAAAATGACATACCTCTGAGCGTTTGTTCTTGTCGAAGCGCGTCGGGTCCAGGGCCTTCTTTTGGACCGTTTTGCCAAAGCCGGCAATGCCCATGGCTGCAAGTACGTCGTCCGACATGACGGTGAAGTAGCAAGTCGCTGTGCGCTGCAGTGGATAGGTTTATGAGCGAGCGAGTGGTTGGCGCGTCTGACTCTGACGCCTGTGCGTTCATCCACACGAGACCAGACACTTACCTAATCGAGTTAAGGATAATAACAGCACTAATTTAGCGGCAACGACGCGGCCTCTCAGAGTTACTGTTACATGGACCAAATGCTGTTGGCCTGAGGGTCAGTCACGCTTGTCCGACGTTCCCTCCTTGCCACCATCTTGTTAGCTCGTAGTCCCCAGCCCCTGGTCCCCCTTCTTAACTCAGAGCCACTAAGCACGATGCTCAAGCGACAACGAGCAGCCTCTCCGCCTCCGCCATCTTCCTCGAATATCCCACTTGTCAGTGACACCCCTGGTGACTCTATCGCGGAAAGAAATTTCAAGAAACAGCGCACTGCGCCTCCCTCGCTGGATGGAAGGACACGCGGATGGGGACAAGACCAAGAGTTGTCTACAGAGGAAGACGACGGCGAAGAGTACTACATCGACGAAGATACTGAAGACATGGTACCATCACCCTCTCCTGCTGGCTATGTACACCCCACTCTACATGCTGAGAACGAGTACAAATCCGCAAATACTGTCCTGCGCGAACTGCACACTCTTCATCAGCATCGAATGCTCTTCTCCACGGCGCAGCCATCAGGGAACCACAGCACAGCACATCTGATGGTGGCACACACATCACCTCCACTTCTACACGGGCCCTCGCCTCTGCGCAATCAGATTGGAAAAGACAAGATGACAACCACATGGAGCCAGCATCCCCCTACCATGACAAAGGAGAAGACATCTGAGGACGATAACTCCGTCCTCGAGGAAGAGGCAACCCGCGTCGCAGAGCGGTATGAAGGACTCAACAAGTTCGTCCACACTTCAGTGCTTGCTACACATTCGAAACCTCTTATTGACCCCGGTTTCCTCTCAGAATGCTAGGCTCATACGTCTTGTCACGAAGGCGCACACTGCATTCATCCGATAACATACCCGGATCATAATTTAGTGAGTGTCATCCCTCCCCTATCTGCGCGTGTCTCCCTTGATTCTCATTTTGCACCCCACCTGATGCCAGTGTCGACACCCTTTCTATCATTGCATCGTTCTTGCATACACATCGCTATCCGCCGAGTTTCTCCTCCCTGCATTTCCACACGCACATATTTGTATTATTAGGCAATTCTCATCCCTAGTTCCTGCTCCTTTCCGTATTATCTCGCATCTGTCACCGTGTCTTACAGTCTCAATGGACTTTTGTTCTTTGCTCCAAGCTAAATAAGAACAAGAACCTCCGGGCCTCTTAGGGAGTCCATCGGCTATCCTGCAAGGACTAACGACCAGAAAGGGCTTCCCTTTCTGTGTCATTACCCAAGAGCCAACCGCGTTACAACCACTCAAACCCGAATTTGTATTGGTTGCGAAAAGATGTTACTCAGCTCTTCCGACAGCAAATTGTCCATGCTGTGCCCGTCTCTTGAATACACCCACTGCCCCGTTTCCTCTTGATAATCATATCTCTTTGGTCCGCTATGAGAACAAATATTGGTAAGGTTATAGCACAACGTGGTGGAAAGATCTCGCACCTTTTCGGCGACGAGAGCCATATCTGTTTATTCGGGGGTTGCTTATTGATCACGTATGTCCCATTCGAGCCAAGTTTGAGGGTCAACACTCCGCTCTACCGAAAGAAAGGAAGGATGTTATGAAGCTGGACGGAGGTACAAAAGGGGGTGTCGCGTGCGCTGCGTACATGATAGTCGACCTCGTACGAGGGATCTTCCGAACCGGAATCGAGGGTGTCCTCCAGGGTGTCCAACAGGTCAGTCATGGTTTTGTCTGCAATATCATGGTATTCCTCCATGGAGAGATGGCTATCACAGGTGCAACAGCACATTAACATCCATTTTAATGCGCAAAGGACTATACATGGCACCGCGTACCTCTCATTGGTCTGCGGCGGGGGAGTGCTGTATGGGCGGAAGCGGAGATGTCTGGCGACGTGTCGCGACGTGGAAGCCGTGTGGCTTTGTGCGGTCCATATCGCTTGCGGGTGTGACTTGGTAGCGGTGCGTAGAGAGGCGACAGAGCACCGGGCGAGTGAGCGGAAGGTTTGTACGAGCATTGATATTTGCAGAGCAGAGAACGGGCCGAGAGCAGGCTGAAGTCCACCTTGAGTACCACAGATAGGGTTAGGGTCACACCTAATTACCCGACCGGATGACGATTTGACAACGCCTTTTGGAAGGTAAGTCGCCATATTCAGCATCCACCCGATCAAGTGTACATGAAGCAAGAGTATATATGAGCACCAAAAGTGTCCTACCTGCGGACAATCATTCTGAATTGGCTAACATCGTACACTACTGGATATCTTGGGACACTCTAAAAGCTAAGAGTTGGTATTTTGCTTCTCCGTCCAGTCAAACCATGATCCCTTGTAGTTTAGGATACTAACAATTCAAGTCAGCCTCTGTAAAATATATAAGGCTATGATACTGAAAAAAAAACGCACTTGGTGTAGCCTTGCCCTTTAGCAACATCGGATGCAAGAGTACTTCGTCGCCCACTTCGGCAATAGAATACAATCTCATCGTCAGACTGGGGCTTTGCTACTCCATACCTCTCCAAGAACTCTGCTGGTTGCAACTTCAACGCATCGTCGACAGTAGCCAGCGGAATATGGATTGCGGATGGAATTATTCCCTCCGCAACCTCGGCGGGTTCTCGCACATCAATGATAATGCTTCGCTCCTGGTTTGATAATCAGAAAGAATTCTTTTTGGAAACCACAAGGGTGGGGCTAATGCGACGTACAGTTGAGGAGTCCTGTGTCTTTGGTAGGAACTCTTCATATGAGATTATCCTCACGTCCCAATCAGTGCGTATTTCCTCTCGTTTCTCTGTAGTTGATGATGAAGTCGAAATTTTGGGAGCAACATCGGATGGCGCTGATGAAGTAGGCGCCTGGTTGTGGCTCAAGCGAACACAGTGGGCAGCCGCAGGGCGAAGCACAACAGACAGAGAAGCGGTGCGCGCAGTGCGAATGACATTAGCAAACGACATGGTTGATTGATTGTGCTGGAGATGTCGAGAAAAGAAAAGAAAGAGAAGGGTGCTGGTCAACTGGTATCCGAGCTTGTGCTAGCTTCTACGACAAAGACTTCGAACTGGCAGCTGGTGGCTGGTGGCTGGTGGCTCAAGTTGTGATGTGTGATTACTGGCACGAATGAGAAGTTTGGGCGCTTAAGTCGTAGGAAGTCGGTGTTGGGTGCGAGAGCGACCAAAAGCCTTTTGAAAGAGGATAGGTCCCTCGTGAGAGATATTATGAGCTTAGATTATCATTCTTCTTGAGATTGCCTATATATGACGGTTCGCAGGAAAGATGGTGTAAGATGATGTGCTCGAAGCTCATCCTGGTCGGGTCACGGGACCAATAATGTTTTAGTATTAGAGGACTGGCTGGGGTCCGCGCCTATCATCCGCGAAATTGCCGCGCCAACCGAAAGCACCGCTTGCCTTCACTCCTTCCAGTTCACCTCCTGTTCATTCACAGCATTTTTCTTTGCATCCTAATGGCCTGTAGAGTTATTAACGGCTCTGGACTGTAGCCCACCGAACAGTATCTTTTCAAGCTCCCCTCGACTCCAACGCTCGTCCAGCCAGTCGCTCAGGTTGATGGGCTTGCGAACTCTCGCCATACTGCCAGCTTGGCCCACGAAGCGGTACACGTCGACCTCGGCCAACTAGAACCCGAATGGTCACATATAGTCAGAACGTACCGTTGATACAACCCTGTTGCTCTGTTGAAATTGTCTTCGGCTTGCTGTGAAACAGTAAGACTCCCCAACCCGGTTATTCAGCAAATAAGGAAATTTTGATGGCACCGGCATTGCCCTTGATTTATGGCTGTGTTTTTTTGATTATCTGTACTCGCAGATATCTTATCTACTCGCCCACTTGTGTTCTCAGGAATCTTCATCCCGTTCTTCCTGACCACTGTGAACGTCCCTTGCACTGGTTATGCCCGCCTTTCACTTATATTTCTTTTTTCATGTCTTGTGTCTTCTGTTGTGAACACGAAGTTATTATATAATCGATAAAATGAGGTCAGCAAGCCCCGCGGCGACGCAGTCGACCCCTAGTGTCAATGGGCTAAGCTTTCTGGTGCGGTTCTCCTGCAATAATCCACTATCTCTTGGAAGTTAGTCTCCTTTGCCAGTTCCAAGAGAGCGACCTTGCAAGCTGGGCTATTGTGTGAGGCGTACAGCTTCATCGGTCATCTCGTGTACCTTCCCCTTGAGAAGGCGCTACAACAGACTACTCCGCTCAGGAATCACTCTGTGTGGCTATCTGGCGCGCCCGACAACGATGACAGGCTAGGACCACACAATAAGTGCTGTGCCCGATGAATACTTGGTCTTTGCGGATATCGAACGTGTGCCCTTCACAATGGTAGTTCCGTTGTTTTCCCGGACATCGATGTCCACTGTCGTGATATCTGCCCCTGCACATCGTCTTGCTTCATTCGCTGGCATGGCGCACAAGAAATGTTCCTGCTCGTCTGTCGAAATCCGCAGGGCCTGAATACTTCTGACCTTCGGCTGACTGGTCTAACCTTCGGTTGACTGCTCAGGAAGTCATGCGCAGGTATTGCAGGTCAATAACCCCTGATCACAGTGGCTTGGCACACACCGCCGAGATCTACAGCCAAGCCACTCACGAAAAAACTTTTTAACATCTCCATAACAGGCCAATATCTTGCCTTGTCAAGGAATTAACCACTTCTAGGAGCCCTAATCACTGCCTGTATAAAGGCAGAGGGATCACGATGGACGACTCCAGAGAACTTGTCCGTCTCTGCCCCGTTCCGCGATCTCTTACGACCTCCGTCACGTCAACTACCAACGAAAATGCGCTTCACCGCCCTTGCTGTTCTCCCTTGCCTGTTCGGCGCAGCATCAGCCCATTTCCGCCTTCAGTATCCTTTGCCTCGCGGGAACTTTGTTGCAGACAAGGAACCTGAGTTCTGCGGTGAGATAGATAATCGACACTCAGTCATTTATACAACACAATCCTTAACGCAATATTCAGGTGGCTACCCTGAGGTCACTACGAACCGCACGGTCTTCCCTCTCTCAAACGGGTTCTTCACGATCAAGTCCGGACACCCCGACTTCACTCGTCAGTCACCCCTAGCACCTTAGCAGTTTCGATCAGTATCTCACATACGATTTCGTTTAGTCGGGGCCATCATCTCCACCGTCACAAACCCCAACAGCTTCGACAACTTCTCCGTGAATGGTGTCAACCAGATTGTCGCTCCGTACGGCAAGGAACCAAATGCTGGAACCTTTTGCGTTCCTCTGAACATCTCTGCCGCTGGCATCGAAGGCGCCAAAGATGGCGCGAATGTGACCATCCAAATCGTCTTTGCGGGTGGCGATGGAAACCTCTACCAGGTCCGTTTTTCACGAAACCGACGTAGAAGCATGTATTGATGTTTCTTTGCAGTGCGCGGACCTCACTCTCTCGGCGAATCTTACGAGTGTCCCAGACCAGACTTGCGAGAACACCACCTCTACCACCCCGCATGGGAGTGGCAGTGGCGGTCATGATGCTAGCCCCAGCGCCACTGCTCCTGGATCAACACAAACTGGCGGAGCCCTTGGGGTCTCCCATGGAACCTCTGCCGCCACTGCTGTCCTTCTTGCTGTCGCTGGCATCGCCGCTGCGTTGTAGGTAACTGCAAAATGACTGTTGTATCACTCCTACATGCTGTAGAGGCTACACACCCCCAATATCACGATCTATACATGACAATGCATACATGATCGTTCCCCTTCATTGGTACACCTTGTGTTGTGAGAGTCTACTCATGAGTGCGGCACCTTTGAATGCGTTCCATTGGGACGAAGGCCCATTCGCTGACGTGTTGTGTGGCTTCTTACTGAATCAATCGGTTTGAATGCGGTGTGATTTTGTCGACGTGCTTTCGAGCTTGTCTTGCCGACTGGGTAAAGTGACAACAGTGATGTTCATGCCGCATCTGTGTACTTCCAGCTTCCCGTACTTGTGGTTACATGGCTGTCATTGCATCTCATGATGGTCTTCGGTCACGGCAGGATACGCGGAATGACAGAGGCTATAAATAGAACAGTCGCATCAATTGCTTGCATTCGTCCCCACAAAGTACGAGAAAAAAGTTTTTTTGCCACTGTTCTCATTGATGCAGCCTGATTACCCGCTTTTCGTCTATAGTCTATCACTGACCCGACAGGGGCGTATAAAATGGCACGACAACATCCCATAGCCTACCAGCCAACAACTGCCCATCATGCGCTCTGCACTGTACACCATCGCTCTCCTTGCGGCCACTGCCAACGCCCACTTCCAGCTGCAGTTCCCGCCTCCTCGTGGTTCATTCAACGAGAATAATGAACCTAACTTTTGTGGTATGATAGTGGTCGTCGACGTCATCTTTGATACTCTGTTGATTAAAATTTCTCCCTCCAGATGGATATCTTACACCTTCCACAAACCGCACGGAGTTCCCTCTGAGCGGAGGCTTCTTCACTCTCAATTCGGAGCATCCGTCCTGGACAGGTGCGCAGGCTGCTGTCTTGATCAGGTTACCAATTACAACTCTCCTTGAACTGCTCATTAGCTGGTGTCCAAGTTTCCACCAACGCCAATCCGCAATCTTTCGACAACTTCCAGCTGGTAAACAGCTTTTTCAAAGTCAATGGAGAGGGCCAGTTCTGCATCCCGCTGGACTTCAAAAAGTCGAACGCCACCTCCCTGACTGCGGGTCAAAATGTCACTATTCAGGTGCGTGCCCGATTCTATGGTGGCAGCTATTCTTGGTTGGATGGCAGCTCCGCGTACTTCATACAAGGCTAACTCGCATTACTGTCATTACACACACAGATTGTATACACTGGTGGCGATGGGCAATTGTATCAGGTGAGCAGATCGTCTGGATTTGGAGACACTGTTTTAGATACTGACGTCGGTTTCCTCGACAGTGTGCAGATCTGACTTTGGCTGATAACTTCAACATCTCCTCGAGTGTTGCATGTACCAACGCAACAGGTTCAGCTTCGACGGCGCCAAGCGGCACGTCTCCGACGTCAACTGCGCCCGGATCAACTGCAACTCCAACAACAAAGACATCGTCAGCTATCGTCAAGGGTGTCGAACCCATAATTGCTGCATTTGCGTTGATGTTCTTCGGGCTCGCAATCATGTAGTGAACACCGAGCCTGACTCTCGTTGAATCAATACGTATTCTGTCTTTAGCTTGTGCTTCTTTTTGATGAATGTAAGAAGATTGCAAAGTGTTGATAGTGTTGACGAACATGATGTAAAATGTGATCCAGGGTAACACCCGGAGCAGCAGTACTTATTACCATTGCTGACCTACACGTAAACACTGCTTCAGAAGAAACGCCATTGGAATCTTTGCATATTCCAAACCTTGACATGATTGGCAAGAGGACCGCCTTCAGAAACCCGTGTGGAACTGTGAAAACCTCGCAATTTGTTCGAATGCGCGAGATATCCTGAGATATCTCTATGGCTATAAGGAACACAGATTCAACCTCCGATTCTTCCATATGCATTATGTGTGGTATATATGGTGTTTTTTTAACTATAGCTGTTGTAGCTATCATGAATTTCTGGAGATGTCAGTGTGTGCTGTGCATCATGATCAGCCCCAAGGAACTTGTGCACTGACCGTGCATAAATTTGGGGAGTGTTCAGAGCCCGGAGTAACGCTTGCAGGTAGTATTATGTATAGACGCATTATTCTATACTAGGAATCTTGTACACAAATTAAGTTGTGCAGACCGAACGCATTGACGGGATCAACGGGCGCTAAAGGGTAGGAAGTGTACTATTTATAGATGGGGCTGTCGAAGCGTTGACGTGCATCAAAACGCCTTCAAAGTGCGTTCACTCGGTGCAGCTTCTGTCCATTCATAACGGTCGTCCTTGCCAAGATTTAATTGATACAATACAAATTGACCCATTCAGGCTGCTGTGAATACTGGTTGCGTCTTGATTGCATTGTAGAGCACATACCATCCCAATTGAGCTTTCAAGATTCTGGAGGACATTTGCATCAGCCCTTATCGTCAGCGGGATATACGGAAGCTGGCCAATTTGCTTAAACTAGCCCTCCATCCGCAAACATCGCCGCGTATGTCGATGGCAAAAGGGAGAATACGGGCATGAGTCATCCTTGATCTGAATCAAGCAATCAGAGTGTATGCACGTACTATGCCGGTTGCGGCGATGACTTCCACTCGATAATCCTGATTACGTGGACCGCTGACGATTGACAAGCGCCGGAGATTTTCGCGGCCAATGAACATCCGGCCACAGTGCAGGTCCACGATTGTCTGTGAGCGTGTTATCTCTAGTTTTATCAGCAGCAACGTTAACCGCTGACTGGCTCGTTAGCGACTCCGCAGTGAGCGCGGTGTGCTGCGCCCGAACCATTCAAATGTCAGATTCAGACGCAACGTAGGCCTCTGTTCAGAGAGACAGTAACTCACAATTTCCTTAGTCTTGAGGAATATGTATCGGAATTCAGTCTTATCCAGCCTTTCGGAATCCGGCGGATGGATACGTATTGGTTTCGAGGAGACAAACCATGACTGGTCAGCTAGCCGGGCTATATCAAGGTATCACCATAATAGTAGTGGCGGTGCCGAGTATCTTTCCAATTGGAGATCTAACCTGTCCATCTCTGACTACCTGATCAAGGCAGGCCGAAGGGATATGTGTTACATACGGAATCTTATAAAACGTATATAGTCGGACACGCCGTTGCGGTGTGAAGTCCCCAGTCATTTCATTGCAATATCCTCTTCACTGGACTTGCACGATCAGCTCTGCTGCATTAGCCATCACAAAGGGACATCCTCTACCGTCAGAGCACCCCTCTGTACCAATAATGTTCTTCCGCCGCAAGGAAATCCCCTGGGAGGTCGTCGACAGTCGCAGTGTTGACCCAGTATCTATGTACTACGACAATGATAATGAAGGTATACCCGCCTCACGTTTGCCGCATGTCTGACCGCTAATTGACCTCTATAGACTTCGAGCTTGTATCTGTCAAGGATACGAAAGTGCGACGGAAATATGTCCTAGAAGTAAAACGCGACATGGTCGGGCGCTCGGAGCTCCCAAAGGCTCTCGTGTTTGCGCGCGGGCAGCTACTGCAAGAAGTTAACAAAAATGGCTATAACATTCTTCTGAATGAAAGGTACGATATTGCCCAGACGTCGAGGCTGTCGTTCACCGTTGCTGATACTGCGCAATTTTTCCAGTTGGCGCGTAACTTTGCTGCGCAAGGCCAAACTGCACCGGGTGGAGATTGAATACAGTGGTCGACGTGAGTGACTCGCCTTGCATGTACTAATTTCTTACCTAACGCCGCCATTTCTTCATAGCCGCTCTGGTACTAAACGAGCCACTGGTACAACATCCGCCATTTCTTGCCGTTCTCGCGTCGTAGCCAAAGCGCAGAACGCGTGCCTTCACCATTGATTATTTATTCGCTATTAAACTCTGGAGAGGTGGAAACCCGCAGCCAAACTAAGCCCCTGTACTATACGAAACCTTGTACTAATTTTCCTACACGTTGTACTACTATCATCGGCATTCATACCACATCAATCCCTTCTAACACACCACAAAAGAATGTATAACTTTGTACTCTGTTACATAAATCGCGCCAGTGTCAGTCGGATGAATCGCAAAACCGTAATACCGATTTGAGTGGCTTTCTGCAGCAGATTGAGCTATTGTTATAAATCTAGCGCCCATAACGTGTGTATGGGAGCCCAGAGTACCTTCACATGATGCCGATCATCCACCGATGTATTGCTGGAGCTATTTATAAATCAATGATGGACACCAGAATATCTACGACAGCCCACCAAGAGCAGACGCATTGTGGCATATACAGGCATGCGCTATGCTTGACAGACCGCAGGCAGGTCATAGAGCTCTTAATTGAGGAGCGTGTATTGATACAGTACAAGAAGGTAGGAACAAGCCCTTCGGGAGACGAGCTTGCGTCTTATAGCCCCTCCGAGTGGCTCCTAGATATTCTCGCATTTTACGCGCCAACAGGCGCCCAACAAACTGTTTTTATTTACTGCGATTTATAAATCTCGCTGGTAGAGCGCATGGCGTACCCGGTCCACGACTACGCAGGACATTTAAGTTGATGATCAAGAGTCTAGAATTATTGCTTACCTCGTCGTACAAGCCAACTTGCTTCGCGCCCAACAATTGCAGACCTAGCCACAGAACACCCGCAGTCATACCGCTCCCACAAGTCGCAGTAACTCGTCTTTCTCCTCGGAGGATCTTCTCAGTTTCCTCAGTCCCAACAGCTGCCTCTACTGCCTTGCGGATGTCAACGGGAGGTAGAAGGGTTGCGTATTCTGTGCCGTCTTTAGTGGTGTGCTTCTTGAGGAACAAATTAAAAGTCAGTGAGTGTGAATGAGGAATGTGGCCGGATGAGAGGCCAGGACGAGGTTCTGGGTCAGCTCCGGTAAACCTGGATAAAATAAGATTTCGTTCTTGTCGAAGGAGAACTTAACAACATACCTTCCTTTCGGACGCGCATCGAGCACGAGGTCCGCGTGGGGATCGGTAGAAGGGTCCCTCTTCGAGTTGTCAACCATATCTTCATATCCTAGAAGAATGAACGTAAGAAACACAGGCGTAGATTGTGGACATCTGGTGACAATTACTCCGAATGGGAGTCTCCCTCTCCGGAGCTTCATATATGTATATGCAGGGAGAAGGAGTACCAGTTGAAGCTCCGGTTTCAATTGGAAGGCCCTCATCCGCCCACCGAGGAAGTCCGCCGTCAATGATGCTGGAGTTATCGTGTCCCAAAGTCCTAAACATGAAGAGGGCACGAGGAGCTGAGAAGACGCCATGTGCATCGTATCTGATAATACCGTAAGGGTACAAAGACATAATGGGCAGCATATTTCCTCACAAAACAACATGTGTAGAAGGGGTTATGCCGAACTTTTCTGTATGCACAGATAAAATGACCTGTAATGTCGGCGCTACGTAGGACACTTACCACAAGCACGAGCGAATATCTCTCGGCTCGGCAACATGTGCTTCAGCCCAAGTTCATGAGGATCAGCAACCTCATCCAAGTCCAGGAATAGAGAGTCGGGGATGCGCTTGGAAAGGAATTCTTGCTTCGCATTCGGGGAGAGTTCGGCATGAACCATGTTGAATCTAGAAATCTAACGGACGCATCGTCCTTGAGCAGGTTACTAGCTTGGATGGGCGAGAGTAGCAAGGGAGCAGCTGATGACATTCGTCGCAGAAAGGGGGAGGGAGCAAGACGGGACAAAGCCGTTTTTAGGGGCAGCATCGTATGTATCCAAATGATCGGGCAGGTCCAGTGTTAGATGAGGAGATCAATGACCAAAGCCCCTGAAAGCTAATAGAGATCAACACAATCTCCGTATGAGGGCGACGCTGAGCGGGCTCCTTCATCTCGCTATCTAGCATGCCGTCAGATCAGAGCACCTGGCTGATTTCCATACCCCAGGGACACGATCCCCAAGGCTCGTTTCAAAAAATTCAGTCGAAGGTCAACCAGCAAGCCAAGTTACCGCCCCGCAATGTTGCACAATTGGTCATTCCGTCATTCAAGGTCAATATCCTAACGTCCTCATACTGGCGATTGTAACGTCTGAGCTCGCATTGAATGCAGACTGGGACGCTAGAGGGACTCATCAGTCTGTCAGAAGATTTGCCAAAGCAGGAGTCTTTCTTCACCGGAACTGTCGCGAAAACGGTCGACACCCTCCGGAACCTCCTGAATAACGACCCGACTAAGCTGGAGCAGCACATACTCGTCGATGAAGGGAGCGTAGATGCATATCTGATGAACGGCTGGAAATGGAAGGAAGGGCGATATGACATCCAGAAGAACTTGCGAGATTTGGTCGATTCGTTGAACCAAGTATATCTTCATGCTTATGTCGTCCGTTGTATGCGCGTCTAATTCTGTTGATAACTCCAGGAAATGGCGTCGATCGACAACACCTTGAAGGCCAAATTGAATAATTATAACCTTGTGAAGGGATCGCTTACGCAGATGCAGCGCAAGAAAACGTCAGTCGCATATATCGGTGTTCTATGGTATGCACTAACTTCGGCTTGTAGGGGCAATCTCTCTGTGCGGTCGTTAGCCGATATCGTCAAACAGGATGATTTTGTTCAGGACTCGGAATATCTGGAGACACTCCTTGTGGCTGTGCCCAAGTAAGGACACCAAAACCTCTACAGGCGTTTTATTTAATCGATCTTGAAAGGCCTCTCGTCAAGGATTGGAATGCCAAATACGAAAGGTTAACGCCTATGGTTGTACCAAGAACATCGCGGTAATAGATTCCTCGGCTGGGGGACGTATAGCAGTCTAATATTCTTCGCGAAGCTTGATAGACTCAGACGACGAATACTCCCTCGTTAGTGTTGTCATTTTCCGCAGGGTGCACGACGATTTTGTTCAGAAGTGCCGAGACCAGAAGTACGTTCATCAGTCTTTTGTTGGGTAGCTTTCTCTGATCAGGATGATTACATGTTCACAGATTCATAGTCCGGGACTTTGTCTACTCTGAAGAGGAGATTGCAAAACAACGACAAGAGATGGACACGGCGGGCACGACGGAGAAGGAGCTTTGGGTATGTTGATCTCGTTCACTGTCATTAAACGTGTATTGATTGTCTACATAGACCGAGCTCTTGCGATTAGCAAGGACCAGCTTTTCGGAATCATTCCAAATACTAGTACACCTGAAGGTGTTACGATTGTTCGTTGAAAGTGTTCTACGATATGGCCTTCCTGCAGAATACATTGGGATTGTGATTAAGGTGCGCAGTGTTTGCTGAATCTCTGATAACGATTTCTAACCAGCTGCTCTCCAGCCGGATCACAAAAATGTCAAGAAAATATTCGGCACTCTTCAAACACAACTTGCGTATCTGAGCCCGAGGAGTAATGCAGCACAGGGAGGAAAGACCTCAGAGGAGTTTGCTGGAGAATATCAAACACTCATGGATCAAGAGTTCTTTGACTTCGTGATTTACGAAGTTCCCTGGATTGTTACCTAGCCTCAATTGTGTACTATCCTTCTTCTGGACATTCTACAGAACACATAAATATCTATTAGTAAACGATAAAGATACGACCAGCCCACTGCGGTAGGATAATACTATGTGTACAGACATTGAAGTGATTGTGAAGATGAAGGTGGAAGGAGCGAACTTCATACAGGCCGTTGGGAGCAATTCGTAAAGGAAAAAGAGTGAGGTGGGCGGTGACTGGGCAATAATATATAATCGAGACAACGTAGAAAGCTATAGCAAAAACAGTATATAGAACACAATGATGCCTGACACTATGCAGATACTTTTATTACATCGAGAGGGATATAACGTCCAGTTTGAAAGTTTTCGCGTGCTGTTGACCCCATAACAATGTCCAGAGGAAATATCAATATTTACAGGCCGAGGTTTGCGATCACACGAGAGACCTCATCGACACTGACTTCGTCGTGAGCTTGGGATGATCTCTTGGAGGATGTCGACCCGAACACGCCAGAAGACCTGGTCGACAGAGGGGGCCCGTACACGCTTGGGAACGAAGGAGCAGTGCCAGAGCTGGGGCTGGAGTTTCCTCCTGTGCCACCTCCGGTGGAAGTGGTTGGCGAGTCTGGAGGAAGGGTGTTGGATCCTGATTCCGTAATCCGAGAAAGAGAATAAGTCAAGTCGAGAGACTGAGCACGATTGTTCAGTGAGCGGGGCTGCTTCGTTATTTGCTCTTTCAACTTCGCCTCCAAGAGTGAATCAGAGCCTCGCTTGATGGCGTCTTGTGAGTGCCTGGAACGATGGGGCATACCCGTGCCCTAAACATAAAATTTAGTATACTACGCATATAGATGACAGACCAATGAACTTACAATGGGAGGCAAAGGCGTCCAGTAGTCGACGCCAGGAACAGGCCCTCCTGGAATGTAGTTTGTGTCGATGTCGTCTTGGGATTCCATGTTGTAAATATAAGCAGGAGCATTGAACATGGCCTTGACATCTGGTGACGAGGCGGCAAGCCTTAACCTACGGTCGACCATGACATCCGAACGCCCCATATCCATCGATTCTTGAAGTACATTAGATACAGTTCAGCCGCAAAAAAAAAAAAGAAAAAAAGAATGTTGCTTACCATGACCACGAGCCCTGGCTGTCGACAAGATCTTACTATCAAAGTGAGGGAATGCTTCAGCAAACGAATCATTTTTCTTGTGGGCGTGCGCCGTCGGGGAAGGGTAGACGTGAACGCTGTGGTTGATGAGGAACTGTTCGAGCATTTCGCGAGCAGTGATCAGAAAGTCGCTATTGCTTCGTTGGCATCTGAACTTGAAGGAATACTCTGAAGGGGTTTCTGAACTGGAAGTGCCGCCCATTTGTCCAGCTTTCTTGAAATTGGGGGCAATTGACACCTGCAACTCTCGCTTGACGTGTTCTACCATGGCATTGAACTCTGGTGCTGCGCAGATACGGGGAAGGTCGTTGTTAGGCGGGACAGCCATGTCAGCCTCAAAGGGTACGTGATCCTGCGCCTAATCAGCGACGTGAGTGGCCAGAAGGAGGAAGACATACCAAAAGCATAGTAGCCGCGATTTGAACCTGACTTTCTGGACCATAGATCGTGACAACATCTGACGCTGTCTCCTTGTCTGGGAAGCGCACTCTGGAATTGGTCTTGGTCTCGATATCGCGAATGAAGATACTCTTTTCGCCCAAAAGAGTGCGATGATATCTCCGAGGGATGGAAAGGGTTTCGTTCACGAAGTCTTTGTCCTAAAGAATACCATATTGTAAACGACACGTTGACGGCAGAAAACGCCTGACATACCTTAGGGTTGACCAATTCCATAACGGATTGTTTGAGGTTGTCCAAGTTGATAGCATTTTTGGCGGGTGTGCGCGCTACAACGTTGTCATCGTTATCGTTATAGCCTCCAAGAGCGGCGAATTCTTCGGCGTTCGAAAATTTGACATAAACGCCATATTTCTTCATGATGCGTTGGATGCTGCGTCCTCCCACACCAATAATCCTTTTATGGTAGGTCTCAGGCACATGAAAGGAGATTTCCGCTGGCAGTTCTTCCTGGAGCAACGTCAGTCCTTGGAGGACAGAAGTATCCGGACCAGCGATGTCGATCAAGAAGTTGTGGTCGTTGAATGTCTCGAACTTAATCTTGACGTTGGTCGTCTGCATGATTTTGTTGATCTTGCCGTTTTTCTTGCCACTGATGAACTCCCGGTGTTCGTTGGACAACTCAATCTGAAAGCGAATCTCATGATGGAAGGCCTAGATATGTAGGTGAGTCCACAGTGCGTCAAGGAGCGTTGCCAAAACTCGCCTTGATGATGTCCAACTCCATGACCATGTTTATTGCAGCACGCACTTCCCTCTCAAGCCCGTGTACTTCGAAACACATACTCTTGAATACCACCTCAGCGCCAGTCGCGGTTGAAATTTGCTTGAGAAGCGCCGTAATAGCCGTGGTATTGAGATTAGCAGGAGGGAGTAGTGCATTGAACTGGACAGGTAGGAGCCAGAACGAGCCAACGTAATATTGACATGCCTGGAGAAACAAACGCGTCAAAAATAGCTCCAGTTGTTATGGACAGCGAACCTCACCAGTTGCATGATGGACCTTATAGTGCGCTGGATATTGACCCTATGATCTCCATAAACCGTAATGAGACTAGTCGAGCTTCCCAGAGGCGGGAACTGGATATATGTCGCGTTGTCACTCATGACGCCCTTCAAATCTTCTGCCCGGTCGGTCACCATCCAATCCAACTTGCGGGGAAGGATTGCCGTGTCTCTGGAAATCACGGCACGGCTCTGAAAAATGCTAAGTTGACCAACATGGAGAACAAAATAAATCAACACACCTTGTCAATAGACACTTGGACGAGCATATCCCTGGCACGCTGGACACCAAAGAACTCTCCAGTAATCCAGATGACGTTGTTGTGACGGGGACCGTTGACCGCAACATTGACACTGTCTGGCCCCACGAGATCCTGTAAAGGCGAAGGATAATAGATATTGGTGGCCGTTTCTTCCTGAATCTTCTGTAAAACATTGCGTTTGCGTCCAGCAACGATCGCATGAAGTTTGTGATCGATTTCACAGAATTCGGCGTGCAAACCGCTCTACAAGGTGGATGAGTGAAGAAAAATTTTCATCAAGGAAGCCTCGCACCAGTTCATCGAGCATGACCAACAAGCGAACCCGAGCTAGGTTTACTGCGCCTTCTGTGCCAGTAACAACCAGCTCGCAGACTCTTTCAGTTTCCAACCCGGACCACCCTGCGTTACTGCTGATCCCGTCGGGAGGGGTGCGGTTAGAGAGCGCCAACGGGCTGTTGACGACAGCAATGTGCGCTAAGGTCTGGGAGGCAATGTCGTCGAGCCTGCGCCGAACTTCAGGCTTGAGAACCGGCTGCGAGAATGGGGAGTCGAGGATTTCCGATCGCGTCACCTTAATGGCCGAGCGGTGCTGAGCGGAAACCACGGTGAGCGCACTCAAACACAGATACAGTGCTCAGCGGACATACCTGGATGGGACATTCTTTCAATATCAGTCCACGAGTTATCATAACCTGCTGATACGCTCCAGTGATATGAAAGTTCCATCCTCGTCCTTGGTCGACCATGTAATATGAGACATGGCAACCGTGCAATGTCATCGCCATCATGACCAGTTTTTGGACAGCTTCAACGTCTGGGCTCGCATGAACGTCCGATCCATTGTTGATGAGGTGCTGAGGTTGCTGGGACGGGAAAGGGTCGATGAGAGACGATGGCTTCAAGTCGTTGGGATGGAAGTCGAGAGATGAAGCAGGAGAATGAATGTGGCGCGACCTGCGTGGATAAGTAAAAGATGTTGTATAGACATCCATGTCCGGAGGGGTGGAAGATTAGAGTAGAAGGTGGTGTGGTTGCGAAAGAGCGATGCGGCGAGGGTATGTTGGATAGGAGGGTATTGACACAAAATTGGTATCAATGTTCAGGTCGTCCTGCCCAGGCTTTTTGGGAATGCGAAGATTAGACAAATGTGCTGGGGAAGAGGCGCAGAGAGAAAGCAGAAGTCAAGATATAAAAGGGGATATATAGGAGCAGAACAAGAATCTGGGACGAGTCCAACACCAACACAAGTCTCAGGGCGGGATTCACGGCTCAAAAACATATCGCGGGCTTTCAAATATTCCATGACATAACCTTTCACTCTCTTCCTCTCTCTCCTCCTTTGCGCTCTCAAACACCTGTCTTATTCCTCCACTGGGTGAGATCATTGCTATGGAAACCTAATAGTAATTTTAAAATCCGCCTGGCCTGGGAGGCAGCTCATCGTCCATTTCCCATTCGTCTTCGTCGACATCTAGTGTATCAAACAACTTCTGATAGCATGACCGTAGCTGAGGGTTTGAGAAATGCGCATAGGGCTGCTCAGGGTTTAACCTTTGTCCACATCGGTAGCAGAAATGCTGCAAGCACTTCCAGCATGTCATCTAAATGGGAATTCAGTGCCATATCTTCTCGATCGAACGTTGACCACCATACATGATTGCATCCCAGCGTCTTCTCGATGTGACACTGGCAACCTGGGCACTTCATGGTTGAGGTGCTCAACCATTTCTGATTCGCTTTCTCTTCTTCGTATGTCGCGATTAGGCGCCGAATATTGGCTCTCCCGTAGCGTCGTTCTAATCTGGCGCGGACCTCAGAGCCCTCTGAGGCTTCCAGGTACTCAAGAGCCAGGTATTCGTATTGAGCAATAGGGCAGTCGGCGATCGGCCCATGCCTGAATAATACTGAGGAAAATGATGCTTGCTTTCGCATTATAATGTCAACTTACCAGGTACGCCTGCAGAAGGCGCAAAAGCTGAAATGGCATCGAGGGCACTGTCGCAATCGATTCCACCCGGTATCTGAGTCGCCGTCGATATCACTAGGCCTCGATACGGGAGCTTGACATACTTCGACAGGACAGTGCACAATAGTAGGATCTAAGGACGGTGCAGATTAATTGCGTAGTCCCGGGAAGTCAGCACCACAATCAAGCCTACCTTTTTCTAGATTCCTTTTTTCCCTAAGCCATCTCCAGCGTTGAAGTTCAACTTCCGTAACAACTCTAGCCACCTCCTCTTCGACAGCTTCTGATCCTTTCTTGACGCATTCTGGATCAGGGCATGTAACGCGACCCACATCCCCTTCCTCGATACACATCCCCCAGAAGTCCTCTAGACAGGAACGACAGAATATATGCCGACAAGCGAGCTGAAGGCATTTTGATCCTTTGAGTGTGGTCAGACAAATTGCACAGGGATAAGAATGCTGCGCAAATTGGTTAGATTGCGACGATTTGTCGTAGGAGAGTAGCAAAGGAGCAAGGATCTGTGGGGCGGGATGTGAAAGACTTCAAATGCTTTTTGAGATTAAATTTCACCACGTCATTTGACTTGATGAGACGCACGAAATGATGTTGTCGCCTTCCGTTAAGGACGTGATGTTCATCTCACGCAAAAACTCTCCTGTCCGCACGTATTCTATCCAGGTGTAGAGGACGGATTCACCGGATTGCCATCGATCCAAAAGACCCTTTTGGAAAGCCTGGTTTGCAGGTAGCCAGTGGTGAGTAGCTCTGAGAGCTATAATTTCTGGAGGGGATTGCATCGGGTATGCCGGAGGCAGCTTCACTTGCAATAGAATCGGAGGTAGCACAGATACCGACACTGTTTCGGCATGTGCAGTTCTGTCCGGGTGTTCGGACAATGTTTCGAGCGATACTTGGTTTGAGACGGTGACGGACATGCGACGTTCGAGTTCAACGGGAATTTCAAACTTCCATATGTCCTCTGCGCTCTTGTTTGAAACGTATTCTGGATAAATGGACTAAAATCTGACCAGTGTGAGTGCGAATTACACCTGTAAGCGTCAAGACGCACCTCTAGTACCTCAAACTCTTCCCTTTGCAACGAAGCACATTCCGTGAGCTCCTCCGCAGATATGTCGGGTGGATTTTCTGGCATAACATTCATAGAAGCGATAGGAAGGGATATGTGGTGAACGAGATAGATTCTTCAGATGTGTGCAATACAGGGAATGAGAAGATTGGTGATACAGCGTCAATGATTACAAAGATGAGAGTAAGAGAGTGAGTTAGTAGGTCATGATGAAGGAATCAAGAAAATTTGAAAGGGAGTCAGAGATGAAAGAATGAGCCACCGTGTTCCTCGGTTGCGTCAATCGCCATCGGTTGATGGTATGCGTCGGGACATTGCACGGGTAACGGCCCGAGGATGAGAACGCGGCAGCGAGCGACGGTGGCGCCGTGGTTATACCCTCTTCCTGTGTGTCCAAGCCAATAGCTTTTCGCCGTATTGAATAACCTCTATCGTCCCCAACAACTCCGAGGTCAAGATTGCCTTCCTACAAAGCTTTGACCTTAATCACCTTTTACTTGCCATTCGGATTTGATAAACGTTGCGTGGTCTAGAGGTTTCCCCCGTCTATAGTCACCATACTCAAGCAGTAGCACTTTGGCCTCGTTGCTGTAGCGGGCCACAACCCAAAGGCCAATTTGGAGTCAACAACGCCAAAATAAACTCTGAAGAAGAGATCCGTATTTCATAGTCTGCCGCCTCACAGCCCATTACTGGCTTTCTGGCTGTGCAACTTACAGGCCCTGTCGCCTGCATCCCACATGGCCATGTTGTCCGATTCTTCTCGCAGTACCGTGAACCCGGTGGCAGGCCATTTTCTGGTTTTTCTCAATGCAATGACCTGAAGTCTGTGGCCCGCCTGAAAATACAAGAATCCGGGAGCGGCTCACATCCACAAGGCTGATTACACCGTAGGACAACCTCTCGCCACTCGCTTTTGTCATGACCGGTCCCACACAAATTCGCAACGATTGACGCTGGTGCTCGCCATCGACGTTCATCTCTTGAGGTGTTGATGCGCCGAGGGCTGTCATGGCTCTGCACCAACCCCAAGTTCATCGAAATCGGATGGCAATCCTGGAGAATGGTCGAAGTATCAATGATCCTTCGCTTTTCTGTCCGTTGGCTTGATTCCTCCTTATCGGCTCTATAAATCCCACCAAAGAGCAGTAGTTGCTGCGCCCGAGACGAATTTAATGCAACCCGTGTACAATAATGACATTGGTATATTTATTCCGAGCTATGCCCCTGTCGAAAGTTGACGGATCGACTAATATTTTTAACCTGGTCAGCAGCTCTGCCTTAAATTTCTATTAACAACCTGCTCGCTGCGGGAGGTCATATCAGTCAAAGAATGTCATCTTTTCTGTAAATTTTGTCCCATAGCTACTAGCATGGCACCTTGAGCTACACGCGAAGCGTATAAAACCCAATTACATCGTGAATCCCACATCACTTCCTCAAGTTCCTCATGCTCGCCTTTGCCTTCCCAGTGGTCGCCTGTTTTCTGGTCACTCGAGTAGTTGCAGTTGCAACTAATTTATCGGCGCAAGTCTTGAGTGACGTCACGGATCTTATAGATGCAGGCCGTGAGTGAAGTCTTGCAGTTGCGAATTCCGTAAACCAGCGTTGCTAAACGTGAGATTCATGATTAATCGTTTACGTACTAGATATCCTGCACTTTTTGGGCGTAGTAGACGCCTTCGGACATGTCTCCGTGCGCAATGCTGACAACCCAAAACAATTCTTTATGTGAGCATCAATTTCTTCACAAATATTTCAATGCTGGCTCTGAACTTGTATTGGTATACCAGGTCGTTCTCCCTTGCGCCAGCCCTTGCGACGTCTCAATCAATCATAACGTGCGGAAATTATTGCATATATCCTGCAAAAATGTGTACTGAAGTCAACCAATCAACATAAAGATATAATATTGATAATGCCACCGCTCTTGCCTTGACATTCAATTCATCGGTGGCTCCTGCGAATATTCCGGCTGGATTTGCTGAACGTTTCATCCACTCCGAGGTGCGCAGGATCACACTTTCATGCTCCTTGAACTAACCAAATCACCCTATATCTAGATATATAAAGCGTTTCCAGACGTCAATGGCGTCGTCCACAGCCATACCACAGAGGTTCTTCCTTTTGCCGGCGCAGGTGTACCTTTGAAGGCCCAGATGCACACTGTGAGCAGATAAGAACGGGATGAAGAGTCTTGAGGTGCTTACTTTTGTACTCACAGGCTGGGTCGGTTGGGACCAAAGGCACACCCATTTTCGATACGGGCAAATTACCGACCAGTATATTGCCGGAAGATCAACCGCATGACTTACTGATAAGGACTGCTGTGCTTGGAGATGCATTGGCTAAAGCTTTCTCGCCCGATAGTGGAGTACGGTGTCCCTCTGAGTATACTAATATTCATTTGTGTTGACGTGCATTCCTAGATTGTCTTGATGAAGGGGCATGGGATGGCGGTACGAGGCGGGACAGTACGGGACGCCGTGTTCCGGTCGTTCTATACACTCCAGGATGCGAAGGTGCAACTTCAGGCCGCCATGCTTGGTGGGTCGGCAGGTCTGACGGCGAGAGAGGCACACGACGGAGCAAATACCACAGAGAGTGCTTCATTGTGAGTACAGCATTTCGGTGGTGAACGAGACTATCACTGAAAGGACACCAGGTTGGGACGCGCTTGGGGCCTCTGGACTGCACAGGTGGACAATGCGGGGTTGTATGTGAATGACTTGCGAAAGTCGTCGGCTCCTGCAGGGGTTTAACCGGCCCTGTGTAGAATATTAAGAGAAAGAAGAGCCAAGAATATACCCTTGCATTTGTTCGTAGCGGAACTCATCCACGGTCTCGCACGACATCGAAAGACCCGTGAACATAAATCAGCGGTTCGAAATACAGCGCCGCCACCCGGTGGGGAATCAGATGACACAGTCGTAGGTGCCAGATACATAAAATTGCATTCTCGTCGCGTCTTCAAAGCGTTTATATTTGAAAAAACTTGCTAGTGGTATGGTTGAGGGCCCTGAGGTGAACGGAGCGAGGCATGCAATCAAATTTAAACAGTCAACGCAGGTAATGCAAAGAAGAACTGCCCAGAACTAGACCGCAATAGGAGATGTTTACAAAGATGCTGAGCGTGTGGTAGCCGTTACTTGCACGGTGGCGAACTGGTGGTAAAGAGAGTTGGCGGTCCTGAGGATGACGGGACCCCACCATGGGGTTAGGGTCGCGAAAAGAAGTTTGTCCAGTCCATGCTCAAGCGCTCAGCGACGACCTCCACCTCCATTACCTCGCTGCTTTTGCCCGGCGTCGGAGTCGCTTACTGAGATGTCCTCAGACCCATTACACTCGTCGCAGGACTTTGTGCGCGCCTTGAAGGCAGCGGTGGATCCTCCCGTATCAGGTGGCCCTCCCAAAATTGACATCGCACTCAAGGCCTGGAACGACAGCTCTTTCTATGTGCCTAGCAAAGCAGAGATAATAGCAGATTGGCTTTTAACAAAGCTTCTGAAGGAAAAAGGAAAGGAAAGGTGCGTACTTGGCCAGAAATTCCGGTTAATGAATATTAAGCAGGTTCACGACCCCAGTTCTGCCAACCCCATATTCGACATACGTTTTTGGCGACTTCTATCTAGCGTAACTGAAAGACAGGCCAGCACAGCTAAAGGACTTAATCTACGAACGAACAAGTCATGGCTAGCAAATTTGCTACACCGTATTCCTCTTGGCCCTGTCGTTGTAGCAGTTCTTTCCTCCTTCGATGATATTGCGACCATCGACGGCCTACATTCCACCATCGCGTCTTGTCTGTCCGGTCTTTGGCCCCTTTCAGTGCAAAGAATGAATGTGGAACTTGTTCAAAGCTCTTTCGGTGCCTTTATTAGCTGTGTTTTCATGGAGATTTCAAACCCGGAAATGGTTCAGCTTGGGAAGACTATCTCGGCGTCGTATCGTGACTCTTTGACAAATTCAACACAAAAGAAGAAGGCACGTCGTGTACAGCTGTTGGATTCATGTTTATTTATCAATTTTTTGTCCATATAGCTATACCAATTGTTTCTTCAATCTCACCTGTGCGACTGGCTTCAGCGCGTTTCAACAGCCCAGACAACGCCACCATCAGCACTTGAAATGCTAATAGTGGATGCCGGAGTGGAGACTCTTTTCAACCTTGATGTTCTGAGGCAGATTCACGACTCGAAGTCTGATATGGCCCTTCTGGAACATCTTCAAACCCTGCTGGCATCGAAGCAATTCCTTGTTCTGCAGAGCTCACCCCAACTTTTAGCCCACTACATTCGCTCCATCAAAAAGCATCGTGGAGCCCTTTTCGGCCAGGGATCTCAGCTGGGAGCATCGTTAGACGAAGTTCACCAATTTGCGATGAACTTCTTCATTTCGATGGCGAACTTAATCGGTGATAATGACTCGGACGAAGAAACATGGCGGGCTAGAGTTGGACTTCTAGAGGTGATCAAAAGCGAAAATATATTTAATCGCAAACAAGGAAAAGGTGTGATCGCTTTCAACAATGTTCTGGATGCCGCCGTAAAGGCTCTGCGTGATGCTTGGAAAGGTAAATTTTATCTGGTTGAGAATTACGACATTACTGAATGATTATGCAGAAGAACTGCTCGACCGCACCATGTTAATTGTGCAATGCATGTCAATCATCGCTGAGGTGGACTATGACATCATTCAGCCATTCATACATATGATAATGCCGCTGCTCGTTCAAGTATGTACGACTCTAGTCATTCCGACCGGATGTCCTGACCATTTCCCAGATCCCTGGTCGCGACGGACTCCAATTCGCGTTGCTCGATATCATGCTTGATTACCACATGAAAACGCGGACCATGGATGCTTTGATCCGAAACTATTTTGCAGCCATATCACTTCCAAAATCCGTTCCGGGAGACTCGCGGAGAACTTATGAAGTATGCCTCTCCAGTCCGGCCATGCATACAGCCTATATGCAGAAAATCGTCAGGGCCCTCCAAACCTTCCTGACGGAAAGCCAATGTCTCCCGGTAGTCGACGCCGTGTCAACTATACTGAAAGACGCGTGGCAGAAAGTTTATACCATGTTACATCAAATGCACGCCGCCGATGACAATCCCAAAAAGAAACGAAGGACGTCAACTGCCCCAGTTGTTGATGGAGAAGTCAATACCCAAGAGCTTGCGGTGATATATTCCCTCACTTGTCTTCTTGCATCCGTGGTGCTGTCCTCATTGCCCATGTCGTCGCTCACCGCCCCCATTCAAGAGGAAGCAAGCTTGCTGTTGCAGAACCTCAGGGCAGATTTCATCCAACATGCAATCTCGAAGTCTTTGAAACTGCTCAAGAAGAGCAGCGGAAACACATGGACCTTGGAGATCACGTTGGCCGCCAATCTGCGTCTTTTATACGCTTTGGATGTTTCGAGGAAGCTGTCGTTGCCTGTACAGTTTGACGCGAAGATGTGCAGTAGAATGAGTCAGCTGGTGCACGAAGTCATTCTGCCAGAATTGACTGTGGAAATGGTTCGTGAATTACATTGCATCGAAAACATACTGTACTGACTTGAATTCATTCTCAATCTAGTTCCGCGTTCTGTTTTACAGCATATCTATTGGCCAGAAGGAGCAGCATGAAGCTGTCATCGACCATGCCCTTCATTATTTGGAAGCAAACCTCGACCGCTCGGATGAAATTTACTGGCTGGGCCATAATTTCGAACTCATCGAGGGCGAAATTGGCAAGGCGAAAGGCTCTCTTGCGCTTCTGCATATGATCATTGAGCGCTGGCTTCCCCTGATCGAGTAAGTTTCACTGAAACCACCGTAAATCTCCGCTCATCTCCCCGCCATCAGCCATTCTGGATCTCAAGACCAGTTGAATCGGCTCCTTCGGATGGTCGTCGCTATCAAGATCCCTGTGGCTCCATCCGGTGCTAACGGGATCCGGGCGGGCGGACTTCTCATACAAATCTTGCGATCCGCTGAGTTTTGGGAGCTATCAAGCATTCGGAGTATGTCTTCGTAAACCTTTGCAGTCCTTTCTATTGATCAGTTTTTTGAAGCCGTTTTTCTTGATCTTCTCGATATTTCGACTTCGGCACTTGACTCCAGCCAAGCCCTCAAAACGGCGAAGGTTCTAGAGAAGGTAGCCGTTTATCAGCTACTTCTGTTCTTCCCGATGGAATATCTTTCATGGCAACTATTGAATGACCTCATAAAACGGGCTTTGGACGCGGACGTTACTCTGAGCGAATCTTCGTCGTCCAGCCGCAAAGAGGCGGTCAGGCAAGCGATCGCGACTTTGCGATCGTTCTTGAAACGGGCGTACATCTATTCTGGGTCTGTTGCTCAAGAATCGGTGGGAGTTAGGTTCTGCCGTTTATCCCATGTGTCTCATCATATGACCACAGAACGACGAACTGTCGAAGTTCCTGATCCATGTATTGAACAAATCTGCCTCTCTGGACACAACGTCGAACGACAGATTCACCAAAGCGACTCTCGATTTGGTAGAAATATATTTCACGTCAGTTGATATTCTGTCATGACCATGGCTTGTTTGCTCACTTCCTTCCAGTAAGTTACTCAAGGTATCCAAGAAGAATGGACCACAGCCGGTATTGGACGTCCTGGCAACATTCAACTCTAATCTGTTCACGAATGCGCCGGCTGCATCGTCCTGGAGCTTTATCACTTTGGTGAATCTTTTGACGAAGGAGTTCCCAGCGGACAGGTACGCGACCATTCGTATCTCTGGTGTCTGGAAATCCATCTAACTTTACCGTGAAAGTCTTCCACCGGAGATAAATTCTGCTCTGGCTGAATTGTATCGAGACATGTCCCTCTCATTACTCCCTCGTATCACTGAGATAACAGCATCGGAAAATCTCGAACGGAATATCAAAGCTAATCGTGATTTGGCCTCCGGTTGGTACAGTCTCATATGCCTCCAACATTGGTTGGGGCACGAGAAAAGTCAAGGTAATACCGCAAAATAACGCAATATGGGGACGTGTTGTTGACCTCCGTTGATTTCAGGTGTTCCTTTGGCTGGGCAGATATTGACCGCCAAACTCGTTGCGGCCATGACATCAGGACAAATCACTTTGGCACATCAGTTTGGCGATCTTTGCACGACATCTTTTGCCATTCTCGTTCGAGAGCTTGAGATGCGACCAGAAGCAGAACATACTGCTCAGCTTGACCTGATAGTCGCTAGTTACATAGCCCTTTGCAAAGAGCTTGACCAACACAGTTCGTCTCTTTTTCGTCTTCGTTATACCGTTCTCTCACGCGGCTGTAAATGTCCAGATCATCACGCTTTGAATTTGTACCTTGGAAAAGCATGCAGAAAGTTCACGCCAGACGATTATGGATATATGTTATCTTTACTGACAGACTCCTTGTCTGACGTGGCTCATCTACCGCCAGGTCAGCTCCTGCATCTGGTCCACCTGTTCGGGCTCCTACTCCGTGACCATCCATCACGTAAGCCCTTTCACTTTCTGGTTGTGGATGCGCATTGACTTTTATATGCGGCTAGATTCTTTACAACATATCCAGAAAACCACAACCGTTGCTATCAGTATATTCACTGAGCAGGAAATCTTTGTCACAGGTCACATTGAGCTTAGGCTAGAGGTCTTAGAGGTAGTCGCGCAGCATTGTTCAGAGCAGGTT
Organism: Psilocybe cf. subviscida; assembly: GCA_013368295.1. Lineage (NCBI taxonomy): Eukaryota > Fungi > Basidiomycota > Agaricomycetes > Agaricales > Agrocybaceae > Psilocybe > Psilocybe cf. subviscida. The sequence continues at coordinate 3,394,503 of JAACJJ010000056.1, read as the reverse complement.
TGTTGTCTTCGCATATTCCACCGCCGTAGGCTAATCTTCCTTCTATTACCAGCCAGCGGCTTTGCGCTCACTAGATATTGCCGCGATTTGGTTGCTGCTATCCAAGTACCTTGCACCATCCCAGGAGCACGACGTTGATTCTACGCCCCCAGTCCTCCACAAAATAGTCGCAATCTTGAGCGCAATTATTCGCCTTCGTCGTGACTTGGTCACACAAGGCCTGCCACATCTTGGAATTATCCTCCGCCGCCTTCTGTTTTGCATGCGAGGATGTCGTTCCCAGCTAGGCGCTCGACAGACGGACGTCGTCATGCACACACAACCGAGATGGCTTAATTCAGCACACTCTATGGGGGCAGAAGAGGCGAAGGTCCTAAGCCGCCTCCTCGAAACCCTGAACACCAAGACTATCGTTCGCGCGTATACTTCTTCGGCGGCTCCAGAAACCCAGAAGGCCGAGTCACTGGCCAAGCCGTTTTCGAAACATGCCGCGTATGTGCTGAAGGCATACATTGAATCAATGAACGATCCACTCTGTGTCATGCAGCTTGATGTGCGCAAAGAGCTGCAACCAGGGATCTTTGCTCTGTGCGAGATGGTGTCGGAGCACAGCCGTGATTCGCTGATGATTTCGGCACTTGACGCTGGAGGTAAGGCATTGCTAAAGACGCTTTGGAAGGATTACGATAAGCAAAGATATGTCGGGAAAGGTTAATGAACAAACGTGCGTACGTCCATGACTGCAGCCCTGTATGTTGTAGAAGATAGTACACGATTTTTACAAGTGGCCGTTTTCGCGTTTCGTTAGGGAGGAACATTTCCATTTTGGGGCATATAAGTATGCAGACTCCCGATATCATAACGCGTGTTGCTCCTGTTCACGTTGATTCAACGAGGTTGTTAGCTCGTTGCGTGTGTCGGACTGCTGCATGAGGCTGCATGTGTCCTTCGTTATCTTAGCCATGACTTCCCATAGTCTGAGCACAAAAGCCACTAGACACAACTACATCCCAGCATGCTCACACTCGCTAAATCACTGATTCAGCCAACGATGCGACAACTCATGTGGGGAGTGGCATCGCGAAGATGGACGACCTCAACACTGCTTCACAATCTTGCCCCAACCTCCCCCTCTATCATCAACCAATTACTGTCTTCTGACATCTCTTCGAAGAGAGAGATTGAACAAGACATCACACCTGCCCTCGACAGAAAGTTACTCCAGTTGTCCTCTAAAACCTCTTTACACGAACTCATTCGGCAATATGTTGCTGAATCCGGGACCGTCCTTGATGTGTTCCTTCCATACGAGTCGCAGCCCGCGATTTCTCGAAGGCCAAACCTTGTAGATGCGGCCGACAGCACGCGCAATGTCATTACTGTAGCGCATTGTGCACAGTTTGGCAATGCCCACAAAATAACGTTGTCATCTGGGTTTGCGCTCAATGTGGATTTCACCTCCAAGGAGAACACCAAAGAGACGCTGATTGTGACATGTGCTCATACATTGGAGGAGGTAAGCGAACATCTCATTTGGGTATGATGATAATTAACGGCGCATTGGCTATAAAGATACGAAATTCCCCTTTGCTCCTATCAATGCCTAGCACACAAGACTCCAAGCTGAAGCAACGGAGTGGATCATTTATTGTCACTGGTTCCGGGAACTCTTTGCGAGTTTTCCCTGTTTCACGGGTGGTTTCTGCCCTCCCCCGCTCAGATCTCATGCTCCTGTCCTGCGAAGTTCCTGAGGGTGCCCTAAATACCCTTCCTGTTTCCCCTTATGCTGCGCGTCGTGGTACTGATATCGAGGCGCATTTCGTAACACACGGAAAACCTATTGATGACGGTTGGAGCCCTTGGATCGCGGATACTTGGGGGAAATGGCACCAGGGCAAAGTGGTTGGATATCGTGATTTCGGAGGAAGCGAGGCCGAAGTAAGTGTCCCCAGAGTTTTTCATAAGATAGGCACTGAAGACTGAGGGCTTGTACAGCCCGGAACTTATGACGCGTTATCACATTTGCTGTTTACGCCATTGCCCACAGCGGGGTCAAGCGGGGGACCGATAATCGACAAAGAAAGCGGGGCGGTTGTCGGTGTAATGCGTGGAACGCTCATGGACAACCGCGTCGAGGGATTGAGGGGATGGGGCGCGCCGTCGGAGACTATCTTTGAGGTGAGCAGTTTTATACTTCTCATGACTACTCCTAGACGAATCACTATGTCGTGCTAGATGTTCAGATTACCTGGGTTGGAGTGTAAGAAATAGATACAGTGGGCTATTAAGTTATGATCCCAGAAAGCCCTAGGAATCCTAGATGAATCCAAGCAAAATCCAAGTCAAAATGTTTTTCTGAAGACCAAAGTTAGAATCGCGCACACGTTAATTTGGTGGCCGGGTAATAATTGCCTCAAGGTGTTCGGGGTCTCGCTGAGAAACTCCAGCCAATCGCAGAAATCCGTGACGCTCAAAGGCCTCATCACATCAAAATACAGGCGTCACACATAAAAAGGGTCGCTCCCACTTAGTTTCTCGCTTGCTTCCCCCCATTTCCTCCCCCTCGCTCCCCTCCTGGATCCGCTCTTTTTTCCGCCTATTTCCCTCCGTCAAGAATTTTCTCTATTCTTCTCCTCTACGCACTGTCACGCTCTTCCCGTTCATACATGTATTGCAGCATGGTGCAGAGGGCGATTTGCCATTCTGGCTTCAGGTGCGATTATCTTCTACTTGAACGATTCGCTTTTCGTTTGCCTCTAGCTCGGTCATAAATTACTCTCCATTCCTTCCTCCGCCTCCTCGTATGTCTCATACATTCGAGGTCTTCCTTCGCTTGTTGTCATTATCACTCTTTTATTTTCATAGACGCTTCTCACTTTCATCACTGGTACACTTTTTTGATGGTCCCGTCACCTCTCGTCGCCTTACCTCTCCGCCACATAATCCTTCCTAGTCATCGGCCCTCTCTCTCCGTGCTCGTCATCAGCATTTGTCATCAAAGGCCCGAATATCCCCATGCATCGACATCCTTATCGTTTCGCCGCCATCGACCTTCATTGTTGCGCATGGCGCATGGATCCTTGGTTGATTGTTCTTACACAAGGCAGGTCATAGGAGTGACGAGTTCCCGAGTCAGCTTTGACTCGGGAACCCTTGGCATTTGACTCGGGAACTCTGACGTCTGTATCCAACAAACCTGCTGCTTTGTCGCTTCTGGATTTCTCGAAAGCTCGACCCCTGCTGATCGAATTGTATGACTTCCGCCATTCTTTTGGTTCTCTGCTCGGTCTGGTGCTTACTGGTGCAAAACAAATTTGGTCCGGAAAGTTCACTTTTCTAACCGATTTGCCTGCTGCACATCCATGGCTCACAGCTTTTTGGACGTCCACGCTTGCGGCCTTCTGTTATTTTGGGATGAAATATGGTAATTCTACTGCCTGCACCTTGTATAATACGCAATTCATTGAATATAGAATTTGATTTCATTGAAAACTAGTCGCTGCTTCGTACCATTATCTGGGTTTGCGATTACTCACTGGCCCGTGGGCTGAGGCCCTGTTTTAGTCAAGAATTGCAATCTCCCCCACGTGTGATACGACTTATAAGAGCCCTCTACGCTGAGTTTATCGCTGCAGGACACTGGCTTCTCAGATCTCAATTCCCATTCCTACTTATCCAACCGACTACAAACATGGATCACAGTGGGACTGACACTTCAATGGCAATGATGTGCTCAATGAACATGCTTTGGTCGGTTGTAAATCAATAATTTTGTTTTTCACTCTCTGACCTCTGTCCTTTCGCATTTAGGAATACCCAAATTGTGAACACATGTATCGTCTTTCGTGGCTGGCGTATTGGGTCGACTGCCGCCTTTGTCTGGTCTTGCTTCGCCATCGCGTCACTGAGTGTCTTGTACGAGTACCTCCGCTTCTTACAGCGCAAATTTGATCATCGTATCGCCACTTCACTGCGAAAGCGACGTGAACACGCTCCTGTAGCTTCGCAAGATCAGGGCATGGTATCAGCAGTCAGCGTCGAGGAAGCTTTACCTGCGCCGACCGCGAACAAGTGGCTTCGTGTTTATAACCCGTCTGAGTGCGCTCTTATGATAGATCACAGTTTATTTGTATTGATGGAGACATCTATTGTGCCTGTAGACTTATCGTACCGCCGGTTCCTCGATTTATGAGGGCTTTCCTGTACGGTATATCGGTCTTCCTCTCAGCCTTCCTTATGCTCGTCTTCATGACCTACAATGTATGTTGTAATCTTTTGAAGACTCTCTGGGCGACTGACCTAATTATAATTAGGCTTACTTGATTCTTGCTGTGGTCATCGGAGCGAGTATTGGGCACGCTGCATTTGGGTCAACGATAAATATTGACGCTGTACTGGGAGGAGGAGACAATGGGATGGCATGCCACTGAGAGTTTTTTCAACTCACGATTGCGTTCATACGATTTCTTGGATGGCCTGTGTTTAGTTCGTAGGGTAGTTAGTCTGGTTTATGCTCTTTACCACTTCCTCACATATAAATCGTGTACACTTGGAACCCTCTTGCCTCCGAAGTTTCAAGTTAATTTGGTGTCTTTGAATGTTATGCTGTTCCGCAAGGCGGGCACGCAATAAAATATAAGGTCCCAATGTACCTTGCAAGTTCGGCTTTTTTCCCTTGAGTTTGGAGCAAACTTCGAGTCTCGGAGTAAATGGACTTTGAATGGACTCTACTGAGGAAGGTGCCACACCTGTAGGTGATGATGCAGTGATGGGTGCCCGGAGAACACCGAGATGACTAATCTTGTTTTGCTCTGAGGTGAGTGAGCGTAACGGGCGCTCTCTTCCTCTCTTCCATACTGACAGTCCCTTCCCCTTTCCCTCTTTCCCCCCATTGACGCTGTAATCCATGGTGTTTGATCCGGAATCAGCAGTACATCTGAAGCCCTGGCTGGTTCGGACTCTTGAACCTATGTTCGTTCGAAAATTCTATTACCGATGGAAACCAATGCTAATTTCAGTAATCTTACAGATGTGACGCAGAGCCAGGCGCGCTTGCGGACTACATTCTCGCCCTTCTGAAGCACAATGTCCCCGAACACGAGATGCGACAGGAGTTGGCTGTTCAGCTGGACGAGTTCTTAGAGAAAGGTCAGTTCGATGACGTTGGTTATGGCACATGCACTGATGTAGAAAAACTCCTTCAAGCAGAATGCGCCGCCTTCATCGAGACTTTGTTTACAGTCATCCGGACCAAATCCTACCTACCCTACAATGCCGCCGGTGCATCGTCGTCTTCACTTGACAATGGCATCCCCATACCACTGGACGCTCTACTAACACCTTCGTCCCCTTCCCCCGACCGCACACGTAAACGAAGCACTACGGACGACGACCGTGATGGCAGGCCACCTGCTAAAAACCCCAGGCTGGGAGATGGTCCATACAACCGATATGGAGGCGGAGATGGTCGTGTGGGACCGCAAGCGACTGGTGCATGGACACGGCCCCAGTTCAGAGACGGCGGTATGGGAATGGGTATGAACAACTTCAACCACCAGATGGGTATGGCAGGGATGAATGGTATGGGGGCTATGAACGGGCGAAGGCCGCAGGGCTATCAACCACCAGACCAGATTAAGAGGGGTATATGCAGGGATTACCACAGTGCGTATGCGTCAAATTTCCCTACAAATTTTCTACTAAATAATGTATACTAGATAATGGTTATTGTGCCCGCGGCGCTATGTGCAAGTACAGCCATGGTGATGATGCAGTGGTTCCGGGGCAATTGTATCCTGGAAATGGCATGCCGTTCATGCCCATGTTCTCTGGTGCAGCTAATGGAATGCCATTCATGCAAGGGGCAGCCTATGACCCCAACGAAGCAAGGATGGATATGCGGCCCATGGGAGGACGCCCCAATTCTCGGGCGCCGTTACTTCCCCGGATGCAAGAAGATGGGGGTCGGGCTGTGGTCAACGCCTCTGGAGAGCTTCCGGTGATACAGGATCTTACACCAGTTGTTCCACCAGATATACCGCCAGCGGATGGCACAACACAAGCAGACGTCGACATGAAAATGGCGACCTCGCAGATACCCTTCCCAAATGCGCAGTCCATGGGTGGCGGGTACAACCCGATGAGTGGTATGAACGGAAACATGTATCCAGCACCTATGGATATGGACAACTCCCACGTGGCTGGGATGCGACCGCCGTCATTAGGCCGTGGAGGTTTCAGAGGAAGAGGTGGTGGAAGAGGGAGAGGCACATTTGGAGGGGAAGTCCACAACTTCCGACCAGAAAAGCGGGGGGACAAGACCCTCGTCGTCGAAAAAATTCCAGAGGACAAGTTGTCTCTGGAGAGCGTGAACGAGTGGTTCAAGAGATTTGGAACTGTGACCAATGTCGCTGTGGATGCCCACAACGCTAAGGCACTGGTCAGCTTCTCGAGTCATGACGAAGCGCATGCTGCATGGAAATCCGAGGACGCAGTCTTCAACAATCGATTCGTCAAGGTCTTCTGGCACCGGCCCATGGAAGGACATGGTTCGATTGGTGCACGGATGCTGGCAGCGTCAGCTCCTCTTGTTGCAAACATGTCGGGCAACAATCCGCCTTCCCAATCACAACCTACTGAGGCATCGTCGGCGACGACCCCAGCAGCACCGGCACCGGCACCAGCGGCTACCACCACACGAAAACCTGCTGCACCATCAGCAGCCGTTTCTGCGCTTGCTTTGAAACAGCAGCTTTTGGAGCAAAAGATTACGGAACAGAAAACACTAATGGCGTCATTAGACACCGCATCACCATTGGAGAAGAAGACCATCATGGCCCGTCTTAGAAAGCTGGGAGACGAGATGACCAACTTAACTTCGACGCCGACGCCTGCACCTTCCAGTAACGGCCAAGGCGCAGCTGCTAAGAAAGCACCAATAACAGAAGGTTTGACGGAGCAGGAGAGGAAGGAGCGCGAGCGCCTAGATAAAGAACTTGAACAACACGTCGGTACCGATGGAAACACTGAAGAGAAGGAGGATCTCCAGGCTAAACTAGAAAGGCTGAAGGCGGAGGTACGTTGTTCTTCTTGACCTTCTTGTGAAAGCACTAATCATGTCAATCTTCTTAGGCTGCAAGTTTAGGGCTGGAATCAGCTTTGCCGTCCTCTGCGCCGCCTTTCCGAGGAGGTTATCGCGGTCGCGCGAGGGCGGCTCCGAGGGGATATCCACCGCGAGGTGGCTTCATGCGTGGCGGCCCTCCGCGGCCGAGCATGAAGTTGGACAACAGGCCCAAAAAGCTCCTCGTCAAAGGCGCCAGCGAGGACAAACAGCAGGCTCTCAAAGATTGGTATGAGGTATGTATAACTGTGCCAAGATCATTTCTCGAGCCTAACAGTTCCCAAATAACAGACCACTGGTCAATTGGAATCAATAGAGCCTGGTGAAAATGACTCTTTCGTTGTCTCGTTCAAGACGCGATCCGGAGCTGAAATCGTGAGTTTTGAGTTCAAGTTCGGGTTAAGTGATGTTCTGACTTTGGCTCAGGGATTGGCACAAGGGACAAACATTCCTATCGTTGGCTCTGTTCAAGTTAGCTGGCACAATCCCAGCGCTACTTCTGCGCCGAAGTCCGCACCGGCTGTTCAAACGACCAATGGTCATCACACACCAAGCGTTCCTGCTGAAACCGAAGGTCATCGATCGCCGGAGCCGAGTCATTCACACCCTGAGGAAGAAGAAATCGCCAGTGGATGGGGTGGCGGCGATGACGAAGACAGCATGGGCCTGCTGTAGGAGTGTTTGGATGTTGCTCATGGCTTGTTCTGTATATGCAACATCGTTGTTTATGTTATGTTATGTACGCTGCACTTCCCATTTACCCCAATTCTTCATTATGCTTTGCAGATGGTTTCTGCCATTCTGCTCCATCGCATCATTCTAACTGGCATATCATGAGGAGAACATGGAAATAAGGTCTAGTTATATAAGAGCAAAATTCGTAATAACTAGGTGCTATTGACTCTGCAAACCCTCCAATATAGATGTGACAGGAATACATAAAAGGATGCAGCAATATAGATCGTTAGTATGATCAAACAACAATGCTCCAGTCACTGGGGATGGCGCCAGTCTGACGGCCCACAAGTTCTGTCCAGATGGGGCGGGAGATGGGACCCATGCCATCTTCGCCAGTTGGGATGTGCACATCTTCACCCAAATAACCAATTTTGTTTACAGGGCTGATGACGGCAGCGGTGCCTATTCAGGATGTGGGTGAGCGTCCAAGTCCAAAGCGAGCGTCGCGGCTGGAAGGAGGAAATTACGTACCAGCACCAAACATCTCGACGAGGTTGCCTGCGAGCGAAGCATCTTTGACCTCCTTCATCGTCACGGGTCGTTCGGAGACGGTCAGATTCTTGGGGAGGTTGGGCAGTGCATTCTTGCCAGAGATATGTTCACGCGCCAGAGCAAGTACGGAGTCGCGGGTGATTCCTGGGAGGATCATACCGTCGAGAGGAGGGGTGACGAGTTCGTATTCTGCACCATGAAATGTCAGTGACGCGTTTGTAGACGAGAATTAAATGTCAAAATCACCTCCGTTGGGTTTGCGGAAGGTGACGAACATGTTCATGGTGCCGACTTCAGTGAGATAGTGTTCAGGTCCCTGAAGCCAAAGGTTCTGCGCGTAACCCTTTTCAGCGGCGTGTGTCTGGGGAAGAATACCAGGAGCGTAGTTGACTCCGAGTTTGTAAGCACCAGTGCCTCCGGGAGCAGCGCGAACGTATTCAGTGGTTCCGTAGAGCGACACGGGCTTGAATCCGTCAGGATAATAGGGTCCGACGGGACTCAGGATGACGAAAAGCAGAGCCTCGTTGGGAGGGCTGACGCCGATGGCTTTTTGGGTTCCAACTGTTGAAGAATGTGAGGATGCTGTGGGCCGCGCGAATGGACGGGAACCTACTGAGTGTGGGGCGAATGTAGAGACTGTGGCCTGGTTCCTTCGGAATCCATCGTTTATCAACGCGCACGAGCTCCTTGATGAGGTTGAGTAGGGCCTCTCCGTCGAATGTCTGCAGAGGTTGTCAGAGCCTGACACGGCTTGGACACGTTAACAACGCACTGGGAGAGCGATACGTTTTGCACTAGTGTTCATCCGCTTCATGTTCATGTTTGGCCGGAATAATCTTACTTGGCCCTCCGAGTCGATGTACGCTTTCATGCCCTCAAAGATGGTTTGCGCATAATGCAGGACGGTGGAGCTAGGCTCGAGTAGGAGGGGGCCGTCTGGGAACGTCGTATCCGGACGTGTAAGCCAGTGCATTGGTGGGCAATCGGATGGTCTACGTACACGGCACAATCTCCGGAGTACCCCATCCATTTTCAACCGTCCAGGGAACGGTTAGCATGTGGTCGGTCTAGCAAAAGCATGGTCCGGTAAGCAGAATATTAGGAACAGCCAGGATGGCGAATCACTCACGAAGGTGTGGCCGAACTTGAGTGTCGAAGATGCAGGCAGCTCCTTTGGCTGTTCTCGCGGCCTCACCTGGAGCTTTGAAGCCTATAGGAAAGCATTTCAATTCCGAATTCCATTCAACACATGCAGAGCCGTTGAGCATACGTCGATATCTGCAAGACGGGTGCTTTGCGCGCCAGAAAGTGAGCTTTGGAAGCGAGCGACGGAGGGTCCATTTCTACGGACAGCGCCTGATAGACGCGTTGTCTGCTTAAAAGTGGGGTTAGATGCGCGCAGTGAGCGCCTGAGGGCAAAGGCCATTGGGCGGTATAGAGTGATGGGAGTAGAAGAGATAGAAGTCGACCGGTTCAACTTTTCGGAGCATACACATTTCTGACTTGGGTCTCGTCGGCTTAAATGCCGATGGCTATCTGCCCGGCACAAAGCTCTGGCGCTTATGAGGGCATAGTTCACATTGCCTCGCATCACTTTCTCTGTGTCGTTGGCTTCTGAAAGGTGATCCTGCCACCAATTGAATCTCGTTGACGGAAGTTACTTGTAAACCTTGTGCAGACCAAGGTGGATTCTCATACTCTCAAAAGACCTTTTTGTAACTTGGGTATTGCCCCCGCCTCTCATTTCCGTTGTTCCGAATGCTTTGCAGACGATGCGTTACATTGGACATCAAGGACCGACTGGAAGTATCAGTTTTGAACGCTTTCTATATATAGGAATTGTTTCCGGATCAGGAAGGTCATCGATGCGTTGGTGTTTCTTTCGCTTGTTAAAACTTGACTACAACTCTAATAATTGCTTGAGGGCTCTGGATGTGTCCATCGGGACCACTATTTTTAATAAGCATTTCCGTGATTAAACACCTGAGCTCCTGAGCACCCATGAACGAGGCATATATGCGACCTCCAATGAAATAGTCTGCGTGCACTCGCAATTTCCCCCTCAAGTGACCGAAAACAGTGGAAATTAGACCTGAATACCACTTTAAATTTCGGTCCGTCATCTGCTGTATGATATATATTGAACGGCGCGATGCAGAGGAAGTGAGAGAGGCACAGTCTGTGCCCTCAAAATAGCCGATGAGCTCTGAGCGCCTAATCGGTGGTAATCCGGAATTTTCACTATTGTGTTTACGCTTACCTGAAGCCGTCAAGGCACTTGGGCACTTGGTCAGAAACGGCCGGAGCACTTGGTTCTGTTATTGACTGAGATCAATACTTTGGAAGAGGGTTGGAAGAGGGTCACTTGACTTGCGCAGGACACCGAATGTACTCAAATTTTGGACAGGCCATGATGCATGTGCATGGCGACCAGCAGCAGCTAGAAAGACGCCTTTTTGGCCTCTCTGATGGCAGGGAGCCAAGCAAGCCGTACTTACAAAAAAGCTTGTTTTTTGTCGGGGACCTTGGTCTTATTTGGCCCAGGGGGAATGTGAGAAATTGAGTACACGTGTGGAATGAAAGATTCCTGGAGAAAAGGTGGGTGACCCTGTTCTCAAATTCCTTCAGACGAGCTCCCTCCCGAATGCCCGGGAGTTGGCCTCTGACTGTTGCTACTCGTATACCCACTTCCTTCGTATACCTGCCTTTCACTTCTCTTCCGCCGCCTCCCCAGCCTCTCCGACTTTTGTACGCGACTTGTAACCACGCGCACATACCCTATACTCCCCTACCACCCACATCTTCACCATGTCCAAACGTCGCGATCCTCTTCCTAGACTCAATGTCAACCCGAGCCTCAGTTTCCAGCAGCCAATGGGTGGTCCAGGACAGGCCTTATACTCGCCTGCCTTACCGACCAGCCTCCAGCAAAGCTTTCATCCGTCCTTCCCAATGAACAACCCCCTGCAGACACCTATGCAAGGTTTCTTTCCTCAGCAAATTCCCGGGGCCCCAGCACGACCTGGTCATCATCACCAAGCCAGCATCCAATTGGCAGCGGCTGGCATTCACCCACCCAGCTTCGTAACCCCTGTCAGCGGGCACTTCCCCAGACCGTCCATGGCTCTGGGACCCGGAGGCATCCCTCTCGCGCCTTCACATCACCCATTTCCCAACCGCAACAGACGCCAACTGAGCATAGGAGGGCCGCCTAAAGCTGTGTTGGGTGGACCTGCGCGGAAGCTCAGCCCATTGCCCGGCACAAGCAGTCCGGCAATCCCAGCCGCCGCTACGCCAGCACCACCGCCTGTTAAAACGAAGAAGGTGGTTGTCAATCTACCTAAGGAGACAGTGCCAGGGGAAGGAGATGAGGGCGCTACGCGTCAGCCATGGGCACGGACACCCATGTCCGAGTTCGTTCTCGACACAGTCACTGTGGTTCCGGTAGAAATCAGCACAGCGGAGGAGTATCCATCGGAGGCAGAAAGACATGGGCTACCAAATTCCATCGACGTTTATCTTCCTGGAAAAGTAAGCAAATTATACTTGTCGCTTACTTCCTGTTGACATTAATTCGCACTATGTGTCTACTCTCTGTAGCTTGCTTGGGATGTCATCAAGAAGAGGGCAATAGAGGAGAAGCTGGAGAAATTGGGGGTAGAACCCGGATCAGGAAGCAATGTGCCTCATATTCATGCACCTCATGCGAGGGCAGCTTCAGTGAGTTGCCGACATTTGGCTCCAACCTCTCGTCCGTTCCAAACTTACCGTAACCGAAGATATCGTCGCCTGCGGATCCCGCTCTGCTTTTGTTCAAGCTTAATAAACTGCAACAAACTCAAGAGGCTAGCTCTGCAAGCGCGTCTTTGTCCGTCTCACCGCAACCCCCCTTTGGTGTCAACCTCGGACTAACTCCTTCACCTGGAGGGTTCCGTTTTGGCATGAACCGACATGGTCATAGCATGTCGATGGCACAAGGTCCAAGCCATCAGCCCTATTCGAACTCGCCATCGCCTTTCAATCCGTTCGGATACAACGCTATATCTGGAACGGAGTCAGTGGCTGAAAGCCACCTGTCAGACACTTCTACAGATCCCATTTACGCTCCTCAAGGCCGAGTTCCAATGTCGGTCTCTAGTCTTGCGCCTCCTCTATCAGCAGTGGGCACCAAGCCGTCCAATATCGACTTCATTCGTGGATTCGGTCTGGACGTTCCACTAGAATCGGAAGAGGAAGGCGAAGAGGATAATCGCGAAAGTCCTGAGGCTAACGACTCAGATAAGGAAAACCAAGATGTTACCCTAGAACAACACGATGAGTACATATCTGACGCTGACGACGGAACGACAACTGTGCCTCAGACTCGGGTGCACTCTCGTCATGTGTCGAAGCTTTCTGCGGCATTGTCGCTCCGGTCAGTGGGTGGCAACTTCCATGCTCAGTTCCAGGCCGCCACCGAGAAAGATCAACAGGAGAGTAATGACGTACAGCAGGAGGAATGTGACAACCTTTCGGAAGGCGAGGTCGAAAAGAATGAGGACGTGGACCCTGCAGAGGAATGGACAGGCTCAGAGGACTTCCATCTTGGTCTAGATACCTCGGACGATGAAGTAAGTCTTGAACTCCTGTCTATTGAATTCGGTTTTAACCCCTTTGTAGAGCATAGGCGAATGGTCAAATCCTTCGGACGAAGAACGCGCCAGACAACAGCGTGTAGAGCGACGCAATCGCCGCAGGGCTCACCAGGTTGATCAACCTAGACGGCTTCCCAACTTCCCCAGGCCTCCTGAAACTGCACATGGATTTTTCCAACGCGAGGATGACGATATTATTTCAAATCCTAGTGAAGAAAATCTGCCTCTTGGACATCGCGCGGACTTCCTTGGTGTAGTAACCGAAGAATATTATGAAGAAGACGACCCTCAGACGGCGCGTGATAGTGATAGTCATGGCCTCGACATACCTCCTCATTCCCGAGGCCCATCCAGCCAGTATTCTCTTCATGACCCTGCTATGGCACACTCTCGCAATGCTTCAGACCAGTACGCAAATCATAATGCATCTCAACATCAGTCTTCTGCCTCCTTCGGAAGAAAAGATTCCCTGAATCCATTTGCGAAGCCATTTGTATTTGGGGCCCCTCTGGGAGGATCATCTTGGCAAAGTCAACCGGAATCATCGATGCCTATGCCCATGCCTGTGCTCAACAGTTCCGGATCTGGATCTTTCCCTTCACATTCGCGTCTGCCTTCAATTGGCAAACCTCTCAACGTCGCCGCACCAGAATTCAAGCCTGGCGGCTTCAGCTTCCGGTTGGCAGATGCCCCACAAATGCCAGAAACAAAACCTGCGCCAACATTCCCAGAGCCACATCACGCAGAACCAATGCCAATGGAATCCTCGCCATTCAGGGTGCAAGGAAGAGAAAAGAGACCAAGGCTTGATCCAGACATGTCCATCGAGGAAGGAGATAGTATGACGTCTTTCAAGTTCCCAATGAGACTGGATTCTTCCTCTCCCCAAAAAAATCGGCACCAGCGACCCGACTCTGTCTCCTCGTCAACTGGAGATCAAGACGAAGACCAGGTCCAGCCATTCACATTTGCTGGGTTCTCTGCGGTGGCGAATAACATGCCCGTCGTGCCAAAGGAATCCGATGCCGCAGAAGAGGAAATTCTCGACGATAGTGTCAACACTTCAGGGACCACTAAAGGTTATGAAAATGGAGTGGAAAGCGATGAGAATGATATTCCGGCTATCGGAAAAATAAAACGCGCTCCTGCACCTTTACACTTCAATCACCCTGTTTCGAGCAATACTGTTCCAGCGGGCCTCTTCAAGGCTTTGGTGAGCAACGACGAGCGGACACGGCGCAGGGTTCGGTCCAGGCTCAATTCCGGTGAGTTTGCGTTCAGTCGTCGGCCCTCTATGGACGACGATGATGTCGCCCTTATTGCTCATAGGACACCGCTGCGGTTCGCGTCTGACCCTGAAAGGCCGACCACCGCAGACGATGATGTCTTCAGTGCTTCCCAACACATCCGCAGGCCATCTTCTGGTTCTCCTCGCACTATGAGGAGGTACCTCCAACGCCAGTCATCGCTTCCCGACGCTCGTATAGACAGCCGACGCGCAATATCTCCATCGTCATCTGAACCTTCTGTAACGGCCGCGGAGCCGTCTGCTCGCATGTCCTTGCAGCACCTCGAATCTATCCTCGCAGATCTTCTGGACGAGAAGCTAGGGGAGCTTCGTGTCGACTTAGTGGTGCAGAACACGAATGTGGTCGGGACTGAATCATCTGCCGCTGTAGAAAGCATGATTCCGGATGTCATTGCATTGTTTAAGGCCGAGCTCCAACAAGCAGCTACAGAGATTATGAAGGATAGTCGTATGGAATCCAAGGGCGACTTCGATTTCGAGACCGTCAAAAGCATAGTCAAAGATGGCCACAAAGAACTACTCGCTGCTTTGGAGACACATCTCCAGCGTGTTGCTCAACCACCGCCGACCAGCAATGGCGCACATGTTCATAGGCACGACCATCTCGATGCTGTCGTCGAACAAACTGGTACCAGGACAGTGAAGGCGGTTGTCGAGGCCATCGCTAATCTATCAGCTCGCCAGGAAGCCCTAGCTGCCAGTGCCACGGCACGCGAGCAAGATCTTATGGTGGAGAGGATTGTCACTGCTCTGACTCCTATGGTCGAGGCGCTCCACACAGATCCTGTTGACTACAATTTCTTGACGGAACGGTTGACTCAATCCGTCAAACCGCATATTTCGCAATTGATTGATCTTGCCTCCGACAAACGCGAAACCGCGGGCCTTATTATCGAACAATTATTGCCCCATTTGCCCTCGCCTAGGGATACGTCCGTTGACACTGACACTATCAGCAGGCAGCTCATCGCCGAAGTCCGGCGTGCTATTGCGCCGATCGACGCCTTCGAAATCAAAGAGCAGGTTGCGGATTTAGTGGTCGAAAGATTGGATTCTCGGTTCGCCCTACGGGACAAAACATTTAATATCGATACCGTGACCTCCAGCGTGACTGAAAGTATCTCGGGATTATTCCACGATCTCAACACTGTCCCATCTACTCTGTCAGATATTGCGACTGTTCAGAAGGCTGCTGAAGGAAGACAAAACGATATTTCCCATTCTCAGAGTCAGATACTCTCGTCTCTGGCCAATATCCCCGTCGAGATCAATTCCAGAATTGACAAAATTGTAAACTCACAAAGTGACGCCTTCGACAAGTTACACCACTCCATATCTTCCCTCGGGCCTGATGCAAATATCCTCTCTATCAAGGATTCCGTCGAAACATTGTCATCAGAACAGAGGTCTCTGTCCGAGCAGCATCAACTCACTTTTGTCCAGACTCAGACTATTGCCGACATACTCAATACCCTACCAACTGAGATTTCTGGTCTTGTCAAGGGGCTCGAAATTTCATTGATCGACGTGGTCGCCTCAAAGGACAACTCCAAACGGGAGCTAGAAGAGCTTCGAAAGCTCAATACCGAGTATCAGGTACAATTGGCGAAGGCGCGAGGCAACTACGGTCAGGTTCGCGTCGAGAAGGATATCCAAGCTGGAAGGCTCGCCGATGTTGAATCCGACCGCGACAGACTGCGAGCTCAGAACAAAGAACTTCAAGAATCCTCTTCTAACAAGGAATCAGAGAGGTCCACGCTGGAGAAACGTAATGCCGAGCTGGAGGACGCACTAGCCAAGGCACTTTCACGTTTGCAGTCTGTTGATGTTGTAACGCAGGCGAAGGACAGTAGTATAGGCTCTTTGGAGAAGTCGAATGCCGAACTTAGCACTGAAAAGCATGATTTGAAGGCCAAGGTAACAGGTCTCATTCAAGGAACCGCGTTTTCCTTCTTTCTGACTGTATATTTTAGGTCAATGCTACGGAGCAAGAAGTCAGCTTCCTCGTCAAGGAGAAGACCGCTTTGTCCTATGCTTTGGAATCCCTCCAGGCAAAGTTCGATCTACTGCTCCAACAGCAGGACCATTGGAAGGCTCTCGATATGGCCACAGAGAAGATCAACCTGGTGCATAATCTCCTAGAAAACGCTGACAACGATGAAACGAGAGAGCTTCGAGAGTATCGGGCTAAGGGTAGGGGTATGGAGGAGAAGATGTTCTCTCTGCAAACTCATGTCAAAGAATTGGAGAAAAGATTAGCAGCCAACGACAATATGATGATAGTCACTCGTCAAAATATGTCGCAAGCTCAGCAACGGTCTGATGAATGGGAACGTCGTGCCATGGAATCTGAAGGTCAACTCGAAATGGTCCGTACCCAGTTGGAGCAGGCAGAACAGACTCACTCTCAACTCGATAATGATTACTCGACGGTCAAGATGCAACTGGAAGAGCTAGAGGCTCAGGGTCGTCTGCAACAGGTGATTATATTCATGAAGTTATGTCAAATGCGACTATGCTAATGCATACCGATTATAGGATAAAGAAAACAAGATGAGGACTGAAATCAGCGCCCTCGAATCCAAATGTAGTCGCCTACAACTTGAACTGGAAAAGAGCAATGCCTCAAGGCGGATTGCTGCGAACTCTCCTGTACCATTCCGTCCGCAAACAGGTGGCCAGCTACAAACACCGACTCGCCCAGACTCGAGAGCCAGCACTTTCTACGATGCCCGTGGTGCTGCTGCTAGCCGACGAGTGCCTTCGTATACCACCGCTCGCAATGTGGTCTCACCATCCGCGCCTGCGTCATCAGTATGGGACTCAATGCATGCTCCGACTGCCAAAAGTCAATGGACAGTCCCATCAATTCATACACCTCCCAGCCGATACGAAGCCCCTTCAACGCCGAAGGCATCTCCTGCTGTTCTCCTTAATTCCCATCGAGCTCCGTCTCCCACTCCAAGCATTGTTTCGAATGCTCCCACTCAAGGCGAAGACGGTTGGTGGTCGTAAAATTGGTTTGCACGACCTCGTATCCTGCGCCGGCTTAATCTGCATCTTAATTCATACTTCCATCTAATTCACCAGGATCTATCGATGGGTCATCTAGAACTTATAGGAACATCTCTCTGATTACAACACTCTACCGATATGGCACCTCGTGGATCACTTCATTACCATTGATCTGTCCATTCATTGTTTGTTTGCTTTAATCTTTCTTCAGTGTCGTAGGATAGCCATTGGGACCTGTACACATATACCCTTAATCAATGACATTAGTAAAACACCCCGAAATATATTGCAATTATGAATTATAGGCAAAAAAAGAGACCAAAAACAATGCAAGTTATGAAATGGTACGTTTGTAAGTGTAAGTATGGTGAAGGAGCTGTATGTAACTTTCATGGATTAGATGCTGTTGTAGAAAGATTAGTTGATAGCGGGAAAATCCAGTCTTGAACTGCCAAAGTGGCTTCTTGAGGGTCCGTTGGTACTCTAGATATCGTTTAGTGACAAACAGACATTAACAACAGAGAGAAAACGTACTTGAGTTTAGGCATCCAACGACCGTTTACATTCTCGAAAAAGCGCGGTACGAAAGTCTCTCCAGACTCCTCTCTCCGCTTGCGCTGTTCTCTCTGAGCATCTTCAACCGACGTTTTGGCCGTCGTTGCCTTCTCCATATCTTTCAGCGTAATGGCCTCAGTGAGGTCGCTCCACAGCCTGCAATCGACCGAATAGTAAGATTTGTGCTTCAAAAAGACGACTCAACCTAACCGACCTCCTTGACTCGTTGGGCTCTTGGTCTTCAATAGTGGGAACCCACTTAGGTGAGATATTCTGCCCGTCCTTCTCGGCATCGAATAAAACACGCTTCTTGCCAGTCTTAGCGATAGTCAGGAACATGGCCGCCGTCAGTATGAGTGAAATCGCACCTTGTTGCTTTTCAGGTCCATTACATGACTCCATCTCCCCGTAATCTCACCGATCTCACTCGAGTTCTTGCGTATCCGCCCAACAAGAGAGTTGTAGACGCCAGAGAAGAAACCCTGAGCGCAACCCAACCCCGTTAATACGCAACAGCTTATACCTAGCGATAAGTAAGCAACGAACCTTTGTCTTGAAATCAAGATCACAGTATAGCCCGTGCTTCTCATTCTTAGCTGTGCATGTATCTCCCAGCTCAAGCACCATCTTTCCAAATAAAATCCCGCGAGCATACATATTGGGCATGGTAATCACATATTCTGTTGAGAGACAGGTGAGTGACGGTGTTGCGAATTCCCGACGCAATGAAACACGAGGGGATGCATATCACAGATACTAACCCCCATCCTCGGGCTTGCCGAGCAGCGTCACCCGGTTTTCACCCTCCATAGTTGTTGAGACGCTATTACCGAGGAATTTGGACTTGGGTCGCAGCTCGCCGATGATGCTGACATGATTAGCGGGGGTGATGTAGAAAAAGGCGGACACAGGTGGATGATGGGATACTGCGGGGGTCAAGCGTAGTCATTTGATGTCAGGCAAAAGCTGTACGCCGGACATGTACACGTATACAAACCTTGTTCCGCGATGTAAAAGCCCTGCGTGCCATTGGGATAGTCGTATCTGCATCGGAAGAACTCCCCAAGAACGGGATTATATCTAGATCGCGTTAATGTGCAAGAACAATGGACAATGGTCTATGACATACGGTTTCTTTACTCCCTTCGGCTTGATGTGCCAACCAGCAAGATAATACTGTAGGACTCTAATGAAGCGCTCTTCTGGATCATTGCATGTTTCGGCTCTAGAATCGTAGGATTAGACGGCGCAGGTCTGGAATGTGATGGGATGGGCTTGCCCGAAGATGAGGTCAGGATGGGACATGAAATCCGTGATGCGCTCCAGCATGCTGCGCGGTTCGAGAACGAATGTCGGGAAGGTGACTTTGGACAGGTCCATGCCGACTCTGGATGGAGGTGGACATGGTCGGTTGACGTGGAGTAGGAGGATGAGGGAGACTGTCAGACTTTTGCTTCGGATTAGATGCTGTAGGCAACGACGTGCCTAAGTTGTGAGATCAGCGAGGTGATAATAGAGCCCTCATTGTCGTCACTGTAGAGCTGGTCAAAATCACAAGAAGTCATAGTAGGTGACGAGGAGCACAAACAGAATGGAGGTGTCGTCAGGTTCAGTATCCGAAGGTGGTTTATCCTCGGCTTCAACGGATCCACGAGGCTTAACGGCTTGTTTAAACGTGGACCCAGCCTGGCTGAAGAGTCCCATCATGGCTGCGAGCTGGCGATATGGATATGTTGAAGTCAAAGTGTGGTGATGATGGAAAGGAGCAGAGCTTCAGCATGAAGCAATTGATCAGTTATCTCATAACATCATCATCGACTCGTGATACTTAGAATACTCTCTATTATATGACAGGAAAACCAAAAGACATAAATACACTAAAACACTATCTTTGTAGGACCCTTGGGAGCAGGGATGTCGTCCCGGAAGAATGCACCGTACGCACTATGCTCCTTCTTCTTAATTGTCATAGGGAACTTTTTCAGGGCCTCATTGTCGAATCCGCCTTCCCTCAGGACACGGGCAAATTCTCCTGCCAACGCCCGTTCGTGGCCCTCGCCAGTGAAGAACGTCACCGCCTTGCCGGTCTTGCCACCACGACCTACACGAATATTACAATATCAGTGAGGAGTCCCGAACGGAGAAAGCACAGCAGACTGCGTATGTGCAATGAAACTATTCATAGCCCAGCGCGATCAACCCAGCGGACGCCCACCCGTTCCCATTACCAAGGCTTTGAAAATATAGAGCGCACGATGAAAATAAACTCACCGGTTCGTCCGATTCGGTGAATGTAATCCTCGATGGTCAACGGGAACGTGTAATTGACGACTGCACCGACATTCGGGATGTCTAGTCCACGAGCTGCGACGTCGGTCGCCACCATCAAACCGGTCGTGCCGTTCTTGAAGTTCTCCAGAGTCTCCATACGCGCAGTCTGCGACATGTCTCCGTGGATCGCACCAACAGCGTACCCCTGACGCTTCAGCATCTGCTCCACGCGCGAGGCTTCCTTCTTGTAGAGCGCAAAGATCAGAATACGAGACTCTTCTGCACCATTGTTGGTTGTCTTCTTGTGCGACATGCTCTTGAGCAAATTGAGAAGCTTCTGACTGATGAAATAAGCAGATGATTAGATCCCATTGGTATGACTGCGTGAAGATTTCAACGACGTACTCTTTTGTCCGGGCGTCGTCGAAGACATCAATGCTTTGATGTACCCGACTGTTGGCCGTGAGATCGTCGCTCCCAACTGTCACTCGAACAGGGTTTCTTTGGAAGGTGCTTGCCAGACGACGAACTGCCTCAGGCCACGTCGCACTGACTATAACACTACCATGTCAATGTCTACTTCCCATTCGTCAATACACATCGACGTACACATCATCGTCTGTCTATCTGCAGCAGGTTTTGTGGCAGAAATGATGTTGCGAATGTCATTTTCGAAGCCTTTGTCAAGCATACGGTCGGCTTCATCCAGGACGAGGTAGTTTACTCTGTCAGACAGAGATTGATGAGTCAATATTTAGGCTCCAATGGAGATTGGACGAGCACGTACTCGCTAAGATCACAGGCACCCTCCTGCATGAGATCCAAGATGCGTCCAGGAGTACCAACGATAATGCGTGTCGTCAAACCGTCCGTGGCCTTGTTGGCGTTCTTCAGCATCCGCACCTGCGGCTCTTTAGGGACACCACCAAACACAGCAACGCTGGCGATACCGAATGGCTTTCCGAGAGCAGAAAGCGTATCATGTGTCTGAATTGCTAGCTCCCGCGTAGGTGCGACAACTAAAATCGATACAGTCGACTTTCCAGACGACGTGCTAACGGGCGAGTTGACGAGGCGGCAAAGACCAGGGATGCCAAACGCCAGGGTCTTTCCACTGAAAAGAGAAGGTTCACCCTGTAAAGTAGAAACATGAATGGATATGATTGCTTACCTGCCCGTCTCAGCGATACCGACGACATCTCTTCCTTCCAGAGCTGGAGGCCATGTGCACGCCTGGATAGGCGAGGGCTCTTTGAAGGTTTTAAACGAAGCACTGAGTTCTGCGGGGATGCTGAGCTGCGAGAACGCAGTGACCGGGGTGACGGGAGGGACGCCGTCAGGGGTGGTGATTGTGATAGAGTGCTTTTTGAGGAAGGCTTCGACCTCCGCAGGGCTAGCAGTAGACGTGACCTTGGACGGTGAAGCTGCTTTGGACGGTGCTGAAGAAGTCTCAGCAGATGTGGTGGGCTCGGACGTCGATGCGGATTCGTCTTCCTTTCTCCGTCGCTTTTTCTCCTTTTTCTCCTTCTTGGGTTCTGAGGTGCTTGCCTCGGTGGTAGGGGTAACTTCCTCCGTCTCCGAGTGCTTTCTTTTCTTCCTCTTTTTCTTGTCGGAGCTATCGACAGGAATTTCTGGTGGTGGGATGAGTTCAGTCAATTTATCAATTCCACATGTTGGGTATGTTAACGCACCTTTCGCCTCTACCGACATAGATCCCTCCACCTCAGCGTATTTCTTCTTTTTCTTTTTCTTCTTCTCAGTGTCGATCACCGCAGGCTCTATGTAGTTTCAGCAATGTTGCTTGATTGGGGTATGATACACAGACGCACCATCAACGTCCATAGCCGTCTCCTCGACCGCTACCTCCAGTTGGGAATCTTGCTCTGATAACTTGTTCTTCTTGCTCTTCTTTTTCTTTTTCTTTTTCTTTTCGGCCTTCTCTGTGTCCTCTACAGCTGCAGTTGACAATCGGGCTCGATTAAACTTATGAACTCCAAATCCCAAGCAAACACTCACCCTCGTCCGCGTTGGCCACAGGGATATCAACGACCTTGGACTTTGACTTCTTCGATTTCTTCTCCTCCTTCAATGAGATGGTATCGCCCGACATGATAGGCAGGAGGGGATAGTGTGGGGAGGGAGGGGTATGTTCCTGGTCAAAGCAGTGATCGCTTCACCAAAAAAATGTTGCAGCACCTGAATTACCTATTATGGAAGTCCTATATTTAGGTGAATGTTTTGCAGATGTGCCAGAAGGCGCTCATAGATTTTGGAACAATTCTTTCATGTCATCTCAGCTTCCAAGCTCGTTTAGACTCGCGGTGACCACTGCACGTAGTACCATTCTGCCAATAGGACTGACTACAGACTCAAGACTGTAATTCACATGCCTCCCTATGTCTCGCCATCGTCGTCCTCTTCCTTCATATCCTCCACTAAGTCTTTCGTGGCTGGCGCCAATCGAGCAATTATCGACTTTATGACTGCCTATCGGAAATCCTTTTCTATCGATACAAGAAACATTATTTGTCGATGACGAGAAGAAAATGACAAACCACATTGACTAGGTACAAAGGGAGGATACGCCAAATATCTATCGCGAAGATGCGCGCTTGAAGTCCCTCCGTTGTATATCCCGAAGAACAGGTCCCGCACACCGGTGTTAATGGAAGCAATGGCCAAGCAGCACGGATCTAATGGATTCTTTGTTTCTGGGATACGTTTGAAAAATTCCGACACTACTAGTAGGAGCTACCAGAAGACCCGTGCCCCAGCTGCCTCAGGCGTTCCAGGAGGAGCAACTCACCGAATTTACGCAAGAAGACCCAGAGAGCGCTCCTCAGGTGTGTTTCAAACCTTCGAAAGCGCCCTCGTTTGACCATTCTTCAGTGTTCTTACGACATCCATATTATCAGGGTAGGTGTTCGGGTTGCAAGGCGACGAAGCAGTTGAGGCTATCCGGTCCGACGGAAGTCTATCGCGGCCAATGCTAAAGGAAGGCTTGAGGGATCATAAATACCTGTATCCCCATGAATTATCGGGCGCCAGGATGCTTCTTGCGAACGATTCGTATCATAGACTGCTTGGAGACTCGAGAGAGAACCCAGTGCATGCTGATCATAAGGCATAGCACGATCGTGCTGCGCTTTTGTAAGAGGCGCATTGGCGGCATGGGTGGATGCACTAGATCGCACTTGTTGGCTGCGGCCCAGAGACTTTGGAATGGGCCAAGGAGTCAAAGTGGAGGTGTTGATTTGAGACCGAAAAGGGATATTTTGACGGTTACAGGAGTTGATGGTGGTTGTTATGTCAGCGGCAAGAGTGAGAGGGTCAGTAATTGCTCCTTTCCAGAGCTCACTGAAGACCGTCTCTCGCGTTTACTAACGGGCTGATCAGCCTCTGTCCATTCATTTCTTCACTACTCCCTGGGCTAACTTGGGCCGCACCGCTGGTGAGCCTGCACAGCTTTCTGCCAAGCCGATGATGTCTGAACGGGCCCTCTTGTCCGTGTATCTCCCCCTCTTTATAATTTCACCATCCCTCCTTTTGCAGGCCGGTTTTCTTTCTGATGCTCTTATACCAGCCGTTCTATGCGCTAGCTGTCGTACTTTCTCTATCATGGCTACATACTACTAATGGTAATGTTCAGCCACTCAATTCCTCCCTTCACGTCTTCTTATTTTGGTTAATCGAATCATAGCTCACAGCACAGAAGTCAGACCGCTGAAACGGGTGGCCTCACCTTCGACTCTATCCCTGGAGATTCTACCACGGAATCCTCATCTCAATGTTCCATCTTTGACTTCCCATGCTCGAAGGTCCTCACCTTCCCCCGATACCCTATTATTTAGCGACTCTTTTCGACTAATATTGTCCGCGTTCGACGAAACGTTCCACCTCCATCTACGGCCTAACAACGACCTCATTCACCCTGCTGCTCGGATCCACTACTACACCATTACACCGGAAGGAAAGGATGTTCTTAGTCACACAGTCCCTCTTTTGCGCGACTCTGTCAAAGCCTACCTTGGGGAGGTCATCGCGCCTCACCATTCGCCTGCCAGGATGCGCGAGGATACCGCAGGTGCAGTTCCGAGGCCCCACAGCGCAACTTTGGGCTGGGCACGCATCATGGTTCACCACCAAGGAAATGCGAACCTTGGTATCGCTCCCATCTTCGAAGGCGCTTTCTCAGCCAACGGAAACATCTATCACATCATGACAAAGGACAACTACATGCGACACAAACTCGATCTCGACGCCGAAGTGGAAGAGCCTGTGGATGAATCGGACGAAAACCTCGTCATATGGAGGGAATCGGATGTTATGACCACCGCGGAGGAGCATCTCGCTAAAACGGGCGAGGCATATCCTGTGGAGGGTGTCCCTCAACCTCAATCGTGTGGCCATGACAGATTGCAGTATAATGATCCTTCGCAACATCCTATCCTCGCGCGCCCATCTGAGCTATCGTGGACTGAACAGCTGCTTCGACCGCTCATCAATGATACCATCTATCGCAGAGATGATGCGCCCACGGGTGGTTCTACCATGTCGACAAAGTGAGTCTGCTATCGGCACCGTGCCATCTATTTATTTTCTAATACCCACTCCTCCTAGTTTCGTTGGTTCAATAGGTTCCACGGAAGGCTGCCCTTCTACTCAGAAAATTGTTAGTCATCATTGTAACCTTTCATAGAAACTCACTCAACCCAGTTCTGCAGGTATATATGGGTGTTGCTGCGGATTGTGTCTACGTTTCCAAGTATAACAATCAAGAAAACGCCACCCAACAGATATTGAACAACTGGAATACCGCCAGCGCTCTGTACAAGGCATGTCCCGCGAATCACTGTTTTAATCACCGTTCTTGTTTTAATCTTTCCTACAGGGCACTTTCAACGTCAGCCTAGGAATCGTAGAACTGCAGGTTAAGAGCGACATGTGAGTGGAATCATAGTCTACCTTTGGTAATGGACTCAAGAAGGCCATGTTTTATAGATGCCCCCCGACTGCCGACCCATCTATACCATGGAATGTTCCATGTGACAATGTGGAGCTCGACAATCGCCTGTCTCTCTTTTCATCCTGGCGCGGTAATAAAGGGAACGACAGTATAGGCCTTTGGCACTTGATGAGTGGTTGCCCAACCGGCTCAGAGGTCGGCATCGCCTGGCTCGCAACTCTGTAAGGACACGCTATTTTCTCATATGAAGTCTATATCGTTAATCCGGGAACTGTTTTCTTAGATGTCAGCAAAGCGCGACCGGAAGTTCCCCTTCCGTTGTCTCAGGGACGGCTGTGTCAACGTCAGGCCGGACCGAGTGGCAAGTAGTTGCGCATGAAATTGGACACAACTTCGGAGCCATTGTAAGTGATCATCCACCCTTCAACTTCGTCTTGATCATTAATTTTCCGTTCTCGTTTCCAGCACGATGTAAGTTTGTATACAGTTGATCGACAGCGTAGGTTGCTAAATAGTTTGCTGGCAGTGTGCCGATGGATGTACTTTGAGTTCGCCATGCTGTCCGTTGACATCATCAACATGCAGTGCTCAAGCGCAATTTATCATGAGTCCTGTTGCTCAAGCAGGAGAAACGATCTTTTCACCATGCACCCTTGGAAATATCTGTGAGTTTCATTCCTGTATTTAATTTTCGGTACAACGATTGACAATTGCACTTATACCCAGGTTCTGTGATGAAAGGCGTTCAGAATAACAGAGTCGACACATCTTGTCTCGTTGAACCAGATCCAACACGGGCTATCATCTCGCTTCAGATGTGTGGCAACGGTATCGTTGAGCCTGGCGAGGAATGCGATCCAGGCAAAGGCACTGAATCTGCTTGCTGTGATGTGAATACGTGTAAGTTCAAGAACAACGCAATTTGTGATCCAGACAGCACCCCATGCTGTACATCGCAGTGCAACTTTGCCCCTGCAACTCAAATCTGCCGACCATCCCGCGATTCGCGATGTGACCAGGCCGAGTTCTGCACGGGCAACTCTTCCTCGTGTCCTAGTGATGTAATATCGCCAAACGGTAAGTCTTCTTCCACGCAGTACATCGTGTTGAGCATGTGGTGACGGACTTTGTGTGCTGCAGGACAATCCTGCGGAACCGATAGCCTGGCATGCGCGAGCGGCTTGTGCACATCAATTGCACGTAAGTAGGATCTGCTGATCGGCCAGGTATAACGCTTGCTCAATTAACCAATTCTTCAGAGCAATGTCAGAGTGTTGGGGCTTCCATGGGGCTGAAGCAAGCCTGCCCGGCTAAAAATGACAAGTCTTGCCAAATCTCGTGTCAAGACCCCAGCAATGCAGGAGCTTGCATCCGCCTGACTTCACTGCTAGTTGACGGCTCGCCGTGTGGTACGTTATTTTTCTCCTTTCCTTTCTGAGCCCGGAACGCCATGCCTCCATTGGTCATGGTCACTCCTAAAAACATCGCTGATGGACTTCTTTTCGCACTCGTAGGTTACGCCGGTACCTGTATTAAAGGTAGCTGCCAAGCAGCCTCATTTTTAGAGACAGCGAAGGTCCGTAGTCTTGTTTCTCTGATCCAGCCAGAACCACGGGCGGCAAAACTAATAATGACCACTGCTCTATCTATAGGCTTGGTACGTCCAGAATCTGCAGATTGCCATCCCGGTAACTGTCGTTGCCGGCCTGTTCGTCCTTTTGATATTTTGGGCCATCGTTCGATGTAAGTTTTCGAGTTGCTATTAGTAGCCTTGGGCTGAATCGGCGCGTCCACTCCAGCGATATCACGCTGTTGCATGCGATCAAGACAGCCGGCGGTGGTTATCTCACCCACAGCTTCTACAGTACCAATGGCGAGGCATGAGAGACTTGCAAGTTACGACCCTTATGCATACGATAGTGGACCTACCCGGACGATACCAGGGTCAAAGTACGTTACCCCCAGATCCTCGGAGCTTTAGTCACTGTCAGAAAACGAGTTGACGCATGTTCTTCACTTTTAGTACTGCATATACGCAAGTACCTCCTCCTGCACGTTCTGGGGATCCCTTCCAGACTGTGCCGCAATACAATTATGGCGCGAACAATCGTATGAGCTGGGTTGATGATTCTCAGTATAATGGTCCCAGACGGTCATGATGGGTCCAACATCCATCTCTGCTCTACGCTGTGTACTTTTAGATCATTATCAGACCTTGAATTGGATAGCTTCGGCCACGCATCTGTTACATCTACGCATAAGAAACATTCTGTAATCTTCGCAGCAAGTCAACTACTTCGTATCTATTCAATAGAATTGTTTTTTCGATTCACACCCTTTCCCCTTCCCTGCCTGCGACGACCCACATGTCAACGTGCTCACGAAGGTTAGATCACAGCCACCAAAGTTCCAACCAAGGTTTGTCCGCCGGTTCGCTTAGATCGTTGCATGGGACGATTTATCTACCATTAGCAGGTTTAATTTGGGGATTGACGATGACCCAGAGCATGGGCGCACTTTTGACTTGCATGTCCATTATATATCTATACACTGGAAAAAACTGTACACGTACTTACACAGCATAGGTACTATGAATACACAACCCGACATTAAAGGTCTGGGATCATGGAAGCTGGATGGCACATCCGGTCTCGTCTATTCCTAGTCAGTGCTCAAATTCAATGAGGGGCACCACTTGGACATGATGGCTGCGGACAGGCAGAGACAGGTACATCTGTGATCTACATGCAATTTGGACTTCTGAAATAGCATACTATTTCAAAGTGACGAGAGATGATGACACAGATAAGCAACAATACAATAGGGATCATAGAATTGTGCTCGGACGAAGCATCCGTGAATTGGAACAGGTCTGTCAAGGCAAAGTTTAGATTGAGCCCGTAGTGATGAGAAATGGGGGCTTAAAGGGGGCTGAACCAATTCTTCAAGAATACAAATGCTCTAGCTGCCCCTTGTACTTACCTTGTTCACATCTCCGAGGAATAATTGAGTGGACAGAGCTGGGACAGCATTGACTATTTAGTCAGAGGTCTTGCAGAGGACCATGGCGTTGACGGTATCGTCATCGTCATCACCTCGGGATGGTGGCTCAAACGGACGAGCTTGTCCTCAGCTGTCTCGATACAAGTCGTCTCCGCCGACGTCGTCAAGTAATTTACTTGACGATTTGGCAGCCTATGCTGCAAGCGCTGTTCTCCAAAGAGGGGTGCACAACCTTAAAGTCAAGTACTAGGCGTCAGCCGACATCAATGTGAGTGCGGACATGAACTCTGACCTCACGCTTCTCATAGAAAGGGAGGCTAATCGTTCATTACTACTCTACATGTGAACACGTTAGTGATATATAGAGACTTTGAATTAGCAGTCCTGCTCGTTGCCGCTACCAGAAGATTAATATACGTACCTCGCGGTCCTAACCGCATGCCATGTCTTGTACACGATATGTTCATCAGAAGGTGAAGTGGAATGTCTGCTACGGCATAGCGTAGAGAGATTTTCAACATCGGCGAAATGGAAGGATGTCCTGGGTCAACCCCGTTTCTTGCATACTCCATCTGGCGAGAATTAACCAGAAGGTGCTAGACGTTGTATGTTCATACAACACCCTGTGGACCGCACCCGGTTAGCCGGCAGACGCAGAATTGTAGAGAAACCTCGGAGCGGACAAAATAGGTATGCAAGGAAGCCCTGCCCATGAGCAGATAGGCACTGCACCAGAGGGACCAAGAAGGCTGGTGCTTCCACTGAACCAGCCTTCCAGGCAGGCTCGGTTCAATTAGTGAAGCCTTTCTGACTGGGCCTTCTGTTCCTTTTGATTGAGAAATCGAGAGCCATGCTCCGAGCTATCCCCTTTCACGCCCCCAGTTTGCTTCGAGTCGGTGGCGCAACTGGTCCTTGTGGCATCTATTTCATGTGCCTCCTTGCTGTAAGATCAGTGCTAACAATGATTGCATAGTTTCCTGTGGCTAAATAGAGTCTGTCGTGATTAGGGTACCCTATCGCCAGGGGGGAAGGCAGAATCAGTGCAGCCGAGCGGCAGGCGCCAGGTGGGACGCAACGCACGAGCGGGGAATTTAGCGATTCATTTGAGGACCATTCACTAGGCTTCTGGCAGCTGTGCTATGTATAACCAATCCAGATGAGCGCAGCTGTGGTTCTGAGAGAACAAGGGTTGACAGTCTAGTCTTGGGCCGAGGTTACTTGCTTGGTTGCTATGAACCCGATCGTCCCGAGCGCGTCTGATATGCGTGCGCTGGGAGATGATCTATCATCAGCATGTCAGTTCCGTGCCAGCGTATGTGGTACAGCATCCTTGAAGATGACATTGGCACTATCCCACACACGCTGTGAACTCAGTGTCCAGCTATAAGTAGCAGCGAGAACGCATGAATTGCGGAAGGGTATATGCGATCGAGTAATCGCCGATGGCACGAAGGCACGAAGGCGAGGAAGACTGAAGGCAGGATGGGAAGATGTGAACAAAGAAGGAAACGGACGTCACTGCTTACGGGGCGAAGCAAGCGGCCCATAGCCTAATATTCAATGGACAGTGCGTGTGCCTTCGACAGCGCATATAAACATGATACACTCACGTATAAGGGTAGATAGACCGATCCGACGGTGACACGCACCAATATGATATGTACATAGCGCAGGGGCTAAGTATATCAGCCATAAGTATCATGTGTGATGCGTTATGTCCGCAACTGCCAGGTGGTGGCGCGGCCCAGGCCCCACACATAAATGACAGAAGGAGAAAGTGCGAACATGAACGTCGAAGATGCCATTGGGCAATACAGGGCTTGTTTCATGGCGGAGAACGGACGCACTATCTGCGCGAGCATGATGACATGACGATGATGACGCTGACTACGAGAGCAGGGCAAGCAGGTACTTACGAGTGTACATGGTTCAAATTGATTTTCAGGGAAGACAGGAAGGCTAAACAGGAACGGGCGAATCGCAGCGCGGTGCGGATGTATTATTGGTGCGAAAGGGATGTTCAGGTTTAGTCTATGGCGATCAGTGCGCCGGGCGTTCCGGCTCTGCCTCAGGGGAGGGCCGTTTCTCCAGGATTCCGTCCACGATGCCGAAGGCCATTGCTTCTTGAGCTGCATTGGATTAAAGACGAGAGTCAAAATTCTATTGTCAAGAGAGTTCACAAAATAGTCGGAAAGGCGTACCAGTCATGTAGTAATCTCTCTCAAGCGCACGCTCTACAAAACACGTTAATACCACAAGAAGCAAGAATATACGTAGCAACACGCACCAAATCTGGCAAGAGCATCGGCTTGGAGTTCGTTTGGCATTGAGCAATGCCGTTGATATATGTTCGTCAAAAGCTGTCGGATGCGCAGAATCTCTTTTGCGTGAATGGCAATGTCTGATGCTTGACCTGACGCGCCTCCGGATGGTTCTGATAGTTGGAAGAATATGCTTCACCTTAGTACATTTTAGATGCGTGAAATTGGCAAGAGACATACGGTGGATCATGATGCTTGCATTAGGCAAACAATGGCGTTTCCCCTTTTCACCAGCCGCGAGCAGAAGCGAGCCCATGCTTGCAGCAAGGCCCAGGCTATAGGTATGGATTGGAGCAGAGACATACTTCACCAAGATAAACGTTGGCAAATCAAATCAGAAAGACGAGACGAACAAATTCATACCTGCATCTATGAACGGAATGTACAATGTCAGCCGTCGTTCTTCCAGGTTGGCAGAAACGTACGGTATCATAGATTGCAAGCCCCGCAGTCACGCTTCCTCCTGGGGAGTTTATGTACAAATGAATGGGTTTTGTCGAATCTTCCGCCTCCAGGAAGAGCATTTGAGCGACAATGAGGGTAGAGTCGGCATCACGGATCTAGTTGTGCATACAGCATGGCGAATTGCCGCCAAAAAAAAAATCAGAATTATGCTAGAAACGGGGGAGAAATTTTCTGGCTGACTTACAGGTCCGTGTAGCATAATGACTCGCTCGCGCAAGAGACGGGAGAAGATGTCGTATGAACGCTCGCCGCGGCCCTAAATATTCTGACCACATTGAGTTCCTCTATTCACGCGTCTGCAGTAACAAGACTGCAGGATACAAGTATTCAAATTACTGACAGTCTGTTCGATGACAATGGGCACGAGATTCGCTGACGGTGGTGCTTCCCATTGCGTCTGAATGTTCGCGATTGACTGTCCCGCAAGCGGGTGGAAAGACCTCCGACCCAGACTAGATACTGATGGTGCAGTGCGCCTCAAGACACTGCTTTTGGTAGCACAATGTCGTGATAAGTACGAAGAGAGATGTGCTGCGCGAGAGCAAAAAGAGGAGACCATAGTGGTGAGCGCCTAAGTCGACAGTTGAAAGGGAGAGGGCTTGAAGTTGCAGCAATAACGCGACACGTGACTGACGCGTCAATGGGAAGAAAAGTGACGGCCACCAACTCCAACACAACACTTGCAGGATCCTTCGTCCATCTCCAATACTGTCCTCCTCCTCGAGCGGATATCTACGAAGGTTATTGCTGAGGCAACTTTAGGAGGCTGTACTGCCTGCGCGCACGACCGGATTCTATCTTAGAGCCCACGAATCACACAGGATATATCAACTAACTTATAACGGAATACCACCATTACCTCTCTGGACTAAACCCTGTATCTATGACATCTCGCTTTGGAACTGCAAGCTTTGGCGCCAGTGCTAATGGAAATGCGCGTGGATACGGCGCACCAAATGCACAGGCACAACGGTCGAAGGAGGCTCCGATGGACTACCAGTGGACGAACAGGAGCAGCGCCAAGCCAGCATGGGCCACAGGAGGTGCAGGAGGCGATGGGGACACCAGCATGGGAGACGAATCACCTAGTGTCGGACTGAGTACACCACGAAAACGTACGTTTCGAATTGGTCTTTTGGGTCCACTTTCCGGCAATCTTTCACTGCCATTACACATACCAGGCTCTGCATATTTTCATTCCTTGATTATTCCGCCTCCATTAGCGCTCTATAGTCTCTGGGACATCATTTAACAATTTTTTCTTCACAATATCTAGGATCTCACGATACACTTGCGCCATCCACACCTTCGCTCTCAGGAACACCACAACCTACCTTTGGATCGAACCAGAATGTACCCTTCCTCTTCCAACCCACACATGTGCCGCAGACTCCAGTTCAACACCCATGGGCACCTCCAACTTCTGCGCGCAGCTACCAACCGGAGGTGCGAGACGTGGATATGAATGAAGCGAGTCCCGTGCATAGGCATGTTGCACAGAGAGGAACGCTGTTAGATTATTCGCCTATGAAGGAGGACGATGGGAGGGCGGATGAAAGAAGTCAAGCGAAAACAGGAGACAACGAGGAGAGCGCGTTGGAAATTGCCAACGGAAAGGCACGTAGTCGAAGTGGCGAAGTTACACAGTCAAGTCGCCAGATTGCTAGTGGGGCGCTGCGACGCGTTTTCAAGCAGCGTACGTCGAGGCGGCCACATGCGCGACGGCGGAGGCATGAAGGGGAGAATCACGACCATGGCTCGGAATCAGAGGAAGGGGAGGAAAGTGATGACGAGGGCATGGTGGTCCCTAGCT
This sequence comes from Psilocybe cf. subviscida, assembly GCA_013368295.1. Classification (NCBI taxonomy): domain Eukaryota; kingdom Fungi; phylum Basidiomycota; class Agaricomycetes; order Agaricales; family Agrocybaceae; genus Psilocybe; species Psilocybe cf. subviscida. The sequence goes on along the minus strand of JAACJJ010000056.1, from coordinate 3,361,801 downwards.
TGACTCAGAAAACTCAGAACTTCATTAATCTGCATGCACCTGTGCGGAACGAGACGCCATATGTGCTCCTTGGGTATGTCCTTCCGCTTTGCAATATCAAACGTTATTTCGTTGATTAACGTGTATATTCTTCACAACAGATACCTACAATTCTTTTTCAACCTGTCGTTAATCTTGATTTTCCTATATTTATGCGTGCAGTTCATCATAACTGTGCAGCGGGATGTAGGACATCGTATCTCGGAGTACTCGCAGGGCAAGTGTTCTTTACCTTTTTGCTATTTTGATACAATATCACGGCTAATCTTTCATTTATTACAGACATCATTCAAGAAATCGCCATGTGTGCTTTGCAGTTCAAGAACAACAGATGTGATAACGGCGACGTAATTCCAGCAATGATCGCACAGTGTGCAAGTTGGGAGACTTGTATGAATCGAGACCCTTCAACGGTTGGTCGTGCTCGCGTCGGCGCAGAACTGATCGCGGAGGTTGTGAATGGCTTTGTCGAGCCAATCAGCTGGAAAACTCTTGTACGTCACACCAGACGTGAGAAATGTGAACCCGTAATGCTGACTTAAAGTTTGCTTTTCCTCACTTTTCACAGATTTTCACCCTCACCTCGCTCGCATTCCTTACCGTCTTCATCAACACACTGCTGTCATTGTATCGCTCTAAACATCAGCCTGTCCCAGAACATGCAACAAGTGCTGCTGCTTTTCCGCTGAACCCAGCTGGGAGCTATTACCATTTACCACCGAATAACGGATGGAGCGGATTGCAATACCGACCAGAGGAGGATATGGAAGCTCCGGCGAGGAGACGGAGGCTGGACGGTGGGGGGGCTGCAAAGGTTAAATAGGCTCGTGGATCAAGATCTGATGTTTCCAATTTTACTTCTGGTGTGGTCAGTACTCAGGGCAGCAATGGGGGTAGCCAGATTGCGGAACTTTTGGCCTACTTTTGACCCGTTGAGAATTTCCAGGCAGACGTCGTTCATTTACGGATTTATTCATCCCTGATATTGAGTGAGATCTGAGACTACTCATTTGACCAAGTCAGAAAGGAGCCTATCGTTCTATTCTGCTTTCCATTCATATGTTCTAGCTGGAACTTGGATGGTTTGGACTTTGCAATGGATTCGCCATTGAAGCAGTCAACATGCACGGGCACCGGCACACTGCATGGATATGAGCGTATACGTTTGCACCATACTGTTGCAGTCGCTTCGTTCAGGGTGCAGATCAGTGTATTGAGAGCCACACAGCAGAAATCTGACATGGAACTCACAAACCTAGATATCTAGATCTTCGTTCTTGAATGACAAAAGCATGGCGGCCGCCTGTATTCGCCTGCGGTTGCTTGATCTTGCTTCCTCACAGTTCCTCACGCTACGAAGAAATGAATACATAAATAGTATTACATACATACAACTTATACGGAGACAATCACTGTCAATCAGGCAGCAATAGGCAGCAATCGGATGATTGTCAGCCATAAGGGGTCGACAGCCGACTTGCGCACCCCTGGATACATACTCCTTGCGCCGCCGATGTATGTGATGCTTGGTTGTCCCTGGCTTGCGGCTTGCCACGCCAGTTTAACGATGAAAACTCTCGTTTCACCGAATAATAATCGCATACGCCCATCTCAATGAATTGGGCTGAGTGAAACTGTACATTTTTTTCTATTTTGATTTGAAAAAGCCCCATCCAGAGAATAGCAACTGTAGAGTCAAAAAGCATGGTGGAAGAGGCAACTTGACGAAGGCCGGTTGTCTGCGGCCGAAGAAAGGGAATTAAATACCCGGTTAAGATCTGATCGGCATTAGAAAATGCTGTGTAAATTTAGAGTTCCCGAAGATTTTGCCGAGTTGTCGTCATTCGTCATTCAGCTTGGGCTCCCACGTTTGTCTTGAATTCTCAGAATCTCTTGTTTTCTTCTTCTGATGTCGCGAGGCGGACTCTGGCGAAGTTGAATCGAAAGCTACAAATAAATTGACAATGCATAGTGCTCAACTGTCAGTCTGTTTCCCATTTTATAAGCGCTGTTTGAGCATCCTCAAGGCGGCTCGGCACCAGCGAACGCCTTACACTTTCTCGGTTTGTTCACCTGAAATAAATACAACGCAGCTCTTAGACTCTCTGCGACCCGATGGCCCAAACCCGCTTCCATTTAGCCCCTTGTCGGATATTCGTGTCAACTAAGCCAACCAGAGCCAACCCGCGCCAACATATATGCGGGGAATATGTGGTGAGGTCGAATATGACACAATCCAGACAAAATCGCACGATCAGACTGGCGAGTCGCGATCTCGCAACGATCGTACCAATTTTATCAATGTTCTGGGGCGTCCAACGTAAACAATCGCCTCCGATCGCCTTACCAAGCCACACCATTGGGACCTTGCTTTGATAATGATCATCTGTGCTTGTGATTACAATTTGATGTATCTACTCCGGTCTTCTCCCTTGGCCTGGCCTGTCCTAGCCTCTCCTACTGATCTGTGATCCTCGTTGGTGATTCATATGACATATTGCATGAATGACATGTGTCTCGTGCTGTAAATCTTATATTAGAGTGATTTTTTATATGCATTAGCATAAGAGGAACTCCGTGACTCAGTGGCCCAGTGCTGGTGGATACGAAATTCCGAAAGAAAATGAATTCCGCATGTAATCATCACCATATGGTGGATGTCGAAATATAAGCGGACAGCACGCTGTTAGCGCCGGAGAGTTCCTCATGATCAACACAGCAGCCTTCATTGTCGGAACGCCACTGCGGACCATGGTGCTCCCGACACGTCATCCAAATCGGTAAGGTACCAAACACATATGCGCCTACAAATAATCGCTAAAAATCCATCTGTCGGAGAGTGTAATAATATGGCTGCATGTGAAGCATTCCGTCTTGAACGTATCTTCTTACCCCACATTCATTCATGCTCCTACTGTTACAGGAGCAGTCTAAATACAAGAGCACGGGGCTCTGACACATTCCAGCCCACGCGACGGCGGCACATCAGTCCCCCCGCGATCGCCCGTTTGATCATGTTCGATCCTCCGAATACGGTTTCGGATTGGTGTTATGTAGCGGTAACCGCTAGCGCCTCCTGGCGCCTACAATCTTATACACGCGGCCAAAACCGCGGGGCTATACAATCATCATTGACAGGTGCACCTATAGTTGCATCCGCGAGCCTCCATTCCGATATAATTCAATTGCAAACCTCATTCAGTAATCCTCTCTTTTCATGTCAACAGGACGGAGCAGCTGGAAGACATGTACAATGCGGTGGACGCTAGCTCGACCTGCAATTGAGCGGAGGCGGTTTGATTATAATATCCGCCGAAGTATAAGACTGCACTTTTTCGACCAGACGCAGGCTACCACCAGCCGCGAAGTCACTGTTAAAGTAGCTCGCTTTAAGTAGTTTGGACGAGACGACTGACAATATGCTTCCTGCTTCCTGTCTTCCCTTCTTTCCTCACTGCCTCATATTACAACCATTTCGAGAGTTATTTGTATTCTTGATCATGTCATGCCTTGATGATCACATTGCTAAAGTTGAAGAAGTTCTCGTTGGAGAAGCCGAGAAGTACCTAGCGCCAGGGAAGGCCGCCGCCCAACAGGGCGGCGGATTGCGAACTGGCGGCTTGTTACATGCCACTCAGTCAGTTATGAACAGTATCAATAGTGCTATCCTATAGAGGTGCTCATCAAAGTCTATCGCATCATCGAGTTATTGAATAATAGCAATCCATTCAGTTCGCCCATTCAGTTCGTTCTGTATCGACAGTAAATGGAGAGAGAAATATCCCAGTTTGAAGTGGTTTGCTTGAATTAGAAGCGTTCACAATTCGAGCAACATCTATTGACCGTAAGGCATTTCCATGAATAAGTTTGAGTTGGTGATACATACAGGTTTGAACTATAGTCACTGGTTCGCGAAGCAGCTTGTCGTCTTAACTCCCTCAGGCTTCCTGCTTCTGCTGGTTCCGCACTTATAGTTGTCCCAGGAGGGACTCCAGGAGGAGCTGTCATGCGCATCGCGATTTGCCATGGCGTGAAATAGAAGACTACACCGAAAACGGCCCCCCTGCGGACAGAGAACAGGTGCTGAGAAGCTTGTACGACAGATTCTTTAATCGGCATGGTGTGTAACGTATGCTCCGGGACGTCTTATATACTGTAGCATGACGCCTCTGGCTCGTCCTTCATATTGACTACCGACCGAAATGTGCTCTAGAACAGCAAATTATGTACCCCTTGCGACTGGCTACTGCCTCCTTGCGGGCGGAAGAACTTCGTGCCTTCGCATCGTCGACGATTCTGACGTTCGACCGGTGCTGTCTCAAGCAAGTCGTTCTTGGAACATTTTCGGCTGTCTATCATTTCTCAATTACACAGTAGGTGCATTGCCATGTAGCTGTTATCGGAGAATTAGCGATAGGACAACCAAGCAATATGTACCATTCTACGTGCATATTAAAACAGAACACTTCCAGCTGCTTGTGCTTTCCGGGGAGGGGTAAGAGAAGCTCGCAGCTCTGTAGTACACTCCGTCCGTCGATGACATGCTGGTGACATGCAGGGCGTGAATAGCCACTGAGGCTTTGTATTGGCACTTTTATCACATTTCTGATCATGCTTCGGATTGGATTTGTAGTTATTCTTATCAAGTATAAGATGGTTACGATAGCTTATGATTACCCCAAGCATCCTGCATACCCCTTCCTTCCACTTCCCATCCCAGTAGCTCGCATTGATCGGTGTGTATACATAGTACCTAATAAACGCGCATCCCCTTGGGCTTGGAGAAGCCGAGAGGTTGAGAAGCCCCGTCGGCGAAGCATTTGCCTGCCGGGGATGAGCATTTGGCTACCATGCGTCGCGGACATTGGACGAACCAGACGGATGTCCGTCAAGTAGTGCAGAGTATCTCGATTCTCGATTCACAGCCTTTCCGTGAGTCGAGCGGCATCAAAGCGCCTGGCGGTAAGCGTAAGTATGTATAAAGACGGGTGTGGTTATGCCAGTCTAAGCCGATGGATGCTTTCGAGTGAGGACACACCATGATTGCATGTGTCAATCATTTCTAAAACGAGAAGGGTTTCAATTGACTGTGGACTATATAGATGTACTTATTCTAAGGCCGCAGTCATTGATGCATCTGATCAGATGCATTGCCTCAGGTTGGGGCTTGTTCTGTGCCTACTGCTTAAACATGCATTCCCAAGGTTCACTCACTGTCACCAGGTGGCACGCTATGCCGTATGCGAGTCTATTGGCATCGGGATAAGCCTATTAATACATGCCTATAGTGCATCATTGCATGAGCCTTGCATCACAGATGCGGGATGGAGAAGGAAAGGTACCCCAGTTACTGGTAAAGGATTACTCCCAGCGTGAACCGACGCCACAGGCTTCGCGCTTAGGGCGCCGTCGTTGTCAATAATTAACTTTGCACTTGCAGTGGTCCTAAGTAAAGCTGTTTTACAGCACATCAGTTTATTTGTGACCAAGTAAGTATATGTTTTGACCGTGCTCACCGATTTGTCTGGTCCGTCATCAACACAAAGTTGGAATGCGAATCACAAGACGAGGGCAAGTGGTTTCAAAGCAGGTGGTGCTTGTGAGAGCGTCGAACGGTATGATACGCGTTTATCGAAGGCAGCCTGGTTGAGTCAATAGTCAATGCACTTGATTTGTGCATGATATTCAGAACCTTTGATAATTGATTCATTCATCTCTCCGGTCCCGGAAATGTCGAGACTATCGCCGCATCTATATTGCCTTTCGTGGATGTATAAGTTGTTCAAACAAATTCCTCTTCGGCCACTTCCGCCATTAAGCTTCTGATTACAAGCCCCTATCCTAGACCGCTGCTCACGTGCCCTTGAACAACAAGATCGTAGATGATTCATCAGTCAGAAAGATGAACTGGTTGTAAACCGTGGAGTGCTGTAAGCTCTTCGGAATCCTCTCAAGAGTATGCTCGAGATGTGGCCATACAGAATGTAACGGGTAATGTCGATGAGAGTCGACGCATTGGTGCATCGGCTTTTCATTCATTGCTGATAAGATCGGCTCGGAGATCTGATCAGTGGCTCACGTTAACCGAGCCTGGGCGCCAGTCCACACTTGCCCAATTTGTACATGTATCGTCTTGTGTCGTTCGGAACTAACTACCACGTCTCGTGGTTCATTCATCGTAAACGCGCATGTAATGGATTAATGGAGAATGACCATTGAGCGCACGCCGCGATACACCAGAGTACCTCAGCCTGATATCACTTGATTGAATTGACTTGAAGCTTGACCTTGATGTACCAGCTTGGGCCTTGGGGTTTCGAACAGCTTTGAGCTTTCTGGGCTTCACAGATCTGAAGCAGTATTTGAGACCTTGTCAGGAGAGGCGCCAACCGTTATGAAATGACCCCCGTTGTATCGCCATCATAGCACGCAATGATAACGACCTCGACGCGGACGTCAGACGGCTCAGAGTCGACAGGAGTCAACCAACGAAGTAGCGTCGCCGCACATACAGTGTGAACGTCGCATGATTATGGTGCATGACATGAGCGAGCGCGTTATAAATGATATGGGAGCCGCGCGTCGATGAGGGCGCGCCATCATTACTACCATGCGCATAAACATATACTCAATAATGAAATGAAATGCGGCTACGATGTTCTTCACAGTGTGTCTGCAGGATCATAGTTGCCGGCTTGGATTTGTTATGTGCACACCTATATAAGCCTACATACCTCATATGCCTTGTTATTGTGATCCGCGCCTGGCACGGACGGAGTCAGAGTCAGTCAGCCGCTGTGCCCTTGCGATCTTGCGATACCGGACTCGGAGGTGGCTCCAATTGCGATCGATCAAATGCTAAAGTCGGTTGAGCCACTCAGCGCTTTCAGGACTCGGAGGCAATTGTGGCCGTCAGGACTCAGGAGGTGGCGATGAGTGGTACAATAGTTACAGTTATCAATCATTAAACATCATCTACATCTCAAGGTATTTTCCTTTCATTGGGAAATTAAGGACACATGGACAGGAAACGTTGGCAAATATCTAATTCCCCTATCTGTAAATAGTTGCTACCCGTGCCCGCCCGCGCGGTGTACCCGTTGCGATGCATGCATGCGACATATCCACGAAATCAGGCGTATCTTAGTATATCTGATGATTTAGCGCTGATGTCTGTCTGTAGTAGTGTCGGGGTGGCGCGCTGGAGGATCACTGCTCTATGGGGCAGGAATAAAATGGACACATAATTAGCCTCATATGTCCATAGCGCGCCCTGACGCAAGAGGAGGCTGTAACAGGCCGATGAAGATTTCCAGATTTTGATATGTGGTTTGTTATGGACGCTACTGGCCCTTATCGTTTTGAAATAAGTATGAAACTCCCGGGGAGGAGGACAAATTATGTGCTGCTTGGAGTATTAATTGAGTTGCTGCCATGAATGTTTGAGAGGCTCATAGACGATGGGGCCTAGGCGCCCATATGTGTATATGTGTACTTGCTTCGAGTCATGACTACACACTTGCATGTTGTGTAAATGTGGTTGAATCTACCTCTCTGACATCGAACGGAATCAAACTGATTCAAGACACCCTCGGCGCTTACTTTGGGCTGTGGCGTCATGCCCAACTAGGGCATAGAATATGGCTGACCCAAGTATGTGCATCTATCATGATGATGATAATTCATTTCAGGTTCATTGGCATCCACCTGATGCGTGTCCCTTCCTCGAGGCTCGGAGTATGGAGGTTGGACTTGTGCCCTTTAAGTTTGGCCATCTGATCATGATTAGCCGTTATCGCGCTTAGTGTGGCGTCCAGATGCACGGGCGCTTAGGTATGTACTTGTCTATAAGAAACTCTGTAAGTCTATAAGGGCAGCAATCTGGTTGACAGCTCGCCTACAGGCCTTGACTGACGCGCTCAATGTCTGCCTACCGATGTCCGCTGATGTAAGTGTCGAACTCGAGTGCATGTACAGATCATCCCGAAGACGCCATATTCCATATCCTGACTCGGAGGCAGGCACCACCGAAAGTACGACCAGGCTACTTACCACAACAGGTCAACGGGAAGTCCCGAGGACCGACTATAATCAGGCGGCGGGAAGGATTTGCATATCCATAGAGGGGAAGAGTACACGTCCGGGACTTGTGGACCGTCTTACATACCCTCTGTCGCTCGGTCACTCAGCGTCGCACATTATTCTTAGATAAATAGAAACGGTACCTGGTAGCTATGTGCGTACATTCACAGGCAGGCTAACGGTATCAGTAGGGCAGAAGTGGCTATGACGGGCGTGTGGGTGATGGTATTCGGGACGGTATGCGTGTGGGTATGTGGATATATAGAATTGTGGAGAGGATGAGGACAAGATGTCACCGGGCTTTGTACTCGACACATGAGACGGCAGCGGCATTTCACGATGTATGTAGTCGACAAGTAAATTAAGAAATTGAGTTTTATTTTTCGCGAGCGCGACTGCGGCGATGCTCGTCTGCATGCGTCCTCATTCATTCATACCTGCATACGCTTTGAGCGTGAGTCTGCGAACTTGGACTGAGAGATCCGTGCGTCTTCGGAGGACTGGGTGCAGTTGGTCCCGGATATAGATACAGCTTGAGCTTAGAAATAGAACGAGTACTCAGTAATGGGCTTGGGAGACTGTCAATGACGCCTGGGAGAATTTCCAGCCTTAAGTCAAGCAGGTGTGGGACAGATCTGTGCTCTGAATAGCGCATATTATAGGTGGATGTGGACACACGGGCTGCCAGTCCAGTGGCACTGTGGCATGGAGTGATGGACACGCGGGTTCAAGCTAAAATAAAGCCGTGGTACGCAGATGGCTGGTAGATAGGAGATGGGGAAGCTGGTGATGGGATGGGCTAGTGGAATTCGATGAGGTGTCACGAAGTTATCAAGTTATAATAGGATTGGGTCCGACCGATGGATGGCCTGGCAGACTCCAGTGACGGCGTCGAGATGATCATAGTGATAGAGATTGGAATGTGATCTTCTGGAAAAGGTAAATTAGTAGAGTGAGAACAGGCACTGAATGGCTGAGCTTCTCAGAGCTCCTCAGACGTGGTGGCTGGAACCTGTGATGAAGGATGAAGGATCAGGCTCCAGGGATGCAGTGGATCACTGTGGATGTGGATGATCATGATCATGGCTATCATCATCGTTTGTACCTCTGTCTGTTCTGTTTTTGCACAGAATGAATAAGATGCGTTTCTTGCAATGGATGCCCTTGGGATGACATTCATTGCGCGGTAAGACCGGTGTTGAAGGGAAGTACCGGCGTGGAATTGGGACAATGTCATAGATAGCACAGGGATACCTACATCCGCCGTCTGCGGTCACGTAGTTCTTAAAGTTGGACAGTGCGTAAGCGTACGCAATCGGGCTGCGGATCGTGCGTACATACGATGGATGAGGCGACGTCTATAGACTGCGACATGTCAATGTTCTGCTTCCAGTCACCGGTCGCGACTCACGGGCGCGTGTTTATCGACATCTCTGGAATCTATATAATCTTCTATAGAAACTTATCTGGACTCTATCGTATCATGAACGGCCGGTTCCGGTCATGTTTTTAGTCAAGCACTTAAGCTGACTCGAGTCAACTTGGTTGGTGGCGTCCAAGTGGACCAGGCAGACACTTGGAGTATCTACGCCTTCAAGTTTAGAGAAGTCCTATTTTCGTTGAAACTCACCTAGTTGGAAACGTGAAGATAACCGGAGTTCGGTGGTCGCTGGTGGATGAGCGAATGAATGATTTTACGGTGATTATCTGATATTACGATATCGGACTTGCGCTGGGTGACGACAACCAGGGGCAGCGCAAGTATGGAGGGGCGATGCAGGGTCTGTTGTACATTCTTGGACGTTGTTACTTGGAGGTGTGCTGTAAGCGTTGTTGTAGTCTTGGAGGGGTCCGGGTACTTGGGAATTGGACTTGGATGGCATTTGAAATTGCTGGCAGGTGGAGGACATGAATGTTGTTGTCCGGAGGATCCAGGGCATATTCATTAAGAGTGACGCGGAGATTGCCATAGATTAGGATAATTACAAACTTGATTTGTGGCGATGGCCCTGGATGGAACGAAAGGAAAAGAGGTGATTGCATTGATGGTAGAATCAAATGTACAAGGTCTATGTAAGAAGAGAGAAAGGGGGCGAAGTGTCAGGTTTTCTTTGAAGTAGCAGCTGCCGCCGCGGCGCGTTCCTCTTCCTTCTTCTTCTGCTTTGCGCGGAGGGCCTCTGCGTCGCTGCGATGGACATGAACAAGCGCGATGATGAACAGATGATAAGCAGACACATACGCCTCTTTGCGCTTTGCGAGAGAGCTAGCGCTTTCTGTGGGCTTTTTAGCCATAGATGCGGCCTTTTTCTGGGCCTTGAGACGATCTTGATCACGCTGGTTGCCGCCTGTGAGTAGGAGGGGTTAGTGGTTCGAGGGCCGGGCGTGGCGAACAGGCGTCGTGTGCAGGTGGCCTACTTACGGGTCATGGTCAGTGGATGGTGGTGGATGAAGAGACAGCGTCGGAGTACAAAATACGGAAGAGTGGGCCGTGATGTGATCGACGGAACCGCGGGGGCAACATTGCGCGTGGATCTGAGATGAGATCGGGCGGGGTATCTGCGGGACACGCGAGGGATCTGAGACGAGGGATCGGGGTGCAGATCTAGGGAGGATTGTATAACTAGTGTCGAGTGCCCGCTGCGATCCCCCCCTCCCCCTCCCCCACTCGCACCCACCATGGCCCATCGCCACCACCACCAACAACTCCATCCACACGCCACGAACATCATCCACAAGCTATCCACCTCCAACGAGCAGACATGGCTCCTCATCGGTATGTTCCTCCTTCTCCACCCTTTCTCGTCTCATCCCCCCTAGGCCGCGTCGCTGAGCAGATGGGCGACCTCGAGCACGCCCTCAACGCCTACGAGCACGCCCTCCGCCACAACCCCTCCTCCGTCTCCGGCCTCACCCAGGTGGCAGGCATCGCCCGCATCAAGGAGAACTACGCAAAGGCCGTCGACTACTTCCAGCGCGTCCTCCAAATCGACGAGGACAATGGTGAAATATGGTCGGCCTTGGGCCATTGCTATCTGATGCAGGACGACCTCCAAAAGGCATACTCTGCCTACCAGCAGGCTCTCTATCTCCTGCCAAATCCCAAAGAGGACCCCAAGCTGTGGTACGGCATCGGCATCCTCTACGACCGCTACGGCTCCCTCGATCACGCAGAGGAGGCATTTACTTCTGTCCTGCGCATGTGCAAGGATCTCGACTTTGACAAGGAGAACGAGATACTCTTCCGTCTCGGCATCATCTACAAGCAGCAGGGCAAGTTCGCAGAATCACTCGACTGCTTCGATCACATCCTCCGCAACCCCCCATCACCCCTCGCCCTCGCCGACATCTGGTTCCAGATTGGCCATGTCTTTGAGCAGCAAAAGAACTATGTTGCCGCAAAAGACGCATATGAACGCGTCGTCGAGGCAAATCCTGGCCACGCCAAGGTCCTGCAGCAGCTTGGCTGGCTATATCATCAAGATGGCTCCACTTTCCAGAGTCAGGAGCTCGCCATTTCATATCTTACAAAGTCACTAGAAGCAGGTGTGTACTACTTGATCTTTTTATCATCCTTTGCTCATATATGCGTTAGATCCTGGTGACTCGCAGAGCTGGTATCTTTTGGGTCGCGCATACATGGCCGGCCAAAAATACAACAAGGCATACGAGGCATATCAACAGGCTGTCTACCGCGACGGCCGCAATCCCACCTTCTGGTGTTCCATCGGCGTGCTCTACTTCCAAATCAACCAATATCGCGACGCCCTTGATGCCTATTCTCGCGCCATCCGCATCAACCCTTACATTTCCGAAGTCTGGTTTGATCTTGGTTCGCTCTATGAAAGCTGCAACAATCAGATCACCGACGCCATTGACGCATACGCCCGTGCCTCGGAGCTCGATCCCAGCAATCAAGCTATTGCTCATCGTCTCCAGCTTCTCAAAAACGCACAGGCCACCGGTGGTCAACTCCCAGCTGCTCCTGGTCCTCAGGACGTGCACCCCACCGCCTACGCGAGCTCCATCGTGCCACCTCCGGGTCTCAACGGACCACCCCTCATGCTTCATGGGAACAACAGCGCGCACCGCCCTCAATTTCGTCCCGACTCGCGTGGTCCTCCCGGAGAGATCGCATTAGGTCCCGCGCAGGGCGGCCGAGGCACACCCCCACCTCCATTCAGGGGCGGCCCGCCTCCTCCCGTCATTCTCGACGAGACCAGGCACATGCCCTCCCACACACCCCTTGCACCCATGGAGCTCGACCGCCCGCCTTACCACAACTCGCGCGAGTACCCTCCGCGTGGTGGTGCCGGCCAGTCGCTTCTGCTTCAGCATGGTCTTCCACCTCAACAGCAGGGTCCCCCGCCGCCTGCCAGCGACGACCCGCGCAACGGTATGCACCACCCACAGGACGCGTACCGCCGCGGTCATTCGCACTCGCGTTCCATCTCGCCTCAGGCACCGCCTCCCCATATGCAGCAGAGGCCGATGAACGGCAGCCACCGCTCACCTTCGTTCCAGCCCGCGTACCCGCCTCAGCCACCTCCTGGTAGGCAAGGACCTCCTCCTGGCGTCGGCCCTGCGATGCCTAGTGGAGCACCTCCCAGGTCGCCTCGCAGTGCCTCATACCACCGTCGTGAGCCTTCGGAGCAAGACGCTTGGGAACGTCGCGCGCCGTCGGCTTCTGGAGGTGAGCATTGGGATGAGAGGCGCGGCCCTCCTCAGCAGTACCAAGGCGGCCCACCACCTCCGCCTCATCCTCTTCACCCACAACACACCCACCAGGGCCCACCTCCACCGCCGCCAGTCCAGATGCAGCAGGGTCCTCCGCCTCAACAGATGGGTGGCGGTCCGTTCTACCCACCCCGCTCGCCGCGTGCACACAGTCCCATGGAGCCTTCACCACGCGTCGGCGGCTACGCCAACGGCGGCAGCATCAAGGGCAGCCCTATGCACGAGCAGCGCAAGTACGACCCGCGCATGGACACGCGCGAGTATGAGGAGCGCGAGCTGCGGGACAGGGAGATGCGCGAGCGTGATAGAGAGATGATGGCTGCACGTGACCGCGATGCGTACAGCAGGCCGGGCGATAGGAGCTACCCCGTCTCACCTGAGGGTCTGCGTGCCAGCAGTCGTCCCGCGCACATCTCGGTTGGAGGGCATAGAGCGAGTGAGAGCCCGATGGCAACGCCGGTGTTGGACGGGAAGAGGCGAAGGGTGAAGGATGAGCCGCCCCAGCAGCACCAGCAGTTCTCGCCGTCGTCGATGACGATGCCTATGCCGCCTGTAGGCAGTAGCTCCAGCGTGATGGGCGAGCCAGCGCCGAAGAGGCGCAGGCGCGTTGCGAATGGGAGTGGTGGAAGCACAAATGGCAGCACGAGCAGTGGTAGCAAGAAGGAGGAGAGCATTGAGCGCCGCAGATACCTTGGGGGTCCTGGTTCGCCTGCGGACAACGCGAGCTCTGGGTCGGGCTCTGCGAGGAGCGTGCAGCCGTCGCCGACGAGCGCGGTGACGCCCCGCCCGCCTTCGCGTCATGTAAGTGAGGACTACGATGAGGGCGAGAATGTTGCGAATGCGTTGATGGGACTCAAGACCTATCGTGAGGCCCCGGGCGAGGTGGCCCCATCGCATTCGCCGACGATATCCTCTCATAGCGGACGATTGAGCGACCCGCCACCTCGCCCTCCGCCTTCGCATCGCAACTCGATCTCGTCGAACAGCCACGCGTCGCCTCCTCCGGTATCAGCTTCGACGAAGCGTGCGCTGAGCCCTGCACCAGACGATGGTGCCAGCGGCAGCTCGAACAAGCGCTCCAGGATGGACAGTCTCAAGCAGCCTCCGCCGCCCTCTCGTCGCGTCTCGTCGCCATCAGCGCCTGTGCCTTCGACTCGCCCTTCACCTATTCCCTTCCGCACTCAGCCCACAACGTCGCATTCTCCTGAAGTCGCCGCCCGTGTGCCTGGAGATTCCTTCAGCCCTCCCAGCCCTCCGCTGCCGGTCACCCTCCCGCCCCACCCTCGCCCCGTCGGTGCCGGACACGGAAGCACCGTCTCTGCGTCCTCGCCCGTTATTCAGCAAGGCCCTCCTGGCGTGCCTTCTATCGCGACGCTTCCCTCCAGTCCACCGTCGAGCGCATCATCGCCCGCTGGTGACAGGGATGAGAAGATGCACCTGGACTCTGTTCCATCTGTTGGTCGTGGATCGGTGTCGCCGTCGATGAGCGGTGGTGCGAGAAGGAGCATGGGTCCTCCGTCGTCTCATGGCTCAGCCTCGCGCTCGCCTACGGCAAGGACGATGAAGCAGTCGCAGTCGCCGCCTTCTGAGAAGAAAGAGGCGTGAGCATGTGGTTTATTGTTATCGCTTCTATACTTTATTTTGTCTTCAACGCTTTCTTGCTGTCCAAGATGCCTGCCCCTATGACGACACGCCTATGATATCTTATGACCTGCTATGATCTCCCTCTTTTTCTCTGTCTGGACACTATCCGTACACTCCTTGACGAACTACACTTAGAAGCACTTAAAATCAAAGCAATCTTGTCTGGATACTACGTCGAACATGTTTTTGTTTTGTGCAAATGCTATGGTTTCTTGCTCAATGTAAACGAGTATTAATTCAAATTTACTGCGCCAGATCATCAGGCGCCTCCGACTGAATGCCTACTTGATGCTGTTCCCCAGGATTTACCAGAGTTGGTAAAGTATTGCGTCAAATGATATATCTGAAGATCTTAAATTACCCACGGTCCTTCCAAATACGGTTATGGTCGTTGGCGGGCGCCTATTCCTTTACCCCAAGCCCATCTGAAGCCCATTCGTACTTCGAGGAGACGGGCGCCACACAAACTCACCAGTGCTTCTCTGGCATCTCACGCTGGCAGCCGACTCTTAGACTATGGAGGGGTTGCCAGCTAAAAATTTAGCCTGTCTGACTCAGCCTCCGACCCTTGAAGGGAACGACATCCACAAACGAACAAGTTTGCGTCGAAAATGAATAAGGCCCACTGTGGCGAGTGGCTCCGAGCATCAGCCGCTTGCATTACGGCTTCTTACAGATACTTATACAGACAACACAAGGCCGCCGATTACCCGTGATTTGTTGCATTTCAATTTACTAATGACGACGAAGTCAACAAGGGGAAGCAAGCCAAAGGGGGGTGAAGCGGCCCAGGGGAGTGGAGGCAGCTATTTTGTTAGTTGACACCGCTTTGATCTGCCGCTTACCGGCTAAGGAATGCTGTAAGATGTGATAGGATGCAATGTGATGTGATGTCGCCACCGCTGTTTGCCCCATTTTGCCACATCCACACGAGTTTTGCATTCTGTCAAAAGTCTTCCTCGGTTATCAAAAAAAGAAGAAAACAGCGGGATGATCTGTCATAATGCATCTCATTTTTAAGATTTGAATGATGTCCCCGTGGGTAACAAACGGCAGAATAAGATATATAGGGACAAAGATCAAGGACTAGATGGGACGGAGCTGATCTCGCAGTTGTGAATCGGCACACGGTGTCTTCATGTCTTATGTTATCCCTACGTAGCCGTTGCGTAGTCCCATTCTAGAGTAATGTTCAAGGGCGTTTACTCGGATGATCGGATGGCGTCTGGGCGTTCTGTTCCTTATTTCGGTCAGGGTAATAGCCTGGAGAGAAGCACAGAAAAAGAGGGCCTTGTGACGAGGAATTCCCGTGTTTATTTCCGACGTCGAGAATTAAACCCCAAACACAGGACTGCCGTTATATTTAGAGACATGGCGTGGTTTTGTGCGTAAATATACATTGTGCAGCCACAGTGCAGGGCGTTGGGTTGGCTCGTCTATATTTGGCTCAGAAATTGACCCACCCAAGCTTGGAACGACTCTTGAGCTTGAATGGGGTTGTGTGGAGGAACAGCGTTGATATGATTAGGTGGACATACATATATACTTACAGGGAAACATGGTACCCCGAGCTGACGTGCCTATGAATGGACGTGTGGTGACTACAGCGCCCGGCATATTATTGGCAGCGTGATTCTCGAAGACCATTCTGCGTCGAAGTTGTTGTAGGGTTACTACATATGCCGTATGTAGTCTGGAAGTCAGACCACGGAATGGGCATGGCTCGGATCTGTGGGTGGAATTGGGCCTAAAATTTAATTAGCTGACGCGAGTTGTCGGAATCCCCAAGGCACTGCGCAGTGTGTACCTAAGCGTTCGCCAGCTATCACCAGACCTGAAAATCAGAAAACTTGAAGTAAGCGCAACACAGCCCAAGACTTATATGGAGTGACATATAGACTATAGACAGTTACTGCAGTATTTGTGTGTTTCATCTCTTGTTGTTGATAGAAGTCACTAGCGTAAGTAAAATATAAGTATATTTCGAGCTAGGCGGTAATAGCGTACGCTTTCATAATAAGACAAGAAACAAACACGTGAACCTTGTATAACTTTGAAGTTAAAGTTTGAACACCATGGCTAAGTTCGAGTCCTGAAGAGTGTCACAAATTGTTGGCGACAACTACCTGAGTACTAGTGATGAATGTCTGATAGATTTGCTGAGCCAGATAATGAATACTGCTAGGACGTTGAGACAGACTCAGGGAGTGCATTACACGTAGTTAAAAGTCTGTAGTCAATATATGTATTGGAAGACCTGATTTGAAGCTTCCTTTACATATATATGAGTACGACCACCTACAAGAGCGGGCGTGTCCAAGGATGGTTGTCAGTTCATCATGGCGCCCGGGGTCCGAAGGGACTTGAGGTGGGGTATGTGTACACATTACTTATGGGGTAAGAACATCGCTCGGAGGCTGAGAAAGTAGCGATGGCGATAAGGTCTGATAAGGTTCGTGGTGGCAGAAGAAGGCAGCTAGCACTAGGTACCTGCTAAGTCTGTGCACATATAATAAGCTTGTTAGATATATACAATTATACAAACCATACATGCTGTCCTCTGCCGTTAAACGTTGAATTGGGTTGATGGTTGCCGATCCAGGTCGATTAAAAGTCGTGTGAAGCCCTGGTCATGCATCCGGTGCAATGATGACACTGGGGGTTTGTAACATGGTGCCCGCAGATTCCAGAACGCCTGGATCTAGCAACTGCAACACAGGAGGCTCAAAAAGGGGTCATCTACTGAAGTCGTCACATATCCAGCTGGCGGTTGTGTACACATGGACACCACAAAGGAAGAGCCTGAATTCACCTCATACATTGAGTCTGAGAAGCATCATGTTGGTGTTAGCAGCGCTTCAATGCGTCAGACTGATGTGATGCTCGTTCTCCGGAGAAATTGGGTGGCTCTACAAGTGTGCTCAAAGGGGATTGGGCAGGGCTTGTTTTTTTGTGATGATAAACAGTTGATGAAAACGTACGGAAGGAGAAATGCAAGGCTGGATGGAGGTAAATGGCGCGCCTGGGCTTTTGAATAGGATTGATTGTGATGATATGTGTCCATTCGGCGGAATATACTTAAACATGCATGCGCGAGGCGAGCACCTGGAATGTCACGGAATATCACCCATTCAAATGGCGATGTGAATCTTGAGATGAAAAATATCAGCAGGAAGCACGGGAGCAATACGTTGTAATACAATATGAAATCCACACGGAACTGTGCTTGAATGCATGTTTCGGTGCCAACGGGTTACAATGTGTTTTTGGCCGAGATAATGAGCCGCGGCAAGCATCCGGGAATTAGGAGCATGATAAGAAAAGAAACTGGGCAGCAGAATTTGCGATGCCACCGGCAACTGTGTTGGGTGACGCGCGGATGATGAGGAGGACCATGTAGAGCTCGACTTCAACTACCCATACAAAGGAGCAGTCGCTTCTTTCCATTTGCCCTTTGATCAGATTAGACTCTGCCGTATTCTCGGTAATGAACTGGACTACTCACAGCACGGCTGTATTCATGACCATCACCAATACCAGGTACTGATATGACAGTACGAAAGAGCTGATGAACAAATCATTGGAGGATGGATCTCGGAGTTCTGGCTCCAGGTGTTCAGCAGCAAGGCAAAAACGCATTTATGCGGTGTGTCGCATCGCAAACGGGACAGACAATACATCCAGAGGGATCAGCTGGCGCGGACTACATGCAAGCAGTGAGTGTGTGCTTCTTTCCGTCCGGTAAGGAGGCTGCTGAACGGGCCCGGAAAGGATCGACCCTATACCGGATGACAGAGAAGCCACGAGCGAACTCAGAGCAAACGGGCGTACTCCGGAGAGGTCGTGTTGTGTTGTCTGTGTCGCGATTCAAATCAAAGGCCTCGGGGATCCGGTAGCTTGAAGTTGTGGGCGTGATATGGACATACAGGGATCTACCATCGCGTTCCTTCCCGGGCCAATAGGCGACCGACAGCCATGAATTGCTCCTTGATTTTGATCCAGTGTTGAGACTTCGAAGAGGCGTTCGCTCTTTGCCAGTGAATGTCGTCTAAGGAAAGAAGACTGGGGCAGAGTAACCCAGTGTATATGGGTGGCAGTGCGTCCAATCTAACTGCTTTTGCTTGGGAGGTTACCTATCTGAGTTATTAAATCTGGTGTGCTCATGATGCCATCTTGGTTGAATGCGTTCGATGGAAAGAAAATTTGGAATTGGCAGACTTGGTTTTGTGGCACGGTTACGAACAGTACGGTCCTACCGAACCCGGTAGTCAATTGGTACATTTCCTACAAAACGCACAATCAGAATGTACCATTCACCGAGGGTGATGTACAAAAGGGCTCACCTTCATCTAAGTTATGAATAGCCTGCACGACGTGGCGTATCATCCTTCATCAAGAAATGTGTGTTCCCCCTCCATTGCGCCATTGAACAGTTGTTAATTGACACTGGGTCCCGTGTAATGATGTACCAAGATCCCCACACGATACTGTTACATTCTGGGGCTAGATATGGATGCAGCCGCGCATCTTTGCGGCAGTTCCAGTTTGGAGACTTTTGACGTATAGATTTGTCCGAACCAGAGTGCGGACGGTGTTGACAGTTGAACAGATCATGTCGTGGCTAGCGGAGAACGACGTAACGAACAGGTCATGGAGCAGCAAGGCGAGGTGAAAGAGATGGGCCCGGCAGGTTTGAATGGCAAATGCAGGATGAGAACCAATGAGAACGTGTTTGAGTCCCCGGGGATCAACAACCACGCGAAGCGTACTCTGTGAAAAGAGCGCCCAAGAAACAACCGGAATGTGCTCTAGCGACATAAGGGCCTTGATGTCAGTCATGGAAGTGCTGGAATATCGTTAGACTGTCGGTTCGCCACAGAAGACTACTTATCCATTTAATGCACGTTGCGAGGCAGTCCTTAAAACGGAGCGAAGAGATGGGTGGGTAAATTGTAGTCTGTAGACGACGCTGGGTGACTTCAATCCGGCCTCGGGCAATGTAATGCGGTCACAAAACCATCAAGGTGATGATGAGAACCAGATTGGGACCAGAATATTACGGTCGCTAGCCTTCACATAGCGGTGTACAATTAATCGATGTTAAGCACCCAGGGCAAAAGTACGAGAGGATTGACAGGAAATGTTATGGCAGAGCGAGTGCAAGAGAGAAATGGATGACAAATATTATTTGCACTGAATGCAAACACGGCATCTTGCCACACCTTGCTAACCGTCATCGACGACGACGAGTAGCTCCTGCACATACGCGCCCGTCTCTCTGTCCTCCACGCCCTAGGACCCGCGGGCTTCTCTTTTGCTACAGACAAGGCGTCATCAATTGGATGGCAAAGTCTCGTACGCCAGCGACGCGTCGTGATGCGGAGCACCGGAACGATTCCCAGTTCGACGACGGGGAGGTCCTTGATATCTCTGCCTTTGCCATAGGCCAGACTGAGATAATTGCAGCACACGAGGAGGCCAGGCCGGGGCCATCTGATGCTACTGATGCTACGGGCAGACCTATCGCCGACTCGGACTCGCCGTTGGCCGTGACGCCTTCTTCACCAAATTTAGTGCATAGTGCGAGTACAGCTTTGCCATCGACATTGTCAACTACGCATACGCCTCCGACCCCATCATCCCTTGTTACAGCGACCGCTGCTGCCGCTGATACTACTGTCAATGCTCTGAATAACTTCCCTATCGCTCCTTCACCTTCTACTACTCCACCTTTCCTGACCTTGGCAACTAATACAACGCCACTCTCGACTATACCTGCTTCTTTTAATACTTCGCACACCCATACCGAATCCAAGCTCCAGCTTGCGCCGCCTTTTGATACCCCAAAACCAACATCACCTTCCGTACAGATACCACCAATGCCGACATCACCGCCCCCGCCACCTCCAATTATCTCTTCAACATACCCCTTTTCCCCCATCCTCACCCCCACGGTCTCAATGACACCAGTGAACGGCGGTGCGGTGCACCATCCTTTGGCGATGCATGCGCGGGTGAATTCGAGTGCTGAGGATTGGACACCGGAAGGCGAAATGGCGAGTCGGAGTATGCACGTTACGAATTTGCATAGTGATGTGAATAAGAGCATGGCTATGGAACTGGAAGGAGAGGGCGAACAAACTCTGGTGGAAGATGAGCTGGGAATGGGGCGGAGGAGGGGGAACAGTGGATTTGTGATTGGAGGACATAGGAAAGGCGAATCAAGCAGTAGTGTCGGGAGGGGCGCAGGGATGCCGTCGGTATTGGCTAGGGGGCATACACCAAAAGCAGCCTCGCAATCCAGCGCGGCGGGCGAGTCGTGGGATCCGCTACAACACCAGGACGATGAGCCAAACCACGACAGAGACCGCACCCTTCTCGGCGAAGATGTGACAACCTCAAGGAAGCCGTCCGAGGCTGATAGATATGACGAGGATACTTCCCTCGGTCATGGAGATGGAGATATTGAGGAGCAAGACCTTGGTGTCAGTCTGGACAAGCATTTACAAGCTAATTCGACCAGAAGGCGTGGTACACATGCGAATGAGCATAGGAAGGTGGAGGTTCCGCCTATGCAGGCAGCACGGAGGGCGTCGCATTTGAAGCTGGATATTCACCCGCCTTCCCCTCCGCCATGGGAATTGGTCGACCCACCGCTGGATAATAATGCGACTGCGGTGGGTGGTGGTGGTGACTACTACTCACCAACTGGGAGCAAGTTTAGGACTTTGCAGAGTTCGGGGTATGCTTTACATGCCTTGCCGTCAATTTGCTGTCTAATGCGTTTATAGCCCACGTACACTAATACCGAAATCGTCATACTACTTTGGCCCTCCACCGCCGGACTCCGCATATGGAACGCCTCCGACAGGACATATAGGAGTACACCACCCACGGGAGATTTTGCGCATCGAACGCGACTATAGCTGTGGCGAGGTCATCCAATTTGCCCCCATATACCCACTGGAGCTCGAGGGCCGCGTATGTGCCCCCGCAATTTAACCCTCTTCGATCGTTGTTACTGACTGCAACGTCCTATTTTGCTCCTTGCGCCTACTGTCACCCACAGATCACTCCAACGCACTTTTTGGAGAGTATCAACTCGGTCAATGAACTGCTCATTTCGGCGCACAGTACAAAACGAGCTATGTTTGACAACATGCTAGCAATATTTAGCTTGCAGGTGTCGAAGCTGTTTTTGAAATCGCATTTCGAAAGGGTGAGCATCTGATGTTTCTGTGTGCTGGACGTTCCTGTGGTCCTCGAGAAGTGCTCAATTCTGATGAGGTATTTATAGGAAATGCTCCGGCTTCGAAAGTTGATAGATGACCTGAACGCCAGTTTGTATAACCCGGTAGGGCTGAATATACTGTATCCACGCGATGTGGCATTTCTATATGTACGTCCTGACTTCATGTTGACCGAGGAAGAGTTATCTGACGAATTGATGAATGTTTGCTTGTTTGTCGTTTGTCGCCCTGTGGAACGGAATGTGACGTTGCACCTGTCATTTCATTCCGCGTATCCGTATCCGTATCCGTATCCGTTCTGAATTCGCGGTTGATGTGGGCGTTGTCTGCGGTCTTTTGATTGGGGCGTTGTCCTTCACTGTTGCGTTTCGAACACAGCTGGAGATAGAATATTATGTCAGTGCATCGTTTCACTTCTGTCTTGCGTTGCTATTCGCATCAATATAGGCCGAGGACTAATAGTGATTTGCAGTGAATATACGGATATGCACGTTGGACGGTGCGGTAGCGGCTCCGGCGGTGGGTGCTGGTGGTGTTTGTGGTGCGGTGACTCGACCAGTGATTGGCGATCGAACGTGGTGGCCCGTGGGCGATAGAGGGAGGCAGACAGCTGGTCATGTTGCTAGAAGAGCTGCTGACATAGCAAAGGTCCGTGGTCTCAGGAGTAATAGTATGGGGCGAGGGAGGGTCAGAAGAAGGGATTTGCATAGTATTTTATATAAGAGATAATGTGATGATGTATGATACGGCTATTAGTAGGCAAAACGGGGACATACGGGGATGCTTTAGTTGATAAGGAGCAGGAGCAGGTGTTGTCCCGGCAAGAGCCTGGTGCCGAACACGCAAGCTTAGTCACGTGCGATGACAGATTTTGCTTGGTAATACTATAATATTGAGAGAGAGGTCTCAGCGTATAATCTTTCTCCTCCTCCTCATCATCATCCTCTACATTCCTCATGGACTCTGCCACTTTCCCCTCGATGAATCATCTTTGGAACGACCAGGACTTTACTCATATTGCTGACAATGACTTCCTCGCCATGCTTCAGAAACAGTTTCCCTCTCAGCAAGATCCTGCCATCAACTTCCTTCCCACCTACCCTCCCAACGGTGTCGACCCCCAGAATCTCTCCTCATACCTCCCAAGTCTCACCCCGCCCTCCGAGGACAGCAGCCCGAGTCCTCCCGGCTCAAACCAGGACGATATCAGCGATGCACACTTGAAGCGCAAGGCGAGCGATGAGGACTTTTCGGATGGCCCATCGAACAAGACGCAACATACTGGTAAGATCAGCTACAAGTGGACACAAAGCAGTCGTTGATATCCGTTCTCTAGCTAATAAACCTGCAGGTGGTAACAGCTCTTCTCGGAGAAAGTCCACGGGCGGGGCCCAAGCGCACGTCAGTCTTAGTTCTTATCTCCCTGTGGGGCTACTCATTAAATACCTGCCTCCATTCCATTAGCCAAAGGATGAAGGGCGCTTGATGAAGAGGAAGGAGCAGAACAGGGCTGCTCAGAGGGCATTCAGGGAACGGAAGGAGAAGCATGTCAAAGATGTGCGTCGCTCGCTGATCATTCCCTCTGCCCAAGTTCTGATGAGTAATCATGTCATCTCCAGCTTGAAGACAAGGTCGCCGATCTCGAGGCAAAGCACGAACAAGCTCAAAATGAGAATGAAAACCTCAAAGACCTTCTTACCCGGCTTCAGACGGAGAACATGGCCCTCAAGCAAGGCTCTTTTACTTTCTCAATGCCCAAGTCGGCAACCGCACCGGTCGAATCTCCCCGTCGTGACACTTTCTCACAAGTTCCCTCTCCTGCTCCACATTCTGCCCTCACCTCTGCCTCCACCCCATCGTCCTCAGTAGCATCACCATCGAAAGGTACCAACCCCTTGGATTGGAGTTCATTGACATCTTTCGATCCCGCCATGCTCAATCTTCTAGACGACTCTATTCCACAGCCGACGGCAACGGCAGGTGCCATGCAAATGGACTTTGGCTTTGGCGCAAACACCGGACTTTCATCGAATGCTCCATATACCACCATCGCAAGCAATCCAATGTTCATGTCCTTCGCGTCCACGTTCGATTCATTCACATCGCCGGAGGCATCCTCGTCAACATCGGCTGCGACTCCGGGCAGCACCTTCAACGGAAACAACAGCGGCAATACAAACGGAAGCACTAGCAACAGCTTGTTCAACTTCGACATGGCTAACCTTTCGACCTGGCCCACTACATCGCCTCAGCAGGACGGTTTCCTCGACGATCTTTTCTCAGGATACATGACGGGCACTACTCCTATGGATTTGTCGATGCATTCAAACTCTCCATCGTCTATAAGTCCCGTTGCCCACCATCTCACACCTGCGTCTTCTCATGTTCGGTCACCGCTGAGCAATGGCGCTTCCTCCTCTTCATCTTCACCCTCTATCATTGGTACCTCCTCCAACTTTCTCACGCCCCGAGATACCCCACCCACAGATCGTGACAGTCCACCGATTGTCCACAGCGAAGAAAAATGTCCGAAGAATAAACAGGAGCTCGAGCAGCGAATCCACGAGGAAGGGCCGTCGCCTTTTGCGCCTGCAAGTCTGCGGAAGAGCTCGGATAGCGTGCTTGGTACCATGATATCTTGCGCCGGTTCTAGTTTCCCCAAGACTGCGAAGAGTGACAAGAATATCGAAGTTCTCAGCGCTTGGCGAAGTATACGTGCTGACCCCAAGTTCAAGGTATGTTTTCGTATCTCACGACAGTTAATTTGCAAATCTGACACAATACTCTCAGGATGCCGACATTGCTGAACTCTGCTCAGAGTTTACCAGCAAGGCACGCTGTGACGGGACCAAGGTCGTTCTGGAGCCGCAGGGCGTCAATTCAATATTGCAAAATTTGGCAAAGAAGCAGTAGTCGGCGGAACAGTGCCACTGGTAACCCAGTTGGTGCATGTGCGACTAGGTGGTGTTTGTGTTGTCGATTGTCGTCCTTCCAGGGACTATAGATGAGGGATTCAATTGCCTGCCTGCCTGCCGGCACAAGAGCCGCCAACGACTCTCAACGGCTGTTGGAAGACGGGCATGCAGAAACTATGATGCGACCGCTCAGAGTCGAATCGTATCAGAGCAGAAGCACAACCGGCTCTGCGGTCCCCAGGTCCATGTGGAGCGACCCTTGGAAGTGGATGATGGTTATGGGGTCCCTTTCGCCCATTGGAGTCCATAGGATTGGCATGAAGCAACATTTTTGCAGCATTTGCTTTGCATGTCGCGGACATGACATCTGTACTTGTCCCGTTCATTGTGCGTTGTCACTGTTTTGTTTTATTGTCTCGCGCCTCTTATGCCCTCTTTTTATCTGTATCAAATAACCCGCTTTCTATATATCAACGTCGGTATCCTTTCTTTCTTATGTGTCACGACTTCTTGCTTAGTGTCTATATCTGCTGCGTATGTCTTGGATGCATATGCTTTTTCCGGTCTCTCATTGCTTTTGTTTGCTATTGGATGCTGTTCGTTTTGTGCCTACGTTCTCTCTTCGTACTGCTCTCCTTGCCGGGTGGCCGTATGCCGTCAGAGGTGTGGGCCAATATGACGCACCCAAGTCTGCATCTAGGTGAATTGTCTGCCAAATCCTCCTAACGAATTCTTTGCCTATCATTTATTCTCTCTGTATTTTCGACGTAGTTTGTCCTTACCACTCACCATAAAAAATTCAACAATGTACATGGTTTCAACCACATACCGAGGCTTGTGTACGTTTGTGGGCAACTTGAGCATTCATTCTTTGTCAAGTACAAAGCAAAACAACATAAAGATACAAAAGTCAATACAATAGAGAAAAAAAGTACGAATAGAACTACGCTATCGAAGCAAAGGTATTAAGGCATAGAAAATTTACTAACGGGCGCTGTTATGTATGGGCAAGAATCATGGAGGTCCGTATTCATTTCACTCCTCATCACTGGGCGTCAGATATTCCTCGTCGCTGATGACTTGCTTCCTGCTGCTGCCACTCCGTCCGCGCGTCGGCGGGGGAGGCCGCTCGTCATCGTCCATTGGCGTTAGTGCGGAGGCGTAGGACCCAGTCGCGGAATTAGACCCGGGCGCTGGAGGTGCGCCAGGAAGATCGGTACCCGCGATGACATGATCCCAGGTCTTGTTGAACACCTTCTCCATCTCTTCAGCGTCGACGTAGACCCAGGAGCCTTCCTGGTTATACGTCCGCGCATTGTTGAACATCAGCCGCCAATCGTCCCTGAAGGTCTGCACGCTCTTGTAGTAGTTGGAGGAGCCGCGCTTGCGAAGGACAGAAAGTGCAATGGGTTGCGTGATTAGCTGGTAGTAATCAGGATAGCTCTGTGATAATTTATTAGGCCTTCTTCGGGACAAAAGATGGCAAAGATGAAACATACTCTGCGATCGGGCAGCTCGCGGAAAAGTTCGCAACGTTTCCGGCCTGTGTCGTCTTCGGTGGCGAGAACGGCCTTGTAGCAGTCCATGAATGCCTTCTTCATCTTCTCGCGCACTGCTGGCGGAACGTCAGGGCCGTTGTTGGCATTGCTCTTTGTCTTGCGTCGCTTCTGCTTTTCATCGCCCAGTTAGTAAGGAGCACAGCAGTTGAATGAATAGTAATTATTTACCACTTCATGATCATCGTCATCGTCTTCATCATCCGAGTCAGGGCTGACATTCGCCTTGAAGCCGCGTTTCCTCTTGGATCCAGTGGCACCTTCGTAGTCGTTGGCTTTGGCCTTGCCCTTCTTCTTGCGGCCGCCAGTGACAATGTCGGACGCTGGTGTGTTGCGACCGGATTCCTCCTTCATAAGCTTGTTCGCAGCCCTACGGTCCTTCCTGTCCTTTGCCCTCTCTGCAAGCTCCTGGATATCCTCACCTTCTTCGAGCGCCTGTGCCCAGGCATCGTCACTGAGACCGTCATTGTAGATGACGACATTCCTGCGACGCTGACCGCGGCCCTCCTCGAGGATATCGGTCTCGGCCAACTCGAACGGCTCGTCGTTCTGGTAGCACTCGGGCAGCTCCTCAAGCTGCATGAGCGGCGGCGGCGGCTTGCCACGGTTGCCTGCCTTGCGCCAGGCCTCGGCGACCTCATCTTCTCTCTTGCGGTCGACTTCGCGGAAGATGGCGGCTTCGTGCTCGTGGCGGGCGATAAGCTCGTTGAGTTCTTCGTCGTTCATGTCGCCTGCCTCTTCGTTCTCCTCTTCTTGATCTGCTTCGAGAATGGATCGCTGGACAATCATAAGAAAATTTGCAAATAGGAGAAGCAATTGACTGCATACCAGGAACTCTTCTTGCTCTTCTTGTGTCGACTTGTTATCGAACCGACCAGCCTGGATGACCTTGTCGTCAATATCAAGCTTGTACCTTGCACGCTGGTACATGGCTTCCTCGACACTCTTCTCCGTGATGAAGCGCAAAATGAGCACGACCTGCGTCTGGCCGATACGATGTGCACGATCCTGCGCCTGGAGATCGGCGTGCGGATTCCAGTCGCTGTCGAAGCTAAGAGGCGAGGAATGTAAGATAACGTTGATGACGGCAGGAGAAAGGCAGCATACATGATGACCGTGTCAGCAGTCTGCAAGTTGAGACCGAGACCTCCAGCCCTCGTAGACAGGATGAAGACCTTGTACTCGGAGTCCTTGGCGTTGAACATCTGCACAAAGGAGGCACGTTCCTCTGTCTTGGTACCTCCATCGAGGCGGAGGTACTTCCACCCCATGTACTTTAAAAAGTCCTCCATGATATCCATGACTTTGGTCATTTGGAAGAAGATGAGGACCTAATGGTGGGTTAGTGAAGGAATATAAGAGTGACTGATGAGAGACGTACTCTGTGGCCTGTCGCGAAGAACTTGGGCAAGATGCGGTTCAGGAGTTCAAGCTTGCCAGAGGTGCGGACGAGCTTTTCGTCGATGTACCCGCCGGGCGAGATCTTGTCCTCGACGCTCTCAAAGAGGAACGGATGCTGGCAGATCTTGCGCAGCTGCATGAGCTCGTTGCTGAGACCCTTGACGCTGCCCGTTTTTCTAAAGAAAAGGGATCAGCAATACCCCAAAGATACGAAAGAACCAACACACCCTTTGCTGTCCTTTCCGTCTGCAATCATCTTGTGCTTCTTCATCTGCTTGTACAGCTGGCTCTGCAGCGCGCTCATGCGGATCTTGATCACCTTTTCGACCTTGTCCGGCAGCTCATTCTCCACGTCCTTCTTGAGACGGCGCAGGAGGAAGGGCCGGAGCACCTTGTGCAGACGCCTGATGATGAGCAAGGCCTCTTCTTCGTTCAGCTCGATCTTGTCGCCCGTGCCCGAGTTGGCGAACGGCGTGTTGAACCATTCGTCAAAGGACTTGACCGAGTTGAAGATCTTGGGCAAGACAAAGTTGAGCAGGGCCCAGAGCTCGGGGAGGTTGTTCTGCAGGGGGGTACCGGTGAGCAGGAGGCGGTAGCGCGAGTGGTAGTAGGTGGTCAGGGTCATTGTCAGCTTGCTCTGGGTGTTTTTCATGCGGTGGCCCTCGTCTGGTAATCGAGGTTAGTCATGGTCTGGATAAGCACATAAGGGTACTTACCAACAATCATATGCAGCCATTTGAGTTTACTAAGCACCGGGCGATCCTTGATGATGTACTCGTAGGTGGTCAGGAGCACGGAGAAGTGGCCCACACGCAGATCGCCTTGCAGGGCACGGCGCTGGGCGGGGTTGCCCTTGTATGCGACAATCTTGACGCTGGGAGCCCATTTGGCAAACTCGCCAGACCAATTGGTCATGGTGGACAGAGGCACAATGACGAGATAAGGCCCGCGCTGCCGCTTGACCTCGATGAGGAAGGTGATGAGGGAGATGGTCTGGATCGTCTTTCCGAGACCCATCTCGTCGGCGAGAATGCCGTTGAGCCTGTTGTTGTACAGACTGACCATCCACTGCAGACCCTTGACCTGGTAGTCCTTGAGTTTGCCCCCGACGAGGATCCCGGGCTGCCTGGAAACCTTTTCGGAGATCCTGTGAGCGACGGCGTAGTAGTCGACCTTTTTGGTGTCCTCGACGACGTCATCTGCGTTGATCTGGGCACCAAAGGTGGCCTCGTTGGCCGGGCCGTCTTCCTGTTCGAAGCCGAGCTCATTCATGGGGCCGCCCTCGTTCTGCTGGGCAACGACGGCCTGCGCGAGCGAGTCGAGATAGGCGTCCGTCTGGCGCAGCAGATGCGTGATACGGGTGTCTTTGGCGGTATCGATAAGCTTCATGTACGCCTCTTCATCGTCCGCCTTTAATGCGCGCAGACGCTCCTTGGCCAGGCGCTCGATGCGCTTCTGCTCCTCCTTTTCGGTGTGGGCGTGAAAGTTGAGCACGGCACGCGAGAGCCGGATGAGACGGTCCTGGGCGGCGCGGTTGACGGCGACGACCTCGCGGCCGTGGGCGCAGATGACACCGAGCTGCTCGACGTGCTTGTGCTTGGCGCGGCGCTCGCGCTCTTGCCGCTGCTTGCGCTCGAGCATCTCGGTCTGGCGGGCGTCGCGGATGGTGGGCTTGCGGGTGCGGCGAAAGTCGAGGCGGTTGAGGGGAAGCATGGTGCCGTGGGCGAGGCGCTCGGCGACCTGGGCACGCATGGCGCGTTGCTTGTCGAGAACCCGTAGGGATTTGAGCTCGATGATGGCGCGCAGCTTGCCGTGGGCGGAGGCGCTGGGGTGGAGGAGGGCGTGGAAGGGCACGACGGCGGTGAGGTCGCTGTTGCTCTCGTTTTCCTTGTCGCCTTGCTTCTCTTCGGAGGTTACGTCGATGTTGGGATCGAACGAGCCCTCGCCCATGGTGGAGGGCATCTCTTCGAGCTCGCGGATGCGCTGCTGTATGCGGGCGTCGATGTAGCGCTCCCGCTCGTTGATGACCTGGTGGGCGTCGAGGCCGGCTGGCATGATGGTAGGAATGACGAGACGCTGGAGGTGGGTGGCAAAGAGTGCCGGGTCCATCTCTGCTGGGCGCTTGAGATGGGAGAAGGGGTGGCGATAGGCATTGTAGGGATAGATGCCAGAATTGACATTGTCTTCAAGATAGTCGCCCCTGGGGTGCTCTTCTGCAGCTGCGGTGTCCATGTCCTCTGGCTTGAGCGAGTCGGCAGAGGCTGCGGCGGCGATGGCTAGCGGGTCTGCTTCGCCCTTTGCGAGTTTGACTGCTGCGTCGACGACTCTAGAGGGGACGTCTGGGCCATTGAGGGCCTTTTCGAGGTCGGGGATGGCATTGTTGGGGAGACGAATGGCCTGCTGGATGTAGTCGGGGACTGGGACGCCCCTTGAGACGAGCTTGAAGGCATGAATCTGCGCTCGGAGGGCGTTGATTTGGTCGCCTGTAAATGAGACTGGGGTCTGAGAGGTGGGGGGAAAGGATTGGGGGACGGGGCCCGCGGAGACGGAGGTGAGGTTTCCGTTTGTAAGTTGCTGGGAGTGGCCGTTGAGCATGGGCGGCTGCTGGTGGTGGCCATTGCTCATGGGGTTGGAGGCGCGTTGTCCTGTATGCGGGTCAGTGTGAGGTGTAGGCCACATTAAAAAGAGGGACGGACTCTGATTGATAGCGTTGATGTACTTGAGGAGTTTTTCGAGTTCGCCTGGGTTCTTCTGTTCTGCGGGATTCTGGCGCAGAAAGTTTGCGCGCTAAAGAAAGACTTGAGCGGGGTCGTGGCATCGGGAAGCGGGGCAAGAGACACATACCATGATCATTTGTTGCAGATCAGCCGGACCCATTTGTCTGGGTTGGCCTGGCTGCTGGGGGGCAGTCATCCCATTGCCCAGCATCGGAGCAGACATTGGACTAGTACTAAGGTCGACGTCGGCCAGGGCGGTACAAGGCGCCGCGTGATGAAGAGCAACCAACAACACTCAGCCCATTGTCACTATTTGTCACAGCTCTTGTCACCGTCACATGATCTAATATCCAAGACGCGCCCGTCCGAAATGACTCTTGCACGCAAACCATGGCCACCCCACAAAGAGCAGGTGTAAGTCCATTCTGTTCTATGGTGATTCTGTCTAACGAGACCAGTACACCGTCACCATGTTTGTCATAGACATATCGCCCTCCATGGGCACGGTCACCACCGTCAATGTCCTCCAGGCAGACGGCGAGGTGCACCAGCTTGAAATGACCCACCTCCAACGCGCCATCCAGTTTGTCAAGCTCAAGATCCAGGATCTAGTAAGGCAACACAAGCGTACTAATTCTCATACTTACCTCTGCTAGATATACTACGACCGCAAGACAGACCAGTGCGGCGTCATTCTTGTGGGCTCCGAGGGTATGTCTCCTCTGGTCTCATTGCACACCGTCTTACATCCCATCAGAGACAAATAACATTGTCAATGCCGCCAACGACGGCTATGACCATATTCTCGAATACATCCCCATCGCCAAGCCCAACGCCGCAACCCTCGCAAAGCTAGACGCCATCGAGCCGTCCACTACCACTGGCGACCGTATGTATGCGCCTCTTTTTGTCCACAACCGTGCTGATACCTCGCATAGCTATTGACGGTCTGGTCGTCGCCCTTGAAACACAGCAAAAAGCCCTCGGAACCAAGTCCTGGACTCGCAAAGTGTACCTTGTTACAGACGCTGAGAGTCCCATGGAATTCGAGGACTGGGAAGCTATCGTCAAGCGAATGAATGACCATAGCGTCTCTCTCGTTGTTGTGTGCGTATCTCTATACATATTTTTAACTACCACCTGACCGCTATCTAGTGGGGTCGACTTTGACGACGAAGAATTCAACTATACCGAGCCCAACAAGAACAAAATAAAGGTACATACCCCCCTCCTCCGTCCCTTCTTCTACTCACCCCTCTTTTCAGAGAGTCAACGAGAAATTCTACAGGAGCATGATCGCCGGCATGGAAAAGGGCTACGTCGGCAACCTCGAGTCCGCCATCGAGGAGGTCTCCACCCCCGAGTCGAAGCTCACAAAATCCGCCATGATGATCAGCACCCTGCGCATCGGCGACGTGCAAGGCAATCCCGACGAGGCGGTGGAGATTGATATCCGCGTGAGCAAGGCGACGAGCGCGGCAAAGCCGAAGAGCTGGAAGAAGTTTGGGGTGCGGACAAAGGTGAAGAAGCCCGAGGAGCAGGCGCAGACGCAGCAGCCGATGAAAGAGGATGAGGAGGAGGAGGTTGATGAGACGGAGTATTATGGCCAGGGCGAGGACAAGCAGATTGCGTATATCCAACTTTCGAACAAGACGCAGTATATCGTCGATCCCAACCCGTCCGACGAGGAGGAAGAGGACGCGGAGGGTGATGTCCGGATGAAGACCGAGGACGATGACGATGTGAGCACCCTGTTGGGCAAGACTCCTGCGCCAGGAAAGCAGGCGGCGTTCAAAGTCGAAAAGGAGGAGACGGTAAGAGGGTACAAGTACGGCACGACGTACGTCCCTGCTCCCGAAGAGTTCAAGAAACTCCCGACAGTAAAAGGCTTTGATATATGCGGGTTCTTCCCTGCTAAAAATGTATGCGCCCCTGCGATTCTGTCATCTTCGCCGCTAATTGTTTTTCCTAGTTCCGCCGCGAGCTGTGCATGGGCGAGGTCTCGTACATCTGGGGCAACCCCAAGGCGCCGCACGAGCAAGTGAAGCTTTCCGCCATCGTCAAGGCTATGAAAAAGGACAGGGACTTGATGGCCATTGCGAGATATGTCTCTCTGGATGGCAGACCGCCCAAGATGGGCGTTTTGATGCCTTGTGAGTTTGAGAATGTGGACTGTCTGCTTTTCAATGTGGTATGTAAACATCGCTTGAGGTCGGGGCGAGTGATACTGATTCAAAGTTTTGTCTGTGTAGATGCCATTCGCAGACGATGTGCGGAAGTATACGTTCGCGTCGCTTGATCATCTTGTCAACAAGAAAGGCGAGGCGGTGACGGAGCACCCGTACCTGCCTACGGACAAGCAGCTCGAGGCGATGGACAAGTTTGTGGATGGGATGGATTTGATGGATGTGGGCGAGAAGGATGAAGATGGGTGCGTACTTTTTCTTTTTCGTGTGCGGTGCTGATAATGACGAAATATGGGCAGGAATCGCACTGCGTGGTATAACCCGCAACTGGCGTACAACCCGGCGCTGCACCGCATCAAGCAGGCGCAGTATCACTCTGCGGTCGTGCCGGATATCCCGACGAACCCGCTGCCTCCGCCGCATGCCGAGCTCATCAAGTTCTTTGAGCCCCCAAAGAGGGCGCTGAAGAGGGCGAGAGAGGCAATTGAGGAGTGCAAGGAGGTGTTTAATGTTCGACAGGGTGAGTCTCTGTTCTTTTGGGTTTGAAGCTGAAGGGATGCTGATGGATTGGGTTTTTTTTGCAGTCCCCCCAAGGCCTAAGCGCGCTAAAAAGGAGGAACATATGCATGATACTGCCGACGACGAGGATGAGCTGCTTCTGGAAGCCAAGGGTCCATCACAGAAGCCCAAGGCCACAAAGGAGGCCACAGAAGCAGATGACAGCGCGACAGAAGACGACGTTTCGGACTATGAGGATCTCCTGAGCGCAAAGAAGCACGCGAAAGCGCGCACGCCCCCTCCCCAGGCGGGAAGCAGCAGGCAAGGCGCGCTCCCGACGCCTGGAAGATCCGCGTCGCCCGACGGCGGCAGGGCGCCGGGCAGGATCATTAGCAATGCGCACCCGTTGAAGGACTTCAGGAAGAATATTGCCCAGGGCGATATTGTGTCCAAGGCGGTGGAGGATCTGGCGGCGGTGGTGACGGAGGTCGTGGGCAGGCCGTTTGCATCGAGGAGGGTGGCAGAGATGGTTGAGTGTATGACGGAGCTACGCAAAACTTGTCTAGAGGTTGGTGCTTGTTCTTGAGGAGTGTGTGCATTTCTGACTGGATTTCCTTTGCCCTGTGTCCAGGAGGACGAGATAGATGCGTGGAATGAGTAAGTCGCCCGTTTTTTTTGATATGCAGATGACATTCTAATCGAT
The DNA here is from genome assembly GCA_013368295.1 of Psilocybe cf. subviscida. Taxonomy (NCBI): domain Eukaryota; kingdom Fungi; phylum Basidiomycota; class Agaricomycetes; order Agaricales; family Agrocybaceae; genus Psilocybe; species Psilocybe cf. subviscida. The sequence continues at coordinate 3,328,076 of JAACJJ010000056.1, read as the reverse complement.
AACGGTTTTAGCTTCCTCGCAAAACTTAAAGAGCAGTGTCTGTCAAAACGTGGAAATGCCGAGTTCTGGCAGGAAGTCAAGAAGCAGGGCACCGATCTGACGTTGATCAGCATGCAGGAAGCTCAGCGACTGGGTGGTGTTTCCAAGATATCTGAAAATGAGGCAATCGGGGTATGTAATGCTTGAAGGTTTTGATCTGCCCGTTTACTGAGTATCTCGAATGTCTAGTTTGTTGCATGAGCTCACTTGAAAGGACAAACCCCATTGCTGTATGATTGTAATCCAGGTTCTATCTTTCTTTATGTAGTTGAAGTAATCATTTTGAACTTTGATGACACATAATACAAGATGAATGAGCTCAGCTCTTGCTCCACCAACCACCCAACAGACTACTGATACCACCACGAGCCGGCTGTGTAGCTTCCTGGCTGGGCACTGGCGCAGCATGTTCTTCTGCCTTGGCTTTGGGTAAAGGCTTCTTTTCGACAACAGGTTCTGCCTTTACTGGAGCACCGGAGCCCTTCGCAGGTGCGACAGGTGCAGGAGGCTGTTGGCCGGCTCGTCTCTGCAAGCTGTCCATGTCGAGCTCAACGTAATTCAGCGCAATATTGAAGAATAGGGGCTTCTTGTAGGTCGAAGGATCGCTAGCGTTGGAGCCTCCGTTGTATGCAAACCAGTCTCGCTTGTAGTGCAGACTGTCCTCTGCGATTTCGGCTTCGATTTCTTTCATGTTCTCAGACTTAAGAGGGAAGAAGGCAGGCGTGCCCTCGTTGATCGGGTCGACGTCAGACAATGACATGTTGGAGGCGATTTCTCGGACATGGATTGTAGAGTGCTGCAGGAGAGAAAGCGCCTCGGCATATTTGTTGACCGACGAGTAGCAGCGGGCAAGGTAGAGGCATCTGAACCCATTTGCGTATGCGAGTCGTGCCTCGACAGCAGATGCGAGGTCGGGGCTGTCATCGACGATGGTGAGGGTACGCATCTGCGAGAGACTTTGGAGTACTGTGTCGAGAAGCTTGACAACAGCTGGGTAGAGCCGGCTGTCTACAGGGCTTGAGGGTGCCTGCCCGCTCTTCTTTGAACCGTGACCCTTTGAGCCAGACCCTCCTCCGGAGCTGATTAAGGTGTCCATGAGGAGGAGATCTCTTTGGATGCGTCGGGAAAGGAGTTGGTATACAATGTAAGCGTGGACAAAGTGGATGTCGCGTGTTGCAGTGGCTCCTGATGCCGTGGACTTTGCAGAAGTATGAATCAATGAATGAAGTTGAGAAAGAAATACGTCGTGCTCACCTGTTGAGTTTCCTGCAACTTCCTGGCCACATCCTCGGCATCACTCAAGGCCAGAAGAAGCGCGTCGTAGGATGTCACTCCCAATCGCGACTTTTTGCCGCCCAATTGCTGACGGTCCAACGATGTCTCCGCCTTCTCGACCTTCAACAGGACATCAACAAGCTCGGGGTAACGAACGGGCACAGGCTGTCCTTCCCAAACCCTCTCTGTAAGTTTGGCTTTCAGCGAGGAGGTACTCTCTTCGGTCTTGACTTTGGCGACCAGCGCATCGCAGTTCTCCACGATCTCGTTGCGATATTTAGGCGCAAGCTCACCAACGATGGCGTTGATGTCGTAAGCCTTTGCACGCCCGAGTTCGTGAGCGCAGTACCGAATTTCCGGTCCGATTTCATCCGCAAACAAAATAGCAAGAGCTTGATCGCGGCTGGTGGATGCAGTTGAGGACAGATCATCAAGAATGGAACGTGCAACGCTGAGCTGAATGAGGGCGTCGTCAAACTCGTCCCGATAGCGAAGGAAACGACCGTTGAGAATGACTGTGTACACGGTAATTTCAAGAAGATTTTCGGTCGACATGCAAGACGAAGAATGAAGGGCCTGGCAGAGGGAAAGCAGCTGGGTTGACCAATTGACTGCACGACGGAACCGTCCCGTAGCCCTGTGTCGCAGGCTGCTCGCAAGATCCTTGTTCGCAGGTTGTAGGGAAGAGGTGTTGAGTTCCTGCGCATATGCCCAAGCGCGCTCTGTCTCCAAGAGCAAAAGTTGTAAGCTGTAAAGAGTGTTAATCCATCGAACTCAGGGAGATAAGATGAGTGCCATACTGTCCCTCCTTAACGTTCTCTGGGGTCAGCGGCGGCAACTTCTTGAACTCTCTGCCCTTTCCGTGGGTCATTTTGAGACTCGAGCGTAGTCGATGCGTGCGGTTCCCGCAATGTTTGCTGTTTTACATCTTTGAGATACACCGGTAGTGATGAGTGGGGTTACCTACCGGTACCGCGCAAAGTCATTGTAGCGCATGCCGTACGCATTTCTCTGTTCATTGGCGAGCTGTAAAGCTTTGGGTTTAGGAGTAAATAAGTGTATTCCGGAAAGTAGGCAATGATAAAGACGTGCCTCGGAAGGAGACTGTTGATTTGGGGTTGGCGGACATGATGGACAGAAGTGAGAGAGTGACGCGGTCGGTTACCTTCACTCTGCTCTCTCCATCACACCATGGCCACAGATCTCTTACCCCCTACTCTTCAAAACGTCCTAGATCAGACGTCTCTCAAATGGATCTTCTGCGGTTTGTGCCCCAGCCTCTACCTTGCACATCTTGCTCATATATACCTACCTCCAGGTGGAAAGGGTGGCGTCGGTACGCATCCAGCCTTTTCGCGTCGTATATCATTCAATCGATCCGGTATCACCAGGTAAAACGACGACATCTTGCTCGCTCGCCATCCAGCTCGCCAAATGTCGCAAATCCGTCCTGTTGATTGTATGGCTCCTATGATATTGGTGCTGCGAACGCGCGCTCATCCCGCCATCAGTCCACAGACCCTGCACACAATCTTTCCGATGCCTTTGGACAGAAGTTCTCTAAAGATGCTACCAAAGTTAATGGGTTCGACAACCTCTTCGCGATGGAGATTGATCCTACGAGCGCAATCCAAGAAATGGTCGAGCAATGTCGGTGATATCTTCGGCCTCCCAGCTGCAAAGCCCCTTATCGCACATCTACAGCTGATTCCAACGGCATGATGGGCTCCATGATGCAGGACTTGGCATTTGCCATCCCCGGTGTTGACGAAGCAATGAGCTTTGCTGAAATCATGAAGTGCTCCCCCTTGCTTCTCATCATAACACATGCTGATCGATGACTTATAGGCACGTAAAGTCAATGGAGTATTCTGTCATTGTGTTCGACACTGCCCCTACGGGTCACACCCTGCGCTTTTTGTCTTTTCCGACTGTTCTTGAAAAGGCCCTGGGGAAACTCAGCAGTCTGGGATCGCGCTTTGGGCCCATGATCAGCCAGGTACATTCTACAGTCACATCAGCTTCTTGAAGTCTTACTGGCCATTCGAAGATGTCCGCCATGATGGGAGGGGAAGCAGGGTCTCAGGAGGATATGTTCGCCAAGCTGGAGAACATGCGCGCAGTCATCACAGAAGTCAACACTCAATTCAAAGACCCGGTTCGCCATAATGCTCGGAATCTTTGTATGTTAACCGCTGACTCCTTTGTGCAGGAGAAAACCACCTTTGTTTGCGTCTGCATATCCGAGTTCTTGTCTCTTTACGAAACGGAACGACTCATTCAAGAGCTGACTGCGTACGAAATCGACACTCATAATATTGTTGTAAACCAGCTGCTGTTCCCAAAGCGATGTATGGGTTTTCAACTTTTGACTACAGCATCTCAGTCCTAACTTTGAGTTCGATAGCGTCCAACTGCGAACATTGTCAAGTTCGGCAGAAAATGCAGCAGAAGTATCTTGGCGAAGCGCACGAACTCTATGACGAGTTTTTCCACATTGTCCAACTACCTTTGCTCACAGAAGAAGTCCGAGGACCAGAAAAGCTTAAAACATTTAGCGAGATGCTTGTAAAACCCTACGAACCTCCCCAAGAGTAGAACATCTTGTTGGTAGTTATCTTAGTGGCACTTTGTGTGTTGGAATTATGAAATGTGGTAACTACGGTGTACAATGCGTTATGTTATACGGTGAACAGGAGTGCTAAACAGGACAATATAAATTACGAAGGACAGCAACATAATGAGTAATAGATGTATGAATGATAAAATCGTCACCAGTGTGTTGGAGCAAGAGAATCCCATCGGCGTAGCTTTGCGTTAAGCGTCCGCTCTCTTTCCTGCAGTGATCGCTTGAATGTCAACTTTTCTTTACGCTTTGTTTCCTCAAAGAAGCCCCTGATTTGTCGACCATCCTGCGTTGCTTGTGCCTTCAGGAATGCTGGATGATCAGCCCGATGCGACAGGCAATTTGGTTTAATATAACCCTCCAGCGTGCCTACATAAGCCTCGGTAGATTCAGTTAACACGGGAAGCCCGTCTTTTCGGAGAGAGCCACCGCTCGTCTTAGCAAGGACTTGTTGGATATCCAGGCTTTCGCCAGGTGGTATGGGCACGGGCTGGGAAGGGGTGATGCAGGGCATATCAACTTCCTTCCGAAGAACCTTGTCGACATCAACAGCCGAAAAGAAAGCCACGCCTTGCGGAAGGTCGTCCATTCCGAGTTTGTATGCAAAGAGGCTTCGAGTCCAGAGGTTTGCGATCTGTAAGGCAAGAGCAGCCCGATATTTGTCCTCCTCTTTCACGAGATATCGAAGTTCATCGTGAACAGAGATCATATAGCGAGCTTGGATATCATACCGGGAGGTCAGATAGTCCATCGCAACAATGAGCATGTGAAGATAGTCGACTCCGGAAGATTGGACAACCCAGTTCACCCGAGATGTCATATAATTGTCCACACCATATCCCTCAGGAAGATACTCTTTGGAGAGAGCAGAGGTAATGCCACATTCCAGTGCGGGGGTAAGCGGCTTCTCTGATAGAGCAATTTCCTCCAACTTGTTGAACAGGAAGCTCTCTGTGCCTCCATGCCAAAACTTGCGCTCAAAGTAATCTGTGCGGTGGGTATTTTTTCCTTTGGTGGATGCGTACAGGTTTGTAGCGAGTTTTTCGGCCTCTTCGGGCAGCGTAGAGCTGTTTGCTTGAAGCAGCAAGCGCTGGGCATGCCCCATACCCGCCCCATATATCCGTGCGTAATTAAATACTTTGGCAGAGTCTCGAGAAATTCCGAGGATGCTCGCAGTCTTCGAATGTAAGTCGGTCCCCGCGGCCTTGGTTCCCTCCAACGTCATCCAACCAATGGCAGAAGCACCATGAAGCCCGAATTGGGCGTCGCCCATGAGGCTGGCGATCCACAATTCTTCGCTGTCCACGTCGGCACCTACGATGGCGTATCCCTCTGGTGCGCGGACCATAGCCTTCAACTCGGACCCAACACGATTTGGTTTAGCATTACTCGCGGTCAGCCATGTCTTCTCGATTGCTCGTCGAGTAACGGTACCCATTGTTATCACCTGAGGGAGGATTATGCCGTATTTATTCGTGCCGTCAGCTGGAGGATGGAGGCCCAGAGATCGAGTGGAATCCTGCCAGACGACTGTTTGAGACCGCACCCTATCGCGAACGCTGATCCAATAACTGCACACAGTGTTGAGAGCGAATGTTTCGGCGGCTTCATTTTGTGCGCTTGTCAAAGTTCCATCCTGTGAATACTTGACAAAGGTCTTTCCGAGGGGACTCCCGACGTTGGACTTCTCGCCATCTTTATGAGGCACCTTGAAAAACTTGAAACCACCACGAAGGGACGCCTCCGCTAGGCCATTGTCCGCGGGGTCGTAAAATTCAACTGGCAATGAGCGAGTCTGAAAAGTGGCATCCCACGGAACCCGGAATGTCCAACCGTGCTCTCGTGAATGGAAAAGAGGGTATCCCTTCCAGGATAATTTAAGCAAGAGTGGTGCCAGACGACCCCGCCCTGTGACTTCCAATGTTCCTGGAGGCAGTCCTTTCTTTGGCTTCGTCGCTTCCCAATACCATTTCGGCCAGAGTAATGGTGGAGGCTGGGTTGCCTTGGGTTTCTGCTTGAGAGCCTTCTGCGGTGACCAGTCGAGTTGAACAAGCCACGGGTCCTCCTGGCGCTCATTGAGTGGTAGACGCATGACTTCATCGGCAATTTGAACGATGTCCGCTTGTCGTTGTGTTTTGTCGCCTCCACAAACAGCGAGGGCAAGGTCATGATATGGGCTGCGGAGAATGCCGTCGTTAATGAGCTTGAGAGCAGACTTTGTAAGGAGGGAAGATGATTTCTTCCCTCGAGTTTGAATGGGACTTGCAGTTCCCTCAACCAGATAATGCCAGCCGTCGTCTGCATTGTGCTGGACAGGATGGCCCTCGTACGCAAACTTGAGAAGGAAAGGCATGATGCGTTCGAAAGCCGCTTTAGAACAGGCATCAGCTGTGACTTGCGTATACCAAACCGGGCTCTCGAGGTTTTCTGTTGACATCTGGTCCGGTACCTATAAAAAATTAGCTTTGGTCTCGCTCGCAGTGCAGGTACATAAAACTCACGTCTTTTGAAACGCCATTCTCTGCGTCGCTGGTTGAAGGTGAGGCTGGGTCGAGCCCACTGGTCGCTGCAGTTGAGGCCTAATGAGGATGTGAGCGATAAATGCTTGGAATAAGAAGAGATCGTACCTCTACAGGCATATTTCCCCTTGATTGCTTCACAGATTTCAGAGTCCAGTCTAATTGACTGAGCCAAGGATCAGCCTGCCATTTCGACTCGTCACTCGTGAGTTTCAACGCCTCCTCTGCAAGCTGTTTCAGCTTCTGTTCGACCTTTGCTTGCATTTCGAAGTATACGCCATCTGCCTGTTCAATATATGTCTTCCATGTGCTGTCCACGGGGAGAAATGCCGACCCCATTGTCAAAATTCCGGCGAAAGAGACAGGGTGGGGACATGACCGTAGAAAACTTGAGAGTGTCGATGTGTACACTCGATGTGTCACGAAGACGTCCTGTGCGCAATAGTTAAGATAATCACATATATTGGTTCGGATGTGGGTGGGATCCATCGTCAGAAGATCCTTGCGTATCTCCTTCTGCATTTCAATTCCACAGTGAAGCTTCGCAACATCGGCGAGAGAGTTCGCTGATGTTAGGTCTTCCCATCTCTTCGAGTAGACTTCGTCTTGCGTGAGATATCTCAATTCGGCTTCGTCGGTGTCGATTTGGTCTTGCATCTCGGCTACCTTTTTGTCCTTGAGCTTCTGGTACTTCATCCACGCCGGTCTCTGGCCACAGGAGATACCGGTAACGGCGACGTGAAGGGACATGGTATCGATGAATCGATTTCGGGTGCCCTGCGCGTCGTATTCGTCAAGGGTTCTGATACGGTCATAGGCTACATTATGGCCAACGATAATTTTGGCCTTGTCTGGATGTCCCAAGGGAACGAGGTGCTGAGGATCGCTGGATTCTTCTAGAAGCCATGGGGATATCCAGACGTACCACGCGTTTGGGGAAGCGGCACAAGCCATAACGGCGTACGGATGATGTGCTGGCATGGTCTCCACATCGAAACAGAGCATAGTTTCCGTCTTTCCATCATGTTCTGGTACACCGACGCGCTCCATGGTCAGGGAACCGTCCGAATGGCTGAAGTATTTTGTCCAACCGCTCTGAATTTGCCATGCCTTCGGTATTGGCGGGAGCTCTGAAGAAGCGAACCTTCTGGCGAAAGAGAGCCACGGCTCAGCGGAGTGCGATCCTATGCGATAGAAATGCTCCGATATGTTGGATCCTTGGAGGGTTGGAAGCTGGAAGTGAACATCGGGGAGAATGGAGCCTTGAGATACATCCAGTCCATGAGACTTTAAATGGCCTCTCGAGATTTGAATGGCGGAAGGATGAGGGGGAGGAAATGCGACCCTTTTGAACACTTGTTTGTGTAAATTGCGAGATAGAAGTTGTACGCCAAGGGGATTTCTCTTCGCTGAATCGAACCCACTGAGCGAGAATTGGTATATAGAGAACAATGTAGAATACCTAGAGCCGGAGCTTCCTCCCTTGACTGCCCTTCGAAGTCTTGGCCCGTTCCGTCTGATGTTTGGAATGCGACATGATGCAGATGCCTGAGTATGCTCGAGGGGGAGTCGATGTGGGTGCATGGAAGACTCGCAGTACGTGATTTTACATTTGCGAGCCTAACACGAGAGGAGCGCAGATATGCAGCTAGCATTCCTTGTCGGATTATGGTAGCATGGGACAGAGAGCAGAGTTGGAGACCGACAATAGGCGCGTAGTACGCTACGACGAGGCGCTGGACATCACGTGACCGAAACTAAAATACTGTCAGGCTACACCTCAATTTGTTCTATTGATCGCACCCAGGTTGCCACGCTCGGCTGAATTCTCTGTTTTGAATGATGTCAAAACCACATAGTTCCCATGTTGGTGATACCCGATGGCTAAAACGTGATGCATTTGTGAAAGCATCATCATCGCGGCATGGCTGCAAACATGGAGATTATGTTTGAGGGGAAAATAGAAGTAGTTCCTTCAAGGACCCGTGAAGAGTTGTAAGTGTATATAATGGTCAGTTTAGGACTCTCATTAGTCACTCTTGTACTGAATTGAATTTTTTTCCGTTGTGAAACACTCTCATGAAGCTTTAAGGTCTTCGGCGAATTTTCTTCTAAGTCCATTCAAACTCAGATCGTACTCCGCGCCAGCACATCAATCAGAAGTTGCTGGTTTTGCTTTTCCTTCGTCCTTCATCTTTCCGCCATCCCTCTGCGCCTTTGTCTTCGTGGTAAGATTTCACTGCGCCTACCCAGCTCAAACTAATCATGTACCTCTTATATTCAGATGAACCCATGATATGCGCCCTCTGAGTTGGGGATGTTGGACTTGGACTTGGGTCGAGCAAACCCGCAGACGGTCGAATCTGCATGTAGCAGTCAGGTAGTGTCCTCGCCTTCTTCAAGTATCCCTTATCCCTTACGTGTTCTGCCTCCTTGAGATTCATCGGTCGCGTCAAGCAGGGACAGGTAAGTATAGCCAATCCGCCTTCGTCGTTTGGGTATGTCAACTTTCTTTGCTGGCTTTACATTTTCACCACTCACCTATGGTATATTTAACCTACATTCAGAAGCTCTAGTAATAAGTGGTGGAAATGTAGTGCCAAAGTGAACATAGTTGTGGCTGCGCAAGGGTAGGGTGAGGTCCATAGCTGTGTAGCAACCGTGCAGTAATTACGTAGAGGTGGTGCTATGCACCAACGTAATATTTAATCATGTACACTGTTCTGAACAGAAATATAATTTGTTAACATTGAAAACCTGTACGTATTCAATACAACCACCGCAAACGAAGAGAAATACCAAATAAAACAGGCTTGACGTTTTATTGTAGCAATATGCGCTCGGCCGGGAAATACCACCCACATGAATCCCAGGTGGCAAAAAACATCGCCGCCAGGTCGACCTGGCCACAACGTGTGTCCACAGTCGATTTGGACATGATTCCTTTGTAACAAATGTACGTGTTCTGATGTGGGGGCCGGCTTGTGCCAACGTGGGGAAATGCACATGATTCTCATCGCCTGTATTTTTGGAGGTGTACTCTCAAGCCAGTCTGCTCGTAGGCTCTAGTGATTGCTGATCACATCAAAAGGTGTGACTCAAGGGTGCACATGACTGGAGGGAGTGAGCCTGTGAGCGGACTGGTCAGTCTTGTCGCCATTTTGGCAGATGGCAAAATCACCTGGCATTTCAAAGGTCAAACTTTAACAAACAAAAAAAAACACCCTTGAGGTAGAAAAAAAATGTAAAAAGTTGGTATATATTTTCTTCTCTTCTCGTCAAGACTTGAGAGCATTCCAAATATCACTAATGGTGGCTATCTAAAGACATCAACCATGGGTAGTTGATGGGTAGTTACCCATTAAGGTCCATGCATCTGGAGGGGTAGTTGCCCAAGGCCCTGGGCAGTGATACATCAGGCCTCAGCTTGCTTTACCCATGCATCATTTTGGTGAGCTTGCCTTGTGACACTTGGGGTGGGGTAAAATGATCACAGGTGGTCACATCCATCAGTGATGGTAATTTTCATCAATTTCCCACACTCAGGAAAATTCATGATAAATAGTGATAAATCAAGAAAAAAAATCCTGTCTTTGAACCAGGGTCTAATTTGGACTGGTTCAGGAGATACAGGCCAATCATTGTGGTCTAAAAATAGATTCCAGGCTAAATATGGATATTGCAATTTTGGGATTGGCAGGTGATTGAAAGAGACTGTAATACTAGATTGTAATGCACTGTTCTGAGCCCTGAAACAACCATTGATGTGCCCTGGTTGGTTTGATATGGCTATATTTAGCAGGTGTGCCACTCAGCTATATTGGGCTCATTTCCCAACAGTTTTGGACAATTTTGGTACCATCTTGTAGGGAATTTCAATGTGATTCTAATGCACTTTGCATAGCAGCACTTTGCACCATGTCCCCAACTCCAATTTAAAAATTAATATTCTGTGTAGGCTGGTATTTGTCTTATTTTATTATTAGGGTAATAAAGTATTCTTGAATAAAACAGCTCCCAAAGTGGGGCTTGTGCAAAACCTAGACACTGGCAGTGGTGGTTTATGTTTACACAGTTCAGTCAGAGGATCACTTCTAAAGAATTTGTGCATGGAATAAATGTTTATACAAGTCATACTAAAATATATCCACCAAAAGCAGACTGCATACAGTCAGCTATCAAAGACCACCTGGTTTATACAGTGCACTAAACTTTAAAGGGATGTCTCTCAAGGCTAGGGCATGGTAACCATGTGGTGTACTGCATGGTGACAACATGTGATTAGTTGCATCAACATGGCCAACTAGACATGACATGGTTTACTGTGACACCACTATAAAACCCACCCACTTGCATTGGGACCGCTGGCTTTCAGTTGCCAGTGGTTACATGTACTGAGCTTATTGGGCCCACACAGTCTGTCATTGCCTTTGAGAAGTTTCCACTGCCCTGGCCTTCTTGCACAAAGACTATCTAGAATAATGAGGGACTGGGCAGGGGGGGAAATAGAAGGTGCGACTTTGGTCCTGCAAAGCTACTCAGGAGCTGAAAGGGCTTGCAGCCATTAGCATGCCCATCTGCACTTGCTGCTGGTGCTGGTGCTGAGAAGCTGGCTACATGCACAAACACAAACACACAAAACCACACTAGTGAAGTGAGATTACTCTGAATTGAGCTTCACTCTCTAAAACTCTTGGGGGACTGCTCTTGCAGAAATGGAGTTTGTATTTGATTATAACACCAGAAACGTATCAGTTTGTTTGTTGGTGCAAGGGAATTAAGATTCTTCTTCAAAATCAAGGTTTGAAAGTGGGAAAGGACTTATAACTAAGTGAATTAGACACAGCTTAGGAGCTTCACTAAGAAATGCTTGTAACTGTGCAAACTCAAATGAGTTACAAGGGAGTGGGTTCCGCATAAACGGTAAAAGGGGTTTTTGCTGAATCACATTTGCAGAATCAGACTTCAAAGCTGGATCTCCCTCGGAGTCCTAAGTTGCACAGATATGCACTCCTATGGAGTTGTTAAGTCACAAGTCAAATGTTCACTAATGAAGTTGTCTCTGTATGCACTTCTGACTCTGTCTGATTCTAGCTCTCTCAAATATAACACTGGGTGACTCAAAAGTCTGGTAAAGGATTCTGAAGTCAATTGTATTTACTCAAGTTCACTCCAGCTAGCTCAAGTATAGCACCTTGTCAGTGGGGACACAGTATGCACTTGAATTTGCAGGGGCATTTAAGAGACAGTAAATTGCTTGTTATTTGTGGTGAGTTGGGACTGTATTTATACTGTAGGTATGGTTATTTTCTATGCTGGGAACATATGGTTGTGGAGAAGATTACAATCAATAGGAACACAAATGGAGACAGATAGAGAGATCAGAACAGAGATAAGAGAGATTATTAGTCATTTTTGTGTGGGCACAGCTCGTCCGGGGCCATGGAAATGGTCCTGTCTTGGTACTCTATTTCATTTTGGCTGGAAATGGTTGTATCCGCACAGATGAATAATCCTTGCAGGCAGTACTTTACCCTCCCCCACAGTCTTCCACTGGAATCTCTGCCAAAAAGGCAATTTTTGTTTTTTCTTCCACAAGACTCCAGTGGAATTCCACTGGAGTCTTCTATTATTATTTGTTACAGTTTTAAAGAGATTTTGTGATAAAGTCCAGTGGATTCCAGTGGAATTCCAGTGGACTTCTGCTGTCTTTTCTTATATATGTGCCTAAGTAAGTATTTACTGTCAATAGTCAGACTGAAAGTACAGTGTAACTCCACTGTATTTCTAGCCCAATTCCAGAGATAGAGTAGTTTTTCAAATAGCAAAGTCAATCAATTTTATTTATTTAAATACTCTGTTAGATGATTAACAAGTAACTACATTTCATATACAAAGTATCAAAGTTATATTACAAAAATTTCAATGGCAGCGAGTGGGGGAGTGGGGTCAACAGGGTGGGGTAACAACAAGGTGGGGGCACCAGGGGTGACTGCCGTTTGCGGGTTTGGGTGTTACCAGGCTGGGGCATTGAGAATGGCGGCAGGGGCACTTGACAACGAAAGTGGTTGATTGCGACCAAGCTGGGGGACAACAGGACGGCAGGGTGGTGGCAGTGGAAGGAGGGGATGGAGGGGCACCAGGGCTGACCTCTGTTCACGGATTTGGGTGGTTCTGGAGGGTGGGCATCAAGAACAATGATGGTCATCAGGAAACCATGACTTTGCTTTTAGTGGTAAAAAAGCACATTAAAGAAAAAAAAATTGAAAAAGAAAAAAAATCATGGCGCATTCTTGAAATCGTCGAAAAGCAAATTGTTTCAAAACCTGCCTATTTAAAGCACATAAAAACAAAATAAAAGCAGCTTTTGTCTTCTTATAAGTGTTGTAAAAGCACATAAATTTGCTCTTTCTGCACCCTTGGTTGGTATTAGGACTTTGATTTCTCACTCAGTATCAGAAAAAGACTGAAGTAAACCATTCATCGAGGATCTAGTAAAGAGTACATTATTGACTACAGAGGCAGCTACTGGACCAATATCACAAATTGCATATCCTAAAAAATGTAAGGAAATAGGTAAACTTAAGCCAGAGATAGATTATAAGTAAGGAAAAGAAGATAGAGATCAGAAGAAGTGAAAGAATGAAAATGGATGGATGTAGGTATGTCAGAAATAATCAACAGAGGGCAAATAGAGTAGAGTGATGTGTGGGTGTGGAGATAGGGAGAACATGTCCAGATGCTAGGTATTTAGAAGAATATGTAGAATGAAGTGAGGAAGGGATACTGCAGAGTGAGGGGCATGGTCAGAGAGCAGAATGTACTATGTAGGACGCACCATTATAGCCACCTAGAGGAAAGTTGCTGGAGCAGTGAGCACATAGATGGTCAGATGGTAATACAAGCATCTAGAGAATAATGAAGATGCACCTAAGCCTCCCTCCTGCTCATATCCAACACTGCCTGAATGCCAGCGCATTGTACCAATGCCCACTGTACAGCCAAACCAAGTTAACCAATCAGCTGTCAAATGCATGAGTAGAGCGTTATAAAGAGACATACCATGTGGGGTGGGTTTCTGTAGGAAATCATAAGGACAGGTGTGAGTGAGTGATCCATAATATAATCCGAGGACTGCTTTTTGATGGTTATGTAAGATTTCCATAGGCGGAAATATTGGTCAGCAGAACTCCCACATGCCGAGAAAATTGCCCACGCTGTGAATGGCAAGCGCTGGTGAAGCACTGGACTCAATGACTGGACTGCACTCAGCGTGAATGGCCAGAGATCAGAAGATCTATTAATGAGTGGGACTAAATCAGTTGATATGGACTATTTTTGGGCACAAACTGCAGTTATATTTGCCCAAATAAATGGATAAAAAAGGAGTTGATTGGGAGTTGATCAAGCCAAAAAGTAGGCAATGTCATGAAGTGAAGATGCAGTAGAGCCGGCTCTCAGCTAATAATAACAAATTAAGACAATTGAACAATGAAAATGAATTTTGCACTGTTCCTGAGTACAGTGATGCGCTAACTCTGCTGTAGTTGTGTAATATACAACAGAATATGTATGGTAAGCCTATACTATTAATGAAGAGCTATGAGAGGTGAAGGTTGCGAGGATCAAGGATTCAGTGAGGAGGTCAGGAGTTATGTATGCAAAAGAATGTACCCGAATGCCTGCTGCAGTGTAGAGCAAACAGGGAAAAATATCTCAGTGCATTCAAACAAGAGCAAAGTCAGTTGGTTGATGTATGACCAAAAACAATGTATATTGATTGGTATTTCAATGCAAAATCAAGGGATAACGTAGAACAAACTGGGGATCGCTCTCATGCTCGGTGTAACCGGCGGAGAACAAAATGTTAATAGGTGAATTAACTGACTGGGGGGGGGGGGGGGTACTGAACTGTACTCAAGTATATGGGCAAGGTAAAAGCCATACAATGATGGTAGTATGAGACATGAAACATAAGTGTAGATACTTAGTAGGAGGTAGAAAGCAAAGTGGCAATACAAATTAGAGGGACTGAATAGAGTAAAAGTGCGTGGGCCGGGAATGGAGATTTTGCCCCAAAAAGCAGCAAAACCGTGATAATGCTATTTCTTGATGACGAGTGCTCGCAGTGCGTCATAGCGACTACGCCCAAATATTCCTGTGCGAGACCTATTTGTCACACGTTGAATCTCTGGAAACAATGGCGAATTGCATGGGGTATCAATGTGCCGATCATGGGCGTCTAAGTCGGAACCATGCGAAATTAGGGTAGAAAGCATGATCTTGATGCCGAACATGTGACAATCGGTGCGCCTGGCGCCAATCGCGAAGATGTCCTGTGTATGTAAGTAAGTATGACGAGCGTGCGCGAGTGTATCATTCGCCATGTGTACCAACATTGCTGGAAATTGCAAAAATTGTGTTTTACAGGGTCAGGTGTGTGACTGGCTCATCAACAGTATCCATAGAATAAGGTCATTAAATGCGATCCATCCGCAGGGAGCCTATACAGTGGCTAATTTCCAAACCAAAAATGGCAGAATGTTTATGACAAGCTGATGCTGTGGATGATATATGTGTATAAATTACAGACATGTCAAGAAACTGTGTGTATTCAAAAAATAAGAAGCAGGTGGGTTCCTCTGCAAAAGGGACTGAGAATTGGATACACATAAAATAATTTGTGAAGCTTTCTTTGAATGGGTTATTATAATTTACAAATTATTACGGAGGTGCAGCAGCACCGACAACAGGGGGGTTTGGGGGCGCAGCCCACAACAAGCTGTTGTCCGGAGCGAAGCAGGAACGCAAGCGCAGCAAGCGTCTCCGTCGCATAGCGACGGGCATAAAGCTTGTGGTTGATAGATGAGAGAGAGAGCAATGGTTGAACTTTGGATCAAACTTTGTGTTGGCTTTGATTGATTATGTAAGCGGTACTGACAACAGAATTTCAAACGCACAAGTCAAAATCTCAAACACTCATAGTGATGCATGCATCTCTCAAAGGCCATAACTTGCTCAATAAAATTCTGTTTGCTACGATTTTTTTTGGGTTGGATGCGCCTTCAAAATACGCATTGAAATGTGCAATTCAATGCGAAAACCGCTGGTGAGAAGGACTTCTACAGAGGAGTCTTTGAGATTGGTTCCCACAGTGGTGACAGTGGTGATGCATGCTTCTGTTAACAACCATAACTTGTTCAATAAAATTCCGTTTGCTACGTTTTTTTTTGGGTTGGATGCGCCCCGAAATTCCGCATTCAATTATACAATTCAGTCTAAAAACCGCTGGTGAGAAAGACTTCTAGAGAGCAGTCTTTGATGGCAGTTTGAGATTGGTTCCCACAGTGGTGATGTGCACTTTCTCAAAGACCATAACTCGTTCAATAAAGTTCCGTTTACTACGGTTTTCTTTGGGTTGGATGCGCCTTCGAATTCCGCATTGAACTGTGCAATTTAATGCGAAAACCGCTCCTGAGAAGGACTTCTACAGAGCGGTCTTTGATGGCATCATAGATTGATGAAAACCCCTGCAGTGAATGCTCTATATACCCCTCAGTAAATTAGCTATGAACCTAGGATTTTTTTACCACTGCATTCACGTCCTAATTCCGCAGGTGCTAGTGTGTTTATTGGACAGATCCGTCAAGAGGAAGCTGAGTTATACCATTTATACATCAGAGCACATTCATCAATGTCATTTAAAGTACACTTTGCAATCATGTAGCCCTTATTTCTGGATGAATATGTCCCAAAAGTATATCAGCAGATGCGGATTTCTAAGGTGAATCAAATGGTCCATTGTCTGAGCCTGTAGCTAATTTATTGGGGAGCATATGCCTCATTTACCGCAGGTTACATCAATCTCTGATGTTATTGGCAAAAGATTCCTCTGTAGAAGTCTCCTTGACCAGCGGTTTTTGGATTTATCTACACTTTTCAATGCAGAATTTTAAGGCGCATCCAACCCAAAAAAAACCGTAGCAAACAGAATTTTATTGAACAAGTTATGGTCCTTGAGAAAAGTGCACACTGAGTACACATCACTACTGTGGGAACTAATACCAAACGCTCGTACCTTTGAAATTGGTGTGCTGGCACGGTGTAAGTAACATAGAAGGACATCCTGTGGTCCGTTTGGCATGATAAAAAAACCATTCTGTAGGTTATCTTTACTTGATTCAGATGCATCAAGTATAATAGCAGCGTGTTCGCTCGTTGTTGAGATATTCAAGAAATGGTGGTGGAGGAGTAGCACATGTGTATATCCGGAATTCTATTATCAATATTGGACATATTGGCGCGCATTTGGTACCCAATTGTAGCGTTTTTAAATGCAAACAAAACGCGTCTATTTTCATAGCCACACGTGCAGCCAGCATGGCGCAATGTTGAAAGTAATTATTTTTAGGCACCACCTTGTTGTAACTGCAATATCTTGGTCAATACTTTGTCATTCTGCACGCTGTAAATATATTCTGGTAGCCGTAAATCGCGCGCTTCGAACGAGCCTAAGATGTCATTAATCCGACCATTTTAAGGTGCTCAATTATGCGCCCAAAAACATGTCAGTACAACATTGAACTGTGACATGAGCTACACTAAAAATATGACGTACCCCTTGAGTACCCCCAGTATCTAGTACCATTACATGGTTTTTGTACTTATAAGCACCAGCACTTTCATAACACAGTTTAATCTGCTTTAATTTGCTTTGATACTTTGTGAATCTCACACTGGTGTGTTTAGGCATATTTTCTATCTTTAGGTCACTCAAATTTGATCAATTACAAGGCCAATTGTGTAAAATGCTTAAAGGCATTGTCATGGTTTCCTGATGGTGGTGGCGGGCGGGGAGAGCAATCAATTGCAATCAAGCAGCAGAGCGACGGTGGGCAGTGCTGACAGCAATGGAAAGAGGGGGGCAGGGGCACCCGCTGGTGCTGTTTGTGTGCTGGGAGAGGGCGGCAGGGGTTGTCAAGGGTGTAGACAGCAATGGCAGGGTGATGAATACCTACATGCCCATTAGGGGTCATGTAGCTGTTGTTGGGGGGAGTAAGATGACTTACAGTCGCATACATCAGGAAAACATGTCTGGGCGTGAGAGCACTTCGAAGATTTTTGATCTATTCTTGGGGTTTGTACGACTTGGCAGGATCTTTGAAGACTTTCTAAGGATATTACAAATCTTACAACATTTTTAAATACCATCATATTAGCCAATAGTCTCCAAAGAACATATTTACAGATAGTACAAATAGTAATAGTGAAATAAAACTCACCAAGGAGAATTGAACCGGGCACACACATGATGACCAATCATGCTGGTGCTCTAACCAACTGCACCCAACGGTCATATTGGCCTTCGGTGCGTTTGTCACTAAGTACCCATGTCCTTGGCACGCCGGCACATACGTGGCTGGTGATTGACAACGTGGCAAAACATTGCCACATCACCACTCACCACCACCACCACCACCACCTTCGTCGTCGTCATCGACGTCTTCCCCCCCTCCCCACTCACCGAATCGACCCCACACCACACTCCCAAACGCACCCGAACGCACTCGAACACACCCTGAAAAGCGCCGTCACCAACGCGACCACGCCGCCACTGTCGTCGACCCTCCCCGCCACCGAACATTGTCAAGGAATAGCAGGAACGACGGGAGACGCTCCCTGAAGGTCCCACACGTCGTTGTGGGGCGTAAATTATATTGTAAGCCTATCTATTCTACCCTAACGACAACTACATGACCCCTAATGGGCATGTAGTGCTTTCTCGCCCGCCGCCGCTGCCGTCTACGCCCTCGACAACGCCAGTCGCCCTCTACCAGCACACGAACGCCGCCAACGGCTGCCCTTCCACCCACCCTTCCCATCGCTGTCAGCGCCGCCCACCTTTGTTGCACCACTCGGTCGCAATTGATCGCTCTTCCTGCACGCCGCCGTCGCCGTCGTTCTCGACACCCAGCCTCCGGTAATGCCCGAACTTGCAAACAGAGGACACCAGTGTGTGCCCCTCCGTATCCCTGTTCCGTCGCCGTCATCCCACCGCAACCCCACCGTCCCGTCGTCCCCCCATCCGGTCGCAATCGACCATTTTTGTCGCCGATGCGACGCCCCCCGTAACGCCCAAATTAGCAAATGGACCACACAAGGTGGTGCTTCCACCTCGTTATTACCCCCCTCCCTAACCCCCTGCCCCCCCATAGCCGCTGTTCGGACAAAATCGGACCATCGCGCACTCGCCGCCGCCCTCGACGCCCACCTGCCGGTAACACCCAAATCCGCTAACAGGGGACACCAGTGTGTGCCCCTCTGTACTCCCCTTCCGTCGCCAGCACCCTGCTGTACCCCTGCCCCCCCGTTCGATCACAACCGATCGGTTTTGTTGCCAACCAATGCTGCTGCCACCGTCGATGTGCCGCCTCCGCTAATGCCCAACGTACCAGGTGGTTCCCCCACCTTATTGTCGCCCCCCCCCCCTTGCTAACCCCCTGCTCCCCCTAGCTGCTGTTCGATTTCAATCGAACAACCTCCCCATTGCCTGCTGTGACCGTCGCCATCGACACCCAGCCTCCGCTAACCCCTGAACCCGCAAATGGAGAACACCAAGTGGTGCCCCCACCTCGTCGCTGCACCACCCCGCTAACCCGCCGTCCCCCCTCGTCGCCGTTCGATCAAAATCGAACGCTTCCGGCGCCACTCGCCCTCGTCGCCGCCCTTGACGCCCACCTCCTGGCAACGCCCGGAACCGCACATGGAGGTCACCAGGCGGTACCCCATCCTCATCTCTATGCACCCCCGTTACCCCTGCGTCCTCCCGTGCCGCCATCCGACCAAAATCACTGCCATCCGCCCTTGCCACCATGGTTACTGCCCATTGTATATCAAAGTAAGTCCTTGTATTCCTTATCTGTAGACTTGCAACAGAATGTAGAGTAGTTAGTATGTAGTTAGCTTGCAGCTGTCCATAGCTTATATCAGATTTAATATATGAGCACTTTTACTATGTTCTAAGGAAGCTTGATCATTTTCAAGATCTTTCAAATGTGACATTGAGCTGTTCATAGAGTCTTTTGCTCTTGTAAAAAGAATTTAAAATCTCTTCCCATGATCTTCAAAGACATTTGGGCCATCTTGAAAGAAGTCATCTTGACCTGGACCTGTCTTGCCATGATTTCAAACATCTTTCAAGATTTTTGTCTTCCAAGATCTTACAAAGCTTTCTGAGATCCCCCAAGATCTTTGAAGCAGTCACATGTTTTCCTGATGTATGCGCCCCACAACAACATGTGGGACGCTCAGGGACCGTTTCCCTCTGTTCCCTCTCCTCCTTGACAATGTTCAACAGCAGTGGGGGGGTGTCGACGATGGCGACAGTGCAATTGCAGTGATGATGGGGCTTGCCAGGTGTGTTTGGGTGTGTTTGGGTGTGTACAAGGGCTTGGCGGTGCGGTTTGGTGGTCGAGGTGGCAAGTGCAGAAAGGAGGTGAGGATGTCGACGATGATGACAAAGGTGGTGGTGGTGGTGAGTGATGATGTGGCAATGTTTTGCCATGTCATCAAACACCAGCCACATATGTGCCAGCATGCTGGGACTGTGGGTACTTATTAACAAATGCGCCTTGGGCCAATATGACTGTTTGGTGCAGTTGGTTAGAGCACCAGGATGCTTAGTCAGCATGTCTGTGCTCACATTCAATTCTCATTGGTGCACTTTTTTTTTTTTCATTACTATTACTACTATGTATAGTAAAGCAACACTAGTGTAGTCACTGGTCACTACTGTCAGTATATATTGTAGTAAAATCCATTGGATTCCAGTGGAATTCCACTGGAAATCACTGGAATTTGGAAATTTACTATCAAAAATGACTGGAATGAGTGGAATTCCAGTGGAACTCCATTGGATTCCACTGGAAGTCAAAAAAAAATGACCAGTGGAATTTCACTACATTAGTGTAGAATGACTACAAATAGCAGGAGTGGAATCCACTGGAATTCCAGTGGACTCCAGTGGATAACTGTGGGGGAGAGTAAAGTCCTCACAATTGTGCCAAGCACATGGTACCTGAGATAGGCCATCTACTGTGCTGGAGTACCAGTCAGGAACACATGGGTCTTTGTCTTTCTAGGTCGTCTGTGTGGATGTGCCACTAAGGTGCAACTTGAGCGGATTGGGCTCTTTTTTTGATGGTATTTCAGCATTTGCTGTAGGCCTGCTGTTTCCTTGAAAGCATGACAGCCACCTATCATGTCTTTATCCAGTGTTCATCTAAGGTGTTGACATCTCCTTGTAAGTCACTCATCATAGCCAGTGTGTGCATGGTACTGTCACTACTACTTGTTTATTCCCTTACTTTGATATTGTACTTGTTATATCAAGGGCAACTATAAATAGGCCTGCCTAGCCAAATGTGCAGAGACGTATTACTTTGGCAACTAAAGCCGTCATTAGATTTGTGATCTAAATCGTAATGAAGCTTTGTTTGTGACAAGTATCCACTCTTTTGGTAGCAATTCAACCCTATACTCAAAAGGCTAACTGACCGGCCAGGATCGCTGTCAGTCCCTGAGTTCCCATGGGAGGTTTTAGTCTTAGAATTTGCAAAAACACTTAATTACAGGTGTAGATCTATTGCAGCCTTCTCAGTGCCCAAGGGACCTGGGGCAAAGATGAAGGCCTGGACTCAGGCACTCTGGGGTGGCCAAGACACTGCCAGTGAAGGAGCTGCATGTGCTTTTCAAAAACACTATAGCTCTTCATAAGATGCAATGCCTAAGGTAGTGACAAAGCTGGTTCTGGACACCTGAATGGACTACCCTGATGCATAATAATAGGCAATCCTCTATACATGGTAATGCATCATCAACACTAGTTGCCTATGTCAGATGATGCATCAGGAAGCAGTGACCAATCCTTGGGACACCCTGAGCTGCCTTGGCTCTGTTTACACTGGGGTTTTAAAAAAATTTAAAATCATCATAAATTATGGAACATTTTTAGAGTTATATAATCAAATAAAACCAAATATTATGTCATAGTGTTACTGAGATATTGGTCTGACACTGAAAACATGGGTATTTCATTATCTCAACACTGAGATTATGTAATCCTCTACTTTTTCATATTTTGGGCTTAAGTAATATGTTCCTATTTTGTTATGATTTTTTAAAAGTTTTAACGCCTGTGTAAGCACAGCCAAGGCAGCTCAGGGCATCCCAAGGATTGGTCACTGCTTCCTGATGTGCATCAACCAAGCCCTTATTGAGTGATGCATCTGGGTATGATGTTATCAGGCCTGCCAGTCACACAAGATGTTCCTGTCACAGACCAGTACTATATTTAGATATAGGCACCCAAGTGTTTGTAGGCACAGTATTTGCTCAATAAAACACTTTGGATGAAACTCTAAGCTCCATAACTCTGTAGATATATACAATACCCATATTCATACTCTGCAGCTGAATCTTAAAAGTGCAGAATTATTCAGGATATACATATCAGTGAATCACTAGATGTGGGAACTCAAGCATTTGTCAGCACAGTATTTGCTCAATAAAATGCTTTGGATACATACATAGGTGCCCAAACTCTTTGTATATTCACACTGTTTGATACATCCACACCCTTTCAAAAAATTTAATGTTCCAAAGTGTTTTAAAACTAGATATCAATAATTCAATATGAATTTTAGAATACAGGGGCTATGACTGAAAGAGGTGCTGTACAGTGCAATACATGTACCACTAAGCTGGACAGTGGATACTGCAAGATAAACAGGGTGAATATATATCAATATGTATTGAATTATTGAGTCCCAGAGTGCTGACCATGATAAAATAGCTAACACACACTCTTCATGACCTGTACTGGATGCATGTTCAATCAATGTTCACTTGGAATTAGTTCAGCCCTGGAGAATTACAGTATAATATTCTTGAATGTATACAATAGTAGAATAAGTACTCAGGTAAGCCCTGTGACAGTGTGTTTTTTGGTGGCAAGTGAGCACAAAACAGTTGAAAGACAGGTGAGATATTAGTATGATGCAGTAACATGTTTGCAATATTCTTATTCTGATGCATTTCTGAAATGTCAAGGCTCTGGTGCCTATGAAATGCTCTTTTTTGGGATCAATTAAATGTCATAGGCACAAATCTACTATCAATGGCACTTCATAGAACCAAAAATGGGGTGGAAAGACCAATATTTAGAGGTATAACAGGTCAGATATGTTTTCTGAACCTCATATTCAGCAGGTATTTATTGCCAAGTGCATTGGTTGTCTTGTAATCATGATTCCAAATTTATACAATGAATAGATGGGGGGCTTACAAAAATATGACCAATATTAGTGTCTACCTGTCCAAGCCTACTGTGAAATTCTTGAGCTCTTGACCTTCAATGTCTTTTTTATATACCTGATTTACATGTTTTTTCAGCAGTTATTTATGGTACCATCAATGATTTGATACCATCATCACATCACACTTTTGCTTTGCTGCCCATACACATGCACTGTGGGGCAATGCCATGCAGTGTGGATTAGTAGAAATGTGTGTGGAGGATGCCCATTATTAGGACCGTGTGCAGGCAGTGTGCATCACAAGACACACACAGTGCAGGAGCACACACAGGGCCTGCAGTACCCTGTGATACAACAATTAGCAAACAATTATGCATCACTGAGTGTGCCATGCCCATCAAATTAAAGGAGAAAGAGGTATCCTACATATGATGCATCACAAATCCAAGTCTGAGTGCAGATGGCAGGCCCTGGCAGCCATTTACGAGCTCAATAAATGATGCATTACTGTTCATAGACAAAGTCCTACTTTGATGCATGAAAGTAGCCCACTTGACTGTTCTGGAAAGACAAGGCTTGAGGTAGCACAGTAGCTATCCGTCAATTGTGTGAGCTCTAACTTAAGCACAATAGGATGCATTAAAGGCTAGATAGCTAAAATAAGGTAAAACAGTCATTGGTGAGCTGATACTTTTGAAAAGAGTCTACATGACCATGCAATGAAGAGTGAGCAAAACTACATAGAGAGACTATGCCGTACTGGTTGGAAGTAGAAAAAGGAGTCTTTGAATGAGGCTATGCAGTGAAGGTCCAAGTCTGAGTGCAAAAAAGGCTTGAAACACAGTAAGATGGTTGGTACATGAGCAATTGCAGAATTTATAGCAAAGGAATGAAGCAAAGAAATATAGAATAAAAAAGAGCAGAAAGCAGAAAGCAGGTGTGGCATTCTATTGTCTAAGCATCCATTGTGTTGTCTCCAAGGTCATCACCTTTGGCAGCATCCATCTTTGCTCTCTTCAAGTTGGACGGCCCAGCAATGGGGGCAACTTCAGCACTGGCAGCAGGGCCTTTTCTTTTGGCAGCCTTGGAGGCCCTTGCCTTAGATTTTGAAGGGGAAGGAGGTGGAGTTGGATGCTCTGGGAGTGCATAAGGAAGGAGTTGGAGATGATGGAGGTGGAATTGATAGGTCCTGGTGCCAAGCAGGTGTCTGCCTTGCTGCTGGATCTCCCATCTATAGCAAATGCTTCAATTTCAAAGGCAAAGTGAAAAAAGAGAGGACTTGAAGAAACGTACAACCACAATGTTCCTTCTGCCACAACAGGCAACAGATGAGAGATCTGCTCAGCATAGCCTGTTGGGCTAACAACCTGATTGTTTTTGTCATAAAAGAGAGGAGGGAGGATTTCACAGGAAGCATGATTGGGATGGGCCTGGACAAAGGCATTGTAAAGGCCGGATGGGTCCAGCGGGTCCTGGATGTGCAAGGCTGCACTGGTTGAGATGACAGTAGCCTTGGCCTTGATGCTCTCCAGCATAGTGCCTGTGTTTCAAATGAGCATTGTACTTTCAAACAAACGCATGTGCCAAACTCACTGGGCTTGACAAGCAAAGACACTCCAGGCTTTCCAAGCTCTATTGTAAACTCAAGGTCAGCATAAGTGCCAATAGGCAATAAATTGACACACTCATGTTCAAACTCTTCAAGTGATATCTCAGCATCTGCACTGACAAGCTTGGGTTCAACAGGGGGCTTGAGAATTGGGTCAGAATGGAGAGAAATTGTGCAGATATCTTCAAAAAGATTCACAGAAACAATGTCATTGACTGTTGCCTTGGTTGGTTTTCCTGCAAGGGTGTGATTAGAAACTAGGAATTCCAGAGCTTAGATAGGCCACACACCTTGATTCCTCTTCTTTTTGTGAAACTGAGTTAGAAACCTTAGTATAGCAAATGAAGCCTGCAAGGCAGTGTGGGCTTCTTCAGAGAAACTGAGATTGCCATCTGATAAGTTTCTGATTTCAAACACTGCCTTTGCCTTCAGAAAAGCAGGTGGGGTAATCTATGATTAAGAATTGGTTAATTGACACCATGTGTGTATTGAGAATGAAAGCAGATGTACTTTCTCATATTGGCCAGATTAAAATACAGGCCTGTCCTTGCACAGGTGCCAGTGGTATCCATTAATCCTAAAATCTTCACAACGACAGGCTTATTCAAAAACTGTGCCATCCAGTACAGAGCTGTGTCCTTGCAAGGGGGCATTAGTAAGGCTGTCAACAAGTCTGGATCCAAGTTTACTTGGATCTGTCAGGCAGGTACTTGTGCATCCAAATTTCATACTTGGATTGACTTGGATCTGTTGTCACAAGTACTCAGATTCACAGGTCAGGTACTTGTAAGTCTGCAAGTTACTTGTCTCTCACAGGTCATGGCAGGTACCTGCAAGTTTACCTGCAAGTACTCACAAGTCAGTCCACATTTTGAAGCAAAAAAAGAATAAGTTTGTATTCTATCAGTCTTCTACAGTAATCACATCAGTTAAAGACATAGCACTATCTACCCTTTTCTTCTTGGTGCGATGTTTCTTATTCCTGAACACCTCAATGATATCATCCACTGGAACGAGACCCCCTTTTTCACACCAAGCACCAAGAACTGTAGCTGAACGTACAGACTTATTGGACAAGGAATGTCAAAGCTTCAAAACAGTGAGGCCACCATGGGAAAAGGCATGCTCAACATCAGTGGATGTAGCTAAAACAGTAATATGAGCATATGAAACAATTAGAAAGGATCAATACATGATCAACCTACCTGGAATAGAAAGATAATCCAGTGCCATTTGGGCAAGTGGATGGTTTGCAGCCAACATACCAGACCAGTAGGTAATAGGATCCACACTGGTCATGACAAGAGGCTCAGAAGGCCACTGCTCAAGTGCATCACCCACCTCTGGTGCTTCAGTGATGTCATCATCAAAAAAATCTCAAATATGAGCAAAGCAACCCTAACATGCTTCATTAGAACTCAACTTCTGATTAAAAAATAAATTACTTACATTGGAAGACTGTTCTTCACAACGGGAGGATGCCGGAGGGGGAACCAAGGGCTTGTAGTTTGTAGTCCACTTGACTCAGACAAGTCTCTTTGCCTCCTCAACCCAACTTGGTTGCCAGCGCACCTTATGAAAGTACTGCGTCTTCATGCAAGGGTGAAGGACTGTCATGTGAAGTTATAGGTTACATTATGTATGAATAAACAGGAAAAAATAACTTACTCATTGCAATATGATAAACCATGGCCTTGTCAGTCCTGGAGTAATATTTGTTGAGTAGAAGAATGCCCTGAATAGCCGCGTGGTGGACAGCAAGGTTGAGGGTGACATTGTCGATGACAGAGTTGAAGTGAGCAGTGATACTGTCAATGAGTGGGATGACTTGATGGATGAGAGGGGATGCACTCTCGGAGATCTTCTTGGTAGCATACATTACACTCTGAAACAGTGATGAGCATCATAACAATAAGACATACTCACGTTGAGCACAGGAGAAAGCTCCTCAAGGAGTCGCCACTCTGCTGGAGAAAGTCAGAACCGGGCCAGACAAACCCCTTTCAGCTTGTTGAACTCGGGAAGGAGAACCAGACGTTTGAGAGCAAGATACAGTGCGTGCTTGACAGCCTCAGCAGTACTGTTCCAGCGTGTCAGAACATCTCCAACCATCCTCTTGCACTTGATGCTGACCTTGTCACACAGCTTGTATAGAGCTTCCAGGATGGTTGGACTATGAGCAATCTTGACACCAAGTTTTCGCAGCTAACAAAGGGCAGTAAGTTCACATGAGGTAAACCAAGACATCAGGCTACACCAACCTTAGTGATTGACAAGGCACTGGCTGCCCTTACCACTCAAGGAAGAGGATCAAGGCGGCCGTCAAGATCAGCCTCCGCCGTAGCCAGGTTGACATTGGCAGCATCACTGTGTGCAACATCCGCTGCAACCTCTCCTTCAAACTCATTGTTGTCTTCAAGATCCCCAGGGTGTCATTATGTGCTGGGGGAAGGTGGCAGGGATTGTCCAGGGCATTGGCAGGTGATGACCAACTACATGCCTATTAAGGCCAACAAACAGATATACACCCCACAATGATGTGTGGGATTTTCAGGTACTGTTTCTGTTTGTTCCCACTCCTCCTTGATGATGTTCAACAGCAGTGGGGAGGGTTGACAATGACCACAGCACAATTGTGGTGATGATGGGGCTTGGTTGCCTGTCTTTGGGTGTATTTGCATATGTTCTGTGGGTTCAGCAGTGTGGTTTGGGAGTCAAGTCAGCAAGTGTGGAGAGGGGGAGGACATTGATGACAAGGACAATGGTGGTGGTGGTTGTGATGAGTGATGATGTGGCAACACATTGCCACATCATCAAACACCAGCCATGTATGTGCTGGGGTGCTGAGAGCATTAGTACATATAGCCCAACACATCTGAGGTCAATATGACTGCTTGGTGATGTTGATTAGTACACCAACCATGCTTAGTCGGCATGCCTGTGCCATGGTTTGATTCTTGCTGGTGCCCTTTTTTCTATTACTATGTAGCACTACTGTAGTCACTGATCCCTGCTATCAGTACATATTGTAGTAAAATCTGTTGGATTTTGGTGGAGTCCACTGGAATTCCAGTGGACTCCACCAGAATCCAGAAATTTACAATTAGAAATGACTGGAATCAGTGGAATTCCAGTGGAATCCAGTGGAATATTCCACTGGAATTCAAAAAATTGACCAGTGGAATTTGAGTGGAATTTCACTACAGTACACTGGCTCATAATGCATAACGTCGGGACCCACCCAAACTCGATGCATTATCAGAATTATGCAGTAACAGTTTGTGTCACTGATTGTGACAATCGTGACATACAGTGACGTTGCGTGACATACTTCCTAATCCAGGTATTGAGTGACACCTGCTTTGCATGGTTGCGTTGGCAGGAGGCTTTGGCGGTCTCATTTTGTACAGTGCCCTGCTTTGCACGAGGCTTGCACTCTTTTCCTCAGTGGTACGGCTGGCAGGCATGAGAAGGAAGGGATGATTGATGAGTTTTGTAAGTCCCCATCTTCCCTTTGTTGCAAAAAAACTTTGCCGATAGAACTTTCTAGCACTCAAGATTGCATAGATTACTGATAGAGAGCATATTTACTGTAAAGAGATGAATTGGAGACAGATTAGTGGCTGTGAGATATGTCAGACTCCTACCAACCACCTAGATATACCTAATATATACAATCTCATAATGCATATCTGCCCCTATACCTTGATGCATTATGCATTATGCAAAAATCGTGACATATACCCGCCTCCCGAGCTTGTACCCTCCAAAAGTTGATGCATTATGACAATTATGCATCATGAGCTCATGCATTATGACAATTATGCATCATGAGCTCATGCATTATGAGCCAGTGTACTGTACATTAGTGTAAAAAGACAGCAAATGGCTGGGTGGACTCCACTGGACTTCCAGTGGAAGTCCAGTGGCTAACTGTTGGGGAGAGTAAAGACCTCCTGACTTGACTCCCAAACCCAGAACATACCCAAATGCACCCAAACACAGCCAACCAAGCCCATCATCACCACAATTGTGCAGTGGTTGTTTTCAACCCTCCCCACTGCTGTTGAACATCATCAAGGAGGAGTGGGAACAAACAGAAACAGTACCTGAACATCCCACACATCATTGTGGGGTGTATATCTGTTTGTTTGCCTTTTTATTGCATGCAAACAACAGCTACATGACCCCTAATTGGCATGTAGTTGGTCATCACCTGCCAATGCCCTGGACAATGCCTGCCACCTTCCCCCAGCACATAATGATACCAGCAGGTGCCCCTATGCCCTCCTTTCCCATCACAGTTAGCACTGCCCACCCTTGTTGTATTGCTTGATTGCAATCAACCATTCTCCCTGCTTGCTGTCACCACCAATGTTCTCAATGCCTAGTAGCCTGAACTGCTTCAAGCCACAAATGTGATCTCCTTCTGCCACCATCACCCCACTGTCCTGCTGTCCCCCAGTTTGGTTGATATCTTGTATATGAAATTTAGTTTCCTTTAATCATATAAAATTTTATTTATTTAAATCAAGTTGATTGAATTTGCCATTAGAAATTTACTCTATCTCAGGGATTGAGCTAGAAATACAGTGGAGTTACACTGTATTTTTAATCTGACAGCAGATACTTACTTGTGCACATATATGAGGAAAGACAGTATTAGTGCACTGGAATTCCACTGGAATTTATCACAAAATCTCTTTACAATTGTAATCAATATTAATATTAGACTCCAGTAGAATTCCAGTGGAATTGCACTGGAGTATTGGGAGAGAAAAAACAAAGATTGACTTGTTTGGCAGAGATTCCAGTGGAATTCCACTGGACTCCTGTGCAAGAGAACCCAAAAAATTGAGTTTTTAGCAGAGGTTCCACTGGAATTCCACTGGACGTCCACTATTCCACTGGAGTCCAGTGGAGTCCAGTGGAAGACTGTGGGGGACAGTAAAGTACTGTTATAAGGAACAGCCTTTTTTTACTGTCTCTTTGTCTGCTTTTAACCAGCTCTCATAATCATGGTTTTATGATTTTTAGTACTTAATAAGTAACATCATTTGTATACTACTTTTTTATCTGCTTTTATCTGCTTTGAATGCTTCTATATCTCACACTAGTTTGTTTGGCGCTTTTCTTGTCTTTAGATTGCCAAAAATAATCAATTATTTGGTAAATTGCCTAAAATGCTTGAAATCATTCTCATGGTTTCCTAATGTTGCAAGGACAGCTGGCTGCTCTGAGGGCAGTGTTGAGAATTATACATCACGGTGCATAGAAGCTATACTTTCTCTACAGGACCACTTTGTGCACAAGCTCAGCCCAGAGGAGAAGGAAGTGAAAAAGGTCTGGATTGACAACCATTTAGGGTTCAAGGGGTCCTGGAGAGATGGCTGGGTCATGTATGATGGGACTATTGTGGTTCTTTATCAGAAACCAGGACTCAACAGGGATGTGTACTTTATGTGGAAGTCCAACTATGGGCTCAACGTTTGGGTACAGTCAACCTTCAGTGATTTAGCAAAATTACTTATTCATTTTTCAGATTGGAAATACACCATCAAATTTACACATTGTGGATTACTCTCATGGAATGACAGGTTCAGCCCATAATGCCCCAGCCTTCAAACATACTGCAGCAGCTAAATATCCTGACTGGTTTTTTGATGGAGAAGAGTTTGCATGGGCTGACTCAGCATATACAGTCAACCCACATACAGTCCCTGTTCACCAGAAACATCAGGAAGCAGTGACCAATCCTTGGGACACCCTGAGCTGCCTTGGCACTGTTTACACTGGGGTTTAAAAAAAATTAAATCATCATAAATTATGGAACATTTTTAGAGTTATATAATCAAATAAAACCAAATATTATGTCATAGTGTTACTGAGATATTGGTCTAACACTGAAAACATGGGTATTTCATTATCTCAACACTGAGATTATGTAATCCTCTACTTTTTTTTATATTTTGGGCTTAAGTAATATGTTCCTATTTTATTATGATTTTTTTAAAGTTTTAACACCTGTGTAAGCACAGCCAAGGCAGCTCAGGGCATCCCAAGGATTGGTCACTGCTTCCTGATGAACCTGCAGTACTTGACCCAAAAAATGCATTATTTGACAGAGAAGTTTCCAGCCTTCATGTATGCTCAGAACACTGCATGGGTGCTCTCAAAGGCTGTTTCCAATGCCTGTGTGGACTGTTTTTTTTTTTTTAAAAAAAAAAAATCAAGAATTTATTACTTGGTGCACATAAGCAGTCTGAGTGCCAATCACAAAATTGACAAGTCCCTAATAGAGGGGGGTGGTTATACGTAGCCACTAAACTAGATATAAGCAGGTGTTTTGAGAAACAACAGGCTAGTAATGTGTGATGGCACATTGTATTGTGCTTAACAAATGAAAGGGATAGGAAGTTGCAACAGGCGAGTGACGTTGGACTGGATGAACTGACTGGTACCCCAGGTACTGCAACGTTGTGAGTGGCCTAGGCCAGGTGCTGGGTTCATTTGCAACCTGGGCCTGCATCCAAGGACACAGGCCCTGCAGTTGGCGATGGGGAACAAGCCCACCCCAGGTTCCCCTTTCAGAGATCCCCTGATATACACCCAGACCCCTGCATTCAGGAGGGCTTTACCAGTCTGCAGCAGCTGCCCAACACAATTATCCCACTCCTTGGTCTGGTTTGGGGAAGGCAAATGTGCTAGGGTTGTCCTTCAAGAAACAAACAAGACCAGTGCCAAGCACTGGTGCATTGATGGATGTTCTGGTATACTGATGACAGTATGCCAGGATGTGCTCTCTGTCCTGCTGTCAACTGCAGGAACAGTGAGTGGGGGAGTCTATGTTGAAGCAGGCATAGTAAGACCTGATTGGGGCATGATTAAGGACACACCTGCACATGCATGCAAAGAGTGCATTATCACTCCCTGCTAGCTTGATCCACAGCCCCCCTTTTGAGCTGGGCTGGAGTTGGGTGCCATCTACACCCCAGAGCTGCAAGAATGCAGCTCCTGGCAGAGGGGAATAGAGGAACTTGGTCTTCCACTCCTGTTCACACCACAGGTCAGTAGTCTGCCTGATAGTGTTGATAGTAAGTGCTAGGTCCCAGCCAAAGGGGACACACAGCTGGGTGGCATACTGATGAGCTTGACCATGTAACGACCATCTGAGGGCAGATGGCATGTTGACAAATGTGATTGTGTGCTCCTTGTCATCTTGGAGCCAATCTTGAAGCACTGCACACACAGCAAGCAAGTGTGCTTGTCCAGAGTGTGGGGATGGGTCTACAGCAACACAGGCAGAGCCTATTGCATCAGTGAAGATAACAATCTGTTTTGCATTGTGCTGTGTACACTGCACAACTGCAGAGCAGATGGCATAGAGTTCAGCATTGTGTGCCATCACTCTACTGGCCACAAAGCGATTCTGATGAAGTTGCTCTGTCTGCTGTCAGATAATAACAACTACAGTTGCCTGCAACCTTCCTGAGGTCAGTAAACTGCTGTCTACTGATGCATGGATAGTGTAGGCATCTCCCTCCAATGCAATTATTCTCCACAATGCTGTTCTTGATACAGGTATCCACCATCATGTGATACACCACTAGCCAGTGATACACTTCAACAGTAAATTACCACTAGTGCCTCCAATTCTTGACCAATTACCTGGTAATTTTTTGTTGTAGGCTCACATACATTGCATGTACACATCTGCACTGTTCATACACCTTTAATGTAGCTCAAACATGTATTATATCAATAGTATAACAACATGAATTTTGTCAAGGGTCTTTTTTGAAATTTGTTAGACAGACTATATCGGATTTGGATTTGGGGTATATAAGCAGTTAAATTTTGTACTACACTACTTATGGGACAATTTGAAGTAGGTTTCATAGAAATTGGTCCAGAAATGGCTGAAATATGGAGCTTGGATAGTTGAATGTACAGTGAGTGACAAAACCATTCAAATGTTTTTCAAAGTTTCACTGTTTGTTGAATATCTTGTGAACCACTCAGCCAAACAAGTCCAAATTTCTAGGGGGGTAGACTGTCATGTGACCAACATGCTCCAAGTTATTTCATTATGTAATCATGATTTGTTCTTGCACTATTAATATTCTACTGGCACAAGTGCATTTGAATGGTTTTGTCACTCTCATATGACAAACCAGTATTCTACTATTCTAGTACTTGGTATAGCCTCCCTTGGCCTGTAACACTGCCTCAACCCTTCTAGGCATACTCTCTATCAAATTCTGACACACAGAAGCTGGAATATCATTCCATTCCTTCTGCACCCTCTCCCATAACTCTGCAATTCCAGATGGTGGCCTATCATACCCCCCAAGCCTGATTTTGAGGTGATGCCAAAGGTGTTCTATGGGGTTTAGATCTGCAGACTGAGGGGGCCACTTCATGACCTGTAATTCACTGTCTTTGAGCCAATCCTTGGCCTTCCTGCTGGTGTGCTTGGGGTCATTGTCCTGCTGGAAAAGGACATCTGCTGGCTCTTTACTGTAATAGCTGATGGATTCTTGCAGTTCATCATCCAGAATGCTGACAAACAGATCAGCATCCATCCTCCCATCAATCTTGGTTGCATATCCAGGGCCCTCCCAGAACATACAGCCCCAGATCATGAGAGAACCTCCCCCAAACTTGACTGTCTCCTGCACCAGCCTGTCACTAAGCCCCTCTCCTGCCTTTTTCCAGACCCATTTCCTCCCATCTGACCCCAGGTGATTGATTTTGGTCTCATCTGACCATATGACCCTCTTCCAGTCATCCACTGTCCAGTCTTTGTATGCTTCTGCAAACTCCCTCCTAAGCCTCCTATTCCTTGCCTTGAGTTCTGGCCTGTTCCGTTTGGCTACAGCCCTCATTCCACTGCTTCTGAGGGCCCTGTGTACAGTCTTGATAGAGAAGGATGTGCTGACTATGTTTTGCAAGGATTTGGTGACCTCAGCGGCATTTTCAGCCTTCTGCAAGGTGATAAGTCTGATGGCATATTGGGTATTGGCAGGTGAAAGCTTGCATGGGCAGCCTCCAGCAGACTTGGAAAGTGTTGAATGGTATTTGGAGCGGACATTGGATATAGAACCAACACTTATACCAGTGGTGGTAGAGATAGCATGACCTGAGTGACCTTGGTCAAGGAGTTTAAGAACTTGGTTGTGCTGAGCAGGAGTAAGGAACCACATGGAAGTTGGAGTGGGGATTGAGTGTGGGAAGTGATGTAGACTTGGGCACAGAGTATATATACATATTTTAGAATAGTCACATGATTTTATTTGGACATATTTGAGTTGATTAAACAAAGTCATGTGCCTGGAATATGAGAGTGACAAAACCATTCAAATGCACTTGTGCCAGTAGAATATTAATAGCGTGAGAACAAATCATGATTACATAATGAAATAACTTGGAGCATGTTGGTCACATGACATTCTACCCCCCTAGAAATTTGGACTTGTTTGGCTGAATGGTTCACAAGATATTCAACAAACAGTGAAACTTTGAAAAACATTTGAATGGTTTTGTCACTCACTGTATATTGCTGTATTGAGGCACATAGTGGTTGTGTAATAGATATCATTGTAATTGTTGCTTTTTTGCTCTCTATTCAATGCCCACCTACTGAAGTCTTGTCTGCACACTTGCTTTGCTTGTGGCAGGCCATGCTAAGTCTCAAGTTTCAACTGATGAGGAGGACCAATGCACAGCACAATCTCGTTGCACATGATGCTATGTACAATGCAGAAAAAGAAGAAATCACCAAGAAATCACCCAAGGAAACTATTGGGTACTGTGCCATCTACAAGGATATTAGCAAAGTGCAGTATTGAGAGACCAGTGAGAATGGAAATTTTGTACATGCCATAGCCACCCCACAGTGTTGCCAGTTGGGTACAAGTGAGACTCCAACTCATGAACAAGCCACACACTTGGTAGAGGCTGTCAAGGCTTGGGAGGAATCAAACAAGAAACTCAGAAAGGATGCTGAAAATTGCTGTGAGCTCAACAAGACAATTCAAGATGCATGCCAGGAGTGTGTCACCAATCCAAAGGAGGAGAAACTGCCAGTGTCATTGTGGCAGCCCTGTGACACCTATTCTGTCACACTAAAAAGCTACTATTGAAAAAAAAATTGGCATCTTCCAATGTGAGATTAGGTATTGGCAACTACACTGGTGGCTCCAATGACTCAAATATCAAATTCAGTGGGCAGGACACTGATGACAACAACAGCGACAATAATTTGATGGTGCTGTCAGTAGCCAGCCTGCCCATGCCACACAGTGTATCATTGAGTTGTTTTTGCTATTTTTGTACCAATCATTGTGTTTTCCTCATATCTTGCACTGTACTCAGTTGTTCTTCATAAATCCAGAGATATATGGTACCCCTCAATACTCTGGACCAACTGATGTGCTTCTTGCAATCTTATGTGTGGTTTTCAAAATTCTATTTACTATCTACAAATTTGGTGTATCACATGATAGTGGATATCTGTATTGAAGGAAAAGAGGGAGCTATGGCTTCTCTTCTAGTAACCACTATGTGTACCTGTGGGAAACAAACCAGCTCATTGCCCCCCTTGTCCCCTACTGCTCTACACATCCTCAATCACCAATTGAAGGTCACCAACTGCCTAACAGCAACACCATGCCCCCCAAAGCAAAAGGGGTAGTGCCAGATCCACCAGGATTGTGTGCTGCAACCTCAAGCAACATCCCTTGCCCAGGAACTACAGGCCCAGTGCCAGTGATCTTATCCCCAGACCCCTCTGTCACTACCAGCGCCAGGGAGTACTACTCTACACTGACCCCAGGTGTTCCCTTGCGTATTAGGTCAGCCACAGCATCCAGAGCTGCCTCCTGCGCCTCTTCTCCCATCTGCACTGTGACAACCGCCCAGGAATTGTTGCCAGCGCCCAGATCCCCTGACAGCAAAGAGGAGGCTGAGGACAAGCCTATGTCAGGAGACACCCCTACCAGCAGCCCTGTACCAGCTTATCTGGTGCTCACTGACTCTGCAGATGCTTCAGAGTTGGACTTCTCAGCGATCACTGCAGCACTCTCCAGTGCACAAACCTGGCTTGTTTCCAACAGCAAGTATGACAACACTGCCCACAACAACCGCTTGTTCACCCA
The DNA here is from genome assembly GCA_013368295.1 of Psilocybe cf. subviscida. NCBI lineage: Eukaryota > Fungi > Basidiomycota > Agaricomycetes > Agaricales > Agrocybaceae > Psilocybe > Psilocybe cf. subviscida. The sequence continues at coordinate 3,292,533 of JAACJJ010000056.1, read as the reverse complement.
GAGAGCATTGCTTCTCTTTCTGTAACCACTATGTGTACACTGTGGGAAACACCTCTGCTCATTGCTCTCCTCATCCCCTACACTCCTACACATACCCAATCTAGCATCAGACATTACCAAACAGTCTAACAGCACTCCATGCCCCCCAAGCAGCAAGGAGGGGCAGTAGATCCCCTGGGATTGTCCACCCCTTCTACCAGCAACACCCCCAACCCTGGAAAGGCAGCCAACCAGGCTGCAGCCCCACTGCAGCTGACACTGCCAGAGAGTGGTACAGCACACCCATGGCAGGCATCCCAGGACGCCAGCACTCAGCTTCCCCAGCAAGAGTGGCAACTGTCCCTTCCAGGGATCTCACGCCAGCAACCACAGCAACTGAGGCCCCAGGTAGCAACAGCAACAGCAGTGACAGTGATGTCCCTGAGGCTGAGTCTGCCACCCCAGGCACCTCTACTACTGCCCCAACCATCCCCTTGAGGATGGCTCTTTCCAACTCTGCAGACCTTGTAGAGGAGGACCTCCAAGTGATCACAGCTGCACTCAAGAGTGCCCACCCCTGGTTCAGTGCCCATGGCAGTGCTCAGACCACCAACACCACCAACCACAGCTTCACCCAGCACATGTACAACTTGGTGTCCACTGCCATGATCAATAGATTTGGTGCTGTCCAGCCTTGGACTGTATTGCTTTGCAATGAGTTTGAGGAGTTGTTCAGGCCTGAGGAGGTCAGCATGGAAGGAGACTAGTGATTGTCGCGGGTAACCCCCGGGTATCTGGGATGTACCCCTACCCTTACCCGCACTACCCACACCCCCGACAGCGGGTCTGGGGTTTCACGGGTTTTGCTACGGGTTGGGCGGGTTTCAGGGGTTCTTACGGGTTTTGTAGAATCAGAATTATCAGACAGAGAAACAACATATAATCATATCAATAACATTAAATTATAAATAGGAGCACATTATACTAAGATGGCATCCCAGTCAGGAGCGAGAAAGGCCTCCTTTTCATCGTCTTTAAGGGGTGGTGTCTGATTAACTACCTTTGTGATGTCACTGTCCTTGACATATCCCAGTTTACTCCAGACCCCCACACACATGAGAGCCCTGGTAGACTGGACCGAAAGTCGGCTGCGTAAATGTGAGAGAATGATGCGACCTTCACTGAAGACGCGTTCTACATCAACGGATGTAGCTGCGAGAGAGCATGAGCTCTCTGCTCGAAGACAAAAAGATAAGGAAAGAGTAACATACCAGGAATGGTATGATAGTCCAGTGCCATCCTGTATAAGGATGTGCACGAGTCCGGATCCCAGGCAGGTACCTGGACAGGTACCCGTGGGAATACCTGGAAGGATTTGGATCCGCGGGTCTGGGGGAACCGCAGATCCGAGTCCAGGTCAATCCAAGTGTGGATTATAAGGGTTACAGGTACCTGTGGCAGGTACTTGCCATTTCCCATTGGGAATTTCTATGTTCTCTCTCGTCTATCTGTACTTTAGTATACAAAATATTTTATTTCCATTTTTCTATGATTTTACGTGGCCAAATCCATGGACATTTGAGCAATCCGTGTATATGGGCACAGGAACTCGGCGAGACGGTCCGAGAGGTCACGTGCTTCTTTACGCCCCTATTCAACCATGTCAAGCTCGTTCTCATCTCTCACACCTTCTCTTCACATCCCCACATCCTCATTCTTCCACCCTCCAACAACATCACCCAACACTCGTTACTGACCAATGACGGACTTCACGACACACGACTCATGACAACTCGCAACGAGTCACTGGCATGACGCGGGTCACGACAACGCACAACACGACGATTCACAACGACAGCCGTCGACACAATGCCCTCCACCCTCACTCTCGGGCATCACCACCAGCAGCGCAGCCCTTGCCACGTCACTACTACACTGTCGCTCTCGAGTATGTCTCCCCCACGTCGTCAGATATTCGCATCGGGGCCTATCGTCGACGGTCATTGCCCGGCCGCTCTCATTACTTGTGAGTTCTTGTAGCTTTTGTTCTGACGACCGGCTTTGAGCTCAACCTTCTCCCCTCCACAGGCGTCACGACTTGTGACAATTCATGACGGTTTACCAATGGCGCCGCCGCGAGGCGCTTTTCGCGGTCGCATTGTCACTGAGCCATCGCTCCCGCATACGTCTCCGCCACATCGTCGGCACACCACAGTCACAACGACTCGACGACTTGCGACAGCGTACGACCGTCGACACAAACACTCACAACTTGGCGGTCCACTGCCTGTGGATAACGGATGTCATGATTCGTGACACGATGACTCATGACATTGCCGTGTCTTTTGGTCATGGGCTTCGTGAGTTTTTGTATATTCCGGATGCCATTTCTTGCGCTCATTACCACCCATCACTAACAGACTCGTTGCCCACGACAGGCAATAGCTCGCGATGACTCACAAACAACAAACATCGACGCACAAACGACGGACGACAACTCACAGACGACAAACGACGACACAACTACTGACAACCATGTTCGGTTTTGGCTCCCTCCCTGCCACACCGTTCTGTCCTTTGCCACATCATCAGTTCGCTGTCGCTCCCCAGTCCCTCTCCACCACGTAGTTATTGCGTTGTTGCTGTTGGATCCGTCTCTGCCATGTTGCAAGAATCATTGTGAGTTCTTGTACCTTGCATTCCTTGTCTCACTGATTGCTATACCACTAGCAGACACTCGTTGATCGAGTCTCAGCCTCGCCGCCTCGCTATTGTCAAGTCTTAACGTTGACATTGCTTGTCGTCGTCGTCTGCGGTATGTACTATCTGAGTCTAGAAACAACAACTCACCCTAACTCATGTATGTATCGTTATGACAGAACGCGCTGCAGGCTCCCGTCAAGACTTGCTGTCAACTGCATGCCACTCGCCGTCTCGCTGGCTCGTGCGTCGCGGCGGGGACTTGACAAGGGATTATCCCGGTCAAGTCCTCCCCCGCGACTGCAGGTTATATGTTTCCAGCACACCCTGTGCCCTCTCAACTGTCTCGCGGCTCGTAGTCCTTGAGATAGGGGCGCGATTCGAGACTCCGACGGCGGCCTGATGATCGGGAGCGGAGCCCAGACATTTGGGTTGCCCCTCGCTGGAAAATTTCAATTTCTTATCTCTTCCCCCATCTACTATGTCTGGCTCGTCAAACGGTCAGACACGCCAGTCTTATTCGCTAACAAAAACATCAACAGTGCTTCATCCTCGTCACAAACTCGCTTATTTCAAGAAAGCTAAGTGGGAGGCTGACTGGATTGCTGGCGCAAAGGCCATCATCAGAGTTGAGTGGTGCAGCAACTACAAACCCTCAGTCGTCACAAGCACTCCTCGTCGCATTCAAGAATCATCATCTAATGTAAGTTCTTGAGCATATTTGATGGTGTTTCTTTACCTACCTTATGCATTAGGCTCGCTTTGTCAATGCGCGTCGCCATTATGATGCATTTCGTGATCATGGGGTTGCGGCTGGGACTTCAGACGCGCTTGAAGACTGGTTGAGCTCCCCTCCAGTTGCGACAAACGCAGACCCGATTGTGTACTGGAGTGGGATGCATGCAACTGGGCATCCGCTAGCTCAGATGGCACTCGATTTTCTCTCGGTTCCAGGTAAGTATATATTTTAAATTCTTTTGAACAATTTTATTAAACTTGTGTAAATTATAGCTACTTCGACAGATGTTGAGCGTGCATTCTCTCGTGGTGGGCTTACCGTTTCCAAGCTTCGCCACAATTTGTCGGACAAGTCAGTTCGTGCCGCAACTGTCCTGGGCACGTGGGCAAAGCGCGGTGACATTGTCCCCTTCGATGATATTGTTGACATCTTCAGCGAGAAGAAGCGACGTGGCAAATCAAAGTCCACTAGTACCAGTAGTTCCTCGTCAGCCTCCGAGGTTATCGAAGTAGATGATTAGATACATTATAATCTAATTGATATTACTCTTCTATTCGGAATTTTACATATAATTCTACGGGTACTCACAGGTCTACTTGCGGGTACCTGGTTTGACCTGTTGTTTGCAGGTAACCCGTAGACCTGCAGGTACCTGATCTGCGGATCCGGATCACCTGTGCCCACGGCTCCAGGTCAATCCAGGTATGAATTTTGTGAGTGCAGGTACCTGCCACACGGATCCAGGTCAACCCGCGGATTGACTCGTGCACATCCTTAATCCTGTACAAGCGAGGGTAGGTGGACCTTCGTTCATACCACCACCGGCACAGATCTTTGACTTTCTCGGTTTTCTCGGCAAGGTAAGCATCGAGCTCGTCCTTGGCATCGGATTCGGGGGCTGGGGCAGTAAGGACGGGAGGTTATCGAAGATGTTGGCGTCATCAGATGATGCAAACACGTTTGGCTGGCATAGTCATGTTAGCCAGACAGACATCGCGTCATAATGAGAACTAGACATACCTTAGATATCTCAACGGGATCATCTACCTCACAAAGAGCATATGTGCGGTCATACTCATCACGCACAATGTTACAAGCAGCATTGATCCACTCCTGCTCCCAGCCGGCTTTAGTGAAGTACTCGAGTTTGTGCTGAGGATCAAGAACTTGAATTATATCATTAGTTATCCAGTATATAGTGAAACGGTTAACGACTTACCCATCGCAATTCGGTAGACCTCAGTGTGATCCGTTTTGTTATAATACTTGTTGAGGGTGCGCTTTCCAATGGCGACGGCAGCGCGGATTGAAGGGGGCACTGTCATGTCGTCCATTGTTGTAGCGAGTGTGGCGTCAATATGATCCATTGCCGGGATAACCTTGCTGAGTGAGGGAGTGTTGCCTTGAGAGAAAAAAAGTGTTGCATGTTTGAAAATCTAAGTATACGTCAGCAACAGTTAGAGATAATGTCTATCGAGTCTTACCTTCAACGTGTCACGTAGCTTGGTTGCAATAAGCCACTCGTTGTCATCCAGTTCGTACTTACGGAGATTCAAGCTGCGCTCAGACGTCATGGCATCAATGGCGCCACGGTACGTGATAGCAAACTCGAGCATCTCAAACGTGGAATTCCAGCGTGTGAGAACATCACGAGGCATGTTACGCACTCGGAGTGCCAGTTTCTTGAGCATCGCAAGCCAAGCAGGGAGGAGAAGAGTTGAGGACCTCTTAACCGCATTTGAGAATGCACGAAGCTGTAGCATGGCGTCAGCAATGCAGAGCCAAAGAAAGTAAGAAAGCAACCTTGGTGAGGAGGGCGCGAACAGGCCCTAGGCTCTCCTCTAGTTCAGCAATCTCGGCAGCTGACATCCCGGCTCTCTCATTTCCGAGACCATCCTCGTCATCCTCACTGTCATCCTCTGGCTGGTCATCGTCGAGGAGAGTACCCATGGCGTCGTCGAGCTCACGTGCAAGGGCATCAATAGGGTCCTCGTTGGCAACAGTGGCCTTCTTCTTGGTATCAAACTGACGAAGTATGCTTTTGGCGACCAAGTTGAGTATGTGCGCAAAACACCTTGTCTGGTTAGACGCGCCGGGAAACTTGGGCAGCAGCTCCTCAAGGACTTCGATCATAGTATCCATGTTCGATGCATTGTCGCAGGTGACCCCAAGAAGCTAGAATGATCACTCAGTCAGCACTTGCATAGAAAATGATAGATAATGATATACCTTATCTTCAACACCAAAGTCAGCGAGAACCTTCTTGAAGGTGTCTGCGAGGTTCTTGCCAGAATGGGACTTGGCAAGCTCCACGATGTCGAGGAGCATAGAGATGGGTTCGCCCTCATGTTCGAAGTGGACAGTAAACGCAACAAATGCGCAGTTGTTCGGGGAAGTCCATGCGTCAGTCGCAAAGTTGAGCTGACCCTCATATTCCTGTATGAGAATGTAGGTCATACTTAATGAGCAAGAAGGGTAATGAGAAACATACCTGCATCATCTTTGCAATGCGCTGTCTTACATTCGTAAAAACCTTCTTCACATCACGTGAGAGGGTCTCGGCAGAAGGTATGGTGTATCCGGGTCTGCCCGTCTTCATCAACGACCTGAAGGCGCGGTCATTGACAATTTGAAAAGGGCGCTTGCTCTCGCAGACCCAGCGAACAAACTCGGCCCTAAATATCTGGGTTAGAAATGGTGAGATGATAAGGGTGGCGTGCATACCTGGCTTCGGCTGTGGTGTGCTGGCAGTGACTGTATGTCACGGTGGCCTTCGCAGCTCTCTTAAACAATGCAGTGATTGACACGTCGAGGGACTTGGCGCTGGCTAAAGCCTCCCGCGCAGAAGCAGCGTTGGCAGTGGAATTGGCGGCCTTGACAGTCTTCTCGCCCCAGCACCAGATGGCGTGCTTGTGGAGATTCCCAGTCAACTTTGCATCCTTCTTGTCGAGGAAGCGTCTGACACCGCGACCATTAGCGCCAAGGCAGTTCGTTGCCGCGCACTGGAAGACATGGCACCGACGACCTCTCACGATCTCGATCTTCACTTTTTCTTTGAAGAAAACATAGATGGGCGCAGTCCAATCTTGGGAGAGTCGAGCTGCAGTGGTCTAAATTAGTTCTGAGGGAAGATGATATCACCAAAAAAAAAAATGGTACCTAATTCTTCCTCTGCTGTCTCAGGAGCATCTTCATCCTCCCAATCGCCCGCACGCGATTCCTCATTGTCGTCGCTGTCATCAACCGTAGTGATATCGGCATCGGATGGGGTGGCTGACGACGCGACGTTGATGACAGCAGGAAGCTCCTTGTCGTCATCATCGCTACCGTCCGCGAGCTCTAGGATCCGCGATGAGTTGCGCGGGCCCGCACGAGGGGCGTACACATCTTTGTCTTCGACTTCCTCCATCTCAACCGAGGGCTGGCGCTGTGAGCTGGAAGCAAGTGTGGCGGCGGTAGTGGCGGAGGTAGACGCAGGCGGGACTGGAGCCCCCTTCTGCTTTTTGGCTGCTCGCTGGCGCTGGAGCTCGGCCTGTCGCTCCATGCGGGCAATCTCGCTGTTGTTAGGGTCGCCCGTAGTGTGTTTGCGCTTTCTAGGGCCATCCACGGTCTCAGAGGTTGCAGGGGCCATGGCGGGATACAAGGGGATCGAGGTGGGAGTCAGAAAGAAAGGGCAAGGATCTGTGTACTCAAGAAATAAGGTTTGGGTGGCTCGGAAGAAAGATACGACGAATACTTACCTGTGAGGCGGCCGATCGAGCACGATTTGCTTCCGTCGGCGCCACGGATAGGGGGATAGGGGCAAAACCGTTGAGCAGACAACTTGAATGGGATAATCCCTTTTCAGGTTCTCTGAACGACGTCATTCACCTAAACAAGGAGGAGGGGCACAGTCAGTGTCGACGACGTGCCACGAGATTCACAGCGGGTACAGGGGTAAGTCTGCAACCGCAGATGACGCTGACTTTCGAGCTGGTAAGTCAGTGGTCGTTTGAAGGTGGAAAACAAACAAACGCACCAGTGGAGTGGGCCATGTCAGCGCCGGCCACCCTGTATTCCATCGTCGACGGATTGTTGTGTCTTTGTCGTCGTCGTCGTTGGCGTCCCATTGTGGCGTCGTTGTCGTCGGTTGTTGTCGTCTTTGTGTTGTTTGTCATCGTCCCATGTTGTTTATCGTCGTGTCGTTGTCCTTGAAGTTGGGCACAACTTGCAAGTCCGAGTCCGAGTCCAACGTGGTGGTGAGTTGGTGATGTGGGGCTGGACAGAGGCAGAGTATGTGAAGGATGAGGGTGGAGAGTGTGAGAGAAGGAGAGGAGAACACTGTTGAGTCTAGGAATTCGTGGTGCTTGCATAAGCACACGTGACCGTGACGGTTCGTCTCGCAGAGCCATCCAAGTGTGTCTGGATGTACCTTCGTGAAGCTCAATCGTGAGCACTCTGGGCTTGTAAAAATTACAAAAAAATTGTTAATATATACAGCAGAGATATTACAGTGAATCTACATACAAAACCCGCGAAACCCGGCCTTAAGGGTGTGGGTTTCTTAAGGGTTATATCCCTGTACCCATACCCGCACCCACATTTACCCGGGCCCAAACCCGCACGGGTTTCTCGACCCGTGACAATCACTAAAGGAGACACTTCAACTGCTCACCTTTCTTCCCCACCCCTACAATTGAGTCCAGCTCCCCGTGTGAACAACAGGCTCCAGGATGTCGACACAGTCATGCAGGATGATACCCCCTGGCCCAGGGCCCATCCAAGGGAAAGGGGAAGGCAGTCGACTGCCCACCACCACAGGACACACTCAAAGTGCCTGCTGCATGCTCCTCGAGGCCCCCACCTCCCCCCATCCAGCCCACCAACACTGGGCATCGCTCCTACACAGGCGCCACTTGTGCTAGTGTGCAAGCTCCTGCAGCTGCAATACACTCCCCAGCAGCCCCAAACACTGTGCGCAACCATGGCAAGAAGATTGTTCCTACCTACATCTGCAGCGGCCCAGTCATTGCAGTATCATGGTGACATTCACAACAGTCCAACCATGGTTGTACAAATTCTATATCATACCTAGGTAGTTACCCAAGTGAGTTCTTGTATCACAGAGGGCAACTGCCCAAGGGCCTGGGCAGCTGATGCATTAGCCTCTGGGCCACCTTAGAAAGAGAGTGCTGATGCATTGTTGACCATATTGCCTACTGGCAACCCCAGCAAACATCCAAATTCAAACTCAGCCATGCTGACAGCTATGCTGGAGTTCTGAAAATTGTAAGAATTCCCACAGTCCAAAAAATCATTGGAAAAGCATGATCTTACATAGTATGAGAAAAATGATGGCAGAGGTCATACTTTCCCATGATCACAAAGGGTAGCTACAGGTCTACTCTTTTTTCTATATATAGGGTAAAATTCAGCAAAAAATTCCAGTGCCAGAATCGTAATCCAATTTGGTCTACATCAGGAGATATGGCCAAATCTTTGTGGGGCATTTCTGGCATTCTGACCCATATGGAAGAACCATTTTATCAATAGCACAGCAGGTATTGAGCACCGTACCAGTATGAAGAGTGGGTTGGAACCACATTAAATTTCCCTACAAGGTGGTACCAGAAGCATCCAGAAATATGGAGAAATGGGCAAGATACAGCTGAGTGGCACACATGCCATTCTTTTATATCTTGACCAATTTTCCATATTTTTGGACACTTCAGATGCCATTATGTAGGGATTATGAATGTAACTCCAATGCAATTTTTTTCATACCAATATGCCCACTGCCTGTCCAGCTATCCACCAAACAATTATATTTACTACTGTGTGCCACTCAGCTGTATCTGACTCAATTTTGCATATTTTTGGATGCTTGTTGTGCCATCTTATTTCAATTTCTCACCAATTATTAACACATATCTCACTATGGTCAGGCACTTTAAGGCCCCCCCAGTATTAGCTAAATGTCTGATTACCCCAAAATACAATAACACAGTGATTGCATAGCATATAGTTAATGATATTGCACAAATTTAGTACCAAATTGTAGCATTTAATAAGGAGAATTGAATGCGCCCTTCACCATGCCAGTGCATTGAGTCTGTGGAGTGGAATATTGAAAATGGTGAAATTTGAGTATTGCAGCACTATTTCAACATTTGAACCTGCTATGCTGATTCAACAAATATATGGTTGGGACCACCTTGTAGCAGTGATTCATACCTTTCCAATGCATATTTTATGTTCTCAATGGCCCAGTGGATGCCTTGCAATCATACAAAGAAAGTGGAGTTACCCTCTGTGTGTCACACCATAACTCAATAAGCACACAACACCAACCTATGCTATGTATATGCATCTACATATCACTATGCATAGATGAAATGCTGAAGACTTATATTCACATAGCCCACTTATTAGCATGGCATTATCCATCATATTAGTCAGGGGTAAATCAAGGATGCCTAAATCTATGCAGGCTAGAGTGATAGATAAGTTATGAATGTAAGCTATTGCATGACACACAGAGGGTAACTCCGCTTTCTTTGTATAATTGTGAGGCATCCACTGGGACTATTGAGAACATAAAATATATGTTGGAAAGGTATGAATTACTGCTGCAAGATGGCTCCAACCACATATTTATTAAACAAGTATAGCAGGTACAATGGTTGAAATAGTGCTATAACACTCACATTTCACTATTTTTGATATTCCACTCCACAGATTCAATGCACTGGCGTGGTGAGGCATGCGTTTGATTCCCCTCATTAAATGCTACATTTGGGTACCAAATTCGTGCAATATCATTGGCTATATGCTATGCAATCACTGCATCATAGTATTTTTGGAGAATCAGCCATTTAGCTGATAGTGGCAGGGATTCAAAATGCATGACCATTGCAAGATATGTGTTAGTAATCAATAAGAAATTGCAATAAGATGGAGCAACAATCATTCAAAAATATGAAGAAATGGGTGAGATACAGCTGAGTGGCACACATTAGTAAAGCCAACCGTTTGGCTGATAGCAAAGCAACCAATGGGTGCACAGGTATGAAAAAAATTGTGTTGGAATTACTTTCAAAATACCTACAGAAAGGCACCTGAAGTGTCCAGAAAAATGGAAAAATGGCCAAGGTATAGAAGAATGACATGATGACATATATAGTATAACCATTTTGTCAATGGCACAGTGGCCACTAAGTGCAGCTCAATTATGAAAGATGCGTTAAAATTCCCTACAAGACAGTACTAGAAGCATCCAGAAATATGGAGGAATGAGCAAGATATAGCTAAGTGGCACACATGCCAAATCTTCCCTACAAAGATTTGTTCATATCTCCTGATGTAGACCAAATTGGATTACGGTTCTGGCACTGGAATTTTTTGCTGAATTTTACCCTATATATAGAAAAAAGAGTAGACCTGTAGCTACCCTTTGTGATCATGGGAAAGTATGACCTCTGCCATCATTTTTCCCATACTATGTAAGATCATGCTTTTCCAATGATTTTTTGGACTGTGGGAATTCTTACAATTTTCAGAACTCCAGCATAGCTGTCAGCATGGCTGAGTTTGAATTTGGATGTTTGCTGGGGTTGCCAGTAGGCAATATGGTCAACAATGCATCAGCACTCTCTTTCTAAGGTGGCCCAGAGGCTAATGCATCAGCTGCCCAGGCCCTTGGGCAGTTGCCCTTGTGATACAAGAACTCACTTGGGTAACTACCTAGGTATGATATAGAATTTGTACAACCATGGTTGCTGTGCAACAATAGTACCATTGTCAACATAGGAGAGAAGAGTTGTGCCTGGGGAGGCTGTGCTCAGTTTGTACAGGCACATCATGGGCACAAGATAGAGAGCAGACAATACAGGCGAGAGTGCAGAGCCTTGGCCCACACCAACATCAGCCAGTTGCAGATCGGAAATGAAGCCGCCCCATGCATAGTATGTGGTGTGACCAACAAGATATGAGGCAAAGAAATGCACCACATTTGTTGCGAATCCCTGCTTGCAAAGAATTGCGACAAGCATGTCATGATTGAGAGATGGGAAGAACTGTGCAACATCAAATGTGAGCACACTGGTCTTCAAGCCCTTGGCCCACCCTGTTCACACAATGTGGGTCAAAAGCATTGCTGCATCTTCAGTAGAGCACTGGCGCACTCCACTGAGTTGATTGGGATGAAAGATGTCCAGTCCCACTGAGTTGAACTGCATCCTGTTAGCTAGCATCTTCTCTATGAGTTTGCCAAGCATGTTGAGAAGCGCAATGGGCCAGAAGGCCTTGGGCGCTGAGTATGAAGGTTTCCCTGGCTTAGGTATGATGACCAAGAGGGATTCCTTGAAGGTTGCTGGCCAGTGGCCCACTCTAACGCAGGTGTTGGCAAGCGAGAGAAGGATGTGCACACAGTGCGTGTCCTTCACAAGTGATTTAAGATGGGACCACCCTATGTGATCTGGTCCTGGTGCAGATCTGTTTGAGCACAATGATAATGAGTCATTGAGCTCTTGCAGCCAGAAGGTAGCCCACCTGCACACTGGTGTGTCGGGCAGGAGGTCTAAGACAGTCAAATCACAAGCACGGCCAGAGGCTGTGTTGTATGTGCCATGTAACGTGTCCCAGAGGACACTCATTTCATGACAAGGTTGTCCTTGGTATTGGATAGCCTCGCATGGGGGTAACTTGTGCTGCTGGACCCAGTTCATTAGGTCCCATGGGCACTTTGACTTAACAGCAATTTTGGTGATTTGGGTGTTGAAAAACATGTGTTTGGCTTCTTTTACAGTGCACCTGAAGTGCACCCATTCAGCAGGGTCATGCAAAGCACAATGCTCACTTTGTTCCACCAGGGGTTTGAGTGCTGTGTTACATTTGAGTCTCTGGAGTGGGCAAGCCACGCATCAGAGAAAGCAGATGCTACAGCCGAAGCTGTGGCCTCCACATCATCAGGGGTCTCTGCCACGTTGTCTGGGACAATTAGGTGTAGTTTAGTGATGAGATCATCAAGAAAGGCTTGCACCTTCTCTGGATCCAATGGCAGCATCAGGAAACCATGAGAATGATTGGAATCAGTTTTATGCAACTGACCTTGTAATCAATCAATTTTAATGATCTAAACATAGAAAAAGTGCCTAAATAAGCTAAGTGTGAGAATCACAAGCATTCTAGCAGATAAAAGTGCCTAAATGAATGCAGTGTGAGATTAACAAGCATTCTAACAGATAAAAGCTGAGAAAAGCATACAATACAAATGCTGACACTCTTTTAAGCACCCAAAATTACACTACCCAGTGGTAGTATATATATATGTTTGACATTGTGTTTAACTGGAATATAAAATCTATCTCATGTCACAGTTCAATATAGTGCTGACTTGTCTTTGGGCGCATAATTGAGCACCTTAAAATCATTGGATTAATGACATCTTGGGCTCGTTTGAAACATGCAGTTCACAGCTACCAGAATATGCTCATAGCGTGCAGAATGATAAAGTATTGACCAAGTTATTGTAGTTACAACAAGGTGGTGCCCAGAATTAATTACTTTCAACATTCCGCCACACTGGCTGCACACACGGCTATGAAAATAGACGTGTTTTGTTCATATTAAAAAACGCTACAGTTAGGTACCAGATGCGTGCCAATATGTCCAATATTGATAATATAATTTCTGATATACACATGTACTGCTCCTCCACCACCATTTCTTGAATATCTCAACAATGAGCAGACGCACTGCTATTATACTGGAAGTGTCTGAATCAGGTAAATACAATTTACAGAATGGTATTTTTACCATGCCAAACGGACCACAGGATGTTCTTTTATCCTACTTACACCATGCCAGCATGCCAATGTCAAATACTCAAGCATTTGGGATTTGTTCCCACGGTAGTGATGTGTAATCAGTGTGCACTTTTCTCAAGGACCATAACTTGTTCAATAAAATTCTGTTTGCTACGGTTTATTTTGGGTTGGATGTGCCATAAAATTCCGCATTGAACAGTGTAGTTTAATCCGAAAACTGCTGGTGAAGGAAACCTCTACAGAGGAATCTTTGACAATAACATCAGAGATTGATGTAAACCTGTGGTAAATGGGGCACATATTCCCCAGTAAATTAGCTACAAACTCGGCACATGCACCATTTGACTCACCTTGTAAACCTGCATCTGCTGATATGCTTTCAGGACATATTCATCCAGAAATAATTGCTACATGATTGCAAAGTGCACTTTAAATGACATTAATGAATGTGATCTGATGTATAATTGGTATAACTCAGCTTCCTCTGGACGGATCTGTTTGATAAGCACACTAGCACGTGTGGGTTTTGTAGCTGAATGCAATGGTAAAAAGACCAGGTCTTTGGCTAATTTATTGAGGGGTATATAGAGTGTTAACTGCAGGTTTCCATCAATCTATGATGGCATCAAAGACTGCTCTATAGAAGTCCTTCTCACCAGTGGTTTTCAGACTGAATTCAACAGTTCCATGCGGAATTCTGAGGTGCATCCAACCCAAAAAACATCGTAGCAAATGGAATTTTATTGAACAAGTTATGATCTTTGAGAAAAGTGCAGACCACACCTGTGGGAACCAATCTCAAACTGCCATCAAAGACCCCTCTGTAGAAGTCCCTCTCACCACCGGTTTTCAGATTAAACTGGACGTTCCAATGCGGAATTTCAAGGCACATCCAACCCAAAAAAATCTGTAGCAAACAGAATTTTATTGAACAAGTTATGGTCTTTAAGAGGGCACCCATCACCGCTGTGGGAACCAATCTCAAATGCTCGAGCATTTGAGATTTTGACTTGTGTGTTTGAAATTCTGTTTTCAGTACTGCTTACATAATCAATCAAAGCCAACAGAATGTTTGTTCCAAAGTTCAACCATTGCTCTCTCTCTCATCTCTATCAACCTTTGCTCACTCACACCTGTCCTTATGTTTTCCTATGGAAACCCACCCCACATGGTATGTCTCTTTATAACACTCTACTCATGCATTTGACAGCTGCTTGGATAACTTGGTTTGGCCATACAGTGGGTGTTGGTACAATGCACTGGCATTCAGGTGGGGTTGGATATGAGCAGGAGGGAGGCTTAGGTGCATCTTCATTATTCTCTAGACTCTTGTCTTACCATCTGACCATCTATGTGCTCACTGCTCCAGTAACTTCCCTCTGGGTGGCTATGATGGTACATTCTACATAGTACATGCTTCTCTCTGACCATGCCCCTTGCTCTGCAGTATCCTTTCCTCACTTCATTCTACATATTCTTCTAAATAGTTTCTCTCTTCCCATCTTCTTCTTCCCTGCTTAGTATATGCATTAATCCTATGGTCAGTGGTTGGCGCTGCCACTACTAGCAGTGCCAATCACTGACCACTATTTTCTCAACTTGTTATTTGTATATTGAGCCTTCCCTCCTGTCTAAAGATTGCTCCTGTTGATCAGGATTGTTGCTTATTCTACAACAGATACTAATGCTCCTCTGCTGTATAAATTTTACTGTACTTGCATACTTTTAGAATACACAATGCAGAATAGACACTCTAATAGACATTGATACTGTTTACAATTGGAATAAAAGCTGCTTTATGATGATTATAAAAAAAATGAATGTCAATTGAAAGATGCTTTAAGGTGATTATAATGCAAATTAGCCCAGATTGACACCCAATTTAGTGCTATAATAATCAGAATCACCCATGATGGTGCCTTTTATAATTGCTTTTAATGGTATTCAATTGGGAACTGTTCTTTTAATTGCTTTCAAAAGCAAGGCACAATTTTTGTTCTTTTTGTTGTTTAAAAGGCTTATAAAGGCTTATATTACATTAAAATCAAAATCATCGTTTCCTGATGAGGCTGTTGGCAAACACGGTCGACGATAGTCGGCCATTCCACCTTGCGCTCGTATATTCAAGTGATTCTTATTAATCTTCATTATGCTTACTCAGCATTGTGACTCAAGTACATACTCGTAGAATATTCTAGTTACACTACTTACAGGTATATAAACTGGATGTTCATAGGTACAACAAAAATAATTCATTACTTTAACATACCACTGCGCATACTATCTCAATAGGTTATGGGCCCTGAGAGGACCTAACTTACTTTACGAACATCATTTATCTAATCACGTACCCAATATCGTAACATCTTGACGCTAAATATATCCCTTCCCACAACCCCGCAAAAATGTCAGAAGAATCTTTGTCATTTGGCTGTTATCGAATTGAAACACTGAAGGCCAACAACTGGATGCCATGGAAGCGTTGCATGCTCGCAGTATTTTTGGACCTTGGACTGGACGGCTATGTTAATGGAACGGAAACGCATCCGGAATCAGCAAACAAAAGTGATGCACCTACAAAGGAATTGATTGCATCACAGGTGGAGTGGGATCGGAAGGACACCAAGGCTCGATGCCAAATTGAGCTTGCGCTTAGCGACTTGGAGATGATTCACGTCATCGGTGCAACAACCGCACAACAAATGTGGGAACAATTGTGCACGGTGAAGGAGTCGAAAGGACGGCTTGGGGTACTTGCAGTGTGACGCGCGCTATTTAGGGCAACAGCCAAAGAGGGATGTGACATGGCAGAGCATGTCGCAAAACTCCGTCAAGTACAAGCCAAGCTGCATATTATGGGCAGCATCATCTTGGATGAGGATTTTGTTATGATCCTACTCACATCACTGCCGGAATTGTGGGAAAACTACGCATCATCATTTCTCGGTTCACACAGCAATCAGCCAACCCTCAAATCACAGGAATTGGTTGGAGTTCTCATTGAAGAGGACAGACGTAGGAAGGAATGTACAGGTGGGACTACACTACAGGCCAGAGGGAATACTGGCAAGGGTACACCAGGTGGGAACAATGGGAAAGACAGTGGCAAAAGGGACAACTCCGAGAAGGAGTGTTATAATTGTCACAAAAAGGGACACATTTCGAAGGATTGCTGGGCAAAGGGAGGCGGACGCGAGGGCCAGGGACCTAAAGGGAGAAAAGGAGGATCAGCATCCAAATCTGGACGCGCAAATCAGGCGTGCAAAGACATAAATAGCGCACTTAACGATGATGTCGCTTATATGGCTATTAATAACACGGCTTTCTCCAAGTATGACTGGTTACTTGATAGCGGATCTACCTCACACATCTGCCCCAATAAGGATGCATTTATCAATTATCAACCCATAAATACAACGATTCGCGGAATTGGATCAAAACCAGCAGTTACAATGGGCTGTGGAACAGTCATTGTTAATTTTGATGTCAATGGCAAAATAATTCCCCACAAATTACAGAATGTTTGGCACATTCCAGAGGCCAAAAATTGCCTCATATCACAGGGGAGATTTGACGATACCGGCGGGAGTGTACGCTTGAAGAATGGAAAGGTGGAATTATTCAATAAAAATGGAAAAATCGTCGGTCAAGGATACAAGAAAGGGCGCTTATTTGTGCTAAATGCGTGCGCTCAAATCCCTATCCAGGAGCGTGCAAATTATGCTGCATCACACAAGCTCAGCTGGGACGAATGGCACCGACGTTATGGCCACATATCCATTTCTGCACTCCAACAACTCAAAAACCAGCAACTTGTTGATGGATTATCCATTGATGAAACTACTATACCTCCCAGATCATGTGAAGCCTGCATACAGGCAAAACAACACCACAAACCCTTCCCCAGCGAAGTTCAAAATAGAGCAGAGAGCCCAGGAGAGCGCACCATGTCCAATGTACGTGGACCCATTTCAGTAAAATCAATTGAAGGATTTAAATATTTTATCACCTTCATGGATGATTCCAAGTGTTATAACAGTGTAATATTCCTCAAGGACAAGACAGAGGCAGCTGGAGAAATAGAGGAACATGGGGAACGGGTGAAGGCGAAGTTTGGCACCTATCCAAAGTATATACGGTTTGATAATGGCAAGGAACTTGTCAATCAACAAATTAAAAATTGGGCAGCCAAACAAGGCATCGAAATCGAGACTACAGCACCTTATTCACCTTCACAAAACGGCGTTGCAGAGCGATATAATCGCACACTTCTGGAGCTGGCGCGAGCAATGTTAATTTCGAAGAATTTACCACTTTTTCTGTGGGATCAAGCCATTGCATATGCAAATTATATTCGAAATAGAGCGCCTACTCATGCACTGGATGGTATGACACCTTACGAAGGATGGCACAGCAAAAAACCGGATGTATCGCACCTCAGGGAGTTTGGATGCAATGTATGGGTGCTTGATGAGACAAAAAATCTATCAAAACTTTTACCTCGATCAAAAAAGATGGTATTTGTTGGATTTAATGAAGGATCAAAATCGGTACGGTACTACAACGCTAAAAAACCGAAATATTAAATTGTCACGGAATGTTTCAATTAACAAAAACGAGGAGCCGAAGGAGGTCTTCTCAGAGACAAATATACTTGGTCTGCGGTCTGAGGGGGAGCCTAGGGATGCTGCAGACGCACACACCACCCAGGAAACGCCTAATATACCTCAGAAGGGGTCCGGCAAGCCACAGACGCCAAAACAGCAAAATAAATTACCTGCATTACCCCCTCAACGCTCTACACAACCCCAGAGTGATATAGACTACAAAAAATATGGTAATCCCGATTCTTGAAAGCCATCGACATGGCTACAACCCCCCCCCCCCCCAACCACTATGTGTACCCATGGGAAACAACTCAGCTCATCGCCCTCCTCGTCCCCCACCACGCAGCACGTCCTCGATCCCCAATCGAAGGTCACCAACCGCCTAACAGCACCCCAATGCCCCCTAAGCCACGAGGTGGGGCACCAGATCCTGGTGGATCGCACGCCACATCTAGTAGCAACACTCCTCGCCCAGGGAACGCAGCTTTGCTGCCTCCCTCATCCCCAGACCCTCTGGCAACTGCTGCAAGCAGCAGCACCAGGGAGTACTACAGCACTCCGGTTCCAGGCGTCCCAGCACGCGTGAGGTCTACCACAGCGTCCAGAACAGCGTCACGCACTGCTTCCCCCATCCGCCAAGCGACAGCTCAGCCCGAGTCTTCGCCAGCACCCGAAACGCCTGCCCAGGACGACGAGTCCATGTCAGACGACTCCTCCAACGCCCCCACTCACCTTGAGCTCACCAATACCACTGACACTGTGGAGTTGGACTTCCAAGCGATCACTGCCGCGCTGAACAGCGCTACGGTCTGGTTCGACTCCCACAGGGATTTCGACTCGGACTCGTCTGATTAGACCCAGGTCTTCACCCAGAAGCTTTACAACTTCGTGGATATGGCCATAGGAGCTGGATACGGAAGTACACCCACCTGGGAGAACAAGACGTTCCAGCAAGCGTTTGGGGCACTCTTTTGACCTGCCCCAACCCCCTCCACCAGCACTGAGCTCGCCATTGTTCAGCAAGCACCTGCACCCACCCCAGCACCTCCCCCTGCTGCGCCTGCTCCGCAGCCTGCAGCACAGGACATTATCATGGCAGACGCCGCCCCCCCAGCCCAGGAGACCCCCAAGGGAAAGGGGAAGGCAGGCGCTCCACCACCACCACAGCAGCAGATGCCCAAGGCAAACACTGCATGCTACAGGAAGCCACCACCGCCTCCTACCCCTGTCAAGCAGCCTTGCTCCTACGCTAACGCTGCACGCACCGCCCCACCTGCTGCCACGATGCCCAAGGCGGCAGCACCCACCCCAGCAGCCTCCGCTGCACCACGCAAGCGCAGCAAGAAAGCTACTCCTACCTACACTCGCACAGGCCCCAGCCGTCGCAGTATCATGGTCACCTTCCAGACCGCCGCTCCTGCAGCGAGCTTCTCCATCCTCATTGCGCGCATCACTGCAGTGCTCAAGAACTCACGCAGCAGCCTCGTCATCGACTCTGCTCGTGTCGCCTTTGCTGGCTGGGTGCTATCTGCATCTGGCATCCCCACCGAGCCCGAACTCACTGTAGTTTGCCAGGTTATCCACTCTGTCTGCGCCAACCACAGCGACCCAAAACCCTGGGTTGGCCTCCCTGCATCGACGTCCTATCTGCGGATCATGGGCGCACCATACTGGAGCAACGGCACTGGCACAGTGCGTCTCACCCCTACTGACTTCGAGGCGAAGCTGCTTGCAGCTCCGTTCAAGGAGCTCGTTCAACTCTCTGGCCCACCGCGCATAGTGCGCGACAGCCGCACCAGTTGGTCCTGCACAGTCTACTTCAACATACACGACAGCCAAACGGGCGCTCGTGCCTCCCAGCTCATCAAACGCAAGCTCATGTTCGGAAACGCGGTCTGCCCCATCCAGGGAACGTGCGCCACCACCGGAACACCCCACTGCATGCGCTGCCATCGCTGGGGACACCCTACCACTGCTTGCATGGCAACCAAGACTGTATGCACACACTGCGCTGGCCCACACAACAAGGCCAATCATTGCGAGGCTGCAGCTTGCTGCCAAGCTAAACCCAAGGCTAACCCGCCCGTCCCTGCAACGCTGGCTGGTGTAGACTGCCCCCATGCCCCTCACTGCGTCAATTGCGGTGGAGACCACCTCGCTACCGCTCGGAAGTGCGTGTTCTTCAGGAACAGGTTCGATCGCGAGTGGATCAATGTGAGATATGCCCAGGTACGTGCTGCTGCTCCTGCCGTGCATCGAAACCACTCTAACAGACAGCTAGGTTAATGCATGAGCAACCTCCTCAGCTGGACAGTGTTAGGATACTTTCATACAACTGTGCTAAGAGCTATGTAGCCTTAGATGTATTACTTGAATCTCATGAGCAGGACTATGACATTCTCTTCATTCAGGAGCCGCCATGGCGGCTCATAAGAACAGCGCCGTCTGCAGTGAGTGTGGAAGGTGAGGAAGTAGTTGGGGCATCGAACCACCCTCAGTGGTTAGCTATGGTTCGCCCCCCAGAGCCGGATACACCTCCTCGCGTAATAGCCTACGTTTCGACGCGGCTAAGCGCCTGGAGACCCTCTATGCGTTGCGATATCATTGATCATCGCGATGTGCTCGTGTTGTTGCTCTTTGCAGAGGGACACACCTTTAATTTCATGAATGTCTACTCAGACAGTGAGTTCACCGCGATCAGACTGCTCTCTGACCGCGCAGATACACTCCCCCAGTTCTATTACATGGGGGGCAACTTCAATTGCCATTCAAGCGTCTGGGACCCTGTGCCCAGGGCCCCAAACGTGGCTGCATCCCATTGGCTGCTACAAGCGGCTGCAGAGATCAGTCTAGAATTAGCCACTGTTGCTAACCCTGGACCCACCCATATTCCCAGAGACGTCACTAAACGTCCCTCGGTTATAGACCTGGTGTTCTTACCGGTCGCACTCAGCGCAGCAGTCTCTACCAAGCATGTAATCGACGATCAATCAGACTCGGACCACATTCTGCTTCTGACAAGCGTTCCCATCTCGCCTGCGGTCCAGACCGCTACAAGGCGATGCCTGCCATCAGATCCAGAGAAGGCGCAAGCCTTCCTTGACCAACCATGGTTGTACCAAATCTACATCATATATGGGTAGTTACCTATCTGAGTTGTTACATTACAGGGGGCAACTGCCCAAGGGCCTGGGCAGCTGATGCATCTGCCTCTGGGCCACCTCAGAGGTTGTATCAGTCCCCAGTTTGCCCAGTGCCAACTCTGGCAGACATTTAAATTCAAACTCAGCCATGCTGGCAGCTATGCCGGACTTCCGAAAATTGTGAAAATTCCCACGGTCCATAAATCATTGGAAAAGCATGATCTTACATAGTATGGGAAAAATGATGGCGGATGTCATACTTTCCCACGATCACGAAGGGTAGCTACGGGTCTGCTCTTTTTTCTATAAATAGTGTAAAATTCAGCAAAAAATTCCAGTGCCAGAATCGTGATCCAATTCGGTCTGGATCAGGAGATATGGCCCAATCTTTATGGGGCATGTTTGGCAAGTGTGCCACTTAGCTGTATCTTGCTCAATTCTCCATATTTCTGGACGCTTCCGGTACTGTCTTGTAGGGAATTTTAACGCCGTTCCAACGCACTTGTCACAATTGCGCTGCGTGTATTGGCTGCTGTGCTATTGACAAAATGGGTCTACTATATATGTCAGGCTGTCATTCTCTTATACCTTGGCGATTTTTCCATATTTTTGGATGCTTTAGGTACCCATCTGTAGGGAATTTGAACGCAATTTGAACGCAATTTTTTTCATGTCTGTGCGCCCACTTTTTGCTTTGCTATCAACCAAACAGTTGGCTGTACTATTGTGTGCCACTCAGCTGTATCTTGCCCATTTCTTCATATTTCTGAATGATTATTTCGCCATCTTATTGCAACTTCCTATTAACTATTGACACTTACCTTGCCCTGAGCATACACTCTGAAGCCCTGCCACTATCAGCTAAATAGCTGATTCACCCAAAATACAAGTACACAGTGATTGCATAGCATATAGCCAATGCCATGGCATGAATTTGGTACCGAATTGTAGCATTTAATGAGGGGAATCGACCGCGCTCTTTTTCATGCCAGTGCATTGAGTCTGTGGAGTGGAATATCAAAAATAGTGGTATTTGAGTGAAAAACCACCATTTCGACATTTGTACTTGCTATACTTGACCAATCAGTATGTGGTTTGGACCATCTTGTAGCGGTAATCCATACCTTTCCAACGCATATTTTATGTTTTTGAGGCGCCCAGTACAGGACTGACAATTATGCAATGAATGCACAGTTAACCTCTGTGCATTATAAAACTACTCAAGAGTAACTTATGTATGCTAAATGTACGTACCTGCATATCACTATACATAGCTAACATCTTGGAGACTTATATCTACTTAGCCCATTTGCTGGCATGACATTATCAATCATATTAGTCAAAGGTAGGTAAAGGATACCAAAAGGTAAGCAGTGTAGAGTTGCAGATAACTCATATATGTGCATATTGAGCTATTGTATGATACATAGAGGTTGACTTTGCATTCATTGCATAATTGCCTGTCCTGTACTGGGCGCCTCAAAAACATAAAATATGCGTTGGAAAGGTATGGATTACCGCTACAAGATGGTCCAAACCACATACTGATTGGTCAAGTATAGCAAGTACAAATGTCGAAATGGTGGTTTTTCACTCAAATACCACTATTTTTGATATTCCACTCCACAGACTCAATGCACTGGCATGAAAAAGAGCGCGGTCGATTCCCCTCATTAAATGCTACAATTCGGTACCAAATTCATGCCATGGCATTGGCTATATGCTATGCAATCACTGTGTACTTGTATTTTGGGTGAATCAGCTATTTAGCTGATAGTGGCAGGGCTTCAGAGTGTATGCTCAGGGCAAGGTAAGTGTCAATAGTTAATAGGAAGTTGCAATAAGATGGCGAAATAATCATTCAGAAATATGAAGAAATGGGCAAGATACAGCTGAGTGGCACACAATAGTACAGCCAACTGTTTGGTTGATAGCAAAGCAAAAAGTGGGCGCACAGACATGAAAAAAATTGCGTTCAAATTGCGTTCAAATTCCCTACAGATGGGTACCTAAAGCATCCAAAAATATGGAAAAATCGCCAAGGTATAAGAGAATGACAGCCTGACATATATAGTAGACCCATTTTGTCAATAGCACAGCAGCCAATACACGCAGCGCAATTGTGACAAGTGCGTTGGAACGGCGTTAAAATTCCCTACAAGACAGTACCGGAAGCGTCCAGAAATATGGAGAATTGAGCAAGATACAGCTAAGTGGCACACTTGCCAAACATGCCCCATAAAGATTGGGCCATATCTCCTGATCCAGACCGAATTGGATCACGATTCTGGCACTGGAATTTTTTGCTGAATTTTACACTATTTATAGAAAAAAGAGCAGACCCGTAGCTACCCTTCGTGATCGTGGGAAAGTATGACATCCGCCATCATTTTTCCCATACTATGTAAGATCATGCTTTTCCAATGATTTATGGACCGTGGGAATTTTCACAATTTTCGGAAGTCCGGCATAGCTGCCAGCATGGCTGAGTTTGAATTTAAATGTCTGCCAGAGTTGGCACTGGGCAAACTGGGGACTGATACAACCTCTGAGGTGGCCCAGAGGCAGATGCATCAGCTGCCCAGGCCCTTGGGCAGTTGCCCCCTGTAATGTAACAACTCAGATAGGTAACTACCATTATTGATGCATACTTGGTGCAGCTATTAGTGCCTTGACGACCTGGTGACTAAACTGCGGCTGATCGTCCCGGATGACGTGGCTGACACCCCTGATGACGTGGAAGCTGCAGCGAAGGCTGTGGCAGACGCGTTCTCTGCAGCGTGGCTCGCCCACTCCAGAGACAGCAATATAACGCGTCGCTCGAACCCCTGGTGGAATGAGACGTGTTCTACTGCCCTGCAACAGCACTGCGCTTCGCGCGATGCTGGGGACTGGGCGCAATTCAGGCGAACTGTTAAGCAAGCCAAACGCACATTCTTCGACGCTCAAATCGCCGAGATTGCTGTAAAGTCAAAGCGCCCTTGGGATCTCATGAACTGGGTCCAACAGCGCAAGCTACTGCTGTGTGAGGCTATCCAATACCAAGGACAGCCCTGCCACGATATGAGCGTCCTCTGGAACGCGCTACACGGCACATACAACGCGGCCTCTGGCTGCGCATGCGATATGTCTGTGTTAGACCCACTGCCAGCGGCACCTGCGCGCGAATGGCTCCCCTTCTCTCAGTTTGAGCTCACCGACGCCCTGGCGTCCTGCTCCAACCGCTCTGCCCCTGGACCGGACCACATCAAGTGGACCCATCTCAAATACCTTGTGAAAGACACCCACTGCGTGCACGTCCTTCTCTCGCTTGCCAATGCTTGCCTGAGGGTGGGGCATTGGCCAGCGACGCTCAAGGAGTCCTTGTCTGTTATTATACTGAAGCCAGGCAAGCCCTCATACTCAGCGCCCAAGGCATTTCGGCCTATTGCGTTGCTCAACACGCTCGGCAAGCTTATCGAAAAGATGCTAGCAAACAGGATGCAGTTCGACGCAGTTGGACTCGACATCTTTCACCCCAATCAACTCGGTGGAGTGCGCCAGTGCTCTACTGAAGATGCTGGACTGCTCCTTACTCACATTGTGCGAACAGGGTGGGCAAAGGGCCTCAAAACTAGCGTGCTCGCCTTCGATGTTGCGCAGTTCTTCCCATCCCTCAACCACGAGATGCTGGTAGGGATTCTTCTCAAGCAGGGATTTGCATCAAATGTGGTGCGCTTCTTCTCCTCATATCTTGTCGGATGCACCACACACTATGCGTGGGGCGGCTTTGTATCCGATCTGCAACTTGCTGACGTCGGTGTGGGCCAAGGCTCTGCACTGTCACCAGTACTGTCTGCGCTCTACCTCGCGCCCATGATGCGCTTGTACGAACTCAGCGCTGCTGCCCCAGGCACAACGCTGCTATCATATGTGGATGATGGTACTATCATTGCTCAAGCACCAACTGTACAACCATGGACGCTTGAATTCTTGATCAGACCTGGGTAACTGCCTAAGTGAGAATGTACATCCACAGTGGCAGTTGCCCAAGGCCTGGGCAGTGATGCATGAGGCTCCCTGGCTGAAATTGTAGCCTCAGTTCATGCATGATTCTGGAAAGCTGCCCACTGTGACTCTCACCCTGTCACTGTGGTCACTGATTTTGATGGCCAGAGCTGATGGCCATGATGCCAGACATGGTGACCTCAGTTACTAAAATCACATGGGCCCATCAATAATGATGGCTCACATCTAAAATTCCCACGCTTACTAAAACATCTAGAATGTGCAGAAAGCTTGGACACACATGCCACAATTTAAATCACTGCCTAATTCGGCCTCCATCAGGCTCTAGACCCTGATCTTTGATTCTAAAAATAGATTCCAGGCCACAGAATGTGAATATGACACTGGGTGTTTCTGGACAATCTTGGTACCGTTCTGTAGCAATTTTTCACGTGATTCCAATGCGCATATTCTCAAAGCTGGGCGCTTAGTGGTTATGGTGCAATTGAGCAAATACACATATTTCGCAAAATAGGTAATTCAGCCATACCTCGCCCATCCCACCATATTTATACACGCTTTTGGTATCATTTTGTAGGTATTTCCAGCGCGCTTCGAACGCGTGCTTGACCGTGAATATGCGCTGAGCTGCTGTTGTGCTACTTGTCATATACCATATTTTGTGGAAATGCGCCCATTCAGCGGTACTGTGCTTGATTGTGCGTATTTCTGGACGCTACAAATACTATTCTGTAGGGAATTACAGCGCGCTCCTGATGCACAAAAAATCGTGACAGTGCGCTCAGTGGTTATTCCGCTATTTACAAAACAGGTATGTTGCAAAAACTGAGCCACTCAGCTGTACCACACTCATTTCTCCATATTTCCGGACGCTTGGGGTACCATTTTGTAGCTATCGTTTACCATATTCAGACGCATCTATCACTGTGGCAATGCGATTAGCACTTGTTTTGCTATTAGTTAAATGGATAAACACCAGAAAATGCAATCAGCCACAGATTCCATAGGTTATACTGAACGCTTTTGGACGCTCTTTGTGCCAGTTTGTAGCGGTGAATTAGGGGATTCCAACGCGTCTATTATCATATCGGCGCGTCAATTCTACGTCCCGGAATAGTACAAATACCGAATTATAGCGAATATACCACTAAATCAGCAGTTGCATTGGCTATACTGCACCATTCTGTACCATATTGGAACGAGCTTGGAGCTGTGATATGCCCCTTTCTAAAATATATTTTATATTTCCAAGGCATTCAGTACAACCTATGTAATTTCAAATATTGTGGGATGCTCATGCTTTTACCATGAGTCTGGTTCAGTTAGTGCAAATGTCAGTCACCACATGCACATAGTGTTCAACTCTATCTTAAGAACCTATGACCATTTAACATCTCATAATGAAATTTTCTATGAACCTCTAACAACACCTTGGACTATCCCAGATAGCAGTGAGTAAGGTGTGGTTGGTACTACATAAGATATCATAGACCACTCTGACAGTGGGTTGTCACTATGGGACTGACTGATCTATATATGCTGCTTCCTGAAGAGAGTTTGATAAATCCTGCTGCATGGTGTAATTGAACCCAACATATTTAACAACACTCTGTGTGTCATACCATATCTCAATACCAATCTATGCTCTGGGATGCATCTGTGTTATTTACAATCCTGAAGTGCTCATACCCTGACATCTTTGCTTTACATTTTCTATAATGCTATGGGCCCTACAAATAAGATAACATGGCATAAGTCTACAAAGTAGTAACACTGGATATGAGTACTGATATCTAGATATACAGACATGTAGTAACTGTAACTACACAGGCTGTGGTTCTAATATAATGCCAGTGTTGTTTATGAAATAGCATAGATTGTACTGAATGCCTTGGAAATATAAAATATATTTTAGAAAGGGGCATATCACAGCTCCAAGCTCGTTCCAATATGGTACAGAATGGTGCAGTATAGCCAATGCAACTGCTGATTTAGTGGTATATTCGCTATAATTCGGTATTTGTACTATTCCGGGACGTAGAATTGACGCGCCGATATGATAATAGACGCGTTGGAATCCCCTAATTCACCGCTACAAACTGGCACAAAGAGCGTCCAAAAGCGTTCAGTATAACCTATGGAATCTGTGGCTGATTGCATTTTCTGGTGTTTATCCATTTAACTAATAGCAAAACAAGTGCTAATCGCATTGCCACAGTGATAGATGCGTCTGAATATGGTAAACGATAGCTACAAAATGGTACCCCAAGCGTCCGGAAATATGGAGAAATGAGTGTGGTACAGCTGAGTGGCTCAGTTTTTGCAACATACCTGTTTTGTAAATAGCGGAATAACCACTGAGCGCACTGTCACGATTTTTTGTGCATCAGGAGCGCGCTGTAATTCCCTACAGAATAGTATTTGTAGCGTCCAGAAATACGCACAATCAAGCACAGTACCGCTGAATGGGCGCATTTCCACAAAATATGGTATATGACAAGTAGCACAACAGCAGCTCAGCGCATATTCACGGTCAAGCACGCGTTCGAAGCGCGCTGGAAATACCTACAAAATGATACCAAAAGCGTGTATAAATATGGTGGGATGGGCGAGGTATGGCTGAATTACCTATTTTGCGAAATATGTGTATTTGCTCAATTGCACCATAACCACTAAGCGCCCAGCTTTGAGAATATGCGCATTGGAATCACGTGAAAAATTGCTACAGAACGGTACCAAGATTGTCCAGAAACACCCAGTGTCATATTCACATTCTGTGGCCTGGAATCTATTTTTAGAATCAAAGATCAGGGTCTAGAGCCTGATGGAGGCCGAATTAGGCAGTGATTTAAATTGTGGCATGTGTGTCCAAGCTTTCTGCACATTCTAGATGTTTTAGTAAGCGTGGGAATTTTAGATGTGAGCCATCATTATTGATGGGCCCATGTGATTTTAGTAACTGAGGTCACCATGTCTGGCATCATGGCCATCAGCTCTGGCCATCAAAATCAGTGACCACAGTGACAGGGTGAGAGTCACAGTGGGCAGCTTTCCAGAATCATGCATGAACTGAGGCTACAATTTCAGCCAGGGAGCCTCATGCATCACTGCCCAGGCCTTGGGCAACTGCCACTGTGGATGTACATTCTCACTTAGGCAGTTACCCAGGTTCATCGATTATACCAGTGTCCATTAGTGATTCATGAAATTGAAGGTGTGTCCCTCTGCAAAGAGCGACAACACGAGTACATCGCAATGATCAATGATATCACGACGCATTGAGGGTCTCCAGGCGCTTAGCCGCGTCGAAACGTAGGCCATTACGCGAGGATTCATGTCAGGATCTGGGGGACGAACCATAGCTATCCAACTTGGGTGGTTTGGTGCCCCAACTACTTCTTCACCTTCTACACTCACAGCAGACAGCGCAGAGCGAATGAGCCGCCATGGCGGCTCCTGGATGAAAAGAACATCATAGACCTGCTTATGGGATTCGAGTAGTACGTCTAAGGCTACGTAGCTCTTAGCACAGTTGTACAAAAGTATTCTAACCTCCCCCAGCTCTGGACAGCGTTGTTCACGCATTAGCCTGACTGAGTGTTAGAGCGGTTTCGGCGCACTACATTAGAAGCACGCACCTGAGCATAACGGGCCATTATCCACTCGCGATCGAACCTGTTCCTGAAGAACACGCACTTGTGAGGAGTGGCAAGGTGGTCTCCACCGCAGTTGACGCAGTGGGGAGAGTGGGGGCAGGGCACACCAGCAGCCATCGCAGGGACAGGCGGGTTAGCCTTTGGCTTAGCTTGGCAACAGGCTGCTGCCTCACGATGATTGTCCTCGTTGTGAGGACTGGCGCAGTGCGCGCAGACAGTGGCTCTCGCCATGCACGCAGTTGTAGGGTGTCCCTAGCGATGGCAGCGCATGCAGTGGGGTGTTCTGGAGTTGGCACACGTTCCCTGGATAGGGCAGACGACGTTGCCGAACATAAGCTTGCGTTTGATGAGCTGGGATGCACGAGTGCCTGTCTGGCTGTCGTGTATGTTGAAGTAGACTGTGCAGGTCCATGCAGTGCGGCTGTCGCGCACTATGCGCGGTGGGCCGGAGAGTTGAACAAGATCGCGGAACGGCGCTGCAAGCAGCTTCGTTTCGAAGTCGGACAGTTGCATGCGGACGGTACCAGTGCCGTCGTTGAAGTAGGGAGCGCCCATGATCCGCAGATAGGACGTGGAGGCAGGTAGGCCGACCCAGGGCTTGGGGTCCGAGTGGTTGGCACATACCGAGTAGATAACAAGGCGAACTGTGTTGAGTTCGGCCTCAGAGGGGCCGTTGGATGCAGCGAGCACCCAGCCAGAGAAAGCAACGCAAGCAGAATCGATAACGAGGCTGCTGCGTGAGTTCTTGAGTGCTGCATTGATGCGAGCAACAAGGATAGAGAGGGACGCTGTGGGCGCCTCTGCCTGGAAAGTGACCATGATACCGCGGCGACTAGGGCCAGTGCGGGTGTAAGCAGGAGTGACCTTCTTGCCCCGCTTGCGTGCAGCAGGAGTGGCCACAGGGGCGGGTGCTGCTGCCCTGGGCAGCGGTGCAGGTGCAATATCGCGGGCAGCAGCAGCGTACGAGCGAAGCGGTGGCTTGGCGATGGTAGGAGGTGGGGGCGGCTTCTTGTAGCAAGCTGCGATCGGTTTGGAAGCAGGGGCCGGTTTGGGGGCCTGCTTGGGAGGTGGGCAGTCGACTCTCTTCCCCTTCCCTGTGTTGGGTCCCTGGGGTGGGGCAGATGCATCAGCCATGACTGTGTCAACGTCCTGGAGCATGGAGGCGGCAGGAGGCGGTGGTGGGGGTGCAGAGGGCGTCGGAGCGATGTCCTGGGTGGAAGTGGGGATCGTGGGAGGTGAGAACAGTCCCTCGAAGGCGTGTTGGAGCGTTTCGTCGTCCCAGGTGGGGATGCCGCCGAATCCAGCTGAAATCGCTGTGTCCACCAGATTGTAGAGCCTCTGGGTGAACAAGCGGTTGTTGTGGGCAGTGTTGTCGTACTCGCTGTTAGAAACGAGCCAGGTGTGTGCGCTGGAGAGCGCTGCAGTGATCGCTGAAAAGTCCAACTCCGCAGCATCTGCAGAGTCAGTGAGTGCCAGATAAGCTGGTGCAGGGGTGCTGGTAGGGGTGTCTCCTGACATAGGCTCGTCCTCAGCCTCCTCCTCGCTGTCAGGGGATCCGGGCGCTGGCGATGATTCCTGGGTGGTTGTCGCAGTGCGGATGGGAGAAGAGGCGCAGGAGGCGACTCTGGATGCTGTGGCCGACCTAATGCGCAGGGGAACGCCTGGGGTCGGTGTAGAGTAGTACTCCCTGGCGCTGGTAGCGCCAGAGGGGTCTGAGGATGAGGTCGCTGGCGCTGGGCCTGTGGTTCCTGGGCGAGGGATGTTGCTCGAGGATGCAGCGCGCGATCCAGGAGGATCTGGCGCTACCCCTTTCGCTTTGGGGGGCATGGTGTTGCTGTTAGGCGGTTGGTGACCTTTGATTGGAGATCGAGGACGTGTAGAGCGGTGGGGGACGAGGGGGGCAATGAGCTGGTGTGTTTCCCACGGGTACACGTAGTGGTTACCAGAAGAGAAGCGATGGGACTGATGCATCTACCAAGACTGTATCAACGTCCTGGAGCATGGAGGTGGCAGGAGGCAGAAGTGGGGGTGCAGAGGGCATTGGGGCAACATCCTGAGTGGATGAGGGGATCATGGGAGATGGGAACAGTCCCTCGAAGGCATGCTGGAGCATTTGGTTGTAATAAATTGTTGATTAAAAAAAAAAAAAAATTGTTCACCCAGAGGCTCTACAACCTGGTGGACACAGCAATCTCAGCTGGATACAGTGGCGTCCCCACCTGGGATGGCGAAACGCTCCAGCATGCCTTTGAGGGACTGTCCACATCATCCATGATCCCCTCATCCACTCAGGATGTTGCCCCAATGCCCTCTGCACCCCCACTTCTGCCTCCTGCCACCTCCATGCTCCAGGACGTTGATACAGTCTTGGTAGACGCATCAGCCCCACCCCCCAACCACCCAACCACCCACCTCCTAAGCAGGACCCTAAACTGGCCCCTGCCTCCAAACTGATTGCAGCTTGCTACAAGAAGCTGCCCCCACCTCCTATTATCACCAAGCTACTGTGTTGCTTGTATGCAGCTGCTGCTTGTGATACTGCACCTGCACTGCTGCCCAGGGCAGCAGGGCCCACCCCTGTGGCCACCCCTGCTGTGTGCAAGTGTGGCAAGAAGGTCACTCCAGCTTACACCTGCATCAGCCCCAGCTGTCACAGTATCATGCTTACATTCCAGGCAGAGGCGCCCACAGTGTCCCTCTCCATCCTTGTTGCTTGCATCAATGCTTTTTTTATTTTATTTAAAAAAACCAACAATTTATTACTTGGTGCATGTAAGCCATCTGAGTGCCAACTACAAAAATTGACAAGTCCCTAATGGAGGGGGGTGGTTGGACGTAGCCACTAAACTAGATATAAGCAGGCCTTTGGAGAAACAACAGGCTAGAAACATGTGATGGCGCATTGTATTGCACTTAACAAATAAAAGGAAAAGGAAGGTTGCGACAGGCGAGCAATGTTGGACAGGATGAACTGACTGGTACCCCAGGTACTGCAACATTGTGAGTGGCCTAGGCCAGGTGCTGGGTTCATTTGCAACCTGGGCCTGCATCCAAGGACACAGGCCCTGCAGTTGGGGATGGGGAACAAGCCCACCCCAGGTTCCCCTTTCAGAGATCGCCTTGTATACACCCAGACCCCTGCGTTCAGGAGGGCTTTACCAGTCCGCAGCAGCTGCCCAACACAGTCAACCCACTGCTTGGTCAGGTTTGGGGAAGGCAAACACACTGGGGTTGTCCTTCAAGAAGCAAACAAGACCAGTTCCAAGTGCTGGTGCATTGATGGAGATTCTGGTATACTGATGACAGATGCCGGAATGTGCTATCTGTCCTGCCGTTGACAACAGGAACAGTGAGTGGGGGAACCTGTAGTTCTTCTGGTTCAATGTGGTTCTTTTTGCTATCTCTTTACTTCTTTATCCGCTCAGCACGCTTCTGCACGCCTCGCATGTCACTAGCCTGATGTTTTCCAAAACACTTGCTTATATCTAGTTTTGTGGTTACGTATAATCACTGCCCACCGTTTGGGACTTGTCACTCTTGTATCTACTTGTAGTTGGCACTCGGACTGCTTTCGCACACCAAGTAATAAATTGTTGATTTTTTTTTTTTTTTAAAAAAAAAAAAAAAGAGTGGGGGAACCTATGTTGAATCGGGCATAGTAAGACCCAATTGGTGCATGATTGAGGACACACCTGCACATGCGTGCAAAGAGTGCATTATCGCTCCCAGCTCCCCTTTTGAGCTGGGCTGGAGTTGGGTGCCATCTACACCACAGAGCTGCAAGAATGCAGCTCCTGGCAGAGGGGAGTGGAGGAACTTGTTCTTCCACTCCTGTTCACGCCACAGGTCAGTAGTCTGCCTGATGGCATTGATAGTCAGTGCTGGGTCCCAGCCAAAGGGAATGCATAGCTGGGTGGCATACTGGTGGGCTTGTCCATGTAGTGACCATCTGAGGGCAGATGGTACATTGATGAATGTGATGGTGCGCTCTTTGTCTCCTTGGAGCCAACCTTGTAGTGCCACACACACAGCAAGCAAGTGGGCTTGGCCTAAATGTTGGGACGGGTCTACAGTGACACAGACAGAGCCTATTGTGTCAGTGAAGATAATAATCCGTTTCGCATCATGCTATGTACACTGCACTCATTCAGATCAAATAGCAAAGAGTTCAGCATCATGTGCAGTCACTCTACCAGCCACAAAGTGATTCCAATGAAGTTGCTCTGTCTGCTGTCAGATAATAACAGCTGCAGTTGCCTGCAACCATCCTGTGGTTGGTAGACTTGTGTCTACTGCCGTGTGAATAGTGTCGGTGTCTCCCTCCAATTGCTGGAGGAAGGCATTGAGATATAGGTGTTGCTGGGCATGCGCAAGCGTTTTCGAGCCAATAGGCTTGATGTGCACTGACTTGGGGACTGGCATTGCTGCCAATGCTGCCATTTTCTCAGGAACATTGATTTTGTCCTGGATGAGGGTGTTAACCCACATCTGCGCATCCAAGATCTCACTTGTCTTCTGGTAATCACTACGTGTACTGTGGGAAACACACCAGCTCATCGCCCCCCTTGTCCCCCATCACCCTACACGTCCTTGATCCACAATCGAAGGTCACCAACCGCCTCACAGCAACACCATGCCCCCCAAAGCGCAAGGGGCAGCGCCAGATCCGCCAGGATCTCGTGCTGCAACTTCGAGCAACATCCCTTGCCCACGAACCGCAGGCCCAGCGCCAGCGACCTCATCCCCAGACCCCTCTGGCACTACCAGCGCCAGGGAGTACTACTCTACACCGACCCCAGGCATTCCCCTGTGCATTAGGTCAGCCACAGCGTCCAGAGTCGCCTCCTGCGCCTCTTCTCCCATCCGCACTGCGTCAACCACCCAGGAATCGTCGCCAGCGCCTGGATCCCCTGACAGTGAGGAGGAGGCCAAAGATGAGCCCATGTCAGACGACACCCCTACCAGCACACCTGCACCAGCTTACCTGGCGCTCACTGACTCTGCAGATGCTGCAGAATCGGACTTCTCAGAAATCACTGCAGCACTCTCCAGCACACACACCTGGCTCGTTTCCAACAGCGAGTACAACGACACTGCCCACAATAACCTCTTGTTCACCCAGAGGCTCTACAACCTTGTGGATGCACCGATCTCAGCTGGATTTGGCGGCGTCCCCACCTGGGACAACAAAACACTCCAGCACGCCTTCAAGGGATTGTTCTCACCTCCCATGATCCCCACTTCCACCCAGGACGTTGCTCCGACGTCCTCTGCCCCCCCTCCCCACTTCAGCCTCCTGCTGCCTCCACACTCCAGGATATTGATACAGTCATGGTAGACGCATCTGCCCCACCCCAGGGACCCATCACAGGGAAGGGGCAGGGTGTCAACTGCCCCCCTCCCAAGCAGGCCCCTAAACCGGCCGCTGCTTCTAAACCAATTGCAGCGTGCTACAAGAAGCCGCCCCCACATCCTATCATTGTCCAGTATCATGGTCACATTCCAGTCGGAGGCGCCCACAGCTACTCTCTCAATCCTCGTCGCTCGCGTCAATGCAGCACTCAAGAACTTGCACAGCAGCCTTGTCATTGATTCTGCTTGCATTGCTTTCACTGGCTGGGTGCTCGCTGCATCCAACGTCCCCACAGAGGCTGAACTCAACACAGTTCGCCTTGTTATCTACTCAGTATGCACCAACCACTCGGACCCCAAGCCATGGGTCAGCCTGCCTGCCTCCACGTCCTATCTGCGGATCATGGGCACTCCCTATTTCAACGACAGCACTGGTACCATCCACATGCAACTGTCTGACTTCAAAACGAAGCTGCTAGCAGCGCTGTTCCACAAACTTGTTCAACTCTCTGGCCCACTGCGCATTGTGAGCAACAGCCGCACCGCATGGACCTGCACGGTCTACTTCAACATACACAACAGCCAGACTGGCACTCATGCATCCCAGCTCATCAAATGTGAGCTTATGTCCGGTAACATTGTCTGCCCTATCCAGGGAACGCGTGCCAACTTCGGAACACCCCACTGCATGTGCTGTCATTGCTGGGGACACCCTACCACTGCGTGCATGGCAAGAGCCACTGTCTGCGTGCACTGCACTGGTCCACACAATGAGGAAAATCATCGCGAGGCAGCAGCCTGCTGCCAAGCTAAGCTAAAGGCTAACCTGCCCATCCTTGCAATGGCTGCTGGTGAGCCTGCACCCACTCTCCCCACTGTGTCAACTGTGGTGGGGACCACCCCGCCACTGCTCCCAAGTGCATGGTCTTCAGGAACAGGTTTGATCATGAGTGGATAACGGCCCGTTATGTTCGGGTGCATGCTTCTAATGTAGCGCACCAAAACCGCTCTAACACTCAGTCAGGTTAATGTGTGAACAACACTTTCCAGAGCTGGGGGAGGTTAGAATACTTTTGTACAACTGTGCTAAGAGCTATGTAGCCTTGGATGTACTACTCAAATCACATAAACAGGTTTATGATGTTCTCTTTGTCCAGGAGCTGCCATGGCAGCTTATTTGCTCTGCGCCGTCTGCATTCAGTGTGGAAGATGAGGAAGTAGTGGGGGCACCAAATCACCCAAGCTGGGTATCTATGGTTTGTCCCCCAGACCCTGACATGCATCCTCGCGTAATGGCCTACGTTTCGACGCGGCTGAGCGCTTGGAGACCCTCTATGCGTCGCGATATCATTGATCATCGCAATGTACTTGTGTTGTCACTCTTAGCAGAGGGACACACCTTCAACTTCATGAATTTCTACTCAGACAATGAATGGAACAGATCCATGTTCTCAACAGCCCTGGGCAGGATAGTGTCTGCCTTGCATAAGCAAACCCTTAACCTTTGCCTTTAGGGCGGGGGTCATGAGCTCAATAGAACAAGCATGAGGGGTTGCATGCTTGAGGTGGTGTCTGCTCATCAGGGAGCGGACTGGGTGGGTGTCAGAGAGTGACACCACACGAGTAACTGAGCCAGATGACAGCTTAGCTAGTGTCATGTGGAGTGGCATCAGGCCTGCTAGGGCCTCCAGGGGAAGTGCGGAATGCACCTGTGATCCAGAGTGCAGCTTGACACTGCATCTTGTTGAGGGTCTTGATAGCGGCCTTGTTCTTGGCGCCAGCAAAGTACCAGAGTTAGAATCCATACGTTGCAATAGGGATGACACAGGATCGGTAGAGGAGCCTCTTGTGTGATGGAGAGAGGCCCCGGGATGAGTTGCCGAGCATGAGCATCGCCTTGACGGACGTAAGCGCTTTCGTGGAGTAGAATCGGATGTGCTCATGGAATGTGAGCTTGTGGTCGAAGAAGAAGCCCGGTGTGTTGCCAGTGTATGGTGCGTATCCCAGATCCAGCGTTGGGTTGGTAGGCGCGCGTGCACAATCAAAGTGGAATAGTTCTGACTTGTCATGCTCCACCGCGAGGCCGAGCTGTGTAAACAACTCAAAGATGACAGCATAGGATGCCTTAAGTGTACTCAAGTTATCTTTGACTTCGGGGGCCTGTGCAACAATTGTGCCATCGTCAACGTAGGAGAGTAGAGTTGTGCCTGAGGAGGCAGCGCTCAGTTCGTACATGCGCATCATGGGCGCGAGATAGAGAGCGGACAGTACTGGCGAGAGTGCAGAGCGTTGGCCCACACCAATGTCTGCAAGTCGTGGATCGGAAACGAAGCCGCCTCACGCATAGCATGTAGTACGACCGACAAGGTATGAAGCAAAGAACTGCACCACATTTGTTGCGAATCCCTGCTTGCAAAGAATCGCGACTAGCATGTCATGATTGAGAGATGGCATCGCTTCTCTTCCGGTAAACACTATATGTACCCGTGGGAAACACACCAGCTCATCGCCCCCCTCGTCCCCCACCGCTCTACACGTCCTCGATCTCTTATTGAAGGTCACCAACCGCCTAACAGCAACACCATGCCCCCTAAAGCACAAGGGGCAGCGCCAGATCCGCCAGGATCTCGTGCTGCAACTTCGAGCAACATCCCTCGCCCAGGAACCGCAGGCCCAGCGCCAGCGACCTCATCCCCAGACCCCTCTGGCGCTACCAGCGCCAGGGAGTACTACTCCGCACCGACCCCAGGCGTTCCCCTGCGCATTAGGTCGGCCACAGCGTCCAGAGTCGCCTCCTGCGCCTCTTCTCCCATCCGCACTGCGACAACCACCCAGGAATCGTCGCCAGCGCCCGGATCCCCTGACAGCGAGGAGGAGGCTGAAGACGAGCCTATGTCATGAGACACGCCTACCAGCACACCCACACCAGCCTATCTGGTGCTCACTTTTTCTGCAGATGCTGCGGAGTCGGATTTCTCAGCGATCACTGCAGCGCTCTCCAGCGCACACACCTGGCTCGTTTCCAACAGCAAGTACGACGACACTGCCCACAATAACCGCTTGTTCACCCAGAGGCTCTACAACCTGGTGGACGCAGCGATTTCAGCTAGATTTGGCGGCATCCCCACCTGGGACAACAAAACACTCCAGCACGCCTTCGAGGGACTGTTCTCACCTCCCACAATCCCCACTTCCACCCAGGACCTCGCTCCAACGTCCTCCGCACCCCCACTTCCGCCTCCTGCCGCCTCCACGCTTCAGGATGTCAATACAGTCATGGTAGATGCATTGCCCCACCCCAGGGACCCATCACAGGGCAGGGGCAGGGAGTCAATCGCCCCCCTCCCAAGCATGCCACTAAACCGGCCCCTGCTTCCAAACCGATTGCAGCTCGCTACAAGAAGCCGCCCCCACATCCTACCATTGCCAAGCCGCCGCGTCGCTCGTACACTGCTGCTGCCCGCAATAATGTACCTGCACCGCTGCCCAGGGCAGCAGCGCCCGCCCCTGTGGCCACTCCTGCTGCGCGCAAGCGTGGCAAGAAGGTCACTCCAGCTTACACCCGCAGTGCGCCCAGTCGCCGCGGTATCATGGTCACATTCCAGGCAGAGGCGCCCACAGCTACTCTCTCTATCCTCGTCGCTCGCGTCAATGCAGTGCTCAAAAATTCGTGCAGCAGCCTTGTCATCGACTCTGCTCGCGTTGCTTTTGCTGGCTGAGTGCTCGCTGCATCCAACGTCCCCACAGAGGCTGAACTCAACACAGTTCGCCTTGTTATCTACTCAGTATGTGCCAACCACTTGGACCCCAAGCCCTGGGTCGGCCTGCCTGCCTCCACGTCCTATCTGCAGATCATGGGCGCTCCCGACTTCAACGACGGCACAGGTACCGTCCGCATGCAACTGTCCGACTTCGAAACGATGCTGCTAGCAGCTCCGTTCCGCGAACTCGTTCAACTCTCTGGCCCACCGCGCATCATACGCGACAGCCGCCCCACATGGGGGAGGTTAGAATACTTTCGTACAACTGTGCTAAGAGCTATGTAGCCTTAGATGTACTACTCGAATCGCATAAACAGGTTTATGATGTTCTCTTTGTCCAGGAGCCGCCATGGCGGCTCATTGGCTCTGCGCTGTCTGCTGTGAATGTAGAAGGTGAAGAAGTAGTGGGGGCACCGAACCAACCGAGTTGGATAGCTATGGTTCGTCCCCCAGACCCTGACACCCATCCTCGCCTAATGGCCTATGTTTCGACGCGGCTAAGCCCCTGGAGACCCTCAATGCGCCATGATATCACTGATCATCGCGATGTACTGGTGTTGTTGCTCTTTGCAGAGGGACACACCTTCAATTTCATGAATGTCTACTCAGACAAGGAATTCACCGCGATCAGACTGCTTGCAGCGCGCACAGATACTCTCCCCCAGTTCCATTACATGGGGGGCGACTTCAACTGTCACTCAAGCACCTGGGACCCTGTCCCTCGCCCTGCGAACGTGGCTGCATCTCATTGGCTGCTCGAAGCGGCTGCAACGATTGGTCTAGAATTAGGCACTGTGTCTGACACTGGACCCACCCATATTCCCAGAGATGCTTCTAAGCGTCCTTCGGTTATAGACCTGGTATTCTTACCGGTTACACTGTCCGCTTCGGTCCCTACCGAGCGTGTAACACAGAACATGCTAGACTCGGACCATATTCCGCTTCTGACACATGTTCCTGTCTCGCCTGCAGTGCGCACAGCATTGAGGCGATGCCTGCCATCAGATCCTGAGAAGGTGCAAGCCTTTCTCGACAATCTTGTCGCTAAACTACGCCTAATCGTCCCGGATGATGTGGCAGAGACTCCTGATGACGTGGAGGCCGCAGCTTCGGCTTTAGCGTCCGCATTCTCTGAAGCATGGCTTGCCCACTCCAGAGACTCAAATGTAACGCGACACTCGAACCCCTGGTGGACCCAAGCATGCGCTATCGCCCTGCAGCAGCATCGCGCGAAGCGCGACCCTGCTGACTGGGCGCACCTCAGGCGCACTGTAAAAGAAGCCAAACGCGTGTTCTTCAATGCTCAAATCGCCGAGATCGCTGTTAAGTCGAAGCGCCCATGGGACCTAATGAATTGGGTCCAGCAGCGCAAGCTACCCCCATGCGAGGCTATCCAGTACCAAGGACAGCCTTGTCATGAAATGAGCGCCCTCTGGGATGCACTACATGGCACATACAACGTGGCCTCTGGCCGCACCTGTGATATGACTGTTTTAGACCCCCTGCCCAACACACCAGTGCGCGGATCGGCTCCCTTCTCGCTGCAAGAGCTCAACAACTCATTATCGTCATGCTCAAACAGATCTGCACCAGGACTGGACCACATAGGGTGGTCCCATCTCAAATCGCTCGCAAAGGACACACATTGTGTGTGCCTCCTTCTCTCGCTTGCCAATGCTTGCCTCAGGGTGGGCCACTGGCCTGCGACCTTCAAGGAATCCCTCTTGGTTATCATACCTAAGCCAGGGAAACCTTCATACTCAGCGCCCAAGGCTTTCAGGCCCATTGCACTCCTCAACACACGTGGCAAACTCATAGAGAAGATGCTTGCAAACAGGATGCAGTTTGACTCTGTTGGACTCAACATCTTTCATCCTAATCAACTCAGTGGAGTGCGCCAACACTCTACTGAAGATGCAGGAATGCTCTTGAGCCACATTGCGCGAACAGGGTGGGCCAAGGGCTGGAAGACCAGTGTGCTCGCCTTTGATGTCGCACAGTTCTTCCCTTCTTTCCATCATGACATGCTAGTTGCGATTCTTCGCAAGCAGGGATTCGCAACAAATGTGGTGCGGTTCTTTGCTTCATACCTTGTCAGTCGTACTATGTGCTATGCGTGGGGCGGCTTCATTTCCAATCCGCGACTTGCGGACGTCGGTGTGGGCCAAGGCTCCACACTCTCGCCTGTACTGTGCGCTCTCTATCTTGCGCCCATGATGCGCTTGTACAAACTGAGTGCTGCCTCCCCAGGCACAACTCTTCTTTCCTATGCTGATGATGGCACAATTGTTGCACAGGCCCCCAAAGTCGAGGACAACTTGAGTACACTCAAGGCATCCTATGCTGTCATGTTTGAGTTGTTTACACGGCTCGGTCTTGGACTGGAGCATGACAAGTCGGAACTATTACACTTTGACTGTGCACACATGCCTACCAACCTGATGCTGGACCTGGGATACGCACCATACACCAGCAACACACCCCTAGTCCCAAAGACCTTCTGGAGGTACTTGGGCTTCTTCTTTGACCGCAAGCTCACATTCCATGAGCACATCCGATTCTACTCCACAAAAGTGCTTACGTCCGCCAAGGCGATGCTCATGCTCGGCAACTCATCCCGGGGCCTCTCTCCATCACACAAGAGGCTCCTCTACCGATCCTGCGTCATCCCTATTGCAACGTATGGATTCTAACTCTGGTACTTTGCTGGCGCCAAGAACAAGGCCGCTATCAAGACCCTCAACAAGATGCAGTGTCAAGCTGCACTCTGGATCACAGGTGCATTCCGCACTTCCCCTGGAGGCCCTAGCAGGCCTGATGCCACTCCACATGACACTAGCTAAGCTGTCATCTGGCTCAGTTACTCGTGTGGTGTCACTCTCTGACACCCACCCAGTCCGCTCCCTGATGAGCAGACACCACCTCAAGCGTGCAACCCCTCATGCTTGTTCTATTGAGCTCATGACCCCCGCCCTAAAGGCAAAGGTTAAGGGTTTGCTTATGCAGGCAGACACCATCCTGCCCAGGGCTGTTGAGAACATGGATCTGTTCCATGCACTTGCACAGCCAGGCCTGCAACTGCTTGATTGCTTCTGTGATCGCATCATGTTTGACGCACCCTCAAGGTCCCCACCACCGCTGCCGCCCCGCCCCCCCCCCCCCTGGGGACAGCCCAAGTGCTGAGGAGATCCTGGATGCGCGGATGTGGGTTAACACCCTCATCTGGGACAAAATCAATGTTCCCGAGAAAATGGCAGCACTGGCAGTGATGCCAGTCCCCAAGTCAGCGCACATCAAGTCCATTGGCTCGAAAATGCTTGCGCGTGCCCAGCGACACCTATATCTCAATGCCTTCCTTCAGGAACTGGAGGGAGACGCTGATACTATCCATGCAGCAGTAGACGGCAGTGTACCGACCGCAGAACAACTGCAGGCAACTGCAGCTGTTATTATCTGATGGCAGACAGAGCGACTTCATTGGAATTGCTTTGTGGCTGGCAGAGTGACTGCGCACGACGCTGAACTCTATGCTATCCGATCCGCAGTAGTGCAGTGTACACAGCATGATGCAAAATGGATTGTTATCTTCACTGATGCGATAGGCTCTGCCAGCATTGCTGTAGACCCATCCCCACACTCTGGTCAAGCTCACTCGCTTGCTGTGTGTGCAGCGCTACAAGGCTGGCTCCAAGGAGACAAGGAGCGCACCATCTTCACTCAGATGGTCATTACATGTGCAAGCTCATCAGTATGCCACCCTTTTTTCTTTTTTTTTTTTTTTTTTTTTTTAAAAAAATCAACAATTTATTACTCGGTGCGCGAAAGCAGTCCAAGTGCCAACTACAAGTAGATACAAGAGTGACAAGTCCCAAATGGTGGGCAGTGATTATACGTAACCACAAAACTAGATATAAGCAAGTGTTTTGGAAAACATCAGGCTAGTGACATGCGGGGCGTGCAGAAGCGCGCTGAGCGGATAAAGAAGTAAAGAGAAAGCGAAAAGTAACCACATTGAACCAGAAGAACTACCTAGTACCCCAGGTGCCACAACGTCGTGGGCAGCCTAGGCCAGGTGCTGGGTACATTTGTGACCCGGGCCCGTATCCAGAGACACAGGCCCCGCAGCCAGGGATAATTGACGATAGAACCCCAAGTCCCCCTTTCGGGGGACCTCTTATAGACACACCAGACCCCTGCGTTCAGGAGGGTTTTTACTGGTCCGCAGCAGCTGCAAGACACAATCATCCCACTCCTTGTTCTGGTTTGGGGAAGGCAAACGCGCTGGGGTTTTCCTTCAAGAAACGGACAAGGCCTGCGCCAAGTGCAGGGCCTTCATTGGAGGTTCTGGTGTACTGTCGACAGTACACAAGGATGTGCTCTCTGTCCTGCCGTCGCCCGCAGGAACATTGAGTGGGGGAGTCTATGTTGAATCGGGTGTAGTAAGACCCGATTGGAGCATGATTGAGGACGCACCTGCACATGCGTGCAAAGAGCGCATTATCGCTCCCTGCTAACTTGATCCAAGGCCCCCCTTTTGAGCTGGGCTGGAGTTGGGTGCCGTCTACACCCCTGAGTCGCAGAAATGCGGTCCCAGTAGATGGGGAGTGGAGGAAGTCGTTCTTCCACTCCTGTTCACGCCACAGGTCAGTGGTCTGCCTGATGGAGTTGATAGTGAGCGCTGGGTCTCTCCCATAGGGGACGCGCAGCTGGGAGGCGTAAGCATGAGCTTGGCCATGGTGGGCCCATCTGAGAGCAGATGGGACGTCAACAAACGTGATTGAGCGGTCCAAGTCTCCTTGGAACCACTGCTGGAGTGCCTTGCACACTGCAAGCGAATCAGTATGCCACCCAGCTGCATGTTCCTCAGACAGGACCCAGCACTCACTATCAACTCCTTCAGGCAGACTACTGACCTGTGGCGTGAACAGGAGTGGAAGACCAAGTTCCTCCACTCCCCTCTGCCAGGAGCTGCATTCTTGCAGCTCTGGGGTGTAGATGGCACCCAACTCCAGCCCAGCTCAAAAGGGGGGCCATGGATCAAGTTAGCAGGACATGTGCAGGTGTGTCCTCAATCATGCACCGATTGGGTCTTACTATGCCTGCTTCAGCATAGACTCCCCCACTCACTGTTCCTGCGGTCAACGGCAGGACAGAGAGCACATCCTGGCGTACTGTCATAAGTATACCAGAATCTCCATTGATGCACCAGTGCTTGGCACTGGTCTCATTCGTTTTCTGAAGGACAACCCCAGTGCGTTTGCCTTCCCCAAACCAGACCAAGGAGTGGGTTGATTGTGTCGGGCAGTTGCTGCGGACCGGTAAAGCCCTCCTGAACGCAGGGGTCTGGGTGTATACAAGGGGATCTCTGAAAGGGGAACCTGGGGTGGTCTCGTTCCCCATCTCTGACTGCAGGGCCTGTGTCTTTGGATGCGGGCCCAGGTCACAAATGAACCCAGCACCTGGCCTAGGCCACTCACAACGTTGCGGTACCTGGGGTACCAGTCAGTTCTTCTGGTCCAACGTCGCTCGCCCGTCATGACTTCCTATTCCTTTTATTTGTTAAACGCTATACAAATGTGCTGTCACATGGTCCTAGCCTGCTGTTTCTTCAAATGCCTGCTTATATATAGTTTAGTGGCTACGTCCAACCACCACCCTCCATTAGGGACTTGTCGGTTCTTGTAGTTGGCACTCGGACTGCTTACATGCACCAAGTAATAAATTGTTGATTTTTTTTTTTTTAAAAAAAAAAAAGAGTTGCAGAAATGCGGTCCCAGTAGATGGGGAGTGGAGGAATTTGTTCTTCCACTCCTGTTCACGCCACAGGTCAGTGGTCTGCCTGATGGAGTTGATAGTGAGCACTGGGTCTCTCCCATAGGGGACGCACAGCTGGGAGGTGTAAGCATGAGCTTGGCCATGGTGGGTCTATCTGAGAGCAGATAGGACATCAACAAACGTGATTGAGTGGTCCAAGTCGCCTTGGAACCACTGCTGAAGTGCCTCGCACACAGCAAGCGAATGAGCTTGTCCTGAATGTGGGGAGGGGTCTACAGCAACGCAGGCAGAGCCTATCGCATCAGTGAAGATAACTATGCGTTTCACATCATACTGGGTGCACTGCATGACAGCAGAACGAATGGCGAGGAGTTCTGCATCATGTGCAGTAACTCTTCCAGCTACCAAGTGATTCCTGTGGATACACTTAGCCTGCCAGTGAATGTAAACAGCTACAGTTGCCTGCAGCCATTCTGTGGTCAATAGACTTCTGTCAACCGCTGCATGGATAGTATCAGGCTCTTCCTCAAGATCTTTGAGGAAGGCATTGAGATATGCATGCCTATGAGCACGTGCGAGCACATTCAGGCCAATAGGCCTGATGTGCGGAGCTTTGGGGACTGGCATGGCTGCCAGTGCCGCCACATGAGGAGGGACATTGATGAAGTCCCTGATGAGGGCGTTAGCCGTCATCCACGCATTCATGATATCCTCAGCACTTGGGCCGTCCCCAGGAGGGGGCGGCGGTGGTGGGGAAGATCTTGAAGGGGCATCAAACACGATGTGATTGCTAAAGTGATCCAGCAGTCGCAAACCAGGCTGTGCAAGTTTGTGGAAGGGTTCTACAAGCTCTTCAGCGGCGGGCAGTATCATATCTGCCTGCATAAGCAAACCCTTGACCTTTGCTTTGATAGCAGGGGTCGAGGTCTTTACCCTCCCCCACAGATTTCCACTGGAGTCCACTGGACTTCCAGTGGATTCCACTCCAGCCATTTGTACTCTTTTTACACCAATGTAGTGAAATTCCACTGGTCAGATTTTTTGAATTCCAGTGGAAGATTTCCAGTAGACTCCACTGGAATCCACTGGAATTCCACAGATTCCAGTCATATTTGATAGTAAATTTCAGAATTCCACTGATTTCCACTGGATTCCCCTGGATTCCACTGGATTTTACTTCAGTATGTACTGACAACACTGACCAGTGACTACACTAGTATTACTTTACTATAGATAGTACTTATAGTAAGAGTAAAATAAAAAGTGCACCAATGGGAATTGAACCAAGGCACAGACACGCTGACTAAGCAAGCTGATGCTGTAGCCACCTGTGCCAAACAGTCATAATTGCCTTCGGTGCGCCAGTTAATAAGTACCCACATCTTCGGCACGCCGGCACATACATGGCCGGTGTTTGA
The DNA here is from genome assembly GCA_013368295.1 of Psilocybe cf. subviscida. Taxonomy (NCBI): domain Eukaryota; kingdom Fungi; phylum Basidiomycota; class Agaricomycetes; order Agaricales; family Agrocybaceae; genus Psilocybe; species Psilocybe cf. subviscida. The sequence goes on along the minus strand of JAACJJ010000056.1, from coordinate 3,247,589 downwards.
CGACGTGGCAAAACATTGCCACATCATCACCCACCACCACCGTTGTCGTCGTCCTCGGTGTCCTCCCCCCATTCCCCCGTCCCCGCATTCGCCAACTCCAACCACCCAACCTCAACGTCAAGCCCACGGAATGCACCCGCACACACCCGAACGTACCCCGGCGAGCCCCGTCACCAACTCGATCGCGCCGACGACGCCGCCGACCCTCCCCACCGCCACCGAACATTGTCAAGGGAGAGCGGGAAAGAGCGGGAACGCTCCCTGAACGTCCCACACGTCGTGGTGGGGCATCTATCTCTTCGTAAGTCCGTTTAAAGCTTTCTTGCGACGACTACATGACCCCTAATGGGTATGTAGTCGTTCATCACCCTCCTCGCCGCCGTCTACGCCCTCGACGACGCCTGACACCCTTTGCCAGCGCACGAATGCCACCAAGGGCTGCCCCTCCACTCCCCTTCCCATTGCCGTCAACCCCGCCCGCCCTCATCGGGCCACTCGATCACAATCGATCGTTGTCGCCACTCCCGCCGCCGCCGATGCTCTCAACATCCAGCGCCCAGAACTGGCTCAACCCACACACGGAGGTCACCCACCAGTACCCCTCCATCTCCCCCATCCGCCTCCCTCACCCACCATCGCCTTGTCCGCCAATTCGGTCGCAATCGACCGTTCTTGTCACCAACCCCCGGTGCTACCATTTTCGACGCCCCAGCCCCAGTACTGCCCGAACCCATGAACGGACGAAACAAGGTGGTGCCCCACCCCGTTGACCCCACATCTCCCCACATCGCTGTTTGTGCAAAATCGAACGATCGCGGACTTGCCGCCGCCGCTGCCGCCCTCGACGCCCAGCTTCCGGTAACGCAAACGGAGGACACCAGTGTGTGCCCTCCGCATCCCGCATCCGTCGCCGTCATGCCGCAGTACCCCCGTTCCCCCGTTCGATCGTGATCGCAACCAATCGTTTTCGTCACCACTCGCCGCTGCTGCCGTTCTCAACGCCGACACTCCCAGTAGCACCCGAATGCGCCAACCCAGCACACAAGGTGATTCCCCCACCTCGTTGCTACCCACCTCGCTAACCCCACACTCCCCCTCACCGCCGTTCAAGCGAACTCGAACAACCTCGCCATCGTCAACTGCCGCCGCCGCCGTCGACGCCCTGCCCCCGGTAACACCAAAACCCGCGAACAGAGGACACCAGGCGGTCTCCCGCCGTCGTCCCTACCTGACCCCATTTGCCAGCTGTCCCCTGGCGCCCCCATTCGACCGCAATCAAGCCGTCGTGCCGCCCCGCGCCCTTGTCTCCTGCGCCGCGCCCCACTGCGGTCATTCTCAAAGGCCATGTTCGCCACTCACGGGTTTTCGTACCCTAAAGTAAGTCCTTATTTTTCTTACTTAGCTGTAGACTTGCAACAAAGGGTAGAGTACCTAATACTATATTTGCTCGCTATTCCAGTGGACTTCCACTGGAATCCACTGGAATCAGTCAAAATTTCATTAATTAGTTATTGAATAAACTATGTTGATCTGAGTTTGGCAGAATTCCACTGGAACTCCAGTGGATTCCAGTGGATTCCAGTGAGTCCACTGGAATTCCAGTGGAGTCCAGTGGAGTCCACAGGAGTCCAGTGGACTCCAGTGGAATTAGGTGGGGGAGGGTAAAGTACTGCAGGGGTCATGAGCTCAATAGATGAAGCATGCGGTACAGCCTGCTTCAAGTGCTGTCCACTCATGAGGGAGCGGACTGGGTGAGTGTCTGATAGAGACACCACACGAGTAATAGAGCCAGATGCCAGCTTAGCCAGTATCTTGTGGAGTGGCATCAGGCCCACTAGGGCCTGGATGCTGCCGGATGGAGAGGTGCAGAACACACCAGTGATCCAGAGCGCAGCTTGACACTGCATGGAGTTGAGGGTCTTGATGGCGCCTTTGTTCTTGGCACTTCCAAAGTACCATAGTCGGAATCCATACATCGCAATAGGGATGACGCAGGAGTGGTAGAGGAGCCTCTTGTGCTGGGGGAGAGGCCGTGGGATGAGTTGCCCAGCATGCGCATCACCTTGACAGACGTGAGCGCTTTGGTGGAGTAGTATCGGATGTGCTCATGGAATGTGAGCTTGCAATCAAAGTAGAAGGCGAGGTAGCGCCAGTGGAGCTTCGGGGCAAGGGGGGTAGGGCCAGTGTAAGGTGCATAGCCTAGATCCAGCAATGGATTGGATGGGGAGTGTGCGCGGTCGAAATGGAAGAGTTCCGACTTGTCATGCTCGAGAGCAAGGCCTAATCTGTTAAAGAGCTTGAAAATGACTGCATACAATGCCTTGAGTGTCCCCAAGTTGTCTTCTACAGTTGGTGCTTGAGCAATGATGGTACCATCATCCACATATGATAGCAGCGTTGTGCCTGGGGCAGCAGCGCTGAGTTTGTACAAGCGCATCATGGGCGCGAGGTAGAGTGCAGACAGTACTGGTGACAGTGCAGAGCCTTGGCCCACACCGATGTCAGCAAGTTGTGGATCAGATACAAAGCCGCCCCACGCATAGCGTGTGGTGAGGCTGACAAGACATGAGGAGAAGAAGCACACCACATTTGATGCAAATCCCTGCTTGAGAAGAATCCCTACCAGCATCTCGTGGTTGAGGGATGGGAAGAACTGCGCAACATCGAAGGCGAGCACGCTAGTTTTGAGGCCCTTTGCCCACCCTGTTCACACAATGTGAGTAAGGAGCAGTCCAGCATCTTCAGTAGAGCGCTGGCGCACTCCACCGAGTTGATTGGGGTGAAAAATGTTGAGTCCAACTGCATTGAACTGCATCCTGTTCGCTAGCATCTTTTCAATAAGCTTGCTGAGCGTGTTGAGCAATGCAATAGGCCGAAAGGCCTTGGGCGCTGAGTATGAGGGCTTGCCTGGCTTTGGTATGATAACAGACAAGGACTCCTTGAGCGTTGCCAGCCAATGCCCCACCCTTAGGCAAGCATTGGCAAGCAAGAGAAGGACGCACACGCAGTGGGCGTCTTTCACAAGGTATTTGAGATGGGTCCACTTGATGTGGTCTGGTCCAGGGGCAGAGCGGTTGGAGCAGGACAACAGGGCGTTGGTGAGCTCAAACTGAGAGAAGGGGAGCCATTCGCGTGCAGGCGCCGCTGGCAGTGGGTCTAACACAGTCATATCACACACATGGCCAGAGGCCGCGTTGTATGTGCTGTGTAGTGTGTCCCAGAGGACGCTCATATTGTGGCAGGGCTGTCCTTGGTATTGGATAGCCTCACACGGCGGTAGCTTGCGCTGTTGGACCCAGTTCATGAGATCCCAAGGGCGCTTTGACTTTACAGCAATCTCAGCGATTTGGGCATCGAAGAATGTGTGTTTGGCTTGCTTAACAGTTTGCCTGAATTGCGCCCAGTCCCCAGCATCGCGCGAAGCGTGGTGCTGTTGCAGGGCAGTAGAACACGTCTCATTCCACCAGGGTTCAAGTGACGCGTTACATTGCTGTCTCTGGAGTGTGCGAGCCACGCTGCAGAGAACGCGTCTGCCACAGCCTTTGCTGCAGCTTCCATGTCATCAGGGGTGTCAGCCACGTCATCCGGGACGATCAGCCGCAGTTTAGTCACCAGGTTGTCAAGGAAGGCTTGCACCTTCTCTGGATCTGATGGCAGGCATTGCCTTGTAGCAGTCTGTACCACAGGCAAGATGGGAACACTTGTCAGAAGCAGAATGTGGTCCGAGTCTGACTGATTGTCAATTACACGCTCAGTAGAGACCACTGTGCTAAGTGCAACCGGTAAGAACACCAGGTCTATAACCGAGGGACGTTTAGTGACGTCTCTGGGAATGTGGGTGGGTCCAGGGTTAGCAACAGTGGCTAATTCTAGACCAATCTCCGCAGCCGCTTGTAGCAGCCAATGGGATGCAGCCATGTTTGGGGCCCTGGGCACAGGGTCCCCGACGCTTGAATGGCAATTGAAGTCACCCCCCATGTATTGGAACTGGGGGAGTGTATCTGCGTGGTCAGAGAGCAGTCTGATCGCAGTGAACTCACTGTCTGAGTAGACATTCATGAAATTGAAGGTGTGCCCATCTGCAAAGAGTGACAACACAAGCACATCGTGATGATCAATGATATCGTGACACATAGAAGGTCTCCAGGCGCTTAACTGCATCGAAATGTAGGCTATTACGCGAGGAGGCGTATCCGGCTCTGGGGGACGAACCATAGCTACCCACTGAGGGTGGTTCAGCGCCCCAATCACTTCCTCACCTTCCACACTCACTGCAGACGGCGCTGTTCTTATGAGCTGCCATAGCGGCTCCTGAATGAAGAGAATGTCATAGTCCTGCTGATGAGATTCAAGTAATACATCTAAGGCTACATAGCTCTTAGCACAGTTGTATGAAAGTATCCTAACACTGTCCAGCCGAGGAGGTTGCTCATGCATTAACCTAGCTGTCTGTTAGAGTGGTTTCGATGCGCGGCAGGAGCAGCAGCACGTACCTGGGCATATCTCACATTGATCCACTTGCGATCAAACCTGTTCCTGAAGAACACGCACTTCCAAGCAGTAGTGAGGTGGTCTCCACCGCAATTGACGCAGTGAGGGGCATGGGGGCAGTCTACACTGGCCAGTGTTGCCGGGATGGGCAGGTTAGCCTTGGGTTTAGCTTGGCAGCAAGCTGCAGCCTCGCAATGATTGGCCTTGTTGTGGGGGCTGGTGCAGTGTGTGCAGACGGTCTTGGTTGCCATGCATGCAGTGGTAGGGTGTCCCCAGCGATGGCAGCGCATGCAGTGGGGTGTTCCAGTGGTGGCACGTGTTCCCTGGATGGGGCAGACTGCGTTGCCAAACATGAGCTTGTGTTTGATGAGCTGGGAGGCACGAGCACTGGTTTGGCTGTCGTGTATGTTGAAGTAGACCATGCAGGACCAACTGGTGCGGCTGTCGTGCACTCTGCGTGGTGGGCCAGAGAGTTGAACAAGCTCCTTGAATGGAGCTGCAAGCAGCTTCGCCTCGAAGTCGGTAGGGGTGAGACTCACTGTGCCAGTGCCGTCGCTCCAGTATGGTGCACCCATGATCCGCAGATAGGACGTCGATGCAGGGAGGCCAACCCAGGGTTTTGGGTCGCTGTGGTTGGTGCAGACAGAGTGGATAACCTGACAAACTACAGTGAGTTCGGGCTCGGTGGGGACGCCAGATACAGATAGCACCCAGCCAGCAAAGGCGACGCAAGCAGAGTCGATGACGAGGCTGCTGCCACCTTGGGCGTTGTGGCAGCAGGTGGGGCGGTGCGTGCAGCGTTAGCGTAGGAGCAAGGCTGCTTGACAGAGGTAGGAGGCGGTGGTGGCTTCCTGTAGCGTGCAGTGTTTGCCTTGGGCATCTGCTGCTGTGGTGGTGGTGGAGCGCCTGCCTTCCCCTTTCCCTTGGGGGTCTCCTGGGCTGGGGGGGCAGCATCTGCCATGATAATGTCCTGTGCTGCAGGCTGCGGAGCAGGCGCAGCAGGGGGAGGTGCTGGGGTGGGTGCAGGTGCTTGCTGAACAATGGTGAGCTCAGTGCTGGTGGAGGGGGTTGGGGCAGGTCAAAAGAGTGCCCCAAACGCTTGCTGGAACGTCTTGTTCTCCCAGGTGGGTGTACTTCCGTATCCAGCTCCTATGGCCATATCCACGAAGTTGTAAAGCTTCTGGGTGAAGACCTGGGTCGAATCAGTCAAGTCCGAGTTGAAATCCCTGTGGGAGTCCAACCAGACAGTAGTGCTGTTCAGCGCGGCAGTGATCGTTTGGAAGTCCAACTCCACAGTGTCAGTGGTGTTGGTGAGCTCAAGGTGAGTGGGGGCGTTGGAGGAGTCGTCTGACATGGACTCGTCGTCCTGGGCAGGCGTTTCGGGTGCTGGCGAAGACTCGGGCTGAGCTGTCGCTTGGCGGATGGGGGAAGCAGTGCGTGACGCTGTTCTGGACGCTGTGGTAGACCTCACGCGTGCTGGGACGCCTGGAACCGGAGTGCTGTAGTACTCCCTGGTGCTGCTGCTTGTAGCAGTCGCCAGAGGGTCTTGGGATGAGGGAGGCGGCAGAGCTGCGTTCCCTGGGCGAGGAGTGTTGCTACTAGATGTGGTGCGCAATCCACCAGGATCTGGCACCCCACCTTGCAGCTTAGGGGGCATTGGGGTGCTGTTAGGCAGTTGGTGACCTTCGATTGGGGATCAAGGACGTGCTGCATTGTGGGGGATGAGGAGGGCGATGAGCTGAGTTGTTTCCCATGGGTACACGTAGTGGTTACCAGAAGAGAAGCAATCAAGCGCTGGCGTCCTGGGATGCCTGGCGTTGGTGTGCTGTACTGCTCTCTGGCAGCATCAGCTGCAGTGGGCGGTGCGGTGGGGCTGCAGGCTGTTTGGCTGCGTTTCCAGGGTTGGGGGCATTGCTGGTAGAAGGGGCAGCACCCCTCCTTGCTGCTTGGGGGGCATGGGGTGCTGTTAGGCTGTTTGGTAAAGTCCAATACTAGATCAGGTACATGTAGGAGCATAGGGGACGAGGAGAGCGATGAGCAGAGGTGTTTCCCACGGTGTACACATAGTGGTTACAGGAAGAGAAGCTATGGTGCCTACCAACCCGACGCTGGATCTGGGATACACACTTGCACAGCCAGGCCTGCAACTGCTTGATCGCTTCTGTGATTGCATCGTGTTTGACAGGCCCTCAAGATCCCCACCACCACCGCTGCTGCCCCCTCCTGGGGACAGCCCAAGTGCTGACGAGATCCTGGATGCGCAGATGTGGGTTAACGCAGTCATCTGGGACAAAATCAATGTTCCCGAGAAAATGGCGGCACTGGCAGCAATGTCAGTCCCTAAGTCAGCACACATCAAGCCTATTGGCTCGAAAACGCTTGCGCATGCCCAGAGACACCTATATCTCAATGTGTTCCTTCAGGAATTGGAGGAAGCTGCTGAGACTATCCATGCAGCTGTAGACGGCAGTTTACTGACCTCAGAATGACTGCAGGCAACTACAGCTGTTATTATCCAATGGCAGACAGAGCAACTTCATCGGAATCACTTTGTGGCCGGTAGAGTGACTGTGCACAACACTGAACTCTATGCTATTTTATCCGCAGTAGTGCAGTGTACACAGCACAATGCAAAATGGATTGTTATCTTCACTGACGTTGCTGTGGACCCGTCCCCACACTCTGGTCAAGCTCACTCGCTGGCTGTGTGTGTGGCGCTACAAGGTTGGCTCCAAGGAGATGAGGAGCGCACCATCACATTTGTTGATGTACCATCTGCCCTAAGATGGTCACTACATGGGCAAGCCCACCAGTATGCCACCCAGCTGCATGTTCCCTTTGGCCAGGACCCAGCACTTACTATCAACGCTATCAGGCAGACTACTGACCTGTGGTGTGAACAGGAGTGGAAGACCAAGTTCCTCCACTCCCCTCTGCCAGGAGCTGCATTCTTGCAGCTCTGGGGTGTAGATGGCACCCAACTCCAGCCCAGCTCAAAAGGGGGGCTGTGGATCAAGCTAGCAGGGAGTGATAATGTGCTCTTTGCATGCATGTGCAGGTGTGTCCTCAATCATGCTCCAATTGGGTCTTACTACACTCGCTTCAACATAGACTCCCCCACTCACTGTTCCTGTGGTCAATGACAGGACAGAGAGCACATCCTGGCATACTGCTATCAGTACACCAGAATCTCCATTGATGCACCAGTGCTTGGCACTGGTCTCATTTGCTTCTTGAAGGACAACCCTAGCGCGTTTGCCTTTCCCAAACCAGACCAAGGAGTGGGTTAATCATGTTGGGCAGCTGCTGCTGACTGGTAAAGCCCTCCTGAACTGGTAAAGCCCTCCTGAACGCAGGGGTCTGGGTGTATACAAGGCGATCTCTGAAAGGGGAACCTGGGGTGGGCTCGTTCCCCACCCCCAACTGCAGGGCCTGTGTCTTTGGATGCGGGCCCAGGTCACAAATGAACCCAGCACCTGGCCTAGGCCACTCACAATGTTGTGGTACCTGGGGTACCAGTCAGTTCATCCGGTCCAATGTCACTCGCCCGTTGCAACTTCCTATTCCTTTTATTTGTTAGGTGCTATACAAATGTGCTGTCACATGTTCCTAGCCTGTTGTTCCTCCAAACGCCTGCTCATATCTAGTTTAATGGCTACGTACAACCACCCCCCTCCATTAGGGTCTTGTTGATTCTTGTAGTTGGCACTCAGACTGCTTCCATGCACCAAGTAATAAATTGTTGATTTAAAAAAGAAAAAAATTGCAATGATCAATGATATCGCAATGCATTGAGGGTCTCCAGGCACTTAGCTGAGTTGAAATGTAGCCCATTATGCGAGGATGCATGTCAGGGTCTGGGGGACAAACCACAGCTATCCAACTCGGGTGGTTTGGTGCCCCAACTACTTCTTCACCTTCTGCATTCACTGCAGACAGTGCAGAGCAAATGAGCCACCATGGTGGCTTCTGGACAAAGAGAACATCATAAACCTGTTTATGTGATTTGAGTAGTACATCTAAGGCTACATAGCTCTTAGCACAGTTGTACAAAAGTATTCTAACCTCCCCCAGCTCTGGAAAGTGTTGTTCACACATTAACCTGACTGAGTGTTAGAGCGGTTTCAGTGCGCTACATTAGAAGCACGCACCTGAACATAACGGGCCATTATCCACTCATGATCAAACCTGTTCCTGAAGAACACACACTTGCAAGCAGTGGTGGGGTGGTCCCCACCGCAGTTGACACAGTGGGGAGAGTGGGGGCAGGGCTCGCCAGCAGCCATTGCAAGAACATGTGGGTGGTTGGAGTGAAAGAGTGAAGTTCAACAAGACACATCAACACATTGACATGTTGCCTAGTTACTGGACATATGGCAGCTTAATAAGCACCATGTGACACCATGTTGTTTATTCTGCCTAAGTACTTTTGTGCTTTTTGAATGTGCAGATTTTGGCACATTACTGGCAGTAAAAATACAGTAGAAATTGGGAACATTATCTGTATACTAGGTACCAGGTGTCAACAGGAGGAACCCCTTATAATGTGCTTAGGGTCTTGTCAGTACTTTTCTCATGTTGCTGGAGGTGCTGCTGCTCTCAAGAGCTCTGCAAATATGAAATACATACATACAACTAAGGGCTCAAATTTTACTATTTAAAATACTACATAGAAATAGTACATTTCTATAAATACTATGACCTGCTATACATTTAGCAGATGGCTGGCTATACTGAAAATCATGTTTTACTGATGGAGGCAAGAGGAAAACCAAGAAAATGAGTATGCATGCATACTTGTTACCACTGCCATTTTTTGGTCAACACAATGGTGTCTCAGTGCATTGCATACACACATTGGGAGAATTTGGGACACATAGCAATGGGTGCAATCACCATTGCAATGTCTTCCCTAGCAATGACAAGGGGAACTTAAGTTTGATGGATGGCACAGACCATAGACAACAATGACAGATTCATCACATACAATGGGCAGCAAAAACACAATGTGCTGAGTCTTGAGGACCAGCAGTGCACCAGTGGGATATACCCAGGGAAGGCATGATGTGGTGCAGTCATTTGGCTGTGCTACAACATCTTCCCTCAAACATCTCACTGGCTGCTGCACAGCCATATTGGCTCTCAATATATGACTTCTATGGATGCATCTGAAGTGCTTTAACAGTAGCTACCAGATTGTACTACATGTGTCTGTAAATGCACAGAACCAAGCACATTACAGCTGAATGGGTGCATTTCTGCCAAATATAGTCTATGGAAGCTAGCATAGCAACTGCTGAGTGCATAGTCACATTTAAGCACACATCCAAAGTGTGCTGAAAATACCTACAACCCAATACCAAGAGCATGCAGAAATATGGGGGGATGGGTGAGTATTGCTGAATTACTTATTTTGCAAAATATGTGTATTTGCTCAATTGCATCACAACCACTAAGCACCCAGCTTCAAATATATTGGCATTAGAATCATGTGAAAAATTGCTACAGAATGGTACCAAGATTGTTCAGAAAGACCTACTTTCATATTCACATCCTGTGGCCTGGAATCTATTTTTAGAATCAAAGATCAGGGTCTAGGGCCTAATGGAGGCCAAATTAAGCAGTGATTCAAATTGTGGCATGTGTGTCCAAGCTTTCTGCACATTCTAGAATTTTTACTGGGTATGGGAATTATTTTATATGAGCCATCATTTTTGATGAGCCCATGTCATTTTAGTGACTGAGGTCACCAGGTCTGGCATCATGGCCATCAGCTCTGGCCATCAAAATCAGTGACCACAGTGACAGGGTGAGAGTCACAGTAGGCAGCTTTCCAGAATCATACAAGAATATGGGCCCCAATCTCCAGCAGGAGGCCTGATGCATCACTGTCCAGCCCTTGTGCATGCAGTCCTTTACATGGGTAATTGCCCAGCCTTGATGAAGAATTCAAGTGTCCATGTTTGTAGCAGTCAGTGAAAAGAACTGTTTGCAAGAGTAGAAAATTAGATGATAAGTGAACATACATGGCTAGCTTGAGCACATTTAATGGCTTTGTTTATCAACTTAAGTTGCATGGGATAACCATTCTCTATGTTGAGGTCAGAGGCTGCTGCCTGCAGCTCAGTGACCATCTTCAATGTGCCATCAATGGCAGCCTGGGTGTTGTGGTTGTGGACAAAGGTTGCTCCAGCCAACAAACCCTGCTCTTTCTATATGCATGAATATTAGCTTGCCATGAAGAATAACATGTAAAGGGGGAGTTAACTCACAACAACCAAGTTGAGCCACATCTTTAACAGCATTGGCTACAGAAATATGGGTGTAATTCTGAGCATGGTTGCAGGCAAGCTTCTCAGCCTTGTGGATGGTGTTGGTAACACCTTCAAAGTTGGAAGAGGTCAGCAAGTTTCAGACATACATAGTAGTGCAAGATGCAAAAGAGTAAAGTGGATATTTGGGTAAGGAACTCTGTCTGAAGTCTGTGCATATTAAATATGTGGGCAGGACAGGGTTTCGTGCTGGGTATCTGATGTAAAGCACATTGCACACACACTTCAATAATCAAGTGTGAATGGGTGCTGCCTGCCAAGTCAGTACCAGGTACATGGAGGATGGCAAGCAGGCAGTACCATCTGTAAAACTTGAATAACAAAAACCGCATGGGTTACAGAGCCAATGAGGGCAGAGCATGTTTGCTGTATCCTTGGGACATTGTGTCTTGAGTGTGCCTAGGCTATGTTGATGACACAATAATTGTGCATCAGTCAATATATTTGATACAAGATAGAAGACATTCAGAGTTTATGAACAAGTGGTCAGGATTGGGATATGAATAGCCTTGTGTGAACATCAGTCATTTAGTCACACAGTTCTTAATTTGGTCACATGTGCAGTCTGGATCAATATTCAAATTAGGATAGGAGCACATGATGGCTTGGGAATTAAGAATGATAAAGTTAACTACTCAGTAACACAAGTAAGGTTCCCATTGTTGGCACTGGAGGGGTTGGTCTCTAGTTCCACATGGCCATCTTGGATAGGGGTTTCCTTGTTGTCCAAAAATCTGCATCAGGAAACTGTGAGAATGATTTCAAGCATTTTAGGCAATTAACCAAATAATTGATCATTTTCAGCAATCTAAAGACAAGAAATGTGCCAAACAAACTAGTGTGAGATATAGAAGCATTCAAAGCAGATAAAAGAGTAGTATACAAATGATGTTACTTATTAAGTACTAAAAATCACAAAACCATGATTATGAGAGCTGGTTAAAAGGAGACAAAGGGACAGTAAAAAAAGGCTGTTCCTTATAAGCACCCAAAACTACCTTGATAGTGAGAGTATGCACTCACATTGAATGAAACATTGAACAAATTGTCCTTGCTGATGTGAAATAGCTTCTCACCAAGTCATCACAGAATTTTGGTAGATTTCATGTCACATTTCAATATGATACTGACTTGTCTCTGGGGGCAGCACATAATTGGCTGCCTCAAAATTGTCAGATTACTGACATCTTAGGCTCATTTGAAATGTGCAATCCATAGCTACCAGAATATGCTCACAGTGTGCAGAATGATAAAGTATTGACTGAGATATTGCAGTTACAACAAGATGATGCCCCAAAATAATTGCTTTCAACATTGTGCCACATTGGTTGTACATGTGGCTATGAAAATAGATGTGTTTTGTTCACATTCAAAAACACTACATTTGGGTACCAGATGCATGCTAATATGTCCAATTTTAATAGTAGAATTCCTGATATACATCTGTGCCACTCCTCCACCACTATTTGTTCAATATCTCAACAACAAGCAAACACACTGCTATTATACTGGAAGTGTCTGAAACAGGGAAAAATAACCTATAGAATGGTATCTGTAGCATGCCAAACAGACCACAGGACATGCATTTATTTCACTTAAACTGTGGCAGCACACCAATTTCAAATGCACAAGTGTTTGAGACAGTACTTTACCCTCCCCCACAGTCTTCCACTGGAGTCCACTGGAATCCAGTGGACTCCTAGCCAAATGATTACTTTAATTACAATTGTTCCACTGGAATCCACTGGAGTTCCAGTGGAAGTCTACCAAACTCCACTTAACATATTTTAATCAATACCCAATTAATTTCAATTGATTCCACTGGACTCCACTGGAATTCTACTGGAATTATTGAGTAAGTAAATTACCAAGTACTCTAAGTCCACAGCCAAGTAAGAAAATAAGTGCTTACATGATCAGGAATGTATACAGACAACATGGGGCATGGGAAGATAGCAGGCTTGTAGATACCAGGATGTGGTCATTGAGAGTGGCAGGGGCAGTGGCAGGCAATGAAATTGATTGATTGTGATTGAGGACATGCTTGGAGCAATTCAGGCTACTGAGCATTAAGAGCAGGCTATGACAGCAATGGAAAGGGGTGGTGCAGGGGCACTTGCAGGGATTGTTTGTTTGCTGGCAGGGCACTATAGCCATTCTCAAGGGTGTAGGCAGGGGCAATAGGGATAGTGAGTAGATACATGCCTATTAGGTGCCATGTAGCCATTGTTAGAGTGTAATTACATGGTGAGTAAGGTGATTATAATTGAGAATTGACCTATGTGACTTGGCAAGGTAAGTTTAGTATCTAATGTGACTCTCACTACTTTGCTTTTGTCATACTTGATACTGACATTACACTCAATAAATACACTAACCATTACTTCACTACTGACTCTGACTTGCAATGTTCATTGTTTATTGTTACTGACATATCTTCACCAATTCCAGTTGGAAGATTCTGATAAAAATAGTGTTACAATTGTATGAATTTAACCTAAATTTCTGTACTAAGCTTATACAGATTGGATAAGTGCTTCACTTTGCTTTTTGGCCCTGCTTTGACCCAGTTTCAACAATTTTTATTGAAATAACTTTGCACTCAGCCATCATAAAAATTTCATTGGAACCACCTTAAAAAATGGTACTGGACAGTACTAAACACTTGTCTGAGTCTGTTTTTTTTTGGTGAACATTCCCATTTCACAGTTCAAGTTGAAACTTGAATGGATAATGCCAAAGGTTAGTTGCTTTAAACTGGTCTGTTTGCCAACATACTATACTCATTCAAAGTGTGTAATTTACTGCTTCAAGAATATATTGCCAGCATGTGTAACAGTGGGGAATTGACAACACTATAGTTGAAATACTGATGTGCTACACAAAATCATTGATCTTGCCATTACTCAACATAGGCTATGTGCTCTGCTACAATACTACACACATTCAATCCACAATATAAAGCGCTACATTTGGGTATTTTTATCACCTGGATATGTCCAGTATTGATGGTGTAAATGCTGATATACTTGTGTGCCACTTTGGTAGCACTCATCAAAAGCACACTTATTTGATGAGTACTACCAAAGATCTTGATATTGCACTGTTCAAACTCTTAGGATTTCTGACCATCTATAAGGTATCAGACATTCCTTTTGTGTTAGGTCACATGCACCAATGTGATGAAGCTCTAAAAGGAAGAACACAGTCAATTAAGCATTGAACATGTTTTATTTTGCGATCTAGACACAAATGGACAAAGTTGTCATGAGGGACTTGTAGTGTATAGTCAGATATATGAGTTCCCATATTTCTGTGCCAACTGGGCCGTTTTTGACAGAGAAACATTGAAAATGGACAACACTGCCCTGCTCAGCGTGTCAATCATGTGTCACCTTTTCAAGTGTGCAGCACAATTTCTCTCAAAAATGGGTAAACACTCTTGCAATTACAAGGCCAGGATGGCTAACTTTCAAGGTGATGGCATAAAGGAATCAAAGGGTATGAAGCAACAGAAGTTGGATGGAAAAGTTATGTACAGTCATGAAGACAAGGAAAATGTACGTTTCCTTCTGTCCAGATTCTTCTCTTTTGAAGGCAGAGTGGCCAATATCAGACAGCTCCCATTTCCAATGCTCAGTCCCCATTCAAAGGAAATCTCGTTGGCACAATTCATGGATGTGTACTGTCGTGGCTGGAATGGATGTCAAGCTGCATGGGCCTTGCAAAGATACAGAGGACATTGTGTCCTCCCCAACACCATCCTTAAAGAACTTGAAGAGGCATCAATCTTGTGGGCAGTAGGGAAGGCATTGGGATAGGAAGATTCTGTGACCAAAGACAGTCATGGTGGGAGTTGGTGGGAGTGCGTGCACTGATAACAAGATGTTAACAAACAGGGGATCTTGATATCATTTGTGTTGCCATTTTGTTTTCATTCGGACACCATCAAAAATGGCTCGATCCTTCTAAATTTTTCATATTCTAGTACTAATTACATGTCTGCACAATGCCCTTGAGACCTAATTCTATTATATACTTGTAACTAGTTAAAAACGACTGGTCTTTGCAAGTTGGACTTATATAGCTTGCCTTGTCACTGAAATGTCACATACACGTGACCTAACACAAAAAGAATGTCCAATACCTTAGAGCCATATTATGCCAACTATTATAAGGTGTTTTTGAATAAATCAGTTGAGAACTAATGATAAGAGAGCCTGTGCACAATAGCTTTTATGTACCTACTGCAAAAGCTATATCAGGACAACAAACAGCATCTGCTCTTAGCCAGCTGCAGAGGTTGCTGACATGATATATTCCTACCACTGTGTATTGCTGCTAAGAATTCAGCCTCAAACTCACAAGCAGAGGCCATGTTCAACTTGATGTCCAATTTTAGATGCACTTTTCAGCAGAAGGTGACTCATTTTAGGATTTGAATAAGCAATACCTGATGGATATCAATGTATTAGATATCCACCTGTAGCACTTTTTAATGTTATTCTAACGCATGCATTATCATAGCTGTGTGCTCACTCAATGTTGAGTAATATCCAAAACACTTGGATTTGAGTCATGGATCAGTGTCAGTGGGATTTATTTGCCAGTTCCTGATTTCTCCACATGCCCTATATTTCTCCCAAATTACCTTCACTGTACAGTCATAATTTGTAGCAGCAGAACCCATTTTTTATTTCTCAAAAATATGGACTACATCATTATCTGTGTAATGTTTTATATTTTGGTGTATCTGTGACTGTGGGTAAATGTAACACTTTGAATGGGTTGAAAATGTTGAATATGTGCAGGTCCAATATTTTCACCCTGTTCAAATTGGTACATTTGCACACAGTCATAAAACACACTTTATTTTTGACTTTAAATTGCACATATCTCAACAACAACAACAACAACCACCATTGATGCTTGTCAACTGTGGGAAATTGTTCTGGCCATAGCTGAATGTCAAGCCCTTCACCATTGCCATAGTCCCTACATTATTATTGAGATAATGCTTGACATTTCTCTGTACTTACAGGAAGTATTGTTGGATACAAAGATGTAAAAACGATTCTTGTGCCAATTTTCTTACAAATTTTGCCCCTCTAATGAGAACATGTGTCTTTTCTCAATAGAAAAGCAATGTTTTCATGTTTTTTGACACAATCTCAAGACACATACATACATCATCAATGTGAAAAGCCCATTTTGGCAAAGATTTCCTTTAAAATATACAGAAATGTCACCAAAATACTGCTGGAATCAAACAGAGTAAATGTGTGAAAACACCTTGAAAAACATCTCAAGAGCTTTTTTCTTACAGAATTGCGCCCTTTAATTACAGAACTGTTTTTTGTCAATGTAAAAAAAGCTTTTTTTGGCTTTTTCTTTACACAAAGCACAGAAATATGCAAGGGCCTGTTTGGCTTCCCAGCTTTCTCTAGGCCATTTGGCTTAGCCAATGCTCTATGTCAGCAACAGGGTGCCAAGGTGCCTGGCCATCAAATGCATGATTTCCCATCAGCAAATGAGATGGACAATGCATTGCCAAGCACAATATGTGGGACGTTCACAACAGGCAGTTCAGTGTTGTTGTCAATGTTGAGAACAGTTGACTCACTCAATTTTGAGTCTAACATTAGCGCTCTTATGGGTATACCTTTGGAACATAATTAAAATTATATTTGCAGAAAACTGAATGTATTTCTGAGATTGAGTAACTGATAATATTGTGGCAGGATATAAGAGCAGGCTATGCCCAACAGTGTTGGGCATTGCCAAAGCCATGAGAATGACATTTTGATGGGACCTTGACCAGGGCAGCCATCAGGGTTTCAGGAGGAGATTGAATTAGTTGTTCTGATAGCTGTTACAAAGTGTTGTCAAGGCAGAAGGCAGAGTGTACGCTTTCATTTTGGCTGTAGCACTTTGAGAAATCTGGGGAGCCAAACAGGCCCGAAGTCATTTAGATAAAAATTGCTTTTATACATGGGAAGTACTGCAGTGTCAGTACCACTTAGCTTAGGCTTAGTGAGGTTATCCACACACACCCTCCACTCAATCTGAACATCCATCCATGCAATCACCCACTACAATGGAAACATCCCCTCCAACCCAAAACCACTCTATACTCTCAATGGAATGCCACATCCAACCCCCATCACCTTGATCTGCCCCCCATTCAAACCATGATCACTGATTTCCTTAACCCCTTTGAAACCTGGTAGTTATAAACAACTCCAGCACTGGCTCAAATTCACACTCCCACTATCCATATGGCAATCTTTGGACACTAGAAATGCCCAAAATGCTCACATCCAAATCTGGAGAAGAGAACCTTGCAAATGACTTTGACAGCTGAAAGAGCTCACCAAACTCAATGAGACAGGGTAGTTAAGTCAGTTGATATGCTGTCTGAATGAAGCCTTGTGCTTTTTGCCTTAACAGCACGTTACATGACATTTCCATTGTGCTCCCTACGTTCAAGCCCTGCCCAGTGCCAGCATATGTACATCTACATTGACAGTTGCTTCCACTATCCAGTAATATCCTTCATATAGCCCTGCTTCATCCCATATCTGATACACATCATTGTCAACTTGCCAATGGATTACTTAGAGGCCTCAAGTGGAAATGGAAATGACTTGGTCATCTGAAATGAATAACTAAATTGACACACAGAGGTCTATTGAGGGTATTTTTAAATAACCTTAGTCTCTTTTGTAGTTGGAGATAGATGTCATAATCATAACAATCATAACCAACCAGCAGATTCCTCTGATTCTTGCTTTGTAAAATACAGGTATGCAGGGCCTATTTAATACATATTTTTATACTGCTGAAAGCGGCATGTATTAATAACAAAAAGCTATTACATAACTGGAAGAGGGTCAATACAGATATAAAGTGTGGTTATACTCTTGTTTAAATAGAATGTGGTACAAATTTAAGTAATATAATTCTATATCCATGTGTCTATAAGAATTTTTGCATCCTTGAATGTGTGTTCATGGTATGAACATTGATTGGTGTAGGGACAATTGTGTTATTGAGGGGTTGCAACTTGACTATTTCAATTTACATGCAATTTATAATGATTTTGAGTTCATATTCTTGTAGCCATAGATTTTATATGCAAGGTAGTGAAAAGGAACAAATTTTACACTGCTTGAGCAAGCCAGATAGAATGGATTACATGAAAAAGACTTGAAATTGTTGGAGTTCAAAAAGTTGGATGAAAGAAGGAATTCATTCTCTCAGAGCAATGGCTTAATGCTCTGTGATGATAAAATATGCGCTGGAATCACATTCAAATTTGCTACAGATTGGTACCCAAATTGGTCAGAAATACCAATATTCATATTCAAAAACTCTGGCTTGAATCTATTTTTAGAATGAAAAATGGTGCCCTACAGCCTGCTAGAGGCCAAATTTGGTAGTGGTTCAAACACTGACCTAGGTTTCTGTTTTTTCTGCATTTTTCAGTGATTTTAGTGTGAGCCCAGGTGGTGTGGGAAATTTAGGTCAAAGTCCTGAACCCCCTAGGTCTAGCCATTCAGTGATTTCTGGGGCCCCTGATCAGTTTGATAGTCAATGTTCTGCCAGCCCAGATTTCTGACCACAGCTGGAATCTCTGCACAATTAGGGGAGGTCAGAGTACGGGTCCTGGGGCCAGTCCTGGAGTTGGTCCTGATATCGGTCTTGGAGTTTTGAAATTTGTCAGGACCGGCTCAGGACTGGTTTTTACTCTGACCCCCCCCCTTTTGCAAACCAGTCTTGGGACCTTATTCTGTTGCACATCACGCATATGGTTTCCATCACTGGCCTTTATAAATAGACATCCTGTACCAAAAATATAGGTGCCCAACTGTGTTGAGTGCAGTATTCTTCCAATAAAACGCTTCACACTCATAAGTAAAATCCTGTTTGAAGCATACACATATAAATGCCATTCTTCTACCACATTCCTACATTTTACAAGTGTCCAACCATTGGAGAAAAAGATATAGACAAATTACTTAATGTAAGACATGCCCCTAAGTACCAGAGTACATTGTTACTTATCTGAATCAAATGGGCTCCATCCTCTGTTCTGCCTATTCTTCCACTCAAAATATGCCTTGTTGAACCCCCAGGCAGAAGCACATGCATGCAATTCTCAAAGATGTGCTGAGATATCATCGTGCTCAACAGCAATACATGGAATACTGTTGAACAGCTCTTGCACACCAATTCCAACATCGTTGCCAACAACAGGTCCATGTTAGCAAGGAGTCTGGCTCTAGCTTTCATATAGACAACTTGTCTAGCTCATTTGGCACCAGTGACACCACCACAGACAATATCTCAACTGGTGGCAGCACTGGCAGCAAGGAGTCTGACTTGGATTCTGCCATGGCAACTTTAAGTTCTCAAAGTCTCAGTGATGCCAGTAGCTTATCTGGAGCGTCTGACTCCACTGGGACTAGTGACATTGATCTGGAGGGATCCATATCTGCAGAAAGTTCTATGTCATCTGGATACCGAAGCCACAGCACCATACATGAATCCGACTCTGGCAACAATGGTGATATTGAGTCAGATGCAGATAGCTCAGATGAAGAGAGTGTTTGGATGCCTTCCAGGAGTGCGCATGCAAAGATCCTACGGAAGGCATTGCATGAAATTGAGAAGATGTATGAGAAGCGCTATGAGGTGTGTAGAACTATTCTAATCAAGAGTTCATGCCTCATATGCATCTAGGTGCCTAGGACACCATTTCCTTGTGCACCTGCTACACTCCCACACATTCTGAATGTGTGGCATAGTGAGCGTCCCAACTACTTTCGAAAAGCTTTGCGTATCACTCCATCTACATTTGACAAACTGCTTGAGAGCATCTCTGATGACCCTGTTCTTGCAAATTTGTCCTCGAACAAGCAGATGCAA
Organism: Psilocybe cf. subviscida; assembly: GCA_013368295.1. NCBI lineage: Eukaryota > Fungi > Basidiomycota > Agaricomycetes > Agaricales > Agrocybaceae > Psilocybe > Psilocybe cf. subviscida. Next base: position 3,227,835 of record JAACJJ010000056.1, on the reverse strand, counting down.
ATTGACCACCAGTTGGGGATTGCACTGTTTCGTTTTGGTCACTTTGGAAATGCTGCCAGTCTTGATAATGTGGCTAATTGTCAGGATATGCAAAAGGCACTGTCATTCTGGCTACACAACAGGTTATGGCAGCAATTCTACAACCAGGCTTTATGCAACAGGTGGTGTGAATGCCAACTCCAGAAGAGAAGGAAGAGGCAAAGAATTGGGTTGAAAGTCACTCATGCAAGGCATGGCAAGATGGATGGTGCATGGTTGATGGCACACTTGTTCCTCTCTTTGACCATCCACACTGGTATGGTGAAAGCTACTTTGACCAAAAGTCAAACTACTCATTAAATATCCAGGTACGATGATTTTCTATTCTAATTTCTATAAATCTACAACTGAGCATATTCTGTAGATCGACAATCTCCCAAATCTTTGCATTATTGATTATGGGTATGGCTTTACGGGTAAGTACCCACGATTCCACAGCCTGGGTGAAGACCCGCACATATGAAGAGCACGAGGCATTATTTGAGGGCAATGAATTCATTTTTGGAGACTCGACCTATCTGGTGTGTGCCTTGAACTTGTTTTGTGATGCTTAAATTTAAGTCTTTCCTTACAAAAGGTTCAAATGTGGCTTACTGCACCATACATCTGTCCCAACAGCAATAAAGCCAACAATGCCATTTTTAACAATCATGTTTCTATGGTACAAATATGCTCTGAGCATGCAATTGGCTTTCTCAAAGGCCAATTTCAATTGCTCAAGGGGCTCCATATTAACATCAAGGATGCTGACACACACAAATTTGCAACGTATTGGATTGTCAGCTGCATAGGCATTCACTCCTTTGCTATGGATTGTGAGGAAGAAGATGCCAGCGACAGTCATGCCTCCGACAATTCCTTCATTCAACAAGGACTGACCTCCGAGAGTGATGAGATTGAGGCACCAGGATATGAACAAATTCCACAAAGTAGCCAAACAGGTCCTCAATCATTGACACTTGTAGCAGGCAGACAACGACACAAGGAGCTCAAAAAGCTCATCTTAGATGCAAAGGAACAGTGCCGACATGTGAGAGAAAGTAGTCAGAATCAAGATAGTTCTGAAAGTGATTAAATATTTAATAATTTACGACTGTCTATTCATCATGATACTGTGCTTGTGGAACAGGGATGAACGTATTATGCACTGTGCTATACTCTGGGCCTATACCATCCATAAGATTCCCAGTATTTACCATATAGCCACTTGATGGTCCTGCGACAGCTGATGGTACAGATACAGTCTGAGGTTGAGCTGCAGACATGTTTAGTTTTGCTAGTTCACATTCGTGTCTCATATGTAGCTTGGCCATTTGGAGCTCATGGCATCGGTCTTTGTCCTTTTGCTTGTTTTTCTCTTGTTCAATCTTGGCCTGTTGCTTCGCAATGGCAAGATTGGCTTTTGACTCAAGCCTGACATGTCTAAGGTTGAGCTCCACCTGGTGTGTCTGCTCTTCAGCAGCAACAGCAGTGGTGAATTCTTCGAGTTTGGAGCATTTGGTGGAGTGCTGAGAAGTACTGCTTGTGGATTTTTGCTTTGACTCAGTGGGCATAGTGGATGTAGCAGCAGGTGGAGGAGGTGATGATGCAGCACTTGAGGTTTCTGCAAGGTTGCTGGTTGTGATCTGTGGCGAGGATACATCTCTGTCATCACCAGTTGCTTGGTCTTCATCATGCTCACCAGACGCAATCTCCTGGCTGAGCTTGTCCTCAAGAAGTGACACTTGATTTGTCAAGTTGATGTCTGCGCCAAGGTCAATCTCAGAGAGACTGTTCCCGATTCCAGCACATCAGTAAACGGGCAAAAAAGTTTTTTCGGGTTTTTTAACCCAAAAAAACCCATAAAACCCATGAACCCAGTGCATATTTGATGACCCAAAAACTCAAGGCACTTTTTGCCGAAACCTTGTTTGATGGCCGCCGAGTGCATATTTTTACATGGCGTAGCCCCTCTCACCATAAGTAAGTGCTGGTAAATTTGATACTATATAGTACAGAAGGAATATACTAGCTATATCCACCAGCTTTGGAGACCTAGTTCTTGATCTTGCTTTGTGCACAAATTTTACAATCTACAGTGCTCTTTAGGTTTCCGGGAAATGGGTTTTGTAAACCAGCAAAACCCAAAATAACCCTAAAAACCCATGAACTTTTTTGCCGATTTGCTGATGCAGGGACTATGTTAGGATGCTCAGCAATACTTTACACTCTCCCACATGGATCCACTGGACTCCACAGACTCCACTGGACTCCAGTGGAGTCCAGTGGAGTCCAGTGGACTATAGGCCAAATTTTTCATTTTTTTTTCAACAGAGTCCAGTGGAGTCCACTGGAGTCCACTGGAGTCCACTGGACTCTGTCAATGTTCAAGTCAATGCAATCCTCTATAGAAATCCAGTGGACTCTTGTGGACTCCAGTGGACTCTTGTGGACTCCAGTGGACTCTTGTGGACTCCAGTGGACTCTTGTGGACTCCACTGGAGTCCAGTGGACTTTTCTTATATATGTGCCCAGGTAAGTATTCACTGTCAACAGTCAGACTCAAAGTACAATGTAAATCCACTGTATTTCTGGCCCAATTCCAGAGATAGTGTAGTTGTAAAACAGCAACTCAATCAACTTGATTTAAATAAATACTGTGTTACATGATTAAAAAGTAACTAAATTTTGTATACAAAAATATCAAAGTTATATTACAAATATTTCAACGGCGGCTAGGGGGAATGGGCGGTCAGCGGAGTTGGTTAAGAACAAGGTGGGGACATCACCTAGTGTCCTCCGTTCGCAGCGGCGGGAACGTTCGATTTTGATCGAACAGCGGCAAGGAGGGGCGCAAAGCGGCTGCGCACAAGGCCAGGGGATGCTGAGGGTCTTCGAGCGACGAAGGGGGATACACCCGCAAAGTTCGTTCGAGGGGCAGGGAAGGCGCCGCTTCAGTCGTGACGACGCTTGCGGGTGCGGCAGAGCGGTGACGTGGCATACGCAGTGGTTGCGAGCGATGGTGGGGGATGTGGCGGGGGTTGTCGAGCGTGGGTGCGACGTTGGGGGACACGCCTGCGTCGCTCGTTTGGTGGTTAGTGAGGTGGGGAAGCCGAGACGTCGATTGCGACAGTGTCGGCGGGGTGTGCGGAACGGGTTCGTGCGTGAACGGCACTGCGACGTGGCACGTTCACGTCACAGGTGTGGCGGCGGGGGATGACGGCGACGGCGGGCAACGATGGCGGCGACGGGGGACACGTGGGCGCGGCACCCACGGAGCTTTGGACAGCGGCGGGGACGATCGGGCGTCGTTGTGCGATGGCGTGGGGGGTCGGTCAAGGTGCGGAACGAGGCCGTTGGCGGCGTCGAGGCTGAGCGGGGTGCTGTGAGTAGGAAACATGCCCATTAGGGGCATGTTGTAGGTAGAACATCAAATAAAAATGACTTACAATGCTTGAAACATCCCACAACGACGTGGGGGACGCTCTCGCGGCTCTCAGTAGCATTCCTGCTGCTCGTCGACGGTGTTCGGGGGTCGTTCGACGGCGGCGGCGGTTGGTCGACGTTGTCGAGAGTCGTTCAATAGCGGCGGAGCGATTTCAAACAATCGCGAGGGATGGCAACATGAGCGGCGGCGCCTGCCGGGATGGGCCGGGTGCGTTCGGGATGCGTCGGTGTCGTGAGCGGCAAGGGGGGGTGACGGAGAACGTCGACGACAACGACGACAGCGAGGAGGGGATAGGGAGGATGAGGGTGAGAGTGGGGATGTGGTGGATGAAGGTGAGAGTGGGGGGATGTGGTGGATGAGTGGTGTGACGTGGCACCATCAGCGTGCCCACGGATCGTGGGGATTATGTGCCGGCGGGGCCAAGCAATGGGGTTAAGATTATCACGGCGGCTGGGCCCTATATGGCTGCTTGGTGCAGGTGGCTAGAGCGCCAGCATGCTGACTAAGAGTCAGTCGTTGGTTCAATTCTCGGTGGTGCACTTTTTTTTCTAATTGTTACTCCTAGTAACTATAATAGTGTAATACACTGTTCAATTAGTAGTCATAAAATTCCATTCAATTTGTGATAAATCTAGTAAAATCCACTGGAGTCCACTGGAGTCCACTGGGCTAGAGTGATTATATATATGATAATCATTATAAAATTGGGTGTGAGTCCACTGGACTCCACTGGATTGGGTGGAGTCCACTGGACTGGGATAATCCACTGAATAAAAATGGCTGGCAGTCCACTGGAGTCCACTGGAGTCCACTGGGCTAGAGTGATTATATATATAATAATCATTATAAAATTGGTTGTGAGTCCACTGGACTCCACTGGATTGGGTGGAGTCCACTGGACTGAGATAATGAAAATGGCTGGCAGTCCACTGGAGTCCACTGGACTGGGTCCACTGGAGTCCACTGGACTGGGTCCACTGGAGTCCACTCAAAAAAATTCCAAAAATTCTGTGGACTGGACCATTATAGTATATATTGGCTGGGGTGGACTCCACTGGACTCCACTGGACTCCAGTGGAGTCCACAGAAAGGACGTGGGAGAGTGTAAAGACCTCATGCTCAGCAATGAGGTCGCACATTGACAAAAACCACAGGCACTCTGTGATAACCTCCTCTAGCAAAATAGTATCAGTGTACATGAATGAGATCTACAAGTGAGAAGATGCACACCATTTGTTTGTGAAGTGATTGTCTTTACTCATGTCCACATCTTCTACCGACCTAATCCCTTTGCCAGTAGTCCCGAGGGTTTTCATATGCATTCTTGTTTCCTTGCACATACTAATCAGGTGTAAGTGGAAGGAAATTGTAAGTTGAAAACATGTATGGACTGATGCTCGAATACGGTTGCGTATCTTTTCCGAAAACACATTCTTCTTCTTCGCCAGCTTCTCCTTCTGTGACTAAGCATATGCAGGTGCATGCTTAGGATGATCCTTAAAAAGAATCTCTGCAAGCATGCAGTGCCACACAGCCTTCTTCTTCCCGCCACCAGCTGCAGTTGAGACATTGGTGCCAGGCACAGGGAACAACCCTTGCTTGATGTTGGGGTTGTCGATGATTGCAGCAATGAGCTGCTTGCTAAGGGCGTCTTCCTGCCAGCTAAGCCAGAACATGTAAGCATCTGTCGTTTGGGTAGTTGTTTAACAAAGGGCTCACTTGATTTTGAAGCTTTCAACAGTTTCAACCACTCCCTCAGCTTTGGAAGAATCACTGTCATGCACTTCTGGTCCTTTTGCTCTTGAGGCTTGGGAGTAGGATGTTTTTTTCTTCTTTGGAGAGCTGGGGCCTTTGGCGGACTTTGGACCCACCTTTGTGGATGTGTTCTTTTTGGTTTTTGCAGGGGCCATATTCAGGAATCAGAACATAGATTATTGACAGGGAGTTGACGCCACAGCGAGCACTGTGAAGGATCTCTTGTTTTTTCATTACCTAAGATGATCTTATGTAACCTCATCATGACTCAAAGTCGGTCCTGAAAAATTGGTCCTGAGTGCAGGACCAGCTCAGAAGCTGGTCCTGCATTGAAAGTGGTCTTGGTCTTTCCCACACTCCTTGAGCTTCAGAACCAATATCAGGACTGACTCCAGGACTGGCCCCAGGACCCGTACTCTGACCTCCCCTATTGACTTTGTGCACAAAATCAAGCTGTGGTCAGCAGTGCAGGCTGGTTATCAGTCACCTGTTATAAAATAGGAAGGTTATTACCATGGCAACAAATGTGGAAAGTTATTACCACATTACCATCAATGATGACTATTCTCTCACAATTTTGGTCTTACTTCTTGCTCTGCTGCATGTGTAAAACACTCCTTTTACTTATGTAAAAGATTGTAATGTCTTCCCCTCTGGGATCTCAGAAATAGGTTTTGTCTTTGCTTTGTTTTGTTATTCCCATGTGTCTATCCATCTGTACTATTACTGTTGTCTTTTGTCTCTCTTTCTTGTTCTTTGACTCATTCCATCTCATTAGTGTCATTCAACTGACACTTGTACTATTCTTGTTAATTTTTGCATTTATTCAACTAAACACTTGTACTACATCTTTATGCCCTTCAACTGGCATTTGTACATATTCTTATTGTCTTGTACTATTCATTTCGGAATGAATATTTGTATTTGTAAATTTGGTGTGAAGTGAGATTAGGAACCAGTGAATTCACAGATTTAGTGTTGATGCAACATGTGATACTTTGAGCATGTAAATTTGATAAATTTTTCATGTGACTCTATCCTCTCCCCCCAAAACAAGACAGACATTGAGTCCAGCTCAATGTCTTCCTTGCTTGGAATTATTTCCCAGGGTCAGCCAAGCATATAAATATATCACAGTCTACCATGCATGCTTTCATATCCTATTGATCTCTACCATGCAGCGCCACCTCAACAACTACATCTTTTACAAGTGATTCATTCCACCTGCCAAGTTCCCCACTAGCATACATGCCCATCAACTCTTTTACAAGTGTGAATCTGGATACATGCTGAAAGAGATTGCTTGCAGTCTCATTGCACTTAACTGCCTCCTTTATAGGTTCATCACACAGTTGGACAACCTTCTCCCTATCTGGCAAGGACTTGCATGTTGATTCATGAGTACCCCTGCTAATTCTTAGTCTTCATTTCCTGGAGATTAAATTCTGTGCAGATTGTGTTTGAGTTCCTTCCTGCACCAAACTAAACAGTCAAGCCAACCAAATGCACCTGCATGCATTCAAATGTATCCTGGTGAACCTGTCACCACTTGATCACACAATGCTTGCTGTTGACTCCTTTTACCACTATTGAAGATTGTTGCAGAGGAGCCGGAATGCAGGGGAAAGGTACCAAAGCATCCCACACATTGTTGTGGGGTGTATAGATTTTTCTAAATGTATTTAAAGATCTTGTAATGTCTTGTAAAGTCTTTTAAGCCCTCAGTTATCTTGAAATGTTGTTCAATGTCTTGGATAGTCTTTAAATAGATAAAAACCTTAAAAGATCTCTCATGCCCAGACATCATTTCCTGATGACTACTGCCTCCCAGCTTGCAAATACACCTCATCCAAGGTAATATTGGCTACCATTGTTGCATTTGGCCAGTGAATTTGTATATATTGCACTCATTCATACAGTCTTAGTACACCTTGTCAGGTCTCCAAGTGTACTTGTCTAGGAGGGCCATTGCTGTGCATGGCAAACTGATCTTTGACATAGCCTTTTTTCAAAATAAATCTATTAAATTGAAGAGAACACTGCAGGTAGGCAGCAGGTATTAAGATTGGGATGGACTTGAAAAGTTGCAGTCAACTGAGTGACCATGCACTCTAGCCTGGCCCTGGATTGCCTGGCAGCTGCTGATGGCATCATTTATTTCTGTTTCTCTGTGACACAGGACTGCACTATACACTACCATACTCTCATACCACTATGACAGTTGGGATTTGATCTGTCATAGGGATTAGTTGTCCTATGCTTGACTTACATCATCAGAGAAAGATAGTATTTTCTAGGATATTCTACATACTTTATCTGGAGGTATACTGTAGCAACCCAAACAAATGTACAAGGCCTTTGGCACATGACAAGTCTTGACAACCTGCACAAGTGCACAAACCCTCAATTTGAGCATGATATTGAGTGCCATTTTGAGGGATTTTTATATTTTGAGACCAGTGATAAGCCAAATTAGTGATCAAAATGCTGTTGTGATTGACAAGTGTGAAAAAGTGAACTGCACAGAGCTGTCTGTGATGCATAACTCAATCAATTGGTTGGGTTGCTACAGTATAGGCACTTGAGTAATACAGTATAATATCAAGTTTGTTATGAGCCTGATTCCAACAATAACTATTTGCAATAACAGTCACCCAGGGCAATTTATATATTTGATGTAACTTATATCATAATTTAATGTAGCACTGCCTTGCTTTTGGGTGCAAGATTGGTCTTTTTTAAATTGTCAGCTCACAAACATTTTATAGTCCTTTGATATATGTAATTTACAGCTACTGGAATTGAGATATTCCAGTTACAATAATGTGCACCCAAAAAATGATTGCTTTCAATGTCATGCCACTTTGCCACACATGCTGCTATGATAATAGATGTATCTTGTTTGCATTCAGAAACACTACATTTAGATACCAAAAGCATCCCAATATGACTAATATTAATGATGCAAATCCTGACATGTATCTGTGCCACTCATCAAGACTACACTCACTATATGTGAACAACTTTCTCACACACTGCTATGGTTCACAGCATGTTTAAATTGAGAAATCTAACACTATAGGATGGCATTATTGTCACAATAATGTGATAAGTATGGTTGATATAGTCACTGAATCATTCTGTGTGACTGCTCTATGGCATCACAAAACCATGTTATTTCCTTGGCATCTCTTAAGTACATAAAGACATGTGGCTATTTTTAAGTGCTGCAGGGAGGCTAAAGATAGTCAGGGCATACCAGGGAGCTCAGTGAAAACCCAGGGCATGTCAATAGACTTAATTAAATTTGAATGAAAGGTGCACATTTTTTGATGAGCAGTGCACTAAGTTCTAGCATTTTTATAAGTACTACCTGATGCATTCTGATGCAGTGAATACCTACTTGTGGGGTTTCTTAATGTGATTCCAATGCACACATTATCACAGCTGCATGCTGGCTCAATATGTAGTAATATCAAAAACAATCAGATTTGAGCAGTGAATCAGTGTAAGTTGATTTTCTTTCTCACTTGTTCACTGCTCTGCATGCTCTGCATGCTCTGGCAATACTTTACACTCTCCCACATGGATCCACTGGACTCCAGTGGACTCTGTCAATGTTCAAGTCAATGCAATTTTCTATTGAAATCCAGTGGACTCTTGTGGACTCCACTGAAGGAATCTCTGCCAAAAAAAGTCAAATTTTGTTTTTTCTTCCACAGGACTCCAGTGGATTTCCACTGTCTTTTCTTATATATGTGCCCAGGTAAGTATTCACCATCAACAGTCAGACTGAAAGTACAATGTAACTCCACTGTATTTTTAGCCCAATCCCAGAGATAGAATAGTTGTCAAATAGCAAACTCAATGAATTTGATTTAAATAAATACTATGTTACATGATTAAAAAGTAGCTAAATTTTGTATACAAAAATATCAAAGTTATATTACAAAAATTTCAACAGTGACTAGGGGGAATGGGTGGTCAGTGGAGTGAAGTAAAAACAAGGTGGGGACATCACCTAGTGTCCTCTGTTTGTGAGTTACAAGGGGTTGGGTGGCAAGGGTGGTGGCAAGGGTGGACAGCAGCAAGAGCATTCGATTTCACTTGAATGGCAGCAAGGAGGGGTGCAGAGCGGCTGCATGCAAGTCCAGGGGATGTCAAGCATTGTTGAGTGATGTGTGCAATGACAGGGGATACACCTGCAACATTTGTTTGTTTGTTTGTTTGAGGGGTGGGGAAGGCACTGCATCAGTTGCAACAATGATTGCAGCACAGGCGGAGCAATGATGTGGCATGCAAAGGCATGATGTGGCACATGTAGTGGCTATGCACAAGGCTGGGGGATGTCAGGGGTTGTTGAGTGATGTGTGCAATGAGGGGGGCAACACACTCCTGTCATTTGTTTGTTTGTTTGTTCAAGGGGAGGGAAAGTGCCACTTCAGATGTGATGACACTTGCAGGTGCAGGCAGAGTGATGATGTGTGGCACACACAGTGACTGCACACAAGGCTGGGGGATGTGGCAGGGGTCATCAAGCAATGGGTGCAATGGTGGGAGACGCACCTGCATTGCTTGTTTGGCAGTTAGCAATGTGGGGAATCTGAGACATCAATTGCAACAGTGTTGGCAGGGGGTGCAGAACAGGTTTGTGTGTGAATGGCACTGTGACATGGCATGTTCACATCACAGATGTGGCACATCAGGAAATGATGCCATGTCGTGAGAGATGTCACATTTATTTTAAGCACCCTTAAGACACCTAAAGATCTCCCAAGATAATTTAAATATAGCTCTTGCTTGAGAGAGTTTGCAAGATCATAAAAGATGTTCTGTGCATTATTCAAGCATTCAACACACATGGGCTTGCTCCTCCCCAATGTGAGTGTAGGCTTGTCAGATGGATTTTACAATATTTCTTTCATGTTCCCATTGGCATGCACTCCAGAGGGTGAAGCAAGGTCTCTGCCAATGGCAGTTGGTGATGTGCCAGCCACGTGCCTGACCCTGTAAAATGTGATTTTAGCAATTTTTAGCAACTTTGATATATGCACCAAACAGCACATTTGATCAGCAAACGCGCTCTCGCAGCTTCAGATCGCACCCACATACGCACACAGGAATGGTCTTCACGATCATGCACCAATTATTGCATGTTTGGCATCAACATCATGTGTTTGACCTCACTTTTGCATGGCTCCAATTTAGACACCCATGATCAGCACATCAATACCTTGCCCAATTTGCCATTGTTTCCCGTGATTCAACCTGCAACAGATAGGTATTGTGCAGGAGTATTCGGGCATGGTTGCTATGACGCACTGCGATTGCCCGTCGTTGAGCTATAGCGTTATTGCAGTGTTGCTACCTTATGGGGCAATATCTCCATTCCAGGTCCATTGCTAGTGTCGCGCACTTTTATTCTATTCTCCCTCTTTCATTTATATTGTCACTTCGCTTTCTACCCCTTACCTAGTATCTATATTTGTGTTTCATGTTTCATCTTGCCATATTAGGATTCCTTTTATCTTGTACATATACTAGAGCTACACACCTAGTTTCCAGCTAGTTAGTTGACCCCCACCAGTTGACCCATTCCTAATTACACCGCTCATACATCACTCCCTCGTTTGCTCTACTTGATCCCCTTGTTCTACATCAAAATACAGACCAATATACATCATTTTCGCACATCCCTCAACCAATAGACTTCGCCCTTGATCAAACACACACAAAATCCCTCATACATCCCTCACGGCCTCCTGACTGAAACCTCAATCCTCGCAACCTTTGCCTCTCATAGCTCTTCATTAGTAGTGTAGTATTACCATACATATTTTGTTGTATATTACACGGTGACAGTGGAGTTGGTGCATCATCAGCCCTTCCCTAGTCAAGAGAACATTGAGGTCAGTATTTGATGGGACTTCCTAATTGGTCATTGAGTGTGCCAGGTTTTGAAAACCTGGCACACTCAATGACCAATTAGGAAGTCCCATCAAATATTACATAATCACACTCCAAACTCGAACCACAGCAGACATTCACAGTCGTCTATGTTCCTACTTGTATCTTCCAACCTTCCCCCTTCCCCCTTCCCTTGCCAGCACAATCACCTGCATTGCCACTTCATCACTCACCACCACCATCATCATCATTGTTGTTGACATCCTCCCCCCCTCCCCACTCACTGAATCGACCCCACACCGCACCACCAACTTGAAACGCACCTGAACACACCCCAGCAAGCACCGTCACTAATGCAACCACACTGCTGTTGTTGTTGACCCTCCCTGCTGCCACTGAACATTGTCAAGGAAGAGCAGCAACAACAGGAGACACTCCCTGAATGTCCCACATGTTGGTGTGGGGCGTAAATTTCATTGTAAGTATATCTATTCTACCCTAACAATGACTACATGACCCCTAATGAGCATATAGTGCTTTGCCTCCCACTGCTGCTGCTGTCTATGCCCTCAACAACACCTGTCACCCTCTACCAGTGCACAAACACTGTCAGCGGCTGCCCCTCCACCCTCCCTTCCTATCTCTGTCAGCGCCGCCCCTCATTGCACCACTTGATCGCAATTGATCACTCTTTCCGCCTGCTGCTGTTGCTGTCATTCTCGACACCCAGCCTCTGGTAATGCCTGAATCCATGAATGGAGGACACCAGCATGTCCCCCACTGTATCCCCCTTCTGTTGCCATCACCCTGCCGTCCTGTCTTCCCCCCATTGTTACACTCTGGTTATTGTACAATTAGTCTAGGTAGATACTTAGTGGACTGTTGGATATCAATTAGTTTACTTATTACTATTTTAATTAATATCATTGTTTTAAGAACTTGTAAAGCTTCTGCTCTGAATATGCACCAAGCAATTGGCATCTGACAACCTGTAATCATCTGTTTTAGGTTGGTTTTAGGATCTTAAAAATTCATTCAAAGATCTTGTGCATGCTTTGAAGACAACAAATTTGAAACAACCTGTCTTTGAACGATCTTAGAAGATGTTTTTGTCTTGTTGTCTTTTGAGATCTTTGAGTGTCTTTGAGGAGTCAAAAAGATTGTACAAACGTTCTCACAACTTGGCATCATTTCCTGATGCAGTGGGCGACAGGGCAGCCTTTGCTGTGAATATCAGACCTGACACATCAGTAACTACTGTACAGGTATCATTCATCAGCAACAGTAGCTGCTGTCCTGCCTTATTAGGAAGGTTGCCTTCCTGGGACCATTTGGAGGGGTGGGGGGATATTTGGGTGCCAGGTAGGGGTAGTAGGTGTGCCATATGGTGCCAAAAATGTGGGTAGGGTGATGGGAATTGATGGGGGGTGATGGGGGGTGATGGGGGGTGATGGGGGGAGGTGGCCTATTAATAGAATACAAAATGGGTGGCCACTGGGCCAGATGGGGGCATGGGAGGGTGGGGGACAGCCTGGAATATATTACTAGGCTATAGATAGATTTTTTTGAGCCCTTAAGCACCCATCCACAGGGTGTGGTTGATTAGATATAGCTATTTTTAGCAAAAAGTGTGCCACTGAGCACAGAATGAGCTGTAGCTCAACCAATACCTCATAGAATTGGATGCTCTTGGTACCATCTTGTAGGTATTTTGAATACAAATCCAATGAATGTGATATGATGGTGATCCAATCACTACATGCAAATATATTGATAGAATACTGATTTTCCGAACCATGAGGAGCACATAGCTGTAGTACCATTGGTTTTCCATATTTCTCCATGATACAAACACCATCTTGTAGGTATTTAACACCCAATCATATATCACACATCTATTTATTGATGGGCTCAGTATTTCCGAAGCAATTGACAAAATACACACACTTCCCACAATGAGCCACTTGGTCATGGTGCCACCAGCTCTCCATATTTTTGTGCGCTTTCTGTATCATCTTGTAGGTATTTCCAATACGGTTCTAATTCAGCAAAAATAATCACAGCACACCAAGTGGTTGCAATACTATTCAAAAAATACTGATACCACATTTGGGGTGTGCCACTGAGCAATAGATTACTCAAATCTTGGTATTTTTGGATGCTATTTGCACCATCTTGTAGGGGTATAGACTGGCTATTCAGAACATATGCTTTCCCAATGCTTGGATGAGTGATTAAATAAGAATTCCTCAAAACATGGCAGATCACCATTTTACCCCCCAATCTCACATTTTTTATATGATATACTACTCCACTGGCTATGAACGCTTCATGAGCTTATAGCCCTTAAAAATACCTTTCCAGAACATATTTTTGAGTCTCTGTAACCACAGATTTACTCTGGGAAGATGCTAAATAGTGTACTTGGCATGAAATCACCACCAAATTCAAATGAATACATATACATGATAACAGTAATACATGCATGGTATCTGACGCTAAATGAGCACTTTCAAGACATGTATTCCACCTACAGAGAATATAAAATATGTGCCAGAATGGTATGATTCAGGGCTATAACCTCATGAAACACTCCCAGCCAGTGGAGTAGTATATCATATAAAAAATGTGAGATTGGGGGGTAAAATGGTGATCTGCCATGTTTTGAGGAATTCTTATTTAATCACTCATCCAAGCATTGGGAAAGCATATGTTCTGAATAGCCAGTCTATACCCCTACAAGATGGTGCAAATAGCATCCAAAAATACCAAGATTTGAGTAATCTATTGCTCAGTGGCACACCCCAAATGTGGTATCAGTATTTTTTGAATAGTATTGCAACCACTTGGTGTGCTGTGATTATTTTTGCTGAATTAGAACCGTATTGGAAATACCTACAAGATGATACAGAAAGCGCACAAAAATATGGAGAGCTGGTGGCACCATGACCAAGTGGCTCATTGTGGGAAGTGTGTGTATTTTGTCAATTGCTTCGGAAATACTGAGCCCATCAATAAATAGATGTGTGATATATGATTGGGTGTTAAATACCTACAAGATGGTGTTTGTATCATGGAGAAATATGGAAAACCAATGGTACTACAGCTATGTGCTCCTCATGGTTCGGAAAATCAGTATTCTATCAATATATTTGCATGTAGTGATTGGATCACCATCATATCACATTCATTGGATTTGTATTCAAAATACCTACAAGATGGTACCAAGAGCATCCAATTCTATGAGGTATTGGTTGAGCTACAGCTCATTCTGTGCTCAGTGGCACACTTTTTGCTAAAAATAGCTATATCTAATCAACCACACCCTGTGGATGGGTGCTTAAGGGCTCAAAAAAATCTATCTATAGCCTAGTAATATATTCCAGGCTGTCCCCCACCCTCCCATGCCCCCATCTGGCCCAGTGGCCACCCATTTTGTATTCTATTAATAGGCCACCTCCCCCCATCACCCCCCATCACCCCCCATCACCCCCCATCAATTCCCATCACCCTACCCACATTTTTGGCACCATATGGCACACCTACTACCCCTACCTGGCACCCAAATATCCCCCCACCCCTCCAAATGGTCCCAGGAAGGCAACCTTCCTAATAAGGCAGGACAGCAGCTACTGTTGCTGATGAATGATGCCTGTACAGTAGTTACTGTTAGTCAGGTCTGAGAGTAGCAGATACAGGTGGATGGGGACACATGGGTGTTGCTTGTTAGTGGGTTCAAGGGGTGGGGGAGGTGCTATGTCAGCTGCAATGGTGGCAGTGGGTGTGTGGCACAGGCTCAGGCAGTGACATGGCATATTTGCAGCACCAATGGTGCTTCAGACGATGGTGGGACACTTGGGTGTTGTAGTGCAATGGCATGGGGGGTTGGTCAAGGTGTGGAACAAGGCTGTTGGCGGCGTTGAGGCTGAGCGGGGTGCTGTGAGTAGGAAACATGCCCATTAGGGGCATGTTATAGGTAGAACACTGAATAAAAGACTTACATGGCTTGAAATGTCCTGCAACAACATGGGGGATGCTCTTGTGGCTCTCAGTACCCTTGCTGCTGCTCCTTGATGGTGTTTGGGGGTTGTTTGACAGCAGTGGGGCAATTTCAAACAATCACAAGGGATCACAATGTGGGCAGCAGCACATACCAGGATGGGCTGGGTGCATTTGGGATGTGTCACATCAGGAAACTGTGGGAATTTTTTTATTCAATTATGCGAAATGACCTAAGCATTAATGATTCTAAGGATAGAATCATTGCATAAATGCATTGTGTGATTGTAAGGGGAAATAAAAGCCAAAAAAAGCGGCCATATGCACACTTTTATTTTGCAGTGAATTAAAATCACTGAAAGTGGCATTATTCCTATGTCTGGTTACTCTGTTGGCAGAACAAATTTCCCAAGTCAACATGTGTCTCACAGATTTATTAACCCATATAATATGCCATACATACACAAATGAATATTCAAAGCTATATGAAGCACATTTTTGGTGAGCAGGACATAGGTATTTCAGCATTTTCATGGGCAATACTTGATGGATTCTGACGCATAAGGTATCTATGTGTAGGGCTTTTTAATGCGGCTCAAATGCATGCATTATCACAGCTGTGTGCTTACTCAGTATTGAGTAATATCAAATGCGGTGATATTTGAGTGGCACATCAGTATATGGCAGATTATTTCACCAGTTCTTCACCGCTCTGCATGCTCTTAATTCTGTATTGTAGCGCTCGTTTGCACAATTCTAACATATGTTTGATCATATTTTTGCAATCATCCAGTGCAAAGATATTTTATAAACAGCTGGTGATAAACCATTTGTAAACCATGGAAAGTACCAGTTGCACAGGTACACAAAGTTCTTCATCAATAGGCAATTTTCTGCATGAGTGCCAGCCTTCAAGGCCATCTTATACTGGCCAGCACTTTTTGATACATTGCAAAAGCTTTTAATTCATCTTCAGAGTCAGCCATCAAATTTGATCAACAAACAATTGTGTTTATAGTATTTCCGCATTTCAATGAGAAATACTGGACGGATTGTAATGAATCAAGTACCTACTTGTAGCATCTTTTAAGGTCATTCAAACACGCACATTACTACAGTTCCGCGCTCATTATATGTTGAGCAATATTGAAAGCAATCACATCTGAGCAGTACATCAGTGCAGGCGTATTTTTGCCGCGAATTTTTGGGCGATCCGCACGCTCTTGGTACGGTCTTGTAGCCTCTTTTAATGTGATTCCAACGCATATTTTACCATAATTTTCCAACAACTTGATGCAAAGATATTTGTAAAATTGTGGGTGATGATGTGTGGCAAGCATTGGGCAGAGAGGTATTTTTGTCAATGAATAAATTTTTGCACTGGAACTAGCCTTCATTGGACCTTCAACACTATTTTCCACTAGCTTTCCCCTATTTTTGTTGTGCTTCAATAACCACCAATGCACTCTGTTGATTTGTTCAGAGAAAACCTACTGTGGGAACTAACTGGACACTGATGTCCAGTTAGTTCCCATGCATGGTTTTTTTGTTGTGCTGGCATGTTCATTGTTCAACTTCACACTTATTCCTTCCCCTTCTCCTCTGCTGACACCTCCACTGACATTCTTCTCCCCCCTCTTCTACCCCTCTTTCTAATGCCAACCCTCATCCCCATCAAGCTGGGCTACTAGATATGTGATGGTGCATACAGGGGCTGTGGACAAACAGGGGAGACCCTTGCTGAGGGAGACCCACTGGTACACTGGTACGTTGACATGTCACTATGCAACCTTTTCTTCTGACTTTTCTTCCACTTTCCATTGTCTGCCTAGTGCTGCCACATTCTGCCTCCCCCTTCTGCCACCATTGCCCTGCCATCCATCATCCCCACCTTTGGCTGCAATCAACCATTTTCATCACCAACTGCCACCACCACCCTTGATGTCCATCCCCCAGTAACACCTGCAGCCACTCATGGATAACACCAGGTGGTGCCCCACATTTTCACTACCCCACCCTGCTGCCCCTCCACCCCTCCTTGCTACTGTTCAAGTGAAATCAAACACTCTTGCCACCATCCACCCTTGCCACTGCTTGTAACACCTGCAGCCCTTGTAAGCCATGTCACTATTGATCCTCCATTAACTTGACTGACCAGTTTCTGACTGATATAGCTGACCTCCTTTGCTACAGTCTACCTATTACCATACCCAACTCACTTACCATCTTATGCTTTCTTGTATTACTTGATCACTTCTTTTTTAGCAGTTTAGTCTCTGTTGTAATAGATGTATATAGTTATGATGTTGGTATATAGCTGGAATATATTGCATTTGATTCCTTCTTGTACTCTGTTGTAAGATGAAACACAAATTGAATGATCAAATAGTACAGGAAATGCTGTTGTTGGCCGCTTTTCTGATAATTTTAAGCCATTAAATGTGAAAAAAGGTTTACTCTGAGAGGGAACTAATTTTTTTTTCACCTTCATAACTTTCTTACCTTTTTTGTGTAAAAATCGTTTTCTTGGCCTTTACTTACTTATAAGATTCTTCAGAATTTCCTGATGCAGTGTTGTGAGTGGCGAGGGGGGGGGGGGGTGACAGAGGACGTCAACAATGACAATGTCAGTGAGGAGGGGATAGGGAAGGTGAGGGTGAGAGTGAGGGATGATGTGGATAATGTGGCACCATCAGCATGCCCATGGATTGTGGGGATTATGTGCTACCTCCTAAATCTGCATGTGATAATATGTTTATAGGACAGATCTGTCCAGAGGAAGCTGATTTATACCAATTATACATCAGAGCATATTCATCAATGACATTTAGAATCATGTAGCCATTATTTCTGGATGAATATGTCTTAAAAGCATATCAACAGATGCGGATTTACAAGGCAAATCGAATGGTCCATGTGCTGAGTCTGTAGCTAATTTATTGAGAAGCATATGCCCCATTTACCACAGGTTTACATCAATCTCCAATGTTATTGTCAAAAGATTCCTCCATAGAGGTCCTTCTCACCAGCGGTTTTCAGATTGAATTTGACAGTCAAATGCGGAAATTTGAGGTGCATCCAACCCAAAAAGAATCATAGCCAACGGAGATTTATTGAACAAGTTATGGTCTTTGAGAAAAGCACACATTGAGCATGCATCAGTACTGTGGGAACTAATCTCAAATGCTTGAGCATTTGAAATTGGTGTGCTGCTGCAGTTTAAGTGAAATAAAAGCACATCCTGTGGTCTGTTTGGCATACTACAGATACCATTCTGTAGGTTATTTTTACCTGTTTCAGACACTTCCAGTATAATAGCAGTGTGTTTGCTTGTTGTTGAGATATTAAACAAATGGTGATGGAGGAGCAGCACAGGTGTATATCAGGAATTCTACTATCAATATTGGACATATTAGTGCGCATCTGGTACCCAAATGTAGCATTTTTGAATGTGAACAAAACACGTCCATTTTCATAGCTGTGCATGCAGCCAATGCGGCACAATGTTGAAAGCAATTATTTTGGGGCATCACCTTGTTGTAACTGCAATATCTCAGTCAATAATCTATCATTCTGCACGCTGTGAGCATATTCTGGTAGCTGTGGATTGCGCGCTTCGAACGAGCCTAAGATGTCATTAATCCGACAATTTTGAGGCAGCCAATTAGGTGCTGCACCCAGAGACAAGTCAGTATCATATTGAAATGTGACATGAAATCTACCAAAATTCTGTGATGACTTGGTGAGAAGCTATTTCACATCAGGACGGACAGTCAAAAATTTGTTCAATGTTTCATTCAATGTGAGTGCATACTCTCACTATCAAGGTAATTTTGGGTGCTTATAAGGAACAGCCTTTTTTTTACTGTCTCTTTGTCTGCTTTTAACCAGCTCTCATAATCATGGTTTTGTGATTTTTAGTACTTAATAAGTAACATCATTTGTATACTACTCTTTTATCTGCTTTTATCTGCTTTTATCTGCTTTGAATGCTTCTATATCTCACACTAGTTTGTTTGGCACTTTTCTTGTCTTTAGATTGCCAAAAATAATCAATTATTTGGTAAATTGCCTAAAATGCTTGAAATCATTCTCACGGTTTCCTGATGTACTCCAGCAACTTCCCTCTAGGTGGCTATGATGGTGCATTCTACATAGTACCCTCTGCTCTCTGATCATGCCCCTCACTCTGTAGTATCCATTTCTCACTTCATTCTACATATTCTTCTAAATAGCTAGCATCTGCACATGTTCTCCCTATCTCCACACCCCACACATCACTCTACTCTATTTGCCCTCTGTTGATTATTTTTCTGACATACCTACATCCATCCATATTCATTCTTTCACTTCTTCTGCTGTCTATCTTCTTTTCCTTACTTATAATCTATGTCTGGCTTAAGTTTACATATTTTCTTGCATTTTTTATGATGTGCAATTTGTGATATTGGTCCAGTAGCTGCCTCTGTAGTTAATAATGTACTCTTTACTAGATCCTCAATAAATGGTTTACTTCTGTCTTTTTCTAATACTGAGTGAAAAATCAAAGTCCTAATACCAACCAAGGGTGCAGAAAGAATGAATTTATGTGCTTTTACAACACTTATAAGAAGAAAAAAGCTGCTTTTATTTTATTTTTATGTGCTTCAAATAGGTAGGTTTTGAAACACTTTGCTTTTCAACAATTTCAAGAATACACCATGCCTTTTGTATCAATGTGGCAAACTGCCAAGTATGAGGCACATGCATGTGTGTGTGCTGCCCATTTATTATTTTGCTCTTTTTGATACTTATTGAGGATCATTGGTAGATACCCTTGCAGTTATGTATACTTGGTTTCTCTTATCTTACATTCATGTGAGCTATGGGCTCTCATATACAGTCCACAGCCAGATTTTTGGGCACCTCAGTTGTTTGTACACAAGCTGAGGTGAGCCTGAACTTATGATACAATTCATTCTATTTTACTTACTTGTTGTACCTTTAAATTTATTCATAGGTACTTACATTACAATATAAGTTGTTTGTACATGAGCTGAGATTTATTCATATTTTGTTCTTTTTCCATTTTTTTTTTCTTCAATGTGCTTTTTTTTACTGCTAAAAGCAAAATCATGGTTTCCTGATGTGTCACAGCCAGGTCTGACATCTGTGACATACTAATGGGAGCCCAACTTTGAAATTAGCTCAAATGATCAACAGTGGCTCAATGAGTCTCTCTTCCAATGTAGTGAGCATATTTGAAAGGGCCAGAAAATCACACAAAAGTGGCCCAAAGAAAGCCATTTTACTGGTGACAGTGATGGAATTGGACACTTATCCCACATCCTGGGTTTATATGACAGGAAAGATAGTCCATTTGGTTGGTCACTGGTCACACCCCATGACTAGGTTTGTCCATTAGGGTTAAAAACCTTTTATTTTTCTACCTTGTTGTGATAATATCATGACCCATTGTGTGTGAACATGCTACCAAATTTGTGTGAAAATAGTGTGCTGTGCACTTTTTTTGTATCGCTTGCTTTTTTTTGTGATATGCACACTATTTTCTTGCTGCATGCTTTTTTATTTGATGCATGATATTTTTTTTACCTTGTATGTGGTATTTTTTATTTGTTTTGTGGTGGGTTAATTCATGTTGTGCAAGCTTTTTCTCTGTACATGAAACCATTTGACCTCTGGGCACTAAAACATAGCAAAAGGCTTGCTGATGGCTGCTGAGCAGAGTTTTAAATCTGATCACAGCCCACTCACTCATGGATTCACATGGTTTGCTGGCTTTGGGGGTGGCTCAGGAGCCATCAATTGTATTTTGACAAATACACTGGTGTGCAAAAAGATTGCACCTCACGTGATTTTTGGGTGTTGGCCGCACTCAAACTTCATTTGTGAGCTACGTCGGATAGCTCTCAGCCTCAAATTTCTCGAGCATATAGACTGGTATATTGTTCATTTGAATATCAAAAAATCTCACTTCAATGAGCCTCATAGAAACACCAGGAGCTCATATACAATTAGGGTCAATAATAGCAAAAATGCGAAATAAAGATATGAGTGGCAAAGAGCCAAAACAAAATCAATACAGCTAATATTTGGTATTCCACCAGCGGGATATGTTCTCTACCTTGTCCCCAACTTTCAGGGCATATGAAGCTGTATCTGCCAAGATATTTCCTGGTTATCAAAGGTAAGACAAAAAAGCAGCTAAAAATAAAGTGCTGTCTATCTGCTCAGGAAAAGCAGTAAATTTTATGATATTTGGAACATACACAGATATAATAGGTATATATAATCCACCAGCTTTTCAGATTACAGTCTTGTCATTGAGAGCTACAGGTGCAGGTAGAAGATGTGGGCAGTAACACTGAACAAACACAACCAAACAACAAATTGATTGCCTGGTTTTCTCCTTCTCTGCTCACCTCAACACCTCCATACTTCTTCATTCAACCTGAGATTTGGCTGAAATACCCCTACTGCCATGACAAAATGCACACCCACCAAAAAAGCCCAGATTTTATACTTGCACCAGGATGGGAAGACATCTGCAGAAATTGGCAATGATCTTGGCTTAAACTGCACCACTGTCTCCAGAACATACCACAACCTCGAGAAACAGGGTGACAACCCTGATTTCTACCTGAAGAAGGATATTCCAGGCTGTCCACAACTTCTGACCCCTCACACAGAGCAATGTGCTGAACAAGCAATCACCAGTGGGGAATGCATGAATGCAACTGACATTCAGTGCACCCTATTCCCCAATATCAGTGCTTCAACCCTCCATAGGATGTTTCTCAGGAAAGGGATGAAGGGCAGGATATGCTGGAAACAGCCATGACTCTTGAAAATCCATGTTCAGCAGTGATTTCAATGGGCCAAACTTCTGTCAAATCAGTCAATTTGTTTCTGGAAGTGCGTGTGGTTCACAGATGAGTCAAAGTTCAATCTTTTTGGCTCAGATGGGAAGCAATACTGCCGCAGAAGAGATGGAGAGGCTATGGTGGACAGAAATCTCCGGAAAACCATCAAACATGGAGGTGGGAGTGTTATGGTGTGGGTGTGCATCTCATGGAATGGGCCTGGTTGCATTCATCTTGTGGATGGCAACATGAATGCAGTCCAATACTGCTCTATACTGTCCACATCCCTCCTGGGCTCACTTGAGGATGAAAATCAGGGGCCTTGAGACATTATTTTTCAGTAGGATAATGATCCAAAACACACATCACAACTCACTAAACAATGGTTCCAGGATAACTGCATCCGTGTACTCCCCTGGACACCCCAATCTCCAGACATGAACATCATAGAACCTGTCTGGGGTGCCTTAGAGACATGTATCCGAGCCCACAACTCACTTCCCAGGAACAAAGGGGAGTTATGGGCTGCATTGCAGGAAGAGTGGGCTAATTTACCTTTGGATTATATCCGTCATTTGTACTGTTCCATCCCCTGCTGAATTGCTGCTCTCAAGGCAGCTAAGGGACGTCATACCAAATACTAGATTACCATGTATTTAGATTGACCTCAGCTGCCCTCAGTTTTTTTTGCCAGCCCCAAACATTTTGCCATTATTTTAGCAAAACCTACTATATTTTGATTCATCAATTTCTCTATCTGTAGAAATTTTTGTCGGCCATAAATTTTATTGTAGGTTCTTCCAATTATCCTGAGCACACTCAAAAAAAATTATCCAAATCTGTCAAGACATTGACCCTTGAGAAGCAAATCAAATCAAAGGTGCGCGAAAATCACGTGAGGTGCATTCTTTTTGCATGCCACTGTATATATGAGAGCAGAGGTACTGTTGTGCCTATTATATCCTGACAGATTACTCTCTCAATGCTGTCTGGCTAGCTAGTACTCATAACTTGCCCAGTCCAGTACTGTGTGGCAGATGGAACCCCTGGAATGCAGTTCTGCAATTTGAACAATTGTAGAGAGGAAAAAACTGATATGAAAATGAGCTGGTGTCCCTGAGACATGTCTGGTCATATGGATTCATTTATGCAGATAGAACAGTACTTAACTCAGGGATTCAGGTTGTTCATTGATTCTCTAATGGATGAGATGTACCAAATCAACTAGTGCTGGATTTTAGAACTCAATGAGGCCCAAATTCTGTGTAGTTAAGCCTTCTCATACATCCTTAAGCTACAACTGATGGCTCCTGAGCCACCCCCAAAGCCAGCAAACCATGTGAATCTGTGAGTGAGTGGGCTGTGATTGAATTTTAAACTCCACTTGGCAACCATTGGCAAGCCTTTTGCTATGTTTAGTGCCCAGAGGTCAAATGGTTTTGTGTACAGAGAAAAAGCTCACACAACATGAATTAGCCCACCATGCAACAAAAAAAATACTGCATACAAGGAAATAAAATAAAATATCATGCATCAAATAAAAAAAGCATGCAGCAAGAAAATAGTGCACATGTCACAAAAAAAAGCATGCAATACAAAAAAGCATGCAGCCCACCATTTTCACACAAATTTGGTAGCATTATCATGCACAATAGGTCATTATATTATTGCAACAAGGTAGAAAAATAAAAAGGTTTTTTACCCTAATGGACAAGCATACATGACAAATAATTCAGAATGATACAGTACGTATTTCAAGCTGCTCCAAATTTCTGACTGTTCAAATTTGAAGGATCAGTTATTGATCAGTCATTTACTCAACATTTACTCAGATTGAAAATCAGCATTTTCAAGTTGGAAATATGGTAAAATAGATGCACCTTATATAGGGTTACATTTCAAGGCACTAATCATCTTTATCAAGCAACTCTACAAGCTTGAATAAAAGTACAGCAGAAGTATCAATGGGTAGTGGTGTATCACATGATGGTGGAAGACTGTAGCTATCATTTGTACATTGTTTGTTCTTTGATAAGATTGGATATACACAAGTATCCACTTTCTTGAAAGGAGTGATTCTTGCTAAGAGGTTAGTTTTAGGAGTTTGCTGTGTGTCCAGATTGAACAAAGACAGTTCTTATTAGGGCAACAAGTGTTGAACAAGCGTAAGGCAAAAATAGTTTGTACATGATAAATCTATTGATACTTTTCTTTGTAAATCCAGGCCAGTCCAACATCACTCTGACCCTGAGCAACTGCTGCACGATACCATTTTGCCGCACTCTTCTTATCCTTCTTACATCCTTTCCCATTGGCAAGGCAAAATGCCAGATCATTCTGGGCATCACCATCTCCTAGTCGTGCCGCAACCCGGTAATAGCTCACACCCATCTTCATGTCTTTTGGCACACCCCATCCATGAAAGAAGCACTGACCGACCTCGTAAATCGCAAGGACAAGTTCTGTCTGGACGCCCCCGACAATTTCCGCTTCTCCACCAGAGGCACGCACACGCTCCAGATCACCGATGGCATGCTCCGCTGCCTTCATGAGCCATTTGAACCCCATGCTTTCGTTCTTGCGGCACCCCCAACCATGGCGAAGTGTCAGTCCATACATCAGCATTCCCACCCCGCAGCCCCCGCCCTCGATTGCACTGCGCTCAAAACATCGCGCGCTCTCTTGTAGCCGATTGGCTTCATGGTGTTGAATACCTTGTTGCAGGTATTCCTCTGGAGCCGTTGGTCCGATTGCAGGTGTTGGCGTGGGTGAAGGTGCAAAGGTGACACTCTTTGGTGACGGCGAACCGCCCGGTTTGACGTTGCCAAAATATTCGCTCCGAGGTGAGGGAACTGGGCTCTGGTACGAGTAGTAAGAATACTGCGAGTATAACTCACTGCCGGCTTGGCTTCGATTGACAATAGCGTGCTCCGGGCGCAGGCCAGCGCCGGGGGAGGGTACTTGTGGAGTCAGTCTTCCCACCTGTTGTTGCTGTTGTGCAAGCCGCTCGAGAACCTTCATCTTCCCTTCCCGCATGTCCTCCGGCAGTTGAACCGTCACCCGCTCGCCCATATGTTCGCCATGTACAAAGGCGGCCTCCTCTACTGGACGAGCCACCCCCCCTTGCGCAGCCTTCACGACAAGCCCACCTGCTTCCCGCTCTACACGAGCTTCCTCTGGCGAGCGCACGCTTGATACGGCTCCAACGCGCTCATCATTAACGAGATCCCGGTCGTTGAATGACGCATGCGCACGACTGCCATCCGCTGAACGGATATCAGTACCAGAGGCCCACGATTCGCGCAACGCAGGAGTCGCCATTGACCGGATTTGATTTGAGTGGACATTTGGGCGATCCGTGGGCGCATTCGTTACTCCTCCTTGCCTCTCCCCAGCGCCTTTAGACACATCCTGCCCAACACCAAGGCCCAAGCTCAGTCCAATTGCACCCAAGGCATACGTTGTCCGGCCCCCATCCGAACTCGAGTTAATGGTGGCGAGACTCCCTCTTGGTTGCTGCCGCGAGTAATCTCGGGAATAGTCAGCATCTGTATCATGCTCCGAAGATGAGATGATGGAGTCAACACGCTCGCGCCTGAATGCGAATGAACTATGAAGCAGGGGCGAAGGGAGAGGACTGTTGTTGGGGTTGTTGCTGCTCAGATCAGAGGTGTTGATGGGTGGGGGAATGCCAAGGCGCGGTGTGCGAGTGGGTTGCGGTGTGGTAGAAGGGAAAGGGGTTGAACTAGCGCCCTTAGCACCAGCTTCTGAGCTAGGACCTGGATGGGGAAGCATAGTTTGGGAGGGCGTAGATGAAATAGTGATTGTGGGGTTCGTGCTCACAGCGGGATAGGGGTCGTTGGTGTCCTCTATATACGAATGTGACGCACGACCGCGGTGAGAATATGCGTACTGCGCAAGTTGGGGACCGGATGTACTCATAGGTCGATGTTCGGGCAGAGGCGTTGGCGAAAAAGCATGGGTGTCCTGCTCGTTAACCCCATTGATAATGCCCGTGTCGTCGGAGTAAGTGTGCTGCGGTGAATACCCATCCAAGATGGCATTATAGTGGTGTTCATCGCCATCTGCATCGCTCGTCCCATAGTAGTCTTCATAGTTGTACTCGTATTCCTCGTCCTGGGTGTATTCTGTATATGCAACCGAGTGTGTATTAAATGAGGAGGGGTTGTCGATTGATATTCGGGGTACTTGTTCAGGTGCGGCAGGGTTTGAGGGCAACAATATTGATGAAGACGAGAGCTGCTGAGCAGCGGGCGACGATGAAGATGCGGATTGGTGCTGATCATTACGGCTCGCATTGCCATGGTCAGTGGGATTCGCAGTACGTTGTTCCTCCTGTATGCGCCGTTGACTCATATGCATCTGGGAGTGGGCCTCTCTGTCGCGAGCGGCAGCAACGGTGCGCAGTCGACGGGAAGATGTGCGGCGGACGAGTTGATCTAACGGTGAAGCTCGGGAGACGGGGAAAGTTGCTCCTTGGGTGGTAGATGTGGAGGCCATGGATGGAGTGTAGGAAGAGAGAGCAGTTGACTCGTAGGCGGCATCGTTGTCGTCAAAGTGGGGGGTGTATGACGAGGAGGAAGAGGCATGTGGGTGACTGTATGACGAGGGTGCGGCAGAGTTTGAGGCCAAGTTTGTATTTGAGTTGACATGAGTGGGATAGGCGCCGGTACCGGGAGGAAGATATGTGGCGGCCATTATTTGATCGGAGGTCTGCCAGCAGCTTCTCTCACTATGAAGAGGATGAAGGAAGAGAAGGGGAAGGTGTTGGTGGTATCGGCGGAGGTTGCAACAGCGGGTTGACAACAAGGCTTGACCATCTTAGTGCACATGATTTGGGCTCATTCATCATTGTCAACGGTCAACATCGCGGAGCCAATTTACGGATCCGCCTTGTATTTTTTGGGCGAATCAGCGTAAGAAGTACGGTAACATAGCAAGGAGCCAAGGTGGGCGCTAATGATTAGGCGCCTCCTTCACGCATCGGATTAAATATGAGGCTCTATTCATAGCTAGGCACCCCGTAGTGCTTTGTGGTACAGAGCGTGTACATCAACATTAGATACCGACTCTTCTCCGCGGTGTCTGGGTGACCCGTGCACCAGCACCAATTCCTATATGGCGTGGCGTCCCGGGTACGATTACCTTCGATTTGCTCCCACTTGCATTTTTTGCCGCCTGTGCCTCCTGTACTTGCTTCATTGCTGTCCTATATGAATGTGAGAGGACATAAAAAGGAAGAGAGAGGGTATCAGTCAGCGATCACGCCTTCAAACCTCAGAGCTCACGCACTCTTCACGCTGACGCGCCATCTCCGTCTCAAGTTCTGCTTTCCGCGAGAATTCTCGATCAGCCTGCCGTCTATTGCCGCGTTCGTCAAAGTTCTTCTCTTTGACCGAGTAAAACACCGATCCTAGTTCAGCTGCGGTGCTCAGTTAGTCCCAGCCATTCCAATCACGTACAAATACCGCAACGCACCTAGCCAATATGGGTCAATTGCTGTGACCTGAGTCATGTACTCCTTTGACGTCAGAATAAGCTCATGGTAAACGATATGTGATGGTGTATCTGCATCTAATCAGCCACCGTAATAGGACACTAACCAAGACTACTCACAGCCGAGTCCATATAGTGCACTCGTTGGATGCAGGTGCGTGGGCAGCCCAGACCGGATGTTGACAAATTCGCCGATACCCTTCACTCTGGCGGCTTGATGAAAGTACCCTGCTGTAATCGCTTTCCTGTAACATTCTGTTAGACGGTGGCTGTAACCTTCGCCTAGATAACGACATCGTACCGCACAACGTCAAAATCAGTCCCAGTTGAGATGATATCCATCTTCTGGAACTTCATAATATCCTCCAACTGCACTCTAACTTCCCTTGCTTTTCGGAGAAGTTTGGGGTGCAAGAAGTGCTTCATTGCCCAATCATCTCGGTGTCTACCATTATCAAAGAGTTAGCAATTAAGCTAGGAACAAGGACGAGAGCACATACCCGTGGCTCTTCCATTGGTTAAAGACATTTAAAAGCGTCAAATGATCACTTTCCGGCACATTGAACTTCTCTCGCGCTGCGTCAGCCTCTTCCATTCGCTCCTTTGGTCTATAGAAGACACTAGGTACTGAAAGCATCGATACTATAGTTAGCATCTCCGCAGAGCACCCATAGTCCACAGATGCAATGAGCATCTTGGCCATGGAGGGTTCCATCGGGAACTCTGACATTTTGCGCCCCACGGGCGTCAAATCGCCCACATTGTCCAAGGCGCCGAGAACCCAGAGCTGATACATTGAGTTGAGAATATTTGCCTACGAACCTTTGATTGAGTAAATGTAGCAGAAGAATGCACTCTTACACGTTACCTGAGGTGGAGGGTCCATAAAATCGAATTCAAGAAGATTCTTGACGCCTAAAGACTTGAGCAACAAGACCGTGTTTGCAAGATTGGTCCTTTGGATTTCTGGGATCGTGTTCTCAAATAGTTCATTGCGATAAGCCATTTCGGTGTATAGGCGATAACAAAACCTGAACACCTGGTTTAATGCCTGTGCGAACATCCAGAAGACAGTCGCAACTTACCCGCTCCCAGTTCGTCCAGCACGGCCGGTGCGCTGATTTGCATTTGCCTGACTGATAGGTGTTATCTGGAGCGCATCCATGCCCACTTTGGGATTATACACCTTGAGCTTGGAGTATCCGGCGTCGACAACGAACAAAATACCATCGACTGTGGCAGACTGAACTCAGGGCCTGTAAATAGATGGACCCTTTCGTTGATACTCACCGGTCAATGACGTTTCAGCGATATTAGTCGCTACAATAACCTTCCGCCGACCATCTGAAGTAGCGTCAAAGATTTTAGCCTGTAAGTCCGCAGGCATTTGCGAATAGATCGGAAGAACAGCGAGTGGCGCTGGGTCATCAAGTTGTGAGAGACGCTCTATTCAAGAAATAAGCCTCACTAGTACATTTCTAAGCCAAGCTAAACTCACCTTGAACGACTTGGCATGTAATTTCAATGTCTTCTTGGCCTGTCATGAATACCAAAATATCCCCCGGAGGTAAAGATAGATGAATCTGCAAAACTTGCTTCACCGCACTATCGACGTAGTCTTCGCAAGGTGATTTCGCGTGGGAGATTTCGACGGGGAATGTGCGTCCGGGAATTGTGTAAGTAGGAGCCATACCATAGAAGTTGGAGAACTGAGATATACTTGGTAAATCTGAAAAGGGCGACATTTCAATGACTAACCTTGTCTGCATTCATTGTAGCGGAAGTCACAATCAATTTGAGGTCGCGCCGCCGGGTGAGGACTATGAAGGCAGTGAGACCAGTGGAGTGACGTATACAACAGTTTAAATCCCCTACCCTTGCGTAGAAGTCCCATCAGAACGTCGGTGCTCAAAGAGCGTTCGTGAGCCTCGTCGAGGATAATAACACTGTAACGATCCAAATCGCCTTCATTCAAGGACTCTCGGAGGAGCACACCATCCGTCATATCTAAGAAACGTTAGATGCATGAGACGACAGCGAAACTGAACCCACATTTGATCTTGGTCTCAGCGGATGTGCAATCTTCGAAACGAATGGCATAACCAACGGTAGAACCAAGTTTACACTATCAAAAATCATGAGTCGAAGTCAAACTGCGTGCTTGAGCAAGCTCACCTCCATCTCTTCACTGACACGCTTTGCAACGGACATAGCAGCGACACGCCGTGGTTGAGTACAACCAATGAGGCCATGTTGGCAATAACCATCCTCGTAGAGGAATTGAGCAAGCTGAGTCGTCTTCCCTGAACCTGTTTCTCCGACAACAATGATTACTAGACAATATCAAGTCGCTGAGCAGTGAAATAAACATATAATGCGCGCATGTGCCCACCTTGATTCTCTCGAATAACTTTCATGAGTTCCTCCCGGCAAGCAAAGGCTGGGAGATACTCCCTCTGTTCTTTGAGTGTACGGCTTCGGGCAAAGGCGCTGACTCCGGTGTTTGATTTGAGATGAGTGGCGAATTTCGAATCGCCCTTGTAGTCATCTTCACCCTTCTCTTTGGCCTCCTTTGCCTTCTGCTCCGCCTCGGCTGTACGCAGCAAAGCAAAAATAACACTAGATAAATGTCCAAACCTGACGAGCATGACGCTGTGCAAGAGCAATACACGTACCTTCTGCTTCTGCTTCCTCATCCTTGACACCCATAATATTGCCGAGAGCTGTACCACCGAGGGCAGCAAGTTTGGCAGCTGCTTTAGCACGTTCTGCCTGCTCTCGCTTTTCTTTGACGAGAGCACTCCCCTTCTTGGAAAAGACAGCCATATCGCTCGTTGGGTCACGAATAGGGTTGATAGGCTCTAATTGCTTTGTGTAAACGGTGCGCCCATCGAGGAAAGGTGGCTTCAAGTCGTGAACCATTACGTGGACAGTGGATTCGGAGTCATCCTCGAAGTCAAGGTCGAGTGCCTTGCGAGTTGCCACGCCCGATGTTACCATTCGGTTGGCCTCCCACAGGTCATTATCTGCATTCTATAGCCAAAAGTGAGACAGAGAATTTAACAGTATCACAATGCGTTTACATATTGGGCTTGTCGAGCGGATACTTTTTTCTGTAATGATGATCAGAAAGAACGACACAAAGCTGATGGAAGGTACGCACGACTTGCTTGGTGGCAATCTCAGCGTCTTTCAAAGCGCTAAGATCTTCATATTGAGCCAGTGGATTATGCTCATCGTCGCCGGCAATGCCGCCCTCTTCGGCGCCAGTGTACCAGTCGCGGTCCAGTTTCACTTGCTCTTCCTCCCATTCACGAGAGTCTAGGCCGAAGGCTGCGTCATCGCCATCCGGGCTACCTCCACGAGCTACTCTGGGTGTAGGTGCGTCCCACCGACGGTCTTTCTGGCGACCCCATCCATCTCCCTCTCCCGCTGACGATCGTGAAGGCGTTGCATCCCACGAAACATTAGGAACACGCACACTTGGTGCATCTCTCGAGCTAGAGCCCCGAGAGGGTGTGGAGTCCCAGCCATGGGAGCGTTGGTCATGCCCCCTGTCTCCTCGCCTGTCCACCCAACCCCTGTCCTTGTCGCGGTTCGATCGGCGCTGAAAGTCCCCAAGACCCTTTGGAGCATTAGAGCGGGGCTCATTCGCGGCTTTCAAGCCCTCTGTCGCAAAAAGCGGCCCCATGAGCGGAGACTATCTCATGATGTGTCGGGTACTCACCTCGCTGCTTCTCCCTGTTCTTGCGATGTTCTTCAAGCCTCTGTCGACCAACATCGGAGAGACCACCCGGATGGGAGGGAGTTTCTTCTCCACGTTGGCGTATATTGGCTGTTCGAGAGGCAGGCAAGCTCGGGACTATGAACGATATAAGACCAGAACTCTTGGAGACGATAATAGGCGCGCACCTTTGAAAAAAGGCTCATCTCCGTCGTCAAGCCTAGGCTTCTTTCTACTTCCTTCCCCAGTTGCATTTTTGTCATCCGCTGCAGCTTCCCTCTTTTCCTTCGCCAATTTATCAAGTCCGAGAAGAGATGTTCTGGGAGTAGGTGGTTCGAGCCTCTTTGCGGGTTGCCGGAATGTATGCCGCTGTAGAATATGATCAACATGAGTCCCATGCGAAAGCTGAGGTTTCATACTGATGCGTCAGGACGCTGCAGGCCACCAGGCCGTATAGGCTCTGGTTCCAAAACGTCGCTATCATAAACTGTTATCCCTTCCACGGGATGCGGTGCTACTCCGGTTGCCTCCTGCTTTGCATGGGACAAAATTTCTCCATGCAGCTCGGTCAAGAATGAATCTTGGAACTTGCCAAAGGTCTTTGCAGCTATACAGCAACTCTGGAATCAGACGGGGAGCGTGAAGTAAATGATACAGGGATATTACCTGTCAGGAATGCAACTGGGGTGCTTGTTGAAGCAATGTCAATTACTCGCTTGGCCAGGGTATCATTAGGGTTGATGAGATTCAGTGCCCTGGAGAGTTTTATGGCTATGTGGTGAGTGAAATCTTCTGAGGCCATTGAGAGAACCAAGGAGGATGATGAGGACGAGTGCAGTCACCACAGTCCATCACTGCACGTGCCATTGATTGGTCATCATTCCCGAAATAGTAACACCGTTATTGCTTTCTTTGCTGTGCGGGGAAACTGACTAGCCTCGTGACCAGACCCTCTAAAAGAGGAAGATCAGGCGCGGAGCGCATCCTCGATAGAGGGCCTGGTACAACGGGTAGAAATTTGGCAGGGGACGATATTACGTGAGATTTCACACGTTTTCTGTGATCCCCGGAGGATGACTAAGGTATAGCCGGACGCTGGACTGTAACGCAGTGACACAGAAATCATGCCTTTGCCAGTTCGTCGCGTCGCATCGCCGGCATTCTACCCTCTTGATACATTCGAATTTTGTCTCTAATACCTTCTACACCAGCCACCTGCTCTCATGACAGAGCCATGTCATTGCCTGATCAAGTCTCCGACCGAGAAAACGACATTTTGAACACTCAGGACCGACATCAAGGTGTACCAATCAGTGGCCGACGCTCGACCACACCTCACAAGCTTGCGTTCTCAAGAGCCTAAGTACCAGAGAAATGGTCCATGGAACTACTACCACTCCCTTTTCAGCCGCTTGCGTTCAATGTAGAAGTTTTGAGGCAACAGAACAGTCCGATGACACCATGCACTTCTTCAAATCCCCACACCTTTCCATTGACCCGCCGTCCTCGAGACTTGACTATCCCCCCAGGGCTATGATTATCCCTCCATTTGCATTATCCGAGGAATACAGTGCTTCCTTGTGACCGCCCAATACTAGACTAAAGAGGCTCGAAGAGCTGGTTTCGGCGTTGAGTGTGTGAATGTATCGAGGGAGGGCATCTTCGCCCAAAATCTCAGCCAGGAATCGCTCTAATTCATCAAATGAATAAGTTTGAAGATGCTGAAGTAGCTTGATTCTTAGGGGGGCACTGTAACTTGGAAGCTCCGGCATAACCTTGAGGTAGACGCAGAGGGGATATAGCAAGGGTTCGGACGCGACGCGTCGTCACTAAGTTGTCGCCACAGGTCACACTGTGACTACTTGATGGCGGAACAGCAGTAGCTGGTCGCCACCTCCGGTCCGACTATAAAACGTGTGAAATCTCACGTAATATCGTCCCCTGCCAAATTTCTACCCGTTGTACCAGGCCCTCTATCGAGGATGCGCTCCGCGCCTGATCTTCCTCTTTTAGAGGGTCTGGTCACGAGGCTAGAAACTGACAAGAACTGACGCTGTGCTCATCTCGACCTCCTCAAAAGGTGATTGACCCGCCAATATCCTAGATAAATCCCCTATTAATCCGAGATGAAGGCTCCCGGCTCAATTGTGCTTAAATCCTCCAGACCCGAATTTGAAGCGCAGGTACATCTGTCGGTCCGGTGGCCAGCTTAATATCTCAATCTGAAGAAGCATCGAACAGTACTGCCACATCGCGCACCAATGGGGTTTTCTCCAACTTTGGACTGTATGAAGGAAACCAAGTCTCAATCACGACCTGATTCTCACCCTGCGTGCGCGCCGCGGTCGGCCATCGGGGCACCGTTTGCGATGCTGCGCCCGTATGCGCCAAGCTTTTGCAGTGAACACCTACCTCTATGGTGTCAGTCTTGAATAGCTGCGGAGTATAATAAAATGCACGGACACTGGACAGCATCTCCTTCAAGCGCATGTCAGTCTTCATTCAAAATCTCTGCAATTTATGAGATGAACTGCTGCCCGAATGCTCTCGATTTGATACGGACATGCAAGGCGCCCGTCGCCCGACATCGCAGTTCCCCACTGAAAATGCCGTTTGAATGTGCCACACAACCGTCAAACTTGCACCTAATGGTTTCTCCGCCCAACGGCACCTGTAACCTCAAGAGCTGTAGACCTAGCCAATCTCAAGTCCAGCTTTTCCATAAGGTTTACCCGACAATTTCACCAAAGTTATCAGATCTCAACTATGTTTCTGGCTAGTAAGCTCTTGCTGCTTATTTTCCCCACTTTCCCCGGACATGGCCCCCACAATTGTGGATTCTGGAAAGCAGTGCAGGAATAATTACTTGTCGTTGACAGTATATCTAGATGTCACACTTATGCTCTCGGGACGACTCCGAATGCAATGTACATATGTACATGGATCATTCCGCCATTGTACCCTCCGGTCCTTAAGATAGATGTTGATGGATGCCAATCATAATAATAGACCTTATCTACCTGTGTTCAAGATGGAATGCATATGCATACGCAGAATGCACCTACTTTGTAATGAAAATTAGGCTAAAAAGCACCCTCCAATGTCAGAAGCAGAAGCGCCTTTAGACATCAATAATTAGCTGTAGAGTCGGATAGACCATGGATGAATGTCATAGACTAGTCGGCTTAAAAGAACTCAAGGCAAAGAACCTCTTTAAGCCATGATCTGCACAGGCTCGGAGTTTGCCATCGGTCGCATTGATGAACGCGGTCCTTTTCACGCCCTTACTTGCCCTTTGGCGCCGCCCTCTATTGATTCTTTTCCGGTGAACAACGGAGAATAGAACCCCCTATTCCCGTGTATCCAAATGCACCAAACACAGCAGTACTGTCACTCAAGAGAACAAATGTAGTAGCCGCCATTGCAGCGCACTGCATCCTAAGACCTCCAAATGCAGTACCGAGGTTTCTGCGCTCGAGCGCCTCGTTGCCCCGGGACCCGCTCTGCTCTGCCTATTTGCAGTCAAAGATTCTCACCATAACGCCTCCAGTACACACATTACTCATCATCATCTATTAGATGGGTATGTCTGTTGAGTTATCATCATGCGAACAGATTATTGACGGATGGGTTTGCAACCATGATGTTCGACCAGAATGTGCAATGGCCAACATGACAGTGGAGATCAGGCCAACTGCCATTGGCCGGACCATCGCGCCGCCGTGAGGCTCGGGGGATTGTTGCCTGCTCATCCAAAAATAAGCCCCGCCGACGGTATGTCCATCTCTTGTGATTGCGGTCGGTTCCGCTGCCACGCGATCGTCGAATTGAATATCTTGTGATCAAGGTAAACGCTCACACAGCTTCTGAGCACCCGTCGCCAGCAAGCAGAGTAGAGTCCGACCAAATGCCCCGAGGCATAAGCATGCAGAAGCGCGCAGATCCCATGAGTGGTCGCATATGCTGGTTGATTGCTTGCGTGGCCGGGGGACACCGGTGCGCACTTCCATTACATTTCCATAGCTCCTGAATGAAGACTCCAGGATCCGAAACCTTGAGTAACCATCTCGCATGGAATGCTGCGAGAGTGCACTACCTGACCATACGAACACCATGCACCAAATTAGAAGACGGAAGACAAGTGGAGAATGCCTGCGGCATATTTGGCAGCAGTCTGGCAAGAACACATACATATAGCACGGATTAGCGCGCGCCATGAGCGTATCACCTGCCAACCGTCACGACGAATGACGCAGATGTGTGAAGAGCGCAATGTCCGCTAGGACAGCGTGGGCAGACCAGGCGCACTCAAGGGGGATACTCATCTCTTTAGAGTTTGCGCCACAGAGCATCCCGTATTCATGAAAGTCGTCCGCTTGAATATATCTGGCGCTTGTCGATATTCTGCTGGGGTGTCGGCCTCGGACATCCTCGACGGAATGAAGTGTCGTGAACCTGATGGGAAAACGTGCCTTTGGCAACTGCCTGATGAGACCAACTGAATAGGTTGTCGAGTGAAGATTGGCGCGCATGCCTTAGCCTCTGGCCGCAATGTCGACAAACTGTGACGAACAGCACACGGAGGTTTGATAAGCAACAAAGAGTGTGAGAAGATGGAAACAGCGCTAGTTTGATGAAAGGATTGCAACGAGGCAAGCAGAAAGTCCAAGGCACCTCACGAAAGGAAACCGATGATGGCGGTATACCGGAACCGCCCACAAGCAAGGAGTTGGAGAAGAGTAACAAAAATAATTCCGTGCAGAGGATGGCTTGAGGTTGAACGCTTCGGGACTTGAAACGACAGGTGTGGAAGTGCGGCGGCAAGGATAGCTCTGTGAGAGAGTTGATACAGACAGCGCCTGTTTATTGTCACACAGCCTGGGAACTGTTTAGAGGCGTTGAAGAGGAGATATGCGCTTGAATGTCAACAGCAAATGAAGAATCAACATTGCCAATAGACCAATCAAATATTAGTGTGCGTGCCAGAGTAAAAGATACCATGTCTAAACAGAGCCCCACTATAGAGTATACTTTCTCTGCGACTTGACCTCGGCATATACATCCACCTTGGGAGGGCGGCTGTAACGAGGCTCAGGAACATCTGTGAGATAGGAGGCAAAAAGCAGCGAGAGTCAGAAGACATGGCCAGCACAGTAAAAGTTTCAAAAATACTGACGCAGAATATTTTCGTAGATTCTGGAGACCTGCTCATCCCAAATCTCGCGCCACATATGGGCACCTCCTCCCTGTGCGGCGTCCAGGCCCCACCTTGCCACGAACTCGCGCACATCAAAGTGGAGGCGTTCCTCCATTGATACAACTGGAATGTCTAGTTCGACCGATGTGGGCGCACCCTCGGTGGCTCTAGCCTCTGTACTCAGGGAATACTTGCCATTGGATGCTAGTGGTGGCTGGGGAAGTAGTAGGGTGACATATCGGTGATACGGGGTTCCGCGCTGGGGGTGTGGAGGGATATACTTTGTATGCGTGTTGAGTTCAGTTAGATTGGTGGTTATTGCCGAGATGGGAATATTAGGTCTAGAAGAGGAGCTATCAGTAAATGAACTCTGGAGGTTGAAACATAGTCCCAAACTGACTTC
Organism: Psilocybe cf. subviscida; assembly: GCA_013368295.1. Taxonomy (NCBI): domain Eukaryota; kingdom Fungi; phylum Basidiomycota; class Agaricomycetes; order Agaricales; family Agrocybaceae; genus Psilocybe; species Psilocybe cf. subviscida. The sequence goes on along the minus strand of JAACJJ010000056.1, from coordinate 3,191,004 downwards.
ATCCAGTGCAGGAAAGTAGTCCAGCTTGCGGTTTCCGGGTGAGGGACATCTGCAGTGAAAGATGAATGATGTAAGTTATGACGTGCCAGAGTGCAGTCGATGAAGCTCAAAACGCACCGAGATCAAGAAGAAGCATAGTGTAAAGTCTCGTGTCTGTATGGAACGCATTGACGCGCAATTTGGGTTGCTGTATGGTCTTTTCAGATCGGCAATGTTAGCTATTTGGCGGGAAATGCAAGGAGGGACAGGTCGGCATTACCTGCCTCGGGGTGAGGAAGACACCCGGAACGACAGTCGTCAGAGTTTTCTTGTCATTGAAGTATTCACGCGACGATGACTTTGCAACAACGTGCAGATCCAGACTAGGCTTGATGACGGGCAGGATGTCCGGTACTACGCTCATTTGGTATATACGCTCCATCTATACAGAGACTCAGAGGGAGGCTCCGGGTTCGACAGAATATGTGGCAACTCACGAGCAGGTCAAGGTCACCCTCCTTCCTCCATTTCTGTTCCACAAGGTATCGGTGTGAAGGAGTCGTCATGTCGGCTTCATTCGTGCAAGTTAGTGTGGACGTCGGGATACAGCATAGCAAAGCGGCTCACCCATGGCATTGCGGACCTTCCACCTCAGGTCAGGTAAGTTGATCTCCTTCTGCACATCCAAAATGCTCTGCTTGGAGAGCAGCGCCTCCAACTCGGCGTCCAGCTCCTCCAGCTGTTGCTCCGCTGCCTCTCTGGCGGCACCCGCTTCCGTCGCGGCCAGCTTTTCCTCGGCGACCGCGTAGGCTTTGAGTGTCTCCTTGACACGTTCCCGGTGCTTCTCTGCTTGTGCACTGACGAGTTCACTGTCCTTCTTCAGTAGCTCAAGTGCAAGGTCGTACGCGGGTATGGCGTCTACGCCCATAGGCCTGTTCCATTCGCGTGGGTTCGCAAGGGAGATTTTCGGCCTCTTTGGTATAATCTTGCGCTTGCGGCGACCTTGGGTTTGCGCGGAAGCTTCCGCTGGCTTTGCGGTCTTAGCACGAGTGGAAGAGGCGGAAGGGGTCGGGGTGCGCGGAGGCGGGGAAGAAGTGGGTTCAGACACGCCGGATGAGGTGGCTACGGTGGCATTGCCTCGTCGCAAAAGAGAGAGAGACCTGGGGAGGGACGAGGGAGACTTGCGTAGGAGAAACATGGCTCGTCGACGTTGACAAGTAGCCACTTGCCATATTTTTTTGGACGCGACAAAATGTTTGGCTTAATTTGCCATCAGCCACCATGTGCACAGCCACGCACAGTGACGCGCATAAGTACATTTTCATCTCTTTCAAGTTCAATTCTGGTGTCAAAGCCTCTATTATTTGGCACAAAGGAGTCTCGAGCAAGATGTAGTAAGCTAGTATGCAGTCAACAATTATAGGTACGACAGAACCCCAAGTAAAGAAACATAGGACTAGTATAGTGACAAACACACGCGCCCAAGTGCGGTGGAAACAATGGATGGAGATCCCGTTAGGGGATCGACGGAGGAGGTAGCGCAAGAGAGAAATGTCGGTATATGCGGGGAAAGAAGACCAAAAAAGAAGTGATTAAGGTTACAATGAGAGAGGGCAGAGAGAATATACAGGAATAACAATATGCAAGGACAGCAAGGAGGATGATGAGCGGACGGAAGGAGGGCTGGAGGCCGGCATAGTTAAGTAGGCAGAGCAAGCAAGCAAAAAAAAAACTGATGATGATGAGGGCTACTTTTAAAAGGTAGAAAGGCTGTAAGGGCTTCTTGAGACCTCTGTTGGGGGCTCCGGATCGCGATGGAAGCGGTATTGGAAGGCACCATCTTTGACGACAGGGTTTTGCTTGCGCTGACGCTCAAGCTGCTCTTCGCGCTCCATGAGGATTTCATAGGGAGCCTTGCCTCCTGGGACGGGACAGCGGTATCCAGCGAGAACGGGCGCTTGCTTAGGCTCCCATCTACCTCCACCGGTGGCTTTGCAGAGGGTACTAGCACGGCGAAGAGGGTAAGCGTCGAGCTCGCCGTAAGAGCGTTCAAGATCTTGGGGGAGTGCCAACTGGGACTGGCGGAGAGACAAGCGTCCGTTAAGGTTGGTGCTTCCCGAGGAAGCGGAGGAATGGAAACTAGCATTGCTGCGCTTGCGGCGGACAGACTTGGTCTTGCGAGTAAGCGAGGCGTGGATTTGACCGTCGGAATGAGGGGAAGAAGAGGTGGTGGCATCAGCCTGGAGTGAAGTGGGCGAGGTAGAGGTGGATGCTGTAGAACACACAGGAGAGGCTGGAGCGCGAAACACGGAAATAGGGTTGGAGAGCATGCGCCTGAAAGAAGGGCGGGGAACCTCTGGAGTATGGGGGGTTGTTGGAGATCCGTGAATCTGATCAAAGCAGTCATCGCAGACACGGGAAGTAATGATTGGAGAAGCAGGCGACTCGAAGACGGCGAGTGGGACGTTGCGTGGTGGGTGAAGGAAGGAAAGATTCGAGGTGTCGAGGAGGGGAGTGGTGCGAGAGGTGCACGCGTTGCAGAACACGCCACCGCATTTGCGGCAGTGCTGAAAGAGAATGATAAGCGCGAGATAAGAGGACTAACGAGGATACACTTACGTGCTTGCGCTCGAAGAGAGAGAAAGGAACGCGACAGTAGAAGTTGTCGCAGCTGACGGAAGCGGAGTCGGGCTAGTGGCACTACAATGAGGACGCGGTGAGACGGGAGACAGAAAAGACCAACCTTCCAGAGATCCTTGTTGAGAAGGACGGCGAGATGCTCGTTGGGCCTGTCGCTATTGATAATGGAGGAGGCGGAGGAGGAGGGGGCGGAGTCCATGGCTGGTTGATGGATGAGAGAATCGTCGAATCCCCTCATATTATATTCAACCCACTCTCCGATCCCATCTAAGATCCATATCAGATCTCGGAAGAATCGCCGGCACCCTCCCGTCACAGTCACATCACGCCCTTTTCCGACGTTCTACCAAACCGCGGAAATTATACCCGCAAAACTCCATGTGCTCCCTTCTGCATCACGTGACATGCGCTTTTCGCTAATATCATGAGAAATATTACACTTCATGTTTGCTGGCAACGAGAGAATATTCTATCGTATTGAGATGTTGCTCGACGCTGCCAGCACTGAGCTTGCTGTTAAACATCGAGCTGACCTTCGACCCGCACCGACATCCGGACAGAATTAGAGATCCGGCGGCTTCTTTGACGCTGTTTCGTTAGGCCTGAGTGCGTTGCTACCCATTTCTGACGATCCCTGCACAGTGATTCTCAGTGCCACTCATTGCCGCCAGGGCATCCTCGCTTGCCGTTGCTTTTATGAGCAGAACGCTTCTCTCACCGACCCTACCCTGCACGGCCGCCACGCATCAATCAATCAAACTAGGTATCCCCGCCTGTCCTAGTCCTCTTTCCCACCATCCACCTGTGGACCCCGCTTTGACGCCAAAACACTCCATTTTTGCTCTGCCCGCTACTCTCCTCTTCCGTTCCATCGCAGCCCGCATTCCACATTCCTCCACCCACAAACCCCCACATGCCTATACTATCATCCTTCATGTAATTGCCCCCAAAAGCCCACTATATATGGACATCTCCGCCTCGAAACGGAGAGCCCACTAGCTTCCCTTTTGCCTCCATTCGGTACCCTGGGATTTTATTTTATTTTACCTGATCGCGCCTTTTGCAAATTCAACCTCATCCATAGAGCCATGAGCATCCATGAGCCGGCGAGCCAGGTGCGCCCTACATACGCGCCCTCAGCCGCACCGTGCCACACCCACCAGCAGCCCAATCAACGCGACCGTGATCGTAATAAAATGCTCGGTGCCCAGTGTGGCAATGTCCACATGTTGCCCTACCACCAAGCTAAGAACATCCCGGCTTACGAGGCGCGCATTGCCAACGCCCCCGCCACATGGCCGCCTTTGCCACGCCTTCACGCCGCTCCTGCTGTGCTGGGTGCTCTTGTGCGACCGCGCGATACGCTCGGATATCCTCCATTATTATTCTTCTATTTCGTTGTTACCTTGCATATAAGTCTCGTGTGCACCATTGCTCGTATCCCGGCGACGTCTTATTTGGAGCAACGCGCGACGATAGACGTCGACTGTTCGCACTCCAGGCTCCAGTCTCCAGCGACCACAAATATACATACTTTAGTTATTCTCCATTCAGCCTAGTTGGCGGGGGTACCATACATGTGCACACAGGGCGGAGTCGAGTGGCACCTGAGTATCTACGTATTCTCCCGCTGAGAGGACAATCGGACCACTTGCGCGTTGAAGTGGCTATTCCTTTTGACGGCCACACAGTCTCTGTAGCAGCTACATTATGAAAGGGCCAGTATGTAGTGGTGCATACGCAAAGGGTTCATTTTCATTCAGGTCGCGCTGTAATGCAGCCGGTAAAGTGCTTGGCCGACCATCCGGAATCGCTGTGAGCCCTGGCAGATGCTGTCATGTACATTGAGCAAGGTTGTTTGCCCCGCCTCAGCACAATCCGGCTTATGTTTGTGCGTCTGACGCTTGAACACGCTGGACAGCATTTTGCATGGTGCGTTTCCGCGCGGACGAGCGGGTGCAAAAGAACGATTCTTTCGAAGGATCAAAAAGCTATGTCACTGATGGATCGCCTTGGATCGCCAACACATCTAATCATGATAATCCAAACTTCCGAAACCACTTTTTGTTCTTTTCTATAATTGAACCCATGCCGGGCTGTCCATTGCTATACGTGCGCGGGACTCTCATCCAACTTACAACACAGCGAAGCAAAATTGTCATTACCGAGATGAACTTCTGTCAGTCCAGCGAATCAGAGAAGAAAACCGTAGAAAACATATGACCTTGTTTTCCCACTGAACCTTGTCGACTGCTCAACTGACTTTATCGACGCTATCTATCAACTTCCATCGCCCATCTGACTGGCATCGATGAACCCGTCGAAGGGATGTCCACCAATCCCAGACTCAGTGCCCGTTCGACGTCGATGAGATGCCCGAAGGTGTTGCCCGATGTGGTCTGTGGTCCCATAAGGGTCCAGTACCCAATGGTTCTGTATATCATTCATCGCGCACCCCGTCTTGCCTCATTGCAATCGTACATAGGCGATAAGAGCTCAAGCGTTCAAACTCTTTTGCATTTAAGCACGGCGTTTGTTCATTCAAGCTTATACTTATGATCTTGCATCCAGGGTCATCGCGGTTCTCTGTTCGACTCTATTGAATGAGGCACTGCGCGATGAACAAGCATTAATATGCCCCGCAATGTATTTTAGCATGGTTGAGATTCTTGCTACAGGCACGAACTTTGTCAAACCAGGAAGTTATCATGACATTAAAAACATCACCCCCTCGTTTCGACCTGTCACGTAGACCTGTCTTCTGGGTTTTATCTACAATATACTGGTAAATGAACGCCGTGTAAGTGTTGCCTGCTCTGCACAGATAACCAAGTCCGTTTGATATTCAGCATGAACGTACCGTTCCGCGTTCGCCGTCGTACCATGTCAGAAAACACGTTGCAAACAGAGCGGACTCCCGAGTACCACACTTAAGTGTATGTCTTGAATACAGTCAAGAGCAGTTTGAATACACCACACTGAATATGGCGTCTCTCTCACTTGATAATCCTGGAAGAAGGTGTCACTCTATCATTGGCATCCCACGAGGCAGCCCTTCACCTCCCAAAGACGTCTTAGATGGAAAAAAAGTCGTGCGTTCATAAATCAGCCTGCGCAAGTGTCAGAAGTAGAGCATTGATAAGTTTGCCTCGTTGCACCGCTACAGCGCGCAGGGTAACATATCAGGACATTACGCCGCATACGATGACGACGCGGTGGTGCATGTTCACAGAACGAATACCGAGCGATTACAGATGTGACGGGCATGCCCGCTTAGATGAGATGACTCTGCTGGCCTCTCCGCCTGAGACGGCCTTCCGTATCTAACGCCATGAGTTTGAAATCTCCCAAGTACACTGGCACTCTCCACAACTACATCCCAAAGCCAGTTCATGTAGCACACTGACATGCATATCGCTCAAAAACGTGGAGGAGCATCCTACGCTCTATCTCCTGTAGGACGATACAGGCTTTGCGGGGGCCTGTGACAAGAACATAACCGATAGTACGTTAGTTTTGGACCCTCAAATTGAGCGCACAAGAGCCCCTAAGATATAAATGGCAGCAGACATTACACTCTGGCCCCGCAAATGGGCGCATAGCTTTCGCGGATGGACATACATCAAAACCCCATCTCGCTCGTGAATCTCTCCTTGAAAGTTCATCATAGCGCATCATCATGATGTCAGAAACAAATCCAATATCAGAGGTTTGAGAAAAGTTGGAGCAGGAAGATAACGGACTTGAATGCACAAATCAAACATGAAAGAAGACTTGCCTTCAACGCAGAGACCACCGGGACTAGCGGGGCCGTTATCTAAATCGACGGTCAAGTGCGTCGGCGTCTGTGCGTTTGGAGTGGCGGAGAGGAGCCATGTGAATAGCTTGATAGTCGCACTTTTGAGGAGCTCCAAGCGCCGTTTGTATTCTAGCCAGATCGCAGGATCACAGTTGCCTTCGGGCCCTGTCGAGATTAGCTGGTCTTCGACTGGGAAGCCAAGTGCGAGGTGCAAAACGCTGCAGGTACACCAGAGAGACTCATTCAGGACCAAGATCAGCATCCGGTCATGTCTTGTGGGTCGGTATTTGCCAGTGGCCTCTTTCGGCCCGTGCTCTACAAGGAGATAAACAAGGTTTCGGATGGTTTCCAACATAAACGAGTGTCGTATCAGGTCAAAGTCCATGAGCATATTGAGACGTTGTTGATTCAAAGAAACACGTTGTCGAGAGCCTTTCTTGCTGGTCGAGGCTTCGTTGAAGTGACTTGGACCAATTGAAATCCGGTAAATGCTTGTCAATACTGACTGAAGAAAGGCCAAGGTTGCCGGACGACCATCGACGACAGAAAAATCTCCAGCATGACTTGCAGGATGGTCTCGATTGACGTTGCTTCTATCTTTTTTGGCGGGGCTTGTTGGTTTCTGAGCAAGCTGCTCCAGATTGCGCAAAGTCACAGAGAAGAACGATTTGACAGCGGGAATCAAAATTTGAAGTAGAGTATGGTCCAGGAGCTCGAAAGATGGCCGGCTCAATAGCTGAGGGACCGAGAGTGTGTCGCGTGAGTTGGCCAGAGGTAAGGCTTCTTCTAGAGTAGTGCATAGGATTGTAGACAGAATGTCCAGAACGTGAAAACCACTATTCTGTTTGACGATGAGATCGAAAGCCGAAGAGATCGAGTTGACTATTTTGTAGGATGCTTGCTGAAAAACAGACATAGAGAACGATGGTCGTGCTTGAGCCGTGGTAAGAGTAATAAGTTGGTCCACCAATACAAATAATTTCGGCGCCTTGCCTTAATGTCATTCCAGTCAGCGACGGAGAACGTCCTAACAAACACACATACCTGCATATAACTGGTCTATCATCTCCTTCATTTTGACCGACTTCTGATTCACGACAGGGATGTGAGGTTCCTTGGGTTCTGAACTTTCATCCACGGCCTTTTTCTTTGCTTTCTTCTTGGGGGGTTCTGAAAGAGTAGACTCGGCCGTGACAGCCGCTTGTTCTTTCTCATCGCTTTGCTTCTGAAGCTGCGCAGATAACAGATCCTCTACAGAGGCAGTACCGAGAAATTGGCTCCGCAATATTGCCGGACATATCCAAGTAGAAAACCCACCATAGCCACCGTCCGAGTCGCATCTAGCTTTCAAAGACAAGAGTTCTTGTCCCAGTTTGAGCGCGTGATTCTTCCACAAGGTGTCGACAGATACGGTGGAAACAGTGTAAGTTGACCGTAGGTGCATAGCATATACTATTTTGGTGAGAATGTAGAGGAGACCAGAGAATCGAGCTCATACCAAAAGGTGTTTGATCCGGTGGTGTATGCTTCAGAATTGACAGAGCCTTCAGTCACGGTAAGCAATGTTTGTTTGAGATTTTCATATGAGAATGGATTACGATAAGTATCCGGAGACGATCTCTGTTCGAAACAGTCATGCCGATGGACGAAGTTGAAGGAGGAGACGTCAATTGGGTTTTGCGAGATGAATACAAATATCATTATGTAAGTAAGCCACCGTTGCTACAAGATCAAGGAAATATACTGTAATCTACCTACGTCCACTAGTGGTACGACTGCATAAAAAGTAATAGACAGAGACACAAAGAGTGTGAACTACATGCAATAATAGGTCTCGTACAACAAGCTCCGTCAAGCATAATCGTGGCGTATAACACCTAGGCACAGAAATCAGCTGATGGACAAGATAGATGTTGGAAACCCGCACGCACCTGAGTCAAGCGTCCTGTGTTGCCCTCGTTCACTTCGGACCTGTGAACCAAGAGAGCGAACGATAGGGGACTCGTCAAGGTATGTCGGATAAGTAGCAGTAGCTCGAGATCGTGAAGGGGTATGGAAGTTATGCGCCATATCGGCGTCTGCATTGCGTCGGATTGGGGATTCATCGTACGAGAATGTTCTGTCGTAAAATTGCTGGGTGGAATGCGCAGAGTCAGTCAAACTGGCATGAGAGCTTGACATTGACGAAACCAGGTGACTGGATCCATTAACTGGCTTGACTGGGGTCTGAAATAACGGGGCATTACTACGAGAAGACCAGGTGGTATTCTTCGGGGTCGTGAATGGTGCATTGAACCTTATTCCTCTTGAAGGTGTTGAAGTCGGATCGAATGGGGTCTCTTCAAAACCGTAGCTGTCGAAAGGACTGCTATAAATCCTGGCAGGTTGTACCTGATGTTGTGGCGTCAATGGACCCGGTCTCGAAGAGTCACTCCAGGACAAAACAGAACCAGTTGCTCGAGTAGGAGTCCTCGGCATTTTGGAATTTATCCAGTTCGGCGAGTCTTGAAGACCAGAGGGAAAAAACGAGGCATCCAGAGGGCGACGGACATGCGGTCGCTCATCAGTTGGGACAAATGTGGGTTCACTGTATGGCGACTGGCTGACTGCAAGAGGCGATGGGCTCCGGACACACCTCCGACAAAACCAGGGATCTTCTTCTCGTCCCAGTTCTGCAATGTTGTTGATCCCTATGCATTGTAAATGATACCATGTCTGGCATGCATCACATTGGACAAGCTCTCTGCCGTCATCTTTGCCATCACATATGCACACGGTCTCATCGTCGTCCTCATCATGCAATGATCTCTGCCGCTTCTGTTGACGATATGAAAGTGTTCGTACACTTTTCTTCGATAGAAGGGCTGCACGAGCATCGCCTGGGTCACTGAACCGGGAGGTTGGCGGGGCATCCTGAGAATAAACCCGCACTGGGACCATCTTCCCTCGACCCATGGCTGTGTGGACTGGGATGACAGGAAAAGACGGGACAGGTCCAGGTGTTGCGTCGCGGCTACGCCTCGATTCAGAATCGTCTTCATCGTCAGAGTCTCTGTCAAGAAATCTCTCAATCCAACGCAGGCGCTCCTCCTCTTCCGCTTTCACATGTTCAACGCGTTCTTCCGTCCTCAGCCTCCAGGGAAACTCTGCATCGGGCCAATTGGGTTTGTCGCCCTGGTCGTCTCCATCCTTCAAACCAAGGGTTCTTTTGCCTGTCACAGGATCGATCCCTTTCTTCTTCCTCCGTGCGGTAAGCCGTTTCTTGCTGGGAGAAGGTTCTGGACTGGGTGCGCCCGTATTTTCTTCAGTAGGTACGTCAACAAGCACTCTCCCTTTGCCTTCTAATTCCACCGCACAGAGCTTGGTGTTACTCGAAGTCACTTCGGATTTGAAGGCAGCCAGTCGCTTTCTTTTCTTCAACTCCTTCTCACTCGGCGGAGAGTCATCCGCTTGTTCCAGGAGAGAGACAACCGTCGGTGCACTCGGGTTTGTTGGTGATGGTAGCGCAATGGGTTGGGGTTGTCGGACCCAGTCAGCCGTCCTCTGTGTTCGCGGTCAGACATATAAACTTGCCAGAAGATATTGGGAACATACATATCTGCCATAACCGCCAGCCATCAAACTTTCCTCGAAGCTCTCTTCTGACGTCTCTTGAAATAACGCCAAACGCCGCCCTTTCTGAGGACTTTCCATAATTCCGACGGCTTGGGAACGGATGCCCTCTTCGTCGTCCTCAGGCTCTAGATCAAGAGCTGAACGCTTTGCTCTCTTTAAATAGTCAGGCCGTCGCTTTTCCGCTTCACGTAGCTGTAGCCTCCTATCTTCGAGCATGGACTGACGAATACGCTCCATTTCTCCACCGACAGAAGTCGAAGGTTGAGAAGACGGCCCTGCCGCAAGGGGTGGTGAAGACTTTGCGTGAGACTGGTTAGAAGAGGCGCCATGCACTTGGGACGTCTGTGGTTCTGCTGGAAGACTGTGAGGTTTTTGGATCGACAGCTTTTCCATGAACGGGGAAGAAAGAATAGACGATTGCTTCAACGGATCAGATGAAGATGGTCGGGAGATATTGGTTTCATATTTAACACTAATAGAAACCTTCAGGATGAAATTGCGAAAGATCCGAACTTGCATGCTTACGGATTCTGTTTGGGAGTCGAATATTGGGTGGAGGGGGGGATACTGTTTACGTTCAGCACCTGTACAACGACTTCGAGAAAGGTAGGCTCACATGTATCGAGGTGTCGCTGTCGGGTTGTAGTGAGAATGGGAATGAGAAACATGTGGGCTTGTCCCGAAAGTTAGAAAAAGGCATATTCGCGGAATGCAGTGCAAGACATACCTCGATTCAGGGGTGAAGCACTGAGTTGGAACAGATTCAGAAGGTCCATGTGTAGAGTTGTCGTCCAGGGCTCTGAAAGACATCGCAGGCATAAAGCGTTTGTGGATTAGCCAGACAAGTCAACCACAACAACATTCATAGCTCACGGTCTGCGGAAGGGGTCGCGATGACTCTGTGCACCATTGCTCCCAGCGCTAAGAGAACGATGTTTGAGCAACGCGCACACGATCCATGTGCATATAAGACGTACCCATGAACTATGGGCGAATCTAGAGGGCCTTCATTAAGATATCGGCCTATGTCGTTTGGGCTGGTCGTGCCTCCGGTCAATAATCTGACAAGACACATACGCGTAGACGGTAAATCTCACCTCTGGGGAGTCGGAAGATGACTTTTCTGCTTCGCAGAGAAGGGTGGCAAAAGTTCTCCGACAGGCGCATTGCTATGTTCAATATTAGACCGAGTGCCAGACGGAGTACGAAGAGACAGCATTACGTCGACATAGGCTCTCTGCTGTCGCTTCGGGAGGGGTTCATGCCGTTTATTTGAGCAAAGAACACAAGTGGCCACAAGCAATGGTCGTAATCGAGGGGTAGAGACGATGTTGTATAATTTCAAGAAGCCTGATGCTTCTGCGAATCGGGAAGATGGTGTTTAGATTAAAAACCGAGTGGGGTGCGCAAATAACGAGGAGCTCAAAGAAGGGGTGTGGGCGGGTTGAAGGTTGGGGTGTATCGCTAGTCGGATTGGAGGAATATGAGGGAGGAAGAGGGAGTAGGAGGAAGGGAATGGGAGACTCAGACTCAGATTAGCGCATGTTCATTTAGTTACGTAATCATGTCAACTAATTAGTGACTGCATCAACCTCGTTCTCTCTTCATCACCAACCACCATGTCCGAGCGTAAAGGTATGTGGACAGACTCTTTTCCTCCAGACCCCTGCTAACAATATTCATAGTCCTCAACAAATACTTCCCTCCGGATTTCGATCCGGAGCTCATCTCGCGGAGGAGGCATCCCAAGAGCTCGCAGCAGGTGGTACGTCTCATGGCTCCGTTCTCGATGTAAGTATGCCTTATCTCATGTCCAAAAGGTCGTTCTCTTACGATGAATGTAGGCGATGCAACACCTGTGGCGAGTATATCTACAAGGGCAAAAAGTTTAACGCGCGCAAGGAAACCGTCGAGGGACAAGATTACTTGGGTATCAAGATATTCAGGTTCTACATCAAGTGGTACGCTCGCTCGCTGATTTTTATATCCTCCGAGAACTAACTTTGTATCAGCACATTATGCTCCGCCGAAATCACCTTCAAAACGGACCCTATGAATGCAGACTACGAAGCAGAGCACGGCGCGTCCCGCAACTTCGAGCCCTGGCGAGACGAAAAGGCCGAGGAAGAAGACAAGCTTGCAAGGCTGGAGGAAGAGGAGAACAACCCCATGAAAGTCTTGGAGAACAAGACCGTCGACTCAAAACGGGAAATGGACATTCTGGACGCGCTACAAGACATCCGCGCCAGGAATGCAAGGAACGAGCGCGTCGGGCAAACCGACGATATCCTGTCTCGCATTGCGCGGGAAGAGGTGGAGACGGAGGAAGACGCCGAAAGGAAGCGCCTGGAGGACGAGGACGAGAAACTCGTCGAGGAAGTCTTTTCCAAAGTTGCGGCAGCCGGTGCAGCACCAGTCACCGTCAAGCGCAAAGCGGACGATGTCGAGCCACCTGTGACCAGTCTACTGTCCGAGTCTGCTCGCGCCCTCATTGCATCTCATGCGACGAGTTCAATACTTGCGAAGAAGAGGAAGACAGAAGGGAAGAACTCGCTCGGGATCAAAGTCGTCAAGAAGAAGACCAAGTCATGATTTAAATGTCCATGCCACTTTTTCGTCTGTTCCTTTGTTCCTCGCAGGAATGTATGATTATGATTATGCTGATACTAATTTAATGGAATTATGTCAGTACTACTTGTGAGGACAGGAAAGCATTCCGATATGGTAAAATACATAGGACAACAATATGGCTAAGCAACAGCGAGCATTGAGCAGCAATCTAAATGATTGCATGGGATAGATATAGCAAGTGCTCACTTTCGTGAGCGGGAACTACGAGAAGATCTGGTGTGTGTATTATCAAAGCGCTCCTTGATCTTGGCATATCCAGCGCGGTCTACAGTGTGAACGAAATAGGTTCCTCCATTGTTGCCCCATGATACGCTGCCAGAGTGATAAAACCTCTCTTTCACGTCGAATATTGCGCTGATATCATCGACCTAGAACGATTCAGGGGCGATTAGCACCTGCACGACACAAACAGAAAAACGACTCACGTTTCGTTTGGTCATTCGTGCATTGACCCCAGGAACAAATGGTGCCAGCGATACGACTTTAGCACCCTCCTTCAAATCCAGAAACTTTGGCCGCAGTCGTTCGTTTACTAGCCGAGTCTTCAGTCCGGATATCCAGATATTAAAAGACCACTACTCACAACTCTCCTCAAAAACCTTGTTATCCACCAAGACCACATCAGCTTGCGCTATAAGTTGGTCCACGCGTTTGGACTTGAGCATGTCCCCTTTCTCCAGCTCCATTTCGCCTATGCGGACCCCCCACATTCGACAGCGAATCCTCATCTGCGTGGAAGTATCTTCAGCCACCCTTGCAGGTATCGGCATCAATTCGATTCCATAACTTCTGCAGCCGGTCTGAAGGCTTGCTTGCACGACAACGTTTCCGACTCCGCTCCCCAAGTCGAGAAAGAGACTGTCTTCCTTCAGGTCGGTGAGGTTGATGATCTCGTAGACCAATGAGGGCATCAGTTCTCCGTAGACCGTGCTCGAGAAGGCCTCGTATTTCTTGAGTTTGGGGACGTTCGGGCCTACTGTCCGTTGGTAGTTCTCCTCGATTATGCGCATGAGAACCTTGAAAGGGAGGCCCTCCTCCGTATTCGACCAAGACTCCGCCGTTGTCATGAGTGGGTTCGTTGCAATGTTGGGAGAGTAGGGATCAGGTGGTTGGCGGGGGTATTTGAGCTCATAAAGGAGATTATTCACGCGCTCCATGACTTTCATAAATAATGGACCGTCCTTGAGGTTAATGGCGCGCTGAACAGCAAGTAAGAGCGGAAGCTGGGAGATATCTAGTGGGCTGGACGGGTCAAGAACACCATCCGCATCGTCGTCGGACTCTGGTGATCCACTGCGGGAACTCGAGGAGCTTGCACGACTTGTTGGCGAGCAAGGCGGAGAGGGTGATGGTGAGGACGGGGGTGATACATCGTCTGGTGGAGAGTCTGGGGGGATAGGGCCGAATTTAGGTTGATGTTCCTTCGGTACGTAGACTGCATAGAATATCTATGAGCGAGAATGAACGCAAAAACATTCTTGAAGCAGACAGACATTCGATAATGGTGTAAAGTGTTCGCTCGAGGTCGAGTACCGGATTATAGTGGTCCTTGTCCTTGGGCGCAAGGAGAATAAATCTAACGAGAAACATGATCAATGAGCGTCACAAGCGGGATGATGCTTTCGAGATGTCGAGCTTTACGGACCTTTCTGCAGCACCTGAATTGGGGTACTCTAGCTCAATGACAGGATAGTTTTCGGGATGGGCGTCGAATGAAGTGTCGGTGGGATCGCGTGGATTTGTAAAGACTTGAGTTGGTGATTAGAACTGCTGTAGAAATGTGATCATCCAAAACGCACATGCTTTATATGACTTCATTAGTCTTTTGACCACCATTTCAGAGCTCAAATGCTCATCTCCCGGAATACCGTGTTCCTGGGTGTACCATACCCGTTGCTGGGCCCTTCGTGGTGTTGGACTCTCGTCGTCAAATAGAGGAAACTCTGACGTAGACCGAGATACACTGCTGCGGAACAAAGGCTCTGGTGATGGAGGCCGGGTACTTTGACGGCTCGAGGTGGTTTTGATGGAGGATTTGGAAGGTTTACGTTTGGTGGTCTTTTCTTTTTTCCAAACTGCGCGAAGGCGTTTGACTGCGCGTGGAGGTGCGGCTGGTATTTCTGGAGGGTCCAACGGAGGAGACTTCCGCTTGGGAAGGTCGCCGGGGCTAGACAGAGGTGAAGAGCCAACCGAGGAGGACGGAGGGACTGATTCGCTAGTGCCGCGGCGAGTGGGAGATGGGATGCTCTCCTGACGCGTAGTGACGCGAGTCTTGGCCATTCTAGACGCGCCTTGGGAGAGATCTGTCGAGTTGAGAGCGGAGAAGGAGTGCCAGCATGAGTTTGATTCACAGAATCTCACATCAGGTGGCTGTGCTCCCACTAATACCTTCGGGGTCTCGTGACCATAATCAACTCCTTCACCGTTGTTCATGAAGCACTCGAAAATAGGCGTCTGGGATCTCTATGAGCTGCCAGCTCCGCCAAAGATTCGGGCCAAGCTCACACCGTATCTCGAAAATGCACCGTATGTCTGGCACATGGTCAAGGATGTCCTCGGTATCCCTTACTGCAAACTCCTCCTCGCGACATACCTCTCGCTCGACCTCCTCGCCTCTCTTGTACCGGCACTGTCTCTTGCGTACCAGGGTCAACTGCTCTCTATAGTACAGACGGCCGTCGACACCCGCTCTGTTGACCCCCATGCTCTCACCACCGCGGTCGCAGGCGCGTTTCTAGCATCTCTCGCTACGCGCGTCCTCCGCTACGCCAAACAACGCGTCGCCACCCCTCTTCACGCCCGCATCAAGCTTCACTACTCCGTCCACATCTTCTCTGCCCTTGCTCGCCTCGACGTACCCACCTTCGATGACCCCGTTGTCCAGAGCCAAATCGACGCCGCGGTCCCCAAGCAGGCTTCTCCAAGTGTTCCCTGGGCGGCGCTCAGTGCTGCTACGCACGTAGTAGCAACAGTAATTCAACTAGCCTCGCAGCTCTCAGTTCTTGTCGCTGTCCTGCGAAACCAACCCGATGGACCTCTCCTTGCCATTCTGTGCTTTGCCCTTGCCCTTTTCAAGTGGAGCAAATCCCACAAACAGTGGGTTAGTACCGGAGGTGCGTTATTCTTTACTTATCAATCCACGTACGTACCGAGACCTACCGCGTTGTATTCCTCTACACTCTATCCAATAATCCCAATTGCATTCTCCTTGCCTGTGCTGTTGTCCATCTCAGAATATGACCAAGTTCATGCTCAAGAATGAACCACCTTGATGTCAAATGCATACGTTGAAGGAAAGCTGGTAGCCTCCATGACGGAGTTTGGGATTTACTTTGTTCTTGCATGGTGTTACAACTTTTGAAAGACGACATACTGATCAGCTCTTACACAGTCTGGGCAGCAACGACCACCGACGAAGACTACATCAAAGCCGAGGGTCTGAAGCGCACCATCGCAAACCCCGCACATCGCAAGGAACTCGTCGCAGGCGGCATCGCGCCCTACCTCCTTTCCCGTACGTGCTCAGTATTCTCTCCCAACACCCGTACCACATCCTGACAATCCAATGTTCCTGTTCCTCTTATAAGAGTATCGCGACGCAGTATCTCGTCTTTCAACCCGCTCAGGCGACTTTTACGAGGCGGTTGCCGCCGACGCTCGCTCCCGAGAAGCATTCTCAACCGGCATCATCCTGCACGAGCTGTTGCGCGGGTTGCCAGAGGTGCCTTTCCTTTCATACTATGGTCTACCACCCCTCCTGACCTCACGCTTTCATAGATCGTATTCACACTACGCGCCGTCCGCCAACCATCCACCATCCCGCGCTCACTGGCATCGCTCGCCCTCATAACCCAAACAACGCAGAGCTTCGCTTATTCTCTACTAGCCTTAGCAGACGAAACAGGCGGCATTGGCGAACGCATGCAGGCCGTCCGGGGTCTATACGAAGTCACCAAGATCCCAAACCAAGTGCGCGCCCATGTACACGAAAAGGCCCGCAAACGAAAGACCCAGGACGACAATGACCATGATATGGGAGACACCCGAGGGCTGCCCTTCCCGGAGGACAGTAGCTCTCTCGCACACGGCGTAGGTGTCGAATTCCGCAACGTCAGCTTCGCCTATCCCGGCTCCTTCTCTACTCCATCATCAGAACCACAGTGGGCCCTGCACAATGTGTCATTTACGATTCAGCCAGGGCAGCTTTGTGTTATTGTTGGCAACAACGGTTCCGGCAAAAGCACCATCCTAAAACTTCTTTCGCGACTATACGACCCGACGGAGGGTATCATCCTGCTGGGTGGCCATGACATACGAACGCTAAGACTGAGTGATCTGAGGAAGGCCGTCAGTGTTCTGTTCCAAGACTACACGGTTTTCCCTCTATCCGTAAGCCGCTGCTCCTTCCACAATGCCCATTCCCCTGACGTTTGTATAGATACGCGACAACATCGGCATAGGCGCTCCCATCCACCCCGACTTTGAAAAAGGCAACCGCACACGAGAGATACAGCTAGAAACCGCCGCACGCCTTGGAGGAGCGCTTCCGCTCATCCAGAAACTGCCCGAGGGGTGGGACACCTATCTAGAACGACCCGTGCAAGACTATTTCTCCGCAGGCGCAGCAGCGGACGGAGGCGCCATCGCACGGACGCTGCTGCCTCGACGCGGAAACGGTAAAGGTCCACAGGATGCTGATCTGGATGATCGATCCAGTGATGACATGGATGACGGTGAAGGATATGGGACGACTAGACGTGGTGTCAGTGGCGGACAGATGCAGAGAATCGCATTGTGTGTGCCTACTCCTGCACAGTTTTTGGTCGACCATTAAATTCCCCTTACTTCCAGGTCTCGGACATTCATGCGATCCGTCGTGTCAGATAACAGCGTCGGATTGCTGCTCTTCGACGAACCGTCAGCCAGCCTCGATCCTACAGCTGAACACGGTTTGTACTAATATCCTTTCGTATATACTTTGCTAATCCTTCTAATTCGTTATACAGACCTTTTCGAACGTCTACGAACTCTACGCGGCAACAAGACCATGGTGTTTTCCTCACACCGGTTTGGAAACCTCACAAGACATGCCGACATCATCCTGTGCGTATCCTTAACCAGTTCCTGTAAACTCGTCCCTTCAACCTCAGCTGATCTCGTCGGATGTATAGGTACATGCACGACTCTGTCATCGTCGAGGCCGGTACGCACGACGAGCTGCTCGCGCGCGGCGGCGAATACGCACGCATCTGGACGCTGCAAGCCCGCGCGTTCCTCTAAATGGTTTACCCTCCTCTCATACCCGGCCACACACACAGGCCGGTGCTGGAATCCACATATACCCGGGTTATATGTATATCAACTGGCAAAATGCTCGCATCCAAAATCGAAACGTGTTTCCTCCTGGACTAATTCCTGCGCCACGTACGCTTGCACATCGCCATCCTACTACAGATGTACTATGTAGCACTTACCGTTACTGACGTACCCCATGGACCTATTAGCATTCCCCCCATGGCACTTGGACGGTTGACAATTTGTCACGAACCAAATATAACATACCCAATCTATACATAAGTACATGCCACCATCCATACATAGACATCCCTCTCTTTCCCCAATTGCTACTCTCTGCTTTCCGCGCAACCTTGTCTATTTTCGTGTTGAACCCCGGCTGGCACATTGCCTTAACAGGGCATCTCCTTCTCAAGCCACTCGGCCACATGCACAAGTCCACATTTCGATGGGCCCACGGCACCACCACCACCCAACCCTTGCACCTTCGGGGGCCGTATGGGCTTAAGGAGGTCACCGACCCAATCCTCCAGACTCTCCCAAGGTGGCTGATTGGCATCTCAAGAGCGTGACAAGACGTGTAAGGCCGTGTGCTCTCCTTGGAAAAAGAAGCATAAGCGCCCGTTCAACGCCCATCAGCACCTTCTCGAATATTATCAATGATCCTCTGTTATCGAGCCTACTACAGGCAACATTCTAAGTATACGTAAATTGGATAGGAAGACAATAACCCAAACTTGATTGGAGTGGAAATTTATAATACATTTGTGGTAGCGGGGGTGCCAACAGCAGTGGTGGTGCTAATGGATGTATGTATGTTGTATGCTGTATGCGAGGTGTGGAGGCTTGGATGAATATGGATGCTGTATATGTTTAACGCTTGGATGCGCTCGATGCTAAATACGGGGGTCCGGGGAGTGGTCTGCGTGACGATAGATAGTTCTCCGTATATATTAATAATATACTTTGTGCGAGGCCGGGGCACGAGAGCGCAGGCAGTGGCACATTTTCCATGGGAGGATAAGGCATGTTGTGGGTGGTATATGGAGCAGTGAGGCCCGAGGAGTTGGCGAGGCGCAGGTGATACAACCAAAGGGAGGGCAGGGCCGTGCAAAAGGCACGTCGAAGTCGAATAATAAATAAAGCAAGGCGCGCAGGAGTCGCGACCGGACGGAGCGCTCGGAAATTAATACAGCTCGCCTGGTACAGGTGCATGTGCAGGAGCCGACCCTCTACCAGCCGTGTACCGCTCGACCTCGGTCTCATCGTCGCCTTCGAGCAGCGCCAGCGCCGTCTCCAGGTACCACATGTTCTTCTTGATAAAGTGCACCACCACTGTTCCACCGACGCGCTGCCCTTCGTACCGCTTCTTCCGCCCTTCGCGATGCCGCCACGCCCAATCTGGGAAGTAAGGGCCACCTGAAAATTAAAAGTCAGGTTTTAATCAACCAAAATTGGAAGCGGTGCTTACCTATGTGAACCTTGGACATGTCACTACCCTCTACGAGTGCTTCCACCGTATGCTTCGTCGACCGCATAATTTGCGGTAATGGCTGCGTATACCGCACGCCAAACGTGGAGACACTTGAGTGGGCCCATGCCGCAGGAGTGCTGCTACCAAGGATAGTCGCCGACGGTGCATCACCCACAGATGGTCTTGCAAGCGCGCCCAACATAGACTGCTTGACCCGCGAGACCTCTGAAGGGAATAAAAATCCGTGTGCGTATCTGTAAGGTAATTAGCAGGGCACCCAGGAAGACAAGAGTAAACGTACACAGTGCCTGACCGCGGATGATCATAGATCCAGCACCGCTCACTTGTCCACCGAATCTCGTCCGCGCGCGGGTGCGCGCGCATCCACTTGGCAGTCTGCTTGTCCTCCTTGCCCCAGGTCAGCGTCTTCACCGTCGGGTCCTTCGACACCCAGTCCACCAGACTCCAGCTGAGCGCATAGAGCTCGCCGGCCATGAACATGTGCAGCCTGTTCGTGATGAGGTAGCCCCAGAAGATAAGCGGGTCGTCATGCGCCTCCGGTGCCAATGCGGAATAAGAAGTCGGCGAGACCGAGACCGAGGAGGGTACTGGCGAGAAGGCGTTGATGGGTACACGCGGTGCGGGCGGCGATGAGGATTCAGGCTCAGACTCGGAGGAGCGGGCATAGTGTCCCTTCTGCTGCTGCTGCTGCTGCTGCTGCGGATTTGAGTTGAGTTCTAACCGGAGCCTCGCTTCGAGCTCTGCGAGCATCACAAAGGAGTCGTCGTCGACCTTGACTACATAATCTGGGCGGACCCACGACTTGGCCTGTGCACTCTCGACGTCCTTCCAGGCTTGGACAGGATCGTGGCTTGCGAGGGGAGGAGGGGCTGATGTGGCATTGTGATAGGAAAAGGTGCGGGGCGGAATGGCCGATTCCCGATAGATAGGAGGGACCCACGCGCTGAGGGCCGCCCACGAAAAGAAAGTATGGGTCTTGCCGTCATTCATATTTTCTCGCATGGGCAGGATGATGATGTCGTTATATGCTGCGGAGAAAGGACGAAATTGATGAGACTCTAGCGAACGCTGGAAACGACAAACTCACTCTCGATCTCGAGCTGTACTCTCCGCTCCCAGTCTTTGCGGGGCTGACCGAGGACAAAACGGACGATGGTGCGCGAGGTGCCTACGCCGTCGTCGCCCTGGCCGGCGCCGTTCCTGCTGCGGGGATGACTGGCCCAGGTTGATCTGACGAGCATCCTGCGCTCAAATGCGGAATCGATGGAAAACACGCCAACAAAGACGCCGGCGGGAGGTAGACTATCAAGCGTCGAATGGGGAAAAGGGGGTATTGGCTGGCCATGGGTTACGTTTGGATAGACGCGGGGAGTGCCTGGTGCGAGAGGGTGGTCGAAGGGAGGAGCAAGGGAGGGGACGGAGCAGTAGGCGCGCCATGGGAGGGGCTCCTTGTCGGGATTGAGTACATAGATAAGGAGGAGGGTGAGGGAAATGGCAAAGACTGAGAATAAAATTAGTGTTAAAACCTGGTTGATGCGAATAAGTATGGCAACATGGATGGGCGGCGTGAAAGACGTACGATGGTGATGGGTTGGCCAGGAAAGAAGGGATGGCGAAGGAGATGTCGCAGCCACCTCTTGGTGACGCGCAGAGCCCTGGAGCCGCGCTTTGGTCGTCTGCGGGGGTTGGCCCACCAGGGGCGTCTTTGCTCGCGCCAGCTGGGACTCCTGCTCCTGCGGGCGAGAAGAAGGGGTGATGATGGGGGCTCCTCGCTGTCCGAGTCTGATGGACAATCTGAGGATTGTGTTACTGGATAGAACTGGGGAAGCGGGGAGGTGGAGCGCGAGGGGAGGGGGGTGTTGTCTGCGGAGTCGAGGGGGTCGTCGTGGTCTGGGGGAAAGAGGAAGGATGAATGAGAGTGGGTGAGTGGGTTGGATACATTGCGTGCGGTGTCCTCTGAGTCTGTGCTGTCTGGACTGTGAGTGGTGTCCATGGTGGGCAGACGAGGATGGGAGAGCATCCTGAGCGACGTTTGTTGCCAAGTCTGCTAACAACAATACGGATCACTCAAGCCGCGTCCGGAAAAGATGGTCCACATCTGATCCATCTCGGAATATCTCTCTTTCAGTCCTCTGCATTATCCTCATACCGCCCGCACACAATGTCCTAGCGCCTCTTTCTTTCTCCTCATACTCAGATCAGATCCGTGATCCAATTTTCCGTTTACACAGCAAGTACATTCGATATCTTTTTATACTACTAGAAGGTCCTTTGCCTATCTTCTTCGGCATTCAAAAAATAGCATCCCCATACACCTTTTTCCAGCTCGGCCTCTGGCGCACCGCGTCCCAGAACGCGCCCAGCTTCGTCTGTCCCCCCGTCTTGTTCTCCCTTCTCGCCTGCTCGCTCACGAAATTCTGCGGGAACGCAAATCCAGCCCCAATGTGTGCCTCCAGCTTCTTCACGATCGTGCTCCCGTCCTCGCTCGCAGTCCCACCAGCAAGCTTCACCACATGTGTGAACCAGCCCGCAAGGTGGAGGTCTGCAATCGAAAATTGATCGCCTGCAAAATGGCTGTTAGCAATGCGTCCGTTAAATCGCCCAGGTAAGGTAACAAACCAAGCGCAAACGGCCCTTCCATCTCCTTGTCCAGCTGCACCAACACTTGCACAAGGTTTCCCTCCCATGCCAGCTTCGCGCTCTTAAAGAACGACTCCCTCTTCGCCTTGGCCGCCCCATCCAGTGCAGCCTCATCCTTCCCCGCATCCGCGAGCACCGCGCCAATCAGCCCAATCGCATCCAACTGGTCCACCCACAGCTTCTTCACCTTCTCCGACACCCTCAGCGCGCCCTCAGGCACAGAGCCATCAGCACCCGGCGGCGCGGCCTGCCTCAGGTACCCGGTCAGCGTCTGCTGGCGCTGCTCGAGCGACGGGAGGAGGTCCCTCGCCAGCGCTTGGAGCGCGGCCTCGTCGCGCGCGTTGAAGAGGTGCAGCGTCTCCGGGTCGGCCGCGGCGGAGTGCAGGATGTCCTCGATGATGATGCGGCACGTCGTGCTCGCGGCGACGGTGGCGGGCGTCAGCGTTGGCGCAGGCGCGCTCGATGTGGAGTGCGTGTGCGAGCGTGCAGAGCGCGATTTGTCGAGGAAGGCGACGATGGCCTGTACATCAGCACCTATTAGTTTACAGTAGCAGCACCCCAGCAATGAAATGAACGCGACCTTGACATCTGCGAGGCTCTTATACCTGTGGCTCTCGACATCTTCTGACAAAGAGTTCTCGTATGGGACAACGAGGGCCGGCACAGAGGCTTCAGGGGGGCAGCACCAATTTAGCACATGCTGCGTACATACATCATGGGCTGAAATCAATCAACGCACCAGTCGCATTGAGGCGCAAGAACGTAGGATCGTAGTTTTCACCTTTCTCTACAGCCCACGATCAAGTTCAGTCGCACATCCCCGGTAAATCCGAAGTCGCAACATCCAGGATAAAGACACACCGATATCGACAACTCTCAAATCAATCTCGTCCACTCCGTACCCCTTTTCATTTCTACACACCCGTTATACCACATTCACACCGAAGTTCAGATCTAAGAAACCTACATAGCCAGCCGGGCTACATACCAGGATCAATTCAGGATCGCATCAATCGGCGACGAACACCAGTACTCACTGACTGCAGACCAGACAGATATGGGGGAATAGTAAAGCGCTGCTTTAGGGACGTTGGACATGGTATATCAAGACCTTGCTGTGTCGTCGAGTTGAGAGCCCTGCTTGAAGCTAATGGATAAGAGGGTGTCGGGATGAGATGGGATGGAGTTTGGATGGAGTACTTAGAGAGGATATAGGGTCCAAAGATGCAAAGATCGGATCCATGACGTCGTGGGCACTGGGCGGCCCACATGTGATGCTGCAAATGCCCCTATCTTTGTACCAAAGTGTCTGCACCATGGCCCTGGACAGACTTCAATACCTGAAGGAGATTCAAATTCGCATTAGTGCCTACTATCCGTGCCATGTACCATGGGCGCCTAATTCCGTCATCGCGATCAGGTTTTTCTGGTAATCCATGCGATGATTTATAAATAAATCAACGACGAATGTGCCTTTGATGAGTCGTCTCTGCCAGGTAATAGTGAGATCTTCGCAGTAGCATCTCAATACACCCTACTGACATCTCCGGTATGTCCATCTATTCACTGAAGGGCTGAATCAGAACTAGCAGCGACGTCGAGAGGGCATAGCAACCACGTGACAAATGCCCCTTTCTTCGGCAAGGAAATCATAGATGTAAGCACATTGTACTATAGATTAGAGATGGCTATACATACACACATCTCCTCGTGTTCTCTGCTTCCGCCTCTCTTCTCCTCAGCACACATCCAATGGCTTCCCTAAGCTACGCGCCAGCTGCTTTAAATCCACGACGAAATCTGCAAACGCCTTCATCAGACACGAATTCTACGAGACCGACAAGAAACTCACCCTCTCCATCTTCGACAAAGGCGCTGGTTCAGATCCCGCCCGTGTCTGCGCATGAGGATACGGTATATTCGCTTCTCCATCTTGAAGGGGCCTCCTCATTCTCTTGTATCTTTTCTGAGCGAGGCCAAGGCTCAACTAGTACGACTCGGACACCTCTTTCGTTGACTGTCCAACGAATTATGAGTCCAAGTAATTGCGACTATCCCACACTGCATATCTGTGAGCATACTAGGAGCGCATTGAACGGGAAAGATTGGCATGCCTTGCATATTGGCCATGGGCGCCTCGGCCATTGTGAGCCATCGAAGATTTATAAATGAAATTGACTATAGTGAACACAAGGTTTTTGATGACTTGGGTCTGCAAGTTTGCGCGATGGGTTCATAGCCAAGTCTTGGAGACGTAAGTAGTATATGTCAGTCTTAAGAGGTACTTGAGATTGTTGTGCGTGTGACGTATTCACCCCTAACCCAAAGTATGCCTTCGCCTCGCTACATTGGTGGGCGCCAAAAGACAAGCTTTTGATCTATGCCATTTGACGAGTATGGCTTATAGCCGGTTCAACTGAACAGTATAAAGCCTCTACTTTTGCTGATAGGTATGGAAAGTCCTGTTCTTGGTGAGCCTGAGAGTAATCTTATCAGCATGGCATAGAGGCATTCATTGGAAATCACCCACTATACGAATATACCTATCCGTTTCATAAGCAACATAGTTCAACCTATGAATACCCCGAGTCATTTCATCCTCAGCAGAATGAGAATTAAGGATGTCTGATACTAAAAACAAGTGGTCACAATGTGTTACTTTGACTGTGAGTGTAGGGTGAGCACGTAGTTGATAATACGTACATTTGTGATCCCCAATCGCCAGTTGATTGTCGCTGTCGACATAGCACTCCTCCCCATAGAGGAAACGGAAGATACAGCTCTCCGACGTCATATACGAGCTGGAGGTGAGCTTCAAGGCCGTTATTCCGCCCAAAACTATTTGCTCCAATCTGTGGCAAAAATTTGGTATTGTTGCTCTGTTAGGGCCAAGAGCCCTAAGATAAAACTCAGTCAGAGTAAAGTCAGGGTCTGTTTCTCGAACTGCTCTGCGTGTACTATTCGAATTTCAGTCAGTAATAACCCCGGTATTATATGAAGCAGACGCACTCTGGTGTCATTGCTAGATATCTCTCCAGTATGCCAGAGTACAACTCTAGGTTATCTATTTCTGGAAATACACGGCAAACACAGTGAAAACCAGTGTCATATTTGATAAGCCGACGGAAGGTATACAAAGCAGGGTACTCCGTGTTTCCAATTGCATTCCTATCCTCATGGTCTCCTAGAATGATCAAGTCAAGGATGACCTTCACAGTGGGAGCATCTTGGAAGAAAAGGTTGAAATGCGACCGTAGCCAAGCACATACAACACCAAATGCTTGATTTAATAGAGGCTTATGAGTTGAATCAGAATCCTGCGAATCCTATGTATCTGTCTCAATATGAAGCTCGAACAGATGTAGTAAGAATCAACTTACTAGTATTCTGTCTTGCAGAGATATGGAAAAATGAGCTATGATTGCCCTGGTATCCGGATAAAGCATTGCAGTGGTTGAAAGGTAATAGCTTGATGGCTCTAAGAAGGAAGCGGGAATTTTTGTTGCCACCAGAGTTTCCAGAATATGAACATCCATGTCCACGTTGACCCAGGTGGCAATAGGTCCCCTCATGCTTAGACCTATGTGCTGAAACCAAGTGGAATGAACCATATTGTATGTTGGGTGCAACCAAAGCTTTGAGAGTGCAGTTGCCACAGCACTGGCGACTTTGGGAGAAAAAACATACAGATTTCCAGAACGCACTTTGTCCCGAAGAAACTCTCCGAAGGAACTGTGGTGCAATTTGATCTGTTGCCTACCACCGGAGTTATAGATTTGTATAAGAGATGACACACGAATGAGCGCTGTTTCAACGACAGATTTCTCTTCTGAGAGGCATGCTGCAAGGGACTCGAGTCTACCTTCAGAGGAATAGACATATAGACACAGAACCTTCTGTACAGTGAAACGTAATTCTGGTTCGAGGTTGAGGAGGATATGGCGATACAGTGTATCCAGGTCAGCAAAAGCAGCAGCCGTTCGATTTGGTCGGAGAACAAGAAGCTCCTGCAGAGCGCGTTCTGGATTGTCGTTGTGGGATGCTAGATAGCGGATGGAAAGACTTGCATATGCAAAGCTGCCCACTGATTTTTTTCGCAGACTACGAAATGAGTCATAGTCTGGCCATATCTCAGGCAGATAATGCCTCAATGGGTGCGTTCGCTGGATTTCATCGAGTTTTGCGCGCAAGAAGACCCCGATGTCGTCTTGGGTATCCCATGAATCAAGGGCAAGATGTTTGACATCAGGGAAGATGCTCGCAGTCGAAAAGGCCGATGCGATGTGCGACTCCGGGCGGCTGACAATGAGTATCTTATGGGGAATCATTTCTGTGGCTGCGGAAAGGAGAGTCGAGATGAATGAGCGAATGATGACCTGTTGAGTGTTGGTATCGAGGCATTCATCCAGTCCGTCAATAATAATGAGCATACGGCGTCGCGGGAATGATTCAGAGGGGGGACAGAGAGGTCGCAGAAGAGTATCCCTGATTTGGCGCTCAAGTGGTGACGAAAAAATGAGGGGATTGGCGCCGATAGTTTGGCAGACAGGGTCAAGTGTGTGCGGCAGTTGCTGCGTCATCTCATACGCCAGCGTGGGCACCAAGTATGTCATGGTATTCCGAGTATTGTCTGATCGGAAGAAGAAGAATGCTGATGAGAGTTGTCCTCGCTCTGCAGCCAGGTGTGCGACTGTCTGAGCTATGGCAGACTTCCCTATGCCAACAGGCCCATTCATCCACATTGCAATCTGGCCATGTTCATCATCAAGCCACCTGAAGATATAGTCTTGCACAGCGATTCGTGTCCCCGGATGACATTGAGGGCCCGCGAATGACTGACCGGATCCGTACCGCGCTGATGGGGCAGTGTTATCGCAGAGTAATTTGAAACCTTTAGAAGTTGGAATCCGGATGTCACTTCATTCAGACGGGGGATAGTCAGGGAATCATTCAGACACGTACCCCGCTCAAATGTCCGAGACTGGGAATTTGTTGCCTGAACTCGTTGACGAACCTGGAAAAAGCCTTGCAATTTATTAGGCACAAATTGGCTAATAACATTGGAGCTGAGAAATGTACTGTGATTATCTTGTGGGACTTCACCGCCGGTGGAGACAAAGGTGATATCGCCATGTATTTGGAGATTTTGGTTGTGGTCAAAGTAGGTGTTCGGCATCGCGATCTGATGTAGAATATCGAGAATGGGATTGGGACCAGTCAGGAAGAGTCAGGACAAGACAGCGACCACGTGACAAAAGCCCCTTTCTTCGGCAAAGAAAGCATAGAATGTACTGGAATAAATTAGAGATGGCTGTACACACCTCTTGTTCTCTCCTTTCTCCTTAACACACATCCAATGGCTTCCCTAAGGTACGCGCCAGCTGCTTTACATCCACGACGAAATTTACTAACGCCTTCATCAGACACGAGTTCTACGAGACCGACGAGAAACTCACCCTCTCCATCTTCGACAAAGGCGCCGATCCCGCCCAAGTCTCCATCAGCTTCGAACCGCGCAAGGTAAGTCCCGTTCTTAAACCTCTCGCATCCTTATCACCCCGCCCATTCATCCAATCTTCCCTGCCATATCTCGATCATCTATCACCCTCAATCATCCCCTAATTGGCTGAACAACTGACGCGACGCCCAAAGTTCACATACACACACGGCGAGAAATCGCTCGTCCTCGAGCCGCTCAAGGGGCAGATCGACGCAGATGCGAGCGACTACACGGTCGGCAAGGTAAAAGTCGAGGTGCGCTTCATCAAGCGCGCGCAAGGCCGCTGGGGAGGCCTCGTCGGCGACAGTCCTGATCGTATGTGTCCATCTAAAATCTATCTGATATCCACCTATCCAATCCACTGACCTCTTGCTTGCTCTTTCTCTTTTAGCCCTCGCCACCGTCGCGTCTTCCTCCGCCGCCCCCTCCGGGCCCTCAGTGCCCACCCGCAAAGCACCCCAGAAAAACTGGGACGCGCTCACCACGACCATCCTCAGCGCCGACAAGGAGAAGAGCACCGATGAGGACCCCAACGTCGGCGGCGATACCGCGCTCAACGGCTTCTTCCAGAAGCTCTTTGGCGATGCGGACGAGGATACCAAGCGCGCGATGATGAAGAGCTACCAGGAGAGCGGCGGCACGACGCTGAGCACAAATTGGGACGAGGTGAAGAAAGCAAAGGTGGAGGTCAAGCCGCCTCAGGGATCGGAGTGGAAGAAGTGGAATTAGGAGAGGCCAGGGAGATGGAGATGAAGATGAAGATTTAGTTACGCCGATCGGCGTTCTCTTGATTTTTCAGAGGTGCACCTCGAGAGGAGTCCTCACTCAAATTGCTTTTTTTCGCTCGCTCTGTTGTTCTCGTGTTTTTTGATCTTTAATAAATGACTAGTTTGTCCAGTACTGCAACCACCCGAAGGTCAAGCTTTATTCGAAGCCTGATGACATCTTTCTTGAATGCATTGATGTGGGATTTCGATATCTTCTTTTCCACCATCATCTATCTTTTGCCATGTCCCGTCTCACTATCGTTGTAGCCGCCACAAAAGCCAACGGCATCGGAGTGAACGGCGGCTTGCCATGGAAGCTCTCAAAGGAACTCAAATACTTTGCACAGGTGACAACCAAAGCACCGGAGGGACAACAGAATGCAGTTATCATGGGCAGGAACACATGGGAGAGCATACCCAGCAAGTTCAGGCCCTTACCTCGCAGAAAAAACATCGTCATAAGCAGGAGTCCAAATTATGAACTGTCCGTTGAATATCTCGTTCTGACTTCTCAATCTCATTGACCGTTCATGTCCTCAGAGGCGCGCCTGCAGGAACCACTATCCTGGCCAACAGCCTGAAATCCGCACTCGATACCATGAACGCGTCTAGCGCAGACGGCGACAACAAATTGAACCGAGGATTTATCATTGGCGGGGCGAATCTATACAACGAATCCCTCGCTTTGCGTGTATCCACAACGGAACCATGCGTGGACCGCATCCTGCTCACGCGCATCCTCTCGCCGGCCTTTGACAACTGCGACGTGTTCATGCCGGATTTCCTGGATCCAGGCACGCCAGGAGAACGAGGGGGATGGACACAAGCTTCACATGCAGAGTTAGAGGAGTGGGTCGGGTTCACGGTACCGCAGGGCACGCAGGAGGAGGACGGCGTTCAGTATGAATTCCAAATGTGGGTGCGAGGAGGATAGGTTGCTGTACAAATTATGGGTGTGATTATGAATGATATAATCCTCTCGCAATGGGGTCTGGCAGTAGCGAATTGCAGGAGCGTATTTATCCCTGGCGCTGGAAGGACTCATGTAAAAATGTGCAGGACTTGACCATGTCGGGGTACGTACCTGCTTGTGCTTTGGGTTCTTTGAGCACACAACGTAGACTCTGCCCTTTCTCCTGACTACATTGCATCCATCACACATGACCTTGACGGAGGAGCGAACTTTCATTCCGCGAACGAGGGAGGGTGCTTGGGCGACACCGGCCGCGACGTGGTGGTGATGTTGGTGTGGGTGGGCGTGCGCCGTCTGAGATACGGCGACGGCGCGGATGCGCGCGACCAGAGGACGGCTGGAGGAGAGTAATGGGCGCAGCATCTTGGTGTTGAGGAGGAGAGCGGTGGTCGGACTCGTCGCGGTGGTCGCCTCCTCCCAATTCGGTGCACGTGATGTCCGATGTCAGAAAGACTTAGACTAAGAGCTCCTTTCAGCCAGTCGTCCCAGCCACGTTCGTCACTGCAGGCTCAGTCTAGAGAGTTTATTCCGTCTATCTTTGCCTATCGCCCGTGTTATAAGCCCTCGAGGATCCTATATGCCCTCTTAATGCACGTTAGAACTCCCTCACAAGCTGCCGCTACCCCGCATCTGGGCGGCTACCTCGCGGTCGGCCTTTTTGCCTTCACTCTCATCTCATTCGTGGTCGAGAGCCAGCTTACCCAAGTATGTACTTCCACCGCTCCCGTGTTGACGTCCATCTGATAGCAGCCATATCTAGTATGTGCAGACTAATCTAGGATATCGCCAACCCTTCTTCCTGTTGTACGTCTATCAAATCCGCTACGGAAACATCGACGCTCATCCTACACCTTCAGCTATCTCGTGCATTCATCATTTGCCATAATATTCCCCTGCCATCTCATATACCTCCTGGCGACTACCGATCATACTGCTGCATCACTATTCAGGAACCTCGCATTTACCATTTCTAGACATCTAGACCCCAGACAGAAGGGCACCGACCCCGTTTTCCCTCGCTATAGATTTGCGCGCCTAATATTATGCATGACCCTTGGTATCACCTGCCCCGCCCTCCTTTGGTTTGTGGCTGTTTCTCTGGCGTCGTAAGTGTACTCCTATTATATTGGTTATACTTCCTATACACTTATACGTCTATTCAGCGTCAGCGATGTAACAGGTGAGAGGCAAATGTATACTTACTGCCAGACTTCGACCACTGACATCTCAATTACAGCCATATGGAACACAAATGCGTTCTTCGCATACCTTCTCACCGTCAAGCTTTTCAACCTGAAATGGGAAGCGAGACGCCTTCTCGCAGTCGTCCTCGCCACCCTCGGAACAGTCGCCGTCGTCTACGGCAGCGCCTCCGAAGAGTCAGGCAACACGCACACCGATGCTCCGGCCAATGCCACAGGGATACACCTCTCCCTGAAGCCCACCGCGCCTCTCGTAGGCAACCTCCTCACACTCGTCGCGTCCTTCGGATACGGGCTCTACCAGGTCCTCTACAAAATATACGCGGCCCTGCCCTCCGACCCAGAGCTCGCAGCGGAGCTGCAGTACGAAGCCATCCCCGACGATGTCGAGGAAAGCGGCGGAGAGACCTCGTTCGGCGCCCACGCAGCGGACGCCGACGCGCAACTTCCTTTCGGATTGCACCCAAACCTGTTGACGTCCCTGCTGGGCCTTGCGACGCTCCTCATTCTCTGGATACCCATTCCATTCCTCCATTGGTCGGGTGCAGAGGTGTTCAGGCTGCCGCCCGATTTCCACACCGTTTTGTCCATCACAGGGATTGCATTATCGGGAGTTGTGTTCAATTCTGGTTTCATGGTTAGACTTTCTCGCATTGGACTCTCCATTCTGTATTAACATTGCATGCAGGTTCTTTTGGGAATCTGGGGTCCTATCATTGTCTCTGTTGGAAACCTTTTGACAATTGTTCTCGTCCTGATTTCAGATGTGAGCCAGTTATATAAAACCGGAAAGGCACGCGCTAATCGTTGAATTGTTTAGGTTATCATTGGTGGAGGCACAGACGTTCTGACCTTTTGGAGCATGCTGGGCTCCGGAATAATTGTACTCGCTTTCGGAGTACTCGCATATGATATGTTTAACAAGAAGTAAATGGCCAATGTGAAATTGTTAGACAGGATCTCTACGAGACGGAACCATTGTTTACTTTTCTGCTTTAAGTGAGTAACACGAGCAAACGGAGAGGGGAATTTTGATTGTAGACAAAACCGGGACATGATGTGTATCGTACGACGAATGAGAAGATGTAAGGCAAACGGGACATAGAGATCATTAGATGACATCACCAAGACGCAGACAGTAGAAAGAAGAACACAATGAGCCGAAGGACAGTACTACAAGGATTCATGCGCCGGACGAAGAGTATGGGAGAAAAGAAAAAGCAATACGATTACAAGTCCATGAATGTTTGCTAGGGACTAAACATTGACAGAATAATGGCGTGCAAGAAGTGAAATGTAGTCGCAGGCGCCTAGAGCAAAGAGGTCGGTGTATGGGGCGGGTGTGCGCAATAATAGGAATCTTTACGGACATATATGTGGTATCCAATAGGAAACTGTGAGTATATGCCTGCAAAGCGGTAACACTGTATGGCCCACAGACCACCTGTACGTCGATCAAAGAAAAACATATCGACCGAGTCGCTACGACGATACGCTCTCGCGTCGAGAACGTGAATGAGTAAAGATTTGCACTCTCCCACAAATCTTCATCGAGAGGTATAATTTCAGGAAGCGATGGCCATTGCACTTCAACTAAATTTTAGACGTTTACATAACCCAAAGCCGTCAGGGAATAATGCTCACCTTTTCCGTTTGGCTTTAGTCATCTCCTTTCGTAGAGCAGCACCATCTAATGGTTTGAGGAGCTCAAAAGCACACAGCAAGTCCTCAGATACACTGCAAGAACGCCAGTCAACAAACAGGACAAAGAAACTGAGCATTGGGAGACAAACCTCATGCACGCGCCATAATTATCGAATTCTAATAACGGCTTTTTGTTAGACAAACGGGCAAGGTTATAAAAGGACTTGACTCACCACCACAATAGTTGGGAGCGCTAAAGACAGTAACGAGCGTGCGATCATTCCAAAACTCATACCCGTCTTCGACAACCATATGGGCGCGACAGATAAGATCCATGTCATAGCGAACCAGGAATTCGTTGATGATGGCTTTCCCAAAACAATAGCTAACACCTCTCTCATTGTCTTCCCAGTCCAGCGCCGTATCAGATGGATCTGACCACAACAAATCGTTGAGCAGACCGTAATCAGGGACGTCTGTGGGCCTCTGTATCCGCTTGATATCCTCCATGGAATGAAGAGAGGGCGACAGCCCGCCGTGCACGCAGAAAATCTTAGAGGCGACAATAGCAGCTATTGGAAGGCAGTTGAAGACGTCAATGAACGTCTTCCAGGTTTTGATGTTACACCGTCGTTTGCATTCGTCATAGAAACCATACACTGTGGATTCATTTTAGAAGGATTGTGGATTGGTAAACAATAAGAGCTACGCACCTCTGGTGACATTCGCACACTCGTGATTCCCTCTGAGAAGGAAGAAGTTCTCGGGATATTTGATCTTGTAGCACAGGAGGAGAAGAATCGTCTCCAGACTTTGCTTGCCGCGATCAACATAATCGCCGAGGAAAAGGTAGTTGGCGGCAGGTGGAAAGCCACACATTTCAAACAGGCGGATGAGGTCCGAATACTGGCCATGTACGTCGCCAACAATCTTGACAGGCGGGCTTAGCTCGACCAGGGTAGGCTGGCTCAGAAAGACATCTCGCGCAGCAAGACATATGGCAGTGATCTCAGTGTTCTTGAGACACAGTGATTTGCTCACTTTCCCGGTATATCCCACATCGAGCAAACGCTGGATCATGTCGTCCACGTCAAATTGCTTGAGTCGGTCCTTGGCGCCGCCGTTTCCCACAGACTCAGCGGTGCCTCCCGCACCATTGCTCGTCATAGAACCAGGGCTTATGGGGTTCCCGTTGGAAAGGATAGTCTGGGTAGGTGGAATATCTAAAGGGGCTGTAGGTTTGGGGGAGGGTAGCGGTGAGGCGGGTTGAGAACCGGAGAGGGTTGGCGTTTGGTCTAGGGGTGGCGGAATGGGCCCCTTTGAAGGATACGGCGACCCATGTCTATCGTTCGGCGATGTTGCCACTGGTGCACCTGCAGGATCCGACACATTGATTTGCGGACCTCCGTTTGGGCCTTGAGAGGAGTCATCGTGGGGAGGAGTAGCACGCGAGGTGGAAGACTGCGGGGTGTTATCATCTGTACCGTCGGTCTGTTGGTCCTGTTGAGGGCTGTCGGATGCGTTGTTGGCGTCCTTGTCCTTCCCAGCTTTCCTGGACTTCTTGGAGGGCTGCTGGCCCATAGATGGACCTGCCGGCTGCGGGGAATGGGGCCTTGATCTCGAAAGGCGGGAAGTAAATACGGAGAGGAGAGTTGGAGCCAGCTTGCGACTGTGGACGGTGACGAGAGGAGAAGGCCTCTACGTGCGCCGTATAGTAGTAGTAGTAGTAGTAGTAGTCGTAGTGGTTTCAAGGAACAGTTAATTGATTTCAACTACATCACAGCTCAACAACCATTATTGTTTGGTTCTTGTTTGCCTCGTATGTGTCTTATGTATCAAAGCAGTAGGATAGCGCATCGCCACAAAAGAAGCATCATATTCCCTAGTCTCTAGCAGTACAGGTTCCCTAACTCTAGAACTTGCCAAACGACTTGGTCGAGGCCTTGCTCTTGGACACCCGCAGCACGTTGAAGCGGACGGTTTTCGATAGCGGCCTGCATTGACCTGAGATCCGATCAGCACTCTCTACCAGATGAGTACTGCACCATGCTCACCGACAGTGACAACATCGCCAATGTCCACACGGAAGGCGGGGGACAAGTGGGCGGCCAAGTTCTTGTGGCGCTTCTCGTAACGGTCTAGGGAGGTCATCAATAAAGTCCGCTCAAAGGGACTGGACTGATTGCATCACGCACTGTATTTGGGGATATAGTGGAGGTAGTCACGGCGGAGGATGATGGTGCGGTTCATCTTCGTTGAGACGACTTTGCCAGTGAGGATACGGCCACGGATGGAGATGTCACCAGTGAAGGGGCACTTCTTGTCTGTGGATGGAAGGAATACTCGTTAGTGTGACTGAAGAGTTGTGATTTCAAGGGCCACGGACCAATGTAAGTGCCATTGATGGCCTCTGAGGGCGTTTTGAAGCCAAGACCAACATCCTTGTACCACCGCTTCTCCTTGGTGGCGATTTTCTTTCCACCTAGACGCCAGAATCAGATAAAGGGCCACAGAACGATTTAGAGCTACAACACGGACCACGGGCCTTCGCGTTGTGGAAGATGTCCTGCTTTTGATACGCCTTCTCGATCTAATTTGACAGCGGGGAATAAGATACAGCCAGAGGACGGACGAGCAGCATTTAACTCACTTGAGCGTCAGCCATGGTGGGGGTCTTGAGGTCGTTGAGCGCGGGGACAGCCTATCGCAACTTTTGGCGATTTATTGATGCTTGTTTGTCAATGGCGGCCGGCAAAGCCACATTTGCAAAACTGTACAGCTACTTCGGGAATACCCGGGAATATCTCACTTCAACTCTTCAACGTTCACCTGGGCTTACCCGATCGACGCCCATGCGACAACAGACATTCACTGCGACTCTCTTTGGCAATGGACCGTTTCAAGTTCCCCACCACCTCCCCGTCCACTACTCGCGACCTTGAGCACTGTCAATGTCTCGTCACACTTCACTTGGAAGTCTCTCATCTCTCATAATACTGTCTTTGTAAATCTCGTAGTATTTGTGATTCTTATATCTTTGTTTTACTCATGAATACACTGTTTTTATACACTATAATCTTGAGCGAGCTCGCTTTCTTGTGGAATATTTCCATAAAGTCTGATCGACTCTCAACACGGTCGTTTTTTAATCCGACGAGAGTGGCAGTAACGAATGTAATCTCCAGCGAGAGCCAACTTGCCGCCTCTCAAACGATGCCAAGCGAGGGAGCTATATGAGGGACGACGCGACGCGCTATTTACACATGTTTACAGCGCGTGTTTCGTTTCTGACACGAGCATCTGCGCAAGCAATGGGGCGCCAGCAGACCCTGGGTACGCGTCTTCGACCCACAAATCATTCATACCATTCACCTCCACCCAGGAAAGTTCTTCGAAATGCCCAAAAACGCCAAACCGGCACCGCCGCAACAGTCCAGCCTCCAAGACATGTGGGCGAAGAAGAAGGAACCACGGCCAGCCCCTGCCACCAGCAAGGCCGACGACGCGTCCATCGCCGTTGACGCGTCTCCAAAGAGCGCAGACGCGACGTCGAAGAACCCTGCTTCCAGTTCAAAGGAAGCGGGCCCATCTAAAGTGGCCAAATCACCAAATGTTAAAGCAGACCCCATCGTATCCACGCCGCCTGTGCCAGAGAGCCCTGAGATCAAAAGGAAATTGAAGTCTTCACCGCCGAAAGAGGAGACCAGGGAGAGTCCTGAGGGCAAGAGGAAAGCAAAGTCTCCACCGCCGGAAGAGGAGACCAAGGAGAGCCCTAGGGCTAAGAGGAAATCGAAGTCTCCGGCGCCTAAAGACGAGCCCATGGTAGTGGACGCCCCCAGTGCTGCGGCTACAGTCAAAAGCAAGGCCGATAAGAGCTCGAAGAAAGCTGTATCAGACACGGAGGATTCTATGGAGGTGGACGCGCCGGCTACTACTAAGCGCAAGGAGAGCCCAGTTCCCAAACAAGGCAGGCAGCTCTATCCAGATTAAAGGGGTCCATACACTAACATCTCGACAGACTCAACAAAACGCAAGAAACGGCGGATTGTCGACTCTGATGACGAGGAAGCTCCCAGTGCTCCTGGTATGTCATATTCACCCCTTTGCTCCCCCTGTTACTGAGTTAGCCTCAGCGGCGCGCAAACGACCGGCGAAAGCAAAATCCCCTGAACCCGTGCCGTCGAGTTCCCAGGTGAAGACAACCAAGGAAACCGCCACAAGCGATGACGAGGCAGCGGCTGAATTCGAGCGTGAGGAAGAGGAGCTTGAAGAAGAGGAAGAGGAGGAACTTCTCACTACTAAGGCGGCTACGAGTAAAAGGTGCTTCGAACCCCGTTTTAAGAGCTCGTACTCTTCGTTCTGACAACCTTCATTAGCGCCCAGGCCGCAATGGCGATTCGACAGGACGTTGATATTGAAGGTGGCTGGAAAGTCGGTTCCCCGTATGTTGTTGTCTCTCCCGTCAATAGTGAGATGCTAAATATGCCTTAGAGTACCATACGAAGCACTAGCAAAGACCTTTGCTTTGATAGAAGCTACGACAAAACGACTGGAGAAGACCAGTATTCTGACATCATTCTTGCTACTTGTCATTCAGAGGAGCAAGAAAGATGATACAAAATCCCTCCTACAGGCCATTTACCTGTGCATCAATCGGGTACGTCGCAACAACTAACATTATGACAACAATCACTGATACACAAATCTTGGTACAGCTAAGTCCAGACTACGTTGGGGTTGAGCTCGGTATTGGAGAAAGTCTGTTGATCAAAGCAATTGCTGAGTCTACTGGTCGCAGTCTTGCTGTAATCAAGTCGGATCTCAAGAAAGAAGGAGATTTGGGGTTGGTCGCGATGGTAAGAATCCGCCTATTTAATGAGTGTCGAAACAGGACTAACCATTGTGCAGAACTCCAAAAACAAGCAGAAAACGCTCTTCAAACCCAAACCCCTTAGCCTGCCTTACGTCTTTTCAAACTTGCGTGATATTGCTTTGACTTCTGGAAACTCGGTGAGTATCCCGCGCAATTCCATCCATAATATTCCCCTAATAATTTCCCCAGTCCCAAACGAAGAAAGTCTCCATCATAACCAAGCTGCTTGCAGCGTGCCAAGGTTCTGAAGCAAAGTACATCATCCGAAGCTTGGAAGGCAAGCTGCGGATAGGAAATGCGGAGCGCT
Source organism: Psilocybe cf. subviscida (assembly GCA_013368295.1). Classification (NCBI taxonomy): domain Eukaryota; kingdom Fungi; phylum Basidiomycota; class Agaricomycetes; order Agaricales; family Agrocybaceae; genus Psilocybe; species Psilocybe cf. subviscida. The sequence goes on along the minus strand of JAACJJ010000056.1, from coordinate 3,153,644 downwards.
CTGTGCTTGTTGCCCTTGCTCAGGCTGCCGTTTTGGCTGAGCGCGAAAAGTGTTCGTTCTCCATTTAACTGGTTTTGAACGGACACATACTGACAGCCCACGCCAGCTAAGAAGAAATGGAACGACGAAGAACTCGCCGATCGTCTTGAAAAGGGCGTCAATGTCATCAAATCCGTTTACAGGTGAGTCGCCTCGAAATTAATATGTATGAGCGCGATATTTAGTCTATAATTTAGTGAACTTCCGAACTACGACATGGTGATACCCGCCCTGCTTGAAGTTGGAATTGGCGGCCTGCGAGATAAATGCAAACTCACACCCGGTATACCCTTGAAGCCCATGTTGGCTAAGCCGACCAAAGCCATTGGCGAGGTTCTTGACAGGTTTGAGAACAAACGGTTCACCTGCGAATACAAGTACGATGGCGAACGAGCGCAAGTATGTTCTCGTAGCACACTGCTCCGCTTTGCGACACTAAGCAATAGTAATTCAGGTTCACAAACTGCCCGATGGGTCGGTTGCCGTCTTCAGTCGAAACTCGGAAGATATGAGCAAGAAGTATCCTGACTTGGTTGAACAACTACCCAAGGTAAGGCCCACTCTTGAGCTTCAGCCTGCTGTTCTGACTCCTTGTCAATCATTTTTGCTAGTGCATCAAAGAAAGCACAAAGTCATTTGTGTTAGATGCCGAGGCAGTTGCCGTCGACCGGACAACAGGGAAACTCATGCCCTTCCAGGAACTCAGCAAGCGAAAGCGCAAGGATGTTAAAGTCGAAGACATCCAAGTCCGCGTGTGCCTATTCGCGTTTGACCTGCTATTTCTGAACGGCGAGGTAGGCGCTCCGTGACTCCTTCATGACGAATCGGCATACCTGACTGCTGTCGCATTCAGCCTCTATTGCAGGAAACTTTGGAAAGAAGGCGTGAACTACTGCGAGAACACTTCACCATCGTTCCAGGAGAATTTGAGTTTGCCAAATCATCAGATGGCGAGACCACCGATGAGATTCAAGTGTTCCTGGAAGAAAGTATCAAGGACGGCTGCGAAGGTCTTATGGTGAAGATGCTGGACACTGACGCCAGTTTCTACGAGCCTAGTAGGCGCAGTATCAATTGGTTGAAGGTGAACATCTTGTTATTGGGCTGTTCACTGAGGCTGATGTATTCCGCTTAGCTCAAGAAAGATTACCTTGCGGGCGTCGGTGATTCACTGGATCTCGTGGTCGTTGGAGGCTACTACGGCAAGGGCAAGCGGACGAACGTCTATGGCGCATTCCTTCTTGCCTGCTACGACGCCGACGCGGAGGAGTATCAAACCATCTGCAAAATTGGAACTGGGTTCAGTGAGGAGGCGCTCCAAGCACACTACGACACCCTCAAGCCACTCGAAATTATAAAACCTCGAGGGGATATCAAAATCGGCGGAGCAAAGCCAGATATTTGGTTTGAGCCAAAGGTTGTTTGGGAGGTACTCACAGCAGACTTGAGCTTGAGTCCCATATATACTGCAGCTCAAGGATTGGTGAGTACACCGTTCACCTGTACTCACAACTTGGCTCATCAACAATATTCAGATTGAGAGCCGTGGAATTTCTCTGCGGTTCCCGCGTTTCCTGCGGATACGTGATGACAAGTCGGCCGACGATGCAACTGGTCCCGAACAGGTAATGTGTTCACGCTCAAAAATGGGATGGTATTATGGCTAACACAGCGGGCAGATTGCTGAGATGTATGAGCGGCAGGCGTTGGCTCAGCCGTCTGGAGGGAAGAAGAGCAAAGGTGGCGACGGGGATGACGGGTTTTGGTAATCTTTTTGGGGTATTTCTACTGGGGAATCGGATCCTCCACTTTTGTAATATAGATAATATTAGTTGATTTTGCGTATGCACAAATCGAACCTCTATTAATTATCCTTTTTGCCTTCCTCCGCGTCCTTGATTGCTTGCAAGACTTTGCTCTCGGGTTCGGCAGCGCGCTGTTCTGCTAGCTTGGCTTCGCGCCCTCCACGGTGCCAGTAATTGACAAAGCGGAACTCCTGTATGCTCTGAGCGGTGGCGTTGGTTGCGTGACATGCGAAGAGCAAGTAATTGCGCGGTTGAACTCTCCATGCTGTTTGGAACGCGACCTTAGCTAATGAAGTTGCAGAAAGAGACGAAGCACTTACCGAAACGCATGAAGACCATTCTAGATGGACGTCAGTGCGTGTCCGAGACGCGACGAGATGGTATAGACTCACGAGTAGCAAGCAAGCGCCGTGGTCATGGTGCCAGAGATGACTTCTTCATCCTTCTTCAAGTCTGCGAGGGCAGCCAGAGGAAGACCCCAGTTGGCAACCTGCATTCGCCGTCAGTGGGAGGGGCGAAGTAGCCGTGTTCTGAACATACAGGGCCCCAGAAATGCGTGCCTGCAGAGGAAAGAGGTGAGCTAGGCAATAAAGTAGCGAAAAGGGGACGCACTGAAGAAGTATTCGCGTGCTGCTGGAGAGCGCAGCCAGGTGAAGAAGGTGGAGGACATGGTGAACTGGAAAGAGCCAACGACGTCAAAGGTTGGGATGGGGCGACTATAATGCTCACGTGCTATTTATTCTTTTCCTTACTCTCCTGCTCGCTAGTCTATAATATACCGCGATATACACTTCTACTCATCTCTTCTATTGCTGGGAATGACTCAGAGACGGGCGCTTTTATTGTGGACTGCGCGCTTTGCGGAGCGGACCTCAGGTGAACTCACACTCAGCTAAGGGCCACAAAAGGAAATGCTAGTTGGAGGATGAGTTGCCACTCAGTCCGTGCTTCCCGCCATGCAGCAAGGATACCCTCCCTACCCGTATTATAATTCTGCAGGGTACCCGCCGCCCTACGGTCAACCAGCTCCGCCTCAGCAGCCACAACACAACCCATATGGCCACTTCTACGCTGCTCCAAACCCCCCACAGCCCCCACAGGGGCCCCAGCCATATACATTCGATGCGGCAGCCTACACTCAGCGGCCAGATGCTCAGTCCCGCCGCCAGCGGAAACATCACAGTTTCACAGCTGCCCCGGCGGCTTTTCCGGCCCCTACCCCCGCTCCTGCATCCGCTCCCGCATTGAAGTCGGCCATGAAGAAGACCATGAACATCTTCCAGACGGCTGAACCTTCCATGGGCCGCCAGCTGTCCTATCCCGGACAGACCGAAAACAGGCCTCAGACCAGGCAAAGAACTTACTCTAACCCTGCAAGGCCTCTGCAGCGGAGAGAGTCCACATACGAGCACGACCAAGCCGAAGCGAGAGATCTTAGTGGGGACCCAGTCACCTGTAAGACGAAGATTCTTCTAATCGCTTTCGCCCTGACCGATAAGATAACTAGTCCACATGATGGTATCTTTCCATAACTATAATGAGCTGCACCTTGAGCATGTATACGCAAAGGCCCTCGACGACATCAGAAATATAATCTTGCCCATCTGGAAAGACGGCATCGAGTCTGACACCATATCAAATCACACTTGTATCATCAAATTCAGGAACGCCCCTTGGGATATGGGCGGTCCTAACGTTAAGCAGTACGTTTGAAGCTACTCTGTAGAACCCCTGCCTCACATATTGTGCAGGGCATTTGAACTTATTGTTGGCTTCTTTCGTTTGACACAACACAAAGTATGTTATCGTATCTCTCCTTCGTGTTCAATGCATAATGACCGTAAAACGCCGGCTTTGCAGGGCTATTCATTCCAGACAGCAATAGGCATGACGACCTCTGTAAGGAGATCCGATTTATTTGTTAACCTCTTCTGACAACTCGATATCTCAGTCACCTCGCCTCATCTTCCAAGTAACCCAGCCAGACGAAAGAGCCGATTTCTTTATTGCATTCTTCTCTCAGGACGGGCGAAAGTTGACGCTTGTTGATCCCCCGGGACACATAGACATATCCATTGGCGCTCGCCTGCGTTCCGCGTTTCCTTATAAAATCTACTCAGATAATGTCGTCGAGGAAAAGAATCGTGTAATTGAAATAAAACGCAAGGCAAATAGCAATGGTGCGTCATGATAAACTTACTCGGCTGCTTCCTGCATACTGAATTGGTACCCACAGCTCCAGAAATCGACCACTCTGTATTATTTGTAGAAGTGCTGAAAGTGTTGAACGACCTCAACTTCCAACTAGACGCGACCATCCCTCTTTCGCGCCGAGGCTCCCTGGGCATGCGATCCACCAGAGAGCTTCTTGTATTCAAGGGCTATGCCCCACAATAATGTAGCAACAGTGTCTGTAAATGGACTCAAATTTTTACCTTTACTACTTCCATGGTATCAAGACAAGATAATGGTATTACTCTTTGAATCAATTACATCTTGATGACTTTAGAACCATCTGCAACACCCGCAAGGCTCTTTGCTACCACTTTTCCGTCTGCGGTGACCCTCTTGAAGAGTTCGTCCCACCAGCCAAAGAGGAAATCGCGTGCGATGAGCTTGAACCAGGGCGTGAAGCTGTTGGCTGCAAAGGACGTCAGTCTGGCAGTAACATAGAGGCACTAAACGACATACAAGGGTCGTCGAACATGGCCTTAAGCTCCTCTTTGCTGACGTATTTATGGTCTCGAATCTCATTGAGATTGGGAGTGACATCAACGTCCGCTGTTAGGAATAGAATGTAGTCCACTATCCCAGTCGTCATCAAGTCAGTAAACCCGACATGAGCATAGCACCTATCCGGGCAGACTTACCTTCATGTTCACCCCACATGCCGTTGGAGGGCGCAAGGTAATGTATACGAGTGAGGTACTGGAACTCGTCGACAGGGGTTTGGCTGGGCGGAATGCCGAGCTCGTGCTCGAGCTTCCGCGATGCCGCGACGCGCACACCAAGCTGGTCCTTCTCGATCTTCTCCTGCTCAAAGTCATCGAGCGGGTGCGAGCAGCATGTGTTGGTCCACATATCCGGAAAGGTGATCTTCTCAGAAGCCCTTTGCTGCAGCAGAAGCTTGCCATCAGATGGCCGGAAGACGAATGCGGAGAAGGCGCGATGGAGCAGGCCCTTGTTGATGTTCTCCATGAGATGGCCTGAGCGAGGTGCAAGGGTCCTGAGCCCCGGGGACATGCGGGAGCGCGTCGGTTACTCACAAGTCTTCTTGTCCATGGCGCCTATTGCCTCGTCGTTCTCGTCAACGAGAATACAGCGCTCGTCCATGAGCCGGGATTGTTCTGGATCATAATTTGAAAGGTCGATGCTGGCGAGGGCTGCCTGAGCTGCGAGCCTTGCGGGAGTGGTCATTGTTCGTCGAGGAGGGTTGAAATGGACGATCGGTCTGTGCAGGCGCGTTTGCGTGGCAAGACGACGCAAAGAGGGAGTTAGAGCAGCAAACAGATTGACGAATGGAATGGGGGAGGATTCAAATATGATTTCGGAGGCAGTAGACTTGAAGTGATCGGACGACAATTGCCACAGCCACCTCGCTTCATTCACCACACCGAGCGTTTCTCTCTTCCAATCATCAATCATGCCACTGCACAACCGCATTCAGCACAAATAATTGATTATCGGACCAGCTGATATAATTCATCTTCGAGTGCTTCTACGGTACCAAAATCTTCAAGATCAATCACGACAATTCAGATATCTATCTTGGGATCATGGGGCGTCTCAGGCAGATGATGCAGAATTGTTAGTAGGCCCTTTTTTTTAGATGATTTCAATGGTGATGAACTCATAGGGTTCTTCTTGGTGCAAAGAAAGGAAATTCTTGGTGGCAAGCACTAAATCCGCCAGAAGGTCAGCACAAATCTACAGTTCATTTCCGTGAATCCTGAAAACACACCAAGGCAATGATAGAACGCAGATGCCGCAACGTGGCGTGTACTTGAGACCTTCGGAACGACTGTATCGAAAGTGAGCTCTGCTGACTTGGGCAAAGTCTGCTGTTGCATTCTTGCGTATCTGCCGGTGGCATTATTAGCACTGTTTGCGCTCGCGGCCGATCTGAATAGAACACGTACTCCAAAAAGTTGAAGGAGTTTCTCTCAAGCGTAACCAGGTTAATGTCGGACTTCTGCGTCTCTTGCTGCGTCCCTTCGGCAAGTCCTCCGTTTTCCACTGTCCATAGCAACATCCCATTGAATAACGCTTCTCGTCGTCGACAGTGCAGGAAATACAAGCTCACCGTCAAAGATAAAGTCATCGTCAATACCAGGAGCAGCGGGCGAAAAGATTACGCCTGTTGCGCTTCCTCTTTTGCTTGGAGCTAACGGACTGCTTCCCGCCCGGCTGAGAGACCTCGTTCTTAGCCTGACACTAACTGTTTCTATCGGGGGGTCCATGCCGCCAAAGGGCTCATTACCTCCCGATGAGCTCGGTCCTGCATGATCCCAGGGAAATAAGGAACTCTTCTGCGAGGCGTTGGCCGGGTCTCGCGGAGCTAGCTCAAAACCAGCTCCTAAGATTGAAGCTGACCTGGAAACTCGACGGGCTTGACCGGGCTCCTACCGCAAGCGTCCTCTTTAGTACTGGAAAAAGAAAATTATTGCTCGAACCCTCACCTCTGATGACTGACGAACTCCTCCGAATTCTTCATCAACTATCATACCCATTTCACCATACTGGTCGCCTGTAATGCGCAATATGACGCTCAGCACCCGGTGAGGCTACTCGTTAGTCACTGGACACAAACCTGCACCCCACTGGCCGTCGTCCCAACCCATACCCGGTGCATTCAAATCATGATCAATTTCAACTTCTTGCTCCTCGTCTCTCGTGTTGCGCTTGCGTCGCTTACTTACGGGTTCTTCTGGGAGGGAGATATGAGAAGGCAATTGATACCAGCTCTTACGACAAAGACTTACCGTCTTCTGGGTGAATATCGACTGCGCCAGACCTTGCATCAATCTGCACCTTGAATGCGCCCTGCCAAAAGTTGACCAGCCCTGGGGCTTGTACTAGCAACGGAGTGCGAACGTATCAGCGCGCCAGAAACTGCCCACGCCGCCGAGGCTCTGCTTACTGCCGTGTGGTACGCCACAAATCATGTCATCTATGATCCGGTCGTGATCTTTCTGGAGCTGTTTCGCATTCATCTCTCGCCGAAGCTTGTTCTGCCATTCGAGATATTTAGCGCGGGCAATCTGTCGTAAAGCACGTCAGGCACGGTCGTATCGTACGGAATAGAGAATACGACAAACCTTCAGCTCTTCGTCAGTGAGCTCTGTGCGCGCATCTAAGAGCAACCTAGTCCTTTTCAATTTCTTGGACTGAACCTCTACGTCATCGTGATTAGTGAGCTCAGCAAAGGGCACTTCTTGTCCCATGTCCTGAGAAAGCAGCAGACGTGAAAACGAATTCGTAGGGCTCCCGATAGCATTCTGTGGGGCCATGGAGCAAACCCTCGAACTGGGAAGGCCTATGGTGGCTGGATAAGCTTCTTTTACGATGTCCTCTGCACGTCTTACTCGCCGTTCTGCTGTTCGTCCCTAGCCGGTGGCGTTTCTCCCACCTGCGGAGCATCGTCTGCGACTGCGTTGAAGTTAAAATCCATGTCAAAAAGATTGTCGTCTTGTTGGAAATTAAAGTTTCCGTCATGTGGGTCCCTGTACTACCGGTTTAGATCCGTATGTAGGAAAGTCGCTGGATAATATGACAAACCGTTCTTTATTTATTCGAGGAGTCTTGACAGGCGACCCCCATCCAAGCTCACGAGCTAATTCATCTCCAATGCCTTCACCCAGTTCGAGGCCGTCGGAAAATGCGAAAGAGTTTTCAAATAACGGTTCTGCCTGAGATGAACTGATATCCACTCCTGCGTCGCCGGCGTGACAGGACTGTTCGAAAGATGCGGAGAGCAGGTGTTCGTGATGTTCTTCTAGCGTGTGCATTTCTTTTCTAACAGCCTCGGTTTGAGATGCAAGAGGTGCACCGCCTCTGCCCTTGCGCTTCCCCTTGGATTTGTCGTTGAAGTCTTCGTCGTTGTCCAAAGGCACACCAGCATTTCTTCCATGTTCAACTGGTAGGAAGGAGCGTCGTGAGTAGGTATATGCGTCGCAGGTTGTCAACTACTCACTTGAAATATCGAGATAGTAGTCCCAGTCCTATACACATTCAAGCAGCGCAACCTCTGTAAATGTGATGGACGTACCGCTACAAATGCATCATAGTCGAGAGAGAGGGCCGCTTTGGGGTCTGCTGCGATTGTCAGGGCGGCCGGACTAGTATATGGTCAGTGTATGCACCATTACAGCTTCACAAATGACCTCACCGAACGGTAGGATTTGCCATTTGAATTTGGCCGCCCGCTGCGCTTGCAGTTCGTGTGTCGTTGATGACCTTTTTCAGTGAGACGACACAGTTCGTGACATCAGTCATGAATATCTCTTGTTTGACTACAGGCCATGAGAGGTGAGTTGCTCTAAGAGGTAAAGTAGAGACCTTTATAGACCCTGATCACCGAGTTGAATGAGACAGAACGGGGGTGTTTGAATAGATTGCGTACCGAACAACACCGAACATAAGATTGCTGGAGAGACGGAGCGCGAGGGGCTCTGCTGGTTCGGAGATCAGCTCGCATAGCTGACCTATATCTGCAGTGAGAACAGAGCGCCTCGGTAGCTTTTTGAAATTGGAACGAGAGCCCAGAGTTGCAGCAAGCCTGTCGGGACAGTCAGAGAGAGAAAGTCGGAGGGAAACGAGACGATGCACACCAGAGCAAGCCAAAGCCGCTGTCGCGTTTGGCTAGGAGCTCAGGGGTGAAGAACATGGCAGAGATGAGGAGGATCAAGAAAAACACCGAGGGCAGGATATATGCGCCGTTCAGAAGCGACAATCAATCGGACAGTTGATGCCTCTTAAAACAGAAATCAAATTGCCATTTTCAGACTGAGCTATAAATACCGGCCTAGACATTCATCCAACGACTACCATCTGTCCCTACCAGTCTAGCAAACAGCTCATCCCGTCCTCCGATCCACATAAAGCTCTCCTCCTTCATCTCTTTCTTGCCATCCACCGTCTCTCTCCATCGCACATTTAGTCCCCGCAGAAGTCCCGCCTTCTTGATACCCTTGACAGCATTCAGAGGTATGATCAGCTTCGGCTTCTGTGACATCACTGGAGTGAAGAACATCGCGCTCGGCGTCAGCGTAATCAAGCCCGGCGACGTGCTGTGCTGACACGGATAAGCTACAGAATTTTGGGATCGTCATTCAGGCCTTGGAGCACTATCAGAGATTTGCTCACTGTGTGTCTCCACATTGACATTTGGCTGGGCAATGCCTACGACCCCTGGGACGAGTGGGTGACTGGGCGGCCAAACAGACGCCGTACTCGCAGGTTTCAATCGTTTGATGTCATTGACCACAGAGATGCCCGTCGCAAATCGATTGCCCCATTTCCCCCAGTCTATGCCCTTGTCAATTGCTTCTGTCGTCTTGTCATCGGACGAAGCTGCCATATTGACGTCTGATGTATTGTCCGATTTCTTGCGTTTGGGAATTTGCCTTGGGCGAACATCGAGACCAGCAGTAATCCGCTGCGAGATGATGTGCATGGCGTATTGGGCGTCGGTGGGGACATCAGCCAGCGGAGGTGGAAGTCTGATAATGATGTAATCGCTGAGTATACAATCGAGAATATCAGTCATGCAAAGAACACTCGTACCTCTTGATATCGGCAGGGGGTAGCGCAGAGATGACGGGAACCACATGCCAAAAAATAAAACCAAGTGTAAAGAACGCGAGCTTGACGATGTATTTGGTTGGCAAAAACATAACAAGTAAAAGGATAGAAAACAATATCTGCGAAAAGAAGTTTGCCACCAGCATAGCGAATTCACGAAGTAAGTGCGCACCATTCCATATCGCTGTGAGGCCGAGGGTTTGCGCCAGATGAAGAGACTGAGACGCGTTAGGATGCTAGAACTGTAGGAGGTGATGAGGCACCTACTTTCTAACACGCTCATGTAAATTAGCCACCTCATCCATAAATAATAGAAGGTCTTGCTTCATATCCTTCATCTCCTCCTCGTCATCCAGTCCAGTATCCAAAACGGTCGCGTCTTGCTCTTGACTGACAATACTGTCGCGGTCAGAGTCCTTCGAACTGTCGGTCAATGAACCTGTTTTGATATGTTTCTTTATCGCTTTCTTCTTTCCAAGCATCTTGAGATCTACGAGTCGTAAAAGTCGCCATACTTCTGTGAGGTTCGAGCCTTTCGCAGACATCCTGGCCGTCATTTGTTCGCTGAAGTAGTCCGCTCGGCCAACAGCCTCTCTGTGACTACGCAGGTCACTCAGGCTTGGGTAGGGAAATATCCGCCGTCGTACGAAACTGTAAAGGATGCGCAACATGAGCGCAGAGCCCAACAGGTCACCCCACCAGAGGATCCAGAATAACTAAACAAATTTAGTTTGGATTGCAAATTATGTTTATGATGAACGTACGCAGCAATACATTAAGCTCGATCGGTGGTCTTCCCATGTTGCAAGGCGTTTCACATTCCGCAAGAAAGGCACGTACCCGGGCAGGGTCGCGAGATATAGTCGTTGGGTGGTTAGTCGGAGCTGTCCAATAGTAAAAGTTGGTGTTGAAGGTCTCGACTGAGGAAGGATAGGAATAAGATATTTCTGTGTTTTGCGATTAGTCAATCGTCATTTAGGCTAATGAAAACAGGGAAAACGTACATAGGCAATATGTTCGGACAGACTGTTATACGATGCGGGACCAGAAGGAGCAGGTTGCGCCAGAGGGTGGTCATGAGCGTCGCCTGGTGGCACCCAGTCACTCTCTTCAGAGTTATGTGGAGTGGATATATAATCCCCCCCATCCTTCGACAGCGATGAAGTCGCAGTGTGAGTCGACGTAGGCGTATCGGGCATGTGCACCTCTGTAACAAACTGGATATAAGAAATGGGACGTTCAATAAGCAACTATTCCAAGGGAGGATTTGAACATACATTAGAGAAGAGGCGGAGAAAGCGGTCTATCTCTTCATTATCATACAGTTCACGAAGTTGGCTTTCCGACAGCTGGTCTTCATTCTGCTCTGTGACAGTACCTGGAAGGTTGGTCTCGTCGGGCTGGGGCATACGGGGAGATGGTGGGTATCGTTTAGAGGACTAATGGTTGGTCATGGGTATTTTAAAGACAAGAATGAGGCAGTAACAGGGCGGAATTGCGATGATGGCATTTGGCTCCGGAGGTGATCATGCAGGAGAGAGGTGCATCGTGCAATGCCGTCATTGTCATCAGTAGGAGCCGAGACCGAGCAGAACGGTCACGTGGTCAACGCGCCTTAGTTGGGTGTTGGAATGAATTGATCCATCACTGCCTGCTTCACTGCTCTCCTCCAGCCATGGAACCCCAAGGCCTCCTCCACTGGGCCAATTCGATACGCCTCACTATGGCGACCGACCCCGGTCGACTTGTCTTCAAAGAACAAGTCCAAACCCATGGATTCATGTTCTTGGATGACTACCTGGACAACATCGTGTCTGGTGCAAAGGCGGAGTATGTGCCGAGCTTCCTGTTAACACCTGTGTTTCTAACGTGCTGCATAGTCCTCTAATAGAACTCGTGAAAACCCCAGGACGGAAGAAGGCCATTGCGAGGAAACCTAAGCTCATGAGCTCCAAATTGAACAACAACATTTTCTCGGTACATGAGGTGAGCACCTATACTCAGCCTAATGTGATAGCGGCTAAGTCTCGCCGATATAGGAGACGAACGATACCGAGAATCTGCTTCCTGCTGACTCCTCCAATGCGTCCTCAACAAGAGCAGATTCGACAGCAAATGAGGCGGAGACAGCAGAGAAGAGCCTGGACTCGGTACCATCTGGCAATCATACGGATACCAAGTCCCCACTGATATCTGTCCAACCCAATTCCAAAGAAGAGCTGCGACCCTTAGCAGAGGGCACTGAGCACAAACGTCTTTCCCCGGCTTCAGAGCCTCCTGCAACCGAACCTGTCTCTCCGCAGCCACCTGTAGTTCAATCAGCAATTAAGCTCGCTCTTCGGCCAAGCAAAGATCATAACGATCTCTCGATTATAGCGGAGGACGATGAACCTTCCGAGCGAGGTCGCCAATCGACGAGCGGCGCCGCGCAAATCCAAGCAACACCTGCACAAACGACTACCGTTGACGTCGTTTTGGAGTCCACGAAACCACGTCTATCTGAACTCATGCAAGACGTGGTTCAGGAAGGGCCGATTATTACCTCAAGATCGTCAAGCAGCTCGATGCACTCAATAGCACTGGACTCGTTCCATGACCACACCGACCGTGTCATCCCTCCCGAAGAACCCTCGAAAGAGGAACCTGGCTCGAACGTAGATGAAATGGATGATGTCTCTCAAAAACCGCCATATCACGATGAAGATATCGATGTCGCTATGACGGACGCTGGTGCCACTGCCACCCTCCCCGCGAGCAATATTGATAAACCTGCGGCTACGTTATTCCCAACGCTTCCGGAGCCCATGGCCATAATCAAACCAAGAGCCCCTTCGTTGAATGCTGTGATGTTTGGGTCTGCTACACCTGGAGCGCCACTGGGAGGAACGCGTTCGTCTTCTTCATGGTTGATGAAAACAAGAGAACGCAAGGCCCTAGAAGTCCCAGTCAAGAAAGCTTCGAGCTCGAAAGTTACTATTCCTGCCGACCCAGGTCCGTCGATGGCGCAGAGCATGAAGAGAAAGAGCGGAGACGCGGCCGCTGAAGATGACGAGAGACACACGAAGGTCCACAAGACATTAGAGGGATCAAGCGCACCTCTCAATTCTGTAGAGTCAATGGACACTTTGGCCGCCGTCGAAGACCCAGTGCTTCAGGATACCTCGCAACAGGGTGTTTATGATCGTCTCAAGAAGACCGTGGAAGGCTTTGGTGTCAAGACAAGCAAGTCTCTGAATAAAAGTCTCGGTGGAATGGCTTTGGCAGAGGCTAAGGCGGCAGCAGAGGCCAAGGTAGCGGAGAGGGATCGCAAAGAAGAAGAGATGACTATGGCGATCGGCGTGCCGTCCGCTCCACAGAGAAACTCAGGTGCTGATGCTGGTGGACCTCCAAAGAAACATCAGGATCGACTGAGTATATCAGACCTCTTCCCAACAGAAGGGAAGGTCAGAGAGAAAGATAGGGTACGCGAGAAACCTTTCCAGTTCACGCCGAGTTTCACGCCGACTCGCAACAAGGAGAAGGAACGGGACGTGTTCAAGGCGCATGAAAGGACGTCCACCACACCTGCGCATTCGCCTCCTCTGCACACCAAAACCAAATTGCCTCAGAACTCAGCTCCAAGTCAACCTGCTCCTGTGTTCGTCCCGCCTGTCACTAAGCCTCCTGTCTTTGAGCCGCCAAGTGCTGTCTTCAAACCGCCGACAGCCAGTAAGATGGCCCCATCATCGTCATTACAGTCAATATTCGCAGCGCCTCTCACTGCGCAGTCCACTCTTGAGACTGTACAGTCCGACGATCTTTTCGACGACACCATTCCACCATGGCAACCCAGTACGCAGGATACAGACTATACCTCGGCTTACGAGACCCAATCACAGCCTCAGACACAGCTCTGTGACGAAGACGACAGCTGGCCGATGGACGAGAAGCTTGCCGCCGGTGTCCAATGGACATATGGCGCGGCGAAAGAGGATAGTATGACATGGAGTACATTACCATCGCAGAGCCAGAGGGCGGACACAGGCCCCTTGACGAGCAAGTCCTCTGAGAATAATTACCTCCGCCAGGAAGTTAAACAAGCAAGTCGGCAGATTCCTGGAGCTTTCGCGGTCGATGGTGATGGCGACGATGTCATGCAGGAAGACAGAGCTGATGAACCCGAGGATGCCGACCTTGAGGATGCCATTGTTGGAACCAAGGAGGCGACGCCTGCACCAGAGGTAAGTTGTTGCCTCCTGAATTGTTAGTAAAGTACAGGACTAATTCCTGTTGTAGCCGAAAATTCCGAGAAGCCAGTCCCAGCTGTCAATGGCATCATCGTCGTCTTCTCAGTCTCAAGGCGGTTTCTTGACCCAAGCGACGAAGCTGTTAAGTAGTGCCTTGGGGACGAACAAGAAGAAACAGCCTGAAGTGAAGAAAGTCCTGCAAATGGCCGCTTCCGCCGCTAAGAAGGTACGCAAGTATGCTTTCTGGTCACCGAATGATAATCTCATTGCTCTATTTTCTCCTTCAGCAACAAGAGGAAGCTGACAAGAAAGCCTCACGTCTGAAGGACATGGAAACGCGTCGCCAACAGGCGTTGCAACGGAAGGCGGAAGAAGAGAAGACCAAATCTCTGGCTGAGGAGCGGAAACTCAAGGAAGAAGCCGACAAGAGAAAGAGGGAAAGGGACGACCAAACGGACAAGAGAGTGCCAAAACCTCCGGGAAGTAAAAAGGTATGGTCTGCAGTGATGCTTTGAACCAAATGGCCACTGATCCATCTTCCACAGGAGGAGGAAACTCAGAAGAAACGGAAGATCGAACCCGAAAAGAAGCCCGAAACGAAGAAATTGGGATCAAGCATTCTGGCTGGAAAGCCGCAGATGAAGTCTGCATTGAAACAGCCGTCGTCACATACCTTCGGTGGGCATACCGCCACTGCGGAATCATCAACGTCCCTTGCAAAGGGGAAGAGTCCAGCAGTGCAGCAGCCTACAATGCACGAGGACGAACTTTCGCAACCATCGCATCTACTCCAATCTCAAATGGCCGCCCGCGCCAAAGCCAAGCTTGATGCTGCAAGAAAGACCGAACCGCTTGTTCCAAGCGAAAGTATCGAGCTTCCAGATATCAATAGCGAATATTCGGACTCGGAAGATGAAGACCGCGTTCGAACTTTCGATCCTCCGGAATGGGCCCAATCACCTGAGCTACGACAGGCGCTCGAAATACAAAGTACTGTCAATCCAGATGACATCTTCGGTCCTGTACGACCCCTGCGCATGGAGGAAATTTTCAAGACCAGAACAAGTCGATTCCGTGCACGGTCGAGTTCGGCCAATTGGACAGGGACGGATAGGCTCACGATGCAGGAAGAGTCGGAATACGCGCGTCGGATGGGTTTCAAGTAGTAGCTGTATGAATTCAGTCGTGCTTTTATGCCTATGTGATACCTTGTATGTTCTGTATGTTATGCTATGGTTAGCTTCGCTAGCAATTATTTATTGATTCTCTTTGTCCTTGTCCGCCATTACATCATCTATCACATGATCAAGTGAAGTTGTTCCCAGTGCGTCCTCCTTCGAGTAACTGTTCGCCCCAATACACAATACCCACCCACTATTATTTGAACCCTGTACAACCATCTTACCTCACCACTTCACTCTCCCTGAAATTTAGTTTCTCTCTCCAATCTTTACTCGCCTCCTCCTTCATGGCCTCATCGTCACCATCATCGCCTGAGGTCTCAAATTCGGAGGCACAACCTCTCTTCTCCTATAAGACTGCGACACAAGAAGAGGTTCTAGAAGATCTGTCAAGGTGATTTCCATTGCTGTTTGTCAGATTGGTTTTACAATTTAACGCACTATTGTAGTCGATTCATTCTAAATCTTCCGGATGAAGAGTTTGATTCGCTAGAGCGCTTATGTTTCCAAGTTGAACAAGCGTATGTTGGAATAACGCATCTAGTAAAATAACCCCTCACTTGTCCGACACAGCCATTGGTTCTATGAAGACTTTATCCGCGAACAGAACATGAAACTCCCTTCGCTGCCTCTCAAGAAATTCTCTGAAATGCTTTTCCGCGCCTGTCCACTTCTTCACCATTGGAGCGACGACCACGAGCGAGCGTTCAATCAGTTCATGCAGTATAAGACTCGAGTGCCCGTATGCGGAGCCATAATGTTGAACGATGCAATGGACAAGGTGAGATTTCGGTTGTCCGTTTTATAATGACATGTTGTTTTAATTCTTTCTAGTGTGTTCTTGTTAAGGGATGGAAAGCATCGTCAGGCTGGGGATTTCCGAAAGGGAAAATTAATGAAACAGAGCCCCCTCCTGCATGTGCGATACGAGAGGTACGTGTATCGTAAACAGGCTCTGTAGCTCCGTACCAATCCTCGTATCCCAGGTGCTCGAAGAAACAGGATATAATCTTGCCGGACAATTGGATCCGAAAAACGTCATTGAACTTTCCATTAAAGAGCAGAAGATATCGTTGTTCATAGTTCCTGGTGTACCGGAAGATTATCCTTTTGAGACGAAGACTAGGAAGGAGATCAGCGTACGATGTTTTCCAGCCATAATACAGCTATCTTCATCTCATCATGATCCAGAAAATCGAATGGTTTAAGGTGGCAGACCTTCCTACCTGGAAGAAGAATAAGACTGCAACCGGGAGGTTCTATCTCATCTCGCCCTTCATATCGTGCGTAAAGCGTTTCCATTTGTTCCACTTCTTTGTCCCATTGACGACTCTACAGGCCTTTGAAGTCATTTATCAACCAACGGAAACCTCGTAATCAACGGAAAGGCGCAAAGTCGAAGAAAACATACGATACCGTCCCGGAGGTTCCGTCAAATGATTACACGCTGCAGGATAGCGAAGCAGAACAAGAGCCGATCTCTAACCACGGCGATCGTACACCTCGTCCAAGTGCAACCGAAATTCCGGCTGAGACCGACATTTCCACCATGGACCCTCAACTCGCTCGCTTGCTCTCGTCCTTGACTTTATCAGCGAAGCCTAATGGGAAAGTGAATGCCTCAGAAACAAAACCCAGCAGTGCCAGCAATCATTACCCTCCCCAAATAGCAATTCAGAATACTGCTCATCCTCGTCCTCTCGTATCCTATGACTCTGACCATGGGCCGCCGCAACTAGATTGGTCTTCATCTGTGCCCCCAGCCTTTGAAGAATCTCCACACGTCTCTCCTGGGCACATCATGCAACCTGAACGTCGAGAGGGAACAAGCAATCTATCGGTCTCTCCGCCTACCAACCCATCTGTGACTCACGTCAACGGTAATGGTGCCAATATTAACGAGTTAATGGCATTATCTGCGTCGCCTGCCGCTCTCCCTTCGCCAACTTCTAGCTTGCGTAGTCCTCACATGCGCTCTCCAACAGCCGACATATCCCCTTACCTATCTCGAGCGGCTGAAGTTCCCAAAACAGCGAAGGAGCTTCAGGCCAGATCCCTGCTCGAATCCATCGCCGTTGAATCGGAAAAGATGGCGCATGTAATGTCTGCGACGAACCCAACAAACAATCCCGGCCTTGTGCCTATGCCTTATCTACGACCTGGTCCGCCTCATCAAATGATTCACGATACCTCAACCGATCTTGGGATACTGTACTCGTCGCAGGATGGAGGGCGCAATCTTGCTAGTGTAAATGGGTTCCGTCCTGGCCCGCACGTGGGAGATGTAGGACAAGGATTCCAAGACCTCCAGGCGCGTTCACGGACCAGCCATGCGTTACATCGCTATCCAATGCATAATGTAACTGGAAGCGTCAATTTCAATCAAAACCAACAGAGCCTTCTTGCTTCTATAAATGGTCCTCGTTCTCCACCTTTGAATGCGCAATATCATATGGCCCCCCAACGATTTGTGCAGCAGCAACTACCACCCCACCCACAGATGTACAACTCAGGCGCACCGTACTACCCTCCTTTGAACAATACCCAATTTGTGGTCAATCCTCCTCCTCCTTCTATGGATCTCCCTCACAACGCCTTGTTACAACCAAACAGCCGGCCCGTACCTCTTCCTCAGACCAGTGCCCGTCCTTTCTCAGGTATCCCTGTCATGCAAATGCCCGGTTCCATCCCCTCTGTGCCTTCGGAGACTGCCCAACAAGCAGCAGCAACACTGCTAACCATTCTCAATGGGCCAAGGCAGCCTATTGCTGTTCCAGGGCCTGTTCCACAATATTGAACATCTGTGCATGAATCAATATTTTGTATGCCACCACGTCGGAGCCGTCCTTCATTTTCTTGTGTTAGCAGCACTTGGCACACTCTTTATGTATCTCTGTAGCCGTTGTTAGTTACGCCTCACACTCATTTTCAAATTGCCACATTGTATGATGCAGTACGAAGAAGCTAACGTTTGTAACAAGTCTATACGGTGTATCATTATTGGATTCTGTGAGGGCTGTTGTCGGCAACGGCTCGGCGAGCGGGTGTTTGTCGGTGTCACCTGGCAGTGTGACGCAGTTCACATGCATTTCAAAAATCTTATCTAATTCAAAGTCAAAGACACCCTTGAATCCTCCTCAGCCCTCCTTCTGTGCCATCACTCCCCAGGGCCCTCAAAAACCAGCCCCTCTTTGCTCTTGCCCCGGTTATCGATCTTGCTTGTGCTGTGCCCCTTCAAAATGTTGAACGGGACCGGTATCAAAATCTTTTCGGGTACGCAGCAGAGCTAGCGATTCCAAGGGCTTCCCGGTTGACCATCTTTTGTATGATAGGAACCAGCCACCCAGAGCTTGCCGAAATCATTGCACGACGGTACTCCTCCCTGCGACATACATTCATTTCAATCTATGGACTCAACATTCATTGGTTTGTTTGATGCAGCATTGGTTTGACTCTCTCCAAGGCCGAAATCACTCGAAGTGGCATCGGTGAATCCAATATCACCATTACAGAGTCTGTTCGCGAGAACGACGTCTACATCATCAACACTGGATGTGGTGCAGTCAACACGGCTCTTATGGAGCTCTGCATTATGATCCATGCCTGCAAAATTGCCAGCGCCAAACGGATAACGGCCGTCATCCCTCTCTTCCCATATGCTCGACAAGACAAGAAAGACAAGAGCCGCGCACCCATTACCGCCAAACTTGTGGCGAACATGATTCAAAAAGCTGGATGCGATCATGTCATCGTGAGTGGCTTCTTTGCGGTAAACGCACACACTGCAAGCTGAGTCGCATACGCACAGACCATGGACCTGCATGCTTCACAGATTCAGGGCTTCTTCGATGTTCCGGTCGACAAGTGAGTCTTCCGCATTGCTTTTATGAAGCATCGTTAATTGAGACGTAATCCACTAGTGTATGCATTTTTTGATTATCCTAATTCGGTTCACCACTGATTATGTTTGACTATTGCAGCTTTACGCAGAACCATCGGCGATTTTGTATATCAGAACACACTTCGATCTCAATGAGGTCGTCATTGTGTCCCCGGATGCAGGCGGTGCTAAACGGTAAGGGAATGGCTCATGGAGCACTTATGGTGTGCGACTCACGCTAATACGTTTGCAGGGCCACTTCGATAGCAGACCGCCTCGGCGTCGAATTTGCCTTGTTCCACAAAGAACGGAAAAAAGCCAACGAGGTGTCGCGCATGGTGCTCGTTGGTAACTGCAAAGACAAGGTAGCGATTCTGGTGGACGACATGGCTGATACCTGCGGGACGCTGTGTCTTGCGGCACGTCATCTTTCGGAAGCGGGAGCGACTAAAGTGTTCGCGATTGTGACACACGGAATTTTGAGTGGCAATGCGCTACAGACTGTAAACGAGAGCAGCCTGGAGAAGCTGATTGTGACGAATACGCTGCCACAGAATGCGAACCAGGCTGGATGCAAGAAGCTGGAGGTGATTGACATTGGGAAGGTTCTTGGAGAGGTTATCCGACGGAGCCACTATGGAGAGAGTGTGTCGAAGCTGTTCCATGAGGTGCCGTACTAGAGAAAGTGTACACGTAGGAATAGAATGAGATCTGGCCCAAGCGATTGGATGCATTTGATGACCGAATTGGGGCACGTCGCGAACAACTCAGCTTAGCTGCTCCCAACTTCTTCTTTTTTTCAAACGCAACCATCTCGCTTCTCTCTTTCCTCCTTCCCGCCTCGCCTCTCCGTATCTTTATTTCTATGTTTCTCTGATCCCCTCCTCCACCAACACCATCGGACAAATGCAAGGTATCCCTCCATACCCTTGCCCCATCACATACCCCCTCTCAACTCACGCTCATTATCCCCAGATGGTGGCCCACCACAGCAGATACCGAACGGCGCCAATCCCCCCCTCAAGAGCCGTGTCACCGTCGTCGGTATCCCGAGCGTCTCCATCAAGAACAACCGTCTCCTCGTCGGCACTTCCGAGACCAGTTCGTTGCTCTCTCATCTTGTCTTCTTTCGCCTTCTCACCGTAATCGTTCAGGTTCGATTCGCGAGTACACCCCCCTCAAGGTTTTGGGCAATGGATCATTTGGCACCGTCACCTTGTGCGACTGGCATGGTACCCTACCACCCGGCACACCACTTTCGCCAATGCAATGTGGCCAGAGTGCCAGGCCGCAGTATGCAGGGATGCGGTTGGTAGCAGTGAAACGCATGAAAAGACGGTGGGAGGGTGGGTGGGATGAGTGCCAAAGGCTCAAGGAACTCGAGGTACGTCGCAGCATATCTCTTGATGATTTTGTATTTTCAACCCCTCCTCTAGTCATTGCGGGCCATCCCTTTTCATCCAAACATCATTCCTCTTTATGATTTCTTTCTTCTCCCGGACAGTCGCGAGCTGTATTTTGTGTTTGAATCCATGGAAGGCAACCTGTATCATCTCATCAAGACTCGGAGGGGTCGACTTCTTGCTGGCGGGCTCGTTGCTTCCATCTTTCGCCAAATCGCACTGGGGTTGGACCATGTGCATTCCAACGGCTACTTTCATCGAGACATGAAGCCAGAAAACGTTTTGGTCACAACAACTGGGCTATTCGAGTATACATCAGTCTCCCCCGTGGCTCCTCCGAATGCGCCGAAAGACAAGGATGTCGTCGCTATCATCAAGTTAGCCGATTTCGGTTTGGCGCGTGAGACCAGCAGCGCTCCGCCGTATACAGAGTACGTCTCAACCCGGTGGTATCGAGCACCCGAAGTCCTCCTGTTCAGCCATGACTACTCTAATCCCGTCGATATGTGGGCCTTTGGTACCATCATGGCCGAACTTGCCACCTTGCGACCGCTGTTTCCGGGCTCTGAACAAATCGATCAAATAGCGAGGATATGTGACCTACTTGGAGACCCATCAGATGAGTATGGATATGACATGAACGGGTTTCTCAGAGGAGGAGGTCCTTGGCCGCGGGGTGTACAGCTCGCAGCTTCAGTGGGATATCAGTTCCCTAAGGTGCGTTTCGACATATTACGTTACAAGATGGTTTTGTGGCTCATTCATTCACTAGACAGAACCAAGGGACCTTTACTTCATTAGCCTGTTTGACAAGTCAATTCCTCGATCGTTGATTCACTGTATCCGGGACCTCTTAAGATATGATCCTACCAAACGCCTAACTAGCAGACAATGTGTTGAACATCCATATCTTCTGGAAACGCTACCTCGAAATAATATCGAGTTCCCACCCGGTCTCCAGGTCTACGCCTTCAATCACCAAATCCCGTCAACATCACCCTACGTCCACGGCTCACAGTCAAGTCCATCGCTTGTATCACCACCCCAAGCTAATCGTTCGGCGTACTCTCAATCTGCCCACAGTCTTCACCTTCCGCAACATCATCCACCACACTTTCCACAAGACGGTTCCATTAGTCATCGTATACCTTATCCCATCCCCGCGCCGGTTCCTCATTTTATACCTCCTTCTAATGCTGGTAATGCGCAGAATCATCTCCGCCAACAGCTGCCGGATACATGGACGGATTCTCAGAACGACTACCCAATGGATGTGACTCCCTCTCCCAGCCAACTCCCAGCTCCGCATCAACCCGTCAATGGTCATGTTGATAATCACGATTCTCCTATGGCACAGGGCGTACATCGACATCCGGAACCTTCTCAGGACGTAGTGCCCAATCATGGCCAGAGTCACAAGTCCAAACTCGGTGCTATATCGTCAACATTTGGAAAGAAGCCGAGCACATGGCGTCTTGGTGGTATGTTTGGCGGAGACAGGTCCCATCATCACAGTGCGCTTCCTCCGGTGGACGAAGCAAGTCCTGCAGTATCTTTCCCGAGTCGTAAACGCGCTCAGTCGTCAAGCACGGATAGTCACTCCGTTCGTGAACCTTCACCTCAACGTGCCGCTGAAGCAGATACACGAGACGCCAAGAAGAACAAGAAGGAAGCGCAACGACTTAATCACGAAGCCGAACTGGAGAAACGAAGGTTGGCCGATAAGACATATCGCGAGCGGGCCCGAGAAGTCATGCTTCGGCGTCGGCAAATTCTACAAGGGACTGTGGACGATATTGAATGGCACCCTCTTCCGGAGGAACGTACGGATATGGTGGAGAACTTAAAGAACGGAAAACATCCTGCGTCGGGACCTATTCGCCGTGACCGTGATCCAAACAATGGCAACGCAGTAACAAATTCTGTAAGCGCTGCTGGAGGCAAATTTGCATCAGCCGGAGGAGACACCTTTTTGCAGCCTCCAGATCGTGACAGGGAGTGGAGATCCCCCTCGGACCGCGTGGCCAAAGCTCGACGACGTGAGTTTGATGATGACCATTCAATGTCCTCGTCGGACGTACATACCATGAGCCGTATGTCGAGTATGTCCTTTGTGACAGTCGACAGTGATCCAGGACCTTCGCGGATACGGCATCGGCCAAGTATGTATAACATGAGCAGGCGAACTTCCCGTTCATCTTTGCGGACCTCCTTCGACGATTTCCCTGCTTCCTCAGCTCGTTCATCAAATTCTTATTCACTGGAGGGTCAGCTTGTACATGATTTCCGGACTCAAGCATCTGTCACGTCAAATTTATCGGGTAATATATCCCCTCCCCCGCTGCATTCGCTCTCGCTCTCTCCTAGCATGTCCCCGTCACTCTCTCCTTCTCCCCCATGGATACAGGTACAGCAACAACATAAGGAAGACCTTCTCGCCCTTACCCAATCTCCGCCGTATTTATCTATTTCCCCAGGGTTTGCTCCTCATCAGTTGCCTCTTCCTGCTAGTCCATACGATCCTCCCGGCTCATTCGGTTATCCACCAAGCACTGGACATACTCCCAAATCCGCTAAATCCGCCATCAATCCAATCTTCAAAGTGGTGAGTTACGACTGGGACCCAACACTTCACACCCCGGACTCTGCTGACTCCTATCAGCCACTACCTCCTCCATTACCTCTATCACCCACAACTGGTGATCGAATATCTTCGTCCAACATCCTCCCCCCTTTCTCGCATATGGAGGCCGCAGCTGGAGGGGAATACCCTCCTTTGTCCCCGATGATATTCACCACACCGACGGAAGATGGATAAAGCTTCTCACACCACACTCATTCATTTACTCTGATTTCATTTATTCGCGTTGTGCTTTCCTTTTTCTTTTTTTGGAGCTTACCAGTTATGTTTTCCTGTAATCGACACATGTCATTCATCCGTACCCAGGAGGTTGTACCGACGGTCTACACATAAAGAACCATGGCTTTGCTCCCCTGTTTTCGGCAATTCCTAGTAATTACCTTTCCTTCATACCATACTCTACTTTCCTTCTAGTCGCAGGATTCAATGCCGGAAGCTACATATAGTAGAAGACAGACAGCATGTATTTTTATCATCCGGCTTGTGACAACAAGACCGGAAGCCAAAGACTCCGTGGAGAAATGTCAAGTTTATACGTTCGGGATCCCGAAACACATAAGGTCATTGAATT
This sequence comes from Psilocybe cf. subviscida, assembly GCA_013368295.1. Taxonomy (NCBI): domain Eukaryota; kingdom Fungi; phylum Basidiomycota; class Agaricomycetes; order Agaricales; family Agrocybaceae; genus Psilocybe; species Psilocybe cf. subviscida. Next base: position 3,130,095 of record JAACJJ010000056.1, on the reverse strand, counting down.
GTTGGAACAGCATTGCATTGCTTGTACGACAGTGTCATGTGGAGTACGTCTATCAATGATGGTGATGAGGGTCCTGTTCAAAACGAATGCCGCTGTGGATGGATCATTGAGTTAGCAGGAAGCACATATTACCGACTAGTGAGAACTTCTTACCAGTATCTTTTGTATCAGAATCAACAGTGAATGGGTGTTCCCAGTCAGATGCATCGAACTTTCAATAGACCCAGTAAGGTTTGCTTACCCGCAAGGACGAGGTCCGGGCTTATCCTGGGTGAGCGTTAGCCAGAAGTGCAATAGTCCTTCAGATTGCATGGGACGCACCAAGTTGATGTAGACCTTCGGGTGACCTAGTGGTCCTCCTCCTTAATATGCACCAATTGGCATTTACGGATGGTCAGAAAGCCATACAAAAGGATGTTCGTGACATGATTGCGCGTACCTCCATCGCACGCTGCCGTGCGTCCTCTAACGAGTCTTATGGGTTCCCTCGCAACCATTTCCATCGCGCTCAGCGGATTAGGTTGGAGATCCATGTTAGTCTGCTCGAAGCGAGGGCCAGCACCGGGACCAGGGCGGGGAGCCTGGTTAGTGGACCACGTAGTGGCATAGTTTGGGGATTGCTGGAGGGTTGCAGGCTGGTCGTCCCTGGTGATGACGCCGGAATCCTTGGGCTTGATAGCGGGGGTGGCAGACGAGGAAGCTAGCCGCGCGACATTGTTGAGTGCATTGCGCAGTTGGGGTAGAGCGCGACGGCTAAGCATGGTAGAGACTCGAGAAGAACTTGGTGCCGTCGCGACTGGCCAACCTCTGCACTTGTCTACCTTCCTAATATGGAAGTGTAAAAGTCCGCTTCCATCCGTGAATCTGACGTCCGACAATCCAGTTGCCACCTTCTTTGGTTCAAGAGATTTGGTACGAAGGTATTCTTGCAAGTTTAAAAAGACTTGTGACCTTACCCCCTACAACGCGCCTTATCATTGTCTCCAACTTTCAAGTCTCTTCGTATTCGAGCTGGGTCGAACAAGGGTCGAACGTTATTCGTTCTTCGCTTTAACTTCGCTATCGCAAGTTACAACTCGGATTTGAGCAGAGCGTAGTCACCATGAATACGAGTCTAAAGGCAAACTCTGAGAGGCATTTTGTCTTCCACTTTGAAGTGACACCTGACCCGAGGTTTGAAATGTCAATTCAGTATAGCTAGTGTGAATTGAAGTTGGACTCCCTCACAGTAAATTCGTCTGCAAGCCCGTCCAAAACTCCTAAAACATGACATTAATATCAGAATACAAATATATATGTACTATCCATCCCAGAAACTACTCCAGTGATCGCTGTAGACTCTATCAGTGGAATACAACTCAGTGGTCTATCAGGTACCTCAAAGTCACCAAGCTCTTCACTCCATCCGTAGATGTTCTCATCATATGTACTATTGGAGGGCCACCTGAAGCTCCCTCGGTGGATCAACCCTACACCGTCGGAAGAAACAAAGAAGAACTTGTCTGCTCCAAGGCCTGTTAGGGCAGTCAGGTCTCCCTCTCGAAGACAGCAGAGTTGCGGTGCAGTAGAATCAATAGGAATAGAAATCCCACATATTGCAGTATCTGTGTCGAAAGTGAGGCGTGTTGATGCTGATTTAGCATGGAAATATGGGTCGCAGGTGGCTGGTTCATGAGCGTATGTATATACACCATCTTGAATCCAGTATGATTTGAGTGACAGGCTGTCATCGAGCACCTCTGTTGGTTTCACAGTGTACAAAGTAGCAAATTCATAAAGCCCGATTGCCCGATACCAGAAGACAATGAGTTTTTTGCCAGCCACAATTTCGAAGTGGTGCTTCAAATCGTGTCAATACTAAGAAAAAGGTGAGATGAAGATAACTCACAGGACGTGACCGGCCGGGGGGGACTAGAAGAAACGTCATAACGGACCCTGACAGCGATGAAGAGAGCCAGTCATAGATCTCTATTCGCGGCTTGGTGGTTGTGGCGTAATGAAGACGAGCATAGTATTTCCCATAAATGACGGAGCGCAAGGGGGTTTTGGTCACAGGGAGCAGAAGTGATTTGAGCCTCGTTGACTCGAGCCTAGCGTTGGACCCGTGTCCTATTTGAGTTACCCGATAGAAGATAACAGTGCCCCATGATGATGATGGGTCGTCGGGTCTGCACTGGTCAAGACACACAGTGAATGTCAACTGGGGCTCGTCGTAATCTATGCTGAACTGGGGTCCATCAAACTCTCGCTTGTCAAGGTTGTCGCGAGGAATGATGAGTGGTCGAGGTTCTTGAGGCATCGGCGCTTTAATATCATATACGTAGACGCATCCAGGCAACTCTTGCGAGTAGACGAGAACCCATCGCTCCCCAGGAACTGGATAGAGCAGGCTGTGGGGAAATGGTGACTTGATGTTAATTAATTGTGGAACTGCGTTGGGAGAGTGCCAGTTCAGTTCGGATCGGATGCGGTTTAGAGTAATGCTTTCTAGCTCTTGCGAATTGCAAAGGTCAAGTGGTTTGCCCAGTAAAGGAGGCTTTACGAAGTAATCGCAAAGGCAGTGATATTGATGCACCCAGATGGGACGAGCAGACGAAGCGTCGGCCAGTCTTCTGCATGTCTACACACGAAGGAAAGGATGAGATGTAAGGGACGCTTCACATGTGAGTTTGACAAACCTGTCGGACTCGAAGCACATCCCTCCAGGAAAGCAAGTTGTAAATATTCACCAAAATCTCTGTGGGCAATCTCTCCATAATGGAATGATGTCTTGGAGAATTCCGTTCGGATACTAGAAGGGGGATGTTAGCATTATGAGAGAAGAAAATCAGGTTTGCGACACCTACACAACGCCACATTTGTCTGAGTCGAAAGACTTGTGTTTAAGGAAGGTGTATGGATTCGAGTGTGAGGTTCTGGTAACGCGACAGAACCATCCCCGTCTTGCCCAGTGAGACTGGGAACGGGCTTGCTGGAGGTGCCTTCAGAAACAGACGTCATGGCGGTAGATCTATGCAACAAGCTCTATAGGATGAAGTCGAAATTTCGAGTCAGCGAGATAGCGAAGAGAGGCCTGGGCAGCGCTTGAGAGAGCCAGGTAGGTCAGACAAGGAGGTTCATGTGAAGCTAGAGAGCTGTGTATATGTCTCATATTTGGTGATCGAAGGCACATCGGAACAGAAAAGCGAACAGTAAGCGCTTGAGCCCCTAAGAGTAGCTAAGAGTGAGACAGCCGGCAAAGCGCGGCAAGGGTTGCCCGATTGGCTTGTCGTCGACATTTTCCGCCTCACCATCGTCTGTCCGACCTTCGCTCTCATTTTGAGCAGATCGCATAACTAGTTACCATGGATAGTCTGCGAACAAACTAGGGGCACTTCGTTGGCAATTATTAACGAAAAAAAAAAAACAACTGATACTTTGACAACAGTAATATAAAGCAACGACCAACAATTGACCAACAAAGCTAAAACATAATCCAACTACAAATACAGTGGCTACGAACACCGTCCCGTTACTATTCTACAGATACAAGAGTCAGTAAGGTCCTATGCTTATATACAGTTGTTTAATCCATTTCTTCAATTTCGATATCGTCGTCTTCATCCATGTCCTCGGGGTCGTCAATATCCATGTTTTGTGCACCCTCGTGGTTTGGGACAAGGTGGATGCGATTGTGAGGACCATCGAACCGTACGTGAATGGTCTCTCCATCAAGGACACGGCCAGACAAAATTAGAACCGACAGGGGATTCAGAATTTCACTCTGTATGGCCCGGTTGAGAGGACGAGCACCATAAGCTGGCGAATAGCCTATGGACATTAAGTATTGCTTGCTCTCGGCATCCACGTCGAGCACCATCTTCCGGTCCGCGAGGCGATTGTTGACCTCCTTCAAACGGATGTCAACAATCTTCAGGATATCTTTCTGAGCCAAAGCCCGCTAAAAATTTGGTCAGTACAACAATTACAACGATGGATTCAATGAAGAAACTCACGAAAATGACGATGTCATCAATACGATTGATGAACTCGGGAGGGAAATGCGTCTGAATAGCACCCATCACCAGCGACCTGGTCTGTGGACTAACAGCTCCTTCGGGCATTTCGTTGAGGTAGGCAGCGCCCAAGTTCGACGTCATCATAATCACAGTGTTGCGCATATCGACGATACGCCCTTGGCCATCCGTCAACCGACCATCATCCAGGACTTGAAGGAAGAGGGTGACGAATTCGCGGCATGCCTTCTCAATTTCATCGATAAGAATGATGGAGTAAGGTTTGCGGCGAATGTATTCTGTCAACTGGCCTCCAGCATCGTAGCCAACATAGCCAGGAGGAGATCCAATGAGTCGTGATATCGAGTGCTTCTCAGAATACTCTGAAGCATCGATACGGATCATAGTATCAGGAGAGTCGAACAACACGGTGGCAAGCTATACATCAAGGTGATTAGCTTGAGTCACAAGTAAACACTGCTAAGAATACACTTACTGTTTTCGCCATGAGTGTTTTACCAGTGCCAGAAGGTCCTGCCATGAGGAAACTCGCGATGGGTCTGTTGGGATTGGAAAGACCACTGCGGGAGAGTCGGACGGCATTTGCAACAGCCTTCACTGCGTCCACTTGACCAACAACGCTCCCGGAAAGGACCTTTTCCATCTTCAACAACTTCTCGCGCTCCGTTGTGACAAGTCGAGTCACTGGGATGTTTGTCCATTTCGCGACGATGTCGGCGATCTGGTCTGGGGTAACCGTGTCGGACCCTGAGCCAGATGCTGCATCCTCAGCTGCCTTCTTTGCTTCTAGCTTCTCCAGTCGGGCCTGAAGGTCGGGCATTGCATAATAGCGGAGATCAGATGCTGTGGCGAGGTCATATCTGGACATATTTTGATCAGCATAATGTTGCAGAAACAAGGGTATGGTGTACTTGCCTTCGCTCAGCATCTTCAATCTTAGCTTTCAGCTCGTCCATCTTCCTGCGAACCTGATTGATCTCATCCCCGCGAGCCTTCTCATTCTCGTACACGGCCTTGAGAGGCTGTAGTTGTTCCTCGACCTCTGCGATGGCTTTGCGCGCAATCTGGAGCCTTTCCTTGCTGGCGGCGTCTTTCTCTCTTTCCAATGCGTGAATTTCCACTTCGAGCTCGAGCTTCTTGCGTTGAAGTTTGTCGATGGCTTCAGGCTCCGTTTCACGAGTAACACGGACGCTAAAGAATACAAGTCAATATTGATCACACAAGATCTAGATGGAAACACTGGCTTACCTTGCACACGCTTCGTCTACGAGATCGATTGCAGAGTCAGGCAGACGTCTGGACGTCAAGTAGCGATTGGCAAGTGTGGCGGCCGTGATAAGAGCTCCGTCGAGGATGCGAACACCGTGATGAACTTCGTATTTCTCCCGGATTCCACGAAGGATACTGATGGTCTCCGGAACGGTGGGCTCGTTGACGATGACCTGCGCGAAACGGCGCTCCAGGGCGGGGTCGGTCTCGATGTACTTGCGGTACTCGCTCAGGGTGGTTGCGCCGATACACCTGAGCTTGCCGCGCGCGAGGAGAGGCTTGAACAAGTTGCCCGCGTCCATGCCCCCGCCCTCTGCACCGCGACCGGCCATGATGAGATGCAGCTCATCAATGAACAGGATGATTCCTGGGCCGCCATCTTCCGCAGCCTTCTCGACTTCGTTCAATACGGCCTTGATGCGCTCCTCATACTCGCCCTTGAACTTTGCACCTGCCATCAGCGCGCCCATGTCGAGAGAGTAGAGACGCGCGATGAGACTGGCTGGCACGTCGCGCTTGACAATTCGCTGAGCGAGACCTTCTGCGATGGCGGTCTTGCCAACACCTGGTTCGCCAATAAGAACAGGATTGTTTTTTGTCCTATGAGATTTGAGTAAGTACCAGAGACCTGACGAAACATATGAGTGAGTACTAACCTTCGACAGAGGATACGAATTGCGCGTCGAATCTCGTTGTCGCGACCAATAACAGGGTCTATCTTTCCCTCCTCTGCAAGTGCTGTAAGGTCGACAGCGTACTTCGACAGTGCGTCGAAGCCGGATTCGGCAGATTTGGATTCTACGCGCCTGTTGCCTCGGATCTGCTCGATAGCCGTCTTGAGCGTCGCTTCCGTGAGGCTGTTTTCCTTGAGTATAGGCGCTATCGAAGGATCTTGAATGAGAGCAAGCAGAATGTGGTCCTGTGCGATGTAGGAGTCGTGCATAGTTTTCTGCAGCGAGTGGGCCTCGCGCAGGATCTTCAAGGTAGCGGCTGATAGAGAGGTTTCTTCAGGGGGCGGGCTTTGCGTTGGTAGACGAACAATCAGCTTCTGTACACTGCGCTTGACGGCTACCTGCGAGAGGAAGTTAGAACATGTTGTTTGAGAATGACATTCACGGTCGTGCTTACTGGATCGCCGCCTGCTCGAGAAACGACAGACGCGAACAGGGGTGGACTGGAAGACTGTGCTGGTGGTCCGCCAGGCATCGAGGGTTCCCCGCCGCTCTCATTGAGGAGAACGAAGGCAAGATGAGCGGGTGCGACTGTATGTGCCTCGATTAGAATCTAAATGGCAGGAAAATAGACAAAAGCTACTCACCCTGTGCATTGGCGTAGTCCTTTGCGAGCTGGATAGCTTCAGCAAGAGACTGCTGGGTTTTGTCGGTGAATTCCATATTAGAAGCCATGATGAATAGATTACGGTTGAGAGACGCAAGGCCAGGGTCTTAAATACTCATTGAGTGGGAAACACTCGAAAGGCGTAGAATGGGAGAATGGGTTCTAGTCTCACCTCGATCTCAGGTGGATATTCCATGGCCAGTAATCCTCAGCCTCGAGGACTGTGACGTCATTTTGTTAATGTCTCATGTGACTGGTGGCACTTGCCGACAGTGATGGCCGAGAGCGTTGGGGCTGTCAGTCGGTGCAGTCAGCGCGCTGTCGCCTCCCTCATTTCTACCTCACTCATGAACCGCTGAAAAAACCTTTCCGTCATGGTCAATAATCTAATATCGATACCCCTGGGCATCATCATCGGCCTTCTTGCTTCGTTCGTTCAGTCACTGGGGCTGACAATTCAGCGCAAGAGTCATGTCATTAACCAGTCCCTACCAGACCACCAACAAACTGTAGAGCATCGGAGGCCGTGAGTTTGTTCGTATGTCCTCTGAGTACTGCATAGTTGACTTTTGGATAGGTTATGGCTATTGGGCTTCGCCATATTCATCTCATCTAATATTCTGGGCTCGTTCGTTCAAATCGCATCCCTACCAGTCGTCATCCTCGCACCATTAGGCGCTGTCTCCCTTCTATGGAACGCATTTTTTGCCCGTTTACTTTTGGGAGACGTGTTCTCTCCATGGATGATCCTTGGAACTATCCTCATTGCCGGAGGCGCTATTCTCATCGCCTTCTTTGGCATCGTGCCCGAACAAACGCGGTCATTGGAAGACCTCCTGAAGCTTTTCCATCGACCAGCATTCATCGCGTATTTTTCTGTTTTGGGATTCATCGTCTTTGCATGTCTGGCTGCTGTGAGTATTGCAGAAATTTGGATGGATGTTTGCTCATTTTCATTGTGCCGCAGACCCATTTGTCTGAATATGCTCTCTCGCGTCGGCTGTCGTCTTCATGCCCGAAGGACATTCCCATTCCACCGCCCACGGCCGCCCCAGAGCTGACGACAGGAATCTCAGACGCTATTACCGAGGCGACACTACCCACAGAGCCCGTGGATCCGAAATATTCAGTGATATCTCCTTCAAATTCCTCCATCGACAACGACCAGCTTTCGCAACGAGAGCTGCGTTCTGCCAACCGGACGCGTCTGCTATTAGCTATCTCTTATGCCTCATTCTCTGGCATCATCTCCGGGATGTGCTTGATTTTTGCCAAGAGTGGTGTCGAGTTATTGCTGCTCACATTTGGTGGCGACAATCAATTCTGGAGATGGGAGTCCTGGCTGCTAGTTGTTGCGCTCATCATCTTCGCCCTGCTGCAACTCTGGTACCTTCATAAAGCCCTAATCCTTGCCAACCCGACTCTAGTCTGTCCTTGTCAGTCCTATGTTTCTCTCCCCTATGACAAGACTATCACTGATGTTCTCCGTATAGCTGCTTTCTGCTTCTACAATCTTTCATCCATCGTGAACGGTCTGGTGTATTACGACCAATTTGCATTGATCCCACCTCTGTATCTCGGACTGGTCGTGGTTGGGATTGTCATACTGCTATGTGGCGTCTGGGTGGTTAGTATACAGCCAGGTGGAGGTGCTGGTGTGGACTTCGGGCCTTGGGGTGAAGATGGCGTCGCTCTTGATGGCGACGACGTTGCACTTTACTCTGGAATCAGTACTCCCTCTGAGGGCGAGGATCAAGCTACCGAAAGCAGGCCTTCAGGACCTGCGCCTCTGATCGACCGCACTCATGAGGGTGGCAATCTCCCAACAGGCAGGGAAACTCAATCTGAGGGCGACATTCATCACCATTCGACTAAACGCATAGACAGTGAGCAAGCCGACGACACACAAGAGGCCGGAAGCCCGCAGAAAGTGCAGAACGGCGCACAATTGTATTCGACCCCAAGACGGCCGTCGCAAAGCCGTCATCGGCGACTGACTCTGGAAACGCAGCATCCCTCATCCTCTTCCAATCATGGACGCACACTGTCATATCCACAGCCTGGTCATCCACACTCTCATACACCCTCCAATCTCACGAGCTCAGTTTCATCCCATCTCAGCACTGGGTTCCAGATCGGTCTATCACCGCTTAGCCCGGGCTTTACTATCGTGCCGCTCGAGCGCAGAGGGCGGGGGAGTGTGCATCATACTTTCGCCGATGTCGCTGCGGACGTAACAGACAGCGTGCATCACCGAAGACGAACAGTAAGTGAGGGAGAGAGGATTAGCCAAGCACCTGCTGGGCCAGAGGTCGAGGTGGATGCGGATCCAGAGCAGGGTGGTTCTCAACATGTCAGTCGTGCCACATTCCCGCCATTACAGGACGACGGAGAGCTGCAGGTCGGTGCTGGAAGCGGGAATGGCAGACATCGATGGAGGTGGCTGAGGAGTGTGTTTACCGGAAAACGCAGATCATGAACATCTCACCTATCATTTACGTTTGTATATTTATGTGTACTTTTTTAATGGGTCTTTTTTGGTTATCTCTATTCTCCTCGTAGATGTGTTACCAATTGAGGCATATCGCGGTTGAAGAGCATACCTTGACTTTGACTAGAAGTGTGAGCACACTGCGTAAATGAAAGAAGGGTTCATATTCAGATTTCGACAGACCTTGGGCGGTGGCGAGACATGGGCTGGCGCAACTCTAATTTATCTTACGCATGGTGTTGCAACACCCGCCCCACTTAGCGCGAACGCGTCTGATGGAAGGTCCCCTTGTGAGAGATTGCGGCTATTTCTGTTCCCACTGATTCACTCCTTTGATCGCCAATCATTTGGTCCAGGCTTCACGTGATCGCGTCTTGCACACAAGCGAGCATAGGTGAACACTCCTCGTATCCCTGCTGCTCACCAACGGGTCCTTACTGCCCCTGATACCTGACCACAGTACACTCTACTGCCACAGGCACCTCACACACGATAGCAAATGTGACCTGTCTTCTTGTAATTTCGGGAATGGACGATATGAACTCTTTACGAGAACAGTGATCTGACTACTTATTTTAATTTTTTGAACATCTCCGCAACTTCTTCAAATCTGGTAAATACATACGCGCCCCTGCCACTAAGCTCAAGCGTAATCCCCCACTCTTCGTACACTCTTTCAGCTACCATTTCTTCTCTCAAAAACACGTCCATGGCGTCTTCCGCGAGGAGGCCAGCTTTGCCCCCATCGGCGGTTGCCGCAAGCTCTGCCCCTAACGGCCGAGTAGCGAGGTCCCAGGTCTCCAAACAGTCCCTCGAACATGTCAAGGACAGTCGCTCGGGTGGCTTAAAACCTGTTGCAAAGGCGGAAGAGGGCAAAGCAAATGAGCCGACGTCGAGCGCAGGTAACAATACACAAATGCTTTTGATGATGCCTAGCGCCGAATTAACTTTGCTTACTCCCACATTCCCCCTCCACCCCAGACCTCGCCCAGGACACCGACCCCGCACTTGCAGATGAACTAGATTACATTACAGTCACCGCACCTGCACTCTCCAGTCCCAACGCCTTAGCACCCCTGCGTCCCGACAAGGCCTCTCGCATTCTTGGTATCCGACACCGCAAAAGCATGGAACCTATACCCGCCTCGACTCGAACATCTATCGTCTCCACTCGTTCCCTGCGCGACGCCCCTCCAGTCGCCTCCCATGTTCCAACCCTCCCGCTCGCGTCTCTATATGTTGTCTCTGGTCTTCCAAAGTCCCCGCACACCTGGACATTGGCCGACCCTGATTCGGTCCTAGGCCTGCATCACAGTGAAAGCGCTGTCAGTCGCTGGTGGAGGCCTGAGGTCCTTGGCAGCACCGTTAGCCCTGGCGCTGGAGGCGCCCAGAAGAAGAAGTCGAAACGCAACAGACATGAGGACGCCACCAAGGGCGCGGGTGCTCTCAGCAAACAAGAAGTGGGGAAAATGTTGTCCAAGGCTCTCAAAGTGTGTATTCCAACCATTTGTCGTGTGTGCACCCCGACTGAGGTCGCCTTTGCATGGCGAATAGCTTTCTTTTACCCGCGAAGTCGAAGTCATCGCATCCACGCTACAGCCCGCTTCTACAATCCACACATTCACTTTTACCCTTCCCGCCCCTAATACCCCGTTAGCGCCCACACCTTCAGGCGACCTCCTTCGCGCGTCCGTTCTTTCAAACTCTGACAACCGGTCTTCCGCTGCTACTTTCGCATACCCATACAACGACGACCCGTTTGCGAGGCCCTCGACCGCCTATCTCGGCCCTTCAAGCCTGCTGGGCCACAATGCTCACCCTGTCCCTCCACTTCCAGGCGCCAGCCCCGGCGCTATTACCGCCTCGCCCAGCAACACCATCACATACTACGGCGTCTGTCTGACTGTGTGGTCGCACGCAGACGCCGAGCGAAGTAGTGCCATCCGGCGAACGCTAGAAGCGGGCAGGTCTCGTAAGGAGTCTGCCCAGTCGGCGGTCACAGCGCGCCTCAAGACTCTGCGATCAGACCTTTCTGGTTCTACGAGCGAATCCCAGGACCCGTCGCACCAGGCACGGCGCAGCACCAAACGCAACTCCCGTGGCCCATGGGTGGACGCCGAAACCGACGGAGAAACCGAAGCCGATGGTGCCATGAGCGAAAGTGACTTCGAGGTCGCCAGTACCATTGGCCATGGCCCTGGTGAAAGCACGTTGTTCTTGCCTGGAGATACTGTCTTTTGGCTTCCATACGCGCTCAGTGAGTTGGTTTCTAAGCACTCGTCATAATCACCTTCATTGACGTAAATTACAGCGCTGGTTTCAAGGCATCCGGTTTACGACTTGATGCGTGACTATCTTACGCTTTCTTGGGCGCGTTTCTCGAAGGATGTGCAATCCCATACCCTACAGATATCCAAGATTCTCGCACATCCTGCGCCTCGAGCTGGCGACGTTATTAAACTCGACGCCAGCCCCAAGAGCGATGGCTCCGACTCCAACTTGGAAGTCATCGCCCGCTTCCCAGGCGGTCTTGACTTTGGCCGTGGCCTCGTCGACATCAACTTTACAATGTGGCCGTTATTTAAATGTCTTAACATCGATAATATTCTGACGATTTGCGAGGTTTGTCGTCATGACATTCGCCTTTACGTTGACTGACGAAATCCCGACAGATTGCCCTCGCCCCAACTGGAAGGATAATATTCTTTTCAAGATACCCCGCAATGCTTGGTGTCAGTCTCGCCCGCTCTGTTTTTATATGGATATACTCACATTCTTTCAATAGATTGCTGTCTCCACTATCAAGTACCTCGTCGAGCTTCGCGGTTGGAATGGGATTGCTCTGCCTGCCGTCCACTCTCGCGATGCCAAAATCTACATCGACGACCCCGGCCCGTGGATCATGGGCCTTGCAACTGAGGCCAGGTATAGTATCAGACCCGCACCAGAAGTGTGCGTTGTTGATTTGTGAGTTGAATCTTTCATGTCCTTCGCAATCTCCACACTGAAACCACATTTTCGCAGAGATATAAACTATTTGTGCGTACAAATCTTGTTCCGTTCATGGTTGATATTGACTATTTTCTTTAGGAGCTGCCCAATGCCTCCTCCTAATGTCGTTTCGACCAAACAGCAGAGAGAGAAGTACAGACAGCGACTTCTCGCTGCATTCGAATCCCATTATCACCCTGATCACTCTGTTCCAAGGTTTGTGAAACGAGTACGCACACCGCCGGTTCATGCTAACTTTGAGATGTAGCGAATTCAAGGAAGCGTTCCCTGCAGGTCGGTTCCGCCCTGTCTGCAAAATTCAAGCCAAGAGAGGAGCTTCCTCAGCCGCTGTTGCGGACCAGATTAAGCCTCCAGAATGGTGGCATTCGACCCGTATAATCCAAGCGTTCGATATCGTTCTCGCCGACAAGGTCTGTCTGCACAGTTGCACGATTTCTTGTACTTCGTCTGACATACAGGGATTAGTTCAAGAAACCATCTTTCTTGAAAAGGATCAGCATGTTCGGAACGCCTAAGCGCCCGCCGCAGTTGACCGCTGCCGAGCAGCTCATTCAACACTCCATTCGCAAACGAGCGACTGCCTTTGTTGACGCTCGGGATGACCTCGAGACCAAAATTGGTCGTCTTTCTCGTCGTCTCAACTTTTTGATGACAGAATCAGACTTATGGCGCGACAAATTCGTCACCTTTGAGCAATATGCGGAGAAGCTCAGTGCAGAAGCTAGTCAGCTACGGACGAAGATTAACAAGGAACAGAGAGAGACAAAGCGGTTGTCTGGCCTTGTGACGCTCACCGCTGTGGAAAAGACCAAATTGCAGACTCGTAAGCAACTCCCAATATCTGTTTTTCATAAAAATTGTTACTAAATTCCCACCAGAACTCCGAGACACGGAAACTGCGCATCGTGACGCCGTTCTGGAACTGCAACGGATGAAAGACACTATGGAGAAAATGGAAGAAGAACGTGCTGAAATGGTCGCAGAGGTAGAAGCACAGATCGAACGTGCTCTCGCTTCGATGGCTGTTGAATTCGACGACTCTGACTATGGAGGCTCTCGCCCTCAAAGTCGAACATCTAATGTCTCGGGAACGCGTTCAAGGCGAGCAAGCGACGCGTCGAAGTCGAGACCTTTGCGGTCGTTCGGAACAGATTCTACACTCGCTGAGTCGTACGGGGAATCCATTGAATCAGTGATGGAGGAGGAAGAACCCGATGTCACCATTAGGGAACGGCTAACACCATCCATCCCCGAGGCTGATGAAGAACCCATCTCCAAGAAGCGCTTTTCTGCATCCGAAATCAACATACCGCAGGATGGCATGAATGCTGTGGACGAAAGCATCAGCCAGAAGAGCGAGAAAATAGCACAGAAAGTCATAGAGATCCAACAGAAGGTAAGCTTATACAGTTTCTCCACATATTGCTTCGAGTCTTGACATCATGAATAGCTGGAGGCTGCGTTGACCACCGAAAGGCGAACAACTAAGCGACAAGTTCGCTCTCCCCCGGCTGGAAGCGGAGAGGAAGACCTCTCTGAAGTCAGCTCATACAAATCACGTCACTCTCGAAAGACCGCGACTTCGAAATCTGGCGCCAGGCAAAGGGCCCGCAGTGGCACCAATTCATCGACTCAGACGAGCACTCCTACAACCGTCAAAAATGAAACCAGTAAGCAGGTACCTCCCCGGCGGAAATCTGCCAAGGGCGCTAGTGTGTCTGAGAAACAAGTCACAACACCAACCCACGCATCATTCCTGGACGTCAGTGGAGATGGGCCTCAAGACCCCAAGCGCACGGAGGTTTCGGCGACCAAGTCTGCACTAGCGGGACATGGTGCCCAGACAAGCACCACTGAAGACTCTGACAATGACTTCCAAAGTGCCTACTCAGTCAGCCCTCGTAATGAGCACGCAGTCCTCGACAGCGGCGAAGAACAGGTGCTGATGGTTATGGCACCGAAGGGAGACTCTCTGGAAGATCGCCTTTCAGCTCCTCCAAGGACTCGCAAAGAGAAAAAGGTTCTAGGCTTGGGTGCTCCGGATGATTTAGCCGGTTCCCGTTCATCTATACACTCTGGCACAGCTATGCTTGCATCACATTCTTTACCTACCCCCGCACGTTGAATACACTCATCATCAAATTCGTTACATCAACTATACCATATACACATAATTATCGTAGGAGACACATTTCTATCGATACAAGGGATATGCTATTTATTACATTACCGCACAATCAGTTTTCCATCCTCCGCCGAGCATTGAATGATTTGACAACAGATGCCACTTGGTTGAAGAACCAGGACTGCGACGCTTTGTCAGGAATGAAAGCAAATTTATCATGCTCCTTCCCTGTTTTATGTGCGAATCGAATGCCCGTATCTTCGACAGTTACTCCTTGGATCTGGGTGAAGGGCACTTCCCATTCCAACCGCAGCTTTTTGGACCAAAACGAAAGCACTCGAGAAGCTGTCAGAAGTATGACGTTGTCTGCGCCTGGTGAATCTGTATTGCCGCCAGTCAGTGAGACGCATAAAGCTCCGTAGTTGAAACATACTGATATGCGCCACATAGAACTCAGTCCTGTAACTGCCGTTGTTCAAGTCCTTCATCCATGATTGCCCAAGGGCCTCTCGTGAGGAGTAAGCCTATAAAAATTGAAAATTCTGATAGATAGGGATAGACGATCATATCTTACCCTTAAAACACCGTCGGATGGAATGGCTCGAGGCTGAAATAAATTTCAGTAAAAAATGCGCGAACAATATTGAACAGACACACCAGTCTCTTCCTATCTCTTTCCGGGTTGTCGAATACAGTTGTAGTGTTCCGAATCCCTTTGAACCAGTCAAAACGAGTTGATCATCTATAGTAACCCATATTACCTTCAGAAACATTCGATGCCAAGTCGAACACTCCGACAACTGGTTTTGTTACAGCTCTGGCGAGACAACTATATGGGTACACTGTCGAGCAGGATAAATAAAGAGCAACTCACCCAACTAGGCCTTTGCCCACACCTTTGAAAAATCCGAACGCGCCCTCAGACTCTGCGCCTTCAATCGGTTTCATCTAGAAGCAAGCGTCAAAAGACTGAAGGATTTTTTTCGTTGCATTCACTCACAAATACACCCTCCATTGCGCTGGTGACACTGTTGGCGAGCGCTTCGCCACCAGCAGTGACACCATAGCTAGATGAAACGTTAAAACAAAGTCTACGAAGGCACTGAGATGCATACATTGCATGGCGGGGTTTATTTCGTCGCTGGGTCATGCGCCTGCGTGCTTGATATTCCGAGTCAAATGTCGCCGCCGAGAGCCCTAAAAAATATAAGACGGCTGATGGGCCTGTAAGTAGTTGGCTTCACCTTTTCCAACACTACTTGTGAATTTGGTCACGCTATCACTGACACCGAATACGGTCTTCTTGACAAAGCTGGCTGCGCCCTGAATAAGGGTGAGAGAATTATCAAACCCAGGTAAGCTGATAGCCCACCTTTGCAATCCCAATTCCCAGTTCTTTGTTTCCGTGTACAATAACGCCCTGGAAAGGCTCATAGAAGATGTCTGCTACCCCAGAGCTCACGTTTGTGAACAACCCCACAGGATTTCCTATGAAGTCCGCAGAGCCGAGGATGCGATATAGTTGACGCAACACATCTTGGCGGTAATGGTATGTAATTCTATTCTGGAGTTCTGGCAATGTTAAGCGCATGTCTTTGATAGCAAGTGCGTTCATCTGGAGGGGTGCATCGTTGATGTTGCCCACAGTCATTGTCAGAGCGTTGACGACAACCGCGAGGGGGTTCCGGATGCTGAGTCTGCGGCATGTTAGACATTTCTGTGACTTGAGCAAGGAGCTACGGATTATCCCACTCACTTTTCGTCACTGTTGACTCTTTCTGTTCTCATGAAAGACAGCGAAAGACTGATAGGTTGAAGTTCTAGGACTTCGAAATATAGCTCTTGCCCTACAGCACCTACGCTTGGCTCTTGAATGTCCTGAGGGTGTAGAATCAACACACTACAGAATATTAGTCAAACAAAAATGCTGGAAGAATATGCATGGGACTAACTCTGATTGCCCTTCCTCCCAAGAAGCCCCTTTAATTTGAGTAAGATCATACAGCGCGAATAGAAGATCTTCGTCTGCCTCGATGGTCAAAGCCTGCAGCAATATAGAACAATATTTGATGAAAAGTACACCATGCTCTGCTAACAGTCAATTATGATAAATGGAGTTGGTTTATCGCGCACCTTGATCTTTCAGCCATATCACGGAAGCCTGGGCAGTAGGTAATGCTGCGACACCCGATGATTCTTTTGCGATTGGAGTTGGTTGTAGAATTACTGGGAAAATAGCTTCGTGGAGTTGGTTGTCAATCTGTAAAGTGCCTAATGCAAGGTTGATTGACTGCGCGACGGCGCTGTTGGTGTATTCGAATTTGATGGCGTCCATAGACATGTATATCACCTCCACCATCCGTTTATTGACAAGCGAAACCCCAAGGCCCGGGAGATCAATGAGGAATGTGAGACTGGATGTGACTTCTTCGGTGATGGCTTCGAATGCCTCCGCGCTGCTCGATATCGTGTCTTGTCTAGAGGAAGTCATAGTGTTGCTTCTTTGACGCGGCTTGTAAAGACTTTGCTCGGGATTGTAGTTGGTGATGCGCAGTATCTGCTTTTCTTTATCTGCCCGAACATCAAGTGAGACTGCTCGGGTCTTCTGGTTGAACTGCAAGCATGTCAGAACTCGAAATTGTCAAAATGAACATGAATATATACATTGAACTTGAAGGGTATTAGATTTCCAATTTCCATGATGTCGATCGATCGTTGTGCCGTCCCGATAGAAATTATAATCTTCTTTTCTCTGGCGGCGGGGTAGTCCCATGCATAAGCCATTGATTCATTTGAACTCAAGACATATTTTGCAGGTTTGTCGCGTGAGTGATCCGTACTTGCATCCTGTATGAATGGGTAAGTACTTGAGTGCGTGATATAAGAACTTCTCGCTCCGGTACTACTTACCTGCTGAGAGAATTGCACCGGATAGTGGCTCTCATTTTCAATGACAAATGGCCAATTCGCATTAGCCTCCGTAAGATAAACGAATATGGTTGACGCTTCGATCCGAACATCGGCTCTAATCAAGTCGAAGGTAACAGCGTCACTGCCGCGTCGAAGGCGGAAGTGGACAGAACCAATATCCTCAATATTGATTGGAGGAGACCTAAAATGCTTGATGAGAAAGTGATCAATCGGGATACACTTCAGAGGTTACCATTGAGCATTTAGCCCAGGGCAAGCAATTGTTAACAGCTTCTCTTCCCCCGAGCGAAGGATTTGGAAAGCACATTGTTGGCCGGGTTCAATGGCGGCACGCTCTCTCGGAGCAACTCCATGTTCGCGGAACACAATGGCGTTCGACAGATTGTTTTTAAGGAAGAAACGAGGAGTCAAGGTGACAACTTTGGACAGTTTATATTTGCCTTGGCCCTCGCTCCATGACATTCCGACATGGTATTCATCGCCTTTCTGCCGCTGGGAGCCAAGGACCAGCACAGTTTCCGCTGCAGGTGCTTCGAAAGAGACCAGCTAAAAAATCGATATTACTCGCAGCATTGCAGGTCCAGAATAATAAAAACAAACCTTAGACCATGCCGAATCGCCAACCTTGAACATGAATTCGTGCCCCTGTTTATGATGATGGGAAAGTACTTCGCAGCGAATAAGCCACGGCCATTTGATTTCTAACAACCACTTACAAAAAGGGGTGACTGTTGATGTCGATTCTAGAGTCATGGCGATACAGTAAGCGCCAGCACCAACCATGTCGAATATACAATACTCACCCCGGCGAACGTCGCCTGCAGCCTCTTGCGATCCACTGCGAGTAGCACGAACAGCCTTGACCCAAAAAGGGAGGCCAGTTTTGTTGACAATGATGTAAGGGCTGAAGATCTGTGCTTTGAATGCTCCTCCGGACTCCGAATGACGTCTGTACCAAACGATAAGCCTGTATTCACGAGGAATTACGGAATGCCCACATGTAGTTTATTCGCAGATTTAAGACCCTGTCCGTTTGATCTCGGAGAGTCAATGAGTCTTCAATGTCGAAATCCGAGTGACCGTCGGTGTTGATGATGGCAAATTCGCTCGGTTTGAACACTAGAAATTTGTTAGTTCCTGGTATGACAAAGCTATCAGGAAAGTGATTACCTGTATCTTGTACAGTCACATTGAGTAGAATGAAGTGCCCTAATTCCACAGAATGTACGGGCATTATCCCGCCTTT
This sequence comes from Psilocybe cf. subviscida, assembly GCA_013368295.1. Classification (NCBI taxonomy): domain Eukaryota; kingdom Fungi; phylum Basidiomycota; class Agaricomycetes; order Agaricales; family Agrocybaceae; genus Psilocybe; species Psilocybe cf. subviscida. The sequence continues at coordinate 3,111,667 of JAACJJ010000056.1, read as the reverse complement.
CCTGAGGTAGCTTTTCCAGTTTTGGTTGGTATTTTTGTCGTATATGCGGTATTCCAGGTTGTATGGCAACAAATTCTCAAGCTCCAAAGGGGCCCGAAGCTTCAAGTTGATTTTAGGATATTTCCTGTGCTCGTGAGGGTTAGTCTACCTTTCCACGCTTTTGAAATGAAATACCGACAGCGAGGACTGCTCGACAGCATCAGTTTGAACCCATGCTTGTAGCCTAAACGCTGCCTCCTTAGAATCTGCGTGGGGGCACTTGATTGTGAAGCTTTTCCTGGATACAAGGTCTTCCCACCGAATAGGAGGGCACCATTTATACCCGAAACCCTCTAGATAAGATATTTGATCTTAGCTCATTCGAAGTGAGTGCAAAAGAGGGGAACGTACGATCAGGTTGGATTCTGATTCTATTTTTCGTCACAGCCTCAATTGGGAGGGAGAATTCCTGGCCGGGTGCAACCTTTTCTAGCGAATAAACGGGATGGCCCTGTTCATCGACCAACATCAACTCTATAGGGTACAGTGTCATGTTTTCCACTTTGTATGTTGAGCGTATAGTCACAATCTTGATGTTGTCGATAACCTTCACTTCACAGAGGAGACGGTTCGGGTATTTGTCTGTTCGAGGGCGCAAAGAGAAGACATATTCCCCTTCACGATCAACGGGAATACCCCTGAGTTGCTCCCAGGGCCTCTCTATGAATTGAATACCAATGTTATGTTGACTAGACGAAACATGCTGCGATATTGTCAGACACAGTGCAGCAGTTAATTGGTTACTTACTTCACGCATTGTTTTCCAGTCGTCAAACCTCCAGTCAATTGCTTGGCCATGAAGAACTTTGACTGCCTCGACGTCTTTTGTCGCAGACGTATTATCGACATCGGACCATACAAAGATAGGCGCTCCAGTACGATTTTGCAGTCGGTATGGCGCATAGATCCCCCTGGGTTTTTTGAGAACAGCATCGCCTTCTTTGCTCCAATTGTTCAATGTTGTGAGCGTGAGCTCAACTAGGGTCGTGCTGATATTGACGTCCAAACGTTCGCGAGAAGATATGGTCATGTCAATGGCGCCTGTTCCGCTTTGTTTAGAGACCTGTGATTTTGGCACTGTCAGTAGTGAAGACGAAATTTGCGACTGGCAATGCGCGTACCGCAACGGTCATGGTCCAAGGATCAATAACTAGGCTTGAAATTAGCATGTAAAAAAGAATAGAAATCAGAATGCCTGAACGAACGCGGTTCCCAATGTGAATTTGTCAGGTTCCAATAGGTGATTGCTGTTGTCAATGTCATTGAGGCTTGTAGCTATTAGCCAAACAGACACATTGAGCAATGTAACCGCAGGATACGCTTGCCACATACCTCGCCGGACCATTCCTTTGCGCCTAGGATGAAGGGTTTGACTTTGAGATGTAGCATAGGTTGCTCATGCAAATCTCCAATCAGGATCAGCCTGAAGCCGTCGAAGGAGCATTTTATCTGTGTACGACGTCAGCAAACTCAATGTCACTCGAAAGACATTTGATTATACCTGTTCTTTTGACATGCTGACCCTGGCATTCCCAACTGAGCGAGCCTGGGATTGCGACACAGCCCTTTGCGACACAGGTCCGTCACCTCCCGGAGTATCTACTTTGTCCATTAGGTCTTCTCCACCCTGCTTCTGACTGAGCAATCTTTCCTGAGATTGACCGTAACGATCTATGGCAACGTTGACGATTGATGTAATGAGATTGATATCCCGATATGAGGCTCTGAAGACAATTGGTCTACAGCTGATTTCGATGCTCGTCATTTGACGGGAGGCTGATGAACGGCTATCCAAAGAAAAGGTCAAGTCGACATCATCCAAGAATCGAACACTCTCAGTGGATCTGCCCATCTTTATCAAAGACATCCCAAGACGTTCAACGGTCAAGGCCATAATCCCCTAAACGTGGCCCAGTCCAGATGAGACAGATGAAAACATATATGTTTGGGGCGTACCTGTTGAGAAATCGATATTTGGCTGATATAAAGGCGTAGCGCGCGAGACTCCGGGTCTGCATCATTCTCCAACACACTTACGGACACATCGTGTAAATCAAGTCGGAAATCGACCGTGCCTTGATTCTGCTCTTGGACCTGGGGAACCGTAACGATATCTGGTTCCATCGAGGCTGCAGAGGCTGCTGTGTGGATGCCTTTTGTCGATGCATCTTCAGTGTCTGTGAAGAATTCCAACAATGATATAACGGGGTCAACAGCAAAAATGATTTGGGGGGAATCCACAGTTAGGACTGCCAAAGACGATCCTTGGCCCCCTGACATGCTGTATAACAACATGAACTGATTCCGGTCATGCTGTGCTGCTGGTATCATTTCACGAAATTTCGTTTGCCCAGGTTGGGTGTTCCCCATTGTGAAAGAGCGCAGAACCAGTTGAGCTTCCCCTGCACCACTAGAAAGAAGTTTGAAGCGTAGTGTGTTGTCGTTCAAAGCGAACCTGGCTATGCCATGATCCTTCAGGTCGCTTTCGCAGAATGCAAATGCATCATAGAGGTGGAGCTTCACTGCGTTGACAGAGACGACGAGATCTAGACTTGTCCACACATTGTTCAAGGATGAACGAAGCTCTGGCTCTAGATCAACATGAAGGTCTGACGTGACCGCCTTTTGTGGTGGCGATACACCAGTGGTTCCCGTCTCTTCGTTATTGGAAGATCCTTCAAACACCAGAGGAATTCTTGTTGCGAACAAGATCAAGAGACGGTATTGCACTTGAGTAAGGTATAGTTTGACGTCCGAAATCTTCACTGACACCTATCATGCGGAGGTCAGTATTCCGTGTTATCATGATTACGCATGATGAATTTACCTGAGTGGCAGGATAATCGGAGTCCTGCTCGCGGTTGATATTGGAGGTTTGAATGATCTCGGTGGAAACGTTGATATCGTCAATAATCTTAAGAGCGTGGAAAGATTCTTGGTCTTGCGATAAATGGGAAACAAGCTGTATTCCGCGCAAGCTTGCGAAAGTTTTGTCGACAAATTCTTCAGAGGAATTGTGAGCTTCGATCTCGCCCAGTCGGAGGATAAGCACGTCGCGAGAAGATGTCGGACTCGAAGGAAGGATGATGATCGGAGTTTTGATTGAAACCTCGAATTGCATCCTCTCTATTTCGGAGGCTGTTTGAACAGCCACTTGAGTGGCAGCATCATACAAGCCTTTGAGCTTCGCCATCTTTGAGACGAAAACATAGAGGTCGCGGAGTGGTTGTTGTACGAAATGGAACTTGATTGAAGCTGCGTTCAGCTGGACGGAGGACTTGACACCTGTATAATTCTCCTCTGATGGATCAAAAGTCTGGTACTTGAAGTCGGCAAAGTTCTTCCCGTCTATCGACATCAAATTGTTGAAATCACCAAGTATGCCATAGGTCGCGTTGTCGTTGGTGAGCGTCAGGTTTCCGAGCCTTCCCGTCACTCGCAGTGTCTTTGGACGAACAAAAACAGAGACGTCGGCAGTGGAGAGTGCGAGTGTTGCAAGTGTGACCATGTCATTCATCAAAATCACTGAGCTAGCGTGAGCGTCTTACATAGATAAAGAAGGAAGCCTGACGCACCCTGAACCCCTTCAAATTTCAAAAGAACTCTTATTTTTCCGTCATTGTTGATCTCAGTGTCCTGAACATTGACGCCGGCTTCATGTGGAGCAATAGCACTTTGGTCGAGAGCAATGTCCGATTCTGGGACAAAGGTAGTCATGATGAAATCGTATAAAGCAATTACAGGCTCAGGCTCTGCGCGGAATACCAAAGTAGACATTTTGATATCCACGTTTTGGTCGATGCCTTCGTAAAGGCTCGCGAAGTTTGGGGCCTCCTTCTGGACTCTGGTGTATTTGATTTTCAATAAGTCCTTTCGTTGCGAAGGCTCAAGTTCTGGGGTGGATATGAACCAGATCTTCCTGCCGTTATTTTGCTCGACGTCCATTGATACGGAGCTACGCAAGTAGATTTGTTAAGGTTACTCTAATGATTAGCCATTTACACTCACCTTAGGTTGATGTCGACCTTCATGTCATACTTTGCTAGCTCAAAGTACAAAGAGAAACCTTCAAGATAGAGATTGCCGAGCGGGTTATCAGTCCCTTCTGTCGTCGCTTTGGACATAAGGACTCCAAGCTTATCAACTTTGAAGTCAATCTCAAAGATATGCTGCCTCCATTCGGGATGCTTCGTCAAGTAATGAGATGTGGCATAAAGGGGTGAGACAGATGAACTAACTTGTGATGACCCGTCGTCAGCTTCATAAAACTGATCTTCCTGTAATGATGAAACTTCGTCAGCAGAGTTTTCCGGAGAGTCTTCCTCTTCTTCGACATTATATTCCGCTCCAGAAGGTCCGAAGAGGGACGTAGAAAGGTGGAAGGTATTCTTCTCTAGAGAAGGGGAGGACTGTTGAATGGCAGGCTGTACACTCTCTTCAAAGTGGGGAATGCAAACGTCAATCAGACGCATCAACGATTTATACTTGGTATCCGAGAGATTAACTTGTAAAGTTGGTAATGTCCCCGAGACTTTGAATTGCGCGAGGTTGATGGCGTTAGGCACAATGGATTTGTCGATCCGAAGGTTGATTGTGAGACGTTCTAGGATATGCAATGAATCATCGGTTTTCGACGTCAATGCTGCTCTACAGGCCTCAAGGTTATTTCCAATTATGAACTGAGAGGGTATTAGAGGAGGAAAGTGGATAGATAAGCCAAGAAATTCATACCTGCGCGTCTTCCAAACGCAAGGACATTTTGTCATACATCAACGATTCTAGATTTTTGTAGTCTTCCTCTGTATATTTGGTATTCCTTTTCTGGTGTATCGTCCGAATAGCTTCTTTGGCGACCAAATCACTCTCAATGGCAATGTGTCCTGCATCAATAATCAAGTGTCTACAATCGTGCACTGTGACACTATATAAGGCAGGATGTTAGAAAACGCGTAGCATTAGGTCAAGAGAACTTACTCTTCAGGTATAATGATGACCGGCGCATTCAGATCCATTTGAATGTCCACCGTTTTGTGGTTCTGCAACGCGTATTCTAGGCCGGCGCGTGTCTCTTTCCTCAGACCTTCTAATGTTTGACTAGCAGCGTTCTGATCAGAAGCGAAAGCTGAGTAGCTGTCAGCGAAATATGATCACAAAAACTCACTAGGAGAGCTTCAACTGATTCCAGTTGACTCGCAGGAGGTTTGAAGAATCTGTAGACAGCTTCGACGTAGCCTGGATGATATATGATCTCCATGTGACGCATTTTGACGATTAATGCACTGTCAGCACGCTCATCGAGAGGATTGTTTTCGAATTTCACGAAGAAGAATGGGTCGGAGTCTCCGTCTCCTGAGGCTGGAGTGTCCTTGGAAGATGTCTCCATGTCACCCTTGACATGAACGATCTGAGGGTACAAGGTGTTTACAGTGGTGCTGTCGAATACTCGGAAGCCTTTGAGGGATATCGATGTTTCGAAATTGTCTGGGCGTTGAATGAAATCGGCGCCGAAAGAGTCAAACACCACAGACATGACATCGGAGTTGCGTTCATGAGGATCCGACCTGAGTGCGAATGACCCTCTGTTGAGCTTCGCCGTAACCCGCATTTTCATGGAGTCACGAGGTGTTTGAAGAGCGTCGATCAGCGCTGACTTTTCGTCATAATCAAGGACGTCGTAGAGCTGCTTTCGTTGCTCCTCTGTCATCGTTCCTCCAAACGTTGGATCTTCTTGAGAAGCGGAATTGTCTGAGGTTGAACCCCAGAGCCATTCGCCCCATCCTTGTTTGCGCGGCTGATTTTTCGCCTTTTCAGCTTCGAGCCTTTTGCGGAGCGCCATGTCTTTCTTGAGATTTGATCGTGCTATTGATCGGTAAAAACGGATGTCCTCGTACGTCAGCTTTATCTCAAGGGTTTCGATGCTTTGTGTGTCCTATTTGTTTCATTAAACACCTTCATGAATAAATAAATTCAAAACTCACGTTTCCCGCCAGGGTGCCCAGTAGTTTCCTTTGGAAAAGGCCAACATATGCATTCCTGTCGTCTCGACGCTCAGCGAAGTATTTCCACGTCCATTGTCGATTTTTGAGGCGCACGCCTTCTAAAATAGCGTTGATCGCAAAAAGGAGGCGCCCTCTCGCCGGATTGGCTGAAAAAACTGCATTTGATGGCCGATATTGACCATACTGCAGCATAAAGGTCAGAGTACTGATTTCGGAATGAAGGGAAACGAAACAAACTTGACGTTGCCGGAGATAAACATGGTACATGTCGACAAGGGATATTGCATCCCGGTATTGATTATCGTCAAGGCACACGCCTATTTCCTCAAATAGTAGCTGTATATCGAAGCGGGGGACTTGGTTATCCATCTTATGGTTCACAACAATCTGCCAAATTTCCACAAATCAGTATTACTCTGTTGGAGCAAACGAAAGGTTCTCACCCGCCCTTCTCCGGAGACCGGTTTCAAGATATATTGATGTTGGCCATCGTCATCATTGTGTGCAATCTGTAGCGGTTCGTAAGTTCTTGCCTCAGATTGAACTGGGGTGAGTACTGTGAACACACCATTGACGAAAAGCGTGAAATCGACTCTGACATCGCCAATCCAGAGATGCTAGTGGAGTCTGTATCGAAGTATAAAGCCAGTGATTGTAGTTTTGCTAACTAATATGGTTCGTTCATTTAGTGCTTCTTGCCGAGATTTGGGAGAGTCTGCGTACTTTGTGAATAGCGCCTGCAGTGCTCTCTATGAAGGCCGCCTCCCAATTATCATTGACGGACACAGCAGTGAATCCAGCTAGCGTGATACCAGCGGCAAAGGGATGCTAATCAAGTTATAACGTTGTTCAGATATAATTCTAGGATGAACAGGTGAACGCACCCCAGGGACACTTATACTATCCTCATAACGGATATGGATATTTTTCACCGTCACTTGAACATTGTTGATAACCTTCGCTATCAATGATTGTACGAGGCCTTGAGACTGTGCTGCATCGTCTGAAAAGTTATTGTCAACATTGTTCATCGACACGCAGATGATTCATGAATCAAACCTGCTTGTGATTCAGCCTGCCCTCGTACGTGGAGAAGCTCCGCGCTTTCTAATCGTTCAGCTTTAGCAGCTTGTGCGCGAGCTTCATCTTCGGCGCTGTTGGTGGTGGTGTGACCGGAGGGGACAACCAAAAGGAATACGTCTTCCACTAATATCTCCACAGGTTGATTCCCCAAGTTCATCCAATGCAACGATAGCGTAAACTTCCCCAAATGCCCTTTAAAGCTGTTAGATTATCACATGTCTACAAATGTAAGATGCTCGCACCTTCGACCACATCCACAGGTAATTGGAACTTGTCTAGTACGCCTTTCTTCAATCTCAAATTACGAAGTGTGAGCTGTCCTGCAATCCGTTATTCCCAATCAGCCAATAATTAGGTCGTACAATGGTTTCAGGAACGACCTTGTCCTATTCCATAGTTTACTTGATTGAGGTCGAGGTTCATGACATAAGGGGCAAGTATACGGTTGAAAAGCTATCTCGTTGTGCGCATCATTGGATGAGGATGCCCTGATTCGCAAAGCAGTGACTTACGACATTCAAGACCTCCTTCCCAGGGTCGAGCCACCACATAGTGGGCGAAGTGGGGGCGTCTCAAGAAAACACCCTGTTGTACCGTTGCACCTGGGATGCACCACAAGTTACAATTTGGGCTTACGCGGCAGAATTGCAGGGGGAGATCGAGATGCGTTCCTTGGAAGATCTGAATGCGCTCCGCTAGCGCAAGATGGCACGATAGTGAATAGGCAGTGCTTGATAAGAAGTGTAGGAGGGCGGAAAGATGATGAGGAGGCGGGAGCTCTATTGCCAATGTCATTGTGAATTGATGCCGTTAACGTCATGTCACGTGTGAATAAACGGACCGGGTATGGCCGGAAACGACTAGGGGTCTTGACAATGAAAGTTGGAAGTTGGGTGGACTTGTTAATGGGAATGCTTGGGAATGGCTCAAGTACTCAATTACTTACATCTTGGTGACCACTGAGCACGGATAGTCAAAACCAGAATATCGAAAAAGCCTCTGGATTTATGTACGTTATTGCGCATCTAGCTAAGACTATCTACCATATTCCAACAACAGCGCTTCTCCAGCCTTTCTCAATCACACGGGACGATGCTAACATCACCGCCTTCGTCCATAATTCGAAAGAATCGCCGTCGTGATGGTTTTGGGTCTCTTTCTGCACTTCGATGAAGTACACATTATGAAAGGGTATCCCATCCAAAGACGGGCGGCGGTCAATCCGAGTTATTGGCAATTGTATCATGGCGAAGCAATGAGCCATATTGCTTGAAGCAGAGCCACATTCGGGTGAAGAGACTCGCATGAGTGCCTTCATGTGACGATGAGATTCGAGTTGATATGTTAGAGGTGTTGTTGAAGAATGCGCAATGATGTAGAATCGTGTAAAATTAGCTACAGGGATGTGAGCACGAGACGCAGACATTGAAAACACCAACGATGATTCCCACCATTTTCATCTTGAACACCTCGCGCCAGAATTTCTAAACCGGGGAATAGTGATACGCAAATGCTTGAGCATATAGCTGCCCAGTTTGGTGGTGCGTCGATTAATGCTTCCGCTGCTGCTGCTGTTGACTTTGTTTTCACAACCTCGATTCCAGGAAGATTAGATTCAATGAATTGACGACATTGGCCTAGAGCCTGCACAACCGTGGTCAGAACACGATGTCGTATAATGAAGATGACCAAACCTGTTCGTGGCTCATGACTCTGGTAATTTCATGAAGTTTTGTCCCACTCTTCACGAGTAGGCAATGTTCCACTTTGAGGGTCACTTCTCCCCGTACGAAAGTTGAAGCGGGTGTTCGGAAGAAGTCGAATGTTTCGATAACGCCTCCAAAGATGGAATTCTCTTCTGGGACCACGCCGAAAGGAATATCTGAGGAAAGAGCGCTGAAAACATCTGAAGGGAGTATATAGGCGTCATCTTTCCCATTAAGACAGTAATTCCTCACTGGCTATAGTCTTTTGCGCTTTGTAAATTGCAGTAGATCCAAACGCTTTCGCTGCTGCCTGAGGAGGATAAATACGATGCGGGAATTGGGTTATCATCGACTCACCTCGTGTGAATATGTTCCCAGTGGCCCCAGAACTGCCACTTCCAACGCGTTATTGCACATGCTGTAGTGTCTTCCGGCGGCAACTTGGCAATCAACAAGGTAGTTTTTGCTGCCCTCGGGCTGTTATACGTGGATCCTCAACAAGACCAAATGGTCAAATAGGAAGGAGTTTGAAGTGTCGGCACCACTGAAACAACCTCCAACAGCCGTCATTGACTAGAAGTGAAATAGCTCAAGATCCCCGTCGGTCTTATTCGGTGATTGCGTTTTAAGAAGAAAGTGCCCCTCGTGTACTGAATTTTTTATATCAAAGACGACCTACATAGCATGGCAAAGAAAGACTTGCCATCGGGTCGCTGTGTTACTGAGTGAATGGTGCTGACGGAAGGAAGTAAAGCTCATGTGAAGCTGAGCTATCATTTATATTTTTATACTTGTTAAAACCTTCAAAGACGCAAACGTCGCCTCGAAGTATGCGTTTACTAGTGCAGCAGGAGCACCTGTGCAGCGACAGCTATCTTTGCATAGTAAAGGACCTAAATATGATAGACCAGCGTTGAAGCCGACTGACCGATTCTCATCATACTGGACGTCAGTAGAACCTAGTAGAAAACAGAATGCACAAATTACTTCGCGTAGCGTGGGCCGGTCGATGCTTCTGCACTACACATCCATTCACACAGTCAAATAGTTGTTGTCGCCAGCTCTGGCAAGTGTATAGTATTAGGTACAATGAAATATTACAAGTAGCTACATGAACAGTTCAATAGCAATGAAGGATGGTGATACATGAAGAAGAATGTGCGACGGCCGATGTGTAGGGATACAAGACCTGAGGAGACGACATCTATGCTAAAGACAGAAAAGCTCCAGATTCGTGCAATGTCTCATGCAGGCCGAGATTGTTATCGGAATGGGCACTCTCATCAAAAAGAGCCTGGAGAACGCTGGGTTCGAGAGGGCGGGGGAATGTGATCTGGAAGCTGGGGATTTCTGCGAGGGCGGCGCCACATTCTTGTAGAATCTTCTTCTCCAACATCTTCGAAAAACGATATGCCATTGGTATGCGCTGGCCAACCTTGGATATCGCGGAGCTACAGCGATATGTCAACGGATGAACTTTATAGGATGAAGTCACACATACTGAACAAAATCGATTTCAGCACGCAGCGTTGAAATCTGGTCCACGCTTTTGGCATCTAAAGCGGCTCTAAGAAACGTTACAAGAACACGCCCGCCAGTGAACCAGCAGAACTAAATATTCGTCAGTAAGGGAAAGCGAGTGATATTGAAAACGTACGCTGCAGAAGGAGTCTAGAAGAGTTATATCATAACTCGTAGACCACACATTATAGATAAGATCAAGAATGGCTCTTGCAGCAGTTAAAATCTTGAGGGCCGAGATACAACCCGATTCGCTGACTTCGGCATGAGGATCGTGGAGTACAATGGTGGCCCTAATGTGAAAAGGTTAGATCCTTTGGAAAGGTCGTATTCGATAGATACATACACGTGCGGCATCAGACATGCGGTATAGAGATGATTGTCTACCACATTGTCATTGATAGGGTTGCGAAGATGTCCCGGGAAGGACGCTCGGAATGAGGAGACCAGATGGTCTAGTTCAATGAATGCGGCGGAACCTCTGGGATCTACAGAACTATCCGACTGTAATGAAACGTCGTCGTACACATTTATGACGGTCGGATCTCCGGCGAAGTGCTTGGACCTATAGCGGAGGTTGAACGCCTTCACTTGGGCTAAATGATGTTGAGAATGAGGAGATTAAGTATGCACTGCAATTCCTTACAAATCAAAATCGTGCCCTTGATGTAAAGGATAAATGAATCTGTTTGATTTTCTGGGTGAACCAGCAACAGATCCCGCGACTGAGCCCACTGTCTATCCACAGGCTGCACCAAAGTCTATCATGTCCGAGTGGTATGAAGCATGCTCTTGAATTATGTTGAAAATGACTTACGCCTTGTATGAATTGATCGCCTCGTACTGGAAGTAATTGAGAAACATCTTGGTTGTCCAAACTTAGCGCCCAGCCATTACCGCACCCGTGTTGTCTTTCTGCAGCATAAGCCAACCAGAAGGTGTTACGACGCGTTTCATCCTCGATGACATTTCGGGCAGGGGTGAGGATAGAAGGCGGTCTTTCCGATTTGGTGATGGAGTGGAAAGGAGGGCACATATTCAAACCCAGAGGGACCGAGAGTCGCATTGAGTGGGCAGATGACAAGAAAATCTGGTTGAAGAAAGTCAGCGAGACGCAAGAGTTCAGATTGAAAACAAAAGTTGTACATCAACCCATCTGAAATTTGTCGAAACTGCAGGTCAGTATCCGTCTGGGCCGTTTACAGCAGATACATACCTCCCATGAGACCAATAAAACCATGTTAGAATTATATTGGCTAACGATATGAGCCGTGTACTCGTCAAAAAGCATCGAAGCTGACTGACCTTGAAGAACTTGGAAAAGATTTTCTCCGAGACTGTTGTGGCGTTCGGCCGTCTCCCGAGCTAGCTTCGCGTGCTGTTCCGCAAAGGAATCTGGTCTTTGCTCCTTTACACGATATTTTTCCAAAAAGATTTCATCTATATTAAGACTCATGAGTGGGGACGGGGTACGACGGAGATACGTGATCTACCTGGAGCAACCTCATCGAAGTTGGGATGAGGCGGTGATGTTACGGCCGCAGTGTATAAGCTTCCGATAGCACATATCGCGTGAAGAACTGGAAGTGACGGGAATTTAGGGTGGCTTGGAGGGAAAGATAGAGAATTCATGAACGTCGGTGGATGGAATATGCGTGTTGCATGGGGGTGGAATACGAAAAATACGTCAACCCTAGATGCCAAAGCATTATCAGTTCCAACGAAGCGGTATAGCAAAGGATGTCGTACAAATGCCGTAGGATCTCGGGACTAGGAAGGGTTGGAGGCCAATTGGGCCAAATGAGGTCCGAACCGTAGGTGGATAATGTATTATCACCTAGAGAGGTACTCGCGTGCTGCGGGGGAGACTCAGAAAGGTGACTACCCGACGAACCTCCATCCGAATCACGGTAGATAGAAGAAAGGTTGGAAGTAGGGGATGCTATACCTCAGACGTTAACGGGCGTAAGAGAGAGATAGCTAGAAACGAACCGAGCCCAAGCCCATTTATTGCACTATCAGAAAAGAGTAGATTCGAAGTCGAATTCGGCGTGTTGACCCCATCTTTCTGCCGTAGCATCGTTTCTAACTCACCTATGAAGATAAGAAATAATAAGTGGCAAGAGACTTGAAAAGAAAAAAAGACGCACTGATTCTGTTTTCCAATCTCTCATATTTGTTCTTTGGGCCTTCAGCAATTGTCGCGCTCACTTCGGCCACTGGTCCATGGTCAAGATATAGTCAGGCAGAATACTGATTTCTAAATACCGTCGTCAAATGTGCACTCAGGTTGGGAGGGCATATGCATTCCCGGTGGGGCATGAGATACTGCATGTGCATGGGACCGAAGGCAGGTTGAACATGGGCGCTTGGCATCGCTGGTTTATTGGTTTCATTTGCATGTTCACAATGAACTTAGGATACACCTACCATTTCTGTGTTTGATGATGAGGCGAGGACGGGAGAGAACGACCTTGAAAAGACTCACCAATTTACGCCGGCGGCACTGAGTAAATTGCGATAGAATATTCTTAAGCTACCATCCCATCGTAGAAACAACCAAGAGGAAACGTACTTGGTGGCATGCCTATGGTGCAGACAGGGAGCATAAGAACGTTAGGGCAACGGCGCTCAAGCCAGCAAAATTTGGTGGTGCGCACCTGGTTTCGCTTCAAGACATTTGGGTGGGGGTTCAGGTTCGCCATGAGTGGATTAGAGGACGAGGAGGAGCGATTGGGAGGCGGCTGTTGAGCCACCCGCGGCATTTCGAAAGCAATGTGCGTAGAAGACCAGAGAATCAGCAGAAAGAGGCGCTCAAACGATAGTGGCAGAAGCAATAGTGTCAGATACAAGGTGGAAGCATTCTACCAAGAGGGGACGCGCGCTTGTTGGGAGGGAAGAAAGACACGTGGACCACAGTAAGGAGGCAAGCAGACACATTGAGCAGTCTGCTCTTCAACTGCTCTTCGTCTGCTCCGCTTTGTAGAATGCTCGAACAGCTGCCGCGGGTTTGTGTTTCATCTCTGCTCACGATAGTGCCTATCAAACCCTTCTCCGCGGACTTGGGTTAAACTTATGTCATAATATTCCATTTTTAAATTTAAATTCCACAACAGGCAGCCCCAAAACAAGCATAAGTACGAATAGAAAGGAGTATCCAAAGATGCAACGATAGTTAGTCCGATAAGTTAACATAGTAAATGATAAGCAGAACACAATGATATCAGGGAGAAAAGTCTCCGGTACCCGTCAGGACGTTGGCAATGAAAGGACCATTAATAGTGAGATTATGGAGAGCAATAGCCGTTGCTGCGCCTGTCCAGGTTTGCGAGATCGTTGTCTGAGGCGAGAGAGATTTATCACGGACAATGAGTGGAGATGTCGAATTCAATGTCCATAGAATAGGGCCTCCAATCGAGTTGATGGTCCAGTTTCTCAAGACGCTACCGTCTTGAGAGCCGAAGAACAGTGTCCCGGAGGGGTTGGCGAATGAGGATACAGTCGATGTCATGTCGGAGGGTGGTACATCTCCGAAAATAGCGACTTCCAGAGTCGGTATGGAATCCAATGAAGAAAATAGAAGCGATGTTGAGTCTGGCGGAACGATTCCAGTGGTATTCAGAACGAATTGCACCACGGCGCTAGCGACGCTAACGCTCGGCATTGAGAGAAGATATTGCAGGATAACATGATCAGATAAGACGGGAGTGCCAAATTGCCTAGGGTCGTTGTTGAGGGTTATATTCTGGGTCACTGTAACATTGGAGATGGTGCTGAAGATAGGTCCGTTGTACAAGATAGCTCTTGGAAGAGCGTCGCGTGTAAGAGTGATTGCTTGTTTGACAGTGTTGGAGTTGGAATCAAGGAAAGGAAGTCGGAGCCGCAATACGTCCAAAACACCGTATATGGGCCGATTTTTGTCACATGCTGGATCGAAGCCAGACTGGCTGTTTATTGAAGGCAAGGCGAACACGTTCAATTCGAAAAGATTCAATTGGCTGAGGAAGCTATTGCTGGGCTGAGGATAGCACGCCAAGGCAGGTGGAAACGATGCTGAGGGTGATTCAGCGAGCAGATTGTTAATTTGGGAGGATGAAGCGTTGAAAGGCAGCATAACAGGGGTAGCGGCGAGTGCAGTCTTGAAGACAGCGAGATCGGCAGGACTTCTCAGAAGTACAGAAGTCCAGTACTTCTTCAAAGCGTTTTGACGTTGGGTCGCAGACGCTGTAATCATGTGATGAGAACATTATCCACTGGAAAATGAGGAATGCTCGTACCTTGCGCGAAAGCATACATGCGGTCTAGTGTGTTAGTTGCTGCAGCATTTACACGGGCTATTTGCTCATTACTAGGCTGCCCTATTGAAACGAAGGAAGCGGGGGGTGGGGTCAAGCTTTGCGACGCAAAATTATAAGCGTAGCCCGAAATCGTAGTTCCAAAAACTGGATTAGATGTAGTTGGTCCATCTGTGCCGTTCAGTTTCTGCCATGGCAAGGCTTGAACAAATTGTTTCATTTTCTGTGCAGAGTCCACGTCTTGTGTCATAAGTAGGTTCCAGAGCATGGCAGCCTGCGTCCATTGAGTGCGATTTGGATAGTTGGCTTGGTCGAGCGTGCGTCCAGTGTCGATCAAAATGGCCTGAGAAGAACACGCTGAGCTTCCTTGGGCTGTCCAGATACTGTTGTACGCAGATAACGCGGTAAAGTTTGCGTTGAATTGTGCGTTCATGGTAGGTAGAATATCGACGATATTCTGAGCTAATCCATTGCAGCCCGAAGTAGAGGTACAAACACACGTAGCGTCTGGAAGGCGTTGATCAGAATGATACCAAATAATCTTGGAAACTTGGTGTCTTACTGAGATTGCACAGAGTGCCTGCAAAGTTAGCTGGACATGTTTCGGAGGTCCCTTTTCTTTTGCTTAGTGTAACGCCGACGGCAGCCCCGATCGCAGCTACCACGACGAAAATAACCGTAAAGAACAAGATGAAACGACGCTTTTTCTGCCAAAAGCTCCCCGAAGCCGGCTGACCCCCGTAATGCCTAGGTTGAGCTGGCATCTGCGGAATGTGCCCACTAGCAGGTCCAGTGAACTCGCGTCCTATTGCATGTGCGTCCGAGGTTGAGTTATATAGTGATTGCAATCCTTGGTAGGAGCTCATACTGTGATGCGGATATTGTCCACGATCAAGCAGGTCCCGCAACGCTCCTGCTCGATTCACAAGCTCAGGAAGAGGTGCCGATTGTTCCTGCTTTCGATACGCAAGTTCCGTGGCAAGCGGTATATTAGGTATAGTGGGTACAGGGGGCAAAGGTTTGACCGATTTCCAGTTAGCAAAGGGCCTGCGAGAGAGTTTAGAAATCCGAGATATAAAGGAAGGGGCAAGACTGCGTTGCGAGTGTATCGAATTCCGTTGGAAGGGTTCATCATCTATGCCTTGGCTAGGTTTCCGCCTCTGGACAGCCGATGTCGACGAGGGGTCGCTGTACGCATTATTGAATTTCTGATAATCGTATAGAAGCTCTTCTCCACTCTCGTATGTCGTCGAAAGCTTATTTTGGTACCCTTTGGTGGAACTGCCAATGGTCTCAGAATCTTGAAGCGAGGAGGTTTGACTGGCCGAAGAAATGCTTCTAATAGTGGCGGAAGCGATACCAACGACGGGCATGCCCTGAGACGTTGTTGCACGGGAAAGATTGGACGTTCGAATGATTGATGGGTAGCCTTGTAAAGAATGGAGTGTTTCCGAATCGCCAGACATGCGATTGGAAGAGTGGGTCGAGTCACTTTGGGCCTGTTGATGACGTTCTTGGTGTAGAGGTGTCCCCCCTCGACTGCTATGCGTTGACGACTGGATGCGGTGGGTGCGGCTCTGAGGAGGGTACGTCATCTCAGAAATTCCACTGAGAGCTTCACTGGCGAAAGATGCTCGGTTTCCCTTCCGTGCCTGCTTATTCTCTTGAAGGAGGGATGTAATAAACGATGTAGGGAGAAGGCGGTCCTCTGTTTCATCGACGTCGATGCTGGACGCTCCATCGTGCCAGTCAAACGGAGAGATATTTGAAGAGGAATCGCCGGTATTGGTAGAAGGGGGAGGCTTGACGAAGCGATGAATTGCTGCTGGGGGTTGCGAAGACTTCTCTGGTCGAGGCGGCTTTCGTGCAGACAGTGATGCGAGTGGTGTTGGTGACGCATTGACGGCTGGGCGAGTGAAGGACTGGCTCTCGAAATTGGACTTGAGTGGGCTATCTGGGATAGAGGAAGGCGGCTCTGGGAATCGCGACAGCCCAAGGCTTATAGTGCTTTCCGCAATTCCAGACGCATTCGTGTCCATAGATGCTGCCGATACATGGCGGGGGTGAAGCCTTCGGTCTGCCGACATCCTTAATTTCCGAGGGTACCAATAGGAGTCTCTGGGTGACCTTCCAGATTAATTCCTGCCAGACGAAGTGATGCGGCCAACCGTCTTTTCCTTCAATAGGGTCCTCTGCATGGACGGGCAGGACGAAGAAGAGGTACAAGCAGGGTGGAAAGTTAACTCCTGAACGGGAAGAGGTCGCGCTTGAGAAAGAGTACGATGTCCATTGCCATGGGACGTCAAGCTTCCAAGTTCGTCTGATGATCCAGGTCCTGATCCCCACGCTCAACAAACCCGGCTGATGCTCACGTCAGGGGCATCAATTATGCGGCACATGCATATCACAGTGCAAGTTGAAGGATGTCGTGTCGTGGGTACCGTCGCCATGCTCATTTCATGGCAATCTACGTACATGGTTCAGGCACAGGAGGCATGTAATAAGGGAAATGAAATAGTTCAAGACAAGTTCAAAAAACATGTTAATCAGGATGTGGTATAGGCCCGAGTTATTTAGGAGACCCCAAGGACCTCGCAATGGCAACCAACGAGGCAGAATCGTTTAATACTTTGCCAACTGGCAATCTAACTCGTCCAAAAGGAAATGAAGCAAAGCAATTGAGCAAATGCAACGGAGTAAATGGCTAGAGTAGGACTACGAAGACCATACTCAAAGCACCTAGAGTCGGGACATGTGTACAAATCATATAAGGCTCAGCAGAATCGTAAATGGGGTGATATGGTAAAGAAGGAAGATATCCACGTTGAAGAAAAAAATCGTAATCTAGAATACATGCTCATGCGATGATGCATGACCTGCCGCCTTTGCCTTTCTTGATCGGAGGCGGGGGGTTCACTGGAAGATGGAGTTAGTGAACAGAGCAAGATGTAAAACATAGCTTCACTCACAAACAGCTCGGATTGCTTCGTCGAACACAGTTTTCAGTCCCTTCTGGGTAAGAGCCGAACATTCGAGGTACTTCACAGCTTTGATGTCTTTGCACATTGCTACGCCCTGGGAATATTGTATGGGAGCCATACGACTGCCCAAATGGATGAGAGGCTGGCCAAACCAAGAGAACACGAAACGTACCGGTCCCGCAGTTTCTCAATAGTGGCTGGGTCTTCACGCAAATCAAGTTTGGTGCCAACTAAAACAATGGAGGTTGAAGGTGCATGATGGGATATTTCCGGATACCACTAAACCAACGGCACATCACTACCAAGTTGACTTCGAGCGGTATTGAATCTCACCTTTGTCCTAACGTTCTCATAGCTCGGGGGAGATACCAAAGAGAAGCAGATCAGAAAGACGTCGGTCTGCGGGTATGAAAGCGGTCGAAGTCGGTCGTAATCCTCCTGACCGGCCGTATCCCATAATCCAAGTGAGATAGTCTTGCCATCGACCATGACATTCGCAGAGTAGTTGTCAAAGACTAACAAAGACTTTCAATGAGCTTTCATTTGGCATCATTAAAGCACAAACCAGTTGGGATATATTCGCCCTGTAAGATACATTAGAATGCAATGATAGCACCACCATTTAAACAACATACGGGGAATGCATTGGTAGTGTATGAAATGAGAAGGCAAGTCTGCAAGACATCGTTAACTAGGTCAAGAGGAAATAATATCTCAATAGGTGATACCTTTCCAACGGCGCCGTCACCGACAACAACACCTATGAATTCCGAGCATCGGATTAGCCAGATTCTGCAGTACGAATGTTTGCCCCACATTTAATTGCTTGCATGGTATCCTGCGGTCACTCGCACAAGAGAAATAGGGAATACGGGGAGGGGGAAGGTGGGCTGGTCAGGAGATAGTACAAAAAATCGATAAATTGAATCCAAGGAGAATGAGGCGGTGACTGGGTGGTGACAATGATGTTGAGTGGGTGCGACTCTTCTATTTGGCGGTAGCATGCGGACATCACAGATCATGCTTGGCAATAACAATCGTACACATCAAGACGCTATTACTCCTTTGAAGTCGGGAAATCTGGGGAAAGCCACTCCTTGCCAACGCCACGAGCCTATGTCACAGTGCGGTACAATAGGACCAAATAGCTTGTAGTATCGACGTAAGCTAATGCAAGGTGTTGGTCAGATTCGTTTAAACACGAACACATGACGCTGCCTTACTGTGCACTTTACTAAAAGCAGAAGCGCTTGACAGTGTTGTCTCCCGCATGCAAAAAAACATGAATGAGAACTTGTCTTAAAGCCAGAAGCTGCCACGTCATCACTACGGGCAGCTCTGAGATGGTTCATTTGTCTTCAAAAGATACAGTAGTACATAGATAGGATTCATAGATAGGGGGGTTTGTACATGGCAGAAAAATAAGGAAAAATCAACTGTGGGGTTACGAAAGGGGATCAAGAAGAAACAAAATCCAAGAATGTCAAGAAAGAACATAAGGGCACGAGTAGATGAAATAGGAACGAGGAACAGCGTAGTGGACAAAGCCAGTGGTCACATCTCTTGGTTGAGTGCCAGAAAGGAAAGAGATATCAGGGAAGAGCGACAGTAAAAGAGAAATACAGTATGCGAGGTATTCAGAGCAAAATATGATAGCAGGGTTGAAAAGCAGTTTGATGTGTTAGTGTCGATGAGTCATGAATCAGTAGGGTTCTTCCTTCGTTTCTTCAAAGGTGAGCTGGCTTCTGTAATCAGATCCTCTGGCATGTCTTCCGATACCACCCGCCTTTTCTTCGCAGAAGTGCGCCAGCCGGGTTGCGGAGAAAACGAGAACGCTGTATCCCTCGATGCTTTGCGCGGTGATGAAAAAGGCTCCAGTAACCCGATTCCTAGCCCTACGGGTATCGCTTGGCTTCCATTGCGAAGGACAGGACTGTCTGGTTCAGGGCCGACCTTTGGAAAACGAACAGGAGAGACACGTCCGTCCTCCACCATGGGAGGCCAAGAATCGTAGATAGAGAAAGGATCAGTACTGATATGTGGGAGACGAAGCGGAGTGGAGGATAGAGAAGTAAGATTACCCTCCGAGAACCAGGTTTCTGATGTTGCAGATGAGTGGCGTTTGTGCTGTTGACTGGAGGCAGAGGGAATGATTTTTCGAAGAGGGGACCCTCCGAAAGTATGGCTACGACCACGATATCCTTTCATCGCGTGCAAAGGAGATGATGATTGCCCTAACATAAGATAAGGCCGATTGATTGATTTCGCAAATGAGAGTTTGGACCGCGCAGGAGTTTCGAATGCGCCAGACGACCGTATACTCCTTTCCTGTGAGAATGGGGAGGAAGCGAGTGTGAGCAACATTGAAGGACTGCTTCCAATGCTTTGGATATCTTTAATAGATGGACTGGGATCCGGCTGCGCAACAATAGTAAGCGAAAGGTCCCGGGTTGTAGAATGAAGGGGGTGGCTGGGACTTGGAAAACGCCACGGGGAGGGCAAACGAGGCGGTGAATGCCGGAATGAGGGGGTTTGAAGAGGGTTATACGGTGATTCAGGGATTAGCGATTTGCTCGCTGGACTTGGGACATTCAACTCTGTTGCGGGCTCCCCGACTAGGGTGTATGTCGGATCAGAGCCATTAGGGGTAAGCGGGGGACTATTGCTTGAGGCTAAATCACCGCATTCGCTGTCTTCGTCACTGCACTGGTCTTGAGGAAGAGCCTCAGCGCTGGTATTGGTGACGTGCGCTGTGTCGCGCTCACTAAGAGGTTTGGGTGCTTCTTGAGGTTTTGCTGGTCGGAAACGGGATTTATGGGACACGTTGTCCGTTACTGTTTGTGGGGCGACAACAATGCTGAGAAGACTGTCATGTGTGGCATCCTTGGTTTTGGGTGCTGATTGAGGTCGATTTTCCTCTGGAGGTGAGCGGTCAGCAAAAGGAAAGTGGATGCTGCTATAGCAACTTACTTCCAGAGCCACGTCCCCTTGGACGGTCAAGATTCCCATCCCGACGATTAGACATGGCTATTCGGTGTTTCTCAAATACGTGTCGCCTCCACATGCTTTTGGCGTTGACGCCAGCATACGTCCGTCTGCAAAAGGTACATCGAAGGCGAGGCTCCTCGCCTTCTGGCCATCCTTCCGCTCCTCGGTCCTTCAAGTCCTTCTTCTTCGCTGGACACCACCCCCGTGGTGGTTCCAAATGAGGGGGATAAACCAATGGTCCCTTACCACCGTCGAGTGGCGTCAGAAAGTCTTTTGCGTCGAGAAACCATTCAGGATTGTCGGCCATTAGTTGGTATGTGAGGCCATCAGGATGCAGATGGGAATTTGGGAATGTGTCGAATGGGGGATGGACGAAGTGAACCTTTGGGTCTGTGGGCAAAGGATCCATTCCAGGGGGAGGAATCGCTAATGAGTCATGACTGCGCTGGTGTGTGCGTGTCAAGTGTGAAGCGCTCCGAGATGAAGAGGTTTGCGCAGTCGAGGCATACGGTACTGGCTGGAAAGAAGAGGCGGCAGAGGAGAAAAACGCTATAGTCGACGGTGTAGGAGGCATTAGGGGAAGACTTGGCCCACGTCCCCAATTTCAATTTCTGTTAGACTCCGTTGATGGCCTCGAGGTAGCGGAGTTTACACGAACGCGTCCATCACGTGATCGTACTCTATTGTCGCGTTTTGTTTCCGTCTTCACGCGCGTGGTCCTCGGTCCTCGAGCTTTGAAATACGAAGTTGCGCGAAGTACTATCTCAAAATGGTCTCAGTCCCCTCCAAAACTAGGTCCTGGTAAGCCTTAGTGTGTCGAAACTGTCAACACAAGGTCATTGGTATAGGTAATTCTTACTTAGATTGACACGAACGAGTGGGCCCTGTGGCATTTCTGAAGGAGCGGCCAAGTCTATATCAATCACATCACTGGAGCCAAATCTCCAGCGGTCCAGCGACCGTGTCTCGTGAAGTTTCAAGGCATACGAAGGCAAATAAAATTATTATGTCTGGAATCTGCGCTTGATCTTCGAGATACTGTAGACATGTACCATGAGAACAAATGATACAGGCATGCCTGCATTAGTCAAAATTTAAAACAAAAGGGAGATATATCTGCGGAAATGCGTGTATCTTAACACCTATTAGAACGTATTCATCAAATATGAACTCACCCGGCAATCATCACCATACCCCCCAATGGTGTAGCGGGTCCCAAAAGCCTTAACCTAGACATGCCGATATGGGTTTTTGAAGAAGGAAAAAGTGCACAGTTGAGGGCGACATACCGTTCCTTTGCCAAAACGAGGCACCAAATGCTGCCTGAAAATACGACACCACCACAAATAATGGCGGGCCCGGCGAATCGATGTTTTGCGAATCGAGGGTGAAGGGACAAAAGCATCATAGCAAGCCCATTATACACCTGAACAACCTCTCTGAGTTCTGATTTTTAAATGTCTCATGGCGGGCACTCACCGCGTAGCTTGACGCGGTTTCCCATGCGTGAATATTATCCGCCGTTGTGCCTGGACGCTGTCGCAGACCATGAGCTACTCAGAGAGTTCTGTTAACATAAACCTTGATGAGGTGCATGAAAGTTCGGACCTCCAAATGCCCCGGTGAGCATCCCTGTAGCAACTAGAGGAGAATTGGCTGTTACAACTGGACTAATTACTGACAGTGACCGACGACAAACCGAATGCTGCCCCTGTCTTCCACAAGTATCCCTATGTCAAGTTAGATAAGCTTTATTCAAAGATTATACGACCTCACCATTTGTTGAGCTTGACGATGGATACAAAGGAATAGGATAAGTTAAACCTTTCAGGTTGCTCTCAGGGAGTCGGACTGCAAGATCGGCTATGTCAGAATCGGAGTCACGTGTCTGCTGATTCTAATTTCTGCACAGAACTTTTATTGGAGACTCAAACTCTCGCTTGCAACCATCCCGTTGATTCAAGATGGGGAAGTCCCAAAAGAAGACAGGAAAGGGTCGTCTCGACAAGTACTACAAGCTTGCTAAGTATGTCGTTGAGCTGCATTTCCTCTTTTTGTTGCTCACAAACTCTTCAGGGAGCAAGGTTACCGCGCCCGTTCCGCCTTCAAGCTCATTCAACTCAACAAAAAATACTCCTTCTTGGAATCGGCAAGATGTGTTATTGATCTTTGTGCTGCTCCTGGTGGTTGGCTGCAAGTTGCCAGTAAATACATGCCAGCCAACAGTATCATCGTCGGTGCGTCGCACTACTAAGTAGATCCATAGGACGTCACTTACTTTGCACCCTTCAGGTGTCGATCTCGTCCCTATCAAGCCCATTCCCCGAGTCATTACCTTCACTTCCGATATCACCACTCCCCAATGTCGCAACCTCATTCGAGGCGAATTGAAAGACTGGAAAGCGGATGTGGTGTTACACGACGGTGCTCCCAACGTCGGAACGGCTTGGATTCAAGATGCATACAGTCAATCTGAGCTAGTTCTTATGAGTTTGAAGCTTGCGGTTGAATTTCTGGCGAAAGGAGGTTGCTTTGTGACGAAGGTTTTCCGGAGTGTTGACTACAACAACCTCATCTGGGTATTCAACCAGCTGTTTGGTAAAGTTGAAGCAACAAAACCCCCATCGTCGAGGTGAGTTGTTGCCATTCTATTCCCTGACATGTCTCGCTAAGAGCTCCCTCAGAAATGTGTCTGCAGAAATTTTCGTCGTGTGCCGCGATTTCCTTGCTCCCAAGCATATTGACCCCAAATTCCTCGATCCAAAACACGTTTTCAAGGACCTTGCATCGGCTATCTCTCTGGGACCAAACGGTATTTCCGCCGGAAATGCTGAATCGAACGTTTTTCATCCAGAAAAGAATAGGAGGCATCGCGATGGTTATGCAGACGGCGACTATACCCTTTTCAAATCTGTTCCATCTTCTACATTCGTTCTAGGAAGTGACCCCATATCAGTCCTTGGTAGCGCCAACAAGATTACCTTCCTTTCCGACGACGAAAAGCAGTGAGTGTGCCGCTCTTACCCTGTTCGCCGTCTCCTCAACTTTCATCAGGTGGTTGTCATTACCTATCACTACACCGGATGTCCTAGCGAACTGTGAAGATCTCAAAGTTCTCGGAAAGGGAGACTTCAAGACGTTGATGAAATGGCGTCTGGCTCTCCGTGAAGAGGTCAGTTTAATTTGCTATTCCTTCCATTGTTCGGCTAATCAGTATCATATAACCTCCAGATTGGTCTCGATTCAAAAACTCCGGATGAGGAGGACCCAACTGAAAACGTCGAAGTTGTGGAGGTTCTCGATGAAGACGAGGAGATATCCAAAGAGGTGACTTCTATCCAACCTCTTGTAACGACTCTTCTCACCTTGGTATGTAGTTGGAGAGATTGAACGCCGAGGCCGCCGCTCGTACGAAGCGTCAGCGGCGAAAAGCCAATGAAGTCAAGACACGTACCATTCAGCGCATGCAACTGCAGATGACTGCACCTTTGGATATTGGCCTGGAGCAACAGGATGCCAGTCTAGGAATCGGCCAGGATGATATGTTTGATTTAGGAAGCACTGAAGACACTATTCGTCAGAGTAAACGCAACGCCAACCTTTTGATGGATGACGACGGTAACGTGGCCGGTGATAGCAGCTCGGAAGAAAATGAGGATGACAGCGACGCCGACGACGTATTGGATTCTGACGAAGAACGAGAGAAGAAGTTGACAGGACTGGAGGCTGAATTAGATGGACTGTACAACGCGTACCAAGGACGACTACGGGAACGAGACGCCAAATACAAGGTCAAGGAAGCACGGCGAAAGAACAACGAGCAGGAATGGGCAGGAATCAAGGCCGACAACAACTCCGACGAGGACGACGACGAGGACGAGGGCGGTGGATGGGACAAAGTACAAGACGCAAAGGTTAATGAGGACGATTCATCAGACGACTCTTCCAACGAATCCGACTCGGAAGGCGAGAAACCTCCACCCATAAATCGTCGAAAACGAACAAAACCTCCTACCACTGACTCAAACATCAACTCCAAGCGCCCCCGCCTTGTTTCAAAGTTGGACACTTCGACTCAGCCAGAATCTAGTGCCGCATCCAAGGTCTGGTTTTCCCAGGACCTTTTTTCCAAGGTTGAAGGACTCGACGACATCGCAGATTCCTCTGAAGAGGAAATGGATGTCGACCAACACGAGGTAGATATAGTTCTTTGACGCTATAATTATCTGACTCATCTTCCTTTTAGGATGCCGAATCATCAGCCACGGATGAGAGCGGCGACTTTGAGGTCGTCCCTCAGGATCCCGAAGATGATGATGACGTTTGGGATGTCGATGAGGAAGACGGCGGAGAAAAAGTCAAATCCAACATACGACGTGAGTCACCGTTTCGTCAACTACGGAATCTCT
Organism: Psilocybe cf. subviscida; assembly: GCA_013368295.1. Taxonomy (NCBI): domain Eukaryota; kingdom Fungi; phylum Basidiomycota; class Agaricomycetes; order Agaricales; family Agrocybaceae; genus Psilocybe; species Psilocybe cf. subviscida. The sequence continues at coordinate 3,086,646 of JAACJJ010000056.1, read as the reverse complement.
CTAACCTTGCTATTATCAATGCAGAATATGGCCTGGTCACCGCAGAAGCTGTTACGTTGGCGCAACAACTCGTGAATAGGCAGACCACCAAGACACATCTGATCAATGACGGCTTCAACCGGTATTCCCTCAACTCTAAAGAGGGCTTACCCTCATGGTTCCTGGATGATGAAGCCAAGAACTACAAGCTCAACATACCTATCACCAAAGAAGCTATGGCCGCACTCAGGGCAAAGCAACGAGCACTTGACGCAAGGCCCATCAAGAAGGTAGCCGAAGCCAAAGCCCGTAAAAAGTTCAAGGCCGCACAACGACTGGAGAAGGCAATGAAGAAGGCAGAAGGCGTCAACGCTACTGCCGACATGTCAGAAAAGGAAAAGGCACAGCAAATTGACAAACTGATGCGTAAAGGCATGTCAGGTGGACAGAAAGCCAAAAAGGAAGTCAAACTGGTTGTGGCAAAGGGTGCCCATAAAGGGGTGAAGGGAAGACCAACTGGCATCAAGGGCAGGTACACGATGGTTGATTCTCGAATGAAAAAAGAGGTGCGACTCTGGTGATCATATATTTTCCTCTCAAGACTGACTAGGTCGCTTTTTTATGTTTTGTTTTAGTTACGAGTCAAGAAGCGTAAAGAAAAGGCTTCACGCAAGCGCAAGTGATCATGCGAGGTTTCTTTTGTTTATAGACCCCTTAGCATTAGGATTAGTATTAGCATATTGTGTACTGCGTGGTAATAGCATGATATGAGATGTGGAAATCTGATCAGGGTTGTATACTGTATTCTACGTGTTTATTCTGCCGATGTTAGTCTGTCACATCCTCGTAGGAAAGCATTCCAACCAGGCTCTGTTTGATGGTCTGCACATGTTATCTATTCCAAAGTGTCGGTGAGCTCGATAAAACCTTTGAACCTCGACGGAATGAATCTTCGTACCTTGGCAAGGGAGCTAGTTAAGCCACTAAAATTATCACGAATCTTGTCTACTATCACGCGTTCGCTTGACTGAGACCCGACTTGGTGATGTTTACGGTCAATAGTCAAGTAGGACAGGAGAGTGTACGTCTTTCCCCGTAGGGCCAGGTCCAGCGGTATGTGGGGACATTTGTCCGTGGCGTCGCTGTGATATAGCAGAAGAGTTAGCAGGGAATTTCAACATGAAAGCGGTGGACCAACTTCATAGAATCGAATTGACCAGACCAGTCAGAAGAGTCGATACTTTCATACGACGTTGCGGAAATTTGAACATCCAGAGGCCTATCGAACAAAATGAGTGCCGAATGGTGCTCCATTCACACAAGTCAACGCACCGATCTGGCATCGAAAGCTCAATCACGAATTCTTTTTGAAGGTAACAAGCCTTTGTATCGGTCTCTGGCGCATCCTGCTCGCCTTTGACTTCAAAGACCAAGGTTTCATTCAACTGCTCCGCGGTGTTCTGGGACTGATAAGCGATGTAAATTAGTTTCCGAATGCGCTCTTCACATTGAGGCGCTTGGGATTCGAGGTTACTAGGAGCGCTGGGAAACAGGTCATTACAGGTCGCCTTACGAGAGGAAGCGCAACATACCATGGATGGAAGTTGTTCTGATGTATGGACATCGCTTCTGATTGGCCAACAATCTTGTTGATGGTCAACTGACCAGGCAGAGGTGGGCGAAGAGAATGTCGCTGAGAAGGTGGAGTGGAGAAGAGAACATGCCCGCAACTACGAAGGGATAGGTGTATTACTTGAGTGGTCGAGTTCGAAGGCGGCGAGGGTACTCACGTTGCACTTATGAGAATATCTGAAACAACGTTTTCCGGGGGAAAGGGAGCCGTTAATGATTCGCAGAGACCCGTAGGGTGGCTATTGAATGTTTTGTCAGCCAAAATAGATCTGACTGATATGAGAATACTTACTTGTGCCCGAGAATAACCGAACTTGTCTGTCGGAGTATATCTTCTAATCCCGTTCCATCTCTGGGATGAATTGTATCGAGCCAATGCCCGATTCTTCTAAGACGGAAGGTACTACGATTGGGGTCTTTCCAGGAAGGGGTACGATGTGCAGAAAAAGGGAATAGGGAATAGGATATGGGGGTATTATGGTTTGTGTAAAGAGAAGGGGACCCAGATAGGAGGGCACCGGGCAAAGCGAATATCCGTTCCTTGCGAAACAAGGTCATCGGGGAGGTTTTCATGATAAATGAACATGCTTACTTCCGAAAGAACTTGTGCAATCAAATACCTAGCTCTTTCTGATGCTTGTCGATGATTTCTCAAGAAAGATGCGTAAAGCTGTAATGAACCGGATGCAAGTGAGAACCTCAACGATTGAGGGGGTGTAGATATCAAACCTTCCCGCCTTCTTTCTCAATGAAAGCACCAGTAATCCGCGTGACTGCCTCGAAAGTATGGTCACCGATGTTGGCGAGATGACTCCCCGGAGGTAATGTGATTTCCTCCGTTACAATTTCCTACAAACTATGAGAGGACGAAAAAGCGATATCGATTTGACTGACTTGTCTGAAGTTATTCAAGTATCCTTGGAATCGTTTGGCGTGCCCAAGACGGCCGATGAGCCTCAGAGAGGTTTGACTTCTGTTCAGTTGGAGCTTGACATCGTATCGTGCTGCAACTTCTTGAAGGCGGCTACCATCTAAGTGCGGGGCAAAGTGTGATGAGCCATAGCAAATCTTGGAAGGCGATACGTGCAAATGACCTTGACCCGATAAGAGTGATATCTCAAGTGGTTTCAATGGAATATCTGAGGCACCAAATCATGAGAATGACACTACGACATGTTGAGAAGCACTTACTCGTGTCGACTCTGTCCTCTCGGTCTCTTTTCTCCTCTTGCACCTTTTCAACAGTCTTCCACCCCCAGGCCTTCTCCATCAATAATGCTGCAAATTCCTTCTTTGTCCTAGAAGAGCCGGGAGCTGGCTTTAGCCCATACAGAGCCACAATCTCTTCAAATTGTTCGACCCTGAATGACCGCAGCAGGATGGACATTAAGTCTTCGTATTCCGGCTCATATTTAGGTGACGATTCGCTCGGTCGAACGGCTGGTTTGTACCGTTCAACCTCTGCGATAGTCAGGGCGCCACCCTCCTCTGCGATCCTGTCGAGGAAGTGCTCGATTTGCTTTGGTGGAAGGTCAGCGATTTTACGGGGCACCTTCGCTTTCTTAGGTTTTCTTGCTTCCTTCGATTTCGCGGGCTCCTTCGATGATTTGGGTTTCTTTGGAAGTTTGGGCTCTCCCGAGTCTTTGGGCTCCTCTCGTGCTTTAGCTTCCTCCGGCGCTCTGGGCTCCTTCGATGTTTTGGGTTTCTTCGTAGGTTTGGGATCTTCCAACACTGCTGCCTCATTCGACGCCTTTGATTTCCTGGATTTTTTTGGTGGTTCGGGAGCCTTGGGTAATTCCGGCTCCTGCGAAGATTGAAACTCTTTCGGCGCGTTGGGTTCCCTTGCTTTCTTAGGTTCCTTCGACGGCTTGGGTTCCTTTCGTGATTTGGGCGCCTTGGGTAGCTCTTTTGGTTGTGTGGACTCCTTCGACAGGTTGGGCTGTGCTTCAGGTTCTTCGTGTTCTATTGTCAGTGTTCTGCGTTGGGTCTTGTCCGTTATAGGTTGCAAGACGTTCTCCGCCTCTAGCTGTGTTTCTTTGCGTGACCGACCGTGCTTCTTCTGAATGGGTAACGAAGACTGGTCAGCCGAAGAGGATGATGACGGGTCCAAGGACGTAGAGACAGATGAGCGAGTTGTTGCACTTTCGGTAGAGCTTTTCGAGCTTGAGTCAGAGGATGTGGATTCCACTCCTTGAGGTATCCCAGAGTCCAGGCTAATATGGGCAGCAGCGTCATTCGACGCGTGCCGGGTACCAGCAAGGCAAACGCTTCGAATGAGACCTGGTGAAGAGTTCGCGTTTTTTGGGAGGGAGAGATGGAGGCATCGTGGTTTGAAAGCGTTGGTTCTTATGGTATGTGGCCGTAGACGGTATACAGCAGACAGCATTGAGAGTCGAGGCAGCAGCGCGCTGCGCGTGATATGGATTGAGTTAAGCTATGAATAATTTCCCAAGGCGGCAATCGGCATCCCTGCCGCGGTCCGGCAGTCCCAACAAGTACTTACTCGCAACGCCATCGCCTGAAAGGGTCCGGATAATCTTTTTGGTTCATCTTGCAGTAATTGGACATGGGACAAGGGGGATGCCTATTCGACTGTACTACAATTCGGTCATATCCACCCACTATCAAGGCTATTAGAGCTGCTTTTCATCAGATGTTCTTGGGCTTTCATCCAAGTCCTCCTCGCCAACATCCCCTGTCCAGCCGTTTTCCTCTAGGTATTCCATAAACTTCCTGTCTTCGTCCGCTAGATCGACTCCAGTCATGTCCGGGACAAAGAAGTATGTCACGAGGATGCCGGTCGTGCCGCAAATCGCTGTTCAACGTGAAGTTAGTGACGCGTTCGAGCATCGACAGATGTCGAAAACAAGTAACTACCTGCAATGATAAATGTCCACCTAGATGAAGAAAAAATTATGTTCAGCTCAGAACACATGTTTGAGTAATGATGACTAACTTCTTCCCCAAGTGTAATTGAATGGGAGTGAACGCCTGCGTGCCGATGGCCGCCCCTGCTTTCCCTACGGCTGCAGATATACCGTAGCAGGTGCCCCTGTGATACGAATATTACAATTTTTAGGAACCAAAGAGGCTATATATCACTACTAGGACCTGGGACTGACCTGATGGGAGTGGGATATGACCTATCGTGAGAGCAGGTCTGGTTAGTAGGTTGGTTTGTAACATCCAAGTTGAATACATACTCCGCGCTAACGAGGCCGAGCATATCGCCAGGTCCCTGAGCAATGTGGATTGTCAGTCTATGAAACTTGACGCTGCAAGTTTTTCGTTGCTTACTAGGTTACCAGATGACTGCATTAGACCATAGCTTCATTATTGTTATTCGTCAGGTCGATAGGTCTTGAGAGACAGCAGACACCCACAATACAACAAAGAGTGGTATGATTTTGGTGATTTTGTCGTAAGCAAGGCCAATAATTAATCCTGAGAGTGAGATTAGATATTGTGCGCAAGGCGGAAGAGCGGATTGTAGTACCAAAGACGAGGTATCCGCTGAACCCAAGCATCATCTGGGATATAATGAGCATCCAGCGTTAGATGTGTCTCGAGCGAAGGCAGTTTTTCTCACCGTATTCCGACGTCCCAATGGGTTACACAGAATTGCCCCAACTATGACACCGGGAAGGGCTATTGCACCGAGAAGTAGTTGGAATTCGGCAGTCCGTTTAATGTCCCCGTCGTGGATGATGCTGGCAATGATAGTTCCGGAAAATACCCCGTTCGGGAAGGTTATCTGGAAGAATTAGTTGACAATTTTACATGAAATGGAGCAACCTACGAAGTCGTACAAAAACCTGTGATGTTACCAAGAACATAAGTACGCCATATGATAGCAAAACGAATGCGCATACCATGCTCCGCATGTTCCTATCATAGCTTTCCAGTATCTTCTAACGACCAGGCTATATGGAACGCGCCCTGACCAACAAGAGTTTCAATACTTGCAAGTGCCTTAAGACATCCAACGCACGCTTGATAGATCCTTTTTTGAACAGGAGCGTAGTCATCATGCGCAGACGGAAGTAGAAAACTGTAAGAGGCAAAAGAATGCCAACACCGAAGCATACTCGCCACACGGTTTGAAGGTGGTTTTCTCCAGCGGCGGAAAGTACGATTAGAAAAACCGAGACCGCCAAAGGGCCGCCGAACTATCCAAAGTTAAGTATGTGATTGTAGACCCTCGAATTCCGAATGCTCACACTGAGAACGAAGTTGGTTACCATGATAAATACTGTTATGCTTAGTCGTCAGCAATGTTGCGGTCTAGTACGAATAGAACGGAAACATAATACCTGGCCCACGATTTTTAATCATTTTTTCGTTGGCTGCCTCCGATGCACTGGTCGACGATGCTGGATACTCCCCTCCAACACCCTGGTCCAAAGTCAGCAAGAGGGTGGCGACATGCAAAAGAATAGACATACAATTCCTGTCAGTCCTCTGGCTCAGAATTAGCTTTTGAAAACAAGTCAATTCAACAGAAACGCACCTAGCAATCGTCAAGAACCAGAAAAGCCCAGCTGGGCTTCCACCAGCACCATGCGCTGCGGTTGCGAGCGTAGCGCCGACGACAATGAGGGCCGTTGTGATCACAAGCGCTGCTTTTCTTCCAATCCTATCGCATATGATACCAACGACAATTTGTCCAAGGATTGCACCTGAAAAAGTAAACAATGGCCACAAGAACAATTGCGCTAATGATTCAGAGTCTTACCGACAAGCAGAGAATTTGATACCCTAGTGGAGACGTTTGAGGTATAGTCTTTGGGATAGAGCCTCTTGAAAACGACCTACAGGGCATATCAATAAGTTGTCCGTCTACTCGTTCGCTTCAGGTACTCACATTGGCCATTGTCATGAGATTGTTCTGGTCTTGAAGATTAGATTACGATTAAGTATATTCATATACGAGTAAAGTAGGTTTGCAAGGCTTACATCCATCGCTGATGAGTCCAAATGCCGCTGCCGCAATCGTGAAGTAAGGACTCAGTCGATCTTTCCTCGTAAGTGTGACCGAAGCTTCATCTGTGGAGTGGTGACTGGAGGTGGAGGCAATCTTTTCCTTCTCGTCAGTGGCAAGAACTGGGTCACCGCCGGAACGACTCATGATAGTGTTCTGAAAGAAGCTGGGGAAGACTACTTCGTGAGCACCAGGTATTTAAATAGACCAAAGAATGCTGTAATTTGAATTCGGGGGGCACGTTGGTGGCTAAGTGCGACGCTAGAGGGCGATTGCAGAATGACCTACCCATCTGCTCCAAAATTAGAGGCATCCGCCTGGGTTTGAACCACATGGTGTTTGCAAAGCCAGCAATAAACCAATTCGCATCTCTCACCCATCACGTCTATTTTTGGCACTGATCTAGAGTTATTTTGAAATCTAAGTTCAAGGACACCAGGGACCAGAACGCTGATAGGGCAAGAAGCATTCGAAAAGAGTGCATAAGGGCATAGTGTCGAGCGAGGCTACCATTTAGAGTAATACACACAAGTCAAACCTTCCACAGCCTGCCAGACTGTCAACACGTTTTCAATCTTTCTGGGCCGGGTCTTCCAAAGTGACAGGCAAGCCGCTTAAGGATCTCCGGGTCTGGACGAGAGGTCACTGGACAAGATTTGGCACATGTTGGCCAGGTGAGAAACATAACTAGAAAGACCAGGAGGTGGGAGCCTGAATTTGAAAAGTAATTGACGGTTGGAGGGCAAGAACTTGGAAGAACTGCAAGCTTTGACGATTGTCTTCGTATCAAATACATCCAAATAGAAGTCAAACACAGTGGCAGTGTTATCTGTGACTTTGCCAGAAAAAAAGTGACCTCGTCACCGTTATTCCCTTCTCTCCCTCAATCGCAGCATGGCAGACGACAATATCGATTATTCTGACATTGAGGCCAAGTACGAACATAAGGACTACTATTTGAGCAAGCGACAATGCTTATAATCTCTGCAGATATCAGGTCCAATTCGATGAAGGACTTGACAATGTGCTCGTCGTAGATGGTTTGCCCATCATCGACGAATCTAAACTGGAAAGATTGCGAACAAAAATTGTCAGAGAGTTCTCGAAAAAGGGTGTATCGATTAAGCAAGACGATATCTTCATGCCTTGGGATTCAAGCGCCGGCAAAAACAAGGGGTATGTGATATCCACTGAGTTATGGCGCGCTTCCAACTAATCCTCCCAAAGATACATGTTCGTTGAGTTCAGGTCCTATGAAGAAGCGGAACATGCTCTTGCAAGTATGCACAATCACCCATTCGACGCGAGGCACACCTTCAAAGTCAACCATTTCACGGACATCGAGAGGTACGAAGACTTGGACGAGACCTATGTCGAGCCCGAGTTGGAGGAATACACTCCTCGAGTGAGTGTCGCATTGTTTTGTGTATTATCTGTGTCTGAGCAAACTTGTCCAGGAACATCTACGCGCGTGGCTCGCCGATCCTCAAGGTCGTGATCAATTTGTCACATATAGAGGCGACGAAGTTCTCATCAACTGGCATGGTAAACCTTCCCAATGCGAGATTGCATACCAACCCGTAAGTTTATTGTGATTCCCCTACACATGCATCTAATGCCTCCTCGAAAGGACTGGAAAGATTTCCTTTACGTTGCATGGTCACCCCTGGGGACGTTCGTGGCGACTCTTCACAGGCAAGGTGTCCGTCTCTGGGGAGGGCCGTCTTGGAAGCCTCAGCAACGTTTCGCTCATCCTCTTGTCAAACTGATCGACTTTTCTCCTTGCGAACAATACTTGGTTACCTGGTCCAATGAACCGATCGTCGTCCCAGAAGGCGCTATACAAGGCCCCCAGTACTTCTCTCCCGACGATGAAGGAAACAACATTGCCGTGTGGGATATCAAATCTGGAGATTTGCTGCGAACATTCTCGACGCACAATGAGGGCGATTCTGCCTCCAGCAAGAAGCAAATGCAGTGGCCTGCTTTGAAATGGAGTCCAGATGATAAATACGTCGCTCGTATCACTCCTGGACAAATGATCAGTGTGCATGAGCTTCCTAGCATGTATCTTCAAGGGAAAAAGAGCATCAAGATCGAGGGCGTTGTCGATTTCGAATGGTGTCCAATAGGCGACAAAGATAAAGATGAATCGTCGAAATCAACCAAAAAAGCTCATGAAAACATGCTCGTGTACTGGACACCGGAGGTTGCAAATCAACCCGCCCGTGTAACACTGATGGCGTTCCCCAGCCGCGCTATCCTGCGACAGAAGAACTTGTTCAACGTCACGGAGGTGAGTTCTCGCATTCAATTGATGAAGTCGATTCCGACAACTCCTTGCGATTCGGTCCTAGTGTAAACTCTATTGGCAAAACCAGGGCGACTTCCTATGCGTCAAAGTCGATCGACACACCAAAACCAAGAAGTCGATATTCTGTAATCTCGAAATCTTCCGCATGCGCGAAAAGGACTATCCAGTTGAGGTGGTTGAGCTCAAAGGTACGTTTGTACAAATCTGGTGCGATGTGTGTCTTGATCCTAATGTACATCATCCTTCTCTACAGACACTGTCATGGACTTCTCTTGGGAGCCGAAAGGCGAACGTTTCGCAATTGTTTCAAGCAGCGACCCTAACCTTGGAAATCCTGGTCCTGGTGTTACTATCAAGACTGATGTCAGCTTCTATCAACTTGACCGTCAGAAAAACGACTTCAGACTTTTGCGTGAGCGCGTTTTACTGCGAATCTTTGGGGTAACGTAAATCTCATTCACGATTCTCAGGTACTTTGTCCGCTCGTACGAGCAATGCCATTCGATGGTCCCCTCGGGGACGCCATGTCGTCTTGGCTACTGTCGGCTCATCCAGCAAGTCTGAACTGGAATTCTGGGACCTTGATTTCAACACAGATGATACTCATCGCAAGGACCCACAAGTAGACTGGGGTACCGGTATCCAGCTCCTTGGAACCGCCGATCACTACGGCGTTACAGATGTCGAGTGGGACCCAAGCGGTAGATATCTGGCCACGAGCGCAAGCGCATGGACACACACGGTATGTTTGTCTTAGTACATAGTGATAGCGACTGCTGGCTAAACCTCTGTGTCATATTAGCTTGAGAATGGCTACGCAATTTGGGACTTCCGAGGCCAGGAGCTCGTCAAGCTCATCCAAGATCGGTTCAAACAATTCATCTGGCGACCTCGCCCACCTACCCTTTTGCCAAAGGAGAAGCAGAAACAAATTCGCAGAAACCTCAAGGAATTCAGTCGTGCGTTCGATGAGGAAGATGCAGCAGAAGAAAGCAACGTCAGCGCGGAATTGATTGCTCTCAGGAAGAGGTTGGTAGACGAGTGGAATGCATGGCGTACGCTACGCAAGAAGGAGTTGGGTGACGAACAGGTCCAACGTCTCCAAAGCAAGGAGGATGCAAAGGAAGAAATTGAGGTTTGGGTCGACGAGGTCATCGAGCAGACTGAAGAAGTGGTAGTCGAGTAGATAGTTCTTGTGCGTTTACTCGTCGCATCCTGCCGCAAATCTTTCTTGCATTGTAATACATGTATGCAACAAATTTCAGACCCAGTCCGCGGATTTAATTGATTACCCTGCTGCATCGGACTGTCGGACTCCTTCGGGTCAAGTGAGTTAATTATGTAAGCCGATGTGGGTCGACATCTTATCAGACAAGGAATCCAACCTGCAATCACATCCAGTTCCCTCCCCCTAGCTTCCTGATTAAACCTTTGTGCGTTGCACTAGGTCGCAGCAGTTCCCTCTCTCCCGAGAAGCATAATACATACAACGTTTACTGTACATCACCCTATGAGCAGTTCTTCGTCCACTCTGTGGGCAACAGGTGGGTTATTGTCTTCCCAGAATTGCATAACACATTCACCCAACGTTGGATTCAGCATCAAAGGAATGGGTCATTCAGCCAAAGCCTAAACCAGGACGCAAGCCGAAAAAGGAACTCCTCGCTCCCCTGAAGGATGAACAAGAAGTAAGCCGAATTTCCTGTCAGTTCTATTCCCAATCTGAATTACTTATTTCTCCGTAGGTCGACGCCAAAGGGCGACGCTTTCAGAATAGGTTGGCCTTTGACTCGTTGATGTATCACCCAGCGACTAACCAGTCATCCTTCTCGGTTTAGGGCCGCCCAACGGGCTTTCAGGGAACGGAAGCAGTCCCAGCTTTCTGAGTTGCAGGCCCGTATCCAGTCTTACGAACAGGGTGAAATCGAGCGCAATGTCGCGTTGCAAAGTATTGCGAAGCGCTTGAAAGAAGAAAATGACCAACTGCGCCAGGAAAACACCGCGTTGCAAGCAAGAATTGCGCAAATTACAGCAGATGCTGAGGCCCGTGCCACAGAAACCCCTCAGACTGCAGATAAGAAACGGTGGAGGGACGAGTCACCTCAGAGCACGACGTCTCTTCCGACTTCAGCCAGAAAGAAGCCCAAAAAAGCTGTAGACCCAGAGGAAGGGACGATGACCTCCCTTCATTCCTCGAGGCTTCCTTCGCCCTCATCCATGGTTTCAACTCCGGATTCGGCCTCCACCAACTGCACACCATATATTTCTCATCCGTATGGAACGCCACCTGACGACTACGATAACTTTCAGAGTCTTTCCTCCGTATCAAAGCATACAAATGATATTCTCTCGTCTTTTGTACCTTTTGGCTGTGGCTTTTGCGACGGAGGCAACATATGTGTGTGTCAAGAAATCGCAGGGCATGAGGGAGATAGGTCTCTCGACTTCAAGGATGATTTCGGTGGTTCGGATTTGATGCAAATCAGTCAAGCCAATGTCCACGACAAAGCCAAAGAAAACCCCCAGCTTTCGATTCTGGATAATCTACCAGCGTATCAACCCGCCCTTCCGCTTCGGCGACGCACCACTGGCGTAACCCAAATCAATTCCATCTTTCCCGTCACCCCCCTTTCGGAGCGTGCTACAAACGCCACTTGTTCAGGAGATCCTTCAAATTGCCTTGCTTGTGGAGACGATGCATTCGGGAAGGCCTTTTGCGACGCTATCGGGAATACGACAGCGACGAAGAAACGTTGCGACAACTGTCCTGGAGGATCACAGTGTCAGGATAACCGCTCGCATCCGAGTGGCGATACCCCATCCTCATCGGATCCTGGTCGAACAGCTGACCTCATGCCAACCAACGACGCCTGGCGACAATTGAAGGCTCATCCAAACGTCCAATTTGCAGATCTTTCACTTCTTGCCGAAGTTGTTGCCAGTCGTTCCAAATGTTCTGGCCCCAGAATTGCAATTTCGCCTCCAGACACCCAGGATAGCGCACCGCCTTCGATCAACCCGAGGAATCCGCAAAGTCATCAAGACAGAAACAATTCGCCTCCAAGACTCGTACCTCAAGAGGTTCTTCTCGAATGTGGTAGAAGAAGCTTGCGACATGTGCATGCCGATGGTGTTCGTGAAGCTCTACGTCTTCTCGACGCCAAGTTTTCGTGACCGTTCCATTAGGATACAACGGGCGATAATTGTTACATATTCTGTATTTGCCTCTTATTCAAGTTTATACATTCTTTGTTGGCTACTTAGAGTCACGTCGAACATTATGCTATATAGTACCAACGCTATATCTATCTTCTACTTTTGTTTAGGCCGCGAAAGCGCGTAAGCAACTGCGAAAGTGACGCCCGCTTCAGAACATCTGGAAAGGGTTGTATGAGTGGCCACAAGGAAATGAGCATAAGGCGAGCAGTCGATGGTTCCCCGCTAGCGAAATATGCGCTAACCAAGGCGTCGATGGCGGGGACGTCGGGTCGGATACCCGACTTGATCATGGTCTTGAAGGTTTGTAGGGCAGACGCGGGCTCACGGTGCTTGGCGTAGGCAGAGATGATGGAAGTGTACATGAAAACATTGGGCGTGATGCCGAATTGTTCAGCAGTCGTTATGGCTTGGGATGCAAGCTCGAAGTCGCCTGTTGATGCATAACCTTCAACCAATGCGCCAAAATGGCGTTCGCTGATGCGTAATCCGCGATCAAGCAGAACCTTGAAAGAGGAAAATGCTGATTGGTCGTCTTGACACAGAACAGCGTCGTGGAGGAGGCGCAAAGCCATCATAGGGCTGTCACATTTCACACCGTCATCAACCAGCTTTTGGATCACATCCTGGATACCATCACGAGAAGGTACGGTGTCCTTTAGTGCGAGGCCAGCTGTTGGGTCGAAGTTGTCCACGATGCGAACCGGGCAATCTGCTCGAGGATCGGAGGGGACTCTTGCCTTGCTCCAAGCGCTGCTGTAGGGACGTCGCCGATGTGATCTCAGAACGAAACTGAAAAGGTAATGCAAATATGCCTGGGATGGGTTGATAGACGAAGAGACGTCATCCAGCAATTGGAGGAGATTTTCAGGGGTTGTGGCCTGGGTATCCTTTAAATGGCGAAGTATGCAGCCCAAAGTTTGTTCATTGGGCCGGATTCTGTTTGCGCGCATAACCTTGAATAGAGTCGGGACGCAAGCAAGCCCGTGCCGACGGAGAAGCCCCCGGAGCAGGGCGTTCGAGATGCGAACCGTAAGGGTTGTCGATGGCAATTGAGACTGGGGCCCATCATCGTGACTGTCCATGAACTCAGCAAGCTTATGGGACTGGATCACGTCCATCCTGCTGGAAATCATCTTGACAGCGTCGTCCCCACGACCTGTTAGAAACAACGCATGTATAAGGGATACAATCACGCCCTCTGTTGGTTGAATGCCGTTTGACGAAGCCTTCTTCCACAATCGAAGGGCGCTCGGAGAGTCGGAATTCCTGATTTGATGATTCATGAATTTGACAAACGTATGTCCATCGGGTATCAGTTGGCGAAGGGGCAGGGATTTTGGAAGGAGTGTAGTGGAACTGGGTATTTCGGTGTTGACTTGCGATGATATGAGACTTGCTAAGTCTGCAACGGAGGAGCTGTCAAATAGAAATAATAAAGCTCGCGCCCCCGCTAAATCACGAGCTTCCAAAGCTGCCTGGATGAGGTCGTTGGCGAGACTGAGCCTGTCATGAGATCCCAACCGATCGAACACCTTCAAAGCGTTATGGCGAGAGTCACTGTTGGAGTTGAACTGACGGTGATAACGGGCCACTAAGGCGTGGGTCGTGGTGCTAGGGAATCCTGCCTTTTGTATATCATTGATACATTGCTGGGCTCCTTCAGAGTCGTTGTTGCGTAAGAAGCCTTCAAGCATAAAATGAAAAGTCTTCTGTGTTGGGAGGAGGTGCCGCGCTTCAAAATGCTTCAGAATCTTCTTCAAACGGGAATACTGTCGAGTTTCCAGCAATGCCTTAGCTCGCCAATTCAGAAAGGAAACTGAAGTATCCTTGTGGTGGTCTTCGTAGGTCTTGATAAGATCAAGGAGAACATTCCATTGTTTCGTTGCCTCGAGGTGGGGGCATACGGCCTCATATACTGAGGAAGGTAGACCGAGTCCAAGGCTGCTGGCGAGCCTCAACATTTCGAGAGCAAGTGCTGGCGTCGGAGACTTCGAAAGTGACAGAACAATCGCTCCCATTTGGTCATGGGCCTTGAAGAGAGATAAAACGTCTAAGGACTGTTCAATGGATTGCAAAATCTCGTTTCGCGGCTTTCCGGCTGCCATGGCACGTAGGACACCGGACAACTTGGGAGGAACGGAAGAGAGTGCGTCGTCCGTGGCATTGTTGGTTGGTGGTGCAGGACTGAGAGCCAGGCGAAAGGCTTGCACTGTTGGAGAAAGAGTATTGGGTAAAGGTCTGGTGGCATAAAGTCGTGATCCAGAGTGCAAGGCCAGTCGGTAGGCAAAGGATTTGCATATTGACGAGGTCCGCTCCAGATGCCGCTTCTGAGCAAAGCAAGACCTCTGGAGCATGGACAGAGGAAATAAACCTCCCAAAAAGGTCGCGGTTCAATTGGAAATTGGTGCTCGCTATTTCCTGTTAGCACAGTCAGTAGGGATTCAAAATTTCGCTCTGGCGAGTGAACTGACCTGTCTGCAAGGAAGCGATGTCGTGCTACGACAGGTACACCATGGAAAGTAGAGCTGCCAGCCACTCCACGCGAGGTATGTCCTGGAACTGTAGGGGACGGTGGCGAAGACTTTTGGAGGTTTGTAGTCGGGACGGGAGCGTCGACAGGGCCACTTTCGGAGAACGCGACGAATTCCCACGGAGACATATACTGCCACTGGCTGTGACCCGTCTTCCATTCTCCATGCCTTCAGCACTACAATCGTCAATATACCAATGAATGCCTAGATCCCCAACAAGTCCACCACCATCCACCCTTATACAAACCTTCGAGATGGCCACAATATCTGGCGACACGACTCCTGCGGCACCTTCTCAATTAGTTTCTGGCGCTGCCTCTGAATCCCTGCACTCTTCGCGTAGAAAGGAGTACATTACAGGCGTTGTGCTGCTTCTCATTGTTGTTCTGCTATGGACATCTTCGAACTTCTTGACCCAAGTACCTTCAAATCTCCTCGTATCATCTGCGAAACATTTATACGTCTCTTCAGGACCTTTACGAAGGCGGATTCAACAAACCTTTTCTGTGAGCCGTAAATGTGTGGTTTTTTCATTGGGCCTTCTCAACCTTAATCGTCAGAGTAACCTACATGACTACAAGCTCGTTCTCCCTATACTTGCTTCCTTATCTCATGCGCCTGTTTTGGCGGAGGAAGAGTGCCACGAAACCTCCAGGAAGCAATATGTGAGTTTACTGTTTCCGCTCCAAAGGCCGGCCATGAGTCTCATGGAAAATCCACAAAAGAGACTATCAACCACTGGCTCGCGACGACCAGGACACTGAGGTACGGCTGCTTTAAACTAGTCAACTGTGCATCTCATCTGACCCCATTGGTGTTCTAAGGTTGTGACTCATTTGCAACGCTCCGATGGGCTGCCCGTCCGACCTTTGCAACCCCTCACGGACAAAGAAACAGCACATCTGGCCTTTGCTTTCTGCTTAGTCTGGTTCATCGCCAACTGGTCTGTTAACGCCTCCCTGAGTTATACCAGTGTTGCTAGTGCGACTATACTATCCAGCATGAGTGGTACGCACAAGCAAGCTATAACAGACGCGACACGTCTGACTCGTTCCATTAGGCTTTTTCACTCTTGCTATTGGTCGGATATTCCGGGTGGAAAAACTGACGCTGTTGAAGATAGGGGCTGTCTGTACAAGGTACGTTTATATCAACTTCTTATGGGACGGCTGTTGCACAACATTGACTCTGTCTAGTTTCATTGGGGTTATCCTTGTATCGGTATCCGACTTAAATTCGAATCAGCCTGCTGGGCCAACACTGCGGCCAACATTACAGAATACCAGTATCAATTCCAGAGCGACACTCGGTGATATTCTCGCTTTGATATCAGCAGTCTTTTACGCCATTTATGTCATTCTCCTCAAAGTTCGCATTAAATCCGAGTCTCGCATCGACATGCAATTGTTTTTCGGCTTTGTTGGCTTGTTCAATATCATTGGCTGCTGGCCCATCGGCGTCGTCCTTCATTTCTCTGGAATCGAAGTATTTGAGCTTCCTCATAGCAGAGCAGCACTTTCTGCCATATTGATCAATGTAGGCCATGTCTTGCCTGTTTAGTATTTTTCTGTCTCATCAAACCCATGCTAGATGGCCATCACTCTGTCGAGTGACTATCTATATGTCATAGCCATGCTGAAGACAACACCCCTTCTGGTCACTATTGGACTTAGCCTCACTATTCCAGTTGCCGTAGTTGGGGATTTCCTGCGCCAGCGACCAACAGAGCTTCAAGTACTCGGAGGAGCATCACTTGTCCTTCTGAGTTTCATAGCAATTGGGTTCGAAGATTCCAGCGAAGACGACGAGGTCCGGATATCACTCGAGGGTCAAGAACCGTAGACACTGTTGGACTTCCATAGATACGTGATAGCACACGATGCCACACAAACTTTTGAAACCCGATGTGAGATGTCGACGCGTGAGGTTCAATGCAGCGGAAATCATTCGACGTTCATTCCCCCTCTCGGACCACAACAACCCCTTCACTTTGAGTAACGTGGATGTCAAAAAAGACAGGCTCCTGCTCTGCCGACACTTGGCCACAAACGTGAAAACATCCACCTAAGGACTGTGACGCAATATTGGGTTCTCTGAGGACGCGCTTGACGGTTAGAAACAGGGTTGATGCATCGTTGCCTCGTGTGATGGTTGCATTATCATTCAGGTATTCAGATTCCTGATTGCCAGCGCGTTGCGATACGTGGTGCTGAAGGACTTGGTTTAGACCAGAATGAGATAGGATGACTCGGGTTTCACAGATTTCCTGAATGCTTCGTAGGCAAGAATAAACCTTCTGATATATGGAATTTCTGCCAGGGAAAGCCGTTGTCCTTGTCCTCGGTTCGACCTTAAACCGATCTGACCAGTACAATGCTTCTAGGGAATGTATGGCAATGATTCCCAACCTGCTGTGCGGGAAATGGTCCCTCCAACGTTTTGGCAAGTGCGCAAGAGTCGCCAGGAGTTGCTCGGTTGTTATAGGCTTGAAGATGCACAGATTTTCTAGGCAGCGGTCCACTATATGCGTCGACTGTGGTGCAGACCCAAAATCCCGACGGATACGAGCAGCCATGAAGTCGTGAAATCGACAGATATCAAATTGGCCATCCATGTCGAAAACCACAGCTGTCTTGACCCCTCTATCGAGAATAGATGACGGATGGTGTCCAGGGGTGATGCAGTTCGAAAGAAAGTGATAAAATAAGTGTGTTTTGCCGGATCCAGGATGTCCATCTATTTCTATTATGTCCACAGAGCTGGAGTCTTCGGCGCGAGAGGTAGTGAAGGATGCAAGGTATGAGTCAAGAGGCGGTAGATTGAAAGCCACAGGAGGCCTAACATCTGTCCATCAACGACAGTCAGTAAGTCCGGTATAGACGATGCCTTGTGTCTGGTACATACTCTTTTTTGCCACAGAGACAATCAACTTGACAACAACGAGGAGTTGTTCAGGTCAGAAGTATCTTGACTAATTTGCGTGCATACCTTCTGCATTGATTCACAGCGTATTTGATCGAGCATTTCCCCCGCAGTGTCCATAACAGAAATTTATCAACAGAGTATGAATGATGTAGGCTTCAAAGCGAGGTGATTATTGGCCGCGATAATTGATGGTTCTCGACAAGCACCTTGCTTGATCAAATCATCAATCAAACACGGTTGCATCAAGCACTTTCCAAGGCCGGCGATCATAGGCAACCGCGTCCACCACCACCACCCTTCCGCTTTGTCTCAACGTTGCTCATTCCACGCTGCACCATTTCATGAATACCCCCTACGTCTTCTCCGCAACTTCCTGTTGAGGTTGCTCCAAGAAGTTCCGAACTCCCAAGCCCAAGCGCCCACGACAAGCCTACGAGATGGCAACCGCATCTCAGCAGAGTAACCAGCCTGCAGGCAGGCGCACAGCGAGCACGTCCTCTCCTGTCGTGCCAAATCCACTCCCTCGAGTTGCTAGTGCACGCTCAGCCGCGTCGCCCCGTCCCTCGCCACACAATGTGCCGAATGTTCGTCGGCCCCTGTCGAAGAACATTTCTTCCCCACCTATAATCAATGAAGACATACAGGATGAGTTTGCGACTTCATTGAAAATGGAAACCGCTCAGAAAGAACAGGTGTGTCCCTCAGAATATTATACAACTCTGTTCCTAATGTTCTGATACATGGTCATGTTTTCAAGCTTCTCGTCCAACTTCAAGACAAAGATCAATTGCTCGCGACATATTCTACTGAGAATGCGGAGCTTACCTCTGCTTTATCTTCAACTGAATCTAGGCTCCGTGACCTTTATGCCGAACAATCAAGATGGGAAACCGAGTTGTCCCAGCGCATAGATATCTCGGACAAGTTGAGAGATCAATTACGCGAATTAGAGAAGGAAAAACGGGACATTCAAAGGAGATATAACGAACAGGTGTGTCCCGTTTGTCTGACGCGCTCTTATATTACTTACTATCAATAGACTGCCACATTTGAAGCTGAACGACAAGCACTGTATGACAACGAGCAGCACCTCAAGTCGCGTATTCAGTCGCTGACGCAGAGTCGCATACGCACCGAGCCATCGAATCATCATGTAGCTGATGTATCCGATGTCGAATCCGACAACGAGCCCTCACCATCGCTGGGAATTGATGATGCGATGAAAAGCACCCAACAACAAAATGTTGACGACGATAACGAGCCCGCAGAAATGACATCGTTAAAGTTGGAGTTGTCCACATTATCGACATCTTACGCATCGTTGCAAAGCACCTTGATCTTGATGCAGACTCAACTGGTTGACTTGAAGCGTGTCAATCAGGAGCTTCAAGAAGAAAATGAAAGCTACATGATCCTCCTGCGCGAAAAGACACTAAGCGGGCAATTCGATGTCATGAGGCAGGTTGGTGGGACTCGTGGAAGTGATGAAGACAACAGCGACAACGATGGGCATGCGAGCACGGACGTCAGTAGCATGCGGAGCTTCGGAAGGAGCACGCTTGACATAGTGGAAGAGGAGAGCATCGACAACGCAATCGAAAATGGGTTCTCTGACGATATTTCGGAAAGCAAAATGTCATCATCCTTACCAATTTCACGAAGCCAAAGCAGCTCCGATAAACACCGTCGGTCGACTTATGCTTCCCGAGGAGAGTCCCTTGCTGGATTGCCTATCACGGGTCCTGGTCTGGACCTTGCGGCTGAGCTTGGACGGGCAGAAAACAAGGATCTATTTGCAGCTGACCCTGTCGATGACCACTTCCGGACCTCATCAGTGAAAAACAAACGAAACAAGAAGACTCAAGATTCATCTGGACTGCCCCCCTCAGAAAGTGCAGGCACTGATTTCTCAACCGACATCGACGCCCTGAGGACCGAAGTCAAGTCTCTAAAGGATGCCAACAAAGCATTATCGCTGTATGCATCAAAAATCATCGATCGAATTATCGCCCAAGAAGGATTCGAACATGTATTGGCCGCCGACTACGAAAAAGAACCCTCCACGCCCTCCACAGCTGTGCCTCGAACTGCTTCATCCAAACCCACACCCACTGCTACGAAAGCGCGACCGCAATCTGTATCTTACGCTTCAGGACACCAAAGTCCAAAACTCGGGGGGAAGTTAAATCCTGCCAATGCAACGAAAGCAGATGCTAAGTCAAAAAGGAGGTCTCTATCTTTTGATTGGTCCTCTTTTTCTTTCGCAAGCACAGAGAAGAAACCAGAGCCTAATCTCCGACCTTTGACGCTGACACCTGGGTCGATGTCAGTGACAGGCGCCCGGAAATTGGATACCACGGAAGACGAGGAGGACAGGAAAGAAAGGGAACGACTACATGCGACCATGAAGCTCATGGGCATTCAACCGCCTGCTCAGAGCCCTCTTAACTCGCCTGCACCTCCTGCTCCACCAGCTCTTACACCTGCGGCTAAAAGCAATCGGAGATTCTCCCTTTTTGGGTCGAAAACGGTGGAACCGGATACAACATCTATTCATTCAGCAAACTCCTCCAGCATTCAATATACCCATTCTCCTGCTGACCTGACGACGGAGGCTCTTGAACATGTGGAAGCAGAAAATTCCCTTGCTGCTCTGGATGCTCGCGAACGTGACCTCAGTGTCGAAATCTCGAAGGGGTCTAGTGGCGGTTTCACCGAAATTGCACCAAGGGTAAGTAGGAGGGGCAGGAAAAGCAATGGAGGAAGCAGCGCGAGTACAGTTTGGAGCGCTGGCATGAGCGGTAACGACGAATGAAATGAACGACATAACTTTTTTGTGGATTTACTGTAATGACTTATTATTTACCATGTAACGACGCATCATTTGATACCAAGGAGTGGCCATCGCCTACATGATACATACATAGCGGATTGGATTGTAATTGACCCTCTGTGACATAAAGTGGCCTAGTGCTCAGCAACAGGGGAGACAGGCCCGATCCTAATAAAGGAAGTGATGGGAGGTCGGACCGTACTGACGCCATTGACGGTCACATCTGGCTCCTCTCTGGCTCCGACTTGGCCTTAACACTGCATTTTGACTGCATTCACCTTCGACACTCAGTTCAAATTATCCCGTGTCTTTGACTACATCGCCCGTCACTTTACTGATCATGGGCTGGCAATCTACCTTTACTCTGAACAAGCAGGCGAAAGGATGTCATCTAGTGACGGACGAGATAATGACGCATATCCGACCTGGGCTTCAAGGAGTGAATGTAAGTTATACATCTTCAGTGTTGGCGTAAAGACCTTGAGCACTGTCTTCAACTAGATCGGGATGCTTTATCTTTTCATGTATGTTCAACGTTGAGATAAACTCACATCATGGACTCTTTCGCTAATGATCCTGCGGGCGCGGATATAAAGCAAGCACACATCTGCAGCACTCACTGTGAATGAGAACTACGACTCAGGTCCGTGCTCCAATTGAGTTTATGTGACCTTCGTTGACGTCGCTCCTCGATACCCTCTGCAATGGCAAAAGATGTACGAAAAGGTACGTGTCAAATTTGTCGCGATTTTATCAGGCGGGTTTTGGGTGTTAACTTGACGCCCCAGATATGGATATGGCTCTAGACAACATCGTGCCGGAAAGCTTGAATTGGCAACACACTGATGAAGGCCCTGAGTAAGAGAGCTCTTCCATCCTTTATAAGGTTTTGTTGCCAACTATATAGGAATTTTTAGTGACTCGTAAGATCCATTTGTATCAGAATGTCATACTCCGACTCGAAGGTCTGACAAAAAAAACTGAAGAGTCTCACACACTAAAGCTTCGCTTGTTGGGTCGTCCATAACGATCCCCATCACCAACGAGCGCTTAAATCTTGGTACATGGCAAGGTTTGCAATTCCGATCTTTCATGGCCAACTTTCATCTAAGTCAACTTTGAACGGTTACTTTAGGCATATACTTGACCGAGTTTCGACATGTCGCCCATTCGCGCACAGTTGTTGCTACAATCTTGTACGTGAATAGGCTTTTGAAAATCTCCTTCCATTAACTGACCATTAGCTATAGATCATGATCATTCTGGCCAATGTGCTAATCCAGTTTTCGCCAATGATGAAGATGTGTGACGATAGATATGATCATAATGATGCGGTGCGAGTGTATTGTTCCAATACTGTTCAGTATCAGACCTTGATACTCGCGTGTTTCGAATGGGGGATGTTTATGATAGTCGAAATGCCTCCATAAAGCCCGGGGAAGTTTTGAAAGCCGCCACAAACAAGTAGGACACATGGATCTGTCTGCACAATACCCTTCCAGCCCGAAGACGACAGAGTGAGATACTGAGTAGAGACAAAAATAGATTCGAGGCATAGCATCCGATCAAGACTGTGCGACCCAATCAGATTATGCAACCAGCTGTACGCCACAG
Source organism: Psilocybe cf. subviscida (assembly GCA_013368295.1). NCBI lineage: Eukaryota > Fungi > Basidiomycota > Agaricomycetes > Agaricales > Agrocybaceae > Psilocybe > Psilocybe cf. subviscida. The sequence goes on along the minus strand of JAACJJ010000056.1, from coordinate 3,064,618 downwards.
CAGGAAAGTACCACTGTATTGGCAATGGGTATGGTCTCTATGCTACGCCCTGTTCCCTGTGCAACATTTCCGGCCTCTCGCAGCAACAATCTGAACTGAGCTATATACATTTCAGGCTTGGCCATAGGACGGTAGACTGTCTTCTACCTTCTCCTCAACGCTACAAATCAACCCTCTAGCAATCCTTTGAACCTCTTTGAATTTTGATTGACTGAGCCGAGCGATATTCTTTCGTCGCCTGTTGCTTGCACTTCACCTTCGTTCAACCCATTATCGACTCTCCAGTCATGCCGAAAGCCACTAGCTCCATTACCAACCGTCCTGCATTGCGGAGAAATCAGGTCAGCCTGTCATGCAAGATATCCTCCTTCGCGAACGATCCCCCTGACTAGATTGATACTACAAGGCATGTCGCCCGTGCCGGAAAAGAAAGCTGGTACGAAAGTTGTTATCTCCAAGTTAAATCGTCCGAAAAGCTCACACTTATCACAATTGGGTGCACAGAAATGTGATGCAGCTCGCCCACATTGTGGTACTTGTGTAAAGTCAATACCTCATGATCACGCCGTTGTCGGTGCCATGTACTCACCAACGTCGAATTTATGCAGGCATTGGCAAACACTTGTCAGCGTCCCTGCCCCAGTAGGCTATACGTGAGTGCCTAAAGCTCTTTGCATCACTACCGAAAGTCATTCTCTATGTTCAACAACAGGCATCCAACCGAACCAAGTTGTATGTATGATCCAGTAGAAGGGCTAAGACTTGCACCAAACACCGATCCAACCGAGAAAATCAAGGAGCTAGAGGATCAAATAGGTACCTAAGCAACCTCTTCATTGACACACATCTTACTCTGAATATCAGCACAACTGCGAGAACGATTGGAAAAGCAGGGTGGTTCGAGTTCACCGCATTCACAGTTCTCCCATGTATCACCTGCCGCGACCACGTCCCCGAACTCAAATGAAAATGGAGACATTATCCTACCAACCGTTAGATTGTTGAACATAATCCCCCCAGACAGCCCTGAGACGAGATTCCGGAGCCCTACTACAAGCCCTGAAATCGTGCACAGCGGCGACAAGTCCAACTCTAAAGCATTCATGGATTTACTATTCTCTGGTTGGAATCCCGATCTCCCAGACCCTGCAACACTAAACCACTAGTAAGAGTTCAGCTGTTCCTACATCAGGCACTTCGAATCTAAAAAATATATCATAGCATTGACGTGTTCTTCAGATGTGATCCCTGTGGATCCAGGATTCTTCACAAACCAACTTTCCTCGCGTCCATGCTCCTTTCTCCTCGCGATCCAGGTTTCCCTCATTCTGCAATTTTACACGCAATTGTATGCATGAGTCCTTCCCGTACGTACTTGCCGCTGATTTGATGTTTGTCAGTGTGCCGCAGGATCAAGGTGGTCACCTCAAAACGTCATCACCCTCGCAGACGGTAGTCGTAGAGACCAATTTGCCGAGTTCCATGCAAGTAAGACCCGCCACTATATCGACAAAACTATGGCCAGTGGCGAAGATATATTTTCTGTTATGCAAGCATGCATATTACTTTCTTGGTATTTCTACCAAGAGGGTCGATGGGTTGAAGTCTGGATTTTTGCAGGTTTCCAAACTCGAGTGGCGATTCCTTTGCGACTTAATTATCCCGGAACCTTTTCTACCCACGGCAATGACTCTCCTGGTGCCTATCTGGCTCCTCCCAAAGATTTTCGGGATTTGGAGTCACGTCGTCGAACTTGGTGGATGACCATTGTCTTCGATCGAATTGCGTCTGTTGGGGGATGGCTACATGCCATCGACGAACGTGACTTGGGGACAGAGTTACCCCTACGCACTGAAGACTATGAAAGCCAGGTATCAATGGTCTACCTTAGTTGACGCAAATCAAACTGATCACTTCACCAGGCTCCTGTCCCGGGCAATCCGCAAGATTTATCATCGCCAGATGTCTTCACTCGACACCCTCCTCAATATACCGATTCCTTCATTTTACTCATTAAAGCAATCATGCTCTTCGGCAAAGTTACGGATTTCAACGTTCGCGGTAACCTGAGGGCGCCTACAGCGCCGAGCAAGAATCAGAATCCTTTCTTCTTACCAGGCTTCAAAGAGCTCGACAAGCTTGTGTCATCGGCTTTCCTCGATAGCTTGCCGCAGATTTACAAAAATAATACCGGTATCAGTGATGCACCTGAGGGAAGCTCGCTGGATACCGATTTATTCATGGTTCACATTATCCCTCACGCGTGAGTCTGATTTCTAGCCTCATTACTGCGTCGAGGATGTGAATATGCTTATCGTGTTATGAATACAGAGCTACAATCACGCTGCACAATCCATATATCAACTTTTCCGATCCCTTGAATGTGTCAAAGGAACGCTGTATCCATTCAGCCCGAGTGATCCTCAATTCTTGCTATTTGCTGTCTTCGACTTCTTTGGATTATACTAGACTCCACCCTTTTGTAACGGTGGGTGGCTACTCTATACATGTGCCTTCTTTGCGCTTAAATGCATTTCGAACAGATTTGTTGGTACCTCGCTGCTGTCGTACACGTTCAAATGTGCAGGTATCTCATCGAGATTAATGATGCAGAGAATGAGTCCACAGTTTGGGGAGACATAAACGTGCTAAGGCAAGAAATTCTGTGCAAATACTGCACACGTTCATCTTGCTCAACAACTTGACATTCCAGGTTTGCTATGCGCGAATATGGTCGCCGTTCGCCCATCGGATGTAAGTTTTGCGTGTACTCAATCTCATGCATGACCTAACGAAACGCACAGTGCGACAGGAAAAATTGTTGCAAGGCGTCATGAGAGAAATCGTACGCATGACTGCACAGAAACATTCAATCAATGCTGGAGTACCTTTATATCCATTTTCGCATACAACACTTTTCCGAAGAGACGAAACGGCCCACGTTCCCCCCGAAGAAACAGCAGCCCCTGCACCATTTCCGGTCAGCCCTGTGTATGAACAGCAATACGACCATTCGATGGGACATATCGCTTCAGGTTCAGGGTCAGGCATCTCACCCAATGGTACTTCAACCATGGGAGTGCCGCCGTGGCATCAGAACGGGTCAAACACAGGTTCTCCAGGAAATATTAACTATCATCGTTAAATATCCAACTACTTACATACGGACGATTCACTAGGGTTCTCTTGTCGCTCTTGTTATTTCATTCTTGACTACCTCCTTGTACTGCTGCTTTCGCTTGTGAATTGGAATGTAAAATTAGGACTGCAATGAACTGAACTTTCCCATTAGTACAGTTATGACGTCGACCTTGCCTCAGTTCCGTCGCTGTACTTGTCACCCTTGTCGTACGTGTCTGGTGTAGCATATCTATCCGTCTGACCAGTGGGGTTGTCAATCCACAATGTTTCGTCTTTCTTGGAAGACTCTTTAGTGCTCGTCCTTTCGTGTTTCTGTCTGATGGCGTCCCATGTGGAGTTGCGTGCGGTACCACTATTGGCATTTCTAATCTCATCCCATTTACTTCTAGGATTCGAAACCTGCGGGCCTTTGGCCTGTTGAGATTCCGAGTTTATGTCAAGGATCAGATTACTGCCTGTTACAAGTAGTGGTGAGTGGATTGACAATGTCAGTGAAGGGAGTAAGTACTCGTGGTGTTTTGTTCGTCCGGGTCAATATCATCAGGGGATACTTGATAGGGCCATTGCAGAACAAGCCGACGTCCGGTTTTTGGCGCGCCGACCTGGGTCGAAACCTCTCTTATGGCCTTTTGAAAGCCATAGGGGTGATCCAACGAGCGGACATAATTGAGATGAGCCACACCAGAGTATAGCCTTCCGGAGCCATGGCCGACAACGCCGAGCCCGAATAACAACGCTAGTTGTTTCCCGCGAGTCCGTTTCGCGTTATTGACAAGAGGAAACAAGGAAACCGCAGCAAGGGTACCTATAATCTGAAGGGCATTAAGAGCTGACTTCTGGGCGAAGTTGGACCAGTAGCAATCACGTACAGGGTAGTGGCGATGGAAGTTGGAGAAGAAATTGATAGACGCGTCATAGTCGTGGGCAGAAAGGTTTCCGGATTCGCGCTGAGGAGAAAAGAGGGATTCTGTGATGGCTCTTGAGACAAAGGTGTCGTCCATCCATTGGACATCGTAAAGCAGAACCTTCTTGACCTTTGGTGGATCGCTCATGAGGGAGGAGAGGGAAGGTGGGATGGTCACGTGTGAAGGGATGGCGACAAGCAATGTGCGAATGTCATTGAAATTTAATGGATGGACACCTTGACCCTGTTGCAACTTAGTGTCAGACGTTGTGAGAGTCACGGTTACAGCCTTGTCTCCTCCTTCCCCTTCTCCATCTCATTCAATCGCCCTTGTCATGATACACTCCCAGCGCCCTGATTCTCGCGCATCCGCTAATGACCGTCAACCTGCCTTGCAACCAATGTCGTCGGCTCCCCTTCCCAAGACAATGGCCCCTGACACACTGCCGGAGGCAATCCATAACGACTCGCAGACGCTCGTAATACCATCCGGCTCAGCTACAGGAGGTCAGTTGTGGCGAGAACCAGCGTTCAATCTCGTGCCTCATCATATACATTCCAGGCCTGGACGCGCCGTTGACCCCTACGACTCCTTCTCATCCCGGAGGCAAGCAAAGACGAGCAAATCCGCTGATTGACCTCGTAGAAACGGAGAAAGTCTTTGTTGACAACCTCACTGGTGTACTGAGGGTAAGCCCTTGCATGCCTAGTGCAGGTGTGACGGGAGTTGACTTGACTGCAGAAAGTGGCTGCCGCGTGGTCGCGCTCAAACTTGCCTCCGCCGGAACTCGATGCAATGTTCAGAAGCATTGAGGCAATCTACAAAGCCAACCGAGGCTTATATGCCGTACGTCCCCAAAATTTCTGCGCAGATCGCGACTTGGATGGTTTACCTTGTCAAATAACAGAAACTCAAGGAGATCAGCACCGATCCTAAAGCAGCAGGCGAACTTGGAGGCCTACTAATCAAATGGGTAGGCCATCTTCAATCTTATTCTCGTTATGGTATCTCATTCATGGCAGATCGAGGATTTGAGGAAGCCCTACGAAAACTATTGCGTGAAATATTGCAGCGGATTCGATAATTGGGAACCTGTGCAGTCGAATCCTAAACTGGGACCGATTTTATTCCAGTTCTCTGACACCAGTCCATCGCCTTCTAATGCTGGTATATGGACCCTTGACTCTCTCTTTCTCCTTCCAAAATCTCGGCTGAAATACTATCTGAAATTGTACAACCGCCTGTTGAAGAACACGGATAACCCATTGCTAATTGATGCCGTCAACACGCTCAACGATCTTATGGACATACTGGAAGAACGTAACTCTATCAAAGTCGGCGACGCTCAGTCAATCGCGCCCTCGAAACCGATTGAGGCTGAAGACGAGGTTGTCATCGACATGCGAAATCCGCCTTCCGCACCGCCAAAGACGCCAATCAAACCCAGTGATCCAACCGTACAAGAGCTCAAAACAGGAAGCGAAACTAGCTCCAATCGTGGCAGCGCATCAGCTGGGTAAGTTGTTCTACTGACTTCAGCTCACATTCTCTAATGTTGTACAGGGAACGTTCGTCTCGGGAATCCGAGGCTACATCCCTCAGTCGCGCATCCACACAGACTCTTGCGATGCCCATAACAGATTTAGAGCGCAGACTAGCAACTGATCGTACATTGGATATTTTCACCATGACACCGAAGGTATGTAGTAATGTCTGCAAATAGAGCATTTTGATTAACCTCCTTGTAGGCTGTGAAACTACAAATGGCTCCTCCTTCACTAATCTTTACCCGGGAACTGCGCTCGTCAATCGACGTGGTTATCCGCTTTACTCCTCAAGCTACAGGAATGGAGGTCGTCCACAAGTTGGGACACGTGTTCCTCTTATCTGACCTGTTCCTTGTCTGTGAGAGAATGACGCACGAGGAACGGGACCGTCTTGGAAGAGAAGGGGCGGATATGTGGCTTTGCTATCCACCATTGGCAGGAAAAGTTTTGCGTGTTTCTGAGGCCAGCGATTCAGGTCAGTACTACCTCAATGTTGCCATTGATCGACATTTGACTCGTGCTGGAATGCAGATAACTCTCTTCAAATCGCCATAATGCGGAAGGAATTCTTGATCTTAGAGACAACTTCGCGGGGGGATCGAGACATACTTATGGCCCATTTCACAGACTTGATTGCATTTTCAGCTTCGTGTAAGTGCATGTCGTATCGTATGTTTTATTAGTATGGTTGATTATGACTCTCTCGAACAGTACCCCCTCCCTCAAAGCAACCTCCTCCTCCGATGCCATCACTGCCTCAGATGCGATCGGAGGGCAGTTCTTTGAACCCAAGCCCCGGACCAGATTCCAACTACAACCGCCCGTTGGATCGGCCATTCTTGCCGGCAGCTCCACCTCATCAAGATGTAAACGGCCGAGCTGGAGATCAACCACCTCCTGCCTATCATTCGGCGGATGGAAGGCCTCCCCCTCCCCCCGACAAGAATCGTACTTCACCTCCAACTGTTCCACCGACCTTGCCAGGACCCCCCTTCCTACGTACCTCTGCTTCTGCACAACCATTCCAACGGGCTCCTTCGTTTGGTCCGAACAACGGTTTGCCTCCTGCAAGGAGCACTGGTCATATACCAGGACCCAACGATAATGCTCCAGGTCCAAGCTTTTTGCCCCCTAATGCTTATCCAGGCCAGAGGCCGCCAAATGCGCCGGTCATGCAACAACAAATGTTCCCTCTGAATCCGACCAACCGAGGGCAATATCCGCCCGGGCCTCCTTCAGGTGGAAGTCTGCCACCGTCCAGACCACCGTCTGATCCTGCGTTGAGTGCACAGATTCGTAAGAGCCCCTCTGTTCACTCCCTGGGTTCTCAGTTCTCCCAGCATGATGGGCCTGGATACCCGAACCAACCTCCGCCTCTTCCTGGGTTCCCTCCTGGCCACCCCAACCACATGCGTCCTCCCAATGCCATGGCAGCTATGCCTAGGGGTATGTCGATGGCTGGACCTGGACCTGGACCCGGACCCGGAGCTGGCAGCCTTGCGGTCCCACACTTGCGACCCTTACTCCCGTCCGCTCAGGCAAGAGCGATTTCAATGGCCGAAATACCGATCAGCGAGCCTAGTCCTCCAAATTCCCCAGTGCAAACACCTCAAAGTCTCGAACCTGTGGTCTCAACAGTATCCGCACAGATGAAATGCAAAGTTTTCCTTCAACAGCATCATGCCCAGTGGAAATCTTTGGGTTCTGCGAAGCTCAAGCTATACAGGCAAGACCCGATCAACGTCAAACAACTCGTCGTGGAAGCAGACAACAAAGATAAATCTGTCCTTATCTCGACCATCGTCCTCACCGATGGTGTCGAAAGAGTCGGGAAAACTGGAGTTGCCATCGAACTCAGCGACAAGGGTGCTCGAACCGGGATCGTTTACATGATTCAGCTACGTAATGAAGCATCCGCTGGTGGCTTATTTGACAGTCTTCTGGCAGGATCGGATAGGGCTTCACGCGGCTGATTCTACGGTTTTTCGCTCTTCACATATCTCATATTCGTATACAACCATCCAAATGGACTGCAGACAGTTGACCAGAATACTTTACTCCCTTCACGTATCAGATTTCTCCTATTTTTCTCCAGTGCATATCACGGGGCGCGCTGCATACATACACGCTCGTTTGAATTTTTGACATGGTTTTGCCCTTTTCGAAGATCTATATGGTACTGAGGACCCATAATAAGTTACCAGGTTAATTCGACCATTAAACATGTGTGATCGCTCCCTGACACTCGCTTCTGGGGCAGACCAGGCCGCATGTCTTCACCTGTGAGTGGTGCCAGCAACCCAGTAACAGTGACAGAGCAATCTGGTGTCTCAGCCACAAAAATGTAGTCTATACCCAAGTCAGCAATAGAAAACGCAAGTGTAGCTGAATGAATGACCTACCCAAAACTGATTGCCAATAGTGCGTGAAGCTCGTATATTCTGGTTCATGTTTGCCATGACGCTCTACTTGTACCAAGACTCGTTGGCCGTATGTTGGGATATCGATATCGTGCTCTTGGGCCTTTGCCAACCCATCGTCGTATAAACTACGAAACTTAGGGAGCTGGAAAAACCACTCGACGATTTCAGCCACATTGAGAAGGCCATCCTGTGGGGTAGGTGATCTCGCATTGGTAATGTGTCGGTCGGGATCTACGTCTTCCTCTTCGTCGTCTCCGCTCGGTTTTGGATTCGACGAAGACTTTGAGACAGAAGGATCTATGGATGAGTGAACGACCATCGATGGTGTAATTTTATCTTCTTGTGCCTTTAACAGAGGATCCCCCCTCATGAGGGAATAAGCCGGGTCACTGGGGTCGAAATTGAAGTCTACTGGAATCAGTAAAGGCTTTGGGGTGACGTTGCCTTACTGACCTCCTGCCATGACAATCGGCCAATGATTGGCATTTATCTCCTCTTTGAAAGAAGCAGCTTCTCGAATCATGATACCGACCTGTCTACAAACCATGATATGTGCCAGTCTTCAGTCAACCTTTTGCTAATGAACAAATCAAGTCTCACCTTATACGCTCGTATGTATATCTGAGAGGTCATCAGCCTCTCATTATGAACTTGAGTTGCTTACTGACTAACCTAGGATGCCAGAAGAGGTGCGTAGTTGCAACAACAAGACCTTCATCTTCGTGCCCTTTCCGCTTTAGCGCGACGAGATTGGCTATATTCTTTGTTCTGAATGACGCGCCTACCCCGCTTCGCGCGACCCCAATCATATGCTCGTCGTAGAAAATCAAGCGCTCTGAAGCAAGAGAAAAGAGGTTATGCTTGAAGGCTATCAAGCACCCATGAAGCTTTCGAGGACCAGATGCATAGTGATATGAGTAGCCAGCTTTGTCAAGCATTGGGTACAGTTTATCCAAGCGATCAACTTCCTGCAGCATTTGAATGTTAGAAAAATATCCAATAGATTCAAATTGAACCAAGCACTTGAAGACAAAGAATATCCGCGTTTTGTCGAAGTATTTCTTCATGGATAAGGGACTCTCTCTGAGCAGCTTTCAAGCAGTCACTAGTGGGAAATAACTCTCTTCCTAGCATACGGGATCAACGTCTTGAATGAAAGCGTAATTGCGGAATTCTTACGAATCAGACACTGCGCAAGGAGCTTGAGATGTATTGACTTCAGTCATCGAGGGGACAAGGTTGTGACCAAGAGAATCCACAGACATTCCAAGTAAGTATTGTGGCTCTTCGCGAAGCGCCACCCTCTGTCGACCCATTCTTTAACGTCAGCCAGCGCCGCGACAGTAAGTCATTTGTGGGTGTGCCAATCCGAGAGTCGCCTTCCTTTGCCTCTTTCTCTTTTTTCTTTTGACGATGCCGTCTCCTGGCCTCTGCAAGAGCTTGCTCCTCTGGCGTGGGTATATATGGAGCCTTCTTCATTTCATCGCGTCGGTGGTGAGGTATTGGGACTGTATGGTGGAAATGGGCTGCTGATACACGAACTGAGCACGATGCTTGTCGAGCGAAGAGCATTTATTATGTAATGGCCTCGGCAGTCTGTTAATTAAGGCCACAGCCGTGTCACGGCACACGGTCTCGTAAATTTGAACTCTCAAGAGACTCGAGACGCCAACACCACTTACCAGGCCAACCGCACCAACTAGACTGCTGCATGCAAATTCCTTGCTCTCCCTGGAGACGTGTTGCTGCCTCCCTAACCCGACGGGCTTTCAAAAGTGTTCGACTCCGGCCAAATCAAAATAATTGCCGCGACTTCCTGTTCCGGCGGGCAGCACACACGCAGAGCACTACTCCTCGGCCATATACATCGATGAACAACTCCAAAGAAAGCTTCGGAAACTATGATTTAATCAAACGAGTCAAATTGGACTTCACCGATGTTGTCATATCCAAATGGCAGAGCAGGGTTTCTGGACTCACCGTCATCCATCTTGATTACGAGGGTGAGCGCCTGATATCGTGTTTGAATCCACATCTTGCTAATTCTTGATTGCATAGCCCCCATCGTGAATGGATACTTCGTCGTGGCCACTGAGAGTTAGTAGTCGCCCTCCACACAGACGTCTATTCACTCTCTGACATTTATTACTGAAGTTTTCGACGACAGTGGATGTCCTCATACCCTTGAACAGTAAGCACATCAATGATAGGTATAAACTAAAAGTTGACCCTGTCTCTATTATTTCATCAGCTTGGTATTCATGGGGTCTGAAAAATATCCCCACAAGGGTGTTTTGGACCTGCTCGCTAATCGTGGATTTTCAAATGGAACCAACGCTTGGACGGATGCTGATCACACCGCATATACCATATCTACCGCTGGCGAGCAAGGTTTTCTTCAGCTTCTACCCATATATGTCGACCATATACTGTACCCCACTATTACACAGGCAGGGTGCGTCTCGTGTATCATACTTCCAAAGCTTAATAGTCTGAATTTGCTCTGTTGCTTGCAGATTTGTGACAGAGGTTAGAAAGATTCAATATGATACGGGGACTCCCGTGATTTCCGTGATTGAGTTTTTTTCCGTTTGGCATAGGTTCACCACATCGACCCCAAAGGTCAGGACTCTGGGGTGGTCTATAGTGAAATGCAAGGCAGAGAGAATACATCTGGCGATCTAATGGCTCTTCGGTAAGTTTAGATTATTATTTTATTCGCGACTTCGGTGTCTGACTTGGATTCAAGCCTCCAAAGGTTACTCGATCCTCCTGGAAGCGGCTATCGCAGTGAGACCGGAGGCTTGATGGATGCATTGCGCAAGTTAACCGCGCAGCAAAGTAAGTGGTGGGCCGAGTGCATCTGAAGTGCGACTAATCGATCAATACAGTTCGCGATTACCACTCCAGCTACTATGTTCCGCACAACTTGGCACTTATCGTGGCAGGCAAGCTGTCGAGTGGGACCTCATCTTTACTTCGCGTTGTTCAAGAAAGCGTTGAGCCCAGCCTTATCGCCCATGGCCAGAACCGAGGACCAAAGCCCGATGGCTGGAAGCGACCTTTTGTCGAGACGGCAAGTGCCGCACGAAAACCTATACCAGCAAGCATTAAGGACACTATCGAGTTCCCTGAACAAGATGAAAGTGTGTGGTCTAGTAGTGGTCGAACTTCGCGAACTAATTGATCTAGGTATGGGCGAACTTATCATCAACTTCATGGGCCCTCCTCCCAATGCATTTTTGGAGAGAAAGGCTCTGGACATCCTTGGCACCTATCTGACTTCATCTTCTGTGGCACCCTTGAACAAAGAGTTCGTAGAGACTGAATCGCCTTTATGGTACGCGCCCTTTGGAAAAGTCTCTTGTCGAACTGTCTAATGTTTCTTTTGCTTTTTTTTCTCGCAGCTCCTACATCTATTTCAGCGAAGACACGCGAGCAACGTCAGTTAATATGCCGATTTATGTCGGATCTGTTCCCACAGAACATTTGGATACTTTCAACGATAAACTGAGCGCAAGTTTGCGGCGTATCGTTGCAGAAGGCATCGATATGAAGCGAATGGAAATGGTCATCAGTAGAGATGAACGTCAGGTACCTGCATAGGCTGGTTTTACTCCATTTTATTTTTTCATCTCACCTGCATATTTTCAGTTGCGAAGCAAGTTGGAATCTGCCAAAGGAGATACTTTCTCTGGAACACTTATTACAGACTTTCTCTATGGTGCACAGGATGGTTCAGAAATCCTTGCTTCCATGGATGAGATCAACTATTATAATCTTTTGCGTACTTGGACCAGTAGAAACTGGACTGACATTTTGTCAAAGTGAGTATCACCCATATTTGGCGTGCTGTTGTATGTTGATCTGGCTATAGGTATTTTATTGAACCGGCCTCAGTAGTAATTGTGGGCAAGCCCTCGGCAAATCTTGCAGAGCAATTAGAAAAAACTGAAAAGGCCAGGGTTGCTGCTCAAGTAAAGGCGCTGGGTCCCGACGGGCTCAAAAAGGCGGAGGCGGAGCTGGACGCGGCCAAGGCAGAGCATGACCGGCCAATCCCGACAGAGGTTTTGACATCTTTCCCTGTTCCAGATGTTAAAAGCATTTCTTGGATACCCGTGGAAAGCGTCCAGGAACCTGGAAAGGGTCGTCAAGTACAATATCCACCTTCAAGCGATAGCGGATTGCTCAAACATGTCACCGCTGACGGAGAACAGCTTTCTTTCTTCGTGCAGTATGACCATGTTGAGGTCCGCGATCATCTGCATCATTAACCTATTCATACTAACCCAATCGACCTACTTATCCTAGTCTGACTTCATCTCTGTGCACGCCATCCTGTCTTTGAGCAGTCTCCCTGACAGGCTTCGACCGTGAGTACATGGTATACTTGCTCATTCCTTTCTAAATTTGAACGTCGTATAGATATATGTCCGCTTATCTGTCGTCATTCTTCTCACTTCCAGTCAAGAGAGAATCTGGGGTCAGACTCACCCACGAGGAGGTTGTGAACCAACTTGACAATGATACTGTCTCGTACGAAGTTGGCCTTGGAGTATCGAATTCTTTCACGGATACAATGCGTGTGAGCATCAAAGTGGAGACAGCCTTGTACGAGCCAGCAATTTCATGGTTGAAAGACCTTATATATGGCGCTCAATTTGACAAAGATCGGTGAGTGATGATCGCATCTTGTCTTTGTATTTTCTGGAACGTTGACTTGTTTGCAGGCTTCAAGTTGTCCTTGCAAAGATCCAACAGTCTTTGCCAGAAATGAAACGAGATGGCAGCAATGTGTTGTCGTCTCTTTGGGCAACACTTCTCTACGCGGAAAAATCTACCTCTCGATCGGGAGGCGTTCTTCCCCAAGCGGAGTTCATACCCAAGCTGTCTAAGCTTCTTCAAGAATCGCCTCAGCAAGTGATTGCCGACTTCGAAGAAATCAGGAAACATAGTGAGCCGATGCCCTCTTTAGTTAAAGTATTCGTTCGCTAATATTGCCCAGTCACGGATCCATCTGGTGTTAGATTTTCGGTCACTGGTAACGTGCTTGGCCTTCCGCAACCCCGAAGCATCTGGGGAAAGCACTTTTCAACCTCTCTCCCAGTAAGTCTTGGGACTCGCCTTCAGGGTCTCGCGAGTGCTAACGCGTCATGATTCAAGAATGTGCAATTAGCGCCCGTACCGTTGGCATCAGCCACTCTCAGTGAAGTTGGCAACAGTCTCTCTAGCCAGGTGAGTTACTCGTTGTCCCGCTTTTACACTATCTAACGCGTTATCTCTACCAGGCTATTGTCATGAGCCTCCCAACAATTGAGAGTTCGTTCGCAACACACACTACTAGAGGAATTCGCGGGTTTGAACATCCAGAGTATCCGGCTATTCGTGTGGCTCTCGAAGTTCTCAATGCAACAGAGAGTTATCTTTGGGTAAGTTCACGGTTTGCAATGTATTTAATGGCGAGTTGACCGAGTCGTGCTTAAAAGCGGTACATTCGAGGATCGGGATTGGCTTACGGGGCATATGCTTCTTTGGATGTTGAAGCTGGATTCTTGAACTTCTCTCTCTACCGTGTACGTTTTCACCATGGAATTGATGACCTAATTCTAAGCTCAGGCTCTCTTGTAGAGTTCCAACAGCATGAAGGCGCTTGAAGAAGCCTCTAAAGTAATAAAGGGCCTTGTTGATGGCTCGGTAGGTTGTGCAAGTTCACCTACCTGTTTCTTGCTCACATTTTGGACAGGTTGAGTTTGACGAAACTATTCTCGACGCCGCCAAAAGCACCATTGTCTACGGGGTCACCAAGAATGTTTCAACGGCAGGACGCGCGGTAAGAAATTGTATCCTTACCGCCTTCATCGGAGTTCGTGCTCATAATATATTAGGCTCTTGTTTCCTTCACAAACCAAGCCATGAAGGGTGTCTCCCAAACACACCAGATTGACCTTCTTGAGAAATACCAGGAGGTCACAAAGGCAGATGTGCTTTCTGCATTCGAAAAGCACTTCCTCCCGCTTTTCGACCCAGCTTCCTCAATTGCGGTTGTTGTTACAGCTCCAGGAAAGGCCGAGGACATTGGTACAGGTCTGAAAACCTTAGGGTTCAAGGTGACACAGAAAGTGATGGAGGTTGACCCGGAAGAAATGGACGGTGAGTATGAGAGTGGTGATGATAGTGATAGCTCCAGCAGCAGTAGATAATGTCAGTTGGAGTGCTACGTATCGTCATTAATCGGTGAACATGTTGTACTAGACACATCAAGCCTCATCTTTCAGTATTTGAATTCTGTTTGCTTCTGAAGCTTGTCCGGGTTTCAGTTCCACATTTCGAAGGAAGTCGTTATCCACAAGAAAGTGGATAGCTTGCGATAAGTTGGATATCGTAATCCTCATCTCGGGAAGTAACAACTGAAAAAACATAATTATCAGCCGTACTGGCTAAATTTGAAAAACAACGAAGTAATCTTACATTCCGAAGCAGGGTAGGCCTTGAGGCAAAGGGGTTTCTTGGGGGCAATTTTGGCTGGAGTGGCCGAGCGCGTGCTTTTGAGCCAATTTTCGGGTCCCTAGGTACGGCCGATGTTGGGGGTGTTATCACAGCTTCTGACCTTTTGAAGGCCTCAGAACCCGTCTGCAGCGTCGTCAGAAGGACCTTGGAGGACATGGTTTCAGGTTCTCCATCGTCGTCATCAGAGACGCTGGGAGACCGAGAACAAGCATCGGGATCGACAGTCGGAGCAAGTTGTTTTCCCTTTGCACTGCTTGTCCAACTAGGAGGCACTTTTCGCCCCTCTCGACCCTGACCGGGACCACGTTCGTTCCGCGTACGCGCGGCAGAATTGTTGTTCTTAGCCTCCGTCTTTGGTCTTTTTGGCGCGCGACTGCTTGCTGTCAAGTCAAATTGGCCTCGAGCTACAGCTTCTGAAATCTTTCGCTTCTTTTCTTCCACCCGGGAAGACGTGGGGAAACGTCGTTTGCGCTCTGCGATCCAGGCTTCAAGGACTTCGGGTGAGTCTAGCACTACGCTTGTGCCCTGGATAGGAATGGGTTTCCTATGTCACAATTACTGATTGGTCGCATATTGAAGTACTAATAGCTTACCCTTTGAGACTTGGATCTGCATCCCAGTCGCTCTGCTTTTTGCGCTTTTCCCATCCTGGTGGATAGATAAGATGTCGATCCATCATATGCAGCTCGACAGATTTATGCGAGCCAGAAAATGAACAACCGGAGTGGGAGCAACGACTATTACCAGGTTCATACCAGGAGTTCATCGCATACTGGGGAGTACTACGGCTGTGTCCGCCGTTATGAGGGGCACGTCGTAACATGGCAGCGGAATTTGTTTGAGACGATGAAGGTGCCATTTGCATGTAGGCTTGGGCATAATGAGAGTTGTAGTATGTTGGAAGGTGATGGTAGTTTGGATAGGCAGTCGGATGCTGCAAAGTTGCTTCAGTTTGTGGGATCACTGACGCGTTGGGGTTTCTTGGTAAGGAGGGATGAGGAGGAGGTAAACCTGATCGTTGCATGAGAATGAGCTTCAAGAGGCCTATTTTAATCGAGGCGCTTTCGAAACAGAAAATACTAGTCACATGATTCGAGTTCTCCGCTCTCGGCGGTAGTTTGCATCATCATGCTTGACTCAACACATTGGACAGATAATTGAACAAGATCATTGTGGCATTCTGGACGACGAACATATGATACGTGACAATGGTACACAGAAAACAGTATCATGGTAATTGGTCAACAAGGTGAAGACGGTTTATAGGAGAGCATTACAAAGGGCGGAAATGCAGACGAACAGGGGTCATGAAAGTTCGATGTTTGGGGAAGGGGAGAAGTGGTTCAAGAAGATACTAGGATTCATATGACGATATGACAGGGGTCACAAAAAGAGCGGGAGATGAACAACGAAAGAATGGAGACGGGGAACTCCCAGAGAGCGGCTGGGACTGACTGCTGATCGTTTCGACACGTCCAGTTTGCAGGTTTTGCCCGTGGGTTGAAGGCATCAAGGCTTTTCAGTCCTGTAATTCGGCTTGCTGCTGGGCCTCCCTACCCACGCGTCGATCCTTCTCGCTTTCTAATTGATTGTACAAGAGGAACAAGGCTTTCTCGTTTGCTTCGGGCGTTCCTACAATTGTGAACATACGTTCACCAGTTTCATCGTGGGGGGCTTTCGCAATGGAGATTTTTGAACCAGACAAGCGGCGAATTTCGGTGATTTTGGTGCCGCTGCGCCCGATGATGCATCCAACCATGTCAGAGGGGATGGAAATGTTTTGGGTGCGGAGGTTGGCAGCAGGGGGGCTCGAGACCGGAGAATGGGGCGTAGTGGGTGAGCCCGGAGGAGAAGTGCGCCCACGAGCATTAGGTTCTCCGTTGCTACGACGTGAACCAGCATATGACGACGAATGATTATGGCCACGGCGGTTGCCCGACCTGTCGTCGTTGGGTCCTGGGTGGAAAAGGACTGTGCCGAGTCCGCGCTCCCAATCTTCCAGCAAGCATTTGCCGATTTCCTCGACAGCGCGACCAATAGCTTCGGGAGAGCCCTGCACCTCCACAATGCGCTCCGTAGATTGAGGGAGCATTTCCTTGGAAGCAACCATCCGTGCACCAGATCCATCTTGGATAGCTTTTATCTTGAGTCCATTACGACCGATGATGGTACCCATCAAGTTGTGAGAGATCAAGAGGCGGATGGAGGTATGAAGGGTAGTCGGCGAGGAGGTCGTTACGGGTGAAGATGGTGCTGAGGCAACAAGTTGGCCAATAATGAGATTATAGGCCTACAGAAAAAATATGAGTTCCATGACTCGTAGAAAAAAAGCCAATTTCTGACCTTGGACACAGCTTCAACAGAGCCAGTCACTGTGAGAACACGTTCATGAACACCTGGAATGACCTTGCTGACGCCAGCCTTGACGCCAGTCTGATCCCGCAAATCAGCGACATTTTTTCCAGCTTTTCCAATGATGACGCCGGCGTCCTTTGTGCTGACAAGAGCGCGTAAAGTAAGGGTGTCGTGGGCGGAGGGAGATGGAGAGCGGGAGTGGGTAGGGGAGGCTGAAAAAAAGATAAGGGGAGTGTACTTGGAGAAAGGGAGCAACAATACCGTTTTCGTGTCTGGAGGAATCGGAAGGCATGGTGAGAGGGAGGGAGAGGAAGAAGAGGGAGGGAAGAAGAAAAAGTAGCGGGAGGGCAGGGAGAAGGAGAGGAATAAAATATCTGGATGGCGGTTGCGAAAACGCTTTTTCTTCTCGGCCTTGGCCGAGTATATTGATAGCTTGATGGCGAGCGCTCTTTCCTCTGATGCAGACTATAGCGTTTACAACTTATTCATTCATAAAGGGGGCATGGCGACTGGAATATCATCAACACTCTCAACGATACGTAGGGTTGACCGGCGAAATACATAATGCCTAGTGTGGTAGGAAACTAACTGCATATCGATTAGCAAATGACTACTACTCTAGTATCCCAACTGAGTGAGTTGCTCGAACGATGATGCAGAATCGGCAACGGCCTTCTGGCGCAGCTTGACAGCAGTAAGCTGGTAGTTGGCTTTAGTAAATCTCCTCAGCCTAGAAAAGCGGGATGTGCATACCTTGCGCTCGTGGAAGGCCTGGGCCTTGATCTTTCGCTTTTCCTCGAGGCGGTCGACGATATCCTTGTAGCCCCAGCCAACCTCGTGGGAGAGACGCTACGTTGCATACTTTTAAAGTCTATATCGTGTTGTTATTCCAATAGGATACGCACCTTGACGGTGCAGTACTTGCGACCGGGCTTCAGCCTCAACACCCTCAACGCCTCAGGAACTACCATGCGCTTCTTCTTATCATATGGGGGGGGAACACCCTCGAAAAGCTTGAGACGCTCCAAGGCGGCAGCACCCCGTGCGCTCTTGTGGGGAGTCATGCCCCTAATGGCGCGGTAAAGAATCTTGGAGGGCGCACGGTGATGGAAGGGACCGGACTTTTTGGGGTTGACGATGTGGCGCTTGTGGAGGAAGTTGTGGTAGCGGAGCTGTTCCATTGTGTTAAGACGCTACAATCGCTCTTATGATTGCATAGCAAGGCGTACTTTGTTCCTGAAGAAGCTACCAGAAATGTTGATTTCCTCGCACCTCACTACCACAATTTTCTGGCCAGAGAGGATCTGCTTTGAGATGATCGAAGCCAATCGACCAAGGAGGTGACCCTTGCCATCAATGACGATGGGCGTCGAAGAGAATGTCGCCATTGTCGAGTTCTGCGCGTCCAACGATTAGTTTCTTTTCGCGAGCGGCTAGAATTCCATGCAACACACCTGTAAGGGGGAGAATAGGGTATAATTAGGCAAATGGTGCGCAGACGTAGGTGTCCTCTCTTACCTTGAGGAGTTGAGCGTTTACGGCGACTTGCAACTGCCAATGTGGCTTACCCGCTCTCAAACCTTATTTATTGACTGCATAGTTCTACTCGGCAGTTTCCGGAAATGTTCCTCACGTCCAAATCGTGTTCATAGTGTATTATTTTTGCTCCCCTCAAGCCCCCAGAAGTAAACCGTGGTACATGCGGGGCGTCTTGCACAATTTTTCATGCTCGAGATGAGCATTTGAGGTCAATGGACACATCTTGAAGGCCTGCATGCCCAATTGCCGCCTGAGTATTGAAACTCAGTTGATCGCCATCAGCGCGAGGGGAATTTGGAAATTGATGCAAATATAAATAGACTGGGAATTATTCTGTGTATTATGTAATTACACGGAGTCCGCCGGAAACGCTAGTCACGACTCGCGACGGTCGTTTTCCCTTCGCGTTGCATTTTGAAACTCTTACTCGACCACCAGCAACCCACATGTCTTTGTCGCGTCTCCTCTCTCGCACTGCTACTGCCTCGCGCGTAGTCAGGCCCGCTCAAACCTTCAACAGAAGATGGGTTCCCAGAGCTATGTACTCTGCAGGCGGTGGTCTCTCTCGTGAATCCATCAAGTCTCGTGTTCTTGAAACTCTGCAGGGCTATGAGAAGATTGACAACGCAAAGGTGAGTCTCATAGGCGGCGGCCCATATTTGCCTGATATATAACACCTCTATGTTACTAGCTTTCGGTCTCTTCGTCTTTCCACAAGGACCTTGGACTTGATAGTCTTGACGCCGTCGAGGTTTTGATGGCTGTTGAAGAGGTACGCGTCTTTGATACACGTTAGTCGAGTCCTAAACGTTCCAATGCAACCCAGGAATTCTCCATCGAAATCCCTGACGCAGAGGCCGATGAAATCCATACCGTTCAGCAAGGTGATATTATGTGTGCCTAGTACATGGTTGCGACCGCTCTAACTGCTTTCCTCATAGCTATTGACTATATTGCCAAGACTCCTGAAGGTTTGTGCAAGTCCCCTATGATTTCTGAAGACCTCTTTCTCACTATAACCACTTGCTCTACCAGCTCATTAGATGTGCAACATGCTACCGACTCGCGACATTCCGTATTTACACTTACATCCATAGCTTCCTCAATATTTTTCGTAGCCATTCTGCAAATCTCCCCATTATCCATTTTTATGCGAGATCCTGACCGTCGTCGAGTCATTTTTGTCCTCCTTAGTCTTTGGTGCACATCTATTCCCCCACCGCCAACCTAAGCAGTAGTCAAAGCGTTGGTTTCAGCTCAGCCTGTTCATCCAGAACAACAGTCGCCCTTTGGATAACCAGGTCCAGTCAAACGCTTCTACGCACTACTGGCCAACTGAAAATCAATTCAAGTCATTCACAACTTGTCTCAGTAGTACCTTGAGGTGCAGCAAATACAACCCTTATGAGGCTGTCAACTTCGAAGCAGACACCTCTACTACTAGGACCATTCCGCACGACAACAAGCGAGTGCATATACTGCTCAGCCTCGTCTCCATCAAGCGCCGTATTCCAAACACTGCGAAGAATGTTCATGGGAACTTGTCGCCAATCCAACTTCGCGCTGTATGACCTGTGTGTGTGAATGGTGTTACGAGGATCATTGTACCCCCGCCTCAAAGTTTTCAACTAACAAACGGGAAAAGAAATTATACTTCAACCGTCGCGCGTGATTGCTCTCTTTCCGTGACTTCCAGCTCTACAGTCATTCCGGCGAACCAGATGAACCTTGGCATCATGCCCTCTTGCATGCCGTTGATCTCAAGCTGAAAACTACAAGAAATCTCATCAGAAATATTTCTTAACAAGTATCATGCATACAGTTTGGGGGTCCAACATTTATAAGATTCAACGGTCCTATTGCCTGTTCACTACCAGGGATGGTATTCTACGTCAATTAAGCGCCGTACAACCCCCACAGTGACTTGGCAGGTGATTACGTAAACATCATATTTTCGTGTCGCGAAACCTGACGCGCTTCACAACCTTGACTCTAGCTAACCCTCTCTCAGTCCGGAGTGCTTGTAACATCTACTGACGCTGCGGAGGTCAAAGCACCGTCGGCTTTCTTACTCTCACCTTTCGTATACCCCTTATACGAGCTTCGTTGCTCCCTACGCATCATGAAGCACGGTATCGCCTTCCGGAAGTTCTCGAGGACCTCCTCGCACCGAATGCTCATGTTACGGTGCTGCCGCTACCTCTCTGGTTGCTCATCAACTATTGACTAATACACACACTAGTAACCTGGTAACCTCACTATTCGAGCATGAACAAATCAAGACCACCCTCCCCAAAGCCCGGGACACTGCGAGGTTGGCCGAAAAGGTACCGACTGTACGCTTCTAAGTGCTGCCAGCAGCCTTGACATTTGTAATAGATAATTACTATGGGCAAGAAAGGGATGGACGACAACGGGGCCCGTGACCGCGCTGCTGCATTTCTGCTAAAGCCTGTCGCTCTGTCGAAACTATTCACAACCTTTGCCAGTCGGTACGCTGAACGGCCTGGAGGATACACAAGGATACACAAGTTCGGTAACCGTCAGGGAGACAATGCACCTCACGCCATTCTCGAGCTCGTGGACAACCCCAGGGACCTTCGATGGGAAATGACTTCCCGGGCAATTGGATGGGAAGCGTCCAGACAAAAACTGAAGAAACTGGGGACTCATGAAGGTGTGCGCGTCGAGGCGTCCGACATTCTTAAAGTTGTCAATTCGGAACGCAACATGGGGCATGGACAGAAGGGTATCCTCCGTCCAATGACACGGTGGAATCTTCAAAAGATCCTTCGCTTCAGACCCTCGTCGGCTCCTCAAGTCATCAGCGAGAAAGCTGCTGCTTACAGTGTATGCTCATTCTGATCAACGCAAGTCTTTCATTGCATACTTACACCGGTTGCAGGACGAAGTGATAGCTACCCCCATGGTCATGAAGTCCCTTCAAGAGGATACTAGAGAGAAGAACCCTGCTGCTCGTGCCCTTCGGATGAAAGCTGGACACAAACCTCTTTTGGATACTCGACCTGCACTTGACATCGCAAAGGCGAAGTTGGGACCTACAACCTCTCGTCCAGCACACAGGAAAAGGCTAACCATTACCATGGAGCGTGCATTCAATACCCGCTCATTACGCTCGTAGAAGCCGTGTGCTTCTCCTCGCCACCGTTATATCCTAATGACATACTATATATTATATTCTGCTATGGCGCGTCTCCCGTTCGAAGGTTCTTGCTCTTCTCTCTGCGCGAGCTGGTCAGCTTTCCATTGCTTGTGATTGTATCTGGATATGTGGGTGAAATGCATGATTACAGTGGGCAGATTATGGTAGGACACGGCATATTATAATATAAAGATAATCTAAAGAGTCAAATTGAAACCATGCTAAATGAAGTGCAAGGCATCATTAATGATTGCCAAAGATAAGTTGAATGAAGACTTACCGTATCACTGTCCCCACTCGGTATGGGGGTGAATTTCGTTTAAATATCATTCCATATGTTCAACCGGTGGTCTCTCCATAAGCGGTCAACGCTGAGCCCATTCAGGGAGGATAACGAAGATGTCACAGAGTCAGTCGAGCCCCCAGAGAAGAGTCTGGAGATTTGACAATTGATGTCTCGCCAAGATTTCGCGCTGCAGTGTTCGATATATTATTTAGAAACCTCCCCCACGAGATATCTGACGACTTGGACGTACGTGACATTGGCCACTTTGCTGTGCAGCTTCACTGCATATTGATACGAAGTTCCAGACTCAAGGATGAGAGTCAAAGACTCTGCAGGATGCAGAAGGATAACCTTGCTGGTCGTCCTCCCGTAGTCGCGCAATAGCTGGATAGATACGGGGTCGTGCATGTCGTTCGTGAGGTCGAGCAGGATATCATAATTCTGGAGAGACGGCATTGCAACTAGTTTGGATAGCGAAATAGAAGACAACTTGACAATGACACGTCGCAGACGCGCTATAGAAGAGGAGAATATTAAAGGAGAATATAAGATTGTCGTAAAGCGAGAAACAGGTCAGAGAGACGCACTGCTTGGAACGGATCGGTTTACACGCCGATATTTATGCAACTTCAGCCAGGTCACGATTCCGCGAATCTTCCTAAGGTATAGCTCCTACACAATTGCAGAGGGAAGGAGCTAGAGACGCGACCAATGTAATGCAAGTGGAGGTAATTGTGAACAATTAAGTGGCGGTTGACAGAGACGCCAGGTGGACCCTATGGGAGAAAGCGAGTGTGAAGGATCAGATTCATGAGGCTAAAGAAGACAATTAGCATTCTTGCCTGTCAACATCAGCGCGTGTAATAAACGTGCTTAATCCGGGGGAAATTGGAAGTGTGAGAGGCAGTTTGGACTTCGGAAGGTGAGCACCAAGCTCGAACTAGGATATGAGTAACCATAGCAGCTCACGAACTTGTGAAGCCACTCTTGAGGAGATAAATGATCGATCACTACTTGAGGCAGTATGCCTCAAAACCGTCTGTTGTATTCACAAGACTTTATACAAACTTTGTATCGTCTTTCATGGCATTTCTCATAGCAATGCAAGGCCCTCACGACCTCTCCAATTCCGCTACAGCAACCGAATAAAACGGTCCCATTATAGAGAAGGACTTTTGTGTCCACTATGCTCTCACGTTTAAAATCAGTGCAAGACCGCATTCTTACCGCTGCAGCGCTCATCGTTCAGATCCTTTACTTCTTTTCTCAAGCTTGTACATAGCACCATTATCAACCACCGATAAGCATGCCTCCCTCGACAGATATTTCGGAGTTCCGAAAATCACTTGCTTCTGCGAAGAATATTATTGTTCTGTCTGGCGCAGGCTTATCCGCACCGTCAGGTGTGTGCTCGGATGTTGCTCCAGCCTCGCTCGGATCGCAACAGCTAAACCTGGTTCACAACACCGCTAGGCCTGAAAACATATCGAGGCACTGATGATTCTCTCTGGTCGAACCCAGTGTGTATCACTTTCCCCCCTTGACCATAAACTCCTCATCAGTGCTATCTTCAGGATGTTGTAAAATATTCATCCCATACAACCTTCGCTGAGGACCCCAGTGGCTCTTGGCAATTCTACCACCACAGACGGGTGTTGTAAGTACCCATGACATTCAAAGATTTTAACGTTAAGGATCCCGAACTCAATGACCATATCTTCCTCCACAGGGCACTGAACGCCAAACCTAACGCGGGCCATCTCGCGATTGCAGCGCTCAACCTTCCCGCTGTCGCTTGTCGAGTTATTCCCGCAGCCATATCTAAGCCTTTACATGTCACGCAGAATCTTGACGAACTATCACTGCGCGCTCTGCAAGCCCTTTCCGAGGACCTTACTGAAGCAGCTGCGAAAAGGCTTATTCAGATACATGGCTCTCTCTACCGGACTCGGTGCCTCACCTGCAAACATGTCAGGCACTCTCACGACCTGAATCTCTCTTCTGCTCTAGGCGAAGCATCGGACGAAGCTAATCACCTCGACATACCTGTGGACAGGCTCCCCAAGTGTGGTGGAGACAATTGGTCTGGGTCCAATCGATATGGACAATGTGGCGGGTTACTCCGTCCTGACGTCGTCTGGTTTGGTGAGGTACCACCCCTCATGGGTGAGATTGCACGGCACATCACAGCCTGTGATCTCTTAATTATCGTGGGCACCTCAGCTCTTGTATGCTTATCCTTTACTTTTTGGGATTTGCAGCTGGCTAATTTGATCATCTGACTAGGTTCAACCTGCTGCGGGCTTTGCATCGCAGGTGCAAAATCATGGCGGAAAAGTTGCAGTTTTCAACTTGAATCGGTCTGCTCATGATGATGATGCCGATTTCCTGTTTCTAGGCAGCTGTGAGGAGACCCTACCAAACGTTTTTGACATTGCGGACACTCCACCTGCAGACTGAACGTCTGCGTTGACATATTCTTGGACAATCAACGCTCAGGATAATCTCATTGTTCAAGTCGTGTTTTCGTATCGAAAACGTTGATATCTAAGCCTACAAATCATTCCTATCAAATGTCCACAATTATAAGGCCTGCCCTTGAAACGTATCAAATTGGTTGTGTACCGAAAGATGCCTGCATCGACTGGTATCTAAGAAAGTCTGGGCGTTTTTCTTCCGAAGGAACCTTCAGCTGTGAGATAACTTGAATTAGCATAGTCCAAGGCAGAACGTAGATAGGGAACAGTAGTTCAGAGAACTATCCCATAGAAGATGTGACTTACCTGGGTGAGGCTGAGTTTGCACAGGCGTCTCAATCCGAGAGTCAGTGGCTAAGAATTGTGAGTTGGCTGTCGGGGTTGGTACTGGTGCTTGGGTATGCGCATACGATGGATATGATGGGTTTTGTGGGTTTGTCGGGTATGCCGAATACTCGAAGTTGGTCGTCGAAAACGCATCTTTGGGCTCTTGATACTGCTGACCGTACACGTCTGAAGCACTAACAGAGCTTTCTTGTCGCACATGCTTGTAATCCGCAGGCCCTCCGCGACGTCCACCATTATAATCAACCGAGGGTCTCGAGTCCCAAGGATCATTTTGCAAAGGAATATTCTCAGTCAAAGGCTGAGAAGGATCGTATACCTGATCATATTGGTTGTGATCTCGCCGTTGAGCATTGCCGTAGGATGTTAGAACAACGAATAGGTATGCCTTGATCTATATTTAGACCATGATATTCGAAATTGAATAAATCATCATGACATACATGAAGGGCTGCGAGCAGGATCCATAGACCGCCCATTATTCCTACATCAACCCAAGGGAATATTGTACAGAGAGTGTCGCCTTCGCTTGCACCGGTGCCTTCATCGGAGAAGAATTCAGTGAGACATTTCTCCTTGGCGCTGGTGTGTCTCGCAGCCGACAAGATGATCCAAGCAGCAGCAACAGAGAAAGCGATTGTCAAGACTATCCCATGCAGAGTAACATAGCGTTTGAAGAGAGCGGGCCTTTCCTACAAGCCGAAGAAAAAGATGAGTTCACGCAAGCAGAGGTCTCCAAGGTGGACATACTCGTGATACGCCAACGAATCCGATTAGTTGCACGCCAGCGGCAACGAATGCAATAATACCAAGGACGACAGCAGCAAAGGACGGAGTTGCTGCGCCAACAACTATACCGGACAATCAGAAATGCAGGTCGTGAGCGGGTGTTGTGTGCTTACTGGATGGTGTCGCCACAGAAAGGGTCCCTACCAAGACGCTGGCCGCCAGTTGTTCAATCAGGGTGACATATATGCCCGCATTAACCATAGGAATGGCGCAGCAGCAGTAATCTCTTGATTTGCCTGGCTTCATTGATGACGGGAGGAGGAAAGATGTGAAGGGCAGTGGACGCCGAGCGATGATTCGTGAACAGCAGGCAGTGTCGTCTTTACGTAACAAGCCCAGCTTAATGACATCCCCCCTGCACACGTGACGGACAGAGATGGTGACGTCCAACTGGCACCGCTTCTCTAGCCGCCTTTTGGTTTAAGTAGTGGGCTTGACACGGAACACTCCTCCTTCATTCCTAACATGCGCCTTGCAACTCCCCTGATCGCGGTTCTCAGCCTCGCTGTCGCTGCTTGTGCCCTCACCACCCCAGAACAACATCCCCTCGTCGTTTCGGGTCCCGTTCGAACAACCGAAGGCTGGGAATGGAAAAACTGTGGTACGAGTTGGACGCTCTCAAGTCGTTTTCGCTCGCTCACTTGACAATAGGACTCCCGACCGACGCCATTCAGATTGAGTCTATTAAAGTGTCTCCGGATCCGCCCCAGCCTGGCCAAGACCTCACTGTCAAGGTCACCGGTACGGCTCAAGAAGTAATTGAGGTGCGTACATAAGCCCCGTTTTAGAAAACCTCATAATCCTGATTAACAAAACCTCAGGAGGGTGCATATGTTGACGTCACTGTGAAGCTGGGACTCATCAAGATCTTGTCCAAAAGATTCGATGTTTGCGAAGAGGCGTGCGTAACTTCCCTCCACTTGATGTTTGGCCCCTGTGACTGAACCCCGCGAACCTTGCAGTCGCGGCGCAAATGCTACCGTCCAATGTCCCGTCCAGAAAGACACGTACACCGTCGAGCAGACAGTTGCTCTGCCCAAAGAAATTCCCAAGGGTATGTCGCCAGCACTTGTCATGAATGTGTCCTCGCTGATGGGGTTTGCAGCCAAATTCAAGGTTGACGTTCGCGGCTATACAGTCGACGAAGAAGACATGCTCTGTCTTCAGTTGATGGTTGATTTTATGAAGAAACCTTTCTTCCGTTTCAACTAGCTTTAGCCCTGCTCCTCGCAGGTAGCCTTCCTCCCTTACTCTGGGGAGGCCCTGTACCTGTTGTTTGATTGCCACTCTGCGCAACCTACAGAGTGTCATGAACCTCAAGTCCTTATCTTGTAGCAATTTTTCTCTTTGCATGTAGTTCGCCAGCCATCATCTCAGTACTCAATATACCAATCTTCCACAACTGATACCACCTGCCCCCGCCATCCGATCACTTGCAGGAGTGAGTCTTCCCAGGAGGTGAAATAGTGGAGGACACGATACGCACTGCCTGTACACAAAAATAGAGAATGTTGTTCTGTTCACATTATATCTGTTTGACCAACATGCTCAGTAATTCGATATTCAGTGCCCACCTCCAAGGTATGAATTGTACATCAGATGGAAAACCCCTCAACAGCGATGTTTTCCGTTCATGCGGTCTCTACTTCGACCTTGAATCCTGGATCTTTGCAGCATTCCTACATGGACAATGGACATACAATGTTATCAGCTATGAAGCGGCAAAAGCATACAGCTCCTTACGTGAAGATGTTCCAGATAGACGTCTGATTTTTGTAAACAGCAAAGCCTGCACAAAATATATTAGTAAGGCTGTTCGAGTGATATTGCGTGGAACTTGGATCGAGCGCACCATCGTTTGGAGAGGCCTAAGGGTCGATGGTGTTAGTTCCTACTCAACAAGCAGAAAATATGTACTTACGCCATTTATGAGAGCGTCTGCATACTTTATTATCCTGTCCCCTCCGCTTTCTTTTAACCCGACGGCTCCAAACTGCCATGGCATGATTCTGGCGCACGCAGGCCAATCACTTTTACGTTTTGACGCTTGATATTGGATGTGCTTACCCGCTATCGAGATGATGAGTAAGAGAAAACCAGTCAAAGGGGATGAGCTTACGCATGTTTCGTATTAAGAGCCAGGTTAACCCATGCAGGGTAGATTTCCGTTTTGTTTTCTAAAAACGTGCAATTGTTAGGCCTCATGAGGAAGCTGTATATGAATCACTCACGAATACCAGAGACACCAAATTCCTCCAAGATCAAAGGCTTGTTGGCTTTCTTCGCAGCTGAATCAAGGTTAAAAGATGAACTACATGCGATAACCAAAAACCCACTGACAATCGGCATGAGCTTGAATCCAAAGCAAACCCCAGTCTTTGATGGTAAAGTTGGACCCTGGTGTGTCCTGGAGGACGGAATATCGTTACTTGCAAACATATGGCGATCCTCCGACTTACCAGCGCGGTGTACCAGTATTGCGGGTACAAATGCTACAGTGATTCTTTAACAAGTGTGCTCACAAGACCATAAGTGACTTACATATGTCCCAAAGTCAATATTGGGAAGAGTCAAGTCGGCGTCGAAATCTTCTCCGGCTGTGTACAGTCCTCAGAATTCCTAAATATCCAATCAAAGTCAAAGAGACAGACCTTGCCCGTTGAAATTGTAGTCGGATATGAAGACGCCGTTTATCCAATATCCAATGTTCTCGCTTTTCTTGTAGAAATGCCCTTCGCCTCCGGTGGTGATCATGTGGAAGGCATCCCTGGGCGATTGAATTAATGGCTCATCCCAAAAATCATGGACCAATTAACTGCATGACTTACAATGAACGCACAAAGTCAGATTGCTGCTTATACCATTTTGTCAACAGCTCGCTCCCAGGGACGCAGGCAGGACCCCCGGGAAGATCTCCGAGACACCTTGCTTCATTCATGAGCTCCCATGCAAATATATTCGGAGAGTCGCGATATCTGTTGACGATTGTCTTCACGTAACGTTCTGTAACCGAAACAAAGCAATCAATCGCCCCCCAAAAGCTCATATGACAGACAGTTAGAGCACGTACGGTAAGATGCAATGATCTTAGGGTTGGAGTAAAAGACGTCGTGAGTCTGACCGGCGCCAGCGATCCAGTTGATGTATAGCTCGGATCCCTGTTCTCGCAGATCAATACTATGACCAAGGAAAGGATGAGTCGGACGTACACCATATCCAACCCTAAGGGTGATGTTCAGCAATGCATTCAGCGAAATTACGCCTGAGCTCACCAGTTATTAGTGAAAGCAAGAATGACTTTGATGCCATATTTTCCCGCCGTCTCAACCACATAATCCAAACGCTGTAGACCTTGCGGTCCATCATTCAATTGCCACTCGCTGGAATTCCAGACCTAGTTTCTGTCAATATTTGTTCGGTAAGAGTGGCCGAGGCGCTAATACTTGATAGTAGGTCAAGCCAGATTGACCAGCACCAGCAAGCTCGGACCCATTGATAGCATTAAATCCCTAAAACACGTCTCAAAAAGAGTACAAATGCACGAATAGAAACATACCCAAGTGCGAAGGACTTTGACACCTGCATCTTGCATTTGTTTAAACGTCGAATCAACGTCCGCTTTGCTGGTCAGGAGTGGAAGCCACTAGAAACTTTAATCCATACATTGAAGGTTGAGTTACGAGGTCCTCTGTGCTCACGTATGAGTTTGCTCCAACGAAGTTCTGCCATACACGTCAGCGACTCCGTCAACCATGCATCCGATGACCTACAAAAGATTTTCCATCCAGTTGAAATTCTCCATTTTTTTGAGTCGCAAAGCCTCTGGGCTTTTGAGGAGCAGCGGACTGAACCCCGGAAGCGGCGAGCAGAGCACCTAGGACATGGCTTAAAGAGAATCGCATGGTTGTCTGGATGGCTTCCTTCTTGACAAGATGTTAGTTATAGCATTTCTTGCGTGGCCAACGTGGCCATAGAAGCTCGTTTGTGGGTTCATGGATGACCGCTAGCGACCTGTCTCTGTTCCTCGGCAGAATGTCGGTGGAGAAAACAGTCGCAATGGTGCAAGTCGGCGTGAAGAAATGGTGTGCAGCTAAAGGTCATCTGATGCAGATTTGTTGACTGTCTAGAGAAGCTTCTGAGATTCCTGCGCACGAGAAGATGACGAGGTTTGTCTTCCTCCTCAGTCATGTCGAAGATCAAGATGTGGTATTTGAACTAAAATGCGTTTGATATATCCAAGGCATGTTCTGGTCTGTAGCCAAAGTTTTGGTCTGTTGCATAGTCCAGACTTTAGGAATGGCGCCATTATAGGATATGAGAGTCTATTGAGGGTGCAAGTTGAAGGCGAAGACGCATCCGGACAAGTGACAAGGTTAATCTCGGCACGGGCGGGCCGGATGGACATTTTCGTTGCCCGTTAGCGCCTTGAAGCGGCCCTGCTCCTGAAACCAACGCCCAACATCTCATACTTTTGTCGGGCCGATAGTCTGACTTTCAGTAAGGAAATACCGCCCCTGTTGCCTGCAGTGTGATGCCGAAGAGTGCCAAAAAGAGAAAAGAGAAGGTTGCAGACTTTTCGGTATGGATTACCTTCGTCCTCCATGAAACAGTGTTGCCTCATTTTATATCTGTAGAAAGCGAAGCTCAAGCTAGGCAAGGGTAAAAAAGCGGCAAACAATGCAATAGACACCTCGTTCAAAGCTCGATGTGCGGCCCCCTTCCTAATCACCTTTCATTCAAGTTCCTGAATCAACCTAGCAATTGTCCTTCCTTCACAGAGTATCAATGTTGATAAGAATGATGCAGAACCTATTACTCGAAGACAGCTTACCTTTGCGGACCTGACATCTCATCTGAAGCACTACAACGTTGGACAACGGAAGGGTCGGTGTCAGTTCACTCGAGATAAAGCCTACCTCTTAACGACTTCGACATAGACGCTATTCTTGGCTTGCGGGAATTGTTCGACGCCAATTGGGAATTACTAGAGTCCTGTTTAACGGCCCTTGTAAACTCAATTGTCCGATTGATTGGGGATGAAGTGGGTCCGCTTGACTTGAAACGTCTCTGCAGTTTTGACCCTATCTTGGTACATAGGACACAGGAGTCCGGAAACAATTACTGGCTTTCTGGAGTTGGATGTTGCCCAAAATACCACCAGTATGTTGCACATATGTTGCAGATTCTTTTACTCTTACCAATGTTTCGAACAGGAAGATCTGCTACCCCATGCCCCTCTACTTCTTCTCTTCACGACTTCTGCTCAAACGCACATCTTTCCTGAAATAAGAATCGACGCCATCCGATTTCTCAATGTTCTTTTGGAATGCATTCCTAGTGCTGTTACTTCCGGATGGGCTGAAGGTTCTGATGCCCATGGAAGCCGGGTTCTGAGTGGGTATCTTGGCATACTGAATGCTGGTACCAAGTATGGGGGAGAACACGATGGTATGATATGCCAGTCATCAGAACGCATTGTTTAACATCTAAATCATGAATATATAGGCCCACTGGTGGCGACTTCCACTGCTAGCGTTGTCCTGACACCTTCCGTGCGCGTCTTTTCCGTCTTCACGTACATGTAATCTCTGACCCCTGTTTTACCAGTCCAAGCTCGTGGTGCTCAATTCCCTGTCCACATTCCTACGAATCGCTCTCTTACAGGCGGACGGTTCATCGTCGCCGACGGGAAATGTTGCCAGCACATCTAACGTTGCTCTCGATGTATCGTTTTTGAAAAACGCTTTCCCTACGCCAGAAGCTTACTACGCTTTCGAACGCTTGATGCAATTCAGTTCCGAGAGCATAGAAAAGCGGCCTGTTCTCCGTGCATGGGAGCCTGTAGTATCAAGCGATGACGACTTGGCTGATCCTTTCACACAACACTTCTCTATGACAGACAACATCACAGGAGGCGCGTGGCCGCTTTTTGAACTGGATGCTGTCAAAGACGTTGCATGTACAAAGGACAACGCCAACGACTCGCGGCCTGCACTGGTCAATTTTGTCGCGGTGAGTAATTTCACAATCTGGGCAAACCAGCATCTTTGTTCTCATCATCTGCCCGTCCACCAGCATCTTGCTGCTACACTACATTCAACGGTCATTGAAACATATCTTGACTGTGCGCCATCTGTATTTGCGCCTGGTGTGACGCCTTCGGAAACGGAAGCCCAGCTCGTTGTAGCCGTTGTGCGCATTGCCCGCACGCTGTACCATGTTGTACTTCATTCCCCGGAACACGTTAGTCTGCCAGCCTGGATGAAGCGATTAATGGAATAACAGTAACTACAGGTGGATGCGGCTCATCTCACTCGATTAGAAGCAATAGTCAACTACATGTTGCCGTATTTTCCAGCCTCAACGAGGGATGCCAAGGTATTGTGAATTCCCCCACAACTCAGAACTCATCCATGTTGACACGCAATATCACAGCTAGAACAATCACATGAAGAATTTAATCTCATATTCTGCGAGCTTGCATCGCTTGTTGTAAATGCCGCAAGAAATTCAGCGTCATCGTCTCTCCAGCGACGAAAAGCGAGGCGGACAGGAGCCTGCGCGCGCAGTCCGGGACAGGCAGCCAAAACTCCGATCCAAACACGCCAAGTCATGGAGTACATTACGCGTCGACTTCGAGGCGAGCCAGGTTCCTCTGCTCAGATTGGTGCCCCAATCAGTGCCACGGCATACCGCGCCTTGCTACCCACCGTATGGGCATTGATCAATAGCAGTGATGGCGCCTCGAGCGAGGACCTACAAGGGTCTAGCTCGGTGATAAATGCAGTCCTGGACCATGCGATGCAAGTATCCTCGAAGTCGGCATGCAAGCGCCCTACGATTGAGTTTGTTGGAAGTCTCGCACTGGTAAGTGGTTTCTAGCCTGACTGAGTGTGCCGAGGCATTAATTGTGTCTGGGTGCAGCTTTCCTTGGAACGGCACCAAGGTTTCTCTATAGAGGGCGACGCCGTTCTGCAGAACAAGTTTGATGCGTGGTTTTTGCATCTACCGCAAGTCCTTTGGGAATTGGGCTCAGCCAATCTTCCTACGACACAAGTGGGTATTTGCGATTCCAATTGGATATAAATATCTCATGATTTGTTCCCAGCTTATACTGCGGATTATTCTTCGTGTCCAGCAGCGTCGACCGAAATCGGAGCAAGCTAAGGTCTGTGTCGGTGCTCAAAATCTCGTCCAGAAGCCAATACTCATATTTTGCTTGCACTAAATCAACCACTAACTGACACGTTCTCCGTAGGTGTTGGCTTCTCTGCAATCAAGACTAACCCCTTACTTCCACATGGATCATCCAACCCGCGGACCATTAGTCGGGCCTTACAAAAGACTTCCCTCATTGTCGACGTCATACCTGCGTCGGCTTGTACTGGACACATTGTTTACTATTCTGGCCACTGACAGACAGACCGAGGCATCGAAGGGCCTTTTCAAAGCAATCGGCCTCGCAGTTGCCGGAGAAGATGAAGAATCTTATTGGTCACATTTGTCCGTCTCTCGTCTTTATTCTAGATAGAGCAGTGTGTCCGTCGAGCATCATAGATATCCATGAGGAAAAAACGCTGTTATTAGATAAATTTGATTTGTATGCAGGGAAGCGGTGAAGTTACAGGTGTTCTATGTATATTTTCCCCAACCAGGGGGGGCATGACAGAATACTAAGCAAATACATGACCGAAGCATGATGATGAGGGGAGGAAAGATAAACGGAAGCCTGCTTCCGTTGTTAAGCACTAATTAACGATAAAAAGCAATCCTGCAGAACAAGCGCAAAACCTTTCTCCCAGCCTTCTCATGCTCACGAACATGATAGGTAAAAGGATGGCGCCTCTAGCGCCACATTGCTGACCAAATACATATTAACGAGGGATTAGAAAAGAGGGGCTGCCAGTCGGAGCTGATGGCGGAGGGAATATGCGAAGAGAACAGCTGTGTGGCGGTACAGTGGGAGTCGCGAGACCTCTGGAAGGTTTAATCCCAGGTCCAGGTCATTCCGGAGATGCGGCCGACTGAAGGATCAGCGAGCGTGTTGAATGCAGAGGGTGAGA
Organism: Psilocybe cf. subviscida; assembly: GCA_013368295.1. NCBI lineage: Eukaryota > Fungi > Basidiomycota > Agaricomycetes > Agaricales > Agrocybaceae > Psilocybe > Psilocybe cf. subviscida. The sequence goes on along the minus strand of JAACJJ010000056.1, from coordinate 3,031,078 downwards.
AGTCCAGGTCCGTCAACGCGCAGCCCGTGCAGCGGTCGGTCAATGCAACCGTGACTGCCTTGCCCTGGTCTGTGGAGTGGGAAGATGGTTATTCTTGTCCCTGGCTGGCGTTGTCATGAAAAAAACTCACAATGGGCGGTAACCTTCCTGCCGCACATCGGGTTGTCGTTGGGGTTGGCGCCATTATATCCGCTGTGGTTAGATAATACGATCGGTGAGCTTTCTTGGCATCATCCGCAGGGGCTGCACGAAAAATTCAACTTACGGGAAGTTGTCGAAAAGAAGATGGGAGACGGCGGCGATATGGTCAGCATCAGTGTTAACGATGCCGCATGCCCCTAGTCCAGCTGGTGATAGGTCGTTGTGATTAAAAAAAAAGCCATAATGATGGGGATGGAAATAACACGCACTAGCATAGAACGTGCCCTGGCCAGTTTGGGTTCCAACCATGAAGCTGGGAAGGTTGGAGTTTCCACCGCCAGACGCCTTCGTAGTGGTCGGAGCAGGTGCGGGTGCGGCCTTTGTGGTCGTGGGCGAAGGTGCGGGGGTTGGCTTTGCCTTCGTGGTTGTCGGTGGGACGTCCTTGGTGGTGGCGGGAGGTGCTTCCTTTGTGGTTGTAGGAGCAGGAGCAGGCTTCTTTGTCGTGGTTGGCGCGTCACCCTGCTGAGAAGAAGGCAAGGCAGCAGCTGCGGCGGCGGCGCTGGGGGTAGGGCCCAGAGAGGCCGAAGAGCGCTGCTTGCAGCGCTTGGTGTTCTGGCGCTTGCGAAGGGGGGCGGATGAAGGTAGGTCTAGAGGTGCAGGAGCGGCGATTCTGGCAGCAATTGCATGATGGTTTCCGACATGCCTGATCGCGTGAGGGGTAGCAAGGGCAGAGGTGGAGGCCGCAATAGAGAAAAGAAGGACGATAGACTTAAGGAAAACCATGGTAGGAGAGCGACCGACAGAGCAATAAAGAAAGGAGTGAGGGGTTTATAAGGTATGGGGGAGAAAAGAAGGAGAAGGTTGGGGGATGAAGTTAAATGCCACTTGCCAAATCCGGAATAAATATTATCGCCGCTATTTGGTTTGGTGTTTGCTCTCCTCACATGTGCCGTACACGCTCGGTAACACAAATATCTTCATATTAACTACGTTGATCAAACATCCGAGCCTGCGTTGGCTGCATACATCTTCACCAGCCCCGTGCTTGCTCCTCCAGCGAGACTCTTTCCATATGCGTCTATCTGTCCTAGAAGCAGCAGGCTCTCTAGCCGGCTTGGTTCAGCCGGAATCTTGAACAGACGTGACACATCCTCCTCAGGTAACGGTGGAAGCCCCTGTGCAACCCGCACAGCATTCTCCTCCTTCTTCTTTGCAATGTAGTTCTCCGCTTTGCTTCGTTCCCTTGCGATTTGGCGGCTCATGTACGACAGGTTGCCTTCTTCTGTGCGATAGTTGTCGACAGCTTCGACGATTTGCTCCAGGTTCTTTGTCACCCCCCCTGTCCCGAGATCAAGCACCGAGAATGATGGTCCAAGCTCCGAAGAGTTGTCCTGTCCGAGGGTGGCACTGGAGAGGGGTGTTTGGCTTGATTCTGTGAGCGTTCCGAGGAACGCACTCAGGAGAGGGTTGGTTCGGACTTTGAGAGGAACTTCTTCCAGTATTGATGAAAACGTTAGACGATGGCTCATCAGACTGTTCCAGAATTTCATGAGTCCCGCATGCACCACTCGATTCACTACCAATTGCGCTCACCTTGAGGTGCTGAAGTTTGACTTTTTGTATGCGTCGAGGAACGAAGCGGTCAGACGGTATGCGCGGAATGAGGCATTTCCTCGTGCAGTCTGTGAGAGATCTGTTCATGGTGTATGCATGTCAAGCGCGCATTTATGATTTAACATGAAAACTCGTGCTTACCGTGCACAATGACAATTCCACCATGTCTAAGCTTGTCTTGATGAATTGCTTGGGTGTCCACCAATGTTTGATTGAAGAACGCGCCGAGCGTAGTAGCTTGATAGAAACCGATGACACTGTCGTCCGCTTGTACCTCCTTCAATGAACGAAGCATGGAGGCCTGATGGCGTGCTGATGAATCGAAGAAGATTAAAAGGTTTACCCCGCATATGCGATATTGTACTTGATACTCACCACTAGCTTTGGAGGACTTTTCGTCGTCATCACCGATGTGGTGGGGGAGGGGAAATGAGTTGGAAACTTCAAGAGTGCCATCGAGATCGAGGCCTAACAGCAAGCCATGCGCAGTCGAAGACGGAGCTTCCCTTGCGTGCTTAATGATTTTGGATACAACCTGCGGAAAATAAAAGAATCAGTCAGCTTCGCGTCGCACATACAACGCGCGTTGCGATCCCATACCAGGCCGTCAAGTTGCACTGAAGTAAGGGGGATGTCCGCCTCGATGTCGATGACTTTGGCCATGGATGCGGGGATAGCTTCATAGGTGGGCACAGGAGCAGCACTCGCGGCTGTCGGTGCGGGAAGAGATGCCGCGAGGGCAGCGGCCATAGATGTAGCCATTTTGAATGAAGATCGGTCTAGACAGAGAAAGCTAGGACTTGTTCAAACCGACATTACACTCATCATACGCTCGTCAAAAATCGACAAGGTGGTGCACAACATGTGCAAATACATCTCCAATTACCCGCACTGCGCACCTCAGGAGTCAGGAGAGCACTGTCATTGCTTCTCATTGCTTCACTCGACAGAGACCATCTGGCCCATAAAATCCGGATAAATATCCCAAGCGTAGAGGCGGGCAAGGTCCGCGAGGTTGAGCTGTTCTTCCTTTACTCAGTTCTGCCCGAATGAGAGGAACGCTGCTTATTAATCAGGCGCCATACGTGCAGAGCGTAGTCCCACCCGAATCCCATCATCTCTATTTCAATTTAAGACTATATCATAGCTCCCTTTTTTTTTCTTCAATCTTTCACCTCCTCTCTCCTTGTCTTTTCTCCCTCCACCATGGGTCTGTCGCGGTCGCAGCGTATAACCATACTCCTGGTCATCGACCTTGTGTTTTTCTTCGTCGAGCTCATCGCCGGTGCGTGACGGCGACATGTCAGCGATAAAACCCCTCTCTCCGCACTGTACTCAACACATACGTTTTGATTTTAGGTTATGCTGTAGGCTCACTCGCCCTCGTTGCAGACAGCTTTCATATGCTCAAGTAACGTGTCCACCTCGCTGTTTCTTTTCGTTGCAACCCATTCACAATCTGCTTGTTTCCAGTGATGTCATGAGCTTAATCATTGCCCTCTATGCCATCAAGGTAACGCTTCTTCAGTGATGGTTCAACTTTAGACAATATCTCACTAAAGAAAATCGACTTTAGCTGACCAAGGGAAACGCCACCGACTCCCGATATTCATATGGATGGCACAGGGCAGAGATTCTAGCTGCATTAGTTAATGGTGTCTTCCTGTTGGCGTTGTGCTTTTCCATCTCACTGGAGGCCATCGGCCGATTCTTCACAACACCAGGTAGGTTCGCAGCTCTACGTCTTATCCAGCCTACCTCACCCCGCCGCTGCAGAGATATCTAGCCCCAAGTTCGTGGTTATCGTTGGTTCACTTGGCCTCGCATCCAACATCGTTGGCTTGTTCCTCTTCCATGGTTAGTACTTTGACAGGCCACACACTACTCCCATCTCATGACTGAATCAATGACCTTATCCAGAGCATGGTCATTCGCACTCGCATGCTCCCAAATCTGCCCACAAGTCTTCCAGGCCAGCAAGCATTACATCTTCTGCCAGCCAAGACAGTTTGACGCGTGGCGATGTCACACCCAAGCAGAAGAGCATACCCATAAACCGCGGACGTTCCTCGTCAAGGACGCGCACTCATGTGACCTATACTCCGTCCGATTCCTCTTACTCGTCGCTTTATGGCCACCCGGCAGCTACACGGGCCTCCCTCGTCCAGACAGCAGCTGATATTGCTTCCGCTCGTTCACCTTCGCCCACACGGGGGCGCGTCTCGTTCGATACGGTATCCTCGCCAACTATCACCGCTTCCACAGGGCAGCCTGCGCCCCACACCCCTCTGTCACCTGCAGAGCCCGCGATAGCATTCAACGAAGACACTCCTCTTCTCGACGATACTTCCTCCGTTGATGTCCATGATCATGGACACTCACATGGACACGGTCACGGCCACGGTCACTCACATGGCTCGATGAACATGCACGCCCTTCTTTTGCATGTGCTTGGGGATGCACTGGGCAATGTTGGTGTTATCGCCACTGGCCTCATCATCTGGCAAACCACCTGGGAGTACAAGTACTACTGCGATCCTCTCATTAGTTTGGTCATTACGATCATCATCTTCTCGAGTGCCCTTCCTTTAGGTGAGTTCATGGCTTTACATTATTGCTTCGTTGATCTTTACTGATTATCTTTGAACAGTTCGCAGCACGTCTTTCATCCTCCTCCAGGGTGTACCCGCCTCGGTGTCACTGGAAGAGGTCAAAAACTCCATCCTGAATGTGGACGGCGTCCTTTCCCTCCACGAACTCCATGTCTGGCAACTATCAGAAAACAAACTTGTTGCCTCAGTCCATGTACTCGCATCGCGAAGCCATGACTTCATGCCTGTGGCCGTAAAAATCCGCAAGGTTTTGCACCACCTCGGTATCCACTCGTGCACTATCCAGCCGGAATACCACCACCCGAATACAACAATTCCTGACGAGAATTTCAAGGTCCGCGTTGTTTCTTCCATTGCATTACGTCTTCGACTCCGTGTCTAATCTTGCGCCTGATCTTTTTTTCAATATCAGACCACTGAGGCCTCATCCTGCCTCATCCTCTGCCCGCCTGACGCCGAGTGCAATCCACAGGAACATGCCTGTTGTCGTAAGTGAACCAGTCACCGATCACCACGTTTAGCACTTTGACACTGATCTCATACTTCTTACTCACAGCGCCGCCACCTCCGGCTGACGTTTAACGCCTGCGCCCTGTGCCCAGATAGGCGAAACGATGAATATTAGACGGATGATCTATCTGGACTGAGCAGTGGATATAATACCAACATCTCTTTATTAGATTCTCGCTCTCGTCGCTATATCATTATCAATGGACAAAATTGCAGAATTGCTTTGCCAATCAAAAAAGCACGCATAGATTGACAGAACATGAAGTCTAATAGCCTCACAATGTCATGCCCAAAAGGGAAAATGAGGCCGCCATTGGGGTAACTATATATGTATGTGAGCGGTATGTCAGTATTTCAAGTGTTCTGCACCAACTTTTCGGTCATTTCAGCGACGCCACATCTGTGAACTTAAGTTCGAAACAATGGTACAATATTATATATTGACAATATCAAGACGGCGGAGGTGACACCTGGGTAATACATGACGCAGAACGGGTGGGTATAGTGTATACTGGTGACTACTGTCAACTATTACTGCTGCTCAGATGCAAACGCGGGAAATGTGGCCACGAAAGAGGAAGAGGAGGATAGACGCTGCATGATTAATGCGCTCACTACGCTCTTGGGGCTCGCCCGTCGCAGATCTCCAGCCAGGCGTCGCGACATCGCCGCGCTTGACTGGCCAAGAACAGGGCTGTCGTCGCTGGCCGCCGAGCGCATTGCCCATTCCAAGTGTGCAGCCATTGTCAGCACAGAGGCTATAATCGCCAACATCAATTCCACAGATGTCGTCTGTTCGGCCAACTGCTGACGATCGGCGGTGGCGATTAAGGAGGGCAAGACGACGTGGAGGAAGATGGGCAGAATGGGCAGCGAGCCCAACCCCGCAGGCTCTTGTGGCATCGTGAGCACAAACGTGGCGATCCGGCGGCAGGCTTCAAGCTCGCCGACGCTCGCCGAGGCAACAAGCTCCTGCCAAAAAAGCTGCAGAAACTTGATTGGTTGTAGGGCCATGCGACACCTCCTTATGTCCAAAAACGGGGCATTATGTGAGGCAGAGCGAGCCACGGTGAAAGTGCGTTGGATTGCAGATTGGACGTCGCCGTACCAGATCTGTCCGCTTCTCGCCCCTCCCTCAGGTCCGCCTGCGGGGAGATCTAGAAAGAGCGCCAGATTAGCCGCAACACTCACCATCTCAAAAAGGCGCAGGCCGAGCAACAGATCGATTGAACGCACCTGTGCTACTGAGATTACCTTTTACGTTAGTCGCGACGGCGATCGCATCCTGCAATTTACCCGCCTGGAACGAAGATGGGGGTTCGACTGTCGGAGGAGGGTCTTTCGGGAGTGAGGTCAAGAGGCTGATCTGAGAGCTACAAAGGGCCAAAACAGATCTAGGACACGATTCTGAGAGCAAAAGAGCTTGTATGGCCTCATAACAGAGTGGCGTCGCGTGTGATGCGATTGGGTCACGTATGTATCTATTTTGTCCTTATCAGCCTGTCTGGAATGAACGTAAAAATAATATACTCACCGACAATTAATGATTTCCCTGACGAGATTCTTTATCACAGCAACGAGAGTCCAACTCAACAGAGGGCCTGTGAAGTATGATAGGCCACTCATCAAAGACTCCTTTTCTATCTTTTTCCTCACGGATTTGTGAATGGCATCCGAAATTAGCATCGGTGCAATTCGAAGCAAAACTCGAGGTTTAGTTGATCTGTCGTTCACAAACAAATCAAAAGAATAAATTTCGGTCAGGAGTACAAGGCCGCGCACGACGACATACTCACCGTAGAATATTGTCTTCGATGCCCTCATTTGACGTGATTAGACTCTTGTACCAGTGATTGAACGCAGCTCTTTCTTCCATGGGCGGTTTGGGGTTAAGCATCAGATCGGTATTCATAAGAAACGACGGGGATATCGTCCTCCCGTTTCTTGTTATTGGTTTGTCTCCGAACTGAAGTAACCGATGACAGGCGGAAGAAAAGATTCAGAGCAAAAGAAGACGAAGAGTTGGTCAGTTGATCGTAAGCCATTATATTGCAAGCCCCAAGAAATGAAAGACGAAAATTTTACTGCCGTTGAACTTACCTTGAACCGTACGAGGGTATATTGAACAAAGAGGACCACATCACCGAGGTGACTGACTGCCGTCTGGGGATCGCCTTTGAGGAATGTGTGGTGAGCACCGATGGTCGCCCGCGGAACGGCACAGGAAAAAGTAAGAAACGTACCGACAGTCTCACAGTCATAATCTTCAAAGAATTGTATCGCATAGAACAGAAGATCCGGTATCGGCTCATGGAGAGCGACAATATCCAGCGCCCTGCCATATGTATGGAGAATTTTGCATATCTGGCCTATCGGCTCAACTTCCATTGCCGCCAGTGAGCTAGAGAAGCGCTATCCCGAGCGAACAAAAGGAAAGTGAAAGGAGCAAAAATTGTTGGCATGAGATCACCGGACCTGCGTGAGTCACCTACCTTCGAGACTAATCTTGCAAAGGTAGATTGTGCCGTCGGCTCACACCAAATGCGATCAATCCACTGCTGAGTGTCAGGACCATCTTGCATCGCTTTAGACTCCAGATAAACCTGGTCAAAAGACGATATCAGTACTGGAGAAGAAACCATAAAAACGAGAATAAAACCCACCCCAAGATCCAGCCCCGCATCTCCGACTTCCAGCATCCACTTCATTGGCGCCTCATTCGCCACAAGAGGGTCCAGTTGTGCTGCTGACTGCATCGTGACAAGCCCTGCCTTCACAACGTTGCACAAAAACTCTCGCGCAACGGAGCGCCCGCTGCAAGCCCGAGCCGATGGCTGATAAGTATGCCAAGTTTAGAGCAATGAATAAGATTTGCTCCTCACCCATCTTCCTCCGTGCCTGCATCAGTAGAAGCCTCGCGCGTCATTGCGGTATCACAATCCATAGTCACGTCAGGGCGACGAAATAAGCCCGACAAGCCCGCCTGCAACGCTGTACTCTGCGAATGACGCGCATCAATTTCCCAACCTTGTGTATCGCGTGATATCGGATTGCACATACCAAGTCCGCTGGTGCAGAGGAGTTGTCTGCTTTCAGGATGTCAGAGAACGCCACAAGAAGTTTTGGTAGCTGTGTCAAGTGCGAGTGACAAGCCAGGACATTAATATCGCGTGAGTCGGATATTTATGAACCACATACCCGGCCTACAATAAAGTTCTTCCAAAGTCTTGTATCCGCGCCTTCCTGGCACATACACATAAACGCGGTAACGAATAGCTGTGTGTAGAAGGTGCCCGCTGACCAGGATGAGTGGCGGAAGTGGGCTACGAGCAGCGCAACGGCGCGCGGGAGGTCTCCGGCGCCAAAAGTATGTGCGCGGTACGCAACCTGTGGGTGATGCGGACGTAAGTGGACAGCAAGTAATGAATGTCGGGATAGCAGTGAAATATGGTTGGCTCAGGCCGCCCAGCAAATCATTTCGCTTCGCAGGGCGCCACAGGAGGGCACGTAGATATATATGAGCGGGAAGGCAGAAGGAATCTAAAGACAAGCCGAGCAGCACCAAGGTGTAACGGATGTAAGACCGAAACAAAGCAACACATACCATGTAATTGAGAAGCAGACCCAATGAAATGACATCCGAGTCAGAGCTTGGGCCCAGGATGTCGCCCTTACCCAGGGCATACTGCACACTATGCATCATCTGCTGCTCGCGCGCCGCCTTGACGTCATCACCAAACTGAAGCGTCAAGGCACTGAGATAGCTATCCAAAACACGATGGGCTTCAGGCGCAAGTCTGTACCGGCGCATCAGCTCCGTCGCGTCGGCGAAGTGCGCCAGGGCTTGCGCTGTTGTTGCATGCGAGAGGATACTATCGCCCGACGTGCCGGGCACTGCCGCGGCCCCGCCCGCCGCCGTCACACACGACACGAGCAGCACGAGCAGCTCGCCCGCGCTCGTCGTGAGCTGGTGGAAGTGCGACATCTGGAGGCTGTACGCGGTGTGCAGAAGCGCAAGGGCGTCTTGCACGGTGTTCATGATTGCAGTGGGGGTCCGCGAGTCTGACGCGCCACTAGAAGCGCTGGCAATGCTGGCCACGGATGTGCCGATGTTGCTTATGTTCATCTGGCCAACGTTTACTGAAGCAGGCCCGGCACGAGTGTCACCGGAGTTGGGCGGCGGCACGAAAGGAGGATTCGAGCTGACAGACGCCGCGGCGGCGGTGGCGAGCGGGACGACGGAACCCAGAGGGGGCAATCCCGACGCGTAATGTGCATCGAGTGCTATGCGGCAGAGAGTATCGAGCGTCGCGGGGATGTGCAGCTCAGTGGAGCGCGCTGCTTGGAGGAGTGTCGACACAAACACATGCACAGGCAGAATTCCATCTACAATAGCAGCGCGTAGATAATCTTGGAGACCTGGATCACCGGGATAGGAGCGATATAGAACAAGTACAGAGTCTATCCAGGCACAAGAACATGATGCAAATGGTCAGAACGCAGGCACAGGAGAGGATGACATGGAAGACGGCACACACTGCTCAGATTGACCGCAAGTTCGACGCCCTCGAGCTGGACAGGCGGCGTCTTCTCTATCATAAGTTTGCAGAGCGCGAGCCACTGGAGCACAATATTTGGATGCGGGTACTGTCAGAGACTTGGGAGTGACGCACCTTGGCCGCCGAGATCCCGCTCTGGAAGGCATTCCGCGTGAGCTCAGCAAAATACATCTCGCTTGGGAGTTGCAAATACGAGGCCGGTCAGTACAGGGGTGTGGTCAGAGAGACGCAGTGGGATGGCAACGGAGAACGTACAGGCTCTGATGGTTGGGTCGGGAGTGGAGCGGAAGGGAAGACGGAGTGGCTTCTGCACCAGAGTCGCGCGCCGCCAACGAGTCTGCTCAGATCCAGTTCAGATATGTCGCCCTCAATTCCCTTTTCCGGCTGCGTCCACTGTCAGCTGACTAAGCAGCTTTTCTATTTTTGTCGCATCAACCGGCGTCAATTTACGCGTGCAACGTGCCACCCAGCAGATGCACATACGGACAACAGATCTTGTTCACAAAAATGGAAAATGGATAATTTACTACGTATGACACGATATTCTCTATGCGTCTACCTTTCCGAATTTTTGGAAAAAGGCCTCTCGCAGCTTCAAGAACTGCAGGAGCCATAGTCAGAAAATCAATTGAACGATCAGGAGATAAATTGGCTCACCCGCTGCTCCTCCTTTATAGTCTTCTTGTTCAAGTCACTGCATAGCTTTTCCATATGGACGAGCATTGTCTGTATAGTGATACACAGAAACTGTCACCGATGGCTCCTCAAGGCTCACAAACATCTAGACAACATACCCGTATTGAGCGGCTATTCAATCCAGGATACGACGGAACGACCTCCGGCGGTACTTGTTCAACCCTTCGATCTGGGGGAAGCAAATCCATCTCCTTGTGCAGAAACAGCGTATACTTCTCCAAGCATTCCAGGTAGTACCGCTTCTTCTCATGCGATGAAAGGCCGTCACTGTTGAGAAAGAAAAAGGTTGTCAATATCGTACCCTTGTCTACATTTACAGACGAAGATTAAGAACGCAAACGAGACTCACGGATCCGTAGGCATGAACCCAATCCTTTTTGCCATCGCTTTCCGGCGCGCCTTGCTCGCACTCTCGCCAATCATGAACATATCTCCAAGACCAGCAGCACCAACACCACCACCCATCATTCCATCACCATAACTTCCGCCACTACCGCTATCATACCCGCCACTATCGACGCTACCGATGCTGCTGAACGACGACTCTGTAGAGACATTCCCAGAGTCGCCCCCCATCACAGCGCCGGACACAGCACCACCCGGTCCAGTAAGTCCTTTCTCCGCCATTTCGATGAGAAGCTCGCTCGGTGTTAGGAACCTGTTTGGAAGGGAGCCATCTTGGACATTCATATTGGGCTGTGGGTGCGGGTACGGGCGAATGTACGGCGGAGAGGGCGAATAGGACTGGGGGGAGTGGTATTGCTGATGACGAGCGTGCTGAATTTGTGGTGGCTCTTGCGCGGAGGGAGGAGGTGCCGAATGCGGATATTCATTGCGATGGACTACCTGTGGTGCGCCGACGGTCTGCGTCTGCATATCCGCCGATGAGCCGCGTCGAACCTGGGGCACATTTTGATTATAGCCGTGTTCTGGGCCTATAGGACCTGAATGCTGCGTCTGGAGCTGAGACTCGCCTACCATAGGAGGCGGTGGAGGCTGAATCGGCGGTGCGTACCCTCCACTTGGCCCACTATTCACAGCGCTGACGTTGCGCACGAATGTTGCGCCAGGCAGGCGGCTAAACGGATAGATTGCCGCACCCTGCTGGCGCTGATAATGTGGCTCTTGGTGTTGACCATGGTGATGAGCAGAGGTGCTTTGCGGTTGAACGCGCGAGAAATTGTGACGCGTCTGATCCGGGGCATGTGGTTGGGGCTGGTGATGCTGTAAACGTTGCGGTGGGTACTGCGCTGGCGCGCGCCCGGACCTTACAGCCTGAGTGACAGTACCAGGGAGGTAAATGGGGGGAGGTTGCTGTTGGAGCTGGTGTTGCTGAGCGAAGTGCTGCTGATCTTGCGTTTGGATGGGCTGCTCCAGATGTACGAAACGTACGCTGGACGGGAGATCCACAGGCGCGACTACGCCTGAATATCCCTCAGGCTGCGCATGTGAAAGGAGAGCGCCTCCCGGCGTATAGTGATCCTGTACGACTACTTGTTGTGCCATGCCACCACTGATGATCTGCTGCTGCATCAGGTACGAGGACTGAGTCTGTGGGTGGGACAAGAAGTCTGTATGGCTTGGTGGACCATACGACCACGGCGAAGGCTGGGGTGGTGCTAGTGGAAGGGGCGCTTGAATCCGGGCATGCTCGTTTGCGTGCGTGGTATGCGTCGGTGTGGGGCCAGATGAAGCCATGTGGGCGTGTATGGGCGCATCAACAACACCGCCATCGTGATCGCGAGCAGTGGTCATCCCAGTCGTCGAGCCAGAAAACCCGTGGGGAAGCAGCGCGGGTTGTTGTTGCTGCACCTGACTTTGGAAGCCGTTTGTGTGGTGGTCACCATTGGAAGACAACCGGTAATCAACTGCATTGTTCAGGGCGCCGTATTCGAGGAGTGATGGCGGCTGCCCCGCAACTGGGATGGGCGCGTGGAGAGGTGGTGCTGCTGGTAGGGCTAGTTGTTGGGGTAAGTCCATACGGAGCGGAGCAAGATTTCCGGGGTAAACTGAATTTTGAAAGGGGGTATTATACTGGATAGGAATCAGATAAAAAGTCGACCTTGAAAAGAGTGTACTTGCGCTCATGTTGGGTGGCTGATTCAGGAGATCCATACCTGCAACGACCTGAGTGGCACAGTCGTCCTGGTGGTACGGCGTCAAGGTATACATGATGAGCGCACGAGAACATTGAAAGGGTGGGGATATATAAAATCTCGCAGATCTGGCGAGGTTGCAAGATCTGGAATAGGCGCGTCTGTTGCCGCATCGAGGAAGGCAATTAAGGCCTAAAAAGGCAGTCACCAACCAAAGGTCGCACGGTTTGTACGCAGAAGGGGAATCAGTGCAAGCGGTGCGCTGGGCCGGCGCGTGTACAGGGCTTCGTATCTCCGGACGAGATCTTGTGGGCGCACGATCGCGCACGCTTAGAGGAGGCGTTCTGCCAAATATAGCCATCCCAGATTCCACCCAATCTCGCAACGCTTGCCCAAGGCACCACCAAAAATGGAAAGGCTTTTGAGTCCCCGGCGACAGAGATTCCCCTCAAAATCTGCCCCGACTCTTCTTTCTCCCCAACCAGCCATGCAAACCGTCCTCGCCCTCCCGGTCCAGCAGAAAATGCGCTACAGCCCCTCTACTATCATGCCCGCTCTCACTGCTTCACCGACGTCCTCCCTTAGCTCCGCCACGAGCCCATCGACATCTAGTACATGGAGCGACAATACGTCTTCTTCATTCACAGGTAGCACCAAGGCGTACATCAACTCCAACCTGGCCCTAAAAATCGAGTCGCCTCTTGAAACTGCTCCTGGTGCCAGCACCATCGCAGCACCCAAGTCAAAACGCGCCGCGCCGCGCGACCCCAATGTGCCTTTTCAGTACACTTTTCCTACCTTCCCGCCCTCGCCCGGGCCCTCTTCAGTGTCGCCCAGTTCCGAGCCGGTGGAACAGACACAACGCCTTACTAAGGCTCGCACACCGCCTTCGCACAGGCTCCAACTTGGATCGGAGGCCTACAACCCAGCACTCCATTGCAGCATTCCAGAGGGGTTACTTCTAATGCCAGACTCTGGCACGATCTCAGGTCCTGGCCCCGAGCGTCATCCCAAATCGGGGCTGGCAAGGCTCTTCGATAAGAACCCGCAGCTCGCCCACCCATATGCGCGTCTGTCCGAGAAGCACAAAGACAACAAGCGTCGCAAGATATGGAGCCACACTCTGGAAAAGAATTTCTTCACCCCAGAAGAGATGTACGTCCCCTCGCAGTATCTCATCTTTGCAGCACACCAGTTTTCGCACGATCAGCGGTGACGAGCGCTTACCCTATCGCACTGTCATCGCCTCTTTTCCTGTTCAATATCCGTAATTGTTCGTGGTAGTAAAATGCTAACATAATATTCGCTTTCTGTGCAGCTCTAATATAGGTGCACCTCACCGTCGTCCGACATACATCGCCAGTCTCGAAGCTCATATCGATAGGGTTCATGCGAAGCTCGTCGAGTAAGTGGCCTGGCTTTTCGCGGCTCTCCGTGACCGTATTCTGACGGTATTCACCGGTTTAAGTAGGGGCGAGTGGTATCCTGTACCATACTCTGATCTGGATCCCTTTAAAGGGCTCAACTCCAAAACCGCAAAAGTGAGTGCATTGCACTCATGTCATTCACATTTATTCCCCCTACGTTGCTCGTCGATGGCGAAGATAAGAACGTACGGGTGGGAAGCGTGGGCGCGATCGGCGGCAGCCTATCCACACAAGTTTGAGGTTAACCTTGTCGCTGTATTCCTCTACCTCACCTTCTTCAGCCACTTTGACTAAAAACCTGTGATCATTCGCGCTTCTTGTCGGAAGAGCGCAATATTCCGAATGGGCCCGTACTTCCCACAGCCTAAATTCTTAAAATTCTACCACGTTTTCTCACATCTTTTTCCTCAAGAGTATGGTTTCTGGCCTACAGTGTGACGCCATCGTCTGCAACCTGAAGTTGCTGGAACTCCAACGCATTGTAAGTGGGCAGATCTCAATTAATCATTGTTTGGAATAATAACAAGTGATTCACTCTTCGTAGAACGAGTACTTGGAAAAAGCGCTCCTCCAGGGCGATCCTTTCGATCCTTCGCTGTCGCCTGGACCGCCTGGCACCGAATTTATGTCAGAAGCCTTTCCTTCTGGCTTTCGGGTCAGTGAGGCGAGCCACCTCGAGCCACCCACATGCCATGTCAGCACCGGCCTCTAGATAAAATTCTAACGCTTTCGGTTCATCATACAACCCATTACTTGACATGGTAGACATCGCTGCTATTAGTACTAATCACTGGCCACCTTCTCTCTTCTCTGTACATACGTCACTATCATAATTTCAACATCGCCTCCTGTCCAAGCCACTTGTGTCCTTAATTTTTAATATTGTCTATAATTTATCTGACTTGGCGCTTAAAGTAAAAGATCAAACTGGGATTTTTCTATAATATAATACACTCATGCGGCCTTGATGACACAGGAAGCTTAAACCTCTCTTGTTCTGCGATTATTCCACAGCATCATGGCCCAGCATCCCCGTAGTGCGGATCCGCCCACCGTACACTTAAAGGTTTAGTACGAGGCTTGTGAAGGCGCTCCACTAGATCGCCATAATTACCGCTGGCGGGTTGCACACGGAGGATCTCTGTAAAAACCGGAAACAGACAAGGTTGGACTTGGATTGATAAAATGGCATTGCGGACCCGCACAATCAGTTGGTTACTTCACAGCAACAACTCTGTTGTCTTTCAATCCTAGCTAGTCCGCCGTGCCACTCCGTACACACCACGGCCGGGCCCAACGCTGAGAATGCTTGCCGAGGGCCGACCGACGGGACACACAATGAACTTTCCCACCGTAACTTGAATGCGAAACCGGAGCTATCACAATGACTTTCGAACATGGCTTAACACTCCATGATTTTTTACAGTCTCCTATATCGTCCCATAGTTATCCATAGTATTGGTTAATCTGCTGAATTTTCGCTTTCTTCGGCATCGATCCTCCTCCTCGTTCTCGTAAGACCGACGGAGCAGGAGCCCACGAACGCCTTAGATCCAGGGGACACTGCTTGCAGGGCGGGTGTATATACAAAACGAAAAATTCGCGTCGCATACGTGTAGACACAGGGCAAAATCCGATTTTGGACGGAAAGATAAGCGTCGGAGGTCATGTACTGGCGATGGTTTGGCGAGCCACATTCCAGTGGCTCCGCCGTGAGAATCCAGAGTGAGGTGACTGAGGTCAGAACTTTGTCAGAACTAGCTCAAAGAAAGCAAAAAGTGTGGCAACTTGCGAACGCATTGACATATATACGGGTAGTGGATATTCAAATATCTTCTGATTTTCGCCTGGCTTGAGTACATTGATTAAATGCTGAGATATGAGAACTTAGCAAGAACTTAGTGATAAGCACGAATCGTTTGATTATGATTGGGCGATTGCATTACAACCAATGGCCATCAAGTAACTATTTGATAATAGCTGCACGGTAGTACCAGTCAGAACGTAGAAAGGAACATGACAAAGGAACAGTCAGGGAGAACCTCCTTGCAATAGCCATATGCGCAAAGCATGAAACCGATTTCGCGCACATCACGGGGAACGCACAATAAGCGTCTTCGTGTGTCCTGTCATCGCGGTGCTCGAAATGGGCTGTGTGTACGCAATTGTGGACTCTGTAGCGTGACATCGAATTCATTACGACTGAAAAAACTCTGTCATGGCTATGCACAAGCGAGCCAATGCACCGGTTCCGCCGGTATCCAGAGATCCCAGGAAAGTCCCAAGGAACACTCCGGTTGGTGGTGTCTGCTAGTGTCCGCCGTACATATGTCCATATGGGTGATTTGCCCGTCGCGTGCCATTATGATGCTTTGCTTTTGAAAATAATGACACAACCTTCCCTTTTCAGTCACTTACACTAGCCTCTTATTACGTCGACATATCGAGAACATGGCTATTGTCAGAGCGACACAGCAGCGATGGGGCGATATAGTAGGATGTAATCCGGGATGCAAGTTTGCAAAGGCCGTTGCCAGCTCCGTGTCGATCTTCTGCGGAAACCTTCCTGCCGAAGACTCGCATATTGGGCACACAATTTGGAAGAATATATCTTGTGTCATACACGTCAAAAATGGTAACATCTAGTGAGTGGTATCTATGTCGCTGAGCACATTTATAAAATGTGATGCTGTGGAAATACGTCTAAGCTTACCACGGCGCATGACCGTAGGGCAACACTTCGACCCCTGCGGTTTGAATATACACAATCACCTATGTACAACACGTCCCGTCATCCGAGGCTTCCAGGAGAGCATATTAAGCAAGCATTAAGTGGGTTTGTTCGTCTCCGTCATCTGGTACCGGAATGTTACACAGACCACGTCCTCCATTTCATGGACATAGGGATCTTACAGGCTCACACTCATCTGCATTTTGGTTGGAGATATTTGAGCATGTTCCGTCTTTCGGATGGATCCCTCTTCTCTCTTCAGAAATATATCACTCACGTTCCTACTGCTTCAATGCGGAATATTCAAACCCGCGAGATGTATCTAGCGAAAGGGTGTCGATTATAGGTCAGTATAACACACTAGTAGAAGCGGTATTCTTGTTTGCTGTCGTGGATGAACTACTAGATCCGCTTGACAGCCCTTGCAATCTTGACCTGTCAACTTGAGATGGTCATCGAATCTTTACGCGTGGGATGAACGCTCACTTATCACAATTTAATCAGTCAACCCTTGAAGTCTAATCCTTACCTCACCTCACAGACAGAACTTAGAATACACCGAAAGGCAACATCTCCGCGCCTGTCCAACAAACGCACGATGGGTTGCTCAATTACAGGCAAGATATCGCCAGACAGTACATCTTTGCAGGCGACTTACTGAGCATACAAACACAACGCCACGTCCCTGAAGTTTTGGATCGCAACTTGCGTATCTGAACTTTGCGGTCATGCTGGTTGAAGATTTTTGTTGTTGTTGTGGAGATGGATAGATATATCAGCGTATGTACAATGTCACATAATTGTACAATGTTACTCAACGATCAACATGGACGGCCCATTGGGCGCATGTACACGAGATAGGCTACATCTGTGGCGTGACAACAACGGCGGTCAGCGAAACCGCCATTTTCGTTGGGAAGAATAGAACGACGATGGTTAGGATTTTAAGTCTAGAGTAAATCGAGATGAAGCTACTCATTGCATCATGAGGGCCCGACATTGGAAATGTTGAGAGGAAGGAGCGGTGTTGGTTGTCGATACTCCTGAGACCGGGGTGGGTTATTATCGCAGCAAAAGAAACATAACAGAAAAGTACGATGAGTCCAAAAGCTGATGCCTATGCGGAGTACATGAGCAAGTGAACGAAGTCAGAACAAAGGAGTTCTCTCACCACTCTACAGGCCGTCCTCATCATGAGTTTCGAACTTATGCTTGCTTTTGCCAGCCACCTCTGTCATGCCTTTCCCGCTTCCAGTGACACCCACTATCCGTAGCCATCGACATGAATATTACGATGAGAGGAAATAGACGGCAACGTACCTCTTCCTAGGGGGTTATCCGGTGTCTTGAAGATACTCGTACCGGAGACCCCCGCTATATGCACACCCTTCTTTTCGGACTTCTTTGCGAATTTCTGCCAGGTTTGCTGCTTCTGAGTCTGCTCTTTGGCCTTCGCTGCCTTGGATTCGAGCTTCTTCTCGTTCTTCTTCTTCTTGCGTTCCTTTTCCTCCTCCTCGGCTTTGTTCAGCTTGCGTTTATTCGCAGACGGGGCTGTTGCTTGCGAGTAGTTGGCTGGTAGGGGTTTGATTTCGTTGGGTTTCACGAGCTCGGTGGTATTGTACCCCTTGAAGACAATGCTGTACACCCTGTTTTCTGTCGCGCCTCCAATAGATGTGACCCTCGCGGGATACCACTGTCCATCGCCGGAGTACTTCGCTAAACATTCATCACCAGCAGACCAAGAATGCGAGGGTGTCGCAGTTGAGCCTTTTCTGGAGTCGGCCTTTGAAGAAGACGCAGCTTCAGCTTGTGCAATTGCTGCTTGAGCGAGGTCAATGAGCTCCTTCAATTCATTCCGCAGTGAGGCGAGTTCTGTATTGCCGGGATCTGCAGAGAGTGCAGCCTCCACTTGAGACAGTTGGACTTGATAGGTTTCAAGGTCGGTTTTGTCCATATTTGTGCAAGTAGTTGGAGAGGATGAGTTGAAGACAAGTAGTAGGCTGACGAGGATGATGGACGGTGGTGGAATGGTGCAGAAACAGGCTGCTTTGATAAGCGTATCCAATCACAACGACTCGGGCCGCCGTCATTGGCCATTCATGTAGTCTTTCTCTAGCAGCGTTCCTCAGAGCATTTTGTCATGAGGTTTTGCACACCTTGAGTGACAATGTCAATGTAAAGGCGTAATTGCTATGTATATATTGAATGTGAAAGCACAGACAAACGATGTCAATGAAATTTTGAAGTGTACAAATGCCCAGTGAAGAATTTATGAAGTCTCGTGAAGTTCAGAAGAAAGATTATCCCCAGAATCCTCCATGTTCCGATAGCCGGACTGTCTTATCCTGCTTTGCTTTGCTACCATGTGCACGGCCTGCACTTCTCGTTGACCGCTTTGAATGGTATTTGCGCTGCTGCTGTGCACGCTTTTTGGTGATGTCCGACGCAACTCTGTTCTTGATAATGTCGTCTTTGTTGGTTTCCTTGTCATCATCGTCAAGTTCTTCTTCGCTATCTTGCACATCATCGTGGGCTTGTGGATATCGGCGGCGTGATTGCGGCGGCGATCGTGAAAGTCGGTCGTCCGAAAGGTCAGAGATGTCGTGGCCTTCCAGATGCAATGTTTCGAACTGTTCAGCCAATGGGTCATCTGTAGAAGTTGAGGGGGTTGCTGGTTTGGTGTGGTCATTAGTTGAGTCTTGCAGCGCAGGAGCGTCATTTGAATCCAGAACAAGCGTATTGCGAGCGGTGTCTTGCTTTGCTGCACCCTCGTCCGCAGTCTCTTCCTCTTCCTCTTCAGATTCACTATACTCTTCAGATCCAGAGTTCTCTTCCTCCTGTCGTACAGACTCCATGTACTACGGAGAAATGAGTTGGTAATAATTATTCGAGGCGCGGTTAACGTACCTCTTCAAGAACTTTCATTTCTTTACGTCCAAAGCCACTGGCTTCAACCATGACATCGAGTTTGAACCCAGATCCGCCACTCTCTTCAAGAACCTTTCTGAATCTCGGGTACAGAGTGCTCTCATAACGGAAACGGCGTTTGAAGAAGGTCCTAATGCACTCTACATCTCGATTGAAGTACCTAACCAGACAATGAGATTTGAACAAGGCAAAACTTAATCACAACCGACGTACCATTCGGCATTCTCATGCGATGTGCTAACCATTTGCGGGAAGTCGATTACCACAGGCTCGCCAGTGTCTCTCCTGATGAGAATGTTGAATTCGTTGTAATCGCCGTGTATTAGTCCGGCTTGGGCAAAACGAACGATGACGTCCATGAGACTCGAGTAGAGTTTGCCTGGGTTTTCGACTTCACTGACTTGTCGCCTGACAAAATGCGGGTGAGCAAGGCAGAGATCGAGACGGAGACGGAGGCGAACTTACAGGGGATAAGCGTCAATCCATGACATAAGAATACAGTGGCGGGCTTGATCAATGGGTTTGGGAACTGGGAAATCGTGTTCATACAGAATCTGAGGATGTGTTAGAACTAAGAAACGAGGTGTAGGATACGGTCAAAATTACCTTCATGAATGCCCATTCCTTTTGAGCCGACAATCTGGAGAGGTACATCCAAGATGCCGATTTGCGTTTGCCCATGTAATCTCTTTTCTCTTTGATAGCTCGGAATGATACTCGGCCGAGGCTGATGAGAGTCAGTGAAGACTATACCCAAAAATAAGAGGCGTACCGGTGCAGTTTGAGAACCATTTCATTCCCTTCAGCATCTGCTACCATATGAATATCTAACGACATATTGAGGCTATATCTGATGGAGAGAACAAAGTGTGAGCGCACCTGACTCTTTTCCGACACCAATCTGATTCCCAACGGAGTGCATCGAGTCTCTTTTGGATAGCGCACGCATTGCAAGGAAGTCATAACCCCCATATGTCAGTCGATAGCCATCATCTGCCAGAGAACCACTCATTACCACAACGCATTGAGGGTAGGTGGCGACAGATCTCACATTTGGCGTTTTGTACTTTCGAGATCAGGTTCCTTTTGGCGAGAGATCCAACAAGTTTGTTGACCCCTCCATTTCGCAGCCCAGAAATTTGAACGATGAGAGATAGTGGCACGACTTCGTGGTTCTTTGACCCCATCTCGACCTGAAAGAGGCCATGAGTACTGGGCGCCGAGTTTGCGAGGACGATGGATAATTACAGCCGTCAAGACGCGGAACTCATCGGATGTGATGTATCGCAGGTCGGTCGCGTCGAGCTTCATGTTGAGCGATTATGAAGTCAGAGTTGATGGATGAAAGAAAGAGATCTACAGGTGCAACTTGGAGACAAGCAAAAAGTGATCGGCATGGCCATCAGAAATAAATGCCGGGATTTCGCCAGTGGCTTGAGTAGCCGGAATTCTCCCGTTTCATTCGCTTGCTTTTGTGTATGTGCCACCATGCCAGGGAGCCTCGGTCAACTCTTCGCTCACAACCCCTCTTTGGCCACCCCTCTCCCTGACCGGTGACCATTGTTTCAGGATGTCCGCATCTTCGAAAGCGGTAAAGGCTGCGAACAAGGTATGGAGTACTTGTGGTTCAGCACATTTAAGGCCCATCTTAAGTAGCCCAGGCTTCGTCCTCCCGCCTTGCTGGTCTTGTCAGTACTGAGTATGATCTGGGGACATTGTGAGCTTTAATTTGCTGCTCCATGATCATTTGGTGACTGGTTCTATAGACAGCTTCATCTGCAGGTGGCCCATGCAAGGGAACTCAAGAAACGTCAACGAGATGCTATCTGGGATATATTCGAGACGAACATGCGGGACATGTAAGCATCAATCTATGAAGCACCTCCAAACTTGGCTGGATCTATGTTTCCTAGGTATCAAGTCTCCACGACTTTTGAATGGGAACCAGAGGTCAAAAAGAAAGAGCTATTCCATTCTCTTGCTCGATTCCTCCTAGTGACACCTGTCGCGAAGCCGACTTGTCTCTTGGGCTTTCTGAATTTTCGTTTCGAGGTCGAAGATGAAGAGGATATAATTTACTGGTAACCCATGTTACATATCACCCTTTCCTACCTCTCAGATCTTGCAGCTATGACCTTCAGATTGCCTCGACTGGACGCAAAATGGGACTCGGAAAGAAGTTGTTGCAGGAGCTTGACAAATTCGGCGCTGTCTTCAATATGGAGAAAATAATGCTGACTGTCTTCAAGGGTCAGTTGAAAATTCATTGTCATACAATATACGACACTGAAGCGCGATGCAGCGAATACAGATGCCAAAGGCTTTTACACTGCTGTTGGGTATGTGGACAAATTCAATATGAGCATTATATCGTGTCATTATAATACGGCTAACCTGGTTTGCGTAGCTTTTCTTTGGACCCTTCTCTGAGCGCAGAAGAATTAGAAGAGGTCGACTATGAGATACTGTCAAGAGAAATTCCACCCGCAGATAACACTGGTACGGATGACTAGGCTTGAACGAAGGAGATTGATAGTTCAAATGGAACATTATGTAGAACAAACTTTACATTGAAACATAAAATAAAAATTCGAATTTAGATCAATTGCTGGCCACCATAGAGAGCTGGGGGACATGGGGGAGAGCGCAAGAACTCGATATAACATGAGCGCCTGTTCGGCTGAGAACGGGCCGGTGGCATTGGTAAGTTTGTGCTTGCTTGGCTAGGACTTTAGTCGTAGCTGGAGTCCGATTTGTCTCGACCACGGTAACGACTCATTCACAAAGCGCCTACACCTCCACACCTCCTTCCCTCCTCTTCTACGTACTTAGCACCAATGTTGTCCTCAGCAACGGTGCTCCGGGGACTCCGTGCTACCTCTTCCCGCAGTATACAAGGCAGACGGTTCGCGTCCCATGACGCACCTCAATTCAACGAACCCTCAGGCTGGCTTTTCGGAGAGAAGGTGAAGACAGTCCATGGGTTCATCTCGCATTGGAGGTTCTAATTAATTTTGCTGTAGCCACCTCCGCCAGGGCAGAAGCGGGTGAAGGAAAGCTGGGAGGACATTTGGTATATTGGCATGTTCGGATCTATGGCCTTTGTCACCGTTATGCTCTACTACAAGCCCGACACGAGGTGCGTTTCCATATATCGCTTATTGTGTTCTAGGCCTTATTGCCTCCTGCCTTGTATAGCATTCAGACCTGGGCTCTAAAGGAGGCGAAGGAGAGAATGGACGCTCGTGGCGAGAAATACGAATACGAACCCCAGTCACCATCGTCATCATAATCGCATTCCCCATCATACAAATATTCCCTCTCTAGACGTCTGGACCTAGAGACCTAGATTGAAGCGAAAATTCTTTTCTCAATAAGCAATGATCATTGGCCGAACCTCTATCTATTCTACGGTTGCCTCAAGACCTGTGTGCAATTGCCAATGTGCACGTAAATAGGTACACTCAGTCCTCGTAGGTTGATTTGTACTGGTCCTCGGTCATCAGCTTGTCCATCTGGGGATTGTCGACAAATGAGAAAAGGCAACGACCACAAGGAATTGAATGCATACCTCAGAAGGGTCGGAAAGCTTGATTTTGCATAGCCAGCCTATTTGAAATATGGCTCTCAGTTGATTGCCAACGGAGCATTACATTCAGCCGCGAACCTTTATCCTCAGCAGACTTGTTGAGCAACCCTGGTTGGTCTTCAAGGTTCCCGTTGATTTCTTCTACGGTGCCAGAGATAGGCGCGTACTACGGAGCCAAGTTCAATGAACGTGACTATAGAGATTCAAGAATAACTCACAATATCAGAAGCTGCCTTTACACTTTCTACGGCTCCAATTTGGTCTGAATGGACATTTCGGATCTCAGTGAACACCGACAGCAAATTCCCCCCAAAATCGCGTCAGACTGACCTCCTTGAGTAAATTCGGCACCAATAGCAGGCAGTTCAACGAACACCACATCACCCAGCACTTTCTGAGCGTGTTCCGTGATAGAGACGATCCCCACCCCAGTTTCCTCGTCGAACTTGACGAGTTCGTGATCTTGGGTATACCTGTTGGCTGTGAAGCAGCACAAACGGTCAAACTTTGGCCTGACGGATAAGCTAATTCTCGTGTACTCACTAACGATCGTGCGGATGGGGAGGGAGCCAGCATGAAGGACACGATGAGCCAATGACACCCTGGAGGTAGAAGGAGCGACGGGAAGTCTGGGGCAGAGGATTGCACGACGAAGAGCAGATTGCATTATGGACGACTGGCTTGCAATGTATGTGGGGCAGAAGGGGGAAGTATGTAGAAAGCGGGTTGAGAGCCAAGATATTTTTTGTTCCCCGTGCTTTTCTCTGTTTCCAATTTTGGCATCAACGTCAATCCCGGAACGCTGTTCCTTTCCCGCCGTCAGCACGCTCATTCGAATTGATCATGACGTTTCGGCATTCTTAGACCTCGCTCAAGAGATGAATTTCGAAAGTAATTATTAGTCTAGTGAGTAGTTGCACTTGTAAAGTGATATAGTGCTTGATGAATACATAGGTGGGTAATAATTAAGAGCGCGAACAGCAACACTCGTTAAGTTACGAGGGATCAGACGAGCATTGCTGAGAGTTGTCAATATGGCGACATTTTCACGGGCCACCGTTGCTTATATGACGAGTGGGGGTGGACAGGACGACTGTATTGGGGGTGGGGTATTTAAGCCCATTCAAGGATTTCAGTGACGAGACCAGTGCCAACTGTGAAATGTCGTCAGAAAGATTGCATCAGCGCGACAAAATTAGAATAACATACTGGTCTTGTTCGCCTCGCGGAGGGTGAAGCTATGAAAGTGATAAGTCTGTTGCTAGAGCAGTAAATTGATGAGCACTTACCGAGTACCGACTTCAAGGGCGACGTCGAAGACAAGGTCACAAACCATCTCGACGTTGTCACCGGGCATGACCTAGGAATGGGCGGATCTGATTCAGCTTCGGTTTGTAACTAACGTATTGGCAGACACACCATCTTCTCAGCAGCGTCAGGAGTTCCCTCGGGGAAGCTGAGTGAAGCAGTGATATCAGCAGTGCGGATGAAGCACTGGGGCCTGTAGTTCGCCATGAAAGGAGTGTAACGGCCTCCCTCATCCTTGGTGAGAATCTACAACTCAAAAGGTGAGGATCGCAGGTGATTGATTCGAACTCGAACCACTGACGTAGAGCTGAGCCTTGAACTTCTTGGCAGCCTTGATGGAACCAGGGACAGCAAGAATCTGACCACGACGGAGCTGCTCACGCTTGACGCCACGGAGGAGAGCACCCATGTTATCACCAGCCTCGGCCTACATTAGACAAATAAGCTTTATGCCTATACTTATAGAAGGTTTTACTTACACGGTCAAGTTCCTTGTGGAACATTTCTTATTTGATTATGAGCATGATATACCAAGTTGTGAAGTACAGTTATAGGCTTACCGATGCCAGTGAGAGTAGTCTTCAGGGTGGAGCCAAAACCAATAATCTCAACATCAGTTCCCTTGTTGGCAATACCGCGCTCGACCTGGAATGGACGTCAGAACCACAAAGTCGAGAACAAAGTCATAAACGTACACGGCCAGTAGCAACGGTTCCACGTCCAGAGATAGAGAAGACATCCTCAATGGGCATAAGGAAGGGCTTCTCCAAGTCACCTATTGAAAGTTACTTGTGAGGTCTATTTCATAGAGGTAGAGTTTGAGCAGACTTACGAACTGGTTGTTCGAGCCATTCGTCACAAGCCGCCATAAGCTCAACAATCTTGTCTTCTCCAACAGCGTTGTCACGTCCCTCAAGAGCGGCAAGCGCAGAGCCCATGATGATGGGGGTGCCCTCACCGTCGAAGTTGTAGGTAGAGAGAAGATCGCGCATTTCCATATCGACAAGTTCCAACATTTCCGGGTCCGAGATTTGGTCAACCTTATTGATGAAGACCACCAAGCGCTTGATGCCGACTTGACGAGCGAGGAGCAAATGCTCACGAGTCTGGGGCATTTGACCGTCGGTAGCAGAAACCACAATGATAGCACCGTCCATTTGAGCAGCTCCCGTAATCATATTCTTAATGTCTGCAATAGAGGTAAGAGCGAGAGTCTAAGTCCAAAGCCTTGCTACTCACAATCAGCATGTCCGGGACAGTCAATGTGACCGTAATGGCGGGAAGCGGTCTCATACTCGACGTGAGCAGAGTTGATGGTAATACCACGAGCTTTCTCTTCAGGCGCCTTGTCGATTTGGTTGTAGTCGGTGAACTTGGCACCACCCTTGGAAGACAAAACTTTGGTGATGGCAGCGGTAAGGGTAGTCTTACCGTGGTCGACGTGGCCTGGACATTGAGTTAGCAGGCCATAGAAACGGAAACACAGTAAATATAACAATACCAATGGTTCCAATGTTCATGTGGGGTTTGGTTCGCGAGAATTGCTCAGCATATCCTCTTTTGGCTTCAGAGAAGGTTAGCTCTCGCGTTTGGAAAGGGCGAGAACGCGACTTTACGAACCTGTCACTGACAGCAAAGCGGAAGGGTTTTGACGCGCCCATGCGCCAGAGAGAGAAGCTGGAGGAGCAGTCAGTACAGTGTGTCGCAGGAGGAGCGGAATAGAGCATACAGCGCGCTGAAGAGAGGAGAGAGCGGGAGGCAGCTCTGCACGAAGTGAGCTGTAACATGGTGCAACGACTGGGGAAGAAGAGAGTCCACCCGCAAATTTTGTTCCTCTCAGTCACCGCGGCAACTTCCGGCTTGAGAGCACACAGGCGCGCCAGAAAGGGGGTTAGGGTTACCCGACTCCTTGCTTCCGGCTATGTCTTCCCCAGACCGCAGCGAGCTCATCTCCAATGCTGTCGCGTTCCTCAGCGACCCAAAGGTAAGGGTCCTCTTAGCTGCGCGTATATACTTAGCTAATATTTTTCTGTAGGCCCAGGCGTCTCCAGTGACCCAAAGAATACAGTTTCTCGAGGCCAAGGGGCTAACTCCGCCGGAAATCGACCATGCCCTCAGGCAAGCGGCGCTCGTCAACCAGACGGCACCCGTCCCCTATGGTGCTCAGCAATATGGGTCAAATCCTTATGGTGTCCCGCAGATGCCTCCTGCTCATCGTTGGGATTGGCGGGATTACTTCGTACGTGGCCCGACACGCGGTATAAACACATGCTTACACCGGTCACTGTCAGATCACTGCCGTGGTCTCTGGCGCTGTAACTTACGGTGCTGTGTCATTATTCAAAGTAAGACTACACCATTCTGCGCTATACTAAGCTGAACAAAACCCGTAGAAATACCTTCTCCCACATCTCCAACCCCCAACGTCCACCGCGTATGAAGAGGATCGCGATGCGCTCACAGCTCAATTTGACGCTGCCGAAGCCCTTTTGAAGGAGATTCAATCTGAGACCGCGGCCATAAAGTCAGCAGTAGAAGAGCAGAAAGAGAAAATCGACCAGACGACTGACGATGTCAAAGCGGTTGTCGTCGAAATGCGTGCAGGTGAAACGAAAACACGGGACGAGATGAGGGAAATTCGTGACGAAGTAACGAATATCAGGGAAATGCTCCCAAAGGTACGCACGCCCATGAATGTAGAATCATACTAAACCATGCTCACCCACTCCCAGATGATCGAGAAGAACAAGGAGTCGCAGAATATGTCTCTCGCAGAATTGCAGCAGGAGTTGAAGTCACTAAAAGCACTCCTGCTTAGTCGAGGGCCTACCACGAGTACACCGGCCTCTCCTCTCCCCCTTACCGGTCGGCCATCCATTCCAGCATGGCAACTGGCCAGTTCACCTTCTACAACGCCCTCAGTGCACGCAAATGGCTTCACTTCGTCAATGAGCTCAACATTCTCCACAAGCTCGTCGACGGTGGGTCTTGCTTCAAACGGGAAAGGCAAGGCGGTTGAAGTTTCCGATGAAGATACCAACACTAGCACGTCCACATAGAGCACTTATGTATTCCTGATGCAAATCTGTATACTGACTATAACATCCAACTAAAAGGCGTATATTCAATGCTATCCAACGATTGTGTATGTGCAGACTATATCATTCAATCCAATGTAAGAGGATCCAGTTTACGAGTAGCAACCATGAGACAAGATGAGACACAATGTCCCAAAAGAAAAGGGAGAAGTAACGTAGGGTATAGACGTAGAACGACGCCAGGCATCTACTTGATTCTTTTGAGCTGGAGAAAGGAAAGTGATTGTGGTCAACAAAAGTCGAGAAGTAAACGCCAGAAGAAAATCACTTACACGCTCGGTGTTCCTGTAGATCCTTCCATCCACATCGACGGTCTTGTCTTCAATGCGCTTGATTCTTCCAATCTGTTTGTCAAGCTCCTCATTCATAGTCATACCCAGCGCCTTGAGACGCTTAGTGGCTTCGTCGATCTCGTCCAAGTTGCCATCGAGCTCATCCTCGATCTCATCATCAGATGCAGTGGCATCGAACTGGTATCTCTTACGCTGCTCCTTCTTCGCAGCCAGTGCGCCTTGCGAGAGCTGCTTCCCTCTTCCAAGGAGCTCCTCGTCATTGTCAGAGCGCCCGTAGGTCTGCCCCCTTCCAATCCGGTTCTGAGTCTCTCGGACATCCATCATAGCCTTCTCCCTTTCTTCGCGCTCCTCCTCGTAGCGGGCTTGGACCTTGGCCTCTTGCGCCGCGCGCTTTGAGTCTTTGTTCCAGGTGATGACGGGGCGGAAGATGGATCTGTTGAGCTGCTTGAGCTCGTCGGTCTTGTCATCAGCCTTCTGGGAGTGCCCCTTCGAGACGTCCAGATGCCGCTCGGTGTTCGCGAGTTTCTCTACATGACAACGATTTAGTCACTGGGACAAGATACCGCCTCAGATATACCACTGACCAGACTGATCACCGAGTCGACCCAGAGTATTACGAGCGGTTTCCTCAGCCTCACGAGCCATACGCAAGGCATTTCGAGTCGAGTTAACACTCTCCTGCTTCGTCCAGCGAGTCTGGCGCTTGATGCCCTCAACATCCTCCTCCGTTTCCTCGCCCACGGGCGGTGCCGGACCCGCCGACGGTCCATCGAAGAATCGACCAGACCCTGCCGACTTCTCAGGGTTGTACCCAGAAAACAGCTCATTGCGGTCATTATTCACGTCACCGCCACCACGAGTGTACACATCGCCGACGCCACGGTTGCGGTTGTACTTGTCGCTGTAGTCGTTGTCGTATTCAACCTTGTTGGGATTGTTGTAGACCTTGCGGCTATTGCTGCCGCCGTTGGTGTTGTAGGGGTCGCCGTCCCTGCTGGCAACGTAGGTGTTTGCTGATGCCCGATTGTAGGACGAGTTGCTCGGAGCCTGAGCAATTGAAGGTTCCGAAACGGGAGGGATAGTCTCAGCGTTCTTCTTCTTGAAGAAATTCATGGCAGCAGGTATGATCAAAGAGGAGGGTACTGGGGGTAACTGGGGACTGGGGGGTAACAAGTAGAAAGATAGAATTGCAGGCGATGCTCTAAATACCGATATTGCTACGGCATGTGACCCGATCATTTACATAGCCTCTCTTCAATTGCGTTACTGACTTCGACAGCGCAGCATCAAATTCACCATAGCATCTGGATACATAGGCAACCATGTACAAATCAGTGGCAATCAAGCCCGAGAGTATAAAATTATCCAAGGTATTTAAAGAGATGGTAGTTTACTTTTTATGACTCTTTTTCGAACTCGCAGCACTCTGCTTGCCGACGACGGTCACCCCCTTGCCGTGCTTCACAATGCTGTCCAGAGCGGCCTGCTTCTGCTTCTTCACGCCTCCGATACTCTTGGCCGCCTTCGCAAATTTGTCGACACCTTTGTCGAGAGCATCGCGCTGACGCTTCTTCTGCTTGCGTTCCTTTGCCCTTTGGGTACGTTTCTCAGTGGGCGTCAGCTCACTGCGTGCGCGCGACGGGCCAGACGCTGAGAATACTTCTTCTGGGGCCAGCATAGTTGATGTTGACTTGGTGGTGGGCAAAGCAGATTCCAGGGTCGCTGTAGCCGTATTCGTTACAGTCGATATCGTGGCTTTCGGCTAATTAGAAGCATCAGTATGAGGAAAACGCGCCAGTCACATAAACACGCACCTGTTTCGGGACGAAATGTGCGTTGCACAAGGCGTCGAGCTTCCCACAAATGTTCTCCCAGAGCGCATTGATTTCCTCGTGCTCCTTCACGAGTTTTCCATCACGGTCGTCAGGTAATGAGCCACCTGCTTGACTTGCGACATAATCATTTTCGTAAATTTGTGCGAGAGATTGGGATGACTTCTTGTCATTGAGTTCGAAGAACTTCGAAGGCAAGAAGGGCTTGTCCTCAAGGGGTCGTATGCGAACAACATCGTCGAAACGGTTTTCCAGGATACGAGCTTTGATGATTTCTGCAAGTGATTTGACGGATTCTTCGGTGGTCACTGGTACGGCCTTCATCACGCGCTCGAACTCGAGATCTTCTTCCAATAGTGAATTCTGAGGTCTTGAGCGTGAGCCAGCTTCTCCCATGAGCGTCCATTCTTTGGGTGCAACATTCTCCGCCTCGAGTTCGGCGATTTGTTCTTTCAGAGATGACATTCGCCTCTCATAGGTGGTCATATCTGGTGGACGGCATGAGTTCCATGGAAAGCCCATACAAGCTAGATAAACATACCATCGTCCGGCTCCTCGTCTTCGTCCTCGAACAAGTCTTGCTTCAGACGATTGATTGTGGATCTCTGGTCTCCAGCCTCGTCAGAATTTTCTGAGCCTTCCTCAGATCGGCCGTCGTCGACATCTTCTTCTCCTTCGAGCCCTTCATCGTCGTCCTCGCTGTCTTCCTCTTCTTCGTCATATTCGAGCCCGTCCTCAAATCCTTCATCGTCCTCTCCTTCAACGCCAAATCCCTCCTCGTCTTCCCCACCGAAGAAATCTTCATCTTCGTCGTCCTCTTCATCGCTATCATCATGTAATGACCGATTTTTTCCAGTCGCCTTGATCTTTTTTACGCGCACTTGTTCATGGAACCGGACTTGAGTCTTCTTGTTGATATCTTTTGATGACGGTCCCGCCACTGTTGACCTGGAAGGTGGTTCGAAGAAGTCACGGTAGAACAATGCTGCGATGGGAACACTTTTCAGAGGGTTGAAGGTATTGAATCAAATGATGAACTTACCTTCCCCATCACCATCCTCACCATCTTCGTCGCCGTCATTCAAATCAACGTTAGCGAATAAGTCCACGTCCATTTCCTCTTCGTCAGAGTCATCTCCAGAAAGACGCCCTCTCGTGGAGTATTTAGCCTCTGCGCGTTCAGTGTCCGCATTGAATTCGGCGAGGTTGAAAAAGTCGTCGTCCAGTTCCGACGAGGGGAATTTGCCTTTCTGTTTTCTCGAGGGAGGGAGAAGTGGCTTCTTGCGATTGCCTTGTTCCAGTTCATGATCCCGTAGTGGCGAGATACCCTCCTCGCCCTCTTCCTCTTCTTCACCCTCTTCCGCGTCTTCATCTCTGTCATCCGACATACCAAAACCGTCCTCATCCTCATCCTCGTCCTCCCATTCTCCTTCCATGTCTTCGTCGCCGTCCTCTCCGAGACCAAACTGAGCCAAGACGTCGTTTATGTCTCCATCATGTTCGCCATTCTGGTAGGCCTGAATAGCGGCGCGGAACTTAAGCTCAGTGTCCTCGTCCATAAATGGCTCCTCATCGCTCTCCTCCTCTGATAGCTCCTCTGCTTCGGCCCCCTCAGATGCCCCTTCGAGAACAAAATCCAGCATTCGGCAGATAGCCTTCGTTCTGAGATCAAGTTGTGCCCAAACTTGCTCGTCGTCCATGCCATCAACGAATAGACTTGTTATCGGTGTGGGTTCAAAGAGCACCTTCTCAACGCCGTTGTCGACAGATTTCTGCGCCTGATCCTTTGCTTTAGACCTCGTCTGGGGTGCCTGGGAAGGCGCAAGTGACCCAAGGAGTTCATTTATATGCGGTGCGGAGGATAATTCGGTTTTGACGGCTGTCGGTCGCGTATAATTATCAAAGAGCGTATCTTAAGCAGGAATTCAACATACAAAGATCAAAGATATGTCTCGCAGCTTGTATCGCGGCGTTCTGAATCTCCTGGCTTCCAGAAGCAAGTGCCTCGAGAGACTGTTCGAGAACAGTGGAAAGTCCCTCAAGCTCGATAGGGAGAGGGGGCATCTGCGTCTCGTCTACGTCCATAATTGAGACCGAATAGGGAAAATTATAGCAAGCACAATTGCAGTGAGCTAAGTCCAAAACTTTTGAGCGGTTGTTTTGACGTGCTTGTCAGGACCTTTCGTCATAGCGCGTCTATTTCGGTGGATCTTCGTCAACTATCTCATCATGTCCGCGTTCAACCCTCCGTGGCTTTGCATTGTTTAACTCCACCCGCGGCCGCAACAACTCTGCTCACGACATATATTACGCGTGGCTACTCGCTCAGGAATCCTGAACTGGATGCTACATGATGCCCGTTGCTGTGAATAAATCTGCCATTCACCTCCTGCAATTGCAAGTCTATGCTGAAAGAACGCACCGCATAGCCAGGCGATATTATTCTCATGAAAAGAACAAGGCGCGCGCAAAATCGCGTTTCAGTTGGCGTTTACTCCATTCCAAACCTCACAACGCCACCCGCCAGAACGACAAAGACTAGCTTATGTAATCTGCCTCCCTCGTTACCTGCCATTGTTCTCCTCCAGGGCATCCATTTTTGCCGCTTACAAAAACTTTGGCGTCATAATTTCTCTGGGTACAAAAAGATGGGTGCATGTTGGCTATACGGTATCCGACTTTCAGTCGCCTTCCTCTCCTTTGACTTTTCGCTCCTCAGTCGCTAGTCGACCTTTCAATTTCTACACTAGACAATCTTTTTTCAACAACCCGGCCTTAAAATGATTGCAGGTCTATCAAAAGCTGTTTCACTCTATCTGGCACCTGCGCTGTGTTTGACAGCCGTCATTCTTACCCTTCTGTCCTTGCTGGCCCCTTCCTTGATTCTCCATGATCAAGTTGCGTTCCTCACGGTTGTACCTTCCACTGCTCTGCAGGGGCCATCATCGGCCAATGTTGATGGACCCACTATATATTTGGGAGTGATAGGTGACCTAACATCATATTGAGGCTGTTATTCGACGATACTGACTCGAATTCCAGGCTCATGTGCCCGAAAGAACAACGCAGCAGAGTTTAACTGTACTGTTCCTTCTGTGTCACCCGCTTATGGTTTGTCTACGCTTTCGAATTACTCGTTTCAACTTATTGAACCATCTTGCTTTTCAGATGTGTCCATTCTTCCTAACAGCGCACCAGGACAACTTCTATCGGTGCCTCCTGGCTCCGCTGTCTTCATCGCATTTTCTGTCGCTTGCATGATCATTTTCTTCGTGACATTCACGTTGATTTCGTTCTCACACAAGATGGGTGGGAAGGCGTCTTCGATGTTCAATTCTTCCGTACTTCAACGCATATCTGCGTGGATCGGGTTCTTCGGCTTTCTTGTTGGTATGTATTCTCTCATACTGAGATGATACAGAATTTCTGACAGCGATACTATAGGCCTTACCGTCTTCCTCATTGTCCGCATGTGGTTTGGTAAAGCGATTCAAGATTTCAATGCTAGCATTATCCAACAAGGCAAAAACGGCCCTAGCTTGCAAGCATCGTCGGGAAATGCATTCACAAGTTAGTCCCTACACGTCTCACTCATTGCTGTACAATATTGATATTCCCATCAGTGGTTTGGGTGGCCTATGCATTCTACGCAATCCCAATCGTATCCTCACTCGCGAAGCTCAACGTCACCCCGAACTCGGGGAAAGATGGAGACGCATGAAGCACGCCTGTTAATCTTTATGACTTATCATGAACTGGCCGGACTTTTACTCCTGTAACGATGTATTATCAACCACTATTTCCTTTTCCCTTCTCCATTGTGTCTACTTTCTCAAGCCTAACTAAGTGCTACAATTGAATAGCGCGCTCCCGAGTCAAGTTCCCGAGTGTGCACCTATGTCCCAGCTAACATCCCGTAATTGGTAAATATAGGGCTCGTTCACATATTCAACAATGTTAACGCGTTAAGTTTGAGCACTCTGACAGTGGCATGTCTAGTGCCTGGTTTTGAGTGAAACAATAACGATGGAGGTTCATAAACTGCGTGTCGCGTAGAAAGGGTAATGAGTCACCTACCCGTGATATGTGACTACCGCGTTTGCGTGACGAGCCGCCATCAATGAGTCGGGATTACCAAATGGGGACCCACACTTGCTCCCTAACCGCCATCATCACTTCAAATTCTGCCGACCATATGGACAAGAGACGGTGCCCAGTTCTTCCACGCGATGTTTTCCCGCACTTCTTCGTGTTACATCTGGGAAGAGCCAACCAGAGCTTCCATTGACGCCTTGTTGCACCGCTTACCCCGAGCAATCACCGATTTCGACAACATCTTGAACCAAGGGCACCAAAACAAGACGTTCCCCGAGGATGTTGTCATCCTGGCCGTTGAGCCGACTGCTTTGGCTCGCAATATCTGCTGGTCTCTTGACTCGTAGTCAGTCAATTTTTCTCCTTCTCCATTTCGAGACTGCGAGTCAGTCGCAGCAGGATGACTTTGCCGACTTCGATATCGCTACAGCAGACGCTTTTTTCATATAAATAGGAGGGCGTGTTCTGCAGATAATCATACAGTAACAGCAATGAAGCAAGCTACAACTTCCCTCCTCGTTCTCTCAGTGCTCTGTGCGCAATCCTTGCTCACTGTCGCCGACGATGTCAGCGTCGCGACTCAGCAACGTTTGTCTGTCATCGTCGGCAGCACGACTGGTGCTTCCTCGATTGCTGCTTGGTGAGTGACCGAACGTCTCTGTATTCTTCAACATACGGGACACCGACGAGCTGATCCACCAAGGCAATCGTCTCTTGGTTCTAACGGTAAATGGCCCGACTCTGAGATCGACTATACAACTGGTTGCTCCGCGCAAACTGCTAGCTGGCCCGCGCAGTCTCATTGGAGCCGCATCAGTAAGCTAGTGTCCTGTAGCAGGCTGACTATGCACTCATGCGGACATAGATACTTTCGCCGCTGCCTGGCACGGAGGGTTCAAGAACGCGGCTCAGTGGACTGGCGACGCGTCTTTGCGCGCGTCTATCAGTGCTGCTATGCTCTATTGGTTCAACAACGACTTTACCACCGCGTCCTGTATCGACTCAGGAGGAACAACTGCTTGCCCCTGTTCTACTCCTGGGCTCTGGAATACCAATTGGGCTTCAAACGTACGAAATTACTTCACTCTTCTGATATTCTCTATTGATTTATTGTTTGGAAACGGATAGGTGATTCTCATTCCTGGGTGGGTCGGCCAAGTGTGTCTCCTTCTGGGGAACTCCTTAACCGCCGCAGAATCTGCCGGGTGTCAACGAATGACTAGTCGCGCCTATAACACTTTCACGACGGGCATCAATGGAGTCAGCGCCATCACCGGCGCCAATACAATGGACATTGCCAGCATTGGAATCGATCTCGGCTTGGCTACAGCGAATACTGCTCTTCTTACTGACGCATATAACAGAGTCCACGCCGAGATCACTGTTAAAAATGGTATCAAAGCCGATGGCATCCGTGCAGATGGATCTTTCGGTAAAAGCATCTCCCTTTCACCTCAAACTGGTTTCTTATCCAAGATAAATTCAGGGCAACACACCGGAATTCTTTACAACGGAAATTATGGTAAGCACACAATCAGACTGCGTTTTAGGCCCACGCGATTCTGACGTAGAGCTGTCATTGATGCAGGAAAAGACTAGTACGCGTCATCCAGAAGGCTTTCCAAACAATTACTGATACCAGTACTCGGGCATAGTGCCAACGATGTGTACAATCTCGAACTTACTTCAGGAGGAACGGCGTATGAGGCTCCTGTGGCCACTAGATCTGCCTTCATATCGCTGATACAGGCGGGCCTGTGGATGTCTTTCCAGAATGTTGTCACTGGCGTCTTGCATTGGGATTTTGTGAGACTGATTTACTTGTTGTCCGGACCATATGTACTGACATATTCCTCAGTCTGTCCTTGGTCGCATTGTCGCCTTACCTGTTGCAGACAACCAGTATGTTCGCCTTCGGGTATGCTTTGAACATAAATGAATCATTTTGTTAGGGCGACAGCAAATCTCAAAACCAATCTCACCCAAATTGCAGCGCTTGGACAACTGTGGAACTCTGCAGACGTCACGCAGGTGTACAACAGTCTGACAGCAAGTTCTTCGACAGCCAATATTGGCTCAATTAACGGGAACCGTATGTTCAATGCAAACGACTATATGGTATGTATGCCGAACCTACCTCAAAACCAAGTGCTTAAACAGAACACAATGTCAGGTCCATCGTGGCAGTGGCTACGTCACAACTTTGAAGATGTTCTCTAAACGGACGCAGAACACCGAGTGCACCAACTCACAAAATCCGTTCGGATTCCATCTCTCTGACGGGACAGTCTACACATATGTCACCGGTAACGAATACGAAGACATCTTCCCTGCCTGGGACTGGAATCTCATCCCTGGTATAACGGTAGACTACGGCGCTACGTCGCTTAGCTGCTCCGCTGCGCGGAAGACGGGCACCCAAGGTTTCGTTGGTGGTGCCTCAGATGGGACAATCGGTGTCGCCGCTATGCGGTACGAAAATCCGACCTCTAAAGCCCTCAATTGGCGCAAGACTTGGTTCTTCCTCAACAACGATGTCCAATTCGTGATGCTGGCCAAGATTACTTCCACCACGACGGCGCCGGTATTCTCTGTTCTCGACCAAAAGCGACAGGACGGTCCGGTTTATGTCAACGGTGTTCAGAGTGCCAGCGGAAATTATTCGTCAGCTACGACGCTTTGGCACGCAGGAGTTGGCTACGCATTCAACACCACCTTGAATCCTGCGACCTCTCTATCCTTGTCGCTGACAACCTCGACTGGTTCGTGGTCCTCCATTTCTACGTCTTCCCAACCTCCTGTCACGGTGAACCTTTTCGCCGCTTGGCTCAATCACATCGACACGACCGCCGCCATGTCCTACTCTGTCTTCCCCGCCACAACGTTGGCATCTTTCCAGAGCAAAGCAGCTGCCTCCCAGCTTCGTGCTGTCCGCAACGACGGGAGCATTTCAGCGCTTCTTGACGCCACCAACAATGTGGCCATGATTGTCTACTGGGTCGATGCCGGTGGATCCGTCGCTATCCCATCTACCACCTCCGGCGTTGCTCCACTGACCGTCAAGACGAATGGAAGCAGCGCTATCATCCTCAACCTTAACACCTGGAAGATTACAGTATCTGATCCTACCCAGCTACTGTCTTCTGTGTTGGTCACGCTGAGCCTTGGATCTGGAACCATTCCGGCAGGCTGGACCTCGTCTTCGAGGGCCCTCAACACTACCATTAATCTTCCAACAGACGGTACTATTGGTAGCAGTGTGCAGCAAACACTTTTCTGATCCAGCCTACTGTGTCCTTGGTACATGCATCGCTTGAATTCTATCATTCCAATAGCTTTCTCAATATATGAAATTTTTCGTGTCCATCAATGTCATACGCCTAACAACGTCTATTCTTACATCGTCTCTTGAGAAGCACCAGTCAAGCACTGGCAAAATTTCATGGTCCTAGCACCTCTGCCCTCGTCCTCTTCAGTATCATGAGCGGCGAAAAGCTGAAAAGGCGTCAATAACGTCGTCTCAGGTCTGCTATATTTTGCTTCGAGAAGCTTGGATTTGCCAGAGCGTTTCGTATTGGTTCTTCAGCGAGCCCTAACCAGCGACTTACAATGCCATGCGGTGCAAGCTTGTTGCCTAAAATAGACAGCTTGCCAGCAAACATGTCCCAAAATATCGTTGTGTGGACGATGCACACGGAACGCCAATTGTTTTCTGATACACTTCACTTGCTTCACGCTGGGAAGGCTCCTGGACTCCACCTTCCTCCATATCGTTATGTGAAAAGCTAGGAAGCAGGAACGGCTTCGCTATGAATCGCGATAAATGCTGATAAAGACAGCTCTGGTGGTCGGACATCATGGTAAAAAGTGGCGGTAAAGCCTTTCTTCTTCCGCGATATTTTAGAATCTGATCATGAAAGCGTTTGGTAGCGTCGTGTCTGACTGAATGTGGCAATGGACGCTAGTCTGCTTAGTGGACGAGATTTCGAAGCGTTCCGAATACCGTCATAATCCGTCACTTGACGCACTCTATGATCTTGTGGCATGCTTGTGCTAGGTCAACCATCGTCTTCTATCGGGTAAACTAGCCCTCTGTGCCGTGAATTTGACAGTATATGTATCTACCTTTCTGCTATAATGGTTTCGCCGATTTTTGCGTTCTTCTACCCCCTCACTGGCAACAGTTAGCACACTGGTCGTCCGCGATGTGGACGCGTCTCCTATTGTCCCTGCACATTGTTTTCAGTGTACAAAATGCTATCTGCTCCGCTGCGAATACTGTCCGCCCAAACAACACAGTCAGCGTAGTGGCTTCTTCAAAACCCTTGTCGAGTACAACATTGGCTACGCGCTCAAGTCTTTCATCCACACCTGTCGTTGCCAGTGCCTCCACAACGAAGGCCTCGTCCACTACCAATTCTAATGTCATTTCTGCGTCCCAGGCTACCTCGTTCACCGCTTCCTCTGCATCGGTCAATGCCTCTTCTACAGCCTCCTCTAGCGCCACCCAGCCAAGCCAAACACTTGACCCCACGACGTTGAAGGAATTCGAGACCATCACGACAAGAAGGCTTAGCTCAATAATTGGTGCAACTGCCTCGCCCGACGACATTCCAGCATGGTAAGCATTACGAGATATTGAAGTACATCGGCCTTCCTCATGGTTTCACAGGCTGGCATCACTTGGTCCAGACGGAAAATGGCCGGACAGCGAAGTTGACTACACTACGGGCTGTGCGGCTCGCCGAGCTAACTGGCCCGCTCAGACACACTGGGCTCGTATCTGTGAGTAACTTGATGCTTGTGACAGCGCAAGTTGTTTACGGACACCATAGTGGTCATGGCTGCTGCATGGCACGGAGGCTTACCTGGTGGGGAGAGTTTCGTCAAGGATCCCACCTTGCGAAATGCTACCTCGTTGGCCATGGACTATTGGTATGGTCGGGACCTCACGAATATCGCATGCTTGGATTCAGGAGGTACTCCTGCATGCCCATGTGACAACGCCGACAACACTCTGTGGTATGTGGCTTCCCATCACGTCCCAGACTTACATGCTAACATTTCGGCCTGATGCTAGGAACACCAATTGGTTCTCTAACGTTAGCGCTCTTGTGGCTTCATTACCTGACGTTCTGCTGATGTGGGACGTTTAGATTATTCTTATCCCAGAATTCGTCAGTCAAGTCTGCTTGCTCCTGAGCAACACACTTTCCGCCACACAGTTGAACAACTGTACCAACATAACCGGACGAACCTATGCGCAATTTGGTCGTTCTATCAATGGTGTTGGTACCCTTACTGGAGCGAATGCGCTAGATGTCGCCAAAATCGGGATAGATCAAGCTCTTTTGACATTCAATGACTCGTTGCTCACGGACGCCTACGGAAGAGTCCATTCCGAGCTTCAAATAAAAAATGGTATCAAGGTCGACGGTATTAGGGCTGATGGATCCTTCGGTATGTTTCATATGCTCTGGAAGGGAGAGGCATTTGAGAGGTGTGCTCACCATATCAATTACAAACAGCCCAGCATGGAGGGATGCTGTACAATGGCAACTATGGTTCGAATAACAACTGCCTGACCGCATGTATTTACTAACCATGTTGGGCGGAATTCATTCTGATAGGCAAGGACTAGTACGTCATGAACTCATTTTGAGCTCTATCAGATCGACTCACCTCTAAACCATTATAGTACAAATGATTTGCTCGATCTGGAGGTTGAAGCAGGCGGAACATCCTTCGCTGCTGAAACAGACTCTCAGAACGCATTCGCGACCTTGTTTGATGGTGATCGCTGGATGGTATTCCGCAATTCTATCACAGGTGTCAACCATTGGGACTTCGTGAGTTTTCTGGTATGTCATTTCTGAAGAAGTAATAACGCATATACCATTTAGTCGGCGTTGGGTCGGTTTATTAGCTTCCCTGTCATTGACAACCAGTTAGTCCCCCGAGTCTGACATGAATATCTTACTGAACATAAAACAGAGCGACAGGCAGCATTAAGATCAATTTGACTGAAGTCCTTGAATTGGGCAAACAATGG
The DNA here is from genome assembly GCA_013368295.1 of Psilocybe cf. subviscida. NCBI lineage: Eukaryota > Fungi > Basidiomycota > Agaricomycetes > Agaricales > Agrocybaceae > Psilocybe > Psilocybe cf. subviscida. Next base: position 2,991,497 of record JAACJJ010000056.1, on the reverse strand, counting down.
GGGTCGAGCACTCTCGAAAACTTCGCCAATTCACTCTCTGCTAAGACTTCGAATGCCAACGCGGGCAGCTTGCTCGGTAATCGCATGTTTTATGCTAGCGACTACATGGTACGTTTCGTCGAATATGTTTTACTCAAGGCCATAGGAACTTAATACTTTTAATAGGTCCATCGGGGGAAGAACTATGTCACATCGGTGAAGATGTATTCGGCGAGGACGCAAAATACGGAATGTACCAATTCTCAAAACGTGCGTGAAGTTTTTACAACGTCAAAACATATCCCTGAAGGAAATAATAACCTATTAGCCGGAAGGATTGCACCTGTCTGACGGCGCCACCTATACATACCTAGTTGGAAACGAGTACGAGGATATCGCTGCTGCCTGGGACTGGAATCTCATCCCAGGTATCACTGTCGACTACGGTGGGACACCTCTGGTCTGCGGAACGACACAGCAGACAGGTATCGAGACATTTGTTGGCGGAGTTTCCGACGGTTCGATAGGCATAGCATCCATGCGATTCACCAACCCCGTCACAAAAGCATTCCACTTCCAGAAAGCATGGTTCTTCCTCGAGGACGACGTCCAGTTGGTCATGGTCGCCGGTATCACATCGAGCAGCAACGCATCTGTAGTCTCCGTGTTGGATCAACGCCTGCACACAGGCTCGCTGGTCGTCGATGGGGCTGAGAGGCAGTCAATGACCCAGGTGCAATCCGAGACGTTGTGGCACGGAAGTGTTGGCTACGTTCTGTCTGGCCTCAACAATTCTGCAACGCTTACTGCCCAAATTGGCCAGAAGAGCGGACCCTGGTCGGCGATCGGAACAAGCACACAGCCGCCTGCCACTGTTGATTTGTTCGCGGCTTACTTGCAACATTCAAATATTTCAGCACCGATATCCTACGTCGTGTTTCCGGGAACGACTCAACAGCAATTTGCAAAGCGCAGCAGCATGCTCATGCCCCAGGTGGTTCAAAACGATGCTTCGATTTCTGCTGCCCTCGACCAGAAGAACGACGTCGCAATGTTTGTTTTCTGGGAGCAAAACGGTGGATCCATTGCTTTCAGTCCAGGCACAGGGTTTGCGACTATTACCTTGACCGTTACGGCAAATGTAGCCATTCTATTCAGACTCGACACCGGCGAAGTAACCGCGTCCGACCCTTCTCAGTCGCTCATCAATGCTCAAGCTTCATTCACCGTGGGCACAGACGGCGGTCGTCCGAAAGGCTGGGGAAAGAAAGCACCGAATTCCAAAACCATCGTATTCCAATTTCCGCAAGATGGACTAGCTGGGAGTAGCGTCACTGAGACACTGGATTAATAGCTTCGTGTCGGCTAAATTCGTTGATCTCAATATATCCCAGTGTGGTTGATACCGATAAGAGAAATTCCCAGAGAGAATGTATTGACGTGGTAGGTACAAAGTAGGAAAACAGATCAGAACACAGGTTGCTCAGCATATGCCTCGGGTTGCTGAACGTTCTCCGTAGAGTACTCCTCAGCGGCAGGGGCGGGGGCGGCAACGGGGATAGGCTCGCGCTGCTCCGATGTGGGCTCAGAGATGACCTTGTCGACGGGAGGCTCGAGGATCTGTACTGAGTCGGGAAGAGGCTTACGGGGGCCGGTCTGGCCCTCCGGGTCCCAGCCCTTCATGCTAACGTGGAGTTTAGTATTTGAACACATATAGTGTGGTTTGATTTACTTACATCTTGACTTTGATCCCGAGGACACCCTGGCGAAGGAGAACGTGACGGACAGCGTAGTCGACGAAGTCACGGGCGGGTTGACCGGAGTGGATCATGAAACCGTCGGTGAACTTCATGGATTTGGCACGAGCAGCACGAATCTTGCCAGAAACGACAACTTCGCAACCCTTAGCGCCAGACTCCATGACGAAACGGAGAACACCATAGCAGGCACTACGGTAGCAAAATTAGGTAGATCCACCTGGTGTGTGCTTGTGTTACATACCGACGAACGGCAAGACCACCGAGGAGCTTGTACCTCAGAGACTCGCACTGGGCGACAGCAGAAAGCCCACGGTATTGGACCTTCTCAGCGTAGAGCTCCAGAGAGTTCTCGGGGAACTTGAAGCGCTTTTGGACCAGGGAGGTGAGTTCACGGATGCGGCGTCCCTTCTCGCCGAGCACCTCTTGGGTGTGGGTGGCACGGATGATGATCTACAATTCGATTTGACATTTGAGAAAAGCCTTCCATGAAACCATTTTTCCTCAACACACCTCAGTGCGAGCGTGGGTCACACGGACATCGCAACCAGAGTAGCCCTCCTCAGCAAGCTCGCGGGTGAAGAATTCGTTGAGTTCGGCACGGAAGACACCATCGGCCACGAACTTTCTTTTTTTGCTGATTTGAGCCGACATTTTTGAGGATGGCGCTAAGAGCAGACCAAACTGTCAGATAGCTATTCAGACGACGATGAAGCAACAATTCGTACCTTGAGCTTGCTGGCGAGAGTGTCGAGGGCGCTGCCGATAGTACGGGGCCCAATCAGATCGGGTGGCTTGATGGAACTGTGTAGCTTCATTCGCATTTTCCCGTTCACGTGACATACAAGTATATAAGCCGCTGTCACGTCGCGACGCGTTTGCATGAACTCTCTCGTTCTGTCCTCTCACGAATGCTGGTTTGCTTGGCCGAAGGAATATTTTCTCATTGCTGGTTCGTGCCTGTTTTTGCATTGCCTCCTTCAATTTCTATTCTATGACGAGTGTTGTAATTTTTTCAACCTATGGCACCTCTTAGTCTATCTGTGCTGGCGTATTCGTACGCCAGAACAATGACATAATCGACTTTCTGAGGATTTTTGTTCGGATTTGTTGCTCTGTTTCAATTTGCTGACCTCTCCTTCCTCAGATTCGACGTCTCCTCATTCACATAATCGAGTTGTTTCTGTACCGTCTATACAATAATAAATCCTAATCCTCTGTCCCCTTCAATGCGCCTCATTCACGAAGATTCCCGCAGCCCCCATTCCGCTTCCAACACACATACTCGTGCAGAGTAACCGTCCGTTTGTTCTTTTGAGATGTGCTAGGCCCGTCACCACCTGTCGTACTCCCGCTACAGACGCTGTTACATCAACCACTCGTGAATGATAAACCAACGTCACTCACTCATTGCTAAGGGATGGGAAATGGAAATAGCTCCGCCACTGAAGGAAACATTCGTCAATATCTCGTCTGTAAGTAAGCGAAGGTTGAGTACGCACTTGGGATTGATTTTGTCAATGGAAATGCCGAGGTGTTCAACGCAGTAAGCAAACTGCGACGCGAAAGCTTCATTGATCTGCAAGCCATCCTTATTAGCAAGGGTATGACTCCAGGATACTAACAGGTTTACCTCGTATACGTCGATGTCTTCCTTCGTCAAGCCGACCTGCTCAAGAACTTTCGGGATCGCGTAGATAGGTGAGATTCCCATGTATCGAGGCTCGACACCTGCATTGAGGAGATTAACCTCTTCTTCCAAAATATGCTTTCTCCATACGCACCTACGACCGTTGACGTAACATATTTACCAAGGATTGGCATCCCCTCGCGCTCGGCCCTCTCACGAGTCGTGAGGATACAAAGGCCAGCACCGTCACCCACACCGCTTGCGTTCCCTGCCGTTGTGCTACCTTCTCCCCATTGCGGGAATACAGGCTTCAACTCTGAGAGTTTCTCCAATGTAACGCCAGGCCGTACGGTGTCATCAACGGATAGGATTTGGCCCCTAATTTCGACTGGTATAATCTCTTCAGAGAAAGTGCCATCAGAGAGCGCCTAATGTTCATGAAATCATCAGTCCTCATACTCCTTTATAATTTCAAGATCTTACCTTGCTACCCCTGCTGTGAGAAATAAATGCAATCTCGTCTTGGGCCTTTCGGGAGACCTTGTACGTCTGTGCTACCATCTCCGAGGTCCATCCCATAGGCTGGAGTCAAGTAAATGAGATTCAGCGAGGCACGGCTTCTGCTCTTTACATTACTTACCAGCATGCAATCATAAGCCTGTGGATGCTCAGAGACAGCTTCGACCACTTCGGGTGTTGGTCTCGGGCTGTGGGAGATCCCATGAGAACGGTTACGCCTGCTCAGATCAAGCAGAAGCTAACGTACTTCAGACTCATGCTCTCTGCGCCTGCCGCAAAGCCAATGGAGGACTCTCCAACTTTTATCGCGTGGGCAATATTGCGAATGGCCATAAGACCTGATGAACAGAGCCTGTTCACGGTTGAGATGGGCACCTCGGCAGGAATACCAGCAGCAAGAGCCGCCGCCCGGGATATGTAGAGTGGCGAAGGAGGGTGGCAGGTTGCTGAGGCACCCTCGCATGAGCTCACAGAATGCAATGGAGGCTGGAGACATCTCTCGACTCACCGACACAGATATCATCTATCTTAGCAGGGTCCAGTTTGATTTCCGCAAGGGCCGCCTGAACATGCCATAGAGCTTAAGTCCGGGTTACTGGGAAGGGGAAGTTCAAACGGAAGACCTTAAAAAGCGCGTGCAGCATTTCATCGACAGGCACGTCTTTAAGCTGGCCTTTCTTCGCTCTGCCCACCACGGTGCGTTTCGCAAACGTTATGACGACGTCGTCAGGATTCTTCTCCAAGATCTGCGTCAGCCCGGATGGTCGCGTGCTTGCCGCGCGCGACAATATGGGGTGAACTGCGCGCTTCAAGCTCGTTCTAGTGGTAAGGAACATGGTAACGCGTGCGATTGACTTTCAAGTGGAAGAGGTAGTGGGGAAAGCTGCAGTGAAGGGGCAGCGTGAGCATTTTGGCCAGCATGCCTCTTCACTGCTCACATGAGAAGGTCGTCAACTATCAAGCGACTCTCGGACCACATCCGGTAAAGAAGCTGCCCGCCCGCGACGGCATCATGTACACACGATGACGGTGGAGGCGTGCACTACGGGCTAGTACATCGACGGATCGGTTTTTATGAAATAAATTATAGTATATGTAGCTGATGTGAACACAGACCGGCGCTAAGCAATAGAGGGAGCTGTAAGTAAGAGAATAAAGCCTGGTGTTACGTCGTAGGTAGTCGGAAACCTTCTGCTTGCTCTTGACCTCAAAAATATCTGGCACAATCCAGGTTCATAAGATTTCGGCGTCGACTATATGTGGCGGCAATCTACAAAGAAAATGAGCGCGAAGGTCATAAGGACGGCATGAGACTAACCTCATGATGTATTGCCCTTCGGTGGTATATTATGATAAATCAGGGATATCGGTGTTGGCTTTCTGCTTCGCTTTCCATGCGCGATTTACTGAGCTGTAGCAGTTTGGGCAGATGTGGTGGGCAAGTTTAACGGAGCCACAACCTGGACAGTTCGTGATATCTAGAACGGCATTGAGTCATTTCTTGACAAGGTCAGAGAAACTACGAGACACACTTTGCTTGTCTTTGAGGCCCTTATTAGCAGCTCGCATTGCTTTCCGGGAGTGGGATGTTTTTGATTTGGGCACGGCAAGAAGGAAGGGAGGGAAGAGCTCAAGCAGTGACTGAAGTGATGGTAATGACCACGAAAGGCCAGGCGCACTCAGGGATGCTGACGCGAACACGGGGACCAACCATTTCGGAACTATTGACTGACGGAGAGATGGGATAAGAAGACGCGTCTGGGTGAGTGCGAGGGAGGCCATGGTGGAGAGAGAGTAGCTCGGGAATGAGCACAACGACGACGAGGAAATTACTGAAAATTCATACTCCGACAGACTTAGTTTCACACCCGCATTCCGTGACCTCAGTTATCCAACTCGACCGAACTCGACGCCCCTTTGTCGCTGCCGCCGTCGCCCTCAATGCTCCGAATTACGCGTCCCCTCTTCCAGGCCCTAAAGCAAACCACTGGCATCCATGGCCTTAAAGTTCATGCCGACCCTCTTCCGGAGCTGGTGAAGACATACGAAGCAACACTCACCACACTCTCATCAATCCCGCAAACATCCGTTTACCGTCAGGGCGTAGAGGCGCTGGTCCGCCACAAGCTTAACCTGGTCAAAAGCGCCAATAATGATATCGCCACCGCAGAAAAGCAACTTGACGAGGGGCATATCGAAGAAGCACTAGACATTGCATCGGATGAGCTCAAGCTGGCGGCCAAGATGGTTGAATGGAAAGCGTAAGCAGAGTCTATTCAGGTAGACCGACTATCAACTGGGTTTAACATATTTTCTGCAGATGGGAACCATTGGAGGAGAAGCCAGAGCCTGGCCAGTGGGAGTATGCCGGTCAGACTACAACAGCATCATCGTGATCTTTTCGGTGTAATATGACGGACCCTTGAACATGGCCTGAAAGGTTCCCCGTTTAACGCAAAACGCCGAGTTACAGCATTGAAAACTTGATTGACTTCGAAGCCGATAACGGTTATAACATGTTTTGGCAGGACCATGTTCGCTAGGCAGGAACATTGTTGCTCCTCTTGTTTTTTGTTAGCAACACGACCGCCCTTTTACACCTCGACCGACTTGACTTACGGATAACCATAAGTATATTGTGCTCAGTGGACTATGCGTGGTGGAATTTAAGACCCAGATTGCAAGGAATAATTCACTCGGATGCGCGTTTCACCTGCGCATCACATAGAATGCTCAATCCTGGGGCAAAACTCGCGTCAAATTGTTGAGATAGTGCATACATAGTCATGCAACACGTCCAGCAGGGGAACGTAAGGGCACATGGCTTCAAGCAAAGTATATGGACTTATATGGACCTAAAATCGTGTTGTCCTACGCATTTGTACTTGCTTGCATCAGACAGACAGAGTGCCGATCCTGTTCAGAGTCTCTCGCCACTACGCTGACAATGAAAGGTTTAGATATACAAAAAGATTCGCTGGAAGCAGGATTTGAACCTACGCGGTGAAACACCAAGTGATGATTGGAAATTCAAATCACTCGCCTTAACGACTCGGCCATTCCAGCTGATGAAAGACGTCAGTACTTTGTTATTCTGATTTTGTGCGGGTGCGCAAACAGGGTTGTGATTACCGTCAGTGTCGGCTATAGCCCTGAAGGCCTTAGACTTTGCACTCTCCTTCACGGTTCTGCTGCCTAGAGCAGCTTCCCTTTTCCATTACCATGGACTCTTTAATTCCCTTTACAACGTCGGGCTCCCTGGTGGATTGTGTGGACAGTACGTCTACCCAAAGTCATCGCAATTCACCAATTCCGTCCTAAGCAAATCTCCTCCCTTCTGCCCTGTTCTGTCTCCTCGCCACCTATGCACCCACTTTCGCCACCGCCGTTTTGTCATGGTACAACTACAACTTGTTCAGGAAAGATGCTGGTGATCCTTCGTGACGGCAGGAAATTGCATGGTGTCCTACGCTCTTATGATCAGTTTGGTATGCACCCTGTCGTCACCCAGTTTCGCAATCGTGGAGCCAGTGGTACTCAGCTCCTTTGCCTTCGCATAGCCAACCTCGTACTGGAAGACACAGTTGAGCGAATATACCACGGGAGTGTCTTCGCAGAGAGCTGGCACGGCCTCTTCCTCATCCGCGGAGAGAATGTTGTCTTGCTCGGTGAAATCGTACGTCGAATAGGTTTCGTCTGTCTGACCCACGTCTTATCCCATTCTTCTGCAGGACCTTGACCAAGAAGAAGACGTCCCCATCAAGCAGGTTGACTATGGCTCACTTGAAGGATACCACAAACAAGAACTAGAGTCCAAAAAGGAACGCGAAGAAGTCAAGGCGCAGATATTATATGAGCAGAAAGGATTCTGCAAGGAGGGCGGAGAAGGCGATGGCTACTGATGAATGCTGCGACCATTGTAGGATTTATACGTTTGATGTATTGCTTGAGCAGGTGTAACACACCTCCGAAAGCTATCTTAGGGTCTAGCCTCCTAATCAACTCAGCTAGATCGAGAGGTCACGATGTAGAATAGTATCTGTACAGCGCAAGTTATATACTTGCAATTTCATGAGGGAGGTGTTACTATAGGCTACAAATCCACGTCTTTATTTACGGTGGATGGATGGGTGGGACGACAAAAAAAGCAAGATTGCAACGCAAACAACGAATCAAGTGCTAACTCTAACAGAAAGACGAGATAACAAGGAATCAAAAAAATCGCGATGTAGTGTAGCGCAATTGAAGAGAAATCGAAACCTCGAAGAGAGAAAGGAACAACAAAAATGAAAGCGTATTTCTTGAGCCGTCGTTGGAGAGGTCATGAAAGGGTCATTCATCAAAAATGAAGATGTCAACTGGAGGGTTGTCGATGGTGTGGAGTATCAAGCTGTAGGGGCCTTGCGCTTCTTGCCCTTTTTGCTCGCAGCATCCGCAGAGGTAGCAGCTCCTTTCGCCTTCGAGTGCCCGTTCACAGCAGCTTTATTAGTAGCCTTCAGTGTTGGTCGCGATGTGGTTTCCTCCTTCGAAGACGTGGCCGCAGGGGTGGTCGGCGAGGTAGCGGCTTTTTGAGGGTCGAGCATATCTTCGATCCGTTTACGGATCTCGCGTTCGCGTGTGGTGAGTTTGGACAAGGCATCCTCATTCTTCTCCTTCTCTTTGGCTATGTCCTTGTAACGAACGGTCTGCCACCTGAACAAGGAAAAGCAAGTCAGTAGAGCATCTATGGCCACAATCGAGTAAAACGCACCCTTGATGACGAGTGCAGACTTTATTTCCCGGACACCACCACTGCTCCTCCGCCCCATCGACTTCCATGCTGGTACTTTGCTCCTTGGTTGCCTCAGCTTTGGCCTGAAGATCTTCGTAGCTCTCTATTGCAGCCGCACCGGAGTCTTCCCATTCCTGGTCGTCCATGCACAACCTCTGATCCCATCCGCACTGGTCGACCATCTCCGCACGTTCAGTGGCAAGCTGCAATAGACGCTCGCGCCAAACAATAATCTCCATGCCACGCTTCAGCTCCTCGCGAGACTTGAGCACCTGAACCAAAGAACCATTCAGGCGCTCAGTTTCACGGGCAACCTTGCTCTTGGTAGGAGGAACCAGATGCGTCTTGATATTGTGCGGGAGGTACTGCTTCTGTTTGTGGGCTTTCTTCTCCTTGATGTCTGGTTTCTGGTCACCCTTGGTTTCAGTTTTGATCGGAGCATCGACGTCCATGTTGGGACAGCTAGCAGGGGAGGCATGCTTGGCGTCACCGTTGACCTTGGGCTTTGCCTTCGGTTTCTCGTCTTCCTCTTCAGACAGCAGCGATGACTCGCCGTCAGACTCGACGGCACAAACCACGCCCTCACGCTTGTCTGCGCCCTTCACGCTTTCCCACAACTTGTCCGGTTTGCCTCCTTTCTTGGCCCAATTATCGACACGCGATTGCATGTACTTGACACCGCATTCATCAGAGCAATACTTGGAGAAGGCCCCGCGGGCAGCCTTGTGACAAGCCTTGGAAGAATTCGGATCCGGATGCCGCAAACCATACAGGCAGCGTTGCTTGTAGGTAGTGCGCAGATGAAGATGGGGGTTCTCTGAGGGAAGAGATGACTATTAGCATCAGATAACATAAAGGCACATGCAGAACGGCGAAAAGCGCGACACGATAGCAAGAATAGACAGGCTGCTGGGAAGAAGAACCAAAGGAAGTTACGCACTCTCAACACAAGGTGGGCAAATGAACTGATCCACCAAATCGACCTCGAGATCTGACATGTGTAAGCAATTCGTGTGATACCATTCATCACATCTATGAAAGAATCAAAAAGGTTAATCCAATGATCGTGCTGAGGACTCCCCTTGGGGAAACACAGGTGATACGCACCTATCGCAAGCAATCATGAAACGGTCCTCGTCGTACTTGGTCTTGCATATGCAATACAGCTTGTCATCTTCAGCCGGGATGCCGTCCGAATCGTCCGCACCATCAGCCTCATCATCAGGTTTCTCCGCCTTGACATCGCTCTCCGGTCCGACAGACGCGCGTGCGCCATTGGGCATGACGGAGGTAGAACGCGACCTGGAGACAGAGGTCGAGGCTGCACCCTTCTTGCTTGCCACGGGTGGTTTGAGGGTCTTCGATGCTGTGGCACTCGCCGTAGAGGTGCTCGCAACGGGAGTTGCTTCCACTTTCTTGGGCTTGGCAGCTGCCTTGGCACGGGGTTTGGCAGGTGCTGTTGATGAGGCGGCGGCAGCGGCAGCACCTGTGGCCCCAGGCTTTGACTTGCTAGACGAGGCCTGTCAAGCAGATTGATGAGATACCGAAATCAAGAAAACAGAGTAACAGTACATACCTTAGCGCCCGAAGTCTCCTTCTTCTTTTTGGCGGGAGCTGTGGCAGACGGTGCGGCGGATGACGCGTTCGTGTTCGTTGCAGGCGGAGCGACACTCCCAGCTCTCTCTACGCTGGATTTCTTTGCACCAATGTTCGTAGAAGCGGGTGGCGGCATCGACCCCCTTTCCGGCGTCGGCCGCGACGACGTATGACGCGAGACATTCAAAGAGGCGGCCGAAATGACAGGCGTGGATGACATACTGGGAAGCGGGGAGGGTGGGCGCGGAATCTCCGGTGACTGTTTTGCGCTATCGACCTTACTGCTCCCAGTTGTGGGCTTAGCAGGTGCGCTGGACGGTGGCTGGTGTGGATGATGAGAGAGGGCGGCGGAGGCAGTCATCGATCCCGACTCGTGTGGTGGCGGGGCCGAATTTGTAATTGGGGCTGATGGGCCGGCAACACGCCGGGCAGCGGGCGCCGCATTGAATGAAGAGGCAGCTGGTGGTTGAGGGCGATGGTCGTCCACGAGGCTGAGAAGCTCGTCTTCCACATCGACTTCCATGACAGGCGATTCATGCTTCCCGTCGTCAAGAGTGTCCACAAGCTCGGTGACGGCGAGATCGACATCGAGATCCATGTCGTCGGCTTGCTGTTTGATAGACGAAGGCTGAAATGTTGTAGTAACAGAGATAGGCTTTGAGACAAGTTCTTCCAGCTCCTCCTCGAGCGAGACGGCGGCCGTGATGGGGGTAAGGGTTTTGTGTGATGAAGGTGGACTCTTGACTGCGGGCTGAACGACTGCGGGGGCGGGGTGGTTGGGTGTGACGGGACTCGCTGATGGTGATGGGGTGTGAGGAGGTTCATGGCGGGATGAGATAGTAGGTGATGGGTCCTCGTCAAAGTGCTGCAGGAACCATTCATGAGCGTCGTCTTCTTGTTTCCTTGATGGCTGTTGCTTGGAGGACGGGGGATGCGACTTTGTCGATGTCGGGGCAGGGGCTGGAGGCGGAGGAAGGGATATCTCCTTGGTGGCAATCTTTTTGGGTTTGGACTCGTCAGGTGAGCGCACGGCATCGGATGAGGGGCGATGTCGAGGTTGTTTGAATTCGGGCTTGGGTCTGCTGTCGTCTTTGTGTTTCCGTGTATCTGAGTCTGGGGTTATGTGAACGACTTGATGCTGAATGGGCAGAGGAGGGGGCTCCCTGAGAAGGAAGTCGTCCGACTTTCGAGCAGCTTTGGCCCTCCCAATCTGACTTCCAGGTGGTGACCTCTTCCCTCCCACTGGACTAAGAACCTGTTGGGCTTCCCTATCGCGAGATCGAGACCTAGATGACTGAGGTGCCCGCTCTCTGTCCACGAGGAGGTCGGAGACAGCAACAGGCTTACGAGTGTGACCGTTGCCTGAACCAGGACGTCGAGGGGGGGCAGAGGGGGCGACAGCTATGGGTTCTACCCTACCATACCCCAACTCACCCACAGACATCTTGTCCCTCTCTCGAGCAATGCGTTCCTTGTCATCCGAGATGGGCCGAGTAGGCGATTGAGAGTAGCGACGTTTCTTGATAGGGCGTGGATCGTCGTGAGATGCTGAAGGGATGGCAATGACAGGCGGATCGAGTAGGATCGAGGAAGAGGAGGGAAGTGGATGGAGGTGATCAGCCTTACGAGTGGGCGGGGAGTGGGTGATGAGATAGGAAATGGAGGGTGAATGAGTTGTCGTCGGTGTGAAGGCCGCGGGGCGAGGTGGATGCTCGAGGAGGATTTGTTGGCGACGTCGAACATCCTCGAGGCGCTGATACTCGTTCAGTTCTCGTTGCTGCTCTGCGGCTGTCGTTTCTCGCTGTCGTTCCGAGTTTTCGCGCGGAAGACGTTCCCGTTGTTCCCTAACCCGTCTCTCCATGTCGCGACGCTCGATGTCATGCGCCCTTTGGCGGTCCAATTCACGTAGCTCTAGCTCACGCTGGTGGCGCTCCAACTCTCGCTCATCCTCCCGCTTGAACATATCCCTTTCCCTCATGCGCTCGTCCCGAGCCCTCAGCTCGTGTTCGCGCTGCTGCTGTAGTTGAAGCTGACGTTCATACTCCTGTTGTTGTAGCAGTTGTTGCTGTTGCAGACGGCGACGCTCCTCTTCCTCCTTATGTCTGCGGCCAAGCTCCTGAGCCCTCATGAGATTGTGGCGATCGATTTCCTGCTGCCTCCGCTGGAACTCAAGCTGCTCTGCACGGTCTTGGCTGGAAGTCCCCTGACTGTGCCGGCGACGGTCTGGCTCATACTGGGACAGCTGTCTTGCCGGGATGGGATGGGACTGAGATGGATACGGGACGCGGCGAGCGTGCTCATGCTGGTCATAGATGGGTGTGGTAGGCAGCTGGGGTTGGGGTGGCGTTGGTTGGGAGGGGCTGTGTGCTACGACGGGGCCGGCATCGAGGCGTTTGCGCTCCTCTGTTGCTGCGGCGACAAGGACATCAAGGGGGGAGAAGGGGGGCGGCTGGTTGTCATCACACAGGAGGGAGGAGATGTCGAGACGACGAGAGGCCATTGAGGTATGGGAAGAGAAGAGAGAAGCGAAATGGGACATGTATTCTGATTACTAATAGTAATATGTACAACGAGACATTGCGGCAGAGCCCCTGCGTGCACTGCGAAGAGTGCCCGGTGAGCCTGTCGCACCCAAGTCCTGTCTATTGCTCTCCAGTCCTCCTTGACGGTCTCTTGGTCCTCGACCTGCGCCATCCCTGAGGCGGGCTGGTCATCGAAGAGATGCTTTTGTGGAACTAGCTACCAGTCAGCGCCCATAAAATAAAATAAATCACCAAAATATATAATCTCACCTGTGCTGTTTGCGTTATTGTTCCCAGTCTCCGAGTGAGCCTCTTATAGTTTTTTCTTTTTTGCAACTGTACAGTTCCATCGGGCCCCGTGACACCTCTTTCCGGGGGCCCGCGTGCGAAAAAAAATGTGTCCGTTGTTGTCCCAGCTACAGCCCTCGAGCCCATCGCCTCAGACAACCCCCTCCTACTGACAAGTCACAAAAGGGCCCCGCCAAACATGTCGGTGGCCACCAAAAACCCGTTCGCACTCCTGGATGGTCCGTTTACAGCCCTTTAAAAGGCTTTCACATTCCTTATTTTCTCCCCAGATGATGCACCAGCTGCCCCCGCGCCAGTAAAGAAGGACGAGCCCACTCCCGCTCCTGCTGCTGCTGCCCGTGGAACCGCTACTCGCGGTCGTGGTGGTCCCGCTTCCCGCGGCGGCAAGTACTACCCCCGTGGTGGAAAGCCCCAGTCCAAGGATGCGTCCGCTCCAGTCACTGAGGACGCCGATGCCACGAAGAAATGTCCGTCCTCTTTTTCTCCTTTTGATATCTCCATCTCATCAAATTCCATCTCCAGTCGAGGGTCGCGAGCCCCGTGATGGAAACCGCGGCCGCGGCCGTGGTGCTCGTGGCGCTGCTCGTGGAGGACGCGGTCGTCCTTTCGACAGGCACTCGCAGACTGGCAAAACGTGCGTAATCGCCCATCCGATGCCTATTCCCAGCTGATCTGTTTTCTGAAGTGATTCCGACAAGAAGATCCACCAGTCCTGGGGTGGCGATGACGGAAACACCGAGCTCAAGGTCGAAGAAGCTGCTACTGCAGATGCTGCCGTCGAGTCTGGCGCCAACGACTGGGCCAACGCCGGAGCTGATGCTGCTGCCGCTGATTGGGGTGCCCCTGCTGCTGATGCTTCTGCTGAAGCCTGGGCTGCTCCCGCTGCTGACGCTGAGGCCAAGCCCGAGGGCCGCCCCCGCAGGGAGCGTGAGCCTGAAGAGGAGGATAACACCCTCACCCTCGAAGAATACCTCGCTCAGCAAAAGGAGAAGGACGCCATTGTCCCCAAGCTCGAGGTCCGCCAGGCCAACGATGGCGCTGATGACATCTTCAAGGATGCCGTCGCTCTCACCAAGGGCGAGGAGGAGGACGCCTATTTCGTCGGCAAGGTAATTTTTGTAATTCATTGCGATCTTACCATCTGTTAATTATATCTTGTTATCCAGACCAAATCTGCTGCGAAGCCCCGCGCCAAGAAGGAGGAGAAAGTCTATCTCGAGATCGAGGCTCGCTTCGAGCGCCCTGACCGTGGCGGACGCGGTGGCCGTGGTGGTCCCCGTGGCGGTGACCGTGGTGGCGACCGTGGTGGCGATCGTGCTCGCGGCAACCGCGGCCGTGGCGGCAACGCTCGTGGCCCTCGTCAAAACGGCGGTGGCGCTCCTGTCGTCAATGTTGACGACCAAACCGCCTTCCCATCCCTTTCTTAAATCGAAGCAAGCTGATACTGGACCTACGTTTGGTGGCATCGTTGCAATTCGATAAAAGAACAGAATGTGTTTTATTGCGGTTGTATATGAGAATTTTGTTTTCATATAGTCTGTTCTCTTTACAAGTCCTCTTGCCCCCGCTGTAGTGGATCATACCCACTGTGCTTCTCCTTGACGATGATGATGTTGCATATAATCTTTGCTCCGTGTTCCCGCTGTATATTTCCTGACTTGTTTTTCTCTCTCGATATCGTTCTCTTCACTGCATGCTCATCATGAATGAAATCGAAACTTTCAAGATGCTGAAACGTTCTCCGCGAATCCTTTCATTTCGCTTTGATTTCGCTGGCCAGAGGGTTCTTGAGGGCTCATGCTTAGCGAGATAAGAAATAGGCAGCCCGCTTTGAGAACCTTGAGAAATTGTTTGTCTGGTGGGAGAGCTCCTTGGACAAAGGGTTCGACGATCTCACTTCAAAACTCGTTTGAGGACCATTTTCGGAACGAGTTGACGTCCTAAAACTCGCGTAGATGTCCTTAGATGCTCCTTCTTCGTGCATCTTAACAGCCGCCTGCCAGATAAATGCCTAGCGAGGAGTCCTTGAGGCATGAATGTGCACAATGAAACGCAAGCGAGCCCTAACGGACCCTATCTTCCTCGTCCGGATCCCAAATGAAAACCAGGCCCTGCCCACGTGTAGAGAGAATGTAAATACCTGCGATTTTCATTTCTACCCCATTGTCACTTCTTCTCCGCAATCAGCGTGCAACGTTGAACACACAGTACTGCGTCCATTAAGGTCTTATACCAATCAGTAATGTCAGTGCAATCACCATAGACGTTGCTCGTTGACGTGCACACTCACTGATATCACCCCCCAGTGACACCCCGGAGACAATGTCTGAAAAGATCTATATCGCCCGACATGGTGCGTCATGTCCCATCTAACATCGAGTCCTCCGCACTGACAACTGCGGCGGTATCCGTCATGGAATGTAGGCTTCAGACTGAACTGGATCAGTTCCGCGTGGTTAGTCCAGCACTGGGACGCTGCATTGCCACTGTTGCTCATCCCCAGTACAGGAAGAGTGCGACCGGTCTACCTAGAGATCCTCCTTTGACCGCATATGGCGAGGTTCGTGGACCGCCAGGTTATTCTGAGCGCCCGTCCCCCTCATCCTTTGATCTCTAGACGCAAGCAGAGGAGTTGCGCGAGTACTTTGTCTCGCTGCCCGAGGAAGAACAGCCCACTGCCATTTTCGCCTCCCCATACTGTGCGTATTCCCTTTGTCGCGTCTTTGGCCATTCATTCATTCATTCATTCATTGTGAATCGCACCCACCTATTTCTATCCATCGCGCCGCCCCCTGTCCGTGTTCTTATGATATCATCGAATCGTCGTTCTCCGGTGGCTTCTGTGATATCCTCCATCTCCACAGATCGCTGCCTGCAGACCTCTCGCCCTCTGGCACAAGCACTGGGAATCCCCATCTACGTCGAACACGGTGCGTTCTACACGCCGCCGTGTCCCGGAAAAATTATTGATCGATCCCCTTTGATGTGGTCCTTTCAGGTCTCGCTGAATGGTACTCCCCCGTTGAACCCGGGACAGGACTGCACCCACGTCCAGGGCCGACATCCGGCCTCCAAGGCTTCTTTTCGGAGGTGGACCCATCTTGGGCGACGGTGTACTACCCGTCGCGCAAGGGCGAAACCGTCGAAGCTTTGCACGACCGTATCGACGACTTTGCGGTCGCATTCCAGCAGGCAATGGAGAAGCGTCTGCCGAAGCAGCAGTGCCGGCGTATCTTGCTTGTGACCCATGCCGCGACGACTATCGCACTGACGCGCAGCTTCGTGGGTGACCGTGCCCTACCCATGAAGGTGGGATGCTGCTCCTTGACGGAGCTGCATAGAAAACCAGATGCGGCCGGTCCGCAGCTTATTGGGAACTACGAACCTGTCATGCTTGTGAGTGGGGACCACTTGAAGGGTGGTTCTTCTCGTGAATGGGGATTCGAAGACATCGAGGTTGAGAAAGGCCGGGTACGTGCCAAGACGAAAGCTTCCGTATTGGTCGCCTAATTCTCTATCTATAGGTCGTGGAAGACCCAGGTGTGCCCGGGTCAGAACAGGACGCTGATGTACCCATCGGCGTGCAGTACGATGACCTGCAAATCGTCAGCAATCTCTAAATCATTTCCATCTCCCGAAGGCCGTGGTACAGTTATTCCAAAATATTCACACACATTTAGAGGTCGATACAATACAGATACAACGATTACTTAGAGTTTCTCCCTGGCTTCCGCTCTTTCCCAGATATCCTACATAGACGCTACGATACGATGGTCCTGGTGACCGCTTTAACCCTAGAACGTGACGAAAGCGCTGGCGTAGCTGACGCTCGAGTCCCTAACAGAATAGCACTGGCTGCTTTGCTCGTAACGAACCCATTTCACTTCTGGTTTGACATTGTCTCCATTTTCCAACGCAGCCAGAGCGCCGAAAAGAACGCCAATGGGATGTCTCCCGCAGATCGTGTTCTTCGTTCGAGCAAGATAATCCGCAAATTGTGTGTGCGAATCAGCAGCCGTAGAGGGAGGGACCGTAAGGACATCTATGGCTTCGTGATCAAGCTTGGTGATGGATTGGTAGATGGGGTAGTCTTGAGACGGTCCAGTGCCGCGACCCAACCTTATACCGGGAGCCTCAGTTGCATCGGGGTAATAATATGTGTACGAGAACCGCGTTCCCCTAGGAGGAAAATATTACACTCAGTCTATAATGTTCAATAAGAGTGAAGATTCAGAGCTTACCAATGACAGAAGTCGCTAGATATGACAAACAGCGTATCATCTCGTGCCAAGTATGGCGCTAGCAGAGCGCCGTATTGAGCTTCCGTCTCTTTCGAGATATTGCCGACGACGATAGGAACAATGCTTATGTCTTTACTGTTGGAAATAAAGTCAACAAGAGATTGCAAAGTACAATTAGCTGAAAACGAGTTTCACCCTTCAAAGATCTTCCGAACATAGGGTAGGTGCATTTCGAGACTGTGTTCGTCTTCATCCGCTTGTAAGCTGAAAAGTTCGAATTGTTTCGTCGCCTTCAGCTCGTTGATGGCTTCAAGTCAATGGTGGTCAGGGACATAGCACATATTGGAAATTAACATACTATCTAGGTCAAGTGGTAAGTTGCCGATTGGAGTCTCGTATTGCTTGCATTTGGACAGTGCACACCCTTCCAGATATACGTGATGCGATGGTCCTAGGATAAACACGCGTTTGCTAACGCGGTGGGTCATGAAAGGTACGAGCGCGAATATCTTGGCCACTGGTAAACCTACATATCGGTCGTATCAATGGCCTTGTACGCCCAAGCAGTAGCTGGACCAGAATACGAATACCCTGCATGTCTGGGAAACATACGCAGTCAGACCAGGGGTGAGCACCAGCGTAGATGTTGTGAAAACTGACGGTGCTATGATTGCTTTACATCCAGCGACAGGGTACGGAACAACTGTGTCAACGACCTTGGCTAGAAACCCGTCTAGCTCGCTATTCAGAGTCTTCCCTGTATATCCGTTAGAGAGCAAATCACCGCGAGATAGGGGCACCGCATACCATCACTAGTGTACCACGATCCAGCATGAGAGGCAGCGCGTGAGGTCCTAGTGTGCATTGCTATTAGGCCACATACGTGATTCATAATGGAAGACTTGCATAGTCAGGCGAAGAAACGAAGGACAAAACGGTGCAGAGGTATCGAACGTTCACTTCGATGAGAAGAGAGACTAATCTTAGATCTGATCAGACGGTTATTTGGGCAGGTCATCGATACTATCATTGACCAGTACCTCGTACTTTACCACTACCTCGTACTTTTGCCATTCCTCCCGTTTTCCTCAGGAATTATCCGTTGTGGGGGCTTTGCATGGTGCCCTATAGCTTATATATGTGCTTTGGTATCGATTCAAGAGGAGAAAACGACGGGAAAGGGTGGTCAAAAGTTGGCCCTTGTCACTCTCTGTCACATTTACCGCCAAAATGTGTGACAGTACGAGGTAGTGGTAAAGTACGAGGTACTGGTCAATGATAGTAGCCAAAGAAAACAATCACATCCATCACAGTTAGTATTGCACACGTCCAAAACACTAGACTTGCACTCAGGGAAACCGGCAACGGTGAGGCTTGAGATTGGGGTTGCGAGGATATCATAAGAAAACCTGAGTAAATGCATGCCGGAAGATGATGGGAAAGTTTGCGAGGGCGATGGAGTATGTGCATGTACATCATACGAGATATTACATACGGAGAAGTGCAGAAAAGTAAGAACCATGAACACTCTACTCCTCTGACCGCAGACGAGCCTCGGCGTTGGTGACCTTGATTCCCAGAACCTTGGCGCTATTATGACGTATGAGATAACATGTGCTTTTGGGAAGAGTATAACCAACGTACCGCTCGAGGATGGTGATGCGGTTGCGGCTGGAGACGTTGTGGGCGATCTCGGCAGTGAAGCTTTTGTTGTGCATAAGGAGGAGGTCGACTTCCCGCACGTTGTTCACGAGGAACTTCTTAAGGCCGTTGGGGAGGAGGTGGCGGGTCTAAAACGAAATGATTGGCACCTATAATCACGGAAAGTCCTTCGTGCCAGCTGACCTTTTTGTTGGATCCGTAACCAATCTGTAGCGAGTATTTAGCCTAAACCAACAATCGGAGAATCGTCCTAACGCACCTTGGGCATGGCGGTCTGTCCCTTGAAGCGACGCCTGACCCTGTTATCGATACCCTTGGGCTTTCTCCATGACTCCTTCACGCCGTGGTAGCGATCCGATTGGTGGCGCCTGCATGAAGCATTGAGCAAGAGTATTGAAGGGCAAGCTACGAGAATACGGACTTGAACTTGTTGGTGCGCTTCTTGACGATCTTGATGGCCATGGCGGACTGGAATAAGGAGACAAAAGGGTCAGAACCAAAAATTTGGAGGGCGGAGTGCCAAAAGGTCAAGGTGGTCATCCAAGTCGATCCGAAGCCATCCAGCCAATTACGCGAATTCCACCGCTCTTGTTCAGCACCGTAGGCTGTAATAGCATTCGGACGACCGTCTGGCGGTGAAATGGAGGGTCATAGGTGCGGTACTCACAGGTTGGTGGGCTTGAGGGAGACGGCGGTGACGGTGTCCAGCCTTTGGGTGATGGCTCGAATTTTGCTTATGTAAGCTCCTTTCGCCATCAATCCAAGGTCAAGTGCAAGTCACAAGCAAGTCACTACATAGTCAATTTTGAGTCAATTGAATTTTGAATCAATTGACCTATTTTTCAAGTAAGGTCCGTCCAAGTTTGTTTCATGAACGACTAGTCTAAAGCAAACCACATATGCATTCACCGTCGACAATAATATGTGCTCCTTTTTCGTCATTGAGTTTTGACCTTGACCTCAAACACTCAGCTATTTGCGATCGCACGTGTGCCTTGCATGCCCCGGTAATCGGCACGGGGTCCTGTGGGACAGTGAGACTGGGGGGAGTAGTAAATGAAAGAGCGCCGAACCCCACATTCGTCAAGTCAACGCTCTTCCCACTCAACTGTGACTAACAGTGAGTCCCCTTTACATTCGTTTTCTCAATATATATGCTATCGGTCTCTCCCGTCGGATTTGCCTTTGATGACGACGACTGGATCCCCTCGCCACACGCGCCAAGGCTGTATCGGACAGCCAGCGTAGGAAGTTGGGGCGTTACTTCGATTGGGAGGGGTTTTGACTGGGAGAATGAGAGTAACATCAACACCGTAGACGAGGCGCAAGAGCCGGTCGCAGAGAAAGCCCAGGATGCTATAGTGGAGCCGACCCCGAATCATGGCCATGCAGCGAATGGACGAAAGCACCATCACTCATTCCCAGAAAAGACGCCTACCCTCAAACCTACTCCGTTCTCTATGACTTCTTCTCCGCGCAGCATCTCTCAACCTCTCCATATTCCAACAATGACACCCGTCATCTCGCCACTCACCAAGTCGCCGTCCTCACCCCGGCCCCGCAGGCGATCCTCACAACAACGGGTTTCTCTCATCGCCGGCCGCGTGTCTATCGCACCTATCGATCCGCCTCCTTCACCGCCCCCTATGCTTTCAGAAAACCTGAAGCGAACACCAAGCTCCGGCAGCCTACTCAGCAACCATAGCGCGCTGCCACCATCGCCCGATGAACAGGGCTTCCTTGGGGGCCGGAACATTTCAGAGTTCGTGATTGAAGGGGAAATTGGACGAGGCGCATACGGTCTCGTGAAGAGAGCGAGGGAAATACAGGGAGATGGCCCATTGGGAGTGAGTATACCTCTCTCTGTCCCAGGTTTGAATATAGTTTATACCCCACCTCGTGTAGCCCCCTCTGGTTATCAAACAGGTTATCAAGCAGAGGATCCTCGCCGACTGCTGGAAAAAACATCCACAATATGGCACCATCCCCATTGAAATATATGTCATGTCTGCCATATCCAACACGTCCTATATTCTCCCTCCACGGCGACCTTGGGATCCGTTGCGGGCCTCTGGGTGTGACAAGAGTACGACTGGCGGTGGCGCTGCAGTCGAGAGCGACTGGAAAGCAGGCCAACTCGTTCAGGGGCATCCCAACATCTGTCCCTTGCAAGATTTCTTCGAGGATAATCACTACTACTATCTTATCCTCCCTTCGACTACGCCGGAGCATCTCCCCAACACACCAGCACCTCCATCTGACCTTTTCGATTTGGTGGAGGCGTATCCTCAGGGGCTTCCACCGTCTCTTATCAGAACATATTTGGGACAGATCGCGGACGCAATGTGCTTCTTGCACTCTCATGGAATTGGTATGTTCCCGTTATCGCTATTCCAAAGTGGAATGCTGCTGAACGTGCGTCCGTTCAGTGCACCGTGACATCAAAGATGAAAATGTAGTTTTAGGCCCTAATGGCAAGTGTATATTAATTGACTTCGGGAGCTCCGGCTTGGTGAAGAAGAGCGGGTGGGATACATTCAGTGGAACGTGAGTTACTTTTATTCCACGAGTCGCAAAGTGTGCTAAATATATGCAGGTTGGACTACGCGGGACCAGAAATTCTGCGCGGTGAGAGGTACTACGGCAAGGAACAAGATGTCTGGGCGTTCGGCGTGGTCGCGTATGTTCTGTTAGTGGGCGAATGCCCATTCATGACGGCGGCGGAAGCACAGGAAGGATTCCAGTCGCCGTTTGCGAGCGCGGCGATCTCACTAGATGAAAGGTGTGGGGAGGAAAAGGAGGGGGAAGGGGAGGAAGCAGATGGGGGCGGTGCGCTGGAGGACGCAGCGTCGCTCGTGCGTGCGTGCCTGCAGGTAGATGTGGGCGCACGACCTACATTTGAACGGATTGTCAAGTGTCGCTTTCTCGCAGGCGAAGGCGGCTGGAGCTAGGATAGATAGCGAATGGAATGTCTCGTTTATCATTATCGATCGGTGTCCAAGGGTGTGATCACGAGACATGGCCGAGCACGGCCACAGTCATCGATTACTTGATCATATCAAAGATCAGATCTTCTCTATCGATAAAAAAAATTTAGCCCTGGAGCAGTATAACTAGGCCAAACACCTCCAATCCACCCTTTTCTTCCGACCATCACCCTTCTCTCTCTCTTCTACCACATCCACCACTAAGTGAGTCTCATTTTCCTCCTCAGCGTCACCCTCAGCGTCGACAGCACCCGCCGCCCGGGATCGCTCCCTCCTACTTGCTCTGCCACCCGTCTCATCTCCATCTCTCCCTGATCCTTCCTGATCTTTGTACTGACCATCGCACCGATAGAAAATCAAAAATGGGAAAGGAAAAGACTCACGTTAACGTCGTCGGTGAGTCTCTATGCAATCTTATCTACGGCATCAACATCGACCCTGACGTCGCTTCGCTATCTAGTCATCGGTCACGTCGACTCCGGAAAGTCCACCACTACTGGCCACTTGATCTACAAGTGCGGTGGTATCGACAAGCGTACCATCGAGAAGTTCGAGAAGGAGGCTGCTGAGCTCGGAAAGGGCTCCTTCAAGTATGGTGTGTAACTTTTTTTTTTTTTTCGACCGCATCCAACAGGCGCTCATCAAAAAATGTCAGCCTGGGTTCTTGACAAGCTCAAGGCCGAGCGTGAGCGTGGTATCACCATCGATATCGCCCTCTGGAAGTTCGAGACCCCCAAATTCATGGTTACTGTATGTCTTCACCTTGTCTCATAATCTAATCAGTGTATTGATCGCTTTTCCACAGGTCATCGATGCCCCAGGACACCGTGATTTCATCAAAAACATGATTACCGGTACTTCCCAGGCTGATTGTGCTATCCTCATCATTGCTGGTGGTACTGGTGAGTTCGAGGCTGGTATCTCCAAGGATGGCCAGACCCGCGAGCACGCTCTCCTCGCCTTCACCCTCGGTGTCCGTCAGCTCATCGTCGCCGTCAACAAGATGGACACCACCAAGGTCAGCAATTTCCTTTTCCGGTAATTCTGGAAAGAAAAAAAAATCTGACTTTCCGCGCACAGTGGTCCGAGGATCGTTTCAACGAAATCATCAAGGAGACTTCTGGCTTCATCAAGAAGGTCGGCTACAACCCCAAGACCGTTGCATTCGTCCCCATCTCCGGATGGCACGGAGACAACATGTTGGAGGAGTCCGCCAAGTATGTGTCCGTTCGAATCTCTGTCTACCATCGACTGACATCCTCTCCAGCATGCCCTGGTACAAGGGCTGGACCAGAGAGACCAAGGCTGGTGTCGTCAAGGGCAAGACCCTCCTCGATGCCATCGATGCCATCGAGCCCCCCGTCCGTCCCTCCGACAAGCCCCTCCGTCTCCCCCTCCAGGATGTCTACAAGATCGGTGGTATCGGAACAGTGCCCGTCGGTCGTGTTGAGACCGGTATCATCAAGGCTGGCATGGTCGTCAACTTCGCTCCCTCCAACGTCACCACTGAAGTCAAGTCCGTCGAAATGCACCACGAGCAGCTCGAGCAGGGCAACCCCGGTGACAACGTCGGTTTCAACGTCAAGAACGTCTCCGTCAAGGATATTCGCCGTGGAAACGTTGCCTCCGACTCCAAGAACGACCCCGCTAAGGAGGCCGCCTCTTTCAACGCTCAGGTCATCGTCCTCAACCACCCTGGTCAGATCGGTGCTGGTTACGCTCCCGTCCTCGATTGCCACACTGCCCACATTGCTTGCAAGTTCGCTGAGCTCATTGAGAAGATCGATCGTCGTACTGGTAAGTCGATCGAGAACGCGCCCAAGTTCGTCAAGTCCGGCGACGCCGCCATCGTTAAGCTCATCCCCTCCAAGCCTATGGTACGTCACATTGGCACATGTCCGCATATTTTTTCACTCATCTTTCCTTCAGTGCGTTGAGTCTTACAACGAGTACCCTCCTCTTGGTCGTTTCGCCGTCCGTGACATGAGGCAGACCGTTGCTGTCGGCATCATCAAGTCCGTCGACAAGACCGAGAAGTCTGGCGGCAAGGTCACCAAGTCCGCTGAGAAGGCTGCCAAGAAGAAGTAAACTAGATGTAGAACAATTGTATCATTTCGCATCTCTGTCTGGTTTCTCTTTCTTCATTAGGTACTCATCTGCAACGCGTTCAATTTTGCTATCACTTTATTTGTACTCATGATAACGAAGCCTGGCGTCCAAAAACAATCGCCACATGCCCCTGCCTCCCATTTTCGATCCTGAGTTCAACGTACGAAGCGGCTGGCGGAAACTCTTATATGGTAATAAGCATTACCCGATTGAGTGTCGTTCTCGCTTGACAAACGCCTCGTGGCTGATAACGTATCGTTCTATCTCGTCACGGCGGTGGATCTCGGCCGCTCTCCAAGTTATATTCTGGCTCCTCTCTACGATTTCTTACAGTGTCCTGGCGCAAAACTTAGCATACATGCTCTGGCTGTTGTCCAAGGGAAACTCTGGGGCCAAGGTCGCGACCCACAGTCCTTTCGAATACTTCCATCATGAACGTGAATAGTGATCTCGTGAGTGCAGCATCCCATCGCCCCTTTGAGTGCTCGTCGCGAATGAAAGCATGTTGAGCCTGCACTTCCATGAACTGTGTAGCGCCGATATCAGCACCAATGCCTTCATCAGACCGAGTACATGAAGTGTCCTCACAGATACAGTGACATTCGCGTCTTCTAGCGTTTTGCGGATGAGGTCACGGCCGTCGCGAGGCACATGGGTATCCTGCGGATGTATCAATGTAGATCAATACATGCGCTATTTCGGATCTGCTCAACAACTTTTCAACACCCGCCTGCTTCCCAAAGATCATCTAGTGCCATAAATTCAAGTGAGCTTAATTTCGATGCAAGGTTAGGAGCGATGATTGACGTACCACCAGCTCTCCCTTCCCCGTCAGGTCTCCATTTCTGACTTTGATGAGCGTGTCGTCCTTCTTGCCCTTTCCTAAAGTCGCGCTATGAATATCTGTTGCAAAAAAGCAGACGCTTGCGAGGACGCGAGGGTCAAAAGCAGCCTGTTACGCGAATGTTAGCAGCTTGGAATTCCTCGGATGGGTGCGGTGGATTCACCCTGAAAGCCTTCGAGGATGACGTTCTGTCGTTAGATATATCTGAGAGGGCTGACAGATGATTTCGGACTCACCAAATGGCCACCAAGGCACATGCCAGTCGCTGGAACACATCGTCATTCGGGCACCTGAGCAAAGGGCGATGAGATGTACATACCAGCGATGCGCCCATTGCAGTTTCCCAAGGATAGAAGAAGGTCTACAGACAGGGTCGCGTCCTACGCAGTTTTAGACGCGTTTGTGGCAGAGAAAGCTGTCGCAACACACTTCATCGTACGCGCTAACCTCCTTCTGAATCTTGTACTCATTTCCGCGATCAGTACCTTCAGCATAACAATGATGAGTTGTCAACCGGTCTCATAAGCACGACGCTTACCTTCGACATCGTACGAAAGGGGTTCAGGCCCCTCGAACTCGTGATATATAGACGGAAGAGCTAATCGCAGATGAGCATCATATTTCAACGCGACGCGATGAGAATTTGGCATACCTACGACATAGCCTGAACTGGCGATTTGTCCTGCGAAGCGTTCAACGGGACCGGTGACCTGGTATATTTCGCTGTACGACAGACTCGCGTCAACGAACGTCTATTATTCCTGCAACATGGGTGCATGCCTAAATACGACGACACCTGATGGTGGACCTGATTAACGAGATGGTGATTAGATAGGGAGGT
Organism: Psilocybe cf. subviscida; assembly: GCA_013368295.1. NCBI lineage: Eukaryota > Fungi > Basidiomycota > Agaricomycetes > Agaricales > Agrocybaceae > Psilocybe > Psilocybe cf. subviscida. The sequence continues at coordinate 2,965,730 of JAACJJ010000056.1, read as the reverse complement.
CACTGGAACCGACCTGGGAACTTTGCGTTGGGATAATCGGGAACGACAGGGGATATGACATAGATTCTAATGGGCCGTCCAGCTGCGTCGAGCTTGGTGGGGACGTCGTAGTGTGATTTCTGGATGAGCATGGTTGGGAGATGAAGAAAGAGGGGTGTCTATAATTAGACAGGGGCAGGGCGTATGTAAGCGATGGCCCGGCCGACCAACGTGCGTGATTTGACTTTCCGGTCCACCATCTCCATCATGGCATTGGACGCGCGACATCCTGTGTCCTCCTTCCACCACCACCATGCCCGCCAAAAATGAGGCCGTTATACGTGTTTTCACGAAAGAAGATGACAAGCTCGCGCGCTTTATGGTCTCAAAGTCCAATTTCCAGATGCTGGCCGTAGCCAACTTCAAGAGTAAGCGCCCAGGGTCTTGTCGTGTGACGGTACTAGAAAATCTAACGGTTCTTAGTCTATACGCACCCTGTTATGATTGCCATATGGCTCGGACTATCGTCTATCATGATTCAGTATCTACAGTGGTGGCCGGCGTCCAAATATGGCTGGTTGGAGTTCCTCAAACCTCTGCCCTCGATGGCTGCCGTTGCTGTTCCTCTCATGTTTGCCGTTGACTGGTAAGCACGCATCTCCTGACTATTAAACAGTGCACTCTCTGATAGTCTGATCCAGGTTTAATAGACCAGAGTTCGAGGAACATACCAAAAAAGTTCTGCGCCGCAATGATTTGAAGGACATACAGAAGCATTACAATGCCGACCCTGCCTCCGGATTCTTCATTCTCGAATTGGGGGAAACTTTTATCGGCCTCATTGCCATCGACGCCAGCCAACCGACACGAAAGCCTGCAAAAGGGGAAACCCGACCCCCAAAGACAGCCATCATTCGCCACTTCCATGTCGAGGAGGCGTACCAAAAGGTCAACATTCAGGGGGATCTGCTCAAGTGTGCCGTCGACCACGCATTCACCAAAGATCCGAAGTTGCAGCGTATCGAGGCGGCGGATTCCCCCCTGGCCGCATATCTTCGACCATGTCTCCGTGAAGCAGGTTTTGAGCTTGATCATCACACGACCACCATCGGTATGCTCCGTTGGAAATTGGGCGCACGCGTCCTGGAGCGGAAAAGATGGGAGGAAAAGGCGAAGGAGGAGCCTACAGTGCTCATTTAATACATACAGCACGCATATAATTCTACTGACGATATAATTGCCTAAACGTGTAAAAGTTAGCTGAATGTGTGCCACAGCAGAGTCGCAGAATCAAAAATTCGATTCAGAAAGGAAATGATGTCAACTGCCCAATTTTGTTCGTCTACCCCATTCACCATGACACTGCTCTCGACGGTCCTAGAGGACACCGCGCACCGGCAACCCCTTGTTGTTTTACAATCTAATCTTGCTCAGTCTGCCTTGCCTATCCTACGCGAAATCGTCGACGCAACGGCATCTGAAGACCAGCCGCGTCACATTCAGCTCTTCTGTTTGCTCTATCCCCCATCCAGTCTAGTATATAACAAATCCGAATCGCTCGAGGCCTACGACTGGACGGACCGTATCCCTGAATATAATGACGCGAACTCTCTGGATGTGATAGTCCAGATTGCGGAGACAGGTATTCAACAGTGTACTTACAAAACTGCGGCATTGGGTTGATGAGTCGCAAAATCTAGCCCTTGAAGGATCATCAAAGCCTCGCACCATTATCATTGACTCGATAGACACCTTACTGGAAGATAGTGGATCCCTCTCGGCAACATACAAGTCCCTGGCGAAGCTCTACAGCCTGGTGAAAAAGCGCACCGGTGAGTCCCCGCAATATCATTTTGGCAATCTAATCTAACAGCCAACACACTGATGGGAGCAGACGCACGTCTCATTCTACACTCGCAGTCTCCTTGCAGTCTCCTCCCGCTCATTACACAAACGGCGTTCTCATCATCGATCGCGCATGTCATTGCCCACCCTCCTGCGCTCCTTGCACATCTGGCAACCGAGTTCCTCATGCCACCGCCACCGCTCTCGCCGATGGCCAAGTTCTGGGGCGTCTTCATGCCCGTGAGCGAGCGCATACACGACACAGAACGTCTTGTATTTGGGCCCACTGGCGAAGGCAGCAGCAGCCCCGCTGAGTTCGTGGTCGAACTCATCGTGCGCGATGGCGCGGGCGGGCGGAAGCGCGGCGTGGAACGCGTTCTCGAAGGGTGGGCTGCCACAGCCGGCGGCTCTTGCGAGCTGGGCAGCCTACAGAGCTTGAAGCCTTTGATGACCAAGAAAACTGCCGAGGTACGCGCATATTGACATCGTCTTCTGAGTCATTTGCGAGCTGATATGCTTTACTTGCGGCTTTTCAAGCTCCCGCAAAGTGCTCCCGATCCGACGCAGAATCTCCCTTTTAATCTGAGCTTGACGTCTTCGCAGCAAGAGTCTCGAGCGTCGGTGCCACTACCATATGCACACGAAGGTATTTTCTTCGTTGCTGTATCCCGAGTTGTGCTCACCATAAAACCATAACACTCCAGGAACGCCCGTACCCAGCACCCTGCCCGGCGCCATTTTCTACGACCCAGATTCGGCAGACGACATTGATGACGATGATCCTGATGAAGATTTGGATATTTAGACATAGACGTAATAGCAATTCTGTGGGGTCAACTAATTATATAAGTGGCCAGGCGAAGTTGGAAGTCTACAAGACGGAGTGATATGAGGTTTCGCTGAGTCGGTTTAGTACAAACGTGTATTGTACAATGCGTAATACTTAGTGTTGCTTTGAAATAGCTGAATGGAAGATCAAGAAAATGTCACAGATCCAATCAACCTAGATGTGCAGCAGAAATCATTGACAATTTCGGGCGCCTATTTGATGGGAACGTGGAAAAACGCCTTGAAGAACTTGAAGTCGACCCGGCAAAGACAGGCAAAGAAAACCGTCGGCTGGCTTTAGTATTCTTCTCTCTTTCTCCATCTGGTGTGGACGTCTCGTACACACGATGCACATCGACCGCGTCCGTCCGGCGATGCCCCACACGATGAGCCAAGGGTACAGAAACAGTAGAAACCTTCGTCGACCTGTGGAACCCCTGGTGGCCATTTGAACTGACCGACGGGCGCCCACCCAAATCAGGCAGGGGCGACGACACATCATGCTCCACAAGGTCCATCGCATTGCGGCGCAAGAAAGGGTCGTACTCAACAGCAGGTGGCGGCGGTATACTGTTTTTCGAGCGCGTGACAAATTTCTTGAATTTGCTGCACAGGGCTTTGGTCTTTTGAATTACCCCGGTCGCTTTTGTGCGCGGGGGGTCGTTGTGCGCGTAGATTATGAAGGGAGGTGTGGGTGGGGATCGCGACGATGAAGACATGGTGTTCATGGTGGGGAAGCTGTATGCCTGGGGCGAGCTGTACGAGGAGCTGTACTCAGAAGACTCCTGTTGGTGTCGGGGCATCGTCCTAATCTCATAACCATCGTTGTAGTAGCGCGCTCTGATACGCGCAGCAGGGGACTGGCGGTATGAAGGCGACGGAATGTGGTCCTCAGAGATCATGGCATGCATCTGGGAGCTATTAAAAGCAATCGACGACTCGTCCGAAAGCGAGACAGAGGACCGTGTCGTACCGCTCGGTTGCCGCGACAAGGGGTTCAAGTTGTTCGATGGCTGCGTCGGGTCCAGGGAGAGCGTCCAAGGGCTGTCGCCGCTGGGCTGCGCAAGGTGCAGGAGGCTCATGCCATGCAGGGCGCCTGGCCGGTTGGCGACACCGTTCCTGCGCTGCTCGCAGTGCCAGAAACTCTGTGAATAAGAGCTGGTGGTGTCCCGGGGCGATTGCCCCGCATCTGAACGGTCATTGATGGATTGGCCGGCTTGTGGGGCATCCGCGGTGTGTCCAGAACGCTCTGAGCAGTTGTCCAGGTTGCTGTCCTCCTCACCGTGAACATCATCACCATCATTGGAGGTGGCCGAACAGTGTTGGTTCATGGAGGCACCTGAGTGGCACGGTGACGCGCGCTTACGCGACTTGTCGCCGTGCATCACATACGAATCCGATACAGCGCTAGTAGTAGTAGAAGCATCGCCGTCCTCGCCAGGGTCTGTCTGTGGGCCATCATCGCCTCCGTCGAATTCTTGCGTCAGTGTAGACGCAAATGCAGATGCATGCTGGCGCATACGCGAGCCTAATTGCAGCATTTTGATATCGAAGGCAAATTTTTCGCCCGAAAGAGGACGAGAATCGGCGACGCGGGGTTCGCGAAGCCCTGTTCCATCCGAGAGGTCTACGCGTGTTATCTACGCGCCACGGGGCACATAGGAGGCGAGGGTCAGCTATCGATATTTCGCGCGTAGAACGAGACACATACCGAGAGTTTGTCAGGAAATAGCGTCGTGTCGGTGTCCTGTTCAAACACAATGCATCATTAGCGACAGTCTAGGGTAATGATTTGTAAACCGACTGACTTCTTGCGAGCTATGGGAGATGAAGCTGTAAAAATCCTCCGCGTCGTTCAGATCGTCGTCGACGTCCGACGCTTCCCTGTCAACTATGCCGTCGACGATCCCGCCAGTGGGCTCCACGTTCATTCCAAGTGCACAAGTCGCGCTCCCGCTCAGGGTGTGCTTTTGCAAGAGGGCGGGATGCGGGTTTTCATTACGGATCCCGTCGAGGTCCCGGCTTGGCAATTTCGGCGTGTTGTCGGATGTGGCGTGGTATATGCGCGAGAGGGTCTTGTTAGACGCCCATGCGCCAGGGAGGGCAGGAGTCATCGAGGGAGACGACATACACGCCATTGAGATGGAATAGGTCTAAGGGTCAGGAAGGAAAGTCAGGCGCAAGAGAAAGCTCGCTCGCAGAGGCGGGTCCACTAATAGAGAAGCAATCATTGAAGGCAGAATGGAAGGAGGGATACTTAAAGCATTCATGGCGTAAAAGCATCACGTGAACCTACCTGCAAGCATAACTTTCTTCAACGGACGCGCAAGCATGGAACCAGGAAAAGCAATCTTCTACAACATCTAAGAAAATTACATTTTTGATGTAGGTTATCGGTGCAGAGCAGATATGGTTGTGGGTATTTCCCGGGTATACGGGGCGGTATACGTTTTAGAGTTCCTGACGGACAGCCTTGTTGACGCTCTCGGCAAAGTACTCGACGTTGTTGCCGTTCAGGCCAGCCATCGAAATACGGCCGTCAGCAGTCATGTAGACATGAGCCTTCTCGGCGAGTGCCTTGGTCTGGGGCTGGGTGAGACCAGTGAAGCTAGAAACGGTAATCATTCATTCAACATGTGTCAGGCATGCACAAGGGAAGAGGCATTCTGACCTGAACATTCCAATCTGGCTCTTAATATGGCCCCACTCTCCAGGAGTCTTGAGGTCGTGGGTGAGGGTATTATAGAGCTTCTCGCGCATGCTGATAATGCGTTCAGCCATGCCCTTGACCTCACTCTCCCATTGGGAGTAGAGCTCAGAGTTGCTGAGAATAGCATTGGCGATGCGTGCACCGTGGACGGGAGGGTTGGAGTACATGGGGCGAATGATGATCTTAAGCTGACTGTCAACGCGGGCCTTCTCCTCTGCGTCGGCAGTGGTCAGAGAGAACGCGCCGACGCGCTCGCCGTAGAGACCCATGTTTTTGGCGAAGGACTGGCAGAGAGCAATCTGGTGGCCCTGTTCGACGAAGTGGCGGACGGCAAAGGCGTCCTGGACGGTGGAGCCGGAAGCAAAGCCCTGGTAAGCCATATCGAAGAAGGGGAAGAGCTTCTTCTCATTGCAAATGTCGGAGATTGCGGCCCATTGCTCTTGGGTGGGGTCAATGCCAGTGGGGTTGTGGGCACAGGCGTGGAGGAGGACAACGGAGCCCTCGGGAGCAGCCTTCAAGTCAGCCTTGAGACCCTCAAAGTCGAGGCCGACGGTAGACTTGTCGAAATATCTGTAGCCGCGAACCTCGAGTCCGGAATCACGGAAGATGGGGATGTGGTTTCCCCATGTGGGGGTGGGGAGATAGATTGCCTTGGCGCCAGGGTAGTGGCGGGCGAGGAAGGCACCTCCAATGCGGAGAGCACCAGTTCCTGAGATGGATTGTGTGACCGAAATCTGTTTTCGCGCTCGAGTGAGTCAGAGTGGCTGGAAACAGGGGCGAAATCAACGAACCGCGCCAGCCTTAAGAGGGGCGCTGTCGGCGCCGTAGGCCAACAGGGCAGCGTTCTTGGTGAACTCTGCGAGACCAGTAATGGGAAGATACTCCTTGTCGGGGTTAGCGGTTCGGACAAGCTCCTCCGCCTGTTGGTTCCGTGGTCAGAACGCGGGAGATACGATTAGGGGACAATGCGAGAATGACCTTCTTCACACTGGGGAGAACGTAGGGCTTGCCATTCTCATCCCTGTAGGCGCCGACACCGAGGTTGATTTTGCGGGGGTCCTTGTCGGCCTTGAAAGCCTCAGTGATACCTAAACATGTGGGGTAAGGCGGAGAACGCGAGGCAGACGCGTGCTACAAACCAAGGATGGCGTCGGGAGGGCCAGCTACGACGCTGGACCAGGTGGAGACAGAGCGAGCGCCGGAGAGGGCTGAGCGACGGGCAAAGGTGGCAGACAACATATCCAAGAAGAGAGGAACACAGAGCACCTGGAGAAGGCACGAATAAAGTACATCACCGGCTTTCGGCGCTTGAGCGGCTGCAGCGGACTTATAACCCCGGGTCATCGGCGGTTTCCCCCGGATACGCGCATCTAATCTAATCTTATCTTTATCAAAGATCACATATACCAGATTTCTACTGATGACTCCTTCAATCCTTGACTTGCACTCAACATCCACCATGGCCGACCAACAACCAGAACAGATCCCTCCCCCGGCTGAACAGTAAGTCTACTTGCTATCTAATTTGATCTCTACTCATATCCCGTCCCAGGGAGGGTGAGTCCGGGCCCACGAAGAGTGCCCTCAAGAAGGCTGCTAAAGCCGCAGAGAAAGCACGACAAGCCGCAGAAAAGGCCGCAAAGCAGGAGGCTCTCGCTAAAGAGAGAGCCAGCAAAGAAGTTGTGCGTCCAATCGTATGTTTCCATGGGCGCCTAATTGACATGTCCAACCATTAGGATGATGCCGTTGGAAATTACGGTCCCCTCCCTCTCAATCAGTCTCAGACTCGTCCTCGTATTCAGCGCGACCAGATCGCTTCCCTGTCCACCCGCATCGGTGAGCAGGTCGTCCTGCGCGCCCGTGTCCAGACGTCGCGTGCGCAGGGAAACAAGATGGTCTTCCTCAATCTCCGGCAACGCACCGATTCCGTCCAAGCCCTTCTCGTCGTAGCCGAAGGAAAGGTCTCCAAGCAGATGGTCAAATGGGCTGCAGGGCTCTCCGACGAGAGCATCGTCCTTATTGAGGGTGTCGTCGAAAAGACTGCCGAACCCATCAAAAGCGCCACCGTATCCGACGCCGAGATAAAAGTCTCAAAGGTGATCGCTTATTCTCACCTGCACGACCGCCCACAGTGTTAAACATCCTTCAGATCCACCTCATTTCTGGTGTCGACGGGCGTCTGCCGTTCACCGTCGAAGATGTCACCCGTCCAGAGGATCCATCGCGTCCTGAGGGCGAAGAGGAGGGTGAGGCCGATGGAGTCAAGTTTAAGCGCGTCCTTCTTGACACGCGTCTGAACAATAGAGTCGTTGATCTCAGGGTACTTTTTAATCTCATGTTCACTCCAAATTCATGTTTATCGCGTTATAGACCACCACCAACCAAGCTGTATTCAAGCTCCAAAGCGCCATCGGAGATCTCTTCCGCGAATACCTCAGCAATCGTGGTTTCATCGAGATCCACAGTCCCAAACTCCAGGGTGCCGCCACAGAGTCTGGTGCATCTGTCTTCAAAGTTAGCTACTTCAAAGGTCAGAAGTTTGGCACCGCATTCGCCGTTGCTTGATGGCTCATTCATTCACCCAGGCAACGCTTATCTCGCTCAATCCCCCCAGCTCGCCAAGCAGATGGCTATTGCTGCTGATTTCGAGCGCGTCTACGAGATCGGCCCCGTCTTCCGTGCAGAGGATTCCAACACCCATCGCCATATGACGGAGTTCATGGGTCTCGATCTAGAAATGACTATCGAGGAGCACTACCACGAGGTTATGGAGACCCTCGACGGCATGCTCAAGGCCATCTTCGCTGGTCTTCGTGACAAGTACAGGAAAGAAATAGACACCGTCCACAAGCAGTACCCTGCCGATGATTTCAAATGGAGAGAAGGTCCCGAGGGCACCCTTGTCTTGTCCTTCAGGCAAGCGGTCGACATCCTTGTCGAAGATGGCGTCCCAAGGGAAGATCTTGACGACTTCAGGTATGCTCAAATGCTTGCCATGTCATATTTTGGACTTGTTTCTTATAATGGCATTAATTAATTCTAGCACGGCCAACGAGAAGAGGCTAGGTGTCCTCATCAAGGAGAAGTATGACACCGATTACTACATCATCGACAAGTTCCCAATGGCACTTCGCCCATTCTACACTATGGCCGACCCAGAAGACCCTGTATGTTTTTTTTTCCTATTGTGTGGAGCCGTGTTGCATCTTCTGACTCATGTTTTGACTCATGTAATAGACTCTCTCCAATTCTTATGACTTCTTCATGCGCGGCGAGGAGATCCTTTCTGGCGCGCAGCGCATCCACGACCCTGCTCTGCTGTGCGAGAAGATGCGCAGCAAAGGTGTTGACCCCGACTCTATGAAGCACTATGTGGACGCATTCCGCATGGGATGCGCACCCCACGGAGGAGGAGGAATTGGACTTGAGCGCGTGCTCATGTTGTTCTTGAAACTCAACAACATCCGCCGCGCATCGTTGTTTCCCAGAGACCCGAAGAGGCTGGAGCCTTAATGGGCTACTCGCGCACTTCCCCTGCACGGGTTGCCCAGTCCCATTGAGCATGGTTTAGATACAAACGGCCATCAGGGTTGTGGCGGGAATGTTACGTGAATTTATTCGTTTTGAACCGCTACCGAAATTCGAAAGAACACACAAGCTCCACAACTGGTGTTTAGGTACTACTTATTAATCTGTTTAGTGTGCGAAGAAGTCGCAGCCCAGAGGCTTGTGGCGAAGGCAGCCGTCCGAAAAGAAGAGCTAAAAATAAGATTAGCGCTGATTCAAAGAATCGTCAGCCGCTATGGAACCATACCGATGCGGTTAGGCCTGGTTTCGAAGACCATGCTGAAGTACTAATACGCCCCTCAGCCCAGCGTGCCCTCTGCTTCGAATCACCCCGTCCTTTCGTCCTTCTCCCCTTCCCTTCCCCCGTTGTCTCCCCTCATGTTTATCCTCAGGACCGAAGTGGATGGGTGCCCGGCGGGGCGCGTCAGTTGCTCAACGACCTCCAACGACCCCAGCCCATCAACGACTTACGACACGGTCCCCGGTGTGCACAGATTCATAGGTATCGGCATGGTTATCGTCATGGCCTTCATGGTGCTTATCGGCTGGCTGTATTGGGCTAACTACCCCAGACGCAAGTTCCCCTTCCTCTATCGGTGGGGGCGGCGGAGTAGAGGCCAAGGGGCGAACGACGTGGAGAACATTGACGTGTACGACTCCACGCAATCCACGATTGTGGTGGCCGACAGCAGCAGCAGCGGCAAGCTTAAGGAGATCATCAGCGTTGGGAGCCTGCAGCAGCACTCGCGCCGCGTGGATGACGACGACGACGATAAAACAAAGTGCGACATGTCCGTCGACGCCGCCACCGTTGGTGCGTCGTCGCGCAAGCCACGGCGTCCAGCACCCAGGAAACAGCACCGAAAGCAGCGGCCTGGACAGGGTCAGAGACGGGTGCGCGACGACAAGCGCCCGACGCGGGAAGAGCGCGCCCGCGCGCTGGAGAAGACGCGCAACAGAATGTTGCAGGCCGAGCCGGGTGGCATGGTGAAGCAGGTGTCGGGCGGGATGGTCATGTACACCAAGCCGCCACGCACGCCTGCGCCCGCAGTGATGCGCCAGGCGAGGGAACGGAGTCGTCACCCGCAACAGCAACAGCAGCAGCCTGTCGCTGCGGATTGGCAATTCGAGCATGTACATGGTGTGCGCTTCGAGGTGAGCATTGTCCACGTTCTGATATCGGATCTATGCCCGTCCATTGGGCATTGGGCAGCTCTGTGGCCCTGGTTCGTCCTTCCGCAGCCCCTTTCGTGCGGAGGATGAAGCTTCCATGCATTCATTTGCGCATATATGCACGCGATTGTGGCGTTGCGTATCGTACTGTGCGCATTCCAGCGGTATGGAAGCTTTGGCCTTTGCTCTTGGTTCGTGAGTGCATGAATTACAGAGCACAACACCGGCCAGACCGCATATATATGCGGCGGGTATTGTCATGTTGAGCCATTGGTCCAGTCAGAACGTCGAGAACCCGAAAAAGTTCACTACTGACAATCCTTGCTCCTTCGTCCAGGCACGGTCACCAACGCACCTCAAAACAGAGGACGTATCATCGAGCACCAGTCCGCCATCAATAACGAGATAGTGGAAGAAATTCAATGATCCATCCCAGCCAGCTGTTCAGTGTACGATTCAGAATATCGCTTGCTCTCGTCCGATAGTCTATCAGAGCCATCACCGCTCAAAGAAGTTCCGACCTTCGCTGCATCATCCAAGGAGTTATAACAAACCGCGGGAGAGGAGGTGGAAGTCGGTAGAAGCAGGCCCTATCACGAGCGGAAGCGGAAGGAGCGCTGCCGATGCGGCATTATGCGTAATCGAACCGTACGCAAGGGTGGGTAGAGGGAGAAGCACTTTTGCGTTCTGGCTTCTCCGTGCCTAGGAGTCAGCCGAGGAGGTACACGAGAAGCGGAAACCAGGAACAGCGAAACAATAGTTCGGAAAGGAAGACGACGACGACGATTCCGTCGGGTCTCGCGATTGTGACGCCCATGATCTGCATCAAGGCAAGAGGAGGTTCGCAAGTCAGCACCGTCAGCATCATCATTTCGCAACCACAAAAACGCAACATGCACGTACGACGCACATTCGACCAATTGTCACATCACAGTATCCTCCATCAACACTCAATCGCATCTTCCATGTAGTACCGCCGCATTCATCGGTCCATCAAGTTGAAAGCCATTCTTGCATATCACAACTTGCCCCCAATCAAATCACCATCATCATCACGACCATCATCATTATCCCCTGTAGGCCATTCATTATGCCTAGCATTTTCTTCTGTATAGGTTCTTGCAACTAGCCTACAGCGAGTAATGGAAAGAAGCATCAGAACATTATCCATAGTGTAATCATAATTTGCTTACCGTGCATCATGCAAGTTTAAGCAGCTTGACTGGAGCTAGAGACGTTTTTTTTGCCTCCCGGCGAATGATAAACCGTCAGAATTCAATGATGAAGGTAGCATGAAAAGATCCAGACTCCCTGTGTAGTGAGCACAGACAAAACATGACGCCGCCAAACCGTTCAAGCTATCCGCCAACGACGAAGTCTCCAGATTTGGTAGGACCGAACCTCAACATGAGAAGGGGTGAAGTCATACTTCATGACAAGTCTCGAGGTGAGAGATGAAAGGTAAGAAATTTAAACTTTGATTTTAGGATATGCCAGCGATAAGGAAGATATCAAACTAAATGAAATATGATGCGGTGGTTGACGACATGGAGGTTCCAGGAGAGAAGTGTTGAAAATAAAATCGAGAACAGCGCCGGTTTGGGGGCGATAAAAAAAAGCCAGCTAGATGGAAGAACGGAAGGATAGTTTTGAAGCGATGATAGTCCGTGTACATCCGATGCAAGGGGGTTAATAGAAAAGTATGGAAAGACACACTGGGCGTCGTCTCATAAGAGGCGAGAGAGTGCATCGGTCTATATTAGAAACGGTAAAGAGTTTTGTTACAACAGCATTGAAAAAAGAGAAGCGGAAGGCACGTGGATAAGGAAAACAAGCGTTAAACCGACGTAGGAGAGGATGTGGTGGTCGGGCAAAGGAACAAAATAAAGGATGTGGTATTACTGCGTGGGACGTTAATTCAGTGTGTTCCATGGAGAGGCAAACGGAAAGCAGTGCAATGCAAAGAGGGAAACTAACCAGTGACGTTAAATAGCAACATGGCGATGTTACAACGCATTTGGCATCAGCCATATCGTGAAAGTAATGATCATCTCCTGCGAGAACGGCGACCTCCTCCAGCGCCGCCGGAGGACCGCGGAGAGTTAGACTGACCAACTGCGCTTGACGGCACACCACCGCCCTCCAGTGCTGCCTGGATGACTTCAGCAGGGAGGTCAATATGGACACCCTCTGCGTACGTGAATGCGTCCAGAGGGGAATACGCTGGTGGATCCCGCCTGCCATCAGGTGACACTAGTCCATCACCGGCTGGTGTTGGCATGTTCCGCGTACTTCCCGCGTTTGAGGTATTATTGCTACTGCTGCTCCCTGCACTCATCCCTCGGCGACGTCCCGGCGTCATTGCCTGGAGATGAATGTCGCGATATCCAGGAGTCGGTGGGTTAATGCTAGGGCTCATGGGTGAGTCCGGCGGTGGGTGCAGCTCCACTGCAAGTCCTGATGACGATGACGGCGCAGAGCCAGGGGCTGCGAGGGACGCGGCGAAATGAGTGAGGGATGATGACAAGCGATGGCGACGATTGGTAAATGGGTTGCGCGCACCTGCGGAGGATTCGTTCAAGACTCGCGAAGATGTGGCGGGGGAGGGCGAACGGGATCCACCAGCACGGGCGGGTGTCAAGCCAGCGGGTCGCTGCGGTTGCGCAGGCGTGGAACTTGCACCTGCTTCCAGTAATGGTGCGGATGGGTCGTCAGAGCCAGAGTCAGAATCGCTAGCTTGGTCTTCCGTGGCCTCATCAATTGGCGTTATTGGTGGAGGAGGCGTCATAGGTGACATCTGATCTGCAAGAACTGATGTTCGCAACGGCGAGGCGATTCCAGATTGCCTAGGTCGGCGCGATCTGTGTCTACCAAGAGATGAAGCGCCTGCGCTGGATGGGGTGCCATCAGGGTTGCTGCGTATAGCACGGCCACCTACATCAAGGAGGATGCTACCACGCTCGCTGCCATATGCAGGAGGCGGAGCCAATGTCCCCACGCTTGGAGCCAGTCCCCACTTCTTAACATTGGCCTCAATGAACACAAAGCCTGCTTGCCCAAGGTTGACATGAACACTGCAGGGACCGTCAGCGCCGATTGTAGGGAAAAGGTTCCATCTGCTGAGTCCAACGAATGCGTCTTCGGTTTTCCGGCCGTTGCGGGTATAAAAGACTGTTCCTGTGCGGGGTCGGTAGCCAATTCCCAATACATCGCCCTCCTTGAGCAGGGGGCCGAACGGCGTAGCAGTGAACGGGTAGTTGTGTGACTTGTCACCATTGGAATGGTATGCCACCGAGTGACGACTCAGACCGGGGAGACGGAACGGAGGGTAAGGCTTGGTTGCTAATCCCACGGACACAGTCGTGGTCTCTGGAAGATCAAACATCTTGACCTCCCAGTAGTAAACTTCATTCAGCTTGGGCAGAGGAAGATTTGACTGAACGCATGATGAGGAAGCTGGGTCGGGGAGGAATGTAATCTCGGTGCGGGCATGGACAAGCAGGGAATTGACAGTTTCGTAATCCGGTTCGAAGCACCAGGCAGACACACCCTTCTCCTGGATAGATAGAAATTGGGAGAGAGTGATGTCTGTAGGTAGAGAGTTTGGAGGGTATTGGAGTTGGTATTCTGTGAAGAGGGTCAGAAAGGGGGATGTGGGGTAAACAAGCAGGTGGAGACGACGCACCCTTGGCACGCAGATAAGCTCGACGAGCCAGCTCCGACACACCTTCGAGCCAGCGAGACTCGACGCCTTCAAAGCCACCCTCACCCTCTATGAGCTCCTCGCGAGAGAGATCGACGGGGCCGTCGCTGTCTCTAAGGACGATGCCGCGGCGCCGCCTGATGACGATGGCGCATATGAGGAAGGTCAGGAGGAGGAAGAGAAAGGTGGAGAGGACGATGAGGAGGGGCAGAAGGACGAGAAGGGCATCATCGGAGCCGTTTGGGGGATCTGGAAAAGGCTCGTCTGGATATTGAGCGGGCATGAGGCGGGAGAGGAGAGAGTTGGGCGGTGGTCACGAACAGAAAGATAGTCACAGCTCATATTAGTCACATTCCACTGATCCTCTCCATCAGCCATGTCTGCCCTCTCCCCCAACACCTCTCCAAAAGTCCGCAGAAAACAATCCACACGCAGACGCGCCGGCTCAAATCTCCCTCCCTACAATCCAGAATCAGCAAACCTCGAAAAGCAGCACCGCGAGGCCCTCACCTCCATTCGCAACTTTCTCTCCCGCCATTCCTGTTATGATGCCTTCCCCGTCAGCTTCAGGCTGCTTGTCCTCGACACCAAGCTCAATGTACAGAAGGCTCTCCAAATTCTTCTATTCAACAGTATGTTTCATTTATTTCGCATCTGACCACCACTGATATTCCTCAGACATCGTCTCCGCCCCTCTCTGGAACAGCGATAACTCGACCTTTGCCGGCATGCTAACAGTTCTCGATATCATCCATCTCATTCAGTATTACTATCGCACGGCATCATATGACTACGCTGCGGAGAACGTTGAGCATTTCCGTCTTGAATCGCTCAGAGGTGCGCGCGTTGATCTGTGCCACTCATTTCATTGTGCTTATTATCTACGAAATCAGATATCGAAGATGAGCTCGGTGTCGCCCAACCTCCTCTTCATCGGGAATATCCATCGAGTTCATTGCTACAAGCTGCTACTCGAATAATAGAAACCCACGCACGACGCCTACCGCTTCTCGATCACGACACGGAAACTGGCCACGAAGTTATTGTCTCTGTCCTCACTCAATACCGTCTCCTCAAATTTATCTCTATCAATGTTCGCTCCTTTCGTTGATCCCCCTTCAAAGCTACCGATTCTATCTGATCCGTGTCGTTTTAGTGCAGCGTGGAAGTGGCAGCCCTCGAGCTTGGCATACGCCGCCTCAAAATTGGTACATACGTGACGCAACCACCGCCCGACTCCCCGCATGCTTCAAACCCCTACTACCCTCTCGCCACCGCGACTCTAAACACACCCGTATTCGACGTTGTACACATATTCTCTGAGCGTTCCGTATCGGCTGTTCCTATCATCGACGAAGAAGGCATTGTTGTCAATATCTTCGAGACAGTCGATGTCATGGTGAGCTTTGTTTCTCAAATTCGCTGCCCCTCTTAGGCAACATTCTTACCCTTTTATTTGCTTCGCAGACTCTTGTGCGCATGGGTGCATATCAGTCTCTTGACCTTACCATAGCCGAAGCCATCAATCAGCGAGACTCAGATTTCGACGGCGTAGTCATCTGTAGTCCATGGGACTCCCTTGCTACATTGCTACAGCTCATCAAACAGCGGCGCACACACCGCCTCATTGTCACCGAGACAGATGCAAGTGTATTACCTTATCACTCAATTAGCTTATTCTAATCATTTTACTCTTGCGATCACAGGAGGAAGTACGACGAGGCGGGAAAAGAGGCCGCCTTCTGGGTATCATCACACTCAGTGATGTCCTCCGCCATCTCGTTGGGAAACAGGCTGCTGGCGACGCAGAGCGGGATGACGACAGGCGCGCAGGGCCTAGCTCGAACACAACCTTCGCTGGCAGAAGTAGCCCCGTCACCGGCGGAAGTGGCAGCAACAGCCCGCACTTGACTATTAGCGGTAGCCCAAAGCTAGGGGTCGCCGGCAGCCCTGGCATGGGATATAGGGGAAGTCCTGATGTCGATTCCGGTGGTGGAAGTCGAGGAGGTAGCCCCAATGTAAGTGTTAGTGGAAGTCCTCGTTTAGGTCCCACAGGACCGCCAGCATGATACCCCAGCGGATGCTTTCCTTCCTGAGATCCCCTCTCGCTCTCTCATCTCTTCTTATCTGTTGTTGTATATTCATCAGTTACCTTCCATCACAATTTCTGGACTGACATTGCTACACCCTCTGCTGCTACCACCCTTCTTTTGTGTTTGCTCAATCTATGCCTGCGGATCGCCATGCCCTTTGTTATCATCTTAACCGCATCTGGACACTCAAGAATGACATTCTCCGTACTCAACGCCTCATTCATATACTGCGCGAGCAGTCTTCAAAAACACCACTCCCTACTGTTAGTGGGATGCCCATTCTTGCTCCTGCGCTTTCCTCTATATCTAGTCTTGCATCACTGCATCTATCAATACTGTAAATTTGTACCCTCAAATACGTTTTCTTTTAAACTTGATATCTGGAGGACCCGCACACAGGAACTTGTCCCTAGCTATTAATATCTTCGCTTAGTATTACTGCCGAAACACGAATGAACTTCGGCTATATTTAAACGAAGCTGCGAACGCACATACGCCAGTGAAGACTCTGGCCAGAACGTTCAACGTTCAGGCTTAGCCGGGAGGTGGCGCCATCAGTATCAGACCTCAGTACATTGTACACCATCGCTGGCGCTGAACGGAATATTTCGTCGTGAGGGTCTGCCGTTTATCTGTAGTGTAGCACTTTCGCGTAATTCTTGGTCTGGGTGAGATGGAGACAACTGGGGCATACAGTTGACGGACATATTATCTCAGCCCTTCAAACACCGGGATATAAATCAGCTTCAAAATGGTAAAACCTGCAATCTCCAAACTTGCTTGCTCTCCACTCCATCTCACAGCAGTAAATAATCATGGTTTCCCTCTGGCCTCTCTACCTCAAACGCTCAGTTCCCCTCTCGCGACGCGTCCAAGCAAGCAAATCCGAGGTCCTAGCCGTCATGCACGACCTCGAGAAAGTTTCGCGCACGTCCCCGCTCTTCGTCGAGGGCTCGTTCAAGGCAGACACCAGTGCGCAAGCCGCACCCGGATTCATCTGGTACACCTTCAAGGAGCATGTGCCTCCTATGTTCGGGATTATCCCGTCTCGGGACATCGACGTGCGGATTATGTGGGGGCAGCTCTCGGACGGGACAGAGGGGCGTGTGTTTGCGGCGCTAGGCACGCACCTGGTCAACCGGGTGACTGTGACGGAGCTGCCGAAGCATGAGTGGCAGTCGCCCGACCAGGAAGAGTGTGTGATTGTGGAGATTATTAATGTCGAGGTGTGTATTATGGCCTTGAACCTTGCTAAGAGGCGGACGAATCGTCACTGAAACTGGTATAATCCGTAGGCATTCAGCCTATTTATTCCATATATTATGAGCACTGTGAAGAAGGCACATCTCGCTATGTTGGAGGGAGTAACCGCAGAGATATTGAAAGAGGTGCGTCTTCGATCTTGAAGTAAGAACCTGTATGATTAAGCAAAAATCTATTGCATTCCGCAGCAAAACGAAGAGGCCTCGTAGCATCGCCTTCTAGTGTAGCCCAGCTTTTATGCCGATGTATATAATTTGTCCCGCCTTTCATCCTGTTCTCTGTAACTAATCAATGAGATGAACGACCAAGTTTCCTGCATCAGAAATAAAATAAGCGCCCGCGGACATTGCTGACGCTGGGTCAAATCTTACCTGCTTCCTGAACCCGAACATAGACGGTGCTTGGAGGTCCATTATGTATGTATCGAAACAAAAAATATTTTCCGGGTTGAAACTTGACTGCATCTTCTCTCTTCAATGCTTCATTGTAATGCCTCTATTGATCTTTAATGAGTTGGTGTACGAACTTCAATTATGAGAAAACACAAGCCTTAACACAGGGCTTTCCTTGTCAAAGAGTCAATATAGCGCCGTGATTCTTTTGTGCTGCGGCAAGCATGAATGGAATGAGGAAGAATAATCCCCACATCATATTCTTCAAATAAGCGCCCGTTGGAATTGCAGAGTTGAACAGCCTTGCGTACCTTGAAAAGCATATGTTCTTGTGTATGGCAGCATCTTCCCCTTCTTCCTCGATAATCACTCTGTAGTCCACGCCTTTCCGTCAATGAAAACTCCTCCCCGGCCGTGCTCCGTTCGCCAATATAAAACACGCATCTCCGTCTCAAGGTCCTTGGTCCCGGAATGATCCATGTTCTATTGCCTCGAGCTTCAGGCTGGCAGTGACAAGCTCTCCGTTTTTTTTGTCCCGGTCCTGCTCAACATAGAAAATGAGAGGGTTGTTGCGGGGCGGCACTCAGCGAGAAGGTGATGGCAATAATTTAAATCGGCTCCCAATAAGCGGCACGTAGTCTGTCATGAAGTGCAATGGTAGATTGACCACCGTTTCTAATTTTTGCTGGCTATGCTGGCTACTCTAGCTTGTGACACGAGCTGCAACGATGTCCAACATATCCGTATGTATCTTCTGTGCACTAGAGATTATGAGTGGCATCAAGAAACACAATCCCTGATGCGATCTGTAAGTCAAACTTGACGCACGGAGGAACAAAATGGACAACAGACCTCGACGATCATCGTTTCCTCATATAGCGCCTGCGGATCCTCGCCCTCCTCCACTTTCACTTCCCTGACTCTGACAGAGCTGCGTACGCGAGTTCCAAGCGCTGCAAAAACAGTTGCATCGGCGCCGTCCGAGACGCGCGCCCAAAGCACGCGCAGCCTAACAGTTCTCTCCGAGCCCTGTTTGATACGCTCCGTTACAGTGTACCAGCTCATATCTAAGCGGGCCTGCGTCTGACTTGGAGGGTCAGGGATGACGGAAGTGACAAGGGGGCTGATGTTGAGCGCAACGTCGGGATCTTGCACGACACGGTGAAGCACGTCAGAGGCTGCAGCGGGAATTTGGCGCTGCACAGTGAATTCGCGTGTCAGGTATAGGGGCCACAACCTGAGGGAAAAATGGACCATCGCGGCTGTTGGGTAAGAGGTGCGTAGAGTCAGTTTAGAGGGATCCACAGCTTTATAGGACGACTGTGAATATACCCAAGACGTAATTTGTTTTCATACGTTCCTTCAAAGCATTAATCGTATTGAAGATACTGCTAATATCCGGGCTTCAGTGGCGTCTTTGAAGTGTTCCATGTTGATTTGGCCCAGAAGCAGCGGACTTCGTAGAACTTCTTAGTTGATGTTCGATGATTGAAGCAAGCTGGTTGGAGGTGTTGGAAGATTCCGAGCGAACAGCCGTCCCAATCTTGTCCCAATCCGTGGATTTCAAGTAGAACTTGATTTAGGCGCCGCGGCATATGTTGCCCCACACGAAGTTCCCACGCTGACGACAGAAGGTCGTCGAGCCGTGGCTCGTGAACATTTTGGAACATCTTCTTTCTCCACGACCCCTACACAGAATGACACCCTCTGTACAATGAGCTTAGAACTCTCTCCAACGGCATCAGTAGTAGGACTTGCGACCTTGGTCGTTGCTCTTTATTGGTATTTCGTGTCGCGTCAACGATCAATGGGGATGAAAGATCCCTATGGACTCTTCCACCTGACGCTGAACCGCATTTCTGGTGACGATGTAGCAAAGCCTCCGAAGACAGAGTGGCTGAATATGGGATACTGGAAGGTGAAGCGATATATATGAAGCGTGTGGACGAGAATGCTGAAAGACACGTCAGGACACTGTGGTGTTTCCTGAAGCTGCCAAAGGTACGCTCGGAGAGCGAAGCTTCGGAATGAACTCCGTACTTATGATGCCTACCTGATAGCTCTCGCAATGAAGCTTGTGGCTGCTGGAAACTTGAAAAAGGGTGGTCGTGTGTTAGGTAATGCATGAATACAGCAGCACATGGTGTTGCACTCACCGACGCCGCTTTCATTGCACAGATGTAGGCCACGGAACTGGCGAATCCCTCATCATGCTGCTCTCTGAACAAAACATTCCGCGTTCGGCAACTTTGACCGGCATAACGTCCATTTTGGAGCATAGCCGACGGTCTCTCCAGCGCGTCAAGGACCTCCAAAGTGCTGTTCCGGAGTCGCAAGCCACCAAAGTTGATCTCCACCATGGTGACGCTGTGTACCGCGATGATAAGGACGGGCCTGGCTGTGAACATCCCTTTTCAGAAGGAAATGAACCCTTCGACTCGATTCTTGTGCTTGATTGTGCGTACCATTTCAACACCCGCCATCTTTTCTTGAAGCAGGCGCGTGCGCATCTCTCAACGGGTGGTACCATTGCCCTGGCAGACATATGCTTCTCTTCATCATCCCTACAGAGCGTCTACACTCGCATCCTCACGAAGGTTCTTCGTGTGATGCCACAAGCAAACATCATATCCGATAGCGAG
The DNA here is from genome assembly GCA_013368295.1 of Psilocybe cf. subviscida. Lineage (NCBI taxonomy): Eukaryota > Fungi > Basidiomycota > Agaricomycetes > Agaricales > Agrocybaceae > Psilocybe > Psilocybe cf. subviscida. The sequence goes on along the minus strand of JAACJJ010000056.1, from coordinate 2,945,535 downwards.
TACATCTCACAGATGCAGGATCTTGGATACCATGATGTTTCACTTGAGAACGTCACTGCAGACGTATTTCCTGGTTTTGTGAAGTTCCTGAAGAGTAGAGGAGGCGGCTGGTACGTTTTTGGATGCATCATGGACTGTTATGCGCGAGCTGGTGCGCAGTTTGTAATCATTAGTGGGAGGAAGAAATAAACCATGACGTATGCGTGCAAGTGTGACAATAAGATTTAAATGTAGCTTTGTTAGGCTTTGTTCCGTCCATAATCTTGTCAGGGATGCTGTCTAGATGTTGTTCATGGATCATGATTCAGCGACCGGACTGAAGCTGCGCTCCCATGTGCTGCCGCTTGCCTCATGCTCACGGCGAGTCATTATTGCCGCCATCACGGGCCCCTTTCTCCACAACCACCATCATCGACGACTGACTGCAAGTGAAGCTACGGGCTGTACAATATCTCTGTCATCCACTCACTTACTGATCTGAGCCCATTGCTATAACTTGTCATGGCTGCCATCCAAGCCATATTCGTCAGGGGGCACGAGGAACGAACAGCCCCTAAACCACACACCGTCTTCAAGATTGAAATCCAAGGGCACGTCCGCTCATGGCAGATGTGGCGCCGCTACTCCGAGTTCGACGAGCTGCACACTGAAGTCAGCAAATCCGTCGGATCACCGCCACCATGCGCGCTACCGCCCAAACACAAGCTCGCGCTCTTCGCCGCGCAGCGCAAGGACCCTGCGAAGCTAGAAGAGCGCCGCGCGGGCCTCGAAGCATACCTGCGTGCCATCCTCAGCTCGAAGGACGAGCGGTGGCGCGAGAGCGTCGCGTTCAAAGTCTTCCTCGGGATCCCCGTCACCCGGAACGAGACCGCAGGCACGTCGTCCTTGACTGCCGGCCAGACACCGTCGTTCACTTCTTCGTCGTGGCTGGACGAGCACGCGGAGCTTCAGGCGCGCGTGCGCGACGTGTGGGCAGACATCAACCGGCGCGACGCGCTTGCAGACCGCGGCGACGTCTCTGCGGCACACAAGTGCAACGTCGCCGCCAAGTCGCGGCTTGCGGGTGTCCTGGCGCGCATAGGCACACTGGGGCGCGGGCTGCAGGCGCTGGGTATGGAGGGGATGAGCGAGGGCGAGCTGCAGCGGAGAACGGATATGGTCGCCCGACTGCAGGACGACTGCGAGAAGCTGGGCAAAGTGGTTGCGATCGCACGGCAACAGGGCATCAGGCAGGGGTCAGGCTCGACCGGAGCAGCCAGTGCAACCGTCACTACTGCGGCAATGGAAGGAAAGCGGGAAGCACTGCTTGGTGGGACAGCTGATAAGCCAGCGAGGAGAGTCTTTGGTGCACCGCCTCAAGAAACGGAAGCAACGAGACCACTGGATAATGTCGGCCTCTTGGGCATGCAGCAGACTCAAATCCAGCAACAAGATAATCAGCTTTCTCAATTGACCACTATACTGCAACGGCAACGTCATCTAGGAGAAGCTATCAGCAGCGAGATCGCTCAGCAAATTGATATGTTGGATGATTTAAACAACGAGGTGGACAGAGTGGGTGGTAAATTGCAGTCTGCGGGGAGGCAGTTGAACAAGGTGTCATGATAATGATAATGTCTATCTACAGGTATGTGATGCATGTAATATATGAGTAGTGGATCCGTACTTAGATGTATTGTATCAAGTAGTGTTACATAAAGTGGAATTTAGTACTATAATCTAAAGAAAGTCAGAAAGCATGATGGAAGCTATGACGATGGTTTGGTCAAGAATTTACCAAAGCCCTAGAATTGAAATATCCATTAGTACATGTCGAATGAGTCAGATAATGAGTCTGTACCTCAAAACATGAAATCATGATGCCACAAGCTGGGGCAATTTTGGCTACTCGAGGTCCAATTCCAGCAAATAACGCTGATGTACCCTCCGTCTTGATGACTCGCAAAAGTAGCGGTATTGTTTTTGTGACGTTTGTTGAGTTGACCATAGTAAGGGCCTGACGTCGCGTTTTGAGAACGTCGAATGGCGACGTTATTAGGGCAGCAGAGGTACCACTAATTGCACCGCTGATGAAGGCAATATTGGCACCCTCATAACCTCGCCTGCCAAAGGCTCGTTTTAGAGTTTCATAAGATGCCCAGTACCAGCCGGAAAATGGGACGTCGCGCCAGAGTGTGGTTCCAAGGCCACGCCACAAACTTCGGAAGCCGTTGTCCTGAATGACTATACGGAAAGAGGCCAGGACGGAGCGTAATGTGTGAGGGTTGCCTGGGGAGAGGGGAGTGGATTGGAGACTGGTGCGGATAAGCTCCAGTGGGGACACAACAGTCGTAACAGCGGATCGGGCCAAGATACCGGCTGCGAGAGGGGCAAATGTGGGAGAAGCGATAATTGGTGGGAGAACTGAGTGCAGAAGGTAGTCGTATAATAGGATATATGTAGTTGCTGAAGGGACACCGATAACACTTGAGACGGAAAAAACAAGTCCGTCAGAGACCGCGAATCCAAAAATAAATGAAGACTCACAGAGTGGTACCGACACCTTTCCAGAGACCACGGACGCCTTCTGCCCGCCAGACGTGTCGCAGAGCATCAAACGCGCCGTTGACACGCTCTGTTTTGAATACGCCGTGTTCCCAAAGACACACAACCTCGGTGGAGGCAAGAGGACGTGCAAAAGAGGACATGTTGCGCACACAGGAAGCTGCATTGGTAGGTTGGCAACAGACGACAGGGGAGGAGCGGGAAAGCAGCGGACGGGAGTCGGGTGCCTGGGTCTGCAGACGAGTTTTGACCAGATCGAACGGAGTCACTGGGAGGAGGTTAGTGCGGGTAAGGAGGGAGAAATGAAAACGAACGCACTGGTCAGCGCTGTCAGGGTGGAGCCAGCCGTCGCTGCGACGAGCTTTGCCTGAAAGGCATCCATGGGTGGTGGTGGTGGTGGTGGTTAGTGAGCAAGTGGAGAAATTATGGAACTCGATGAGGCCCGGAATGAGGTTGCCGGCACGACATGTCATCGTAGAATAGTCACGTGCAGGATACAAAAACCCATCTTGTGATGGGCAGACTCTCACCTAAACATCCAACTCTGATATCTTCGTCTTGCTTTCTTTTCTAATATATCCTCCCTTTCTTTCTGTTTTCTGCATACACTTCATCTCTCTGCTTTCAAAAATCCGCCATGAGCGCCGCCACCACCTCCCCCCTCTCGGGCGCCTCTCTCGCCGCCTCTCGCGCCGCTCTCAACGCCGCTCTCGCAGAGTCTGCTATCGCACACCAGGACGGCAAGAGCAATGATCTCGAACCCGGAGAGATCCAGGAAATAGAGGTCGATATGGAGTCTCAGGCAGAGGGCATCAAAACTGTTTTCAGCGACCCAAGCAACTTCAACGTGAAGGTGCGTTGCTCTGCTCTCGAAAATTCTGTCGTCGCTGTTCTAGGCTTCATCAGAAAACGTCCACTGGACGTAGTCACGATTATCACTAATTACCATCTTCTGGCATCTAGCACCCTCTTTACTCACCCTGGACTCTCTGGTTTGACTCCCCTGCCACCAAGGGGCGCAATCTTCCCCAGACCCCCATTTCTGCCTTCCCCCAGACGCCCCTCCCTCAAACACCTGGCGTTGCTTCCGGTGGATGGATGGATGATATCAAGCGTGTCATCAGCTTTGACAGCGTCGAAGAGTTCTGGGGGTACGTGTCTATCAGCCACCGTTTTGATATCAAGACAAAGACAGCTGATGTCATGGTTTCTAGTTTGTATAACAACATTATACCCCCTTCCCAGTTGCCCCAAAAGGCAAATTACTATTTGTTCAAGGTACACCGTCAATGCCACACGCACACAGTGTACGGAAGCACTTACCAGTCGTACAGGAAGGAATCATTCCCGCTTGGGAAGATGAAGCGAACAAGAGTGGCGGAAAATGGAGCATTCAGCTCCCTAAAGACAAGAATCGTGCCAACGTTGATAAAATGTGGCTGTATACGGTATGTACTACGTACACTGCATCGTATGCATCCCAGTGTTGACTGTGCTGCGCACTGGTAGATGCTTGCTGCGATTGGCGAGACCTTTGACCCCACGCCGGCGCTGGCCACTGGCGGTTCGACATCACTGATCACTGGTGTGATTGTGTCAACACGGCCGCAGTTTTACCGCTTGTCCATCTGGACGCGTCTGGCACCGACCAGTGACGAGGAGGTTGCGCTCAGGGAGCGTATCGAGGGCGTTGGACGACACTTTAAGGCAGGGGTGCTTGGATTCCCCGAAGGCGCGCGACTTGCAGGCCCTCTTGCCACAGAAGTTGAGTTCCTGTCCCATAAGGACAGCGAGAAGAAGGGCAAGGGCCGAAAGATCATCGTTTGAGTGGCAGTGCTCGGCTGTGTATATGTGTATTAGTAGCGATATGACGTCTGTACTATCCGTATCCTATTAAAGCCCAATATTTCCATTATTCTCCTTCTACAATCACCATCATGCCTGTACCCCAATTCCTATCCAATTTTGCAGACAAGGCACAAGCTGCCGTCAACGCCTCACCCCTCGCCAGCCATCTCCCAGCAAGTCTTCATGGCAGAGCAGGCAGCCCCGACCCTGCCACTCAGCCTTCCGCAAACCAGGCTGCTGCACAAGGTGGAGCGAAGAATCATACTCTCGAGAACATTCAGCACCAGTTCCGCAGTCTACAGCAACAATACATGTACGTGTTTTCTTGTTCCCGCCTACGCATCAGCCAACCGTCTGTCCAGATCCAATGTTTCTCCCATCCAGAAGATCGTCACATCGGAGAAGGGAGTAGTCATCGACTACGACAATGCATCGCGCAACTCCAAGGCTCAGAGCAAGGAGCTTTATACTTGGGGACAATCCGAGGCCGACGACCTCAAAGATGGTAAGCACTGTTATGTCTAGTATGCCCATCATTTGCTAATCGCGACGTCATCTGCAGTAACCGACCGCCTCGCCTACCTCAACTTTGTCCAAGGATCGCTCGCCGGCTCGTTGTCGACAAAGCTCGACAGTGCCCGTGGCCCTTTCAAGGCGTTGCGCGACGCCGAGACGGCACTCCAGCCCCGTCGCAATCTTCGCGCATCTCTGCAAGCTCAGATCGCAAGGATCGAACATGAATCCCAGAAAGCCGGCGACAAACGCATTGTCGAGCTGAGGGAGCAGCTCCACAAACACGAACTAGAAGATCAGCAGCAAGAGAAGGAACTGGAGCTCATGAAGCGTAAGGCTGTGCGCGAAAGTGAGAGGATCAAGTGGGAGGCCATCCGTGAGGTAAATGCTCCAACAGTCTATCCTTCTGGGGAAAAAAACTCATTTATTGGGTCTTTATAGTATGGCGAGAAGTTAGTCTTGTTATCGCAAGCTGCGACCCCGATTATCGATGTCCTTCCTTCCCTGCCTCCTACCCAGGCATCCCCGTATACAGGCGCTCAAACGACAGGGGCGGTCCGAGCATCGCTCCAACGCGCTCTCGACAACTACAAGACGGGACACATCAATCTCCCTCCTCAAGCATCTGGTTCTGAGCTGAGCCGCTCAGACACACGCAGCTTCGGCGAGAGCCATGCGAGCGAACTGTCGAGCCTCGTCGACTTCCCTCAACCGACGACCACTTCGCATTCAACGCCATCCCCGGGAGCAGCGATGCCTCTCCCAGAGCCTTATCCTCATCACACCTCAGCTGCATCAGGCGGCGCAAGCTTCCCTCATCATGTCTCCTCTCCTCCGATCAACCCCCAGACACTCAACAACTCGCCTGCGCCTGTGCCCAACGTGAGCCCCGCCGCCGCCACAGCGGCGCCGTTCTCGCCTTCTTTCGTCCCGCATGGCTCGGCATCTCCAACTATGCCTGTCGTAGAGCCCATCTCGCTGCCTGCCGCTATGCCCACCGTTGCAGAGACAGGCATCCCTATTACTTCGCCTGCTGGCGGACCTGGTCCTGCTAGTGGCTCGCTCCACAACATCCAGGCCGCATCCAACACCGCTGGCCCCCGGTCTGGTGGAATCCCTGGTGATGGCAACCTGCCTGGCTATGGACAGGCCTCTCTTCCTGCCGCTGGGGCAGCCGCGCCTCATCACGAAAGTGCGTTGGAGGAGAAGCGTCGCCTTGCAGCAACATACTCTCAACAGCAAACCTCAGCTTCTGCTGGCCCACCACCGCCGGCTTTCTCGTCGGCGGCTGCTGGACCACAAACTCAGCGCCATGAATCAGCCGAGGAGGAGAAGAAGCGCCTGGAGCGGGAAGAGCGCGAGCGCATCCTCCATGCAGGTGGAAGTGGTCCAAACCAGGATAACAAGCCCGATGATGCAGACCTGCCACCATACCAAGAACCAGGCCAGAATTAATGTAAATCCGTTGTGTGTGAGATCTAGGACTCTGTGCAGAATAGTTGGTCACGTCTGCTCCGTGTACTTTTAGTTCTTTTCTCCCCTCCATCATCACTGTAACCATCGAGAGAATCTAGTTGGATAATGTTCATAGTATAATCAGAAAATGGTAGTCTAAAGAAGGTGGTACGAATACAATTCGTGTAATGATAGTGCTGAAATCATGATCGCTCGTCTTATGGTACATCATGATCGAGCTGCCTTGCAACTCTGCTTAGAAGTTAACAGCTCGACTGCGCATGGCTAAACTCTCGCAATCAACCTGCGCGTCTCTTGTGGTGTGAAGTGAAGGATAATGGAAAGAACTTTGACGAGGTTTGGCTAAAAACCATAATGTTAGCAACGGTGTCCATTTACAGGACATATTGACGTACTCTCATCTCCTTGTGCTCAAGGAACTGCAGAATCACATTACGCAGGTACTCCAAGTTGACTTCCTCGTCATTCTTTTGCGACGGCGCGGGGGAACTAGGCATGGGAGAAGCTGACCGGGATGCTGTTGATTCGGGCACGACTGGGGACGCAGGCATAGGCGAACGCGGCACTGGCGACGCAAGGCCGTTGCTGTTGTCGTTCGAGACGCGGGTGGTCCAGTATCCGACGCCCGGGTTGCGCTGGCGCTCAAGCAGTGCAGCGGACGACTGCACCTTGCGCAGCTCGTCGCGCAGCGTTTTGTTGCTCTGCTTCATCTGGGCCTCGCGTCCTCTGAGCTCCTCAATCTGTTTTTCCAGCACGTGGATCTTCACAGAGGACTCTTGCTCCTGATCCTTTGTCATTTTCTGTTTCAAAAGAGGTGTTCATTGGTCATCAGACCGAAGGGACAAGAAAGATTTAAGGCGCACCTCAAGTTCCAAAATCTGCTCACGAAGCCCAGGCAACTCAGCCACCTGCCTATCCATCACCCGGACTTTGTCAACAGCCTGCTGCAAATCCGCCTTCAGCTTCGCCACCACACTCTCATCCGCCTCCCTCGACCGCGTCGCGCTCCCCAGCACACGCTTGATCTCCTCCAACTCCTTCACCTTCTCCTTAAGCTTCCGACTCCAATCCGCATCGCTCTCGTACCTCTCCTTCTCCAGCACCGCCAAATTCCGGCGCACCTCCGCCAAGCGCGCCTCGTACTTGGCCTCTGCCGCCGCGACCTGCCGCCCAATCTCCTCTGCAGACGCCGCGGGGTCGCGCGTCGCCGCCCGGCTGTGCTGCTCGCGCATGAGCTCGGACGCTTCCTCCTTCAGCAAGGCGATGCGGTCGTTCGCCTCGCGCAGCTCGAATTGGAGTTCCGTGTTCTGGTGCTGCAGGGATTCGAGGTGCGCCTGCGCGGACTCGACCTCTGCCTGCCTGAGTTGCAGCTGGTCAAAGAAGGAGTTCTTGTCCCGGGTGACGTTGTTGAGTGAATTTTCAAGAGTTTTGATTTGGGATAGCTTGGCATCGAGTTCTTTCGTGTGTGCACTCTATAACCTTTTCGTCAGTAACCCCCTCGAATTGTGCATAATAGCACATACCTTCGCAGACGCAAGCTCCAAAGACGATTGACCATGCAACGCATTCATCTCCTGCTCATACCGTTCCCGCATACTCGCAAAGTCCTTATTGAACTGCGCCTTCAATCCAGCCACCGTCTTCTCATGCCCCGAATTCAGCGCATCAATCTCCTGCTGATGGTTCCTCTTCTCCAGGTTCTCCTTATCCTTGTCCCCCTTCTCCCGCTCCCTGACCGCGGTCAGCTCCCTCGTCGCATCGTCCTTATCCTTCTCCGCCTTGACCAGCTTCTGCCGCACCTGCTTCAGCAGGCTGATCGCCTTGACGCGCTTCTCCTCCTCCTCTTTCGCTGCGTTCTTGGACTTTTCGACCTCCTTTTTCAGGTCGTCGATCTCCTGCTGGCGTTTGCTCGACACGTCTTCGGCATTGGAGGTGGCCCGCTGTGCGGCCCCGAAGAGCATCTCTGTTTCCTCGAGCTGTGTACGCATTTTCTTGACTTCGTCGGAACGAGAATGCGATTCGAGACGATGGGTGTCCCGCATTTCCTCGAGGCGGTCCTCTTGCACTGCAGGTAGATTAGCACGATTTGCAGTGAGAAACGTTGAAATGCCTTACGTTCGAGTTTTTGGTTTAGCCGCTTGATCTCATCTTGGAACACCTGGGTTGACAAATCATTAAATATTGATAGTGCATAGGCTTTGGCGTATACTGTGAACGTACCTTGTCCTTGACCTGAATCTCCTTGAAGAAATCTCTAAGAGCATCTGCATCCTTGATACCATCTAACGGAGACACCTCACGAAGCACAGCATCCGCAGCCAGCTTCTCCGCTTGCAGTCTCTTGAACGACGTCGAAACGTCTGAAAACGAGCGAGTCAACATACGAGATGAGATAAAATATGAAACTTTTAAAGCGTGACATACCAGCAAAGCGCTGCTCGACTTGCTTGAGCCTTGCCTGCAGACCCTCCACTTCCGCCACGTTACTAGTGCTGCCTGCCGCTGCCGCTGCGAGTAGTGGCTTCGAAGGTGATACAACTGGAGGCTCTTCAATGGTTGCTACCTCGCTTTTGGTTGGGGATGATGGCTCCTCTTGCTTCTCCTCCTCTTGAGCTTTGTTTCCCTCATCGAATGGAACTGCGGGTTCCTTAACAGCTTCTAGCTCGGTATGCGCGTCCTCTTTGGTTTCCGTGTGCGTGCTATTAGCAGGTGCTTCTTCCAGTTCTGTGGATTCTGTTGCTTTCGCATTGACCTCAGCCTTAACCCCCACTTTGCTCACCACCTCGCCGACTTCATCAGCAGCAGTCGGAATGCTGTCGTCATTTATACTGACGGCTGAAGCGGAGTCTGGCGTGGCGGTAGCAGCTAGATCGTCCTGGACTGCTTGCTCGCTCTTCCTCAAAGATTCGTCACCTTTCTCTGCTTCATCGTCAACTTTGGTTTGCGTTTGTGTCTGCTCTTGTGACTCGCCCTCTTCCTTCTTCTCTTCATCTGTCAACGGCGACTTGTCGCCATATGATGGTATCGTCTCTGCTGGTGCTGATGCGGCTTCCGACTCTTTCAAAGGAGTGGCGTTGGGGGATTCATTTGCAGAAGTCAAAGTGGATATGGGAGGCTCAATGTTACTCGACGTAGTGTCCGCGGCGGCCTCTGTCTCTTTCGACCTTTCCTCTCTCTTCGGCGTCTTTGGTGGCTTGACAGATGCCGTCGTGAATCTGCTCGAAATGGGGGTCGTGGATGCGCTTAAGGGGTCGCCGAATTGGTCACTTGCAGCAACATCGTCCTCCTTCGCTGGCGTGTCCGAGCTAAGCTCGTTCTTGAGCTTGCTCTCCGACAGCGAGGGCCGCCCATCCGCCGACATCCTCGGGACGTCATCAGTGGGCATTGCAGCAGTGACCTTTGGGGACGCAGGCAAAGGGGTGGTATAGGCCGTTCTCTCCTGTGCTTTACTCGGCATTGGCCTTCTGTTGGCACTCATAGGAGAGGGTGACGAAGTCCTCGTTGATTTCACTGATGCCGCCGCCGGGCTAGATGCATCCCCAATGGCATACGTCGCCCTGCGCAGTCGCTCCTCCAAATTTGACTTGCGCGCCGGGCGGGCAGCGGTGTTAGCACTACTCTCTGGTGGGGCAGGAGACGGCGTTTTGCTGTTGTTCTTGGTGGAGTTGGTAGTAGGCAACGACGAGCTACTGCCTGTGCGTTGGGCAGTGAGGGATTTGCGCAGAGTCGATAGGGCCGACTCCGCGAGCTCGGTGGAACTTGGTGGAGACGTCGATCGGGCGGCAGCATTCAAGTCCAGCGATCCAGCGCGGGCGGGTTCCGAGGAACGATCAGACGAGGTTGCTTCCGAGACGACGCGTATGGGCTGCTGGGCGAGCTGCTCGACCGCATTGCGGAACTGGCTGAACATGTCAGTTGGGAGAGAATTGGTGATCACTGGACTGTAAAGAAGTGAAATGGATTCTACATGTGCTCGTCGTCGTGCATCTCACGCGCACGTGGTTCTGGGCGCTTGCCGAGCGAGGCGCCAAGCAGCGTCATCGTCAACTATCGGAGAGCAGAACAAAATATTGATACGAAACATATTACTTGCTGGAATTAAGCCCTCCAATGGTGGTTGAACAGCCCTCAACTCAAGCCTTTCTTGAGGGTTTTCTCTTGAAGACTCTAAATCACGATCACGTGGATTAGTAAACGCGCTTAACTCTTTCCAAAGTTTCTTCAAGCACCTTGTCGACTGCATACCCCCGCTTTTCTCATTATCATTCCACTCTACATCACTAGAAATATATCTATCATCCGTACCCACTACTCGAATCCCCTTCATTGAACTACAGTCATGGTCTCCGAATATGAGAGAATGAAAGCTAAAAATATGGCCGAGGTATGTCGCAAGCCAATTCTCTGCTAAACGCGACTCATTCCTCGTTCAATCAAATAGGTGAAGGCCCTCATGGAGAGCTTCAGGCTACCCCTTGTGGAGCCAGTAGAAAAGTCGCGTAAAAAGCCCGCCGCATCCAGGAAGAGGAAGCAACAAGTAGTAGAAGAAGAAGAGAACTCACCGGACGAGGACAACGCGATGGACAGTAAGCCTACCAAAGTCCAACGCGTCGAAATAGACAGCTCTGCCCCAGAACCCTCGCTGCGTCGAAGCTCTCGCAACAGTGGGAAAGTCATCGACTACAGGAAAGAGATTGTGAAGGACTCCCCTCTCCCTGTGGCATATTCAAGTGGCGTCAAGAAGTTGGAAAACGAGGGTCCGTTGGGACGTGAGGACGGCAGACGTATACACGACCCGTGAGTCCTGCTCAATTTGTCGCTCATGATTTCGAACTAAAAATGCTGCATAGCAAAACGTACGGATCTATTCCTGGTATCGAAGTTGGAACTTGGTGGGAGGGGAGGAAAGGTTGCAGTGTCGATGCCATTCACGCGTAAGTTTGAGTCTTGATATAATACAGACTCCCACTGACAGCCTCAAAAGTCCTATTGTCGCCGGGATAGCATTTGGAAAGCAAGGAGCTTATAGCGTAGCTCTCAGCGGTGGATACGACGACGACGTTGACATGGGTTATGCCTTGTAAGCGATTTTAAACCTCTCTTCCGTTTCACTGCTAACTTTGCTCTCTGAAGTACTTATACAGGGTCTGGTACGAACAATTTCGAATTGCCTCATCTGGCAGTCTTCTCTGAACATTGTCCCCTCAGGTGGACGCGATCTCAAAGGCACCAAGGCTAACCCCAAAAATGTATCAACAGCGCACACTCTGCCTCCAAGTCGTGGCTAACATAATTTTCCTAGCTTCGAACCGCACCCCAGAGCTCCGACCAGACCTTCGAGAATCCAGTAGGTGCTTCTTGTACCTAACAGAGCCAGGTTTCTGACACGAGAAATATATATCAGGCCAACAAGGCCCTTCAGGTATATACATCTCACTCTTCCTTAGTTCAACGTCGATTCCACTGAAAACCCGTCTCATAGGTATCTTGTAAAACCAAAAAGCCCATTCGTGTCATTCGCGGATTCAAAGGCAAATCTCACTATGCTCCAAGCGAAGGGTCAGTTTGTCGCCCATTTCAATATTTGACGAAACTTGAGCGTTGCTTTCACAGATACCGCTACGACGGCCTGTATAGGGTAGAAAAGGTGCGGAACAGCTGCGATACTTACCTTATTCTACAGTGATCGCTGACATCACACTCGCAGGCATGGATGGAAGAGGGCGTTTCAGGCTTCCAAGTCTGTAAATACGCTTTCAAGGTAAGGCATTGTTGCTCATGTCCAAAGGCTACTATCTTACTTGCATTTCTAGCGCCTTCCCAATCAGGCCGCTATCCCTATTCGTGCAGGTGGCGGCACTGGGGGTGCGAATGCGGTACCTGAAGTAGGTGAAGACGCTGTGGATGAAGACACTTCTGAGGTGAAAGAAGATGATGAAGAAGAAAATGCCGAAGCTCAAACAGAGGAAGCAGAACCTTCCGACTAGATGCCCATGCAGGACATTCTGCAGCTCCCCCGCTATACCCTTATTGAAGAAATCCTATCCAGAACCTTCTATCCATACCAACAATTATCGCCCATCTCTACTGGAGTATCTACCATGTTTTATTTCTTGCTTTGCATTTGCTTATTTTTCTTCATGTATATATTGCTATTTCTCTGAGTATTGTAGACAACAGCCCTTGTATAATTCACTACGCCGTGCAGATAGTACACGTACTTATTTTGCCTCCTATACCATGTCGATACCATAGGTTGATACCAAAGCACTGTTGTTGCAGTCATAGTGTCACCGTTATACCTACTATCCTCAATCCGATTCCTTCCTCTTAGTGTGATATTCTCTTGTCCTGAAAGAATTTATTCAACAAATATTCGTACTACATATATAGCTGCATGGCATCAAAGGACGGTTTCCTGTTGCCTTTTTCTTTCTCTTCAAGTTGCTCCAGATACGTGCCAAAAATAACTCTCACAGCCACTGTATCTATTAATAGTTAGAATACTGAGCGGAAGCAATTCAACAAAGCAACAGTCAGTCAAAACCTGGAGGGTTTTTTTTTCGTCGCGACCAAGTCGTTTGCGCATTCAGCAGCCTGCTCGCGCAATTTTGTGAAGATCGACACATTCGCGTATGCTTCGGGAGTCGTTGGCAGGCGCTGGCTGGTCGCCACATAATAAACTGTCTAATGATGGGAACCGCTCTTCGGGCATTGCCGCCCGTCCCAGGTCCCTCGCTCATGTCATTTTCTAGCTTTCATTCACGCATTGCCATTACTTCCAACTTTTTGTACTGGTAAGTTTCAGAGCCATAAAGCGGGACACCTCAACTCATAGAGAGCCGTACAGACCAATACTACTGGTACCTCACGGACCATGCACTCATTTGCCCCATCCCTGTCTTTTCTCTTGTCAACTTCTACTCTAGTCCTCCAACTGGCCTTCAGTGGCCTACCTACCGCCAATGCCGCGTCGGAACCCTATAACTTCAATCATACAACCTCTCCTCGTGAGTTCGGCGTAGCTGGGCACAATGCGCATCGTCGAAGACACGCAGACATACACGCACAAGCGCGTTCTACGGACCTTATGCTCTACCCAGGACGCCGTGCTGCAGGCGCGGAGTTCACCTACTTTGTAACTGGCATGTGAGCTTCACGATCTCCGGATATTGACGCGTGGCTGTGGAATATTAATGTGTTTACAGGGGCGCTTGTGGTAATTTCAATGTGCCCTCGGACTTTGTGAGTCGGTTGGCGTATATACGCGTTCTCAGTCCAGATGACAGAATCTGACGGTATAAACTTAGATCGTGGCCATGAACAAGGAGCAATTCGACTCTGGCGACCACTGCGGTGCCGCCATCACCATAATTGCCAACGGGAAAATCGCGCGCGCGACGATTCAGGACAGAGTGAGTAGTTGATCAACTCGTTGTGCACTGGGAGGACCGCAATCTGACTTCCGTCAGTGCGTTGGCTGTGGCCCCAACAACCTGGACTTCACAGAGGGTCTTTACAGATTCTTTGACCCGACTATGAACGGAGTAGTCCACGGTTCCTGGGAGTATGGCAGCGGACCAGCCGCTCCGTCGAAGAAACCCGTCCCTCCCACCACATCGAAGGTTCAGCCTTCCAGCACAAAAGCTCGTAGTAGCACAACTTCTGTCAAAGCAACTCCATCAAGCAGCAGTGTCGCTAGCAGTACCCCAACGCAGACGTCGGCTTCGTCCGCTTCGGTCACTGCAGCTCCTTCGACTACGCCCACCCCCGGCTCTCTGACAGACCAGACTACTCCTGGCAACCTTGCAAATCTTTTCGGAGCTTTGTTGCATGTGGGCGGATTGGTGATGAACACCGTCCCATCTTCTGCCTGAGATGTTGCACACCAGTACTTATCTTCTTTTCTTCTGGGTCTTCTGTTGAGTGCTGCTGTGCGGTACATGGGTCTCTGTATTTATTTTGGGGTCCTTTCACAATCTGTTTTGGGATACATTAGCGGGAGGTAAGGTAGAAATACAATGATGGTGTTTCGTTGCTGCCCAGAAAAAAAACAATGCAAATGATAACCTGAAAACATGTGTGAATACGTAGTTGATACGACGAGAACCGTCTGCGTGTCAGTGGTATATGTGTGACTAGAGAGTGGCCAGGGCCTTTCGAACGCTGTCCAGGAAAGCCTCGCGGCCATGTTCAATCGATTGATCTTGTCGGCCCAATTTCCATAGCCGGTAAAGACCTTTGATACTATCGTGCAGAGCAAGTTCGGCAGGGTCATTTGACGCGTTTGATGACGTTGAATCGATGACAACAAACTCGTCAGCTTGACGAGGTGACCCATTCGCGGACTCCGCAGTCTGAATAGCGTCACTGGACAATGGAACAGAGTCGATGGGGTTGAGCGTAGCAGTAACGGGCTCTGGAGTCATGAGCGTGGAGTTCGATGTGACGGAGGCGTCAGAAAGGGGAGGGCAGTCGACCGAGTCGACATCTGTTGGTGATGCTAGAGCCTCTAATCGGCGGGCTAGTGCATCGGGTTCGGGAGGCGCTAGTGGATTGTAGAGCTCTCCATGATTTATTTGAAAATCGTCGGACGGAACGATGATACGCTCGGGGGCATCAACAACCCCAGGCGCGACCTTTTGAGTAACCTTCTCCGGGCGAGGCGAAGGCAATGTCGAATCCCCAGATCCTGCACAAGATGCTTGAGATTTAGTCTTCATAGTCGCGGCATCGAGTAACCTATCGACGGACCTTGGACAGATGCGTATTGTGCCCAATATGCATCTTCTGAGTTTAAGTTGTTGTTCTGTGTAGTGTTGGCGGCAGATAGGCGCTCGGGATCTTCTTCGTCTCCGTAAGAGTTCCAATAGGAATCGTCGTCATCGCCAGCGGTGATTTCGATGCCGTAGGTCGGTTCAGGGAGAAAGTCCTCCTCGGAGTACTTGGTGTAGGCGCTGTTGAACGACTCGTAGGACTGTGCGGGGAAAGGCATGAGGGCTACGTTGTGATATTGCCAGCCTTGAATCTTGTCCCAGAGAAATAGGAGACGGAGATCGGGGGTAATGCGGACGTGGGCAAGAAGTGTTTCCGGGTCTGCGGTGTATACCACGGAATAAGAATGATTCTCAGCCTGGGCTGAAATTGGCTCTGTCTGGAGAAGATGCACTGCGTGTGACTGTTCCGGGGAGGGCCATGCCAGATACTCGGTGGCATTGTCAGGAGAGATGGACAGAAAATGGTGACGCTGGAGAAGAGGTCGCGAAAGGAGATGGGGAGGAAGCGGACCAGAGAGAGGCGATAGATAGTCGAGGACGATGCTGATAGTCAAAGGAGATATCGCCGTCGCAGTCGCCGACATCGTTCAAGGTCAACAAGCACCTGCTTACCTAACACGCCTCCATCTCCCTTCCACTCCTCCACCATCATCCATGTACACCCGTCTCCTGACGCTCCTACTCCTGCCTCTTCTGGCATTGGGCCAGGTATGTCTATAGGCACACTCTGCTCCGTTGCAGCCCTCAAAGTCTCTTTAGAGTTCGAGCTCAGGTACAAATAATACACGTCCAAGCGTCACGCCAGCCCCATCCACCAACTCAAGCGGCTCGGCAGCCCAATCTGCACCAGCAAGCACCACTGTTGTCATCACCTCAGTCGACTCAGCAGTCAGTTTCCTCCCCGGAAGAGTGCCAACCACCGTCGTAGCCACACATCTTATCACCACCATACTCCCAGTGCCAACGGCAAATGTGACGAGCGGGAATAGTACAAATGCTACTACCAGTGCAGCGTCTACCACCGCAACGCCTGTCAACCTTCCCACCGCCAACCCTAGCGTCGATGGAGGAGGACAGAATGGCGCTCCCTCGCCAGGCGCAAAGTCACCAGGCAACGCCTTCGGCCCAGACGATGGCTACATTGCTGCAGCAACAGCACTCGCAAAAAACGCGATCATTGTCAGCATCGTGGGATCGTTGGTAGGAGGAGCCATGGTTCTTGTATGAGGGGTCGCACCCAGTGGACACTTTTGCATGACGGATTTTATACCACGGACTCGCTTTGAGCAGACTTATATTACTCGTTCCTTCGAGTCTTTACTACTGGAGGATGCTTCATTTAACCTTTATTACTGGACTTCGAACGCTCTTTAATCTCAAAAATTAGTATTTAGTTCATCCATCAATCGTATGCGGCGTCTGCCGAGCAGACATGTTTGCTCTTCGATTCCTTCCACCCGTTTCTGGAACCCGCTCTCTTCTCAAGTCCTGCCCTGGTCGACCATCGATATACATCGCGAAATTCTTCATGTCCACTGATTCTTCCCTACCCGAAGCAAAGAGGCAGAAAATGACTATGGTAGCTAGATCGTCATCATCCTGCTGCTCAAGGCGCTCAGATCGAGTTGTTTGTCAGACCATTGGAACGCACAACGGCACCTTTCATTGCGATGAAGCCCTGGCGGTCTTCTTACTGCGCCAAACAGCAATGTACCGCGATGCCGGTCAGTAAAGTCCGACCTGCCAAACTGATTACCCATCCTCATGCGAGTGGACTTCACATTAGCGCTCAAGCGCAGCCGCGATCCAGCAGTGTTAGACTCCTGTGACATTGTCGTGGACGTTGGTGCTGTATACGACGAATCCAAGCAGCGGTTTGACCATCATCAACGCGGCTTCACGGAAATCTTTGGCCATGGTTTCCAGACCAAGTTGTCCTCCGCTGGGCTTGTCTACAAGTGCGTTCCGTTGGCTGAACAACGGGGATTTACTAACGCATCACAGGCACTTCGGCCAAGAGGTCATTGGAAATAAGACGAACATCGCGGTCAGTGACTCCAAGGTCAACGTTCTGTGGTTGAAGATGTACAAGGTTGGATTACTTGTGTCGTTTTCGAACTGTGGCTCACGATATCGTAGGAATTCATTGAGGCTATTGACGCTATCGACAACGGTATCGCGCAATACCCTACGGATATTAACCCCAAGTATCGCAGCCGTACCGACCTCTCCAGCCGCGTTGGCTCCTTGAACCCATGGTGGAATCAGGCAGCTGATTCTGAGACCGTCGATGTGCGCGAACTTTTTTTGGGCATTCTGGATTGATATAGAGCTAACCTCCAATAGACTTTGTTTGAAAAAGCTTCGCTTCTCACTGGAACGGAATTTGTCGAGAAGCTCGACTACTACGCCCACGCCTGGCTCCCTGCCCGTGACCTGCTCATCGACTCTGTGGCCAACAGCAAGGCCAACGTCGACGCGTCTGGCAAAATCATCTTGTTCGAGCAATTCTTGCCCTGGAAGGTGAACTACGATTAGGGCCCACTTTCTATCCACTATAATGCTGATATTTTGTGCATTTCAGGAGCACCTCTTCGAGTTGGAAGCCGACGACAGCGTTCCTGCTATCGAGGCAGGCCAAGCGATCTACGTTGTCTATCCCGATGAGATGGGAGGCAATTGGCGCATCCAGGCAGTTCCAGTTTCCCCGGAAAGCTTCGACAGCCGTAAGGCCCTCCCCGAGGTGTGGAGGGGTCTTCGTGACGAAGAGCTTAGCAAGGCCTCCGGCATCGACGGCGGCATCTTCATCCACGCGTCTGGCTTCATCGGAGGTATACCTTTGCCCATACCTCATCTCTCCCTACCTTCAATATTGACCTATCTTCTCAGGTAACAAAACCAAGGAAGGCGCGTTGAAGATTGCCCAGGCCGCTTTGGCCATGTAAACAGTCAACGCCTTCAGAACAATTCACGTCGTACAGACTCAGTCTTTTACCACTCCATTAAAACGATGGAGTACGAGCTCTTGAGAGCTTGGGCCCAATAGGCCATTATCGAAGGGTCGACACCCTTCACCACGATTATCGTGGTGTTCGTCTAGCAACGATTGCCATTTAGAGAAATTCGGCGGCGGCAGACTTTCTTGGGATGGCTTGCTAGATTAGAGGTGTAACAGACGCCTCTAATGCACTCAATGCATTGCGCTATGACAACTTTGTAAACGCTACAGAAAATACACATCCAGTTTGATGAAAATGACGCCCATTATTCTGAAGGCCCGCGTTTGATCTTACTCAGCTATCGCAGTTTCATGCCTTGCTGACTCTGAAACGTGTTGCATAGGTGGCCTCGTTCCCTAATCCGTGATCGTACAGGTCAAAAGAGACTATGTGGCAATGACATGTGGATGCCTCGTGTTCATTCGCCTGAACCGGCACCAGCAAGGGCAACTGCTGCATTGAGCACACTAAACTTCCCTGTGAAGGGCTGTTGGCTGTGAATATGGGCGGTTGGGGGATCCGGAATTCATATCAGAAAGTTATAGGGCTTTCGCTTGCTACTGGCAGCCCTGAAGGACATCATGGCAGACCGTAGTTCGGATGCACACACAAGCGATCACAAAGCTATGCCCGGACTCGCCTGAAAGTGCTGCATAGAGAGATACATAAAAGACGACATTGTTCTAATGTTTAAACGTTCACGCCTTCCGCACTTCATTTTGGTCCATTTCGCACAGGCTCTGGTAGTCCACCCCGCCCTTTTGCTCACCTAGAGCTCTGCAAACGCGCCTAGTGCTTGCTCTTTCTTTCCATCCCCAGAGATTGGCACAACGAGATTCACTACACCACACAAATTCAAGATGTCGTACCTAAAACCGCGCTATTATCCTTTTCTGTTCTTGCTCATGACTCTCTGCGCCATGGCTGAGTTGGGCTTGACTGCATTTCTTATTAGCGCTGGGAATGAGCATGGGACATGGCCAAGCCCAAGATACCACTCATTGTAAGTACCTAAAGCTTCATTGTTAAATTTTGTTCAAACTAAGCAAGGAGCAGGCTCATTCTCTTCTGCTTTAATGCCGCCTGGACGACATTATTTGGATTGACGTACTTGCTCTTCTACGTCGATGGCTCGAGCCATATCCTGGCGAACGTGGCGAGCTCAGTGGCATGGCTACTAGTTACAACAGTACTATGGGTGAGTTTTGACCGCTTGTGGGAGACCATGGCTGATTGTGCGATTGTGTTCAGGGTACTGCGGCTGGAATCATGCACAACACGCGCACAGGAAGCAACTGTGCAGGACGAGCGACGATATCGCGGTGTCGACAGTCGCTCACGGTGGAGGCTGTGGGGTGGACGGAATTTGGTCTCAGCGCGCTCACGCTGGGATGGACATGCCTCTGGATTGCGTCGAGTGGATGGCGGGAACGGATACAAAGCACGGAGTCGACGGAACGCTTTGTTTGACTAGAATTACTATTTATAGATATCAGATATCGGAACAGTCTTATCAGATAAGCCGTGATACGCTTGCCGTAATGCCAGAACCGTCCGAATTCCACTCTTCCCTGGGCGTGTAGCAGGCGTCCTTTCCTCTCTGCTTCCTCCACAACATGCCCTCCGAGTCCCAGCCTCTACTCACCCACAATGATGGAGCCTACCTCCGTGAAGAGTGCGACCACCTCCTCCTGGCGGCAGCTCGTAACCGTGGCTCGGAAGAGAACCTACCCCTCGAGGCTGAAGGCCTGCTTGGAAATCCAACCGCTGCCATTGACGAAGAGCCACCCTTCATTCCGCAACTCTCTGAGTCATCTTTACGCTCACAGCGGCGAAAGGCGTCTTTTATCCGCGTATTAGCTCTTCTGTGCACATGCAGTCTGAGCATTGGGAGCCATTAGTATGTCACTCGCACTTTCTCTGTCGACATAACTTTCAACAATGACCTAGTGGTTCAAACATTCTTGGCCCCCTCAAAAGTCGCATACAGAGGGAAATGGGTGCATCCCATGCCCAGTTCGGTCTATTGCTCTCCGCCTTCAGCTTAAACAGCACCTGGACCCCGTTAGTTGGCGGCATCCTTGCGAGCCGCTTGGGAACAACTTTTACGAGTATACTTGCTACAGGAGTGATCCTGCTAGGTCAGCCTGATTCTGTGCCATGCCCCCCTATGCTTCTCATGCACTCCAAGGCCAGATATTCCTTCTCTGTGGTGATATATGGGGCGACCTTCGGCTCATGACCCTTGGACTATTTATATTTGGCTTGGGAGTCAGCCCTCTTGCCGTCGTCCAAGAGACTATCATTGTCCGGTTCTTCAAGTCGCATGGTCTAGGGACTTCTTTGGCCTTTGGCCTGATTGCGGGCAAGGGCGCCTCATTTGTAGCTGCTAGGACCTCGTACCCCCTCACGGAGCGCTTCGGCAGTCGGGCGCCCTTCTACGTTGCCACATTTTTAGCCGCCTTCTCCGTTGTCATCAATCTCGTTTATATCTCTATGTCCAAGTGGCTGATAGACGGTGCCGGAGCCGAGCTTGAGGCACCAGACATTAGCCAGGAAGCGCACCGCCGACTGGCTATCAATATGACTGAAGCACAGGCTCTAGACAAGGTCGCAGAAAAGAGAAAGGTCCATTTAAAACAGATCACGAAGCTAGGTGATCTCTTTTGGGCGTAAGTGCACTCCTACTTCGATTGGGATGCTTATAGTAATTCGGGTGCCGCAGTTACATGGGTCTCAACATCTTCTGCGGAATGATATGGTCTCCATTCACCCACCTTGCCGCGTAAGTCTTCTGAATGACAGCCTTGCATTATACTCATGCCGTCCCAGAAATATCATTGAGAAACGGTACCATCTGACAGAAGAGAATGCCGCTAACAGCGCGTCATATCTGTTAGCAGGGCCTATCGTGCTCTATCCTTTGGTAAGTCACGTTTCTCAACACAGGCGACCTACTGAGCCGATGGTTGCTTCAGTGTGGGTTCCTTGTCGATTGGGGGAGGCGTCGGCCTGTTGTTATTCAGCTGCTTTTTCTGTCTTCGTCCTTGACCATGTTCGCGTATGTGTGGTTCGCTTTGCCACCAAATTGGACCCAGTCACCTCGTCCGGGAATCATCTCTTTCGCTCTTGGTCACGGATTCTCGCCTTGTAAGCCCTCTCAGGTCTCCAAATTTTTCTCGACGCGTCACTCATAATCTTCTCCATTAGTGTTACTCGTTGTCCTCGTTCCCAAGATAGTTGCTTCCAAGTATATTTCAACCGTTTTGGGGGCACACAAGAGTGTATGGTGTTCTTGCAACAATTTCTTTGACACCCCCGCTTACAGCTGTTACAGATGGAGCAAACGGGGAACACTCTCTTCCAGACTCTTGCTGGAGTCCTCCTGGACTCTCGGCAGTCGCAGGGAGGGATGGCATACCAGTCACTGCTCGACACTTTTGTCTTGCTCAATGTTCTGCAGTGCACTTCGATAATACTGTTGGCTTATTTGCAGTATCGCAGAAATTCGACAAGTAGACGAGAAGTGCACACACGTCAAAATTCGGCAGTGGCAGAAGGGACAGAAACTCCTAGGAATTCGGTATCGCGTGAACAGCTACTGGCTCCTACAGACCACGCTCGCTACCATTCCTACGATTCAGTTTGTTCTACTACCTCAGAGCCCTTATCCGACATTAGAAAAGATCGGTCAGAGGTGAAGAGGGGGGTCTTCTTTGCGATTGCTTGTGTAGCCTTGGTGGTGTCTGCTTGGATATTGTTTTTGATTACCGCGTGGCAGAAACTGGGTCAAAATCATCCCCATAATTAGTCTGTGGGTCATTCCCTGCCATTGTCTGTAACATTTAGTGTAGCGCGGATGTAAACTATTGAAAGGTTTAAATATGAGCAAGGCTATCTGGGCAATCCAAATATGGTAGCAATCGTCAGAGCCTGAGTCTACCAAGATTCCAGTCCCACGGCATTTGCCGAAGGTACTACACAGTTTTGTTCAGCCCCCCATTCCATTTTGGTCGATAGTGGAAATATTATCCGCCGCCGGCCTACACAACCTCAAGCAAAAGGTATGTCGCCGCGCTCGACGTCAGGACGATCTGCAAGCTGATCAATTGTCCGCAGCCGCAAGATGGGCGCATACAAATACATTGGGGAGCTCTACAAGAAGAAACAGTCGGATGTGCTCCGTTTCTTGCTTCGCGTTAGGTGCGTCTCTGGACTGGCTCAGAGTTGTGCTATCATGGCTCAAGCGCTGGCGATCCCTCTAGGTGCTGGGAATTCCGTCAGTTGAACGTCATCCACCGCGCCTCCCGCCCATCGCGCCCCGACAAGGCCCGCCGCCTCGGCTACAAGGCCAAGCAGGGCTACGTTATCTACCGTATCCGTGTCCGCCGCGGCAACCGCAAGAAGCCCGTCCCCAAGGGTGCTACCTATGGCAAGCCCGTCCGCCAGGGTGTCAACCATCTCAAGTTCCAGCGCGGACTGAGGAGTACCGCTGAGGAGCGTGTTGGAAAGAGATGCGGTAACTTGCGTGTGCTTAACTCCTACTGGGTTAACCAGGATGGTGTCTACAAGTACTACGAGGTCATCCTGGTGGACCCCAACCACAAGGCTGTGAGTCGATCATGAATCTGTGTTGTCCCGACGGACGTTTATTGTCCAACTCCAGGTCCGCCGCGACGCCAGGATCAACTGGATTGTCAACCCCGTCCACAAGCGCCGCGAGGCTCGTGGACTCACCAGCATTGGAAAGCAGGTACGTACCACTCTGCTTCACATCCATTCCCCTTGGACTTACCGTTTTTGTGTAGAACCGTGGACTTGGCAAGGGCCACCGCTACAACCACACTCCTGCTCGTTCCACCTGGAAAAAGCACAACACCCTGTCGCTCCGCAGATACCGTTGATCACTTCCTCTACGATTGTTTTTGTACTGCCTCTATTACTGCTCTCTTCCAGTCTTGTGCGCCATATATGGTGCTTCTTCCTCCATTTGCAGTCAAAATAAGAGTGGTGACAGTTGTGATTGTCAATTTCGCTGCTGCAAGTTACAATCTTCAGGTTCTCCCCCCTTCCAAGAAAAGGGGCAACCACCTGGCGAATGCCCTTATGACGATGCCCCTTGGGTACTGAGTTGCAAGTAGGAATTTTTGTCTGAAGCACGTTTCGCGAGCGCGTCCTCGCAGGCCCCGACGTCCACCAGCAATGCACCACGAGGCTAAAGCGAACAGTTCTGCATTCTTGAAAATGAATCACAGCACGCAAACAACAACCATGACACAGCCCCGCCTGCCATGCTGCATCTTGGGACTGAACGCGAAGAGCGATGAGCTAATAAGGCCAAGACTTCTCCAGAGAATATAAGCTCCGTTGGCGTGTTGAACTTTCATCGTCTTCACGTTCCCAATTCACGTTTTCTCTCCGCCACCCTCGATGCTGACATTACTGCCCTTGAGCCTTATCCTTGTCATCCATCTTCATGTTGTGTCCGTTTCAGCTCTTCCCGACGCATGGGCACGCAAGCCTGAACCGCCACTACATTCTCTGCAAAAGCGCCGCTCCATCAACAGCAATCCCGATGGCTCGCAGTTCATCTGGCTACCTCAGGACGAATATTCTGGGAAGACGTTTTTCGAGTGTGTATATCAATCCATGAATTTATCACTGCGCCTGGACTTGACGAACTCATACATGTACAGTCGCTGGGATTTCTTCAACTATCCAGATCCAACAAAGTATGCAAAATAAAAAATATCTCCTGGTTGTTTTCCGCAGGTTGATGTGAACATATCATTCTAGTGGACATGTAAAGTAAGTTTACCAGAAAGAAGCGCCTGAACGCCGATTAAATGGAATACTTACCAACCCTTTGCAGCTATATAAATAGAACAGCTGCGTTCAAAAGCGGCTTGGTGTACTACGAGGACAATGGCACGGTGATTATGAAGGCAGATGATACTACGCATCTCCCGAAAGGCGTCTTTCGCAATAGGTTCGAAAACGAGATCCATCTCATTTGGAAAGGGGCGATACTGACTTATGACCAGCATACGAATATCAAGCCAGAAAACATACGACACGGGATCATTGTTTATTCTCGATTTGAATAGAGCCCCTTGGGGGTGTGGTACGTTCGTTGTCACCGTTGAGCCCAAACCCTTGAATGCTTACTTTCTATTAGCGGTTTGGCCAGCGTTCTGGACAGTTGGCGGAAACTGGCCATACGTACGTGACAGTGTTTCGTCAACCTTAGCGCAGATACAAATGCTAACTCGCATCAAAGGATGGCGAAATTGATATCATAGAAGGAGTGCATGATAATGAACACAACCAGATTGCGTGGCACACTGCACCAGGTGTGTTCATTAGATTTTTCTTGCGGATACTCTGACGTTGACGAATCTAGGTTGTAAGTTAAACACCACGGCTAAATTCTCTGGAACGGTCTCGGTATATCATTCGCAGTGCCATTATCGGAGTCATCGTCTAACTAGATAATTTACAGACGTCTGGTGGCCATAATCATACCGATTGCAATTCATTCATAAACGACAACTCTGGATGTGGCATCACGGAATGGAGCAGAGCGTCATATGGGCCGTACTTCGACTCTCAGAAAGGAGGAATCTTTGTAATGAAGTGGGATGAGAATGACATATCAATATGTAGGTCCAATATACTATTCCAAGATTTCCTGGGAACTATCTCACCACTCTATTTTTGCACCCAAAGGGTCGTTCTACCGCGCGGCTATTCCTCGAGACGTCATTGAAGGTGCCCCAACACCATCGGAATGGGGCTTACCCTCTGCTATTTTACATAACTCGATGTGCAAAATCACAGATTTTTTCAGAAGCCACAAGATAATTTTCGGTGCGTGCGTAGGTTTTTATCCTCAGCATGTTATCTAAAGTTTCTTTTAGATATCACTTTTTGCGGCAAGCCGTTATCTTTTACACAATCAATTCTCCTCTGACAATGAAGCAGGTGATTGGGCAGGCAACTCGTACGCAACTTCAGGATGTCCTGGCACATGCGAAGAAAGGTTGATGGATCCTGCAAACTTCAAGGCAAGCATTTCATAGTATCTTCCAGATCCGGCTGTTGCTCATCCCAATTCAGAATGCTTCTTGGAGCATAAATTCCCTGAAAGTATACCGGAAGCAATTGCTGAACGGAACATTCTCAAATGATGCACCGTTACATAAGGAGCCAACTAGAGTTGGAATCCAGCTGGTTTGGGTGGCAGGAATTCTTGTATTGATGTCTACATTCATTGGCCTCTAGAGACGGTTTGACTTGACTTGTAGCCGTAGATACCACCAATACTATAGGAGGCATCAGCATTGTAGACTACAGCCTCATTTTCCAGATGATCTTCTCCGCATTGACTGGCTCGTTGTGGTATGGCTCTCCAAAGCTCGCCCTTAATGGTGTGACGCTCACCATACCATGGTATATAGCCCATCCATCAGAGCCCACAGGCAAGGCTTCGGGAGAAGGGGTGATGAGGCCTTTCATCTCTGGACCCCATTTGAAAAGAAGGTCACCAATTTCTACGTCGGCCGGTGCGCGTGCCTCCTCTTGGGCTGAGGGACCTGACGTATGGGTGCCTGTTGGATCGACCAGGTGATTTTTCGAAGACGGCGATTGTGAAGTTGGCTTGAAGAGGCGCCCGTAAGAGTTGCGCCACATGCGTGTCCACGAAATCGTCAGACCATCCTCTGATAAGATCTTCTCAATCAGAGGGATGTTGACTGAATAGAGGTCAACCTCGCCATCTCTGAGACCGCATTCGTCTTGGCCCCAATTGCTCCAGAGATGGTTGATTATACGACATCCCAGAGCATGAGCAGGTTCGAAGTATGTCTGGGGGGTAGGGTGGACTACAGTTCCGTACGACAGGGCTATAGACCGTGTTGCGGACAGAGCTGACGACATAGCTGCGCCAATTGTTCCAGAGGATAATGCAAAAGCAGCTAAGTTGAAGCATGTATTTTATCAATCCTTCAGTTGTAGAAACAATAGACAAGGAGACGAACAAGACGTGTTTCTGCCCAAATTAGGCCCCGATATCTATGCATTGTCGTATTGTTCAACATGTGGACGAGGTATCAGTTGCTGGTGACACTTACCACGAGGTCTATTTGATCCTTGTGCAGATTGTGTAGCCCGACGTTGGCGCAGGTCGCCGGCGTCTGAGGAGCAGATCAGTAAGAGAAGTCTGTGAATGTTCCAGAGAGTTTATTACTGACACCGTCCAACAGAATCCACTCCGCCTACTCTTCCGACATCAGCTTTATAACATTGCTCGCGAGCCCAGGTATTCGTACCAGTTCTCCTTCCTTCAAGGGCCTTGCAAACAACGCAGTCTCTCCAGTTCCATCGAGGCGAGGGTAGAAGTATTTGCCTTTGGTGAGTTCCTTGATGTGGTATGCCTTGCCTGTGATTTCAATTAAGCGCCTAAGCAATGAGGTCTCAACGGTCGTTATCTTGACCTATCCAAGATTTTTGTGAGCTCGGAAGTACGACTTTGACGTCCCAGCCTGACAGATCAGACCTGTGAGCACCATTATCTTTGGCATGCCTCTTGATAAACTCTCACCGAGGTGCTTCGTTAAATGAAGGTATAATCCGAGCACATACGGCGACTCCTTCGCGTCAGGGGGACCATCATCGTTCTGAAATATTAGGTTATGGCTCGAAATTTATGTCGGCGAGAACTTGGAATACCGTTAGGAGTACTCTGGGTTTACGCGTCGTAGACATCGTTGGATGGGATGACGGGAGTTGATGAGGAAACTTGGGGTGGTGACGGTGTTATCTGGATATCAGGTGGGTGAATGATCCAAGCACTTTGATGTTAAGTGTGGTGGTCACTGCGTGAGTAAACTCTCCCCTGTACTCCTCTCACTGCCCAAGGTCAACGCTCCGACAAGACTCATCTCTCTAGAACCCTCGAAAGAGGCTTGCTAGCCAATGGCTACTGCGCATGATTTCCCAGACTTCTCTTCGGTGCCTCCGTTGATGCTGTCTACTCAACACATGGATCACCCCTCTGTGAATGAAACCCTGACCGGAGAGGTCTCCCACTTTCTGAAGTCCCCTGCAATATCATTTGCAGAGTCATTCACTACTGCATACACATCGCCAACTCCTAGAGAAGAATATGAAGATTTCAGTCGCCTCGACATGTCGTCTCTCTCGCTGTCCCTGGACCAGGACATCCAGCATTCGGTCACCAATGATTCCGTTCCCCGGAGCCATCAAGAAGACATCGCCCAAACCTCGACCGGTAACTCATTTCCGACATTTTCAACCGGTGTTGGTGCCCCTGGAGAGGCCCAGGTTGTCTCAAAGGAATCGACCTGGTCCTCCCGACATCGCGGAGAGAGCTTTAGCTCTCTCGTGACCGCTCATGATCTCGACAGAGATGAGGACGAACCCATCAGTCCCGTGTCTGGCGAACGGTTCCGACATCAATCTCTTCAAAGTCAAGAGGCACCTATACCATTTGTCCGTGGTGGCGACCTACCCCTGCCCTCCCGGACCCCAACCAGCTCTCTGTCCGGCCCTTCCGCTCATAACGAGCAGATCGTCTCTTCATCATCGCTGCAGTCCATTCCTAGCCAACATGGCTCATACAACACGCCGGGTCGAGTGCGAAGTGGAAGTCTTGGTTTTGGTACACCGAACTTTTCAAGGAGGACGGTCGTGAATGCCTATCCTCCGGTATCGGTAAGATTATACATCCACAAGGTATAATTGACCAACACTCACGCAAAACAGTCTCGTTCATCGATTGGAAACGACGCATTCGTGATTGCTGTCATCGGCACTCCGGGCTGTGGCAAAAGTACAGTCATTCGTAAGGGTCTTTCTGGTCATGGATTAGTGGAAAGCAGCGTTTCTGCCGAAAATTCTGGTTCCAACAGTCCTCGCTGTACGTCAACACCGCGTGTCTCATTCACAGTCATCCTGACGTTGTTCTCTTCGTTGGACAGACATTAGACGAACTGGGCGGATTGATCTGGAGAAGTCACCATCGGGAAAGACATCTCATGTTCTGGAGGTTATCGAAACTGAAGCGCTGACCACTAATGGAGACCTTCTGAAATGGCCCCAAGGATTACCACCTATTGATGGCGTTATCATATGCTATGATGCCTCAGATGAATCGTCTTATCGCCCTGTGGAGGGTTTGCTCAGTATGTTATACTCTCTCCCAAGCCCACTCTTTCTTGACCGCATCGTGAACAGAGGTTTACCGAACGATGATATTGCCTGTGATTGTGCTGGGATGTAAGACTGATCGTATCCCGGCTATAGAGCCAGGGGATGCTCAAGCGATGTTGAAAACGCACGACACCGGCCTCATTGAGGTTTCTGCCGTGAACCCGATAGGCAAGGAGAAAATGAAGAAGTCTTTCCAGTACCTATTGAAGGCTGTTTGTCGGCAGAGAGGTCAGTGAGACTTGAAACTGGGCTCCCCAGTATTCCGGTAGCTGACAGAGTAACCAGGTCCCGATCGCATCATTGACCATCGCAATCCTGCCAGCGAGCAGCTTCTGTCTCTTGGGACACCTGACGCAGATTCCTGGACGCACACACCCACCTTAACATCTTCTATGCCGGAATTTGTCAATAGCGTGTCCACAACAATCCGCCAACTTCCTTCGGAGTCAACTCCTGTTAGGTCTGACTATGAAATCCGTTCCGCTGTGCCCATCACTCTCAACGCCGGTTTGTCACCGCTCTCACCTCCTTCAACCGGCAACGTTCGTCCATTTGCACAAGACAATGGGTACCCTTCAGCAATCCAAGACGGGCCGCCGGATTCTAAAAAAACAGACCAGCAACATCCTCCCGTTGCAGTACCTCACCCGACTTCGGACGAGCAATCAGTGAAGCCCAAAACACCCTTACCGTTAGTGCCGTGTTTAACCTGAATTCGTCTTTCTGACTGTAAATTGTTGCAGGCGTCCATCGCAATGGGCCGATCTTGACGCACTACTGGACAAGCTTTTGTTTCTTGCCGTTAGCGGAGATGGTTAGTACTTGATAAATGCCTCTGATTTCTGGCACAATGAACCAATTTCATCATGTTTTCAAGATCCCTCGTATGCCAAACACTTCTTGCTTACTCACCGCCGGTTCGCTACGCCTCGAAGTGTGCTGCTGGCAATGCAGAAGCGTATGCGCCTTCTTGACACTCCTTCTGGGGATCCTATGTTCGCCGTGTTTGCGCAGATGAGGTGTGTTCGACGTTGCTTTCGTTAGAATTTCTACTCAAGATCTATCAGAATTTGCAATCTGCTCGAGACCTGGATCAGAGAATTCCCTTACGACTTCGCAGTCAAGGGAACTGCAGGAGCACTCATTGCCTTGATAAAATCCATAATCTCGAAGACGCATCTGCTTCATTATGGCTCCGAATTCCTCCCTTTCCTCGAGCAATTGCCCAGTCTTGTTGATCAGGACGCGACATGGGCTCTCAAATCTGAAGTGTCAGATGCCGACAGTGAGGTGTACTCTGTGTACTCTATTGGAGACGATGACGAAGAAGGACACAAACCACAAGATAAGGAGGAATCCGACACTAGCAGCGAACCCCAGATTGTAGCCCATTCTTCCTCACGCCCTGCAGCTTCATCAACATCACCTCAGTCAAGAGAGAGAAAATCCAGTCTTCCATTGCCACGGGCGCTCCTATCCCCGTCGTCTGTACTAACCGAACAAAATCCGAAGCAACATCTCAAAGACCTTGTCAAACTTGCCAATGAAGTGTCAAACATCAATTCAGAGGAGATTGCACAGGAAATTACTAAACAAGGTGTGCGAAGGTTCTTGATGATCAAGGTGAGGTTAGCGTACCTATCTGATCGAAAATAATACTAATGTGACTCCAGGCCCGCGACTGGTTGCAGTACACGTTTGTGTCAGGAAAGAGCCAAAGTATCATTGAATTCAACATCTTCTCAAGTCATTTAGCGGACTGGTGGGTCTCCATATGTAAAGGTTTCCTATCTTTGCTCATTTCTCCTCCTTAGGGTTGTTTCCCTGATCCTATGCCATGAACGTCCTAGGCACAGGGCTCGACAGATCGAGAAGTTCGCGGAAATTGCTCACTATTTGAGACGCCTGAACAACTATTCCGCTTTGCGAGCATTCGTCGCTGGTATCAACAACGCGACGGACGATGCCACCATGGAACACTTGAAGACAAAATTCCCTGATCACGCTAAAAATCTCAAGTCATGGGATCTTCTCTTGCAGCATATCCGGTCACATAGGTCTTATCGTTTGGCCCTCCGCAACTCCAAGGGATCATGTATTCCTGCACTGTAAGTCTTCAAAATTCTTTGTCGCCGCAGTGTTGACAATTATGTGCAGAGAGGTGCACCTATCAGACCTGATCAGAGCTCATGAGGGCAACAACGACAGAAATGATGATTACCCTACAAAGATCCCATGGGGAAAGTACAACCTGATGGGAAGGTTCATTATGAACACAATCCAGTGTCAAACACAGTGCCGCAATTCCCATAACTACGATTTCCCCGACCGTCCTCATATCATGGAACTCTTTTACAAGCAAGAAACCATGAGCACTGAGGTTTGTAGACTACTTCTTCCCCAAGATAGCGACTGACTTTCTTGCCATCGTCTTTCAGACGCAACAATTGAGGCTCAAGGCGTCAGATAACGAGTATGATGACCAACATGGTTATACTCACACCACCCCTGAAGGAGTCTCTGGTTTGCGTAAGATCTTTTTCTGGTAATGTTGACCTATGCATTGTATTTTATTATGTAAATTTCTTTGGTTTCTCGCTGTTAACTTCTACCCACGTTCCATCCGGCTTTGTTTTGCTTGCCTTCTACCCAATCATTATACACCCAATCATTATACGGAAACAGTTTATTGCTCCAGGTAGCTCTCCCGATTTTAAGCAAGGGTATACGGTAGGTGTGAGCACCAAGACTGTAAAAGTCAAGGGACAAGACCGTACCAGTCACACCTCAAGACACACTGCAAGATCACTGACAGCAACCTGTACCACTTGGCTGACGTTCGAGGCTTGTATTATATCAGCCTGCTAGAAGCTTTCCAATGTTGACTGTTAAGATCAGATATTCAAGCGTCACCAAACATCAGGGAAACAAAACTTCTAGACGCGCTTTCCGACAATCGACAGCCAATTGACAACAGAAATCCCTCGGGAGGTAGGATTGAAATATCCAGATGCAAAATGTGTCGACCCCATGTACCTGAGTATGATAGAATCCATATATATACGTATTGCAGTGACCTGCTAGGTCATTTATGAATCTTAGTATCTCAGATGCGATGGCGTGTAAGTTTGTGATTAGATTGCCAAATATTGCTTGAATCTGACTCGCACTGTTAGTATGATGATGAAAGGATCGAACGTCAATCGGTCACTCACTAGAACAGAGTGCCATCACGCGATCACGCCGCACGCGTCGTCATATTCTGTGAACGCGATCTATCTCTCCAGACTCTCCAGACTCTGATCCAACTCTGATCACACTGTCATCTATCCTCTGGAAGTATCTCTTCCTTTGTATGCGTACTAGCCCTTGCTTCTTAAAACCCCGACTCCTGTTTGTTTTCTGAAACGTGGTTCATAGAGCCTACTGGTCAAGGTCTCCTCGACTGTTCGACAAAACCTTGTCCCAAAGCGGGTTTACTCCAACCCTCATCGACAGTCCGATGTCGCACAACACATTTGCTGCCCTGGAGGAACTTCATCTCCACATACCAGGTCGCTTGTTCTCAAATTCATGTTGTCCGGACAAAGATCTAGTATTACTTTCATCTCGTCTGGGCGGTGCGGATCGAATGAGTCTGTGGAATTTAAACCAAGGGTCGAAGATATGGGAGACGGACGTAGGAACAGGTTCTGGGAACTGTACGGTCTCTGGAATTGCTTGGAGCCCTGACGGTATGTTAGCGGTTTTTATTTGTTAAGTTCATTGACCTGACCTGGTGGTGCAGGCCAGAGCATCGCTATCATTCAGGATCCACCTGCCATTTCTGTGCACTCGCTTCAGGATGGAAGATGCTTTCTATCTCTCCCCCTTTTACTGAACTCAGACAAAGAACAAGTTGCACCACTGACCGGCATATGGTGGTTCGAAGACAGCACGGAGCCACCGCCTGTCTCCAGTATACCCGACATTCTCCCTCGAGATGGACATATTGTAAGCCTCTCTAAGCCCCTTATAAGAGACGTTCTGGCATCCAAATTAACAGAAAATCAGACGGGATCTGCTCTTTCAGTTCTGAAAACCCTGCCTTTGTTGGATAGCCTACGGAAAGAAGACGAAGGATTTACGTGAGCTGCGTTTTTTTCATCTCATTACAGAGGTCATCCTGACATAGGCTCGCAGAGCAACTGATATTTTCGCATTTCAAGGGTCTCATACGAAAGCGAATCAAAAGCAAACGCTCCCTCGTTCCATTGAGCAATGGCCTACCTTTTCTGAAACCCCTATAACGGCGTCAATAGATTCTCCCTCCTCAAATTTGCGGAAAGTCGATCACGATGGCGACTCAGACACACGAAATAGCTCCCATGTGAATAGTATTATGCTTGTCGCAGACCGCGTTGGTCGAGTATTCTCCTTTCTGGACGGCACATTCTCATTGGGTTACTTCTCACTCGGCCCTTCCTTAACTTTTGAAGAACCGACAAAATTTCCACAACAATGTCTATTCGTTGGACAGCCCTCTCTGATGAAAGATGGAAATCCACGACGATGCATGAACCAGATGGTTGTTGATTTTCCACTCCTTTCGAAGAGGGAAGCCCGAGATTTTGCAAAGCTAGGGACAGCGGGTCGTGCTCTAGCGCATTATAGTATGCGGGTGGTCAAAGAGATGAGGGAGGTATGGCTTGGCTCTGACAGTAATACGGGTGCTCGCGAATTTGGTCCGAAGTGGGTCAGGACCTTGGAAGTAAAGCAAAAGGATCAGTTTGGCGGTATGTTCATGTGTTTTCTTGAGAATCCCTAAAAAGGTGTTAACTTTCGAAAATATAGAAAGCGGGACGAATCCTATACTTGACTTGACATATCTTTTGACCACCGGTCGTGCATCCGATGCTTTACTAGATCTTCTTGGGAGTGGTGAACAGACCAGTGATAGAGTAGGAACATATTTATCATATTCATGCGCTGTTCATTCATGTTGTCAGTCAGGGCCTTCAAAAATGGGAAACAACAGTAGTGGATGCTCTCACGAAACTAAGGGACTCATCTGAGAAGCGGCTTGCACCTGCTCTTCAGCGACTGCATCTCATATTAGAAGAGATACAAGGATGGTCCCAATTGTAAGGACCTCAATCGTATTCCCGAAACAGTGTTGCTCACATCCGTAGACCCCAATTTGCAACGTTTCGACTGGACTTGAAAGAGATAGGACAGGCACTCGACGTCGCGAGACGCGGCATCCTCCTTGCAGGCTGGTTAGCTGCTGCGGCAAGGAAAGAACGTTCTCATTTTAAACAATTCATCTCCTGGCTACGTTTTGGTGCGTGTCGGGTATTGCAGAACTTTTATATATATTACGTCTGTTTACCCTATCTCCCAGAGGTTAACACAGTGAACGCTCCCAACGATACAAATGTACCGCGGCATGACTTACTAGAAGTCAACCAATACTTCATGTCGGGCTTAGTTGGCAGTGACCTTGACGCGTGGTTCAAAGGGCCTGCGCCTCAATTTTACACCGTTGATTTGGGCCTCAAAGATTACAAGGTCGTGGATCTAAGTGATGCTTGTGAAGAAGCTTTGAGAGCTGCGGAAGATTTCCGGGGAGCTCCTGTACGGAAGGTGCATCACCCGTCCCACATAATCGTGTTATTGGCTAACTTTCCACCCTGATAGCATATCCCGGGGATAGACCTCAGTAACATCAATAGGAACGTTGACGCTGTAGTGGAAGATCTGGCCAAAAAATGCCAGAAAATATTTTTTCAGGGATCCGGGGCAAGCTCGCGCGCAGCCATCGTTTCGTTCAGTCCCCTTCCAAGATCTGAAGTATCGCCGGAACAAGGCCGCTCATCCGAAGGCCTGCCACCGTTCCCTTTTCGAGAACGCACTGCCCTCGGCAAAGTTGGTGTCAACTTCTCTCCTTGATATGGTTGAATTGAAACGAACAACAGGATGGTGCACTGATTCAACACCTTCTTGTTGCCCTACCTTCAGCTTACAAAAGAAGATGTAAGATCTCTTCCTCGAGGCAGCATATTATTATTCTGAAATACATCGCCCATAGTCCTACTCTTCAAGATACACTTGGATATCAATTCAGGGACTTTCTCAACACCAACAGACCAGAGTTACCAATTTGTGGTCATCGAATGCTATCTTCCTGACGGTGAAGAAGTTGAATTTGATATTTTGGATGCAGGATTTTTCGATGATGAAACTGTAGTCATTGTTTATCGACTATGCGACACCAATGGTAAGTACAAAAAGAACATTCTGCTGTGTAATCTTCAAACTAAGGCAACACCAGATCAAACTTGTCTAGCGACGGTGAAATACGATGCAGAACACATAGTAGGATATCAAAAGCTATCCTATGAAAAGTACGTAAAAGTTTCCGACCGGGAAGGTTTGATGCATGCCGCCCTGGATTTGTGGAAAACTGGTCAGGTAAGAGGCCAATAATCAACGCTCTGTGACCGATATATTTATTAACTACTTATTATTATTATTTCCAAGGCCCCTGCGACAGCTGTCGCCATCGATCGACGACATGCTCTGTCTAGCTGCAAGACAGGCGGTGTGACACTCACTCTAAATGGCAGAACAGGTCGCAGGGTAGCATGCGTCTTGGATGGCACAGGAACGACATTGGAGTCATTTGATCTGGAAGGTGAAGCGGAGGAGGATATGGAAGATGCGGATGATGTCAGGGCAGAATAGATTTGGTACCGCGCCCGGAGGCATCTTATTTACTTGCATCGACGGTATTCATCTGCAGAAAGAGGAGAATTTGGTGCAACGATCAAAGCTCTGCACTCGTCGAATCAGCATCCGATGATAGCCCTTCTAACTCGATATGGAAAGAGGCAGCTGGTGGAACGGATATTGCGGCAAGAATACGGAGCACAAGCCTACGGCCGTGTGTCTAATAGGACAATCAATTCGATCTGAGGCGTCAACGTGAATTGTAGGCCGGCGTCGAGAAAGATGCATGTTTGAGTGGCGCGAACTTTTTCGCGATTTAGATTAAGAAAGTCCATGGGACTGCAATGGAGATAAAAATTCCACGAGAGAAGCCGTGTGTGGTCAGGTCCCATAGTATTCTTCGAGAAAGAGCTGCTGTCAGTGAAAGCGCCGCACGCCTGAAGGCCAAACTTAAAATGCTGCAGACGGTAACATCGGCTAGTCAATATCTTTAAAGGGCCGCGGACCCATCTCCTCGTGCCCATATCCAAGCCTTTTTTATATATGCTAATAGCAATTATCTTCCTTTCGTTCTCCTCTCCAATGCCCAAATCACCCACTGCTCCATCTGACCCAGTCGCTCGTATGACAGATGTGGCACTCAGAAAGAAGAAGAATGCGGATGCCCAGGCCGCCTTCCGTGCTAGGCGAGCCAACTACATCGCCACGCTCGAGGCGTCAGGTGAGGCTGCTCTTTTGTTTCCTTTTTATCAGCCCTGACAATGCGTCAGTCACCAATCTAGAAAGTGTTGTACTTGAAGTACAAGACTCTCTCCGAAAAGTACAACACGAGAGAGACAGCCTTCGTTTACAGATCGAGGAACATGCTAAATATTGCAAGGCGGTTTACCCAGTCAAGCGTCGTGGTCAGATGCTGAATGAGGAACAGATGTCATCGTCGTCGCCATACTCGGACAACTCGCACTGTGGTACATCCTCCCACTCAACGCCTCACCTCCATCCATTCAACAATCTTCACTACCGAGACGAGGGTCCGTCAGCCTATACCAACGCCCCTTCGTCGCATGGTGCAGATTACACGACATCGTCGTTTCAAAACAACGACTTGACGCCCGACGCGACTGGGTCGATCGGTCATCTCCACCGTACCGGCGGGGCACAATACCCTTACGCGATGACAGAGTCTTCCCGAGATATGCGTAATGGGTGGCAGGTGCCAATGCACCCCACACTGCATGGAGGAGATGCTGTTATGAGCGGGCATCATTCACAATCTCCGGCCTACATGAATTCGCCGTCAATCACATCCGTTCACGACCAGATACCAGAGTTCAGTGGGCGCATCTGCGCGGAGGACTCGAAGGCACACCTTGGACCAACTCAAGATGGTGCTCCGTGTGTGTTCCCCGACGATAACCAGTATCGCCAGAGTCTGGTAGTGGGAAGCCATCCATCGCGTTCGGCAAGCACATCACATCCTCCAGCGCCTACTCCTATGACGTCATCAATTGCGCCTTTTACCTTTCCCGACCATCCTCAAGATGGTGGCGGAGAGTTTGATTACCGGCATCCGCACTCTCCTCAACTGATTCCTCCCGACGATTCGCTTTCAGGGCAACCTACCGACAACATTCGCTATAGGATCTCTGGACGCAGAACCAGTGCCGACCATCACCAAATGCTCGCATCCACGAATGAGGCCAACATCCAGGACCTTAACGACGAGGGCCATGTAGAAATGACTCATCGGAACACTAATTCTTCACGTTCTCCTTCCCCTTCTCGCCCCTCAATTTCCTGCACTGTCGCCGTGATCAGGGCGCAATCTTTTGGTGCGTTGCGAAGGACTCGCGCCAGCGTCAAGAAGTCAACTGAAGCAGCACGTATTACCCTCGATGTTCTCCAGTCTAGAGGCATTGGCTTGAGAGACTCCAACATGGCATCCACACAAACACTCATTGCCGATGATCGACACCATGACACAATACCTTGAAAAGCTTTGTTTCCTTTTTGTTTCTTTAGATTAAACTCACGGGACACCTGTATCTATAGCCAGCTCATCCTTTGCCCGAATTTGTTTCTTTCTTTGATGGTTTTGTTTTTGTTTTTTGTTTTTGTTTTTTTTGGAATTCAGTCTACACTTACCTCTACGCTCATCCATACCTTTCCACGCATGTTTTGTAGTTCTTGTGGGCCATTAACACACACCCAGACATCTTATCGTATTGCTTTCCAGGATCATAATGCTGTACGAATTCAACGCTATGTATGATATCAATTGCTTCGCAGTTCCTTCCTTAATTTACTTTCGGGACCGCTGGATCCCAAGGGCCGCGGATAACACTGATGAATCGCAAACAAGGTTAATATTCTGTCCCTTTTTGAATGTGTCAACGAATTACTCACTTTTTGTATCTCTGCGCCCATATTAGGATTGCTGGTGCAATCATAGATACGAAGAATAGTAGCGAGATGTAAAGCCACATTACAGTGAACGACAGTTCGACGACCAACCATATGGCTATAATCGACAATGCAACTGTGACGAACACCCATAATCCTATGGAAGACGTCTACTTTCCATTAGCACGAGCAACGGGCCATTTTTCAGGATGACAATACCTGAAGCCGGTGTCTGAATATGGGGAATAGTGCAAACGACTGGATTGAGAACAACATCAGAGCAAATGCAGAGACGTCAGTGGGCAGACGCGACGCCAGAACCACGGAGGCCGAAACTGCTGCATTCATGGAGAGCACTGATGAGAGCCTAAAAATATGTGAGCCACCACGCGGATGACTTCTACTTGAATCGAATATACCCTTCGTGCCCTCCCTTGGGTTTGGTTGCTGTGAAATCAGCCAGGAGAGCATTCAAGAAAAATAGAATTGCAGCCAGAGCCCAGATGGAGTCAGAAGACGTAGCGGCTGTGAGGGTTCGTAAGACGGGCGATAACGATACCAAAACCAGAAACATCATTATGGACGATTTCAAAGCTTTCAGATCTAAGAGATGTGTGAAACCAAAAGCATGCAAATTTAGATGCAGAATAAGTCCAGATACGATAGCCACTCACGCCTAGAATGACGCTCAGCAGCGTTGTCTTCTGAGTCAAGAATATTCCAGCTTGCGTATCCCGCGAAGAAACACAGCACAGACACGAAAACGAGGGTGCGGGGGTCCAGAAGCTGCTCCTTGAGTCGAACAAAGATCGCCAAGAAAACAAAAATGACCGCGATGTGCTGGGTTATCGCGCACGACAGAATGACAAGTGGCCAATAGGTATATGGGCGGAAGTTGGCTGCCAGCAATCGCGTTCAGATTTGCCTTTCGTGGAGCAACAAGTGGGTAACATACGATTCTTCCTCAGCGATGCAAGAAATAATTCTGGCGGGACATGATTGTCCGGGTAATCTTTGGTTTTCCAGAGAACCTTTTCCCAAAGATCCGAATCGTGTTGCATGGAATCGGACATGAGGAAAAACCAGTCTCTGTCCCGAAGAACTGGCGGACACCTTCACTGGTGTTGATCTGTCGGGTCAAGAACTTCCTGCAAGACTCAGTGAGGTCAGCTCGGATTAATGAAATGCGCATCGTTATTGAACTGACGGATTTTAACAGGTATTTGACATAGTGAAGAGTTCAGCAAGAAGCGGTTTGTGGACAAGGTAACGTTCAACTTCAAGTTGCCGATGTAAGTATGTGCTTTGATTGCCGGTGTTATATCACTATTGCTTCCTTGAGCCTTGCAAGACTAGCATTTGACTAGCATCCTACTTGGTGTGTTATCGACCACGCACAATCTGAAGCTCAGGAAATTTCGCCAATTTATCGCTACACGAGGGAGAAAGGAACAAGGAGGCACTTAGGTCCCCTGATCAATGAACCAATAAAACCTGAACGTGCGCCAACAACACCGAGTCTATGGTACAGATCCCGACCATGTCTTCCTCGCACGCAGCCGCAAAACTGAGGCCATTTATCCAAACGATAGATGAGCAAGTCACTTTCTACCAGCAGTGATTTCACCATGATTCGGACCGTTTTCATCTGGCGAGATGAAGATTCTCCAATCTAAGTCTTGGAGTTGCAGCGCATTGCTTATTCTGGTGAAAACGTGCAACAGGTGAGGCATCCAAGTATGGTGATATTAAGAAGAAAATCCCGCGAAGATACAGCAAAAGTAGTTATGGTCTTGTGCCTATACAGGGAGTGGGGTGCGTCCATCGCGAGGACTTAGAAGATATAGCAAGGTCCGACCGTAGTAAGGTCGTTGGGTCCGAATGCACAGTAGCAGGATGGCTTGTTCTAATCCCACTATTGGACCGGTAGATTATCAGACTTGGAAATTAAGAATGACAGAAGCAAATGGAGACCACTCACGACTAATCTATCCTCCTCGGGGGCCTGATGCGTTGGCTTCTGGCTATTCTGCTTTGCTAACTGGTTGGCTAGCTTTCCATGGTTTGGGTTTGCGTTGTTTGTACCCCTTTTCTGCGCCTAGTAAAAGCTTCTAAGTCGGAGCTGAGGCGCAATCGTCATTTAAAGAGCTTACCGCCTGCAACCGACGCTCTGCAGCTTCCGCCGCAGCCGCACGGGGATCTTGACGGGCAGAAGACGGTCCAACACGACTTCCTGTTGCCGCATGCGAATTGGCGGGTCTTCCACTGGTGGGGTTCGAATTGACGGGTCCTGAGCCTAGTACGGTGTGACCCCCTTCAGTGTTGGACGCTTTCGAGCAAAGAGAACCCATTGGTACGAAGTCATCAGCATCGCTACTTGGTGGTTGAGATGTACCCGGCCGTCTTGGGATGTGAGGCATCACCATGTGACGAGGGCCGAGCCAGTCACCATTAGCGAATAACTCGCAAAGTCGTTACCATTAAGAGAGTATTTCAAACAAAATTCCGACGCTCGGAAAGCCAATTGAGAGTGCTATATACGTATGGGTCCAAATCTATGGTACAATGAATCCAGTTGAAAATGAGACACAAGCTTGAGCAAGGGATGGATCACAAGCTCATTTGCTCAAATTAACAGGACTAGGAGCGATCTTGAGTAACGCGCCCATAATCTCCTCCACTAGCATCAGGTCGTGTAGGGCTCCGTCCGAAGCGAGATAAGCCTAACGGAGCGTTCTGGTCTTCCTCTCTACGAGGGATCCAAGGCTGAAACGTGCAACACTCGGTTTGAGTCAATTCCGATATGCTAGAAATCGGTACACACCTCCCACCACCGCGGTTGATTTCTGCGATTCCAAGGAAGCTCCGCAGCAATTCCAGCTTTCAACATGCGATTTTTAATACCTGCGCCGAGAAGCAGACCGAAGACCGTAAGGAGGAAGAGAGTGACCACTAGTTGATCTCGGGGTGAATCACGTTCTATCCATGGAAGTTCGGTGGGGATGCAGTTAGGTACGGAGAAATAGGCACGCACGAAAGCATCTAGCTTCAACGTCCCCTTCTTTCCCTGTAGCTGTGTCAGGATTGGTGTTGCCCAACGATGCTCCCGCGCAGATAGGCAAATTTTGGTTCAAGCACCATTGTTTTGTACACGAAAGACAAGGTTGGGACGGGTTGTCAGGGATAGTCAGTGGCATGATCTCATAGCTCGACCCGAAACATATGCCTGTCGACTGTAAATGCTCTGCACAAGCTGTAGAGCGACAGTAAGCGCTCACATTTGCAAAAGTTTGTCGCTTCCCATTTCTTCCAATCTGCTTGAACAGAAGCCTAAGTTACTATGAGTGCCAGCCATAAGCAGTCATTGCAAGTGACATTACACAGATGCTTAACAGATAGACGAGGACGAGGGGCCAGGAGAAGAAGGAACGTGAACCAGCCATGGTCAAGGTTTGGGAAGAATGACCAAATACGGTTTGGGTCGTTCGGCTGAGCTTGAACTGGACGCGTCCTGCTCCCCTGACTACTACCCAATCTCAACGCGAACGCGGTGGCCAACCCAATCCTCTCTTTCCTCTCTTCATCATCATGTCTGGCGAATACGACGACGTGCTCACCAACCAGCCCGTCGTGATAGACAACGTCTGTCCTTGTTACTATGCACGTCGCCTGATCGAGCGCTCATTCAGGCTTTCTCTTTCAAGGGTTCTGGCACAATCAAGGCCGGATTTGCTGGACAGGACCATCCTAAATGCTTCTTCCCGTCCTTGTGCGTCTTCACGGTTAGGCCTGTCGTCCAACAAAAAACACCTCGTGTTGACCAATTCATTTCATTTCCTTGCGTGCATACAGTGTAGGCCGACCGAAACATGTACGCGTAATGGCTGGCGCATTGGAGGGCGATACATTTATTGGAAGGAAAGCACAAGAGTTCCGTGGCCTCCTCAAGATAAAATACCCGATGGAACACGGTATCGTCACAGACTGGGACGATATGGAGCGGATATGGAACTGGGTTTATGCTGAAGAACTTGGCACACTGAGCGAAGAGGTGCGACTTTCTTCTTCTTCTCGCATTTAACACTCTAACGTTCTCTGGCATTAGCACCCCGTTCTGCTCACCGAGGCGCCTCTCAATCCTCGGAGTAATAGGGACGTCGCCGCCCAGATATTTTTTGACACCTTCAATGTGCCGGCCCTCTTTACATCCGTACAAGCTGTTCTTTCACTGTACGCGCGCACTCACCAACAGTGTCATTTCATTCTTAACGGTTCTTTTCTGCACAGGTATTCATCAGGACGGACAACAGGCATCGTGCTAGATTCGGGTGATGGTGTAACTCATGCAGTCCCCGTATTTGAGGGATTTTCCATGCCTCACGCTATCCGGCGTGTGGACGTCGCAGGAAGGTCAGGAATCAGTGCCATACTGCCATTCTTAATTGCTGAATCCGTCAAAGAGATGTCACGGAGCATCTGCAACTCCTTCTCCGAAAATCTGGCCACCATCTACACACAACTGCAGAACGCGAAGTTGTTCGGACGATAAAAGAGAAGTGTTGCTATATTGCTCTAAATCCTGCAAAAGAAGAGAAAGACGCGCTTGGTCGCACAGAAGACTTTAGACTCCCGGACGGTAATGTCATTCAGGTAAGCGCTCATGGGACTTGCTTTACCGCGGTGCTAAAGGATCCATTCTCTTTAGCTCGGTCCTGAACGTTTCCGTGCCCCCGAAATTCTTTTCAATCCAGAATTGATCGGTCAGGAATACTCTGGTGTACACCAGGTTGTAGTCGACTCCATTAACCGAGTGGATCTTGACCTACGAAAGAGCCTGTTCTCCAATATCGTTCTAAGCGGGGGGAGCACATTATGCAAGGGTCTGTACTTGCCCCTATTTTCGGTATAATTGCCCTCATAGTTTCTAGGTTTCGGAGATCGACTTCTAAACGAAGTGAAGAAACTCGCTTTGAAGGACGTCAAGATCAAGATTTATGCTCCCCCAGAAAGAAAATACTCAACCTGGATAGGAGGATCGATTTTGGCAGGCTTAACGACGTTCAAAAAGGTGGGACATATTTTGTCGTTGTTATCATCCACTGACTGCGTCTTAGATGTGGGTTTCGGCGGAGGAATACCAGGAGGATCCAGATATCATTCACAAGAAATCCGGATTCTGATAGTTGATACATGGGCCTTATCCTTCCAATCTCATGATACCCATAATATACATCCTTGGAACATTCATCCTCATGCTATAGCTCATTGAGGGTCGTTGTCGAAGGTAAGAACAACAAGAAACGACCATGGCTGAACAGCGAAGAGATGGATATGCATAAAATTCTTGGATAGACATGATATGCAAACAGGAGTGAAGCAAGCAACCGGACGGTGACATATATCGACTACTTCTTCTTGGGAGCCTCGGCAGCCTTGGACTTTTTGGTACCACGCAGCTGTAACAAGACATTAGACAAAGAGTACTGGCTGAGAGGCGTTTAGGACGAACCTTCTTCGCACGGTTCTTGCGCTCCTTCCGTAGCTTGCGGGAAGGCTTTTCGACCTTGGCGGCGAGTCCTGACTAAACCAAGGATGAGAAGATATACAGCAACAGAGACTTGCAACACATACTCGCACTAGGCGGTACTTGGGCTCGAACTTCTTCTGGGAAGCCTCGTCATCGTAGATCAGAGCGAAGCCAGTGCTGCGACCTCCACCGAATTGTGTTCGGAGACCGAAAGCAACGACACGGCTCTTGTCGGTCTTGTAGAGGGCAGCGAGCTTCTCCTGGAGGTCGGCTCTCGAGACGTTAGGGCGGGAGGGGTGGAGGACGTCGACAACGAATTGACGGCGCGCGAGGAGGCGGTTGGTGATGAACTTCCGGGTGCGGAGGGTGATGGGGGCAGAGTTGTCGGCCTAAATCGACATCGTTAGTTTTGCCCATCGATTCGCTATTCATCCAGAGCGTGTGCGCGCGTGAATCCTTCTCTCCACTAAACTTGAGACACCCGCTTTCAAGGCCCAACTCCCCAGATCCTCCCACTTCTCAAGACCATAATTTCAACATCGCAGACTCACCATTTTGAGTGCCTAACGTCCGGAGCTACAGCAAACGGTCAGTGTTTCATCCAGCAGCAATTCAGACAACGATGGGGCATACCTTGTTCTTGAGGTCGTCGCCAGTGCCGATCTTACTAATGTTCTGCTAAGGGTGGAAA
The DNA here is from genome assembly GCA_013368295.1 of Psilocybe cf. subviscida. Lineage (NCBI taxonomy): Eukaryota > Fungi > Basidiomycota > Agaricomycetes > Agaricales > Agrocybaceae > Psilocybe > Psilocybe cf. subviscida. The sequence continues at coordinate 2,901,813 of JAACJJ010000056.1, read as the reverse complement.
CGGTGGCTGATCAAAACTGCACAGTTGTGACAAATTGTCACTCTGATGTATGATGGTATCTATTATTATCTGGAGACTAATGATTACATAAGAAACGTGGTCTGGGATGACGTACACAGCATCCGAACATGGGGTCCCTGAGTCGCTGCACTGGTTGTCAATAAACTCAATGCTATGTGCTTAGCTCTTGTCGATTCTATCTGTATCACAACATGAGCGCCTCCCAATTCGCATCGTTTGCGGCATATGTAAGATCTACAACCACAAAGAAATCTCCTGCTAAGTGATCCCCTGAAGACTCCTCCACCAGACGAACAATCTGGTCAGCTTCCGCAGCACGACCACAAACCATCCCACAACGCCTGGTTCTCTCATGGTGAAGGCTCCTATCAATCTGGAGGGATACCTTCGATTTCCTCTTCACTCGCGGTACACCCAGTCGAGGTAGCGACAGAAGAGAGACCCAGTACCAACCTATGGGAAACCACTTATGGATGGCGAACAGACATTCTTGCACTGTGGGCCTACCTTCTCGGTCCCATTTCTGGTTAGTTTCCCCAGTGACTGTCTAAGTCTACGGCGCTCAGTTCGTCCAATAGCTATCGCACTCCTCATTTGGGAGACGCAGAATGACTATGTCCGATTTCACGGTATGCATCCAATCAACTGTCATAAACTGGTGCTCATGGTGTCGTCATACATCGTTCAGCCTACCAATCAGCTCTTGTCACTACCCCCCTCATATTTATTAGGATGGTCTTGTCTTTGCTTTCATTTCCTGCGCTGATAAAGGGGCTTTGTACTTGGGGCATTATAGCCACGCAAATAATATCAGGGTTCGTCGCCCAGCAAAGATGTCACCAACCTATCTGACCTTCCGGTTGTCTAGGTTGTATGCATACCGGCAGGCTGCCGCAAATGTCGCGTCCCCTTTCAAATTTCCAGTTGTTGGCGACATTGCGGAGCAATGGTTAGCAGATGAATGACGAGTCTTCTCTAGCAAAGAGGCAACCCAATTTGACTAGCTAATTTATGGAAAGTTATTTATTGGTACAAGGTGTGGCGGGGCGTAGACGTCGATTACAAGCCTGTATCAGTCATAGGACAATGCGAGTTTGACATTACAAGACAGCTATAGGAAATAGTATGGTATTGGACATGGGTGATAGACGATAGTGAATACAAATGTTTGCACGATTGCGAGTGGTCATAGATATTTGTGTAAAACAAAAGAGTGGAACGAGTTAGATGCACAATCCCGCAATCTTTACACCAGTATCACAAGTAGCTGTAACCATCTCTCCCAGGAGTTTCTGCAAGAGGGGCGTCAATTGGTTGATAGTCCCATCAGAAAAGTTTTCTGTGATATCCAGAATTTGGTCGATGAGACACTTGGTTTCGTAGATAACTGCCAACGACGATGTCAGTACGTACTCAGTTGGCAGGGAGGCAGGCAGTCGGAATACTCACTGGGTCCCAGTATTGGTCCCACAACTGGCAGCTTGTTGACGAACGCACTCGTTGAGCCCAGGATGTACTTATTAAGGTTGATAAGGTTCTTCAGCATGGTTTCGAGGTCGTTCGTACGGTCGTAGTTGGCTAGCCCGTCGTCTAGACCGGATGCCGTCTTTGCATACGCAGCTTGGAAGCCAGCCAGATTGGTATTGAAGTCGGAAAGTCCAGAAGCATACTGTTGCTGCAGAAGCTCGCTATCTTCGGCGTCCTCAGCATTCGTTGCGAGATCCCCTGCAAGGTATCAGAATGAGCCGGGTGATGTTGTCAAGAGCGATCCTAACTCACTTAGCGTGTCTGAGTTGGCATTCGCCGCGTCGTAGAACTTGTAAAGTTCGTCAAAATCTGATTTTTTGGACCTTGAATCCCTGTCGGAGCGCGCAGAGGGTGTCAGGGGGGACCAGATGTCAAGTTTTCCGCTTGTCGTTGAAGGTATTGAGCGATTGACAGAAATCAGCCCGAGCGAGTTTGGGTAATCAACAGCCCTGAGAGGTAACGGGAGCGGTATAGGCGTTGCCAGCGCAGACCAGATCCGAGAGAGAAGAGTGCCGAAGAGAAGCATCCGGACAAGTACGCGAGATATCAAGTCGGTGACGGAAGGCATGACTCCACAATACAGATATTTGCGACTGGCGCAGTGAGCAATCAAGAGGAAACGAGATGAGCGGGGTGGTCAAAGGAACGGAAAGAGAGAGCTAGCTGCTGGCAAAAAGGATCGAGGACATCTTATATCTGAGCTTGTGTGTTTGTGTACCTTTGCCCTTGCTTGACCGAACATCGCTAACAGCACACAACCGAGGCTAATTATAGACTGTTGAGCCACACTTTGACGTGGATCCGAACAAGAGCAGTCATCTGCAGTCATTCTCCTAAAACTCAGTCTCCAGCACTCTGAATAAATTCATATACTCATGACCAGAGGTCCAGTATTTGACAATAATAAGAAGAGTAAATAGTTTGAAGGTCAGAAGCGGTATCTAGCGCAGAATATAGATGGCCAATCGAGACCAGAGCGTTGGTATCTGTGATAAGGAGCAGCAAACAGTAGAGTACATCCGGGCAGATGGTATAGGTTGTCTGTAAGGTGTATAACATGAAGTTGTCCAAGAAGCAATAGAAAGTGTCCAAGTTAAAGTCAGATTCAACGGGAAAGGTGGACAGGAGGGTGATCGGAAAATAGACCGAGCATGAGGGCATTCAGGAGAGGCATGGTACAATTTATAAGGGGATGCACGTCTTCCTGCCTGCACCAATCTTGAAACCGCCGGCGCATGAAAGAACTACAGCAAAAAGAAAAGTCAGACTTCTTGCAACGACGAAAAGAAATAATTCAAGAGAACGCACCGACACAGCTACCTTGCTCGCAGCCAACATTCCATGCACCCTTAATAGCGGTGCAGTCTTGACCATTGCCCAGACTCGGGCAGCCACCGCAAGACTCAAGCTCGGTCGCTGTGTCCACGCATTCGTAGTCGCCGCCGCTGCCGCCGGAGACTGGGCAAGCGTCGAGTCCAGTGGGGCACAGGGAGGTGCGAGATTTGACCGCGCGCCTGTGGTGTCCGTTTCCAGGGCCTCCGTAATTTCCACCAGGACCACCAGGACCTCCATGATTTCCACCGGGGCCTCCAGGTCCGCCATGATTTCCACCAGGGCCGCTGGGTCCTCCAGGATGACCAGGGTTTCCTGGGCCGCCTGGACCACCTGGGTGGCTAGGGCCTCCTGGATAAGGCTTGGGGGATGGGTGACTGGGAGGGGGGGTGGGCTTGGTGGGCTCGGGCTCGCAGCGCCAAAGATTAGGGCGCCAGTACCAGCCCTTGGGGCACTGCGGAGGCGGTGGGTTGTGGGGGGGCGGGTTGCGAGGAACGCAGCACCCCTGTTTAGGCTCCCAGTAGTAGCTAGTAGGGGGACAGTTGGCGCCTTTAGGAGGCGCAGGGGGCTTAGGAGGTCCGCCCTTGGGCAAACAGCAATTCTTGCCGGACCATCTGTGAGATGTTAGAGTGGGCAAGCACCAACCAAACGAACTTGACCCACCTGAACTCATTAGTCTTGCAGTTGGTTGATACGCTGGTTGCAAGACCGAGCGGAACGAGGGCGGCGAGAACGGTGAAAACTACTTTAAGCTGCATTTTGAATCACAGTGTATCGTGAAGGTGTTGTAGAAAGAGTGACTAGAAAGAAGGGACGGGGGCCACTGTACAGAGGGCCGTCAAGATTGACTCTTAAGTCGTTAGGGGGGAGAGAAGGAACGAAAAACAGTGGAGCCAATCGAACCAAGAGAAAGCCTTTATATTCCCGAGTCCACGAGACACATCAGAACAAGGCTCCGGAAGATATTGACTGGGTACAAAAGGAGCGAAACGATATCCTAACCATGGTAACAGTGCGTTGGTCCCCGAGTCGGAGCTGAGATGTCAGCATCTATAGAAAGCATCTGCCAAGAAAGCGAGACATCCGACAATATCAAAGCAGTCCTGACAGAGCCCGACAGATAGTATGTGCCTCCACGAGAGCTGGAAGAATTACTGCGACGCAGAACTGATGCAGATGGGAGCAAACCGGATATTCAGAAGCAGTTGAATGATGAGAATCAAGCTGCAATCAGTCAGAGTTAGCTTCTATCTGCCAAATTCTGTCCCACGCAATCCATCACATGTATTCAGCTGATTGTCCCACGCGGAGGAGCCCCATTAGCTCGACCAGTTTACTAGCACTTCAACACATTCGAACGTCTCAACCAGACCTCTACTTCTCTCCTATTCGCAGAGATCTTTCACAATATCCCCTGCCACTTCATATATGCACTTGAAATGTGGATGGGATCACTTCTGCACTGAACATTTGCAATGGAACGTAATTGTTGGAGCACACGTCAAACATGCAGCCTTTCCCATCTGAAGTATGTAGCGGCCTGTAGCGGCGGCATAATATATTCACAGAAATAGGTGAAACTATTTCTGCAACACAACAAGGCTTCAATTGCCCTCGCGTATTGTATTCGCCACCCACTGAAAATCTTTTATTCACTTTCCAGCTGTCCTCTCCATAGAAAAAGGTGATCAGCCAAGCCGAGCCCCCAGCCGACGCACATCCAGACCAGGTGGTCTCCTCCCAATAGAAAACCTTTTCAGGGGTCCGGAGGTATACATTCTTGAAGTGCACCAACACTTTACGAGGCCATTGGTAGCCGACCTACCTCCCGCCAGTGACGCCTTGGTGACGCGCCACTGGCAGTGCACGGCATCCATGACTGGCCCGCCTTCGAGAAAGCTTGCTTCGTTCTGGTGGTTTGATCAGTCGCATTTCTGATGACGAGGCACGAGAGAGATACGTATGCCTGGAAACAGCCTGAAGACGGACTTCAGGCAAAACCAGTCGATGAATCAGATATCTCCATCCGTTGAGGTTTGAATGGTAAGTAAATATCCTTCTGGTGTTGTCGTCGCCAAGTGTTAATCAATGAGCATTCCTTGCAATCAATGGCGACGGTTGAACCTAGGTAGCAGCACAATTGAGGATCGACGAATGGGTGCCCGGCAGTGACTTCAAATATCCTCAACGCTATGGATCCCCGGGAGAACGAAGTTTAAGTGCTTTATCGTCTGGTATTTCATTGCTTGCAGGCATGATATGTACATCGTCAACGTGTAATTGTCAATTATGAGATTGAGGTAGTACGGCATTACAGAATCTTGAAGAAGGGTCGGACATCGTCATAGTGAGAACGAGATAAGAACATACCATTCGTCTATCCATTCTTTCCTAGTTCAAGGTTCAGAAGCAGCGGTTTTTTGGAACGCTCGTGAGGCGAAATAGCGGACATCTGCGTCAGGATCGTTTTTCTGACGATCCAGAGCGGGTATGATGAATTCCTGGACAAATGCCGGACCCTCTGGAACAGCGGCGAATGAGGTCGCCATAACTTCTAAAGCTTTCGCAACGTTAAAGCGGATGTTGGGTATAGGATCTTTGGAAAGTTCGAGTAGAGGGCCAATGACATCTGAGCGAATGATAGCCAAGTTGAGAGACGGTGAGATAGTCTACAGATGTAAGAGTTAGAGATCGGCAGGCAGACGATCGCGAGATGAGTTCGCACCGTAATGGCCTGAACAGTGGTCATCCGGAAGAGATAGTTGGGGTGCGTTCCCATCCCCATAACCTTGGGCACGATGGCAATTTTGGCCCAGTCAACGCCGAAAACATCAGTAAGCTTCTTCAGATTGACTGTAGCTGCTTCACGAATGCTATAAACGGTATCTCCCAGCCACGACATGCAGAGATTTCCTAGTTGTTCGTCGAAGAAAGGCTTGCCCAACTGATTTGCCAGAAGAGGAATATACTCAATGATCGCTTGACGAACCCTCCAAGACTTATCCTCGGCAAGTTCTACGATTGCGGGAAGAAGACTCTCGGACAGCAGTTCGATTCCAATCACTGGAAGTGGTATTTAAGATGTTGCGTCGAATTTGCAGACTATACATAAACGCACCAGTATTGACAACCTCCAGCTTGCTGATGATGTTCAAGCGAACTTCGGGGAAATCGTCTTTCAAAAGATGCAGGAAGAGCGGGAGCAGATGTTCGATAGTGGCATCTTTGCCTAGGAGCGGAGCCAACCCGCTGATCTGGTTTGCGAGAGCAGCACGAACATGCTGCGACGCATCCTGCGATAGGTCCCGGACGCAAGGTACAATTCGCGCCAAGATGACCTCTTTATCCAACAGCTTCGCGAAACCTGATTACATTGCCCCATGAGCTCAATCAATGACGCTAGAGAAAGCGTGTTACCTGGAATCTGTGTGGCGGCAGCAGACCGGACCTCTGCCTCATTGTCTTTCAGGAGCTGGACGTACTGTCCAATAAGCTCTTCTCTGACAAGTTCTACTCCTAGAGCTTCTGAGAGCTACATTGTGGTCAGAAGAGACGCAAAGCGAGCTGAAATATAGTCAATACCTCGTTGAAGTGATTTGCCGCCATGTACCGGACACGCCAGCTCTTGTCTCCGATACTCTGCCTTATCTGTCTCAGCAACTGCTCCTTAATCTCCGCAGGGCTCAATCTCTTCGCAATCACGATCAAGTCTTCCACCGTAAGCAGTCTGACGGAGTCTTGTTCGTCTTGTTGAAGTTTACGATAGATTGGAAGTCCATCGGTGAGGATATGGGGCTGGGCGAAATGTTCTAACAATGGCTGATAAAGGTGATTAGCGACAACGCGTCGGGCGGCTTCAAAACGATCATGACTCACCCCAAGCCACTTCGCAGCTGCGCGTCGAACCATCGGCGTATCATCAGATCCAAGAGCTGTGAAACCCTTGCGAAGTTCGTCTTGGATAGCAGGGGAGACCTTGTCATAGACCGCTGGATAAAGGGCTGCTGATGATGTCCGGGACGTAAACCACTCGCCGCGGGACAGACGCTTCAGCAGAGGAATATAGTATTGTTCAATCTGAGACTGAGAAAGGACTGCAGCGACTTTCGTGATTGATTCGGCGGCCTTCAGATTCGAATTGAATAAAGATAAAGCAAGCTATTGATTAAACACGCACCTTTTCGCGTACAAGGGTCTCCTCCACTGCTGAGAGATTTTCGAGAGGCCCCAGGATAAGATGGGCATGGTCGCTTCCACCGATGTACTCCTCAAAATGCTTGCCAAGCTCTTCGGCCAGCGCTAGGAGTACCTCATCCTCATCATCAACGGAGTCCTGCAGGAACGGAACCAGCTCGTCACGCGCGCGATCTGGACCAAGAGCCAAGGCGATGGTTGGGATGCTGTGGATTGCGTTCAGACGTAGCTGAACGTCCTCGGAGCGCAACTCGTCCATAAGAATCGCGATCGGCGCAATCTGAATATTGAGAAAAGGCTCGTAAGTACATCGATAACTATGTCAACGGGACAGAAGCGTACATCTTCAACAGGAAAGCCTCCTTCCATTTTGAAGGTTGTACAGGGAGAGCAAAGTATTACGCAAGGCGAGAAGGGTGTTACAGATAAACTGGGGACGGTGGAGATGATCGTGTGGTGCAAGGGGAATGTATGAATGTTGTGCTCAGTTTGCTGTCAATGAGGCCGCCTCCACAATCTCGTGGGAAAGCTTGTGTCCACTTGATAACTCGATAACTCGTCGATGACTCCAATATTTCACATTAAAAAGGGACATTGTGCGATATAAAGTAGTACTACGGAGTTCAAAAAATCCTTGCAAATGCCCCAGCTCATAATCGAAGAATGAATGGTTGAACCCAGGCATAAGTAAGAAGAATTGTAAGCATTTCCATACCAATCGAGTTGAGGCGGAGTGCTTACCAGTGACGAGACACTGCAGGGAATTCAATCTCCATAATGGTGCAGGGGCAAGTCTTCGCGAAGAAGACGGGGGATCAAAAAATTGGAGATATGCAGCACGGCAAGCCGCGACTGCACTCGTCTGGTGCTGAAGAGCAACCATCCGATGATATTGTCAATGGGACAAGCCCAATGACAGACAGATATGAATGTTATGCATGTAGACAGATGATCATGAATATAGCGATGCAGTTTAGGCATTGTCTGGGTCTGAGACTTGAGGATGAGATAGCATAGAGCACTGACTGAGAAGCATGCGGTCCCAATAACGGAACAGGCGTCGACGACCCTTCAGAAGAAGACCATCAAATGCCAGCAGCAGCATACTCCTGTACGGCGTCCACAGTAATCATTTTGTAAGGCCTGCGCCGGTGACATCGACCCTGCGCCAGAGATGCAAGGAGAGACAGCGATAGCAACCTTGTTCAGGAAGCCTCGCGTACTCTGATTTCGATGCCACATAGGGCTACGGCAAATTCATGTAATTTGTTTGTAGCGGCTAGATCAGATGTTGTGATGGTGTTCTCGATGCTCGATGGGCTCGTTTCTTTGCCATAGATGGTCTTGACAATTCTGAAAATTGTAAGGATGTGCAAGGATAGGTGAATATCATGTCGACATGACGATTCAAGATATCAAGCAGGGAGCATGGTGATTTTGGCAACCCGAGACGGTAAAGGCTGACGAGACTGCGGAGGTGAGGATGAAGTAGTCCAGGAAGAAGGGTGACGTCCTGAAACAAGCGGCGATTCAGGCGTTTTCTATATGAGGAAAGCTGACATAATCATGACGCAACAAGACCAGAGAAAGGGGCTCCGATATCATCCAGCAGACGTACTGGTACTTGGTTCTACCAGATAACTCTCCATATATCACGAAGTACACTCGCAAGAACAATGCCTGTAGACCACTCTGACTCCAAGGTTACACTTAACCATCCAAAGGTGACCGATCCATACTTTTTTAATTGGAGCGATTCTCAGTCTTATCTCAATCTTATCAATGAATTATATAGGGATCTACAGTCGAAATCCTACTTTACGGTGCAACGATAATCTCTTGGAAGGTTGCTGACAAGCAAGGCAGCTTGCAGGAGCGGCTTTTCGTTTCATCAAAGGCGTCCTTAGATGGCTCAAAGCCTGTCAGAGGAGGCATCCCCGTTGTCTTCCCGTGCTTCGGAGCACCCACACATCCTGATCATCTGAAATTGCCACAACATGGTCTTGCAAGGAACCAGAACTGGTCATTCGATAGCATCGTAATGGACAACTCTGCAGGAGTCTCTGTCAGACTGAGTATAACCTCTCTTCTCACAATCCCGTTGCATCATACTCATCTTGGACTACTGGCATAGCTCTCGACTCAAGTGCCAACCCCAAGAACGCGTCACTTTATCCCAAGGAGTTCCGCCTAGCTTATGTCGTGACGTTAGCTGAGCACCAACTCAGTACTGACCTCCACGTCGAAAACCCGTCTGCGACGGAGACTATCGACTTCCAGGCTTTATTGCATACATATGTCCGCGCACCAGCAGACAACGTCTTTGTGACACCTCTGCACGGCTTGTCCTATTTCGACAAAACAGAGGCGACAGACGAAGCTCGAGCCACGGCCAAGACTGAAACCAGGCAAGAAGTCGACGTCAAGAACTTCACCGACTCCGTGTACCAGGGAGCACCAGGCCAATATCGGGTGACTTGGCCTGGGGGAAGTTTGGAGATTAGGGCAAAGGAATTCAAAGACGTCGTCGTCTGGAATCCTCAGGAAGAAGGTCGTAAAATGAGCGACATGGAAGCCGATGGATGGTATGCATCTCGTTTACAGAAACATAAAGAGTTGGTCGCTAATTCGCCCTGCAGGAAGAATTATGTCTGCGTCGAACCAGGATACGTTCGTGGCTTTGTAACGCTTGAGCCTAAGAAGTCATGGATAGGCCAGCAAGTGCTTACCGTTGGTCAAGATTGACTAGTATTTCATGTCGGGGATGATCGGAGTAAACAACAAGACCTGGACTGTAAATTGTAAAAATAAGGTTTTATGCACCAGAAATGAAGTGCCTGATCTGATTCTTTGAAAGAATGGTTGAGCGCCTGTCAGAGGGGGATGGGTCAAATGGACAGCCCAGTAAGTTTACAGCAAGTTGTTGGCTTGACGGCCCTAAGCGAGAGAAGTGATGTGCCGGCCCGGCACCTTAGCGGTGCCGCTTTCAACACCATTTGGATTGAATCATTCTTGATACCTCCTCGCTTTGCTCTCATTAGAGCATACAGAATTGTATTCTCCCTACTGCTTCTGTCTTGACTCCTTGGCATAAATGCGGCTTGTAGGAGGGACTGTAACAGTGTAGCAGAATACACCAAGAATCAACGGCTTCAACATGGAAGATACAACAGCTGTTCGTCTTCAAGCGCGCATCCATCACATTGACTACAACCTTGTTCCCCCTGGCGCCCTTGATAATTCAACACTCCCGCGCGTCCCAGTACTCCGAATATACGGGGCATCTACTTCTGGTCAGACGGCTTGCATTCATGTACATCAAGTGTATCCCTACTTCTATGTTGAGTATTCTGGACAAATCAGTCCTCGTCATGGTAAGTGTAATGTCTTCATATTTGTACTTCTGTCTTAACTGACATGAACAGTGAACCGATATACCTCCAAACTTTCTCGTTCGTTGGATCATGCTGTTGCGCTTTCACTCCGAAGAAATCCGGAATCCTCAAAATCTCGATACATTCGAGCCATTATATTGGTTAAAGGCGTTGACTTCTACGGATTTCACGCGTCATATAAACCATATCTTAAGGTTCTGGTGGCAGATCCAAGCCTCGTCAGTCGGGTTGTTGCTATCCTGCAATCGGGTTCTGTCATGGGCAACCGCTTCCGCATATTCGAAAGTCATCTCAGCTACGTACTACAATTTATGTGTGATTTTGATCTCCATGGATGCGGGGTGATTAACCTTGAACATGCTTTGGAACGCGGACCTCAAGCGGAAGACGATGATAGCTCCCAGCCCACGACCGCGCCCTTATTTGGCCTCTCTCCGTATTTTCGAGAATCTCGAGTTCAACTCGAGGTTGACGCAATTGCGCCGCATATTTTCAACAGACACAGACTGACTGCGCGACATCTCCACCACAAGCTGGAAATACCTGCTCCCCTTCTTCCACCGGAACCTCTCATTCTTAGCGTCCGCGAATTGTGGGACGATGAGCGGAAACGTCGACAAGCCCTTGGGCTAGATCCCTCGCCTGAAATTCCAGCTGACCCCTCTGAATCTTCCAGGGCACCAGGCGCGGGCTGGATCTCGGAAGCAAGATGGTGGGACGAGATCAAGAATAGGATCCAGCATGGCGAAACATCACTAGACCCCGCCGTGGACAGCAAATGGTCTGAATGGCATCACGGTGTAATGACGACTTTTGAAAGTGTGGAAGCCATTTGGGAGAAACAATATAGAAGCTGGAAACCGCTGAAGAAACTAAGCAAAGTCGACGACGGCAAGCCTCAAGATGCTCCAGTGGATTACAATTGGGATTCCAAAACTATTTCTGACCAGGAGGTCAAAGACGAACAGATCGATGTTGACATATCCATGCTTTCGACTGGTGACATGAGTCAAATAGATCAGGAAGATGATCTCAATTGGCGGGATGGGATACTCGGGGATTTGAATGATGATGATGCAGAAAACGAGGATGAAGACCCGACTATGGAAGATGAAGTCAATGACGATACCGGCCCTGTTGAGCAGGATACTGTTGGAAGGTTTATCAATCCCTGTCCCCGTGCAGACATCCTATCTCATGTGTTTAATTAGCACAGTTGACCCTTTCGTGGATGAGGGACTCGAAAATGATAACAAAACCTCGGCAGAATATCGACTTCCCAGGTATGTGATCAGTCCAAGGCTCAAGAACTGTAATTAACATGTTTGGTATTACTAGCCCACACATTCCCGAGAGCCGCGCGTCTGGTAGTCGTCTTCGCTCTGAAAGCCCAAGCAGGTAAGTTGTCGTTGTTAGTCGTTCACTATTTTGACGTGTTCACTAAACGCCTGTTGCTATAATTTAGGCCGGAAACAGATGTTCAGCATCAAGAATCGATTATGTGCGTCTCCAGAATGCATAGACATGTGCTAAACGTTGAATGTTCCACCGTGAAGGGAGTCACATAATGCTATGTACGAGGGGAAATTGGAAGAGCAAAACAAGTCGTCCAACTTGGAATTGCATTCTCCAAGCGAGATTAGGGTAAACGAAGTCACCGAAAATTCATTATCCCACCAGGATGGAACTCTCAAAGAATCAGCTGGCTATGATGAAGAAGTGAAAGAGGGGGATGCTTCTCCGCTTGTCGAAAAGACTACCCAAGGGCCAACCCCCAGCGATAGGGAGCGTACTACTCGCATCACCGCCCGTGCTGTCAAGCTCTCGAAGGTGTTCAACTCTTTCAAGGCAGAGAATAGAAACCGACATGTGTACGGTATACGACCGCCGACACGGCTGGAGCTCAAACACAGCATGAAAACGCTCGACATACCGAGCAAATTGTATAAAGCGCCGTACTATTCTCGAGACGAAGACATCCCAGAGCTTCCCAAAGAATTCGCGGGACTCACGTTTCATCTCAAGGGCGGGCAAGGAATTGCTCATCTGGACGATTGGGAGACGGATACCACCACAGACGAGGAACTTTACTCCGAAGTGTACACCACTCCTGAATTAAATCCTACGGGCGTGGGGGGATGGGAATATGCACATCACCCGCCGAGCATCAGAGAGCTCCGCCAGACTATGTTCCTCATCACAGATGACTTGGATAACAAGGCGGAATTTAAATCTCAAGTAAGAAATCTGGTCACTATCTAATGTTCATTTATAATGGTCACCTTTCGCCACAGATCGAAGGTCCCACGCAAGCAAACATCTATGGGTTCAATACTTCTCCTGCCAAACCCATCAACCAAGAATTCCGCGAAGCCCCCACGATGTCAATTTTGTCTGTTGAAATATTTGGTAGGTACCTTTGTATCACCTATAGAATACTGCTGAAGCCCGAATCTAGTGCCGACAATCAAAAGCAAAGTTCCAAATCCCGAAACAGACTCGGTAGCGGCCATTCTCTATGCTCACATCACTAGAGAGAATATTCTTCAAACCGGGGCTATTGTCATCGAAGATTCGCCGCTAGATCGACAAAGAATGCGACCACCGAACACTGAATCTGTTCAGGACGAAGTCGAGTTATTGAACAGGTTGATCGACCTTGTAGTGGATTTTGACCCTGACATTGTGACCGGATGGGAGGTTCAGAATAACTCATGGGGCTTTCTAAATTCTAGAGGAAACTTTCTGAGTAAGGACAATTGGAATCAACCCCTGCTCAATTACTGACATTTAATAGATTTGCCCCTTTCTGAAATGGTCTCTCGTGCACCACCAAGGAACTCTGGTGATAAGAACGAACAATGGTCTTTCCGCAAAACCTCTGTTTTCAAAGTAACGGGTCGACATGTATTGAATTTGTGGAGAGTTATGCGGACAGAGAGGACGCTAACGATTTATTCATTCGAGAATGTTGTTTTTGACGTCTTACGACGGAGGTACATACTTTTTTTGTCTCCTTGTCACTTGTATGAACAGGGGTTTTTTCGTTCCAGAGTTCCATACTACAGCTACCAAACTTTGACAGCCTGGTATCACAGCGATACCCCTGTCCACCAAAGCTACTTGTTTCAGCATCTACAAATGCGGGCGGTCACAAATCTTCAACTTTTGGAAGAAACCGAAATGGTCACGAAGACAGCGTGAGCAACCCCCTTTTACAATGTTGGGAAACCATCTGACTTTATGCACATAGCGAGTTTGCCAGGGTGTTTGGAATTGATTTCTTTGAAGTTATCAGCCGGGGATCTCAGTTTAAAGTGGAATCATTCATGTTCAGACTGGCTAAACCAGAAAGTTTTGTGCTCATTTCACCCAGTAAAGTTGACGTGAGTCTGCTTTTTCTTGGGCCGTCTTCAGTGACTGATAGGTCTTGTAGGTTGGGGGTCAAAACGGCGCGGAATGTATGCCACTCATCATGGAACCAGAATCTGCTTTCTATTCGGACCCACTGCTCGTACTCGATTTTCAATCACTTTATCCATCCATCATGATAGCATACAATTATTGCTATTCAACATGCCTGGGCAGAATTTCTATGTTTCAAGGCAAAAACAAATTCGGTGTGGTCGACGACCTCCAAATTTCTCCGGATCTGGTGGAAAAACTTCAATCCCATATAAACGGTGCGCATGTTTGTTCGAATTCTTCTGAGAGCATATGGGCTGATTCTCAACAGTGGCCCCCAATGGGATGATGTACGTCAAGGCTGAAGTACGAAAGGGACTCCTGGGGCGCATGTTGGTTGAACTGCTGGAAACACGGGTTATGGTCAAGCAGGCTATGAAGCGTGTCGGCGATGACAAGGTAATAATGCCGGTTTTGTCAGCGTGTAGCACGGGCGCAGCGAGCTGACTATATATCTGGCTTGCAAATAGGTCCGCAAGAAAGTCCTCAATGCGAGACAACTGAGTTTGAAGTATATTGCCAATGTAACGTATGGATATACGAGCGCTTCATTTTCCGGGAGAATGCCTGCTGTGGAGATTGCAGATAGTATCGTTCAAAGTGGAAGGGAAACATTAGAGAAGGTGAACGCATTGTTCTTTGTCAACTCCCACGAGCTGAATCTTTGTTTCATGAGGCGATAGATGTAATTGAAAGCACCAAGAAATGGGGCGCCAAAGTTGTATACGGAGATACAGACAGTGTTTTCGTGTGAGTTTTCTGTTTGCCTGCCTCGACGATCGTAACTTGTCTTGATTTTTCATCTTGGATTACACTCAGGTACTTACCTGGAAGGACCAAAGCTGAAGCTTTCACACTGGGATATGAAATAGCAGACACGATTACTGCCATGAATCCGGCGCCAATAAAGCTCAAATTCGAGAAAGTAACTCTTCATGTTAAGTTGCTAATGGTTCATTTCTAACAAATTACCTCCAGATTTACCTCCCATGCGTGTTGATGGCAAAAAAGCGTTACGTTGGATTCAAATATGAATCTTTAGACGATACCGAACCTGTTTTTGATGCGAAGGGAATTGAAACCATCCGCCGGGATGGTGTCCTTGCCCAACGCAAAATGGTGGAAAATTGCCTGAAGTAAGAGATAATCTCATATAGTCATGACCATCATCTGTGAAAACTCGTTTTGACTGTCTGCCAGGATTCTATTTAGAAGCCAAGACCTCAGTGAAGTCAAGGATTACTGTTGTAGATCATGGACAAAGTTGCTGGAAAACAGAGCATCTGCTCAGGATTTCATTTTCGCGAAAGAGGTGAAGATGGGCACATATAGGTGAGCCGAGAACACTTTATCAAATGGCTACGCGCTGCAAACATACTGATATGTGGATCCAGTGATAAAGCCGCGCCTCCCCCCGGTGTTGTTGTCGCCGCTCGTCGAATGATCATTGACCCCCACGATGAAGTTCAATATAATGACAGACTTCCGTATGTCATTGTAAGAAGCAGTACTGCGGTCAAGTTGGCAGACAGAGCCATGCACCCACTAGACTTTATGAATGATAGGTATAAATTAAGCTTCTGCATTTGCTATCAGTGACTGACACTCGCAATCAACTCATAGTTCACTCCATCTGGACGCCACGTACTACATTACGAGGGTCTTGATCCCACCCCTGGAAAGGATCTTCAATCTCGTTGGCGCCGACGTTAAACAGTGGTTTAATGAAATGCCGAAAACTGTTCTTCCGGAAATTGTGTCTCCAAGGAAGCCTAGAGCAGAAGTCGTGCCCAGCAGTCTAGACAGAATCAACATCGGCGAGCATTTTGGTAGCACACAATGTCTGTCTTGTGGGGAGCCAGCCACTGAAAGTGGGCGAATTTATCGTTGAATTACTTGACGTCAAGCTGACCAAGTGTTGCTCAGGCCTTTGTGACGGATGTTTGTTCGCAGCTCAGGAAACCATTGTCAACTTACATGCACGGATACGAACCAAAGAAGAACGCATGGAGAATACACATCGGATTTGTGCATCTTGTACAGGGTGTGCTCCCACAGAGCCAATCCATTGTGAGTCCATTGACTGCCAATGGTTCTATGCAAGACACAAAGCCAGTACTGGTTTGGAGCTAGTCCCAATGTTCGAACAGCTGGCGAGAGAGTTAGAGAGTTTACAGGATGAAATCGAGAACGAATTTGAAGGGGACGAGGAGGCTGACTCCGACATGTATGCAGAAGATACACCATCTGCGGGCGAGATTGAAGTTTATGAGACAGGTCATCGCATAGAGATTGATCAATAAATAAGATTTTACACTACAGTCCACTGACTAGACAAATTAGAGTTGTACTGCGGGTTTCGGTACCAGGATAACAGCGAATATGCGCGGCCAGTGACAACGCCATACATTAAAGCGCATTTATACAGACTGATACGCTCCAGGGGCGGCGACATCTGCCTGAGCCGCAGGCTTTTGAGGGACCGTCGGTCCTGGCCGAATGTTACGAACGAATGCGTCGTCATCGACAGTCTGATAACCCTCACCGCCGGATGTAAAGCCACCAGGCATAGACCATACTACAAAAACCAAGCGTGAATGCTTGTATTTATCACTTGACGTTTAGAGTTGGCTTACCAGTGGGTCCACCCAATGAACCAGCACCAAGGCCTCCAAATTGACCTCCGCGTTGCCTCAGGGCATTAGCAAAGGCCAGGAAGGTAGGTAACTGTCGAACAGTTGGAGCATGCTCTTGACAATCACCAAATATGACGTACTTTCAACAGCAGGAGACAGACTGTCAAGAATTTGAAGAAGCCATTCTGTCCGTTCTTGATCATCCAGATAATATCAAAAATTCCGGATACACCGAGAAGCCCAGTGAACTGCGATACAACCATAGGAGAAAGGCGACGACGGTCGGTATATTTGGAGCCAAAAGGCAGCAGTCGAATGTACGCACCACTTGGAGAGACTGACTGGATTCTGGGGCTTCTCCGGCATAGAATCCAAAGAGGAAAATGGGGAGGTTATAGGGGGGCACGGCTCCGATGGAAAGAAGAAATGACAACCCCTGGCGTGAAGTTGGTGTATTGAGTATGCTGTTGACATGGGCTCAACATGAACTAATCCGAACAAATACGCACCGTTCCGGCCAGAACAAGCTTCGATGGGTCCAGGGTCTGAACAAAGTCCATTGTTGAGGTACACAACTAGAAGAAGGAGTGACTGCGGGATTTGGTAGTGACTGGAATGAGTGACGAGATGAGTGTGAAGCGCCGCAGGACTGTCATACTGGCGGATAGTCGGGCCGGTTTATTACAGATGATCAATTATTTCGAAGCGAATCCTCCTGCTCTCATAAACTGCTCGGTGCACTTCAACAACATCGTACCCTTGTCCCAACATGATAAGCTTTGACACAACATTCCCAGCAGATAGTCTTGAGTTCTGTCCAATCAGCGGCTTCCAACACGTTTTCGTTTGCGGCACATACAAACTCGAGGACCAACCGACGCAGATTGCAATGGATGAACCCAAGGAAACCGAAGAGTCAGAAACTCGACTGAAGGTGCCGCAAAGGAGAAAGGGACAATGCTTGACGTTCAAATTACTTGGCTCTAGTCCGGACCCCTCCTTGTAAGCGTTCACTTGACTGTTGTATGAGATTCTTGTCTACCACTCTTACCATGCAGCCAACAAGTACAAACTTTCAATTTGCCCGCAATTCTAGACATGAAATGGTATCTGTGGCCGATTTATGCATATCCTTTAAAGCTTACAGGGCTTGAAAGGTCGCACAGATCCGAAAACCTGCCTCCCTTGCTTGGCTTAGCGGACTCAGAAGGGAGCATCACACTACATGAGTGGCGAGAGGTCAATAGATGACATTGTCCCTTGCCAATTCACTGTTTGAAACAACCTGGAACAGGACGCGTTCACACAAACCCAGTCAGTTCGCTGTGCTCCTGCCGATACACTTGTTCTCTCTCTCGACTGGTCAAATAGGCGCTCAAAGGGATCGTACGTAATGGTTTTGTTGGTTAGACAGACAAATCCTTGATCAGTGCCTCCAGAGAAATGGGGTCAATCGTCGCATCGCTTTCCGATGGCAGTATATGTATCCTTCGTGCCAGGGAGGGGGATAGCATGGGGATAACAGATACCTGGCATGCGCATGACTACGAACCATGGGTCGCGGCTTGGAATTATTGGGATACCAACATCATATATTCAGGTCTGCATGCCGCTCTATTTGATTCTTCTAAACTCATATGTTATCGTCTGCTTATCATTAGGTGGCGATGATCTGAAATTCAAAGCCTGGGACGTCAGGCAAGGCTTCGATCAACCAGTCGCAACGAATAAAAGGTCTTGGTGCTCTCGCTTTGCTTTTTGCGCCACCATTGATTGATTCTGCAGATTCGATGCTGGAGTTACATCTATACAAAGCCACCCTCATGTCGAGAACCTCATTGCAGTCGGAAGGTAATGCGACAAACTTTGGTCAATTCTGAAAAAATTAGTTTTCATCTTTGTTCTGTCAGTTACAATAACTCAGTGAAGCTGTTCGACGCACGCAAATTATCCGCACCCATTACCGATGTTGATGTCGGAGGTGGTGCATGGCGTATCAAATGGCACCCTTCGGAGGCGAGAAAAAGGGACTTGCTGGTCGCGTCGATGCACGATGGTTTCAAGGTTGTGCGCTTTGGGATATCGTCCGACGACGGTGACAGCTTCTCCAGCACCTCTGAAATCATAAACCGCAATGACGAACACAGCTCCATGGCATATGGTGCTGACTGGTGTTTTGCTGGATCTGATGCCGACAGGGAGACGGTCATCGGTGGTTGTTCCTTCTATGATCATAAAATGAGCCTCTGGAATGCATGAGCCTGGTAGTTGTGTTGTGTGGCTAACATGCGTCTTGCCATCGCTGAGCAGACTAAACAACGCTACATGTATATGACATAGGTATTAGGAATAGTAACGTATGTCCGTGTAGAATAAGTTGGCCCGGTTCCAGTTATTAAGTACAGGAAGGTATATTACATTTGTTAAAAAAATATGATGTACTCCATTGCAGCGAGGAAGGTTAGAATTGATCAGCGGGTTCCCTTGAGTTCCTGTTGGACTGGAGGTGCTGGCGTTGCAGGGAAGCTGGGGGTGGGAGGGATGCTGGGATCACGCCTCTGCTGTTTCCAGAAACCGGCATTGGGTCCATTTGTAATGAACGCCAACGTCCACCTGGATAACCCGCGGAGCGAGTCTGGCCGATGTTTTGCTGCGGTCAATAACGTTGCAAGAGATAAAGCAAAGGCCAGTCTAGAGATCATTGTAAATCGGTTTTGTAAGTCAACCTCCACGTTCAAGACACACGATGCCAACATACCGCTCTGCCACCTTCAGCCGCTTACTGCCACTCCGCACCAATTTATCGGGGAGACACGCCCTGATTGCACGCGGGAGGACATACAACGCCATTTCTCCACGTCTGCGACCATTTTCTACCCAGATGCTGGCGCCGCACGCGACGCTGCCAGCGAAGACGCCCCCGTACGGTCCATCCCAAAAGTCGTGAGAGATGAATGGAAAGAGGCGCGCCAATATGAGGGTACGCGACAGGCAGACCGTATACCAATAAATGCCGATGAAAGACGACAAAAAGGACGCGCTTCGCAAGGCGCTGAACAGTGTCTGCATCAGACGGTGCGGGCGCAGCAGGATTTGAGGCTTTGTCAACAGCACAGGGAGAAAGTGAACCTAATTTGTGTACAAGTAAATGCTCAGGATTGGTATCAAGTGCAGTAGAGCATAGTTGATACTCACAGGCAGGTAGATCGCAAGTGCCTTCTCAAATCCAGTTAGGATCCTCAGTGCCGTGTTTGCTGTACAGCTGCTCTGAAGACCAAGGCTTGAGCCAACTTGTCCATGCAAAAGCTCGCATGGGACGCCACCGAGACCATCTCGTGCGGTAAAACCCAGGTTCCTCCAAATCGAAGTAGCTGCTTTGCCTCCATAAGCTGGAAGAGCGTGCGGGTCCCCAACAATTGAAGGTAATCCAAGGCGGCGAGCGGTATGTTTCAAGGTATCTGCGTGTGATGGAGAACCACGAATGTATGACCATTTGCCTTCGCGGATGTACCTCAAGACATCGAGGATACGTCCGTCGAGGTTGGCCAAGTTATGGATCCACTTTACGTACGAGCCGGGGAGCCTGGAGTAAGACACCAATCAGAATGAAAGCGTTTGGCGGAACTTGAATGCCAGCACCTTTGAGGTTCATAGAAGTAGCACCACATTATGCTACGGGCCAGAAAGAAAAGGAGTTAAGTTGTAGCGAGAACGAGCATGTAAATTTGCGTACCGTGCACTGCACGCCCAGAAGACCAACGCATCCACGCGTGAAGTCCACATTTGCCGCGTTGCATTTTGCCTCTTAATCCTCTCCCGTTCCAACCTATCATAAATAACTTTCGGTTCAAGCATCCGCTGCCCATGCTCGTTTGTCACGGTCTGCGTGTCAGAGCGCAGGGAGAGGATGGGGCGCCGCAAGATAAACGCCTGCACGACCGAGTCCACTGCCCTGACTAGGAGGAGAAGACTCAAATCCAGGGTGGGGGATGTCAAATCGCCGGTCCTTGCAGCATTGGGCGTCGCGGCGTTCCTCAAAGCTTTCAGGCGCACGGTACGCTCACGGCCTGATTGAAGAAGCAGCACACCGATGATGGACGTAAGAAAGTACGACCAGAAGGTCTGCTGACGTGGTGACAGAGCCACCAATCCGGCTTTCAGACCTTCTGCAACGATCTCCACGAAATCATGTAGGGTGCTGAAAGTGTTGTTGTCGCTGCGTTTCGTTGAAGCGTGAAGATATTCCCCAGGATTTTCGTGATTGTCGACAACGTCCTGCTCCCCTTCTTGACCCTTGAGCTGTGCCGCCAAACACGACAAGTACTTGCTTAGCGCAGCACCACCCGCGATTGACAGGGTCACAGAGAACGCAAACCCGTCTGGACCAAGCTCGCGCCGTAAAACGCGTCTCAACGCTGCCCAATTCGCGTTGCTTGCCGCCTTGGATCGAGGAACAACGAGCGCTGTGATGAATGGCACCAGGGCTGGACCCAGTGAAAGCGAGAGTGCCAATGCATAGGTGCGCAGACCTATTTGGGCTGGATGGGCTGGGTCGTCGGAGAGGGCGGGGATACCGTCAATCCATGAAGATTGGGGCCTGAATGATGGCGGTACTGATGCAAAACGGGACGGTGTTTGAGGACGTGATGAGTTTGGCGGCGGCTTGAGAGACATGGATGAGCGAATTCGCGGAGAGTTCTCTGCGGACATTTTGGTCGTAGTGCTGGCTTCCTGGCAGGGTGTTGCAAGAGTGTGCTTAGCTCATATTATTTTGAGACAGTTGGTGGATAGACTGACAACCGTAAGTATAACATGCGCACATCGCCGATGCCTGACAGCTGACATGTGATATCATCCAAAGTCTCCTCCGTCAGTTCCGCAGTGGGCTCATCGGATAGGTGTGTGTGTCAGTGCAGCCCATCTGGACCGGCTTCTGGTGGCCTCGTCATTGTGACCTTTGAAACTTGAAGATTCGATGCCGAAGGACTGCGATGTGTTGGAAGCCATATCGACTTGTATAGCAAGGGCTGATTATAATTGCAACTGATGCAACCAACACAATCAGAACACCCACTAGTAATAATATGCCCGTTATGCATTCATACTGCTCAGTTTTCACCTCTATCGATTAGGATATAAATATGTAAATGAAAATCCTTCGCCTGTGGGTACATCTTGAGGTTAAAAGGGCTGGAAAAATAGCACATACGAAAGATATTCTGGAAGTTGTCAGTCTGTGGTCTTATGACCTCAAAGTATTTTAGTGCTGGGATGTAACCCGGGACGAGAAGCATTCTACATCCCACAATCTGGGCTGAATCTTGGTATATAGGATATAAACGCCTTATCATCAAGTCATTCCTGACAGAGAAGTTGATTCAGAATATCATTGATGGTGCGGCATGCGAATATAAATTCCTGCGCCACATTGAGTAGGTTGTACGTTTGTCTAGGTACTGTTTGGAATAATTTATTGCGGACGCAGCCTACTGGGTAATTTGTACTGCTCAAGTATAATCAACGCTGGAAGCCTTTATAGCCATGACACTTCACACAAATCGCCTGAAGTTGATAGCTTCGCCGTGTATTGACACAGACTCAAAACGGTCGCGACTTCAGAGAACAGTGAAAACAGAGAGTGCTCGATCTTTCTGGGGTTTACTCATGTATGCTTTCTTTCCTTCGTCAAACATTCTCTGGTGCGCAATTTGTGCGCAATAAGGTTCTCGAGGAAATCATAGCTTTTGCGCCATCATTTGACCAAGGGGGATAAGCCTGGAAGATGAAGCTCGTCTTATATAGGCACAGAACTAGTGTTCATGAAGACGATTTGTGTAATCTACGGTTGTTCGACGTTTGTATCTAGGAATGGGCGAGTGTTTTGATCGCCTCGATGCCTGGAAACTAAAGAGGAAGCATAATTTCCATATTTGGGCAAATACTAATTGACTTGTCCGGGCCGAGTGGATGTGCCGACACATCAAACCACGATATTCTTTGAGATAGATTGCATCTGGTGTAGGTTAACTGCAGTGGAAAGCGAGCAAAAAGCATGGTGGTGAGAGAACAGTGGTATAGTAGGAATAGTAGGAAACCCAAATGAAAATATTATGTGATAGAAGTACAACCTCGCTCTGAGGTTCCATTGCCAATTGAACAACTTGAAGATGAGGACAAATAATGGAAGAAAATCAAATTAACGAAAATAGTCCTTAAGCGTCGGGGATATCTAACAGTCTCCCCTTCCCTTTCCTCGATAAACTAGAAGAGAGCGGGAGAGACTGGGTGTGTACCAGGTTTGGAGCAGAGAGGGTCTTGAGCTTTCTGACGTTACGTGATGTTGGGGTGCTGAGAAGGTCTGAAGCGCCTGTCTCATTTTCCAGCCCACTGACATAGCTCCAAAAATTGATGTCGGTACCGTCGAACCCAATACCCAGCTCGATGTTAAGTTCAGCAAGTAGTCCGGCTTGAGCAGCCAGTTTGAGAAATTGAACGCGAGACTCGGGAAAGATAAAGATGGACAGAATGTGTTTGGCCTGAGTAAAAAGAAAGCGCGATCAGTTGTTAACATGCAGGTCAGAAGGAATTCAAGATAGGACGAACGTGTTCTCTGAGAACGTTGATTATATGTTCTCTCGGAGCGACGGCGGCATAGTCCCGTTCCAACTTTTCGGCGTAAGTCAGTTCTGAGGGCATAGGGCTGCTGTCTTCAGTCCATTGCTTTCCTCGTCTGTTACCCGTGTCTTTGCCTTTCCCCTTTCCTTCGTCTTCGACTTCGGTTTCCACGCTCGCCTTGTTATCAGGGTGGTAAAATCCAAACCATAGCTTCCAAAGCTCAAGCTTCCTTCCATCACGTCCAACACGCCGCATCAGCTCCCGACAGCGCTGCCAATCGCCATCACTGTCACCCATCCAAACCTCGTCTGGGTGGATCTGCTGTGCCCAATCACTCGCGCTGCTTGAGCTGACATCTGTACCTTGCGTGTACAGAGAAGGAGGGAAGTGCGAGCCGACTGACAACCGGTTGAGCCGTTGCGCGAAATCGGAAGTAGCTTTTGAGCTGGTCCTTGAGATGGGAGATGCGCCTTCCATGTCCGCACCCAACCTAGGGGTATGCACATGGAGTTTGGCAGGTCGTACCATCAGACGCACCCACCGTCGCCGCCGCACCCAGCCGCCTGCGTTGAGCGAGCCGACTTGTGCTCTCCAGCGCGTCCTGCGGAACATCCAGTTGTACTCGAAGCCGTCGTGTTGCACTTCGCCACTGTCCGCGCGCATGTCAATCATCCAGCATCGAGAGACCCAGCGCCAATTCCCGTCTGGAAGGGGATAATTCTCCAACGAGATAAGAGCCTGCTTCGAGCGCTTGAGAGATGCGTTTGGCAGGGTGAATGGAGAGGGATCTGTTGGGAGAAGGGAAAGACTGGAATAATACGGAATCGAGAAAACAGTCATCCTAAGAGCAGGGTATGTATTAGAGGAATTTTCCCTAAAATGTCTGCAGTCTGAAAACGCACCCTCTCTGGTTCTCGTAGACGATGGCCCATTCATAGCGGTCTGTATGAAATTCTTCATCAACGAGTGCAGAGTCGTCCAGGGTAATGCCCGTATCAACATCGGGAGGGGTAGACGCTTGTGTGTTGGCACGTTGTGAGCCTCTTTTGCGTGTAGTAGGCGAAGGTGTTTCAACGAGCGACGGGGAAGAGCTTGATGCCACCAGAGCACGACCCTCAGGCTGGCTTCTCCGCCTGGAGATTGAAAAGACCTGCGAGAGAGGTCTTTTACGGGTTAATTTCTGCTCAGCCTGGTGAAGGAGTTGAGGGTCATCGTCTTGAACGAGGGCTAATGGAGTCGGGGTGTCGGGGATGGGAGGCATAAGAGGAGTGAGTGGAGGCAGTAACCATTGACAAAGTCATAAATAGGCCATCATCGACATCTTCCGTGTCTTGATCTACGTCATTCCCATGTCTCTTCTCCGCCGACTACTCGCCGTCCGTCCACCCTCCGCTGCTCTCCGCACGACGAGTAGGACACTTACAACACAACGACCGACCCTTACATGCCCATCGTGCTCGAGACCACTGCCCTCAAATCTGCCAGCATGTACCTCATGTTGGTCAATCCGACCGCTTCCACTGAATATCTCTCACTACGCGCTCTTTGGTCTGCCTGAAGACCCGAACCCCTTCAGGGTGGATGTATCTACGCTGAAGAAACGCTTCAGGGAAGCACAATCGTCATGCCACCCAGATGCATGGGCATCGCGGTCTTCAGTAAGCTATTCTCTTCTTCGTGTGTGGCGTGGTGCACCGCGTAAACTAACACGCAACTTGTGGATAGAAAGACGGAGATTTGGCGCATACACTGTCTTCCCGACTGAATGAGGCATACCAGACGCTTTTGCACCCGTTATCTCGCGCCGAATACATCCTAGGGCAGCACGGACTGCACATGTCAGAAGGCGAAAAAATTGAGGATATGGGATTCATGATGGAAATTATGGAAGCTCGGGAGACTATTGATGATGCGACGCAAGACGACGTGCCCGACGTTGAAAGCCTCTTGGAGAGTAACGACGGTATGTCTCAGGTCTTGTTTATGGATGCGTCTAACATGCTGTACAGAAAAGATTGTAGAGACGGTGGAGGAATTGACCTCGTTGATCGCGGAAAAGAAGTGGAAGGAGGCAAAGGGGGCTGCTATTCGCCTGCGATACCAGGAGGGAATTAGACGAGCAGGGAAGAAGTGGATCGACAATGTAATGTAGTGACATAGCGGCAATAGCCGAGGGACATAATTTTTGAGAGTTGTTTAGAAATTGTCATCCATGTACTTTGTAATTAGACTCTCGCAGGCGCGTCACTCCGTATGAGACTTGCCCTTCTTCTTCGGACCAGGCCCCGCCTCCTCATGCAACTCGACCCCTCCAAAAGATACCTCGTCTCTTCGGCCTCTGCTTCATCAACCTCCAAGTTCAACGAGTCAACCCCTGGTATTAAGCGCTCGTTCTCCCAACAGTCCTCCCCTGCTTCCGCACCCCAGCCCAAAGTTTCCAGGCCCGCCAATTTATCGGGCTTTCCAGCCGACTTTGCTTCTCCATCAACTTCCACATCCCAGCTACACACAATGCACGGTCGCAGGTCAATGCACGCTAGCTCATCGGCTTCACACCCCACATACAGGTCGTCCGGTCCTTCAAGAGGGTCGCGGCGACATAGACCAACAAGGAAAGAGGATACAAAGGACTACTTTCAAGGGCCTTATCACAGCCTTGAATACATTGAACAAGAGCACAAAAAGTCACCCAAGCCGTTGAAACAAACGGCAATCGACAATCCGCGCAGTTATCTCAACAATTTCAGTCAAACGGTCGCTGGGAAGGTGCCGGACTATGTGTCCGTTCATGGTGTTATCATTGAGGGTGGCAAGAAGATGCAGATTCATCGGTGAGTCGTCATGGCGCTCTGTTTCCGATTGAATATTCATTCTTCCCAGTACAACTGTGAATATCGAGATGGAACCTATGATCACTGGTATTGGAGACAGCCCAGATAAGAAAGACTCTGTTACTCTGGCGTGTATGTCCGCAATCCACCAATTACAAGAGCTCGGAGTGGTGAGTGCAAAGGAAACAACTCTCCAAGGCAGAGACTGACACAGCATTCAAGCTTGACAATGCGAAGAAACTTCAACCACC
Organism: Psilocybe cf. subviscida; assembly: GCA_013368295.1. Classification (NCBI taxonomy): domain Eukaryota; kingdom Fungi; phylum Basidiomycota; class Agaricomycetes; order Agaricales; family Agrocybaceae; genus Psilocybe; species Psilocybe cf. subviscida. The sequence continues at coordinate 2,875,546 of JAACJJ010000056.1, read as the reverse complement.
CAAGACAAAGCCGGTGACGGAGGTCGCTATTTCCGACGGAACGCTTGTTGGCTATGAACAAGCGCGCAGTTTCATGGACTACTATTGCAGGCGGTATAACTTCCCTCCCCCAGATATCGACTACATCCCAAAAAGCAATTACTGGGAGTCAGTTATGGCAGTCAATGGACGGCGCATTGGAATCGGGTCAGGACAGAGCAAGAAGGCTGCTCTGACATCGTGCTATCTGGATGTGACAAAATACCTGGAGAAATGTGATCAGGAGCTTTGGGCGACGTATATCGAAGCTGCCAAAACAGGGAAAGACCTTGGTCTTGCACCCAGAGTATATTTCCAAGCAAGTCCCCGTATCGAGGATGCTATCGGCGATCTCGTCGATGACATCAGACGCACTACCCTGTACAAAAAACGACCTTCCCGTGACGCACTACATTCAGACCATCCGCACACAGAGACTGCTGGTGGTTTCCACCGACAGCGATACCGCCCCGCTGTCGCACTTGCGGACAAATCCAAACGGCTACAGGAACAGCGCGAGATGTATCTTGCCAACTCTGCATTGGAAAAGATTCGCTCAACGCGCGCCGCTCTGCCAGTCTATACTCGCGGCAAGGAGGTTCTTGCACACATAGCTGCCAACGAAGTCACTATTTGCATGGCGGCGACTGGTTCCGGAAAGACCACACAAATTCCCCAGATGATTTTGGATGAGGCAATCGAGCGAGGCGAGGGAGCCCAGTGCAACATCATCTGTACCCAACCTCGCCGTCTTGCGGCCATCAGCGTAGCAGACCGCGTGGCCAAGGAAAGAGGCGAGACGGTTGGAAAGTCGATTGGTTATCATGTCCGGTTCGAATCGCGCCTGCCTGAACCTGATGGATCTGTCACTTTCTGCACCACCGGTGTCTTCTTGAAGCAGCTTCAGTCTGCCCTATCAGATTCGAGTGGAAACGGCTTGGATCATGTTACGCATATCATCGTCGACGAGGTGCACGAACGCGACATCGACACAGATCTGTTGTTGGTCGTCCTGAAGCGTCTGTTGGCGGACCGCAAGGCGAAGGGGAAATCTTTACGCGTTGTGTTGATGAGCGCTACCATTGATCCTACACTGTTCCAACAATATTTCAAGACGGACGAGGGAAAACCAGCAGACGTCATCACCGTACCTGGGCGGTCGTTCCCCGTCACAAAGAAGTTCATGGATGACTTTGTTCCTCAGATTGTCGCAAACAGATCAAACAGGTGGATCGTGGATAATGAGGCAACGCAGAGGTATCTGTATAAAGAACTTGGGCAGCAGACAGCTATGAGAATGGGCGTCCCGCCACCCAAGACTGAGGCCCGCGAGAATGACGAAGGACTGGAGTTGCCATATCCGTTTATTGCGGCCACTATCGCCCACGTTCTACAATCATCGGATGATGGTCATGTCCTCGTCTTCTTGCCCGGCTGGGATGAAATTTCCAAAACGCAAAAGATGCTCCTCAACCCACTTGGGCCCCTTGGAATCGATTTGAGTTCTCCCAAATACTCGCTACACCTCCTGCACTCGTCCATTCCTCTGGCCGAACAGCAAGTCATTTTCGAACCGCCTGCACCCGGTGTACGTCGCATCATCCTCGCCACGAACATTGCGGAAACATCTGTTACCATTCCCGATGTTGTCTATGTTGTCGACACGGCTAAAGTCAAAGAAGATCGTTACGATCCCGATCGCCATATGTCTTCGCTCGTTTCTGCATGGGTTGGCTCTTCGAACTTGAATCAAAGAGCTGGCCGTGCAGGACGTCATCGGTCAGGAGAATACTACGGCCTTCTCAGCCGTGACCACGCCGACGTCCTTGACCCATACCAAACTGTTGAGATGAAGCGTGTCGACCTTAGTAACGTCGTCATGCACGTCAAAGCACTCAATCTTGGTCAATCCGTCGAGGATGTACTCGCTGCCGCGATCGAGCCACCAGATTCTGGACGTGTCCACGCTGCGATGCGTTCATTGAAGATGGTCGGTGCGCTGGACTCCCAGCAGAACCTTACTTCTCTTGGTCGCGTATTATTACAGCTCCCGGTGGACGTGCAACTTGGCCGGCTCGTCTTATACGGAAGCTTCTTCAAGTCCCTTGATAACGCACTCTCGCTGGCTGCAATCTTATCGAACCGCGAGCCTTTCATGGCACCAATGCACGTGAAGCAGATTGCACAGGCAAAGAAGGATTCATGGTCACCGGAAACCATGCGGTCAGACGCACTTGCAACCTTACGCGCTTTCAATAGTTGGTGGGAGATGCAGTCGGCTGGCGAGTACATGCGGGCAAACAGGTTCTGCTCGGATAACTTCTTATCCAAGCCGACCTTACTGTTGATCCAGAAGACAAAAGCGCATTTGTTGCAGTCCTTGTATCGTGCGGGTGTTATTGACATTTCGGCAGGAGGACAAGCAACGTCAGGCGCATATGCCAATGGCTCGTATGATGCTGTCAGGACCCTCAGTGTTCCTCCTGCTCTCAATGTCAACCATGATTCATTGCCGCTTATGGCAGCCCTTGTTGCCATTGCTTGTCAGCCCAAGTTCGGTATCCGCACCGGGGAGAGGACCTACAGGACTAACAACGACAAGGTCAGCTTTATATATATCAAGTTGTTTCTCTCCATAATAATCTTTGTCCTATAGAATGCGATCATACACCCGTCCAGCGTCAACAACCGCAAACGCGAGTCATCTGGAGATGATCAACCACCAGAGGAAAAGCAACTATATGCTTATGCTGATAAACGACGGAACGAAACGATGGGATCTGGCGCTACAACGTATCTTTTGAACACAACCCGCATCGACCCCTTAACATATATCCTGTTCGGCGCTTACAATGTGGAGGTCGTGGCTCGGGGATTAGAGTGCGACGACTGGCTTCCGATTGTTGGCGACATCCGCGCGCTCGATGACGTCCAGCGCCTCAAGCTTGCTATCGAGGGATGCATGTTGCGTGTCTTCGAGGGAATCACAATGAGCCGTCAAAGACGGGGCCAGCATATGCCTGTTGTACCACGTGAGGAGAGAGAGAGCGAGTCCGGGGATGAGGACGAGGACATGACCGACTACAGGCTCTCCAACGAAGAAATACGTGAGCTAGACTACCTGACAAGGGACGTCGTCCATATTCTTGACCAGTTTTACGAAGAGAGAATAGCTCTTCAGTCGAGGTCACAATCCCGGGCAGCAACACCGATGGGCTCCCCTTACTTCACAGGTTATGCGCGTCTCCCCGGCGGTTCTGGACTTGGAAGCGGTTCAGCATCGGGTTATTCGACTCCTATGTACCAGTCGCGACCTGGTACTCCAAGCCGTCTCCAGGCCCGTAGATTCTAGAACGACTCGCCTTGATGTGGAATGCTTTTACTACCTTAGAGTCTGTTACACCATCACCTCCAACAATCCCAACTCTAGTCACTCACCACCTTTATATTTTGATTATACATTCGTAAGGATCCTATGTATATTAACATCTACCAGTAGCTTATGATCATATTCTGTAATACTTGACCCTTGCAAATCACCATAAGTTCAGAATACAAAGCGAGAGGGTGATTTGTCGTCACATTGTGACACGATGGGCTTAATGTTGGTCCCCTAAGGCGAACCTGCCAAGTAACTGCCGACTATCATCATCCATTGCTGCAAGTTTGCTGTGGCAATACATCTATAGTCAATCTACGCTTCTTATGACCACCCCCGCATAACTGTGTGGAACAGCAACCTTGATCTGAACACACCCTCTATTGACGGGACCCTTTGCACTTGTCACTCAAACCTCCTCAGCGCCATTCGGGCATCTCCAACTCTTCTCTAACCTGTTCTACTTTATAATCGGTCAAAATGGCGACCTCTATGCGAGGGCTGACGCAGGTGCGCCGACCACACGAAGCCATCTCTTAAATATCTAACACAGGTCCTTTACCGTTCTAGTTCATTGCGGACATTAGAGGCGCCCGCGTGAAGGAGTTGGAAGAGAAGAGGATCAACAAGGAAATGGCGAATATCCGGAAGAAGTTCAAAGGTTCGCGCCTCAATCTACATTGCTTCATACCGTATATGAACGCGAATCAATGCAGATGGAAATTTGGATGGATATCAGAAGAAGAAGTGTGCATTCTCCCTGCCCCTGTACATGCTTCACGAACTCATGCTGGCTTAGATATGTCGCCAAGGTCGTCTTCACCTACATTTTGGGCTACAAAGTTGATGTTGGACATATGGAGGCAGTCAATCTCATATCCAGCTCTAAGTACAGCGAGAAGCAAATCGTAAGGCTGCTCCGCTCATTACATATTGCTATATCTGAACATTAGCCATTTACCGCAGGGATACCTCGCTGTAACACTCCTGATGCATGAAAATTCCGATTTTTTGCGCCTCGTCGTCAATTCAATACGTAAAGACTTGGATTCAAACCACGAAGTGGATAATTGCCTTGCATTACACGCGATTGCGAACGTTGGTGGAAGCGAGATGGCGGAAGCTCTGACAGAAGACGTTCACCGGTTGTTGATATCACCGTGCGTGTTCCCTCTCCGATACTTTTGACGAATACTGACGCAAACTCTAGAACGTCGCAAACTTTTGTTAAGAAGAAGGCTGCTCTGACCCTTCTCAGGTTATACCGAAAACATCCTGAAGTGGTGCCGGCCGCAGAATGGGCTCTCAGGATTGTATCAATCATGGATGACTCTGACCTGGTACGTAACTTACTGTTGGATCACTGTTCCTCGATTCTCAGTAAATGAATATCGACCTTGGCTGTTATAGGGCGTGGTTATCTGTGTGACAAGTCTTGTAATGGCTCTAGCGCAGGACCACTTGGATGCCTTTGCAGTTTGCTATACTAAGGCTGTTGACAGGTTAAACAGGGTGGGTTGATTACTCTTGAGCGTCCTTCTGCAAGGTGTTTATCAGTTTCTCGCGATAGCTCGTGATTGAAAACGAATATGCGGCAACATATGCGTATTACAAAGTTCCCTCACCCTGGCTACAAGTGAAACTACTGCGCCTGCTTCAATATTATCCCCCCACTGGTTCGATCCTTCCCTTCATCAAAGTACTTTATGTAATGCTTAAATCTTCCCATTAGAAGACCCAACAATTCTTCAAATACTTCATCAAGTCCTCCAGACTATCATGAACAATTGCGCTGAGCCATCTCGAAACGTTCAGCATAACAACGCGCAACATGCTGTTCTTTTTGAAGCCATCAGCCTCGCCATTCACCTGGATACCAACTCCCCTCTTGTCGGCACAGCTGCTGTCTTGTTGGCTCGTTTCATCTCATCGAAGGAGACTAATGTCAGATACCTCGGTCTGGACACAATGGCCCATCTTGCTGCTAGGGCCGACTCCTTAGAACCAATCAAGAAACATCAGAATACCATCATCCTCTCCTTGCGTGACAAGGACATATCTGTCCGGCGACGAGCACTTGATCTGTTGTACAGCATGTGTGATACTGATAACTCGGAACTTATCGTTGGAGAACTTCTCAGATATCTAAGAGTGGCTGACTACGCCCTACGGGAGGAAATGGTTCTGAAGATTGCTATCCTGACGGAAAAATATGCCAATTCATACAAGTGGTATGTCGACAATATCCTGCAATTGATCAGCACCGCTGGAGAGCATGTTGGGGACGAAGTATGGTACCGTGTGGTACAGATCGTAACAAATACGGAGGATCTTCAAGAGTATGCGGCCAAAGCAGTCTTCGAGCACCTGAAGGCGCCTTCCACGCACGAAAGTCTCGTGAAAGTTGGAGGTATGTCCACCATGTCTGAATCCTGGCCATTCATTCGTACTAAAATATATCAGGCTATATCCTTGGTGAATATGGACACCTCATTGCCAATGAAACCGGTTATAGCCCAATGGAACAATTCCAGCTTCTTCACTCCAAGTCCCAGTTTTGTGTGGCGCCAACACGGGCATTGCTTCTGTCAACTTACATCAAATGGGTCAATGTGTTCCCTGAGATTAAACCTCAGCTTCTGAACATTTTTGAACGGTACCGACATGTACTGGATGCTGAACTACAACAACGTGCCTGCGAATTTTATACTCTGGCCTCCCGACCAGATGAGGATGAGTTTTTGCAAAATATTTGCGAAGAAATGCCTCCATTTCCTCCCCGCGTCAGCGCCCTCTTGGGTAGCCTTAATCGCAGACACGGTGATACGGGTGATAAACGTACCTGGGTTCATGGAGGGAAGGAGGCCAACATTGACCGGGAGATCACGAAACGTAAAACCCTCATGGTCGACATTTCCGGAAACGATCAGGTCGCGAAGAATGGCGATGGCGAGCATCAAGACGTCATGAGCTCTCTCGCTGGTCTGCAAATATCCTCATCGCCTAACGGAGTGCCATCATCCTCAAAGCCACTATTGGACGGGTTTGAGAAGCACGCGCCTCGCCTGACCGGAGGTCCAAACATCGACCGTTGGTTTGACAAACTCTCGTACTCGATGGAGGGAATTCTATACGAAGACGTGCAGATTCAAGTGGGAATCAAGTCGCGCTACCAAGGCCATATTGGACAGCTGGCTGTTTACCTTGGCAATAAAGTTGATGCCCCTCTCACTGGCTTCACCGCGGCAATACATGTCGACGACACCGAAGCCCTTTCAGTATCTTTTGCCAAGATCCCACCGACCACCATTGCCCCACGCAGCCAAACCCAGCAATTACTCCACGTCGAGTGCAAGAAAACTTTCGCGAAGCCTCCAATCCTCACTCTGTCATTCCTTGCAGGCGCCCATCAGACTATCTCCGTACGGCTTCCTATTGTCCTTACCAAATTCTTCGAGCATGTCAAACTTGGGCAGTCTGATTTCTTTGAGAGATGGAAGCTAATTGGTGGAGAACGCGAAGCGCAGTCGATCTTCCCCGTCAGCCTCACCGCCACAGGTCAATTAGATCTGACAAAGAATGCACAGGTCGTAGGAGGTCATCGCCTGAATATTCTGGAAGACATAGACCCAAATCCAAATAATCTCGTTGCGGCGGGTGTCCTGCACATGTCAGTTGAGGGCAAGGTAGGGTGTCTGCTGCGGCTCGAGCCTAACAAGGAAGCAAAAGTGAGCACTATCATATTTTCTGTAGAGGGTATCATTCTCATTGATTGTTCACTGAAGCTGTGCCGGTTGACTGTGCGAAGTACATCAGGAGACGTAGCTGCTGAGGTACAAAAATTAGTACAAAAACCATTACTGGCAACGTCCCCGACGTTGTAATACAATAAACTAGGTTATCAGGTTCCAGAGTCCCGTAAATTCATAAAAATAGGGAAATGCGAAGAATGATTCAATCATCGTCTGAGGATACCTTTTAACAGGCCCTTCCGCTTCCTGGTGGGATCATCGATGTCAGGTTGTGGTTGTACATAACCCTGCGTAGCATTGCTTTGTGGCGGCATATACACAGCGCGAGGTGAGTGCACCCTTTGATCTTCGGGCAGTATGGTTGCAAAAGCTCTCGGACTGGTCACAGCAAGGACAGTTGGAGAGTACGTCTGCCGAATTGGACTGGTTGATCCTGACGGTGCGGGGGCGGTTGTGGGACGTGACATTTTCCGTTGACGAGGGGACACGCGACTAGACGACATGGTCGTGGTTATTTGGGAGGACGACAAGGACGCGTGTCCAGGGTCAGAGGCGGCGTGTGTACGCAGTTTTGTTCCATCGTCAGACTTGAGTCTCGTTGCCAGCTGGCTAACACGCTCCAGGGCTTCTTCCTCGACCTCGAAACACCTTGAGCAGAACTCATCCACGTACAAGTCTGTGTCATCTCCTGTTCGCGGTAGAGAGCTCAGCTCTCGAGAACTGCGAATGACAGCAGAGGTAATGATGGCCAAGTGTTTGGGAACGTCCAAGAGATGAGGAAGGTTGGGAATGGCTTCACGGTCGAGACTGGTCATAACTTTCTTCCTTTGATGCAAAGCGTTCACGATATGGAGGCGCTCATGTCGTTCCGCGTCGGACAATTGACTTGAAGACAAGAAACTTTCCGTAGTCGGGGTCGAGACCACTGCGATGTAATCTGTCATGGCTAACAATCTGTCCTTGAGAAAGGTTTGAACTCCTTTCATGAAGGTTTCTTTCTGCATATTCTGCACTTCTGTGTTAGCTCTCAATGTTGGGCGACAAAAGAGATCGATCACTCACAGAGTTCAGATTAGCCAGACTTTGGATCACTTTCGCGATAAGCGTTAAACTTCTTTGCACGGCTGGGCTTGGGAGACCTTATTAAATCTTTGAGCGGAGGTCATGATGTCGAAGCCATTCAATACACTTACCTGGAGTAAGTCCGAAAAGGTGGGGGTGCAATATTGCAGGGACTATAAACCGCAGGAAGCAAAACGCTGAAACGCTTTGCCATGGCAAATTGTTGTTCAGTGGTGTATCCGTGTGATTGGTGGTAGGGTCCGGCTTGTAACGCTGTTCAACGAGCTTTCTGATGGTTTGGAATATTGTCCTCAGCTCACTAATGAAAACATATGCTATCGTTTAGTGTCCTCCTCAATCAAGTCGGAAATGACGTACTTTGGGCATTCCGTACGGACAGAATATATTTGATCCCAGAAGTGTTGACACCAATACAACAGTATTTCATTATTTCGTTCCACTTCCTTCGCCGTTTTACCCGTCAGCCGCATAGGATCCACTTCAATGGCGATGTTGGTGGCAATAAGCTTCCGCAAAACGGTGCCGATACTCGCCTCGAGAAATGACCTGCCATACCATGTCATACACAACTCAACTGTCTTGGTCAACGTGGTATTCCCTCGAAACAAGGTCTGCTGAGCTGTTCAATGTAAGTCAGCGCTCTGTACGGCAATAACAAGCCAGACATACATGTAGCATTGCCAACCTCTCTAGTGGCGTACTTTTGGACCTGATCAATTGCAACATCTGTCGCAACAGCGACAGCCATGAGGTGCGATGATATCGTCTTCAGCTTCAGTCTTGTTTCTAGGTCGGACATCCAGTCCAAAAAGCTTCTTGAACTACAAGTCTGTAAAATATATTAGTACGTATAACCGTTCAACTGACCACGGTTTAACGTACATTCATGAGCTTCAGATAGCATTCAGAAGGCAGTATTATCTCCCTGTACATGAATAATGTGTCACAGGAGCACACATGATCAGACAGAGAAAACCATACTCATCAACACGGATCTTGAGTCTCAATTCACCAGCCTGGATTTCGGACCCAAAGCTCCCTGGCTGAATGACCGGGAACCATCCCTCCACTGTATCTCCTCGCCGGAAGTTGCCAATGTTGACGCGCGTCCGTCCAATGACAACAGGTTTAAAAAGCTTCTTCTCTTTCCAAATAACGATTTCCAAATAGTCGAATGGAGGGAGGTCCGAGTATGTGAATGACTCGTGCCAGTCAGGGGACGACAGGCCCTTTTTCACAGTAGTCCGGCTACATAGGGCATCATTGAGGTGGACCTCGCACGAGATGTCGGCTTCAAAGCTGTCAGAATCGTCCTTGTCAGCGGCGTGTCCGTCAGGATTGTACCGCGACTGGCCCAGTTGGCGTCCTTGGATTACAGTAAGCTCGACTTGTCGCCACATGCGATACGACCCGCCCTCGAAGGGGAAATACCAGCGTCCGTAGAGCTCGGGGATTGCATACGACCTCAGGAGCGCTAGCCATGTGTAACACATGTCAGTATTGGAAAATTGGAGGTACAACGGTTCAATAGTATTTGATGGCGTCCACCGCTGCCCACTAGAATGAGGAGTTATCTTCACGCCTGTTCTGACACGTCCCAGTTCTACAACACTCACGAGATGGCATAGATCCCTAGGCAGTCCTTGCGGTAGAAAATAGAATTGTCCGTTTGCCGTATGTCAGTCTGGTTGAGAAGGTGAATAGAAATGGTCTGATACAACATGCTTTCCTAGAACAAGATTAGGATGCGCAGTGTGGAATTAGAACTGGAATTGATCGTACGTCAACATAGACATTTAGAAGACATCGGTCGCCTTCCTCTAACAGCTTGCATTTCGCGGGGCGCCAGTGACCAGCACTGCTAAGTCCTTTATGCGGGGATATCCAATTGAGGCTCGATTTCTCTGGATGTAAAGCACGCGTTCAACCAAGTGTTCATCACAAGACAAAGCACACCAACCGCGCAGCCTGTAATCATCGCCAGCTGAACCTCGTTTATCAACCTTCTTGCGTTCGGAAATAGGCTATCTCAACGAGATTCAGCATGAACAGACTGCTCCTGCTGAAGGACAACGCACCTTGCGCAAGTTTGCTCCAGCTGCGTTCGAAATATACACTTCAACAGACACTAGATATTCCCTAGGTGATTCTTTGGCGGGCATTTCATTAAATACGGCCCATATGCCGGACATGGCAGTATGGGAGTTGGAAAGACCAGTAGAGTGATAGAGATGAAGAAGGGTTTACTCCAGGCATTCAACGCATCAAGCGCGCAGATTGCCCAATGTGTGTGAGAATATATGTTTCCGTAAGCACAAACAGTCAGGGCTCGGCACTTGACGACACCCGTAAAAGAGCATTCGCTGACACCGATTCAATTTGACCTCAACCGTCTCTTGTATCATCTCAGATATGGCATTAAGCACGACAAACTTGGTATATTGAGTACCAACTATCACAGTCTATTATTAGCGCCAATGTAAAGTTCCAGGTATATAGGTGCATGCGGTTCATAATAATTAACGACCTCCCCATCGCCACAAAATGAACGGTCGAAATCAATCTCTTTTGGGTCTATAGGACGGCAGGTGAGAGAGCAGAGCATAGATAATATGACCGGAACTCACGTTGATCCATTGGCGTGTCCGTTGGCTTTACCATTAGCACTTCCGTTGGCGTGACCATTGGCACTTCCGTTGGCTTTACCATTAGCACTTCCGTTTGCAATACCTTTTGCAGCCGGCTTCTTGTAGGTTTGGAAGTAAAAGTTGATGAACAAGAACAGGTAAGATGTCAAGAGACCGCATCCGAACAGGGCAGCCTTCTCCGAGCCAGAACAGTTGCTAATGTAAGGCAGGTTGGTGGCGTATGTGGAAGCAAAACGCTCGTAAGCTAATTCGAGTATCTATCAGCATTACACGAAGATGACCTGAAGCAAAGGCTCTTACTTCCGAAGTAGACCACACAGATATCGATAACGAATTGGGTGATTTGCATGCTGGTAAGATATTTCTTCCACTGAAAGAGTTCACATATTTAAGAGCGAGTCTGGACATGGACGGCGAAGAACGTACCCAGAATTTAGCACCACCAGCGGTAGCATAGTAGTAATAGTCTGGAATGCTGGATGTTAGTGATACAGTCCAGCAGATGTTGATAGTTACTTACACATGATAACATGAACAGCCAGGTTAAGGACGATGACAGCCCAAGACTAAAACAGTTTGAGTTTCTGAGGTCATTGACAGACAAAATGACACGTACGATGCTGGTTTTGCCATTCAGTTGGGTATAGCATAGTAGAGCAGTAGCAGAGTGGTGGAAAACATGGAGGAATTCTGTTGAAAGTAGGATATTAGTGGAGGAACACGCCAGCGGTAATAGCGCGACGTACGTAGGGGCTTCTTCTTGAGGGCCAAGAAAACGGTGTCCAAAAGCTCGAGGTACTTGAAATAGTAGTTGATCATGTAGTAGAACTCTAGCCTCTGCGGATAAAAACGTTTTCAGTTAGAACGACGCGTCAATGCGCCGGTAAACAGACGTACAGGTGTCCAGGATTCTGCGTCGCAGAGGGCGGAGTGCAGGCCGTTCTTATACCAAATAGGGATGATCTCCTCAAGCATGAGAGCAAGAAGGAGAGCACTGCCCGAGCTCAGAATGACATTGTGAATTTGGAAAAGGGTTGTGAGCTTGAGGGCCTGGCGGGGCTTCATGATGGCCTGGATGGAGAAAACGGTGACGAGGTAGCCAATGAGGGTGGTGACGACGACCTTGTCGGTGGACAGTGGGGTGACGCCGTCGACATAGGTGTAGAGGTGGACGGGGAGACGGTAGGGGATAACGGCGAGGAGGATGTCTGCGAGGGCCATGACAGAGAGAACGACAGAAGCTGCAACGCCAGCGTTCAAATTTTGGCCAAGTCTTTGGGGGCGTCTGTCACGTGATTCTCTCTGATCGCTGCTTGAATTCATGTGTTTTTCTCGTTGCATGGCTTGTACCCCGACCTTCCCCAACCATTCGTCCACCACATGATTTCATGCATTCTCTGACCAGGCGCAAATAGACACTTGAAAAATGTATATTATTCGTACACAATGTCCACAACTAAATACAACAGGAAGAGAAATAAATCTATGTGATGATCAGACAGGGGCTATCGTCAACCCGGACAAGCGCAGCTTGTTTTCTACTCATGCCATTTGTCAGACCTCAGAACCAAAAAAAGATAATTAAAGCCGAAACGCACCTTTTAAGTTTGTCGCTCGATTGATGAAGGTCGCGTAATAGGTCGACTGGCACTGGTCGTTGGCTAACCAGACATAAAGACGAGCTCGAAGGGGCGAGGGAGTATGAAGCAGGGACCTATTGTTGGAACACCAAGCAAACTGTCTTTAGGCCAAGAAATATGCGACCGTTCACGGAGCTAACATACCCCGGATACACGGAGCGATTCCTGGAGGTCATGAATGAATATCAGAAACCGGGACCTCAGTTCATGCAAGTCGTGCAGATCAAGGCCTAAAATAGGGGCGATATTGATCAGGCGTCTATGTTTTTAGCAAGGCTATGTTGACTGACACGTATCGGAGTAACTCCAAGTCGGTACCGTGCAGTGTAGTCTGACAGATGAGATACCGGAGGAAAGTATCAACCTATGGGATAATGCGCAATTCAGCGGCCATGTGTGTGCAAGTTCTCCCGGAACTAACTTCGTGTAAGCGGAGACAGCGTCTTGCAGATTTCCAAGCTACACATCGAAGTCATGAGCGCCTGAATGCCTCTATACAAATGGATAATCTTGTACTTCAGAAAGATGAACTTGGCGAGGCGGCGCGTCGGCGTTGCGGGCTAACGAAGAGGCTTGGGGGTAAAGCGACAACATGATGCGGGGCGAAGTAACGCGTCGTAAGTACACAAAGGCGGTTGAGTTGGAGGGGGGGGAGGGGGGGATGAATGGATGCACACGACCTCCTTAGATCGAGCTCCGTGTTATATACCTGTCTTTTCTAGAGCCGTCCCAGCAGGGTCTGTCACGAGGCTCGGGACCCAACGGAAATGACACCGGCAGGTCGCGAGGCAATGTGCATTCAGATATGTTTACAGGTGCAATACTTAAGCAGTGCTATTTGAGCCCTTTTCAAGGCCACCTATTCCTGTTCCTGCAGAGAACCGTGCAGGTACACCCGGATTTACGTGTCGAGATATGTTAAGATGCTCAGGGATATCCCGAGTTTACTATAACGACGATACATTCAGACATTGGACGTGAAGGCGTTTTGCACTTCGGCAAGATCCTCGAGGCGACTAAGGCGGAGAATCGAAGAACATATTGCGTCCTCGTCAGTCCTTGTTCTGGGAAGTCCACCCCTTCAATCCAGAATCAGAGAACTTGGCTGGACCATAATGAATGGCTTCACTGATCTAGCTTCTAACCAGCCTTTCAACCCAAGAAGGAGTTAAGTTTGGTCTTGCACGCGCACCCTCATCAACGACCATTGCTTCTTTTCGTCGCGTGTATTTGAGCATTGCCTAATGCGAGAGACATCCGAGTCAGATTGTACGGACAATAGAAAAGACACGCATGTGGACAATGAAGCATTATGTGACGTCGAAACTCAACACCTGTTCGCCACCAGTCAGGATCTGAGTAACCAAAAGCGACCTACACACGGGTAGAAAAGGGAGATCAAATGCAAGACACGAATAATGGATTAATTTACGGCCTTGTCATAGAAAGCAATCCACAATAGCATACGAACTTGTAGCAAAATTAAACCTCGAGAATAGGTTAGTTTCCGGGGCTGGACCTCCTGGATTGGAAGGCACAGACAGATTGCTGGCGGTGTTGAAGTTCACAAGGGCCAGATGGGCCGCGCCTTTTACAGAATTCGGCCCGACTCGTCCGTCGCGATTTTTCAACCCAACGTAAGGTCAAGCCACACGGCGTAGTAATGCGTTCATCGTGTCCGGTGAAATGCAGCGGTCCCGAGAGCAAGACAGCGGGGTAGTCAAATTCTGAGAGATTAGGACGGACTGGGTGAGGCGATGGTTATGAATTGATTCAGATTAATTTCCAGAGGCATGACTGTTTACAGAATTCAGGTTCACCATCAAGGTGGTAGGTCCGTCAGACCATGCGCGGGCAACTCCATGTCGCCAGAGTCAAGTCCAAATGAATAAGAAGGAACCGTCCGGACCAGAGTCAGCATTCGAAGCGTACTTGGGGCACGGCCCAGGTTTTGAGGCGCGCCGTTGAATCTGAAAGTATTTTCAACCAATGCTAGCAAAATGCGCATCAGAGTGGCATGCGACAGACTTGCAGGAGGCCATATGCCTCGATATTATGGCATAAGTAGTAAGAAGCGACGTAGGCAAGTTTACATCGCTTCACGAGGGTGGACCCCCTTGCTTCAACAACGAGTTCTGGGCGTGTGTTCTTATCGTTTTGAATGGATTGGAAGAATATTCGGGGTTTGAAAGAATAAGTGGGTGTCGTAGGCGTTCAAGTTCCCTGATAATGACATCAATGGGCCATACAACGAGTCGATGGGTTGTGAACACTCACAAGGCCCGTTTCCTTTGATTCTTTGACAGTGGAGCAGAACCACCTTTCCCTATCAGACCCTTCTTCGCTGATGGCTTCGATGACTGCGCCGGTTGCTCAGCCGAGTTTGCGTCAGCGATTGTCTGGATCGAGGCTTCTTCGACCGTTGATTCCTCTTCTAGGGTGGCGATGGCTTGTTGCAGAGCATTGAGGCCGCCAGTTAGTTGTTCCCTGGCCTTGCGCTTCATTCGACGGGCAGTAGATTTGGAAACCTGTTGTGCGCTGGGCTCTAATTCTGCGGCAGAAGTGCGTAAGAACTCCGCGGAAACTTGATAAGAGGCTATCGCAAGTACTTTGAAGGAATGCCTGTCGTTTCTCTTGTAACTTCGCCTTCTTCGTCTGTTGTATGGGAAGCTCTGGTGCATTGGGTGAATGTTCGTCTGCGAGTTCAGTACTAGTTGACAACATAGTCTCTAAAGAGGGGAGCGCATCGTCGTGATCCTTTGTGACCACTTTTGCGGAAGGAATATGTCCATGTCGAACGCGACCGACTTTAGGCTGGACATGAGATAAGCAAGAGTTAGATGGCTAGCTCAAGAGCTTGCACATCGAGGCAGTATACCCACCATTTGTAGTATACCTTGGCTTCTTCCTTAGCAGAATTATGAAGGTATGGGACAGGCAGTAGCAGCTGCAGCGAGGGCGATGGGATAGGATGGTAAGTCATCGACGTTCCATTGGTGTTACATTTTTTCCAATTAGACACCGTGGGAGTGACGGCACAATGATGTCATGCTGAGAAGTAGAATGAGAGTGAGATGCTTTTACTGTGTGGAGGGTATAAATCGAGAGGATATTTCCTGAGGTGCTAAGTAGTAAGGAGTGTGTTTGATATAGACTGTATGTAAAATAAAGTCACATGAATACCAGTAGTAGTACAAAGGGGTAAAAAAAAAATGTCGTGACTGAAATAGATAGTAGACGGTGGGATGCCATTCAAGTCCTTCGTAAACTGGGTTGCACTGGATTGATGGGGTGATATTTCACCTTCTCAAAGATCCGGTATAGAGAGATTATAAGGTTCGAGCAATAGGCAATCAGGCCTATTGCAACAAGGCATATCAATGATAGTTGGTCACGGCAAACATGATGGGCCACTATTCCTGTAAACCCGGGAATGTTGTCCGGTGGCCGAGGAAGTTGATTGTACCACGAAGTTCCGGATGCAGATGCGCAAGGTATCAGAGATGTGAAGAAGTTGTCGAAGCATAGAGACAAGGCGGCAGACCAGGCGCAAATGAAGAGAACTTCCGATAATGTATGTGCGAGTTTCGCTGAAGTGCGCCAGAGACCTAGAGGGCGCCCGAAGTATTCGAGCTAGAAAAGGCACGCTATAAGATGAAGCCATATCTCCAACGAAAAGGACGAACATAGATAGCGATCATCACATGCATCAGGGTCAAGGGCGCGAATATAATAACGACGGTGCTGTTGGAATTGAGGTATATGAGATTCAGTATTATGAGCTGATGAGAAAACCTACGGCGAGCTCCCAATGGCGCCTGCTGCATGATGATTCATCTCCGCTCGTCGTATATGTATGGCCATGCCCAGTGCAGCAGTAGTAAAAGATATATTGATAAAACGAAAAAGCTTCGAATGACATAGTAAGATTTCGTCTCCAACAAGGGCTGAGCAAGACGACTCACCAAAGGAACATAGGCGTTGATCAAAATAAACCCCCGTATATCCTTTTTCCGCCGCTTCCACGGCGAAAGCTCTTTATGGCTCCTGTTCGATTGGTCCTCTTCCATCTCTTCAAATCCGTAGCTTTCTCGGTGTGGCCGGCGCGGTCCTTGTGCCCCGAGCCGTGCTGACCATGGTGTCTCCCATCCTGGCGTACTGGTTTGTGACAATGTGTACTGGACAGGATTCGAAGCAGTAGGCATTGGCACTGCTAGGTGGGGTGCATTGTTGTCATCCGCGGTTGGCTCCTTTTCCTTGTCCTTGCGCATAGCAGCAAATCCAGACTCCCGCTGGCTGAGCATCCAAGGAAGGGAGATATCACGGAAGGTTTTGCGTTCTGGCTTTGGTGAGCCTGGCACACGATCAAGGCTATCCAGGGGCCGCGTCCTGGGAAGTGCAAATGTCCACCAGCGGGAGTCACCCTCTGGACGAGATTGCAGCGACGCTACATCAGACATGCCTGTACCAAAATCCCTCTGCTCCTGCTGCTGCTCGAACGTGTGGCCATCGAGAGGTGTTGGCAGGTCTTTCGGCGATGGCGGCTCATCACGGGCCCATGCTAGGGGAGGTCAGCCATGATGATAGGGCGAGAACGGGCCAGATATGCTCACGGGGAGATGTGACGACTGTGGTGACTGGGGGTGGCGGGCGGCGAAAACTTCGGGCACTGGTGCTGGCAGTGTGATTCAAGCTAACGGTGGATGGCGGCGAGGTTGGACGGTGTCGCGAGGATGTGGACATAACTTAAGAAAGAGAATGAGGAATGAAGGGAAGCTCTGCCAATGGCCTGAGCCAGTGGAGAAGAGTAAGGTTGAATGCCAACTGCCAAGGGATGAGCTCAGCTCTGGGAGTAAACATCTTCAGACCATAATCACGCATTGACATCACAAGGCTCTCTCTCTTTCTCACCACATTCATGGAAGAATCTCTCATTCCTTCTCTGTCTGGCGGCGTCGTCGGCTCCCGCTTTGTTACTCAAGACGAGGTCGAGACTGCGAAGGTTCGTCGTGAAGAACAGTGGAAAGCAGCATATGCTCGGTTCGTCATTCACTTCGCTGCAAAGCTACCTTCTTACACACAGAACAGTCTTGGCCAGGAACCGCCCCCAGTACAACAGGAAGAAGTCTATGATGGGCGTTCCCTTGCAGAAGTGAGTTGCCTGCAACCATGCAGATTGTGTGTATTGACTTCTCGCTGTTGGTTTCGAAAATATCGCATAGAAACTCGCTGCAAATAAGGTTTGTGTACAGGAATTATCCATGATGAACATGGGCTGATTTCCACTCAGATAGCCAAGCAGGAAGAATGGGAAGAGAAGACTAAACTAGGTTTGCTTTGTGAGATCTGATGCATTCACTGTGCATTGACAATTATACCAGCAAATCAATTCCGCGCGCTCGAAGAAGATGAAATTATGTTTCTAGATTCAATCCGCGAAAAGCAGGAAGAAGAGGACCGCCAGCGAAAGGAGAAAGACGGCGAGGAAGTCCGAAGCTTCAAGGAGTATGCTATCCCTCCCTCCATCAAGCATCTTACTGACATATTCTATTTAACCATAGGGCGGTCGCAGCTCGCACCAGCGCCGCAAGCGGTCCTCCACCTGTTACGGGTCTTTTGCCGCCTCAGACAGACTCATCAACAGCGAAGCCAAAACCCGTGGCCAAGAAAGATCTGAAGAAGGCTTTGAAAGGTGTCGTTGTGAAGAGGAAGCCCAAGACGACTCCACCGAAACAAGATGCCCCCGCAAAGGAGACAGGACTGTCGGAAGACAAAGCTTCAAAAAACAAAGCCGTAGACGACGGTGCTCCGAGCGCGAAGCGGAGAAAGATAGAAAGTAGTTGAATATTAATCTGTCAATTACTGTCAAGGCAATTTATTGCTCAGTCTATATAAATCGATGCGTAATTATTTTCTGGTGACTGGAGATGGTGTCGGTGTCCATCGTACACGATTGAGGTCCCGCTCTTTGCTTGTAGAGTTTTGAGTCCATCCTGCAGTACGTTCCATGGCGTCTGCCCTTCGAGTTGCAGCAGTCCCTAAAGTCGTCCTCTCCAGAAGCCGACGAGCCGCAGGAGTTAAGCTACCTGCAGCTTCAGACCGCCTTGGTGTCATCGATGGTGGAGCCATGCTACCCTTCTTCCCTAGTACCGGTGTTCTAACTGAACGCGCCGTTCGAGTGGACGGGTTGAACATTTCAGCTTTAGCTCGCAAACTCTTAGACGCCGAATTGGCCAACTTGTGAGACACTGCCTCCCGTGCACTGATGTCTGGTATATGGAACGGTGTGCGCGACCCTGGGACATCTCCTGATTGACTGATTATCCTGGGGGTAGAGTTAAGGGTTCCCCATGTCATGAGTTGCTTAAGAGCTACGGGACCAAGCTCAGCAGGGGTAGGAGAAGGGAGATTTGGAATGAGAGAAAAGTCTTCCTTCGCCGATGAATGAGGATGATCTGCGAGAAATGGTATTCAGAACAGAATAGACAGAAGAGTAGGATCAGATAAAGTTGCTTACATGGAGTGCCAGTAATGGCAGCATCAATTCGACTTCGTGTGGGGCTAGGAGGTGCAGAGGCAGATTGTTTGGAGTCGCCAGCCTTGTGTTCATATTCCAGCAGCCGTGTACTTCCGTAGTTGACGGCCTTTGGATTAGGGTCTACTTCTTGATCTGCCACTTTCCGAGGTGGGTGATAGGGAGACACATCTGCGTCTGGACTGAACATCAACGAGTTGCGAGCCTGGCATAAAATTAATTAAGGACGAAAAGGACGACAGAAGAGACATACCTTGAAATTCCAACCGTCTACCCCGGCAGAGCGGGTGTCCTTTTGAGGGGCCATAACATCTAAAGCCGGTTCTTCTGCAGCTTTCCTTTTGCCGGTGGCAACAAGGGCTTTGGCATCGCTATCTTCTGACTCCGCATTCTCCTCCTCCTTGTTTTCCTCGATATCCTTGATGAGACCGGGGGCTTTGGGGGCGTCGATCCTGAACTTCTCTCTCACTCCTGTTACACCTGGGGCTTCAAGTAGCATCTTCTGCCGGTCCTCGATTAACTTGGATTGCCGCCCTTCAACCCTTTTCTGCGCATCCCAGGCCCAACCCCATTTCTCTTTGCGCACACGGTTCTCGTCGTCCAAAATTCGTGTAAAGCTAGAGTTGTCCTCGGACGTATATCGCGCTTGGAATTCATCCAAGCTCATGTTGGAGTCATACTTCGGACGTTTCGATGGCGGTTCCAAGAGTGTGTCCCGGTACAAGGGCGTATCAGATGTTAGGCCAAACGGTGTCTGTGAGGGTGTTTGTGAAGGCAGCCATCCGCGTGAAGGGCCGGGTGTTGGGGTTTGACTGACTTCCTCCAGTCTCCGGACTGATGCGCCAATCAAATGAGGGTCTCTCGTCCTTAGGGCGTCCAGATATTCATTGGTAGCGTCTAACTGCACCAAAGAGGGAAAGAAATCGCGAGCGATAATGCTGGAAAGTGCTTCCGTGTATTCGTCTTCATCTAGAACAACCTGCGAGTTAAGAGAGCGTTCTGTAGACACAGAAGACTCGGTAGCTTCCAAAGACATGGGTTCAGGAGGTCGACAAGGTAAGCAACGATTTAGTGAATGGATGAAGGCAGCACGTACTAGCATCGACTCCAAGTCACAAGAAGCATGTGATGGATTGATGGATGATGTCAATGAGCCTGACTGCTCTCCCCTCAACAACCTGATTGTCTGTGTCGGCAAGCACTGCCCAGTGGAAAGGAGTATGGGTCTATAGGCCAATGATAGTCATAATTGTGGTCGTAAAATGGCCTTGGACAAGGCAACAGTCATAAAGTATGGGAACACAACATACATATAATGGATGTAGATAAATTGCAAGGAGTGTTAGGATGAGGTGAATGCATGAGAATCGTGAAGGATTGTGAGGGTATGCGCATAATTATATGACGTTCCGGTTCATATGCGTATCAATAGTAGTGCATAATTTACAGGGTGAACTCGATGGAAGATGACTAACTCGCAGAAGATCGCGGCTCAAGGTCTTTCAAATCAAGAACGTTCGGCGTTTCAATAATTGCGCCAGCGCTTCGACGACCAGCACTTGGACGGCCGATCCTACTTTTCGATAGGATGGAAGTGCCAGTCGATGCGCTTGAGGGCGGGCGCGAAGGTTGGCGGAGGGTAACGTTTGCTCGTAGGTCGTCGGCAAGGGGAACAGCTGGTAGTGCCTTACCGTCACTTGGTGAAGAGGAACCAGAGCTCGTTCCATGATAGGATCCAGGCCGCATTGTAGTTGTTCGTTCCCGTACACTGACGTGACGTTCTCGACCATTCGCTGGAAGAGGAGGAACGGGACTTGTAGCGACCCTTCCTACAGATGACCGTTTGAATTGATTGTACGGGTTGGAAGCCCCAGGCCCGGTCGACCGTTTGAGGGCAGCCGTGGAGGAATTTGTGGAATACACACTACTTGAAGGGATAGGAAGGAATGTTGGCGTTTGGGGACGAGATGCCAAGGGGGTCGAAGCACCGTTCGAAAGCCTTGACTGTGGTCGACGCAAGCCTGTGCTTATGGACATTGTATTAACTGACGTGGTGCTGTAAGAAGGCGATGTGGGCCGGGTGGCAGTAGAAGCCGAAGGTCGGAAAGCTGTTGGTGCGTTTGGAATAGAGACCCTTCGTTTCTCTTTGAGCCGCTTCATCTCTTTCTCTTTTTGAGGTGAAGGCGAATCTTCCATAATGAGGACCCAACCTGACGAATCACCAGCGTCTTTACTCTTCTTGGTACTCTTTTGCGACCCACTGTCATTACTGAGGCGGGATTCCATGCTCCTCCGGGCAGATTCCCAACTTGTCTTTGCAGCGGAGCTGTTAAATGCGGGGCTTGTCCCATTTATGGGGGTCGAGGGCGTAGCTGAAGATGTCTGGCGGCCAACAATACTGGTCATACGGAGTCGTGGCACTCGCGTATGTATTTTTTGCTCCAAATTACGCACTCTGGCACGCATTTCGGACACCATTTGGACCCCTTTATTCTTGGCGCCAGAGCCTGTAGACGAAACCGTGCTAGTGCTGACAGTGGACGGATATCGAGCAACAGGAGGCTTCGCAATTACTCGGGGGCTTGATGTAGATGGTGATGAATACGATGTAGTAGCTGTTGACCGGAGTACATTGACATTGGATGAAGTTCTCAGCGGTGTCTGAGAATTGTTCCGGGACTGGTAGAGACGTGGCGTAGTATTCGAGGATGAGAGTGGGCGCGAAGAAACAGAAGCTTTTGGGGTAGTCACAGTATCATTTTCTGATGGAGAAATGTCCTGTAAATCCATGTCCACAGGAGGGGTCGTCCTCAACAAGTCTTCGGAGGACTGGTTCATTTGCGTCTCTTGTAGGCGCTGCTGTAACCGTTCTGTGGAAGAGTTCACAATTTCGCGCGCCTTCAAAACATTCAACTGATCTTTGATGATTGATATCTCGACGTTTGCGTCTTAAAAGAGGGTAAGCCGTGGACCGGATAGCAAGATGGACGCGAGGAACGCACCTCGTAGTTCATCCTTTAGCCGCTGGGTTTCTTCTTCCAGACCAGCTTTCTCTAGGAGTTCGTGTTCAAGAAGGATCTTCTCTTCGAGGGCTTTAGAATACTTAGATTCCATGTCTGCCAAACTCGATGATACTGCTCTCTCATTTCGCTCTAAATCATCGTTCCCCATTTCCAGTTCTCGAAGGTGAACCTTTGTATGTTGATGTTCTTGCCGTAGTTGATCAAGCTCTTTCTGGAGAGAGGCTGTCGTTGTATTGTGCGTCGTTTGCAGGGACATGAACTTTCCCTAATATGCTATTAGATCGAAGTGAAAACCAATACAACCGTTCGAACGCACCTTCCATTCATCGCGCTCGTGTTCAGCCCTGTAAACCTTCGCTTGCAACTCTTCCTGTGCCTTTTCCGTCCGCGCAAGTTCGCTCTCGAGCTCCGCTTCCAGTTCCTTACTGGCTTGATGGAACTCATCGAGTTCGGCGCGTGTTTCTGACAGCATATCCAGGACCTGGGAAGGGTAAAAATGACGCAACAATACCCGAAGCACGGTATGCTCACCTCATTGTACTTTGACTGCCAGTCCGTGGTCTGTGAAAAGCTAAGGAGACTGTCAGTCGTCAGGTTCACAGGGCAAAGGGTAGGGAGCGCACCCAAGGGTATTATCGTCCATAGACAAATGTCGGTCTTTCCTCATGAGATCTGCAGAGGAAAGAATGGCTGTCATCTTGAGGAATTGGAAGCGAGGCCAGCTTCGCTGTTGGGCGGAAGATGGTTCGAGGAGAGTTGTGCAGACAACCCCGTTGATCTGACATTGCCTTATTTGGAGACATACAACATGGTGCTGTCTCGTGATGCAAATTTGGGGAAAGGAGAAATCATTGCAATCTGCATTACAGTATCTAATTTACAACTTGTTCAATTCATATCTAGAGGTTTCGCGCATTTTCTCTTTTCTATCTTTCCTGTCTTCGGACAACGCATTTCTTGCCAAGAGACAGGTTCAAGAGTTGCTCCTGCAGTAACCGGTTAATAATATGATATAACATCGGATAGAATGCACTTGCCGGCGTCGCTCGTGGCGTATATGACCCCAAGATCGTTCCTAGCTGTGGTCACGAAGTAACTGCGTGCATCACCTAGAGAGATCTTACGGGAAACGCGTTGGCTACAACCGTGCGACGGATAATTTGAAGAGCTCACCACTTGACTTCGAACAACATCTCCTCCGCGAAAGGACTCCCCAATCTTTATTCGGTCTTTCTCTGTGGCGCGAACGTCTTGAGAGCGAATGACACCAATAAATTCCTCTCCAGCAGGCAAGGGTACGCCGTCCACGACTGATATTGATATCAACGCCTGGAGGGGAGACAAACGGGTAACAAATCCGATAACAATAGAACCTTGTGCAGGTGTATGGGGCTGGACACGAGGAATCGTTAAAGTCTAGCATGCCGACAGGTTTGATCCACTGGATTAACATGGACGAAGAAGACGACGAACAGAGCCCTCCAAGCGTGGGGCGCCTAGTAAGCTGGCGCGTATTTCGCCATCTCTCTCGAAGACTCCGGTTCCAATCTGCGGTTGTGGGGCCTTCGGAGGAAGATTTATCGGCTGACCTGGAAGATGAGTAGAGAGCATGATGGAAGTCGCATTGAGAGGGAATGCGGCAAAACGAGATTGTGTAGGTATGTTTGGTGCCCATCCGGAAGGGGATAGAAAGTCGAATCCCCAACCAAAAGCATAAAATATCGTTTCATTCACCACGACCAGCACATCCTCGTTGGCAAGAATGGCTTTCTCTCTGGCTCGCGTTTTTTCAAGGGGTGAGTCTCTATTTCTCATTACTCTGCTAAACCTAACATCCCAAAGGACTCCATGCCTCCGCACGGAGAAGCGCTCTCACCCAGTTCAATATGCCAGCAATGAGCCCTACCATGACTGAGGGTGGAATTGCGTCATGGAAGAAAAAAGAGGGCGAGTCCTTCTCTGCGGGTGACGTCCTCCTCGAAATTGTGCGTTTTCTCTTGTACAGATAAATTTGCTTCTCACAACGTGGCCCACTGCAGGAGACCGACAAGGCCACAATTGACGTCGAGGCTCAGGATGACGGTATTCTTGCCAAAATCATTGTACGCAACAGTTCGACGTGTCGATTTCTTATGACTGAAGCGTGTTCTCCAGGCAGCAGATGGCAGCAAGGGCGTCGCGGTTGGCTCCGTCATTGGCATCATCGGAGAGGAAGGAGATGATTTGTCTGGCGCTGATGCGTTGGCCAAGCAGAGCTCGTCATCCGAGGCGAAGGCACCTGAGCCAAAGAAGGAAGACGCCCCCGCTGCACCCAAGGAAGAGCCCAAAAAGGCGGAACCTGCTCAGAAGGAGTCCAAATCCGAACTGGAGGTTGGCCAACGAATCTTCGCTTCGCCCATTGCGAAGAAAATCGCCCTGGAGAAGGGAATCCCTTTGGGTCAGGTCAAGGGCACTGGCCCCGCTGGTCGTATCGTTCGTCAGGACGTAGAGAGCTATAAGCCCTCCACGGTTGCTACGTCTGCGACCACGCCTACTGCAGCACAACCAGCTGCCGCTGCTCTTCCTGCTGACTACGTCGATACTCCCATTTCCAACATGCGCCGTACCATTGGTTCTCGCCTTACCCAGTCGAAGCAAGAACTACCTCATTATTACTTGACCGTCGACGTCAATATGGACAAGGTTCTCAAGCTCCGCGAAGTCTTCAACAAGACTCTTTCAGAAAAAGACCAGAAACTCAGTGTCAATGACTTCATTGTCAAGGCCGTTGCTTGTGCGTTAGTTGACGTACCCGAAGCCAACTCGGCATGGCTCGGAGAGGTTATCCGAACGTAAAACCAATTCCGTTCCGCTTGTGCTCACTGTTACTGACTTTCATCAATAGCTACAAGAAAGCCGATATCTCCGTCGCAGTGTCTACCCCAACAGGCTTGATCACACCTATTGTCAAGGACGTCGGTTCGAAGGGATTGGCCACTATCTCGGCAGAAACTAAGGCTCTTGCCAAAAAGGCCAGAGATGGCAAGCTGCAACCTTCGGAATACCAGGTTAGTCATCCTCACAGGTTTGCGAACGTACACTGATTCTGGTGACAACAGGGCGGCACCTTCACTATCTCTAACCTAGGCATGTTTGGCATCGACCACTTCACTGCCATCATCAATCCTCCTCAGTCATGCATCCTCGCTGTGGGTTCCGCTCAACCCAAGTTCATTCCCGCCCCCGAGGAAGAGAAGGGATTCAAGATTATCCAATCGATGAACGTCACTCTCAGCTCTGATCACCGGACTGTCGATGGAGCTGTCGGTGCCAGATGGTTGGCTGCCTTCAAGGGATACCTGGAAAACCCTTTGACCTTCATGTTGTGAGAAGGTGATCTTTAGATATATGCTCTGCATAGTTCTTCGTTTTTATAATATATAGATCTTATTACTGTCTACTCTCGTCCATAAGTTGGACATTACAGATGTCAGTCTGATAGATTGGCATCTCGGATTCATCGTAATCTTCTTGAGAAACGAAGCATCCTTGGCCAAAAACTCGGACACGTGAATGCAGTTTGTTGATCAGCGCGCTTCGACGCAATACAGCACAGTCCCTGAATTGCTCTCACGACATCGCGAAACGATGACAACGATGACAGGATCGCTGAGGTCACCGCGGCGGAACAACGCTACTCGATATTTGTGTGCTTTGTCCCCAACTCTTGATACCAACTGGTGAAAGTCATTGAACCCGGTCGAGGCTCCTATGGATGAGGCATTCTGGTCCAATGTAGTCAAGCGCTGGGCGGACGCATCCGAAAGCGTAATCAATCTCAAGAAAGAGTTAGCCGCTCTTCAAAGAGAGGTATGTACCACTCGCGACATTATTTAACCTGCTAACTCATGGCGCATTCAATGTTTATCATTTCAGAGGGCCCTTGATGGTGCCAACTTTCATTGCAGTGATGTGCGTCAGGACGCGCTCAATGACCGTTATTTTCAATGCCTGGAGACCGACGGCTGGAGTAACAAGCAAGACGTTGTGTCTCTTGGACCATCAACCACGCGGGATGAATTGAAAGATGCGGAAGTAGGTCTTGTTAGGGCCAAAGAAGAGTACAGGAGGTTACAAAGCGAGGTACGGCGAAGTCCCGCCACTGGTCTTCGGCACTCACAAGGCTAACCTATTGCATCAGCTGGCTCTTTCTTCGGAGCGCGTTCGAGCACTATCCCGCGAAAAGGAGGAACAGCTCTCTAAACATGAAGAAGAAGTTACCAAGCTGAAGAACATCATCCAAACCTTACAAAGTTTGCCCACTCCCCGCGCTCTTCCTCCAGATCTATCCAGTAGTGTTGACACGCTAAGGCCATCCAGCAAGGTAAACATTGTACTCGATATCGATCATTGGCACCTTGATTCTATCATGATTGCCATAGCCACCTTTGACAAGAGTCGCAGAAACACAAGAATCCCAGACTCTCGATCTGGAACGGAAGGTGAATCCTGACAAGCCATCTGTCTTTTGTGGCTTGCTAACTTGACCTCTGGAACTCGCGGATTTTCCTGCAGATTGAGCTCTTGACATCGTCGTTAGAGGCTAAAGAAGTGGACAATCGCGCTCTGCAGCATGAATTGACTCTTAGCAAAGATAAACTGACAAAGTCCGAGGAAAATCGGAGGCTTTTGTTGAAGTCAATAAGCAAGCTGCAAGAGATCGTGCGTAAATTGAAAGCCAATGCAATGTGCCATCATCATGTGTGTTTAGCTGACCTTCTTTTACACAGACGCGTAGTTCATTGGACCATAGTCTTCTCTCCTCTGATGCGTCACGTAAATCTTTACGGTTATCCGCGTCTTCCAATGGCGGTAGCTTCCACGCCGTGGAAAGCAAGAAAGAAGTAAAGAACCGCAAACTTCCCCTTGGTTCTACGATCCAGCCTTTGCATGCTATTGAGAATACCAAGGACACCCATGCACAGAGACATCCAGTCGCCAGTGCAGCCGTGGAAGGCTTTTCGGCTCGCTCAGATATTACCGCCAATCTACCGACGGTCGCCTGCCCGAAACTAGAGCCATCTCAAAATATGTTTGATCGCGAGTTCTTAAAGTGTGCATTGGGCGATGGAGTACGAACTCTCCTGACACAGTACGTCGCCTGTCATTGACGTGTTCAAATGACGAACTAACAAGCACAAAGCTTTACAGACTCCCGTGAGGTTGACATCAAGTCCCTGACGTCGTCCTACCTTTGCCCCACATTGAATCATCACCCATGGTGTCCGACTACGCCAGGCCAGCATGGCTTCATATTCGTTGGCCTTGGGAAGGATAGGAACGCATACAACGCGCCTGTCATGAAGAACCTTTTTATAGGCCTTGCAAAAAAGCAGGGACATAAACGCTTCTTCCGTTATCTCGGAAGATATCGAGTCAGTCGAGTGAATGGCCTGACAGTTGATGAATGGATGGCACTATTACCTGAGGTGTGACACTCACTCAACGTTCTCAGCGTTGCATATCTTCTAACGGCCAGCAATTCATCCCGTAGACTCAAAAGATGCTCGCTAAGCTTTTCAAAGACAAAGAAAATGATTCCCGAGAAGCTGATGATATCCTGGTAGCCTTTGACACTGGTGACCTGTCCATCCCATGCGTCCAGTTACAATTTGTCGGTTTTGATCAGAGTCTTTACAACGCTCTGTTGTCAATGGACAAAGCAGATTGGACGCAGTAGACTTACTTATGTTGACATGACTTTACATTAAGTTTCCTTCGTTCCAGTTCTATCCATTACCGTAGTTATGTACTAATTCTTCGACTAATCTTTAAGTGATCGAATTACATGAACTGAAAGGTATGAATGACGTCGTGAGGCTTATTTAAACAGCTGCTTTTTCGACTTTATCGGTCCTTTGTAGGACCCCTACTTACAGTCTGCTTTCTGGCTTCGACAGTACTCAACCCTTACCTTGTCCTTCCCCTGAGGTGGCTCTCAAGTGGCTCTGGTTACAAATTAGGTAAAAATGTCCAAATCTAGTAATGGATAATCATGACGTGATGGCACACGAATCTCTTTACTATTAGCTCCCTTACTTTCATCTACCCGAAGCCAACCATCCGCATATTGATTTTGCATCCTTCGCGTTTCTCTGTGCCAATAATCTATACTCATTTCTCTCGACCATGCCCGTGCCAATCAAATTGCGGTCGCCCCTCAAGGATCCAGGTCAACAATATTGACGTCTCTTACACCTTCCTGACACTAAGTGCGCTTTGCGTTAACAGAGCGACCGATCTTGGCTCTTGGACTCGAAGGCTCTGCCAATAAGCTCGGTGCAGGTGTCATTAGGCACAATCCAGATGGCACCGCAACCGTTCTGTCGAACGTTAGACATACATACATCACTCCTCCTGGAGAGGGTTTTCAGCCTCGCGATACAGCCCTCCATCATCGGGAATGGGCATTTGACGTGATCCAAAAGTGCTTGACTGAAGCCAAAGCCTCTCTCTCTGATTTAGATTGCATTTGCTACACCAAAGGTCAGTTATGTGTGCCAGTGCAATATATGAAGCTTGCTGACATACCCAAATGAAGGGCCTGGAATGGGCGGTCCTCTGCAATCGGTGGCGCTTGTCGCTAGAACACTCTCATTGCTCTATAATAAACCGCTGGTCGGTGTGAATCACTGCGTTGGCCGTGAGTTATCTATGCTATTGATGAAGCTGTTTGATTTAATTTACTTCCATTGCTAGACATCGAGATGGGACGCGAGATCACTGGTGCAAAAAATCCTATCGTCCTCTATGTATCTGGAGGGAACACACAAGTTATTGCTTACTCTCGACAGTGTTACCGAATATTCGGAGAGACTTTGGACATCGCAGTTGGGAATTGTCTCGATCGATTCGCGAGAGTGTTAAATCTAAGCAATAATCCAAGCCCTGGTTATAACATCGAGCAAGAGGCTAAACGGTATGTTATCCGTCTAGTGACTATCTACGTTGCGGTTAATATAGACCCAGTGGAGAACGGCTCGTCCCTCTGCCGTATGCCACTAAAGGAATGGATGTCAGCCTATCTGGCATATTAACCGCCATTGAGGCGTATACCCAAGACAAGCACTTCCGGCCAGACGGCATCCGTTTATCTCCCGAAGACAAAGATATCATAACACCTGCAGACCTCTGCTTCTCTCTACAGGAAACCGTCTTCGCCATGCTTGTTGAAATCACTGAACGAGCAATGGCTCACATTGGCAGCAAAGAAGTACTAATTGTGGGCGGCGTTGGATGTACGAATTACCTCTTTGCATCTTCTGACGCTTCCATGATTAATATACTTTCTAGGCAATGAACGTCTCCAAGAAATGATGGGAATAATGGCACAAGAGCGGGGTGGCAATGTATTTGCGACAGATGAAAGGTGTGATAATATCCATCTAGCTACCTGAAAATCGACTTACACAGGCTTTATGAAGATTTTGTATAGATAATGGCATAATGATTGCGCAAGCAGGGCTTCTTAGCTATAGAATGGGCCACGCAACCCCATTAACTAAATCAACATGTACTCAAAGGTTGGATGCGGTCCTCTGAAACTCATGTTTACCGACTGATTTCGCCGAAGATTTCGAACAGATCAGGTTCATGTTGCCTGGCGTAACTAGGCTAGCTTATGCTGTACAGGAAGACTTGGAAACACTCTATGGCATTCTATATTGGAGCAATAACACCGAGTATATATGTATAAATCAAAATTCAGATCCAGTACCTACGACGGCGAGCACCATGCCGCGGCCTTCTGGATCCATCTCCCCCATGAAGTCCATGACATCATCGAATCGCTCCCACCACCATTTATTGAACGCTTCAAATTCCTTCTCGCTTCCGGGAGGTGTCTCTCGAGACTGCCATGGTTTGTCGGAATATATGTAGTGAAGGCAACGAATTTGTCGGGTTGACCATAAATTGGGATGAACAATTGGCAGCGATCTGAGGGCGTTGTAATACCACGGCAGAGGTTTCCATCTTCCTTTGAAAAAGTCTGACAATAGATCCTGGTCGGGGAATCTCCATTCTGAGATCCTGGGAGATGTTTTCAAAAATTCGACGATTTCACGGGCCAGTGTCAACGAAGGATTGAGAACAACAGTGCCGGAGTTGAGTTGAAAGTAAGGGCGAGGGGAATTTTTGGTAGATGCAGGAGGCGGGGATGTGGGATTCGCGACGGCTGTGTATGCACAGTGCGGAGGAATCCTGGAAGATGTTATTCTTATCAGTGCATGAATAAGAAAATAAATTTTTGTAAGCTAACCAATCCGCCGGATAGTGTGCGTAACCTCGAGGATTACAGCAACAAACATGAGCGGCCGCAATATGGTCGGGAAGAAGATCTATATTCATGAGATCGTCCATATTTTTCAGAATGATCATGTCGCTGTCCAAAAGAACAACACGCTGTTTACCCAGTTAGCATCAGGATGGAGCATTGAGCAATAGGGCTTCATACCTTATACTCCTCGAGCTCAAAAACCCTAGTATGGTGTTATTAGTGTTCATGTTGCCACTTAAAATAAGATCAAACTTACCGTAGCTTCGTCCATGTCTCTTCAAAGCGGACGTCCACACATTGTCCGCCACGGCGCGGGTGGAGCCACCCAACTTCGCGTACGGATATACCGCGCCTCTGGAGAGTGGTTTTCGCGGATTTTGGCATAGTCGGAGTGGTCATGACCACAAGAGGGTACTGAGAGCCGACGGAGCGTAGGCAGTGATCCAACACCAGTACTCCAGGCAAATACGAGGTTTTCGTGAGCAGGGTAACGTATGCAGCTTCACAACTCATGGCGGTAGAGGAGAGGTGTCTGACGACGACGATCAGGATGCAGATGGTGCAAGTGAGACAGTCCCTTTTATACGCCTCTTGGAGGCCAGCGCTATAACTGCTTTCATTACCGCGAATATAGTTTGGAATATGAAATGACGATCGGCTAGTAAACGATTTCATCCGTAGTCACTTAGGTATTCTGGATCAAATGATGATCCACTGGGCGGTTGTGTGCAGAGCAAAAAACAATATATTGCAGAGAGAATGAAAGAACCAAGGCAAAGGCAACATTGGGTAACTCCTTAACGAAGACGTCTGTAGAGACAAAGTTTAGGGCCAATAGTCACTGTCTGGCCCGTAAGGGACTCACCTGGCCTCACGCTCGCTCTCGAGAAGCGCAAGAATGTCCTCCTCCCGCACTGGGCCTTTTACGTTGCGGATGATCGTCCGCGATGTGTCGTCCATGAATTCGACGCGGACTTGGGTGACACCTCCTCGGGAGCCAGTGCGTCCCAGAACCTGACGGGGGGACAAAACTTAAGTGAAATGCGGGGGATGGGACCACAAATTCAATAGACCTTGATGACTTTTGCGAGCTTGACGGGAGCTTTGGAGGAATCCTGGACGATCTCTAGTTCAGACAACAGACGACGGCGATTGGCAGCGATCTGCTCACCATCTCTTTTAACGGCGAGGAGGTGACGAAGTAAGGGGACTTTCTGTTGATTCGTAGAGACGAATAGAGTTTGACAAGCGCGATTTTTTGGTCTCCGATTGAAAGTTCGGATACAGCCGATTCGATTTGATCACAGTTAGAGATTGAGTAACTTCGAAGCTTGCTTATAACTCTCAGTGTCCCTCGACCAAATGAAATTAATCTACAACCTTCAGAACAGAATAGATGTGAGGTATATCGTACATATTACAACGCAAACCTTATGCTATCGTCCCCGATTCCCCTCTATGTAATTGTAACTAGTGAATATACCAAGAGCGTCGTAACAGCTCTATGAAAGATAGTTTAGAGTCGCTCCTCGGCGGATGACTGTGGTAGGTCCGAGGCAGGAATTGTTGATGTGTTGGAAGCAGCTTTGTTCCTCAAAACATTCTCAATATAATATTCGCCCGCCTGCGTCAGAGTTAAGTGAGCAAATTTACAATGAGGGTGAGGATCCATACCTTGTAGCTGCTCCTAACCAACGGGCCGCTGGCGACGTACAAGAATCCCAGGTCTTCCGCGACTTTCTTCCAATGATCGAACTCAGAAGGCTCAACGTAGCGGTCGACTTTCATGTGTCGCTTCGTGGGACGCATATACTGACCAAATGTCACAACGTCCACATCGACTTTTCGCAGCTCTAAAGAGGATATACAGATGATCATAGGTTCCCTCTGTCGCCTTAGATTGCGCACCTTTGAGCGTGGCGAGAACCTGTTCGGCAGTTTCTCCAACACCAAGCATGATACTTGTTTTCGTGATTTTAACGCCTTCTTTCTTTGCGTGCTCTAAAACTTTTAGACTCTGGCGGAATGTAGCCCTGCGATCTCGCACGAATGGAGTGAGCTCTTCCACAGTCTCCACATTATGAGCATATACGTCAAGCCCCGATGCGGCGACCAGCGAAACCTGTTCCAATGAACCTGCGAAATCGCCCGTCAGGGCCTCGACTAGAATTTGGGGTGCCCTGTGAATCATTCAGCATAACTATAACCTCAGTCATCAGAGAAGACGGGGTCTACTTTTGCTTAATTTTGCGGATAGTTTCCGCGAAATGCCTGGCTCCACCATCCGCGAGGTCTGATATACAGTAAACTTTCTGCTTAACAAGTAACAGCCGGCCCACTCACCATCTCTGTCGACGCTCGTTAGAACGATGTAGCCAAGGCCCCACCGACTGATCGCCTCTGCCGTATTTTCCGGTTCATGAGGATCTAATGGAGGGGGTGCGCGGGACGTTTTCACCGAACAGAAACGGCACCCGCGAGTGCACGTATCTCCCATAAGCTATAGAGAGGTGATATGTCAAGCCTAGGCACTGTGCCCGCAGAAACAAAACATACCATGATGGTTGCAGTTGCGCTCTTCCTCCCGTCAATCGTCTTCTCCCCACCCCAGCAGTCGCCAATATTGGGACACCGTGCCTCCTCGCACACAGTGTGAAGCCCAAGTCCGCGAAGGTCTTTCTTGATCTTATTAAACGACTCTCCGGAAGGTATGGACGTCTTCAAGTATGATGGCAGCCGGGGACTAGTAAATAATAACTTCAATATGAGCTCATGACGAAATGCACTTTTTGACAGAGGACGAACCCTTTAGTGTTCCCGAGTACGACACGTTCGACGGGGGCGTCGTCGGACAGGAAATCCTCGAATCCCGGGCCATCCTCCAAAGCCTTAGCTAACTTAGTCTTGGGTGCAGTTGCAGTTGAGGTTGAGGAGACGGTGGCCAGGCAGCGGATACGCGAGGACGACGGCAGGGTGCGGATGGCCTTGATTAGGTGGGACATTTGACAGAGGTATAATTTTCCACAGGAAGGCCAGCCACAAGGATACTTGGAAGATACTGGTCTGCGTAGTATGTATAAGAAGACAGGCTATTGGTTGAGTCAGTCGGAAGATTGAATAAGCGCTTAGAATAATTGTGTTTGTTCGTGCTCACATAGGGATGAGAAGTAAACAACTCTGCATCTCGGGACGGCTGTTACTGGTCAGCTCTTGATCTTCACCGTTGCTCCTAGTTTCCTTGTTCTGAAGCTATGAATTCGCTATCCAGAAGAGAAGAAGAGACTTTGCTCAAGACCACCAAAGCACACGCGATGAAGGAATGTGACCCTCTGGTGCAAGGTGTGCTGTTTGTGACGGCTTGACCACTAGGAAGAAACTAATATCATACGCCTGACCTACTAGAATTTGCTGCTTGCGCGTCCGGTCGAACGGTTTCGGTTGCCTGGAAATGTAGGGATCAGCTCAAGCTTGTCCAAGAATGCATGGTTCAATTGTACGTTCATTCTCTGACCAAGCCTTTCGCGCTCCTGACGCGCCTGTCCACAGTACAGGACCAGAAGGATTAGAAAAGGTTCGACAGGAGTATTTACGGCTTCGACACGCGAAATACGAGAAAATGGAACAAGAACGACAGGCGCATCCCTCTAGTTAGCGTTCCGCTCTTATCATATTCCTTTCTGCATCGGCCGTCCACTGAAATCATAAACTGGATGATATTTGAGCGAAAATAGAAGTACTGAAATGGTACAGATTGCGGCTTTTGGGTCCTCGGAGTACGTAAATTAATACACCTATTTTTTGCCATTGACTGCTGCCCATTGTGCCTTGGCACCTAGGATAGAAGACAACAAACTATGGAAGCCCAATGTCAGTATTATATCAGGCGGAGGCACATACTACGCACCCGAGAATGCCCAATGCCCCTTCGTTGACGTTGAGAATTTCGGCTCCAGTGGCAGGAATGCAGACGTCCAACAAGTCAATAACAAGCTGTTGCCTGTTATTTTTGCGCGCACTGAGAAGTACCGTTTGTTCGTCATCCCGCACAGTGGAGATAATGGAGATAGATCACTCACGCCCGCACTGCGTTCAACCTGGTTTCTCTTGTGGCCTCTTCAGCCAGATCCTTCTCACCCCAAACCTTGGATTCGCGCAGAGCCTTTGCCTCCTTGGCAAGCCTTGCAGCCTGAGGGGACGCATTAGACTATGATTAATGATATTGGGTAGATATTCACCTTGAGGACGCCATGTACCAAGCTGAAGACGATTCCGGCGAACCAGAATTGGAAAGCCCTTTTCGCGACCCGTTTAGCAGTCTCGGGCGCAAGGGTTATGAATTTGATTGAATGAGCCTGTCGGAAGATGTTATGAGCCAGCATTCAGCAAAATACTCTGAGTGCTTACCCAAACGACGGCGTCGTAAGTCAAGTAGCCAAAGTAGCCAAGTTGTCTAGCAATAGTCGTGATGGTTTCCTCAGCAGGGCCCGCTGTGAACGTAGCACGAAGAGCAGCTTGAAGGTGCTCCATTGGCTTTCCGAGACGCATAACTGGGTTGACGAATACCCGAGATTAGATCGCCAGTCGTGGACAGGAGTACAGTTACAACGCACGTTTTCTGGCCGTTCCGAGGTGTGCCTTCAAGCCAGCCCATCGCGCAGCTTCAACTTTGTCACCTTTTGCAGCCAGGTGCCATGCGTAGAAGCGCGCAAAGTACTGGATAGCCCTGTAGAGCTACGCACACGAGTTTAGACGTTGTATAACGCCGACGAAGCAGAGTTATACCTTGTCACGGCCGAGAGTAGTGCCGCCATACTTCAAGCCTGCTGAAACAGTGGGGTGGAGGACGAGCTGCGAAGCAATAGTGGCCATGGTGTGCGGAGGGGATGGGAAAAGGTTGACAGAGACAAGAGGTAGATAACTCTACACCGGTTAGGAGCTAAGTAGTATGCCGCAACTTGGCTCCAGGGAGCATTTCACGTGATAAGGAAGAATGAAGCCGAGACGGCAAGGCTGGGGGGTGTGCTGAGACCGGACATTGGTGCGGATATGCGCGTTGGTGGGCTAGCAAGCGCGGCGGTCGCGGAGGACGCGCTAATGAACGCGGGTCTATGGCCGGCACGGTGTTGAGGAGTAAAGATAGAAAGTGCAGGGCCGCTCGGAAGAAGTCGGACGGCATATCCCGTCATTAAGGGCATCACCATCAAGCCCACCTCGCGTCTTCTAGCTCTGCTGTCGTGCTCACCGTCCCCCGCAGTCACCTCCTCCTTATTCTCGTACGTCTCCGCTATGGTTGTCCGGCTATGCCCTTCTGTATGTCCAACGCGTCTCCTCCTTCTGTGCCTTCCTTTTCACGTGATACTTCGTCATTATAGATTTCACGGACACTTCCAGCCAATGTAAAGGCATTTGGAAATAGGTCGTTCGCTACTTCACACCTCAGAATGGTCCGTCCAACTTGCCTATACGTTATCCTCGTAATAATAATTTGCTTTGTAGAATCCAAGTTACCGCATCGAAAAAGACACTTTCGGAGACTTGCAAGTGCCCGCAGACAGATATTGGGGAGCTCAGACACAACGGCGCGTATATTGAAAGCTAATTAGTGTATCCAGCTAACCTTCAACCGCAGATCCCTGCAAAACTTTGATATCGGAGGTCCCACTGAACGCCTCCCAGTTCCCCTCATCAAAGCATTCGGTGTCCTCAAGAAAGCCGCATCTATCGTCAATGTAGGATACGGCATGGAACCAAAAGTTGGCGAGGCCATCCAAAAGGCTGCAGACGATGTGCGTAATGATGATCCCTTGTCATACGCGCGAGTTACTGAATATCCATTCAGGTTATCTCTGGCAAACTCATTGACGAGTTCCCTCTGGTCGTCTTCCAGACTGGAAGCGGCACCCAAAGTAACATGAACGCCAATGAAGTGAATGCTCAAAATCTCAGTTTCTTGGACAAGTTCTCACACGTCATTGCTAGGTCATCTCAAATCGTGCAATTGAGATCCTCGGTGGCCAGCTTGGCTCCAAAACACCAGTGCACCCTAATGACCACGTCAACATGAGCCAGAGCAGCAACGATACGTGAGTGCAGGCAATGGGAATACGCCGTTGAGCACCTCACTTAAAATAACATAGTTTCCCCACAGTAATGCACATCGCGGTGGTCACGGAACTGAGGAACTCACTCATTCCAGCTTTGACCGAGCTGCGTGACGCCTTGGACGCCAAAGCCAAGTCATTTGACCATATCATCAAGATTGGTCGCACTCACTTGCAGGTATATCTTGATTTACACGGGATAGATTGCAAGGTTCGCTTAACTGAAAATTAGGACGCTACTCCGTTGACTCTTGGTCAAGAATTCAGCGGCTACGTTCAGCAAATTACCAACGGTATTGCTCGAGTTGAGGCCACCCTTCCCCGCATGAGCTGCCTCGCACAAGGTGGAACTGCCGTCGGAACTGTAAGTTTTCGATATTTCTGCAACGGGACCCATTTTCTCATACTTGTTCAAGGGCCTCAACACCAAGAAAGGCTTCGATGTCAAGGTTGCCACAGAAATCTCCAAACTCACTGGTATTGAATTCGTGACTGCTCCCAACAAGGTCAGTATTGCCTCGGTGTCCTGTCGCGCTTTGGTGCTGAACTGGTTGAAAGTTCGAAGCGCTCGCTGCTCACGACGCACTCGTCGAGGCTCACGGCGCCCTGAATGTACTGGCTTGCTCGCTGATGAAGATCGCGAACGACATCCGTTACCTTGGCTCAGGACCCCGATGCGGACTTGGTGAACTTTCTTTACCTGAGAACGAGCCCGGTAGCAGCATCATGCCCGGAAAGGTCAACCCCACACAGTGCGAAGCAATCACTATGGTGGCTGCCCAAGTAATGGGAAATCAAACCGCTGTCTCCGTTGCTTGCGCTAGTGGCCAGTTCGAGGCAAGTCAGATGGAATTGATGAACAACCGAGCGTCAAAATCTAACTGGATCGTTACAGCTGAATGTCTTCAAACCTGTGATTGCCAAGAATGTTCTTCAGAGTATTCGCCTTCTTGCCGATGGTGGGCCCCACGTCTATTTTGCGGGCATTTGCTTGATAACTGACTCTGTGTTCAGGCTCAAGGTCATTTACCAAGAACTGCGTTGTCGGCATCCAGGCAAATGAGAAGCGCATTGAGACCTTGCTCCATGAGTCGTTGATGCTTGCCACCATTCTCAATAGCCATATGGGTTATGACAGTGAGTCTGGCGTCCCTGCAAACGAGTTGAGTTTCTAAGCACGTGCCTGATTCGCAGATGTTGCCAAATGCGCCAAGAAGGCCCACAAAGAGGGCACAACGCTCAAGGAGGCGACTGTTGCACTTGGATTCCTGACTCCGGAAGAATTCGACGAGAAAGTCCGACCAGAGCTGATGTTGCACCCTGACAATTAGTGAATGGGGCGGATGACATACATGCTTTGGGGGTTATTTACGTATTTCGAATGTGGGATGATTTTGAATCATGGATGAGTGTCGACGTGGACGTAGTTTGCGTGCTATTTGTCCGTGACGATCTTTTTGTGCGGTTGAAATATATATAGTAGAGCCTTAATTGTGGAATACATGGGAGATTTGTGCAACAGTGGTTGGGGAGGGGTGACCGAGAGCGTGATGCTCGGTGGAGATGATGGACTGTTGAATGTGTTGTTTCCTTTTCGAGAGAACGAGAACGATGCTATGTAAAAATGCCCAAAGATCAGAGAGTTTCATTATTGCCGTATCAGTTAGAACCCGTTCCCTGTCGCTGACAGCACCTATTCCCACTCGCCCTGCCAGCCCAACCACCGCTGTCCCCCTCCCATCCTTCACGTCGTACACCCACCTACTCCGCCACTCATCCTCCAACGGCGCGCTTCCACTGCTCTGCTGTCATAACACGCCTTTGATGATCCCACGAGGGCCTGCCCTTTTCTGTGTCTAGAATATTCGTCTCAGCCCAAAATCCCGCTCGCGAACCATGTCTCTGCGCTTCCTTCTCAACGACGAGGACCCCGTCGCAGACGCCGTGCAACCCCGCAAAGGCGTCATGTCTGCACCTGGAGATGCTAATGACTTCATGTCGGACGCACAGGTAGAAGTTATGCACTCTCCGCGTCGGTCGTCTTCCGCCCAGTCATACCCTGCACCACCCATTTCCCCCCAAGAGGCAGCACCGCCCACTCGATCATACTACCGCTCAACGCATAACCACTCAGCACGGGATCCGCCTTCCCTGAACGGGAAACAAGAGGAATCTCTGTCGTCATACGCTGATGAACGCCCTGGTTATGCTTACGAAGATGAACATGGAGCTCCTGCGCCTGAATCCCTACCAGAGGCGCTCGAAGATGAGCATGATGTCATATCCAAGAGGAAACGGAAGGGTGCTGAGAGGGACACGGACTACCAACCAAGTAGACCGAGACGGGTGCGTTTCAACCACATTTACCAGTTTTTGCACGTTCTGACAAGAGTGATAATAAGATGAGCCAGCGGAAGGCCTCACGCAAGGGAAAAGAAACGCGTCCGCTCTCGCCGGCCAATGAAAATGTTCCTTCGACGAAGCCATCCTCCAAACGTCGTCCAGAGCCATTGCTTGACTCCTCAGACCTCGAAGATTGCCCTGAAGTCTGGAAAGATGAACTCGCGGATTACGTGTTGGAAACTCAAAAACGCCAGAGCCAAGTCGCGCAGTATTTTTGGACTAGCATTCTCGTGAGTAACTACCAACCATGTCAAAAAGTTCCTTCATTCAACTTTTGTATGTGCAATAGGAGCGCAACTCTTTGACAGCAGCAGACCTTGCACACCACTACACCACGAGAATCGAAAACATCCCCATGTCGCCTATTACGCCCCCTCACGTCGCTGTTGAGCCGATCTTCGATGACGACTTCGAGAACATGTCGGCTAATGGCGGCAGGGCAAATGGCCACGAACATGATAGGCGGTTCAATTCTAGTGCGGAGGATGTTGCTGGAGAGTTCGAACGAGAGATGCTGCAAGATTCTCCTGCTCGCAAAGGGAAGAGGAAGGTCGACGCGAAGAAGAGGCCTGTGCCGTCCAACGAGTCCGACGGGGAGGATTCGATTAAATGGAAGGGCAAGGGTGAACCTACAGGGCCCTCCGTCAAAAGACGGAAACTGGACGCTGAGTCCACGGGTGGTACAAACGGCGTCGAACATATCCCGGAATCCGTCTCTCTCAAGCTTAAGCTCAAAGGCAAAACTAAGCAGGGTCAACGCGAGCTTAGTCATGACAGCATTTCCGCAACACCCAAGCAGCGAAAGAAACCTGGTCCAAGGAAGAAAGGCCTTGCGCAGGAGCTTGAGAATGACCTGGGATCCAGGCCGCCTTCAGTTTTGGGTGATGTTACACCAGCCGTATCACGCCCCACTTCACCTGTACCCGTGAATACTACCATGGTGTACGACTTTGATGAACCTATTCCGCCGATCAAACGAGCAAAGAAGGTGGATGACACTGCTATGATCAAAAGGATCAGGTCCTTGGAGGAGGCACAACGCAAAGTTTGGACAAACATTGCTCGAAGAGATGTCGTCAAGGTCAGTCTATTTCTAAATGCTTGAATGCTTTATGTCGTGTGCTGAACACATATATCAGGTCTACAAATATCATACCACAGGTTATCAAACCCGGCAAGGACAACTCGAACGCATCGCTAAGCTTGCTTCCATTCAAGCTCGCAAGCCGTTTACCAAAACACCTAAAGCCAACAAGGATCTACAAGCCAAGGCTAAACGCCTCATGCGCGAAATGCAAGTATTCTGGAAGAAGAACGAGAAAGAGGAACGCGATCTGCGCAAGAAAGAGCAAAAGGAAGCTCTGGATCGCCTCAAGATCGAGGAAGAAAAGAGAGAGGCTGCGCGACAAGCTCGCAAACTGGAATTCCTTATCTCACAGACGGAACTGTACAGCCATTTCGTTGGAAACAAGCTCAAGAGTAAGTGACTATCTCTTGTTGCGTTCACAGTGCCTTCAGCTTACCTTCGTTCCAGCCACTGAGATTCAAGGTGACGAGGAATCTGCAGCTGTTCCGCTGGGAGCACAGCTCGAAGACGCTGGCGACCAGGCGCTCCCTGACATTGATTTCGACGATGGTACGTCCCCTTCCCTCATTACTACTGAGCACTACTCATCATTGAGCGATGTTTATCCAGCCGACACAACCAACATTCACCGTCATGCTCGTCAAAATGCTCAAGAGGCTATTAATTTGGCAAAGGAAAGGGCACAGCAGTTCGATATGCAGGCTGCTCTTGACCGCAAGACGCATGAAGCAGTTAAGTTGGCGAAGGCTCAGGCGCACATTCACCAGGATGAGGCCCCCGCTGCATCTACATCTTCAGCGCCGTTGGTTGATCGTACGTCACGTCGCTATCTTTGGAAATGACGCACCGCTCATCATTTTTCAGTGGATTCCGATGAACTCAACTTCCAAAATCCCACCTCTCTCAGTGGGCCCTTGACTATTGGGCAACCCAAGAAATTAATGGCACAACTGAAAGAATATCAACTGAAGGGTCTCAACTGGTTGGCTACTCTTTATGAGCAAGGTATCAATGGTATTCTTGCGGATGAGATGGGTCTCGGGAAGGTGAGCACACAGCTTTTTCTTATTAGTCTTGACTAACATATGCCACAGACGGTACAATCCATATCCCTGCTTGCATATCTTGCAGAAACGCATGATATCTGGGGCCCCTTCCTTGTCGTTGCACCCGCTTCAACGCTGCATAATTGGCAGCAAGAGCTGACACGCTTTGTCCCCCATTTGAAAGCTCTTCCGTACTGGGGCAATGTCAAAGACCGTGCTACATTGAGGAAGTTTTGGAGCAAGAAAGAGATTAACTACAACCAGGATGCCCCATTTCACGTACTGATCACCAGTTATCAGCTTGTAAGTTCGCCCCTTCTCTAGAACGTCCGTCACGTCTGATACATTATACTAGGTCACGCAAGATCAGCAATACTTCCAACGCGTAAAGTGGCAGTACATGATTCTGGACGAGGCGCAGAATATTAAAAACTCGTCAAGTGTTCGGTGGAAGACTCTGCTTGGTTTCCATTGTCGAAATCGGCTTCTGTTGACAGGAACCCCCATTCAGAACTCCATGCAGGGTGAGTTGACAATCATGGCCAAATGACCGAAATGTGCTGATGAATTATATAGAGCTGTGGGCGTTGCTGCATTTCATCATGCCGAGTTTGTTTGACTCGCATGACGAGTTCAATGAATGGTTCTCAAAAGACATCGAGAACGCAGCGGAGAACAAAGGCAGCAAGTTGAACGAGCACCAACTCAGACGACTACATATGATCCTGAAGCCATTCATGCTGCGTCGTGTCAAGAGGCACGTACAGAATGAGCTCAGTGAGAAGGTATGCACTTTTATTTCGGGACGAACTTCGCAGATGTTCAAGGATTTTTAGATCGAAATCGACATATACGTGGACTTGAGCCCAAGGCAGCGTGCACTTTACTCCGGACTTTTGGCCAACGTATCGGTGGCAGACCTACTAGAGAAAGCTGCCAATATCGGTGATGCCGACTCAGCACGCTCGCTCATGAATTTGGTCATGCAATTCCGCAAGGTCAGTTTTTTTATTGCTTAGAGTTCGCCGGGGAACGGTCATTTATGATGTTTGTAGGTTTGCAATCACCCTGAGCTATTTGAACGAGCAGACGTTGAGTCACCATTCGCTTTTGCACACTTTGCGCGGTCTGGACCCATCATACGGGAAGGAGACTTTCTGCTATTGCCATATTCAACACGAAATCCCATAGAATATTCTATTCCTTTACTTCTATATCAGGACGGCGGTCTTCTGGATGTCCCCTCGGAGTCATCACCTTCTTCTGCAAGAGACAGTTGCATAAACAAACTTTTCAACATTTGGTCGACAGACTGGATCCACAAGTCTCTCCAGGATGCAGGTAAGTTGTTTATCAATCATCATTTGGATATTCTGACCTTGTGGTAGATTCCTCGAGCTTTTCATTCCTTCGTTTCTTGGAGATGTCACCTTCCGAAGCGCATAGTATTCATACCGCCCCTCTACTTCGGCGGAGGCTGATGATGTTGGAAACCGAGCGTCAGCGCCGTGATATCTCGTTCATCAAGTAAGTTTTTTGCTCATTGTGAAACCACTACAGTTGTTCATGGAATGTTGTAGGGAGACCGAATTCTCGAGTATTCCTAATCACCCTACAACCTTGCTTCCAGTGTCACTCTCTCCCAACATTCCGAATGAATCGTTAATAACGGGACTTCCTGGTCTGCAATCAATTTCCTCTACATCTTGGCAGTCATCTTGTTTATCGAGGTCGTCCATGAAATGGTACTCACCTGCGGTCGTCGCTCCACCCATCTCAACCTATTGCAATGATCGCACATATGTCGAGTCTCAGACTTTTGTGCGGGACGCACCCTTGGAATCTTTGGCGATTTACGGCATGCCTTCCCATATGCGCGATTCCCAGACCGCGTGCTCGACGTATGATTCAATTTTGCCAGGCATACCCCCTGTTGGACTCGTCGGAGTCTCATCAAATGACCAAATACCGCCTGTCAATATGCTTGTCCCCGAAGCAAAGAGACTTATTTACGACTCCGCTAAACTATCGCGGCTGGATAGTCTATTGCAAGAACTCAAAGCGGGCGACCATCGTGTATTGGTGTACTTCCAAATGACGAGGATGATGGACTTGATGGAAGAGTACTTGATTTATCGACAATACAAGTATTTGCGGCTTGATGGATCGTCGAAGCTGGAAGATCGTCGAGATATGGTGATTGACTGGCAAACGAGGTGAGTAGTCGCTATGTTATATCAATCACATACTTATATTTTGGTCAGACCAGATATCTTTGTTTTCTTACTCTCCACGAGGGCTGGTGGCTTGGGCATCAATCTCACGGCGGCTGATACTGTCGTGTTCTATGACCATGATTGGAATCCATCCAATGATGCCCAAGCTATGGACAGAGCCCATCGTCTAGGGCAGACACGTCAAGTCACCGTATATCGACTGATTACCAGGGGCACTATTGATGAGCGTATCGTGCAGTTGGCGCGAGTCAAAAAAGATGTCAGTCATCGTACTCCTTTGTTCATTCAATCGCTAACTCGGACCACAGGTGCAAGATATTGTTGTTGGCAACAAGAACTTCACTGATGTGACGAAGCCGAGCGAAATTGTTCAACTACTGCTCAATGACGAACAACTGGCCTCACTTGAGTCGTCTAATCGCCTTCCTGGAGCCGGAGGGAAGGCCAGTAAAGAGAAAAGCACAGGGCAGGACTCCATGCGAGATCTTTGGAATGAAGAGGGCGACGACTTCTTTGGTCATTCGACAACAGCTCCTGCAGACAAGGCGAATGATGACGCTCTACCTGCTGCTTCCCAAAGCACTCGGGGGAAGCGTCGCAAGGCTGGCATGACTGGGGCAACACGCGGTCGTAAACAATCTCAGAAGAAAAAGATTTCGGCCACTGCTGACATCTCTATAGATCAATGATGATGCACATCCACGCTCTGCGTGTAAGGACACTCGATCCTTAGATACATAATATCCATTCTTGTTTTTGTTGTATAGTCACTAACTTATAGCTGCTTATGCCTTTCTTCGCCCACTGTCCTTTTTGAAGTATAATAGTGTAATAATCTAGCCACGTAGGAATAATCTAGAAGGCATTTTTCCTTTGTCCGACTCCTCTATAACCTGAGTCTACGATTCAACTCGCACCAACTTCCATATAAGTAACAATCTGCCTAATTTAGATACGGCTCCGGAATCCGGGCCATTTGACTCTTGTACATGAACCGCACCGATAATGTTGGCGTCATAACACCTTAACTTTTGTGAGTCATTCAGCGCCCCATCTTGTCCAATTTTTGATTGCGTTCTGGTGCCCCCTTTCATATTAATCATCACCTGAAATCTCTCAATCTTCCTCCTGACTGAACGCGCGACAAGAGATAAGCGCCCTGCCAACTTGTGACCAAGCGGTCGACTCTCTACTTCTCTCGACGCGTTCTCATGGCGAAGAAGAAGAAGACACAGCTCAAGCCAGTCGCGCGCGGCTTTGCGACAACATCTGTCCCAAAGAAAATCGTTGAAGCATCTGTTCCTGATGAACCTGCGACACCGAGACTACCTC
Source organism: Psilocybe cf. subviscida (assembly GCA_013368295.1). Taxonomy (NCBI): domain Eukaryota; kingdom Fungi; phylum Basidiomycota; class Agaricomycetes; order Agaricales; family Agrocybaceae; genus Psilocybe; species Psilocybe cf. subviscida. The sequence continues at coordinate 2,830,945 of JAACJJ010000056.1, read as the reverse complement.
CTAGTACCGGAACGCAGACGCCAGTCGACACTCAAGAACCGCCACAAGAAACGCCCGATCCAGCCTCCCTACACGAGCAATTGCTGCAAAACGTCGTGGATAAGCTTCAAGACAAGACCGAGAAGGAGATCTCAAGGTACTGGTTTACACCATGGGCATTTCGCGACGTTAACTGAATTGTATACAGGATCGTCAAGGCATGCGCGTAGTCAGTGCTCCTGTGAACGCAACCTAACCGTCAGACAGGCCATCGAAGTTGATCGACGCTTCTCCCAAACTCTGACTCCTTTGGATGTCGACCCAATCTTGCGCCAGAGAATTATCGAACACGCTTGTGATTCTGCTGAGAATGAAAACAGTATGAATTACTTCCCTTGTTGTCAAACCGTCTGTTCACTTCCTGTAAGATCGGGGATCACTAGAAGAGTCTGAGCAGCGTGCTACGCCTAAGCTTGGTATCACGTATGGTGTTCTCAGAAGACTAGGATTCAGCGAAGACAAGACCGTCGAATGCATGCAAGCAATTGCAGGCGTCGACCTCGATGAAGCTTTGGATTGGGTATGCTCGTTCGCCTTTTATAAAACTTTCAGTGTTTCTCAACATCCATAGCTGTACTTGCATTGTTCTGAAGAAGAATTAGATCCGAATTCGTCCACTGCAGAGTCAGGAGAACTCGTGGAGAATTCGAAAACCCAAGATATCACGACTTCGGTCTCAGAGACACAACCTTCGCAGTTTCCAGAGCAACCTCGACGACCAACTGAATCTGACAGTTCTACGCCCAATGTAGATCCGGCCCAAACAAACGTCAACTCAGTAAATGTACCCTCTAGCATCAAATCTCGCATTCTGGCATCTTACAAAGATTCATACGAGAATGTTGCATTGGACGAAGAAGATCCTAATGTCGTTTATTCCATTCTTAGGATTCGACAAGACACTCTGATGCTTGACATGAAGTCTCCGGAAACAATCGCGAAGTCCCGACAACTCCAGAAAGAAATTGACGCTGTGAAAAAAGACTACCTGTTCAATGAAAAGGAAGCATTGGAAGCGTACAAGCAAGAGCGCGCCAAGCTCGACAAAGCTATTCTCGAAGCAAAACTACAGTCATCGTCCAGTGATTTGCCACCAGCCCGACCCAAGAAAGATAAAGCCCCACCACCACCACCAGTTCCCGATCCCAGCAAGGACGTCTTTGATGATTCAGATAGCGACGACTCTTCTTCGGGAATACTGGGCCTCCTCGACACAGCGGGTGCAACCGAAGTCGTCGTAAAGGGCGTCATCTTTTCCCTCAAAGATCTCGAAACACCCAAACACTGGTCTGGACCAATGCCGAAAACTCTTCTACGGAACTTCGCGATGAAAATGGACAAATATGCTGCGATAACCTATACGAGTTTGTCTACACATAGCCGGGCGAAGCGAGCATCGGTCACAGTATCGTGGAGTATCCGGAAAAAAGAGGAATGGTCGATGAACGACGTTGCATGTCCAAACGACTCTCAGGCAGAACAATATATTTCCTTGATAGTGTTGCACTCTCTGGCATATCCTTTAACGGACGGCTTTGCAACATCGTCCCCCGCCAGTACTAGTAACGCCACGTCATTCCGGTTACTCCCTGCAGTGTATAGAGATCTTTGGGAAGAATTGGAAACTTCTAGGAAAGTTAAATGTGACCATATAAACCGCACGGTTTGGGACAAGCTGCAGACTATTGTCGCAGGAAAGGTGGAGAAGGATTCTAAGGCAAGCTGCTGCACACCTTTCAAATTTGTATGTGACTCACGCAGGAGGACCAGGCGTCTGGAAGATTGCAAAAACAAGCAGCAGATAAGAAAACCGGTAACACTATCCGGGGACCTGCTGATAATAAAGAAAATGTTCCGGATCACCTCGTTCAGAATTTTGCTGCCAGGCAGACGTCGTCTCAATACCAAGAAATGCTAGTCAGTATAACTCTTTTTTTTTTTGGCAATCTGGGGACGAAATCATTCACCATACGACAGGCACGCCGAAACGACTTGCCTATTGCACAATATCGGCAAAAAATCATTGACGCTTTAGAGAGATCGCAAGTCCTCGTTTTAAGTGGCGAAACAGGATGGTGAGTAGTTGGATTTGCATTCAGTGTGCATATGTAATCATGATCTTTGGTCAGTGGCAAATCCACTCAGGTCCCTGCTTTCCTTCTCGAGGATCAATTGTCCAAAGGAAAGCCCTGTAGAATATACTGCACGGAACCAAGACGAATTTCAGCTATCTCGCTTGCCCAACGTTGGTATAAACAATTCGGAAATTTAGCCTTTCGCTGAATCTAGACAATTCAGGCGTTTCCTACGAGCTCTGTGACCCTCCTAATTCGGTGGGGACCAACAACGCGCTTGTTGGGTATTCTATCAGGCTAGAAAGCAATATTGCTCGAAACACCCACTTGGCGTTTGTGACCAATGGTATTGCTTTGCGCATGCTTGAAGGAGGAAGTGGCCAGGGAGGGCAGGGCACTGCATTCGATGAAATCACTGTAGGAACCCCTCTTGCACACGCTTCTCATTCGTACACTGACGTTTTGACTACAGCATTTGATCATTGATGAGGTATTTATGCACTCCTCTATAGTTCGACTACTCGACGTAGTGACCCGTTTGCAAGGTTCACGAAAGGACGATAGAATCAGACTTTCTATTGATAGTCCTGAAGTCTCTTTTGAATGAGAGGCGCGATTTAAAGTTTGTCGACCAGCATTTCTCTTCAAACCATGCATCGAACTCTTTTCTCTAGGGTGATATTGATGTCAGCCACCGTCGATGCTGAGAAAATATCGGCATACTTTGGAAACTGTGAAACCCTACAAGTACCCGGCAGGACATTCCCAGTCGATGTGAAATTCTTGGAAGATGCGATTGAGTATACCAAGTGGAAATTGGCTGATAATTCGCCTTATGCCAGGCGCTGTGAGATATCATTTGTGCTCTTTGCTGAGACATGTACGTCCTGACCACTGTTGTAGCTCAAGACAAGTATTACAAAACCAAAACCAGGGAATGGTCAGAAGAAACCGCAAGAGCAGATAATGATGACGACGAAGCCGATGAAGGGCAAACGGTGAAGTTAGAGAAACGCTATTCACCTGAAACAGCCGTCACCCTCAATACCTTGGACGAACGCTTAATACCATACGACCTAATTATCCGATTATTGGAGATGATTTGCTTCGAGGATGAAACCTATGCCACATTTTCGCCTGCCATCCTCATTTTCACGCCAGGATTGGGGGAAATCCGACGCCTCAATGATTTGTTGGTCGAGCATCGTCTGTTCGGTTCTGACCGGTTCAAGATATATCCTCTTCACTCCACACTCTCGAGCGAATCCCAAGGGGCAGTATTTGATATTCCTCCGCCAGGGATCCGCAAAATTGTTATAGGTGACTACCTGTTCCTGTGAATTGTCAAACCAGCGCTTAACTGTACACAAGCTACCAACATTGCGGAAACTGGTATCACTATCCCTGACATCACATGTGTCATTGACACAGGAAAGCACCGTGAAATGCGGTATGTTATATTTTCTAAAAAGAAATTACTCGACATTGAATGTTCAACGAACGCTACAGATTTGACGAGAAACGCCAAATCAGCCGCCTGGTCGAAACTTTTGTTGCACGAAGCAATGCCGCACAAAGGCGAGGGCGTGCTGGTCGTGTACAGGATGGTTTATGCTTCCATCTGTTTACGAAGATGAGGCATGATACTCAGGTGTGCTCTTCCGCGTTTCATTTTCTCGAATTAACGATTGACGCTGTCTGCTCTTCAGATGGCTGATAATCCATTACCAGAGATGATGCGTCTGAGTCTCTCTGATCTCGCTCTCAGAATCAAAATCATGAAGATCAAGCTAGGATCTTCCATTGAGGATGTGCTTTCCCGTGCCTTAGATCCCCCTGTATCCATCAATGTGCAACGCGCTGTGTCAATGCTGGTCGAGGTGAGTTGCTTCGCCAGCATGAACGTCGTTAGTTGATAGACTACTCGCTGTCCAGGTCCGAGCATTAACGCCAGCAGAAGACATTACGCCTATGGGCAGGCTCCTCAGCAAACTTCCAACTGATGTTCATCTTGGAAAATTCCTTCTGATCGCGACAATATTCCGATGTTTAGATCCTGCTCTCACAATTGCAGCAACCTTGAACTCGAAGTCTCCGTTCTTATCACCACTTGGGCTAGAACAGGACGCCAATAGAGCCAAAAACTCATTCAGTATAGGTATGTTGGCGGTTTCGGTATACGCAGTATATGGCAACTGATGTAATTTTTTAAAATAGAGAATTCCGACTTTTTGACAATTCATAATGCCTTTTCTAGCTGGAGGCGAGCTTCTGCCAATCCTGGGGGTGCTCGCAAGTTCTGCCGTCAAAACTTCTTGAGCCATGAGGTTTGTCCTGAGTCTTGGTGCGGGTCTCTTACATCAGACTCACCTATATATCCAGAATCTGCAACAAATTGAAGACCTTCGCCAGCAATTTTTGGGGTAGACAACCTCGTATTCTGTATTATGGCACGGCTGACTCCTGATTTTATTTTGGCAGGTATCTCATCGATTCGTCCTTTGTTCGAGTTGATAAATCTATTGTTCGTGAACTCAGTCGGTCAGTTTTCTGAACTTTGTGTTTGTGCGTCCTCTCAAGCCACCTTTATAGTGCACGTTATGTTCGCAACCGAACGCGATTTATGAGCGTCCCTGCCGAGTTGGATGTCAATTCCAACAACCCTCTTCTGGTCAATGCTGCTCTCACAGCTGGACTCTACCCCAAAATATTATCAATAGACCCTCAGGGCGGCCAAATGCGGACAATCACCAACAATCAGCAGGCTTATTTCCATCCGTCGTCAATCAACTTTCGGCGAAACGTGCTCGATTTTGGTGTCAACTACCTGACATACTTTACTCTTATGTTAGTCACGTTCTTTCCACTGTTCGACGACCTCCACTTTAACTCACTTGTGCGATGATGATTTGTGTAGGCATTCACGAAGGCTATATGTATGGGAAACAGGGCCAGTAGATGATCTCGCGATGCTGTTACTATGCGGCGAAATCGATTTCAAGGTATCGACCAACCGTTATCTCGACACCTTGCTATTATTAACCAAGTTGCAAAACCCAGTTGACTTCGAACATCGCAGCACTTGATCGCAAAATCAGGTACAATGTGCACCCCAAGACAGCTATTGCACTCAAAATACTCCGCGAAAAGTTGACTGTGCTGCTAGCACACCAGTATCAAGGAAAACCATTGAATGCCGCACAGTCTTCATGGATGGAGCTAGGATTCCTGGCACTGAGCAAAATTAAACTGGGTGTGGAGAAGGAGACTATTCTATTAGTCAAGTAACTTCCAGGTCCATTTACGACTTCCAGACAGAGATAATTATGATACTCGACGAACTAATCAGAATGTCCATTCTCCTTGGGAGGATTTCGCTTCAAGGCACTTTCGACGATGGCGGCAATGAGCGTATTATAGCCTATCCCGTTGCCTTCTGCAAGGCGGCATAAATCTGACCAACCAGGACTCAGCCCAGCAATTGGGTTGACCTTGTCAAGGAAAGATTAGACTTGAGACCGCTTTAACGGTTGACGGACTTACTTCGATGAAGTTAGGAATGGCCTGTGGTCCTTTGGTGTCGTGGCGAACGTCAACGCGTCCACCGTCGCGACAGTCGAGCGCACGCCAGGCTCTCAGAGCCATGCTCGCGACATCTTGCGCCACGGGATCAGCCAAATCCATAGCTCTAAACTGGGGATTGGGGCTCCAGGATGACTTGAGCTCATGTCCATACACGTCCATGTCGAGGGCCGCAGGGTCGAGATTTGTATATATTATGTTCTGGTCGACAGGAAACGCCGGATTGTCCTTCAAAAACACAATTTCACCTACACCGATAACGCGCGCGTCTGATCCGGTGCCGATGATGCCCACAGTGAATTCACGACCAGAGAGGAATCGCTCGATGAGGATGGGTTGGTCTGGATATTGCTGAGACAAATCGTCTAGCACTCGTTCCAGATCTTTCAGGTCATGGACCTTGTTAGCCTGGCGCACCCCAATGCTGGTGCTAGTCGCGGATGGCTTTAAGAACAAGGGAAATTCTTGTAAAGCTGCACCATGCACCGAGTTGTTGATGACGGAGATGGCAGTGAGTCGGGAAGGTGGCCACGACCTTCTCGGTGGCACACAAGCAAATGGCGCCGTCGGAATTTTATAGTGGTCCAACACCATCTTGAAGGAAAAAAAACCGGTCATGTAAGCCCTGGTCTGTTGTAACACAGGCTGAACAGCAAATTACCTTGGTTTTAGCCTTGTCGATACACAGGGCCAACGTTGCGGAATCGGAGAAAGTGAAGTTGATCCCCCATGCTTCTAACAAGGCTGGGACCTGCGCTTCACGTCCTCTGGTGCCGTAGCCTTCACAGTAATTAAATATGATATCCCAGTCAACTGTCGAGGTAGCAACTCTGTTCGTCAATGCTTTGAAACCACCAATCATGTCCACGGAGCCCACAGCTCTAAGAGCGGATGCTATACTGTGAATGGTCTCGTCAGTCTGGAATTCTTCACACTGGTCGGGGGATAGTCCACGGGCAAGCCAGTCCGACTTTGAGTCGTATGCGAAGCCAATCTTGAGTGCCTTTGAGGCCCGGAGGGAAGTAGACGAGGTCATTGGTAAGGTGCTGAGAAGGACATAGCTCCGCTTTATAGGTGTGAGGTGAAAAATGACATCCATGATGTTGCAGGTTCGATAAGTGATAAGTAATTCGGGAGCCATTCTCAGGGAAGTGACAACATCGTACGTCTCGATGCGATGCGCTTCGGCGTTGCCTGAAGGGATATCATGAAACAATGAAATTGCTCGGAGATGACATGTGAAGTAGGCTACTAATCCTCTTCCTCTTCCTCACCAGCACCACTATGATGACAACAATCAGATACATGTATTTTCGACAGACGGGAAATTAAGCTTACGCAATGTTGTAGAAACGGAGCTGGTAGCTGTCCTTGGATGAGGCAACGACACGGATCCAGTCACGGAGGCTGTTCTTCTTGAGGAACTTTTTAGTCAGATACTTGAGGTACCTCTTGGAGAAGGGGACGTTCGAGGTGACAGTGATTTTGGTGTTACCTGAATTTGCAGATGAACTCTGTAAAATTTGCAAAGGGAAAAATTGAAACTCACCATCACGAGTGATCTTCACGCTCTCGCCAAGCTGGCCAGGCTTTCCCTCGACCTTGATGCGGTCGTGGAGGAACTTCTCGAAGTCAGCGCCGTCGAAAACACCGTCGGTCGCAGGCTTTGAGTAGTCAATGACAAATTTGTGCTTGGTGGCAGCAGCCTTGGAGGGGGCGACTTTTGGGGCCTATCAGGGAGGAAAAGGCATTAGCCTACTGAGAAGGTAACTCAGCAAAGCGATTGCCTGTCGACTAACCATTGCGACGGATGAGGAGCTCTTGAGGCGGTGGACAGACAAATGCCGACGGTCTGTGTACATCTCCCATCAAGTGCATTTAAGGTTTCGGATCATTCCGATGCTATATGATGGCGGGCTTTGATAGGCGTGTGCCGAGGAGTGCCGGGCAAGTGTTGTTTTTTTCTCCAAGTCGTTTTGGTTGTTGTCGCAAGAATGGCGCCCGCATTAACAAGAGAGCAAGTCGTGTCCGCACAGGTCACCGGCGACTATGCCATCAAGTCCGAAAAGTCTGCTCCTGCTCTCGATACCTCAGAATGGCCCCTTCTTCTCAAAAACTATGACAAGCTGCTCGTTCGCTCAAGCCATTTCACCCCCATCCCCTCTGGCTGCAGTCCTCTGAAGCGTGATTTGCAGTCATACGTCAAGTATGTCCCGTGGATTGTGTTATAGTCGAGAATACAAGTCTAATGATGCTCAGGTCCGGTGTTATCAATCTCGACAAGCCGTCAAACCCTTCTTCGCATGAGGTTGTTGCCTGGTTGAGGCGCATCCTGCGGGTCGAAAAGACTGGCCACAGTGGCACCCTTGATCCCAAGGTCACCGGTTGCTTGATTGTTTGCATTGACCGTGCCACGAGATTGGTCAAATCGCAGCAGGGAGCAGGTGAGTAGCCTTTCTTCTCCATGCAGTTTTGTCTCATCCATCACTCAGGAAAGGAATACGTCTGTGTTCTCCGCCTCCATGCCGGTCTACCCAACCCTGCCGCCCTCCCTCGTGCTCTCCAGACTCTCACCGGTGCTCTTTTCCAGCGTCCTCCTCTTATTTCTGCCGTGAAACGCCAGCTGCGCGTCCGCACGATCCACGAGTCCAAGCTCATCGAGTTTGACGAAAAGCGCAATCTCGGCGTCTTCTGGGTCTCATGCGAAGCTGGAACTTACATCCGAACCCTCTGCGTTCATCTTGGTCTGGTTCTCGGTGTTGGAGGACATATGCAGGAACTACGCCGTGTCCGAAGTGGTGCTATGTCTGAAAACGACGACATGGTCACCATGCACGACGTAATGGACGCTCAATGGTTGTACGACAACACTCGCGACGGTGAGTCCCTCTGTATATCGCATGCTTTGTCCATCTCATTGGAAAATCGCAGAGTCATACCTCCGTCGTGTTATCAAGCCTCTGGAGTGTTTGATGGTTGGTTATAAGCGAATCGTTGTCAAAGACAGCGCCGTGAACGCAGTTTGTTATGGTGCAAAACTTATGATACCTGGACTGCTGCGTTACGAGGCGGACATCTCTGTTCACGAAGAGGTCGTTTTGATGACCACCAAGGGTGAATATCGTCGCCTTCAGTATTCCTCTTTGTCATTCAACTTTTATCTTCTTTTCCAGGTGAGGCTATTGCTCTTGCTGTCGCTCAGATGTCCACTGTCGAGCTTGCAACTTGTGATCACGGCGTCGTGGCCAAGGTCAAGCGCTGCATCATGGAGCGTGATACCTATCCTCGTCGCTGGGGCCTTGGTCCTGTTGCTCTCCAAAAGAAAAAGATGGTTAAGGACGGAAAGCTCGGCAAGCACGGCCAGAAAGTCGAAGGCGTCACCCCTGCTGAGTGGAGCCGTGACTACGTCGACTACAACCGCGACGAGCCCTCAACCTCTGCCGCTGCCACCGCTACTTCCGTCGTCCCCGTTATTGTTCCTACCCCCGCTGCTGCCGAAGAGACCTCCAGCCCTAAGAAGGAGAAGAAGGACAAGGATGACAAGGAGAAAAAGCGCAAGCGCAAGTCTGAAGCTGCTGAAACCATGGCCGTCGACTCGGATGCTGAAAAGGCCGAGAAGAAAAAGCGCAAGAAAGAGAAGAAAGAAAAGGAGGCAGCAGAAGCCGAGGCTAACGCTGAGGATGACGAGGAGCGCAGGGAGAAAAAACGGTTGAAAAAGGAGAAGAAAGCAAGAGAGTCGATGGGTGGTGAGTAGTTACTAAAATAGCCGTACCAGAGCTCTTTCTTGATATTTACTTTTTCTGTTGTGCATTCTACATCTGTATTATATCTTCTTTCTTTCTGTATGCACACTATGTATTGCTGCATTGTCAGGAATCTTTGATTCATTCCGTCAGGCTTTGAGTATACCTGATGCAAAGAAATGGTATTAAGGATGGGTATGTGAGGGTAAAAAAAGCCCACTAGGGGTATATTGAAAGTCCACTATCTAACTAATCATCCTGATGATGTATGTATGTTTGTCCGATGTCATGACGTGCGTTACTGACGAAAAATCAAACAGTCCACACAGTGGAATGAAGATATACGGGGCTCAGGCTCATAGAACGAGCGAACCGACAAGTGCTGCTGCGAAGAGCGTCAGGCTGATGGGTCCAACCTTAACAGCAGCAGCAGCGCTGGCAGCGGTCGTCGTGGTAGGAGCGGGGGCGTTGGCAGCAACCGCGGTACCGTTGAGCGCCTTGGCAACGTTTTGGAACGCGGCGAAGTTGCGGCCTGAGCTTTCGTCAGAGTTGATGGCAAACACCATTCCTGCACCACAGTGGCTGGAAGGGAGCTGCTGGCGGCACTAAAAAAAAAGATAACGCGTTAAAAACGATGCTTACAGTGAAAATCGGAAGAAGACATACGTATGCCCACACGGGTGCAGTGTCAGTGACGGTGAAGTTGAAGGTGGGGAAAGGAGCGGAGGTGTCGCTGAAGGGCATGAATCCCGAGTCAAATCCGGTGGTGCCGTTGGCATTCAACTTGCGGCAGGGATCATCGAACGACGACTGAGTGACAGTGTGGTTCTTCTGGTGGCTGTGGGGGCAGGCAAGATCAGTACATCGCCGTGGTAACAAAAATTAGTTTTTTTCGCACAATTCGAAGACGATGGTATCACGGGGCTTGGCATCAACGCGAGGAGGGTCGAATGCCAGGATACCGGTACCGCCAACGACAACCTTGATAACGTTTCCAGTGCTTGAGGCAGGCGTGGGGTCGGGCGAGCCAGGGTAAGAGCCATAGGTGGTGGTCCAAGTCTCAGTGCCGACAGTGACTGCGGCAGTGACAGGGGTTGCCTGAGGGGCAGCTGGAATGGTGACTCCGCCGTAGGCAGCGGTGGTCCATGCGGCGCTTGCGGAATCAGTAGCAGCAGGAGCGGCAGATCCGCCACCGTAACCACCTCCATAACCACCTCCATATGCGCCTGAAGAGGGGGTTGCAGAGGCAGAAGCAGCGGCAGCGAGACTGGCACCGACTGCAAGAGCGGATTTCTTGAAGTTTGTGAAGGAGTTGGGGGCACCATCGGCACCGCAGTTGATGGCGAACACCATTCCTGCACCGCAATGGCTGGCAGGGGTACGGGCAGCCTGGGCGCAGTAGATCCAGATAGGCTTGGTCTAAAAACAAGTCAGGATTTCTGAACTCAAGAATTTTTGGGAATGATCGTACATCTTTAACTTGGACGGTGAAGGTGGGGAGATTGTCCGTCTGATTGGCCGCGACGGGCATACTGAGAATACAAGTTAAGCACTGCGTTTTGGGTTTCATCTCAAGCGCTTACAATCCAGAGTTGATACCTCCATCCAACTTTCCGCAGGGGTCAGCGAACGATGACTGGGTCACAGTGTGGTTCTTTGCGTGGAAATGGAACACCACTTGATCGCCAACGTTAGCGCCCTGACGGTTACGTGAGCATCAGGAGAACCAAATCGAGATAAGAAAAGTGGACATACAATCGCCTCGGGGGAGTACGTCAACCCGCTTGCTCCAACCTGGACATCGATAACAGCAGCAGAGACAAAGGGCACGAGGGCCAAAGCCAAAGACAGAGTAGAGGCAAACATCGCTAGCGATATAGTAATAGTGGATTTCAAAGAAAGACAAGGACTGTGGGGGTCAGAAAGAGTGGCGCAGACCGAGCTGACGAAGGGAAAGAAAGAAAGAAAGAGAGAGTTGGAGGAAGAACAAAGGATACGGGGAGAGGCAGGAGGTGGAAATTTAGAAAAGGGCTCATGAGGCTTTTTATGCACTCCCTGACGACACGGTACCATAACGCTGGTTTGCTTCCATCATTTCAATACAATAACCATTCCCAGATGCTGACAAGTATGCTGGGCAAAGCACATTGTCTCGCGGAGTTTTGTCTTGCATTCCGGGAAAAGACCTGCATTGCGCAGACGTAATAGAGAGGCTATTCTCTGGCGGATTGAGCAAATCATGATCAAACACTACAATTTACAACAATGCAACTTTCCAATACTGCCTTCCTAATGGGGATAGCGGACTTGTAATCGGAGACTCAACGCATGGCAACGAGCATCTGCTCGCCGCTTGCCCGCTGTCGGATGGTTATTTTGGGCACAGATCTCCAGTTCGAGCACAAGGTCAGTTCATGCCCTACAGCTTCAACAGGAACAATGAAGGAAAGGCAGGTAAAAGTCCAAGAATTAGCACCGATCTCGTCAATCAGCCTGTCTATACATGCCTTCATACTGTTAGCGGCTACAGTCCAACTACCTTCAGAGTTCAGAAAAATTAATGCTGGGCAAGTGCTTCAGCCTCAACGGAAGATGATCAGTCACCCTGAAGCACTGCTTGGCTGTTGTTGCATGTTTCCATCAGCACTATGAAGTGGATAACCCCATCCCATCAAATCAGCCCCTTGGCTGTCTCCGATACCCATCTCTTCGAACCACTTAAACATCCATAGTCTCGTCTCTCTGGCTGACCTTTTCCGACAGTAAGCATGTCTTCCCGCAAAACCAAGCCCTTGCCCAAGTTCGAAATTGGTGCGACACATACCTTGATCGTTAATTGGCTCACAGTACTTAATCTGATCTACAACCGATTGTAGGTGACGACTACCAGCTGCTTCATGCCATCGGCGAAGGCGCATACGGAACCGTTGCTGCTGCACTTCATAAGCCATCTGGGCGTCAGGTTGCTATCAAGAAAATCCTGCCTTTCGACCACACACTCTTCTGCATTCGCACCCTTCGAGAGTTGAAGCTCCTCAAATTCTTCTCAGAAACATGCGTAAATGAGAACGTGCGCGCAACTTCCTCGGTCTCCCTTACAACAGGCTGATGACCATTTGCAGATTATTTCTATTCTCGATATCATCAAGCCGCCCACGTTAGATGCGTTCACGGAAATCTACTGTATGTTGCCTCAACGATGCCCTTTGTTCGACTGCTTATCGTTGCCCCAAGTTATCCAAGAGCTGATGCAAACTGATCTGCACCGTGTCATCCGAACACAACACCTCACGGACGATCACTGTCAGGTATGTGTCCAAGAAGCTTCGAAGGAAGCCAGCGCTAATCCTGATCGGCTCCCTTACCTTCATAATCGTCTTCTTCTCGCTCGCGTTCTGGTACATAGTACTTTGTGTACCAGGTTCTCCGGGCCTTGAAGTCCATTCACAGCGCGGACATCGTTCACCGTGACCTGAAGCCGGCGAATCTTCTGCTAAACGCCAACTGCGATCTCAAGGTGTGCGATTTCGGCCTTGCACGGAGCGTGAAGACCGGCGCGCCGGGCGGCAAGGAGGTTGGACTCATGACGGAGTACGTCGCGACGCGCTGGTACCGCGCACCCGAGATCATGTTGTCATTTAAGATGTACACCAAGGTGCGCTAGTATATCTTATGTGCATGGCATCTTTGGCTGAATTTAGTGCTTATCTCTACAGGCAATTGATATCTGGGCTGTAGGATGCATTCTTGCCGAGCTCTTGACAGGCCGCCCCCTGTTCCCTGGGCGCGACTACAGTCATCAGCTCGACCTGATTCTTGATGTCATCGGTGAGTGTGTCTCTCAGAACGCTGACCGCAGAGACAGCATCTGACCGGCGCTATGGATTTATGTATATAGGCACTCCCAGTCTCGACGAATTCTACGCGATCACGTCAAGACGCTCGCGCGACTACATTCGCGCGTTGCCCATCCGCAAGAAGCGCGCATTCCCGACGCTGTTCCCTCAGGCCTCACCAGAAGCCATTGATTTCCTCTCGAAGACCTTGGTGAGCCCACAGCGAAAGACACAATTAAGCTCCCTCGCTTATCCCAATAATAGACTTTCGATCCTAAGAAGAGGATGACAACCGAGGAGGCGCTCGAGCATCCTTACCTGTCAGCTTATGTACGTTTTTGCCTAGGTTAATTTTTGTGCCTCTCCCTGACAAAGTTGTCAACAGCACGATCCTGAAGACGAGCCCGCTGTGCAGCCGCTGAGCCCTGATTACTTCGATTTTGATCGTAAGCCACCCTGGTTATGCTTGAAACGGTATTTGTCCTCACACCTTTGTTCGTAACGTAACAGTGCACAAGGACGACCTCAGCAAAGATCAGCTGAAAGGTACTTCCATTCAACTCTCTCAGATAAATGCATTGTGATATTTATTTCTATCCTAGAACTTCTCTACGAGGAAGTGCTGTCTTTTGTCCCATCCATTTAATTTCCGATCACGACCATAACCCACCTAGCGACGATATGAACGCACTGGAAGAGACTTTGGTCTACATAGTTACATAGAACCACTATCAGGGCTGATTGCTGATGTGCACTTGAGAGCCAATGAAATTATTTGTCACAGTAGCATCAGGGCCACATGTCAATCGCATAATTCTGCACCTTCAATGGTCAGATAAAGCGTACGTAGTTACAACAGGAAAAACAGAGAAGCCAGCTCAAAACTATATATAGAACGACAGATCATTGACAAAAATAAAATGGAGTGTTGAATCTGACAATGGATTATGGCGGATAGGGGATGGGTGTAGTAAGGATTAAGAATAGGATGCGCATGTTCAATATCTTTTGTTCGCCCAATACCCTGTTGCCATGTGGTCCAGACCAAAGTCGCCAAAGCGGGTGTCTCCGTCGAGCTCTGTCCCATACATCGTTGCCTTGGTCAGTGGAGGATCAACAACATTGGATGTGGACGGCACAGGCCCCATATGGACGGAGGTTTCGCGCGGTTTGCTGGACGATGCCTGAGTAATTGCAGCTGGGTTGACACCACGGTCCTGTGTTAGCGCGCCATAATGCCGCGACGACTTGATGGGCGAAGGCACCGCGAAGCTCTTGAAGATATCTGTCCGTTCCTCTTGCTGAACAGTGGTATACCTTGGGCTTGGGCCTGCCGGTGTGGGCGACTGCGGAGCCTCGGGGTACGGAAAACTCGGCATGTACATGGGGTCTCGAGGCGTAGAAGAAATTGGAAGGAACCCAAAACCGAACGAATGTGGTTGGTTCTCCGCCGCATTTGCTGAGCTTCTTGTCACTTTGGGTCGTGGCAATGTGGATGTCAGCGGAGGTGAGTCAGGTTCGAAGAACTCGGGTAATCGGTTGGTCGGCGGAGGAGGGTCATTAAAATCCTCTGGTTCAGCACTACCTCTGATGAACGCGTTCATATCGTCATTAAGCGTGTGGCGGCCACTACCAGAGGCTTGTCTGGATGATTGTCGAGAACCTCCTGCCTTGCTGCCCTGCAATTTCGGTTTCTTTTTCACAGGGCCCAATACCGATCGTGATGATGCTTCTTTCGACAGCTCTTCCTGAAGGTCGGGTTCTATTTGAGTGGGCGTGGCCGTCCTATGACGTTTGCCTAGAACTGTCTCTGTTATTCCTGGAAATATCTCGTTTAGCCCAGAAGGCATGCCAAAACCGCTGTTGAATTGACTCGTAAAAATAAATCCGCATAGTAAGAACAATAGGCTTACGCAGGCGGCTCCGTGAGCTGTGTGTTTCGACCCTTGGGAGTAGATGGTAATGGCGGTGACTCGTTCGCAGACAGCATGTTCTTGATCTGCTGGATTTCCTCCTTCAGAGATGCCATAGAAAGTTGGTCTGCCCCAGAGTTATTCTGTGACTGTGAGATGTTGAGGACCTGAGACTTGAGGGCGTCGAGTTCCGCCTTCATAGTTTGCATTTGATTCAGTTCCGACTTGAGGACACGAATTTGTTCATGTAACGGGTTTATCTGTTCGCCTTTGTTAGTGCCATAGTTGGAGATATGTCGTAATCACTAACAGCTCTATCAATTAGACTTTGCATGTGCGATATCGAGAGGCTGTGGGACAATGGACCCGAGGGAAGAGAAGGTGGGCTGAAAGGTGGGTTGACGGGTTCTGCACTTTCCAGCACTGCGTCGAAGAATGTCTGAGCAGGATGGACGGGAATATGAATTACTGAACAAACCTTTCGCAGAAGGGCTTGGAGCTTCAGGCTCTGAAGAATGGGGTCAAGGGTCAGTGGTGTTGCGAAGCGGTTAAGATCCTACCTTCCTCGATGATAGTAGCTTCCACGGGGATCATGCTCCTGCTCGACTTTGTCCGCTTTGCCTTTGAACCAATGGAGCCTGTGGATGATCTTGTAATATTTCGAGCCCCCGTTCCTCCGGCAATGACAGGTTTCCCCACCCCAAGCCTCGTTTGAAGATCCTTTGCTTTGCGAGTCCGAGGCGGAGGTTGTTCGACTGGCTGCACGGGTGTATCCCTTTCATCCGTCTGCTGTTCGTTTTCCTGGTCTTCCTCGTCCTCGATTATATCATGTACAATCATGGACGATATACGACTTGGCCCGGCTTTTCCGCTCGATTGCCTCGTTGAAACTGATCTCCGGGAAGGTTGTCGTGGTCGTTCTGGTGGTGGTTGGGAAGGAGGTGGGGGATGATGTAGAGGCTTTCCGTGGGGCGGACCAGATCTTCAAGAGGACATAAGATGGCCTGTATAAGATGGTCCAATATGATCTTACTGTGTGTCCAAGAGCAGTTCTATCAACGCCTCTGATTTGAGATTTGCCTTGACGCCATAATCCTGCCAAACATACGGTGAGCAGGGGCAGGAGACGAGTAGGTGGGGGGATACAGACCTTGCATATTCGCTGGAGATCAACCCTCTTCATAGCCTCGAGGGCTTCCCTGGTCGGAAGGGGAGGCATAGCGTTGAGAGAATCTTGATTAGGGAGTTACGGAGTAGGTGCATGTTCTGCATGCGCGGTTCAACTCATAACAACTGCAAGCAACGCGCCCTATCACGTGAGTCATATTCCCCACCTCCTCCGACCCGGTCCGCGCCCCCCGTCTGCCGTAATGATGGTACGCCACATGCTCACCAATTGGTTATGGCTTCGCTCATATTTATACCGACATGTAGTGCTGGCCATCGCCCTCTCTTCTCTTCTCACACAACCCCGCAATGTCGTCCTGGACTCTCGCACAAGTTGCTGTACACGATACGCCATCGTACGTCGCTTGAGTGGGCCCACCTGTCATCTAACTGAATATTCGGCAGCAACTGTTGGGTTATTATCCAGAACAAGGTCTACGATGTCACGGAATTCCTGAACGTGGGCACGCGTCTCTGAGACTACTCAAGTCATTTTTTGAACTCACTCTGTGGTTGGTACATGTAGGAGCATCCTGGAGGCGCCGCCATCATTCTGAAATACGCGGGACGCGATGCAACTGCTGCTTATGAGCCTATCCATCCCCGCGATGCTCTGGACAAGAATCTGCCTCCGTCGAAGCATTTAGGCCCTCTGGCGGACACCGCAGCCAGTCAACTCCAGAAGGAAAAAAATAGCGCAGCCAAAACCAAAGATGTTATCAGGGTCGAAGAGGCGCTCAAGAGGCGCCCGCCTCTGGAGAGAATATTGAACCTGACGGACATGGAGGTGAGAGAAACAAAATGTTATTGCCACCATAGCCCTCATACTAGTATTCCCATTTGTTAGGTAGTCGCACGCCAGGTATTATCACATAAAGCCTTTTCTTACTATTCCTCTTCAACGGATGATAATATAAGTAAGCACAACAGCACAATTCAGAAGGAACTCTTGTTGATTTTGTCATAGCGTACCATGAGAACGCCCGTGCATTTGGTCGTTTCTTCTTCCACGCTCGTGTTATGCGCCCCGTTGCGCGTTGTGATCCTTCCACGACCATTCTTGGCTTCAAATCATCCATCCCTGTATTCGTGAGCGGAGCCGCACTTGCAAAGTTAGGTCACCCACTAGGTATGTATCCCTTGGTCTCACTCGTGATAAAATTGTCCCTCAAATGCAACAGGTGAGGCAAATATAACCAGGGGCGCCTATCAGTCAGGTATCATCCAAATGGTCTCCTCCAACGCCTCTTTGTCCCCCGAAGAGATCGTGGAAGCCTCCGAAAAAGACCAGCCTCTCTTCTTCCAGCTTTACAAACATAAGGATGATTCCATTGCCGAGAAGCGGGTCCGGAATATCGAGAAATTGGGCTACAAGGCCATTTTCTTGACAGTGGACGCCGTCGTGGCCAGTAATCGCGAACAGGATATCCGTAGCCCATGGATCCTTGAAGAACAGGAGAACGGACCCGTATACTACCAGGAAGACGCAACGGCTCCCAAGGATGCCAATGTTTTCGGGACGGCAGGAGCTTTGATCGCGAACGACGACCGAGATATGACTTGGGAAAAGGTATGCACTAGCTTTTGATGTAGGCGTGGGCTACTACTTATCTTCAATGGCCAAAGACGATTCCTTGGCTTCGCAGCATATCGAAACTCCCGATTGTTATTAAAGGCAAGTCGAATACGTTGTCCAACACAATGAGCGACTCCTAATTTCTGAACCAGGGATACAATGTGTGGAAGTACGTGACACCTGCGTTTGGCTTACCCCTAAAAATAACGATAATATGTGAAGGATGCGGTGTTGGCTGCCGAAGCAGGTGTAGACGGGATCATGATCTCGAATCACGGAGGTGGGTATTCATAAGTTCGTGATCGTTTGTCTCAATCACTGATTCAATAGTCAAACAGGACGGCAGTTAGATTTGTATGACACATGAACTCCCGGCCTTACAACTGTACTGACTCTTGAGTAGCTCAATGCCGCCTATGGAAGTTTTATACGCCCTCCGCTGTCAACGGCCTGATGTCTTTGGTAAATTGGAAGGTATGTATTTATTTCTCGTTGGTGTATAATCTACTGAGGGGTTGATTAGTGTACATCGACGGTGCGTCGGTTTCATTTCATTTACAAGTAGCGCCTTGATCTCACGGACGAGCAGGCGGTATTCGCCGAGGAACGGGTAGGACTCAATTGCTTGTCTCTTGGGGCTCTGACTAAAACCTATATACTTTAGATATAGTCAAAGCCTTGTGTCTAGGTGCCAGGGCCGTCGGAATTGGCAGAGCATTCCTGTATGCCCAAAGTGTACGTGGTCTCAGCATCTGACAAACTTCACACTTTGTCTTGACTGACTATGATCTCAGTGCTACGGCGTAGATGGTGTCAACAAGACGGTGCAGATTCTAAAGCGCGAAATGTTGACTGCGATGAGATTAGCAGGCGCGTCTTCGATAGCTGATCTCAAGCCCGAGATGGTGTGTCACTTTGCTCATGGGCATGATTGCGAGACTTAAGTTTATTTCTCAGGTTCAACGCATTGACTGGACACCCGTTTACGCCAAACTTTAGTCTTCAATTTGGTACCTAGTCTCAAACTACGCACATCTTTCTCTATCTAACGATGCATATTTCCCATTCGAACTAGCCAAATTCTCCTGAAGAACAACAACGTATATAGCTTCACGAGGTTGAACTCGACTTACCCTGACAAGCATTGTTCTGGTTTTAGCCGAGGAGGCCCACATGGAAGTCATTTATAGGTTGTCCAGATTAGGCAGCTGCTCATTTACCAAGTGTATGCACGATCGGGACGTGGCGTCGTTGTTCACCTCTATGAGCCCTTACATTGGGGTCGACTGTTATCATTTATTTACTGATTTGCAAGAAACTGAATGCAGCCACGAGAGTTTGCCTTGAGATTGGCTGTGAGGGTAACCCTTCTTGTGAACAACTTGAACAGGCGCCTCTTCGCCAAAACACCTCTATTTAGATCACGATCACGTGGTATGTTGAGATTGGTTCCGTTCGTCCTCCTCCTGCAAGTTGAACGACGTAAACCCCTTGCCCAAAGCCATTACAACTCCAATCTATCGTGCTGTCTCGTCTCTGCATTGTCACTACAGGATATATCTCTTCTCTTTGATCCGTCTCAAACGCCACTAGTGACCGCTTGAACCTGGTCTGCCTTTCGACTGGCCCCATAACTCTGTGCTTCTACACTTACGACCATGGGATTCTGTCGACGATGCGGAGACATAGTAGCAGGCCCTCGCTGCAAATGTGGAGGGACTCCTGTTGGTGCGCTCAACGGTCATGATTAATCCCTCATTAATTGATAGATCCTCCGTCTGCAGACCCTGTCTCTACTCAGGCTTTCAAACGCCTCGCCGCTCCATCTGAACGTCAAGACACCGATAGATGGTCGAAGACCTACGTGACTCCGACAAAGTTAGCTACCCCTGTGCGGCAGCAGGCTGAAAAGCTATCCCAGTCTGCCGCAACGCACGCGAACGGTACCCCATCTGAGCCGCCAGTATCGAGACGCTTCCCAAGACCGCAAACCAGCCAATGGTCCGGGCCAACTATGCTCAGGAGTGGCGTCTCAGAGCATATCAATACTGCAACTTCGAAATCTCCGCGGCCTCCTTCGCCTCTTAAGACGTCCACCACATTCACATCGGACGATACCGATATTATGCCCTCATTTCTGCCACACGAGCCCACGCTTTCCAAGGTTTACGGCTCGGTCCTTCAGCCCAAAGATACCCTTACACTTCACTCCTGCGCCATTTGCGCAACAGTCTTCCAGCCTGATTCCACCATATACCCCAATCTTTCTCCAGAAACGACTGGTTCTTTCTTATGCAAACCCTGTTTTATATCCAATGGTGGGACCAAAGGAAACTGCCCGGCTTGTTCTAGGCCAGTACTTGTGCTGAAGACGGAAGGTGCCTACATCCATTCCGGAGACAAGTACTGGCACAAGAGCTGCTATAACTGCGCCGGATGCTTCAAGAACATCGGAGACGCGCCGATGGTGGATTTGCTTGGACGCCCATCGTGTGTGGATTGCTTCGATACGTGCCTGAAGCGCGACCATCCAAGCACGCCAAAGAGAGGGCGAACGACCAGCAACAACAATAGCCCCAACCCGGGCTCTTCTAGCAACCCTGGGGGCCTGAACGCGAGCTACGGGCCAGGGAGGATGACCAGGGAGAACAGTCCGGCTCTTGAGGAGCTGGAGCTTCGTCTTGGCTTGGTTAAGCCGCGGGACACCAACGTGACCACCCCAGGCAGTGGTCGCAAGCAACGAATATCTACACCGAGCAGCTTGAATAACTCTACTTCCAGCAAACGGGATGTACTCGACAGTATTTCGACCAACCGGCAAGACGTGTTTTCCTCCCCCGGCGTGTCCTCGAACCCGAAAGCAGGATTGGGAAAATCACCTGCTCGTCCCAGATCGATGTCCAACCTTGCATCAAGCGACATGCGTTCCAGTCCGAAGTCGCTCCTCTCCGACTCCCCTAGCTCCGGTACAACTTCTACAGTGTGTTGCAGTGCATGTAAAAAGCGGATATCGAACCCTCGGGAAGGCGACCAATATATAACTATACCTGGTTCCGATGAAAACTCGAAACCACAAATATTCCACACTCAGTGCCTGAAGTGTGCAATATGCGACAAGCTATTTGGTGATACCAAGAAAGAAATCGTCGGATTCACAAACTGCGCAGCTGGTGTTTGCCACCTAGAGGTATGTGACATTACAATTGTTTAATTCAGAGCTATGAGCTAAATTCTCTTGCTTCTTCAGTGCGCTCCTACCGTTGAACCGAAGCCTTCAAGCTCACCAGGGAAGGGCATCAAGACTTCTTCAAACTCAATTCCAGAATGGGCACCATCTATCCCGAAAGATCTTCCAATGTGGACATCCAGCAAACCAAGTAATTCGATGCCGCCTCCGGCCTTGCCGAACCATGCTGGCACTCCTTCATCTCCGACGAAGCCTTTCCCCCGGTTTGGTGGCCAAGCTAGTTGTCCTGGATGCAGACAACCTGTCTCTGCTATGGAGCGCGGTGTTGTGCCCGGACCGCAGGGATCGCGATGGCACGCTGCTTGTCTTGTATGCGGCGGTAAGAAGCCGCTTTCGCGAATAGCTTTGCTTGGGCGGTCCCAAGATAATAAAGGGGAGCCTGGATGTGGCAAGAAACTCGATAGCGCTGCTAAGATTGACGGAGAGGGTGGTGTGTGGTGTAGAGAATGCCTGGTAAGTACCTGCCCGCTTCGCAGACGCTAATCTATAACAGTACTAATGATCACGAAACACAGTTGCTACTTGGTGTTGGAGGCTCTCCAGCGTCGTCACCTGTGCGCTCGCCCCCTGTCGCTGGCTTTCCAGGAGGACACCCCAGAATCAACACTCAGATTACGGGCACAACAACCATAGCGCGACAATTTACAGGTGCTGGAGGCAGTGAAGCAGTGCTGAGGCAACTTACTGGTGGGGGACTCAGCCCTACGCGGAGTATTAGTCCCACAAAGCAACTGGGCATGTTTGGGAGTATCAACCGCGGGACGCGGCCTCGACCGAAAAGTGTGATTGGGATGAGAAATACAAAGAGTGTTGACGAAGGCCGGGGGATGTTCCTCGTGCGGCAGTTGACTGGTGCGACGTCGACGGGAGGATGGGCAGAATCCTGACCTAATTTGTATACCTGTTGTGTTGTACTTACTTGGTTTGGGTGTAGTTACGACTCTGGGGTTGACACTGATGAGTTGCTGATGAGATTATGTGATTGACGCTGCTGAGAGTCGCTGAAGGTCGTTGATTGGATGTTATCCATCACGATTCATTCGGTGTGAGAGTGTCGGGTGATAGCGAGCGCGCGCGTGGCATGCATGATACTTAGGTCTGATGTGCGGCTTTTCTCATTCTGAGACTTCGTAACCAATAGCGTTGCCATGAACAACGACTCTGGGCGAATCTCTTCAATTGCGCAAAATGAAACAGACTCGTCGAGAGTTTATTCCTGCCCTCACCATCTCACTGCCCAACTGGATTGGTTTCCGGTTCTCCGAGCCTTTCACTGAGTGAGGTTTCGTGATACCCTCCCCGTCTTCTCTTCTTTCCCTTTCGTTTCGTTCTTCGCCTTTGGCTGCTCACTCCTTCAGCCTTTTTATTACTTAAAGCCTTGACTGGCTTTTCACTCGTCCAGGCGACCCCCGGCGAGATATTTTGTGCATCCTTACAGGCCGTCTACTTTCGACATGTCCAACTCAATGAGCCTTCTCCCCAACTCCCTTGTTCTGAGCACGGATAGCGCTGTGAGTTGGTCGCTTACTCCAATCAGCCGTAATACTCATGCAACCATGTCATTCCATAGATTGAAGCGATCCTCGCTGATATTCCTCTATTCTGCGAAGGGATTATGGGGATTGGTGTCTTCACCTTCCTATTCCTGACGAAACAGGTCAAACTGTGCGTTAACACTTTCAAGCGCTATGCCTGGCCATTTCTGACGACCCTGCGACTGTTTAGTATCTCCGTATTCCTATACGCTGCGACCTTTATGGCCTTCGTTGCTGCGACTCTTGACCTGAGTCAGGTCATTTCAAGAGGACCCCCAGACACAGCAAAAGGAATTGGCCTTGAGAGTGTGACTGCCCTGATTTATGCGCGCGAAATATGCCTCGCCATTTCTATCTTTTTTCTCGATCTCTTCTTTTGGATGCTTGTCGCCCGTTGTCCGCGAAAAGAATGTAACGATAAACTCAACGAGCTCAGCACTCAGCGGAAACCTGTTGCAGGGACCCATAGTGCTAGCTGGCGTCGTTGGGGGTTCGTGGGCGCCTTTTTGAAGTGGTGCACACTTGCGGCTCTTATTTCTGTCCCTCTCCTCCAGATGGTCTGGCGCTTGATTCCTAACCAAAGGAAATATACCTCCGTTTACGTCGCTGAATCCACGATCCAGACCTCAGTGACGGCTATTTTTATTCTTAAATTTATTCTCAACATCACTATTTCACCACTGGTCAATTGGTGGAGGGCCCTTCAACTTTACAGCGTTCCTATGGCCTCTTTGGTCATAGGAATAGGACTTGGTATCGGAAATCTTACAGTCTGTAAGTCTTATTCTCCCGGTTGCCTTTTTCATTCGTTCTCATACTTCCTATAGTTGCTTTTGCTGAGACGAGTTTGGGAAGGTTCCTCCGCGCTGTTGAGGTTTATCTACTCATTGTCCACAGTCTCTACACGGCTTTCCAGGAATTTTCGGATAAATGCCAGCAGAGTAGAGCGGAGCAGCCCCAACTATCGGAAAAAGCAGCGGAAGTGAACTACGTTGGTGGTTTGCCCTTCGCTTACTCACCGACAAGGTCGAGTAAGAACGCTCCTGATACTTTCTTCTCTCGGCCCAACTTCCAATCTCGCAGAACATCAGCCATATCGTGGGTACTTCCTTCCCCAGGGCAAAGGAAGGCACCGACACCCGCTCGTGCCTCCATTGGGGTAGACTCAGTAGTTTTGGCACGGTATACCCCACCACCCGCACAGAATCCTTCTTCAGGGAAGAACTCTCCGATACGTTCACCTTTCCAACCCGTGGACAAGGACAGTCAGTTCAACGATTATCAGCAAGATGCTCAACAGGATTCACCACGCGTCGCGCGTCCCGTAACATCAGTGTCACTGTCCTATTACACCATGGAACAAAACCTTCCCGAAACGACCGAGGATACTTCACAACCCTCCAACCTGCGAGCAGCCGACACCGCTGGTAGTCATCAAGGAAGCATTACCTCATTAGATGAGCTTTTCCGCCAGCAAACAGAACTCGACAAGAGCATCGCCGCCTTGCGCCTGAACTCGACATTACTTTCGAATGGAATCAGCTTCACCGATAATCAAGTCATCACGGAATCGAAAGACCAGTCCCGGACTACTCTGACCAGCACCAAAACGGAGTCAATATCCAACCGTAGCGAGTTCTCCTTGTCCGTGTTTCCAGATCCCCCGAACGAACAGAAGGAAGAGGTGGCAACAAAGTATACCGCTGAGCTCTCTCGGTCTCAAGATTTTGGAAAAGCCAAGAAGCGCACCGGCGAGTCTGATGCTGTCCAGGACCAATATTTGGGCGTTGGAAAGACACCAACCTCCCAGCAAGCCCAATTTGATGTGACATCTTTTATTGGAGGTAAGATCATGGTCTTCAAATTACTTTGTTATTCTCATCTGACAATTGGCAGTCCTCTCTGAATCCTCCAGAAATTCCTTGGACAGTTTCGATGTGAAGGCGGATGTGGAAGAAAATGCAGAAATCCCTGCTGCTTCCACGCAAGCGACTGGGTTAAGACCCATGATTCTTCCTTTGAAGGTCTCTACCATCCGAAGAGACGATTCCGGTGCTAGCCCGACATCCCCACCCAGGAATTACGACAACGAGCGGAGCTCGATGTCCTCACCCACTCCTCTAAGACCGCTTCTTCTCGCCCGGCCACCATCCTCTCGGGTAATGCCTATGCAATCTGTCACTATGGTTCCGCTCGCTCAGCGGAGAGCTCGAGGCGGGACGATTAGTTCGAATACGCGGAGACCTGTAATAAGCCTGCCTCAAATGTACGAGGAACCTGAGGAAGGAATCTTCGAGCGACCGAGAGCTGTCCCCGTCCCGCAGCAACCACGGACCCAGTAGTTTAATTTTGTATGAGGGTTTCTTTTTCGCTTTTTGGACCCAAGAATACTTTCTTAGCAGTCGGTCATTATGACGACGATGTACATGCCTGTCAATATAAAATCAACCATTTGTATGACGTCAGACATCAAGCCCCTCTCTTTCCTTCTACCAACATGCCCGACAAGTTCCCTGATTATTACACGCTCCTCAACATCCAGAAGACTGCTACGCAGGATGAAGTCCGTCAAGGATACAGAAAGGAATCTTTGAAGTGAGGCATTTGTCTCAAGCGATGCAATAATCCCCTGACATCAATTGCATCTGTAGGACACATCCTGATCGTCTGCAAAATGCATCTCAAGAAGAGATCAGGAAGGCCACCGAGAGGTTCCAAGTAGGTTATTCAGAATCTGAGAGGCTCAGCACTGATGAATCATTGCATTCTAGGCTGTAGCAGACGCCTACTACGTTCTTTCCGACCCCAAACGTCGTCGCGAATATGACACCTTATACCAGAGCCGCGCAGAGAGAGAGCGTACATCGGAGCCTAGCTCATCATACAACTTCTTCCAGCAAGCATCTGGGATGTTTGGTGGTGGTGCAAACAAGACAGGTACTGCTGAGCAGCCCAACGCAGAGGGTGTCTTTGCCGATGTGTTCGATGAGGTGCGTCATGTGTGCACATGCCCCACACACGTGGCATGCTGATCAGACTTTCTCCATTTTGTAGTTGCTGCGCCCCGAGGTTGACCGCCGTGTACCCTTCTGGAGCTGGCTAGGCGCCGTCTCTGGCGCTGGTCTCGGCTTCATCATCGCAAACGTGCCTGGGCTCATGGTTGGTGCTGTTGCAGGCAACCGAGTTGGTGCAATAAGAGATGCGAAAGGAAAAGCAGTTGCAGTAGTCTTTTCGCAGCTTGGAGGACAGCAGAAAGCCGAGGTCAGTCTTAGTGGCACTGGATACATAGTACAAAATCAACTAATTGCCAATCCTCTGATGATTTTCATTAGATCCTTCGGGCTCTGGCAATGAAGGTCTTAGGCTCCGCACTCTAAATCGTCCCTTCGCCCTCTGTCCGCCATCACCTGCTCTCATCATTCACGTCTTTGGGATCTGTTGTTCATCTTCAGTCATCTTCAATGGACATATATACCGCCATGCTGTCTGATGCTCGATAGTTTTGTAGTATCATTAATATTTGCACATTGACCCCTTCAACTTTTAATGTATTAAATTAGTGTACGTTCATGTTTTTAGTACTGTACGGTCTTTTTGTAGATAGTCCTTTCGTAACGTTTTTGGGTATCGCGCTCTGGTCAATGATATTGATACACGGTTTATTGCTTGTTCATCCGTTAGTCCTGCGAGTCGGTTTTGTATTGCACCGGGCTGGATGAGGTGGACTCATCCTCTTGAATATGACCATTGATTTTGGATGTCGTTAATTGAGAACTATCCTTGGCCAAGAGCGCGAGAAGAGTGTCCTTGGTCTCTAGGACCCACATGTATGCCCCAGCAGCGCCTTGTGCACGGAGCAGGACCACGAAGCGGAAGAAAGAGAAACTGGAGATGGTTACAGCCGTCAAGAAGAGTGCAGTGATGAAAGTCAAAATGAGGACACCGAGAAGGGCGGTGACTATTCGATCAAATCAGTGAACAAATTCAAGAGATATAATGCTGGCAGAGCTTACAGAAAGCCAGAACGACAGCCCCAGACGCGCATAACGCCACAGTTAGGGCGGCCAGAATAAATATCGCGCTGAGGGAGAATGAAAGACCACTGAGAATGAATAATACAACGTTAGTCGAAACGACTGGGATAGTAAGCACGTGGAGTATACGTCAGGACGCACATGAAAGTGATTACTGGGAACACGCTTAGGACGGCGAATATGCCGATTATTATCTAGGTGCGAGAAAGCACACTTGAGACTTGTATATCATGGGTTCCGATTGAACAAGCATACCGCTGTGAGCGGTCTCCTCGCAAAGAACTGCTGGTACTTCAGTAGACCTGGGCGGACGTAGTCATGTTCCAAGCTAGAGCGCAGGTTGTATGAGACGGCGACACTCAGAAGCTGGCAAACATATGGCTCCTGACCGTGTTGTGAGGCTTTGAACCATAGATATACTGTTGTTGAATTGGGAGGACAAGGCATCCTTTTGTGTCGGTTTCTCGTGTTCAGGTGCTGAACCCATGGTACCACAAGTTGAGCGGGCAAACGGCGTGGCGGTTGGCAATCAACCTGCAAGAGTTCGTGTGTCCCATTGATCTCTCAGCTTTTACTTAGCACGCGTGACGTCATGTCATACAACACAGAAAGGCAGCATAAATAGGAAAGAAATACGAGAATGCAGGACTAGCAAAACACATAAAATACATACAACCAAGCAAAGATCTCCCCTCGTTGATTCACCCCCAGCGCACATCATTAGCAGTCCACCCGCTGCAGGCTGTCCAGCTCCATGAACACCACATCATCTTGCAGCACCTCACGCATGAACAACATATCCCATGCTATATCACGGCTACCACCCAGCAACCCCATACCCTTCTCCATACCCGCATCTCCTCCATCCTCAAAGCCCATACCAAACGACAGCGCAGGCGTGTGTTGCTCGGAGCTTGTGGTCTCCTCACTGCCATCCAACAGCTTAATCGACTCGATGGCCCTCCGGCCGGCATACCCACAGCGTCCCTCCTGTTGAAGTACACGGTACGCCACGCGGAGCATGATGTGCTTGAACGCCAGGCTCCTGTCCGTCTTGATCCTGTGCTTCAGGTCCGATGGTGAGATGAAGATGATGGTGTAAATAGCCGCAATTATCTTCTCGATGTGCGCAATCCATGACTCGCGCTGCATCATGAGCTGGAAATCAACGTCCATAACGGGCAAGCGGCGAAGCAGGCGCTCCAGTAATAGCCAGAGTGTTGGCGCGGGGACCACTTGAGCAATGACGGGGCGGTTCTCGTCCACAGTGGAGAGCTTGGTGAAGGCTTCAAGGGCGGTGTCAGCCAGTACCGGTGGTCGGCGATGGTGATTTGGGGCGACGCCAGTCGCTTGAATGCTCTCCATAGGAGGAACGGACTCGATAGGATCCACAAGATAGGAGGCGAGCAAATCGACCATCCGCCTTGTCGTCCGATGTGTTGCAGGAGTCGAATTTGCAGAAAGGCGCAGTTGGCTGCTAACACCAACCATGATATTGACAACTTCTCTTCGGATGTATAACACGTCAACTAATGACAGTGCTTTTGATGAAGGGACCGGGGGTTGGCCATCCGCTTGTTCCACGCAACAAAGTCGCAAAAGGACGTCCATGGCTCTGGGATGCTTCGCAAGGAATTCAAGGTTGTTGTCGACTACTGTGAGGTTGCGAATGATATCGACCACCAACATGATGAGATCTGCTGGCCGTTGCGTTGGTCCGAGGTTCGGGTCTTTTGAACCTTGTTGTCGCCGCAAAGACGCAAAGGGTTGTCCATGTGTATCTTGTACATACGAAACAAGCTCCCTGTTGGTGAACAACCTCGGTTGATCCAAAGCATCTGACGGTGGCTTCTTCTCTGACTCGCCGTATGCTAGCTCTTCGACGAGATCCAAGGAATCTTCCAGGAGGTCAGGGCATTCCTTCAACGGAAAGCCAGTTTGTGGTGTCTGACTTCGCATGGTGGAGATTACGCAGAAAGTCGTCAAAGCATAGGAGAGCTCAAGGGAAAGTCTGGATCGAATCGACATACAAAGCCAATCAAGCTCAACCGTCCCCCAGTCGTTGACTTCCCGCATAGGCCTTCGTGAGGCCACTGCGTTATATTCCTGATCCAATATACGGAGGTCACGTCCTCCATAACTCTCAACCTCGCGTTTCAATGGCACGTATTCAATCTTGCGGCGCGCTGGCTGCTGTCGAGGTCGAACCTGCCCATTTGTGGTTGGAAGGGATTGTGAGTTTTGGCGAGTAAGGGCGTTCTCATCCGGCATCATTGACATCTAGAACACCTTCGAGTAAGTTACAACACCAAGAAAGTATGTCATGAGCACGTACAGAGTGGGATTCTGGTGGATCTGTCAACAATATATACATAATCATGGAAGGTTGACCAAGGTGTTAGGTTCAACGCACCTGTTTTCTGCCTGACCCGTTTCATGTCCCCGTCCGACTGCTCATGCTTGCGCTTGATGCCTTGTATGTCCTGGTCGAGGAGATTGGAGTCTACCGTATGGGGAAGAATGTCCATGGCAGAGTTCATGGGATTATGTGAATCAGGTGTTGATATTTGATGTGGATTCTGCGAGGAGCTAGGACGGTGTTGGTTGTGCATGGGGTTATATGGTAATCCGTTTGTGGGGGGTATAGGTTGTGACATGGCGCCGTTCACGTTCATTGGTGGACGCATACCGGGTTGCTGCATGTTGGGAAGTCCGTGTCCAGGGCGTCCGAGATTGGGAGGGGGGGCGAACTGGGCACCAGGCATGCCACCTGGACGCTGAGCGGTGGCCTGTGCCTTCTTCTGCTGCTCTGCAATGTTCTTCTTGTAGGATTCCTCGAACGGGGCGAGGATCTGCATGTATATCTGGAAGAGCATGGGCGCAAGGGCGATAACATTGCCGTTGGGCGCAGCGAATTCCTCTGGGAGGTCGAACAGGGGGAGGAATGAGGCCCATCCGTTCGCGTTGATGACCTAAAAGGGGGTTGAAGTTTGTGTGAGCCTGGATGAAAGAATAGAAGCACGGACGGTTTGTGAGCCCCCATGAGATATAACTGCAGTCCAAAGCCTGAAAAGGTCTACATCCTTGCCCGCCAGAAGGAAGTTGCCGACCTCCTGAGAGGGTTCGATCATGGACCAGTTGGTGGTTGCTGGATCAAAGGCGGGTGTCTGAACACCGGTAAGCTGAGGTGGCAGAGGGTTACCGCGTCGAGCATGGAGGGCGGCAATTTGCTGGAGGAAGGAGAACTGGCGCTGTTTCCAGGTGGGGTTGTGCTGCTGCTGCTGCTGCTGCTGCTGCTGATTGCGGGACTGTGACATGGGGAGGTCAGGAAAAGAGGAAGTGGTAGCCGAATGTGGTGTTTGTGCGAGCCCGCGATTGTTTGGCGCCGTCTCGAAATTCGCATGAACGGTGTGCGTCTCTAGCTCCTGTCCGACTCCTCCTAGGCTGGCCGTGCTCAACCTGCCACTCCCATTGCTGGCATTGTTGTTGTTGTTCATATGGATTCCTCCGAGGAAAGCCCCCGAGCTTGTTCCGCCGGTGGGAGGCGGAGGCCCAGTCCGTGCATTCTGCGCTATTCTTGCCTGGTTTGCTGCAGAGAGCGCCGCCATCTGCTTGGCGACGTGTGGTGAGCTGAGCATGTCGAACGCGGGGTTGTCGAGGGGGGAGGACTGAGTGTGGGCGAACGGGCCAAAAGGCTGACTGGGGGGATGGGCGGCATTGTGGGGACTGTGAATGAATGAATGGAAGGGAGAAAAGGAGATAATGAACAAGTCTTACACCATCGATGCGCACTTTGCCTGCTGACTGCGACAAGACTGGTAGTGACAAGATGCGATTCGCAGTTCAACAAACAAACTCGCAAGTAAAACATGATGCTAATATTCAGAGTCACACTCTCTCAAACAATTCAGAAATCAACATTTCTTTCTCTGCTCTTCATCTCCACCGACGCTTCTGTCAGCCCGCCTTCCCTCAGCGCCACCGAGCTCCGACGTTCTACCATCTGTGCTCTCCAGGCCCAGCGTTCATCCGCCCCAGCCTCTGAGTGTAACTGTCACGGTCACATGTCTTCCCCGTGATAAGCGTTCCGTGCATCAGTCACGCCTCATTTTTTCTCTTTCTCCCAACGCCATGTCGGAAATCGACGACATCTTCTCTGGCAAAGCAAAGGCAAAATCCAAGGGGCCTGCGTCCTCTATTCCAGCCACTGTAGGTGCTGCTGCATCGTCCTCCTCAAAGAAGGAGAAGAAGAAGAAAAGGAAAAGGGCAGACGCCGACGAGGCCAAGGACGCGTCGGCTCCAGCAGCCCCGTCGACA
This sequence comes from Psilocybe cf. subviscida, assembly GCA_013368295.1. Taxonomy (NCBI): domain Eukaryota; kingdom Fungi; phylum Basidiomycota; class Agaricomycetes; order Agaricales; family Agrocybaceae; genus Psilocybe; species Psilocybe cf. subviscida. The sequence continues at coordinate 2,799,881 of JAACJJ010000056.1, read as the reverse complement.
AAACGCCCAGTGCCTGAGACCATTGTCGACACTTCTCATTCATTATCAGGTCCCTCCAAGCGACAAAAAGGTGAGCCCAAGGCAGCAAAGCTTGCCAAGGGCGACGCCAAAAAGCTCGACGAAGATGCTGCCTTCAAGGATTCCAGAGGCACCTCAGATCGTACGTTGCTTTCTCCTCTCCAACTTATCCTCGTCTCATCGTCTTCTCAGGTCGCAAAACAGAGGAAGGTTGGCTCGTATATAAAGAAGATGAATTGGGCATCGGCGATGAGGGTGGTGGTAAGCTACCGTATATCCACCATGATATACTTTTCATGGCAACTTTACATCAGACACGCCTCTGTGTCCATTTGACTGTGATTGTTGTATGTCTTTTTTTTTCTTTACCCGCCTACGCAGTCTCATCATCTCTTCCAGGTTTTTAACCACCTGCAATATCATTTTTTGTTGTACCATATCTGCTTCGGCCCTCTTGCCCGTCACACGCGGCTCTTTCGAAGCCTCTCTGATCGCTTTCTACGGTCTGAAGAGGTCAAATCTGAGCCAACATTGACTTTTCCTATCACTGTAAATCTCCAAACAGCGCTGTTATTTGTGGATGCCCAGCACAATTTGCTGAGACGGGAAGACATTCTGTATCGTTATACTACACAATTTCTGCCATACCCAATGAAAAATACCATTTCTTTTGAAATTACAGTTGTGAAAAAGCTCATCAATCGTCGTCGTCGTCATCATCGTAGTCCACCAGTCCTCGTTTTTCTGTCAACCCGTTCCCAAAAGGATCAGTCTCCTTTGCCTCCTGCGCCAATGTTTTCTGGATCTCAGCCTTCTTATGGCGCTTTTCTTCAGCAATGCGCTCTTCTTCTTGCTTGCGGAGAATATACGCCTTGCTGCCAGGTACTTTTTCAGGATTCTTGCAAAGTTTCAGCCGTCGGTCGACTTCCCGGACAGACTCGACGTTTGGTACGTGACCGTCAGCTGCCACCATTGCCTTGATATCTTCGATTGTTTGTGCCAATGCCGACGGGTCTCCTGGTTGCTTTGATTCCAGCCATTCTGAGATGACATTCGGGATGACGGAGGAGAATGCGGCAATGGCGATCTGTGAGGGCGTGTATATGAGCTCTGCGTCTGTAAGACGCGATGCCTGAACATTCGCTAGCGCCGCCTTGTAGATGTCCCGTGATGGTTTATTATCTGCCACGCTGGGTAGGTTCTGAGGTCATGGAACGCACAGTGAGCGTGTTGTGTGACGGGAAGGTCTCGAGCACACGTACCTGAATGTCCAGCCAAATACCCCAAAGCGCCCGATGCGCTGGCCACACTGCGAACTCGAAGTTGAGGCTCTGTGCAATCAAGAACTCAAGCTCGAGCACGTCGTTCGCCTGCGTCTTTGGAATATGGTTCGTGTATGTTTCCAATGAAATGGGGTTGTTAGTCGTTTTCGTCGCGAGAAACAGCGCCGTCAGCCTAAAAATGAGAATCGCCCAGCGCGTCAGAGAGACGGGACAACGATGCGAAGGAGCTACGCACACACATCACATTCTTGGGGTGCCAGTCCATCACCGTGTTCTTGAGGTAGAAGCGCTTCAGGTAGCTGACCGCGCTCGCCTCGACCTCTTCCGGGAAGTGGAAGAAACCGGATAGCTGCGTGATTTTGGAGATGTAGAGCTTGACGAGCAGGACCTCCTCGTCTGGTGTCAGAAAGGAGACGCCGCTTGAGGAGCCTGGCTGTGGCACGAACACGAACACGAAACACGAGACGCAAGGTGCGTGTCAGGGCTTTAGCCACGCACTCAAAGAGAGAGCAAACGCACCTGGTCTGTTTCTATCTTGGTTCGGATGACAGCGACGGCCGCGTCATTGAGTGTTGCGCGAGTGTAGGCGAGCTGAGCGATGGAAAAGCGCCAATTCTTGAACTGTGTGCTTGCCTCATACAGGGGGATGCGCTCTTGCGGGACGTCTGGCTCCGCGGGCGCAGGGCTTGCGGACATAGACATCATTCTCAGGGCGGGCGGGTGCAGGCCTTGAAGTCGACGAAGTCTCGACAAAGGCAAGCAAGCTGCTGCCAGGTTTGGCCTTCGGGCCGTGCCTAATTAGCTGACTCAGCAGAACGCGTCAACAGGCACAAGCAACACGAAGAAGTCGCCGCACCCCTAAGCCAATTGTGGGAACATTCTGACGCGTCTAAACAGGTCTAAACTGACATCCAACGCGACCCTACAGAAGCCTGCTGGCGTATTTAATGGAGCTAAGCTCCGCTCCCCAACGAACCCTTTCAGTTACAAACCACCACCATCTGGCTCCTTGAACCAACTTTGAACTTGCCTTGAACGCGTGCAACTCAGCGCCTTCCGTGGAACTTCCTGTTACAAGTCAAAGCAGATACTCATCATGGCTCCAAAACGCAAGTCAGACGCGATTGAATTGGACACTCCGGCCCAGGGTTCCTCAAAGCAGCCTGACGACGCGCCCAAACCTGCGGCTAAGAAGGCGCGTACCAAGAAGGACGCAGCGGAGCCCGCGACGGCCCAGACGTGGAAGGACATCAAGCTCGAGGGCGAAGACGAGGTAGGCACACGCGTCGCTACGCCGCACATACAGTTCTACCCCGTCTGGTCATGGTGAAACTGACGACGAACTCCTTTAGGACGGTGGTGTTCCAGTCTAGTGAGATTTTTGTCTATATGCATATATTCACTCATTTGAATGGTGGCTCATCTTTTTTCCTTTGTGTCTTGCGTAGCGACACCTGCCGTGAGGTCCGCCGCAAGATTCGCTTGTTGCAAAAGACTCCTGGCTGGAAAGTAAGCCGACATGTTGAGTAACGACCATGTTCTGGACAGCGCGCCTCAACGGGTTTGTTCCCTCTTTAGGTCACCCAATGGCTCCGAGAGATCGGCAATATCAACAACAACTCGTACAGTAGATTCAGTACGTTCTGACTCGGCTTCTGTAATTTGTCGATGTCGGACTTACATTCCTTCTTCTACAGTGAAGGAATCGAACAAGCTAGGAGGAGCCGGTAACGGGACATACTATGCCGCGTATGAGACCACCCTTTCTCTCTGAAGTTTTGGCTCGTTGATCCTTAAATCTTTCCACAGGTATGTCTACTTCGAAAAAGTCAGGGTTTTAGAAGGCAAGAAAAAGACTGGCACGCGCTTGGATAACGAAGCTACTCACCCTGGAGGCTTTCCTCTTGAGAATTTACGGCCTATGTGGGTATTTGGGGGTCGGTGAGCAACTGTCCCGAAATCAAGAGAACCCTTTTGCCTGGAACCGGACGCTTTACTGTCAGGAGATAATTCACTACTTGCACCAGCCCTTGAACGTTTACGCAACTATATATTTGTACTTTCTCTTCAAACTGCTTAATCTACCTCTTTCACCTCTCAATACATGCATATACTCGTGCTTGCCATGGCCGATGGGGCACGTGATTTGATGGGGGTCTCGCCGTCCCTGTCGTTGTCAGAAATGCAAGATTCTCTTTGCTCTGCGCGGTTCACTAGTAAAGTTTGAATATATTATCAATTAAGATATCTACTTCCACAGATATGAGTGTTTTTCATAATTTTCCACGCCGTGTTTCAGTCACAAACAGCCGTACAAGATTTCCTCATGCCTGTCTATCACATTTAATATGGAATTGACGCGGAGACTCTCATATTACCTTTCTGGCTCTAAATCTTTTTTAACCTTTAGATTATAGCCATATCTACAGTATATGGGAGTTTGGTGAAAAATCTCCAACAATTCATACTGTTACTAGACAAATAAAACGAGTCAGGTGTCAGCAGGAGGCGGCACAAACAGTTTTGTTGAGATTAGACAAGATCTGACCTCTGGAACTCTTCCAGGTAGTTTCTACAGTTTAAAAAAGGCTCGTAGCACCTAGAATTCCGCTGTCAACGTGCATATAATATACCAAATATGCCTCCCGAGTGTCATTCAATTGACTCTGTTTGTTGTCTTATGTGATTTGTGTAATATCGGCACGAATATTGGAAGATTTGGAACCAAATGCGCACATATTATAGGACTACTACTACTCCACGCTTTTGAGAATTTTGGAGAAAGGAAAGCAAACCTACAAGTCTCTATGCCACGTAAATGTCAAATCCGAGAAACCAGCACAAGAAAATGTTGTACAGCATTTTGTGATTGGAACACGACATTTGAAGTCATAAAAACCACCCATATTTGTGAAAGTAGATATCTCAATTTATAATATTCTTAAACTGTACAAGTGGACTGCGCAGAGCAAAGACAATAGCGCGTTTTTGACGACGATAGGGACAGTGAGACCGCCATCAAATCACGTGCCCCATCGACCATGGCAAGCACGAGTATGTATGGCTTAAATCTATGAGGAACATTTGTAAAACCTACGTGGGTCCGAAGACAGGAGTTGTGTGATGGTATCAAACGCAAATCAATCACATTGAATTAGGCGCCCGCGGTTAAAGGCCACGTGGCTCCCAACAAAATAACGCCGAGAAGGTGTAAAACTAGCGGAGCCGTAAACCTCGTCGCAGAGACAGGGTCACTTACATCAGTCTTAAAAACATAGGCAATAAATTCAACAAACTGAACCAAGACGTGAATAGATAGAAGGTGCAAGCGAATTTGGTTGACTCAGAAAACATTGTAGGTTCCTCAACTTTGCCACGGCAGGGTCCTTCCTTCGAATACCCCGAACTTTCCTAAAATGCCAGCCCCTTCCGGTAGGGACGGGCAGGCGCACCCATGCACTAATGTCTCTGATAAAAGTTTTCCTAGTTTATACACACGGGCGAGCGGTGTAACGATTAAATGTATTGTCAGAATGACACTAGAGGCAGATAAGAGGTCCAACAGGTGACCAAATGGTTGCAAGATATCAATAGCAATTCCTACAATAGATTCAGTATATCCTGAGAGATGGACGGAAGCAACACGCCTATTATCATGTCGTAGTGAACGCGTCAACGAAGCAAAGGCGACTGGCAACCGCGCAAAGTATGCTGCCCGACCCGCAGAGGTTCTTGATCATTTAGCCTAGCAGGTCCTTATGTGGGTATTTGTCCCAGAGATGTCACCATTTTTGAGGTGATGGGGGTTTTTCAATGGAAAGCAGACGGCGACGCGCATCAGAAATATAGTCCATATCCCAAAGGCTTCTTTCGGGAGTCGTGACAAGAGTGGGGTAGGTATACCCCAGTATGTACAATGTTCGCGAGTCGCGGACAAAGTCACGTCCGGCGTCCGATGTGCTAATTGTTCTCTTCTTGGTTTTTGAGCCAATTGGTAATCCATTCAACAATCCGGCCCACGTTGGCTTCCATGTCTTCGGAGGTTTCGCTTTGCAGTTCGACAACGATCTCCTCGGCGTAGGAAGACCGGGCCTCATCGAGAACGACCTGCATGATCTCTGCTTCATTGTTCTCCTGGATTTTTTTGAGTGGATAGCCGCTAAATGAAACGCGTCAGTTTTCTTGTGATAAGGGAGATATCCGACGGGACGAACCGCTTCTCTAAGCGCTCCCATAGCCTCGTGTGATCGCAACGGAGGACGACCACGAGATCAGCCCACCTTTCCGGGAAAGCTTCACATGTATGCCAGTCCAGGATGAGACCACCTTCAGCGATCAGTGGTTCTAAATCATCAAGCAACTGTTGAAAGAAAAAGGAGATGAGGTGGAGTGGATAGAGACGCGATTGACAGACGGACCCGATCCTCGTCGACGGTGTAGGTCTGCCACTCCTCGTCGTACTTTTCGTAGAGACCGTGCTCCTTGACGTACTCGCTGACGTTGATGTGGCGCAGCGGCACTGGGGACTCGTTGACGATGAGCTGAGCATGTGTGGACTTCCCGGTGCCGGGAGTGCCAGTGAGGATGATGACTGGACGCTTGGCCATGGGTAGACGATGAAGGTTCTGATAGACTTTTTGATTCTGTAATGGGCTGACATAAGATCTCCATGATGACCTGTATTGACATGCCAATCTGAGCCTTGGTAACCGTCACCCATGTCCTCAATACCGATGTCCCCTTGTACAACACATGACCCTGCCCGTATGTCCTCCAAAGCACATCTGCAATCCAGGTCCATCCGTCTCTCTTCTCACCATATCACAATATCTGCTGGCCGGACATGGTCGACATTCTACTCCTTCTGTTTTAGTGGATTCGATATTCACTGACCCGCCGCTGTGCGCCGCGACCTGCTCTCACTATGTCCCTGCCGTCGGCTACCCCGACGCCCCCACTTATCACTGAATTTCTGCCTACCCCCACCCAGCTCCTGCCGCGCTTCACCTCCGCTACGACTCCCTGTCCTAATGCACTGGTTGTCCAGCTTTCGACACAAGTTTACATCCCCAATTACACCACCTTCTTCGCCCCGACCCCCATCCAGTCGTTTGTCCCCACATACACCACCCTTGCAGATGGCTCCCTGCTCACCCCAGCTTTCCTACGCGACCAGAGAGACGCAAACCTCAGTCTGTTCATCATCGGCCTTCTTGCCATGCTGTTCACAAGGAATATCTTTGTGTCCGGCGACTACCTACGGCGGAATACAGTCAAAAAGAAGAAACTGTTTTACACCTTGTTTCTCAGCCAAATTCTTGCACCAGTAGCCTTTATTCCCGTCGTAATGTCGTACTTTACGCAGAAGATGTCGTGCAGCTTGTAAGGCATAGTCCTGGTCTACACATGTCAGTCGCTGACGTTCCATGACAGTATTATCAGCCTGGCATGCGTTTCTGGCACAATCTCTCTAGCATTGCTTGTATGGAATATTTTCACTATAACGTTCACGTCGGTTGATTGACTTTTTGCACACAGATCACGGTCATCCTGGGGATCAAAGTCTACAAATGTTTGAATAACCGGAAGATTATCCTTGTGATTCTAGGGATTTTCCAAGCACTCTCTACAACAATCGTGGTTTTCGACGTCGCAAAGACAAAAGGGTATCGCAGGCTCACCGGCAGCTGCATTCGTACAGACGACCTACGATTCACTCGCTATTTTGTTATCATTCAATTGTTGGAATCTGCCTTCATTTGTGGCTGCTGTGAGTGATACTTCCAAATGGCCATATCTCCTCTAACATGATGGGCAAATTTCAGTCACCTATGTTTGTTTGAAGTCACGAAAGTCCCCAGCCTCACGGGGTCGGATATCTTTGCGGCTCTCCATGGATGACTTGCCCATCGAATTCCCCGAAGAGCCGCAGGAGAATGGACAGAATGGACAGCCCGCACTGCGAGGGTGGTGGGATTACGTTCCAGAGGACCCCCCTGCCCCATCTGCACCAACAGAGCCGGAAAAAGAACAATCAGAGCCATCAAAAGGCTTTTTCAAGAAATTGTTGCCATCGAAAGGTGGACAACAGGAAGGAGGGTTCAAGGAGAAGAGCGCAAATCTATCAAGGGCAAGGAGATCAACCAGGGACCAAGCAGACATTGGGGGAGGTTCTCGAGTATCTGTGGCTTACTCAGTCACCAGCAAATTTAGTAGAATGGGGATGGTTCTCTTTCAGCAGGTTATGAAAGACGAGGTGGGTGACAACTCTTATTGGGGCATGATCAGTCACTGAAATTTCCGTTCCATAGCTGCTCTACACGACATTTATCACCTTCAACTGTGTTGTTGTTGCAGTACTTGTCAATATCGGGGTCAATTTCAAGAATGGTCTCAGCGTCACTGGATGGATCGCTTTGAATTGTACGTTATTTTTTGTGAACTGCGCCGCCTGCGTTAACGAGGGTACAGGGGGTATGGTTTCCATCCTAGCCATCCACAGCTTTGGTCGCGTTGTCCATAGACACGAAAGGGACGCGCTACTCTCTCATCCCGTCACATGCACGGCCATCACCAAAGCTGCGACCCAGTTGGCTGGAAGGGAAGAACGCGTACGGAGACGAGCTACATCGAGAAGAACCATGTCGAGCGGTCATCCCACATCAAGGACCGTTCGAATAATCCAAGATCCAGAATCAGATCCTTTCGCGGACACGCAGGCTTTGAATCCGGATGATATTACATCGATGGTGGTCAGCCGCCGCTCTTCTACTACCAGCAACGAAGAAGAGCGAACAACACCGCGATTGTCCAACAGTCATTTCCCGTCCACACCCAGAGACTCGGAGTTCCGGTCACATCTCAGCACTCCAACCCCAAGCCTCGATGGCCGCCAAATGCAAGAGCGAGAGCATACGGCGTACCCTCGGATAATGTCACGCCAGTCGACCTATTCTGAGCAGTCCAGGGACAGTTCATGATTTTTACCCTGCGTTTGATAACGCCGTCACGCCATTAAGTCTTTACTTATCCTGCCCACTACACATTCACTTCTCCCCTCTGAATCATTCCTTTGAACAAGCTGTTCTGTATAACACAAGTAGAATGTTAAATCGCGTCCAAACCAAAGGCTGTTTGGCATCGTCGGTTTTAACGACAAATTCGTATGTCGTGAGTAATCATGAAGAACCTCCATTGTGCTGAGTAGTGAGTTAAGAGGTGATGGACCCGGCAGAGAAAGTACAATCAGGCAAGTGTATAAACAATGTAGTAGATGAGCAATGAAATCGTGAAGAGTGATAACTAAATGGAGTCGTTGTAGCCATCGAGTAACTGAACAGCGGCGGGAGACCTTGCATTTGATGGCAGAGGAATTGGGGATTGGTATCCTGTGAGGACAGCTCGGGTGATAGCACGTTCCCATTGCCTGAACCATTCGCCTTCCTTCTGGCCAAGAAGCTTCATCGGCCCAGATGGTGTTTGCATATAAAGGTTGGATTGTGAACGAGTTCGCGGAGACCACGACCCGGTTGAGAGAGTTAGGCTGTCACTGTACGCTGGTAGACGATCCCCGGTTGCACTAGTAGCCGCGGCCTCTATTTCCTGTGGCGACTCTGCAGGCACCCATAGCTTCATTGGATAGCCGCCGCCGCCCACCTCCCAGCGGCCACCTCCACGTGAATGGAAGCGTTTGAAGAGCCAAATGAAGGGAAATATGAGCAGAATAATCGAAAGGAACTTCAGCCACTTGTTGGAGAGCATGCGAGAGACCTTGTTATCTGGCCGGATATACACGAATCGGCCATGGGGCACAAAGTTGACCTTGAGGCAACCGTTGTAGGGTGTAGCTTCTATCGTAGATCGTACTGCGCTCTCGATTTGTTGGAAATTCCACCCGTAAAGTTTCTGAAAGTACGTGAGCACGAAGACCACCTGAGACGTGGTCGTGGCTTACCTTTTCATAAGTAAATTCTTTTAGGTATTTAGGACTCTCGCAGTATTCGTCTGCCCATTGCCTTAGTGTCTTCGACGAACGCAAAGGGTTGCCAAGGGTTTCTGTAGACCCTTCCAATAACGTTCGGTCCCCATCTTCTTCACGCACCCATGGGGGCAATCCTAAGCCGTCTCTTCGATCTACCCATTTCTTGTAGCTTTTGGTTTCCTTTCTAGATGCCACATGCTGTCTCAAGCCGGTTTGCACCGACGAGATTAGGCCATACTCTCGAACCATCTTTCCGCGATAGGCAGGTTCGTCGTCCCCGACCGACCAATGAACGGGCTCATACTCTGCGGGCATGTCGGAGGTGATATCGATGCAGAAGTCGAAGTCGACGACGGTTTCAGTGTAACTCTCTTGTCGATGGCGAGAGCGGCCATTGCTGTCGCGCTCAGTTACCCAGCGGTTCCGTGTCTCCGTGTGTGACCCATGGCAGTGCAAACGTTGCGAGGGACGCTTTTGCGACTGAGCCAGCAAAAAGCGGTAGAGTGCTTCGCCTATGCCAAGAATACGTTAGTCTTCCAGTGGTAGGCTCCAGCCTTCAGCGACACAAACACTCACCGTCAGAGTTCAGATGAGGGTCATGAGAGACCACATCGTTATAACCCACTTCAAAGTACTCGGCCTCGTATGGTGCAAACTCTGGGGGTAGACCAACTGGATGCTCTGCGCAGGAGGGGAAGTCAACTGCTAGATGTGTTGTTTCGCTGAGCTCATCGCTTCCGGGCATGCTGTAGTCATTGTCCCGGAATGGAGGCGGGGGAGATGCAACAGACGGGCCAGAAGAGCTAGAGCCTTCCTGGTGCGGATCGTCAAGCTTAAGCTTCTGGTCTTTAAACCCGGAGGATAGTTCAATGATCATGTTGGAGAAAGAGGGCGGAGGAACAGGGGAGGAACACGTATGGTACTGATCAAGCCCGGCATAGGCGCTCCTTGGCCAACTGCATTTGGCGTGGCTGTGCTAATTATCACTTTTGGCCCTGACCAACATGGAGGAAGCCGACGAGCTTGTCTCTGTTCTTCCCATCCACTTCAACGACTCTCTGGCTCCTCAACTCCAGGTCCATCAGTTCCCGCTTCTTACTCGCCCTCTACAAGCTCCTCCATCTGCCGTTCTCAGTGGAAAGCGCATCACTGCTCGTTACAAACCCAATGCTCGAAGATTTGAAGTCCATGTGCCTGTCGACACGCGTCCAGAAGTCTATAATGTCGAGAAATCCAAAGAGCTAGGCGCTGGTCGACTTGAGGATGATCGGGAAAAGAACCAGGAACGAAACACTCGTGAAGACGAAGATCCACGCCTCACTGAAGTCCGATTACGGAGCGAGGAAATCCCTCAGCGAGCATCCCAAGTGTTGGGTATTGTCAAAGGAGGTAAGTGCCGTTGCAAAAGAATTTATCGTTCCTTTTGTAATGAATCTATTCTGTCCAGGGAAACTTCATCTTCACCCTATCAGCCAAGTTCATCAACTCAGACCGACTCTCACCTACTTGGATATCTTGTCTCGAAAAAATAGAAGGCGTGGAGGGGCGGGCTCTGATTCGGATTCGGATGAGGGACCTCCTCCCGATCCTGATGAAGTAGCGCCGCCTATTGCTGCGCCGAAGAAAGAGAAGAAAACAGTGTCTGATGCGAAGGAGGTGCATGCGACAGCTCGCAAGGCAGACGACCAAGCTCAAGGTGGTTTATCTACTGTTCGACGCGAAATGCTGCACATCATGCGTGAAGAAGAGGATGAACGATGGACCAACTTGGAATTCTTCGATGTCACGGTACGATATCGAGATTGTGTACCTGGTTCTGCGATTTAATCCCTGGTACTACAGACCGACCAATCCTCTACCGTTTTCGAATCTCTATTTTCGCAAAACGACGAAGTTCTATCATCTAAAGGAAACATGACAGACTATATAAAATCCATAAAAGGCTTGTAGTCATGGTCTGAAAAATATACTCTAATCAATTTCAGATTTTGAAGACGTCAAGGAGGGTTTGCATTTTGACAGGTTCTTTGCGCTATTCGATGTCATTCACCTCATATAACACCTGTTTCTTTTTTGCCCCTTCACCCCACTCTACACCTTACATCTGGCACATAACCATCCAATCCCCTTCCTCCTCGCCCTCATATGCAGAGCGATAGTGAAACTGATTCTGATTCCGGAGCATCTGCTGCTATCGAGGGGGCTGATCGCCCTCCCCCTTTCTATGACGATGATGTCCTATCATCTCTTGATGACTGCTCTGAGGCATCCACTGTTGAGCAAGCGCTGCAAGAAGTCAGACTGCTCTACTCTTTGGGCCTCGATGCTGTCCTGGAGGTCAGTTGGAAAGCCTCCACTGCTTCTTGAGGCCGAATAGGCGTTCACATCTCATCTGTATTCAAAGGAACCCATGCTTCGTGTCCTTCAAAGGTCGGCTGGTGTCCTGATGAAGTTCGTGACGGCAATGCCCGATCTCATAACCTCTGGAAACAACCTGGAAGGAACTCTTTTTGTCTTCTCTGCCCTTAGTATGTTTTATGACGACGAGCCTCATTCATCGCTCATTCCGCAAGCTAGTCAACAGCAGCTTTCTGGGTCGTCTTCTACGGGTGCGAACTATCTTTCGGCGGCTTGTCGCTCAATCCAGTGGACGACCCTATCACTCTACGACTGTCGTCATTTGGGTCGATGAACTTCTTTGGGAACTGAGCCTTGTGGTTCCCCAGATCGCTGCGGGGTTTGTCACCTTCGAGCAAGACAGAGAAGAACTTTCTAGGCGGCCACAGAGCATTCGAGAACAGATCCGGAATGATGGGTTGCGCAGTGTCGTACAATTGCCTGGTGTGTCATGCGTATCATAATTTCTGGTCATTATTCACAGATATTTCAACAGAGCTGTGGACAGATATGCACTTGGTTATGGGTTCATCTAGTTTCTCTCCAGCTTCGAAGCGTGTTGCATTATCGTTGCTGTTTGGCTCATATGTTATGGAACAAAGCCTGACTGGCTCTCCAGAGTCTTCACAGTCAATGTATGCCATGCAAAAATACTCGACGACGATGTTGACATTGACTTTTGTGCTCTTAGGAAAGACTGCAGCAGACTACTTATATCTCTTCATGATGCAGCGAATCAAATTCACGCCGCACTTCATAATGGTGTCAGCAGTGTAGATCTCTCGTCCAAGCGATTGAGTGCTGCATTACTGGTGGGATTAATTGCAGTCAGATGGGATGACTTATACAGTGGTGCTTCTCGCTCACTATTTACAGGTTATTTCCCCGGCAAACGAGAAAGGTGAAAATACCGAACTGTCTCAGCTGCTGCCACAGCGCTATGGTTGCTTGCTTGACCTCATTATAGTTGTTTTAAACGCCGAGTCAGATTGGTTTTATCCACTGGAAAAACTCGATGCTCCTCAGAGGGTTCTCTTGATGTGGGGAAACACAGTACCATGGGCCTGGTCGACATGGCCTGACCAGCGCGTCGCCAACACTGAATACATCCGTTTGCTGGTAGGTTTACACCGCTTCTTTGCGACAAAATACTGAGCCCTGCAAATAAGACGGCGACGTGGCTTTGTCGTATGAATGACCCTCTTTTTGAAGGCTGCAACTACAGCGCGGTCAACGCGAACGGCGGCCTTCATCGGGTATTTATGAAGGACATTGCGAACTCTAGCCTTGTTGTGCAGGTTAGTCCTTCCCTAAAGTTTATCAAGCGAATCTCGAATTACAGGTCCCTTCAGCAATTATATCACGATGTCGAGGGTTACATGGACGAAGCCGAACATTCTGGGACACAGCCCACCTTGGATTTGTACAAGTTGCTCGGCAAATTAACATGGGCGCTTGTTCAATATTTGGAGTGTCATGCGATTGAAGGCAACCCTCACATAGGGTCGCGGATACCTGTTTTTGCACAACACGTACTCTTGATGTATTCTCGCATGTCTTTATCAGTCAATGAAGGTCTCGGTCAGTCCCGGCCCCTCCATTGATTCTTTCGTTTCTCATGCCATATGTACCGCAGTGAAAAATTTGATGCTCGAAGCATTGAGCCTCGTAAACACAGAGGATTTAGCGCAAGTTTTGGGAGGTCTGCTATCTGAGAAACCGTGCCGCTTTCTGGCAAGATTAGAGGAAGGCGAGCTATATTCATCCCTCACCATTATCCATTCTACATTATCTGCAAATTCTTACCGTCTATCATTTCAGCGACAAGATGCTGTGCAAGGTGCGTTATCGTTCAGTCAGACCCTGTGGTCCTCTTCTCAAATCTCATCTTTAAAAGAGGACTTGATGATGGAATGGACGGCTACGCCCTCGATGTCAATGGAACCATTGCCAGAGCAGACTCGCTCCTTTCGTTCTTAACTGTCCTCCTCCTGAAAGATATTTCGCATAATTTTGACTTGCGAGAAATTATTGGTGCATGCCTCAACTCAATCTTCAAATGTGTCAAGAAAGAAGAGAACCTTGGGCGACACTTCGAGGGCCTGCGGCATACGATTTTAACCATGTTGTGTGCATGTACAATCGTGAAAGCGAAGAAGCTGATCCCCTGCTCACAAGACGACGTGTGGCTCTTAGCCATGCATAGCGGCAAGCATGAAATTATGATGACTGGTACCATAACCAAGTGGATCCACACCACACAGCAGACAACTGACTGGCCGTTCTGACAGGCACATTCGCGAAATACGTCCTCATGACTATCAAGCCTCATTCAGACCCCTTGCTATTCTATGAAGCTTGGGACCATTTTAGCGCGACTCTAGTCACGATTATTGACCAGCAAGTGCAAGCGGAGGAAGAAGCAATCGCACTTCTCGTGGTGCCGGCCATTTGCCAGGCGCTACGAACGCTCATTACTCATTCTAATGCGACTACAAGTCAGTATCCAATTGTCTCGATGACGACCGGACATGTTGACTCTCCCCGCTATGCATCGCAGAGCGTCTGCTTGCATCATCATTGCGAACTTTAAACTTACGCAGGGCTTTGCAGAATATGACCGTGATGAGCGAACCCACTACTGATGTGCCATATCAAGTCTCCCTGAAAGAGAGACTAGGAAATATGAATATGATAATACAAAGGGTCAGTTATTCGTCTCTTTTCAACTTGCAGCCATTCTGAAAGTGCATTGTAGTCTATGGAAGATGTGAGCAACGCGTCTCATCTTCTCGACATCGTGACATCGAATTCGGTAAGTGGAACAGCGGATCTCTGTCGTTTTTAGCAGTATCTGTCTGATACACAGACCTACAACTCATCCGTAGGCGGTTTACGGCTACAAGATACTCTACTACCGTGGAGATAGCCACGCGCAATTGATGATAATTCACGATGTAGACTTGGATTAGACGCCACGATGGTATCAACTACCAAGTACTTGTGATAGACTCGGGTGCCCATGAAGGGCTGTCTCAAGTTAACTGTAGCGCAAAACCTCCGTGTAATACACTAGTAAAATGTTGGCTAGATAATCTTGGAGTTGATTATCGAGGCTAAAATTTAGTAGAAGCAGACCAATACTGGTGGTTCATTTACCTTTGATTGGACACGTGATCGTATGTGGAATTTATTGTTGGGTTGGGACTCGGAGACTCTTGGTGGAGTACTTGGGGCATCGCGCTCGTTCACTCAAACGCTGACTGTTCCCGACTCCCATGTTCCGCTCCAGATCTCAGCCATCCTCGTCCTCGAATGATGTCGTGTTCCGCCCAACTCGCGAAGCGGTAGGGCGCATGTCCTCAAAAAGAAGTCATCCATGGCTTTCTGGTCCATCCTCGGGCTCTCCAGGACTGGACTACGAAGTCGACACACAACGCCGCCGTGGAAAAAGGCAGCGTTGTGAGAGCAGTGTATGTCTCATGTATGGCAAGAAGGATGCCATGGCTTACCTCGTTAACTTCACAGTCGAATACCACAGGCTTCCAGTCGCGTCAGTGGCAAGACCAGCACGAGAGGCATCAAGCAGAACCCGCCCTTAAATTCGCCACCACATCCGCTCAATTTGATCTCTTTGCGAGGCCTGAAAGGTCGTCGTCTGCGAAGAATCGCTCGCAGGGTCATACATCCAGAGGAAATAGCAACTACCAACCCGCACCTCACCCGGCGGATCATGGCCGTTTGCGATCTACGGCGTTTTGGGACCTGCGCCAGAGCATCGCAAAGAATGGCGAGGGGTTTATTCGACGGATGCGCGAGTATGAGCGTTCTCGTTCCAAGCCCCAGAATCACCAAAAGGCGAAGGATGCCGAGAAACGGGGGCGCAAGCGCCTGCCCCTGCGGAACAAAAAATCACCCGCTCGCAGTCCGAGCTCAGACGCGTCCGACGACGACAATGACGACGACATTTTGATTTGCTCGGGGGAATCAGCAAATCATATCTTCAGACCGTCGTTCACCGGACAACGCGCACGCTGCCTCGACGCAATGGATGTAGACCTTGAGTGGTCTTCTCAGTCGCAGGGACCCAAAAATGAAGATGCAAATCACACAACGTCTCTGAAAGATACCAAGCATACTACGAAATGCCCCGAAACTCAGCCAGACGACAACGACACTACTTCGTCCCATGATGAACAATTGTTCAGCGATCACATTGATTCATGTTTATCAGAATCCTCGCCATCTCTATCAACGTCCTCATGTGGCTCTCCTCATTCATCAGTTTTCTCCATTCCTTTACCACCATCAACGCTTTCCGATAATGAAAGTGATTCTGTATCTCTTCCTTCGACTGGATCGGACAAAATACTTGCCGCAGTGAACCTTGCGCTTGCCAACGGCGCAGGAAGTATCAACGACTACTCTTCTTTATGGGAACACAACGATCACTACGACAGCCAAAGCTACGACAGCGGCGATTTATGGCACTGAGCGATTAGGACAGCCTTCTCTGACATCACACAGGCAGGATAAAACACAAATTTCTTCGACTTCTATTTCATCTGCAATCTGGATTATCGAGTTGCGTCCTCTGAAAAATATTTTGGCTCACGAGCCTTCTTTGCTTCACTATTCATTACCATATATCACTTCGCATTACTTCGCATTACTTCCGCCAGCACATCTGTACCATTGTGACATAAACCACCAGTGTTCGTGTTTGTTTACATTATTTCTGCATTATACGCCATATCTAGTACTTTCTGCTGGCCTCCAAGACCACGGTATATAGTAAAATTCGTCGGTTCTTGCGCTTAATTTTATGTGCATGCGCTAACATGTTACATGAAATCCGATAGTATAAAACATGGAAAGACTAGCCTTTTCAGCGTGGGCCATACAGTCATTGATGTAGATAGGCCACGAGTAGGAGTGGGCGCTTAAACCTGGGAGGTTGGTGGTTGATTATGTCATCCCTGGCCGGGCCGGATACCTTTTTTTCTGAGGATGCTAAACGAGTCGGAGGCTTTTACTTGGACTCTCTCCACCTTCCCCTTCCCAAAATGCGACCGCTTACAGAAGAAGAATCGAAGGTTGTCTTCACCAAACTTGCCAACTATATTGTTAGTCCGAGTCTTGCTTTCTCGCATCATCCAAAGCCAAACTTCACATCAACACACCCAGGGCAAGAACCTTGTTCATTTGATTGACAGACAGGACGAGCCATACTGCTTCAGGCTTCACAGGGATCGAGTTTACTATGTCTCTGAGTCTTCAATGCGTCTAGGCATCTCTGTCGCCCGACCAAACCTTGTCAGTCTGGGGACGTGTTTCGGCAAATTTAGCAAAAGTGGCAAATTCAAGCTGCACATCACTGCGCTCGACTACATCGCACAGTACGCAAAATACAAAGTATGTTGTTTTTTGAGAACTCTGTCCTGCGTGTCCCTCTCACATCTTGTGTCAAGATCTGGATCAAACCCAACGGAGAGATGCCCTTTCTGTACGGTAATCATGTCGTGAAAGCACACCTGGGAAGGATAACAGAGGATACCCCGGAGCATCAGGGCGTGGTGGTCTTCAGTATGAACGACATTCCTTTAGTGAGTACATTTGTGACCTGTCACCGTATATCTCTTAAACATTTCCAGGGTTTCGGAGTAACTTCTCGGTCAACAGTCGACACCCGCAAACTTGACCCCACGGCAATTATCGTCTTCCACCAGGCGTAAGTCTAATCTTATCTTCAATAGGGATTAATAACGAACTCTGTTTCTAGGGATATTGGCGAATATCTGCGTGACGAGGTATATATTTACTATCTACTGGTCAGAACAATACTGAACTATACTAAAGGATACACTGTTCTGATTCTTTTTGGCGGCTTTGGGTATACACATAATCCCATCTATTCTTGTACACTATATCTCTGCTTGAGTCTGGTGCTCGGCTTGGGTAGACACACTAGGTTATACCGTGCACAGGCTGCATGGCTGTTGCGGTGTTGTATCATATAGTAGAATTGCTAAATATGGAAACCATGATGCACTAGAATGTCGTGGCAGTCGCCGACGTAACTGTGAACGACCATGACCCCCTCGTCTCCAACTCCGTACACTGCATGGACAGCGCTAGACGACAGCAGCGTCACGGAGGACGCGATTCAAAACATCCTCGCTGACCTGAACGATGACCTGTGGGTCGTTTCCGCATGTGTTGATCGGGTCACCAACAACGTTGGCGCTCAGAAAGCCCTGCTGGAGCTTGGGCTCGGACGCACCACCAGCGTCGTCAGCAGATGCACCGACATACTTTCCCTCGCGTCCACACGCAACCATACCACGTCGGAAGACAATGATGTCCTCCGGACACACTTTACGAACACGCCTACGGATGGGTTGCTTTGTTACCTGCGTTCCGTATTGCTGCGCAGACTGGACAGGCTCAACACGTACGTCGAGATGGAGAAGGAGTTCCCGGAGGCCGAAGGAATGGAAGTAGACGATGCAGAAGAAGAAGAATGGGAAGACGACCCCTGGGGAGAGACGAACGACGATTCAGCTGTGAAGACACCACAATCGAAGCCTGGCAAATCCGCACCTATAAGCCTGACCGACTTCATCCAAAATGATTTATTGTGGTCTGCCTGCGAACTAGCAGCGTCTCAATGTCTTGCAGCCCTTCGCATTCTCCTCAAAAACTACACTACGGAGCTTTGGCCAAGCCGCTTCCACATCATAAGGTGTATTCCCGAACACACCCACCCGTCTGAATGCCAGGAAATACTTCCTTCAATAGACTCCACCTCCTATGCAGAATCTCTGCCAACTACTCAGAAGCGTAGAGAAGAACCCGACTTCTCAGAGTTGATGAGCACGCAGGACGCATTATCCACTCAAAACCTGCCACCAATCCCAGATTCCGACAAGGGTATTCAATTCACGGCAGTGAACGACCCCCTCTCGGCAGATGAAATCTCTTCCTGGTACAAGAGCCGGTTGGACCTTGTCATGAGCGCAACGGGTATGGTCGATATTGCACTTGTTTTGGTGCAACATGGAGCATCGCAAGGAGTTCCTTCCATGGACCAACTCGGTGAAGAGCTGAGCCTTCTGTCAAGACTGGTATATGATGCGCCTCAAGGGAGCAGGAGTGCCGAGGAAGATTGGACTCTCGACCGGTGGTATACTATGGACGCCATAAGCGTCGTGCGAGCGTACTTGCGGTATTCGACGGAGGAGTCACTGCCAGGCGACATATCTCATCTCGTCATGCCATATCTATACGTTCTGGAGGCTAAGGCAGAGCGCACGGGCTTTCCTGACCCTGCTCTGCCAACACGGACTCTATATGAGTACGTATTGACGACATCCCTGCAAAACGCCGCTGCCATTTTCGAGGCATCAAAGCCCACTCTTCCCGCAGGACAGAGGATAATCAAGGACGATGAAGACATGGTTCGTCTTGCGCTTGCTTGTCTCTATGGTAGCAGCCGTCTGGATGAATGGCCAACCATGAGCAGAATCTTTGAATGTTTGCCGGTCTGGAATTTCCCCAAAGACGATGAAGACCTGTCAGGAGACGAAGCCGATACCACCGTGGCGTCATTGGGGGCATTTGTTACGCCAAGCACAAATCAACCACCATGCACCGCACAGGACCTCTTGCTATTTTTCAAGCCTTTGCCTCCCGTGTCACTCTCGCGTGCTTTAGATATCCTCGACGTGCATCTAGAATCGGGGGAGATACTATCAAGGTGGAGTGTTGCCGCGCCTTTACGATGGTTCCTCCAAAGTAGCGGGAATGTAGCCGAACAGCGTTCATGGGCAACTAGAATGGCAAGGAGAGCGGGTGGTAGCACTGACAAGCTGGATGGTCTTGACGACTGGAACTGGTTACTCAGTGACATGTGGAAACTGACAGGAGATGGGGACTCCTCTACCCGAGGGGCATTCTGCCTGCTGACGAAGTACGAGGTTACAAGCATATTCCTAGCGGGATTGCTGAGTACTGGTAGTGAGTAACACATTTCTTTTTCATCCAAATTGGTATTCACAAGTGCAAAAGACTTCAATATTGCGAAGACAATGCTCCACAGTCCGCGCCACAAGATTAAACTGAGTTCGAAGGCTGTTGAGGACATATGTCTCGCCGCTTCGCGGGAATTTTACGACAATTCCAGCTCAGGAAACTACAACTTCGGCGACATGAAACTTGCATTCGAATGGTACGGATCTCTTTACTTTGACTGGCACTTGTTTTTATGCTCACTAAATTTGCAGCCTGGATGTGCCTCGGGCCACAGAAACGATCATAAAAGAAAAAGAGTTCATTGAGGCAACCTCTCGTCTTTGCTCATTCAACGTTTCCTCCGCTCCGGGGGTGGCCATCACGCCACTCGAAATCCGTCTCACCAAAGACAAACTCTCGCTCATTTCGCGCGTTCTTTCAAGCAACAACGACGCATATAAGCACACACAAGTCATCCTAGAACTTGGGTACAAGCTCGGATACGGACACGATCAAGTCGCGGAAGTCAAAATCCTGGCAATGCTGGCGGACACCGCCTTGCAAGCTGAAGATTTTGTGCGCGCCTACGAGAACAACGAAAGGATGGTGCAAGTCGTTAGCGAGCTCCGTCGTAAATCTGCTCTTGGAGTAGATGACGGTAAGGCTAGGGAAGCATCCGAAGTTTGCTGGATTGCGTGCTTCCAGTTGGGGCGCCAATCCGAATTCCCCGATCTGGATAAGAAGATGACCTTGCTGGGATATGCGTTGGAGCTTTGCCCACCGGAGAAGATCAACGACGTATTGACTGCCTGGCGGAGATACGAAAGCCAGGATATCCTCCGACGCCAGGAGAGGTTGGAACATAAGCGCACAGGAGGCCAGGTAAAGAACAATGTACCGAAGGCAGACTTCGTGCCTATCAACGTCGCTTCATCATTGCGGGCCAAACTACATGATTTCCATATGCCTTCACCGCCACTGCTTAGCACTCCCGACGCTGCGGCGCTCGCTTCTAGGACGTTCAAGAGCGTCGCAGCGAATTTCCCGTTCTCTGTTGGCTCTCGGGGGCGATCGCACGCTTCGGACGCAGATGACAAGCAATCCATTAGGAGTGATAGTACACGGAGGACAGAAGGAGAGGACGTGTCTACTCAGGCGTCAAGAGTACTTTCCAAGGGTATAGGATGGTTAATTGGTGCAGACGAAGAACATGGGGGATTCTGACCATGCATGTGGCATTAGTTGTGTAGTGGGGTGTACATAGTCTGCATAATTTAAAATGAGAGTAGAAGCCGAAGGGGGTATGGGGGTATGATGGGTTGCAGGGTAACGGTTTGTAGGAGTAATACATCGTAATGAGAAACATTACAACAAAATGAGGGGAGATTGTAATTAAAAAATATAGGACTGGCCGAAGAAACTAGTCGTGAATTACATCTAAAGTATAAGAATAAATGATCGAAGGAGATGTGAAGGAAAATGATAAACAAATGACGGGGCGTGTAATAGTACACAGTCCCGCCATCGACAAACCCTAAATTGTCCGATGTTCCATGATATATATAAAAAGAGAGACGGAACACGCCGAGGTTTAAACCTTTCCAAACCGCGACGATGTTCCTGTTCGGGCGCGGGGTCGGTTTACGACGCCGCCGCCACTTGCTGCCGGCGGAAGCGCAACAAACTTTTTGCCCCGTCCGCAGGCATTGCAATGCTGGTCTCCATACTTGCCCTTCGTATCCTCAAGCTCAGCCTGCAGATCGCGCACCTGACCTTCGAGTTCCCAGATCTGGCGTTGCATGGCCACTTTGGACGAGGCAAGCTGCTTCTGGAGGCCCTTGACCGTAAGCTGGTCGTCCGACTCAGGGATAACGGAAGTAATCATCCTCTCGGTACTCGTGCGCGTCAGGGAGACGGGCGATAGTGGGGACATCAGACCGTTCGGGCTGCTCGACCTGGGCGTCTCGATCCCTGCAGTCTCTTCGGACGACCGCGATTCCGGCACGATGTGGTCTCCAAAGTGAGCGCTAAATAGGGTCGAGACAGGACGAAGGCGGAGAGCAGGAAATTCGTGCATGTTTGCTGGCGCGCTTTGGGGCTGTTGCTGCAGGCCTGAGGCCCACGGGCGTAAACTGTGGGCCAAACCATCTCTGTCGGCCACGGCCGACGTAGATGCACGGGAGGTCCCGTTCGATAAGGTATTGATAGATAAGGCTGGAGGAGGGGCCCGTTTGGGGCTGGTAGGCATGTCTAATTTACGGGACGGGCTGTCCGGTAGGGACGAGGAGGTAGACGAGGCGACCTCGTAGAGTGATGGCGAGAGGCTCGGGACGGGGATACGCTGGATCACTGATCGTGGCGTCCGCTGTGGTGCCTGGTACTTGTCAGACTCAGGTAAAACAGGAACAGGGGGTGGCTCATCATCCGACTTCTCGTGGCTCTTGTTCCCGTTGAAGAGCCGCATGAAGCCACTCTTCTTATGTTTCAAGGTCTTTCCCTGCGCGCCGTTGGCAGGTTGTGGTGGAAGACCTGCAGTGGCAGGTTCCGAATCGCGGCGGTCCAGCCTTGGAACAATCGTTGAGATGGCGTTCCTTGCCTTTGCGCCTGCGCTCATCGATCGTCCGCGAGCCCTCGTCTGGTCATCCGCTAAAGACGCGCCAGCTTCTTGCAACGTACGCGAGAAATCAGTGTCTGTGGGCGGTGCAGACCCCGAAAGGTTTGAAGTTCTGCTTGAGCTGGATATGCTGATGCTTTGCTGAGACGCCGCGTTGCGTAGTCGCTTTGCTCTCGCTTCTTCAAGGGATATAAGAGAAAATGCTGGAGCAGCATTGCGTTCTGTCCATCCTGCGATACTGGACACATTCGGCGGCGGGCTACCAGTCAAATTTTCGTTGTTGTCCAAGGCGGTACTTTCTACTGCGTGATGTGGATTCACTACAGGAACGGGGGAAGAAATGGCGGTCTTCGATAGGATAGATGATGCCCGCTGTTTCCTGAAGGAGTGCACCGAGGAATCTGGAGTCAACGTGGTTGAGGATTTCGTAATAGAATCCATAGAGAAGGTTCCGGTTACGGTGACACTAGAGTCGTTACGCGAATTCGCGAACTTGGAAAGCGAATTTGAACGTGGCGACTGTTCTTCTGCGTATGAGACCACTAAATCAGGATTGGCGTAGGGATGCATGTGGGCATGTTCAGAAGAAGCCAAATTCTTATAGGACTGAGAAAAATTGCTGCCAGCTTGAAAGGATGTGTCGAACGTTGGTGACGGCGGGTATTGCCCATGAGCAGAACTTATGGATGGGTTGGGCTGAGAGCCTGTGGATATGTCGGGAGGGGGTCGACTACGAGAGAATTTGCTGCGGATGGTCTCTTTCAGAGGAGCAGTGGATACACGCCCCAGGGAAGTCGCAGACAAACTTTCCTGTGCCAAAGCGCTGGTAATTGAAGATATGAGTCGGTTAAAGCGGTTGAAGCGACAATATCAACTTACTAGAGAGCACCCCTGGGATACGATACTTGCGAATCAATGGTCTCGAAGGATCGTTTGGGAGGGACCCGTGAACGAGAGGACTCTCCGCTCCGTCGACTGGCTACTTGACTTGGGCGAGGACTCGAGGGACCGGCGCCGTATGTCTTGGAGGCATCTGAGCGAGATGAAGAATAGCCAGAGCGCGCATGGTTGTCCTCCTCGTCTTCCTCGTCAAGGGCTGTTTCATCCATTTCCCAAGGCGCACGCGAATGAAAGCGCATCTTGGGGCCTAGGTAGCTCATCCGACTAGATGTGTCGACCTCGCCCTCGTCTTCATACGCCAACGGGTCATCCACCCGTGTCTCAGACGGCGCATACGAAGTGCGTTGATCGTAGCCGAGGTCTAGCATGCTTGAACCAACGGTGTCGAAGTTGGCATTCGGGCGAGCTTGAGAGGACGGGGCGGCAGTGTACCTAGACTCTTCTGAATGGTCTCCACTGACTGAGGGTCCAGGAGAGAATTGTGTGCGACTGTAGACCGAGGGAGTGTCCGAGCATTCGGAGATTGTAGAGAAGCGGCCGAGCAGGTCTGCACGGGTAGTCCGCTGGTCCAAGAGCTGGCGGAGGTAATCGTCGTTGGCGTAACGGGCGACATGGGGCGAGGCGGGCATGGCTCCCGCTATGTGAAGGAGGGAGGGAGGGCAGCGGTAGGCAGACCGTGAACTGGTGGTAGTTGGTTAAGAGAGACAGGAATTGAATGGGACTAGTGCAAAGTTGCAAACATGAACAATTTCTGTCGGTTTTCTCTACGGCATGAATGCTAAATCCATCGTTCTAGCCTCCGCGCCGCAAGCATGCCTGAAAAGGGCCGCAGATCCATATTCATGTCAGTGTTAGGCTCGCCATCCCTCTTGCCGCCGTCAATAGCACCCACCCATCAAAATGATCGTGGGACACCTCTCTCTCTCCACTTCCACCATGGCCGACGCTGAATCCCTCCCCGTCGTCTCTCTCAACGCCTCTTCGAATGGCCGTGCATCAGGCAAGCCCTGGAAGGCCCAAAAGTCCGCAACGGTGTACGTTCCTTGCACTGCCAACATGCCAGGCCCCATTCTCACTGTCCCATCAGACGATCACATCTGCCAGAAGGCGTGAAAACAAAGAAATGGGAAGATCGGATGGCCCAAACACAGAAAAAGCTCGCTATCAAAAAGCTCCAGGACGAGCTCAAGGAGGAAAAGCAGGCCGAACTCCAGAGGTATGTCTCACGTATTCTATCTTGCTCGAGGACTCGTTTAAACCGCTTTGCAGGCGAAGAGAAATCACCAAGGAGCGGAAGCAGATGGCAGAGGAGAAGAGAAGACTGGAGGAGGCAAAGGCACAGGTGCGTGGTTGCCACAATGACCATGTCCAGCTTATTCACAAAATCATCATTCAGATGGGTGCACGCAAAGCTGCACGATTGAGGCGCAAGGCTGGTCGGTCAAAGAAAATCAACCAGTGATGCCTCTTCCTCGTCCCTCTTTTTTTCTTTCCTCGTTTATTATTAGACCTGTAATAACATCCACACCTAAAAATGCAATCAACACTAGAGCGCCCACGACGTCTCAACCTCGCCATCTGCCACAAACGGCTTATCCAGCCCTGCAATCACACTCTCGCACAGCGGACAGCTACTGGAAAGCACGTCCTCCAGCTCAGCCCTTATACTTTCGAGTTTTTTCCCGCTCGCCGTCTTCTCCTCGCCCGATGCGCGACCTCCGCCCATGCCAGGCAGCCAATTTGACCCTGTCACGACCGATGCAAGTGCGTCAGGGATAATCAGATCTCGGAGTTTGTCCCCTGCTGAGATGACACTCCGACCGAGCAGATTGGCCGCCTTCGCCCCATTTTGTAAGGGGTTAACTATAGGCCCAAAGTTAGTGGACAGCAATGTCCTCTGTGCGGCTGGCTGTCGTCCGTTTGTAGGGTTTGTGACTACTAGAGTCGGCTTGCTCACGGCCCCCCGTGTCTTTGAAGACCCCTTCATAAGTTCATTCTGCAATGCAATGATCTTGCGGAGGGTTGCAGGAGGGAAGTACTCCTTGGCCTAAGACAGATAAATCAACAAGCTGGACGTTGCAATATGGAAAACATGCTTCCCACCAGCGCAATCAGGCAGTCAGCATGGAAAGTATGATGACAAGGGAAAACGTAGAACTGTCGCGTCAATAGTAGAGTAGAGCATTTTGAACACTGCTCGGTGGGCGATATGGTGATGAACCTGTTTTTGAGCGTGGCAATGTCCTGCTTGATGGCCTCCGCGGTTTTTGTCGCATCATCCATCTCCGCCTTGAGGGTGTCAATCTGGGCGGAGTAGCCTTCCAAAGCATGCGCGATTTCCTCCTTGAAATCATCTATTACAACAAAGTCAGGGAAGAACGGCAGAATGTCCTCAATCTTGAGCAAGTCCGTGTTCTCCAGGAACCGCATCGCCCTAATAAAACAGTTGAAGAACAGGTCAACGACGAGGTTAAACAAACACTCACGACTTGATGTCGTTCTTGTCCTGAACAACATAGCGCGCAATCTTCAACCACAGCTTCTTCCGCAGCGGCTGATCATCCTCCGGCATATCCGCATTGATTTTCGCGAGTTCCAAATCACCTTTCTCCAGCGCCAAATCCACGCTATTCTCCCACAAACCCATCTTTGAGTAAATATGGACGCAGGGCTGCGTTCTGCCAGCCTTCTTGCAGAGCCTTAGCGCGTAGTCCAAGTCATAATAGGGCTTCCCAGTCAAAGGGTCGGAAGGCGCGGCGGACAGGAAGCGGAGCAGTGGTCCATCATCCTCTGCGGGGGTATACAAAGGTGGCGAGGACGGGGACACGTAGAAGGTGATGAGCAGGTTGTGGATGGTAGGTGAGGTATTTTGCTGGTCGAAGATCGCGTAGTTGAGATAGCGGATGGCGTGATTCGGTGATAGAGGGTCGCGGACGGAGTGCTGGAGTTGGAGGAGGGAGGGAACTAGACGTAATGGGTTCAAGGCGCTCTGTCGAAGCCAGGCATCGACCGTTTCTTTGGGCGCATGATGCATCAGAACAGGGCCGAAGCGGTAGTACAATTCCAGATCAGACTGAAGGACGGTTAGCGCTGCACTAGATTTGGTACGATGCAACCATTACCTGGCGACTGATGAGGTCGATGGCCTTCAACCATTCCTCTTCAAGAATCCAGTGTTCAATGACACGATCATAATCCCCCACTGTCGTCGCGAAGAAAAGATACATATCCGTCCTTCCATGACCCTGAATAAGCTCGTAGACGGTTTTCTTGTCGAGGTTGTTCTACATTTGAGAAAAGTTAGATGGATGTCACGGCTGGCTTCAGGAAGACCGACCCTGTAGGTTTCAAAGAAGTGGCGCAGGTCATCTTCGATAATCGTCCGTTCAGCTTGCAGATTATCGACGTTATGCGACACTGATTCCGACGCAACGATATCGTCCAATTCATTACATTTGCTCAGGTAGAACTCCACCAACCAGGTAGCAAGTATCATGCGTTGTGTGATGTCCTGAAACGAACATCAATCCGGGAAATATAGCACCACAAGCAAGTGCACTCACCGTCTTTTGAGTGCGCTCTAGCCTTGACATAAGGTAAGACCGTAGTGAATCTCGCTCGCCTACATCGAGGAATTTGAGAGCGACCTCCTCAAAAGTTGCTGAGCAATGAGCATAAGCCTGCGCTGCCTGGAAGTATTGGCCGTTCTCAAAGAATGCGTTGGCTTGCGCGAAAAGAATCTTGTCCCTTTGCCGCGCAGTCTTGCGAGGTATATTAGCCTTTCTTCCGGAAATTAAAACCACTCGTCGTCGCCTACCTTTGCATATTTGAGTGAAGTATCAAATTGACCCTTCTCCAAATAGATCTTCCACACATCGCGGTCCTCGTTGGCCACAACGAGCTCAAACAAGGATTGGTCGGTGTACACCCAGAAGGTCCTTCGCACAGGGTCTGCAGCTAAACCGAGCACCGTTTCGTTGGATTTCTAGGTATCCAGATTAGAGGAAGGCGAGCTTTGGTAAACACAGATGGCTTACCAGAGGTAGTGGCTCTTCATATGTAACCTTGTCATTCAGGTTACAAATTCCGACAACCTTATCCTTGTACAGTAGTACAAAGTGGAACTGCGTCAGGCTCAGGGATAAGGCACTCTCATGGGTGCCGGTCTCTGCATCAGGATACGGTAGCAGAGCGGCGCTGTCGATGTGGTCCTCAGTGTCGATCTCGAGCTTCAAAGAGCCATGGTATATCCCAGGACCTAGAAATGTTCAGGTCGGATATTAGTTGGACGAAGGGTATAACACATACCAGTCATCCAAGCCATTTTCTTAGGAACTGACAACGCCTGATCTGGGTTCGGGGTAAAGAAATGCAATTCCGAGCGGTTTGTGTCACCAGGAAGCTCCATAATCTCTATCAAAGTCCATATGTGAGGCTAAAGGCAGAGGAACGCAAGCATTAGACGTACTTGGAGCGGTATCCCGATAGCCTGCGAATAAGGATGTGAATACCCTCCCTGGTTCATCAGACCGTCTGTCGACAGGCCCAGAAAATTGGTATATTCGTGTAGGAGTAGTGACAATGACAAGCGCTTGTTTTGGATCTGAGGGGGTGATATACTCGAATTTGATGCCGGTAATGGGATGCCTCTCCGGGAGAGAGAATACGGATTGAAGGTACCGTTCCTGGGACTTGAAGAAATCTTCCTCCGCATCCAGGACGGCCTCATAGATGACACCATTCCTCGCTCCAATGAGAATCTCGCGCGTCGAGGTCGAATGCGATGACAGAAGAGCGGATTTGTTCCATGCCACACTTTCAATGACCATCTTGTACCCCTTGAGCTGGCGGGGCTTCTTCCATGACCGGTATAGGTACCAGTTCTCGCCCTGTATTGAGGTGATGATGATATGTCGTCCCGAGGGATCCATGAAGAGCTTGTGGATAGTAAATTCCGTAGGCTTGCGAGGAATGGGGATCTTGACCACTTGTTCAGCATGCGAGAGTTCAATGAGAACGATGACGTTGTTCGACAGGCCCATGGCTAGCATGTCGGAGCATACGACGAAAGAGATCAAGGGGGCTGGGAAGGCATATTGAACCCGTCCGAGTTCGAAAGCCGGTACAGGGGGGGCCGCTGTTGCAACTGCTGCTGCATCCTACAGTTCAGAGTTAATGATGGAAATGAGTCATTAGGGTGTTGAACGCACAGGCCCTTCTTCAAGCTCTGCGCGAGCATCATCTAATTGGTATGGGGACGGTTCGAAGCCTTCGAAGTGCAGCTGCGGTGCTGTTGAAGTCAATCCCTGCTTGCTGGAGTTGGGAACAACATGTTCGACGTCTAGAGATGGAGAAGATATCAAATAATGTTGTATGTATGAAGTAAAGAAGCTCACAGTCATCAAACATAGTGAGCGAAGGAGCACAACAGCCGGCGTAGAGAGGCCACTTCGGAGTCGCGCTTGAGCCTCGCGTCGTCCAAGTTATTGGCTCGCAGCGCCATGTCATGCAGCCGTGATCTAATTCCGGCATCCCGGCCCGCACATGTTCAACGTCATGATCCATGGAGATCAACGGCCACTTTGCCAAAGATAATTTTATCCGCCCTTTGGGGTGCTTTAAATTAAGTGAACCGGGTGAAGCTTTATCTGCCCCCCATCTTGTGCTCTGTCAACGCGAAACCCTTCATTGCGCCGACATCTATTTCCTCAGTTAATATGTCCCCAACTCGTCCGATGCCCCGCTTGTTCATCGTCAGGCATGGTCAGTTCAAGATCTAATCCTCTCGAGCTAGGAGGTTCTGACATTAAGTGTATGAAGGCGAAACTGAATGGTCGCAAAACGGGTGCGATTTATCTCTTCCAAATGAACTACACAGGCAGATCTAAACGCTCACATCCATTTACAGGAGACATGTATGTGAATCCCTTCATGGCCCACAATACCGATCCTAAGGCCAGCCTGCTATCAGACCGGGACGAGCGATATCCCACTCACAGAGAAAGGAGAACGCGATGTCAGAAGGATGGCCAAGGTCCTTGTCGGAGACGGCGGTGAGTTTAAAAAGTCAGCTTGTCCATGGACATCGATTCCATAAAGTTGCCAGGCATCATCGAACCAAAAGACTTATGCATTGTGCACGTTTCCCCACGCATTCGCGCCCAGAAGACTTTCCAGATCATGTTTGAACATCTCGGAGAGACGCCCAGGTATGTCCTTGATGAGGACGTACGCGAATGGACCTACGGTGAGGAGTAATCGCGGCCTTGCAGCATGTCCGTTGATCGAAGCCCGTCTTCAGGTAATTTTGAGGGCTTGAAGCCTGCTGAAATCCAGAAGTTGAGCCCTGGTTGGTCGATCTGGGATGATGGGTATTTGCTTTTGGACGAATCAAGCAAGGTGGAGATATATTGATTCAAGTTCGCAGCTGCCCTGGAGGGGAGTCGGTTAAAGAGATGGAGACGCGTGTTGACACCGTTATCAGCAAAGTAAGGACGCCACATCTTGTCGTGAATGACTTGCGTTGACCCGGGGGCTTTTCAGGTCCGCGACTACCACAGGCAGTACAAAGAGGAAGGCCTCAATACTAGGGATGTTCTCATTGTTGCGCACGGTCATTTCAGCCGTGTTCTGATTTCCCGCTGGATCAAATTCCCTTTGGCTCTCGGTATGGGAACAATGTCAATATCGAGAGTCGATGTACTAATTCTTGGGTTACAGGAACCCACTTTAATGTCGAGCCTGGCTCTGTGCGTTTATTAATTTACCTATCACCGAAAGGTTAATTGAAATCTTGTTATGTAGATTGGAATCCTCAGCTACAACCACAATTCCCTGGATGAGCCAGCGCTTAACGCGCTCAACTTGAACATGGCCGCCCTCCTTCATGATAATTGATTCGGCAGGACGGGTTACTGTATATCGGACAATATTGACTTGACGGACTGATCTATGTAGATATGGTCTGGCGGATGGAATTAAATCCGTCGGGTAGAATGTTCAATGTATAAATGACGCGACGCGTCTATTGACTTGTGTTGAGGAGGATGGCCTTCTTTGGAATTGATTCCCACAATCATTTTTGTTCGATTCCGTACCAATAGGAGCAGTCTTTACGGAAGCTCCTTCTTCCTCATACTTGCCCTCCAACCTTTTCATCTTCCATGGCCGATATCCAGTCTCCCATAATGTCGCAGGACAGCCTCCAGAATATCTCTGAAACAGATGTTCCAATTTCGACTGATGCCGACCAGCACGAGGAAGCAGGTCAGCATAGTGACAGCCAACAATGACACGCATTTTCTGACATTCGCTGATCAGTGCCGCGAGGTGCTGCTTCGCCCAAGCCTTCAGACTCTGAAGACGCGCCCACTGCCCCGAAGCCCCTGTCCCCCCAATTGTCCGCCTCGAGCTCTCAGTCCAACATCCCAACTCCCGTCAAGAAGCCCACAATGTCGGTCAATACTGCTAAGAAACCCGGCAATGGGCCACCCACTCCAACCGTCAAGAAGGTTCGTATTGTATTCTTGTTGGGCACTAATCATCGTTTCTGACCTTCGAATAGATAATCACCTCGGGAACATTTGGAGCAGGAACTGTTAAGCCGACAGGGGCCAAACCAGCGCCTGCAGCAACGCCAGCGGCAGCAAAGGCCGCCACGCCAACATTGCGCAAAGCATCCGCACCTGTGCCTGCAACCTCCGCACCGAAACCCTCAGCCCCATCCACCACAGCAGCATCGAAAGCCCCTGTCGCATCCGCTACTGCTGCGCGGAGGGTCTCCGTCGTACCCACAAGAACAACGACCAATCCGCCTGTCAGGGCACCGTTGTCCGCCTCGACGTCCTCCAAACCAGTGGAAGGCGATCGCCGTTCCGTCGCGTCTCCAACCGGTTCGGTGGCCTCTTCCAAAGCTGCTGTGGCAGCTCGGCCTCGCGCGTCGGTTTCCGGGGAGGCCCTCAAAAAGGCCCCTGTTGCAACAAGGCCTACAACGACTGCCGCGCCGCGGACAACGGTGCCTGCCCGGACGAGCAATCTTGCCCCTCGCACGTCTGCTGCCGCCGCTCCCCCGAAAGCGTCTCGCACTGGAGGGTCAATTTCTTCCATTGCTGAGGACAAGGAAAGCGGGAAGGTTGCTGAGTTGCAAAGCCAGGTGTGTTGTAAATTCTGTAACCCTTCTCCATCTGACTCTAACACCTACCTTTAGCTTGATGAATCAAGTAAGGAGCTCGAGGAGAAGCAGGCTGCTATCGTGGCACTGGAGGCGCAGCAAGAATCTCTTCAAGCGTCGCTTGCCACCGTTCAAGCTGATGTTGAGACCAAAGCCGCACTCGTTGCAGATATCGAGGCCGGAAAGACTGAAGCTGAAGCACAGCTTCAAGGAACGCGTGACGAACTGAAGACTGTGCAAGAGGAGCTGGCAACTTTGACCACGACGTTGGGGGGTGTCCAGAAGGAGGTGAGAGACATGTTAATCGGTTGCGACGTCTTGACTGATCTTTTCAAAGCTCGAAGATGCCAAGGCTAGCTCCAAATCACAGGAGGAAGCCGCCGAAGGACTGAACTCTCGCATACACGAACTGGAGTCTACTATCTCGTCTCTCAAGGCAGATATTGAGAACCTGGAGAAGAAAGGCGAAGCATCGCAGACCTCCGCCGAAGCTGCCTCGGTAGAGCATGCTGCCCTCGTCAAGGCGCAGGAAGACTTCAAGGCTGTTTCGGAAGAGGCTGAGAGTCTGAAGGATGCCCATGCTAAGGCCCTCCAGGACTACGAAAAGCAACTCGGCGAGCTTCGCGCAAAGGCCTCTGAGGCTGAAGCCCTCACAGCACAACTGACTTCTTTGAAGGCCGAGAAGGAAGAGAATGCGAACAAGCTGTCTGAGCTCGAAATCGAGATTTTGGAACTCAAAGAAACTCAGGAAGAGTTGGAGGATGCCAAAGCAACTCTGAAGAAGCAGGTCGCTACACTCGAGGATGAGTTGGCCAATGCAGCTGTGACTACCGGTCTTGTCGCGGAGTCCACGTCGCAGAAGGAGAGCGAGTACGCGAAGAAGATCGAGGAGTTGGCTGCGAAACACCAGCAGGAACTTGAAGTTGAAGCAGCGCGATATGCGGACATTGTTGCGTCCCTTGAAGCTCTGAAGACTGAGCATTCGACCGCTCTTGAGGCTCAGAAGCAATTACAGGCAGAGTTCCTCGAGAAGGAAGGCCTATCAAGTGCGAAGCATGCCGAGGCGCTCAAGGAGCATGAATCCAAGCAGGAGGCCCTTTCTGCGGATATTGACCGTATTTCGAAGGAGTTACAGGTTAGTTGGTTGCTCATACCCCGGGCTGAGTTTCGGCTGATGACTCTTTGACTTGCAGAGTCAAGAGTCAATTTACAACGCTAAAGTTGATGAGGTTAAGCGCGAGCATGAAACTCTGTTGCAGGAGGTGTTTGAAAAGGCGAAGGTACTTTTATCTTTGCCAATGCTTCTGGAAGACCGTCTCATGAATTTTGTAGAACGAAGCTGCAGATGCTCACTCCAAGGAACTCCAGGCCTTCCGCGCAACATCCAATGCTACCATCGAGGAAATCAAGCAGTCCAACAAGACCTCCGTGGACTCACTCAAAGCTGATCACGCATCTCAGTTGGAGAGTGAACTTAATGGCCTGCAGAAGAAGATCAGCAATCTCACTCTCGAGCTTAAGGCAACTCAGGACGACCTCGCCAAGGCAAAATCTTCGCTTGAGTCTTCTCAAGCTGAGGTTGCTTCTTTGACGAAACAACGAGACGCTGCTCGTGCTGCCAGTGAAGCCGCATCTTCCTCGTCGCCCCAACATGCTGAGGAGATCGCTGCATTGACCCAGAAGTTGTCCAGCACCAAAGACGACCTTGCTGCCGTGACGGAATCGCTGAGCCTTACCAAGTCGTCGATGATGGAACTTTCTGAAAATCATAAGAAGGAATTGGAAGAGGCTGCGAAAGCGAGGGCGGAGGAAGTCCTCAAACTACGTGCCGCTCACGACCAGGAAGTTTCCACTTTCGCGAACCAGAAATCAAACCTACTGGTTCGAGTTTCGGATCTTGAGGGCGAGGTGGCGACCGCCCGAGCAGCCTATCAGGCTCAGCGAAGTGCTTCGCCCAGGATCAATGGAAGCCCCCAACCTCACGCAAGTCCACGCGCTGGTGTTTCCAAGGAGGAGTTGGTCAAGATGCATGAAGCGCATAACTTGAAGCTCTACGACATCCAGTCCGAGCACGAAAGGGCCATGCGTCGTCAGACGGACGAGCTCAGACAGGCCATGGTGAAGATCAGCGAGCTCCAACAAGACGTTGCCAGGAAGGCAATGGAGATTCAGTATATGGAACAAGACCAAGAAGAGAGTGCAGATCAGATCACTAGGTGCGCATTGGTTATATATTTTTGGGGCCGAGAAAGACCTGACATTGACTTTTGACTATAGATTGAAAGAAGATGTGAATACTCTGACAGAGAAGCTCAACCGCAAGTCATAAGCGGTGAACCCCGGCTTTCCCCAACACTTTGCTATGCTACCCTTTGATATAAAGGTGACCCTTCCGGCTTCGACGCTGCGTCTATTTACTCTGCCGATTCTTTTTCTCCTTTGTTTCCATGGACGTTCATGACTTGGATGAGTTTTACTTGTTCAAAATTGTTTTCTGGAGCCTTCATATACCTTGATACCTAGCAATTTACACATTCTATGTTTGCATGCGCATAATCCTCGTCGAGTAATTACTTTCACCGTGCTCTATAGTCCACTATCTACGATTGTAGTGCAGGTAATCAGATTGTCATTCCGCTAGCCTTTCTTGGCCCGTGATATTCTAAGAGAGCTGGAGGACCTCCGGCGGGCTCGCAGAGACGGAGTCGGGCCGGGGTAGAAAAACATCAGACGAGTTGAGTATTTACGGCTAAGTCCGATCTTAGCCGACCCCAGCAGTTGGGCCAGTCGCTAAATCATTCCGTCCCCTACGACTTGTTTTCCTACCCCCACCTTCTCCTTCACTTCCCCCCTTCTATCCCTTTCCATTTCACGTCATGGGTGTCGCCGCAGAACCTGGTCAGAAGGGCGTTAACTGGTCCAACATTGCCGTCGGTGAGCGCGTCGCATTACGCGTCAACCCCAGAAATACTAATAATGCCGCGTCCAGGTGGTATCATGAACATGGTATGATTTTTTTTTGCAGATAGGTATCCCAGCAGTAGTGCTCACCCAGTCTCGGAAACCTTCCCCAATATGATAGTTTGTACGTCGCGTTTTACATTTCGTGTTTATGGCCAGCACTAACGCTTGCATCCTCCCTGTTTATAGGAGGCAAGTCGCGTTCTGAACCCTGGCTTCGACTAAGTATCAACCTTTTTTTCTTCTTTCTTTATGACTAGGTCACCACCCTCGGTCAACCCCTAGAGGTTCTCAAAACACAAATGGCGGCGAACCGCAGCCAGTCAATGTGGCAGGCATGCAGAACCGTATGGTCTCGTGGCGGCGTTACTGGTTTCTACCAGGGCCTCATTCCTTGGGTACGCGTTACTTTACCTATGAAATAGTTGGTCCTTACGTGTGATTATAGGCATGGATTGAAGCATCTACCAAGGGTGCTGTCCTCGTATTCACGGCCTCAGAAGTCGAGTCTGCCAGCAACGCTGCCGGTATCAATCCTGCCATTGGTGGTCTGTTGGGTGGCATGACTGGAGGTGTTGCCCAAGCATATGCTACCATGGGTGCGCTAATTTTCGCCACTTGCACTGCGGTTTTATGTGTGCTCATGGGGCCCATCAGGTTTCACGACGTGCATGAAGACTGCTGAGATTACACGTGCCAAGACTGCATCAACTGGTGTGAAGCCGCCTTCAACATGGGCCGTTTTCGCGGATATCTACCGCCGCGAAGGTTTGGCTGGTGTTAACAAAGGTGTCAACGCTGTCGCCGTTCGCCAATGTACCAACTGGGGTTCTCGGTATGTTGACGGGCTTTTCCAAATTCCGTTATAACTTATCACGCTATCCGATTAGCATGGGTTTCGCCCGTCTAGCGGAGGATATGATCAAGAAGGTCAAGGGCAAAGGTGAAAACGATAAGCTCGGTGCTGTGGACAAGATTTTGGCCTCTTCCATTGGTGGTGCACTGGCAACTTGGAATCAGCCTATTGAAGTTATTCGAGTAGAGGTGCGTAGACGCTGCAGTATTTTTTTCTATTCAGACACTTAACTCTCGTTCAGATGCAAAGTATGGCCAAAGGCGCTGCGTCTGCCAACCGGCCAGCTAAGCTCACCATTATGAATACTCTGTCCTACATCTACAAGGAGAACGGCATCAAGGGTCTTTACCGCGGTGTGACACCTCGTATTGGTCTTGGAATCTGGCAAACAATTTGCATGGTCTCGCTCGCAGACTATGTGAAGATCTGGTTCGTCGGCTTCCTATGACAGTATCAAAATCGGCCATACTAACGGATTTGCAGGGTTAAGGGCCGTCAATGAGTTTATGCTACAAAATAGATTGATATTAGACCATTACTTTTTATACCGTAATATGATAGACGTTGATACCAAGGGTACTTTCCACAAGGAGCGCACTGCGTGCAGCGACATGCTTGTACGGGCGCCTTTTGAGCCAATAGTAACTAACGGGAGCAAAAGTAGAGTAGATGTGGGCAAATCAGTCCCGTGGTTGATGTCAATGAACCGGCTATGACGGCTACAGTTCCGTTCCAGCGCAAGTGATCCCAGCCACTGGTCATTTGAATAGAGTAGACTCTTACCAACACCTCCACCAGCCAATCTTGAACTTTGCCTACAATGTCTGCTGTTCCTGCGACGAAGCCCATCAACCCCCTTCTTGCCAAATACCTGCTCCAGCTAGCACAGCACCCGTTGCGCACCAAGGCAATCACGACTAGTATGTCAAGTGTCAAGCCCTTCGCTCAGTGCTGCTTCAATTACTAACCCCTTGGGACCTTTCAGGTGCTCTATGCTTTCTCCAGGAAGTACTGGGAAGCAATCTCTCTGGAACACCGCCCAGAGTCTCCAAGAATTCTTCCCCTCTCGTGCGCGCCTTAAACGGTGCTCATATTGATGCCAAAGCTATCAAAATGGCACTCTATGGCTTCCTCATTTCCGCGCCTATGAGCCACTTCCTCATCGGGCTGCTGCAGAAAGCATTCGAAGGCAAAACGTCAACGAGGGATAGGATTGCACAAATTGTTGCTAGTAACCTTCTGGTGTCTCCGATCCAAACATCAGGTATGTTTCGAGCTCAATTTCTCCATATTGGATGCGTTTATGATAATTTGTGTTCCAGTATACCTGGCGTCGATGGCTGTCTTGAATGGGGCGGGCTCGATTGAAGAAGTCATCAAGACTGTTAAGGCTGGGTTCTTCTCAGTTATTCGCGTGAGTTGGCTTACCTTTGTGGCCACGAAAACACGATGCTCAACAGAGGTTATTTATAGATTTCCTGGGTCGTCTCCCCCTTGTCTTTGACAATCGCACAGAAATTCATCCCTGTCGAGGTAGGCATTGCGAATATACTTCATTACGTATTATATTGCTAATATACACCATCTCTGAAGCTTTGGGTGCCGTTCTTCAACTCCATTCAGTTTGTGCTTGGTGTAAGTAGAGTGGCAATGCTTGATTCTTGTGTACCTGATGAATTCTGTAGACCTATTTCAATATCCGAGTTAAGCAGCTCCGACTTGCGGCACTCAAGAAGGAGAAGAAAGATCAAGAGGAACGCAAGTGATAGCTTGCAGTACGCCGCTTGCTCTACCATGGATTTCCCTCCAATGTTACAGTCTATTCACGAGGACATTTATGAACATATCATCTCTGGCTCAATATCCAATTACTCTAGCTTCTGTTCTTGGCTATCGATAATCACTAGTGTTGTTTCATTATTAACGGGTGAAGGTTCCTGGGAGTAGTGGCGTTTTCGAGAGGGATTCCCGTCGATTCTAGGTGGCACAGATATCAGAGTTTCGAGCGTCCAGTTCCCGAGGCTGTAGGTGCCCGGTCGAGAAATCCAAAGTTTAGGTCGCACGGTTGCGGTTTCCGAAGGACGAATCTCGCCACGGAACGTAAGCCGACCAAAGTATGGAGGAGACAGAAGGGATCTACATTTAGCGTCAGATATGGGATTGTCCAAACAGCAACCTCAAAACGTACGTTGATGATCCTTCTGATTTCAGGTTGAGGGTGTATCGAGCAGGTAAAGTCAATGAATGGTTGCGAATAACATATTGCAAGGAAATTTGACATGGCCTGTTAGAAAGATCAGCAAATATGTGTACATCCAATACAGCAAGACGTACCCGGTTCTGAAGTCGTGGACTTTTGGTGCAGTATCTTTGTATGATACAACAAGGGGTTGCATTTCTTTATTCCATTCAGAGGCCCGAATGGAGTCAAGGACTTCCATGTTCTCCCTTCTCGTTTCAGCATACATGCTGCGTTTTGCCTTGGTGCCTTCCGCCTCCTCAACAATGGTATCTAAGGCAGCGTGCCCGGCTCCCAGCGTGATGCCATGCACATTCAGATGTCCGGACTTGTGCTGAGATGGGATTTCCCAGAAAACTACCAAATCCACTGCGGCTGGATTGTAGAGTGGGAAGATGAAAGGATGAGAGGCTTGCGCGATGTATGGGTGGCTATTGGATATATTTCTTGAAACAAATTTCCGACGGCCGCTTGCGATGAAATGAGACAGTGCCGTAGTTAGAGTCGAACAATGCTTGCCATCCTAACGTCAGATCAGCATTCACCCACTACCAAATTGAGAAATGGGTTGTATCTTACCCTAGAAATATGACTGCAAGATACATCGATGGCTGGAGGCAATTCGAATGATTCGGCTGATTTGCCCTGCAATACATCATTTAACCTGGCTGCAACAAAGTCGATTGTCTCGCGCGACCCAGAGGCCGTTTTCCGTGGGGAGGAGCCAAGCAGCAGTCGTGATGATTGTGAAGGTGCCACAATGTCGCTATAATATGGATGATAAGTTCCAATTGCTCGACCGTGAAATGTTATCACTCACAAAACATCACTTGACAAAGCATCGCAAGTCCACTGGGGACTGACCGACGTTATTTGTTGAATGTTCACTGACGAAGTCTGTGAACCGTTAACTATCTCCACGTCGAGAACATATGTATGATCCTCCAGTTCCGAAGGCTCCGCAGATACAGAAATGTCCAACAGAGGTTGAACTTCGTATTCTCGAGAGAGTTTCAATGAATAGAACGGTTTTGATTCATCCTAACAAAATTGTTACAAATGTGTTGTGGATGTGCCAACGGGGAACCACACACCTCTCGGAATAGAAACAAGAGGAAAAGTTCGTGATTTCCTCTGCTTTCTGCGTGGAAGATGATGGGGACTTCTAAACTCTCGCTTGGCTGTAGCACTGTTTCCAGAGTAATGCGACGCGGCTCTTGGGGAATCAACGAATTATGAGACTCGAAGGTTTCCGATCCTTCTGCGCCTAAGTGTATCGTCAGTATGTACATGCTTGCTCCGTATCAAGCGACTTACGATCTTCTAAAGCTGAACTGTCGCCTATCCATAATTCGTCGTCCGGGCCACAAACCATCCACACTTCGCTAACAGGATGAGAGCCTGCGTTTGTGAGCCACAGATTTGTTGTCCTGTTTTCTCCTTGCAGAAGAGTCAGGCGCTGGTCGTCCACAAACGAGACCGTTAGGCGATGGTCGGCTGGAACAACCTGGACTTGCATGTTGACATCAGGTGCGTATGTTGGTTGTTGCCGTTGCAAAGCTGTATCATGCAGCCTTCGACCTTTGCACGCCAAAGATTCTGTGGAGGGTAGCAGTGTCAAAAAGTCGAATTTGACCGTTGGTATAATCAATGTCGAAGGACGCGTGGACCGAAGGGATACGGGTATCTGAAGAGCATATCGCATGAGATCAATATTGCTACAACAAAGGTGGGCATCCTACTCACTGAGGTCGTTGCTTTCGGTCCAAGGGTCACTTCTTTGATAACCTCAACTTCTACAAAGTCGCTGATGATTGTGCCTTCCGAAGGAGACTTCTCTTGAACCACAACTGTTACATTTGAAAGGCTGACTTCGGCATCAAGAGGGTTTTTCATGATCACATCAACCCAGAATAAATCTAGTATACTGTAATCAGTTAAACGCTCCACATCTTTGAACAAAGGCAAGGTTACCATTCGCGCAAACTTTACCACTGGGCGTAATAGTGGCATTCATGTCGTGCGATTTACAAAAGTCCTTCCAGGAATCCTCCCTGTCCGACCAAACATCCGTTTCTGCGTTGATCGAGTCCCCTGGGAATCTTAGACGCGATGCCTTCGTAACACACAACTTGAAAGGCAGCTGAAGTTGCGTTTTATCAACTTCTTCTGGTTCGGTTGATTTCCAGTACTGTAAAAAGACGAAAAAGATTATGTATTGTCATCGGGTTTATTCGTAGACGTCTGCTCACCTGGTATGCGACTTTGAAATCATCCAAATACACCTTGTCATTTCCTCCTGCCTTGGCCGTACCGTCATTGTGAAGCGGTAATCCTGCATTAATGAAGTCGGGTGCGCCGCGTAAAAGGTTCAAGAACAGCCGAACCGCGCCTCCTACATCCCCTGTGGTGTACAGAAGACGGCCTACCGGGCCATTGTAAATAACGGCCGACATATTAAACCAGAAAATGGACTGACTCAAAGGGTGCTCGATGCCTGACATGATGTCTTCTAAACCCTCCTTCAAATTCGGAGATTTTCCTTCTAAGTCCCAAAATGATGGTGATAACTCTTTCGGCATCGGGATTTGGTAGATGTCCTGGGCTTTCTTCAAGAAATACTTGGTCAGGGGTTTCTTAGAAAACAGAGCGAATCAGTACTTGGCCACCGCCCCTAAATAATTGTTCTTACTATACCGCATTTCTCAAGGCGATTTGCAGCCAGCAGATACCACAAGGCAGCTCTTCGAAACAATCTCTTATTGCTGCTCAACAGGGCTGCCTGGGCGAGCAATAGCGCAGAGGGCGCCTCTTCTGCCTTATCGACGCGGAAAATCAGATCCCTGACATATAGTGAATTGTGGCGGAAAGACAACGAACATTATTTGCTGCCCATACCAGCCACCTTTCCCCTTCCATGGCGTTGCTCAAGAAATCGGCTGACCCTATACCTGCTTCCCAACGAGCTGCATATATTAATGCGTGAATCTGTACGTGTGGCGGATAGTCCGATGTCGAAGGATCAAGTGATTGTAGGGCTGCTTGCGCATACATAGGAATTGTAGGAGAAGGCGCCAGAAGTAGAGGGAGGATGTCCTGAGCACAAAAAACTATGTCAATCAGGAATCATTGAATGGACAGACTTCACGCACAAAACCCCCTTTCTTTTCCTTGCGCAGAGCTTCCCAAACCGTGACCGCTAACTTCATATCACCTAAAACGGTGGCGAACTCGGCCAAACGGCGTTGCTGAGACGGTGGTGGTGGACCCTGAGATAGTTGTAACGAGCTCCGCGGTTGACCGACAGTGGGAGGTGGTGGAGTTGGAGAGGGTGTTGTAGGCTGCGAACCAAAGAGCCTTCGAGTAGAAGAGAATAGTCGGGATGGTAGGCGCCGCGTTGATGAAAACTACATTGACCGTAAGATCAACCAGCAAGAGAATAATTGGTAACATGGGCACCCACATTCTCGTTCCATTCAACGACGCATTTCTCCATCCAGGGAAGTAGGCTCATGACGAGAAATTCACGCGTGAAGCGCGCGGTATGCTGGATATCTGCTTCGTCCATCTTCAATGTATTGAGGACAGGAGGAGCCCCAGGCGCGCCGGGTGACACCGCAGGTTGAGTATGTTTCTGGGGAGGCGACTCAGGCCCAGGATTGGCAGGTAATCGGGGAAGAAGAGCGGGGACAGTGACAAATGGTGCTGTTTGTGGTAGCTCAAGTGGAAGAAGGTAGGTGTGTAGTCCGAATTGCTTCTTCACAGCGTTGAACAGTGCATTAGCCCTGGATCGAGGTGGTTAGTTTACATAGTCAACCAGAAGGAATAGTAAATTCACTCTTCTTCTGAGAGTGGGGAATTGCGAGGATGCACGATCAAGGTATATTTCAAGTATGTGGTATCTACCCAGGACGGAAACTGGGGGAATCGGGCATGAAGGGCAGTGATTGCAGCTAATGGATTTGGCGCTGTCGTTGATACGGCCAGGATAACTATTGCCTATAGGTGAATATGTGTCAAGTTTAATAAATTGGTCAATGACATACGCGCAACCGGATGGTTCCAACCCTCAGTCTTCGAAGGTACGAAGTCTCCCTCTGCACATCTCCGGAGTTCATCCCACCAGGGTGTCCGTAGAGTTTCCTTTGCACCCAGGGCTTCCATATCCTGCACCCATTTCTGACATCGCTTGTTAATGCGGGCAGTCATCCAGTCTATAGTGCGGACGGCGCGCGATTCGTCGTCTTCGCGGCAGGCATTCTCGACATCGACGAGATTTGAGAAGCGGAGCGCGAAGGAGTTGTGCGGGACGGATACGAGGGTCGTCGTGCGCGTGGTGACTGAAGAATGATCTTCTTCAGCAATTACACTCGCTCAAACCCGATGATATATCTCACCTTGGGGAAGCGGGGAAAAGGACTGGAGGATGTTGGGCAATGGGGGCAACGAGGCGTCCTCTAATACTTCAGATAGATCGGGAGATTCTAGGATGCATACATGGGGACTGAGAGATATAGGGACTGGTCGAGACATTCTCGAGCTGAGGATATTGCAAGTGTGCTCAGCACCAACGAGTGCCTGTCGGTTCTGACAATTCCCACACATTCTGTTCTCTTTCCTCAGCATCAATATTACAATGTGCTCTAAACTAGAAGTCACCACCACCGCCGAAGTCTCCTCCTCCCCCAAAGTCTCCTCCTCCTCCTCCAAAATCTCCCCCGCCGCCATCTCCCCAACCACCACCGCCGCCATTGTCGTTGTCTAACATATCCCCAAGCAATAAACCGCCTGCAAGGCCTCCCATCAACGGGAGCGCCATACCACCTCCTCCCATACCTCCGCGTCGGCCGCCCATCCCCATGCCGCCCATGCCGCCGCCCATCCCCATACCACCACCCATACCCATGCCACCGCCGCCCATGCCATATCCTGCAGGATAGGCATTCTGAGGCGCAGGATATCGGTTTGGCGGCATGCCCATCATGCCCATTCCACCTCCACCATATCCACCCTGTCCTCCAAACATCTGCTGCTGCTGCTGTTGTTGCTGTGGTAGATCAAGGTGTCAATATCAGTGAGTCGCCCAACGTATACTGTTCAACTAACCATCAACATTTGCTGGCGCTTGCGCTCATTGCGCTTCTCCATGGAATCGGCAGCCTTGTGCATGAGCTTGTCCAGGAAGCCCTCCTTGTGCTTGGGCTTCCCAGAATCTCTGGGCGACTCTTCAAAGGACCGTCGACGAGGGAGAGGTTTTTCGTAGGGTGGAGCAGGCGACGATGTCGCTGAGGTATGTTTCTTTCCTCGGCCGGCCTTCTCGTGAATATCTGGATGTTCTCTCAAGAACACCTCATCGTCGTAGGGATGCGTCCATATGGAGCGTGGTGGGTTTGCTTTGGTATCTACCTGTAAATCCAATAGATTAACGGTAATGCTTCAAATCAACGACAATGACTGCGTACATAGAATTCGTGACCCGATGAAGGGTCAGACTGCTTGGTCCAGCCGTAAGGGAGAGGTTGATTATTATTCATGTTCGTAAAGTGATTTATCAAGAGTTGTTAGGAGGGTTTGCCCTTCTTATCCTTTGAGCCTTGCATTGGTACTCCAGTACATAGCCCCAGTGTGGTGTCAATGACGGTATAAGGGGTATAGGCGCCTCCACAGTGCATGACCTAATGAAATCTAAGTATACTCATTCTTCGGCCACTCGTGACTCATCCGGACAGGACACCAAATGCGATAATTAAAAATAAAGTTCGTAGTGTGTAGTGTACAATTGCATGGTAAGTAGCTAAGTGTGTGAAGTAGTCCTCCAAACGAGATAGTTTGGAGATTGTCTGTTATGAGGGTCCAGGTAACGGGTTAACCCAAGTCCCATTAGGGAAAAGTGTGGCTGCTTTCGTGAAATCCCCTGCCGTGCCCTGCGAAGTGTACTGTTTATAGGGTTTTGTCAGCTCCAAACCCTGCGGAGGATAAGATGTAACAAGAACTTACAGCCAATCTGAAGAAATGAGGCAGCGAAGAGTCCAATGACACTAAGGAGAAATTAAGTGCTGTGCCTGCGTATCTCTGGACGTCATCAACCAGCAGTGCAAAGCCGTCCCAACCATCAATCAACGCATCCCAAACGATAGTTTGGTTGGCAAATGGTATACTGGTGTTGTAATTAGTCGAGTTGGTAAACCAAACCGGAAGGTCAGATCCTAGTGGGGCATCCTGCCTCAACTAAAACAGGGTCAGACATCTATTACTTGAAAAACCACAAAGAGGGCTCACATCAGCGGCAGTCTGCAAAATAGAGTCAAAGCCAAATGCTGCGGTTCCGTTCAAGAATAGACCAAGCAACAGGCCTTGGTAGATGGCAGACAATCGTGTTGGGAAAGCTGTCCCAGGGATGAGCACAATAGCCAAAATATAGTGGTGCAGACGGAAGGACAGGTCGGGCAGCAAAGCGAGGACGAGCGCCACTAGTCCACCAGCAATGTACCACCCAATGTAGTATGGTAGCCATCCCGTC
Organism: Psilocybe cf. subviscida; assembly: GCA_013368295.1. Lineage (NCBI taxonomy): Eukaryota > Fungi > Basidiomycota > Agaricomycetes > Agaricales > Agrocybaceae > Psilocybe > Psilocybe cf. subviscida. The sequence continues at coordinate 2,755,929 of JAACJJ010000056.1, read as the reverse complement.
TTGCGAATGACCCTGATTTGATTGATGGCCGCTAAGACAATGATGACCACCAGTACGACGAGGGTTGCGATGGCGCCGCTGCGTTTATGGAGGTCAGACGAGGTGAGACGGCTGAGGGGTAGCCTATCAAAGGTCAAATTATTGAGGATCCCCACCCAGAAACCGCTGAGGTAGAGGACGCAGGATTCCAATGGCATGCTCCGGAATGCAGGTAGGACGAACCGGAAAGCGAGACGCCAGAATCCGTAGGCTATAAATAGAACGGGAAGGAAAGTTCCAAAGGCGAGGTCCAATTTTGGAGGTGGTCCCATTGGTTGGGAAAACAGAACAACATGCCAGAAGCCGATACATATAAGGGACCAGTAGAGAACAATCGATTTGGGACGGAAAAGAATGAATAACGCCGAGGTGACCAGAACATTGTACGCGAGGGCGCCATCGCGGAGGTCGTTGCAGTGCGTTAGGGACGTCGAGTCCCCGAATTGAAAAGAGAGTGGAAAGACTGTGGGGAATCCAAGAGAGGTGAGGCCGTGCGATGAGAACGGGATGAAGTCCGTGAAGTTGCCAGTGAGGCTGAGGCTGCCGCATCCCCCTTTACTGTTGGAGATGACACCACTACCGAAGCCGAAAAGGAAGTATAGTCAGCGGCCTCACACACTCACGAATAATTAAGGCACCCACGCTTGTATTGCTGCGGCACAGATGAATGAATCGCCTCTGTACGTGCCATTGGGGTCCCCACCTCCAACAATGAGAGGTTTGAAAGCAACTTGCTCGTCGCCAATAGTCCTTGGATTTTGCAAAATGACATGGTCACACTGCGCGGGGCATCGGAAGTCAAAAGTGGAGTTGTCGAATGGTCCGCATGCGAGACCGTCCTGGCCGCAGCCATTGTTGGATAGCCAGTAAGTTGATGTACAGCCGATAAATGACTCTGCGGGCGTGAGGAAGGACTGTGCCCGAGAGAAAAATGCGGTTCCAATGATATACGCCACAACAAGTAAGACGAATAGCCATGGGGAGGTCAACGGTCTTGTTGCCTTGATAATAGTAGACTCGATAGGAGCAACGATATGGTGTCCCAATAGGTGGCTGTCGATGTCCAGCAACGGCGGTGGAGCTGATGCAATATGTTAGAGCCTTATTACATATGAAAACCTCCAGTCAGCGACATACGATGTAAGTCGACCTTTGGTCTGGGTCCCTTCACATACAACCAGCTTTTCCTCGCCCATCCATACAACCGCGGGTTAGTCCTGCCGAAAGATTCTGATGCTCGGACAAGCCAAGGTGGTGTGTGCCCAGGACGAGAAGGCGGTGGATCCCGGTAGAGTGACTCAAGTTCGTACGGTCTTTCTTCCACGGCAACATTGACGTTGGTTTTAGAAGTTGAGAGACTACGGGAGACCGAGGACAAGCCGGCTGGGCGTTTGACTGTTGATGATAATTGAGAGCTGGACGGAGACGAGTCGTATTCCGTTATATCCGGCTGCATGATAGAGCAGAGGGTAGAGAGGATGTCTAGTGAGACAAAACACCGAGGGCAAGTCGTGGATGTCGCTGCATGTGGCAACGAACACAACTGTCTGTGAATCTGATGGGTTTGCAGTGGGCTTGACGGCCCGACTTGATGATCGACAGTTGCCGATATTGCCGAAATGAGCTTGATGATCATCTTAATCTTATCTGATTATCACGCCATGATTAGGGGCACTTCAATTCATCTTCATTGAGGCTGAGCAAAGATAATACATAGAATAGATACAAATTAGTTGTCCAGAGGGCCGACTGCAGAAGAATTAGCTTCAGAGCGTTCACAGGAGGAGACAACAACTGACTGTAGTCGTATACAAGCTTGGCCTCGATGTCTTCGGCTTTGGGACCAGTGAACTTGACGTGCCTCACGTAACGTCTTTCGCCATTAATGTCCTCCATACCCCAGGTCTGAATTTCAAAACATCAGTTACGAGCGCTGAATTGAAACCTACGCGACAACTAACCTGGTTAGCAATCCAAACGCGACCGCTCTTGGGGGTGTTGCTCTCGACATAGGACTGGATAAGACCGTGCTCGACGGTATCCGGAGTCCAGCCCTCCTTGAGGAAGGGGATGTCAAGCTCTGCAGCTTTGACCCTTCTCGACTTGCCAACGACGGGGCCGAAGACGTGGTCCTCGTTCTCCCTTTCCTTCCACCAGAGAGTGCGATCCTCAGTAGTTCCGGGAATACCACCCGTCAGGGTCTGTTCGATATGGATCTGTTCGATGCCTTCGTCGTCCTTGGTATGCTTGATGGCAAGGGTCACGGTGCCGTAGACGATGGCTTTCCTCGTCAACCAGCCAACGCCCTGCAGTGTCAGGATTTGTTCGGTGGTCTGGTCGCTGAGGGTCTTGTTCTGCACGGACAAAAAGATGATCAGTCGATTCCAGACGGCAAAAAACGAGCGCGTCCACTGACCATGACATATTTGCCAGTGATGTCGAGGACGTTCAGATCAGCAGGGGCGGCCATGATATCCGAATATGTATAGGGAATCTGGGGTAGTTGGTGGTAGATAAAGAAAGAGTGCGGAGAATTGCAGAGAGCACTTGAAGCTTTGAATGGTTCCGATAATCACATCAATGATGGTGCAACTTCGAGGTACGTGCGTTGCTTGCACCAAGATGGCCCAGTATCATATGTCATTTTGCCATCTTTCGCAGTAATACTCCCTCGGTCACAGGAATCGGCACATGTTCATCGACGGCGAATGATGCAGGCAACAGAAAATCAAAGTGATTATCAGGATTGACTTTCAGCGACGGGCGAAAACACGGTTATAATCTTCCAGATCGCGTCCTTGCCGCGCTCCCAAGCCTGCGGACCCTTCGCCTCATCTCCTCCAAACTCCACCATGAACCCATCCCTCGACCATTCGCACCAGATCCCAATGGATCCAGACGACGGGCCCGCACCTCCCCCTTTGCGGTCGGGCTCTCCCAGCGCCTGCACAAAGTCCTTCCCCGACGTGTCGGCGCCCACGTCGAGCTTCTGTGGGCGTGTTAACGGGTTGTTATCCTTGTCCTTGACATCAGGATTGATCGAGAGGGAAAGCGGGAATGAGGGGTACGCAGAGTAGGCGCGTTCGGCCGCGCGGGCAGAGGTGCCCTTGGTGCGCTCGGTGCTCTGCTTCGGGATGTTGTAGATGTAGATGCTGTCTAATAGGAGCTTGTCCACCGTCAAATCGGCCAACTTGAGCCCGGTGGTTGGCTTGTATCCTTTCTGGGGCGCGAAGAGCAGGCTGAGGCCAATGGCGTAATAATTGAGGTAGACAGCATCAGAGTAGGACTTGACTTCTGGCTCGACTGGCTGTGGACGTCCCACTTGAGATGAGAGTGATGTAATGAATTCGCGCAGACTCGCGGAGGACGGGTCGGCGCTGAGAAGGGTTGTGATGGTCGCCATCGACGGCGGTGGTCTGGAGGAAAGATTAGACAGGAATTACGAGACGATCATGTGCGCGCCGCAAGTGCATGCAGCTGTGTGACGTCGTGCAGTGCACACTCATTCACCTCGTTCACCACCATGGTTCAGAATGCCTACGGGCACAGAATCCCACTGGGCCAGCCTGAACGCTCTCCAGGCATACTGAAGACCTTACTATTCGCCCCATTCAACATCTCCCTTGCAATACTCACGACCTTCCTGTCCTCTCTCCGCCCCTACGCGCCTAAGCTCGTCCCCCTCGTTATCTTCTCGTCGTTCATTCCAATAACAATCTTTCTATCTACATGCGCCGGGCTGGTGGTCTGGTCTAGTCTTTCTGTGAGCTGGGAGACGCCGTTGTACTTGCAGTATGGGTGCGTCTCGCAGATGTTTTGGCAGTCGTCGTTAGGCGCTCATGGGCATGTACACTCTATTGCTACAGAGATGGAGGCAACCCATACGCCTACGCCCATCTCCCTCCCCTGACCTCCTCCCAACGCTACGACATCTCTGTGGAGCTTGTCCTCCCATGCACCGACGCCAATCTCGCGCTGGGCAATTTCATGACCGCACTAACACTATCCACCTCCTCTGCGAATAAAACCCTGGAATATGTCCGCAGGCCGGTACGTCTTCCATGCTCCCGTTCTCCCTGTCTCGGAGACACTCAAATAGTGCTGTGGGATGATAGACAATAGCTCCCAAGCCAACCTCCTACTTCATCTTCTCAAAAACGACCAAGCGCGTCACAGTACCCCTGCTCGAGTCCTTTGTCGCGCCCAAGTCGCGCCTCGCCGCGCTTGTGGAGGTCGGCCGGCATGATAGATGGACCTTGGTAGGCGCAGGCGAGGGCCGCGAGGTCAGCGTCGCGTCGGCGAAGCTGCGGGGCCTCGTCGTGCCGCATGGTATCCGGTACGCATACAACCTACAATAGCGACAACAGTCTTTATCATTGACGCGTCTATCCAGGGGCATCGCAATCCGCTTCCCGCTGCTGTCATCCCTTGCCGCCGCCGGGTTATTCTTCAACATCCTCGCGCTGTTCCTCGGGATGTGCGTCTTGCCTTTGGTCCTGCCCGAGGCCTCGGAGGATTTCGAGGACCACGAAGTGCATGCGCAGGGCCCACCAGTACCAGTGAAGGCTGAGCCGGAACCCCGCGAACCATCGCCGCCATCCCTGTCGTCTGTCTCGCGGTCGCGCGAAAGAGAACGGAGATCCCGCCGCAAAAGGCGTTCGAGGTCGGCTAAAGGCGAAGAAGAGCAGGAAGAGGGGGCTATACCCGTCGGTGTGAGTAATCAGGATTCAGGACTGTTGCTTCTGTTTTGTTCTCACTCTTTGCTAACAGGATTTCCAGGTTAAAACGGAGGAAGAGCCAGAAGAAATCCTGATTTCGACGACTGGCGAAAGTAGTAGTAATAGAGGTCTCCGCCGACGGACCTCACGACCGAGCGGCATCGAGCGCGCGAATTCCCCCTCGACGTCGACGTCACCATAAATCAGATGCCCCAGTGCTGAGTATTTCTATACAGTGTACACTAAAACCGATTGTATTTCCGTATATTACAGATGGAACCGCATCAATTATCCAAGAGGTCAAACCAGGGGTGGAACCAAAACACAATAGACAATATATAAAGTGGGATATGGTGCATTCAAGCCTTCGTCTCTGTCTCCTTCCCGTTGTCCTTCTTGACTGGCTCCTCATCTTTAATCACCTCTTCTGTCACCTCTTTCGGAGGTGCATCTTTCGGGGCCTCTGTGGCAGTCTCCGTTTCTTTCCCCTCCTGCTTCGCAGAATCTGCCTCCTTGATTTCGTCGCTAGTCTTGCCTGTCGTAACATCCTCTTGTTTCTCCGCTTTCCCGTCTTGAAGGACCGGTTTCTCCACCTTGCTGTCTTGAGACTCCTGCTTCTCTGCCTCCTCGTCTAGAGGCTTTGCTTCATCTGAAGTCTTGCCATCGTCTGCCTTCTTCGCTGCAGACTTGCCCAATTTCAGTGGCTGGGTCGGCGCAGTAAAGTCACTCAACCCCTTGGCCAAATCACCCGCATCGTCCCCACCCAAGCCCAGCTCAGCAATAAGGTCCGCAAGCTCGTCCTGCGTGACCTTGACGCCCTCCAACCCGAACTCGCCCAGATCTTCACTAACATCGAGTTCATTAGTGCGCTTGTTGACGGGGATCGACTTCCCGCGCAGGGGCGATGCAGCAGGGGAACCTGTGGGGTACAGTCTGGACTTGAGATGTTCGGGTGTCATTTGCTGCGGGGTCATGGCGCCGGGGATGCCGACGATTTTGGCGGCGGGTGGTGGGCGCTCGTCGTCGAGGTCTGGATCCCATTTCTCGTTGAGGCGGAGGAAGATGTCGAGTTCGTCGTGCTCGACTGCGTCTTCGCTAATGAGCGTGCGAGTGTGTCGATGATGAGAGATGTCCTATTTTGAATATGCAAGTGAGAGACTCACAACTCTGAGGCTGTCTGTTTGAACATTAGTTAGCCCTGAGATCTATGGTATGCAAGGATGGACATGTACCCCCATAAACTTCTGCCCGACGAGGATTCCAGGTAGTTGTTGCTTGTCTGCGAACGCGATTAGCAATGCGATGATGGACGCGCAGATACAGATGGTGGCATACTTGCTGGTGCGGTGCGCCTCCATACGCGTTTGGCGTCAGGGTCTGAGGCGAGATCATAGGCGGTATAGGGTATCTTCTTGACCTGCAAGATTCGAAGTATGTATTCTGGCAACACCATTAGACGGGGCTACTGCGCGCAGGCTGGATAAACGGACCCTGTCGTGACCTCAGCTGGGGATTCGAGGCGATGGTGGTCATATAAAGCGTAATTGGAGGAGAGGGCATGGTGGAGATGTGTATAATCAGCCATCGTGCAGCGGAGGGGAGAGAGTAATGTGAGATAAGATTAGATAAACAAATGTCAAAGCGCCAACTTTTCGTTTCCTGCTTGACTGGACACAATGAGGCTCCCCAAACGCGTTCCCTGGGCCTCTCTCGCCGAGCTCGACCATGTCTGTGCCTGCATATACACAGACGAGAACGACATCGACGCCAAAGTTCTCGCTATCAACAGAGTCAGTCCCTCCTTTCCTCTCTTGCTCTTTCGCGCTAAACAGCCGCCCACCTACAGATATCCGCCTGGAAAGCCATCACTGCCCTCCCACATGCCCTAGAATCCACTCTCGCACTCCTCGTAGTTATCGTACAGGACAGGAAGCAGCTGTATCTCTCCGCGCTCGCGCTCAGGCAGAGCTACGCCATTGCAATCATCCGTCTGGTCAATGGCCTCGTCGACCCATTGCAGGTCGGCACCTACGCCCGCTCCATAAATGCCATCGCTGCCCAGCTCGGCCTGCCCAACTGGCTCGTTGAGCTTCGTCATGCGGCAACCCACGAAGAGCTGCCCAGTCTCGACCTGCTACGTGAAGCAAGCAGACAGGTAAGCGCCCGCCTCCTCCGCCCTTCATCCTGCAATCGCAGCTCAACCTACCTCATTTATTTCTGCCCCGTAGTCCATGTCATGGCTGCTCTACAACTACTTCCTCCCAACTCTCAACCCCGCCTCATCCTCCTCCCAACACCTCTCCGCCTCTGCCTCCGTGCGTCCCCTTGCACCCGTCCTCAAGGTGTACAAAAACACCATGAAAACCATTACCCGCGACGTCTCTCTCGCGAAGGAGCACAGGCCACGGTTGGTCGCGATTATGCGCGACCTGGAACGATGGATCGCGGAGAGCAAGGTCGCTGCAAATGCTGCGAATATTGTGTCCGGAGACGCGGATGTAGACGGTGACTGGACGGACACGAGCCCGAGCGGGGACGCGAAGGAGATTTGGGCTCTGGAGCGCTTTGTGGATGTATTGGCTGAGCGCGGTATGCTCGTGCCCGTGTCCAAGAAGTAAGCCCCATCTCTTTTTTATCCTCGGCAATACCTTGATTATTTACCTAAATCACAAGAAAACGCGCTCCTTCAAAAGATGGCACCCTCCCCAATAAAACCTCCGTCGCCATATGGGAGCCGCTCCTACACCACATCCACGAGATGCACACCGACTTCCCGTCCGTCCTCTGCAGACATTTCGCTGCCATCCTTCTCAGAGCACATTCGAACGACGACCCAGAGCTCAAAGAGGATCCGACGTACTACAACGCCGTCGCGCGCTGGATAGCGTGGGGGGTGCAGACATGGGGCAGCAAGACTTCAAGTGTTGATTTGAAAAAGGACGCTATTGCGCAACTGTTGAAAGGGCTTGGATGTAATCCGTCGCCGAAGACAACAAAATCCATGTAAGAAATTCTTCACACAACCGATTCAAATGAGTGTTGCTTACAGTCCACATCAGAGCATACACCCTACTGAAAGAGCTGGTCTCTGGGCATGAAGAACTGGAGGCTATGACTGCCCTCTTTGCAGGGCAGCAAATTGCAAGCCCCAAAAATGTATGTGTTCATTGTCCTGCTGACCTTGCTGCATTGCCCTAACATCTAACATACACAGACCTGGACTGGAGAGCAAGACCTGGACATCATGGCTCAGAGACACGCACTGCTCATGCAAAAATTGTCGTCCGCCACCGCCGAGACAGCGTCCACGAAAACGCCGGAACCGCAACAACAGCAAAATTCTTCACCGACTATCCTCGCACCTGGATGGCGAACTGTAGATTCAAGCTGGAAACCGTGTCCGATAGGTGTATACGTGAAATAAGGATATTTCCGATATATGTACTGTCGTGGAACTCTCTTCGTGAAGGATTATAGTTCGTGATGGTAGAGAGATGCTCCAGAGGGTATCGAGATAGACTGTCGTAATATACTACATCATAGACCCATGAAAATGCGAGAGAGAGCTTATATATGTACAGCTGGAAGCAAAGGCCGAAAGACAGAAAGCGAGGTGTAGGCAGCATATAGCAGATAGGTTGAGCGCATAGCCAAAATCAAAAACATCACCGCGTTGGCTTGGTCGCTCGACTCGGTTGTCGCGTGTGGTGCATTCTCAATTCAGCCGCCGCTTGCTGCCCCGACATCCCACTCTGACTTCGACTTCCATCGCTCCGACTCTCGCTGTACGTCACTCCAGACGCCTCATACGCCTCATACGCCCCGCCTTGGTTAGGTCTCGCCTCGCTTGTGCTCCCCGTGTACCGCGGCGGCAGCTCGACGACCTGCGTGCCTTCTTCGTGGTATATTGTAACTGGCGGCGCGTGGCTGTCGTGATGTACCACATATACGTTCCTCGAGGGCCCTGGGTGCGGTGCTGGTACTACTGGCGGCGGCGCGATGGGCTGAGGTACCGGTGCCGGTGGAAGTGGGGGTACATTTATAGGCGTAGGCTCACGATGTGCGGTGTTGTAATTATGGTCATAATGCGTCGACGGCGGTGAAACGACAGATGCCCGTGTGTAGCCGTCCTCGTCTGGCATCATAAACGGCTCTACCTGATAATTCGAGATAGCGCGACTGCCGCTTGATGGGTTGGACATAGTGAGCATGCCTCCAGACGATAGTGTCGGCACGGCCTGATAGCCTGAACCCGTCCCACCGCCATTGTGCTCGAACATCAGGCCATGTGGTGTGTTTGGCCCCGATTGCAGGTCGACGAAGCGGTCGGCGTCTTCTTTGTTTTGGGCATGGCGTTTCAAGAGGAGGTATCCAGCGACGGAGCCCACCAAAAGACCAAGGGCAAGACCACCAATGCCTGAGCCAATCGTTACAGGGACACTAACCTTTGGTTTAGAGCTAAATGGCCGTTGAGTTTGGTGTTAATAATAACCCATGAAGAAGCCAGGCACAGATAGAAGCTTACTCATGATTCGGGTTACCAGAAAGACACTCAATCGACCCACCCCCTCCTGCATGCAATGGTCCGTTTGCCCACATGTTACCCGCAGAATCGGCAAGACTGATATAGAATTGAGAAGCCCAGTCAAGGCTTACAGTCCAGTTGATTGGCTTGTCTCCTGGAGCGGTGATGTTGTACGGAGGGTGAAGGGACGGCGCGACCTTGAAATTGACGTTGGATAGGTGTGAAAGTGGCCCAAATTTCCACGTACTGTTAAAGTGTATGGTCCGGTTCCACCACTAGGGACCAATGAAATATCCGAGCACTACGCTCACAAACTCATGAATTAGTGTCTACTCACCATTAAATATCTTAAACCTACCTGATCAATCCATCCATACTGCGACATGGGTCCATTGTTGACTTCGGCCGTAACACTCAATTGTGGTGGGAACGTCACATTGGCGCATGTCGGTGTTGATGAGGATGGAATGACAGTGTAAGTGTCCTGGCAACCCCCAGTGTTTCCAAACTTGTCGAACATGCAGATTTGGTACTGGATAAATTGTGAGCACGAGACAAGAAATGTTTTCAAGTAACAAGAGCTCACAAGAGTTCCAGGTGCAAAGGGAACAGCCCAATCCTAATTCAAGCGCCCATGAGATCTCGCCGGATCACACTGAAGCTTTAGACTTACAAAACTGAGGTCTTTGCCGGCTGGAATGACGAATGGCACTGTGTACGCTCTAGGACTCGGTATCAGCATCGGAGCCCTTAGAGGTGTGGAGCAAGACTGACGATGTGTACACTTGAAGGTAATAAGGAGAAGTCGGGTTCGGTCTGACATTCGATGATGATTAGATGCGCAAGCCAGAGGCATGGTGGAGGAATAAGTCGTACCCCAAAGCAGTTCCTCGAGACCACACGATGTGATTCACATCGCATTGCCCTATGAAGGGTGTTAATGAGCACACGCAAATGGTAAGAGAAAAACTAACGTGTTACAGGAATGGGGTATGGCTGGCCTGGCTTATTCCAGTCAAAGAAAAAAGACTACTCTCCATAAGCGCCCATAAGTGTGATATCAATCGTCAGGCTTGGGCTCACCTGAACCAGGTACGGAGTTACCGTCGAGGCCCAGACTTCTCCAGCACACGACAACCCGACCAAGCCACTAGCTAGAGTTATAAAGCTCCGCATTGTTCCTATAGTCTATGAAGGCCCTGCGAGACGAAACGACCTCGGGAGCGAGCTAAGGTGTGTGGAGAGTGGGCGAATTGGCAGAAGGCGAACCAGAAGAGGAGATTGCAGGTGGAAGCAATATACTCAGCCAGCTGACTCGCCTGTCAGAGATGAACGCGACGGAAGTCACCGCCTTGAAACAATGGTCTGCGGAATGTCGATTGCCGAGCTAAATTTATGCTCTCGTGCTGGCAGGAGCTACGAGGAGATGGGGATTGGGTGGTATTCCCTCGAGTGAAGCGGACGGATGCCATTGTGGGTTAATGGAGAAGTCAAGGGACATGACTGGACGGGAAAGTGCCATCGAGGAGATGATGGCGGGGGAGTGGTGATGCGGTGTTCGGCACAGCCCGACAGGCGCCTAAGGTGATAAGATCCTGCCCATGACATAATCCAACACATTCCACCTCGGCTCCTCTTCCTCACCATGAAGTTCAATCCCTTGCCACAGCCCCTGCCAAAGGAATGCGAAAAGGCAGCCAAAATATGTGTGCATATATCATTCCTACCGTGACGCATTAACAGACTCAATGAAAGTGCCCAGTCAAGTCATTCGTGGATAACAGCAACAACGGACTTGATGGTGTCATCCCTCGGACTATCCTCGAAAATGCCAAAGGGTTCGCAATATTCACCATTGTAAAAGCAGGCTTTCTGTTCTCGGCGCGCGCAGGTAGTGGGATTGTGATTGCAAGGCTAGAGAATGGATGTGAGCGCTCTCCGTTTACCTTTGGTTTGAAGCAGTATAGATCAAGTGACACCCACACAGCCTGGTCTGCCCCCAGCGCTATTGGAACTGCTGGAGTAGGTCTGGGGGGTCAAGCAGGCGCTGAGATGACAGATTTTTTGATTGTATTGAACTCGCCGTCGGTCAGTATACATTTCATATCGCTTCCCTACCAACCTATGCTGATAGCCCTGTCCTGAACCTCAAGGCAATTGTGAGTCAATCACATTCCCGAGTCCCTTCATTATACGTGAATTCTGACGATCTCATTGCAGAGGTCATTCATGGCAGCAGGCTCACTCAGTCTAGGGGGCAATATGAGTGTGGCACTGGGGCCGCTAGGACGAACGGGTGAAGCCTCCGGGGCGGTGAACACTAATGGCAAAGTGGCATCCATGTAATCAACTTCGGTCTGCTGGCCCAATGATTTGTGACTGATAATCAATTTTTTTAATAGGTACAGCTACTCCAAGACCAGAGGGCTCTTCGGTGGCGTGTCCATTGAGGGCTCCGTAATAGTCGAGCGCCAAGATGCGAACGCCCAAGCCTATGAATCGCCTGTCACCGCCAGGATGCTGCTTGGAGGGCACGTCGACCCCCCTTCGTGGGCGTCCCCACTGATCAAGACCCTCGACGCGTGTACAGGCATGCCGGGTAATAATCGCGGCTGGATCGACGATAATAATAGCAGACCTCGTTCCGGCTCGTATGCCTTTGGAGGTTTGGGCAGCCCCGGTTCTTCCATCAGGACGCCATCGTTCCTCAAGAAGAAGAAGAAATCGGACACGTCTCCATTTCCGCCAGCGGAATGGGGCGAACAGAGCGACTCTGGGTCCTATTTCTCGAGCAAATCGCCATCACACTCGCGAAACTTGACATGGGGCGGCGACTCCAGCACCAATAACTTCAATACCAAATTTGAATCAGACTATGCACCCGACAGACCAGCTGTCGGATCGAAGCAATCATCTTACTCGCCCACGAATCCCTTTGCCGGTCCACCTAGATTGGACTCGGAACCGCTAGAATATGTCGACTATCAAATTAACTCTCATCAATCATCTCCAACACCTGCATTTACACATAATCGTTCTAAATCTTTACACCACTATCAGTCACCAACGAGCTATTCTATCGACGACGACAAGCTAGACTCTTTGCCCAGCTATGCATCACCTCCACGGACGACTGGCTCAACCGCTTCAGTGCCACATCTCCAGCCTCGTGAAGAACTGAGAAAGCCTTTGCTACCGCACGAGGGACTTGCTCGTGTGATCGCCCTCTTTGACTTTAGTGCAGCTGAGGCAAGTGATTTTAGGCAGTCTGTAATCATGCTCTTCATCCCTAATGTCAATCATCCTTAGCCTGGCGATCTCTCCTTTAAGAAAGGCGATGTGATCGTAGTGACACAGAAAACAAATAGCACGGATGACTGGTAAGATTACGTCTGATCCATGGTTAGTCACTGTCATTGAGACTGACTTGTTTTTTAGGTGGACAGGAAAGGTAGATGGACGCCAGGGCATATTCCCTGCAAACTTTGTCGAGGTTGTTTGATGCTGTCATTGGAAAGACTATCTGTATCACTTTTAATCAATGTACACTCCATATTACTTACACACACCTCCCTAATGTAAATTTGAGATTGCAACACTACTAGGCGTCACCATAACGGGAAGCATTCCCCCAAACAATCACGAGAGACGAGCAGCAGTTACATGGGCATTGGGCATAATATATAGCATACATATATGGTAGTATACATCAGGTGGCGTGTGGGTACGTGTGCAGACATCCTAGAACATGAAGGTATCGTGAATGTGGGCATGAAAGCCTAGGTATCATTAGCTTGACTGGTAGATCTTGACACTCTTGACTTCCCAGTCTGAAAGGTGCAATATGAGAATTTTGCCATGAAAAAAGAGAAATAAAACCACACGTACAAGCCTCAGCCATCGCCCCTCCGTTCGCTCTCACAAAAGCTTCACATGTAGGGACATTCGTTCTCTGTGCGCAGCTTTGCTCTTGGCCAGGAATGCCTGCAGCGTTCCATACGCCAGACGCCCAATCACCACTGGGAACGATACACGACATAAGAAATCTGCACTTTGTAGGACGAGAGTTTTGGTACTTACCATAACGTGGTGTCGAAAATGGCGGCGTGATTAATGAAGAACTTAGAGGGGTCGCAAGTGGTGGACGGCCATCGTGCTTGTGCGGGACCCCAGGTGTCGGGAAGAGGCGTTTCTGAGTTGATGTCTGCGGGAACCGATCCAGCAGGGAAGAAGTACACGGCAATGCCTGACGCATCCCATTTCACTGCAAGCATAGTCAGGAAAATGTCTTTCTTTGAAGATGGGAAGGGCTGAGTACTGACTGGCATAGACACCACCTCCGGCTGCGTTGAATCCAGCACCATAAGAGTTGCTTGTGGACGCACGAATACCACATCCTTGGTTGCCTGTTGTCAACGCAGCACAGTCTGTGCCCCCGATGACGCTCCCAGATATGGCCAAGTTGTTTGAGCTGGTGCCCGGAAGTGTGCACCCAACAGCGGTGTGGATTGTAGCTTGGTTGTTCGTGTAGTCGCCAACGCCTTCCACGATATCGATTTCGCCTGTTGTTGGCCATTGTGGACCTATAAAAGAGGGACCATCAATACCTCAACAATTGAGTATTACCAGTAGATCAGTACCATTTGTCCAGAAAGCTCTGTCAGAAATAGGGATATGAGTGAGTTTTAGCAGGCTGCCATGTATAATGGGACTCACGGCCAGACGCCGCATCCGTGAGGCATATGGACCGCCTCCATTGTGATGATACCCCCATTGATCTCCCGTTGAGTCTGGATTCGAATACTCATTCGATTGTTTTGCACAACCGGGGTGGTCTCCACACGCATTACAGCGTTCCCCGCACTATTGATCGACAACAAGCCCGCCGAACTCTGGACTGACAGTCAGGAAACGCAAATTCAAAATGACTACAAGACATACCGCCGTGTTCTGGTCAACGTAAGTCACGATGCCTAAAGATGTTGTTGAGTATTCTTGATTTTGAAGGTGCAAGAATTATCTACACACCGTTTGTCGGATCAGGGTTCGTAAAGAAATTCCATCCATCAAAGAAGTTTTGGCCTTGCTATATCCCAATCGTAACATTAGGAGGAAATAACTTTGGGTGACTAGATTTGGGCCTACGTGTGATTCGACCAACTTCCACGGCGACGAGGGAGGAGGAGGCGGCGCAGCAGTAGAGCCAGCGCTTTTGGTGCTGCTTGTCTTGCTGCTGCTACTGCTGCTGCTCTGGGTACTCGAAGGGCTCGGGGCACCGGGCGGAGTGTACGTGCTCCCTCCAGGCACCGTCATTGTCGTATTGTCCAATCCACCACCACCGCCTCCCAGAATGACCTGATTCGGTGGACCGGACTTGCAGTACACGACATGCTTCGTGGCCGGATCTGCCGAGCGGGGGACCAGGATGCCTCCGAATGCAACGCGGATGTCTTGTGCGAGATTGTGTGTGCGCCGTACGGCATGTTCGTGCAGGTTGTGCACCGCGCGTGGAACGAGAGTGTAAGATGTCGAGCCCTGCGACAGATCTACCAGAAGAAGGACAACAGAAAGTGGTAGAGGCGACCAGGAGAGCATGACGAGTCTGAGCGTTCGTAGGTGTCCAGTAATTGTCGCCCGCCAAAGGTCCAGGGCTTGAAGTTGGGGTGGGTTGAGAAGAGCTGGAGGACTAGAATAATGATAAAGCAAGAAGGAAAGAAGCTAAAGCTGAAATCGAGGGCACAGCCTGCTGGATATCTCGATCTTTGCAAGGGAGAGGGGGATGTGAAGAAGGAATGGAAGAGAATGTATTTATTGCAGCAGCTCCACGGACACAAAGCCCATCGCAAGCCGGCCAAGCTGTTTGAGCGTGCCTCGCGTTTAGGGCCTGCCTTTCATCAGCTCATCACTTCCCACGTACCAAGCACAATAACTGCGGCGCACACCTCGGAACACCTAAAAACAAGGCGTGTTCACCACGCACAATAACCCCGAAGGCCTAACGACAAATCCAGATAAGAAGTATCAAGTACACGCGCTATGTTTAAGGAATCTATCTAAATCTCTGCAATAGAGGGTCAAGATCAGGCCGACGCTGGAGAAATAAGAACGTAAGAGTATGTATAAACTATGGGTAAAGAAAGGCTGTCGCAAGCAACGAAGAAAGATATAAGAGATGTTTCGAAAATGACCAGAACGTAACAAAGAAAATCAAACTAAACTAGTTCGTCCATGGGGAAGGAAAGGATGCTCAACGCTGTGAATTCGACAGCAACACTTCTCGTACGCTTCGTCGCAGCTCGTCGTCGCGGGATGAATGGATAGACGTTCCATGCGCCCCACTCTGCGATCCGGGTACACTTGTTGATACAAGACCATCGATATCCAGATCCACAAAGTCAAGAATTCGCCGCGATAGCATGGTGATCTCGCCTTGCCCATCGTTCGTTTCGGTTTCCTGGAACGAATGCTGCGAGTGGTGGGACTGCGGTGTGCCCACCGAGGACGCAACAGATGTTGTCCTTGATGTTGCGAGAGTTCGAATATTGGGGATCAGATCAGTCGAGGCTCGGATGTTGCTGATGAGTTGGGGGTCTTATGCAAAAAGTAAGTCGAATTGGCCATCATGGAAAAAGAGGAAGACTCACCGCCTGATTCAAGCAGTTGAACAATGGTCCACACCGCGATATGTTGGAACGTCGCATCTGGACTCGTCAAGAATGAATGCAGATACGAGTGCATACCGCCGTCGGGTTTCTCCCATACGTCATTGAAGGCGGAATAGTCATCCGTTGGTGAGCGGCCATCTAACAGAAACTGTCAGCACGGGATAATATCGGATGCAAGGAGGAAGTCTACCTTTGGATGAGAGATTGCCCAGCGCTGCCGCGCTATTCCCTTGCACTTCAGAGCTCGAAGACTTGGTCAAAGGAATGAGAACCTCGCAGATTCCCATCTCCAGGAGTTGCCCCTTCAGTTCGTCTATCGAAAGTATGAGTATGCGCGCCTTTCCATAAACGTATATTACATACCACTGAGACCAAGGACCGCAATACATGCGGTCATTTCACTCTGGACAACAATGGGCACCTCCAGGACTAATTCCTTGATCGCTTGAACAGCTCCCGCCTTCACAATAGCCTTCTTGTTCTTCTCCGAGCTGGCTGCCAAATTGCGAAGAGTCGAGATAGCATGGCATTGCACCTCCTCGTTGTCCTTGAAGGAAAGAAGATGTACGAGGGGTCCCAAGAAGCCGGAGTCGATGATGGGTGACTCGTTCATAGGGTGGATGGAGACATTGCGCACGCACGCAGCTGCTGACAGAATCAGCGGGAGATAGGAGGACTGCAGCAGGCGAAGCAGTGATTGCAGGCCATCAGATTTGACGATATCCAACTGGTACTTCTCTGAGAAAGGCAAGAGGGATGAGCTGTGAGAACTTTCTAGGACACAAAGGTTCTCGTACCATCACTGGCGAGATTGCGCAGAGCCAGAGCCGCCTGGCATTGCACCTTCAAGCTCGAGCTATCCATGAGCATCACAAGACTGGAAACCAGTTTCGGTTCGCTTTGAGCGAGCTTCTTCCGATTGGCGCCTATCAAATTGTCAACAAAAAAAAAGCTGCTAAGATTGTGAGAGTGGGAAACGCACCATCCACCGCAATGTTGCTCAGCGCCGTTGTGCAATAGTACTGCACGTCAGTGTCTGGCGAGTTGAGAAGGCTGACAAGGACTGGAATGGCCCCGGCGTTGACAAGTTGCTGGCGGTTATCGTCTACGTCATGTCAGGAATGCAAGCTGCCCAGAGAACAGAAGGGATACTCACCAGAGTGTGTCATGTTCAGCAACGCACCCGTCGCATTGCGCTGCACCCTCATATCCTTGGACCTCGCCAACCTCGTCAATGGAACCAGCGCCCCGGACTTGGCGATCTTGGTCTTGTTGTCGTCTGAACGGTGAATCGAGGCAAAACTTAGCAATCTCCAGTGGAAATGAACAGTACTTTCGTAAAGAACACGCACCATGAGTCGCAAGGTTGGTTACGCAACCCACGGCATTGCACTGCACCTCCACGTTCGGGCTGAGCATTTGGCGGATCAGAGGCTCCAAGCCCCCGAGTTTCACAATAAGCAGCTTGTTGTCCGCTACAAACGGCGCAAAAAAGACCCATATAAGAAAGGCGCCCAGGACGCAAGGGAAAGCGAAAGAAAGAAAGGGGAAAAAAAAAAGACGACGCACTGTTCACAGCAAGATTGCCAAGTGCTGCGCTTGCAGCCCGCTGCACCTCCGTGTCGTGGCTGCTGAGTAAAAAGAGGATGGGGTCGAGCGTATCGCGCCCCACGGGCCGCACCTCCTTCTCGGTGATCTCTGCGAATGCCAGCGCCGCGCTGCGCTGCAGATCGACATTGTCGGAGAATGATAGCGTCGTGAGGGCGGTCAAGGGCGAGCCGGTGAAGAAATTGGTGGTGGTGCGATCTGTGAAGGCGGTCAGTCGGCGTGCGGGGGTGTGCAGCGGCGCAAGGGGTTGCTCACTCTCTAGGTACTGTAGAAGATCCGCCACCGCCTCCCGCTCGTTCTCAAGCAGTAACGGCTCATACGATTGCGACCTGCGCCCGTGGACTGCGCCGGCTTTTAGTGAGTGGGCTGACAGGGTGGAGCGAGGACGTACAGCATGATTCACAGCAGCTTGTGATGTTGCCCATAGATGAGGAGTGCAAGTAGAGGGAGGGGAGGGCGTGGATTAGGATAGGGGAGGGAGGAGAGACTCAAGTTGAAATGCTTCAAATTGAACTCACTCACTGAGCAAACTGGCCTTATCACGTGGACTCACAGGCCTGAGACCTCTTCTGGGCACAGATCATTCGCGCTCTCCCCAAGTAGCCTGTCTCGTTTACATACACAACGCGGCTACACGAACAATGCTATAGAACAAATTACTCGCTCTCTTCGTCTTCCTCCTCGCCACTGAACTCTTCTTCAGCCTCGTCGTCTATAAAATTCGACATGCCGCCCTCCTCCGCCTCGCTGTCGCTGAACTCCGCCTCATCGCTGTCCTCGTTCTCGCTGTCCCCTCCAAGCTCGATGTCTTCTATGCTTCCTTCCTGATCGCTCTCTGCCTCAATTTCAACGTCAATCTGCGCTTCCTCCTCCTCCGAGTCGGTCTCGCCCTCCACATAGCGCCGCACAAGCGCACCATGCTTCGTCTTGCCGCTGCGGCTGCTCACAGGGGCCACCGTAGACGGGGCAGGAGACGCGCGCATCTCCACCTGAGAGAGCACCATGTCAAGACGCCCGCTCAATGATAGCAAGCTGTCATGCAAGCTTAGACGAGCAGTCAGCGTGGCATGGAGACCAGATAACCGCGCAACTAGATCTGGGATCTGTTCGTGGACACAATCAGCGCTATTTCAATTTCGATTATCTTAATTGAAACTTACTGTCATCAAATGGCCGGTATGGACTGCAAGCACGGTCTTGAGCCACACAAGTAGGGCTGAACCTCTCTGAGAGCTCGCGCCGCCTCCCCTTCCTTTCATATTTGCTGCGCGAGGCCCCCGTCCGAGGCGCTCCACGCAGGCCGTGATGAGAGGAACAGCCAGTTGAGGCGGTAGTCTCCGCACAGTGTTACTGATCAACGCTGAGTCCGAATGTGCCAGACACAACTCCAATAGACGAGAGTCGGATGAATGTAGTGCTTGGATCAAAGTACGCGTTAATGAATTGGCGGGGATGGCAGGGTTTTCCGACTGGGATTGTTTTTTCGACGACTTATTCGAGCGCGTAGGATCTTTCGTGCCGTCTTCGTTCTCACTGTCGGATGCGTTGTTTGCGATGTTCTCCGTCACTGCAGTCAATCTTTGCCCGAGAGAGAGTTCCGCTAGGTCGACCTGAAGTGCACCATCCAGTTCGCGTTGAGCTTCTGAGTTTTCATCTGCGTCTTGCTGGTCCAGATCGAAACCAGAGCCAACAGCAAGAGATGAGGGCTCCTCATATCTCTTGTTTGCTATTGACTGAATACGAAGAATTGTATGAGACACAGCAGTGATAAACAAAAGAAAAGGCGTTCTGACCTGAGATCCATCCTCAACTGCACCCTCACTGACCTTGCCTAGTGACAGATTTTGCAGGAAATTGCCCTCGTCGTCCAAGAACGCCTGTCTAACATGAGTATGCGAAATTTGGAACGAAACTAAGATTAAACACATACCACATTGTCAAATACTGGGCTTGTTCCCTTAACAAGACGCGCCACACAAATCGAGGTGCTGTCCACTGACGGAGCAAATCCAATTACCGGAGGGTCAGATTGTGGGTTTTGAGTGCTATTCAAAGTGGCACGAGGGAGGAGGGAGTGGAGGGTCGACGATTTGCCATGAGGCAGGTCCGATGGGATAGGAATAAAGGACAATTTTCCAGCGTTAGACAGCGCGATGAGGGTTTGGCTAGATTCGGAGCCTGACAAACCGATGGCCCGGACATCCGAGTCAAGAGATATTGACGCAGCTGCTTTTTCGTTTGATGAGGCATTTGTCGTATCCCAGACGTATATGAAACGGTCGCCTTCGGCGCTGGAGAAAAAGCGTGCGGATTCTGCGGAGTTGGACCACAGGAGGGTGGTGATGGAGGATGCGTGACCAGTGAAAGAAGCGGTGACATTGGGTTTCGTCTGGAGTGATGTCTGGGCAGAAACATCGGTGAGAAGACGGATGTGATGGTGACCGACGAGGAGGTCGGTCGAGTCCTCGAGCGAGGGTCGCACAGACAAAGAGGTGGACGGGATCCTGTCTTCGTTCTTCCAGCTACGAACAATGTCGTTGGTTTTGATGTCCCAAAGTCGAACGGTGCTGTCTGCACTTGATGTCCAGATATGCGATTTGTTGGAGGGATCGGCTGCGAGAGCTAGGATGGAGGACGTGCTTGCGGAGTGGGACAAGGTGCGGACAACTTTGGCATGAGAGGGAGTAAAATAGATAACGACGCCATCTGAAAGACCGAGTGCGACGACGCTAAGCTCTTTGCTTGCAGCATCCTCATTAGCGGAGGAGGTGCGACCCTTCTTTCTCTTTTTAGCAGGCGAGGCGGGTTCGGCGGGTTCTGAGGGGAGGGTGGTCCAGATAAGACTGGACACGCGAGCAGAGTCGACGGTGTACTCTGCTACGGCGCGGCTAGTTGCGGTGTTGTAGATGCGCAGACGGTGCTTGTCGACGGCAAGGGTGACGAAGGCGAAGAGGGCGCCATCCGGGGAGAAGGAGGAGAGGGCAGCGTGGGCAGAGGGGGCAGCCGGCTGGGCGAGGGCAGAGGTGGACTGGGGACGCCCCTTGGGCGCCTTTGCCGCTGCTTTTTTGGATGATGGCATCTTGCTTAGGAGCAGACGCAGGCAACTCAAAAAAATGCGAGAGGCGCTCATGGTCACATGACACCGGCCCGGGATCTAATCAGTCGTGCACACAGCCCGATCAAGTAAGCTGCACTGCTCTCTTAAATCTCACCCCGGCACCGACTCTGCTCCTCAACTCATTACCTCCACCATGAACTACATCCAGGTGTGCACATTCTCGCTCAGATGTCTCCAGTTCATCTACTGATCTCTTTCGCGTCCAGTTGGAAAAGCTAGGTACGCGTTCTGCATGAACGCCACCGAAACTTGTACTCACCCACAAACAGGCGAGGGAACGTATGCAACGGTCTTCAAGGTAAGCGCCTGCGCGACAAGAATGCTTTCTCGCCTTCTAAACTTCGCCCAAGGGCCGATCTCGGACCACGAACGAGATTGTTGCTCTCAAAGAGATCCATCTAGATGCCGAAGAGGGCACGCCCTCCACCGCTATTCGCGAGATTTCCCTTATGAAGGAACTCAAGCACGTCAACATTGTCCGCCTCCACGACGTTATCCACACCGAAACAAAGCTCGTCCTCATCTTCGAGTACTGTGAACAGGATCTCAAGAAGTACATGGATCAGCACGGCGATCGCGGCGCCCTCGACCCCGCGACGGTGCGCAGCTTCATGTTCCAGCTGCTCAAAGGCACCGCATTTTGTCACGAGAATCAGGTCCTCCATCGCGATTTGAAGCCGCAGAATCTCCTAATCAACCGGAAAGGAGAACTCAAGGTCGGAGATTTTGGTCTGGCAAGGGCGTTTGGGGTTCCCGTCAACACGTTCTCTAACGAGGTGAGTCATTAACTTTCGAACGCGGTGTCGGACGTCAAATATATGCGGTCTAGGTCGTGACGCTTTGGTACCGCGCTCCCGATGTCCTTATGGGCTCCCGAACCTATAGCACGTCCATCGATGTCTGGTCCTGCGGCTGCATCTTTGCGGAAATGATCACTGGCTCCCCTCTCTTCAGAGGAAGGGATAATAACGACCAATTGTTGCACATCATGAGGATCATCGGGACGCCCTCAGAGGCGCAATTCCAGAAGATATTCAAGGAGACAGTGAGTTGTCTTGACTCATCCTAACGTTTGATTCTCATCTCCGTCATCCTATTTCAGCCTGAACTACAGCTCAAACAATTCCCAAGATACGCGAAAATGCCATTCCAACAACTTCTTCCCAAGGCGACTCCTCAAGGTGCGACTTATCCCCGTTCCTTGACTAATTGTTTTTGAACCAAAACATCCTTCCAGCGATCGATCTACTGGAGAGACTTCTGAAGTTCGACCCCGCTGAGAGAATATCGGCAGCTGAGGCTCTCTCACACCCATACTTCACTAGCACAAGCGCACCTACTCCCTTCGGACTCAACACATCCCCAGGCTCCATGGGTCCTCCTACCTTCAACTTCCCTCATCCCCATGGACACCAAGCCCAACAATACCAACAACAACAGGTCCAACAGGTCCAACAGGTCCAACAACAACAGGTGCAGCAGCAGCAGCAGCAGCAACAACAACAACAACAACAGCAGCAGCAGCAGCAGCCGCATCCTCAGGTCGTGCATCCTAATCAGTATGCTCGGCAGCCAGCGGCCAATATGCAGATGTACAATGTTCCTGTGCATCCTGACCCGGCAATGGTGGCTCATCAAGCGCGAATGCAGGCAATGGCTCAGGCTCAAGCAGCTCAGCAGGCGCAGGCGCAGTACGGGAACATGCAGTTCCCTCCTAATTACAACCACGCTGGTCGATGATTTCCTGATACCATCAAGTCTGGCCGACATTCCTCTTCACAACTTCTTGCTCATCATCACTTGCAATTTTTCTAATTCATTGCCCGCTTTTCTCCTTCATAATTGGACTGGTTGTGCTGAAGTTTCATACCCCTCGCTCTATTTTCTTTATCAACTCAAGTTTCTACGAACTTGCCCTCCAATTCCCAAAATACTGCCTGTTTACCCGTGTACTAGTCTCTGTATGTGACATCACTATGTATGTAGCCCCTTAATGAAAACAATGCTCAACGTGAGGAATCTATTTGTAGATTTGCTCACATTCATGCCGCCATGGGTCCGAGTCCGCCGTTAGGCAACATGTCAAGAGCAATGATTCGAGATTGATACATACACCAGCAATAAATTATTGACTACATGATACCCCTGAGGAAAGTGTACAACATGAAACCCTATTGCGTACTACATGGTGCCCTTGTCGTGTATGAAATATATAAGAAGCATAGATTTACGATGAGATTTTAGTCCCAAACATGGATATAAGTGTTGCCAGATCAGCTAGTATATGCATCAGCATTTGCCTCGACTTCGGGGATGCGAAATGGCCTACTCTTCTTAAGCGGTTTACTGAAAAAAGCGTTCATCCCAGCACTCAGGCACAGCTGCTTCGTCGAATCTTGGCAGTCAGCGCTCAGGGCGACGACTGGTTAATTCTTCTTGGTGAGACCAGAGAAATGCAAGGTAACACAATAAAAAGACGAACTGGGCAGGATAACCGGGACATTTAGCTTGCTCTCCAGTATGCGTAACCGCTTGGCCGCTTCGACACCGTCGCAAATAGGCATATCTACATCAACAAAACAAACAAAAAAGTCAGCCCTTTTAAAGGGTTGAAAGGAATGTTATTACGTACGGTGGTCAAATAATGCGACGCTGAAGTAACCAGGTTCGCGGGCTTGCCACTCTGATCTCCAATTCAGATGTCTATAAATCTTGTACCGCAATCACGCACCGGTAATAGCCTCTTCTCCGTTACTAGTCGCCACAACTTCCAGATTATACCGTTGGAGCTGCTTTATTAGCAGATTCTGGGCAATCGGATTGTCTGTACGAATGGGCATTAGAGCATACTATCTTTCGCGGAGATGGAAAAGACGCACCTTCTGCTATCAGCACGTTTCCATACAGAGTGCGATGTGCACGAGCCAGATCTTCTATTGCTCTGGCGACATCAGATGAGTGGTGAGAGATGAAAGGATGCGGTAGTCGTTTGATATCTGCCAAAGTTTGCAACAACCTAGCGAGCCTTGGAGGTTTTGTTATTTTGACAACGCCAGGCATTGTGCTGTTTGCAAAGACGCCACTGTCAGATGTGCTTGTCGTCGGGGTGTACAAATGAACGATTTTGGTATCTGAAAACGGCTTGATGTTCAAAGCATAGAGGTACCGAGCCAGATCATCGGCATGACTTTCTGCTTGGTCATCCAGGATCACAAAATCCAGAGTTTCGTCCGCATTTGTGAACTGGTGAAGTATCTGGTGCGCTTCCGGGATGGTCGTCACGAGCAGCGTTTGGAAACCAGTCAGCATGGTGTTGAGGAGTGCAAGTGTCGCTTCGGATGCGGAGCATATGAGGACGTGGGGTATGCGTGGAGTGAGCAAGACTTGGCGCGTTTTCTCTACATCTTGCATGTACTATTCCGAAGGAATCGTCAGAAGGAATTAGGTCCAAGGAACTCCACAACCTACCTGTTTTGACTCCTTCGACGTGAAGAGTTTCACTGGAATTGTAAACCAGAATGTCGATCCTCGCTCCGGCTCTGAAGTCACGCCAATCACACCTCCCATGAGCTTCACGAGCTGGCGCGATATAGACAGACCCAGGCCAGTTCCGCCGAACCGTCGAGTTGAAGAGTTCTGTCAGACGTTATTCAGTTTGAAACATCGACTTCATTATATGCAGGGCGTACATCAGCTTGTTGGAAAGGAACAAAGAGAAGGTCGACATCACTCGGTGCAAGACCAATACCAGTGTCCCTGAATTCCAACGATTAGAGTCACGTCGTATTTTAATGGCAGCAAACTCACTTTATTTCAAACTTCAGGTTGACGTCTCCATCCGCAGGTGTGGAGCTTGAGTCAATGAAGCAGCGCACACACACTGAACCATTTGCAGTGAACTTAACCGCATTACCGATCAAGTTCATTAATACTATTAACATGTTAAGACTGCAAACGGCCGTTGTGGAAGAAAAGAACGTACTCTGTCTGATTCTGGCATAATCCGCATAGACCCCTACAAAGGATTGAGCTGCGTCAAGAGGTATCAAAGTTGGGAAACACACAGTGAGGTACATCCGGATTTATGTTGAAAGATAAATCAAGTTTTTTGGCTGCCATGGGCAGTAACAGCTCCATACAATCCTGGATCAATCAGTCGAGTGAACCATTATGATGAAATATGCGACATACTGCAATGATATTCTGCGGATTTAAGCGTTAGCATTTGATGCCTTTTGACACCTTGAAAGCTGAGGATTGAATGATCATACCTCTACGAGGAAGCCGCTGGTCTCCAATTTAACGGCTGTTCATAGT
Source organism: Psilocybe cf. subviscida (assembly GCA_013368295.1). Classification (NCBI taxonomy): domain Eukaryota; kingdom Fungi; phylum Basidiomycota; class Agaricomycetes; order Agaricales; family Agrocybaceae; genus Psilocybe; species Psilocybe cf. subviscida. The sequence goes on along the minus strand of JAACJJ010000056.1, from coordinate 2,730,939 downwards.
CAGCTCGAGGTATTTATGCGTGATAGAACAGAGTGATCACCTGACGCCTCGAGCTTGCTATAATCCAGGATCGAATCGATGATCTGCAGGGACTTTGTTTAAACCCAGCTACTGCCAATACAAACCCAACGCTAACCTTCAACAGGAGTTCGCAGGATTGCTTTGCTGTTTGGACTACACATCAAATAAGGTAGTAAGTCTCTATGTGACTATTGAAAAAGGGCAACACTACCAATTTCGCTTTGACCTTGATTCAATTCTGTTCCGCTGAGAAGGTCAAGAAGACCATAGAAAGAACTAGATTTATAATCAGTCTGGAAAGCAACGGAAGTTGTAGTCTGGTATACATACCTAAAAGGCGTCCGCAGTTCATGACTCATGGATGCAAGGAAATTACTTTTGATCTAAAGAGAAACCGAAGTTAGGACTGCATGAGAAATAGAGTTTAACATATCAGACCTTGGTTGCTTTCAAAGCGTCTTCCCGACTCTTTCTGGCCGCTTCCAACGCCTCCTTTTGAGCAGCAATCATTTTCAAGTTTTCTCTGGTACCGGCCTGCACTGAGCGAAATAGTATTGCGTTGGCAATGCTTATGCTTGCTTGTTGGCACAACAGGGTCAAAATTGTGACGATGTTCTGAGAGAATGGATATTTTGAAGCGAGGTACACAGCGCCAAAGGTTTGTCCACGGTTGCTGAAAATTGGAAGACATATCACAGAGCGATGGATAGTTTGATTGGCTTCCGACGAAAACCGGGAATCGGACGAGGCATCCTCATAAGAAATGCGTTCTTTGGTGTTCAGCGCTTCAATGAAAATTCAATCATCGTGAAATAATTTGGAGACGCAAGATAGAGACTTACTGTGCTGAATAATAGCTTTCTGTAAAGGATCGTCTATGCTGCGAATAGACTTCGGGTTTCTAAAGCGTAGTTAGATAAGGGTATACATATGTAACATGCAGTACGTACTCATGCACTTGACAAGGCTCGGGGAAAATCATACTTGTAGCGACAGTATAGTCTCCTGCCTCTCTGGCAATGACAACTATGGACTCCGCTCAATCAAAAACCACTTTCGAATATAAAAAGCATACATACCGCAAGTATTTTGTGAACCGGAAGTTTCTGTGAAGATTTGGTTTGTCACCGGTATAAGTAATAAGGTAATTGCACTGACCAGTGGCAATCTCGGTCAGACGTTGCAATGCTAGAGGTTATTTGCATAAGCACATGGAATGACAGCACCAATGCGACAGAATACGTATCTCACATACCGGATGATAAGTTTATGTCGCTCGAAATATCTTTGCTCCATTTGAGGATCGATGCTAGGTCTGCTGCACTGAGGGTGAATTCTTGATCGTCATGACCTTCAGACTTGTTGAGGACATATGACGCGGAATCGAAATGGAGGGCCGCTGTTTCTGTCTGAACAGCAGCGTCTGAAGAAAATATTGGCCTTTTTGACAGGTGTTGAGCCCGTCCACCAGTGAGCGAAGTGAGATTTTGCCTAATTATCTCAATTGAATGAATGTCATGTATGAACCTCAAACGGCGTACTCACACAATCCCTTGAGCTCCCCATTCAGCGTGTTTGGCGATGCCCCGCCGTTGAAGTTCCAATCCAAGCCCTTCGATCCCGCATCTCACGAAATGGGCACCTTGCTACAATGACACCAGGTTGGTCAACAAGAAAAGGAACTTCCGCAGTCGGCGTACCAAAAAGAGACACCACCCTTCCTCAGCAAGCCAATCGTGCTTTACTGACAGCCTGTAATGACATTCATGATGTTGAAACCCTAAGCGGAATTTAATTTGAACATATTCTTACTTGACGGCGACATCATAGAGCTTAAATGCATCTGGTGATCCAATGAGAGCTGCTAACTCTGCATCCTGGTTGAACGAGCACCTCGGTAAATGTCAATGCCCAATTATCGATTTTATCACTTACGACAATGGCAATCCATGTGCTGACGTTCACTGGACTACACGACAACCATCTAAAAACATCATGAGACGTGAGATTATGGGTCTGATATTGCCAGTCAGAATGCCTACTTTCGGATGAAGGCCTGATTGTGGCTGACTTGAGTGAGATAAATTGGATGATGGTCTTCTGGGACGAGGCGATTCCGGATGCAAGCTATTAATGCAAGGCTATGGAAGAAAAGCGCATATCGGATGTGTCGATGGCTGAACTGATGTAAGATGATCATTCAGACAAACCCGAATTGTATTTCACCTACTTCGGATGTGTGTCCTTGGTGGCATAGACGGAGAAGCCCAATGACGCTGCTTCGCGCCAAAATCCTAAAGAAAAATAGCTCACGACCTGTGTGTATACATGAGACGAGGGGCCTTTAACTGAGCCGAGGAGAGGTAGATCACCTTGAACGAATCGTACCTGCACTTGACAAGATTAGACTAGCACTGTATCACCGATGGCGCCACCCACCAATTCAAAGTGAGACCGAGATTTCCTGATGTACTCTCGAGATCATGGAGATATTTGCTCTCGTTGAAGTTCTCGGAGTCGAAGAGAGTGGCAGCACTATTGGCCTCGGTAAACCCCCCTATTGCACGAATACAATTGAGGATGGACGTTGCGAGAACAAGTTGCTCATGCCCAGGTATCATCAATTTAACGTCACTGAAACACTGTTTACGGTGTTGCAGTGATCAGACGATTGCTTATTTTTGTTATGAGGATACTTACCTCCTCTGCTGCAGGAAGAAGGTCTCGAACTGTGTCATGTGGAATGAGTCCTGCACAACGACGGAGGGAATGGAACGTACGATGCTCAGATACGTAAAATTTGGTGATGATGGTATATATGCTGGCGAGACTGGTATATATCCTATGGCAAGGGTTATTGGACGTTACTTGTCATTCAAAAGTAAACGCAAACTTACCGGTCTCCGGCACTGTTACCATACTTGATGGCCTGTTCTAACCTGGGGAGATTTGCACGAACATGGACGTTATCGAATCCAGACACCATTGAGCAGTATAACACTTGTGCCCGACTGGCGGCGACTTAATATGTGCTCTGGTTGGATGTATATCAAGTGCGCACCATTTTTCGCCAGACGTTCCATAGCGATCCGCAATGCGCAATGCCAACCTGGCCAAGTCAGCCGAGAAACGATACAACTCCCTTCGCTCTATGGTGTTGATATTGAATCAGCGCAATATCATGGGTGCAGCACAAACTTGAACGAACCGCCAATAGCCCAGAAAAACCCCAAAGCGGTGCCTGGCGTCATCCCAGAACTGGCATAAGCAACGAGTCAGAAGGTGTGTGGTTGGTTGTATAAATCCACTCAACCGTAAAGCCAGCTGTATCGTCTACTGAATTTCAGAATGGCTCGCCATTAGAGGAAAATAACATGACATACCGTTAATCCTATGACATCGGCGAACGCGTATGGCGAAGGGCTCCAGTATGCATTCATTCCTGGTCGCGTAGTTAGCAAAAGGATGTACATTATGTATAATTCCAAGTATTTCATACCGGCATCATTCAGCAAACTGACGGCCAGCTCTGTGCGAGGGTCCGTAGCCCGCGGGATCATGACTATTTCGTCGAAACCCACAGCGAGGATTTCATTCTTCACTATTTCGAACATGGAATCGGCTTGTCGGCGAGTGGGCGATAAATTGACCTCAATTCCAAGGACTTTGAGTGCAGATAATGTATCATTGAGAGCGCCTGCATAATTCCCTCGAAGCCAATGATTCCTGGCTCTCAAGCGAAGAACGTGTGCCTTGTCCTCTGGTTGATTGATATGCAGGAGGCATTCCTCAAGGATCTGATCGGATTCAGTCAGCTCGCCTAGAATGTGTTCAATTCATGACATAATCGCGATGGTTTGGTCATAGATCACCTTTCCAGGTCAACAGACTTGATAGAAGCCAAGGTGAGTTCAAACAGCTTGGGTTTAGAGGAGAAATCAGCTTACGCAGCAAGTCGTGATAGCACTTGGAATGTTCTTGTCGGTTTATTCGCCCACGCGTTCCCACCCAGCAGATTACGTGCACTTATAAACGATTGGAGACCTAGCTGAGATGGTGATCATATCCATTAAATGGCCCTCCACAAGATAATGCCGACCTTACTTCATGTGCTCCACGCGCCCAGGCAGATTCACCTGCATCAATCAAAACATCCAACAATTCATCTCGCTTTGGGTGGTCGCGCAATAAATTCAGGCATCTGATTGACATAATGAGCTCGGAGTTTGATCACTTGCTGTTCGCTGATAAGCCTCACCGCTTTGAGTGCTCTGCGATACGATATACGTCGATAGGTGATTCGTGTAGCATCATGAGAACAATCTATGCGAAGTGGTAAACAAGAGAATTTCCAACAGCCAGAAATCAACGTACCCGGTAAGACATTTTGGCAATAACACCTGGAGGTAGACTTTCAATCTCAGCTTGGGCTGCTTGACGATACCGATCATGCGCGAAGCTGCACATGTCTCTAGCTCGAGTGATTAGCCACCCTTCAGACAATGCAATTTGCAGGCCTCGGGTGGACTTATGCGTGTTGGATGCGCCAGTATCCCGAAGGTTATTAACGGCACGGTGAAGGTTGTGCAAATCGTCGCCTTCGTCATCACCAGATACTGCTGCTGCCGAATCTTCCCAATCAAGCATAAGGGCCACTTCCGTGACTTTGAAACTGTGGAATATTCATTTGTATATCTATATGACCAAAATAAATCTTACTTACGTCTCTCCAAAAAAGGCTGCCCACACAAGGTACTTCCTGGTTTCTTCAGGAAGTTCTCGGAGGTGTGAAATAAGAAATGTAAGATCTGTGGGATCCGACGTTTTCTGATCAGCCAAACTGCCTTCTATAGCACTCATGTCAAATCTGTTGAATCATTCAATAAATCTGAATAAAAGTGTTGATTACTGAAGCTCACATCCAGTGATTGTGTTCCCAGTTGAAGGTGATCTATCGAGAAGTAAGCATATGATGCAGGGGATATGTCATATTAAATACCATATGCTGCCGCTGCAGGGTTGTAAGAACGCTTCTGGCAGAAAACGCGTTCCCTGACGATGCCTTATGTACAAATTTGGACAACAGCTCGCATTCATCTACATCACGGTGAAGAGTTTTCGAAACGAGTGACGCAATCGCCGCATATGGTAAAGGCTCGACGTTGATCCAAGTGCAACGTGACCTGCTGCTGAACATCTCGCTGACACGGGTGACAATCTCACTGTTCAATTATGAGCACAATGAACTTTTGAACATACTGATGCCAAACCTTTTGTCAGAGCGCAGTGTTGCAAAAATAAGCTGTTGAGCGCAAGTGAGATATAACATATAAATGTATTGGGTATTGTTGTTACATACCATACGGCTCCGTGAGTTGACCAGAGTCGAGACGAGATCCAAAGTCCTTGTACAGAAGCATTAGCATGTGTAACCACCGGGCATGGAGCAACTCACGATTGATCTGCCTCATGTAAATCATCCAGAAAGAGAGCGAATAATCGTGTTTCCGCGATTACCGTGAATACATTCTCCACTAACGACTGAAATCTAACGCGGAGCTCCGGAGAATTCAACGATTCATGCGGCGCTTCCAGATGTATGTCGAACAGAGCCAACACATCTTTCAGTTCTGGAGTACCTTGATAGAGGAGAGGTACATTTTGCAGTTGAGGCCCAAGCCGCTCACGCAGTGCATTGACAAATCGATGAAGATCCGTGTGAAAAACCATCAATTGTCGTAAAACAGCAGACAGACAGCCAAGCTTCGGAATATGTTAATGTAATGCAATCGTTTACTAAGAGATAAACATACCAGAGCGGCAAACGGCGCCGAATCGGCATTTTGAAACTTTGCTTGTCCCCAAAGGCCATGTGCTAGAAATACAGTGAGCTCGCGATAATTGATTGAAAGATTGTATTTACATCTCCATTTTGCTTGGTTTGCAAGCACCATGGAACTCTTCCCGATTCTGAGGCAAATATCCAATATTTGTTAGACTGTGAACTGAATAGGCACTCTCGAATGAATTTACCCAGGAGGGCCAACGACGAGGATCGTCTGGGTACGCGAAACCCTTGATCGGTTGCGGAGGATGTTCTTGCGCAGAGAAGGATTAGACGACATAGTAAAATCCGGGCTTTCGGTGGGCCTAGGGCTTGAATCAATGGTTGTGTTGTAGACAGAGTCGCTCTGGGACGACATCGAGTCTGCATGATCGTCGAAACTAGCTGATGAGGAGGTGTTGGCAACGGATAGATACCCAGTCGTAACTGAAAAATGACGCGAGAAGCTGGTAGACACGGAGCGAACTGAACAAATTAAGGTGACTGCTTCTCACATAAATAGACAGTCGTGTACTTACTGACATTCCGAATGATCTCTAGTTCCTTATCGCGGCCAAACTATGCGCATAGATGAGGATCAAAGCACCTGTCGATTTCGTTGAACATACCAAGGCAATAGGCATAGTAAATTCCTGAAAATAGTAGCTGAATTTATGTAGTTTAGAACTTTGTTGACGAAAGCTTACTATAAAACGGTCTTGCATGGCGATGTCGAAGGTGGGGATAAGCTAAAGATAATTATATCATTCATGTAATACCGAAGGTTGAGTGGATGATTTGTTACCTCGGAAGAGTCATCGGCAGCGGATGATACTGTTGCCAGAAGACGACGCTGACATTCCAATAGATCTTGCCCCAGCCCGTACGCACTCTGATACCGGAAGTCCGGGTTCTTTACCAGCAGCTAGAGAAGGTATTGGAACAGGCTATACAGGACAGGAGAGGGGGCATAATACCTTGTCGATTATACTGGCCAGAACTTGTGGTATGTCGCGTCTAACTTCGTGTACAGGCATAGGACGTTTCTGCACAATTGAATGCAATAACTCCAGGGCGCCTCCTTCGAATGGCATTTGGCCTCGACCCACTAGGAGAGTCCAAAACAAGATGCCGAGAGAATAGAGGTCGGTTCTGTGGTCCTGCGTCATCGTTTCGATGCTTCCGGTTTGTTCAGGTGCTAAATAGCATAAAGCCTCCTTGATCTTGAGCTTTTCTGATTCTTCGTAAGCACGCAGGACGAGTGAGGAAGGTGATCCGAAGTTTTCCAGAGAGATGGCCCTGTTTCCAAAGTGCACCAATCGGACAACTCCGGAGTGTGAATTGAGGTGAAATGCGTTAGCCCGTACTATTCAAGCAATGGTTAGTAGATTGCATTAAGTGTTGGTCATGCAGTTTGGAGTCTTGCCTTCACGGTGAATCATCCCAGCCCTGACAAGGTCAACATGATGCGTGAACATATGAGGACGTGTAAACATACTTGTGCAGTGATTCCAGACAACGAGTAGCTTGTATTGCAAACCTGCATTATTTCAATAGTGCTCTGAGGTCAACTGCCAACGGAACACGCACTCGAGAAATGATGCTAGGTCCATGATGTCGAATGCTTCTATTTCATCTGCAAACTCCATATCCGTTCCAGACATAAAAGCATCGTAGTTCGACACAGGTTTTATTCGAGTAATGTCGGCGAGAAGGAGATCATTGATTTTCTGAGGTGGAAGATAGCGTCCAAGGAGGTTGGGGCCAGGGTGAGTTAAGAGAAGAACGACGCAATCTCCACTTTCGCGAGGTATCTTGAAGAAGTCCACCATGCGTAGCACCGAGCTGTGGCGATCGTTCGAAGCGGCCATCCTCCCAAGTCTACAGAGAAGGATTCGGTCATGTAATTCACTTCGAGACCTTGAACGCGTACATATGAGCCTCCCGTTCGAGGCACATTGAGCCATTGGACTGGGCTGGTGCGATTTTGGCGAGAACATTGGACCCATCCTTGAGACTAGCTCCCTCCGCAAGAATTGTCATACTGCCGGTATCGAGCCATGGTGCAGCCTAAAGAGATAAGGCTCGACATCAATGCAGGTCTTTATCAGAGGGGAGAGCGCACACTGACATGTTCAAATGTATACCCCGGAATGGACAAGACACCGTCCCTGAAATAAAGAGTAGGAAAAAAGGATTGGCCAAACTTCTTCCGCATAGTAAATATGCTTTCAGATAGGACCGAAGCCGTTGCGCTCGGGAAGTGAGGAGGACTATGAGGGTAGCAATGCAATAGCAATGGCCAAGCCGCGGTCCTCGCAGGTATTCCTGTGCAAGCGTGGTCCTGCCTAATATGGCAATCACTGTCACCTCTGACGTCAGGTACGCCTCTGATAATGTTCTTCGGTTCCATAACTTGGATGCAACTGTATACTCGCAAATCAAACCACTTGGACTTTTACAGGTGATAGACGTATTGCAACATAACATTATATGCATTCACGTATCTCTCCGAAAGTACAGTACTCATTGACAAACAAACTGGAAGGCATATATGAGGACACGAAAGGATTACAGGAGGGCAAAAAGCGAGCGATATGTCAGTGTGTTTTACGAAGTCACTAGTAAATCGATGAGCAAAAGTGATTGGATCACAAAACGGGGACGTACTGTAGGAGGCAGGATCAATTGAGTCGGGCAACTCAGGAATAGCCACCTCGAATCGAGATTGAATGGCGGCCATGACTTCCTGATCAGCATCCGACGAAACAAAGGTAATTGCAAGACCCTTGGTACCAAAGCGACCAGCACGTCTAATTCGAAGTTAGCACCTTGGATATGACATACACTCCAATCAACGTACCCAACACGGTGGAGGTAACTGTCAGCTTCACCAGGGCAATCGTAGTTGATCACAATGTTGACACGTTCGACATCAATGCCACGTCCAAAGATATCGGTCGCAACCAAGATACGCTTTTCGAATGCTTTGAAGGCAGAGTAACGAGAGATACTATAAATGTCCAACGATTTAGTCTTACAACGGGATTTTATCGCAAAGGCACTGACCGTTCTTCTTGTACCAATGATGAGTGAATCGCTATACTTGGAAAATTGCACGAAACCAAGAGCTTGTCGAGTTCCATGGCACGTGCTACCGATTTGACGAAGATAACGACCTAACAATCATTAGAAGATATCAACAACACATAGAATTAGACATACTTGATTGAATTCGAGGTTGTCAAGCAACTCATTCAATTTCCTGTTCTTGCCCGCTTCTTCAAGCTTGACATAATGCTGTTGAAGACCGTGAAGAGTGAGCTTGGTCTCATCATCAACAAAGATTTCGAGCGGCTGCCAGAAGAAAAAAAGATTAGCTTGACTCTACGCCAATACACAAAGGATCCAACTCACGTTCGCCATGAACTTCTTGCAAGTAGCCCTAATATCTTTCGCTAGCGTAGCACTGAACATCATGACCTGCTTGTGGTGGGGCGTTGCACGGAAGATTTCTTGGACGTCGCGGCGCATGTCTAATGGACGATGTCGGGATTAGATAAGATGGTCGCAGACACGAGCAGCAGAAAAGGCAAGACGCGGGACAAATAAGAAAGTGGCAAAGAAAGGTGGACATGAGCTGCACGTCGACCTGGCTTGGGCATCCTCGGAAATTGATGTTCGGCGCCTCGAGTAGATTTAGGGTATCGCTCGGGACAGGACAATGATCCGGAACCCATGCCAGGAGTGATTGAGCACGAACACCACGTCAACTGGCATAGCAGCGTACTGCGAAGCCCTGCCGGGGATTTGACGGATCCAAAATATAAAGAGTGGGATAGGAGGGGTGAGGAGCGCCAAATTCGCAAGACTAACCGAGCTGTTCGAGCATTTTGTCACACTCGTCCAAGACGAAATGCTTCACGTTTTTCGCGTCGAGAACCTTATCCCTGACGAGAGCGTTGAGACGTCCCGGGGTGGCCACAACGATGTGAGGGCATTTCGTTTTATCGCGGATGGTCTCCGTGTCTTTGGATACTGAGGTGCCGCCGTAGAATGTGGCCACACGCACGTCTGGCATATACTTCGCAAATCGGGTGTACTCGTTTTTAATTTGGAAAGCAAGCTCCCTGGTGTGGCAAAGTACGAGGACCGAAACTTCGCCATTAACAGGTTCAAGCTGTTGCAGGGTGGCAAGGACGAATACAGCCGTCTTTCCGTGACCAGACTTGGCCTGGCACAAGACGTCCATGCCTAGAACAGCTTGAGGAATACATTCTTGTTGAACTGGCAGAGCAGAATACATGAGTATGACGATCTAACATCGCGCGCGACAAAGTACCTTCGGAAGGATGCTCAAAACCAAGATCGCTGATCGCCCGAAGCAATTCGGGCTTCAACAAGAAGTCTCTAGATGGCAAATATGAAGGAAAAAGAAACTCAGATACCACCGAAGCGCTGCAATCACTGTAGGACTAACCGGAAACCAGTTGAATGAATGCCGGAAAAGTTTTTCTGCTCTTTTCCCTCCGCGTCACCAGAACTCGTCGCGCCGCCATTAGTTGCAGTGGTCGCGGGGACGGTGGGGATATCGTGCTCATCCTCGTAGTCGATGAGATCTTCGTTGTCGTGTCCACTCATGATAATTCGGATATGGAGTCAAAAAGGTGGAGTAAGCAGTAGGGGGGATATGAATGGAGGGATAAAGGGGAACGTGAGGACTATGAAACAAACCAACTCACTCGCTTGATTGGCTGCTGTCTCCAGACCAAACAACATGCTTCAACAGTCATTGGACTGTACTTACGGCGGGCCGCACGGTCCTCATTGCGGCTCCAAGGCTTTCAGGGAATAAATAGTGCATCGTCTCATGGTCTTATTTCCCAATACTACGCGTTTCTGCACCGTGTCGTCTGTGCTATTTCGCCAACGCCTTACAAGATTCGATATTCAGCCCTGTCCGAATGAAGCCGGTGTTTACTTAAGGATTTCGATCATTTCTTTTTCTCAGGCATGTGCTTAACCGTCAGACGCGCGCGCGTCAGTCCTCTACACCCAACGGCAAAGATCTCGGAGGCATTGAGCTGGTTGCGGATAACCCCAGCATACCTGGTATTATTTCTTTCAGACCACGACCATCATGCCCTCTGATTTTCCGTTCTGGTAATTCGTCGTCCAGTTCCAACTTGCAATACAAACTAACCAATTTCTAGGCTTGGAGGTACAATATCTCCCGCTCTTTCCGTTGAACAACAGGCTTAATTTCGTATCTGGGACATTCAGGAGTCGCTGCATCACGTATGTGCAGGCGGAGACGGTCTATACTGAAGTGTACTGACATTTCCCTCTTTCAGTCGCGGCGACATGTACTCATCCTCTGGATGTCACGAAAGTGTGGGTGCATCATCCTCGCAGTGGTCAACGCGCGCTCATCGACCGCTAGACGCATGCAGACACTGGACTCTAACCCAGGCTCGAAGCGACCATCTACCGTCTCCGTAATTCGTTCTTCCATTTCGCATGCTGGCTTTCGAAGCCTTTATGTGGGGCTTAGCGCATCCCTTATGCGCCAAATGTCATACTCCCTGGTACGGCTGGGGTCGTACGAAAAGATGAAGGCACAACTCTCGCCGGACGGGAAGGCGTCGACTAGCAAGCTCCTCGTGGCCGCATGCGTGGCTGGTGGACTAGGGGGCGTGGCAGGTAATCCTGCTGGTAAGTTTATTCCGCTTGGAGACCTCGCGTTATTCGCTCATGGTCTTCAGACATTGTGCTTGTGAGGATGACAAGTGATATGGTTCGCCCTCCCGAAACACGATACAACTATAGGAATGCCTTTGCTGGTCTTGTCAGTGTTATCAGAGAAGAGGGCGTGCAAGGCTTGACACGAGGACTTGGGACAAACACTGTATGTCCAAATCGCGTTTCTATAATGATCTTACTCACTCTGTAGCCCAGTTCCGCGCTGTTCTAATGAACGTATGTCATCCACAATCGTGCAAGTAGTGAACCTTAAATGACCTAAATTCTGAAAACTTAGGTTTCGCAAGTGGGATCGTGAGTTGCTCTCTGGTTGTTTCCCTCCGAATTTTGGACTCATTTTTTCTCTAAGATATGATTTTTTCAAGACTACTTTGCTCTCTCGCCCTCTGCCAGTTGTAGACTACCAATTTCGTGACAGCCTCCCGCTGCATCTTGTCTCTAGTTGCCTTGCGGGCATGTTTGCCACCAGTTTGTCGTTTCGCGTTTTGATACAATTGATCTCATACTCAACATTCTTCAGCCGTGTGTTCTCCTGCGGATGTTATTCGATCACGGCTCATGGCTTCTGTTTGTGTCCTTCAGTGCACTGGCTAATTTCGACTGATGTAATTCTTTACAGTCGTCCGATGCATCATTTACGCATGTGCTATCTTCGTCACTGAGAGAAGAAGGGGTCCGCTTCTTCTTCAAGGGCTGGACACCGTCCTTCATCCGGTTAGGACCCAATACCGTATTGATGTTTGTCTTCTTTGAAGTATATCTAATCGTCGTCTCTCTTATGGCAAATGAACTAACTCTGTGTCCAGCAACTCAAGAAAATGTGGAAATCATCATTCTAGATTGAACTATCCCGGAGCTTTGCAATCGTCCTAGACACATTCCTTTGACATATTTATTGTAGGCAAATGAGCAGCATAGAGATTTCATTCATATACACTCACGTTTATAGTACAAGTAGAATTAGAGAACTTACAACACGCCAGACTTCAATCTTGACTTGAGGCTAGACGGACTATTTGTGCCTTGTGCCCCTTACTTTATGTTGCTGTATATACCACAATCTTATCCAAATCAGCGGCGTAGCCTGCGTACAACACAACCGGGTTTAGTGACACCTTGAGACCAATAGGAACAAAAACTCTTACTGGACTGGCTGGCCCCAATTGTGATGGAGTTGGCGCCACTGCGCAAGTTAAGTAAGACGGGGACCGAAATGACAGTCTGGCCGCCCCCAGTATTTGGCTGATCAACCAAAATGCTTGATCCGCCGTTCGCACTGAGGATGCAGAATGAGTAAGTACGTGGCAGAGATAGCGGTATTTAAATACCTAATTGTGGTGTTGCGCCAGGTAGAGTCCGCTGGATTGCAATGCGCAAGACTGAGCCATGGAGCAGGTAAAGTACAAATAGGACGTACCATTAGCATAATACAATGACACCCATTGGTTTCCGCCAATGCCTTGCACGTTGTTGATGGTCACCGAACCGCCGTGCCCGAGATAGCCCACACATTTCCCTCCTGAGAAACCAGATCCACTGGCAAGCACAGCCGTTCCAGAAAGTGTTCCGCTCTCTGCTTCGTATGACGTTCCAGAGGCGGCTGTGTAAGTCCCAGCATTAATGTTCAGAGACCATACGTCGGCATGGACGATTTGGGGAACGCCAGAACTCCAAGACAACGGATACCAGATGTAGGTGCTGCTTCCGAGAAGGGATGGACGCCACCGGTCACCCATGTAAATGGCAAAGTTGCCAATGGGCAGATCATATGCGTTCTGGGAGAAATACGTTCGGGTTGCCGATGGAGCAATGTCTGCCTGGGAGGACCAGGGGCCCGCCAGTGACTATCAGCAATATGGTAAATGAAGTCAGCGTACCCCATATTTGGCCACGGGCTGATGAAAGGTAGTGACATACCGAAGCAGTGAAATACTTATTTGGGTTTGGATCCCATCCACTCGTGTGAGAGGCAATAAGGTAATAGACCTAAATGAAATACATCCTCTGTCAAACGGCCCTTCGTCCGATATCTGTATACTGTCACGTACGCCGTTTCGTTTGACAATACCTGGCGCTTCCAGCGTTGAGCCCGAAAGTACGGATGTCTGTGAGGCAACATTATGGTAGTCCGAAGTGAGTTTGGAAATCTTGAAATTCTGATTGTTGTCGGACGCATAGAGCAGGTATGCACTGCTGTCATCTGAAATTACTTTGCATGAGTGGCTTTCTCGTGCACACACGATATAGGCCTTACCGTCTTGGAAGAGACTCATATCTCTGGATTCTGCTCCCAAAGGCTTGAAACTGGAGAGGTATGTGTATGGGCCACACGGTGATTTGGCGGTGGCGACACCGACTTGAGCAGCTCCATAACTATTGAGGATGTCCATCATATATTAGCATCGCGGCATTGCGATCATTGATCATGGCCGAACTTACTTGGACGTATCTGAATGGAACCACATCACGTATTCGGAGTTCTGGACGTCGCACGACATGATATATGCGTGAATAGATAAACACTGTCTGTCAAGAGGTACTGACTGCCTTGTTAAAGATAACTAAAATATCATGCGTGAGTGAAGAGTAGCAAAGTGGCATTCAGGCTTGAGTTCGCAGACCTTTCGGGCGCTCGACAATGTTGGAAGTCGAGATGCTTGTGCCACTGATGGGAGTCAAGGCATCATTCTGTCGACTCCAACTAACAAGGTCGCTCGACTACACAAATTAGTTATTGTGAGCGTGTTGGCACAGTGGCGAGAGGCAGACCTTGTAGCAAGACACCGCCTTGAAAAGAGCACTGTTCTGGACTTTATCCTCTCCAAACCAGTAAAAGTCTGACCCGACCTATGATTGATGATACGGTTATTCCTTTGGAGGAGATTGTGCTGATGATACGAACTTTCAGGAAACCACCACCATGGGCTTGGATGATGTTACCACTAGTATCTTTCCATGTAGCACCAGGAACGATGACTGCAGCATTTGCCACATGGAAGGTGCACGCAGAGAGCGCGAGTGCGAGGTTTTGCAGGTATTTCATCGCGGGAAGGGTGGTGTAGCATTCGGTGACACAAGGTGGACTGCCTTTATATGAGTCTGAGCAGGTTTATCCGGGACGAGTTGAGCTTCTGTCTTCATGGCATGTGCCCTCAAGTCACCAGGTAGCAGGAATGACTCCCTGGAGGGAGGGTATAATAATGACGCGAAGTCTGCAAGTTACCGTTTGCGCGCATCTGAAATTGAATACGTCGGAGTCCTGGTGCATAGATCATCTCAATACGCCGAGGAATCAAGATAAATGTAGTTGAAATTGTCAGGCGGCCCGACCTCGATTATATCTTCGCTCTGGAAAGTCATGGGGCTGAATTTTGTTGTGTAAAAAGGCGTATGCATCGCAAAGCTACGCTGCCAGCCCCGACAAGCTTGATACAGGTGTGTGTGCTAGGGATACCTGAAGTCGGTATTGCAGTGCTGTGGCACTGGGAGACTGAAAGGTAGGCAGGCGGAATATCGGACAGAAGCACAGGTCGTGTTGGATGGTAGTTCGATCATAAGGAAGCATTTGTTTGAGTATCTATTTTTGGCAGCTAATATAGTGGCTGTGCCACTTTAAATACCACGATACACGTGACCAACGAGCAAACGTGGAGTTTCGCGAACCTCCAAAACCGACATATTGACCTCTGCTGTGCTTATTTCTGTCTCGATCCTCCCGCCAAATTATTCCACTCTTGCAGTGTATTGTGGGCTCCCTATACCCCAGGGAAGAAGCGCATGGCTATGCGAAGCGCTACTACCAAGAAACCTATGGCTGTCACCTCCTCTCTCAATAGTATCCATGTGTCGCCACGTACGCCTCGTACACCGCGTCCAGCTCCAGGAGAAGAGGATAAAGATGATGTTGAGCTCTCGCTCTTGGATGAGGATCAACGTCGTCAAGCAGAAAGCGATTTGAAAGACTTGGAAGATGAGCACGGTGTTCCTCAAGATATTTCCAAGAAGCCGATCTCGACAAAAGACAAACGAAACATGGTGTTTCTCTGTGTTCTTTGTGTGTAAACTTACTTTATGTTCTATATCACACTCCTGACTCATGAAATATAACAGACCTACTACAAGGGATACCAGTATGTCACATTTACGAATCTTTTTGTCTCAAACTTATCTTGGGATTCAAATGTAGCTTGGTCTGGCACTAGGTGCGCTTTGGCTTGACAGTATTTGGATTCCTGTTTATTGACCTTTCAAAAGGCTCTGTCCCTTTCCTTTTGAAGGAACATCTTTCCTACTCTCAACTAGGAACATTCGCGCTATCGAGTTACCCATATTCGCTCAAGCTTCTCTGGTCACCAATAGTCGACTCGTTGTATTTTAAATCTTTCGGCAGGAGGAAGTCTTGGATTGTGCCCATGCAGCTGATTGTTGGAACCCTAATGTTGTATATTTCGCTTAATGTCGAGAGGCTCATGAACGATGTACGTTTGCGGTCATCTTTAAATACAGGGATTACTCACTCCTTTCAAGCCAGCAAATAACGTTGCTGAGTTGACCACTGTTTTCACGATGCTGGTCACATTCTCTGCTACTCAAGGTATGCAGTATGCTGAAGCACACAGTTTCAATCTGCTAATCGTGGTATCTGTTACCAGATATTGCTGTTGACGGTAAGTTGACTTCCCCTGGCACTCCTTGACATACTCAAGAAAATTTTGTTCGTTGCACAGGCTGGGCTTTGACACTGCTGTCTCAAGATTGCTTGTCGTATGCTTCGACCTGTCAAACAATCGGATTGAACACTGGCTTCTTTGCCTCGTTCACGGTTTTCTTGGCTTTTAATAGCGAAGCTTTTGCGTGAGTTTGTGTATGATTCACCATGTATTGGTGCTCATTTTTGCCTAGTGCAAAGTGGGGCATTCCACAATTGTCATTGGTAACATACCTGCGGTTTTGGAGTGTCGTGTGCTTTATCGTCACGTTATGGGTCGCCATATTCAAGAGAGAGGTTTGCTCAACGTTGCATACAAATCAATTGTTGCTCAATTTTATTTTTCGAAGGACAAAGAACAAGCCACTGAGGCGGACATGAGCATCAAAGCCGTCTACAAGACCATCTGGACGATATGCCAGTTGAAACGTTCGTCGAACATGAATTCCTTGAGAAATGTATTAACACATTTCTTTCCAGATGTACAGCTTTTGGTCATCGTGCACCTCTTCGCCAAGATTGGCTTTGCGGCTAATGAAGCTGCCACTGGATTGAAGATTGTAGAGAAAGGGCTACGACGGGAAGATTTGGCTCTGGCAGTGCTTATTGACTTCCCATTCCAGATATGGGGTGGGTGGCTCGCGGCAAAGTGGTCAAGAGGTGATCGACCTCTTCGTCCTTGGATTTACGCATTCTGGCCTCGTATAATACTCGTTGTGATTGCTGTTGGCATCGTCCACTGGTTCCCAACTCCGCCGATATCCAATACTTTCTTCATATTCATCATTGTGCATACTGTTTTGTCGTCGTTTGCATCGTAAGTCTTATCTTCTCTGTTTATGGGTCGCTCCTGACTGACAATTTGATTTAGAACTGTGCAATTCGTCGGTATTTCAGCTTTCCACACTCGTGTATCGGACCCTTTGATTGGAGGAACCTACATGACGGTACGCCCTGCGCTCTTGTCCACACGACTCTAGACTCAATGTTGTATTCCTAGCTGCTTAACACCTTCACCAATATGGGTGGCACTTGGCCAAAGTGGTTTGTACTGAAAGGTACGATGGCTTCCTGCGTTCGTTTTTCGTATCGCTCAGTTGTCGCACCGTCAGGCATCGATTTATTCAGTGTAGCGACATGCAAAGTCACAGACATGGCGGTGGATGTGAAGGGTATGTCTGGACGTTATCCCATGCTTCTTTCTGAGGATTGATTATTTTCCCCCAGCGACTGAATGTGTTTCTGATCACGGTCAAGCACAATGCAAGGAGATAGGTGGTGTCTGTGTTCAGGAGACTGATGGTTACTACATGGTGAATGCCATTTGTTTGGCCTTTGGCATCGTGTTCCTCGTTGCCTTCATTATACCAACCGCGCGTAAATTGCAAAGTACGTGTCAATTTGGTAACGATTCTACTGCATCACTGACTGTCGTCATCAGAACTTCCGACACAGGCTTGGCGAGTGAAGATGCAGTAGAATACAGCAGAGGCCATTAGATAGCTTCACATATGTAATGAATGTAGCAGTCAAGCTGACCCTAAAGATAATTTACCCACGGTGTGTGAAATATTTTCCTTGGATGACTGGCGCCGGGACACATTACTTCCACATTTTTCGGGAAACATCATCTTTTGATATCTCTACAAACCCTCTGCTCAATCGTATACACCATACCATTGCCCTATAGCAAAATGTCTACCACTACCATGCATTTTGGTCCCGAGTGGATGCGCACCAAGCACCAGCCTTTGTCCCGATCTCAGCCTCCTGCTTCCCCACCCCTCACGAGCGCCACGGCGGGCCTTGGACTTTCGACATATTCTACCCTCGTATCAGCTACACCTCCTTCTGCTTCCGAAGCAGGGGATGACGCGCATCCATTCCGATACTCGAAGGACGAATTACTTCGCATCTACCAAGAAGGCGGTGGAAAAGGCGGTCTTGGGTTGGAGGTCGAACGCTGGGAAGGCGTAGTGCGCGAACCTGGAATCGAGCCCGTAGCCCTTCGCGAGATGTCTGAAACAGAGAAGAAAGTCCGTCGTATTTCTCTAAGCCTTCGTATCATATGGTACTTACGCCGACGTAGCTCTTCGCAGGACCTCTAAACTCAGAAATTCGTCGCCGCGCCAGTCAATCCACTGATTTTCTTTCGCCTCTCAATACCACTGGCTTAGAACGTCCTAGGCTTCCGCACAGTGTCTCGTCTTCTACGAATAGTCCATTGCGCGAACGCTTCGGTGCGTTGAAACGTCGGGACAGTAGCACGACAGGGAATGCTGGTACGCTGCATTGTGCTACTTGAGCCTCTCATTTTATGCTAAGAAACACCCAGATTCCCTTATGCTCAACCTTCCGCGCAAGCCATCTCTCTCGGCGCTGCAATCTCCTGGATTGTCTTCTCCTCGGGAAGCCTCACCCCGCACCCGAGTGGGGTACACCAACTTTGATGGCGTCCTCAATAATGCTGATTCATGGGCAGCTCGCCGTCGTTCATCTGAAGCAACTTCTAAGCCTGGGACTGCTCCGATCCGAGAAGGGGAAATTCAGAAAGCCTCAGGGATCCAGGAAGAGAAAGAGGACTCTCCGCAGACACTGAGCTCACGTGGCGAAGACCAACCTGCATTCGCTTCCTCCTCCCCCCATTTGCAAAACGAGCAAGCGCAACAACATCCTGCGGCCGTTGGAGGAACCGCAGCTGGTAACGGGATTCAGAATAATTTACCACAGGACGCCACCTCTACTGCCAATGCGCCCACTCTTGGGGATATTGGGCCTCCCCCCGGCCTTATTGACTTCGCGGCTGTTGAATGGTCTTATAAGGACCCGACTGGGCAGATTCAAGGTACGCAGATTAAGTTCCTATTACTTGCTCATCTTTCTGAACCATTCTCAGGGCCTTTCCGCGCGGATTTGATGCAGAAGTGGTACGACGACGGCTACTTCACTCCTGACCTCCCGATGAAACGCATTCGTTATGACACCAACTGGACCACTGTGCAGGAATTATTGTCAAGAGCGAACGGCGGGAACATTTTTTTGACCCCCCCTGCACCTGCAGGCTCGATCAATCATGGTTCCCCTCTCCAATCATATCCGTCATCGGACAATGTTTTCAACGAACCTTTCCAGCCTTCGCCAATCCGCACATTGCGCGCATCGGCTTTGGATTCATATTATGCGGGGTCTGCACCTTCAGACTCACCATCACCATCTTTCGGCAGTAGCCAATATGGAAATCCTTCGCCTGATCCTTCGTTCGGAGGTAGGGAAGCCAAGCCGTATTACAGCGGCGATCCCACTAGTCGTTTTGCCGCGTTAAACATACAGGATCATGCCCCTTTCAATGGCGGACGCATGATGAATACAGACTATCAACAACATCAAGGACCATCCTTTGGAAACTTCATTGGTGAACGGGATATTGGTTACAATGGTTATTACAATGGGCACCCAGTCCCGCAGGATCCATGGATGATGCACCCTAACACGGCGGCTTCTCCTTTATATATGGGCGGTAGGGAAGGTACGTGCTTAAGTATGAGAGTAACAACAAGTTCTCAGTTTGGGCTAGGTCGGCCTGGAACAATTCAAAATGATCTTCATGGGAGACCATTTGGACAAGGATCTCCGTTCGTGAATGACGGTATGGCGGCTTTTAACAATCACCTTCCCAGCAATGCTGTGGAAAGTTATCCTCAATACGGTTTCCTCGGTCAAGGATCTTTCCAAGCAGCTCCTGAACAGCAACACTATCCAACTTCCGAACTGAATGGGAACGGACCGGCTCGCGCCTCGACTCTGGGTTTCCGAGGCGTCAACGACGAGATAGTGGCTTCCCCTACTCCTCAACACGATACTGCCATGCCTGCCGTGTCATCCCCTTGGAAAACTGTCGTCGAACCTGTGCAAACTTCACAAACGGTCGCTGCTCCTGTGGCTTTTGCCCCCGTGATTAATACTACCTCTATTCCCCTGCATTCCCCTTGGGGCCCTGTTGAAGATATACCTCCTCAGACATCCGAAGCGACTGTGGTCCCTATAACCTTGCCAACAGACACCGAGGGTGGCACTTCTGAAGCCGTCGCTGCCCCAAAACTCGTTCCAGAGTCTCAAATTCCACCAAGTCATGCGCTGGAGACGGTGGAACCCATTCTCGAGGAGACACCTTCTCCGTCTGAAGAAGTGGCCAAACCCACACAGCCTAGTGGAAAGGCTTCTCGTAAATCCACCCAAGTTGTTCAACCTCCGGCCCCTGTCCCTGAGCCGACATTCCCTGATGCATCGCCAGCACCTGTTGCACTCAAAGCGCCATGGGCAAAAGAAGACGAAGGAAAGAAGAAGAAGAACGCAGCTCCTTCATTCAGTCTGCGCGAAATTCAAGAAGCAGAGGCACAGAAACTGGAGGCAAAAAAGGCTGCTGAGAGAGACAAGGAGAGACTGGCTCGCGCTTCAGTGGTTACAGACAGTAAGGAAGATACACAACCGTTCATCGCTTCTTGGGGCCTCCCAACTTCCCAAGCTGGCGGCCGTGGTAGCACCCCGCTGCGGGAGGCTGCGCCAGTGCCAACTCCCGCTTCTGTTGCAACGCCGGTCTGGACAACTCCTGCTAAAGCACCCGCAGTCAAGAAGACAATGAAGGAAATTCAAGAGGAAGAGGAAACGCGCAAGAAGCTAGCTACCAAGGAGGCCCTTGCATCTGTCGCTGCCGTCAAACGTGGTTACGCGGAGACAACCACCAAGGTATGTTATTGAATTAATCTAGCAACTATTTAGTCATCTAAACCTTTCTGTCAGGTGGCTGTTGCTCCTCCATTGTCCAGTTCTGCCAATAATGTCTGGACGACGGTAGGCCCCAGCGGGAAGGCATCATCGCCTGCTGCTGCTCCAGTCAGACCTGGCGCACAGGTGACACCCGGCCTAGCGGCCGCATCAAGTTCATCTGTAGCTAAAGTAGCGAATGTTCCCCAACAGAGGACTGTAGCAAGTTCAGCCCTTAAGACAAGACCAGCGGTCGTTAATGATGTTCCAGAGGCTCCTTCCCATGACTTCCTAAAGTGGGTCAGTGATTCACTCAAAGGTCTCAATAGCTCCGTGAATGGTAAGTGCCCTCACATTCTCACAGTCATCTATTTCTGAGAGAATACCCCTGCAGTCGAGGAGATCATATCGATGTTGTTGTCTTTTCCTCTGGATCCCGACCCATCGACGGTTGAAATTATTTCTGATACAATCTATTCCAACAGCACCACTCTGGATGGGAGACGTTTCGCGTCCGAATTCGTCGCTAAGCGTAAAGCAGACGTTCGGTCGAAACACACATCAACCCCAGGGAAAGCGTCCGCGAAACCTGTATCTATCGCGGACGTTGTGAAAGCCACACCCAAGGCAACACAACCAGAGTGGGGCTTCAAGGTGGTTAACAAGAAGAAGAAGGGAAATCGGGCCTGAACATAACAATGGGCTTTCATATACCATTCACTCATACAGGGAACGTTTTCATATCAACTTAGTAATACGATCATATAGCCTACATGTTGTGCTCGCTGGTTGGAATGAATATTCGGACGATGACTATCATCAGCCAGATTTGTTTACGATGAAAATGCCCCGTCTACAACATGGAAGCTCTCTCTCTTTCTCTCTCTCTCACCCTCTCTCACACACACACACGCTGCATCCAAAATTCAAGTTGTGACTTTCTTTTGCCTCCCCGTCCTAGTAGGGTACATAAAGAAGACCGTGGGAATAATGCCACCTGTGGAAACCCAGCATTGGTCTACTCATTGCGCGACGTCCTCCTGGATGCTTCCTTTCGATCTAATATTCGAGTATTGCAGGCGTGCACCCTGAATACAGTCTTGGCAAAAAAACCTTCAGAACACCATCTGCAAACCTATTTGGCAGTGTTGGACTCTTGTTGGACTCACTCTATATTGCTACACTGTCGGCGACAAGTCAGCGGACAGCACAATCACCACCCAACTTCTCTGTAGTTTTCTTCAATAACGGAGAGAAGAATGACCCTGGACGACATTAATCCCGGCCGGCCATGATTTCGGTTGCCACTGGATGCAGTCATTGCTTTTCTTGCCAATGAAGCACAATGTGAGGTATGTTAGACCGTCTGGAGAGCCCTATACTCATCCTGTGACTTCAGATCCTATAATTGGTCAGAGGGTAGACCCCGTGGACGTCCATATTGTCCCGGCGCCTATTTGGTCTGGTGTGCTATATAACACCACTCCTTATCTCACATCGTCCCATTCTTGCCTCCTCTTCCACCATGGAACTGTTCATGAGGGGGATCAACTTCAATTTCGACAAAGAGCAAATCTCAGCATCGATCAGTGCGTTGCTTCATAGCGAACACTTCGCCCATCTCTCTCAAAACCCTGTCAACTACCATTTGTACCTTCACCGCGACAAGAAACGTGGGATACACTACCATGGTGGCACTGGCGCTCTTACGCTCCCTTCAGCCAACATTGGCAGTCATTTTCTCCAGCTCAGCGGCTCCGCATCCTGCCCATATCCTGTTGTACTAGGCGGCCGGACGGTAAACTTCTCTGTCAGCAAGAAAAATCCAGGAGGCTTGCCTGGCATAGTTGAGCAAATCACCCTACGAGCCTATCAGCCACCACATGTCGTTGCAGAACGAGAACGGCGCACGCAGGAGCTTGCACAGAGCAACGTTACCATCACCATCTTACAATTTGGATGGGAGTGCCGAGACTATGTTTTCTCGATTGAATGCGAGGCACCTTGTATAGAACCAGGGTCCGTCTCCTTTGGAGAAGAACGCAGAGAAGTTCGGGTTCAAGTCACAATTGCATCGCAGAAATACCGTGTGGCGATAAGTTTCTCACAAATCAACTTCATATACGTGAATCAGCATCTTGATGAGCCGGCCATCGTTTTTTCCCTCAATACCCCTCCTTCGTACGAGGTGGACAATGACCTCGACTCAACAGCCGGACAGGCAAATCCTACCAACGCACCTTCGCCTCGCAAACGACTGCCGTTCCTCCCAATCCCCGACCACCAGCGCGTGGTTCCTTACACATCTCTTGCCATCCGGCTAGTAACCGCCTCCGTCGGTGATTTGCAACGTTTCCTCCGCTTCAGTGAGGTCGCACAAATCCACCGAATATCAACGGATGAATATCCTATCGTCCATAGACATCTTTTCTCTTCGGAGATTATGGATGAACTCGAGATGTACCGTAGTCATCTCCCCTTCTCCATTAACTTCCAGATTGAGGCAATCACTCGGAACTTAGTGGTTGATATGCGGGAGATGGTCGACATCATGCCCTCCATCGTCGACATGTATCAAACAAAAGGAGAGACTTTCACCGCTGCCGTTCTTCGCAAATTTGCTATTGATGTCAAGCAGCTCTACGAGGAGGGCCAGGATGACTATGATGGACCAGAGGATGTGATGGAATGCCTAGAGGATTGCAAGACTGAACTTTCGAAAGGTCCTGCTCCTCAAACTCTGAAGCCGTCCGATGGCGACCTTTTCGACGCATACCACGTCTCTATTACACCGACAACAATGCAGTTGGAAGGGCCGTTTCCGGAGCGGTCAAATCGTGTCATTCGCTCGTTTGATGCCGAACACCATGGATCATTTTTGCGAGTCAGCTTCGTTGACGAAAGCAAATCCACGTATAGTTTCGATCGTGAAATCGACGGGCCAGATTTCATACGTCGACGGTTTGGACCATTTTTGCTGGACGGACTTCACTTCGCGAACGATCACTTCTCGTTTCTGGGTTATTCTCAGTCGGCACTGAAAGAGCACACTACTTGGTGATTTTTTTGTTGCTATTTTCAACCAAAGTGAATGAACTAAGTTGACGATTATATCCAGGTTTGTCAAGCCGTTTATCTGCAGCAGACGGGGCGCGATTACTGCAGGTTCCATTCTTCGCAGTCTGGGTACCTTTGATGATGCGCTCATGAGGTGCCCTGCG
Source organism: Psilocybe cf. subviscida (assembly GCA_013368295.1). NCBI lineage: Eukaryota > Fungi > Basidiomycota > Agaricomycetes > Agaricales > Agrocybaceae > Psilocybe > Psilocybe cf. subviscida. The sequence goes on along the minus strand of JAACJJ010000056.1, from coordinate 2,706,641 downwards.
CGCTATGCTGCCAGAATCTCCCAAGCTTTTACAGCCACGGAGTCTGTCGAGATTGAACTCGAGGACCTGAAAATAATCCTGGTCAACGACATATCCACGCCCGATGGAAAGTATCAATTCACGGACGGCTGTGGGACTATCTCTGAAGAGCTTGCGCAGTTGATATGGAAATTGCTCAAGAAGGGCAAAAAGCGCGCGCGTTCGAAACAAACTGTGCCTAAAGCATTTCAAGTGCGTTTCCGCGGCGCCAAAGGCATGCTATGTGTTGACTACAAGCTACGTGGCCTCACTATCTGCCTACCCCCTTCAATGATCAAATTCGAGGCGGCAGGGTGGAGTCACATCGAAATTGCGCGCTCTTTCGATCGCCCAGGTAACTATTACCTTAACAGACCTTTGATCATGCTCCTCGAGGGCCTTGGCATACCATTCGAGGTCTTTAAGCGCTACCAGGATAAGACGGTCAGAGAAACCCGAGAATCTGCTAGGGTTTTGGGGTTACTCGCGCCGTTATTGGAACAATACGGTCTCGGTTCTTCCTTCCGACTCCCGTCTGTCATGTACAACCTCGATAAGTTGGGCATTGACACGCTTGCGGACGACCAATTCTATGCAAGATCTGTAGATTATGCCGTCAACCATATTCTGCGAGATCTCAAGAATCATGCTCGGATACCAATCCCAGGTGCTTGGACTTTGGTTGGCGTCGCTGACATCCACGGATATTTGGGCACAAATCAGATTTTTGCTTGTGTCAAACCTGTTGGGGGGAAAACAATCTATCTCGAAGGTCCCGTGCTTATATCTCGATCGCCCGTGATCCATCCCGGAGATGTCATGGTAGTGGAAGCTATTGGAAGACCCGAGCCGGGAAGCCCATTTGCTGCAGAGCCACTTCCTAACACTGTCGTTTTTAGTACTCAAGGTTTGCGCCTTCTCTGTTATTGTTTGCTTCTTCGATTAACTGTGTTTTTTGATGGTAGGTGATAGGCCTGTGCCTTCATGCCTTGGTGGAGGTGATCTGGACGGAGACCCGTATAACCTCATTCCTTTGAATGATATTCCAGATTTCAGGCCGACGCGAGGCAATCAACCTCCAGCAGACTACAGCCCCGCTCAAAGGAAGACCATTGAACATCCCAGCACAATGGCGGATGTTGCAAACTTTTTTATGGATTATATCAATTCCGATGTACGTGGATGTCATTGTCAAATGTTTATGCTGAACCTCAAAGAATTCTTCTCAACGATATGCAACAGGTTCTCGGAGTCGTAGCCACTAACTGGCTGCTGACGGCAGACATTAGCAACATGGGCATATTCGATCCCGATTGCTACACCTTAGCCCAACTTCATAGCGACGCAGTGGATTATCCTAAATCTGGACAGCCTGTTTCTCAAGACAGCATTCCAAAGCCGAAGAGTAGAATCAGGCCAGACTGGAAGGCACCTGAGACCGTCAACGACATGAATCGCGGGAATTACTATGAAAGCTCACGGGCAATTGGACGTCTCTACCGGGCCATAGACCTTCCTATTGAAGATTTACAAACACAATACCGTCCGAGACGCCGAAAAACCAAAAGGAAAGCAAGAGCCGATCGCGCTGTGGATGGATTAACACGAGGTCTAATGGCCCTAGATATAGATACAGTTCGTGACGATAATCTTGTTTTCGCTGTCCTCGAAGATCGAGTCCAAGAGTACATCGATACCGATGCCACTTTCTCGCAGTCCGAGCAGATCGATGCCATTGCGCAGCTTTACGGCCGCTACAAATCTGACCTTCGAGGGCACTGTGCAGCGAACTCACTATCAAGCTCTCGATACGCTCGACTCTCTGAAGAGGAGGCACTCATTGGGACAATTATTCAAAAGACATCGGTTCCCAGGAGGCGCAAAGATGCCATGACAAAATTACGGGAAAGCACCGATTTTCTCGTCAAAGCTGTACGCGAACAGATCGAGGGCGACGACAGCTCGGACGACTATCAGTATCTTGAACGAGCATGGATTGCATGGACAATATCTGTTTCCCGGCGAAATGCTAGCGATCAATTTGGAGCAGCAAGCTTCGGGTGGATTGCGCTAGGCGCCGTGTTCGACGCAATTGGGCAGATCGAGAAACGAACGACCACGCCCTGAAAGTTTGCCTCATCGTTGTTCTTTGGGCAATACATTGCATATAGTTTGTACATCCTTTATATTTCCAGCGTGTCGTTGGCGCCCGCCACTACACAGATACGTTTGCCAAAAACGCCGTTTATTTTCATCTTTGATTATGTGTGTACGGGTATACAAGGTCATGTTATACAGATCAGAGACCCGGATATCTTTCACGGGTAGATTTCACAAGTCAAATTATCGTGAGCGTAATCCGCAACAAATGGACACATGAGATGTGTTGTCAAGATTTCAGGCGTAACCACTCTACAGAATGCCAGGCGCCTGCTAGGTCCAGCTTGAAGGTTACACTTTTCATATAGAGAATGACAGACTCCAATAGAATTAGGTTATGTGGATTGCAAGTCGTCTTGACCAAGTATACAGATATGGAAAGAAACATGCCACAAGCTTCCCTCCAAGTCGGCAAGAACCAGCAACAAATCTGATGATTAAGGAAAGTCCAGCGATTTGATAGCCACTTTTTTGAAGAAAGGATATACACATTTACGGAAGGGTTAGAGCAGATATGGTCGAGACAGATATTCATATATCCATAGAATGATCAAATGGCAGAAGCAAGATGCAATCTAAGATCGCCTGAAGCCACCAGTAGGTTCAACCATATCACGGTTGTTGCGAGGTGGGACGTAGTCTCGAGCGACACGGGGAGGACCAGCTTGGGGTGGAGGCACAGCACCAGACATGTAGCCGTTCATAGGCGGATACCCTTCATAGGGAGGAGCAACAGGCCTAGGAGGACTCTCAGACCGACGGCTGGCGCCCACCAAATCAATATGAAAAAAAATCGCAGAAAAATGGTGGATGGCACGAACCGATATCTTGCACTGGGAGAATTGTTCCCATGGGCACGTCCATAGTCTGGAGGATAGCGAGGAGGCGACACGGGACGACCTCGGTATTCAATATAATCGCTATTTCTGATGTCAGCAAACATGACTAACAGCACCCAAAAACAACACAGACCGAGGGGGTCCAGCTCTGTCATAATCATCCCGCACTCTAGGCGGGGTACGAGGCCTCGGCCCAGGGGGTTGAGGATAGGGCTGGTAGCGATCATTTGGCCGCCTATCATATCGATCATAGACAGGGGGTGGTGGAGCGCCATAACCGCGGTAGGGAACATCCTGGGGGGGAGGAGGTGGATATCTGCCCCGGTAGTCTTGCGGAGGAGGGAATCTATCTCTATCAGCAACAGGAGGAGGTGGACCCCTACGGAAGTCATCGTATTCACGAGGGCGAGCACCAGGAGGAGGCCCATATTCACGGTATTCACGCGGGGAAGGCGGTCTACGCATGTCCCTCATTGGAGGAGGGGGCGGTGGGTAATCATAGCGACCATCGCGAGGTGGCATTCGAGGTGGAAAGTCATCACGAGGCACACCCCTGGGCGGATAATCCCTTTGGATGCGGTCAATCAGAGGTGGCTCGTAGTTTGGGCGTCTTGGTCTGGCAGGGTGTCAGGTCTAGATGAAAGGTGGCAAAAGTGAGGGTACACATACGGTCCAGAGTTCGGGCATTCCCTGTAAATGACATTAGGCACGACAAATACGAGAAAGATGATTCGAACCTCGCCCAATGTCCCATCTGTGCACATTTAAAGCATGCACCAGGATCACCAGCGAATTTCGCTGTGCGGCCGCCACCATGGGAAAGCTCTACGCGAATCTTATTTCCCATAAAGTAGCCTTCATGGTATTTAGCAACGCTCTCCTCTGCGGCTTCTCTGTTGTCGAATTCCTGAATTCGGGGTGGTGAGCACCAGCAGCCAGGCAAAAACATATTAACGTACCACAAACCCGTACCCGACCCTGTAGTGGCATTAGAAAGGATGAACATACAAGGAACAAGGGCAACGCACTTTAGCTCAATGTTGATGATGCTTCCTATTTTGCCAAAGCAACTTTGCAAGTCTTCCTGTCGGGTGTGTTCCGGAAGACCACCAATGTATACCTTGTTCGGCTGCACAGTAGAAAGTAAACACCAGTCCAGTACAAGAAATCAAAAAGTGGATTGAAGCGCAGAGCAGAAACAGAGGATTGCCAATGAGAATGTTGCCACACCCAAGAGGCCCCTAAAGAGGAAGCAAGACAGACAAGAAAGAACCTAAGCACCTTGACTTGCTTCTCCCGGTATGTATCGTTCTCGCTAACACTGGAGCCCCGAGGATACTCTGGATTTTCAGGATCCTGAGGAGGGCCTCGGTCGTCGACAGGCAGAGCTACGCCGGAACCAGCTAGCCCGTTATTGCCGGGACCCATGGCAGATTCATCTTGAGGACCCCAATTGTCTGATGGAATAGCGGTGTCGTCAACAGTGTTTGTGGCGGCCATCCCAGAAACAAGAGCAGGCTGAGGAGAAGGTTCAAGGAGAAACACAAACTACACAGGAAAACTGACAACATATCCTTCAGACTCCGATTCAACCCCATACATCATGTGACTCGGAGACACTCGGCCCGAGCGGTTATCAATATCGTAGATACATCTCTCCCAATCAAACGCCTCTTTTGCCCGACTTCTTCTGTTGAACATGTCTGCTATTGAATATACCCCCGAGGGTGCCGTCGTTATTTCCTACCAGGCCCTGGTATTGGCGCCTGAAACTCTCGGCCCTGCCATTGGTGGGTTCTAACTTCTATACTGCATCAGGCTTGCCTCAAGTTCATGCATTCCTCTGGTCTCCATCTTAGAAAAGGCCTTTGGATCGCACCCTTCCTCTCTTGGGATCGTTGTTATCCGCGATGTACCAAAAGAATATCAGGAATATCGTAAGAAACTGCTGGGACTCGCCTATCACTTTGGCAATCTTGATGAGAAGGTTCGCGAGTCATACAGCGACCCAACCAGCAAATACAGGCATGTATTCTCTCTATCGCCAGTGTGCACATCTTACAATATGTTACAGCTTTGGCTGGTCTCATGGAAAGGTAACTTCATGAATCACATTTATGTATCATGCGTGTCAAAAAGTATTGATTGAACATGATGCAGGAAATTATGAACGGCAAACCTGGTACCTCTGTTCCATCTAGCTAGGTGTTGACATTTTCTCATCCATCAAGTCAGATACTCTGAAAGGGTCCTACTATGCAAACCCTATTGAAGCGAATGTCGAAGTCGCTGCAGCCGAGAAAGCAGAATTTCCAGAATATTATGGCACCAATATCTGTAAGCATGTCTCAGATTCATCATGGAAAACCTACTTAGTCAATCTATAGGGCCCAACAAAGACTTTGAAGGCCTTGAAGACTTTGAAAAGTCATTCAGGAACCTGTCCAGGTCTGTATATCCCTCTTGGCCTGTCATGGCCTTCAGTTGGTATTCACGCGAGTGTCCACAGGTTAATATTCGACGTAGGCTGCAAACTGGCCTGTGCTTGCCAACCTTTTGGTCAGCTCATATTTGTATTACAACTTTCACAACAGCTGAGTTGTATTATAGCCTCTCAGCATCTTAACGACTCCACGATATCGTTGGCGGACCTTATTCGCACTTCTTATACTACGAAAGCCCGCCTCTTGCATTATTTCCCCCCCTCTCCCGATGCGCCTGCTCCTTCCGACGATGACCCAGTGGATAGCTGGTGTGGCTTCCATCTGGACCATTCCCTGCTGACGGGTCTCTGTCCAGTATGTTTACCAGCTGTTCTCAACTAATGCTTCTATCTTAACCCTCTTAAGGCAATGTTTACTCGGTGGTGCCAAAAGTGATGGCCGGTCGATAATTTCCCACGGGTATAATGGCCTCCTCCCTTGACCTAAAAGACACATAGTTTGTGCAGAATTGGACGGAAATTTGAGACAGCTTGATTACACATAGAGATAGACCACATTTATATGCCTAGGTATTTAAAATTCAAGAAATGTGCTGCCTACTCTCATAACGACAGAAACAAACATGAGCATGAAGGAGGCCTGTCTTATTATACTTTTCGACACAGAGAAATTCATATAGGTTGCGTACTGCTGATTCGAGCTCTGGGAACTATATATCTGTATCTTTTGAGTGTACCATGACTGTGATAGCGTGCCAAGTACGCTCAGCATGGCATAATCCCACCAAATTTTCATGACGGTTGGCCAGTGAACTCATAATGCAAATTCTCGATCCTAAAACCTCCAAGTGTATGGCTCCGTTATGCCTCAAACAGGCAGTATTTCCTTTTATCTTCAATATATGATATATGATATACAATATACCCTCTGAAACGCGCAGTTTCTGGCTGCAGGCAGATAACTTGGCTTTTCCTGAATCAACAGTGTGCAAAGCCGCCCTGATTCTACCATGCTTAGCGTACTTGGCATGCTATCACAGTCATGGCACACTCAAAAGATACAGATATATAGTTCCCAGAGCTCGAATCAGCAGTACGCAACCTATATGAATTTCTCTGTGTCGAAAAGTATAATAAGACAGGCCTCCTTCATGCTCATGTTTGTTTCTGTCGTTATGAGAGTAGGCAGCACATTTCTTGAATTTTAAATACCTAGGCATATAAATGTGGTCTATCTCTATGTGTAATCAAGCTGTCTCAAATTTCCGTCCAATTCTGCACAAACTATGTGTCTTTTAGGTCAAGGGAGGAGGCCATTATACCCGTGGGAAATTATCGACCGGCCATCACTTTTGGCACCACCGAGTATACGCAAGACAGAAGCAGGTCCACAGCCAGTGCCCAGCCCTTCGCCAACATCAGGATTGTACATCAGAACACGTGGCGGAGACCTCACCAAAGTTTCTATCCCGCAAGATTGTCTTGCTTTCCAGACTGGAGAAGCCCTTGAAATTGCCACCAATGGGAGACTTCTTGCAACGCCTCACTGCGTGAGAGTGGGAAGCTTCTCAACCAAGGACGAGATTTCCCGGGAGTCTTTTGCTCTGTTCATGCAGCCAGATACCAACCAAAACCTCGATGGGAAAACGACTTTCGGGCAGTTCAGCAAGAGGATTTTTGCAGAACATTATGATGAGATTACTGCATGAGTAGAACTAGTGGTATCACAATATATGTACAATGTAAATTAGTGATGTGGTAAACAAGATGGAGAATCAATGGCCGACATATCTAGAACCAGCCAACAATAGAAATAGTGGGTCCAGTGTGAAAGGGGTCTCCGCAATCATTCGTGGAAGTGACTGACATCATGATGTACTGTCTTGACGGGGCGACCCTGTGGCCAAGTTATCTGGTAAAATAGACATCACGGCTGCAGCAAGACTTGCACGTTTACCTGCAGAGCGCCCAACGCTGTGTCGAGAACCTACGGACGACCGCTTGTCGTCTTGATCGGAGATTACGCTCCAGTCCTCGCTTGGAGCACCTCGAATGGATCCGGCCGAGCTATACCCTGACAAAGAGCTGGGAGAGAAATTATCATGGTGTCGAATGGTGGAATCCTCTGCGTGTTCTTCGGTATGTTCATCTGCCACATGGCGCTTAATCAAGGAGCGGGCATACTCCATATCGCGGTATATGGATTCAATAGCTGTTGCGACGCCGTCCTCCTAAGCGGTCAAGGTGAATACTCCCTCACCCAAGTAAGCGTGGCTTCACTCACACTTCTGATCTGTTCGCCGATAGTCCTTGCGCGATCGATTTGCTTTACATCCGTTGTAGCGGAGATCAGTGCTTCAGACAGACTGGCCACCGTAAGCTTCCTGACACCTGTGCCTACACCCAACGCTTCTACACGATCTGCCCAGAAGAACTGGTCTCCAAAGAAGGGGCGGATAATAGTAGGGATGCCAGCTACGGGAGAGTGTTATCAATTGCTCGAATTGTTCGAGAATGTAGGGCAACGTTACCTCGTAAGCTGGCTCCTGTGGTTCCCGCTCCTCCATGATGACAAGCAGCGTCTATGCGTTGGAACAACCAATCATGAGGAACTGATGAAATGGGATAAATCTGCGGCGGCAGAGGCTCCTCGATTTCTTCGGCCTGGTCAGACTTGACCTGAAGCCTGTCTGACCATCCTTTGGACAAAATGGCGTAAACTCCGCTTTTCTTGACAGCCTCCACCACAGAATGTGTCATCGCTTTCGGGTCGGGAACGACGATGCTACCAAAGCCGATGTAGACAACTTTTTGGCCGTGAGCACGGGCGTCGTCGATGAATTTGATCAATGAATCAGGGGGTGTCCATTTGCTAGCGCTAACTTCGGCGGATTCCAAGAACCAGTACCCTGATAAAAAGGTTGAGAAATTTGATGTTTGGTCGCAAAATCGACGACTTACCCGTCACACGGATCCATTCGGGCCAATCAAGAGGAGGTGGAACAACGTGAGGGCTAAAATTGTATAGGAAGGGGATCTTGTGCGGTTCTATCTTGTCCAAACTAGTTGGCTCAAGGTGCAAAAGGTTCCTCCTCCACCGATTGATTTGACCGGCAGTGGCCCTCCAGAAGACTTGGTCGAACATCACATATGACTGCAACACACTCAGATATCATCTTTCATCTTAGAAGAGCAGAAACTCACCATGTAGTTGTAGCTGCCTCCCATCTTTTAACTTCACGTTAGCTTGGCTGGACGATACAACATTAGAATACCTACCTTGCGTTCAGGGACAGCAAATGCATGCGGGTATGCTCTGGGTTTAGGATTAGGTGACTTCATAATAGACTCGCAAAGTATGCATGCTTGGTACCTTGTTCTCGTCCATGTCATCGTGAAGGCGCGGAAATATGGAATGCCCAAAGCCTCTGCAATGTGGACGCCTCCCATAGCACTTGGGCTTTCAATCAGCACATCAGTTCCCTGGCAGGCGTCCCAGGATGTTTTCAGTAGGTCGTCCAACCAACCGCGGAACTGTGAAATAATAAGGGAGGGTTCAAAGCTTCAAGCAATGAAACGCACTTTGAGTAGTCCCTCCTTGAGGAATGACACAGTGAAGGTGCCATTATCGATACATATCCGCAGCAGCTCAGCGGGGTCGCCTCCAATGTATCCAAACTCGATGCCATACTACCGTAAGAGTGTTAGATCGGACACCTGGAGAAGACACGGGCCAAACATCCTTACAGATTCAATCCACTCCTGAAACTCGCCGTGAGTAGCAATTTTACATCTGTGCCCATCAGCCATAAGACCTTTGGCCAAAGCTATGTAGGGTTGCACGTCACCGCGCGAGCCAATAGTCAAGAACGTAAAATGGAGGGATTTCTTCGGCTTGAAAGTCAGGAATGTGGACGATGCAGAAGTAAACATAACGGCGGGTAGAGAGTCTGCCATATTGTCTGTGGGCACCTCCGCTGACGAATGCTTCGATTCGAATTCTTCCAGGATGAGGGCATCTTTTTTCCCTGCAGAGAGCGACTCATCGTCCCCCGAGGCTATCCTTTTCCTGACATTTTCAATTTGACGGTCTAGTAAGCCAACAAAGGCATCTCGCTTGTCTTCTGTACCAAATTCAAAGAAGAGCTCCTCGTGGCCTTTGATGATGATAATCAGGCCGTGATGGCCAAATCGACCTGCTTTGGACCTTTCACAAGCCAAAATATCACGGATTGGGAGTGTCATCTACATTGACATGCTTCAGTCGTCGATCCTTACCAGTGGGAAGAAAAATCGACTCACTCTAGTACGGACGGTCAACGCGCCGCTGGACTTGAAACAAAAGTAATTTGTGGAGATATATAGTTTCCCGCTGATAGGCAATAATCTGTAAATGTAACCTGGGAAATCTGGAAGGATATAGTCAGCTTTATGCTTGCTGTTGTCTACTTTTGAACCTACAGCCCAGTAGCGTTTCTTTTTCATCATATGCGAAAGCTGTTCGGAATTTCTCCGCGATTTCTTGGTCGGGGAGCATGTTCGGCGATTCCAGGACGCTGAACGCCATATCACCCACCCCACTCGAGCGGCTATATGGGGTCCCGGAGGTCGAGTAAACCTCTTTCACAGGCGCATTGGTGAACGTCGGGTCTTCCATAGGCGCTGGAGAGCCTCCGAAAACCCTTCTCGAAGATTTGAGCCAAGACGGCACTCCAACGGACCAAGAGCTACTGCTATCTCTGCTCAAGGAAGAATGGTTAGGAAGAATCGCTGAATTGGAAGTGGAGGGTGGGTACGTGTGATCAGCTGGGGGCAATGAATGTGCGGTGGTCGACTCCTGTGAATCATCGATGTGTCGCATATTTGAAAGCAGAGGCCGCGGAGAGGTAGTCACAGGTATGAAGGATGTCGAGTCGGCTTTCCGTGATACATGGGTATATTCCTCATTCTGCAAATCAGTGCTGGCTGAACCGCTTCTGATTGTCCCTGTATCGGAGAACGGCCGGAAAAGAGATGATATCCTGAAGCCTGAAGTAGGCTTTGACTCAGGCGTGGCCACACCGACAACGCGCTCGGAAGCAGGAGAGCGAGGAGCAATCGTAGTGTCGAGAACTAATGGGGCGTTTCTGGGCGAAAGTTGGCCTCGGCTACGATGGGTCCGAACGGCCTCGCGAATTTGATCTAATGCCCCAGAGAGGTTGTGAAAGTAGGCAAAGAAATACGAATCTACGGCAAGGTTGTCGTCCTTGTCGGCCACTTTGACTTCGATAGTTTCGCTGAAGTCCATGGCCGTTGACTTCTCAACGTCTAATATACTTGCATACGGAATGGCAATCTATGTTGATATTAAGTCAAGGTTCAGTCACAGCAATGGCGTGCCTTACCTTAACACTGTCACCCATGTTCTGCGCCTTGAAAACGACTTTGCGGATAGCCTTGACCCATTCTTCGCGACTGGGGACAGAATCCGCCGACAACACGACGCTTCTGGAATTGGTACGAAGTCTAATCCCCCTTTCTCCTGATGGGTCGCATGAAATGGCGTATCGGAGGTCGATTATTCCATGAGGAAAGTAAGGATCCTAATTTGAAACGTTGAGAAAAAGTGATGGTGTAACCACATCACTGAACATACAGAGGATGACTGATACCAGGATAATGCGTCATTCTTCAAGACAAACCAGTGCTTGATCCAGCGTTTGGTGCGCTGTGCTTTTTTGTTCAGTGACCCGGACTTTAGTACTTGATCCTGGAACGGAGAAAAATGATAAGCCAACTTCGTCTACAACGACGTAGACGCAAGATGCTTACCTCTCTTGAGGGCATGTGCGCGAAAAAGCACAAGTAAGAGTTAGTCAGATACATATAGCCTTGCAGCACTGAATTTGAATAGTTAGACTGCAGCCAGCTGGACTGGAGTGACTTCACAACTTACAGACCGAGCGCAAAAGCCAGCATGGCATTTCTGGCCCACAGTCAATACGGGCCTATTTAAAGAGCAGGATGCTGCCAAGGACGTACCTGCCCACACTTCCGTTATATCCTCTAGGTCATACACCTCTTTCAATTTCTCAGCCAGACGGGCACGTCGGCTCAATTTGACAGTAGCCATACTCCCTTGACGATTCCGTAGTGCATCGTGAGGACTCAACTCTCTAGACGAAGGAATATGATTATGTTTCGAACGCGAAATCGCATCTTCTCGGGACCGTGGCGTATCTTCGAAGTCGTGCTCCATATCCTCATCGGATTGTGATGCGTCGTCTTGTGCAGCTTCCTCTACAATGTCACTGTCCAACTGGTGCATAGCAGTGGGTTGAGCTGGTGGTCGGCCATGGCTGCGGTGGGATCGCGCGAGAGGTCGGTGAATAGTATGGATAGAAGAAGAAAGGTGTTGCACTATTCGCCCTCAGTACCTGCAGATGGATGGTGGGGTATGACATACAACTCACGTCGAGGTCTTGATTCATTATCACTATCTGACTCGCCAGAACCAGATCCTTCTTGGCCGTCGTCCTCGTTATCATCGGTCATCCATGGTAGAGCCTGGAGGGCCTGTATGAGTGTTTGCGTCCCAGCTCGCATCTATTGCGTGGTTCATGAGTGAAAGGTAGTAGACAACTGAGGTATGATCCGGCGCACCGATCCATCTCCTCTAAATGACGTCGCGAGTGAAGGGCGGACTGGTGGAGACGGGGGGCGTATGAACGGCGAATCCTCCTTGACCAGTATTGCGGATAATGTGCCCTTTCTATCTGAGGTTGTTACTGTGGGGATTAGATGTATAGCAGATGTAAGCGGGACTGTAGAGGCGAGTGTAGTAATTCGCACCTTCGCGATCAGCGCCTGTAAGTTGTGAAGTTCTGTTCTTCCGGTTCATGCTGAACACGCGTCTTGTACCAGACGAAGGTGAACTTGGTGTTGAAGACGTCCCGCTGACGCTTCTGCTCAGCTTATCAACCGTTTTCCCGACTGCGCCGGATAACCTCTTGACTCTACTGGGTGTCGAAGTACCGGAATCCCTTGTGGTCGAAGGATAAAGAGGGGAGCCCCTATCGAGAGAGGGGCTTCTCGGTTGGATAGTGGAAGTATCGGAGAGAGGTGGGGACAGGGAGGCGGATTTGGCTGGTGTGGGTGGGGAAGGGTCGGGCTGGTTGAGGGAGGACATGAGAGGATAAGTCGGCAGCTGGCCGAGTGCAAGCGCTTCCTGCCTCATTGTGACCATTACGTAGATGATGGGGTGCTGACATAAGAAAACGTTCCCGACTTCAACTTGTTGCAGGCAGCCCGTCGCCGTTCCCCCTCTTCTTCCCTCTACCCTCCAATGCGCGGTGAAATATGCATAGGCTTCGCCTCCGTCTTGTCGTACGTCGTCACCTTTTACTTGCAGTATATTTACTCACGGTTGTTTTCAATACAGGTTTGTTTCTCTTCTCCTCCTGATATTTGTCCATGTCAGTGATCGAAAGTTCGTCTGCCTGGTCACCCCTAGTAATCTTGGTTTGTAGGTTGGTCAAATCAATACATCCTCCGTCCCTCGTAAAATAGCCATGGTATTATTCTTCCCCTCTCTGTAATTACACATACTAATGGTGAATTTTTAGCTCAAAGTTGACATGAGCCACTATGGGTGAGCGCTTTGCATGTCGCCCCTGAGAATATCAAAAATCAATATCTTGCCACCAGTGATTTCGTGTCGGGCGCCATCTTCAACAACGTCACGGGCTTGTACACCACGAACGCAAGCACACCTCTCGACGAACAAGCAGGCTTACGAGATTTCTACGAGTTCGGACTTTATTCCTACTGTGCCTATGTCAGCGACGGCGGAGGAACATGCAGTAATCGCACTACTGCCCACGCATTCAAGCCATTTGACGCCGTGTCGTCCGACATGCCCCAAAATTATAGTGTCATCTCCGGGAGTTCCATTATCCCCTTGAACCTCACCTTCAAAGACTCAAAATACACTGGGCAAACCTCGAAGGCTGCATACTGGATGATTCTATTAGGAACGATTTGTGCAGCGTTAACCCTGATCACGTTCGTATGACTGGCTCTCGTCACATTCGTTTCACTGACAGTATTTTTGCAGAGGATTCGCTAAAAGCAATTTGACCTTCTTCGTCTCCACAATTTTTTCAATCGCAGGAAGCTTGTTCCTCCTGATCGGCTCAAGTCTATGGACTGTATTGATCAAGAAGACTGAAGCAATCAATAGCAGTGGTGTCGAAATCTTCGTGTCTGAAGGCACGGGCTTATTCCTACTATGGGCCTCATTTGCCTGTTTGTTTCTGTCCGTTATCCCATCCGTACTCAGGTGAGTATCGTTTATGTAATTTATAATATGAAAGCCTCATATCTTCTCTGCGCAGTTGCTGTACATACCGCTAACGAACGGAAGGCGCTGGATCCGCTTTCCAAGATGACCGACATGCCCAGAAGAAATATATCAATGACCTTCGACGTATACTTATACCGTTTATACCTTACTTCTTACTGACTGCTCAGCGCGCTTGGCGCCGCGGGCTTGCTTTGGAAATATTCCGCTCCGATTATTGTGGAATTTACCTACTAGAGATCGGCTGGTCACGAAAATACTTCAACATCGTAGATACTTTGCGCAAACTATAAAATACAATGAGTTCAAAGTCCGCAATGCCAAGAGACTTGAGGCTCCTCCGCAAGCAACAGCCTGCATTGCCCCGCCCCCACCTTCATTTGAACTTCCGCCTCTCGTTTCTCTCTTATACCTCTACTCAGACACTCGCTCTTGGAAAACTCTCCCCTTCCCTCTCATACGAGCTTTTAATAGTCGGCTCTGATCATCACATCAACACCGAGATGTTCAAGGCTTCTCGAGCATACACGCTCCTCCTTCTGGCAAGCACCTTGGCCACAAGTGTGCAAGCCATCTCTCGCATCACTCGCTCTGGAAGATACCTCTACGACGAGTCCGGCTCACGGTTCTATATCAAGGGTGTTGCATATCAGGAGCAAGGTATGCTTCAGGTTCATGCAAGTGCCCAAATTTTTTCCCCTGACGAGTCTATTCTAGGTGTTGTCGTGCAATCCGACGACAATGCATTCGGAGAGCCATCAACCTTTGTGGACCCACTTGCAATTGGGGATGCATGCAAACGTGATTTGCCTTACTTGCAAGAATTGGGCGTCAACACCATCCGCGTTTACAGCGTCAACTCCTCACTGAACCACGATGACTGCATGACCGCTTTTAGCAACGCCGGAATCTACACTATGTGCGCGCACCTAAGCCCCATATTTGTGTTTTTTTTTTCTTTCATGTCTGACAGCCTCTCGCTGACAGCATCGACCTCGCTTTGCCTCTGAACGGCTCTATCGACCGACTTGCACCGACCTGGTCAACAAACTTGCTGAACCAATATACTCAAACCATCGACGCTCTCGCAAAATATGACAACGTGCTGGCTTATAACGTCGGAAATGAGGTCGTCCTGCAGGAGTCGACAAGCATTGCTCCATTTGTCAAAGCAGCAGCCCGTGATATCAGGGCATACCTGTATGTAGCCCCCCTTAAGCTTGAAGACGCACACTGATGGTTAGTAAATACAGGACTTCTAAAGGATCATCTGCACTTGTGGGATATGCCGCCATCAACGGTGCATCAAGTTGGAGAGAACCTCTTGCCAACTATCTTTCTTGTGATATCTCTGGGAAGAACTCTGGCTCAAGCGCAATCGATATTTACGGTCTCAATGATTAGTGAGTGTTCATTGTTTTGACAACATTTCGTTTTTTCTGATGACTGTAATAGTGAATGGTGTGGCTCATCCACATTCCAGAATTCTTACGCAAGGACTACTGCAGCGTTTGCCAACTACAACGTTGTCGCATACTTCAGCGAATTCGGCTGCATCAAATCTCCTCCACGACTATGGACCGAGACAGAGGCTCTCTTCGGCTCTGATATGAACACTGTTTGGTCTGGAGGAATTGCGTTCTCATACTTCCCCGCTGCCAGTGTAGAAGGCCAATTTGGTATCGTCACGATCTCTCAGGATGGTAAAACCGTTACTACTAGCGAAGACTTTACTCGCCTGAAGGAAGAATACGGCAAGGTCTCATTTATCAATTCCCCCTCCCAGTCTTCAGCAGCGTCATCATACCCCACCTGTGCCGCACCGTCAACGGACTTTGCGGCCTCCAATACCTTACCTTCCACGCCAAATGCACCAGCATGCGAATGTGTCAAAAATTCATTTGGTTGTCAATTCACCCCTGTGACCTCCAACTATTCGACCATTGTCGGTGAGCTCCTCAACTATGGCTGCAGTCTTCTAGGTCAGGGGGGCCTGTCCTGTGATGCTATCTCGGGCAATGGAGGTTCGGGTGTCTATGGGGATCTTTCTGGCTGTGACCCGAGTGAGTCAACATTTCTTACCGCATATTTTTGTGCACGGGCTGAATATTGTTGTACTTGTAGCTATCAAACTTGCATACGTCATGACGCAGTACTATCTCAGCAATGCCAAGAGTGCTGCTTCATGCAGCTTTGCTGGTAATGGAACCGTTAACCCCAACGGAGCATCCAGCGCATCAGCAGCCAGCTCTGCCCAGAGCTCATGCATTGCCAACCCTTCCGCTGTCTTCACTCCTGCTCCCGCTGGTAACACCAACAAGCCCACGGGGACAGGTGGAAGCTCTGCTCCCGCGCAATCCTCTGGCACAAGCGCTGCAATCTCTCTCGTGGCAGAGAAGAATCCTCTCTTCGCACTTGGAGTCATGGTAGTTGTGTCGACTCTGGGCGCCGTCTTTACTTGGGCTTAATGGGTGATGCTTCGTCATATCTACACTATTCTCTGACAGTGACCATTTAACATATCTATTCACCGGACATATAGTAGTTATATCATCGGTATCTAGCATTTTTCCAAACCTTTGGGACTCATAGCATATACTCGTAGCTTTCCATAAGCTTTGTCACTCTTTTACATATCAGCAGTATGTGCAGAGCCAGTCCATTGCATCGTCAATCATGCTTGTCGTGCCTTCCGTTCGATCCGGTGGGTCCGGCCCGTAAGGTCTTCCAGAATTCATGACTGGGATCAAGCGGCTGCGAGACACACTCTTCGACTTGTTACGATCTTTGGTCCTTGTAACAAAAACACTATGTCGTCAGAAGATATCGCCGAAGAGATTCGCACCTCCTTCCCTGGCACAGAGGAGGTTATTGTTCAATACCTCGCAGGATACCTCGTCGACGATGCTGGCGAGGAAGAAGACGTACTCTATGTTGCTCAAGAGATCTTGAAATCCGTCGCTGCTGGAAGGGATGACGTTCTACAAACGCTTATGCTGCGTCTTGGAGACATTCTCGAAGAACAACTCAGCCTACGGTTAAAAAACAAGTCTCGACCCAAGTTGCAGAAGCTGGACAAGGTCATGGATATGAGCAAGTCGCATCTGTCCAGCACAATCGGCCTGTCCGAAGGCGTTGATCTGGAGTCTATTAACAAGGGAAAGTGTGTGCCTCCTTCCCTATACACTGCGCGAGCTACTGTTAACTAAGCCTGACTCTCAAGGGCTTCACGAGTCGATATCAAGAAGTTGGAAAAGCAGGAGGCGAAGATCAAGGTAGGAGTTCGCTCAGTTGCGATTGGACAGTATCCACAACTCGCTCTAGGCCAAGATCGAAAAGCGGTCTCGCCGCGACCTTTACGAGGGCTCGAAGCTGGTGGATGCGCACAAGAAACAGGTGAAACTCATCTACTATTTCTAGTCAATATCGAAGGCTCATTGGGTTTGCAGCAATCATACGAAGAAATGTTTATGAAGGTATTACGCCTGTTTATCATGGCACGTCCTTGCGTTTGACAGGCCACACTAGATCAACCCTTTAGATCAAAGCAACGCAGCCAAAAACAAGAGCAAGGATATTCACCTACCGTCCATCGATGTCAATTTCGGCTCCAATCGTATCTTGTGCGCACACTTTATTAATTCTCCGTTTGACTGGCTGACAAGACGGGAAGGTCTGGCGCATCCCTCACTCTTGCACATGGGCGCCGATACGGTCTCATTGGCCGCAATGGTATGTTTTTGTCTACTTGCATTCATTCATGTTATGACTCTTTCGTAGGTGTCGGAAAGTCTACACTGTTACGTCAAATCGCCATGCGTGAGGTTCCTATCCCCGCACACATCACTATTCTTTTTGTCGAGCAAGAGGTACGATGTCCAAAAAGTTCGACGCACAAGCTATCTCACACTTTCACTAGATTGTTGGCGACGATACCAAAGCTATTGACTCCGTTTTGAAAGCCGATGTCTGGCGCGATCACTTAATGAATGAGCAGGTTGCTCTGGATGCGAAGCTCAACGCACTAGAAACTGAGGGCGACGATCGGCGCTTTGAAGAGGCTAGAGAAGAGCTTTCATCAAGATTAGCCGAAGTTCATCAGCGCCTCTCCGACATGGATGCGGAGAGTGGTCCAGCTCGCGCTGCAGCTCTTCTTGCAGGTATTTCTCTTATATGACATAGGTCGAGGATGTTGACTTAAACGCACCAAGGTCTCGGCTTCGATGAAGCTGATCAACAGAGGCCAACGCGGTCATTCAGTGGAGGATGGAGGTGAGTGAATTCTGTTACGCGTTCCTGTAGCACCTTGACTTACAGCGATACTAGAATGCGCCTGGCATTGGCTCGTGCACTCTTCGTCAAGGTCAGAGTCTTCCAAATCATAGATTAATCTACCAAAACTAAATTTAAAAAACGTAAATTCCAGCCCGCACTGCTGTTGCTGGATGAGCCTTCCAATCACAGTAAGTTTGACCTGGCTTTATTCGCTTTCAGTCTCTGACCATTCAAACATCATAGTCGATCTCAATGCGCTGGCATGGCTGGAAGATTACCTGCAAACATGGCCCGGAACACTTCTTGTCGTGTACGCTTTGCTTCGGCCTGATCATATCATTTTTGTATATTGATCATGTCCTTCGCCAGATCGCACGACCGAGCTTTCCTGTAAGTCTTACATCCACATACTCCGCAGCGTACTAAGGCTGTTGCAAATAGCGATGCCGTTGCCACAGATATTGTGCATCAACATTCGGGCCGTCTTGATTACTACAAGGGGTATGTAAGTTTACTTTTTCTATCAAACATATTCTGACAAATTGTTGCAGCAACTTTATGCAGTTCTACGCTACTAAATCAGACCGTGATAAGAACTTGAGAAAGGAGTATGACACTCAAATGGAGTACAGGAAACATCTACAGGCATTCATTGACCGCTGGAGGTATAATGCCAATCGAGGTGCGTCGAGGTTTCCAATAGCCGTTCACACTTTTCTAACCATCTTATAGCTGCACAGGCGCAGATGAAAATCAAGATTCTCGAAAAGGTAAGAATTAAATCATCTGCGGATGTCCTTGATCTCAAACATCATGTAGCTTCCTGACCTCCAACCTCCCGAAGAAGAGGAGACGGAACAATTCAAGTATGATTGCACTTCCCAGTCTCTGATTTATCATTCTGATTAAACCACTAGGTTCCCGGAGACCGACAAGATCTCGCCCCCCCTTTTGCAAATGAACGAGGTTACGTTCGGATACACCCCAGAGAAACTCATCCTGAAGAACGTCAACTTTGACGTTGGGCTGGACTCAAGGGTGGCTATGGTTGGTGCCAACGGTGCTGGAAAGTCAACACTGTAGGCATTCTCATTGTTTTGCCGTTCATTCGCTCACACTCTTCGACCATTAGCATCAAAATCCTCACTGGTGATTTGAACCCCCTTGGAGGACATGTCACCAGAAACGGTCGTCTTCGAATGTTGGTTATATTTTTTTTTCAAATTCTTGACGGGCCATTATTGACATGGGTGCAATGCAGCGGCTACTTCGCACAACATCACGTCGATACGCTGGATCCTACAATGAGCCCAGTGCAATTCCTCGCATCTCGGTACCCAGGCAGGACTGAACAAGAATACCGCCAGCATTTGGGCAATTTTCAAATCAGTGGTATGACTGGGTACGTTCTGCTTTCATCACTGTAACGCGACCACCTGTCTTATTCGAGAGAAAAGTCTTCAACTCATTGGGACCTTGTCTGGAGGTCAAAAGTCTCGTGTGGCGTTCTCACTGCTTTCCTTGCAAAAACCCCATATTTTGTTGCTTGATGAGGTCAGCGCTTGAGCTACTCACTACGAAATTTTCAAGTGCTAATGTTCATGTTGCATAGCCAACTAATCATCTGGATATTGAGGTCAGTAGCGGCCAACGGATGCCCCAGCAATCCAAGCTCACAACACATTTAGGGTCTGGACGCTCTCATGCTAGCACTCAAGACATGGAATGGCGGTGTGATCATTATTTCCCACGATGAGAAATTCATTACCACGGTTGCAGATGAGGTGTGTACAATGTGAACCTTTTCTAATGGTTGGGCTTATACTGCTTCATCAGCTCTGGGTTTGCGGAGATGGCACTGTCAAGAAATTCAAGGGAGATGTCCAGAGCTACAAGGTAATCACTCAAATGTGCATCACCAGATTTATGACTGACTAACTATCCTTCCGCAGAACCTCATCGTCAGCAATATCAAGGCGAAGCCTTGAACACTGACTTTCATGTACTTTTTCAATCATGTCCGTTGTGTATACATGGTCTGGAAATTTCATCATATACTATAGGTCAGAGCGTTACAATGCAGGGAATGAGTGGTAAAACAACAGCAGTACGTTAGGCACTATGGGAACGAGCAAGATGGATGATGAATATGGTGACGATGACAGTGATAATGATAACTCAGTGGATGGACTGGAGCGTATGTAGTGCGCATGGAAGCGACGATGACATGTGGATAGTGCGAGAAGGAGTAAGCATGTGCGCGAATGCGTCATTGGTGCGAGGAATCCAAGAAGATGACGCGGCCCACGAGAATAAAAACAGGGGTGCGAATTGGAATTCCACGGTACAAAAGTAACAAAATCGGAGAAGTGGCGCGGTCAATAACGTTAGGGAGCAATGGCTCATAGGTGGGAGGAACATGAGTTGGTATAGTATAGGTACAGGAAGCCTTTGAGAACAAAGATAGATAAAGGATACCGACAAGAAATGTATCACAAAGGGTTTCCACCTCTACGGAGGCATCGACCGTACAGAAGGTGCGCTTACAGCGCCAGAATGCATAACTGAAGACGACACGCGTGCTGGTACTGGATGGTACCGCGCCTGGTCCTCCGTAGCACGGCCGACCTCATCGCCACTGCGGTCCTTGCGCTTCATACTCGGGCGCTTCGCGAGCATCACATCGCCGCCAACATCCTCCTTGCGCAGCTCCGTCGGACTCGACGCGCGCTTGCCCGTGCTCGTCGTTGACACCATAGACAGCGCCGACGCGGGCCGATGCAGGTCGCGCCCGCGCGACTGCGACTGCGATCGCTGCCTGCCATCAAAAGACTCCAGAGGTGGCGCGGAGATGCCAGCTGCGGCGTCCTTCTCCTCATCGACGACCATGAGCGCGCCCTCGATGATCGCGGCGTGCACAAAGACGTACTGCCGCAGACTCTGGCAAAGACTCATCCGCTGCTCGCGCATGTCTTGTACGACTTCGAGCACTGGGTCCTCGTACGTCGTGAGTGCCGGAGGGGTCTTGTTCTCGTGCAGCGGCCGTGGTTCCTTGTAGTCGAACGCCTTGCCGTGAGTTTGATGGGCAGGAGGCGAGGAGTCTTGCCCAGGTGGAGGCGGAGGCGGCGACACTGACACTGCACGCTCTGTCTGCATGCTGTTGAACAGCCCCGGTGGGGGCGCTGACATGTGCTGATGCTCCTGCTGACTGGTGAGGAACGTCGTCGATGCCTCGTCAGCAGACGGCGATTGTGAGTCTGACGGGGGCTCTGCATCGCTAGAGACGCGACGCTCGCGCTTGGCCGGTGACTCGAACTGGAAGGTACGCAGCTTGCTCGTTGCGATCTCCTCCGGTGTATTCGCCATGGTCTGCGCAGACATCCGCATTGCGCGCTGAGGCAGACGCAAATTGAAGTGCACATTTGTGGCAGGCGCTGAGACTGTGCGCACACGTTGCTGCTGACTGAGGGCGAGGACCTGCCGCTGCTGATGGTTTAAGACCGACGACAGAAGGGCTGAAGCATTGCTTGGGCGCCGGCCAGGCGCGAGACTTGACGCTGAAGATGGGAAAGTTGCTTTAGAAGAAGATGAGGTCCCAGACACTGAAGTCCCAAGTGAAGAGGACGAGGGATAATGGTAGCTACCATTTGGGGTGCTGCTCACTTGCAACGAATTCACAACACTTTCTACTGAGGAGTCTCGCTCGGAAGTCGCCGAATCGGGGAAAGCTTGAGCCTCAGGTTCTTGCAAGTCCTTGGCCTGTAGAGGAGCACTGATACCGGTTTGTTGATGGACATTTTCTGCCCATCGCTGGGTCCCTGACGATACGGGGCCGCTTGCGATCGTAATTTGAGGCTCCCTGTCTTCATCCACTTGCATGGGCGTCGCAACGAGAGGAACGTGCACAACAAGACTACCCGCGCCAGGACCATTAGACATCGTCAACGTTGCCGTGGGGCCCTGAATATTGTCCTGGGGCTCATCGACTTGCATTTCCTTGTCTGGCACACCATCGTGGGTCTGACGGATCTCGCGTCTTATCGCGTCAAGAATGGCATGTACTGCTATGAATCCACCCGTGCGTCCAACACCAGCGCTACAATGGAGCAAGACAGGACTGTTCACCAACGTATGTGTAGCGATACCGGTTTGTGCGTCGATAGCATCCACAGGGGCACGATCTTTGAGAGGCTGTTGTTCATCTACCTGGCTCTCCACCACTGCTTCATCAACTTGTTTGATTAGACCAAGAACTCCGCGCGGATCGTCGGGCACGTTCATATCCGGCCATTCGAGATATTGGAGATGAGTTATCCGTCGGGGTTTGGCGGCAGGGTAGCCTGTATGTGTCAGCTCGAATACCCGTTTGACAGTCTCGTATCGTTTTTGGTGGTAATGATGAGGTCGGTATTGTCGATGAGATCCTGTTGTATGGGGGATTCGTCTAGCATGCGGCGGGTGCGACGAGTGTGCAGCAAGGGAAGTATGAGGCGCGAAGAAACCTGGAGATGGGCGATCGTCTGGCGGGGGTTGGCCCTCTGTGGAAATGAGCCGCAAGCGAAGTGGGCCGAAGACCGAATCTGTCCAATAGCTGCCGCATTTGACCATTGCGCCTTCCACCTCCCTAGTCAACATGACAATGACATGTACATTCTGCTGCCAGCATAATCTGGATATGGAGCCAAGAAAATATGAGTGCCGGAATAACCATGACACTGAGAAGCCACTCACGTCCAAAAGTCAGTGAAAGTAGCAGGGAGGGGGCCCTGTGTTGCGATATAGCGGCGCTTTGTGCCGAGTGGCTGGATATAGGATGCATTGACATAATCGTCATCGGCTTCCTGCTTCTGGTGGAGTCGCACACGAGCATGCTCGAATGGCCATATATGTCGATAACTGTAAAAAGGATGAGGATAAGGGGGAAAATGCCATATAAGGAAGGTACTGACCGATTCTTTGCACCTTTTTCTACGCCTGCAGTGATGCTGAAGGGGAAGGGTGCCGCGTTTTGTTCGCTGCCTGTCTCGTTGGAGTGATGGGCCATGATGCCCATAAGACGTCGCTGTTCGGAGAGCTCGATCTTGAAAAATTGCATGGCAAGCTCCTCCTTGCCCTCGTCAATTGTATGTAGATCAGGCTTGTCATCTGAGTAGGCAAAGTCGTCCTCTGATTCAGACGAGCTGGAGGTGCCGTGGGGTGCACTATCAGCCTTGTCTGCGATTCGTTGGAGCCAGGGAAATGGAAGATCGCGTATCCGGCGACGGACTCTGCTGGGTAGACGAAGGGGGATGCGCTCTGTGATGCCGTGGGAGAGCTCAGTGTTCTGGCGGATGGTATCGAAGAATGGGTTGAAGGCTGGATGGGGGTTGGTTGCTGGGGTAGGTAGGGAGTGGGGGTGTGGTTGTCCGGGCTGTGGACGCTTGGAAGAGAATGAAGTAGCGTGGGCTGTGGTGGATGAGAGGGCGAACGCGGCTGGGGGCAGCTGGCGGGCACGGAGAGATGGGGCAGCGGCGGTTACAGCTGGATCGTCGTCATCATGCTCTCCCTCTGGAGACGGAGGTTGGGCGTCGACGATGGCACGGTTCTCCCGCCACACTGCCTGGAAGCCGCCCTTGAGCCAGCGCAGATCGCCAGTGAAGCCGTCGGCCTTGAACTTGCGGAGGAGGCCATTGATGTTGCTGGAATCTGAGAGGGCGATGGAGTCTGCGTCGTACACGAGGATCTTGGATGCAGAGGGCCACGCGTTGAAGCGGGTGCGTGAGGCGGATGAGGGCAGCATGGCGGCGAGGCGCTGCAGGGAGAACATGGGCCGCTTGAGGAGGGTGGACGGCACGGAGAGGGAGACAGCCCGGGGGATGCGGGCGGAGGAGAAGGCGGCATGAGGCCGGATGTCGACGATGAGGACGGCGGGGTCGTAGAGCCAGACGGCGTCGAGGTCGGTGGGGGTGAGGGCGGGGAAGGAGGCGGGCGGGGCGGGCATGGACGGGGTGAGGGTAGTGGGGACGGGGGGCAGAGATATGAGAGTGGGGATGCGGGCGTTGACTGCGTCCGCAAAAGAGGATGAGCAGTCCATGATCGTTGAGGGAGAAGAGCAAAGACGATGAACCTTATTACACCTACAAACACACCATGACGTCACTACGGTCTAGACTACTCGCTATCGACTTCAATGTATTTAGCTGCCGCTGCTGCACCCCGCGCCACCACCCGTTCCGGTCGCCGGACCACATACTCCTCCTCCTCCTCCTCCTCCTCGCTCGACTCCTCTCCCGTCTTCTTTTTCTTGGCCGGCGACGCAGGCTTCATCCGGCTGGCCAGCTTCCCCGTGAACTGCAATCCCGTTGCAGCCTTCTTCGCTGCCGGCTTGAAGCCCTCACTCTCCTCTTCGCTCCCAAGACTATTCACTCAATTAGCGCCGCTCAGAAATCAAACCAGTCTCCTCACCTCTTGCGTTTCTTCGCGGGAGCAGCGCTGGCCTTTGCCTTGCCTTTGCCCTTGCGATCGGGGGCGTCACTTTCCTCCTCATCTTCAGAGTCCGCGGCCTTTTTCTTTCCCGCCGCAGCCTTTCGTTTAGGCGCCATCGCCTCCTCCTCAAAGTCATCGTCGTCACTGTCTATCGTCACCTTTGCCTTTGCCGCGGCTTTCCTCTTCGGCGGCGGCGCATCCTCCTCCTCGTCGGTGTCAATAACCACCTTGGTCTTCGTCGCAGGCTTCCGCTTCGTCGTCGGCGCAGCAGCAGGCTTCTCGACGATCTCAATGTCAGACTCGTACTCTGATTCGCTCTTCGCCTTCTTCTTCAGCGCGGCCTTGGCCTTCGCGGGTGCCGCCTTCTTAGGTGCAGACGCCGCCTCCGACTCCGAGTCGCTCGTCGCCTTTTTCTTCGCTGGCGCCTTCGCTTTCGGTGCAACCTTCTTCACCACCGGCTCATCCTCCTCCTTCGACGCGGGTTTAGACTTTGGCGCGGACACATCCTCGTCCTCATCTTTAGGCGGTGACGCTTTCGCCGCAGGCTTCTTAGGCAGCTCATAGTCCATCATGACGTCATCGTCGTCGCTGTCCTCGACCTTGTTGACCTTCTTCACCGCTGCAGCAGCCGCCTTGCGCTTCGGAGCCTCTTTCGCCCGTGAACCCTCCGGGTCCGCGCCGTCCTCCGCCTTTGCCTTGCCTTTGGCCTTCGCACCGGCCTTGAGCATCGCGGCCTTGATGGGCTTGAAGTCGTCGTCCGAGTCGTTCCCACCACCCTGGCCGATAGACTTGCGTGTGCGCAGAACAGCCTGCTTGCGCTTCACCTTCTTGCCCTTGGCGTCCTTGACTTTCTTCTCCTCAAACTCGATGCAGTCACGCTGTTGTATGATACGATGTCAGTATAGTACCAATAAACAACATGATGACCGTGCATTACCTCCCACTCGCGCAGGAAAAGGTCCAGGTCGGTGTTCCAGAGGTCTTTAGGCGACTTTTGGAGAAGAGCGAGAAGCTCACGCTCCTTCTCAGCAGCTTGTTCACTGAGACGAGCAATCTGAAAGCAAAAATAATCAACAATGACCCTTGCATGGCGATCGAATATTCACCTTCTCCTTGGTCAAACTCCAAATGGCCATACCCAGGAGGTAGTCAAAGTCTGAGTTGGACCCGTTGGCAGCTTCGTCCTCATCATCCTCGTCGTCATCAGCGGGCTCCGTCTCGCCCGCCGCCTTGGCCTTCTCAACCTTGGGGAATGGCCTAAACTTGTGTTTGCGCAGGTCCGCGACAATGTCCGCCTTCTTCCTATTCGCGACGCTGAGCTGCTTGTCGACAATCATCTGCACAAAGCGCGCCTGGTTCGTGAGCTTCTCAAACGCCGTCTGGATCTCATTCGCCAGGTAATCCTTGCGCTTCTGGTAGTACGCCAGGCGCATGGGATAAAACTCCTCCAGGATCTCCTCCGGCGAGTCGTACTTGCGGATCTTGCCCTCAAAGTCGAAGCAGATCATGTTGCCCGTGTTGATCTTGCCCGTGAGCTTGAAGAACTCGAGGAGGCCCTGCGCCTCCGCCTTCTCCAGCTCACGCGCGCCCATCGTCACCACAAAGTGCACGTTCAGGTTGTCGTGGTGCTCCTTGTAGTCCTTGATCACGCCCTCCTTCTCCTTCTCTTTGTCGCCCGCGATCATCGCCTCCAGCTCCGCCTTGTACCCCTGCGTCCACTTGTGGATCGGCAGCTCCGTGATCTCCACCGTCGTATCGTTGACCTTCTTCACGACGCCGAACACATCGTACTTGTTCTTCGCCGCAAATTTGATCTCACCCTTGAACCCGCGCCACCACGGCGACATCGGTACGAGCTCCTCGCCCTCCATCAGCCGCCGGATGTTCGTAACGATATCCGTCGGGTTGTAGCACGGGATTGTCGTGCTCCAGCCTGTGCCGATACCTTCGGCCCCGTTCACCAGCACGAGCGGGATGATGGGCATGTAGAACTCGGGCTCAATTGGCATGTTGTCGTCCTTTTGCTGATTCAGGAGCGGGTCGTCGGCAGAATTGTACACGATCCGAGCCAGTGGCATGGGCTGCGTGAAGATGTAACGCGGCGCAGCGTGGTCCTTTCCGCCAGTGTCGCGCGTACCGTACTGACCGGAGGGCATGAGTAGGTTAAGATTGTTACTGCCTACAAAGTCCTGTGCCAAATTGATGATGGTGGCCGCCAAACTGGCTTCACCGTGATGGTATGCTGCGTGCTCCGAGATGTAACCCACGAGTTGCGCGACCTAGCGTATTCAGTGTTAGCATTGTTCATTCGAATAAATATCAACAAACTGACCTTGATTTCACTCTTCATCTTGCGCTTGAAGCAACCCCAAACCACCTTCCTCTGACCAGGCTTCAGACCATCAGCAACAGAAGGGATGGAACGGATGTTGTCCGCCATAGAAAAGAGAATCAGCTCCTTGTTAATGAACTCGGAGTAAGGAATTTCCTCCAGACGATGGTCAAGGTATGTGCCCGTCTTGAACTGGCGCAGCCACTCCTTACGGTCATCAGCCTTCTTCTTGCTAAACGCAAGCTCGATGAGGTCCCTGTCGCCCTCCTGCGTAGGCGCGAAGGGAATCATGTGTTTCTCCATGTGGCTGAAGTAGTCGCGAGCATCAGCGTCACTGCTGGTTCCCAGACCCTGCATGGACGCGTTAGATACACAGGCGCTCAAAGATTGTGTCCGCTGACCTTGTAGTACTTGGACTCCCACTTCTTCGCATCAGGTGTTGTTTCGAGCCACTGCTCGTACTCGGGAATAGTGAAAAAGTCCTTGCGCTGCTTTCCCTTCGTTACCTGTGACAGGAGTTAGAGTTGTGCCAACAATGATATAAACATACACGCACTCGAACAATGGGTGTAACAAACTCCACTAGGAAGTCCGGAATCTTGAGGAGTGAAGGATAGAAATGATCCAGGAAATTGATGAGCAGTCCTTTGATATGAGAACCATCATGATCCTATGTTTGTCGTATGTCAGTAATGTTTTGAAGAAGACAGGTATCCTATGTACCTGATCAGTCATAATCATGAGTCTTCCGTATCGCAGACTCATAGTGTTCGAATAGTCTTTATTGTGTTGCAGGCCCATGATCTTCTTGATGTTCTGAATTTCCTCGTTCTTCATGATCTGGTCATGCTTCGCCTCTCGCACGTTTAGTAGTTTACCCCGCAATGGGAAGACACCGAAGTTGTCGCGTCCTACTACTCCGAGACCAGCAACGGCGAGAGCTTTGGCGGAGTCTCCTTCTGTCAAAATCAGAGTACAATCTTTAGCGTGTCTCGTGCCTGCGTTGTTGGCATCTGAGAGCTTTGTTAGGCCAAGAAGCCTGCAATGAATTGTCAGTCATGAGCACATACATCCAAGTAAAGTACCATTACCTCTCCCGTTTGCTACCATCGGTTTTCTTGATTTGCTGGTCAGCCTTATATTTGGCCCAGTTCAAGACGTTGTCGACAATTGAAGATTTCATGACTGTTATTATTCAGCTAAATTCCATATGTACGCCGACAACTAATGGCTTACCTCTCTTCATAAAATCTTCAGTAATCGTGGGTTTACTGCCAAACTTCGATGCCGGCAAAGTGAGAGTTTCCTTCGTCTGACTGTCAAACGTTGGATTGACAATCAACGCATTGATGAAGATCCACATATGATTCTTGATTTGAGCTGGCTTGACTGTAGCAGCCTTATTCTTCTTCTGTATTGCAGCGACAAGGCTTTTCGCAATCTGATCGGTGATGTAGTTGACATGTGTGCCACCCTTGGTTGTCGCAATCGCATTTGCGAACGAAACCTGTTGGAAGGTACCGTCAGACACCGCAAAGGCAACTTCCCATCGAGGTCCAATGATTTCGTGGACTATCATAGGCTTGGCCTGGGCAGCACCACCAGACGTCTCTGCCGCTGCCTCTTGAACGGAGTTGATGTACAGCTCAACGTACGACTTGAAGCTCTTGATCTTCAGTCTCTCATCGTTGAGGAACACTTTGACGTCTTTGGTGACACCTGCCATGTCGAAGACGCGCTTTCGAAGCAGGCTGGCGGTGTCTTCGTCAATTCTGTCCATTCCAAACCGCTTGAGGTCGGGTTTAAACGTGATACGAGTGAATTCCTCATTCTTGCCGCCCTTGGTGATCTTGGGTTTGCCGCACTTGCTCATATTGTCCGTCCAGACCTGTTTGTACTTCTGTTGGGTGTTCTTGTCGGCGGTCTCGACTATGAACTCATGGGAGTAGATGTTCGCCAGCTTGGCACCATAACCGTTGCGACCACCGGTGAGTTTGTTCTCGTCGTCGTCGTAGTTTGAAGAAGAGAGAAGGTGGCCAAAGATGAGCTCTGGAACGTAGATCTTTTCTTGCTGGTGAATTTCGATCGGAATTCCGCGACCATTATTGTACACAGAGATGGTGTTCTCCTCAAGATCAATGGTAACTTTCAAGGTGTCCATGTTCGGGTCGTTCACCTGTAGCGCTTAAACATGCTGAGGGTAGAATTGCTTTGACACGGGACATACCTTGTTATCCGCCGCATTCACCAAAATCTCGTCGACAATCTTGAAGAAACCAGGCACATACTTGACTTCACGGTGGACCATTCGCTTGGTTTCCGCGTCGTAAGTCCACATAGTCTGAGTAATGGTTTCCACACTGCCAATGTACGAATCCGGACGTTTCAAGATGTGTTCCAATTGTGATAACTATGAATGTATTTAGCGATCCTGCAAACATAGAGAAAAGGAATTAGACCTTGGTGTACATCTCTGTGGCGCTCTTCTTCTTCTTATCACCAGCCGGCGCCGCTTTGCTCGTTGATGCTTCAGAGTCTCCGTCGTCAACGTCCATAATCTCGTCGGCATTGTCGTCATGATCAGCAAGGACCTTCTTCTTAGGAACTGCTTTTGCCTTAGGTTTGGCAGCTGTGGTCTTTGGCTTTGCTGCTGCTTTCGGCGCAGCCTTGGTGGTAGCCTTTGGTTTCGCGGTAGTCTAATCGGAAGTTGTGAACATCCAAGCATGTCAGGGAGAGTATCCCGCACACCTTCTTTTTTGGAACGAAATCTTGCTCTGAGTCCGACCCAGAAACGTCCATGTCAAAGTTTTCCTCCTCTGAGGAGCTCATGCTGTCGTTCTATGATTGGTGAGTGTTGAATTAGTTCTGGGTGTAATGGGTATCTGGTGGTTGAGATGAGGAAAGCCTTGAGTCAACCAGACGCGTGCTGAGTGTGACCCGAGGCGCGTTGATTTTGATTTACATAAATCTCGTGATCTCAAAGTCACGGTCACGTACACAAGTGATTGCCGAACTTGCGGCTGAGTCTCTTGAAGTCTCCAGAGTGGCCCATATACCTTCATTTGACCTTCACCCGATTACTCATCCTGGACTCACTTCTGGACGCGACCCCGGTGCGTCACCGCTTCAGGTCCATCATTTTGACGAGTTATATCCATCTTCAAGGAAAATTAAACCCCCCGAATCAGCACGTCTCTTGCAAGTCTCTTGTATATCTCGCAATCAAACCAGTGCTACTGACGTCAAGCCATTACTCAATGCCTTGAACCATCTACAGATCAGCGTTTCCCATAATACATAGCTCGGCTCTTGCTCAGATGCGCTCTCGTATTGACCTCCAACGTCATAGTAGCTGGGCTGATACTTCTTGATCTATCTTCAATCAAGTCAACCTATGACGAAAGTGCGATCTGCGCAGAGTATTCCTGGGCAGGACATAGCCAGCACACACCACGATGATATGAATCCCTCCCACTGTGCAGCACTCAGTTTGTCCTTTCGCTCTCAGCGGATTTTATACCTTCCATTCTTTGTTCAATACGTTTTTGTAACCAGGATGACTATCATTCTTTTCACTTTACCGGAAAAATAGTCAGCAACTTCAGCACTTCACACTTCGTCACGAAGTATATATAGGATGCTACTTCTGACTGATTTCAGCAGGATGGATTCAATTGCACCACTTTCGCAGGTAAATTTACATTGATATGCTAAGGTCACTCAAATTATGCTGAACGCCCGCTCCATGACAGGAAGAGGGTGATTGTCTTTAGTTCTGAATCTTCTGATTAATCTAACGTTGATTTGCTGTGTCGATGACATCCCCCAAACGAGAAGACGGGCGCGCCATTACTCGCCCAAGCTCTACATCAAGTCTTAGAAGCCTCATTGAGTCTTTTCTTCTCAAGGCGCCATTCGGCATCCGTATTTCAAGTAATGATCTGAAGGACCTGCCATGAATAGTCAGTGACTTTGGGTGCACACGGAGTCACGGACTGCCAGAGGAGTCAACCCTTTCGGTCTGTCATGCATGGAATTCTGACAGACTCTGACTGATATCAACCAACGGCGCTACTGATGGCGCGGCGTATGCCTGTGTTACTGCTGCGTCAGCATCAACGTCTTCCCAAGACCCAAGCGTATAAAATCCTGCGGCGAAAGAAAATTTCACTCTATTTATTGCGTATTACTTGACCATACATTCTGCAGAAACGATTACGATTTTCCCGAGATCAGAGGAAACATTGTAACCTCGGGCTGGGTAAGCTTGACTGCCCGCAAGTCCCCGCAAATGCCCATTCCAGAAGCCAGCATCTTTCTACGCAGTACGGGATAGTGCGCCAGACCAAACGGGAACATAACCAAGTGGACCTGAGTCAGGTGGAAACTAGATGGAAGATGGGAACCAGAGCACTATCATGACAGTAGATGCCTCATGCCTCCGTGGCTATGAAGCCTATCTAAATGCGTGTGGGGTGGATCACCGTCAAGGTCGGCTGAATGTAGAGGATGTTCTGGATGAAGCTGCGTTCGCTCATGATGTATAGAAATAGCGGTCAGAACCCGCGATTCTGTAACGATGAACACCCTCGAACACTTCCCAGGATTTAAGATGCTGTTGAGATGTTGTTTGACATTGGAGCGGTTCTAACACCGGAAGATCAATCGTTCCTGTCCTCTAAAAAGGCCACTACAAGTGATACTGATGTAATTCGTCCCTCCAGCCTTTCCTCCTCTCCTAAGGCCATTTCCAGACCTTGTCTGTGCCCAGATGCAGTCCCAGTCCCAAAGCGCGTTGCCCAATGGCTGGGTTGAGCATTTCGATTCTCAGTATGTATCAAGATTTCTTGTGTTGAAGGTCTTGAAGAGCGAACATATTCCTCCACAGACGAAAAATATGGTCAGTCAATACTAGATCATCCAGCGTACACATATTCATCGAAAATTAGGTATTACGTTGATTTGGACTCTGACCCGCCCCGGGTAGCATTTGTACACCCATCGGAGAGCCAAACGACCCCTTCGAGCGCTCCAGGCAGATTTGCAGAGCCCGGAACTCGCACACCGCCTATGCAACGGCCAGCTGGCCCTCGCGAAAGCGCATCTCCAGCTAGCTCCCTTCGTCCTACTCATAGGCGGCCAAGACGAGCCACAGTTGCCCAGCAACTCTATGCCAGCTCGCTCCCCGCAAACCATAGCAGGGAAACACTTCTCAGCGTCGGGCCAATTACGACGGAGCCATCATCAGAAAGCACATCGACGCAGGGTACAGACTCGGACACCCCTAACTCCGAAATTACTGCATCGAGCTCTTCTTCGTCTCCATCAGCACTCTCGCCCCCTCCTCCGAATATTCGCGTGAGCACTACAGGTGCAAACTCAAAATCTTTCACAGCTACGTCACCGACATCTCCAACGCAGGCGCATCTCGACGTGCGCAACCCACGGCATATGCTGGACTGCACACGATTGGCAGGCACGCGCCGAGTGACCTACAGCGGTCCACAGCCCAGGATCAAACGTCATCTAGCGCCTGTTCCCGCAGACGCTCGTCTTCTTGATGCGACCTCGACGGCGCCGCCGGTAGACGCGCAGTCTCTGTACCATCACTCGACACGGATGGCAACGCCGTCTCCCAACTCCTTGACGAAATCGCGTACTGCTCCCGCTCAACCAGCCACAGATGCAGTGCTGCCCATCCAATCCGTTCCCACTTCTTCCAGGAGGCAAAACATGAAATCAGCGGCCACCACATCAAATGAAATCACTGGTTCGCAACATGCAGCTTCTGGGTCCTCTCTTCCGCCTTCTAGATTAAAACCTACCGTGGCATTATCGAAGTTGTCTCCCAGCCTTGAGGAAAAGGGGTACACTGCCATTGTTTCGGACGACCTATCTTTGAATCCAAAATTTTCGGCAGACACCCCTTCACGTCCAACATTGCAGCGGCTCAACATCAAGGATGTTTCGAGCCGCACCGTAAACGACAGCGTTCCATGTCCACGGCCTCTTCCGTCCATCTCAACGCGAACAATCGGCGAGAATAACTCTTCTCACACTAGCCAAACCTCCCCACAACAAATTGCTCAGCCAAAACCCATCAGGCCGATGGCAGGAGTGACGCTTAATCTGCAGGTGCAGGTTGCTACAGTCTCGCAAGGACTGGGTCAGGAAGGCGGCGAAGACAACCCAGCGCTAAAGAGGAAATTACCGCTTCTGACATCGTTCAGACACGGTCTTTCGTCCAAGGCAAAGGGAAAGATGCCTATACGAACAATCCAGGATGCTGAAAGTATGGATATTTCACCTGTAGCAGAGACATTCGATCCGCAAAAGGACTCTCCCTTTTTGTTAGGATAGAGGGTTGAGTGGGAGCGTGTCAACGTTTTGTTGGTTCGTTTTTGTTGTAAATTCATGTGCTTTGAACTCTTTTATTAGCCCTAGAGACTGTATTATAATATTCCAACGTGAAGGCGGGTCCGGATTGCGTAAACATGACCGTATGGATATCGACTCAAACTGTAGAGATGGTAAGCAGTGATACAGCAACTAGAGGGATCTATGTTGGTAGAACAGAATCTATGCGATATTGATACAGAGGTGGGGGGTGATATAATGTAATAAAGCGGAGTAAAAGCGGATGAGAAGACAGCACTCATTGGAAAAAATATCCCGTCATGACGGTCATGAGCCAGCGACGTTGAACGACTCTCCACAACCACAAGCGTCTTTGATATTCGGGTTCTTGAAGACAAATTTGGAACTGTGCAGAGTATAGGAAGATAGGTGTTTTGATTAGATATGTGATTAGCAAGCCAAATCCAGTGCGGAGCGGAGTTAACATACCTCAGTGCATCTTCCTTCCAATCCATCTCGCTCCCAATTATTGAGAAGAGCGCCTTCGAGTCTATCAGCACTCGGACGCCGTCCTGCTTAACAACCTCGTCGAACTTGTCAGGCTTTTCCACATAATCCAGGTGGTATGACAGCCCTGCACAGCCCTTGTTCCGCACACCTATTCGGATAAGCTGGGGAGTAGGACCGTCGAGAAGATTACGAAGTCGGGTGATAGCAGTTGATGTCTGAAATCATAGAGGACATAGAATACTATAGGTATAAGTCCAAATGCCAGTGTAAGAAAATACTGACGATAGTAAGCGCGGCTTTCGTTGGTCGGAGTGTGGGTCTTGGTTTCTGTACACGGGGTGCGGGTGGTGGTGGTGCCGCCGTCTGTGGTGCAGCGGCATCGTTGGACAAACCATGCGGCCCCGTCGACAGGGGTAGGGGAGATGCCTTAGGCACCGGGAGTGGTTGAGGAGAAGAGCTCTTGTGTACGCCCGACATGAGGGCGCGCCGTGAGATAACTGACGATGAGAGGCATGGTTTGCGTAGCGCTGGGCTTAGTAGTGAGATTAAGGGCATGGTGACAGTGGAACACAAGGGAGAGGAGAGGAGAGTCGCGAGATGGCGGTGGTATGCAAGAGGCAAAGTCTGGCGATCAGGCCGAGGTCTGGACACCGAAGTTCCGACCCCGGATGACTTAATGCAAGTTGACACGTGTTTGCTATCGCCATCACATCATTGCCATGGTCCAATCATATTCCGCGTATTCCTACTGTTGGCTATTTCTATCCATCTCTGATCTCTGACATATATGTACTCTACTATGTGGCATATGTTCCTTATGTTGTTTGAACATAGTTGCCTGTACTCGTTGTCAGACTAATCAACCGGCAAGCGCGGTACAAATTTTAACTTACCAGGGAATACACCCTGTACCCCATTCAGCTTTCCAGTCCACCAATCTTCTGCACTATCAGTCTTTTCAACGAGTTCAATTCGGTCGCCTGAATTGAACGACAAATCTCCATCGGCCTGTCGAGCGGTCAACATAATACAGTTTTAACTACTTTATAGGCTCACCTGAGCAACGAAATCATAAAGCGCGACAACGTAGGTCACTTGTGGCTTTGGCTTCGGCTTCAAAGGAGGAGGTGGTGGTGGGGCTCTCTTTGCAGCGGCTGCACTTGCAGCACTGCCTGTCGCGGTATAAGGTGGAGGAGGAGCTGCTTGTGCGACCGGAGGTGCAGGAGCGGGTTTCGTGTATGATGCTGCCCTAGTAGGAGGCGGGCCCGCCCGCAACCCAGTCGCACTGGACGCAACAGATGACGTTGTGGCAGTCGAAGGTTGTCTCCCCAGAGTGGTGGTGTTACCGCTATTCGCGCGGGTTTGCTGGACAAGACGCGCTGTTGCAGGATTGCCAAGTAAGCATACCACGCCGAGATATGTCAAGGACGGGATGCTTACAAACTGATACGATACGCTTGATGATCCCCAGGCTTTCAATAACATTCCACGCATCAGTGCGATTGTTCTCGTAGTCCTGTGCGATTTGGGCGCCGGGAACGTTCGAGATGTCGTATTTGCACTCTTCTGCGAACGAGTTCATTTTTTCCAGCAGCAAATAATAGATATTAAGCCTAATCGGCCACACATTTTCAGCGTAGTTCTGCAAAGCACTTTGATCAACACTCACTGCATGTAGAATAAGGAGTTGAACAATGGATCAATAAATTGGGTGGAAAGCATCATAAATCGAGGCAGATCCTGCTTTAGCGCATTGTTGATATAATCATATTCGTTGGTAGCAACTTCAAAGTCTTGTTCGAGCTATAGATATCAAGTCAGTAGAGAAGGCAACCTGCATGATAACCATCACAGACCTTGAACAGGTTTTTCTCATCGCTGAGCGATTTATCCTTCTTGTCCCTTAATTTTGTGAGGGAGTTGTTGAATCGATCATAGTCAGTTAACTGAGTTAAACAAGCGCGTCAGCGATTGACACGACCGAAGAGAATGTTTAGTACTAGACCTTATGGTCTCGCTTGGTGATGCTCTTGCGTATAGTCTTCATGACGGACTGAAGTTCCTTCACTGGACCACAAATGCGCGTTTCGATGAGCTCAAGCTCCGGGCGAATGAGCTCAAGCAGCTCTTCCATGGCGGTCTCATATTTGGTAACATTGCGGATGGTATGAGCAGCTTCAGGGTTCTTGCCAATCAGGTCATATTCTCCAGAGATAGGTGAGAAGATGGTAGTAAAATGGGTCGCCGTGTTGTGTTCGGCCATGAACAGAGCTGTATGAAAGCATGACGTCGATTGAGTGGCGGCAGGTTTCCGAAGTGGTGGCGAAGTAAATGAAGAATGTGGGACGGGATGGACGTCAGTCGATACTCGGTGATGAAAACAGGCACCCGCACTTGTCACTGCATCAAGGAATGCTTTGGTATCCTTCAACAAGCTCTCTGCCGCCTTCTCCAAAGATGCGAAATGACGCTGATAGTCGTCGAATTCCGCATCGACAGACTCTGAGCACGAATAAACCAGTCAGGAGAGCGGCGGAAAAGCCACCAAGATGTGTCGGCGGCAATGCACAAGTATCTTACTCTTCGACATTCCAATCTTGCTTGTGACCGCGAACGGCGTCCTGGAGAGTCAAAATAAGCTCAGTGGTCCAGATGGTAACGGCGGGCCACTTGCCGCGCGAGAGCCTTTCCTATCCCCTTCATCGTGGCCGTATCAAGAAGAGCGCGTAGATGGACTTGGCTTTGGCGCTGGGCTGCTCTCCCCGCGCCGTCTCAAGCTTCCCACGATGGGCTTGTCTCCTGTCTCACATCAATATCATGATCATTTGTCATTCCGTATTACCCGCACATCAATGTGTACTGCTCGCGGTCGGTGCGCTCTACAAGAAATATAAGAAACCAGCTCAAAACTTCAGTGAACCATACCCTCTCGCCCTAAACCTTGAAGTTTGTTCAACTTGAACAGAGGCAAAATATGTATGCTCACGTGCATATCATTTACCAGGTATCATTATGACGGCATTGATTAGATTTGATGTCGCCCAAATGAGCGGTCCCGCATTAATCAGTCAGAACGCAAGAAACGACTACAACACGAACTTGTACCTTTACTTCTAACATCTTCCACCAACAAAATGCCGATTCAGCAGCCGTCGAATCAGATCAAGTAAGATGCTTGTGCGCTCTTTGTGAAAGCTCTCTAATCCCTAAGTTTCTTATAGATTAACCAACGTGTCCATCGTCAGGCTAAAGAAGGGCGGGAAACGCTTCGAAGTAGGTTTAAACAGACAGAAATTCTCAAGGATATACATACCGACTAATAAGGTAGATTGCTTGCTATAAGAACAAGGTTCAAGAGTTCAGAAACGGAGTGTAATTCGTTCATTACCACGGATACTCAACAAGGCGCTAATCACGCTCATCAGGGAAACCAACCTGGATGACGTCCTGCAAATCAACAACGTCTTCGTGAACGTTTCAAAAGGCGAGGTGGCTAAGCATGGGGACCTGCAGAAGGCCTTTGGAAAGATGGAACTCTCGGATGTTGTGAAGGAGGTGCGTTGACCAGTTGCTATTCTTTTGAGCAGGTCATAATCGTATATTCTTCCGGAAAGTAGATCTTAAAGAAAGGCGAGGTCCAAGTCGGCGAGAAGGAGCGCGACCACGATTTGGCTTCACTACGGAAGGAGATTGCCACTCTCGTTGCAGAGAAATGCGTGGATCCCGCGACACAGAAACCATACCCTGTTGGTATGATCGAGAAGGCGATGACAGAGGCAGGATATAGCGTGAAGCAGAATAAGAATGCCAAGAGTCAGGCAAGTTCGTCTCTTTCCCTCCTATGGATTAATCACGCTAATCACTGTGAACAGGTATCGGAGTGCATCAAAGAACTGCAAGCAAACTCAAATTTGCCCATCCAACGGGCGCGTATGCGTGTTAAGTTATCCGTACCGACAGATCTCGCAGACAAAATCCGCCCAAAGGTCATTGAAGCATCTGAGAAAGTTGAGCTTGAGGAGAAGAAGGAAGACTGGGAGATTGTAGGTCCCAAATTGGAATGCATTTCGGTATTCGGCTAACATCTTTTCTCACAAGACGATGCTCATTGAACCAAGTCAATTCCGCATTCTCAACGAGCTGCTACAGAAAGAATGCAAGGGCAGCGGACGTCTCGAGACCCTGTCGTTTGCTGCTACGGCAAGCTCTACAACCTAGATATGCACTTTCTTTCCATTTATGACATGTATAACAGCCATCTGGCAGAATCTGAACGTACAAATTAATTCAACCACCGCTGTGATTTTTTCTTATTCTGCACAGTGTTACAAGTTTACGTCATGGAGGATTATGGGTCTAATTGCGCGGGTCCAGTTCTCTTCCCATGTACCCCAAGCTGGGCTTTCCTCTCCATCAACTGCAGTGTGGTATACTGGCGGCGATGTATTCCTTCGGAGGCTAGCCAGGTTAGAGACCAGAGACCGTAGACGAGGCGCATCTGGAAACGACACAAGCAGGTCCTGAAAATCGCGTTAGACTGCCTGTCCAACAACCTCGACGATCGTATGCTTACCTCGAATTGAGAGGCCAACTGCTCCGATGTGTCAAACACCAAGCCATTCTCGCCATCTTTTACGAGCTCACCCAAACTTTGGGGAATAATAGGGCGTTAAAACTCTATCAGACGATGTTGGGTGGCCATAGACCTACCATGTAAAGTTGAGTGCGCACACTGGAAGTCCGCAGCCGAACATGTCGATGACCTTCATGGGTAAATCAAGCCCAGAGGAGCTGGAATGCAGGCTGATACCAAGATCCGCTGAACCTGTTGCATTACAGAAATTCAGCTGTGCAAGTTGGTTGAAATTTATCACATGTACTAACCCAACAGAACGGGATAGTCTGCTGCCTCAAGCCAAAGGCTGATAAATCTTACCCATTTCCATGATTCTTGCATCTTTGCAACTTTTGACAAGGTCTCTTCCCGAAGAGGACCCTTGCCGGTGACAATGACCAATACTTTAGGGAGACGCGCGTTGGTGCCGCTGGTCGTGGCTGCAAGTTCGTCTGCGCGATTATTATATTTCTCCAAAGCATCCAAAAGGATGTCGAAATTTTCGTCTGCGGTCCATGACGTGCTTGATACCAGGAGAGCCGGTCTGTCAGGTCTGAGCGCAGGCATTGAGAGCTTGGTGAAGGTTGGTATGTTTTTTGCGGTGTGGCTTGACGGATTGGTTATCTCGGTGAAATATGTGGTATATTGTCCGGAGGCATCTGGAAGGAAGTTCCGCAACGACTTCTCTTGAAATAATGCGGGTTTTAGTTTTTGAAATAACTGCAACAAGTAGATGTGATAATCAGCGAAACGCTTGACACGCTAGACCAAGGGCCTACATTATGAATTTCTTGGGTAGTAGAACGATGGAACGACCGTGGGGGGCGGTCATGAAGAACGATTTTGTGCCCTCTTGGTAAGAAGTTGTGAGCTAGCGTCACGTAAGAGGGAGGAGAGCTTACTGTAGATCCCACTCCTTCACCAAAAAATCGCGCATGGCTTTCGTGACGAAGAGATGCGCGTATGCCGAGTATCCAAATGTTTGCTCAAAGCTTTGCAACTTAGTGCCAAACTTGATCTTGTCAAAGGATATGACTTACCTCTTCGCAAGGCGCACAAGAAAATGGTCCTTGCCCACCCTCATGGCCAGAATACTGTAGCCAAGATTATGCCAGTCGATAATGACCTTACTCCCCCTGACGCGTCCGATCAATTGGACTAGTGCCAAAGTGGGAATACTTGGAGGGTTCTAGATAGGGCGTCAGTCAGCGCAGGACCATGCGGAGACGGACATAGACAAACCTGTACGAGTATAAACTCTGGAGGAGTCTCAATGTAAACAATGAGACATAAGAATATGCTGACAACCTGATGCGCGATGCGAATAGGCGCGCGGACTATCCACGGTAAAGAGTCGAACATCTTGGGTAATTCTGGGATGTAGTGAATTCGGACTTTGGGAAGCCGGCTGAGAGACGGAATAGGTTTTGAGCCTGTATTTCCCAGTCTTAAACAGCAGAAATCGGGATATAACTCGATTGCTCACCTCCATAACCAATGAGGTCAGTCAAAAAGCCATTCTCAGCAAAGCTTTGAGCGTGGTACATCATCCTAGGACTGCGGCCAATGTCTCCGAGCACGAGAATTGCGACGGAACGCAGAGAGTGCTTCCCGCGGACGCGTCTGACGCGCCATACGATGCCGGTAATTGTGAGCAGTAGCAGGGACAGAGCGATGACTGCAATGTCAGCCATTATTGCGAGGAAGGTGTCGAGAGCAGGTCATCGTCGAGGCGTGCGGGAAGATTGAGGCCACGACGTCAGCGTGATTTACCGCCGAAATTAGCTCGCAGAAATTTATCAGCACAACTTGCACCATGGCCTCTTCCTCTTCCTGCCTCCGCTCCCTTGCACGAACCGCACTCAGGCCAACCACCCCCTGCAGACATGGCGTCACATTTATTCGGCCATTCTCCTCGACAATAGCCAGATCTCGTCCTTCGTCGCGACTTACGCTCCTTGCATCTTTGCGCTTAACGCCGACACACAGAAGAAATGGGCTGCCATTGTACCCCGCAGGCAGTGCGTGCAACCGGTTTCAAAGTAGCTTAGCATGTACTCATACTCCTGAAAGCGCGATCTATGTTCATTCAGACCGAGACCACTCCGAACGATGACTCTCTCAAATTCATCCCTGGATGTCCCGTCATGGGCGAAGAGGGCACAGCAGAGTTCACTGACACTCGTTCCGCATTGGCATCGCCTCTGGCCATCAGGTTGATGGGCGTCGAAGGGGTATCAACCATCTTCTACGGTCCCGACTTCATCACGGTGTCCAAGGATTCCGAAAATACATGGGCAATAGTCAAGCCGGAAATCTATTCGATCCTCATGGAACATTTCA
Source organism: Psilocybe cf. subviscida (assembly GCA_013368295.1). Lineage (NCBI taxonomy): Eukaryota > Fungi > Basidiomycota > Agaricomycetes > Agaricales > Agrocybaceae > Psilocybe > Psilocybe cf. subviscida. The sequence continues at coordinate 2,665,943 of JAACJJ010000056.1, read as the reverse complement.
CCTCTGGCCAGCCATTGTTCCGAAGCGCAGAAGACAGAGAAAGGGCCGGCCCCCAAGATACCCGTATCCTTGATACCGACTCAGAAACTGTGGCCATGATCAAGGAGTTGCTGGAGACGAGAGTGCGGCCAGCTATCATGGAGGATGGAGGGGATATAGAATATCGTGGGTTCGACGAGGACGGTACAGGTATTGTTTCCGTCCAACTCAAAGGGAGCTGCAGAGGATGCAGTTCTAGCACAGTGACTCTTAAAAGTGGCATAGAGCGCATGTTGATGCACTATATCCCTGAGGTCAAGGGCGTTGAGCAGGTGAGTCTCAACACAACACGTTTCCCGGAAACACCATATTCATCACTGCGCTAGGTGCTTGACCCAGAGGAAGTGATTTCGCAAAGTGAGTTCGACAAGCTGGAACAGAAGTTGGATCAAGCGAAGGATTCCGGGTGAGTTTGCAATTCTGAGAGTCGCTCATGATACTCACACATTCTGGCAGCATGGCGCAATACATGTCTGTATAGTGCTTGTAGTTTTGTAATTCCTCGAAGTCCTGATAATAAGACTTGCGCAAAGCTACTAACGGGACATTCCTTGCCCCTTGTCCTCAACTGGCCGAACGATTGAATTGAGTGCTCATGAAATACGATCCACCGCAGAGCCTCCCCCTTGAAACACTTTACACTGTGCCTGCACTGACGATCTCATACTCTGCTCAACAACTTCCAGTAATTTGAAAACTGGATTTTGTATCGTATTGACTGAAGAAACCTTTTTCCGTATTGCAATTCGAATTCGACGCATTGCACATTCAATGCAAGATAGATCTACGTCATTGAGCGTCGTTTTTACTGGAGTTTCAAGCGTAACTTTTTAACATAGAGGCTCTGGTTGAACCTTATAAAACATCGAACGGAAAATGATAAGGATGAATGGTATTACGAACGACGTCATGATGATGCCCGTGATTCACTGTCGGCGAATTACCATTCGAGCAATTATTCAGCATCTTTCGTGCTAACCACCATGGCCTCACCTTCTTCTCTTTGCTGCCTAGCGAGGCTTAGCCTCCGAGCGTCCTTCTCTAAGGCATTACCCTCTCACTTTACCCGTGCATTTGTAACGACACTCCCACTCCAAAGACCAGTTAGGTACACCACCCTGTTCGCAACCGGTCCAATATTGAGAAGAAAGAAATGCGCTCCTCAGTCTTTGTTTCCTTCTACCAGTCAGCGGCTTTGACTCTAGACCGTCATAAAATATCTGACATGCTTTGAAGTTCGGTCTATGTTTATACAGACGGAAACAACCCCCAACGACGACTCGCTTAAATTCATCCCAGGAAGTTCAGTCATGGGGGACGGGACTGCCGAATTCATGGATACGAAGTCCGCGTTTGCATCTCCGCTGGCTGTTCGACTTATGGGAGTAGAAGGCGTCTCGGGTGTCTTCTACGGCCCAGATTTCGTGACAGTGTCGAAAAACTCTGAACAGCAGTGGTCACTTATCAAGCCAGAAATATACGCCCTTCTCATGGAGCATTTCTCTTCTGGGCAGCCGTTGTTCCGCAGCGCAGAGGACCGCGAGCGCGCCGGACCGCAAGACACGCGCATTCTGGACACGGACTCGGAAACTGTGGCTATGATCAAAGAGTTATTGGAGACCAGAGTTCGGCCCGCAATCATGGAAGACGGAGGCGACATCGAGTATCGTGGGTTTGATGAAGATGGCACGGGCATTGTTAAAGTCAAGCTAAAGGGAAGCTGCCGGGGCTGCAGCTCCAGCACGGTCACCCTGAAGTCTGGCATTGAACGAATGCTGATGCACTATATCCCAGAAGTGAAGGGTGTGGAGCAGGTGAGCCATATTTGCCGTATACACGATTGTCGCAATAATGACTCTGCATTGAAGGTGTTGGATCCGGAGGAAGAAATATCACTGAGTGAATTCGAAAAGCTCGAGCAAAGGCTGGAACAGCGGAGTCCTGTAGACCCGTGATTACTGGATCAATTGGTTTGAGGCAGTTTTGAGGTGAGGCATTTACGTAGATGACTTTACATTCCGTAGATAGATTGTATACCTTCCTGCTACATCCAATAGCATAATTATTTGACATGGGGGTTGCTGGTATCAAGCTAATTAAATACGCTGTCCAACGATAGCCAAGGTAGTTGAGTGATGGAGTTCAGGCTAAACTCACGCAGGCACACTTGACCGATATGGTATCGTCACATGGCCTCTGAATTGACGGTGAACCAATAATCAATTGATGCTCCTCTCTTCCCTTAACTTCACTGACATCCCCATCCCTGTTCTTGCTGTTCGCGCTCACCTCTGTCATGGTCGGTTTCTTTCTCCTAGTTCCCAGTGCAAGCGCTGACATTTGGTCATAGGTGTATGTCAATAGCAAGAAATTTGCCTGGTAGGCCAATTTCTCCGGAACTTCCACGTCTCTATACCTGACCCAGCTCTCTCTAGTGAATCCTGTATAAAGGGACACAGATCCTCTTCATGTCACCACACCGATCGACCTCTCTTTGAAATTAAGAAGAAGGGACGCCCAGTGTCGCAGTGTACAAAATGCCGCGAGCTCCGCCAATCGAAGAAATTCCACTCGAAATGCACCTGCAATCATCAAGCTGAGGAGGCGCCAGCTATGCAACCTTTAGCAGCCTCGTCCAATTCAAAGAGTGCGTTGTCTCCGGTCCTTGTATCAACAGCTGACGTTGAACTATGCTCCAGCGCGGAGATTCATCCCAATTGTTCCAGCACTTCCCAATGGATTGCGTGATGTACTGGAAGGGTCCTCTTCAATACCTGTGCCTGCTGACTCTAGGCAAAGGGGTGTGTATATTCTCGATTAATATCACCTTATAGAGACTAATATTTTTACATCTTACCTAGTGGATTCCCTACTGAATCCGTGTGACTGCAAGAGTTTATGGAAATGCAAGTGCCGAGAGGCTTCCCAGTTTAAGCCAACGCATACTCCAAACGCCTCCGCTCGAGCCTCTTCTTCAACTGATGCCCTATCCACCTTGGCCAACGCTGCTGTGGCCGTGAGCTGCTGCGCGCCGCCTACTCCGTCGCCCACCTCCAAAGTTGTGCCCGGTCCGACGGAGAAGGACAACATTAACAAGGCGCGCCGCCGGCCTGGAAGTCCTCTTCTTCCTCCCACCAAGCGCCACAAGGCCAGGAAGCCCAATGCCATGCCTTCCCCAGGACCGGCTCTAGCACCTTTGCTATATCTGTCCTCACCGCCATCTACCTCTTCGTCTTCTCCGATGATGCCACGGCCCATGCCCGACTTTCCTACTATGACTATTCCACCAATGAGCGAGATTACCTCGCTTGCAGGCTCTGGCTGCACATGCGGTATTAGGTGTGGCTGCCCGGGATGTGTTGAGCATCGGGGACCGACGCATGTGAACGAGGAGCACCAGGACTGCGCCGATGGTTGCGGGACCTGCATCGATGAGAGCATGGGAACTGCCCTACCGGGGGTCAGCAACGACCAGCCGTCAGGCTCTTCGTTCCTAGACCGTTTCTTTGCTCGGGCGGCTGCCCTTCCGCCGCCGCCTTCAAACCGCAGAATGACTTTCGATCCTATGGATACCACAGTCTATTCTCCAACATCGTGGCAGGCAGATCCCTTCGGGCCTGTCAATCTCCCCAAGCTGGAGTGCTGTGGGGGGCAATGCAACTGCCCGGATGGACAATGCTCGTGCAGAACATCGTGCGCGGGATGCTGTGACCCAGCTGATAACCAACGGCACTCTCATGAGAGAGCATCAATGACTCCACTTCCTTTCATACCTGTGCAACAACAAACACAAGGAAGTTGCTGCGGGTAGATTGTTCGTTTCCCTATATTGTTTCTGATATTTCTTAATGTGCTCTTTCGTTTCGAGATGTAAATGTCAGGGCTTATTATGTACATTTAACTACAAAACTACTCATTCACCTGCTTCAATTGCAGTGCATCTCAATCTACTGGATGGTGGATAGGGCTTTCCATACAATGCTCTTGTACAACTATTGTCAGTATAGGGTATCGTGATATATCTCATACACTGCGAATATATCGTCGTGTCAAATACTGGAAGAAAATAACGCGGAGTTCGCACTCACTCGTCATCTAAAACAAAGGAATTAGATGGATACAATAAGTTTGGAACCAGAAATGCTCGGTCTCAAACTCACCATCATAGTGGAACAAAGTCTAGAGATACACGACGGTCAGAAGCAGCCATTGGTGTACACGGAGATGCTTACCTTCTTGGGGTTTTCTGGTGCGTGGCTCACATATCTGTCATTGTCAATCGGTCTGTGGAAAGTCAACATCAGAGACGAACATCTCTTCAAAATAGATATATTCTTACCGTTCTTTTTTCTGGTAGATTGCAATCAAGGATAGTTAAGTATACACCTGATATTGTTGAGTAACATACGCACTTTACAAGACGCGAGCATGCTCTGCAAGGTCAGGCAAACAGAGATAACGCTCAGCACAGGAGACCATTCGTTGCCCAGAATAGAGGCGCAGATCTGCTCGATGATCAGACTTTAAACAGGAACGCTGGGCTCAGATAGAAATGGTTTCTGACATGACCGTTGCTGTACACATGCTGGTGGACGTGGATGAGTATCACAGGGCTTCTCGATGTTGAGATGATAAATGAAGGCAGCATACCGGGTGAATTGGGGATTCGTGCCCGTCACCGACAACAAACTGAACGGCTGGCGACGAGATCGGATATTGCGCGTCGAATCTGAATTGCAAGATGTACTTTTCGCCCTACAAGACGCCGAATATGCAGGGATGAGCGCGTGAATATGGGGTTGCACTTCCCAATTGACTGAGGTACGCACAACATATAGAGAGTCGCCCATGACTTCTATCGTAAAGAGCCACTTCTCAAAGTTGTCAGCCTGCAGCAGACTGATTCCTAGGTGGAGGGACTCAGTAATCAGGATCATGGCCGTTTCTGTTGCTTAGAGCACCCTACCAACAGGGCATCCCTCTGCTTTGATTTCCCGGAGTTCTTTGGCTAGACGTCTGGAGGAGATGGAGGTCATGTTTGTGGAAGGTAGAGAAGTGTATAGCCGGAGTTGGGTGGTAACAGAAGAATGCACTGCAAGGAGAAGAGGTTCAGCATGGCTAATTGTGATGGACGGTATCTCTGCGATAGTGGCAGTGCCTGCACCTGTACTAATTGTTGTGCCGCGCGCTCAATCGTGTAATGCCCAAAAGACCTTCAGATGAGTCAAATATTATCCGAATAAACAGCCGTCTGACGTTTTGAGTATGGTGCGCGACGATATTGGGGCTCTGCAGGGGGAGCAGGATGAGCTGGGGTTGGGCCGGCCCGGAAGGTAGAAGCCAGGCACAGACAAACAAAGAAAAGATATATAGCACGGCCGAGCATCTTGGCCATTGCTTCGTCCTCCCCGCTTTAGAGTCACCTGTAATCCTATATCATTCAGAAGGGACACCGCAGGCGCTCGTGGAGAGGCAGATTGGCCTTATAGCTCATACATTGTCGCTTTCGAAGTGTCGTTATTTCTTCCAAACGCTCTTCAGCTGAACTTGTGTGATACATTCTACTTTTTCTCTCGAATTCGTTACATCCTGTCGCATTCCTCCAATATCATTGCTTTGACGCGTTCACCTCGTCTGCCACTTTCGCTTCATCTACACGTCGATCTCTATCCATGTTGATATCATCTAGAATCTTCCTGGCCCCGCTGTCCAAAAGGATCTTTGCAAGCCTTTCTCCTACTTGCTCTGCGTCCTTCAGCGATCCTACGGCATCCTCTAGTAAATGTTGGATATGGTCTTTACCATCTATCCCCGTTACGCATCCCGTTAGCTTCAGGATCTCACCATCCTTCCTAGTTTCCATCACGCTTGCAACCCCCACAGGTACACTACATCCGCCTTCAAGTACGCGTAAGCACGCGCGTTCCGCGAGGCACATCCAGGATGTTTTGCGATGATTGAGTTTCTTGCACAGCTCAATGGCCTCAACGTCGTCGCTCCGCACTTCGATGGCCAACGCGCCCTGCGAGACGGCGTAGTAAAGCGTTGGAGCCCGAATATCGGAGGTGAGGCGGTCGCTCATCCCGACGCGGACCATTCCTGCCTTGGCTAAAACGAGGGCAGCGAATGGACTATCGACGGCATCAAGCTTGGAAATCCGAGTGTTCCTACGTTATATCAGAGACGTTTCAACAGATTTTCAGATCATCTAGCTTACAAATTTCCGCGCTGAAGCAAGGGAATCGTTCATGTTATCAAGTATCCCTTCCACCAGATATACACAGCAGTACTCACCACATCCATGAATTTAAGCTCGGGATACTTCCTTCTCAGCTGAGCAACCCTGCGTACGCTGCTTGTGCCCACCACACTGCCAGAGGGTAAATCATCCAGTGTTTTCCATGGCTTCCCTTGCTTCACCACCAGGCTATCCACGGGATCCTCACGCTCGAGAATCGCACTTAAGGCACATCCATCTGGCAAGGACGTAGGAACGTCTTTCAGGCAATGCACCAGCATATCGACGTGTTTTTCCTTCAACGCTACCTCCAACTCCTTCGTCCACAGGGCTTTACCACCGAGTAGATAAAGCGCCTGGGATTGGTTTTTGTCACCCGCGGTGGCCATGAAGGATGCGCCGAATGTCGGGTTAGACGCATCCTTGGAGGGAAACAACTCCTGTAGCGTCGAAACCACGCTATTGGTCTGATTTTGAGCAAGCTGGGACGCCCTTGAGGCTAGGACGAAATGGCGTGGCATGGTGGCTATCGATTAAAACCGATGAGTAACCCCGCGGTAGTACTTTTATTTAATCTACGGTGTAACCATCTTTGATTCCACTATGGGTGGCAAGTGGTTGCATCCTTCCTGCTCCATCGGGCCGAGAAGGCAAAGTCTTTTCCGGAGCTGAATATGATTGGCGACGCAATTTGGCGCCCACAGTTATTTTTGTCGACGCACAGGTTAGGACTCTATCTAAGCTCGCAATCTGATGTCTTTAGGTCCCAAAAAACGCGAGAGTCATATTGAATTTGTTATTTTCAAGATACATATAGGACAAGACGTGGTATCAGTGAGAAGTGTAATACATACTCGGTAGGAGCAGGTTAGAATACATTGTCATTTCTATGCAGTAGCATTTGCTTGATCCGTTGCCTTCGCCTCATCAACGCGACGGTCCCTGTCCACGTTAATATCGTCCAGAATCTTCTTCGCGCCACTGTCTATCAGAATCTTTGCAAGCCTCACCCCTGCATCCTCCGCCTCCTCGCTAGACGACACTACCTCTTCTAGTGTATACTCGACGTGATCTTTGCCATCGATGCCCGTCACGCATCCCGTCAGCTTCAGGACTTCGCCCTTGTCGCTTGGCACTAGCGCACTAGACACGCCGACAGGGACGCTGCAACCACCCTCGAGCACGCGCAGGCACGCGCGCTCTGCGAGACATCTCCACGCGGTCTCCCGATGCGTGAGCCTCTTGCAGAGCTCAATAGCCTCAACATCGTCGCTACGCACTTCGACACCCAGCGCACCTTGCGATACGGCGTGGAAGAGTGTCGGGGGAGAGATGTCGGTTGTGATGCGGTCGCCCATGCCTAGACGCACCATTCCTGCCTTAGCAAGCACTAAGGCGGCGTATGGACCGTCAGGCGCATCTAACTTTGCCATACGAGTGTTTCTAATAGAATATCAATATGTGATAAAGTTCGTTGATGTAGCGAACAGCACTAACAGATTTCCGCGCTACGAGACAGGGTTCGTTGGCCCGATTAGTTCTGCGTATCTAGCATGCAGAGGGAGAGGACACTCACGACATCCAAAAAATTGAGATCAGGGTATTTCCTCTTGAGCTGTGCCACCCTACGAACACTGCTCGTACCCACCACACTCCCTGCAGGGAGATCGTCAAGGGTCTTCCATGGTTTTCCGTGCTTTACGACCAGGCTGTCGACAGGATCCTCGCGCTCGAGGATAGCGCCGAGGACGCAGCCATCTGGGAGGGTCGTGGGGACGTCCTTGAGTGAGTGCACGAGCATGTCGACATGCTTTTCCTTCAATGCAACCTCGAGTTCTTTGGTCCACAATGCTTTACCGCCGAGTAGATAAAGCGCTTGCGATTGGTTCTTGTCGCCAGCGGTGGCCATGAAGGAGGTAGTGAAAGTAGGATTGGAGTCATCGTTGGCGGGGAAGGAGTCCTGCAAAGTGGCAAGGACTATGTTTGTCTGAATCTGAGCCAACTGCGAAGCCCTTGAGGCTAGGGTAATAGCGCGCGGCATGGTGGGTTGTGAAAGGAAAAAGGTGTTTTGAGAGAGGGTTTAAAGGCGCGCTTTTCTTGATCTTGCCGCGCTTGTGGGAAAGATGTGATAGCACAACTTGGATCGCCTCGGACCGGGAATCTTGTCTTGATCCCCGACCTAAAATGACGAGGCGGTAGACAGAGCCCGAGGGAAGATTCAATTCTACGCTCAAGATCATAGGAATAGCCATCAAGTCAACATAGAAGATGCATATTCCACCCAAAGAATCTAGATAACAACTTTATACAGTTTGAAAAAACTACAGAATGACAGACCGATAGTGCTGCAACGTGATACTATAAGACAGACAATCGACTTAAAGTAAGGTAGTAGAATGAGGAGAATAACCTGTACAAATGTGGATGGGCAAATAAAAAGTCATAGTCGCAGGAAAGCATGAAAACAAATGGTCGGAAATATGCCGTTTGCAAAATACAATGCATGATGTGGTATGATGGAAAGGTGAGGGCGATGGGATAGACGAGCATGTGAACAGCAAATCAAAAAGGAGATGTAGTGTAGTGAGGTAGATTTTAGAGAATGAAGCGCACATAGCGAAGGTTACGCTATGAAGTTAGACATTAAAAGGAATCATACGGTGTCAGAAAGCGTTCGAAGAAGTCCACAGATCCAGATGATGTTGATGAAAGGCGGTATTTACATCCCGTAACCGAAGGCTGAACGCTGGTACGGGTCACTGAGAGAACCCGAAAGGCCTGCTCCGAACCCTGGGAGGGTCGAGAAAGAGGGTGTCGGGAAAGCTCCGGCATGCTGCTGGCCAAGTCCCTGGTTGTGGCTCGAGTTGCCCTGCAGCACATAGCCGTCGATGGATTGGGGTTGCAAAGAGTGCATTTGAGCATTGAGATGGGACTGCCCGAAGTTGCCTTGTCCAGGCATGCCGTACAGCGCGCCCGAGGAACCGTACACATCGCCCAGAGGGGAAATGGCCTGGGTCATGTGGCGAGTGCCGTTGTGAGCGCCTCCCATTCCTTGATTGGTTAGTGCCATGTTGACGAGGGCTTGCTGGTTGGGAAAACCAAAAGGATCAAGCTGCTCGCGCTGGAGCTTGTTTTGGATGCGCTTGCCGTAAGGAGTGTTACGGATAAGGGGTAGTACAGGGCGGATGCCCTCAACCAGGAGGGCACGTTGAGCAGGATCTGCGTAGTCTAAGGCAGTCTTAAGGGCCGGTTAGGACAAAGAAACTCCCTCGAAAAACGGACAAAATACCTGGACGCAGTAGTTGCCGTACGAATCCCTCAAGAGCTTCTCAAGCCTTGAGCGGTTCAAGAGCTCCTCAATTAACATCTTCCTCGTGCTATGTTCGGCGACGCGGATACACTGCGTACCGTTAGCAAGACTCTTAAGTGCAGTAGCGATCTGTATTCACCTTCTCGATGACGTTGGAGCTGAACTTCTGAACAGACAAAGCACAAACATTGCCAGCAAATTGACGGATGACACCATCACTGAACCGGTTGTCGTTGAGATCAAGGATGTATTGCACGACCTGTAAAATAAACTCAGTCAGAAAGAAACGGTTATGGGCCACCACGAGACGCACGTAGTTGCCATATGGATCTTGAACCAGAGTGAGGGCATTGTAAGTAATCTCGGTCACAAGCTGTTGGCGCTGGAGTTCGGAAGCATGGTCGATGCACCGTTGAAGGACACAGCAGCCATGACGATGGGTAGCAACTTCGACACAGTTGGCCGCGACAGCGTTATAAATGAACTAGCAGCTTCATGATTAGATGTCTGAGTATGACTGAATGCCTAAATCAGACTAACCTGATTATCCTCTGGAGCCAATTTGTTCAAGCACTTCTGAATAACGTGGTTACCGTTAAGATCCTTGATGAGAACAACCACGTGAAGGCTCAGCGCAACGATGATGGAGTGAATTTGAGCATTGTATCGATGGTCCGTCTGCTATTCATCTGTTAGTCCGACAGACAAGGCATTTCAATCGGAGAAATAGACTTGCTTGTCTGCGGGTAGAGAGGAAATCGATCATCTTCTGGACCGCGCGTGTTCCATGCATATTAAGCGAGATGTTGACAAGATCCTGAGCAACGGATTCACAAATAACATTGCGTTGCTCATCGGTTGAGAACTCGAGAAGTTTCTGGCAGAGATAGTTGCCAAAGGGGTCTGGGTAACGCAAATAGATCAGGTTATCATTCTTCATTAATAGGTTGACGAATCACATACCGGTCATGAGGTCCGCAAAATGACCGAAAGTTTCTCTGAAGATCATATCACGGTGCTCTGGAACACCCTCTTCCAACTTTTTCTGAAGATAGCGGCAACCGTGTTGGTCCTTGCATAGAGCGGGGATTTCTCCTTGGAGATCCTCGATGCGAGTTCCAGCAAAGCGGTTGACTGGGAGTAAATTGAATAACGTGATGGCTATTGAAAAGAATGAAATACTTACATTCTCTATCCATGTCCCCGCGCTTGTGTTTGGGACCATGGAGCCCATTCATCTTGCTGTCAGCAGGGTTCCCGCGGTTTGGCATGCCGAGTCCATAACGCGAGCCATTCTGCGCGGAATACAACGCCGCGCCTGGATTACCATTGACAAGGTTGCCAACGCTGGAACGGGCTGCCGATTCGAAGCCATAGTTGTTGAAACGAGAAGTATCGACACCACCGTTGATGCCATATATCGAATCATACTAGAATAGAAATGGTCAATATACAACGAAACACAGGTTGTGTGATACATACATCATCACGAACATTAGGCTGAATAGAATTGTAGTTCACCGACCCATTATCATATGGTCCGGCAGGAAGACGAGACAACGAGGCTTGTAAATCGCTGGCACTGACTGAATTATCGGCGATCAGATTAGGGTTGGGAGTAGCGATGCGGCCGCCCAGAATTTGAACATCTGGAGTGTGCGGAGTGCCCGGGGTCTTCAAAAGATGTCCCCCATTGGTGGGTATGCCTAGGGGAGTTGCTGGTACGGAACGTGTGGAGATGCTTTCCAACAGGCTGTGAGGGGAACCCCGACGAGAGGTTGGACCTTGACTAAGGTGGGCAGATCCTTGAGAGGTTCCCGACAGAAGTGGAGTACCCGAAGTGGACACAGAACCGCCCAGAATTTTTGAGGTGATATCGTCCGATGGTGCAGAAAGTGTCAAGTTGGGGTTGGTAGCGCGACGATCAATCCTTACTGCAGAACCTTCAGGACCACGAGGATTCCCGTTAAACTGTGGCCACTCCGAGGACTTCTCGCGTTGATCTAATGCACGGTTTGAGAAGCTGCTGCGAGGAGAAGTCTGGGAGATGTGAGCAAGATCCAACGCTGCGGAAGCGGCGGAGATCTAGAAGAAGTTGAACAACATATACAGCTACGAATGACGACGCACAAACCTTGTTCGCATAGTTATGATACTTGTCATCATCAGACGTCGGAAGATTCCTCATGGCATCTATAACCTCGTTAATGGTGGCGACAAGGAAGAGTCACTGAATGATACATACTATGCATTTCTTGGTCCAACTGTTCGTCCAACATCATACCAGCATTGTAGGTGCTCGCGTATCTGGCACCCTCGTCAACACCAAAGCGCCCATTTCCCCTCATAAGGTTGGATGCGGACACAGACGCCGGAACGGGCGAGGCGCGGTTGGAACGGTCACCGGCAATAGACAGGCCCTGAATATGAACAGCAAGGTCTTCGTCGTGGCTACTGGCGGAAGTGCGTCGACTTGCTGGCATGCTTTTGGCTCCAGCAGAACGCGCGAAACTATGGCCGTTAGTGGCATGTCCGTTCGCCAGATCGGGAGAAAGGTTGACGGATGGAGCATAGGTGACAGACTTGCGCTTGTCTGCGGCATTGACGACAGGTGCTGTTAAGAAGAAATGCTCAGACCAACTGGAATACGAATCCCTCTTCGAAACTACGAACCAAGCTGGGCGCTATTGCGAGGGGGAGTGGTTGGGGCCGACGCTGCCAAGTGTTGAATTCCGCTGGCACCGTTGGGCTCGAAGGGGATGCTGAGAAGCTCTTGGGCTTGTTTCTGCTCGAGCACGCGCATCTGATCCTCAAACAACTTCCTCTGGATGAGACGTTGACGTTCGTGTTCCATGCGCTTCAACTCAACACGCTTTTAATGGGAAATAGTGTTGGTGGCAGGAGAGAGACAAAGTATTAGGGAGAGCCACTTACTGCGGACATGTCCGGCATATTACTTCCTAGTCTCGCGGCCTTTTCATGACATACAAGGTGAGCTGGCGTACGAGAATGTAGAGAAACGACATACGGAGTCAGCAAGGTCCAGGAAGGCAGGTGGACTCTGGTTTCTCTCGTCGGAGGAAGGGTTATTATCAGTAGGGGAACTAGTATTTTCCGTAGTGTTCATTTTGGCAAAGATGCTGGTTTAAGTCTTGAAGTAGTGAAGGACAGGGCAGAAAGGGAAGGTAGTACTGAGGGTATAGTCGCGGGCGCAGAAAAGAATTCCTGGAGACACGATATTGGACGGTTGGAGACCGATCACGACGAATACGGACCTGTGTACTGGATGTCTTAAGGATTGATGTTACAGAGCACCGAGCTGGAGAAGGATAAGGGTTGAGAGAGTTGGAACGACGAGGAACTGACTCTTTTAGACCGCCAGAGGATGTTGGTGGTGGATGTGGACTGAATATAAGTAATGGTCGCGGAGTCCTACGTTTTGGTCCCTGAGCTCAAAAGACCCCGGCAATTCCCTTCAAATTTTTCAACTCCGGCCCCTGACCCTCTTCCATTCCCAAGCCTCCCTGACTTTCCTCCCGCCCCCCGCCTCCCCTTCACGTAACCGCCTGCGCCCACACATCCCGCTGTGCCCTACCCGTTGTCGCCCTTTGCCTACCGCGCATTTTTCACAGTGATCAGTCTGGATCAGCCCCCTGTTTCTTCCATGTATTTTAACAGCCAAATATTTAAAACTTCTCAGATACAACTGTGTACACTTAGAGGCACTTGCAAGATCGGCTCGCAAACGAGAGCCTCGTCGAACGATTGTCATTGTGATAAAGTTTCCCATCAATGGATCACCTCACCCCCGCCGCCCCTGCTTTCTTTTACTGCCTGGGCGTGCACACAGACTTATAACATACCGTATTCGCCTCTTATGTACACTATGGCTCCCGTTGGTCGACATACTTGCAGCCTTTGCATTGTTTACATCGCTCAAAGTCTTTCTCTGAAAAGTGTCAATCACGGTGGGTGTGTTGTCATCACGATTCCAATTAAGCAATGTCTATGTACGTAAAAATCCAGAAGAATGGACCTTCTGCTGTGCCACCAACTGGTCGAACTCTAGCTCAGTATGAATAGTATGAAAGCATGTGCGTCACGGTAAAAGTGCATCAATAGTCCAGACAAAAGAAATTACTTATAGGGGGAATAAATACTCAACACACAACGACCGGTCAAAGGCGCGTAATCCATTCCAGCCCCAGAAATTAGCCGAGTGTTTGGCGTGTTTAGCCGCGATGGAGGCTAGAAGTCACGCTTCGAAAAAGTTGGGAACATAACGAAAGTCAGGGTCAAGTCTCCTTGGTCTTACTCGCGCCGACGGCGACCGTCTGAGTTGCCGTTTGTCCCTCGGATGGCACGACGCCATGAATGGTCTTTCTGTCCTCTTCATCATCCTCGGGCCCGTCATCCGAAGTTGGATCTGTGTCAGAACTTCCACCATGGTCACTCTCCGTCTCGTTCGTGGTCGGCTTTGCATGTGCTTTTTCTGGAGTGTGAATGCTCGAGGGATATCTCGACCGTATGAAATCCAATGGGGCAAATCCCAAAAACGATTTGGCTTTCGAATCAGAAAGAGATGGCGCTGTAGGCGTGGTTGCCCCGCTTGCCGTTGGCGTGATTCTGGACGACACATGTAAAGTTGTCGAATATGACGCTTTTGGTGTCTGAATATCGTCATTGGTTGGAGAAGGCTCCCTCGAAGGCGTTTCTAGTCCAGATATTGAGGAGACGGGGGAGGAGTGTCCTCGCGGAACTCTGTTGAATCGTCAATCTATTTTCCATTTGGTGAAAGGAGGAGAATGGGGCACTGACTGGTATACGGGAGAGTTGTAAGTCAAAGTCAGTAAAAGATTCTTGAGATTGGGCAACGTATGCCGGATGTCTAACGCTCTTAGATCCCTTTCTGACATTAGCTAGAAATAACTTCTCAGTGATGCAAATCGTGCGATGCAAAGATAACCTACTATCTCGATATTTTTATTCAAGAGAAAGACCCCATATTCGAAGCGGTAAGTGTCCACTCCTTTCGAGTAGAGAGGAAACCTAAGGAACCTTGGTCAGGCAGTACTACAACATAAAATTTGGCCTTACATGCGAGGCCCGACCATCATGGATATGCCGTCTCTAATCAAACTACGACTCCCGATGCAGGTCACAGGGTAGACCAGGTTCTCCCCTAGGTACGCGGCCAGTATCTGTATGACCTGCGCAACAAACCCAAGGGCGGTAGCAACACTTTCTTCAGTGACTTCTTTGTGATTATCCATGCTCAGAGGAGGAGCGGGGTCGTTCGAGTTCAGGGGAATTGGTAACGGCACATCCAAGACAGTATACAACAGATCCGGCGATGAGAATAGCTCGATTGGGAAGATACTGGAAAGGGCAGACACCAGAGATGTTCTCAATGAGGTTATGTTCGTGCGAAGCGCTGTCAATTGGATTCTAGGCATTGCAGTTGGGTGAGTAAGGGAACTCAGGGAAATATCTAAGCAAGCTGACCTTGAGTCATCTGCTTTCCTCTCGATTTCCGGGTTGAAATCCATTTCTTCTTGAGCATGCAATAGCAGCTCTCTTCTCTCTTTCAATCTTCGTGATCGTTCCGCTATTTCAAGCCGTCCTGGTTTGTATATTTTTATGATTAGTGAAACTTCGGCTTTTCGAGTAGGTCGCATACTCTCTGCTATCTGGTCGATGACTATGCCACGGTTAGCGTGTAATGATCTCACGCAAGCTTCGCGCTCTGAGATGTCCCGCTGCTTCATTGAAAGGTCAGAAACGGGTGTATTGGTTTGCATTATAGAGGAGACACACAAGAGGTATCGCTTTGTCTTGCTCCAGTAAACCATCAATCTTTCCGATGACTTCGTTCAGCACAACACGATTATCGAGAAGACATGTCTGCAACGAAACTAGCCTTCGGGACATTCAGACATAATTAGGGGGATTCAAACAACCAAACGTACTCGAATAACTTCTGCCAGGTAGCCGTCGTGGCCATATCGCCAACAGTGGCTGATTTCGGGGTGCTAGCATGCCGCCGTCTCCGAGAAATCGGAAGCCCGTCGATGGGTTTGGGACTCTGAGTTTCCAAGTCATCCCATGACAATGTCTTCGGCTGAGTAGTTTTGGAAGTGGAAGGCAATTCTGGATCTGAAGCGTAGCCACTGGGCGAGGGCGAGCGGTCTAAAGGGCCAGAAGGGGGTACGAAATAGAGACTTTTCCCCGGAGGATCCAACGTGAGCAAAATTGCGTTGGTCGGTAGCTGCGAAGAGCGGGTATCTATCTAAATCTTATAGTGAGTAGAGTAGGAAGTGAATTTGTGAAGTACGCACATCAGCAGACAAAGATATCAGTTCATTCAAGTCGAGCTCCCAACAGTCCAAAAGTTTCCATTCGTAATCATTCTCGTCTAACGGATTGGTATTCAGGGCCGAGGGCTTATCGTTCAACGTAGTAAGAAGACTGGTCCGTTCAGAACTTGGCAACTTCCCCCAAGCCTCGACTTTCAGCTTGTGACCACTGGTATCCACCCAAGCTGGAAAACCTTTGCTAGCCTTGACATCAATCGGGAATGATGGATTTGTTGAAGGCTGGTGTATGGGAGAAAAGTATATAGGAGAGCCGAAATTACTGGTAGGGTGTGGTGAAGAGGAATCCGATATATCTGATTCGGACATGCCGTTGTTGTAAGATGTAGACATGGAATGAGCCGCACCATTCAAACGGGAGTTGGGCGCGCCTTTCGGTTTAGTATCCGCCCTAACATTATTGGCATTTCTGAAAGACGTGTTTGTCGGAGGAGCGGAACTCGGAGTGGAAGGGTTTCTCCGGTGAGGAGAAGAGCTTGCTGCGATATCTCGAGAAGCCTTCAAGGATAATGAACCAGTTCTCTGGGGACGAGGTGCGGCCTGCGTTGCTGCGACCTTCTGGAGGGGGGCGGATCGTAGGGAAGAATCTTCCGGAACAGTGGCTGCAATGCCTCTGTCGTGGAATGGAAGAGATATAGCAATGAATGTTTCAATCAATCTAGACCGGATGACCTTTTCCAAAGCAGCTTGAGAATTGTCAGGTATTAGACTGTGAAGGATTGTTGACGGGGTATCCGGCTGGAACAATTGTGCGAGATGATTGCTGCCGGAAGACGCTATTGAGCTTGTTCGAGCACGGCGTCCTCGTGTAGACTGGCCTGACCGTGATGAGCTAAGACTTTGACGACCAGAGACATTCGGAGCGAAGTGTACACTTCCAGAAGTTGGGATGGGCGTTTCAGAAAACGATGCAGCTCCAGGTTTCTCGGCCGTGTCTTCATCCCACTTAAGGCTTCGTCGTGTTGCTATCGAGGCCGCCGACAGTTTACGCGTTCTTCTTCTTGATAGTAAAGTTCCAACGTCATCTACGGTTCCAGTGGCGCCAAATGGATGTTGTTCTGATGGTTGTTTCAACGCCGACGTGAAGGCATCGCGTGCAGGAAAAGGGGTAACGTTGCGCAACTGGATGCTTGTAATATGACGGATCCGCCGCTACCATCTAATGTCAGTATACTTTGAGAATATCCAAGAGCTCTTATGGAGCTCACCGGAGTAGCAAATTCGGCCTGCAGCTGATGGGGGCCTAGAGAGCCTGGTGCACTCGGAAGCATCTATCACCGAGTAGTCTTGCATATATAAGGGACAGTCCAATGATATGCAGTCACGGATGATAATAGTCCAGTCCTGTACAGTCTTTTCCAGTGAGCCGTAGGTGTGAAAGAGAGTGTTTGATAATGTTGAAGCCGGACAGACGGTGGAGGCGACGGAAGACGTGCGATGATGGTCAACTCTCCGCTGTGTAGGCCCCGATAACGTTGGCCCTTCTCATTATGGCAACTCCTCCCACCTTCCGAGCTTTCCACCACCACCTCCGCACCGTCACGAAGCATGTCGCCCTCAGAGCCGCAGACTGCCGCAAAAACCAGTTCCGATTCAACATCAGGACAAGCTTTACAGTTGAATTCCCTACAGCCTGAGTTTAGCGCTTTGGCTTACTGTCTGAAGGTGTGATTGCAGCTCTGTTCTTGCGGCACATAGTCTGACTTCGCTCTCTGTCCTCAGAATACGGTAGTGAGCACTGGTCAAATCTATGACTTCCATATCAGGGCACGAGAGCGGTATGTGTTGGTGTTCTTGGTTGGCCGTATTCCATTGTCATGACATTCACTATATTTCTGTTGACCAGTGGAATCGAGCGACATGTTTCAAGTCCACCGAAGTCACTTCAAGCGGCGTTGGGCAGGAGTATGGAAAAATATGACCAGATATGTGATACAATAGAAGCTCGTCTCGTAAGTCGCATCCGCTATTATTATTCACGACAAATGAAGTTCAGCCCGCAAGTAGAACCGTGCTATAGATGCCTTAAAGCGCGACCTTGAACGCGAAGAGGAGCGTGTTGCTGCCGAAGAAAGACGCAAACAAGCAGAAAGCTTGATGCTCCCTCCGCCCGTTCCTCTATCAGCCATTGATACTATGGACATATCCTCTAGCCTGGCTGCATCTGAAGTTACCAGCACAAATCCGAGAAACTCCCCAATTCTGCAACCCATGAGCGGCAGGAGACAGTCTCAGGTGTCCATATCATCCCTACACCGACCTCAATTCCCCCTCAAACTCGATTTGTCATCTACTTCGTTAAGGATCTCAGAGGAAGAGGCAAATGCTATATTTTCCAAGGGCGGGTTGCCATCACCTGTTACACTGGCACCCAAGTCTGCTCGACCAACGGAATCTAACGAATTCCCTCCGGATTTTATGGCAGCATTTGGAAATGCTTCGCTTCCTCTGGATGGCGCTGGTGTCGCGACCCTCCCCGACGGTATGCACCTTCAGCAGGCTCAGGGCCTCGGTGACTCGTCTGACAAGCCTATTGAGCTTGATTTGGATATGGACATGGACATGTCTAACATGGCGGGAGCTTTTGGCGGTACAGGACATGCCCGGGAGACCAACACACATTCTGGCCTCTTTTCACCCATAAATATGGACGGGGAGGGCGGCCATGTGCAAGAAAACAGCGCAGGGAACCAGCCAATGAAAGAGGAGGGCGATGGTCTCAACGACTTCCATCTTGATTCGACAAATACTGACGAACTATTTGGCGACTTTTCCTCTCATGATGGTGGGCTTGGGATGGCCTTGGATGCTTCTACGACGTCGCAGGCTCAGAACGCAGAAGCACCCTCTCCGAATAATTTATTGGCACAACTCTCAGCTGTATCGGATCTCATGAAGCCGTCCGACGCTTCTTCCAATCAAAGCGCGCCAGAATTCGACCTGGGCTCCCTAGACTATTCGCATCTGTCTTCGAATTTCTTCGGCAATGCAGAGAGTTCTGAGGTGGGCTTTCCTATGGATATGGACGCTTTCTTGGCCTCGCAGAGTGCCTCCAATCACCCGGAACCCAGCACAAGTAACGAAAGCGCACCCGCTGCGAGCTGATCCTGTTATACCCAGCTGTATTTTAGTGCTCCGCCATGTAATCCGTGTACCTTACTTTCACAGTTAGCCATATGGTGTCAACTATGCTTTGTGCTTTTCTTGTCTGAGCATACCCTTGCCCACTCTATCATGGGACAATTTTGGGATGAGATGCTTCCAGGCAAAAATATCATACTCCACACCCACTAGATATATTAGAGATAATCACTATTCGGAAGGTCTATCTCATCTTGAACGATTGAACCTTGCACACTGCTTGGATATTGGACGCACGTCTGTGGCCGTATTCTTGCTATCTCCTCATTTTTCCACATGTAATTGATCGTCGGGGATATTTTTAGGCGCACGCTCTGCAATGGTGCTATTATCGTTCATTACAAGCTCCCAAAAAATACAGAAAAAGATGGTCCCTCCTTGAAAGACACTTGGAAAAGCACATGCGCTCGGGCACTGAATAATAAACCATGCTGCTTTACTCCCACTTTCCTGAATATAAAATGGGGTTTCTTTCAAGCATCTCAGCATTACACCTCCTCCTCGTTTTACTACAACCATAGTGTCGTAAAATATCACTCATGAAACTGAACGCGGCCGCTCTCACTTTGGCGCTCTCCGCCCATCAAGTGTACGGATGGGGAGAAAACGGCCATATGACGGTTGGGTAAGTGTCGGTGTTTGTTGCACTCCCTCCGTCTATTTACGCCCGATTCATACAATATAGGCTGGTGGCCATGAATGTCGGTCGTCATTGGCAAAACCTTGGAGGATGCTCACTTTACTCAAATCTCGACAGTTTTTGTCTCCTAAGGCGCTATCCTTTGTGCAGTCATCCCTCGGTGCGACATACAACGAGTCTCTTGGCCCAGCAGCTACGGTAAGAATACTACCAAACAAGGAGCCTGTATCTTTTCTTATCCACCTTCCTTCACCACCAATTATAGTGGGCTGACGACGTGCGGTCTGAGACCGCTTTCAAGTGGTCAGCTTTACATAACTGTCTTCCAATCATCCTTGATCTGACTTGATCTGGCAATCACACCTGCCACAACAGGTCTGCACCGTTCCATTTCGTGGATGCAGAGGGTCAGTTGGAGGCTGGAGCTCCGTAATATGAAAAATCAGAATAAACAGTTCGCTCTTCCAGATAGTCCCCCCACTTCTTGCTCTGTATCCCAGACAAGGGACTGTGCTGCTGGTACCTGTATCTGTGAGTTGGCACCAACCCAAGCTGAACGAGCCACTCGCTTACCTAATGCTTCTGTGCAGTGAATGCCATCGCAAATTATACGGCTCGCGTTGTGGACACATCACTTGACGCTGAGCAACGTCAGGAGGCGTTGAAATTCATAGGTATTTCTATAGATAGTTCAATGTTCAGAGCTTGACTCACGTCTGTGTAGATCATGTAGGTTACAAGCGCCTAATTCACACTGCGATGTTGTTTCAGCACGGCGCCTGACCACGTAAATCTTCTTGCCAGTTCATTGGAGACGTTGGACAGCCTCTTCATGCAGAGGCCCTCGAGACCGGTGGGAACGACATCACCGCAACTTGCAATGGCACGAAGACCAATTTACATGCTGTAAGTATTTTACCTTACTCGCCTAGTTAGCGTTGCTCATTCGCACTCTTCAATTTCTAGACATGGGGTATAAACAACTCCTGATTTTATTTTATTTACCTCTGACATATTATGATTTTACAGATACTGGCATGATTACCATCCTGCTCAAGCAAAGCTATGATAATAGTATTAACACCTGGGCCGACACCCTCACCACCCGCATCAAGGTGAGTTTGAATGACGCCCTTGCTCTGGAATAGAGTGAAATGTTAAATGACGATAAAATATTTTAGTCCGGTGCATACAAGTCCCTCGCGGCTGACTGGATCTCTTGTTCGTCGACGACTGAGCCACTCAGCCGCAGGCGTAGCTTTGAAGAAGACATCGCCGGGCACCTCGATAGCCGTGCCGTCACTCCCCTTGCATGCCCCTTGGTTTGGGCGCAAGAGGCTAACGCCTTCGACTGCGTATGTCCATCCATAGTTTCTTCCATAACATTTTGTTCAACCAGAACGCAGTCCTTCGTGTTCAGTTTTTCGACTGGTCAAGACCTCTGCACATCAAGCTACTTCACCGGTGCAACACCCATTGTGGGTGAATGTTTACTATACTGCGTTCAGTGCTGATGCTGCAACCTTTAGATTGAGTCGCAGATCGCCAAACAGGGATTCCGTCTTGCTGCATGGTTGAACGTCCTTTTCGACGGAGCTACTAATCTTCCTTGATTTTGCTCCCCATATCCTGGTTGTGGCCGTGTGTATCAGTAGCACTTTAGTCTGTTGATCAGACTGTAGCAAGAAAATGAAAATACAACTTTTTATGGATCCAAAAGTGGTATAAAACGCATACAGATATCTGTGATACAGTGATACAGTGATGTACATCAGTTATGATGTTTTTGCAGAGGTCTCGGTGGTGATTGAAGGATCCGGACTTCCGAAGGTTGACGACGCCAGAAACTTGTCCAACCTTTTGCGCAGCAAATGATCGTCACGTATTCCAATGAGTTCCAACGTTCTTGCGACACCAGATACAAGTTGATAACGTTTTTCTTCGCCGATTTGCTGTGACTCTAGGAGCTCCTTCACTGCTCGTGCGAGCCTGCCTTTGGGTCGATTGGGCACCGATGATGAGCCTGAAGCTGATTTAGAGGCTTTAGCTTTCCCCTTCCCCTTCATTTTAGGCGTCGCAAGGAGGACTTCCACGAATTCTGTTCGAAAGCGCCTGTGGGCCATCGATAGGATAGGGACGACGCGGTCGGTTGGGCTTGCTGCCTCAGCACAAGCCTCCGCAAAGGCAATGCGCTCTGGGGAGGCACCTTCATTAGCACCCCATTTCTTCAGCTCTTCCAGTCGTTTCTCGCGATATTCTTGGGTAACGAATGGGTCGTCTGTGCCCAACGCCTTGGTTATGGAATTGAGCAGATCTGATCTGCGCAGCCATCCCCTGTCCTCGTCGACGGCGCGCTTGACATAGTGCCGATTGACATAGTTCAAAAGTCGGTTGGCAGATTGTGCTCCGGCGTGGAAGCGATTGAAGGAAGGAACAAGGTATTCGATGAGGGTGATATCATCGAGCGGTGCGCCGAGAGCTATTTCGAGACAAGCGTCTGCAAAGTATTTGTCCAACTGGACATAGACGTCCGTGCCGGTGACACCAAGGGTGGCAGTATTGTTGGAGTTGGCCTCACTCTGGGCTGTGAAGCTATGGAACGATTGTTCAGCAGGCACCTCATGGGAGAAGAAGTATTCGGCGAATTACTAGTTATAACAGGCTGAATGGATTCCGGCGTACAAACCAAAATCAATGGCGGGCGCCTTTCCATTTGGGTCATTTGAAGGAGACTTGAGAATATGATCTAGAGCCGGCTCGAGGTATGCCCAAAGGGCGGATAGTGATGTTGCTGGGTTTGAGCTACCGGATGCATGGTTGAGAAGAGTGGTCATCCCAAACAAAGCCTTATAATCACAAATTACAAAGACTGCGGTAATACTTTGTTCTGTGTGATTGACCGCGTTGATCCATCACGTTCAATGCTTACACGCGACGCGAATTCCTTTCATGAGATATCACTCGACGCGTCCACCCCAGCTACTTAAATTCACTTTCGCCATGGATCTCGTCAAGTATCCCTTGCGCCAATATGGATCCTCCCAATATGTTAACTTACGGTGAGCCCGGATGCTTTTCTTCATCGCGATACCTGAATACTGACGCCCCTTTGTCGCGCTTCAGTTGGGCTAAACGGATCCTTCGTCCACCCCGACCAATGCGCCACCCCCGCTCATGAAAGGCAGCAACAAAGGGACTCCAGACTCGGGTCCCCTTGGCAGTCGCCCTCTACGATCATTAATGCGCATTCACCACAATCTTACCCTCAGACGCCCGTCAGGGCCTCCTCCTCTTTCAACACGAGCGACGCGTCTGACGCGTCTCGTCCCTCTCCGGAGCGCGTCAGGCGTCCGCGTAATGCGTTCATGATCTTCCGCTCCGAGTTCAACTCCATGCGCGACAAGATCAGTCGCAACGTCGAGCATGACAATCGCCACATCAGCCGGATCGTCGGTCACTACTGGAACCAAATGTCCGAGGAAGAGAAGGACGTTTGGAGAAAGAGGGCCGACCAGGAAAAGGTTGAGCACATGCGTAAATATCCTGGCTATAAGTTTGCTCCCCTCGCGCGCACAAAGAAGCTCAAACGCAACGTGAAGCGGAACGGCGACGACGAGATGGAGCGCTGTCGCCTTGTAGCCGAACTGTTGCTCGAAGGGAAACAAGGCGACGAGCTCTTGACAGCGCTCAAGGCTTCAGATCCGAGGGACAACAACCTCAAGGTCGAAGAAAGCTCTCCGGCCATCATGTCGCCTCGCGGGGAGGAGCGTCCGCATGAAGAGCCAGACCCCTTTGTTTCGACAGCAAGGTTCCATGCATTTAAGTACCCGCTTGTTCCTCCTAATGTCGACCCGCAAACAAATAACCCATCCACTGCTTTTGTAAGTTGTATATTCATGTAGTGTCGGTCAATTTTTAATTGTGATGACTCTCGTAGATGGGTACGGGCGCTAATGTCGGCCAGGGACATTACAACACGCAACGGTTTTACATTCAGCCTCAAGAACTGTGTGAGCACTCTGGGAACTGCCCTGAAATGACTCCCATGCCAGCAATGCGTGATGACGCCGCAAGGAGTGATTGCGCACAGTACCTTGACATGCGCATCGATATCAGTTCTCCTACGCACATGCAGTCACCCTATTCACCTCAGAGCCAATACCTAATGACACCCCCGGCCAATTTCGACGAAGGCTACCGAAGCCCCCAAATCCAAGGCGAGATGACCTACTCACGCTATGCCGGGGTGCACTTGTCACCTCCGTATGGCGCAGATATGTATTACAGCGGAAAGCGCAGGCTCCCTCCTCCGGCGGTCACTTTTCGGAACCCTTTTGCCAATCATCAGAATCAAAGATCGTATGTGTATTCTAGCCCACCACCCAGCCCTACGGATATTCGAGGGTTTCGCGGTGACCCAGCAGTGCTCCGTCGTCAGCAAGACGGAGGTCAGTGACCGTATGTCATCCAGTCATCCACGGCAGCCCATTGTGCGAGCACAGTAACTCAAGTCAATGGCGTTTTGTAGTTCTTCTTTGATCTAGTTTCAGTTTTTTCTAATATACCGTTAGATCTCAGTCCTCCCGCCTTTCCTGTAATCTTGTACTCGCACTTCCACATATAATTCGCTATGTATATCACATTAATCTTATTTAGACAAGATCTCGAATGCACGAACGCCTTCCTTACCAAAGAGCGTCGCACTCCCAATCGCGTCAGCTCCTGCCCTACGCATGCGTGCAGCGGCCCCCGTCGACGTAACACCACCGACTCCAATGACCTTGACCTCTCCTAAGCCACTCGCTTGTGCGTCTTTGGTTAGAAGAAGCTGCTTAAAGGTATACACATTGCCAAGGGCGAGCGCGTGCAACGCATCGCCTGCTAGACCTCCAAGCGGGGTTGGGAGCGCGAATAGGCTTGACTCGCTTGCTGCGCCATGTGCCGCTGCTGCGGTCTGCTCTGCAAAGAGCAGAGAGTTACCGAGCGTGTTGGTGCAGGTCAGGAACGCAAATGGGCTTTTGTAGGCGTCGGTTGTGGGCGTGAGTACAGCGCCACTGATGTCTGTGGCAAACGATTTGAGCCCAGAGATCACATCAGTAAATTGACCCATGTAGGTGTAGGGGGGCAATTTAAGTCCGATGGTAAGGGTTTTGTCCACGTTATGCGCGTCTGCAAGGACCTTCAACAAAGGTTGCAGCGACAGAAACGTATATCCGGACGGAGGCGAATTCGGAATATTCGGGCACGATGTATTGAGCTCAATAGCAATTCTGGATAGCGGAGATTTGGTATCCGCTAGTTTGGCACGAAGGGCCTGGATTGATGCCACCATTTCTGCAAGAGTGGCCGGGTCCGACGACGTAATGCTGATGATCACTGGTTTGGTCGAAGTCGGGTGCGCAGTAAGAATCTCTTCAACCCAGCCAAGATATTTGGCCAAGGGGTGGGGTGAATAACCATATGAATTCAGAGTAGATGTAGTGACTTCGGCAAATATAACCTGGTTTGTGTTAGTATGGGTTTGGCATTGAATGAATATCAGCTTCTTACTGTATGCATCGACGGATCTTCATTGTATCCCCGAGAGGTTGCAGTGCGTGTCGTGATTGCGCCGGTGTACAAAGACTCGTACAGGTCGGTTAGCTGACCGAGGTCAGACGACCAAGCACACGAAGAATTGAGCAGCGGAGGATTAATATCAATGCTGTTGAACACGACCATGATGGTAGGGCAAAGAACAGAATTAGGACTGCTTTGACAAACAGCGCGCCTTGCGCACTTTATAGCCCGATAAGGATTTGTTGATGGGACGCGCACGGTATCAGCCCAGGGACCCCGGAACTACGTCAGGAGCCCCTATGATAAGGCTATTCCAAGGCTCAATGATTATTTCAATTAGATGGAATGCCATGTTGAGGGTGAAAAGACATAAGATATTCTTGTTATATAGGTGTAGAAAACCGATTACAGTTATCGTGTTTACTTGAGCAGTTCTTCGCGCTCGAGCACTGCTGGTTCTAATTTGATCAGGATAGTGGTCCTATTCGGAAACTGGGGGTTTGGGGTATTGTGTGCAGTAACCCTGCCAGGCTGGAGAAAGGGATCAGCTCTCCAAAGCATGACAAGACAAGACTGGAATACGTACGAATGAGAGCCCATCTAATACAGCCTCAACTATACCAGCAGTAAAAGACGAACAGCTCAGTTGACTCATGTCCTTTGGCACGGAGATGTGTCGCTCAATAGGCGGATCATTGTCGATAATCATGTCTATATGCCGAACAATGAGAACCTGTGTCGCAGACAGGAAGGAATGCACCAACATTCGTCAGGATTCTCAACACTCCTTTCGATTGCGTCCGCTGCTTTGCCGTACACTGCCTTCCAGACTTGTGTGTGGACAAGCATGAGCACATTCAATAGCTTTAGCTCGCGTTTCGGTGTTTTCGAGGACCCTTCAGCACGCCAGATCATGAGTTCAAGTACGCGCAGCCCGACGCGATACCCCAGGGTGTTGAGTCTTAGTATGCCATCAGTTGATTGTCGCTGAGGAGAGGTATTATTGACTCACTGGCGTTCGAGTTCATTTATGCCGCTGACTCTCTTTTGGGTGTATTGCACTACTTCGGCGAAGAGAAAAGCGAATGCAGCACCAGAGACCTCTGCGCCTCGCGTCTTGTTCAGGTTACGGTCGTAGATATTTGGGCGGTTTGCAGCGGCCTTCGCACCAGCAGTAATAGACGGTACTGCAGGAAGGGAGAACCTGGACGCGGTGGTGGGAGAGAGATGGTCGACTGAGGATGACTGGGAAGAATTGGAGAGGACGGAGAGCCGTGGATGAGGTTGAGCGTACGCCATGGGACTGGGCATTACATAAGTAGTGTCGCTGGCTTTGTCCTGGGGTCCTAGGCTCAGACTTGGCGGCTATATAAAGTAGTCGGCCCGACATCATATGCCCCTCGCAAGGCACCCTCTCCTCCTCCCCTCCATGCACCTCGGCCACTCCCCATCCGACATCCAGACCCATCTATACACCTCCTTCCTCAGAGCTAGCACATACGATGTTGCTCTTAGGGTCACCGGCACCTGGAATGCCATTTACAAGCTACATCGCGTGGTCTTGATCCAATCCGTCAGTTCAAGCGAGCTTGTCAATTGTCGAATTCAGGGTTAACATCTTTATTAGGGCTTTTTTCGCTCATTATTCACAGGAGGCTTCTCTGAATCTGCAGTTAAGCTAGTCAGTCTGCGCAACGGGACAGACGAGATTAGTGTTGCATTCGATGACACAAATATCACTCGTGCAGGTACGCTCTGTGTCTTAAGTACCATTTATTCTCGACTGACGGTTTATGTATGGTTTTTCAGCATTTGAGTGAGTGGGACCCTCTATCAAGTCAAACCTCTAATATCTAATAATTTGCACGTAGAGTTTGCATATCCAGATTATATGGCGGAGGCCCACCATTACACGTCTCCGCCTCTTTGATGCCAACCACCAAGTGTCCCCTGACTCCCCCCTTCTTCGGCGTCAACGAGCCAGATGTCGTTCCCGAAGGGGACCACCCTGCCACCCCGCGGTTTATGCTTTCGCTTCTTGCGACTGCCTTATACCTCTCTATGCCATCCCTTGCTTCTCAAGCTCTTTCTCTTATTCTCAAGACAGTCGGCCCCATGACCGTTAGACAATATCTTTCATTTGCATGCGGGAACTCTTCAATACACCACTATATCGACAATGAAACGAAGGATCCGGAAGCAGCTGTAGGCCTAGAGCATGTTGCCCACATGATAGATGATGAGGACTCCATATTGGGAATTCCGGACAGCCATTCAATAAGCAGTCCTTCGGAAGGTGTTAAGAACGAGTCGCCCGTCGACTCTAGCGGCGATGAAGATAGCCTGGATGTCCTCACGATTCGCTCTCGCGACGATAGCGATCGCAACATGGACGACCACTCGTCCCCTCACTATGGCCCAGTATCGGATAAGATTGGTGAAGCGTGCGCATGTTGGCTCACGCGTTGGGCAGTGGACATGCTGACACTAGAGCTCGGCGATTCCACGCCTGTCTCTCCCCCCACCGAATCCAGGAGTCGTTCCAAAAGCTTGTCCAGTCTCGACTCACCTAATTTTCTGTCATCGCTTTCATTATCAGGAACGCACGCTGCGCCAGTGATTTGGGGAAGAGGAGGCCTCAAGACAACTTGGATTGCTGCCATCGTTTCTTCAGATACTCTTTTCGTGAAGAATGAACGAGAGCGTTATAATTTCGCGCGTTCGGTTGTTGAACTTCGGAGACGGGATGGCATCATCGATCACGAAGAAAAGATATGGTCAAAAATGTTTGAGGAAGGCATTCACTATCCGAACATGGTATGTGGTTTGAAATAATCAATCATCCTTTACCCCTAATGCCATTACAGACCTTTGAGGACGTTCTCTTCATCTCGCAAGACATATCTCCCACCACCAAGAGAGCATTCGTAACAGAAACCGTGCTTCAATCTTCTCATTGGACCCAATCGGTTCTGCGATACACCATAACTCAGCGTGCTTACCCCTCCGGTCCCCTGTCGAATGGTAGTGCGTCATCCCCACCCCGTGACAAAGACATTGGGATTGCATGTACCACGGCAGATATTCTGCTAAAGCTCACCCAAGCCACAGGAACTAACGCTGACACTGAAAAGAGGAAAGTGTATTTCCCAGTTCTCAGTGATTCATCAGTTCGAGTCGGGGATAACGGAACAAACCCTCCTTCGAACGGCGTACCTCTTACAATGGATGATTTATTTGCTCCCTCGAACGTAACTTCTCAGGACAGCGGAGGACGATATGCCTCGAAGGCTGTTGACACTATACCAACTAATGAGAACACGTTCTTTGGGATTATGACGCGCCGATTCAATGCACAGAGTTGTATCGACTTCGACCCAACTGGAAAGTTGCGGTGGTCGCCATATCCCCCTTACAGATTCTCGGTTGAGTTCTGGGACGTGGATTTCCTCAAGGAGAAGTCTCGCCTGCACTCACAGACTATTTGGCACGCTGGCAGCTTGTTCAATGTCTATGTGCAGCTGGTGCACAAGAAGGGACAGGCGCAGCTGGGGATATATCTGCACCGACAGTCCCACGTTGACCCAATTCCAGCATCAAGCGCGCCTGCACAGCGGAACCAGGCGGTCAAAGAGCCTGAAACTCATACACCGCTTGACCGTATGCACTCCCGTCACCCATCTCTGCCCTCTCTCCTGTCAGTGGCAAGCATTGCATCGCCGTCAAGCCCTACACATTATTCGCCTTCCATTCACCCTCCCCGTAGCACGACGCCATCGGCGCATCCGAACCATGCCCGACCTTCATCTCCTGCATCGCCCTCGTCATCCCCGATCGTAGCGTCGCAATCTTTCGGCGGCTCATGGCCGTCTACCCTTCTTACACCCGCTCCCCAACAACCGTATAGAGATCCCCGACAAGCCGTTTCAGCATATTTTGCCATTTCTTGTGCAAGTGCCACAGGGATATCACAGACCCGCTTCAGTAGTTCGCCGGACGTATTCTCTGTGAGTCAGAGCTGGGGTTGGAAGTCCAGCACCCTTCGCACTGAAGACTTCGTCGAGGTGGGGACGCAGATTCTGGCGAACGATGTCAGTCGTGGAAGGGAGGTGAGCTTGCGAGCGACGGTCCTTTTGGGCCTCGTATGAGCTCCTGCAATGATTTTATGCACATCTCTATGGATCTAACTTATTACTGCGACTGGATTCTTGCCATGGACTTTAAATATCAATAATTACCCTGTATACGTTGGATTCCTCACTTGGCTCAGCTCCATATCTTACATGAATTACATTTCAACAAGACCTGTCCTAGCTTCTAGGGCAGACGTCAACATTTTACGCCTCTAACACTGTCGTTGCCAAAGTTTGTGTCAGGGCCTGGATGATGTCTTCCTCTGAGTCACTGTCCGAGGCACGAGGAATTGCGGGATTGCCTTGAGCAATACGGGGCGAATCTGCACAAATTTTAATACAATGCAGGAGAAATTCAAGGAAGGATGTGTCCTACCTTGCGGTCGAGCAGCAGCCATGCGACTCAACTTTGGTGTGGCGGCCTTACTCCGCACAGAAAACTGAGGAATCAGCTTGCCTTCTCTACATGCTCCACACACTGAATGAAGTTAGGACTACCATTGATGAACGGGTTGGAGGAAAATACAAACAGCATTCTTCGGGCTTGATGGACTTGCTAAAACGGCCATATCTGATTTAGTGGCGGTCAGTACATTGCGTCTTGAAGTTTCAGCAGCTGGTACACCCACATTTTGGCGCACTTTTCACACTCTAAGAAACATCATTAGATTAAAATGTAATGCTGTGAATGCGACTTACTCCATTCATAGGGATATGAAATCTCATAATTGTGCTTGACCTGTTGGGAAGGATTAATCACGGCGAATTCTGACATGATAAACTGGAAACACATACCGAAACTTCAATATGGGGATGTTTCTTTTCGACGAGATATGCCCTTCGGGGAGAGAGTGGCTTACAATCAAGTGACATTGCGATTGAGAAACACGAGCTTACCATCGTTTGAAGAAACTGCCATGATGCTCATTTATCTTTTCGTCGATAACCCATGTTGCCAGATGACACATTTCGTGCGATAGAGTGTTTCGGATTCGTTCTATAAATCACTTGTCAACCTTGGGTGGCAATGGTTCTCTCTACAACATACCATCACAATCCAAGATCTTCTCTGCGAGCTCAATTTGCGTGGTCGTAACACCTTCTCTGTTACTGGATACAGCAATGAGCAAGTTGACTGCTTATTATGATCGATTTCATACCGATGATATTTGGCCTTTCCAGCTGTGGTCAACAACCTTTTATTCCAAACGAGTTTTGTACTCGCTGGAAGACCGTCTTTGAAAACGGATTTGTTGAGATCATCGAAAAGCTTCTGCGCATACTCCTGCCGACGCAGAATTTCAGCTTCCTCTCGAGCCTTCTTCGTGTTCAGTCGTGGAGTCTTCGCAGCAGTTTTGGGCTTGGGCGTTCGCTGAACGGCTGGGGCGTTAGCTGGTTTGGCAGCAACAGGGTCTACTGGCGACTCCGACTGGTTTGACATCTTGCTAGCTGTTTTCTCGTCCAGGTTTCCAGTAGTCCTATCTATGCTACTTTGGCTGGGGGGATCAAGACGCATAGGCCTCCGAGCAGTCTTAGGTTCGTTGCTGCACAGAGGTCAGCTGTCCTATCTGGGAAGGACAGGCATAATTGAGAACGTACAATAAGATGGTTGATTCATCGACGGGTGTGTAGCCAGAGGTGGAAGAACCAGAAGCGGTTTGGGCAAGATTGGTCTCCAATCTGCTCGGCGGAGATGCAGGAGATTTTCTTTGCAACGGTAACGGTTCCCTCCCAATCGGACTATCTGACAGCTCGATAATTTCTTCATTTTCTGAGCCAGCAGCGGATGCTTCATCTGAGCTCTCTACTATTCTTCGGCGAGAGTAAATCCGTTTCTTGGCAGGTGTTTCAGGA
This sequence comes from Psilocybe cf. subviscida, assembly GCA_013368295.1. Taxonomy (NCBI): domain Eukaryota; kingdom Fungi; phylum Basidiomycota; class Agaricomycetes; order Agaricales; family Agrocybaceae; genus Psilocybe; species Psilocybe cf. subviscida. The sequence goes on along the minus strand of JAACJJ010000056.1, from coordinate 2,634,655 downwards.
GGGGGTCTAGCAGACAGCAAGTGAATTGTTGATTTATACTCCAGGGTATCATGCAAACTCACGTCGGGCTACTTTGCTTGCGGTTTGGTCTTGGCTGCACTGGTTCTTCATCACTATTTTGCAGGTCACATTGAGCTACGGGCTATCCTGAGGGTTTTGCGTGGCTGACCTGTCAGATGAAATCTCGATGATATCTATAACTTTCGGAGGTCCGTTTCGCTGCCTGCGTCTTCGTATTATACGACCATTTATGTGGACAATGGTCGCAGTATGGGTATGCACTCACTGGATTGGACAGTCGTCGCTGTCTGACTCAATCTCATAAGTAATCGGATATTGTGCTTTCTTTCCCGGAGTGGGCGTTGGCATCTGAAGCTTTCCTGAGGAGGTGTTTCTGTCTGATACAATCGTAGGCATGTAGAAAGCTGAGTGGAAGTATTCTTGGGTATATATTTGAGCTTCAGGGCGTGAGTTGTGGGTTGGGAGAGGATGTGGGATGAGAGTAGATGATTGAAAAAGCCAGGGGCTTCATGGAGGACGCGAACCTCACATCATGTGATCGTGAATCATATACTCGGCCCGGTAATCTCGACTCGAAAGTAGGTTTAGCGCTCAATGAGCGCCCTTCTTCGACGCGAAGTTGTCGCTCGCGGTAAACTTAATGGCGAGCTCAGGTCAGAATGTTGAATAGGCTAATGTTTTCTATAGTGATTGTGATTATGCTACAGTGACCAAATTTTGACTTGGGCGTCCCGGCCACCGGTTACTAGATAGCGATCCATGTATCGTAGTCTCTCAACAGGTTTGATGTGTCCATTCGTTAGTAGTGTCGACTTCTGGGCGCTTGTCCGATTATAGACCTAAAACAGTTAGTTATGACATGATGTTCGAGTATGATTGTTGCTAGTGACTCCTACCTTGACTCCGTTTTCTCCAGTGGCGGCTATGATCTTCCGAGTGTCAAACTGCAAACCCGTAACAGCATGATCAAACTGGATCGTGTCAAAGATGCCACCCATACGAAGATCCCAGATCTGCAACATTATGAGCCAAAGAGCGTGCAACGAAACGGCCGTGGCCAGGCCTACCTTCAAAGTCTTGTCAAGACTACCGCTGGCGATGTGAATCTCATCGAACTGAAGGCAAGTCACAGGGCCAGTGTGTCCTAGGAGTGTTCGATGTGCTTGACCAGTGCGCACTAGAAAGTAATAATTTAGGCAACGCGAGTTGTAATTAATCATTGACTTACTGTCCCACATGCGAACAGCACCATCGCCGCTCCCACTGACAAGACCATAACCCCAAAATTGGACTCCCCCGACGAAGTCTTCGTACATTTCACGAGTCCCGTCCGCATAGGGTGGGGTCTGAACGGAGAAGCCCCCTGGGAATGACTGATTAACCACCGGCGCGCTCAGGTTATTATTCGCTGGATGTGATATTGCCCAAAGAATATCCATGGTCATTACACATTGCCCAGTTGTCAAGTCCCACTGGCGAAGGGTCTTATCAGAGGCTCCCGTAACCTATTAGAGCAAGTGATCAGCTTATTGAGGTAGTTTGTCATTGAGATAGACGTACCAAACATTCATCCTCAAAGTAGAGAGCCGTCACAGCCTGGGTGTGACCTTCCAATAACCGTACACAAGGCCCCTCTTTCTCAACAGGGGCATCGCTTGAGCGAATATTTGAGGTTTGCCCGGCACCCTCTTCATCTTCCTCAGCAACATCGCTTAAACTGACCATCCCACCCTCCCACCCATCATCATCCTCCACCTTCCGCAGATCCCATAGCCTCACATTCCCATCCGCGCCACCAGTCAGACAAATATTATCTTCAACTTGAAGACAGTGCACTGCTCCAATGTGGCCGCGTAGCCTTGCAATTTCTTCTCCACTTAGCAGGTCCCAAACTCGAGGTTGTGCATCCATTTGGGATGCGGTCACAAGAGTGCCATAGGGTTCTGAGAAATCAAGGGCTGTAATGGGTGTTGTATGACTGCTCAGAGTCTATGTACTTGTCAGACAAGGTTAACGGCAAATTTGGTAACCAACATACCATGAATGCGACGCCCGGAGGCAGTTCATCGTGTTCTGAAGGTAAGAACGCGGGGCCTGGGGGGCAATTCCATCAGCCGAAAGAAATTACATAGGGTATTAGTCTTCACCTTTCCGGCGACGGGAGCTGGGTGGTAGGTGAAGATTTTGATTAGAGCTGGGTTGCTGACTACCCGTAGCTTGCTCGAATTTAATTCTCTCTTTCACGCCTTCCACTAGTACACTACTCAGTAAATACGAAAGAGACTCTGATAAATATTCACTCACGTTCGTCATCCAGTTCTAGCTCCTCTTCCTGCAATCTGAGGAGATCCTGTTCCAACTTGGCTCGAATACCATCGAGAGCCTGAATCTTTTGTGTTATCTCCTCGACCTCATTGTGTATCAGACTCTATTATAGGAGCGGAATTAGTGACTTGAAGGAGGGAATGAGGTAAGAACTCACTCTTTTGACGTGTATGTTCTCCTTGTCCATCATGATCTCTTGTGACTGGCGTTGCAGCTCGTCTTTCCCTAGCCTCTTGGTCGCGCTTAGACTTTCTCTACCCTTCTTGGAATGTGGGTGGCGAACGATAACAACGTCTTCCTCGCTGGTAACACTTTGTCCCTCGCGTTCCTCTTCTTCCCTAAGCAGACCCCGAGCGCTTAAGCCTAGCTTTTTCAGACCGAGTCGCGGTGTATCGATATTTCGCATTTGCCGCCGTCGCGTCTTGCTCTGTTCGGCGCTTGGAATCGTCGCATTGAATCCGCGGAGCAGACTAACATTGGACGCCACACCTTCTGGCTCCGGAACCTCCGCCTCCAATAGTTCTTCCATCTCCTCAAATATTTGTAGGTCCCCCGAGGTTATTCTTTTGGAGCCCAGTCCTAACCGCAGCGGAGCGCGTCCGAGAGTCTGGAAATCCAATTTTGACCTGCTCATCGAGGAATCTGCCAGCGAAGAACGGTGCCTCGTCGAGGCAGAAGCTGTAGAATTGATCATACGGGGCGTCATTATGACCGGAGCGACTAGAGTATTCACGGTGCGTCGTCAGAAATGGTATCCAGAACGAGCGCGAAAGGCTGCAAGTCGAGAATACGCACGTTCAGACAAGATCCGCGTCGAGTCATTCTTCTTGTGTGTAAAAGGCGCCATAAATGCCTTCTGTACTATATCTAACTTGCTGAAGGCGCCGGTAGAAGTGGACCCTCCATTAGTTGCAGCAGAATCTGGAGGTGGTTTTGAGGTTTGGCGTCCGTCTTTGCTTCCTCGTCCACTGCCATTTGATCCCATTATATGGGCAGTCCCTCGAGACGCGAGCCGGACGAAACAACAATAGAGGATGCGATGAAGACTGAGATTTGTTGCTGCCGGTTTCTGACGTCTCTTCAAGAGCGTTGTCCAACAAGTCTGAGCCGGCCCCTTTAGATTTCTTTCTCACGGGTCAGATTTCATGCGCGTCAGTGGCAATGCGTCACCGCAATAGACTCCAACTACTAAGTACAGGGGTCGTATGTCATACAACTACTTCTGCAGTCTACCCAAGGATTTTACTGTACTGATCCATGGCCTCTATTAACAACCCTTCCTTCCTTGGAGGCGAGTCATCCTTGTCTGCCCAATAATTCCGACAGAAACCCACAGACAAGGTGTAAGGTTGCCAACTAGCACAACGAATGCACGTGTCGAGTGCATTGCCCCAAAAATGCCAGGAACCACGAAAGGTAGTCCCAATATCACGACCACCGCAGGTCAATTACCATGCCGAGGCCGTAGGGTTGCAGATCATACTCAGAGCGAAGCCACTTGAAGGGGGTACTGCTTGTGGATACGCTTTCCGTTGGCAACGGCTGGGAATCGAGAATAGCCGTGGCCAAAGTGACATCCGTCGAATCAGCCAAGCCTGCTTCTGCTAAGCTGTGCTGAGGATTGCTGCTGGAAGCTTCAGTGCGGTTTGGACGACTGAACCACCTCTGCCATTGATAGCGGAGCCAAGCATCGGGCCCAACGGTGGCATGTTGAAGAGGAGATTCTGTAACGGTGCCGACGTCTGGAGTTCTGCTGGTGGAATTGGCCATTTGGATTGGGAGTTGGCCGGTCGAGCCCTCAGCGCGTTCAAGGTCTTTTTTCATCCGTTGTACGCTGC